>CM022552.1:3061321-5731217 GCA_012273795.1 Dendrolimus punctatus | reverse complement strand
ACAAACCACCGCGAGGGAAATGCAATGCAAATGCAAAAATAAAAAATGCAAATTGTTGAGAATTATATATTTATTAACAATATATAAACTTTATTCGGCGCGTTTTTAATCGGGACTACAGGTAAACACTGCGCGCGCTTTGCCCTCTATCTCGAAAATGGTTCAAGATATAAAAAAAATATTGGAACAAAAGTAGTAGAGAATTAAATTCTCTACAATATTTGTTGTACATACAAATAGCAGAAAACCCATATAAAACGAGATATTTGTAATAAAGTTGAAAAAAAAACGATTTTTTGACCTTTGACCTTGGAATATCTGTAGACGCGGACACCCTATGCTAAGGGTAGGTTTTGAGCCTAGATAAAGGTACCAAAATAAAGGTTGTACAAGTTTATAGCTGACTATCTCATTCCGAGATTAAAACCTAATTTTCCTGGCATATACAGCCCGGACGGACGAAAGTCGGGGAAACGTACTAAAATCAAGCGATGTCCCTTCACCTTACGTCTGGGTCATGAGTAAATAACCCGACCACTTCGCAAGCCACAATCAATATCTTACAACTATTGTTCACTTTTAGCGTATTTCATATATATTTAAATAAAGAATGTATGATGAAAGAATGACTAAACAGATATACAATGCAAAAGTGGATGAATGCAGAAGTCGCGGAAGGCCACGACACACCTTCCATGATCAAATGGATCGTGTACTAGCAGAAGGTGATGTCAGGAGCCTTAAGAACAGACGAGCGTGGCATGACAAGAACTATGAATGTCAAAGAAGCAAATGAGGTCTGTAAGAATAAGCCTAAATGGCGCTCTGTTGTTCGTGCCTACCCCGCAAGGGACCTGGCGTGAAGTTATGTATGTATGTATGTATTTTAAATAAAACTACATAGCAAAACATTAACTTTCATGTTGTCGTCATAAACTGGCTTATAGGTACAGTGACTTACTATAAAAAATAAGTAGATGCGAGCGTAAAGGCTAAACTGCAAACCGCCTACTGACGAAGCGGTTTCTCTTTTCAATTTGTTTTTGTTATTCAAATTATGGTCTAATTTAACCGTGGCATTTAAACCTGGTTTAGTTGATTTTCTAATGAAATTGTGCAACATTAATTAAATACAATTTAAGTTCACGGACAGACAGGCATATTTCGACATTTGGTGTTTTATTTTACGAAATTCACAAATCGTATATATAAAATGAATGTTTGTCTGTATGTCTTTTATAGAATCGTAAACTATACATTTGATCATTTGATGATCTTTAGCAATGTTGTTGTGCATGAGCCAAAGAAGGTTTCTGAGTTGGTCACAATTGGACCCGGTAGGTGGCGCTGCTGTCGGCATATCGATTTAAGCTTTTCCGGGCAGGACGACGTCTGCCGGATAGCTAGTTATATATAAATTAAGTAATTTATAAACAAACTAGCTCTAGCTTTGGGCTCGCGAGTCTGGTCGTCATCCAATGTACATTGCGTATTCATACTCCTTCATGCCATACGTGGGCAAGCTATGGAATGAACTACAGCCCACAGGTTTCCTAGAGCGCTACAATATGGCGCTCTGCAAAGAGCGTAAACAGATATTTTATAGCATGGTGAAGGCATCGGCTCCCTCGGTGTTGCAGATATCCATGGGCGAGGTTAGTTCGACACGCCTTCCGATAATGTCCTTTTGGGCCCGAAAATAGTGCGCAATTGCATCCTTCAGCGTTATAAAAAACGATATGTACCTATTTCATATATATACGATGTTCTCTGTGATCGAGCGGACTAAGCCTTTGTCGGCCATCTTACTACAACGGAGGAGGTCCTATTGTACTCGCTCATTAGCATCATTAGCCAGGTGCTGCGGATTCCTTTGCATTTGTGACGGATAAAACGACGGCCTGATGGAGAGAGAAGGCAGTTGAGCGACAACGACTATCAAGGCGTGACGTGTGTGCAATCGGGAATATAATAGTGACGGACTTTGCGCGTTTTATTGAATTACGACCTTCTGCATTATTTTTGGATTTGTTGTGGTCGGTCATATTTGTACCTGTGTTGTATAGTTTGTATTGTTCTTGTTAAACTCTAATTCTAACGGCATTTAATTCGAGTCCCACTAACTCCTAACATTATTATAATATATACATATTTAATAAAAAGAATAGAAGTCAACAAAGGTCCTGCATTGCTGTTGCAATGCGTACTGACAGATGTCAGTACTTTGCACAAAAGGTTATTCCAGAATTCCGTAATCTAGAAATAAATGGTAATAACTGGTATCCATCAATACACTAGCTTACATGATCAGTAATTACCACGATGTTGGGTAAATAATTACCACAACAATTTAATGGTTTACACAAATATTACAAACCGAACGTCTAGCCTTCGCCTAAGAATGAAATTAAAAGTCTAATTGCAGAGTAAGATGATATAAAAGTCATATTAGAGTTTGAAACAGCTGCTCAACAATCCGCTACAATATATTACAGTTTTACATATGTGTTACAAAGATTTAATTGTATAGTGTACATTGTATTTTTCACGCTTCTTTCTTCAAATTGTTTTTATTAAGCGTAAACTTGGTACAATAGTTTTGTTAGTCAATTTAGTTTCTGCTGTAATTAAGACTGTATTTCTTCTAGGGATATTATATTATCTTGGTAAAAAAATCCTTCTAGCCAGACCTTATTTTATACTAGGATTCCCCCGCGACTTCGTCTATGCTTGACAGGTAACCTAGATTACAGTTATTTGGCCAGTATTTAATATTAAAGGATATTTTCTATACGGCAACGGATTTTTTTTAATGAAAATACATGAATTCTAAATAAATGCATTCTAACTAATTTGTACCATACGCGGGAAAATTATCGCGGGATTCTCGAGACACAAAGTACTCTAAAGAAAAGTTAAATATTGCTTTATTGAAAACGGTGTCGGAATAAGCTACTTTTTATGCATCCAAACAATTACAAAGTGCTCGCGGGGAAAGAAAAATATATACATATAATTTGCTATTGATCAGCTAAAACATAGCAAAAATTCTCGCCGGATTCCTAAGGTTGGTATGTCAGTATACTTTTTTATTATATATATTTATTATATATATTTATTATATATATATATATATTTTTCTCCGCCTTCTCCTCCATCATAGGTTAAGATGGAGGTTCCTTTATTCTTTTCTTATTTATTTATCTTAAAGGTAAAGGGTTCTTTATTTTTTTTCATATTTTTTGTTTCTTTTAGTTATTTTATTTTCTTTCTTTTTTCCGAAAACTTATAATCTATTTATTACATTTGTTACTTATGTTAATTTACATTTGTTTGTTATTATATATCCTTAATATATATTTATTTACTAATACTCAGTATAATTTAGACCAGTGGTTGTAATCATCCAGGAAGGCACCTGGCCGTGTATTGTTTTGTCGCCTTTTACAAGAGGCCGACCGGCCGCAGGAAATTGTATTCCTTCGACGGAGAAGGAATACAATTTCTTGCGGCCGGTCGGACGTTATACGTGCAGATACGGATCTGCACATATAACGTGTATTAGAGGTACCTACATCATTATCGCCTATGACATAAAAGATTAAGTACTAACAAAAGAAGTAAGCTTGTAGTGATGCAATATTAAACGAAGCGCATCATACGTATCGATGTTGCAGTTCTCCCGTAACTATTACCTAATAACCTGTTACTATAATAGTTAATTCACCTATTACGTTATGAGTTATAACCATATATATATACTCGTCATTTTTCAAGCTATCATTGAGCTAGGTATAAAAATGTCCTCGGTTATTTATGCTTAATACTTATTATTATATATAACGCTATATTTTATAACGAGGAAAGGTTGGAAAGTATATAGGTGTATAGGTTGCTATCGTATCTTTGTAATGCCACACTCACCGCATGTGCGCCCCGTAAGTATACATGTAGGTATATATGTATACATAAGTGATTTGTCTTCTTAACGGTCACTACGCTTAAAAAGTGTAACTTGAATTAATGTCAAAGAAAAAAAATACTGCATAAATAAATAATTATAACTGCATAAGTTTTTAAATCTGTTTTTCCCTCTATTGCTATTAAAATCGTCATATATTACGCGCGTGCACTTTTCTTTAATAATTAAAATATCTATAGTCCACAATGAATTAATATTTGAAGAACTGTTTAACAAAGCCCTCTATAGTTATAAGAAATATCAACATAATATGAAGAAATCTTAAAATTACTCTTAAAATTACTTAGGCACAGTATATAGGAAAGTGTATATTCATTGAGTTATTTAAAAAAAAGAAATTATCTTTGTTTTTATACTCATATTTAAATTAAAACGTGTTTACGGTCGTTCATATCTAAGTAAGTTTTATTTGACGCTTTAATCTCACTGCATTTGAATTTTAATATAAAATAAAATATCTAAACATAAACACCTATCGTAGTTTATTTGCATTTAAAGTAAGTACTTTTAACAAGTTTCCTTATTAAATGGCCTGAGCGTTATAAGATGCGGTTTTCCTGTAATTTTCTCATCCAATTATAAAATCGATAATTCTATCAATTCTTGAGGTTTTCTTTGCAAACGCTGTCGTGATCAATTTTCCAATTTCCTTCTTTTACGCAGATTTGTGAACTACGAATCTAGTACTCAAAGTTGTAATACAGAACATTTTTAAACGACTCCTATAAAGAGGAAGTTCTTAATTCGACTATATTGTTACACGCCGACAAAATGACACACGCCGACACGCCGGTAGTTTATTACTTTTCCCGCATTTTGACTTCTTTTGTATAGTATACTTTGTGTTTAAAATTTGTAATTAAAACATCCTATTGTTATTGTACTCGTTTATGACCGCAGATGTGCAGATTACGTTTTCTCGAAAACTTCAGTCCACGCGGTCGATTGTTGTATAGTACAGTTTAATATAAAACAATGCCCGAACGGGGCGGTGAGGCAGTCAAGCGACGATTGCGATACGAGCAAGACGTGTACATTCGATAAGCTATGTAGTGAAGGACTGCGCGTGCTATTGAATCGTGCAGTTTGTACTTTGTTTGTTATAACGGTTGTATCCCGTTATATTTGTACCTGTGTTAAACGTGTTTGTATAATTCTAATAAATTCTATAGAAATCCCAACTGTATTTAATTCGAGTCCCGCACTCGTAACAATATGTTTTTTTGTGTAAGCTGGACAGTGTATTGTCAAAAGTAAACAGTATTTCTAGATTGAACTAAAGCGAAATATTGAAGATAAAATGTAAAATAAATATTATGTACTATATAATATTCTACTCTATTGCATTATAAAGTAGTTAAAAATACAATATCAACTGAAAGATAAACTATAAACTTAATTATAAATAAATTACACATATAAAATACATACATACATAACTTCACGCCAGGTCCCTTGCGGGATAGGCACGAACAACAGAGCGCCATTTAGGCTTATTCTTACACACCTCACTTGCTTCTTTGACATACATAGTTCTTGTCATGCACGCTCGTCTGTTCCTAAGGCTCCTGACATCACCTTCTGCTAGTACACGATCATACATCATATAAAATAAATCTTAGAAATTAAATACTATTATAAACAGACTTACAAGTACAAGCTGTAGTCCAGATCGCTGTCGGTGGGGAGCGTTTATGTTTGTTGGATCGATTTAAATAATAATAATCGAAAATCATTTTCCTGAGGTGGTTCAATTGTCACCAAAACAGGATCTGATGACTGGATCCCAAGGAAATCGAGAGGCACCCTTGTTGAGGAGCGCCTACACTTACTGAAATGCAAACTTGTATATAATACGGCCGGCGTATCTTGGCGAATGTGAACATAGGCTCTGCGAACTTTAGCGCATGTAAACTCGTGAAGAAAGTACAGTGACCAACTAGTACAAAGCAATGAGAAAATACAGGGATGAAGGGCGACCAATTGTATTCACTGACGAGTCGTATGGCCCACTCATACGAGTGTACATGCTCTAAAGTTCGCAGAGCCTATGTTCACATTTGCCAAGTTACGCCGGCCGTATTATACCTGTTTCTACAGACGTGCTGCTGCTCTCTTAAGGGAGACTGGGACCTGGTCACTAATGCCGGAACACAACTTTAGGTTGTTATGGCGACATATTATAGACCAGGGGTGGTAACCATCCAGTCGGGCAAATGTCCTATCACCTGGCTGTGAGTTATTTGGTCGCCTCTTACGACAGGCTGCCCGGCCGCAGGAAATTGTATTCTTACTCCGTTCCTGCACGGATACCTTTCGTCGCTTCTTCTCTACATAAACTATAAGTGTGCGAAATTTCATACTCCTCCGTCCGCGCATTTTTCGTAAAACAAGGTACAAAGTTTTTGCTTTACGTATTAATTATACATAATAAAGTGCTGGCTTTATTTGGGGCAGCGCATTAGCGTTGCCATATAGTGCGGAAATGCGACCAGCGTTTCGGGGACGTTCACAACTCACTCCGATTTGGGACTCATATATTGTTTGTAATTTTCACTATTTTAATTTATTAAAAAAGTTAGTTTATTTTTAATATTTATTTATATTAGACATTATGTTTATTACAAAATGGTTATAGTTTTACTTGAATGAATCGAAGGTCTATAAAAAATTTAGATGTAAGATTAACTTGATAAGTTTTTAATAATACGTAATAAGAAAGTAGAGAACCTTAGTTGGACTTAAATAATAAATTTTGTAACGGACCGCAAAATTACAAATTAATGTTTTGTGTTCCTGCTTCGTCAATCTTAAATGATTATTACAATGTGTCAAACCTGCCAAGCCGCCTTGGACAAGCGTGGCGGGTATACTGTCCGTTCCCCCTATAATGAGAGGCCCGAGCCCAGCAGTGGGACATTTATGGGCTGACATTATATATTCACAAGGTAAAACTTGCCTCCAAGAGGCTGGGAGTGCTAAACTCGTCTAAGCAGTATAGTTCACACCACGGTAAGGCATTTTGCTTAACAAAGTCCAGAGAGGCCTTATGGAGTACTGCTGACACCTGTAGTTGATCTTTTGGAACTGTATTCAACGTGGAACCATTCGCGTTGTCGACGATCCTCCACTCAGAGAGACGGCCTAGATGTGCTTCGCATTCAAAGAGACTTCGTGTCTCTCTGCGTAATCTGACGTCTCTATCAAACGGGGAGTCTTCCGAGGAACTGATCAAGAAACTAATGCGTTGCCATGTTTTTCGTTGGCATCTGAAAGGAGGAATGGGATACAGTAAGAGTGTATTGTAACAATTTTAAAACATACACACATAAATATATTACTGCTGGGCTCAGGTCTCCCACTGTAGCGGTGAGGAACGGGCAGTGTACCCACGCTTATCCAAGTTATCTCGATGTGCAGGTTTCATCACGATGTTTCCTTCACTGTTGCACGTTGTAATTGTAACAATATGCACATTAGCTAAGAAAAATGCCTAAGTGGTGCATGTGTACGGCCAGGATTCAAATCCGCGCACGTATTTTATCAAAACAGTAAAAGCTTAATTACATTATACACACTATTAACTTTGCAATGATCGAAAGTGAACGTGCACGCAGACAGTGATAGACAACATGTTTGCCTCGTGTATATATACATCGCACGTGGTTTTCCATGTGTGAGTGAGCGCTTGCTCCGTCTAGGAAGTGAAGCGTGAGGAAGATTTACGTGGACTAGATATGGCATGGAGCAATGTTTATTATCATTTATTAATTACATAGTATAAAACAAAGTCGCGTCTAACTTTATACGTATATCCGCTAACTCCTCTGAAACCACGCCAGAGATTTTAACCAGTTTTCACAATCAAATAGATGCATTTTCTCTAATTATATATAGGTATTTATTAACTATTACTGATATATCAGAATATATAGTTCAGTGTCACATATTTATACACACTTTTTCCCTATCTACGTAAGGGGAGGCGGGGAGCAAGACAACTCCATATGGAAAAACATCTTTGTTTGATATTGATTAATTTTTGTTCCAGGTAATTCAACAAAACAGTCAACATAAGTCTTTAATCTCGAGGTGGTAAACAGGTAAAGCATAAGTTTTGTTATAGCAAAGTATATATCGCACCCTTAGAAATATAGAGACAAAGAGACCTAATTCAAAATATGAAGTTATTAAATTTTCTACCTTATTTTTTTATAGAATAGCTATTTAAATTCGATGACTCAAAATTATGATACGTGTACGTCTCGGGTCGCCCGACAGAAATGATAACTTGCATGAGAGAAAGAGAAGCCGGACAGACTGGCGCTGTAACGCGTTACGTAACGAAGTGGTTTACCCTCTATTACTTCAAAAAATTTGTTGAAAGACAGTACGTTATTCGTTTCGATATAATTATTTCATGAAGGTTAAAAATATCTTTTCTAAAATTTCAATTTTCAAGATTAAAGCAAAAGAGACGACATATATAATTATGGTTTTAGGTTAACTAATATTATACTCATAACATACTACACTTCTCGTTTATTCAAGTTAACAATGATTTTTTGTAATATTCGTAACTTTATAACAGAAACCTGTCCATTGTTCTCACGTATTTCTTGCGAGCGCCATTGTTACGTCTTTTTATTCAGTAGTGAATGGATAGTTACTAAAATAATGTTAATTAATTATCTGAATTTGATTAAATACTTTTTTGCTTTGCACCGTGATAGTTGGCCTTCTGTTTCATTGGGGACAGGCGTGATTTGATTTGTTGAGACTATTTTTTGTCGAGTTTCGAAATAGTAACCGGATCTTGAAATATCCTGAAATACCAGACTGATAGAGATACGATTAAATTTGTTATGCAGCGATTAAAAAAAAATGTTTAATTATTTTTCTATAATTACCTATCTCTGTACAGACTGAGGTAGTTAATAAGAGGTAGAAAATGTAGAAAGACTGAAATCGTTTTCAGCGATGGATAATTTGATAAATGAGATTGCCGAAAAAAGACGAACCACGTGTACCTTTGCTTTGAATTGTTTGACTAACTTAGCTCCTAGGAGCATTAAATGTAAGTAATAACTTAAAAAAAAACTTTAAAAAAAATGTATTTATTTCAAAAAGTCTATACATGTAAGTTGCCGGGTCTTCCCAGAAAGTAATCAAATGACACTTGTGTTGGGAAACCTCGCTCTTCCTATGTTACATTATTTTTTAAGACTATTAGTGTGCATGTGTGCATGTGTGTGTATGTGTGCGTGTGTTTGTGTATGTGTGTGTGTGTTTGTGTGTGTGTGTAATCTTTCAGCTTGCATTACACAATTTTATTAATGCCAATTTTTTTTTCAATGCCAATTTCCAATATATAATTATTTCAAATCAATTCGAACATTAATTGTTTCTTTTATAAAGAACCTCTAGAAAGAATAAAGATTATTTTTAGATTTTAATCGTATTTTACAAACTGTTGGTTTTAAAGTTATTTGTAAAAAATATGTTTTATATATGAATGGCCAATATTTAAAAGTAATTTCATAAGTATTGTTGTAATTTGTAAAAGTAATTTAATTTTAATACCAAGAACCTCCCAACACATTTCGATACAGGGTCCGTCTGAGACAAGCTAAGCCACTGGTTACATAACTGTCTTCTTGAGTCTCTATTATAGCAAGCAAATAACAATGATTATAATATACGTTATATCGTCAATGACTCGTGTCATAATTGAAACCAGAAATTATTTTTATATTTAATGTGTTTTTTATTCAAATTAGTGAAATACGATAAGCAATAAAACAATACTATGCGCCTACAAATTACTTATTGCAAAATTATTGGTTTGGCATATTGAAAAATTTTGTCTTGACGTTAGCCTTGGATGTTTTTTTAATTATCTAATCGCGAAACGACTGGACGGTTAAATATTTCACGGAGAAACCACAGTACTGATTTTTTGACATTTGGTACATGTTTCCATAATATCACTATTTTTTTTTGTTATAATACCAGCCTATAAAAATCCCGCTGTTGGGCTAGGGCTTCCCATTATAGGGGGAACGGACAGTATACCCGCCACGCCTGCACAAGACGGCTTGGCAAGCTTGACACATTGGTCATCTCGATGTGCAGGTTACATCACGATGTTTTTCTTCATCGCTGTTAGCACGTGGTAATTGTAATGCACAATATGCACATGAGGTCAAAAAACTGACTAAGTGGTGCATGCGTTCCGTCCGCCAGCCTCGGCGGTTGCCCCCGGGAGCAAATCCGGGTCACCGAAATCCGCCCGGGTCCCGGGAGGATGGGAACGGTGCTTGTCAGCTGCCCTATCACGGTGGTCAATAAGCTACAGGCGGCCGGCAGAGTACCGATTGGATGGGGCTCTGCAAAAGTTACAGCCCTAGAGCAGCGTCCCATGCGCTGCTACAGATGCCTAGGAATTGGCCACACGCGATCGAGATGCCCATCCCCCATAAGCCGCGATGGACTTTGCTTCCGGTGCGGCAAGGAAGGGCACAGGTCGAAAGACTGTGATGCCTCTCCTCACTGCGCAGTTTGCGCAGCGGTGGGGCTAAAGGCGGATCACGCAATGTCGGGGAGGAGATGCCGCCCCCCAACTGTTAAAGGCAAGGACCTACCGTCGACGTGCGCAGCCAGCGGGGAGAATACTAGCCTTCTTACGGCAATGGAGGAAACAGCTGCTGTGTCCGATTAATGGATAGCAGACACTGTAACTTCCTCCAAGTAAATCTAAACCACTGCGCAGGGGCTCAGGACCTTCTCCTGCAGTCCATGGCGGAGTGGGGAATTGGCCTGGCGGTGGCAGGAGAACCCTACTACGTCCCTCCCCAAGACAACTGGGCGGGAGACCTGGACAATTCGGTGGCGGCGTTAATCAGGGCAGGCACAAGCCCCGTCCTGACGCCCGTCGAGAGGGGACGTGGATACGTGGTGGTGAGATGGGGTGAGTATGCAATTATCGGAGTGTACTTTTCCCCCAACCGTCCCCTAGCAGAGTTTGAGACATTCCTAGATTCTGTCAGGGCCGCCGCATGCAGACAATCGCCGAGGCAGACGCTCATTCTCGGCGACTTTAATGCGAAATCTCATACCTGGGGTGGCACTACCACAAACGCGAGAGGGAGAGCAGTAGAAGCATGGATGCTCCACTGCGGCCTGTCCCTCCTAAATAGAGGGACAGCTCACACCTGTGTGCGGGCACAAGGAGGATCCGTGATAGATCTCTCATTTGCCACGCCTGCGCTAGCACGCAAGGTGGGCGGCTGGAGAGTGGAAGAGGACGTGGAGACCCTATCTGATCATCTCTATATCAGGTTTGAGGTCTCCTCTCCCCCAACCGCAGTGGAGCTCCCACGCAGCCAAGATCAGCTCCCTCGCTGGGCCCTGCGCGCGCTTAACAATGAGCTGGCAGAAGAAGCGGCCATGATTCAGCGCTGGGCCATGCCATGGACGGGCAACGTCGAGACCTTGGTCGGCCGTATGCACACAGCTCTACGCAGAGTGTGCGACGCGGCCATGCCTAGGACTCGACGCCGCCAGCAGCGCCGTGAAGTGTACTGGTGGACGACGGAGATTGCGGTTCTACGCGAGGCGTCACTACATGCCCGCAGAGCTTTCCAGCGCTGCCGGCGCCGACGAAGTTCGGATGATACCGAGGAAGAACAGTTGCGGGAGACGTACAGCGCTGCCAAGAAGGCCCTCAGAACGGCAATCTGCCAATCAAAAACTCGGGCCCGGGAAGAGCTCATGGCTGGATTAGACAGAGACCCGTGGGGGCGCCCATACCATATGGCACGCAAAAAGCTCCGCGGTGCATGCGCCCCGGTTACGGAGTCCTTGTCACCAGATGTGTTGAACAATGTAGTTGATAGACTTTTCCCGAACCTGGGGGCGCACGCCCCTCCACCAATGTGTTCTCCTCAGCAGCCGGAACTGGAGACCGATCCCCCCCTGGTCTCCGATGATGAACTGGATGCTGCGTTGGAGCGCCTCCGAGGTCGCAAGACGACACCAGGACCTGATGGGGTCCCCGGTCGCGCCCTCTTCCTAGCCGCGAAACATCTTCGGGGCCAGCTGCGGGAGCTGTTCGACGCGTGTATTAGCACAGGGCAATTCCCGAAGCCGTGGAAAGAGGGGCGGCTATGTTTGATTCCTAAGGCGGGTCGCTCTTCCGACGATCCCTCGGCGTATAGACCCATCGTACTACTGAACGAGACGGCCAAAGTTTTTGAGAAGCTCCTCGCGACCCGCCTCGTCCGGCACCTCGACACGATGGAACCAGGCCTCTCTGAAGCGCAGTACGGCTTTCGGGCAGGGCGCTCCACGTTGGACGCTCTGAGTGCCCTAAGAGACTGGACCAGAGAGAGAGAGTCTGGAGGGATTCAGAAGTCTGTGCTGGCAGTTTCGCTCGACATCGCGAACGCCTTCAACAGTCTCCCATTTGAGACTATACGGGAGGCACTGTGCTTCATGCGAGTGCCCCCGTACTTGAGAAGGCTGCTGGAGGCATACCTCCAGGACAGGTTCATCTTTTGGGAGGGCAAAAACGGCCATGTAACTGGACGACGTCGAGTGACGTGCGGAGTTCCACAGGGTTCGGTATTGGGGCCGATCCTGTGGAACATCAGCTACGACTGGCTTTTACGGGAGCCCATCCCGACAGGGACAAGAGTTCTCTGCTACGCGGATGACACTCTCGTCATGGCCAGAGGCAGTTCCTACGAGGAGGCTGCCCAACTGGCCACTGTTAGCACGTCGCTGGTAGTGGACCGAATTAGGCAGCTCGGTCTGAGGGTCTCCGCGGAGAAGACGGAGGCCCTCTTCTTCCATGGCCCTCGCAGGGGACCACCTCGGAACGCGCACATTGTCGTGCAAGGCGTATCGGTGACGGTGAAGGCCCATATGAAGTACCTGGGCCTCACGCTCGACGGCCGTTGGAACTTCGGGGCTCATTTCACCCAGCTGACCCCTAAACTGGTAGGGGCCGCTGCCGCCCTAGCTAGACTGCTGCCCAACGTGGGGGGACCAGGCTCGATATGTCGGCGACTCTATGCCGGCATTCTCCGAAGCATGGCGCTGTACGGTGCTCCTATCTGGGCCGAGGCCCTGAACCGCACAAACAAAGCCCGGCTGCATCGTTGTCAGAGGGTTCTGGCGATTAGGGCTATACGGAGCTACCGTACGGTATCCTGGACGGCGGCAACACTCTTGGCGGGTGATCCTCCTTGGGAGCTCCAGGCAGATGTGCTTGCTGAGATGTACCAGTTCCGGAGAAGCGTCCGGGATAGGGGCGGGAGGCCTAGTCCCGAAGAAATAAAACGGACCAGAGAACGCGCAGATGAGACTCTAATCCGCCACTGGTCGGAGGAACTGGAATCCCCGGTGGCAGGCCGGGAAACAGTTGAAGCAGTTCGCCCCCATCTATCCCGCTGGGTCCGCAGAAAGCACGGAACCCTAAGTTTCAGAATGGTGCAGATACTTACCGGGCATGGCTGCTTTGGTAAGTACCTGTACCAGATTGCGAGGCGGGAGCCGACCCCGGACTGTCACGAATGCAGCGCGCCAGTCGACACGGCGCGCCATACGCTGGAAGAATGTGCCGCTTGGGGACCCCAACGGCATGACCTGATGTCAATCATCGGTAGGGATCTCTCGCTGTCCAGTGTGGTCGACCAGATGCTACACAGCGAGAGGAAATGGCTAGCGGTGACCTCGTTCTGCGAGGACGTTATGTCCCAGAAGGAGGCTGCCGAAAGAACAAGGGAGGAGGACGAGCAGGCGGACCCCCGTCGCAGACGGCGAACAGGGGCTCACAGGCGGCGCTTTGCTCATCTCCTCCCCATAACATAGTGGGACGGGGGGGTCAGGGGACCCTCCCGACGAGCCACACCCAGAGCCGTGGGGTGTCCTAGTCACACACCCCCCCCCCTTGTCGGCTTGCATCGAGGTGACATGGCAGTCATACCCATGGTTACGGTCCCGTGGCACCTCATTATGATGCGGAGGGACGCTGGAAGGTTTAGTGGGTAGTCGGGCGGTCGGTGCATGCACCAACAGCCGGGAGTCCCACATAATCCTTAGTGACATCCCCCGGGGCCTAAGGATATGTACAAACGCATTCCCCCAGTGTTGACAAAAAAAAAAAAAAAAAAAAAGGATCAAACCCGCGCCATTTGACTTTGGGACGCCTTCTTTTTTTTTTTTTTTTTGATAACCCAGGGGGAATGTCTTCTCTTGTGACATTGCCTCGGGCCCCGGGAGAAGGGGTGATCCGAGGGGTATGTGGGACTCCTGGCGGCCGGCTCTGCACGCAGGCTTCGCCCAAGGCGAAGCAGTCGCGAGACGTCGGACCGCCAGACTACCCACTAAACCTAACCTGGGCCTCTTTCGCGCGCTTTTACGGGGCGCCACGAGAACTAGAGCATTGCTACTACATTCGTGACGCCCCTACGCCTGGCAAAACTTTGGGACGCCTGCGCTAGCCATTATGCTACTAAGAATTTACACGCTTTTTGTTAACGCTGGGGGAATGCAAGGCCCCGGGGGAGGTCACCAAGGGATATGTGGGATTCCTAACGCTACACACAAACTTCTGATGAATTGTGAAAAATTAAAACAAAACTGATTGGATGCCTAATATGAAACAGAACCATAACAAGCTAAAGGCAATACGAAAGTCAATATTCCAAACAGATATTGGTTTTTATATAAAGCTATACTTTACGATGTCTTACCTGAATTTCTAGATTTACAACGTGATGAAGATAATATACCGTTGTTTTTAGAATCTGAAATCAAAACTTCAATTAATACCCAGAAAAATAAGGTAGGTATTATCTTTGTTACATTGAATGAATGAATGAATGTTCTTTATTGCATACATAAGATACATATACAGTAGGAGGTCCTATCTATAGGATATCTTCCGAACCACCTTTACAATGATTAAAATAGTTGAAATAAAATAGACTTAACATAGATTACAAAACAAACAATAAAAACAAATTACACTGCATATCAATGAATGTTAACAATACCACAAATAATTTAATACAGCATAAAAAAAACTCAACTTATTTATATTGTATATGTATGTATGTATTATTTGAACCATACTCCCTCAAGACTATAAGTAGAATACTGAGCGAAGATCACCGTCTTTTATGTGTAAGGTGAAGAAGGTCGCCTATGTTTCCTAGTTACATCGCCATACTGATCCGTTGCCCGAGGTAGGCACCAGCCCCATGATCTCGTGAAGAGTCAATGAGTCGTTTTGATAAATTATATTTATTACCCAGACAAAGAATAAAATTCCTGGCCTAGACATTATTACTAACATGATCAAAGCAACACTGACCTACAACTTAGCAACTTAACAAAAATTTGCAGTGACATAATATGATGTAGTATGAGTACCGAGAATAGATATACGGTACTTTTCTCTGCCGGCGAATAGCTCCTAGATAAAAATTCATACAAATATACCCTGAGTTATATATTAGAGTTTGACATTGTTGTCTAAAATTATTACAGTGTTATTGCAAAACAACATTAGGTTCCGCTCTGGATTACACAAAAATGGCCGCCGGTTACGATTACGAACAGGTTTCACTCAACGGTGTTAATGTAAGCATGCCGCGTGCGTAATTTAAATACTACTATGGATTGGTTATACTGATAATTTACTATTCTATGACCGAAAAAACATTCGCTAGCAAAAGATTATTGTTTTAAGAAAGGTTTATTACAGCTAGGTGTCTTGATTACAATGCTCCCTTAATGCCAGATCGATCGGTGTGATACCACACTCTCACAGAAGATCGGCGTGAAACGGTTAGCTCTGCTAATCGTGTTTCGTGCGATGAGTGACAGTTCCGATACCCGAAAGTTCTACTAATACGCTCAGTGTTTTTTAAGTTACTGCTGATAATAATAATTACTTCATTTCAGAAAGTTATCAAAGTTTAAATTTCCAATTAATTTACGGCACAGCAACTAATTAATGAGACAAATCTAGGGCGTAAGACTACTTTCTTAGGGCATTACACTCGTTTCTACCCCACGGCGGCATAGGGAGATGTATACTAAAATGGCTTCAAGTAGGGACTCTGTACAAAGGGCCGTGAGGCGACAGAACACAATCAAACTCATGCAGTCAACTGGGTGTGCAGTTGCACTTATTTACGTAGCAGTGACTAGTCTCATCCATCTACTTAAAGACTGAGCATGCTGTTGGTGCTGCCGCGAACGCGAGTCAGTAGGGATGCGCATCTCTTTCTAATGATGGCCGCAAAGTCATCGATTCGCGCTAAGCTTACAAACCTATGTCATATCAGCGAAAATTACGCCGAGTTCGGATTAGCGCCAGTCTTTCAGTCGCCGAACTTTTCGCGCGTGTATTGCTATACTACGAGCAAAGTTCTCTGCAACTCCGTTTTTTTCTCGTGCTAAATAATTCATTCTTGGTTACAATATCACTGATTAATGTCATTATTATCAACCATAGACATGAAATGTATTTTTTTAAAGAAGATATAGGATAAAATACGTCTGGTTGCGGCCAATGATGCGCGCGGGGGATGCTTGATTAGATCGAGTGAAGAGCTCTAATAGTCAAATAACTTGATGAGAAGAGGGATTAGCATTGTTGCCGTAATGACTTATCAACAATAAGGTTGCCCACGCGCAGCTGGCGGTTCTATTCAAAATTCAAAGACAAAATGGGCGTTTTGATTTGTTCTACTTACGTCTTTATATTGCTTAACATAAACATTTAATTTTTGTCAGAAAGATGTAAAGAGAATTATAAATTTTACGTGGTAGAGCCTTGCTCTTAGGGCCGGCTTGATCAGTGTGAGAAAACGCTCTCACAGAATATTGGCGTGAAACGGTTACGGAAACACCGCAGTCTATCCGCGCAGGAACGGAGAAAGAATATAATTGCCTACGGCCGGGCGGCCTGTTGTCAGAGGCGATAAAACAACCCACAGCCAGGTGGTAGGGTATTTACGCGTCTGGATGGCCAATAACCCTGGTCTAGGGTATGCCGCTATCAACCTTGAGTTGTGTTCCGGTATAAGTGGCCAGGTTCCAGACTCCCTTATGAGAGCAGTCGCGCATTTGTATCACCTTTGATGTTGCAAATGTCTATAGGCAATCGTAACCGCTTTCCACCAGGTGGGCCTGTCTGCTGAAATCGTGTAATAAAAAGAAAGCCCCTACCACGGTCGAATCGACCATGGTAGGGGCTTTATTTATTTAACCTACCGTATGGAAAAATACAGTCAAAAACTGAGGTTAACTCTAAATAACATAGAAAAATAAATACCACAATCACAACCAAGTATTAGAAAAAGCGATATAATTACTTATTTTTTTTAGAAATTCACTGGAATTAGAATTAAAATAAATCCTTTGATTTTGCTGATCACTGTAATATATATGTAGGATACTACATAAAAAATGGATAAAATGGACGATCGGAACTCTCACTCATCGCACAAAGCACGATTAGCTCAAGTTTGACCGCTTCACTCCGATATTCTGTGAGAGCGTATTATAACCGTCTAGCTGGCGCCAAAAGATATAATCAAGATAATGAATTCACCATGGTACTACACCACGTTAAAATAAAGATAAACAAAAAACTGTCAAAAAAATTTCTTAGTATTTATGCATGGTGCAAAGTGGTCTGTAGCATATCCGCAGCATTGCATTTCTGGTATGACAATAGAACGTGTGGAGACGAGCCACTTTCTATCGACACAATGGGCCTTACATACCTACACATTTGTGAAACACATGATATAAGCCGATATTTATTATTAATATGATGGTTCAGTACACAATAATTACACAGTTATCTATATATATAAAAGAAAGTCGTGTTATTTACACTATTTATAACTCAAGAACGGCTGTACCGATTTGGCTGAAAATTGGTGGAGAGGTAGTTTAGAACCAGGAGACAGACAGGATTCTTTTTATCCCGTTGGAACCGGCAGCTGGCGCTGAGGTCGGGTTCAAGAATCCTCCTAATCACTTGGACCAATTTTAGTGATTTTGTTTTTGTGTTTGAGTGGGTTCCGCTATGGTTTACATTCACAATTAGAACCGGTAGGTGGCGCTGAGATCGGGTTTATTTGATTCATTTTCATGATTACGGATACTGAAGTGTTAAAAAGGTTGAAATATAAATAAAAATCAAATAAATACCGCGCTTAAAACCGTTAACAGTGTATGTTGTTTCACGCACAAAGAACGGTTATCAAGTATTGACAGTTAAATCAATGCAACTGAAATAATTAGGTAATTGTATTAAAATAAACAATAACGAAAAACGACTAATCATTCCCATGACCAAATTGTGATTTTGTAATATAAATGAAACAAAAAAAAATAGTTGACCGTGTGAATTCACGATTCATATGTTAAATATGAAAAATAATATTATTATGTTTTAAAATGGCTCAGTTACTTTTAATTGGTCTTTTGCGTAACTTCTCTTTCCAACGTATATTTTGACGCAGCCACATACGTAATTTTGTCGGATAATGAAAAATTTATGTTGTTTAACTGCTTTATTATATACAAGATAATATGATCAGAGCAAATGAACCGCTATTTATATATAGAATAGAATAGAATATCCTTTATTGTACAAAAATGCTACATAAAATCAAGAAAATGAAATACAAGTACAATCGGCGGTCTTATCGCATGGGCGATGGCGCGTTGGGGCGATTTCTTCCAGACAACCTTTGAATGGAGTATGTAGGAAGGACAACAAAAGTCGGTAGTTGCTAAACTAGCACTCGTACAATAATTTCATTTATTAATTAAAAAATAAATAGTAATATATATGATAATTTATATATTAAAATAAATACACATATTATATATGTCGGCGAACCATCGCCAAGGATAATATATTGACAATGACACTTTAGCGGAGTGTTGCATATCTATGCTTTGGAAGCGACCACCCTAATGACAGATGTCATGTCGGAACATGTCTCGGGGGTGTTGGTCAAAAAGAGTACATTGATATTGGATATATATGATGTTATATGGTCGCAAGAGCATCAAGTGTGCAACAAATCGCTATTATCAAAGTGCATTGTGATTTAGAAAAGATGATTGTTATTTAAACAATAAAAACATTATATTGGCAAAGATTACAAAAGATGTCAATTTCATGAATATAGCCATATACATCATGCCATGCCATGATAACTTCTGATGAATAGGCTCGTCATGAGCTTACACGGCTCTGACGAGCTTATATACATACAAAAGTAAACAATAACACTATAGCTGAGGTAGTAATTTTTAACTAATCTGTTATATAAAAGGGTTACAAATCAAAATAACCCTTTTTACTAGCTTTTATTCAACTTACAATGGAAATCCATTGTCGGTACATACATACCTATGTATGTAAGTTCGGATGGAATATTGCAGGTTAAATTTGACCAACTTCCCGGTTTCAGATTGAGCTGAAATTTTGCACGCATATGTATATCGCGTGACAATGCAATAATATGGTACCATGGAACTGATCTGATGATGGAGTCGGAAGGTGGCCATAGGAACTCCTGTACTAAGCAAGATAGACCCGTCGTGTTTAGGATCGTTTTACTTGTCTTGCTGCAACATGATATCCATGATCGCAAAAGATTGTATTTAAAAATCTTTTAAAAAAACAAGTTATTGACAGCAGAGTTTATCAAATATTTGGATGATATAATGTTTTTATCAATAGCTGTGTCATCTTAAATTACTTTTAACCGTGGCATATTTTAGTATTTTCTTTTGTTTTCGCGGCTAGTGCACATTGAAAACTACGTTTTAACGGTTTTCAGCGTTTATTGATTTGATTTTCATTTTCACTTTTCTTTCACCAGTACAGAAATACATTATCCCTGAGTGACATAGGCTATTTATTTGATTGTGATTAATAATATTTTTAATATTTTGCCCAGTGAAGTAGGTAAGGGGTAGCTAGTATATAACTAACTCCATGTCTCAGAGGGTAGTTATGGTGTCTTTTAACAACCCTCACTAGGCCCCAGTACGGTTATATAAAATATTCAAATACATTATTAGGTGAAACAAATTTTATATATTTTCGTTGAAGCAATCAATTCGTATCACATGTGCCGTCATTACGCGATGAGGTACCAAGTGTTAACGGGGTCTGCCTTTACGTGGAAATCGTAATGGCCATAAAACCAACACCTGACTTTGTAAGAACGGAAACATATTTTTGGTCCTTTAATACCTGATTTTCGGACAAAGTTGTCGAAATTAGACTTCGGCAGATTTTTCATTTTAATAAGCATAATGTTACGAGCTACACAGGACTCGAATTAAAATGCCCTTGGAATGACTATCGAGTTTATTAAAACTGTATAAAACAGGTACAAATATAACTGGATACAATCAGTACACACTGCATGATTCAATAACACGCGCAAACTCCGTAACTATATCGCTGATCGAATGTACGACTTGCTCGTATCGTAATCCTTGCTTGACTGCGCCTCTCCGCATTGGGCCATTGCTTTATAATGCACCGATCTATACCTGGCAAGCTACGATGCAATACAATAATAACAAGGATTAGTTCGACACTAATGACGGCCATACATCAATAGCATGTTTTTCTTAATTATAAATTCTAAACACAAAGTAAACAAAAGAATTCCTAAATCCAGGAAGGCAGTAAACTGCGCTTTACGACAGGCAGCTGTGCCATTACCTTTGTTGGCATGTAACAATAATATCTGTATCACAGATAATAAAATATAATCTGTGATGTGTATACTGTGTAAACCCATAAATGGACATTATCCATACTATAATATCCACTGGACATTATATTACCTAAGCCTGTTTAAATCAGACTAGCGTGTTTCATACATGAGTTGTGTTCTGGTATTAGTGGCTAGGTTCCAGACTCCATTTAGAGAGCGATAACTCGTTGGTAGCTCCTTTGGTGTTACAAGGCGATGGTAATCGCTTTTCATCCGTTGGGCCGTCTGCCTGTCAGCTGAACTAGTGCAAGAAAATAAAATATATCACTAGTTTCGGCGTGTAAGTTTCAAAATTGTTATCTTCGGTGCAACGTGGTGATTAAAACAATGTGGATTTTTAGTCTTAATAATAGGAGTTTATTAAGGCTAAAAATCTACATTGTTATTATCATCCATATAACCGTGCTTGCACTTTAATTCTATGTAAAGATTCAAATCTTTGCGAAATTTGAGAAAACACTGTGCCCTGTCGCCTTATTCGACCATAATTCATTACATTAATTACATTTTTATTGTTAAGTATGGTATAAAACTCAGAAACAGTTTGGAGATTGTCTGTTACAAACCACATACATAATATTAATGTATATATTAGGTGTCTTCGATTTATTTGTAGATTAAGAAATATAGGAAACATGATTTCCTTGTACCTCTTCGCTTATAAAACTATTTAAAAGCAATTTTGGAGATAATAAGACAATATGTTTATTTTTTCAAAATTAGCCAATTCGGTTCCTAACAACAGTCATATTTTTCGTCAAGAGACTCAAGATTGCTTTGAGCGTTTTTCATTATTTCGTATAGATGAATTAAAGTGAGATAACTATAATTATATGTATACAACTTTCTTGTTTCTTCCACGTACACAAACCATCCAGCACATTGACATTATCTAAATAAATATTTTAAAATTAAATTAAACATAACATATTATTGTGGGCTTTAAAATAATTACCACTAAGAATCCCGCATGCTGTGAATGAACGGGAACAAGTGAAATATTAAATTACAGCATACAACCGGTAACTCGGGTTACTGGTTTTTAAGAAACGCAAGTGATTCGAAAGGAATAAGACACGGCGCGGTGTTCACGGTAAGCTGTGGTATTAGATTGCAATAAAGCACCTCGAAAGAACTCTGAGACAGCTTTACAGTCAATTAAATTGTTTTGTTTGTGTTTCTAAATTAGCCTGTTTCAAACTTCTTTCGTAAATTCGCCTAATTCAGACTTCTTTCGTTTGGGTTGCCTGGATGAGATCGCTTTGAGCGATAAGGCCGCCTATTGTGTTTTGCATAGACAATATTGTAAATATGGTCTGTTTTTGTAATTGTATATTTTGGTGTGCAATAAAAGTAAAAATAAAAGAAACGAATAACAGATACATTGGAAATTGGAATGGATACACCCATTTCAATTTCCAATTGTTTGTGGCAAGATATAATACTTACATTATATTTTATTATTATAGTACTTACATTATTTTCAAAGCAATTATTACGACAAAAGTTCCAAGGCATCATTTTAGTATAGAATACATACATACATACATTTAAGTTTTTTTTTTAAATCATCCTTTCGTTACTTTTGTTTCTTTTGCAGTGAAAGAATGAGATACGAGTGCGAGAGAATGAGATACGAGTTTTACATAGTGCAATACAGATTAGACAGGCAATAAGAAAGTTGTTTAAATATAGGTCCAATTTGAACCGAAATAAAATTCATAATAATAGTTTTCAGACTAAAATAGTGAAGATCGGTCCGAAAGACTAGGAGGACCCTAGAATCCGATCCCAGCGTCATCTATCGTTTCCAGTTGTGAATCTGAAGTCTGTCTGTCTATCTGGATGTTTCCGCTAATCTCCGAAATGGTTGGACTGGTTTTGACGGGACTTCCACTGGCAGGTAGCTGATATTATAAGGAATAACTTAGATTAACTTAGAAAGAAAGAGAGTTGGTCTGAAATAGAGTGTCGGGGTGAAGGTAAGGAAAGGAATGCTCCGGTGGTTCGGGCATGTGGAAAGAATGTATGATGAAAGAATGACTAAACAGATATACAATGCAAAAGTGGATGGATGCAGAAGTCGCGTTAGGCCACGACACACCTTCCATGATCAAATCGCTCGTGTATTAGCAGAAGGTGATGTCAGGAGCCTTAAGAAGAGACGATCGTGCATGACAAGAGCTATGAATGTCAAAGAAGCAAGTGAGGTGTGTAAGAATAAGCCTAAATGGCGCTCTGTTGTTCGTGTCTACCCCGCAAGGGACCTGGCGTGAAGTTATGTATGTATGTAACATGGGCTCCTTTTTTAGGATCCCGCGAAAATGAATTCCACACGGCAGAAATCGCAAGCACAGCTAGAATAATATGGGCCTCACCATATGTATGAGGTAACTAGAGGTAACCAAAAACAAAACTTAATTTTCACCGTCCACATTTTAACGGACCACAATAAGCGTCTCAAGATCGTGTGATTCTTGTGTTACAAAACTCATTGTTTGTCATATAATTATCCTATGTTGGGTAAGACGGCCTGTAGAGGCGGTGGTAATGAATTGCGTTGATCCACACCAAATGGTTTTGTAACGTACTATGCGTTTATATATATATTTGTTTTGAAGTTTTTGAAGTGAAACTTCTTTAGAATAGTTCTGATTTGAAATTCGATGAAACGAAAAAGTGACACTAAAAAGAGATAAACACAGATGTTTGTCAGTCAATTGCGAGACAACGGCTGAACGGATCTGAACGACACAAAGATGGATTATGGTCTGGAATAGTAGGACATTGGCTACTTTTATCCCAGAAAAATGTATCGTTCCCGTGGGATAACATTAACGCGATCGAAGCCGCGGGCTAATACTAGTGGATTATAAATGTAAAATGATAAAACCAGTAGTGCCTTGCTTTATTGCATGAGTTTAGCAGATAGACAAACGGCCCATAATGAAAAGCGGTTGCCATCACATATTGTTATGTGATAGAATGAGATAGAATACAGTATATTTAAATGATTAAATATCTATCTCATTATGGCGCAGGCTTAGTCCTATAAGCCTGTGCCATAATGAGATAGAATATATTATATATAATCACTAGCTGCGCCCCGCAGTCTCTCCCGCGTGGTGATTGAAAATCGGCATAATTCCAAAATAAAAGAATTTTTCTAAAATAAAAGTAGCCTAAGCTACTCCTTATTACATCAGCTACCTGCCAATAAGAGTTCCGTCAAATTTGGTCCAGCCATTTCAGAGATTAGCCGGAACAAACAGACAGATAGACAAAATTTTTATAAAATGTTATTCTGATGTATGTACCGTATATATATTCATAAGCATGTAGTAAAAAGCGGTTATTTCAATATTACAAACAGACACTTCAATTTTATTTACAGATTATTTTATAGATTTAAACATTATGGTGCTACAGATAGAGTTGTAAATGTTTTGAAGTCTTCGTTAATGTTTCAAATTTCGTGTTTAAAAGCTTAAATATATTGTTACAAATTAGGTTCCGACAAAAAACGAATTCCACTCATAATCTGCAAAAAAACACACTTTATTACCTGTCGGCATTTGTACTAATTGTAATTCTTATCTGATCGTCTTCTTTTGTTTACTTATTTGTTAGTATACGTTTCTAGAGAGCAGTCAATTGTTCTATCATACTCCTAAACGGCCATTTGCAGCCGAATCATCAACCAGGTGTTGCGGATTACGTCGACGTTGATGGAGAGAGGGGGCACTTCAGGGACATCTACGACCAAGGCGTGACGTGTGTACAGTCGGGAATCGAATAGTGACAGACTTGACGCGTTTTATTGAATCACGACCTTCTGCATTACTTTTGGATTTGTTGTGTTCGGTTATATTTCAACCTGTTTTATACGTGTTTGTTTTGTTCTAATAAACTCTATAATAATCCCAACGGCATTTAAATTCGAGTCCCGCTAAACTCGTAACAATATTATAACGATATAATGCATGAAATGTGACGTCACCAGTTTTAAAATCCCTTCCACCCATTGTCACACTTTGTTTAACTTCTAGTGCATGTGAACAGCAAACACATACAATTTTTTTCTTATAAATTTTGTAGTTTTCCCCTTTAACATATAGGCATGGAAAAATAATTCTTTTTCGATAGTATATGGAACGTGCACGTCAAGGGACTACCATAATGGCCGGTTTCAATATCTTACTAAACTTTAATTTGCTATCGGTTATAGTTTAGCATAAGCTCCATGCATATAATGTCAAATTTCTACCGATGGTAAGACAAGTGAATGAACAGTGCGATTTAAGAACTTACCATTAGTTGCCTTCCTATGAGTTAAAATTGTACTTATCTCGATAGAAGTAATGTCAATTTTTTACATCGTCATTTATCAATGGTAAGGTAGAAGCATGTATTGTAAGATTATGTACAAACAAAAAAGTTTAAATATATGCACATTTAGTTAAACATATGATATACATAATAACTCATATTTACATACACAATATGTGAATAGAATAGCGGAGTATTTTATTTTTTTATTTATTTTATTGTACAAGTTCAAGAGACAGGCAGACGAGACGGCCCAGTTGATGGAAAGCGGTTACCATCGTTTATGGACTGCAAAGTTCTCTTAAGGGAGACTAGAACCTGGTCACTAATGCCGGAACGCAACTCAAGGTTGTTATGGCGGCATACTCTAGACATGGGGTGCTAGCCATCCAGTCGGGCAAATACCCTACCACATGGAGGTGTAGTGTAATAGGATATTAAAATATATATACAATAAATGGGATCAAATTGTTGAAACAGTTTAAAATTAGACATTATATAATTGTGTATGTAGGCCCCGAAAAATATTGAGGGAGAACTGGTGAAAATAAATAAAATGATTAAAATGAAAAATAGAGATGGGAAAACTAAGAAAAATCAATTCAATGCAATTTCAGCATATGTGGCTGACTACGGCCTTAGCTGCTAGCACGTGATAATTGGGTACACAACACATTGTAAAATGAATACTAAAAATAATGACACATAAAAATGTAATATAATCATGCTAATACATTTATTATAATAATTTATGTATTTTGAAATGTATTAGTATATATATATATATATATATATATATATATATATATATATATATATATATATATATATATATATATATATGTCTATGTATATATCGAGGGCTTCATAACAAATGCGCGTACAGAAAAAAGTGCAGTTTTACACAAGGGACAAAATTGTGAATAAAACAAAAGTAGTTGATTGTATAAGGCTGAATTTAGGTACACCGGCATACCGGTAAGACTTTCTAAATTGTAACATGCATAGATTTTAGTAAACAACAAAAAATGTCATTTTTGCGTATACACCCATTTGTTATAAAGTCCTCGATATGTATGTATTTGTATATTTATTTCGTATATTACTTTGAGTATTCATGTATCTTTTGCTTTTTTCCTGCACCACCTATATCGCCTGATTCAAATCTCTTTCATTTAGGTTGCCTGGAAGAGATCGCTTTGAGCGATAAGGCCGCCTATTGTGTTGCCTAGAAAATATTGTAAATATGACTATATTTACAATATTTTGAAGCTGACTTGTTTTTGTTATTGTATATTTTGGTGTTCAGTAAAGTACGTTGTTATCTCTCTCTCTCTATAAAAAAGCTAGTGTTAAAATCATTTGTTTCACGTTCCGTGCGATTGAAAATTGATTCTTTCGGGTGATTCTCGTTCGGACACGGAAACATACCCTAAATTTTGGATAATCCTATTGTTCTAGAGTTAACTGCTATAACAACCTTGAGTTGTAACTTGGGAGTAGATTTCAGTTACCTCTTCGAGATTGGTGGCGGTCGCGATGAATCAGAATTTTACAGAGAAATAGCGCCTAGATAAGAATATATATAATGCTGTGTAGCCTTTTTCTTAACGAGGAGAATTTCGCTTGAGGACTATACACCGCGGGGAAAGCGCAGTGGGTGTGTGGGTTTAGCCGTGTTAGGGTGGCACTAGCACCACAAATAAGTAATGGTGGATTCCCACTAAACCCCTCGGTATGCCTTCCTTCGTCTTATGTCGAAACTACGGGAAAGCGGAAGCTCGACCAACACGCGTGCCCTCGCAAAAGCCCCTAGGATCATATCCACAGGGTGAAGCACTTCTCCGATATCATCCCTCTCTGCTCAGCGTGGGGCGGTTGCCCCCAATGTCTTGCCTACACGGAAGGAGAGATGAGCGCGCGTAGAACATGACGCACCCTCCTTTTGACAATGCAGTGTAACCGAGGTGAACGCTTGCTCTCAAAATAATTTTGCGTTAAAACTAGAAAAATGTTAGTGCTTTTATAAGGCTGTTTTTAATAAAGTCTGCGGTATCCCAAATATCAAATCAGTTTGTCAAGAAGTAGCTCTTTGTGTTTAGTCCATAAAACATCGTCATTGCAAAATAGCGTCGTTAACGTGCGGCGAAATTGCATTATAATTAGTTTATGCTCGCTTTCTAAATGGTCGTAACTCTAATAAATCTGCGTTCGAACAACGAGTATAAGAAGTAGGTAAGTTGATCTGTTTTTTTATTGACAATTAGCTGTGACCACCATTTTGTTCACGTGGAACTTTGACTCTATATTCGTAGATAGATAGATAACACTTTATTGTACACCATTACAGAAAAACTTACGAACTAGTATTATTATAGTAGGGTACAAAGGGCGGTCTTATCGCTAAAAAGCGACCTCTTCCAGACAACCCGTGGCAAGAATATTCCGATTAGAAGTGGCGATGGTGGTATACATAATTATTGTACGATTACTTCAATTTTATTAATAAATATATAACTATACTATATATACAAATATACACATAAGTTATATACATATATAATATATAGCGATAATATGCAACTATTTAAACATAATAAACATATAGCTATATGCAATATAATATATACTAATTACATAAAATTACATATCATTATATTGCAGATAGAATTTTCTGACTAAGTTCTTAAATATTATTAGGGATTTTGCTTGTCTGACAGCAACAGGCAATGAATTCCAAAGTTGGACAGCCTTAACCGTGAAAGAATTATTGAAGAACGTTGTACTATGAATAGGAGTAATAACTCTATGTTGACTGGAAGGGCGTAAATTGTGAGAGCAAGAAATAAATTCGAAGCGTTCTTTAAGGTACTGTGGAGTAGTAGGGATGAATAAAATACTGTAAAGCAATGAAAGAATATGAATATTCCGGCGAATACGGATTGGCAGCCACTTGAGCTTTTTCCGAAATTCAGAAACGTGGTCATACTTGCGTAACCCAAATATGAACCTTATGGAAAAGTTTTGGAGTCGCTCAAGTTTATTAAGCTGTTCTTGAGTTAAATTCGTAATATCTTCTAAATCCTGTAAGATATCGATTTATACACGATTTTTTTACGTCCAGCTAAAATATATAATAATTTAAGCTTAGCTGCACATGATAAAGAAATATGAACGTTTTAATTTATTAGCAAGTGTAACTTGCTTAATTTGGGGATATACAGTATGTGTGATGGTCTGCAGATTATTTGTATGTCTTTGAAGACCACGGGCCATAGCAATGGCCTGGACTTTTAGAGGGCTTGCGTGGGGCCATACGAAGGCCAACACGTAAAGGTCTGTTAACAAATTTAATGTAAATGTGGCGTGACACTGACCGGCGATTATCTACGCCATATAGTAATGCACTCAAGGACAAGCCTCGGCCAGTATGGCACTATTGTGGGAAATGAGAACAAAAGGTTCCGGGCCATTGGAGTGAACTCTTAGTGGTATTAGGGGTCTGGGAATATGAGGACTATGGCGACTGCCCATCACAATTTTCGGGGAACATGGAAAAATGGTCAGCTGATTATTATTGTTAGTAGATTAATAGCAGATAACATAACACTCTTTTGTTTACTAAAATAAATAATTAAAAAATGAATTGTTACAATAATTTGTTAGGTTGACGTTGTCACCGTCAACATAAAATTCTGTAAGAAAATCATTTAAAATTCCATAAAATAGAAACAATAAGGACATTCTCAACACTCTGGAGCAAATTATTACATTATTATAAGCTAGAAAATAAAGCTATAATAGAAACTAAAAGCCGACACAGAAACATTATGATTTCATCCATGGTTACCTACGCTGTCATATTCATCATTTGGATACACCCAGATTTATCGTAAATATTTTGGATTCCTGCATAAATATACACCCAACAACCGCATGACGAGTTTGAAGATTACAGAGCGATTTAAATTACATTACAGTTTTACAGACAAGAGATTTAAAAAGCTAAGAAAAACAAATAACATATATAAGAAGAGAATGTGACGATTTTGAGGAAGTTGAAGCAGGCAACGAAACGAAATATCTTCTCCTACCGTTTTTGTGAATTGTGAACTATTTTTTTTGTACGTATATATTATTATAATTATTTATTTGCTAGGTGAAACATCGGACACATAGGTATATATAACATTAATTTACATCATAAGTTATTCTTGTATGAATGTATATATGTACCATGACCATTTTTACGTGTTTTTTAAGTTTTTAATTCTTAAATTTGCATGTTACAGCCACAACCTGATACATCATCTGATAATTTAATCCAATGTAATAAATGCTCCCAGGTACGTTTTTTCAAAGGCATAAGAGGTTTGAGGATCCATCTTGGTAAAGCACATAAAGATCAAGATGACTCCTCAAACACTTTACCTTTACCGCAATCAAACGACAACACAACCCCTACACCTTTTTGGAAAAAAATATCAACATGCAAACAAACATTGCCAATTTTAAAAAGAATTCCCCGTGCAGCCAGAATTACAGTATGCGAAACCTTTTCTCAAACAATAAGAAAAGTAGTAAATGAAAATTCTTTATGTACCTGGGAGAATTTATTATTGCTCCCTTACCAAGTTTTAAATATAACACAGAATGATAGAAGTACTGCAACCTCTAAAATTAAGAAAAATTGTAAGTAACTAAAAATTTTAGATTTCACTGATAATCCAAGTAGTTCCGGTAAGCGTAAGGAATCCACAAGACGGTTAACGCGGCTTGTGGAATCCAAGCTATCCGACGGTGATATTAAGGGAGCCGCAAGGATTTTATTTTCAGATGATGACATAGCTCCTTGCAATGAGATTACACTCCGTGCTTTGGCCGACAAACATCCACCTTCAGGATCGGGTCCCCAGTTGCTGGAGGAGGGAAATGATATAGATTGTTTACGCGCAACCTCAGATGAAGTACTTGCAGCCGTCATGTCCTTCAAATGTGGCTCTGCCGGCGGACTAGACGGCCTCACTCCGCAACATTTAAAAGATTTGTTGAGTGGAGACACTGGTAGCGCCGGCGAGAAACTTTTGAAGGATATGACAGATTTGGTTAATTTGATGCTTTCTGGTACTGTAACGAAAGAAATATTGCCAATCCTTTATGGTGCCAACTTATGTGCGCTAACTAAAAAAGACAGAAGTATCCGCCCTATAGCAGTCGGCATGACGTATCGGCGTCTCGCAGCGAAAATATGCTGTCGAGCGATAAAAGATTTAAGCTCCAGCTATTTTTTACCACATCAATTAGGATTCGGTACAAAAGGTGGCTGCGAGGCGGCGGTACATTCTCTTAGAGCTTTCACTGCCAGCAATAGTTGTGAAGCGATCCTTAAGGTGGATGTGAAAAACGCTTTTAATTCGGTAAACCGATCTGCCCTGCTGAACCAAATCAAAAGACATTTTCCCAAAATTTACAGATACGTTTGGCAGTGTTACGGTGAAAATTCATTTCTATTATACAAAAACCATTTAATTTATTCGGCTACTGGTTGCCAGCAGGGAGACCCGCTCGGGCCTGCAATTTTTTCACTAGCCATCCACCCAGTCATAGAAAAGCTAAATTCAAAATTTAACGTTTGGTATTTAGATGACGGTACCCTAGGAGGCGACTTAGATACACTAAAAAATGATTTGACTATGCTAACTGAAGAATTCGGCAAAATAGATCTGGAACTAAATTTCTCAAAATGTGAACTTTTCATAAACGAAAATTGTGACTACCCCGTTTCTGGAATTATAAATCTGGCCCCAAATTTAAAAATTGTTAGTAAAACAAACTTGACCCTTCTCGGGGCACCTGTCTTCGAAGAATCTTTTAACTCTTTCTTTGATGACAAAATTCAAAATTTTACACACAAAGTAGACAACTTAAAAATAATAAGTAAACACAGTGCATATTTTATTATTCGGCATTGCTTATTTGTTCCAAATTTTATGTACGTCCTACGGTGCTCTCCCCTGTGGAGGCACCCGAATATTCTAAATGTTTTGGATTCCACCATTAGACAATCGCTCACTTCCATTTTAAATTTACCACTCGATTTTGAAGACCGCACGTGGACCCAAGCTACCCTGCCAATTAGGCTAGGCGGCTTGGGAATACGCAAAATCTCAGACGTAGCTTTACCTGCTTTTCTGTCCTCAGTTTATAGTACTGTGGACCTCATTGGCAATATTATAAATCCGTCACCAAGTGACTTTGAGGTCCCATACTTGGCTGAGGCCAGAAACGCATGGTCACTAGCATGCCCGAGTCAAAATTATCCAGTAGAGCCCAAATCACAGAAGCTTTGGGACGGGCCGCTCAGCAAGTTGGTGTATGAAAATCTCTTGTCCTCTAGTGCCAACGAAGCTGAGCGAGCCCGTCTCTTAGCAGTCTCAACATGGGAGTCAGGCTTGTGGCTTCAGGCGCTGCCCTCATCAAATTTAGGCACATTCCTAGATGACACTACATTTAGGATTGCTGCCTCTATTCGACTGGGGGCACCGGCTGTAGTCCCTCATCACTGTCAATGCGGAGATAAAGTCGGTGGTTCAGGTTACCATGGCTTGTCGTGCGTCAGAAGTGCCGGTAGAATACCACGCCATGCTGCACTAAATGACATTATCCGCCGGGCTCTTGTCACCACCGGGACCCCAGCCATTTTAGAGCCAAATGGACTGTGTCGCGACGATGGCAAGAGACCGGACGGGAGGTCTTTGGTGCCATGGAAGATGGGACGACCATTAGTTTGGGACGCAACGTGCGTTGACACTTTGGCAGCGTCCCATCTTCCCGATACGGCTGTGGTAGCTGGTGCAGCTGCCGCCCGACAAGAGGACCTAAAACGCCGTAAATATGCATCCATTGGCAGTGGATACATATTTGCGGCTTTTGGTGTCGAAACTCTCGGGCCATGGGGTCCAGAAGCCCATCGCCTTTATCGAGACCTATCAAAACGGCTGATAGATGTCTCACGAAACCAAAACGCTGGCCTGTATTTTGGACAACGCATAAGCATTGCCATACAACGTGGTAATGCGGCCAGCGTTTTGGGAACGTTCCCAACTGACGGTGATTTGGGACCTATTTACTATTTGTAGTTTGAATTTTTTTTTTTTTTTTTAATTAAGTTGTATATATATTTCTAGAATAGGATGTATTTGTTTATTTTAATTTTAAGTTTGTAAAAAGTTATTATTTAATACTTGTCAGAGCTAAATAAAATACCTTAACTCATTTTAAATAATTTGTTAAGTTTAATTAGTTCTCATTCTCCCTTTCTCATTAAGTTCATTTTTGTATTGGTGTACAATAAAGTGTCATCTTTTATGGTAAAATAAAGGGCGGCCTTATCGGTTAAAGCGATTTCTTCTAGGCAACCTAGTCTAAAGGGTATTTTTTTTGTTTATGTACTAGGATATGTCGGCGACTTCGTCCACGCTTGCCTTGAAATTCCCGCGGGATGTATTGCTTAATGAATTACAACGGTTGCTCCAGTAAAACGCAATCCGAGCGCCATCATTTCGGCCATCACCGTCTATCCCACGGGAATAGTGCTTTTTTCTGGATGAAATGTACTTTATGCCCTTTTCTATATCCCTGACAACGTGTATGCAAAATTTCCTGAGGATCTGTTTAGTAGTTAAGGCGTGAATGCGTCACAACAATCTGACATTGGCACATATATTATTAGGATTAATTAATAATAATAATTTATCCGTGCAGAAAGGGAGAAAAAAAACAATTTACTGCGTCTGCCACAGCCAGGTGGTAGGGCATTTTCCCGACTGGATGCCTACCACCACTGGTCTAAAGTATGTCGCCATAAGAACCTTGAGTTGTGTTCCGGCATTAGTGACCAGGTTCCAGCCAGCCTCCTTTAAGAGAGCAGCAGCGCATTTGTAGCACATTTGGTGTTTCAAATGTCCATAGGCCATGGTAACCGTTTTCCATCAAGTGGGCTGTCTGCCTGTCTGTTGATCATAAAAAAATACATTAGACTTTTTACATAAATGTATTAATATGAAATGCTGGTTATATTGTTGATATGTTGCGAAATAGTAAAGTGTGAGTTATCAGATCAATCTCTTCTCGTCACAATTGCTTAAACTATTACATCTTTGTGTGTCATTACCATATGAAGTAACTGGTAAACAATACAAGCGTTTGCTAATTTGCTTAATAAATATTCAGCATAAATTAAATAAATTTATTTAGTTATTTATATAAAGACTATTGATCTATGTGACCACAAAGTTTATATTGTGCTTGTAGAAAACCAGATTTATTCCAATAAGTATTACTTTCATTGAGAAAAATCGTATTGTTTAATTTTAACTTGACAACTTATAGTATTTGGTTTATATCGTAGTATATAGATATTTATTTTTCTGTGTTGTCGTGTAAGTTTGTCTAAGTCCTTGTGTTGAGTTATGCGAAGGCGTTAAGGGAGTTTTCATACGGCACTGATTCAGAAATAGCGACGTACTTAATTTTTTTTTATTATTCCCCTCCGCCAGACGAACATGATTTGTCCGGCCTTTTTATCTTATTTTGGGTTTTTTTGCATTATTACAAAAAGGTCCTTAATCTATTATATTTTTGTTTTTTACTTTTTCGCTATTATTACAATTGGTTTATTTTCTACTTATCTATTTTAATACTACATTTTTTTTTAGTTTTTTAACTTTTTGTTTTATACATTAACTTATATATTCTATACTATATATTTTATAATGTATACTTATTTATCTAGTCTTATTTCTACGTATTACCTTTTTAATTATATTTAAAAAATATTCTAATAAATCGTCTATTTTATCCCTTGCCATGAGCTCTGACATGTTTTTTTATACGTGATCTCTACGTACTTACATTGCTGACATGTATCTTAAAAATAAAAACATATTTTGAGTATTAGTACGCCGCATTTACAGCAAACAAGGTTTGCGCTCAACTTTTTGCTGTGCTGGAATTATATCCGACACGACGCTGATTTTCAGTGCAAACCTTCCTTTTGGTGTAATACTAAAACGACCCGAACGACTGAAAATATATTCTTGCATCACTATTGCGGACTTACATACATATGCATATTCTTAATAATATTTTTGTTTCTTAATCAACCAAATATCATAGCTAACAGGTTAACCCTTGTAAGGTTACGTACAGGTATATTTTTAACCTAATTTAGGCACCAGCTTCATGCTGAATGGTGAAACTTAAGTTCCTCAGTGTATTTAAAGAAGAAATAAAGATATATATGTCTTTTATATTATCTAATATATATATATATATATACATTATATAATTCTCGTGTCGCGGTGTTGGTAGTTAAACTCTTCCGAAACGGCTTGACCGATTCTCATGAAATGTTGTGTGCATATTGGGTAGGTCTGTGAATCGGACAACATAAATTTTTCATCCCCCTAAATGTTAAGGGTAGTCCACCCCTAATATATTTTTTATGATACAGCATTAAAGCATGTTCGTGCCTACCCCGCAAGGGACCTGGCGTGAAGTTATGTATGTATGTATTAAAAAAACATACAACAATAAATTTTCAACCCTCTACGATCAACCCCTATTTTTTCGGGCAGGACGACGTCTGCCGGGACAGCTAGTATTATATAAGAGCGTCAGACTGGGCCTATAATAATAATGCCTCGGCTTCGTGGCCCTGACTTCTGGAGAGACGGAGAACCCAGAGGTGTTTTAGTAGGTATTTTATATGATATGCCCGGGACTTCGTCCACGCTTGACTTGAAATTCCAGTGGGATTCCTGGGACAGAAAGTACCGCAATATATAAAAATAATATGTAAATATATACTGCTATATATAAAAATAATATGTAATAAATGTAAGCTATGCTATCGTATTATTGAAAACTGTGTCGGAATAGGTAAGCTAATATTTATGCATCCGAACAACTTCAAACCTCTCCCGGGAAAATTCCCACGATAAAAAATATTTTTAATCCCGGACTTTACACAAAATTTGATATCGATCAGTATAAAAAAATCACATTGGAATTCGTTTTTTTATTACGGCGGCATAACAAATTATTTACACGACACTCATTTAAAGCAAACGAATTTCGCGTCTTATCAATTATTCATTAGAATATCATGTTTGTCTGTCTGTGAGCGTGTCGCCTGTCTCATTGACATGATTTACGTGTTTGTTTCTAAGTTTTTGTTGTCACAGACCATGACCAAGTAACCGAGGGACGTAGCTGCCTACATACATTTTAAGCGTTCAATTTAAGATTTTAACTGCATATTAAGGTATGCCCTGCGAAGACTGCTTCTGACCGATTTATAAATTTTACTAATCATCCTCTTGCCTAATCATCGAGTAAATTTTGACGTTGTATGGAATAGAGCTCATGTCAAATTTTAACGATTAGTAACGCAAATGAGCGGTCTGTAAGGTGTAGAAACGAGCCATTAGTGCATTATAATTTTATAGGTAGATAACAAACACTAGAAAGAAAAAATCTTGAGTTTTCGAAATTGCACTTTTAATGGTCTATACAGGAGATATTATTTCCTTATTAATTCTAACTTAACAGACAAGAGTATAATTTAATTTAAAAGAATGTAACAACAAGCTTCAAGGAAGCCGTCGTTAACGAGGAAAATTTTTGCCAGGAGCTAAATTTTATCGTGCTTTCACTACAACATTGTATTACGGCATAGCGTACTAGTAAATACATAACTTACACCTTGCACTGAGGTTAATAGGCCTAGTAAGTTTAAAAATATAGAGCACTTGAAGTGGCTTGTAATTAAAATGTTTTTGGTTATGCAAATTGTTTTCGTAACATTTTTACATCATCTAAATACGTAGACCCTTTACTTCCGTAACGTTTTCGGTCAATTGAAAACATCCGCAGACAACTTCACGGCTATCGTAACAGAGGAGTAGACAAATTATTATGTAAGGAATATACAATTGTAGCGAATCCGATACTAGATCTTTCATTTCTGTCTTTCGATCTGAATAAAGCAACCACAATGATTGATGTTGATAATCTTGTCACTGTTACTAGTTCAATTTATTACAATAACAAAAGTCCGACACGACAAGACTCCAGACAGCTGACCAGCAAATCATTGAGATGAGTCGAAGCCAACCTGATTTAGTTTTTTTTTGTTTAGTTTTTGGCTTGGCTAGTTAAGTTAAGCCAGGTCTTAGTTTGCAATATAGTTTCTTCATTTTCTTAAACCTATGTTTAGCACAGCTGAACTGTAGGTAATCAATCAAATCAATGGCATCCATTCAACAGAGTTCTTGTGACAACTCGAAAGGCCAAAATTGACTATACAGTTCACATTTCTTACAAAACACATAATCACTACTCAACTCGTTATGAGCGTTGTGTGATCGAAAAAGATGACGTCAATAGTGATGTTTTCGTCACGATCACAATGACCGCGGTCGCGTTGTGGAGCGGCTGAGCATTTTGGGCGTAGTGAGCTACTAATGGAACGTCCTGATTGAATGACATGTTATGGACCTTACCATAACGTCTAGAACGAGAACTACTTTTTGCCTTTTGGCAATGTTCTGTTTTATCTGTAGTTAACGTCAAAATTATTATTTAGAGTTTCTGGCGGGAACTGAAAGGATATGACTTGGTATATGATCTAGCTCTGTGTCGGGTTTCATTTATATCTGCTTAGTAGTTTAAAAAAAAATGCGAACGCAACGCTATATTCTTCGCCATTTTCGTGTAAACGAAAATCTATTTGTAATAAGTTATAACTCGGGATAAAAGCTTGAAAGATAAAACGTTAGGTGTCGAGTTTCATTTAAATCTGTTCCATAGTTAGTTAGTTAGTGTATTTTTATATGTTTATATTTATGTATGTAATATCAATAGATGTATTTATATATGTCTATTTAGTATAAAATATATGCAAGTAGCAGCATATCCTCTAATATTTATGTATACCACCTTTGACCAATATGTTTTTATTCCTGCCACGGCTTGTCTGGAAGAGATCGCTTCTTAGCGACAAGATCGCCTATTGTGCACATATAGAATATTTTTAGGCTATAAGTTCATCTGTGTTTTCTGTAATGGTGTACAATAAAGTGTTATCTATCAGTTTTCATGTGATGCTCTAACACACTGGGAGATATCGTTTGTATCATTCAAGTTGTAACAGTTAATATTTGTGGTTAATAAAATTTCTGAAAACTTCGCTTGAATTATTTCTGACGATTAAGAATTTACCAGGAAGTTTATATTCAACAATCTGATGAGAATAAAGTTTTAAGATACGTATCTAGTACTATATTTGTCATATATTCACAGAATTAAGGCGGGTTGATGAGGAAAAATTTTACAGATTAAAAATACAAGCTTTAATCGGAATTCTTATAATTTCATCTTAAACGGTAGCATATAGTAAGAAAAGTTTTTGCATTTTATAATTACAAAATTAAATAATATTTAAAAGAGTTAAAGTTTGGATATTCTGATTTATACATCCTGTTATACATACATTTGCCTTACTACTGTTTTCTTAAAAGACAAAGTCAATACAGATAATATCACCTTTGCGTCTTTGCTTGCGGTCGTCTCGAAAATCTATCGCCGCAAAATAAACCTTTTATTTGCATAAGCATACTTTACCAATTTATTGACCTTGTTTACTCAAAGTTATTGAACATTTCTAGCATTTTTTAAGAGTAACCTTTCTTCCTGCACCGCTTACATTGCCTGGTCAGTAAAATCCCTGTTAATATTATAAATGCGAAAGTAACTCTGTCTGTCTGTCTGTCTGTTCCGTTTTCACGTAAAAAGTACTGGACCGATTTGGCTGAAACTCAGTATATATATATTTTCGATACCGAGGATGAACATAGGATACTTTTTATCCCGAAAAATGGGATAGTTTCCGGGATAAAATGATATTTGTCTGTTTGTTTGTTATGCTTTTACGGAAAAACTACTGGACTGATTTGGCTAAAATTCGGCATGTATGTAAATTAAATACTGAGGATGGACAAGGGATAATTTTCATTTTGGCCTTTTTGGTAATTTTGGCCTTTTTGATCATTTTGGCCTATTTGGTCATTTTGTCCTACTTGGTCATTTTGGCCTACTTGGTCATTTTGGCCTATTTGGTCATTTTGGCCTATTTAGTCATTTTGGCCTTTTTGGCCATTTTGGCCTATTTGGTCATTTTGGCCTTTTTGATCATTTTGACCTTTTTGGTCATTTTGTCCTATTTGGTCAATTTGGCCTATTTGGTCATTTTGGCCTATTTGGTAATTTTGGCCTTATCGATTATTTTTACCTTTTTGGTCATTTTGGCCTATTTAGTCATTTTGGCCTTTTTGGTCATTTTGACCATTTTGATTATTTTGGCCTTTTTGATCGTTTTTGCCTATTCCGTCATTTTAGCCATGTCGGTCACTGTGGTCTTTTGGTCATTTAGATCATTTTGGCCTTTTTGGTAAAGTTTTGTAATTTATTTGTTGACAGATAGACGGGGGATGGTATATATAATTGGCGATATAAAATGAAGTGAATCTTCCGTGGGCAAATACATAAAAATGTAATATAATATAACCTGTAGCACTTGCTCTTTAAACAAGAGACACGCACTAGAGGTTGACCCGCGGCGCAGCCGCGGGGTAAACTCTAGTGTTTCTATAATTTAGATTACCTGAAAGAGATTGCTTTTGGTTATAAAGTCGCATATTGTATTGCCGAGTAAGTATTGTAAATATGGTTTTATTTTGTATTCATTTATTTTAGGTGTCAAATATTTATCTACTTTGCCTCTTTGCTTAAAAATATAGAAACCCGGCTTTAATAAAAAAGCCAAACCAATAAGGCCTCTGTGTCAGTCCAGTATGTCTTATGGGAAAACTGTATTCAGATTATACAGTAAACAACGTCGCATTACGGGGAAGTGCGTGGGAGTTGTAAAAAACAATCAAAATACTGAGTGTAAAGGACAAATTGACGTAGTTTATTCTATGACATTGATGTAGGTTGATACTAGTAAACAGGTAAATAGTCTTTGCTTAAAAAATTAACCGCAAAAAGATCTTCACTAATTGTTTAAAATTGTTTATTGTTTGTTTAGGATGGACGTAGGTGTTTTTGCGTTTTTCTAATATTTTCAAAAAGTCCCAAGAAGGATGATCATGATGAAGTCATGTTTCAAGCAAAAATCAATCACAACATCAAATCATAAATTAGCTTCTTTATAGTTTCGTTAATTACGAGAATTCCTAAATTTAAAAGAAGTTAATTAATGACTGTATTTATGTTTAGAAATATTATTTATATAATATGAGGTTGATTGTAAGTTTTAATGGAGATAGATCTTCTTATATATAAAAATGAATATTTATCTGTGTGTCCTTTATAGAATAGTAAAGTATACATTTGATCATGTGATGATGTTTAACAAAGTTGTTGTACATGAGCCAGAGAAGGTTTCTGAGTTGGTTCACAATTGGACCCGATAGGTGGCGCTGCTGTCGGCATATCGATTGAAGCTTTTCAGGGCAGCACGTCGTCTGTCGGGACAGCTATAGTAGAATTATTTTTTTCGTGCAGTTTGGGTCATAAATAATCGGAGCTATGAAGCGAGTATTTCGCTCTCTCTTCCACTCGCGGGCCTTATAGACAGGCATAGTGATACGCATTATTGTTGTCGATAAGCGTTATCGATAGTGTATTCAGTTTTGTCATTTTGTGGGTTAGTGATATAAATGAAAGAAAAAAATAGATAAAACAACGTAGTTATTAAAACAAGAACAATAATGATTTAAAATAAATTATTACTTAGGTATCTATGTATTAAAAAACTATAAGTACAAAAGTTTAGAATATAACAAGTTATATTAAAAATAAATATAAATACTTATATCTAAGTTTAAAATTAACAGCAAAAAAGATAATAATGACTTTTTATAAGAATGATAATCTTTATTTGATAAGAATGAGTTTTTATCGTTAATGGCGTTGCGCCCGCGCAACATGCTCACCGCCCTAGCCGGGCTGAGGCCGATTTTGATTTATGACCCAAACTGCATGGAGAACATAATTCTACTATAGAAAAGAATATTTGGCTTGGCCGAATACCAAATAATGAAAAAAGTGGCTGAATACCGAATGGAAGCCGACTATCCGTGGCATCTCTAGTTTAAAGGCAAGTTTCTTAATATATTTGTTCAAACATTTAGAAGGTATAGGAATCTCGCCATACCAGTTACTTGCTTATGTAATAAGCATTAGTACATTATGTATGTTTGCGGGTCATTGACCTAGATATTTATTTATGTTTGTTTGTTTTTTTCAGGTACGCTGAGAGTATTTTGAAAACCTACAATAACAAAAATTGACCTTTAAAGTCACTGAAGTATGAACAGGTAAGCTTTGTTGAGCAGTTAAAATCGTCTCTAAATTGCATAACATTTAATAATTGTCTTACAAATAGTCTCCTTAACCTTATGCTGAATAACTTCAGAACTACAATTTTAAATACCTTATGATAGACGGTAAAGGCCAATGTCGATTTGTGCCTTGGGGTTACTGTGTCAAATAGAAAATTGTCTTGACATTTTGGGTGTTGTTTAAAATGAAAATGTTGTTTTTAATGATCTGTGGTGTAACTATCCCATTAAAGCTCGTGATACATAATTTAGTAGAATACCCTCTCAGAACAATAACTAGAGCCATAGAAACGGTGCTGAAATAAAAGCCGAGTAAACTCTCCTTTATTCATATAAAGTAATACGGTATACACAAGTGTGAGTGAAACAATAAATCTTTCTGGGTTTTTATTATTTAGGACAAGTCAATTTATTTCTGTGCTGATAATTTAAGAGCACAATGATAAGATTTGACCGCCTCTGTGGTTGAGCGGGCTAAGCACCTCACTGCAACGCAAAGGCTCCGGGTTCGATTCCTGGTATAGTAAATTTCGGAAACGGAGAAAATCTCCGTTATTTACCATGGTCTGGGTGTCTGGGATCGGTCCCAGAGTGGTCCGTTGTATATTACCCATAACACAAGCGTAACTTGCTTGATTTGGGATATACAATGTGTATGTTTGTCTGCCCATTTATTAATTATTTATTTATTAGAGTTAAGCGATTGTTTTTTACAAGATCTCTATTAACTTGCAATGGATGTACGTGTGTATATATATAAGTTCGGATGGAATCTTGCAAGTTAAATTTGATCAACTTCCCGGTTTCCGATTGAGCTGTAATTTCGCACGCATATCTATATCGCATGACAATGTAATATATGGTACAATGGAGCTGATCTGATCATGAAGTCGGGAGGTGAACATAGGAACTCCTTTACTAAAGTAGATAGACCCGTCGTCACGTCGTACATGATATCCAGGATCACAAAAGCTTGTATTTTACAAAAGATTTTGTTGTTTTCATTAACATTTGTATTTATTGTAACATGCATCATCCACCCGATTCTCGTAAAACACTCAAATTTGTCATATAGATTATTTAAAAGAAAAGGTCATTTCTATTTAATTACCTAATTATTAATGATTCTACGAATGTAACTATAAATAATCTTATTATGTATAACGAGCAAAAAGTAGACTTTAATCTTTATAAAGAATTGATTGGTTTTTATCGATTTATTGATTAGTTTTAAATATTATCTATTGAAATTGAAATCTACAAATTATGAGGTCTTTCAACTTAAGAAATGTTTTGTACGTTTTTTGTGGTTGCTTTTATTTATAAGGAAAGTTAAATCTTCCTACATGGTCAGATCAATTAAGAATTATTATGTTAAATTTTCTGGAAGAGAACACGGGTACGATAAGACCGTCTATTGTGTTGTCTAAAAATATAAATCTAATTAATATATATTATTGTTATGTCTTATTACATTGTAATATAAGAAAAATAATAAAAAATATCAAATAAAATTATACTTAGAGAACACAGATAAAAACATAATGCACAATAAGGAAATATAATACAAGAACAAATTGGAAAGTACGATAAGGAGCAGCAGTATGCATTTAATTTGTAAACCCAAAGAAGGCTATAAGGCTGACGCTTTCGAAGATTTTCTGTTGAATTTGAAAAATACATGGATCGTATATACCATTTCGTATATAATATTTATCCGTGCAGGAAGGGAGAAACAATACAATTTCCTGCGACTGGGCGGCCTATCGTAAGAGGCGACAAAACAACCCACAGCCAGGTGGTAGAGCATTTGCCCGACTGGATGGGAACCATCCCTGGTCTAAAGTGTGTCGCCATAAAACCTTTGATTTGTGTTCCGGCATTAATGACCAGGTTCTAATCTCCCTTAAGAGCACAGCAACGCATGTGTAGCACCTTTGGTGTCGCAAATGTTTATAGGCGACGGTAACCGCTTCCCATTAAGTGGGCCGTCTGCCTGTCTGCTCCTCTCCTCCTGCACTCCTGCAATAAAAAAAGTAAAAGTAAATAGAATACAAGAACAAATTGGAAAGTAGTACAAGGAGTTGCAGTACGCAATTAATTTGTAAACTCAAAGAATATAGGCTAAAGGCGCGTTCCCACTTCTTCGTGACGACAGGTAATCGTGTAGTTTTAAGTGTCATGTCTTCGGAATATTTTCAGTTGAATTTGAAAAGTATGTAGATCGTATAAGTTCCGTACTATTAAAAATATTTTTAATTTGCATGTGCATTAACATCAAGCGTCAATTCACCGATTAACATGGAACAAAGAAAAATATTAATTCCTATAAATGATTAAGAATAGACCAAATTAATATTGGTACATTTTATTCTTCCATGGTATTAGCATTGATAAGCGAGACATTTTTAATAACCTTTACGTTAACAGTTTATAGATCATTTAATTTATGTAGTCTTTCCATCTTAAAAAGTAAGTAATTAAGTATTAGCGAAAATTAAAACGATAATAATGAAATATTATGCACGAAAATTGATTTAATAATATGTTATTTATTACCAAACTGTAACTAATTATATAAGTTACGTATGTGATAAATGACTTTAGATATTCATCAATTAGTTATATTTGGGGATAGACAACGTCGATTGAACGGCGGGAGATGTGAATCACCAGCTTTTGTTAGAAGAGTTGTACCTAAATATGTTTTTGTGTGTTCATTACAGCCAATCAATAAATCCATGACCATAAAAACGATATATATCTGTCAGCGGTATCGCAAAACATTCAAAGCTATAAACTTAGCAAGATTATGCTTTTTTGTATTTAAAATAAATAATTCTGTAGAAATGTTATTGGATTTAAAACTATAATGAACACGCCTACAGAAATAGATTATACTAAATGAGTTTGAATGATTTATCATGAAGGAGAACTTTGCCCAAAAGTTTAGCTTCAGGAAAATATAACAGTTAACTGCTGGTATTAATGCGTGATCTAAGACGATGTATTACATGTCTTTTACCTCCAACTTATAAACTCTTACTTCCTCTAACTCTTGCATAAAGATCTACATCCACATGTGATCACGCCAAAAGGGACGTGTATTGACGACGTTCTAAAAATCGGGGAAATCTTGTAATCATACTTCACTGAGATGCAACCTATTGATGATGCGAGCGGTATGTTGCTTCATGAAGAATTGGACGATGTTAGCTAGGTACTGGTTTTAATAAAACTAAACGTCCAGAATCTGAAGGATTGATTGGAGTTGATACATAGATCAAAACATTATTATCCTGATATTTTCATCTTCATCATTCTAAAGCTAAAACCCGATAGCATTTGGAATATTCGATCTAGGATCCATTTTCCTGTTTTTTGAAGTGAAGAAGAGTTTAAGAAGTTATCTTATGGGAGGGTAAACCGCTTCGTTACGTAACGCGTTACGGCGTCAGTCTGTCTGGCTTACCTTTCTCTCACGCAAGTTATCACTTCTGTTAGCATCTCACTTCCTAAAACAGATGGCAATGTCCTTATAATAAAATGATTATTTTGATACTTACCACACATACTTGTCATAGCCGCATGTTGAGCAAGCTTTAAAATTATTACATAGTCCAGCGACAATTTGTCAGAATCGATAAGTAGGATGTTTCTGCGAAATCGAAGAGTCTAAAATAGCAACGGCAGACAACAACAAGGATAAAATAACTTTCACTGAATCAAAACCATTAGCGTCACTTGTAAATAGATAAAAGTGGAAGAAAGTAAACTTTAAAAACGATATAGAATATCCTGTTAAGGATTCATCACACGAAACGGTTTTCACATGTTCCCTCCCGCTCGATGTACATTATAAATTCTATTTGCTTTCAAACTTTGTGATAGGAATAAAAATATAAACGCTTTCTTCACTTGCTCAATATACGAAAGTGGATTAAAACAAAATTTTAGAACTTTTTCGTAGGATTACGTAGATTAAGGAACCATAGGCTTTTACACGGTTCGTCTATAATATTATAATACATTTATTTTGATATAACATGCAGGAACTGTAGGTTTAACATAATAAACATTTACCAAATCTAATTGAATTTTATTGGGCTATTGTTTTTCTTACTTGTCTTCCGTGATAATGGTTCATCTACAAGTTTGTAAAGATATACAATATACTCATATAAATAAAGTAATTTATTTATTTTATTATGTGAATGGAATATGCTTAGCTTATCGATCAATATAATTTAATACTGAAATACATAAGTCGTTCTGAATGTTGCGCTAAAATTGAAATTCGAAATCTTCGAAATTAAGAAATAATATTACAACATCACAGGCGATGATTATTTTTTATTAATTTTCACCAACAGACAAGACACATACATTCTTATACACACTGTCGCATGTAAATTGGTATTTAACCAGAAACTTGTTCGTGTTACAGAATAAAAAAAAATATCAGTCAGTCACAAGCTAATTCATTACGAAATTCAAACGAAATTATGTATATACAAAACGTCCGCCATTCACAAAAAAATCCGCTAAAGAAGTCTGTTAATAACGCGCGTAAATGTTTTTTTTACACCATTTTTAACACTTCCACAGATTATACGACAAGTTTGTACCAACAATAAATTTGTTGCCATTGCTATAAAATATTAAATTTAAATTAAGCTGTAAGAAAATTCCTTTTAAATGTTAATCCTTTGCCGCTTAAAAAAGTTTACAAAGAATACATAAAATTTCGAAAGTATACACCTGTAATGAATTTGGTGTCAACATTATTGCATAACGGGATGGCTTGGAGTTTGCTGTGCCAAATCTTTATCAAAAGGTCAACAAACCTGTAATGAGACTGGCCCTGAATACGAAAACAGCGGGCTCTTCCATTGAATTTTTGATCCTGTTATTTATTTTGGTTATGTAATGTAACATTGTTGCTAAGAGATGATATTCTATTAGATACCATCAGTTCTTTTTCTTCTTCTTTAATATAACTTCACAATATGTTTATATTTAACTTGTGTCAAGTGATGAAATAAATTTCCAAGTTTAATTATTATTAAAAAAATATTTTTATTGATGCTGAAGAATATTTCATCAAAGTCATACATACTTAAAACTTAAGTCTTCCTACTCTAGGTGGACTGTTTCGCAACCTGTTATTCCTGTTTTAAGAAGAAGAATCTAAATAAACGGTATACGGATGCCAGAATTTTACAAAATCCATTACATATTGAGTTTGGGTATGTTTGCATGCTTCCTTAAGAACCACTAAGAATCCTTCAAATTTACTCTGACTCAATACGAATAAGACCGTAAGTCTTTAACTGACACTAAAACAAGAATTCTTTTAACAAATCCAAAATACTATCGATCAATACAATCTCTACATAAAACTAAAATTCTTGCATAACACAATGAAGGTTTTATCTACAAATTTACAAAAATTGATGAGATTAGAAAAAAATCAAACTAGAATCCATTTTCTCCCACCCTCCAAATAACCACCAAATCTTTATTGGAAGTCTCAGATGATCCTTTTTGGCTCTGAGAAATTTAACAATTTAAACTACTTAGTAAGTTACTGTTTTTGAAAATGGTTACTGCTTGCGCTATGCAAGTAATTTATCAAGAGACAAAGGTATCATGAATTGGTTTGACCACGGAAGATCCGCAGTCTTTGACCAATCTCATTTAGTAAAGCCCTCTTTTATAAGCCCCTTTTATAATTTTATTGTGACAATGTTTTTAAATATTGTTTTTCATTCATAACATGGTTTTATATTTACACAGATTAATCGTATACCATTAAGCCATGACCTTCTGAGTTTCTAGAACCAATATGGTTATGTCACTTCTCGTAACCAACATTAGTATAATATTTGAATTAATAATACTCAGAATAACTTTGATATTTGACGTAGTGATTACATACATTTAACTACCATAGCCCGAGTTTCTAGCGTAAGGTATACGCGTCAAAACAATAAATAATTTAAATGATGCTGTACTGAAATTTTTTATTCATGCAGGAACGGAGAAAGAACACAATTTCCTGCGGCCGGGCGACCTGTCGTAAAAGCCACAGCCAGGTGGTAGGGCATTTGCCCAACTGGATGGCTACCACCCTTGGTCTAGAGTATGCCGCCATAACAACCTTGAGTTGTGTTCCAGCATTAGTGGCCAGGTTCCAGTCTCCCTTGAGAGAACAAGAGCGCATTTGTAGCATCTTTGGTGTTGCAAATGTTGATAGGCGATGGTAACCGCTTTCCATCAAGTGGGGCGTCTGCCTGTCTGCTGAATTCCTACAATAAAAAAAAGAAATGTAAGCTATGTCACAGTTTTCCTATTAATATGAAATATATCTATACTATACTACTATATATAATGAATCTGTAAACGCTTAACCATTACCATTATCCAAAATTTCTGCATATATGTATATATCATTTATGTACTTATTATTAAAATGTGAGTAGTTCATACTATATGTTACTTATACCACCATCACCATTATCATCTCAATTCATTCCTAGGGTAGACTGGAAGAGATCGCTTTTTAGCGATAAGACCGCCTTTGTACATAAGTAGATATAATTTTAGTCTTTAAGATTATGTTTGTATTTGTGTACAATAAAGTGTTATCTATCATTACCGAGAAGCGCACAATTTTAAAAAGTTCTGAATAAGGAAGGGGGGTAGATGTATGGCCATTTGCTAGTACACGACATCTTCTTATGCACATTAATCGAAAGGAAAAATGGAAATTAAATGGATGTATTTATTTCAAAATGGAATCACATAGAATACTTATTGGAAGTAATGAGTCTGCCACCGCTTCCAAAGCAGTTCTTATTACTGTTAAAGGAGAAGAAGTGGCGCAACAAACTCCCCAGCAACATGTCTTTACTTCATAATAATAATTATTATTCGTCTTTTTTAAAGTGTATACTATACTAATACAAGTAACACAACTCCCAACCCATTCCAACCAACTCCCAACCTAAACCAAACTCCCACTCATACCATTCCAACTTACCATTACCAACCACATACGAAATCCATCTACCTATCCAATTATAACCTTGCTTGAGAAAACACGACAAGAAGTAGCAAAATTAGATACTTTTTTTATATACTATATTACTTATAATTACTGAATAAATTGACTTTTTGTATAAATAATAAAGAAAAGAAAATCTCTGTTTTAACCTATGACGGAGGCCCTTGAATTAAATAAATAAATAAAAAAAACAAGTAACAACAAATTAATTTAAATGAATGACTACTGACAAAGCTTGGTGCGGTGCGGTCGTCTAAAATATCTTTTGTCGTATAATAAGCCTTCTCGCATAAACGTTGTTTTACTAGTATTTTAAATTTATTCAGTGAAAGCTGTTAAAAGTTTCCTGGGATTTTATTGAAGAGCATTATACTTTGCCCCTTGAAAGTATTGTAAACTTTACGGAAAATTTATTTATGTCCCTAGTATTTTTACAACGTACATCGCCTAATCTAGAAAAATCCTAGACAAAATCGGGTCGTTTTGGTCTTACGCCGAAAGAGAGGTTTCACTGAAAATCAGCGTTGTGTCGGATATAATTCCGGCACAGCAATATGCTGATTGCAAACCTTGTTCGCTGAAAATGCGGCGTACAATTTCTCAAAATATGCTCTGTGTATAATAATGCTTAAAGCACGTAATTACATCTCTATTTCTTTAAATAAAGTTTTTCTTTCTTAGACATTTGTTAAGTGTAAACAAGGACACGGAAGAGCCAAGGCGAGCATTCATGGAACAAATTAAGGAAAAAGCGGGTGTAATGCCGTAAAAAGAAGTAAAACAGCTGATCTATAATAGAGAATATTAGAGGAGGCTTCACTGGAAGAGCTATGATAGTAAGATAATAAATTTGTTGTGGGTGTCGAGTTTGTACTCTGAATTGAAATTTGAGAAAAAAATCACTATGATCCGGACTAGCAAATTTCGAAAATGCGAGAATAGAATTTTTATATCTATCTGCATTGCGTAAGCTGAGTAATTATTTATAGATATTCAGTATTTCCGATTAAATGTTATGTTTTAGGTTCCGTAGCCAAATAACGAAAACACACTTACATTTTTATTGGCCGGAAACTGGTCTATTTATTATCTATATTTTTCTCATCGTTATCTACAAGCGTAAGGAGTCCTCTCTCTCTTTTCTTTCACCATATACCAATTAATTGGGGTCGGCACAATATGTCTTTTCCTTCCACAGCCCTCTATTCTGACATACATCTTCTGTCACACCAAAAATCATCATATCATCTTTCACACATTCACAATCCATTCATCTTTTTTTCTGTCAACCTTTACATTTGAACTTATCCATCTTGTAGTTTACCATTATTTTTGTCACGTGACTTTCATCCCTCCTCATTATATGCCCATACCAACTTAGTCTTCTTCCTCTCAATTTTTCAGTCACAGGTGCAACTTTCAACGATATTCTTCGAATCTAAGGAGATCTTTTTAAAAATAATAATAGTTCTGTAATCAGGCAACACTCATAAATGTAAAATAATTTTTATACTGCATGTCACTTCCTAGATCGAATAGAATATGTAAATAAATATTATTGCTTCGTACATTTCCGTCAAAATCTATTGTGTGTACAACACAACAAAATGTCTAACAAGATTATTTCATTAAAATAAAGATTATGGTATAATATTTTTGCTAATTCATTTGACCTTCCGACACACGCCTTTAGAACTACCGTCAGATACAACGATTAGAATTACGCAAATGATTTATTGAAAAAATGGCGTGGGACGCAATTTTCCTTTAAGCGTGGATTTTGTTTTGTTAAAATAAAGCGGCGAAGCGTGCCAGGTACTTGAGTGACACAAACAAGAGTTGCGTATCACAGAAATCGAATATACTGTGGTGTGAGAAACTCTTATTTTCAAATTTCAATATAAAATATTATAGTAGGGGAGCCCAAGATGCTCAATGTGGAGTTACTCGAGTGTCGCGGGGACTTGTTGAAGATTAGATGCTAAACAGAAAAAAATGTTTATGATATATGCTCTTTTACTTTGGGGTACGGGTTTTTTTTCAAAAAAGAGTCCAACAAAATTACTGAAGCGCGTCAGATATTCGAATAGGATGTTAAGTAAACCGTAAAGGAACTATTGAATAGACTGACGATTTAGACGCGACCAAAAGGCATTTTTGAAAATGCAAAAAAGTTACATTAAAGTACTCGAGCGCGTCAGATACAGACGGTTCAGCTTGTTGTCCTTGTCGTGGTGACCCATAATCTGATAATTAAATGGTGGCCAATGGTGGCACTATTGCCATTCACTAAGGAATATATCTTCATGGCAACGAAAATGACAAGGGCTCAATCTTAATGTGTTGCTATCATGGTTAGTTCCAAATTCGCTAGATGGCGTTACCGGTATTTATGAATAAGTATTTTGAATAAAAATTATGTTTTATTTTATAAGAATCCAAAACACGCCCTTTTTTATACGAACATATCCTTTTTGAATAGCAACTTCTTATGAGAGGAACCGCAGGAGTGAACCGCTTCGTTACGTAACGCGTTACGACACCAGTCTGTCTGGCTACCCTTTCTCTCCTTTCTGTCACGCTTACGGCAGTGGTAGGCAGGCTTCTCAAATGTCTATATTAAATAGTTCAACTTATAGTAGAATTATTTTCTTCGTGCAGTTTGGGTCATAAATAATCGGAGCAGTGAAGCGAGTATTTCGCTCTCTTTTCCACTCATGGGCTTTATGGGCAGGCATAGTTATACGCATGATTGTTGTCGATAAGCGTTATCGATAGTGTATTTAGTTTTGTCATTTTGTGGGTTAGCGATACAAATGAAAGAAAGAATAGATAAAACAACGTATTTATTAAAATAAGAACAATAATGGTTTAAAACAAATCATGAATTAGGTATCTATGTATTAATAAACTATAAGTACAAAAGTTTAGAATGTAACAAGTTATATTAAAAATAAATATAAATACTTATATCTAAGTTTAACATTAACTGCAAAAAAGATAATAATGATTTTTATAAGAATGATAATCTTTCTTTGATAAGAATGAGTTTTTATCGATAATGGCGTTGCGCCCGCACAACATGCTCACCGCCCTAGCCGGGCCGAGGCCGAGTTTGTTTTATGACCCAAACTGCACGGAGAAAATAATTCTACTATAGATTAGTTTAAGTTATCACTTCTGTCGTGCGTTCCGAGACGCACACGTTTTTTTTATAACGTTAGGGAACACATTTTTGCACTCTGTCTGGTCCCTGGACGTGTGCCGAGCCGCTGCAAAAGTTAGTGGTACTAATAAATTTTTAGAACTATATTGAAATGACGTTTAACCAGACTAATATTTATCTTACCGTAACCATTTGTATAATTCACTTGTTTGTTTACATTAACTCATAAATGCATATTTTAAAAAGTTGGACAAAGAACGGTATTCAATGAATAATGGCCATATTAAATATTTTAATTGAAATGTCCAATTCGGTGACATAATTACCATAATAATAATTTTATGAATATGATAATGGAAATTTTATATGCAACAATGTTTTGGCTGACGTCATCGATAAAAGGTATCTGAAGGTTTTATTTTTAATCGAATGTAGACTTGGCTTCGCTCGTGTGGTTGTTGGAACTTATACCGTGAAAACTATCTCATTTCCAGGATAAAATCATGGTCTCACCTGAATGAATGAATGAACGAATGGTTGTTCTTTATTGCATAAACTATAATATTATTGCATTAGTACTCTTCTTTCGTTTCTCTACGAAATATTTAAATTTACTTGGCTGACAGGCACTAAGCTGATTTGACACTGCAGTTTATAGCTGATTAGATCTTCTTAATAAGTTTCTCATGTTTTTATTTGAAGTATGGCTGCGCCTAATTGGATGTCAAACTGATAAGGATCTTTGGCGGTGCAAGGGAGACCCCACACTAGTCGACTCGAATCCGGAAAATACAAACCATAAAGTGCTTTACGCCTAAAATGTAAGTAAAAGAAAGAATAGCAAAAAGTTTAAATAAAAAATAAAGGTATATTAAGTATATATTTTTTTAATATATAGAACATATATATAGTGAATTTATATAATTATCACTAGAATGTAAGAAATTGTATTATATAATATTATATATACCACCATCGTCATTATGATCTCAATTCATTCCTGGGGTTGTATGGAAGAGATCGCTCTTTAGCAATAAGGTTTAGAGCATAATGCGACATAGCTTAGTCTGCAAGCTATTTTTTTTGTATTGGCACACCAATAAATATATATATATATATATATATAATAAAGATAAAAAAAGAATCGCAGCCAGTAAGGACTTAACGTAAGTCCTATAAATTGGATCAAGCTCAGCATTATTGTTGGTCTGTTGGATATACGATGGTCTTCTGGTTGAGCCTAGAGCGAAGCCATGGCTAACTACAAATTTCCCGATCAATACTAATATATTATTGTGATGATAGTATTGAATAGTTAAATAAATATATAATTACTACATTAATTCTTATACAAACCTGAATAATGTTACTTATAATTGTTACACCTTATAAACATATATGTTTATGAGGTATATTATTATGTACATAACATATTAAAATTATTTAGTAAAGAGAAAAATACTAGAGGTATATTATGCTAGTGTCGTGTTTTAGTGCGTCAGTAATGTTGTTCTCACCCGCACGATACGGCCGATATCATTGACGCCTTTATGTTTTAGGCGTAAAGTACTTTTGGGTTCGTACCTGCCGACTCTATGGCGACTAGTGTGGGGACTCCCAAAAACATCATCAAAGGCATTAATGTGCTCTTACGATTTGACGATTATTTACAAGTGATACTTTGTGGATAAGTTCTTTCGGAAAGGACTCGTTTTGGTGAGAATATTTTAATTACTTGGCGGTGACTGGTGACTAATAAGGAAGTAAGGAATTTTTAAAACCATGCACTGTTTTTCCTTAAAATATCATTTTGGTAACGCACACACACGATTTTTGCAGTTTATTACACTACTAGCTGCCCACGCTTCGTTCACATGGAATAGTAAAAAAAAAACGAAGAATTTGAATCATTTTTCATTAGGGTTCCGCTCCTATTGGTCTTAGCGTGTTGATATATAGCCTTCCTCGAAAAATAGGGTATCTAACAATATAAGAATTTTTCAAATCAAACCAATTGTTTTTGAGATTAGCGCGTTCAAGCAAACAAACTCTTCAGATTTATATATTAGTATAACACTTAATAATGTTCAAATTATGATTAATCCCTAGCCAACTAAAGAGTTATTTTAAGTTTTATGTTAAAGAAAAAAATATTTTTAATTAATCATGTAACCACACCAATTAATTTAGTTGAAAAATTTGTCTCCTAAGAAAAATCTTGTACATAACGATTGTGTATAAGTTCGGTTTTCGCTGTAATAACTACCGAACCCTACAGACAATCCGCCATGACATGTCTAACAAAATTGTACATTTCGCAAAATCGGTCATTCATAATGTCACAATAACCGCTGCGGTCAGTTCGCACGCTACTTGCAGCGAACGCAACGTTTTGCAATGTTACAACGAAAATATTATGGCTAATAAAGAGACGGTTTGACTTGAAGACGGTTCTGTATGTGGCGTGTGAATATCAACTGCACACTTACATATTATATTCATACGCATTGCAGCATTATTATCCGTGCAGGAACGGAGAAAGAATACAATTTCCTGCGGCCGGGCCGTACGTAAGAAGCGACAAAACAACCCACAGCCACAGGTAGGGCATTTGCCCGACTAGATGGCTACCATCCGTGGTCTAAAGTATGTCGCCATAACAACCTGGAGTTGTGTTCTGGCATTAGTGACCAGGTTCCAGTCTCCCTTAAGAGAGCAGCACCGCATTTGTAGCATCTCTGATGTTGCAAATGTCCATAGGCGATGGTAACCGCTTTCCATCAAGTGGGCCGCCTGCCTGTTTGCTGAACTCCTGCAATAAAATAAAAAAACGCATACTTAAACAGAAATACAAAGTCACACGCACACTCTTAATACTGTTTAAATACTATAATAATAAAAAATATATGCGATGGACGGACACGACAATATTAACATTGTAAATGCTATTTTTGGTTTTAATAAAAAAGGGTGGGGGGGCAAGAATTACGTTTAAGACGGTCCTAAATGAAATGCCCTAACCTCGTGACTTTTGTATGAACTTATTGGAACAGAGCATTATTAAAAGCCAAACAACAGCTATATATACAATATATATACAATAAGGTCTCAACTGAAACATTGTTTATCATTTTACAAAGCGTTGAAACCTTCTACACTCTAGTAAAAAGGCAAGTTATGACGTCATAACTTAAACGAGTCAAATAGCGTATTAAATACACTGGCCGGCACCTGGCGGAGGTGTATGAACCTATATATATATATTTAAATTATATTTGTACTTCTATGCACTGTGTATATTTATCATTATTATTTATAGACTGCACCATCGTCAGTAAAAAAAAATAATTAAACCCTGCCAAGGGTTGCCTGGAAGAATTCGCTTTTAGCAATAAGACCGCCAGATTTTTTGTATTTTTCTACTTTTTTTTGTCTATGATTCGGTGCACAATAAAGAGATATCTATTTGTTATTATATATTTTTGGTTATGTTATTTAATATCCCCCCTTTAGAAGTGCGACATACCGTAATTATATGTACAATCGGTATTAGAAAAATATTAATATTGTCTGTTTCCCGTCTACAGCAATATCTTGTGTTGAAAATAAAACGAAAATAACCTTTATATTCTAAATGTTAAGGTTTAAAATTGAATAAAATAAGTCACGAAATAAATCATACGACAACTAATATGTTAGGCTTCAAGGCTAATCAACATATTAATTAAGAAGAAATAAAACAAATATATTAAATTAATTAATTGTATTTCCTTTATAATATTTCTAAATTTAGAAAAACAGAAGTAATTATTCAACAAGACACTTTAGTTGTGATTATAATTATCGTTATGTTTTACGTTACGTTACTTTACGTTTTAGTTTTACGATCCATTTATCCCACCTCTCCTATTCCATCCCCTTTATTATTAGCTTCTGCCCGCGACTTCGTCCGCATGGAAAAGTAAAAAAAAGTAAGTTAAAATAAATAATAGTTTAAAAAAAACTAACAAAATACGCATTCATAGAAAATCCAACTAAAAAATAGAAAATAAATTTTAATAAATTTGAATTAAAAATAATGTAAGAAAAAATGATTTTATTGTAAAAAAAGCGTAGGGTGCTTTTCAGGATATTATCAAAATAACCTTTCTACTCATATCTGTTCATAAAATATTTATAACTATTGATACCATGCGCCCCACGCTTTTTTTACAATAAAATAATTTTTTCTTGCACTATTTTTAATTGAAATTTATTAAAATTATTTTCTATGTTTTAGTTGGATTTTCTATAAAAGCGTATTTTTTTAGTTTTTTTAAAACTATTATATATTTTTCATTTTTGTATTTGAAAATATTGAATTGTCATCGGTCCTTAATAAGTATACCAAATTTCGAGTTAATCCGACGTTTGAAGGTGGTCAAAATCATGTTCAAAGATTCCGTTACATACTAACATACGTATGAAGCTTATAAAAGCGTATTAAAAAGCCCCCCGATTTTGAAACATTCTTCATTGGTGCTCCGCTCCTATTGGTCTTAGCGTGATGATATATAGCTTATAGCCTCCTCGATAAATGGGCTATCTAACACTGTAAGATTTTTTCAATCAGACATGTAGTTCCTGAGATTAGCGCGTTCAAGCAAACAAACAAAGAAACTCTTCAGCCTTATACTCGTATATTAGTATAAGATCTCCTATGTTATTTCCAAGCCCATCCTAAAAGCTGGCAACACGCACATATTCGCAAGATATTCAAAGTTTGATTCCAGAGCGATAGTGTCATTTTGTATTCTTCTAATTCCACAATATCTTCTCGATATCATGGCGGCGGAATCGGCGCGAGTTTTCGCTTATAAATATTTATAAAGACAGACTGACACGCGACAAGCACGTGATTGGAATTAACAGGATACCGAAATCAGGTGCACTTACAATTAAGACGACATTGTCCGACGATTTTAACGAGATAATAATAGTAGAATTAGACCCCTGATTTTGCAAACGTCTATAGACGACGCTAATCATTGTGCATTAGATGGGCCGAATGCCGCGTTGCCAACTTTATAAAAAAAAATATGCTCAGGATTAGCCTCCCGGTTTTTAAATTTTTTGGAACGAAGTTCCTTATCGCAAGTTACTAGGCGGATGGGGGCTAGACGAATAAAAATGTTAGCGAAAGATAAAATGCTGACCACTGTGTACTATTATACAATTTGGAACTTTAATGCAATGAAATAAAATCTAAAATAATATCCACTAGGGTAATATACGCTGTTTTGAAAAAAGGTCTGGTAATTGCATTTATTACTATAAAATTCCTTAGATGAACTGCGATGGCCGCCGTTGACTTTCGATGGCCTCCGATGGCCTCTGATTATCTTCAAAACTTCATTCCAACCACGTGTCCCAAAGACACCTCATTAGCTTTTTATTTTCATGCAAAAACTCGAATCTAGATTTATTACATTATAGATGAGTACATTAACAGAATTCCAATTTTATTTACTTCTACAATAAACCTAGGATAGTTGAGTCGTATAATTCCAATATCAGCTAACTCCACACGCAACATATTTTCATTAAAAGCGAAAAAGTGTTCTAATATCTCGGATTTTGGAACAAATTCGAAAGTTTGATTTCAAATTTAGTTGGAAGTTGGCGGTTTTTGGTATAAAACGAACAAATTGACTTACGAGAAATTTCATAGACTATCCAGAAACATACATAACTTAATATTGTTTTTTAAAGGAGTTGGCGGGTATTGGAATTATACGACTCAGTTGTTATATAGGGAAATAATATAGTATCCGCGGAATTCGAAAATTAAGCGAGTGCAGCCGCGTGGAAAGGCATAAGTAGACAATTAATTACGAATCTAAAATTTAGGAAATAATATTTGTTAATTAAACAACTTTGACCGGGAATTTACCTTGGAGCGATTCTAGTTTATTGACAAAAATTACTCATAAAAGACCGCGTGTATGTCACGCTTTTGTACACGACCGTCGCCTTGAACATATTTGCTACTTTATAATATTTTATTGTAGATTTAAAAAATTCAGTGTCTTTTTAACGATAAACCTTCCAACTTTTATCCGTGCAGGAACGGAGAAAGAATACAATTTCCAGCGGCCGGGTGGCCTCTCGTAAGAGGGGACAAAACATCCCACAGCCAGGTGGTAGGGCATTTGCAGGACTGGATGGCTACCACCCCTGGTCTAAATATGTCGCCATAACAACGTTGAGTTGTGTTCCGACGTTAGTGACCAGGTTCCAGTTTCCCTTAAGAGAGCAGCAACGCATTTGTAGCACCTTTGGTGTTGCAACCTTGCACCTACCGGTTCCAATTGTGGATTGAAACCATCCGGGAACCCAGTCAAACAGACAAAAACAAAATCACCAAAATCGCTCCAGGTGATTAGGAGGATACTAGAATCCGACCTCAGTGCCACCTACCAGTCCCAACGGTATAAAAAGTATGTCCGTCTCCTGGTTTTAAGCTCCCCACCAATTTTCAGCCACATCGATTCAGCCGTTCTTGAGTTATAAATAGTGTAACTAACACGACTTTCTTTTATATATATAGATAAATTAAAAAGTAATAATATAGTTTGTAAGTTTTCTTCAGTAGTATATAATACAATAGAAAAGAGTTCTTTATCTATCCGTATCCATATATATCCATATTTTAATAATATTTCCTAAAGTTTTCCAATGTTTAAGACACCTATGGTTGAAGGAAGTTTGATATCTGACGCTCTTTACACTCTACATAGGCTTGTTTAACAAGAAAGTTCGAAAATTTCTTCAACGCTGAGAACGCATTGGCACTTCTCATGATGATGCAATCTTCTATAGGTGACGACAGCTACCTTCCATCAAGGAAGGAGGTATATCTGTTTGCCTGCTCAGACAATAAAAACATACAGTAATATATATATATATATATATATATATATATATATATATATATATATATATATATATATATATATAAGATTAAAAATGAAATTCATAATAAGTACGCGCTTAATAACCGTTAAAACGTAGCTTGAATTATATTGTTTTTACAAACAATTATAAATAACAATTACACCGGAAATGACTTTAAATGTAATGCGTTAGATAACTTAGCTGAATAATATTATCGTTCTTTATTACTGAAACAAAGTAAGTCATTTACATTAATAACCTATTGAGTTAAGCGCAGTGTAGGAAATTCTAGATATTCGTCATTTTAATTAATAGTAGTCGATTATGTAGGCCTACCAAAGTTTGGGCTTCATACGTGTCCCATATTCCGTCAGGTCCCACTAGAAGTAGACCTAAGATACAATAGGCCTTTTTATCCAGGTGAAAACCGCTTTATTACTACCACCGCGGGAGAAGCGAGGTGGGGCATGCGGAATTTGCAATGTCGGGGTGGCACCAACACCCACCCCCGCAGGATTGCTATTGCTAGAGGCGGTCGGGGACACCCTCTGAAACCCCTGGCCCTTCTTCTAGATTCTAGATGTCGCGTGTTAGGGCTGTGGGCTTGCTCGAGCATACACCTCAGCCCGGACGGAAGCATGGCAGGCTTGCTAATGTTCTCACACTTACGAATGCCAAAGACCGCGAAGAAACCCGTGGGTTTGCTCTATAACTTATTCTACTTGAGGGAATAATCGAAATGCATCAGGTTGGATGGCATGCTACATTAAGTTTACCATTTAAACACAAATTCTATTCCTTGACTCCTCTTCTCCAGCAGTCATCGTTACTACGACAAACGTGACGGATCCACCACCACGTCAGCTTACATATTTTACGTGCTTGGTTCTCTTACGGATATCCTTGTTACTGTCACGGTTGACAGATGGTGACGGTAACCATTCGCTTATGTGACCCGTGTGTCCGTTTGCCTATGAACAACCAAATCAAATTTTATTTATAAAATAACTTGCTGGCAGACATGAAACTTCTGGACCAATTCCACCATTATTGCGACCAACAACGATAACACGTTGCGAAGCGGTGCACGTAGAATGGGATGGGAATGGGAAGAATTTTTAACTTAACAACAACACTTTGAAACAAATATCAATACATTAATTAATATAATAATAATAATTTAATCAATGACATTAAATAATTGACAAAGAAATAAAAATAATAAATTTAAAAAAATAGACATATATAGATAAATAAAGGTAATAAATATTATTAATCAATAAATTAATGTAATAAATACGACTCAATTGGATAAAAGGTATTTAATAAAATAAATAACAAACTATATACATACTACTGAACCATGTATTTCTAGCAATAACACCTGTATACAACTACATTTATGCAAGAATAAATATTTCAAAAATATATATATGTGCACTTCACTAAATGTTCTTCAGTAGATGTTAGTTTGAATAAAAACTTTTGCATTGTCTACTTCTCAACCTCTTAGTTCATTACATTGGTTCAATACCTTCGTCTTCAAGTACCACAGAGTATTGGACAAAGAATACTTCGCTAAATTCAAGGGTTGCTGACTTGATAGATAATATAATAAATTTACTCAACTAATCTCCATACCACCCATCTCCACTGCGATCTTAGACAAAATATTTCACACCTTTACTTATACTTTCTTTAAATATTATATATACCTAGGTTTAAATATTCTTTCTAGCCCTCGTATAATTTTCTATGGGTAATTTGGACGACCATATTATCACACTCATCGCGAGGTAAGTATAAGAAACATGCCAATGAATATTAATAAAACTTACAAATATCACAACAAATTGCTTAAAAGTTTAAATGATTCGATCTCCAGCCGTGTAAAACAAATGTTTGCAGCACTTGTTTTTTATGTTCAATAAATTTAAGCCCGTAAAGCATCGTCGAATTTCAATGAATCAAAGTACTAAGAAGAAGTTGCTTACACGACTAACAGACTGTAAAATTCATAAGTCTTATTAAGTTTCATTAGGAATAATTGTTCCATCATATGATTATACATCATAATACGATGTTTGACAGGGTTTATAAATAAGTTGTTTTCTCAATTATTTGTGTGTGATTTACTATTACTAATGGTCGCCCGTGTTTGAAATTCTACCATAATAATGAATTTAAATAATAAGTTTAACATTATTAAAGTTCTGTTGTCAAAGACTTCTATAATGACAGATTTCGCCACATTATACTGGCTACACTGTTAATTTGACTTGAACAATAAACAAAACAATATATATGCGTATGTGTGTCAAATACATGGTAGTGTGTGTAATATTTTTTTAATGATTTAATGTATTTTTTATGAATTATTAAAAAAAATAGCATTCAGCATACCTTCTCTATATGAACCATAGGTGTATGAAAGATCATGCTTCTTCACCCGCGCAATTTACGTAAAAATGGTATAAATGGTTATCTGTGCAGGAACGGAGAAAGAATATAATTTCCTGCGGCCGGACGGCCTGTCGTAAGAGGCGACAAAACAACCCACAGCCAGGTGGTAGGGCATTTGCCCGACTGGATGGCTACCACCCCTGGTCTAGAGTATGTCGCCATAACAACCTTGGGTTATGTTCCGGCATTAGCGACCAGGTTCCAGTCTCCCTTAAGAGAGCAGCAGCGCATTTGTAGCACCTTTGGTGTTGCAAATGTCCATAGGCGATGGTAACCACTTTCCATTACGTGGGCCGTCTGCCTGTCTGCTGTTCTCCCGCAATAAAAAAAAAAAAAAAAAAAAAATCTGTGTTTTAGCTTCACGTATGTATGTTATGTAATTCGCTTTTTGCCCCAGGTTATAATGTAGGTTTTAGGAGTATCGTTCTGGCTTCCCAATTATCTGAAGAAGCGAAAGTACTAGCTCATTTGTTGTTTCTGTGTACTTAATTAAATAACTTGTTGAATTGAACGGAGTGACATTACCATAATGTAACAAAACCTTCATTTTAAAGATTTAAAATCAACCGTTCCTGTAGAGTTGTTTAAAATTTAGCTACAGGTTGGTTCCCTTCTTGTAAATCAATTAAGGGTGAATTTTTAAGATACTCGTGTGTTCGTAGGTACGAGTATGTCGTCTAAACAAGCTCGTCACATTTTCACCTTATGTAAAAATATACTCAAAAATAGACCGTTTTGCATGGCACTAAGGTATAAAATAGATTTTTAATTAACATTAAGGAAGAGTAATTGGTGACTCTTGATTTAAAGTCGATGCATATTTCACATTATTAACGACCTCACATGACACCTTTGTCGAATTTTAATTTGTTTTTTGTGCGTTTATTATGTTTGCTAATGTCAATTGTTAGTTTTTTTTATAAATGCAAGTTTTTTTCTGGTTTCCTTATTATTAACAATATTATGGAAGGCTTTTGTTTATATGAAAAAAACCTAATTATAAGTAAGTATAATAGGATTTAACTAAAACTAGTGTTTGCCCACGACTTCGCGTGCGTTAATGTTATCCCACCGGAATCGTACATTTTTCTGGAAAACTATAGTAGAATTATTTTCTCCGTGCAGTTTGGGTCACAAATAATCGGAGCAGTGATACGAGTATTTAGCTCTCTCTTCCACTCACGGGCTTTATGGGCAGGCATAGTGATACGCATTATTGTTGTCGATAAGCGTTATCGGTAGTGTATTTAGTTTTGTCATTTTGTGGGTTAGTGATATAAATGAAAGTAAAAGGTAAAACAACGTATTAATTAAAATAAGAATAATAATGATTTAAAATAAACTATTAATTAGGTATCTATGTATTAAAAAACTGTAAGTACAAAAGTTTAGAATATAACAAGTTATTTTAAAAATAAATATAAATACTTATATCTAAGTTTAAAATTAACAGCAAAAAAGATAATAATGATTTTTATAAGAATGATAATCTTTCTTTGATAAGAATGAGTTTTTATCGATAATGGCGTTGCGCCCGCGCAACATACTCACCGCCCTAGCCGGGCTGGGGCTGAGTTTGATTTATGACCCAAACTGCACGGAGAAAATATTTCTACTATAGCATATGCATGCAGAATATGTTAAACTGCAAGATTCATGTGCAGAAATGTAAAGGTGACCAAAAGCGAGATGTATCAGTAAGAACCACAGCGAATTCATATCCGTCACACGCGGCTCTTAGTAAAATGTTATCTATTGTCAATAACATTTATTCCTAGTAGTGTCTCCTATTATTGTACTATTCTAATATTTGCGAGAATCTGTGTTCACTAATGGGATATAAAAGTGAGCGGGCGTAGTTACGAAAGATCGTACTCACTTCGACTTTGGTCCGATGCACACATCATAGTATCTCTTTTGATGGATATAAAAACTTTTTGTATATATTAAATTTGAATTTAATATTGGAATGAGTGGCTGACTTTTGAGTTGTTTCTGCCACCGTTGAAGCTCCACTTGGAAATATATGTTCTAGCAACGAACATCGAGATCAAGATCGAACATCAAGAGTACGAACTCTTTAAACAAGCCTTCTTAGCCCCCAACATCTTTAGGGTAGTTAGTTATGGTGCAAAAAGCATAAATGAAATAGTTCGGAAGTCGAACTAACCGCTCTCCAAGTTCTATGTGTTTTGCTGTCAAAACACCACACTAACAAAATTTTATTACTTCAGCAACTTAAAGGTCCATTTTACAATATCATACAGTATTTAATAAGTGTATAAAGTCCCAAACATCCAGGGCTAACCAGCAACGAACGCGGAAACCGGGATCATGAAACGAAGCTTTGTGAATATTTACTCGCACCAAGTCGCTTCTCAGAAAAGACATTGTCCTTAAGCGCGCCGTGCGTTGACCTCTCCGTTGAGGTTTTGTTTACTTACGATAAGGTACTGTGCAGACTGCTGCGAAATGGGTGTATGCATGAAAAGCAAAGCAAATAATAGTTCATACAAAAATATTTAGATTAGAAAAAGACCAAATGCAAATTTTACTTATTCGGACTATAGCTATTTACTATGGTCTGATTATTAAGACAAATTTTACTTGCTAAACTTGGGGATATGCAATATGTGTAACACTAGAAGTGCCCCAATGTGATGCAATGTGGAACCTGGGCACTGATGCCAGAACACAACTCAAGTTTATTATGTCAGCATACTCTAGACCAGGGGTGGTAGTCATCCAGTCGGGTAAATACCCTACCACCTGGCTGAGGGTTATTTTGTCGACTCTTTTGACAAGTCGCTTGGTATTTGGAAATTGTATTCTTTCTCCGTTCCTGCACGGATTTTCCTGACAAAGATATAAACTGAAGATGCAATTTCACCAGACGACTGCCAGAGAGAAGCGTGCCCAGAAGGCTGGCAACATTGGCACACTGCGAAGCCTGACACTCATAAATTCAAGTTTTAAAGACAATCGTAAACGGTGACATTTTCTATGTGCTACAAATACCAAACTACCAATACGGAGTACGATATGAATGTCAAATACTTAATAATAATTATGTAAATAGCATAACAGTTTAAGATCACAATATTAGACACATCCTAATACACTTCTACGAAGACGCATAGTTTCCTGTAAGGTGTAAAAACCTAATTCATGTATAATAAATTAAAACGAAAGATTGTCGCCAATTAGGTCATTTTATTAATGTCTACTGAGAAATAACAAGGATTATAATTGGTATAGTTTATTATTGTCAGATATCACTGAAAAAATATATTTGATATTTAGATTTGTCTTTAATTTATGACATACAAATAGTCTCGGATAGGAATTTATAGCTCATAAAACAAACGCAAACTAGAAATATATGGATATTTTTAACGAAGATAGAATGAAGCTAGTTTTTGCCAAGACACCTGAAGGATAAATAAAATCATGTAATACATAAGCGCGTCGGGTATTTATTCTTACTTATTGACTTTAACAATAAACAAAATAGTATATATGCGTGTGTGCGTTAAATACATGGTAGTTTGGTAGTGTTATTGATTTGATTTAATATTTTTTTATGCATAATTAAAAGAAATAGTATTCGTTGCTTCTTCTCTATATAAACTGTGTGTGAAATTTCATACTCCTCCGTCCGCGCATTTCCGTAAAAAGGGGTATAAAGTGTTTGTTGCGTTTTTGCTTCGCGTATTAATTTATACATTACCGATGTGTCAAATCTGCCAAGCCGTCTTGGACAAGCGTGGCGGGTATACTGTCCGATCTTCTATAATGGTAAACCCGAGCCCAGCAGTGGGACGTTTATGGGCTATTATTATTATTATATGAAAACTACGTTTTATATGCGTTATATTTACAGATCCTTTCACTAGTGAATATACTTGAACGAAATTTGTGTAGTAACTTTGAAAATCTCTAATATATAAAATTCTTGTGTCGCAGTGTTAGTTACCAAACTCCTCCAAAACGGCTGAAACGATTTGTATGAAATTTTGTGTGCATATCGGTTAGGTCTGAGAATCGGCCAACATTTATTTTTGTAAAAAATTATAAGGGTGACCCACCCCTAAATTTTTATTTTTTTGTCAAATTTGTTCGTTTGAATTTTTTTATGACTTGGCATTAAAAAATACATACAACTCTTAAGTTTTTACCTTTCTACCACCAACACCTATTTTTAAATAGCGATATTAATAATTTAATGATTTTCTACTCTGCAGTCGATAATTGATCAGTTCCCACTTGATCAGTTATTCCCGCCAGGTGTCTACCGGAAGGCAGCACCGGTTTTGTTCTCACCCCGTAAGCACGGAGCAGGGATGAGAACGAAACCAGTGCTGCCTTAGGGTTCTAGATTTTTTATTTTTTAAGGGCAGGACAGCGTCTGCCGGGTACAGCTAGTTAAATCTATATATATAGACGGACATAAGATACTTTTTATCCCGTTGGAACCGGTAGGTGGCGCTGAGATCGGCGGGTTCTCAAATCCTTCTAATCACCTGGACCGATTTTAGTGATTTTATTTTTGTGTGTTTAAGTGGGGGTTCCCGGATGGTTTAAATCTACAATTGGAACCGGTAGGTGGCGCTGGGACCGGGTCCTAGATTTATTTTTTTCAGAGCAGGACAGCGTCTGCCGGCTACAGCTAGTTAAATTATAAATATCTTCTTGAATCAACACAGGTAAAGTCGTGTGCAACGGCTGCTCATAAACGATAATTGGAAAAAGCAATAATGAAAAATAATAAGCGGTTTACTTATCTGATGATGCGAAGGTCGCAGGTTCGATTCCCGTTCACTTCCGACGTGTTTCTTTTGTACGTGCCGATTTCTTATTTTGTACAACGTGTTTTGCATGTAGATTTTTTATCTTCGTTTTTTATCTCGCGGTCATTGATAGGGAGTGTGATTCATCGAGACATGTATTTATCGATATTAAAAGATAAATTATCTTAAATATTGCGTCTACGTCTGGTGGTACATTTTATTAAACATCGTTTCGAAAGGTTTTCTGATTTAGCCAATGCTAACAATGGTGAAAAAATCGTAGTGAAACCTACACATCGAGATAACCGATTTGTCTTAACTTAAAATAACTATAGAGATGTACTAAACGACTTACTCTAACATCTTCATATCTTACCTGTATTCGCAGTAAAGTCAAAAATTGCCGTTGCCTATGGAAATTTGCAACACTAATGTAGCTGACGCATTGCCCGTCTTATGGAAGCCAGGGCAGTACTATAACGCTATGGAAAAACCTCAGGATCTCACCTTTGGTATTCCCAAACCGATATCACATTGGTATATAACATACAGGGAACGGGCGCCACGTCCAGTAGACTCGTGTTAAGCTTTTAGTTTATAAGGATGTTTAAATATATTATGAAAAGTAACAGCATCTTTATACATATATAGAAATCGAGCTACCGTACTCCTCAAAAGTGGGTATTTGTTTCTTTTATAACATTGCATTTAAATGTAAAATCGTTTGAAAATATTTATTATTTTATTTAAAAAAAATTCACCGTCTGTATGTTTGTATCTGCAATTTCCAGAACAAGTCTATAGATTGAATGCCGTAATAATTTAATTAGTGTTAGACTAATCCACAACGAAGCATGGCTTTAACACAAGTTAAGTCAATTAAAATCATTTATTTCCTCAAAATATTATTTGACATACAAATGGTTATTAAGACTGCTTAAAAATGAATTAGCCTACAAAATTCATTTACATAAATATTTTTAATCGAAACAAAGGGCATTGAAATATTTAATCTAAGTATTCAATTCATATAAAAATATTTTGTAGAGTTATATATATTACTAGCTGTCCCGGCAGACGTCGTCCTGCCCGGTAAAAAATAGGGGTTGATCGTAGAGGGTTGAAAATTTAGGATTGTATGTATCTTTTAATGCTGTATCATAAAAAAATAGAAATTAAAAATTTTGTATAAAAAATAAATAAAAAATTTAGGGGTGGACTACCCCTAACATTTAGGGGGATGAAAAATAGATGTTGGCCGATTCCCATAGATACCGGATAAGCACAAAAAATTTCATCAAAATCGGTCAAGCCGTTTCGGAGGAGTATGGCAACGAAAACTGTGACACGAGAATTTTATATATTAGATATTCATAGATATTGGTTATACTTAACATAACCAATAGCCATATATTACCACTGTTTAGTAGTTTATGTTTTACTTATCGGCTTTTTTCTTTCTTTCAGATACATTATGGAGATTCCGCCATATGTATCGGTGCACTGGCTATCTGTGTTCGTCCTGCTATGTTCCTTCTTCTCTACACACACTCTTAATACAAAGGTAAGTCATTTTGCTTCAAATAAATACCTTCACTTCAATGCAGTTCATGAGTCTGTATAACGTTAAAAGGAAATTCACGGGACATCTTGTTTAATAGAATGGCGTTGTGATCTATATGATGATGATGATGTAGACGTTTGTTCCGAGCTAGTTTCTCTTTGTTGATCTCATGCATTATAAAATGTCCCTTAGCTCGGTGTGTTACTTGACATAGGCCTCCTCCAACTGCTTCCATTGCTGTCTTTCTGCCGGGACTCTTGTCCAATACGGTCTCAGGGCCAGGCGAAGATCATCTTCCCATCTTCTTAGTGGACCTTTTCGTTGTCTTGCACCATCGCTTGGATACCATAACGTGACCCGTTGTGATCTATAAACTCATATTTAATAATCGATAAAATGTACCGCATTCGCCAAGATGTCAAGATTTCGCCAAGGCTACACTGTCAATTTGACTTTAACAGTAAAAGAGTATATATTAACGCGTGTGTGTGTCAAATACGTGGTAGTATGTAATAAATTTTTTTACTCTATCTAATTTTTATGCATTATAAAAAAATAGCATTCTACACCCCTTCTCTATATAAACTATGAGTGTGCGAAATTTCGTACTCCTCCAGCCGCCTAATTTTTGTGAAAAAGGATACAAAGTTTTTGCTTCATGTGTTAATCTAATATATAAAATTCTCGTGTCACCGTTTTCGTTGCCATACTCCTCCGAAATGGCTTGACCGATTTTGATGAAATTTTTTGTGCTTATCCGGTATCTATGAGAATCGGCCAACTTCTATTTTTCATCTCCCTAAATGTTAGGGGTAGTCCACCCCTAAATTTTTTATTTTATTTTTTAGACAAAATTTTTAATTTCTATTTTTTTATGATACAGCATTAAAAGATACATACAACCCTAAATTTTCAACCCTCTACGATCAACCCCTATTTTTACCGGACAGGACGACGTCTGCCGGGACAGCTAGTAACATATATTATTAGCGATTATTTTATTTTAACCACCGATTAAATATCTATGTATACCGGCCTAACTTGTTAAGAGATGAGTAATAAATCAAAAATCACTTGAAACAATATCCTTGTTTCCAATATAAGTTACATTTACACAAAAAGTGTAACTCTTTTTGTATTTTAAATATGTAATTAATTGACTTTGTAGGTCGAATAAACGTCGTATAGGTTGCCTCCAAAATATAAGCTATTAATAAATATTTTGTAATTTAAATTAGTATAAAATTATGACTAATGCTCTTCTTCCCTGAAACGAATATTCAAAAAACAAAATTTTCATAATGGACAATCCCAATCACGTACAATAAGCTAGATTCAAAGCAATTAAGGAAAATTAAACTGTAAAGTTATTTACTTTGTAGGTTAAATTTGATCTTGAATGTATCCGCATTACCACATTTGACGTCAACGCTGTTGCATTGTCAGAAACTCTGACTAACCTCTTGGATACGCAAGAGCTCTATCAAATCCGCTGATAAGTTGTAGTCTGGAATAATCCCAAGGTTCACAATAAGAAATTCGTATAGCAGGCTATGGATCAAGCTATGTTGCGTGTGTGTGTCATTTATGGAGGGAACTAGAAATGAGGATATTAGTACGAGTATCAAGGTGTCAGTAAAATGTTTCACATTACCGATATCATCGGTAGAGACCGCGTTTTGGCAATCGTAGTATAGGGCACCCGATGGACCGACAACTTGTCTAATATTTGATGGGGGCTGAATTAATTAAGTGGTGGTTTTTTTGATCTATCGGTGGAAAAACCGTAGGCTAACGACGATTGATTGGGCCATCATTCTTAACCAACGTGTTCATTATGAGTCATGTTTCTTCCAGAATCTACACTGAGTGTCAACACGCGATCTACTTGCTTAGTACATGAAGTAGAGTTCAGTTCTGACATAATCGTGACTGTCTGTGGTCTAAATAATGTTTCTGTGATCCAAACAACTTCTGAATAACTAATTAAACTAAAGAAAACATTCTGACAGATAATAATAATTATAACTTTTTAATTTGTTATCTGTCAGAATTGTCATCATTGCAACATTATCAAATCCTGTTATTATAGGACTAGTAGAGTTGTCAATTTAATTTTAACTACTAATAACACTTTGGCTTTTCACACCCTATTATCACTATAAAGTCAGTTAATTTTATTCTAAAAATTTAAAGCTGAAACCAATTAACTATTTGGTGTTGTCATTTGACAGCTAAAGCCTATTACTGTCATGCGTACTCTCTCAAGTTAGCGCCACATATCCCGGTCTTCGGTATTTATTATTCAACATCGAAGTTTCCATGACGCAGTCTTCACGAAAAGATTCGTCTATTCGTCTGTCGGCTATTGCCCCTGTGACATGTGATCGGTCTGCCACTTTAGCTTATATATTATATTTTGCGATACTTTTATTCTATTACGACTTATTATATCTTTATGCAAATATCCTTGTTTCGGATTCAATCCATAAGAGAAACTTCAAGTGTTACTTGCTATATACCTCCAGCATAATTCAGCAGTCATCGCCAGAGTTCTACTCTTGGCCCCGCATTGTTTGAAGATTTTTTATTGGGTTTCCTCTCAAGGCCACCTAACTGGGTTTTCGGTCCAAGATAGATACACTTTTGTATCACCATGGAAAAATAATACTTCATCCATGGTATCAGTTCGAGATAGATGTACTGATGACAATTTTGTATACCATTTACGTTTTAACTGAAGTTTTAATGTTGATCTATGTGTTAACTGTTATGTGATAATTAAAGCATGCGACGGTTTAATCGATTACATGCTTGGATAGAGTAATTGTTCTGTTCCTCATTCCGAAGTGTGAAATATGTACATAACTAATATGCATTAACTACTTTTTTTAGTTATAGCTCTGCATTGAGCAAATTGCATTATAATTTGTTATTATTTGATTTGACAAATTGTGAAGAAACTTATTCTAGTGGATTTGTGACGGTACCCTTAAAACTATATTTTTGAAATACAGTTCAGGTCTTTGACGTCACAAATTACGCGTGTAAGGTTGGTGTGCACACCACATCAAGGTGCATGTAAGAGGTGTGTCATACATGTCAGGCTGGTTGTAGCAAATTCTTCTTGTGCCGTCGAGATGAGAGCGCGAGTGTTCCGCGCACGCTCATCTCTCCTCCCGTGGTGTGAGTTACAAACCGCCCCACGTACACAGAGCTTGAAGATGCCGGGGGTTAAAAGTCCCCCGGCGGTGGAAGTAGTGTGAACTTTGTGAGGCTCATACCTGCCAAGGCTGCGGAGAGGCTAAGCCTTATATAACCGAAGCCCTGGCATAAGGCGCAGGACGGAACACCCAGGGGTTTAGTAGGTATCCCTATCCGGGGAGTGGCAATAGCATGGCACCAGTTTTTACTGGACATGCTAGTGCCATCCCCGATCTGGCGAATTCCACACACGGGTCACGAATAATCCCCCAAGGCTCTAACCTTGTCGCGGCTTAGTCCTTAAACGAATTTCCCTTGGTTAAAAAAAATCTTCTTGTAGCTATATTTTACAGATGGCGCTCAGGTAATGACGCGTCCGACGTTTGCGACATAGAGCTACACTATGGCTACGTTGTGAGCGTCGTGTGATCAAAAATGATGACGTTATTAGTGAGGTTTTAGCCACGAGCACAAGGACCGCGGTCGCCTTGTGGAACGGCTAACGGAGCATTTTGAGCGTTGTGAGCTACTGGTGGAACGTGTTGTATGTACACACAGTCATAGACTCCTCCACTATCCGACAAGATGTGGGATCGCTAGATCGATAGAATCAAATAATAAACTAGTATATTTTGACACAATATTTGTGTCTGATACATCGACTATGCGAACTTTGTATTTATATCTTATGAACCATATAGGATATTGTGAGATGAAACACACGTAAAGACGCGTAAAAAACTAGCTCGAATCGTTTTGGAGTTTTCCGGGTCAAAATTTCAGACATACTGACAGACAAAAGCTTTAAAAATATTAATTTACTATTGGACAAGTTTTAAATAGCATTTTTCACTATAAAATTGACCATATTTTAATAATACAGACACTTCAATCAAAAACGTTTACTACTGCCAGGTGTCCTCATCAAAATTACAATAATGGTTAATTAAACAAGATCTATTGATGTAGACAAACAAGTTTCGTCATATTAATTGGCTATTTATAATTACCTTCTTGAGGTTTGTACAAATTTTAGCACATAAAAACACTATAAACGATTGATCGCTGGAAATTATTTGCCAATCAATTAAAAAGCTTAAACAATTATATTGTTTAAAACAGTATACCGAATCTACCGATGAGTTGCGTAATAATTGTAATCTTTCACGTTTAATTTTATACATTTTATACTCAAATGTGATAAAAGTGTAGACGGAACCTATATGAAAATAAAAGTCAAATGCAGTGAAGCATATTTTTAAATGTAGTCTGTGTGGTTAATAGTGTTGAAATTCTTTATTCAGGAAAGCATGCTTTTATAATTAAATACATCTTGTGACTGTTTTATACTTGTTTTATTATTAATCACTCATAGTAAATATGGACACACCCATTACAAACAGTTCTTACATCCTACGCTATATGTCGACGACAACATAGAACGAGAGTGCAGTCCTCTACACATAGACAATTTTGGACTGATATTCTAACAATTAGTAATATATCCACTGGAAACTATTCCACATTTATACATACTAATTCGATTATTTCAATATTGATTTTTCATAATTATTGAGTTTAGACTAGACTTATAGATAATAATATATTTTTTTCTTCAAGTAAACTATATTATCTTTGAGAAATAAACGATTTAAGCCTATTTTTAATAATGCACTGCAGCGCGATAGGCATCCAATTTTAAAATCGGGAATCTTTATCCGGCTTCACTTTGAGAATCTGAGAGCCCGTCTTTCTATTAAAAGTCTGAGTTTTATACGAGTTATGCAGATCACATGATCCGGTTGGGTTTAAAAAATAGATTTGCTTTTGGTTTCAAAGATTTACACTTTCATCAAATTATTTCATATACTTTTCATATTCGTTTTCTCCGAATAGACCTGTTCTTACTTTCTGAATCATCAACAATCAAACATAGATACTCGGAATAATGTGTCACCCGGGAATAATGTAGCTTTTTTTGTATGCAGGAGTTCAGCAGACAGATGGCCCACTTGATGGAAAGCGGTTACCATTGCCTATGGACATTTGCAACACCAAAGATGCTAGAAATGCGTTTCTGCTCTCTTAAAGGAGACTAGAACCGGGTCACTAATGCCGGAACACAACTCAAGGTTGTTATGGCGACATATTTAAGACCAGGGGCGGTAGCCATCCAGTGGGGCAAATGCCCTACCACTAGGTTGTGGGTTGCTTTGTCGCCTCTTACGATAGGCCACCCGGACGCAGGAAATTGTATTCTTTCTCCGTTCCTACACGGATAAAAGATCCGATATAAATATTACTGATATAAATATTGGAGTTGCTAGAGTTTAGACAAAGCGAAAGTGGCGCCACTATTATTATAATGGAGCAATTATTCAATTGAAAGAAGTGAAACAAACGTTGTAATGGTATGTTACCTTTCATATCGGCGGTTCTTTGGTAAATATCGTCAAATTATGTCGAAAAGATTTTTGCTTTAAAATAATTGCTGTGTAACTTAGTATTGTTGGATCTGTATTAAGAAATCTTATTGAATTTTAGACTTGGATCAACATTAAAATTTAAAAAAACATGGAAGTTCTCTTTGTTTACAATTCACTTACATTGACTAAGATAGAATATTGCCAGCAAAAAAATAAAAATCATATACAAGATATAGACTTTATGGCCAGGCTTTACAGCAGTGATGTTTTTCCGAACTACCGTTTATGTCTCGTCGGATCGTAATACCAGTTTGTGTCGTAGTTTACCATCATTTCACATGTTGTAGTTGCCCAGACAAATACATTATTCATGTTATTGCATTACTTTCACCGAATCAGTGTCTTTTTACGCGATTTTTAATTCAGATGATTTTTGTAAACCTCTTAATAGACAGCAATTTTATATTTATTCCTATTATATTGCTACGAGCGGCGAGACTCGAATTAAAATACCGTTAGAATTACTATAGAGTGTATTAGAACTATACAAACATCTATAAAACAGGTACAAATATAACCGAACACAACAAGTCCAAACGTAATGCAATAGGTCGTAATTCCATAAAACGCCCAAAGTTCGTCACTTATTATATTCCCGATTGTAGTACACACGTCTTGCTTCGCTCGAGGTTATCGCTTGATTGTCGCGTCCCTCAATCGGGGCATTGTTTTATACAGCACAGATGCACTCTGCCTGGCCGCGTGGATCGAATTTCCTAGAATCAGTCTGTACTTTAAACCAGACACACCTGGCTAATGACTGCCGTAAAAGATTACAATACACAATGGGCTATTTTCTAAGCACACATTTTAAACACAAAGTAAGCAAAATAAGTCTAAATACCGAAAAGTAATAAAATGTGTTTTTACATGTATGCAGGTGCGAATTTGTTTTTGTCACCGTCTAGATCATAACAATATTAAAGTTGTTGTTTTGCTTTTTTGTTTTTGAAATATTCTTCATTGGTGCTCCGCTCCTATCGGTCTTAGCGTGATGATATATAGCCTATAGCCTCCTCGATAAATGGGCTATCTAACACTGTAAGATTTTTTCAAATCAGACCAGTAGTTCCTCAGATTAGCGCGTTCAAGCAAGCAAACAAACAAACTCTTCAGCTTTATATATTAGTGTGGAAATAAAAAGATTTATTCAAATATACCTTTTAATCACTTTAAACAATTAATTACAATATTATAATTGGGAGTACATGTTATCAAGCGCGGATGAACGAATAGAAAGGGCGATGACGTGTGAGACAAATAGGAGGCAAAGGTTTCGTGTCTATAATTCCATCAATTAGTATAAGATGAACTATCTAGATCACAGAGAACCTACAATGTGTGTCAACCCTAACATAAGTTTTTATAACAATCTTTTTGTAACGGACAATCATAATTCTCGGTCGCGAATCTATATGCAAATTGTTTCGCGTTTAGTTAAATAGCCGGTCCGTTTACTTGTAATGTTTAAATATATGATAATTCTTGCTATTTCAAACCGCAAAGATGACGGTAATGGATGAGTTCACGACGCTTTCTGCGTTTGACCTTTTGAGTTTTTTTAATTGATTTTGGATGTAGGGTTGGGTTTTACCTGTTTCCGTAAGTGGTTTTTTAAATATTGATTTACAGAACATGTTATGACATGTTTATTTGTGTGTGATCATAGTCTACATAGAATTGCAAATCTTGATGCCGAATGTAAAACTCTTCTGCTGATAACGAGAGATCGTTGTTGTCAACGTTAACTGGCTTTCAATAAAATTTCACTATCAATTAGAATACAAAGTAACGTGCGAGCGGAGGTAGGACTAGGGATTGGATGGAAATATTTTGAAGTGATAATTTCTTATGGGAGGGTAAACAGCTTCGTTACGTAACGCGTTACGGCGCCAGTCTGGCTTCCCTTTCTCTCACGCACGGTAGGCACCTCCTCTCTCACTCTAACAGCGCTAGCCGTATGTCAGTAATTAGATTAAACAATTATAGTAATAATATACATACACAAAATTCTAATGCACATATTCAAGAATTGTGACCAAGAATAAAATACATGTTATAATCAATAAAAGATTTTATTAATAAATAACCTCTCCTTACATTTTCATATTAATATACATAAAATTTAAATAAGTAATAACCTAAGTTTTTCTCAAGTCAAACAATTTCAATATTAAATCATTCAACTTATTTTAAGTTATCACATCTGTAAGGCGTCCCGATACGCACACCGTCTGTTTTTTTTAAACTAAATACTTTTATTAACTTACACAGCATTACGTGATTCTTCTTCGCAGGGTTGCTCCTACACGCATAACCTACGATGCACTGTCCCGACGATAAGATGTCTCACTCACACTACCATCACCGATATTGCGTAGACCACCTCCTGCTGCTGCGGTGCTTACCTCCGAATTTACTGCACGTAGCTCGCTTTTGTATCTCCTTTTAAACTATGCTAAACTCCTCCTTCACTTAACTGCCCACTAAACTTTTTACTAAACTCACCACTAAACTCTTCAATAAACTCGTTACTGTTTTCTACTAAACTCTTCTTCCAACTCTCTCGTATCACACTTGTTGCTTTGCTGTCTTTAACTGAACTACCCTTTAAGCACGCTTTACGCTGGTTATATACGTTATATACGCGGAAGAATCTTCTGAACCTTCTATTCTAGAATTTTGATCTTCATTTCGGAATTCTTTTGTTCATTATGTATCCCTTAAAATGTATCTGTTCCTGTCTTTTTTCTGGAATCTTCTACATTTTTCTGAAACTCCTCAAATCGACTACATTGTTCCACCATCGCACGCCACAATATTGACAATTGAATCGTGTAGGTCATTGGTTAGTTGAAATCGCCAGATTTGATTGTGTCCAATCAAATCGGGCGGTATGAACACTAGTTGGTCAATTTTTTGACTTAGTCATCAGCACCGCAGCGTGTAGTTCTAGATCCAACCTCACAAAGTTTCTGAAATGCTCACTGTCCAGCACTGTAACAATAAATATGAAACTCAGTTGATTTCTTTTTAACAACCATTATTTTATCCATAGTCTTCTTTTTCTTCTCATTTAGATTTGGACCTGCTTATGCAAAAGAGAATCAATTTACTAACATGCCAAAATTGGGTTAAGGATGCAGAACGCTTTCAAAATGCACCTTCTATCGAATCAATAAGAATCATAACGACCTGACAGATATCATTTACAGAATAAAACATTTACAGAAAAAAACCCCACAAAACTCCAAGAGTATAATAAACTAACAACAATCCATGACCCATGGTAATCCAAAAAATTAAAATGTTTACTTGAATATATACTTTTTCTCAAAACTGTCAATATGTGGGTTGGTTCCACTTTGAATAAGATAGGTCCATTTGTAAACAAATAAGACCTATTGTTTTACGTTTTCAAAACGTGGCAACCCTACAACCCGTATAACATGCTACTTGAAACTAGTAGTTTAATAAATATTACGACATTTTAATTTGGGCATTGTTTTTAATACGTTTTTAGATTATGTAAAAATATGCAATAGTATAAAATTTACTTTTAGCTCAATTGAAAGTTTTATAGTTATTATTGCGTGATGCTTGGTTGTAAATGATTGTTTGTCGTAATTAAGTTATAGGAAAAGCGTTTCCGGTTTAGATTTATTTCTAAGTACAAATATCGTCACATGGAAAGGTTTTATGTAAATTTGTGGCATATTCCTAAGCGAAACAAGTGTCGTTTATATTCTTAGTTACGGGACTCGAATTAAAATGCCGCTAGAATTACTATAGAATTTATTAGAACAATACAAACGCGCATAACACAGGTACAAATATACCTGGACACAACCAGTACAAACGTAATACAGGTTTCAATAACACGTGCAAAGTCCGTCACTATATAGCTTATCCAATGTACACACGTCTTGTCTCGCTTCTGCCTACACAAAGTAAACAAAAGAAGTCCAAATGCCGAAAAGGTAATAAACTGCAGGTGTGAATTGTTCTTTGTCGGTCGTAACAATATTATAGTTCCCAGGATTACATGACCGGAGTAAATTTGTAAATAAGAATTCGAGGAATACAGTCCATAGTTTAAGTCAAATATGTAAACCGTTAACTTAAAAATAATGACATAGTATCATTTAAAATAAGATTCTTACCTCAGACAACCGATTAGATTATATATGGCAATTCAACAAGGTAATATATCCAGCGTAGCCTCAGTATTCTACTCATAGTGTTAAGGGGTTATAGGTTAAAGTACTATATAACTGTTAAGCAATAGCTGACCCTTGCCCACTCTGCTGGGCATCAGAAATAAATTATTAATCTCAAATGTACCCTATGAATTGTTATCATCATTCAATTGTTTACGTCTGATTTGATAACAAAAGCGGAGTTATCATCATTCTAATATGGTACTGATATTGGATATGGTACTGATTTCCCAATATACAGTGAGTAACATAGCACTTGACCACAGACGTAACACTTCCCCAGTTCAACCACTCACCGAGTCTGGAACTCGAGATGAGTTTCATAACAACCAGTCTGTCTACTGTTTCGGTTTTGTAGGAAATAGTAATTTACCTATAAGTCATACTGCCATACTCAGAGTTAAAACATTATTAAATTATGTAACAAAATTAAGATCATTTAACTAAATATACCGACGCACGGTTCCACGCATGGGTAATCTCAAATTGTAAGTTAGGTACTAGAACCTTCTTCGATGGTACTAGTCAGACCACAGAGTGCCACATAATATGAATGAGTGCATGAAAACTCTTTATTCTTCACCATAATCTTAAATCTAGACAATTGATATGGATACATTTGTATTAGAACAATAGGCGGCCTTCTCGCTTATAGCGATCTCTTCCAGGCAACCCAATGTCTAAGGAGATTTTAAATAAAAATGCAAGATACGATTTTTGGTGGTATACGAAACTAAAATAAAATACGACAAGGGCATAAATCCTTCAGATCCACGCTAGCCGAATGATTTACTATCTAACATTGATAGATATCGTATAGACCAAAAGAGAGATGGATGGATTGTGTGAAGGATGATATGATGATTTGTGGTGTCACAGGGAACATATAATATGTTAGAATAGAGGAGTATGAAAGGACATATTATGTCGACCCCAAATAATGGACAGAAGGTGAAAGAAAAGATATTCATAGACATCGTATATATATGTATATACATAAAGACTAATTGTAGCTAATAATAATGGATGAATGAATTATGCAACATACTCGTTTTCGCATCCTTATTGTAAATTATATTTTTAATTGTTTCGAAAAAAGTTTTTTTAAATTATTTTTTAATGTACAAGAAATTTATATTCAAGGGCTTAATTCTACCTGCTACTCGTATTTCAATATTTCGCTTTGCGAAGATATACAAAGTATGATTCCATTGCGATATTGTTAAAAATTCGTATTCTACTAAATCCAGAATATCTTATCGATATCGTCGCAGCAGAATGACTGTAGAAAAAAGTTGTTATTGAAATTAGCTGAAATGGCGTTAGCCGATTTTAAAAAAAATAATGAATGGGTTCGCGTTTCACCGACATTGCGCCTGATGTCAAGCGAAAATGCAGTCTAAGGTAAGCACGCTTACCCAGAAGATACCTGTTCACGCGAGACTTACATACATACATAACTTCACGCCAGGTCCCTTGCGGGGTAGGCACGAACAACAGGGTGCCATACAGGCTTATTCTTACACACCTCACTTGCTGCGAGACTTACAGACACCTAGATTGTGTTCTGCTGGAAAAACAAACGACGGTTAAGAGTTCCACTCCTTCAGCGGTGCGTATGATGAAAGTGGAAGCATAGCGTTTCGTCCGCTTCGTTGGTGTTTCCACCATATATCGGTGGCGTGACTGCGTACGTCTGCTTGTCCGGTGATAATATTGAAAAGAAAACATAGATAGTAATAGCAGAATTGGTCCCCTGTACATGTATCATATATCTATAATGTGGGTATGGTTTTTTTGTTGTAATTAGTGGACGATACAAGCACAAATAAGGATTGAAAATTATCTATCTATATAAACCGCCACTCGAATATCAATTGAGAAAATAGATGACTAAGAGAAAATTATGCATTTGAATAGCATTTACAATTCAAAAGAGAGGACTTTGCTCTGACTAAGTGCTTCTAATTAATAACATAAAGGAAATTTACCATAAGGAAATTTATTGCTCGAATGTAAATTTAAGTGAGCACAGCTGTGCTGATTTCCATAACGATTATGGCGCAGCCGCCATTATGGTGTGATTTAAGATGTATCTCAAATCACGTACAAAAGGAGGCGGTTTTAATTTGTATATATATTTATTTTCAATTTAAGAAATACGTCTAAGGGCCGCTTGCATAAAGTTGCCTAAATTTATTTAAGAAACACAAAATGTATTTAACACTCTTAAATACAATTAGCGTCTTATACAACGCAAATTTTGCCGCTAAATATGTTTAAAGAACTGTCAATACGTTTTGTGTAAAACGTATTTAGGCAGTTTAATATGGTTAAGTAATTTTATTTAAAGGTGATCGTTATGCAAGCGGCCCTTATTCCTTGACAATTAAGCCTAATTGTATTTTCACATTTCTTGTTATTTTCTTTATTATTAAGTATACTAATGCAAATAAATCCGCAACACCTGCGTAATGATGCTAATGAGCGAGTACAATAAGACATAGGCTATTCTCGACAATAACTAGAAACGTATGCCAATAAATAAGTGAACAAAAGAAGCCAATCATACAAGGTTTACAATTAGTTCAAATGCCGACAGGTAATAAAATGTGCTTTTACAGTATGTACGTGGAATTTGTCTTTGTCGGCGTCTAGGTTGTAACAATATTTATGTTCCAGACAAATAGTAACAAAACATGTTACCACAATCATATGTAGTCTACTTAGTTCAGTCATTTAAGGAAAAAACGGGTTACATCTTGGAATGAAACGGAAGTAGGCTGAAGTTTTGTAGGAACCTTAATTTTGTCATTGTAAATGTTGTCTCGTAAGTTGTATAAGGTCACGAGTAAGGCACCTGAGATATCCAAGGTCAAAGGTCACAAAAGTCAGTTTTTGCGAAATATCTCCTTTTCTGTACCGTAAATCATTTTCTCATTTATTATAAAAGTTATAGAGCATAAAATTGTGTATAAAATTTATCAGGAGCAATTTTTTATACGTTTGACCCTTTATTTAAATAGAGGGCAGTTAGGCTCTACAGGTATATTTGCGGTATGAAATGGTTCGCCAGTTTTCAAATCGATTCATTTAACTTTCTGCAAGCACATGTTATCTCTTCACACTTTAAGAGCCGCTTGCATAACGATCGCCTTTAAATAAAATTAGTTAATCATATTAAACTGCCTAAATATGTTTTATACAAAACGTATTGACAGTTCTTTAAACATATTTAGCAGAAAATCGTATTTAAGGGTGTTAAATGCTTTTAATGTTTCTTAAATAAATTTAAGGAACGTTATTCAAAGCGGCTCTTAGTCACAGAATAGACTGTTACGTAGAAAATTATGTTCAACTGTTTGATAATAAAGTTTAAAATTACTTAGATCAAAGTTGTTTGATTTTCTATCTTGTTTAAAAATATTATTTAGAGATATTAAAGCCTTTTTATTGACTTAAATAGTTATGATAAGCGTAGTGATTATATCCTCTTTGTTTTTGATGATTATTTTTCAGATATATTTTATTTGGATAATTTAATTTTTACTTCCTACATTAGGTACTACTATGGTATTGCTTTAACCGGGATAATGTTGTAGTTATTGACTGTTTTACGCAGTTGTAAGAGTTATTTGTGATTCAATATGGTTATTAATGACATTAAATAAGTGCAGATAAAATATGCATATACGAGTACACTAATGTAGTTACTCGTTAACGGCGTTATTTTTAACGCTATAAATAAGACGCATTTGGCCACAGTCAATACTATAATATTTCCGTGGTGTAGCCTGCGCATTACAGTTTTAAGTTTTTGAACCATAATCATATTCAAATATCAATGTCTAGTAACAAGTTCGTATAGTGCAGTCAGTGTAATGACCTTCAATGGGCATAATTAACCGGTAAAAAGTTCCATAGGTTTAATCAATCAAAATGACAGACGCTTGACCACACTTCACTATCGAAATTGATTTAAAATGCAAGTAGATTGAATATTATGACATTCTGTTAACTAATGTTAGTTTGGAGGCTGTTCAACTTTGACCTGAGGGTGGATTTTGGACGCAGCTAGGTTTTTAGAGATGTAACGGTGAATAAAAGTGCGTGTTTATGAATAATAGTGAAGGGTTCGATACTTGTGGCGAGTTTCCAGTTTTGTGCCATTTAATTAAGAAATCTTGTCAATAATTTACTTATTTATTTATAAAGAAATTTTTATATAAAATATATCTATAATATTATTAAAAAAGTGTAGTCTTTTGTTTTTTATGTTTTTTTTTGTTTTGGTTTGGGATTCACGCAAACACTACTGGGTCGATATCGATACGGTTTTCGTTGACCGATAGCAAATTCCTGGGTTTAAAATCTAATCCCGGGAATACCGCGTGAATTTTCTTAGGAGATGTTTCAAGTGGTAAGGTCAAAAAAAATCTGAGCCGATACAATATTTTCACTTATTAAAATTCGTGGTAAAAACGTGGAAGAAGTCGCGCGCGAATCCTAGTAAAAGTATTAAATAGTGTTGATGTACAAAAGCGAGCTTAACCCTAAGAGTTTTCTTCCAGCAAATAGGTCTAGCAGAAGGACATAACAAGAGGTAGGGTTGTGAATCTAAAAGTTTGTATAAGTATATAAGTAAAAAGAAACAAAAAAAGATGCATCGTGTTCTCCATCGTTTATATAGTCTATACCAGTTATTTTTTAAATAGATTTAATGTATAGACACGACATGCTTAGAATTTTATAGATTAGACCCAAATATACAATCACATATTTAAAAAGTACAGACACATGCATATTTATAGGTAATACACTTTCAATAAATGTTCAAAAGTAAGATAATTATCATCAACACCATTATCATCAATTTATCACCATATTATGAACGAATAGGTAGTGATTTGGCTAGCTTTATATTAACAGCCAGCGCGTTCCAAAGACGAACTGCTTGGACTGTCAAAGATTCGCCATAAGAGCTAGTTGTATGCAGAGGAGTTTTAAGTAACACATGTTCCGATAATCTAAGAGACTTTAAGTTACCGGAATAATGTTACTGAAACTGTTCCTTGAGGTATGCAGGTGTCTGAGTGTTAAATAATATATTATACAGAAGAAAGAGTATATGCACACCGGCGAAGACGTATTGGAAGCCACTCGAGCACATATCATCTAGTCATGCAGAAGAAGTGCCTCACTTTGAACAATTAAGTCGTTTACGGTATGATAGACATTCTTTATATTAATTTGCCTGGTTTCTAAAAACCTTCTGAAAGTTGATTGACTTTTTTCAACAGGACGTACATAAAAATTAATTTGAATAGATATAAACACATAAATAATCACATCCGAGGGTATAAAACAGTCATTAATCAATACTTAAACAAATGCCTTTTTATTCATCGACATAAAGATCAGTAATGAATCATTAAGTGCCTAGAGGTTGTCCAACTTTTTTCATACGTGTTCATCTTGACATTTTTCGACTAATAATTAAGGGAGTATAATTTTTTTGCGAAAAAATATCGGTCGATGCTGGTATTGTGGCCTTTGACACTATAGGGCTGACCAAAATGTCAGTGGTCGTGAGAGATGATCAAAACAAGAGAGTTTTTTTTTTGGTGAGAATTATAAGATAACGCTGTACCTAATACATTTTTAATTACTTTTTTTTAATGTGAAAAATTTATTTTTTATGACATGGTAAATATTTCTATTGTGTCCATGTGAGGCAAGGAAGGAATAGGAACTCCTCCGGCTTTGATCTTCGCACCTGTCCCCTCACAGTTTTGATATTTTTTTAATATTTCCGGTTTTAACTTGCACGTACGTGTCCGTCTAGAGAGAGAGAATTTAAATTGACAGCTTTGACGTTTTGCAGTCGACCGCGTAAACAGATGGCGCCATCTCTTGATATCTTCAGATTTACCTTTTTGTTTTTTTTTAATCGAGTTTATTGACAGGGAAGGGTTTAAAAGGACAAAAGAAATTAAGTTTTAGGTCGACACAATATAGTTGTAGTTAGTTGTAGGTAATAAATAGTAAGAGCGACAAAACAACCCACAGCCAGGTGGGAAGGGTATTTGCTCGACTGGATGGCGACCAACCTTGGTCTAGAGTATGCCACCATAACAACTTTGTGTTGCGTTCCAGCATTAGTGATCAGGTTCCAGTCTCCCTTAAGGGAGCAGCAGCGCATTTGTGCAGCATCTTTGGTGTTGCAAATGTCCACAGGCGACGGTAACCGCTTCCCATCAAAGTTACGCTTGTGTTACGGGTAATATACAACGGACAACTCTTGGGCCGATCCCAGACACTCAGATGACAGTAAATAACGGAAAGTTCGCTTACGAAATTTACCAAGCCAGAGTCTATACGTTAAAGAGAAGTCGGTCGACATACACTTACCGCGATCACCCACAAAGGTATACATACTTCTTCAATTCACTTGTACCTATATATCTGTATTATTTATAATCCTATTCTAAGGGCCGCTTGGATAACGATCGCCTTTAAATAAAATTAGTTAATCACATTAAACTGCCTAAATACGTTTTACACAAAACATATTGACAGTTCTTTAAATATATTTAGCGGCAAATTTTGCGTTATGCAATACGCTAATTGTATTTAAGGGACTTAAATACGTTTTGTGTTTCTTAAAGAAATTTAAGCAACCTTATGCAAGCGGCCCTAAATGAAACATTTTTAACTTTATTTTAACGAGTCTGTAAACGTCATATAAATAGGATAGTTGATATTTCATGTTCGCCCAGTGTCGTTCAGGAAGCTGTGATAAGTCAAAATTTCGGTAGCCCTATCCATCAATGATATAGCTACTCAACTCGACACAGTTCAATACAAGTTTTTATGAACGAAATGTATGGTAATCTCATCAATAACCACTGTTAACCGTATACGGACATACCAACTGAAAACCGCCTTGCTTGATGAATGTGTGGTTTACTCAATGGATTTATGGGTCTTCATTAAAAAAAAGCGGCAAAATGGTGTTGAAGTCACAGAGATGGATGATTCAAAATTAACGAACGGCCAATGTTTTGCAAATAAATTAAATTTAAAACTTCTGTCTTACAAAACCGAAAAAACGCAAAAGCCATAAAATTATTAAGAATAAAACACTTTAATATCTTAGAAACTACTTGAAGAATCTTTCTATTTAACCGACTTTAAAAAAGGGAGGTTCTCAATTCAACGTGTAATTATATTTATGTTCAGCCATAACTTTTTAGTTTCTAAGTAGATCTCGATAATTCTTTTTGCGTTGGATTTAACATAGACACTTGCTAAAAATTTAATCCAATATTTTGTTTTTGTAGTAATGTATATAGTAATTTTTATGTTTCACTTGACACCTACTCCAATATGTTGTAGAATATTTATTTTTAGTTAATCTTGACATAGGTAGGTACAATGCGCTATACCGTCGAGATGGGGTCGCGCTTAATTCCGCTCGCACTCCTTCCGTGGGCTGCGTTACAAACCACCCAACTTAATAAAGAGTATGAAGACGCCTGGAGACAAAAAGAAGTCCCCCTGCAATGGATGAGGCCGCTGGGCCACCGCCTGCCAGGGCTAGAGGAATGGTATATATCCATGTACCCATAGCTTTGGCATAAGGCGAAAGTCGGAACACCGAGGCATTTTAGTGACCATCCATGACTGTGGCGTGGCAATAACATTTCTAGTTCTGGCTAGAGATATTGGTGCCACCCCGACCTGGCGAATCCCGCACACCGGTCGCAGTCAATCGGATGTCCTTCTCTAAAAAAATGGTACAGGTACAATATAAACACTGTCACTTGATCGTGTACCCAGAAGACTGGCACCATTTAAGAAAATTGTTGATTCCCATCTCTAACTTACGACCTATAAAATGAAGAGCGCTGACAGAGACGCACTTGGCCAATCTTCCTACAATTGTTTGTGAAACCTTCCTTTAAGAAATGAACGAAGAAAGCCGGAGAATATTAAATTGTAATGCAATATTCCACAATATTTCACCATCTCGTCATAAAACAGTAATAAATTAATATTTTGAAAGAGGCAGCAACTGAAAATGTCGTAAAATGTTACAAGAGTGCACTCAACGGGTTTTGTGATGAGTTCATTATATTTTTAAACGAGATTTTAAAATTTGTGATTGTTGTGAAAGGGTTGCACGTCACGGAGATGAAGAGGCTGAAATCAATTATTACTTTTTTGCTTTTAGTTTGTATAAATAATAATTTAATAACATAATATGAGGTGTCTTTGGGACAGTAGATAAATTAGGATCGGCAGTGGTCGAATGTGCGACCACATAAAAATATATAAAGGTATTTATGAATGAATAAATAAATGAAAACTCTTTATTGTTCATTATAACTTAAACCTAGACATTTAATGTACTTAAATACATTTCCATTAGAACAATAGGCGGCCTTATCGCTTATAGCGATCTCTTCCAGGCAACCCGGTGTCTAAGGTGACATTACAATTTTTAGATAATATTTGGTGGTTTAACTCAAATAAACTAATTCAATCGTAATAAAAAAACAAAAAATAAAATAAAAACACAATAATAAACTAATTTAAATATACATAATTAAATAAATTATAATAATATAAATTACATATACTTACATGCGAAACAATAATAGAATACCATATACTGCAACAAATTTTATTGCATGGACAAATAGTGGTCAGTGATCAAGTGTTTAAATGTACAAATAGATGTAGCTTGTCTGATTTTAAAGGGGAGGGAGTTCCAGAGGCGAACAGCCTGTACGGCAAAAGAGTTTCCTACAAAGGAAGAAGTGTGTTTAGGTATTGTTAGTAGAAGATTTTCATTTGAGCGCAAATTACTGGAATGAGATTGATAGAGGAAACTAAAAAGTTCCTTAAAATATGGGGGGTACAGGGATTGAAAAGGATATTGTGCAGAAGTGAGTGTAAGTGAAATTTAATAGATTTAATACCAAAGAATACACGAGGAACACGTGGTGACAAAAATGTTTAAATATAACTTCACGTCTGAGGTGCCAGTACCAAGCTACAGACCTCATTTTAACATGAACAATTTGTTAGACCAAGTTTCGAACTTCATCGAAGACCATCGAAGTCCGTCGGAGGCCATTGCAGGCCATTAGAGGCCATCGGAGGCCATCGATGGCCATCGAAGACCCTCGAAAACATTGTATATTAATAAAGGCAATTACAAAACCTTCTATTTTCAAAACAGCGTATTTTACACTAATGCATATTATTATAGATCTTATTTCCTTGCATTACAGTTCGAAATTGTATAATAATATAGTGGTCAGCATTCTTTCTTTCGCTAACACATTTTTCGTTTAACCCCCCTCCACTCAGTAACATGCGATAAGGAACTTTATTCCAATAAAACTGTTTTCATTAACGTTACCATTAATAATTCGTATTGCGACTTAATAAAACCACAATATCCTTATTAGAAAGATATATTTGTTAGCCTATTAAATAATAAAACATTTCGAAGAAACTGTGCGTATTTCCCACATAAGAAGTTTTAATGTGATGATATTATTTACATAATATCGATAAACAGGTGTTATTCTACGAAAACTCTTATGCCCAGTTCCTATATACTAACCGTTCATTTACTTTATTATTGGTTAAAATTTAACACAAGCTCCATACAAGTAATGTCAAAGGTGACGGGGAGTTTTGGCCGAACAAATGTAATGAGTTAAGATATAGGCTATAAAGCGTTATATTTTTCTATTACAAAATGGAAATATCAGTCCTAAATTATAAATAATTTCATCACCATAATGAATATACGTCAATGAATCTCAATAATTATATACACATATACATTTTCACGCCTGTTTCCCATGGGGGTAGGCAGAGACTATAGATCTGCACTTACGACGATCCTGACCAACAGCTTTCGCTGCATCTACTTTCATTAACCTCTTCATACATACGTTTATTTGATATGATTTTTAGCTGCCCTCGTTCTAACACTTTCTGTTATTTGATCATGATGTGCACGTCGCGATCTACCGGTACCAACTCTACCATTCACAATACTGTCATACACTTGTTTTGTGATTCTATTTTCACCCATCCTAGCTACATGCCCAAACCACCTTAACATGCGTTTTTAACTCTTGTTATTACATCTTCTTTCAACCCACAACGGTGCTTAAACACAGTATTCCGTATCGTATCATTCATGCTTACCTCACATATATTTCAATAACTGATAAAATGATTACACTTATTCCACGCAATTTATTCATTCAAAATAAACCCACTAAAATTCTCAAAAAAAAATAACAGAACAAAAAAAACATAAATCACTCTCATTTTTTTACAATCTGGGTACAAGGGTATTAGAAAGCGTATTCGTCTCCTTTCAGCTGGTAAAATTCATAAGGTAAGTGAATGAATAGTTAGATATGGAACCCAAAAAAATGTGGTGGTGAAGCCTTTGTTTTGAATTTTTGCTCAGACCAGGCTTGATTTTTGTCGTAATATAATAAATTTAATCACATTTAGCAAAACTAGTTTATGACAAATATCAGATTAATAATTTCAAATGAAACGTGATACAGTTTTTAAATCATTTTCCATATAAATAGAACTTAATTTATTCGTTTCCATTTCGTCGAAGTCCATAAATGGTAAATTGATTGTGTTGTGACTGTATCGGACGATTTGACAGTTTCGTAAAGATTTTTATTACTTGTTGAAGGACATTTGAGAAATAGTAAAAGTAATTTTGTGTTATGATATTGTCTACGCAGTTTCACTTTGATGAAAGTCTAGGACCCTTGTAACGGCTGTGCAAAGTAACAATTCAGCAGATTTTTTTTCTTTATCACGTATAGATTCGCGTTCGACCATTATCTCGCTCGATTTGACCGGAGATATGGTCTACAATCAAGCACGCTTATGTGATGAGAAAAAGTAATACTTTTAGGTTAAAGAACTTTTTTTCTCATTTTTACAATTCACTTAAACTATTAGTACATTTATAAGTGATTGTAAATAAAATGTGAATTATAACGAAATAGAAAGCACATATACTGAAATTGCAGGTAGGTTTGATCTATTTTTTGGTATGCGCAAGTTAAAAGTTCATTCGAACCATAAAAAACAAAGGTCTAGATTTTGTGGAAGTGTCATTGTTTAACATGTTAAGTTTTTATTTATTATAATATCTTATTTTTTAATACATTAACATACATACATACATAACTTCACGCCAGGTCCCTTGTGGGGTAGGCACGAACAACAGAGCGCCACACAGGCCCATTCTTACACACCTCACTTGCTTCTTTGACATTCATAGCTCTTGTCATGCACGCTCGTCTGTTCTTAAGGCTCCTAACATCACCTTCTGCTAACACATGATCAGTTATAAAATTACATACTATTGAATACAATGTAAGAAAACTTAACTTATTTGTACTGTATTCTACCCATAGTCCCTCAAGACTATAAGTAGAATACTGAGCCTAGATCACCGCCTTCTATGGGTAAGGCTGGCGACGTTTCCTCGCTGGATCGCCATACTGATCCGTTGGCCGAGGTAAGCACCAGCCTTCTGATCACTTGAAGAGTCAATGAGTCGTTTCGATAAATTTTGGGAGAGGCTCATGGCCTCAGGACCCCAGGGTGCAAGCGTCCACCAGCGACACAGGCGACCAGCCTTCTGATTTATTGATTTATTTTTATGTTTTAATTTTTATATGAGTAATGTCTTATGTATTAATATATAAATTTTTAGACATAATAGTACACATAGGTTATTTATTTAAATAAGTTTATATCTTACTATTCATTCACTTGCCTTACTATCGGATGAATTTATTATTGTATGGAGCAAGTTTTAATCGATATTAAGGTAAACAAACGGTTGATATGATTTTGGAACCGGCCATGAATAACACTGGTAGACAAAAAAGAGTACTTTTGACCAAACCCATGTATCATGTATTTTGACGGCGACCCTCAAAATTTTGACAGTATAAGGAACAAACTGACTCGAGATTGACTGTCTGGTTGGTGCTTCCAAGAACTCTAACTCTTTAGGTTGTTTGATCCGAGCTCTAGTTTTTGTAATGACATTGAATAGCTTAACCAAAAGCTGATAATATTTAAGTCTAGATTTAAACTAGTTTGTTTTCGGTGAAAGCCGCACTAGTAGCTGTAATGAAGGTCAAACAATATGACCCGTTAACCTTAATGGTTCCATGTCAGTAAAAAACAAACTATATTTATAAGTAATGAAAGTGATACTTATTTTTTTACTTTGGACATACATGCATTGTAGGATAGACCGTTTCTCCTCAAGTTGTCATCATTGATGGCCTCTGCGGTTGACTGAGCTAAGCCTTGGAAAGTAGATTATCCGTGCAGGAACGGAGAAGGTATACAATTTCCTGGGCAGGGCTTGTCGTAAGAGGCGACAAAAAACCCACAGCCAGTGGTCGGGCATTTGCCCGACTGGATGGCTACCATACCTGATCTAAATCTATGTCGCCATAACAATCTTGAGTCGTTCTCCGGAATTAGTAACCAGGTTCGAGTCTCCATTAACAGAACAGCAGCGCATTTGTAGCACTTTTGGTGTTGCAAATGTCCATAGGCGATAGTAACCGCTTTCCATCAAGTGGGCCATCTGTCTGTCTGCTGATTCAAGCAATAAAAAAAACGTCACTAACAATACAAAAACTAAAATGTTGGCTATAGCTAACTTCAGGGTGTCGGTTGACTATAGCTAACTTCATGGTGTAGGTTTTTCGTGTGACGGTGTGCGCGCGCATCGGAAAAATTTACTCTCATCATTTTTCCCTAACACGACTAAAGAAGTATAACTTCAAAAAGCTGTCATCACTCATGGCCTTTGGGATTGAGTGTATAGCTGAGCTGAACTGTAAGTTTTCAATTGACGCCATTCAACGGAGTTCTTGTGACAACTCGAAAGGCCACATTTGACTATACAGTTCACATTTCTCACAACAACACATAATAACTACTCAAAAACTATATTCATATATATCATAGAGATATTTTAATTATTCTTTAAGTAATAACATCGGCTCGCAAAAAAAAATGTGGTCTCTACTTTTGACTCGACCCATCAATCAATCTGGGATCTGTTTGGTCCATACACACTAACCTCATTCATTTGCACGAGTTCAGCAGACAGTCAGACGCCCACCTACCTATCTGTTGAACTTATGCAATTTAAAAAAACCCATTAGGTCAGTAAATTTTAATAAGAAAGTCTACTTGCTCTTTAAATAAATAATTAGTTAAGTTCTTTGAATGTGGCCACAGATGTTACTTATTTTCTCAGTGGTAATGCGAAATGGCACAACCATGACCTGTCCCAATTAAACGTCTCGGTCGAGAGGGTGCCCTTGCGGTGAAGTGTCGCGAGAAAGGTGCCTAGAATTAAGATTAAAACTTAAACCACATTGATGCGAGGTGGTGCGTACGCGCGTTACCAGAAGCTAGTGTAGTTCACAATTATTGCAATATGCGTCTTCGAACCGTATAAATCAAAGAAAGAAAAAACTTTAGCTAAAGAAGATGGCGACGTCATAACATGTTTACATATTATTATTATATCTATAGTATATTTCGAGAGTTTGCACGACGCATTTTCAACAAACAAGATTTGCACTCAGCATGTTGTTGTGCCGGAATAATATCCGACACAACGCTGATTTTCAGTCCCAACCCTTCGTTTAACGTGAGACCAAAACGATGAAATGGGTGAAGGGCCAGAAACAGAAGGCAGCACTCTTGGACACGGCACAAATTGTTAGGAGGATCCTGTCTCTGGAGTCCTAACCACCGGTAGTTTGGACCCCAGGCCCCCCTGCCGGCGGACATTGGTTTCTTTCATTTTTTTTAAATGTTTGTGTTTTATACAACGTTTTTTAAAGAAAATTTTAATTAATTGTATATAAAATAAATTTATATATATGTATAATATATTCCTATTAAATTATTTTTTGTGTGTTGATAGAAGTTGTTGATTTCTAAAGTAGTGACGATGTATTTTTCACCTGACATCGGTATGGCTTTAGCTTGAGATTATGACAGACCACGATTATGAAGTTTGAAGTTACTCACAGGAGGCGAGAATTGCTCCATTATACGTGATTACTTGATTTCAATGTTGTAAAGTTTAAAGGGTTAATGAAAATGTAAATATTGCAGCACAGCTCAAAGAAACTAGGGTTGTAAAACTTCAAAACTACTTCAACGAAAATTGCCGTGAACAAAATCCATTACGAATTTTTCGAGAATGGGCTTTTTATCATTTATGATATATTCAGCTAGAAAACGTTTTGTATTTGTAGTAACGGAACATAAATAGGAGAGTGCGAGGTGCATGGCAGCCAAAGAAAACTTTTTTATTCCGTTCTTTGTCACCGTATGTGTTGTACTGTATGTAGTATACAGTGACATGAGACCGAGATTTAGCGAATGTAAATTTAGAATATAATAGAATAAACATTTATTGTATAAACTGTCACAATTATAAAATTACAAAGTTGTTCGAGTTTCTTGTTGGAACGACAGTTTGTCCTTTCGGACGTACAATACAGGCGATTGTAATGGTGCCTGGCCGTAATTATATTATTTAATCAAAAAATAAATTATTAAATTAATATAAAACTTTATCTTTATAGAACTATTAATCAATTTCACATTACTATAAATTATATTTCATCGTCAAATCATATTTTATCGTCAAATAATCAATTTCAAATTAAACTGTTGTACATTATGTGAGTCGTCATATATTATAATATAGTTAGTTATGTCCTAAATATTCGTTTACTGTATAATATGCTTTTTGTATTAAAAATGTCTTAACCTTGCGTTTAAATATATTAGCAGTTGTAATATTTAGAAGTCGAAGACTGTATTTAGAAGTAAGAAGAACTCTTTAATTTTTTGGGATCAGAAGTATACTATATGTTGACCAGGGATATAATATCACCATACAAAATTTCATGTAAATCAGTCCAGTCGTTTTGGAGATTAGCCGGTACAAACAGACAGATAAACAGACAAACAGAGAAACAAAAAAAATAAAAACTTAGTTTAAAAAAACCGACTTCAAAAACTAAAATGTATAAAATAACTTATTTCTAAAGCTATTATTATTAATATACATATATTATCTAAAACATCTTGAAGTCGGTGCAAAGTAAAACATAAACATTACTATATTTTGAAAATTACTCAGCAGTTTTTATTTTTTATTTGTTACTTTTTAGTGTATAGCTATGTATGGGTGGACCTACGAATGGTGGCGCGCTTCTTAAAAAATATAGGTCCCAAGAAACGGGAACAAAAAAATTATCGTAAAATGAAAACTTCTGTGCCAAACTATGTCAAATTTTTAGGGGACCACATGGCAGCTATTCCGCGTCAAACAAAAAAGAATCACATAAATCGAATCATAAATCTCAGAGTAATCGGTGTACATATGGAACGAAAAGGAAATTTTTTTCATAAAAAATGTTCATAAAACGAAAACTACTGGGCCAAACTATGTCAAATTTTTAGGGGACCACATGGCAGCTATTCCGCGTCAAACAAAAAAGAATCACGTAAATCGAATCATAAATCTCAGAGTAATCGGTGTACATATGGAACGAAAAGGAATTTTTTTTCATAAAAAATGTTCATAAAACGAAAACTACTGGGCCAAACTATGTCAAATTTTTAGGGGACCACATGGCATCTATTCCACGTCAAACAAAAAAGAATCACGTAAATCTAATCATAAATCTCAGAGTAATCGGTGTACATATGGAACGAAAAGGAAATTTTTTTCATAAAAAATGTTCATAAAACGAAAACTACTGGGCCAAACTATGTCAAATTTTTAGGGGACCACATGGCAGCTATTCCGCGTCGAACAAGAACAGAATCACTTAAATTGAATCATAAATCTCAGAGTAACCGGTGAACATACATAAAATAAAAAAAGAGATCCCGACGAATTTAGAGCCTCCTTCTTTTTTCGAAGTCGGTTAAAAAACTTGAAAACAATCTAAATTCAAGTTCAATTTTCTTACATCCCCCTGACTCGGTTTTTAGCAATTTTTTTAATTGTACCGAAATTTGTCCTCTACAATTTTATTATATGTATAGATACATTCTACACGACTCTGCGGTTTCTGTGCCACAGTCGAATATGTTTTTATGTATATGAGTGTAATGTAATGTATTGGAAAATAAATTTAAAAAAGTACTACAAACGCAAAAACGTAGCCAAATATCAAAAGTTGACGTTTGTCGCCTTTACTAACCTATCTCATTCTATGGATAATAGCGATTTTGACATAGTGTTGTTTGACGAGGTAATTAAACGAATGCACAGACTTGGATTGTTTTATGTTTTGCGGTAGTGAGTTTGTCATAAAAGATTTGTCATAAAGTTGTGTAGTATGTGCAGGCATTCTTAGTTGGTAATTCAGTTGGTCTCAAAATCCTCAAATGACCATCTTGAACCAACAACAAAACTTATACACATACTCAGACCAAAGCGCACTACCACCGCATTGCATTACACGCACACTTTACAAACAAACCAAGACACATAAAGAATCTAAAAATTAATAACCCAGGCACAGAAAGGAAAAAACAACAAACATGACACTAGATAGGACAATAATATAAGTATAGACATAAAGCCCACACTGCACACGTATTTCCTCACAATACCAGCCTGTAACAGATACACTCTACATTATTAAAGTTTAGTATTAAAATAGAAGAAATTAATGTAATTAATAAGTTATTCGTAAGATACACCTCAGCACAAATATCACTAAATTAAGGTCACACACGAACCAAAAAACTATTAAGCGTGTTAAATCCTAAAAAAAAATATGTAGAAATTATGTTGTAAAAAATGGTATGGAACTCGAGTCCGTAGAGTTGTTAATAAAAAAAAACCGTGTTGAAGAAAGACGCAGAGGGTAACATACCGTTGAATCCTGATAATTGGAGACGTGAGTGGATGAAGGCATTGATGTAGCAATAAAAGTATTGTTACATCAATGGATGAAAGTGATATGTCGCATATTCGGTTTTTTGCTTTTTTTGCGTAGATGAAGGTTATAAGTCGATACCAAATGACTACAAACCTTAGACCATAGATATAAGGCATATTTAAAAAATAAAAGGTTGAAAAAGGTGTTAAGTTAAGTTCAGTTTCAAATAAAAGTAAAACTTTTGTCTCGATTTACTCAGAATTGGAATTATGCGACTTATCACCTTCATCCACTCATGTCTTCAATTGTTTTTCATAATTATGACCTACAGATCTGGTTTTGCAAAGTTTTGGGACAAATAGGTTGCAAAAAGAAGGTCGCTTTTTATGGAACATTTAATATTAATGTTTGCTATAAGTCATAATTATAATATTCAAAGATAATTGACCTTGCTTATAATATGCGTTAGTTTGTACACAACATTCCTGATGACTAGTTCCACTGGGTTCGCTAACTATTACAAATTTCTGATCATAGTAATATAATATTACGTAAGTAACCTTTGTGGAAACTAATTTATTTACTGGTAACCGCTTTTCACCAAGTGGGCCTGGTGGTGGTGCCTGTCTGCTGCAGGAGCTCAGCAGCAATTCCTTTTTTTTAAAGTTCAGGGGGCCTAAAGCGGACGCTTTCGCAGATTCGTATTACCTATGTTTAATTATGATATGTCTTATACCTAGATCTTACACCTAAAGTATATCTAGACTGCAAAATTGTCCCTTTTAGACCCTAGTAAGTTGTTTAAATATAAAATTAAAAAACTCAAAGAGAAGAAAATCTGTTAAAACTAGAAAATTTTAGTTTTTGACAGGTTTTGCCGGAAAAAAGGTTTTAATTTAAAAAAGTATGCCGAAGTATGACTTGTGGTCCCATCTTATTATTAAGGATTTACATGATTTGCATTACGTTTCTATGGGATTTTATTGTTCTTAATATTTTTTCTTAGATGATAGGATCTATAACTGGTTTTAATGTGTGAGACTTGTTACATAATAAATAATCATAAAAAAAACTAGCTTTGCTTTATTTTTATGTATTTTATTTGTTATATTAGATTGTTATTTTTTTTTAGACGTTTTGTATTTTTTTTTATTAATTACTTTTTCTTTCTTTTCAGGTAAGATGTCAATACAACACTATAGCTATTGTAAGTATCATAAACTGTTTATCTTCCTAGGATGGTAGCCCAATAAAAGACATTCTCATGCGTCATAAAAAAGACACTACTCACCTTTCTTTAGCCAGAGGAAATCCGCTTGAGGACCATAAGTCGCGACAAGGGCAAAACCTTGGAAGGATAACTTGCGACGCGTGTGTGGGATTCTCCAGATCGGGGGTCGCAATGGGCATGCCCAGTCAGAACTGGCGCCATGTTGTTGCCACTCCCGGTTAGGGGTTTTTTTTATGGCGGGAGAAATGCTGTTTACGCACTATACTGGGTCCTTTGCAAGGGATTAGACCGATGTCGCATATGGAGAGATTACCTTAAGGGTAATCCATCCATAATTGACCAGCATGTGTGGTGACTCAAAATCATTGGACGGCCAATGACTAATACCCACTAAAACCACCCTCCTCCCATGTGTCCCGCGCTTTTGAGTAGGAAAGGCCTGAGACTTAGAACGTAGTTACCCCTAGTCCACTCCCGGTTAGGAATACTCAAACTCACAACGACTTATGTCAACTTTTATCCGTGCAGGAACGGAGAAAGAATACAATTTCCTGCGGCCCGGCGGCCTGTCGTAAGAGGCGACAAAACAACCCACAGCCAGGTGGTAGGGCATTTGCCCGACTGGATGGCTACCACCCCTGGTCTAGAGTATGTCGCCATAACAACCTTGAGTTGTGTTCCGGCATTAGTGACCAGGTTCCAGGCTCCCTAAAGAGAGCAGCAGCGCATTCGTAGCACCTTTGGTGTTGCAAATGTCCATAGGCGATGGTAACCGCTGTCCATCAAGTGGGCCGTCTGCCTGTCTGCTGATCTCCTGCAATAAAAAAAAAAAAAAAAAAAAAAAAGATATGGGTCTAATAAGCGTTCCACTTGAGTTTACGATTGTAACACAAGCAAGCAAGTGGAACGGAAAGAATCGCGGTCGTAAACGTGGTCGTTGTGAGTCTCTAATGGAACGTAGCCTATGAGTTCTGTATTTGCGAATTTTGAATTTGCCGGCCTCTTAATTGCCCGTCCGGGGTATAGGCCCCAGCTTATCCCCTCTCCTAGATCTGGCCTTGTGTATTTATCTGCAGATTTGATGTTTGATTTACTAGCCACGGAACCCGAATCCCACTTCAACCGGTTTCACACAATTGCACCAAATAATTGCTTGTTGATACACTCCTCTATTGCGTGAGTTGCGTAAACGATAGTTGCGTTTCGTAGAAACAATATTTCATTCGTTTTATTGTAATACTGTTGTGAAGTGACGAAAATTTGACATAAATCGGTACTTTGGTGCTTTGCAAGTGTTTCTAAATATATTTTTCGTCATGATGTAAATGAGGGTGAATGACAAGCAGCAACAATTCCAAATATAATTGGAGCTAAACGAAGCGAATGAACGAGGCGTTTGCCTATGTGCTATATTCCAGTTATAAAGAAAAATTAGAAGAGTAGCAAGCATTTTAATTAGTGTTTAATACAAGGAAAATTTGCTTAATTAACGACAGGTCTATTCATTCGTTCAGGAACGGAGTAAGAATACATTTCCTGCGGTCTGTCGTAAGAGGCGATAAAACAACCCTGAGTAGTGTTCCGGCATTAGTGGTCAGGTTCCAGTGTCCCTTAAAAAGCAGCAGAGCCATCGCAGCATCTTTGGTGTTGCAAATGTCCATAGGCGACGTTAAATGCTTTCTATCAGATGGGCTGGCCTTTCTGCTGCATTCTGCTTGTCTGCTGAACTCGTGCAATAAAAAACAACACTGCTAGTAGATTTAGTTTTCTATATAAATAATACTAAAATTATTCAAAAAGTTATAAAAAGGAACAAAAGCTTAAATCTTCAATTCACAGGTTATTCTTTGATTTAGTTCAAAAAGAAATATAGGATTTGTATTCCGTACGTGTATATGTACGAAGAAGTAAAATAGATGACCGAGAATAGAGAGGATCGGAGAACGATTCATCATCAAGAGCTAATCTTAAAGATTATGATGATGATCTCGAATATGTAATCAATTCAAAGAGATGTAAATAAACATAAAGCAAAATCGCCCCAAGCACTAAAGAAAGTTCTGGTGTATCAATAAAGAGAAATAAAGATTAATTCTAATTCAGAAACTAAATGAAAATTTAACAATCGATTTAAAAAAATGCATAAACTATGTTAAGTAAGAATTCTCACTGTTAATCGCAGCGAGTTTTATATTAAATGCTTACATCCCGTGAAACTACCTTGACGGCTTTCCATGCAAACGTTGGAGACAGGATGTAGCCATTACCAGCAGTACCAATATCTACAACATCTTGACTATAGTTGTTTTTTCATTGTTAACAATTCTCATTGAATCCTCAATTAAGCACTTGGTTACAAGTGATTTTGGAAAATATTCTCTCTTATACAGAATGATAAATTCTTGTCATTCTATTCGCGCAAAAATCGACATAATCTCTGACTGCTTCATCCTTAAGAATAAACTCATGCCCTTGTATACATTCTCTGAACTTTGTTACAACTTTTACCTTTTTTTTTAACAACTCTACGGACTCGAGTTCAATACCGTTTTTTACAACTTAATTTTTTAGAAAGATTTTAGAATTAATACACGCTTACTAGTTATTTTTGTTATTGTGTGTGACTTGAATTCAGTGATATTTGTGTTGTGGTGTACCTTACGAATAACTTACTATATTAATTTATTCTGATTTGTATACTAAGCTTATACTAATGTAGAGTGTATCTGTTAGATGCTGGTGTTGTGAGGAAGTGCAGGTGCATTCTGTGCCTTATGTTTATACCTTTATATATTATCCTGAGTAGTGATATGTGTGCTGTTTTTCCTTTCTGTGTCTGGGTTATTAATTTTTAGGCTCTTTGTGTGTCTTGCTTTCTTTGTGAAGTGTGCGTGTAATGCAATGCGGTGGTAGTGCGCATTGGCGTGAGTATTTGTGTAAGTTTTGTTGTTGGTTGTGTGTATGTGACTTTGTGAATTAAACTATAAATTGTAACAACACGTTTACCATTTTGAGCTTGCCAAATAGTTTATAAAACAATTATCGTATCTTTTTTAATTGTATGAGTGCAGGAGACAGGCAGACGACCCACCCGATGGTTACCGTCGTTTATATTCACATTTGTAACAACAAATACGCAAGCAATGTGCTGCCGCTATTTAATGGAAGCCTGGAACCTGGCCACTTATGCCGGAACACAAATCAAGGTTGTTATTGCGGCATACTCTAGACCGAGGTGATAGGCATCCAAACAGGCAAATACCACCTGGGTTGTTTTGTCGTCTCCTACGACTGGCAGCCTGGCCGTACCAAATTGTATCCTTCCTTCGTTCCTGCACGGAACAAAATAGAATATATGCACATATTTAATCACTGTAGGTACTCTAGAATTATGTTGTAATCTATGTCCACTTTTGCATGTCAGTAGAAAGAGAAATCTTTATTCAGGCGTTTCTTTGCATTATGTGTCCAAATGCTCTATCCCTCGCCTGCTACATCGGCCAGCGATCTCCACGGCACCTACGACAACGGCGTCTTTGGTTGAAATATTTTGCGCAATATGTCGATCGTCTTTGTTTTTTGACATCCTTATATCAATTTATACTAATTGATACAATTTCTTCATTTTATATATTCAAAAATAACTTTAAATTTTTTTATAGAAAGGAGGAATAGCTGATGTTTTTAGTTTTTATCTTTTGTCATTAAAAACTTGTTTCGTTTATTACTCACTTACGTGTGACAAATCGATGTTTATTATTTAAAATTTCAATTGTTATTTATATATTGAAACTTGTTTTACACGAACTTGAGGAAAAGGTATAAAAACCAGGTAAAGGCGCCCTTTTTCTTGTAGGCATATCATTTTTGTTACATTATTATGTCAAAATGTCTTCTTATATGTTTTTTTGATATTTTAACTCAATGCACATTTTCCATCCAAAAAGTGTACTGCATGTCTAGTATTTAATAGTTTTTCTTAGACTCGTATGGGAGTAAACCATAAACATACTGCCGGTAAAGAGTTTCTTTAAGCACATTTGTAAGAAACTCGGATACTACTTCTGATTAACAGGCTGGTTCATATTTCGCCCAGTGAATTAGCATTGTCATACTTACGACTTGGTAATGAAGTTAGTCTGTGAAAGCTTCTCACTGTAACATACTACATAATGCAGTAACTTTAGAGTTTTACATTTTAAGTTTTTGTATGTAAAATTTTCGTCGTAAATCATACGTATGTCAGTATTAAAAACAATACTAGTAGCTACAGCTTCAACAGAAGACGTCAAACGGCGCAAATATGGAGTCTTCGAAAAGGTTAGATATTTGTGCGGTTTGGGGTTAAAACATTCGGCCCGTTGGGCCAATTGGTAAAGAGTTTGTTTAAGGACATTTTTAAGAAACTCTTTGACATTACCTATATTAGAAGTCTGACTCATAATTTACCGAGCAAATAAGCATTACCATATAGCGTGGCAATGAAGCCAGCCCTCTGGGCACGCGCCCCGCTGGCAGTAGTCTGCTACATAAATTACTTAACTTTAAACTACTTAGTTTAATAAAATAGAAATTTATTTATTTTTTAATTATTTCGGATATTTTTATTATTGGAAATAATTTCCATTTAATTACAAACTAAACAATCTTAAAAAGTAAACTACACTGTAAAAAAACCCTAAAATGAAATACTAGAACTATATAAAAAAGGATATTATTATAGATAAAATAATGGTCCCAAACCATTTATAGTTTTATTTTATAGTAGCTATACTAAGTGTTACAATTTATTCAATCCAAAAATTCGTCAAAATTAAAAATAATCAAAATTAAAGCACAAACGCGCTATTTATTTTGATACTTGCAACTTACAACAATTGACGTGAGCTTATTTCTCTTCAATACAAGGTTTGTATTTTCTCGGATTGGTTGTTTATTTCGGTTGTCTTCACCCAGGAGTGAGTCCATCATCAATGTTCTCCCTGGCTTGTTAACAAAGACTTGTTAGCTGCATTTTATTTTAGCTAATTGTAAGTTTTAGACTAACGCCAAGCAATGAATTTTTGGTGACAGTTTGAAAACACATGTCGCTAAACAAGTAGTTGAAAGACGTGAAATACTCAACTATTACTTGAAAACAATAATCTACAAGAATATAACTCACTTTTGTAATCAGATTTTTAATATAAGTATAACTGTTCAACAAATCAACAATTTCGCGTTTCATGTCAAAGGTATTGTGACCAAAGTTTGTCTTTACAAAACAAAACACCGAACCCATAAATAGGTACAATATTTAAGACCGATGTAAATTGGCCAATTACAAAAGCCGTAGAAAAAAAAGAAATGCAATATATATAATTGCTCACGTTTCACATAATTGTGACAATAATTGTTTTATATTAACTTTACCGATTCGGAAGTAATCGTATTGTTGACGGTCACCATAAATAGGCATGCGATAATCAACACTCACGACTATCGATAATTCGATTTCCGAATACCGATTATAATAGTCTGTTTATTGACAAGGACCGATGAAAGATATGATTGCTTTTATTGATTGTTCACTCTGTGGCGTGGTCCAGGGTTGCCAGCTTTTAAAAATAAATTTAAACTACACTTGAGGCCTTACTCTCGAATTCCTTTTGATGTCCGTTTTCGTCCAACCGACCCGAAAGAGTAATTGAATTTTGGATAGAATAAAGGAAGAACAAAGATTTCTGTTGAACTACAAAAGTACAGTCTATATAACTGAAAAATAAATGGAAAATACGATGGGAAATATACTAAATATAAAAAAACAAGCATTAAAAGTTCTTAAACGAAAATGAATGACGAAAGATGTTTGAGAGTAAGCCGAAAAAGGCGTTATAATTTATTTAAAAACTGAAGAAAAGGACAGACAAGACAGCGGGATAAAAATATCCATGCTGTTTTTTTTCAATTCTGGGCACCTAACTTATTTATACCAATATGTTACTAATAATACCAAGAGTTTTTATGTCAAATCTGCAAAATTATACTGTCCACTTGAATGCCCAATGATCTAAACATTAATTTAAAAAAAGAATCAGTTGAAATGCCAACGCGTGAGAAAGTTTTTTTTTTGTGAATTTTTACTTTGTTTTTAAAAAATATCACTAAAAATGTCATCTAGAGATTTGAAGTGTTGCCGACGCTGCGGGAATGAATGGTTTTAGTAGTTAACTTTGCCGGTCGTTACTTTTATATTTACATACATTTTGGTATAACAAAATATGATACATTATAGTTCTCAAAGTTTAATTACTGCAATTTAATTGTTGATACAATTAGGAAATGAATGCTCGAAGCAAGTAACAACCTAGATCTATTGCAATAATTAACGCAATTACGAAAACTCCATTATAGTACCACTACAAAAGCCTTCGATTCTAATCTTGGGCCTAGAAGTACGCGTGTCACGTGAGATTTGAACAACTTCGTGTCATGCATTATTTATTAGATCTATTTCTTAAACCTTATTACCAGTGAATAGAGTTGCTTATTCGTTATCGTGTAATTTGATGTGAATTAGACACTCGTGTTTTGAGCAAATTATAAGCTTTATCTCAAGGAGTTACAGTCAATAATTGTATAGCAAAGTGAGATTTTAGTACTAATTGTAAGCGCTTGCGGTTTACGCATTCTTTGAAAAGACATATTTGTGCGTGCCTGAATTCTATGGGGATTGTGTAATGGACGTTTGGACATTCAAGTTCAAGTCGTTTACTGAATTTGAGTGTTTAATTAGGAAATAAGGAAATATCGGTCTAGTTTACACCTTGAAATGGTGCTATGTGCGATGTAATCCTTGAGGTATTTTTTTTTGTCAAAATTCATCAATTTGTTCGTAAAAATAACGAAATATATATTTTATGTATTTAAAAAAAACAAAAGCCGTGATTTTATTTTTATCATTTAAATTATGATTGTTTTGTGGGCTACTTTATTAATCAGTCTTTATATTGCTGTCTATTTTCAATTTTATGAAATGAAAAAAACAAACGTGATTCTAGGATTCTATGTTATTTAGGTAGACAGGTAATTTTTTTTACCTTTATTGTATGCCAACATTACATAGAAAAAATAAAAATACACAAAAAAGTTACTTACTAAAAGGTACAATGGGCGGCCTTATTGCTAAAAGCAATCTCTTCCAGGTAACCTTTGGATGGACAAGATCTTATTACATAGATAGCGTTGGCGTGCAGTTGAAATAGATATTAATAGATATAATAATAAAATAATTATAAGACATATATTATACATAGATATAAAATATACACGTAAATAAACATACGAAACAAACAATAAAAACTATATACAGTTAAATAGTGCTACTTCACAAGTCTGTTAAAGGAATGAATAGATTTAGAAGACCGGACATCTGCCGGCAAAGCATTCCAGAGATGCACAGCCTGGATAGAGAGCGATCTTGCGTAAATCTCCGTAGCATGTACAGATGTCCTAAGTCGCATAGACAAACAAAAGTAGAAAAATACAAAAGATAGAGTACTACGGGCGATCTTATCGCTAAAAACGGGAACGGCAAAAAAAAATGATAAAATGAAAACTTCTTGGGGCAAACTATGTCAAATTTTTGAGGGACCAAATGGCAACTATTCCGCATCAAACCAGAGAAGAATCACGTAAATCGGATCATAAATCTCAGTCTAATCGGTGTACATATGAAACGGAATGGTTTTTTTTTCATAAAATATGTTCATAAAATAAAAAACTACTGGGCCAAAGTATATTAAATTTTTAGGGGACCAAATGGCAGCTAATCCGCGTCGAACAGAAAAAGAATGACGTAAATCGGATCATAAATTTCAGAGTAATCGGTGTACATACAAAAAAAATACCGACCAAGTTGAGAACCTCCTTCTTTTGAAAGTCGGTTAAAAAAAAGCGATCTCTTCCAGACAACTTGCCAGGGATTAATAGATTTTTTAAATGGACGGTGGTGTAGTCTATAAATAATGATGATAAGTATATACAGTGCATATAATTACAAATAAAAATATAAAATTACTTCAATTAGATACTTCAATTTTAGATGAATCCTGTTTTACTAAAAGTACTCCAAGCATTGGAAGGTAAGTATCTACGTCTTCGAACAATTTTATTTATCTGACAAAGATGATATATATCTTGAAATTTAGACCGTATTTAAAGTTTTCGTAAGATATGATACCTTCATCAATCATTAATAAGGCACTAAAGGAAAGTTGTGATGTAAAATCTTAGTATCGTGGTCTACATTGCGAGTACCATTTACGTATACCTTATGTATTAGTTTAAAATTCCCAGATTACCATTTATATGAGTCTATCAGTATTTCCTGATGTTATCTCATGAAGGATGTAGCTCTAATGAGTTTAACCGACGTGATGTCACATGACTATACTACTTGTAGTTATAGCTACGTACGTTTTTCTAACATTATACACATAGTTGACTTTTTTTCTCCTTCTTTATTTGGGACTTTTGCCATATAGGCACGTCAGTCCCATCATCTCCTAACCATACAATAACTTGATATATTATAATTTAAATAATGAGCTGGCTGATAAATAAGCCTTTTTTGAGGCTAGCTCTGTCAAAAATTCTATAAGAATACCTATATAAAAACGATTCAGTCACAACTCCTTCATCATTTGTTCTCTGCTACCTTCATTTTTTCTGGATTCTATTAAGAGATGTTGGATATCCTTACAAGTTCCACACAGTAGGTAGTTGGAAGAATCAACTTTGCCCATAAGGTGGTCAAAAATTCTTGTCCGGAAATTACTTGCTCGGATTCTATTCAGCAGCTTTATATAGGCCTGTTTAATTTTCCTACAGAAAATCATGGAATATGAGGGGATTGAGACTGTATCGTTTTTTTTTTTTATTGTAGGAGATCAGCAGACAGGCAGACGGCCCACTTGATGGACAGCGGTTACCATCGCCTATGGACATTTGCAACACCAAAGGTGCTACGAATACGCTGCTGCTCTCTTTAGGGAGCCTGGAACCTGGTCACTAATGCCGGAACACAACACAAGGTTGTTATGGCGATATACTCTAGACCAGGGGTGGTAGCCATCCAGTCGGGCAAATGCCCTACCACCTGGCTGTGGGTTGTTTTGTCGCCTCTTACGACAGGCCGCCGGGCCGCAGGAAATTGTATTCTTTCTCCGTTCCTGCACGTTTTGGACCATATGCCTTTTTCTTTACTGCTATATAAAAAAAAAACATAATTTTCTACATGTGTACATACATATTCTCTATATTTTATATTTATTTTTATTATTGCATGAGTGTAGTAGACAGGCAGATGGCCCTCTTGATGGAGAGCGGTTACCGTCGCCTATGGACATTTGCAATACCACAAAAGTGCTACAAATGCGTTGTTGCTCTCTTAAAGGAGACTGGAACCTGGGCACTAATGCCGGAACACAACTCAAGGTTGTTATGGTGGCATACTTCAGACAGGGGTGGTAAGCCATCCAGTCGGGCAAATACCCCACCACCTGGCCGTGAGTTGTTTTGTCGCCTCTTACGACAGGCCGTTCGAAAATGTGTTCTTTCTCCGTTCCTGCTCGGATAACTATTTATTACTCGGATATATATATTATTTATTTGTTGTGCCATTTCTTCTCCTTTAACAGTAACTAAACTTACGTTGTGAGCGGTAGTAGACTTGGAACTTTCAATACGTAATCAGAAAGATTCCATTTAGAAATAAATATACTCAGATAACACGTTTTGTTCAAACAAATCAATGTTGAAAGCGTAAGCTCTGCTATCTTTTTTAGGATGTTTGAAAGCAGTGTGATACCTGCTGCAATTTTATCGATTCTGCGCTTGGTTTATTTAGTTATTTATATTATCTCAAACATGCCCTAATAAGATTACATTGTCGCAAAATCCCACAAAGTATTTTTATATAAATGGTATTTATATTTGATCTCACTATGGAAATGCACATTCCTTGTCAATATTTACACCAAAATTCTTATAAACGACATTCGATTTGAAGCCACCATCGTACTTTAACCTTCTATGCGAAGTATTTCCTTCAAAAGCGGAGTTCATATAAAACTGGATTTGCAACAAAAGCTTGGACTTGAAGTGACCATAACAAAGTGAGCTTTCATGCCATGTATTTGATTGGATAACAGAGACCACTAAACTTGGATATATGACCAAAGCCTTCCACGAGTTTATGAAAAACACGAGACGGGTTAAAGACCCTAAAAAGGTTATTTTTTGTCCTTATTTGTGTTCTACGTTGTCTTTGTCAAGTTTTGTACCTATTTTGGCGGAATCGTGACTTAAGTAAATTGAAAAATTATATTTTCATGGAAAAATTCGTGTTTGATGCTTGTTAAATAGAGTGAATATAATAAGACAACTAAGTTTTGTTGAAGACTAGTAAAAAGTATGATCTTTATTTTTTTTAACGTGTCATAGTTATTTTGATAAAATCGGATCTTTTGTGAAATCTATATCTGCCAGTTTATGTGTTGCCTATAAAGTATGTCATCATAAATTTTGTATGTTGTTAAGGTGACGAAGTCCGTCAGTGGGGGAACTTCATACACCTCCCGTTATTTCTGCGTTTGAAAAGAAAAGATGGTAACAAATCGGTCAGTAAATCTAAGACACCATTTAATTCTATGTTTAAATTAGAGTTAACATTAAATTCCGTTTAAAACAGATACATAGCGAGAGGTATACGAACTTACCCCACTAACGGACTTCCTCACCTTGACTTACAAAAAAAACCAGTCCATAAATGTCCCATTGCTGGGGCCGGGCTTCCCATTATAGGGGCACGGACAGTTTACCCGCCACGCTTGTCCAAGAAGGTTTGACACATCGGTTAACTCGATGTGCAGGTTTCATCACCATATTTTGCTTCACCGTTAGCACGTGGTAATTGTAACAATATGCACATTACGTCAGAAAAGTGATGCATACTTTCCAGCCAGGATTCAAACGCGGCCCTTTTGAGTTTGTGACGCGACCATTAAGCTACCATAGCTTATATAATTATAATTTCATAAATTTTGTATAATTTCGTAAATTTTGCGTAGTTATAGTTTTGTATAGTAAATTTAATATTTCAAAAATCTGAAAAAGAGCTAATTACAACTTTCAATTTATGATTGATTAAGAGCCGATTTTTTTATCACTAGATAAGTCTCCTCTAAGAAAGCAGCTGCGCATTTGTAGCACCATTGGTATTCCAAATGTCTATAGACGATGGCAGCCTCTTTCTATCAGGTTGGTCGACCGCCTGTCTGCTGAACTCATGCAATAAAAAACAAAAGAAATATGATGTTTTTATTAACATTTTTATTAAAATCAATTCTCTTTTCTTTCTCGTTCTCCCAATTATTTGGAGTTGTCAAAATACGTCTTTTCCTTCATACTTCTATATTCTGCCATACATCCTTCCTCTGTCACACAAGAAATCATTGTATCATCCTTCACACCATCCATCCATCTATTTTTTTGGTCTACCTTAAACTTTGTGTCCATCAAACTTAACTTAATTTTTGTCACATGACTTTCATGCCTCGTCATTACATGCCCAAAACCACCTTATTTTTCTTCCTCTCAATTTTATTTAGGTCAATTAATGAAGAGTTAATCACTTCTAACGTAAATGTTTAATAAAACTTAAAGCGTCAGCTAAACATTTATTGATTGATACATCGCAATTAACGCAATCAATAAGATAAGGCTTTGGAATCAAAACACATTTATTAGTGTCGTTTTTTCATCCCAAAAATGTGTGGTCAAATCGAGTAAAAAATGTTTGTGTTTTTCAATTATAAACAGGTCACAGGGGCAAGGAACTGTTGTCTGTTATGACTGGGCCTAAAGGTATTATTAACCTTCCTTGCCATTAATTCGAATAGGTGTTCGCTTTCCTACTTTTTCTTCTCTACTTCGCGCAGTCTTTAGCATCCCTTGTTTTGAGGTCATTTGTACGCATGCCATCTCTCAGAACGGCCTTTCCTTACGACCGGGACCCGGCAGAGGCGGCATAGCTACGACATCGACATTTGTTCTCCACGTAATTAGCCGGTCTTCTTAAAACGTGACCGTACCAGCCGAAAGCTTTCTTCACTCTACGATCCTCTACCACACTTCGCAGATGGTCAAGATTTTGTTAGCCAGGGTAAATTCGATTAAGAATCATCAGTCGAGCAAGGGGGATAATCGTGGCTGGTGTGTGTAATTCGCCAGGCCCAGGAGGCACTAGCTCCTCATGAATGAATTGCTATTGCCACACCACAGTTAAGGGTACCCATTAAAACCCTTTGGCGTTACTTCTTGCGCCATATGTCAGGACTACGAGAAAGCAGAAGCTCGACCAACTCCGCGTGCCCTGGCAGGAACCAGGTGGCCAAGCTAGCGCAAGCAATGCGCTTTATTCTCGCCTATTATATTGAACCGACTATATTCGGCATAATTATTATTTGTTTTTCTTATTCAACCGCACCTATCACTGATACCAGTACTTTACGAGTACATAGGAGACTAATTCCATAAAACTACGGCGTCAAAAAGCGAGACAAAAATGAGCTGACGTGTTATTTAGTCTGTAAGTTTTAAGTCTACGATTCGCATAAACAAAACGTTTTAAGCTGCAAAAATTACTTCACACTAGTCAATTGAAATGCATGGTGCATGTAAATCATTTAAATCGAACCCAGAGGGTCAGTCACGTTAGCAATTACCCTAGGTGTGTGTATGTGTGTTTGTCGCGAAATATCTTTGCGTATTGCACTATTAAGGTCGTTACTCATTAGATATACTACACGTACAAAACCACAAACTTAATAAGGTCCAGTGATGTAAAGTGGACCTTTAAATGTTCACCCTACGTAATGTTCATTTAGCCAGTCCCTCGTTGCGCTGTGCAGTTTTATTTTCTAAAAATGTGTAAAAGTATTCTAAAATGAAAAATAGTTGTAGGATATTGATAGTTTTTGAGTAGTAATTATGTGTCTTTGTGAGGAATGTGAACTGTATAGTCAAATGTAGCCTTTCGAATTTTCACAAGAACTCTGTTGAATGGCGTCGGTTGTAGCCTACAATACAACTGCGCTACTATACGAAGATTTAAACATCAGACTTGGCTGTATGGACTAAGATTCCTTTGCCTGCCTTTGTGGCGAATTTTACTAATACTACTATTCAGTCGATGGTAAGGCAAGAGAATGAAACCGCGTACATTGAAATTGATTGCTTTTATAAATTTAACTAAAGATTTATGATAGGGGCATCGATATTTAACCGACCGTTAAAATAAATTAATCGTTGTATATGCATATAGGTTTTAGCAATTATTTGATTATAAAAATCGGTTAACATTACGATTGGATAGGTTAGACACTTAAGAGGTTACTTTAAACCGTGTACTTGACTTTAATATTGTTTTATGTCTTCATCTCTGACAACGATATCAGAGCTTATTTCTAATCTAAATCAGAAAGAAATCATGACAGTGGATAGAGCTGTTAACCATATTAATATTGAGTAGAAAACAAATATCACATTCACATTTCGTTTGTATTTCAAAGGCAAGAAATATTTCATGACTAGCTGTTGCCTGTGGTTTCGCTCGCGTAGATTAAAAATGTTCGTAGTTTAAGCAAACTTTCTGCACCTTCTAATCCCTTAGAGTTTGAATTTCTAAAATAGCCGATACACGTGTACATTTATTTCTAACCTGAAGAAGTTGTACAATATTTCGTGCTTCGTTTAATTTTAACAGTCTCTAAAGGGACAAACATAAGTTTGTATGAAAGTCCATAATTTTGAAAGTAAAAAGCACGAAATTTTGTATATTTCATTCAATACTTAAAGGGGTAACACTCCTTTAGGGATTGGATTTTCAAAAATCCTTTCTTAGTATGCACCTACATCTATATCGCTATAAGTAATAAGGCCACTCGTTTTTAAAATGGAAATGTATTTAAATTAAATGTCTAGGTTTAAGGTGAACAATAAAGAGTTTTCATTCATTCATTCATTCACTTACCTACAGTAATTATGTATAAAGAATCTGCAAGTAAATTCTCACGGTCTTAGGCTTAGTTTGGGCTACGCGTTATGTCAGTCAGTGAGGTCAGGTTACTAAGTATAACGTCCAGAAGATAATTTTTTGAATTTTGGCAAGTTTTAAAGTCTAAATATCGGAGGAAGAGTTTCTGCACTCTCTATACAGTGAATACCTTAGCTCAAGTGTTTTGTTATAGCCAAAATCGCTACAAATAATTGAGATTGCTACAATACTGTTTCACCAATTTCATGGTGGCAAAACATTTGGTTTGTTTTTACACACCGAATGTGTCCCAGTTGTAATCTTTCACGGTCGATGATTAAGAAAGCTGACCAGTAGTGTGTCGCGGTTTTTGATTATCGCCTTCGACTGAATTTTTCTTGATTATCTTTTGAATTAGATTTGGTGAGGAGTAAGTTTTGGTGGTCTATACTAACATTATAAAGAGGAAATTTTTGTGTTTGTAACGAATAAACTCAAAAATTACTGGACCATTTTAAAAAACTCTTTCACAATTAGAATGCTATATTATCCCAGATTAATATAGGCTATATTTATTACTAGAAACAAATTGGGACCCCTACTAAAACTTCAATAATGTAACCCAAGGTGAAAAACTATAGTGTTTGAGTGGGTCCGGGGATGATTAAGATTCACAATTAAACCCGGTAAGTGACGCTGGAATCGGGTTCTAGATTTTTAATTTTTCAGGGCAGGACAATCTGCTGGAACCGCTAGTAAAATGCATTTCTGGAAAATGTTCACCTATGACATGTAAAGGCGACTGTAAAAAAATTAAAACGAAAATATATTAAATACCTTTGACTTATACGTGACGTACATGCAACACTACCTACAAGAGTGACCTAGACCTCTATGTTTTACAAAAGAGACCGCGTAACACAACCGGATATTAGATAAATACAACAATAGCACTTCCCGTTTCCTGCTACTATTTTCAGGGTTGTCAATAACTTTCTTTTATTTATAACACATGTCCTTTTCTTGCGGAAAATATCCTGTTGTAATATATAATTTTTATGACATGTTGTCTTGCTGATACAATAATAAGGTACAGGAACTGTAAATTATTGTAATCTGTCGGATTTTCCATGTTTTAAGCATTAACACATTTTAATTCGGTTTAGAAATCCTTATTTTTAAAGAAATCTACGTTTAATAACTCCCCTCACAGTTGGGTGCCACTTAAAAGTTTAACAAAGAGGCCTTTTTGTAAGTTATGCCTCTTTGTTTCAAAACCCTAACAAAATTTTACTAACTTTATTATAAGTATTTATTATTATTAAAGAACAAAACAATTCTAAATTTGAAATTTGATGACACATGTTCAATGACCGAGACGAAACGATCGAATGCGCAAACTTTTTAAAATCGAGTTGGTCGTGAAAATAACTCCTTCAATGTTTTTCCGCAAAACAATTTTGCAATACGAGTCTTTTGAGTCAGACACACGTGGTTTTTAGCATTTAAAGTAAAATACAAGTTAAAATTTTCTGATTATGTTTTACTAAAATTCGCTTCACGTTTAGTCTCCGTGTTCGAAGCCAATGTCATGTTTGTTGATAGATTTCGTCGTAAACGCTGTGTTTTGTTCAATGAATTATCAGTCTTATTTTTAGAGGAATACAGTCGATATTTATTTGTAATTTTATATTATTAGCAAGCAGTACTTTTTGTGTTTAAGCTTCTATTTGTGTTACTGGGTAAAGGGCAGACGTGAGTTTGCCATAATGCCGCGAAAATGTCTATGGTGGTAGGTTTGCGCGGTTTTGTACTATGAATTTGTTACGCGGTTAGGCCATAAACAAACGGCTTTGAGGTTTAGTAAATTAAAAGGATAATTGTTTTTCACTTTACGTTTGACGATAATTTATTTCTGCGTGCGAACGAACTACCGGTTTTCATGACGCTTGCCAAGAACGTTAGGCATAGAGACGCGCATGTTATGTTTTTTATGCTAGAGATTGTTGTTCGATTTTTTCGGAATACTTACAGCACTGATTTTGTTTTCAAAACAAACCCTTTTATAATGCTGTTAGGTCGTTATTTCTTATTTCATTAGACTTTTTCTACTCGAATTGGGGCTTGGTACAGTATTATTAAATTGTTCTTACTATTATTTTATTTTATTGTCTTTGAGTTATAATCATAAAAAATTCTAGCTTACTTGCTACAATGATTAATTCTAGTTTGGTAAGCATAATTTTACATACGTAACATCTGCCTTTATAAACCCATTGATTTATTTCTGAAACTCTGTTTAAACATTACATATATTTATATATATATAATTTATGTATTTATTATTAAAATGTAAGTAGTTTGTACTATATGTTACGTATACCACCATCGCCATTATCATATAATTTCATTTCTGGGGTTGTCTGGAAGAGATCGCTTTTTAGCGATAAGACCGCCCGTTGTACATAACTAGATATAATTTTAGTCTTAAGTTCATGTTTGTATTGGTGTACAATAAAGACTTATCTATCTATCTATCTACATAAATAAAAAAGAAACTTACTGAGGCCTTCAATGTTATAACTAATTTTGGCAAGTATGCCATTGTGATAACAGCCCATTAATATCCCACGACTGGGCTCGAGCCCATTGGGGATGTAGTATAGAAGTAGGCCATAAATAATAGAAATAAAATTTGTCTATGCACATACTTTTTAATGTAGAAGCCGCAATATATAATTCAACATTAGATATAAATCATTGCCAAAAGTAAAATTAATAACCTGTTGCATGTAGTAAATAAATTGCTTAATTCCATTTTAATAAGAAAATCTAATAATCAACTACGCTATATGCTAACTTAACGTAACCTACAATACAAATAATAACCATAAACAAAAATAAAATTTTCAAATACGTTTAACATTACTTATTGAGTAGTAGTAGTAGAATTCGCCACAAAGGCAAGCAAAGGAAACTTAGGCCATACAGCCAATTCTGATGTTTAATAGGTCTTTGTATAGTAGCACAGTTGTATTGCAGGCTACAATTGACGCCAATCAATGGAGTTCTTGTGAAAACTCGAAAGGCCACATCTGACTATACATTCACATTTCTCACAAAACACATAAATGCTACTCAAAAACTATCAATATCCTACAACTATTGTTCATTTTGGAGTAATTTTACACATTTTTATAAAATAAAACCGCACAACACAACATCTCATTTCAGTTCCCGCCAAAAACTCCCATTAATTATTGATACTTGACATCTTTGTCTTCCGTGATCACGGCAACTGAAAATTGTCGAAAACAGAAAAAAACGAAAAATTTCGAAGTTTTTAGTTGATTGACAAATTTACAGTAAAACTCAAATTGTGCACTTTACATTTAAATGACATCATTTAATTTTAATGTAACGCATTGTGTACTAGCGGAATGTCGATTAAGATGATTCGATCATGTCACGCGCAGGTATAGTGTAGGAAATAGGCACCTTGACCTACATTTTGTACTTAGAGTCTATCTAAAAAGCACAGTATAGTTGAACAAAGTATGCACGACCGTTACCTTAGGAGCCATAATGTATCGTAGCCTTGACGTAGATATGTTAAAAAGTGCTTTTAAAATAAAGTAACTACAATGAAAACATCGATTCCATTAGTGACTTTATTGTAACTTACAATATGACATATTAAAGCAGATAGACAGACCTAAGCAACACTTGTGATCTTAATTGCCAGACAGACATTTTCAAATGTCCATGGTTATATCATGTTTTACACAGTTTTCAAACTGTTACTAGAGTAGGTAAGGTAAAAAACAAGTAGGTATATAAATAGGTCTGTAAAAGTTGCTCCAGTGGCTGAAAACTTGAGCGGAAGAACACTATGGTTGTATGGAATATAAAAAGGAGGCATAAAAATCATGTGATAAAAGGAATGTTATTCCGGAAAAAGAGATAAATTAGACTGAAGAATTTGAGAGGAAGATCATTACGGAAGAGTGGACTTGTAAAAAGGACATATGAAAATAATATGATAAAAGCAATGTTACACCGGAAGAAACAGAAAACTCAGATGAAAAAGGTATGAATAGACTGAAGAAAATTTGAGATGAAAAACATTACGGCAGTATGGATATGTAAAAAGGACGTATAAAAATTATGTGATAAAAAATCTTATACTAGAAGAAAAAGAAAACGTAGATGAAAAAAAAATAGATATGTGAATGATGCCATGATGATTTGTGTTGTGATGGCGGCGTATGACAGATTAGAGGAGGGTGGAAGCAAAAGGCATAATTATTGTACTGACTAGAAATGAATAAGAAAAGGTTAAATATTAGTGCCTCAGATATTAATGAGTAAAATTGAAATATCCTCTTTAACCTGAACTATCTATCATTTCAATTTGCCTACAACGCTCGCAAAATAGTAATATGGAAGCTGTCAATGGGACAATCACGTTTGTCACAGGATGGATTGCCGACGGAACATACGAGTTCTGAGTACCTAAAACGGCCGCTCTTGGAAAAAAATATAGGTACTGGTAAGACTTAGCATAAAGTTCCACTGTAGTTTAATACATGTCATATTTGTAATGCGCATCTGCAAAAGCGGAAATTTCCAGGAATTTAGGGGCTAGATAAGTGGAATGCAGACCGGAATATGTAACGCAAACTTGGGAAGGTCTACGTCCAATGGTTTTCCCATTGGTTGAGTATTAGATGATCACCTCAATCACATAGCAAACCGATGCTTGAAATATCGGTTGAATCACGGCGTGGCGCACATCAAACTGTAGGTCTTGAGGAGCCCTACAATGTGGTGGTCGCGGACCAGGGGTCACCCTTGGAAATCAGTATTTATTGAAAAACAGGAGATTGGGATGCGATTATTGAAGTTGCGGACGGATACGGAGACAAAAGTGATGTCGACGGATAGCCCTTGACGAGCACTATCCGACGATGCCAAGAAAAAAGGGCCAATAGAAAAAACTCGAAACTTCTAAGGAAAACCAAATTTTCTGGGTAGAATCTCCTAAAAACCAGTGACCCTTAGAAGATTTGGGTCAACGAGGTGTCCCTGGAAAGGCCTTGAACCTATCCAGTGATGTAAGAAACTCTACATGTGCAGGAATAAAATGAAAAATTAGCATAGCAACTGTAGATATTTCTTTCTAATTGACCGATTGTTACTTATCTTAATCAATATATTTGTTTTGCTTACTTGTTTTGGTGGTTACACTTATCAAAGCTTAAATCAAACATCTCATAAGCGTAATCGATACGATTCGCATCTTAATCAATGTCACGATCTTTCGAGCGTTTATTCGATAAAGTATCGATTTTTTAATGTGTCCGAGGGTTAAATGGAATTTGTGTTACTTTTATTTTCATTGAGGATGTGTTGTAATATTTATTTAAATATTTTATAAGTTAAAGATGTATCGATTTCATAACTGCTGCACCTGGGTTAATCTTAGTGACTTTGGCGAAATGCGTATTGTTTATAGCGTTGTAAATAACGCCATTAATGATTAATTTACTTTAGTGAATTTACTGAACCATTTAAATTATCTGTCTGATTTAATTTAGTTTATTTACCAAGCCGAAATGACTAAACATGTACTTGAAGCGTGAAAGCAAAATTTTAATACTGACCTAAGCGCTGACAAAAGACAAATTCACACCTATATACCTGAAGATGTTTTATTACCTGCGGCATTTGGACTTCTTTTCTTTCATTGTGTTTAAAATTTGTGATTAGGTAAAACAGCCCATTATGTATTGTAATCTTTTATGGTAGTCGTTAGCCAGGAAATTAATTCCATGCGGTCGAAGAGACATATTGTATTTGTACAGTATAAAGCAATGCTCCAATGGAGGCAGTCTAGCGATAGCCATAAGCGAAGCAAGACGTTAGCGATGGACTTTGCGCGTGTGATTGAATCTTGCATAACGTTTGGACTGGTTGTGTACAGTTATATTTGTACCTGTGTTATACGTGTTTTTATAGTACTAATAAATTGTATAATAATTCGAACGGCATTTAAATTCGAGTCCTGTAACTCGTAACAATATGAAATATTGTTACGCAGATCTTCTATAAATTACTTTTCTATAGGTAGGTGCCGAGACAACGAGAAATTAGGGATAACTAATTTCCCACATTTTTTTACATGTAGTGGATATATGATACACATGTATTGATATGAGTTGATACAGTTTGCTCAGTTGCATAAAATGCGTATTTTATTAAACCTACCAAAATAAACCCGACCTTGCATACAAAGGTTACACTTATTTACATTATTTCATCGTTTTGCATGCAACAAAATCATGTCTATAGGCCAACGCACATTTGCTCCTCTGACGCACATAAAAATGTGAATTCAAAAAAAGAATATGAACTTGAATGTGTAAATTTGTGGTGCATTTTATGCGAAGGCTTTTTCGCTTGTTTTGTTCTTGCACGTTTAGAGCTTATAATCTTATACCGGTGAAAATTCAACAATTTCGTCCCCTTTCGATCGAGTTTCATTTAGGGTTGCCAAAAACCAAAGTTTAAAAAATCATGAGTAAGAGCGTATGCAATATGTATACACTCAACACTAATATTATATATATATAATATTGGTGAAAACTTAATAGCTGTTTTAGGATATTATATTTTTTTGACCAAGAATTCTGTCCTTTTTTTAAGAATCTCACCGGTTTATTATGTGATATTCTTGTTGAGTAGCCAAAAGAATCAAATACCTTGTTTGGCACCCTTCAAAGAGCATAAAAAATAAATTGAATACTCCACAGTAAACTTCTACGACATTATAAAACTTGAACAAAGCTATATTTCAAAAGAAGAAATTGGTATGCACACTAGACTTAAAGTTCACGACTTCACTACCGCGCCAACGCCGCTCTGCTACTTTTATAAGCAAGGTGCTGTTGTACCGGTTAAAATAACAGTCTTTTAAATAAAAGATTCATTTATTTCACACAAAGGAGTACAAGTTATTTAATTAGAAAATGTAGGATTATAAAATATATGTCTAACTCTAAAGGTGGCGCGATCCGATATGCCTCGAACTGAGTGGTGCGGTCGAATCAGGAGTACGGGATTCTGAGGAAGCATACTGTCAGCATTTTGGGTTACAGTTTAGGGATGTAACAGTGCGAACCCACCACGGTCGCGCTGCCACTGCACTTTTTCTGTATAGCCTGCCACAAAGAGTGCAGCTGTAATGGCAAGCAGACGTCGTTTACATATTTTAGAATAGAAGCGCGGTGGTGATATTGCCGTTCGCACACGCGCTAAGATTAGTTTGATATATCTAGTAATTTATCAAATAACCCTATATTATAATAAATCTAAATATAAATTATCGTCTCAGTCATATTGAAACCCTACGTATATTTGTAACAATCTTTTCGCGGCATTTATGCAACTTTGTTTCGTTCGCCGTATCTTCTTTTCGATGTGCTTTTAAATTTAGTACGTAAATTTACGTATTTATTTTTCGATAAGAAAGAGGACGGTTAGTATGTTATTGGATTACTATACTTCATGATGACGTATGTGTATAATATAATAAAACTAAATTTAAAAAAAAACATGTGTAGCAATTAAGGACTATTTTAGACATGCGTTTTAGTAACCATTTATGACTTTGACACATTTAAAAAATAAGTGTTTTTAGTGTGAACATGAGAACGTTATTTTTTGTGCAGTTTTATTTTTTAATATGATAACAAAACCAATATTTACAGGACATTGATTGATTGAAAAAGACTTGAAGAAGAATTGTTTAATAAAGGTGTGGTTTGTGAGCTGCCAAAAATACCTCGTTTGGCATCAGTATAAGACCTTTTTTTTCAGGCTTTTACTTGAAGATCATTTTTAAAGTTAATTAACCAAAAGTTCATAAGAAGTAGTTAGTAGTAAACAAAGCAATAAGTACCTCGATATAGAGAATCTGAAGTTTCAATACAAGTACTTGGGGCCTATGCGGCCACTTCTGGAGAGTCTTACTTGTCATGTTCGTAATACTAATCTAGGAAAGCGGTTCACGGTTCGGTCTTATTATGAGGTCTATTCAAAAGTATAGATTTTTCTGAATGGAACTATGTTTTTGGCATTAACATCGCCGTGCAAAACAACCGTCACAAACATCCTATTATTACTGAATTATTAAATTAATTAAATTATGACAATCATATCATAAATAATAGCTACCTATTGACGTAATCTTTTAGCGATTAGTTGGTCTTGTATTAAATTAGTTTCTAAATGGAAACTCATGCAAATTACTTATATAAATATATAATAAGTTTTTAATCGGCAGACAGACACACTATGTGGGGCGCTGTGGTGATGTGAGAAGGGTTATCCCATGAGAAGAGACCATTCCAATTTTATAATAATGGACTGTATCGAAGGATAGATCTGGCTTAGATCCTTGTACTATAAAAGCAACAAAAGCTCTACCAACCTTGAGATCCAACGTAGGAGACGTCTAGGTTCAGATTAGATTGCAGCACACAGAGCAGTGTACAGTATCATATTCACTTTGCAGTGATCACTTCTCTACACTAGCATCACACAATAAGTTCTTGGCATGACCAGTAATTATAGTAAGTTAAGAATACTTAAAAGGATATCTGCACGGCGCAATATGTACCTATGTCAAACGTTAACTTTGTATTCGTTTAAAAATTGTTGACTTCTCCCTGCTGTACATTAGCCGTCGCTTTACACAAAGAAACTGCCTACCTACCTACTACTAACTACTGTCTACTCGACAGCAAAATTAATAGGATGATGTTTAACATTATTGTACTAGGCAAGGACCCAATATATTATATGTTCCCAAGCTAAACATGTCATGCTTGTTTTAGGGCTGATCTTAAATACTAATAAAATTAATAATAAAATCATTGACGAAATTTAACATGCTAGAAATCGAACGATCAAACAATACCCCAGGATCATCGCTGACGCACGATTAGGCGCGGCGGTGGCACGGTAGAGGTGTCGCGTACACACGCTCTTAAAATATTCCGTGCGTTTGCGAACCGCTTCGTTAGAATTAGCGCCACGTTAGCATGTTGACATTTTTACGCTTGATAATGTGGCGTGAAATTTAACATTTTAATTCCTTTATTTCGGTTGTCAAAGACAAAATTGCTTCAATTCGTTATGGGAATATTTCGTTGTTTTTATGTGTTCACATAACATTGGCGAAATGTATGTTAGGGTATAAAGAAAAATGTTTATTATAGTTATCTTCGGGCAGGCCTCTTCTGCCTCAATCCGTACTTGAGACGCCGTCACCCGCATCGAAGCCGTCGAGTGGGAATACTCAGCGGCTTGGATGCGGGTGACGGCCTAATGTATCCGCGAGCCGCCACCTGTTGCCGCACTGTTACGGCGACCTGATAGTAGAGAAGACGGTGAAGATCGACCTTCACCTGAATACTTCAATTAGCAAGCTATCATAAGCGCGTGTACAAATCAATATAATTTGATTAAAAAAAATGTCTCACCTGTTTATCGGATGGATGAAGGTCGATCTTCAGCGTCTCTTAGACTAGGAGTACATAAGACGTGCGGCACCGAGTTCCATTGTTATTTGTTGCAGCGGAAGAGGAGCACGACTGGGCCTTATCCCTTATAGCGATCTCCTCCAGGCTACCCGGTGTCTGAGGACATTTTAAAGTAAAATTACATTTTTTGGTGGTGTACTGAACTTAAATAAAACTAATACATATTCATAATCATGAAAGTATAATCATAATCATGAAAGTATAATCATAATCATGAAAGTATAATCATAATCATGAAATAAATAATAAAGAAGGAACAATTAAGATTGTCTATGTAATCATAAAAATGTTTGCATAGACAATCTTAATTGTGTAGAGGAATGTGATACATCGACTTTCTAAATGACTAGCCTTGTGCCTTTTGGCTTTAGATTATTTTAACTTGATTAATCAGGAATAATCGACACCTAGGTATAGATACACAAACCTTGTAAAATTATATTTAAAACAAAATAGTTCTTTCGTATAAATATTGTATTATTATTTAATAAACTTTCTCAAGGTAACATGCTTGTAAAATCATACGATTAATATTAATCAAATTATTGGAAAATCAAATGCGAAATCTTTGAACTTGACTTTGGGAATATAAATGATATATTATTTATTATAATATCATCAATTTAAAGATTGTTAACCTTTCTGGAAGTAATTTGACAACTTTAACATTTCTCATTAACAAGACAATCGTATATTCTTTTGAAAATAAGAATTGTGATTTTACAAGCGTTTTTACCTTTATAGTTTTATTCAAAACTATTTTACACCGCCAATTAATGAAACCACAGTACAAAGAAGTCAGCTGTAAAAACTGAAATCAGACAATAGCGATGCGAACACAAAGTTCTAAGATTTATAATATTATAAAAAATCTAAAATTTCCGTGTTTATACATTAAAGCTATATGAAAACATCTGAAATAGACTAAACGCTCCGTCGTTTAGACTATTACAAGAATACATTATTACAACGATACAATTTTTTTTAGATTTCTTGTCTGTTTGTTTGGGTCTCACGTAAAAACTACTGGGCCGATTTCGATGCGGTTTTCAGAGATCGACAGAAAATTCATAGATTTAAGATTTTCTTTAATTTTTTGTCCCAGGAAACGTACGTATTTTCTGGGTAATATTTAGAATGACCAAATTTGAAAAATCCAATTCTAATATGATTTTTTCACTGATCTATAGCAAATTTTATGTAATGAAATGTGTGATATTTTTATTCCGAGAATCCCCGCGGGAATTTTCCCGGAAGTGGTTTGTAGTTGTTCGGGTGCATAAAAAATTGCTTATTCCGACACAGTTTTTACTAAAACCACTTATATTGTTTTTTTAATGCTGTAGTACTTTGTGTCCCGGGAATCCCGTAGGAATTTCTAATCGAGCGTGGACGAAGTCGCGACACCACTACTATACTGTTCAAGGCGAAATAGAAAGACGAAATGAAAATAACTGGTTTGCTTTCTATGAGAGAGAGACAGATGGAGAAACAAAGACAGAAAGAGAGCGCACGCCGCACGGCTTACAACTATGGCAAAAAGTGTCGTTACAACTTTTGGTCTTAATTTTTTCCGTCTAGCCTCCTTTCGCAACGCGCGATAAGGAACTTCGTTCCAATAACACGTTATCGTCTAGTTTTTAATATACCATCACAGAAATAATTTTAATTACTTATCAAAAAGTTATAAATGCGCTATTTACTTCTTGAACAAGGATAGACGTATAGTTGAATGCCGTAATATGGTTCATTCTAGAATGTCAAACGGGATATATAAGTGCGACTATCTGTGCACGGAGACAGTCTCGCACGGGCTAGCAAAGCGAAAGAAAGGAGGAGGGAGCAAAGGGATCAAAAGCGGAGTATCAATACGATGAAGTTTCAAGATTGTTCAGTCGCAAGACACCGGAATGTCGATCGAACGGGTTGGAACTTGAGTCAATCGAGAAAAGTGTGTGGATAATCCGAAAAGATATTTTTATTTTGTTAATTTATAATTAAATAAAGGCAGTTTCTCTTTAGATTGGTGTTTCCTTTCAATCTCAGTTGCCTACAACAAGTTACGATATGAATGTAGTATTTGTGTAAATGCTAACAAATAACTAATGCGGTTTATTCATTCCGATATGAAGTAGACATACTGTTTGACTTACACTACAACACGTGTATCCAATTTGTTATATTCGATACAAAAGTTTACGACACCAATAAAGATGTAAGAATAGACAATATGTCAAAAACTTTTAATATAGTGCCTCGATTTATTGTTCTGTTAAGATTCGTCGCTTGGTTTTTTTATGAAATGCCAAATTTATCACTGCCATTCACTTCCCTAATGAGCTGGTTTCATTAATAACAAATAAAGTTTTTGATATATATGTCTCGATTTTCACATAAAGCCAAGATATTTCATCAACCGTTATTTATGAATGTTGATTGTTAATCTTTTGTGCAACTCATAAGCGGGCAGACATCTGTGACTATATTTGTCATACTTTGTCTATATTGCGAATTTCGACGTCGAAGTATGAAATCTCGAACGACCGTTGTAATAGAAAAAAATGAAAAGCCTTTATTTCCCAAAAACATCTATTATATAAATTGAATATGTAAGATTTGCAACAACTCAGAAGGGTTTATGGTAAAAGAAGAGCAACTGTACTTATAACTCACTGTATTTATAATCAGAGATCCTTACCAATTAAATATATTTCAAACACTGACTCTATATTCTGGACAGATATTTTTAGAACGCCTCGTCATGCATCCAACAATTTTACAGTGAAACTTAGCAAATTGACATAACCCCTAGCGGGTTGAAGTCATTGATATACTATTTTAATTAAAAAGATGACTGTATTTTATGAGTATCAATACGATGAAGCTTCAAGATTGTTCAGTCGCAAGACACAGGAATGTCGATTTGTATTTTTTAATATGCAAATTAGGTTAGAAAACTTCCTAAATAGTGCGTGCTTTTTGGCCAGGATTCAAACCCTTACTCTTTAAGTTTGTGACGTACTAACCATGAAGTCTTACGGAGGGCGCTTGCCACCGCTAACGTGCCGGCTATATTGGAGCCGAACGGTATTGCACGTGATGATGGCAGGCGCCCTGACGGCATGACTCTAATTCCCTGGCAGCGTGGCAAGCCTTTGGTGTGGGATGCGACTTGCGTAGACACGTTGGCCGCATCCCATTTACCAAACACGTCTAGATCGGCCGGTTCGGCGGCGGAAACAGCGGAATCACTCAAGCGGCGGAAATATGCAACCCTCAGTGAGAGTTATATGTTTGTGCCGTTTGCTGTCGAGACGCTTGGACCGTGGGGTCCTGAGGCCATGAGCCTCTACCAAAATTTATCAAAACGACTCATCGACCTTCAGGTGATCAAAGGGCTGGTGCCTACCTCGGCCAACGGATCAGTATGGCGATCCAGCGAGGAAACGTCGCCAGCCTTCTGGGCACCTTACCCATAGAAGACGGTGATCTAGGCTCAGTATTCTACTTACAGTCTTGAGGGACTATGGGTAGAATACAATACAAATAAGTTAAGTTTTCTTACATTGTATTCAATAGTATGTAATTTTATAATTGTGTTAATAAATTTATGCTTATTAAAAAGATTATAAATGCAAATAATTTGTCACATTATCTTTTGGAAATTTTAGATAATATTTTATATGAGATATCATACAAAATATTATATTTAAAGTTTTACTTGTAATAAAATAAATCGAATACAGTAAAAATCTATCGCGTCTGCCAACATGAAAATAAAATCTAGTGAATACCGTCTATACACAATTGAGAGATTTTAAATTATAATCTACATAATTACCACATCAAATTAGAGAAAACTATTGTCACATAAAATTATGGTAAATTATCGAACACTTCTCTATATAAAACGGCGCTTATACAGAATAAATAAAACTATAGCAACATTATTATTCAATCAAATAAGAGGGTACATAAAAAAATAATTGAAGACGTGAGTGGATGAAGGTGATATGTCGCATATTCGGTTTTTTGCTTTTTTTGCGTAGATGAATGTTATAAGTCGATATCAAATGACTACAGACCTTAGACCGTAGATATAAGGCATATTTAAGAAATAAAACGTTGCTAAAGGTGTTAAGTTCAGTTCAGTTTCAAATAAAAGTAAAACTTTTATCTCGATTTACTCAGAATTGGAATTATGCGACTTATCACCTTCATCCACTCATGTCTTCAATTATTAACCTTAATAAGAAACATGACAAGAACAACTATGCAAGGAAACAAATGTAACAGATTACTTATAACAGCCCATTAAGATGCTGGGCTCAGACCTCCCATTTATAAGGAACTGTCTGTATACCCGTCACGCTTGTCTAAGGTAGATTGACGAGTTAGACACGTCGGTTGGTTGCCTCGATGTGCAGATTTCATCACCATGTTTTCCTTCACGATTTGTATTTTTTAATATGCAAATTAGGTTAGAAATCTTCCTAAATAGTGCGTGCTTTTTGGCCAGGATTCAAACCCTTACCCTTTAAGTTTGTGACGTACTAACCAAAATTAATTTGACTGAAGATCCATAGAAGTAATTTCAAAATTCAAACGACGGTAAGTGAATTAATAATAAAATATAGGTAGCAACCGGATATAGGCTACCACGGTTTAGACGGTTAGTTAGAAAACACAATTTATTAATTATGTTAAAAGTTCAAAAACAAATCAGTGTAAATCGGAATACTACACGCATTACCGGAATGACATCACTCGTTATGTCGGCGCCATTGCGTTATGTTGCGCATGCGCATGAAAACGAAAGTGGCATTTGGCGAGAACGAAAGTGGAAGGAAGTGGGACGTACTACATTAGCGCAGCATCGGCCGACATATGCACAACACCATCGGGGTTCAATCAAATCAAATGTACAATTTTATATGGTTTTAAGTATATATAATTTTCCTGCATGGTTAGTTTCCCAAACAATTCGAAGCCATATTACAAAAAAATATAAGCACGACAATTCTGATTTTATAAAAAATAATCAATAAAACATTTTGTATGAACGGTGACTAATAGTGTATGAATTTAATTATCTTAAATCAATTATATATGTAACTAGTTTAGACCAGACAATAATAAAAGCCATTGAAACAGATTTGTATTGATCAACCCACCATACTTAGTTTCCGGATGATAAGTATTAAAAACGGAACAAAAACTCAACAAAAGGCTGATAATTAAAAGTTTTAATATTAAATGTCAAAGCGGCCTTGGTAATGATAAAGAAACAATTGTAGCAGGAAGTATTGAAATGAGATTAGGTTGATTGGTCATACGTGTTACTTGCCCGCATTCGTTTTTAATCTGTTACCCATTTGACATTCCATCGCGCCAAAATAATTGAATATCCTAGTTTGCTTCCTATTGGTGTTATTTAGATATGTACCAGGTATTTACATCAAGTTCCATTGTAAGTTTGACTGAAAAACTATATGTAATAATATTGTTACAATTTGGGCCACCTGCAAAGAAAGCACATTTATTACCCGCCGGCGTCGTTTGAGCCAATAACATTGAAGCGCTTTTATGACCGTCTTCATTTGTTTACTTTGTGTTTAAAATTTGTAATTAGAAAAACATCCTATTTTGTATTGTAATATTTTATGCTAGTCATTAGCCAGGTGTGATTATTAGAAATTCAGTCTGCGCGGTCGTGAGATATAATTTAATTGTGCAGTATAAATCAATGCCCCAATGCAGAGAGGGGCAGTCTAGCGATAGTCACAAGCGAGGCAAGACGTTAGTGACGGATTTTGCATATGTTATTGAATCGTAAATTACGTGTGCACTGGTTGTGTTCAGTTATATTTGTACCGGTGTTATACGTGTTTGTATAGTTTTAATAAATTCTATAGTAATTCCACCGGCATTTTAATTCGAATCCCGTAACTCGTAACAATGTAAATATAAAAACAATATATTATATACATATTTAAGAAGTATACCAGATGTGATTGCTCTGGCTCCTTCTATTCTTTTATGTTATCCTAATATTTCGGGTCGGCACAATATGTCTATATATATATATACATATATATATTATCAGGGTATAAGGTTCGCGTTTGACAGCTGTCTCACCTAACGTTAAGTGAAAATGCGATCTAGGATGGAGTACGCTTACCTAGTATACCATTCACTCGTGACTTGAAGACCACTGGTTTTATTTACATTCTTCATCATACTTCATATACCATCTATCTCTTTTTTGGTCTACCTTTGGTACAGCCTTCTATCTTCCACTTTGACAATCTTTATCCTGTGTCTTTCATCCCTTGTCATCACATGCTACCTTATTCTTAATATCTTATTATTTAAAACATATCGTTAAGCTTAAATTAGTAACATAATTAATTCCTTTCCGAAATTCATGGATGAAATTTACGCCCAGCAACAGGAATTAATACCCTTTCTCCTTTCTTGCACGGATAAAAGAACTAGACATTTGTTATCCACATCCTTTTTAAACGGAATTCCGATTAAGACCTAACCGCTGCGGGAGAAACGTTGTGGGGGCGTGTAGAATTCGCCGCTTTTCTATACTAGCCCTATGGAATGCTATTATCACCCGGATCTAGGATATGTAGCAAAAACCCGTCGGTGTTCCGTCCTTCACTCTTACGCCAGGGCCAGAGGTACACAGCCTCTCCACTCTGAGAGGTTCTGGCGGACGGTGGCCCATCGGACTCATCCATTATCACGCCCTCCGCGTCTAATATCTCTTATTATATGAGGTGATATGTGGCATACCGGCGCCCCCCCATTGACGGTAATTACGGCGGGTAAGAATCCTTCCCCAAGCAGCCACCCGCGCCGCAAGTTCACGGCGGCAACGATGCGTCTTCCTGTGATGGGAGAGCAGCAGGCTTGTACGCTCACACTCTCGCTTCGCCTCCTGCTTAGCAAACCGAATCCGCTCTCAAAAATAGCAGACAGCATCCCATCCAAAGGAGCTTCCGACTACATTGCGAACTGGGTAGACATTTCCAACATAACTGACAGCTTTCTGTAAAACTTGACCGTACCAGTATATTCAAATTCAAATTCAAAAGTTTTTATTGAAAATAAGTTCAACTGGAGAACACTTTTTGAAGGTCATACATATAACTTAAAATATAATTTTACTTCCTAGTCTATATACAGGCGACTTTCTTGTATATCGTCTGCTATGTCTCAAACAGGAAGGCTACCTCGGATGCGGGAGTTTCTAACACTGTCTTTCCGCATGACCCCACGCATCCATATCTCCGTGAAACGCAGCTCTTGTTCGCGTACCTCAAATAAAAGCCACTACTAGCATAGCTTCACTATGCAAAAGGATTTTATTAAATCAGCGAACAGACCGTGGTAAATAAAACTTATAAATGTGACATTTAAATAGCGGAAAAGTGCCGCTCATTCTCTCAACACTGAGAGGCGTCAAAACGTAATGCCATTTACATAATCACTTTCTATTGTATATTGTTATTAAATATGTAATACAAGACTTGTGTGAGATAATAGACATATTGTTAAAAATATTGTGTTGTTACAATAAGGTCTACTTTTAATTTCTTTTAATGTAAGTCATATACCGCAGTTCACTATTGCAAAGTATATTGGTGATATAAGGAACATTGTAGAGAAGAATAAATGTAGCATGGTCTAAAGTGGTGACAGGTAACCTGGTCGAATATTGAACTTGGTAGCCCCATGATGCCATATACCCGGCATCAAAGGTGAAGAACGGAATCACTAACTGTGGTGTGACAATAACATCTTTAGTTCTGCCAAGAGGTGCTACTGCCATCTCGAACTGGTGAATCCCACACACCAGTCGCGGTTGTCCCCCTACGCGCGGCTAATGGCCCTCGATCGGGTGTCCCCTTGTAAAAAAAATGGTAGAGCCGTACTGGAATCATCATACGCACCCAAAGGAGTGGAACACACTGCCGGAGTCAGTTTATCACGAAACCTACAACCTGGGCGTCTTCAAGTCTCGTGTGAGTAGTTACCTTCTAGGTAAGCGTGCTCGGTCTTAGACCATATCTCCGCTCAAATCGAGCGAGATAATGGTCAACTTCGAACCTATACGTGATAAAAAAAAGAATAATGATTTCAGCTCTTAGGATCGATTCGATTGGTGTGATACTACTCTCACAGAATATCGGCGTGAAACGGTTAGCCTTGAACTAATCTTGTTTCTCGCGGTGAGTGAGATGACCCACTTCCCAAACTCAAACTTTTATCCGTGCAGGAACGGAATAAGAACACTAGTTCCTGCATCCGGGTGTGATTTGTCGTGAGAGGCGACAAAACAACCCACAGCCAGGTAGGAGGGTATTTTCCTGACTGGATGGCTACCACCTGGTCTAGAGTATGCAGCCATAACCACCTTGATTGTGTTCCGGCATTAGTGACCAGGTTCCTGTCTCCCTTAAGAGAGCAGCAGCGCATTTGTAGCACCTTTAGTGTTGCAAATGCAATAGGCGATGGTAACCGCTTTCCATCAAATGGGCGATCTGGTTGTCTGTTGAACTAATGAATAAAAAAGAACTCATTGTATATCTCCAAGCTAAGAGAGTTTGGTTGTGTTATGGGTAATACACAACAAAGCACTCTGGGGCTAATCGCAGACATTCAGACCGCAGTAAACAATGAACATATCGTTTACGAAATATATCATCCCAGGAATCGAACCCGAAGCCCCTCTACATTACAGTGAGGTACACCGGCAAAGGCTCAGCCCACTCAACCGCAAAGCCCGTCAATTGATATTAATTTGTAATATTGATTTGATAGCTGTGTAATTGAACGTAAAATAGCATACGATATTCATCCGGCTGCCATTTTAATATTCACTGTAGTAGCAACACTCTGTCCTTGACGATTTCGTTTCCGAAACATTTCCGCTTATGTTGTAACATTCTTTCATAATGTTTCTTTTGATTCTTAAGGATAGACGCTTTTGAAAATTAATTGATTATACATTCCTTACACACATTATACATATATATGGGACCTAATAAAATTGTCTTGTAGTTTTCCAGAAAAACTATTGGATTGTATTCTATTCATTTTGTTTTCATTTTATGGGAAGCAAATAAATAAATTAAAAAAGATCCTTAAGTGCTACGCCATGATTTCATATAATAAATAATACGGTGTGTTTTTTTTTTCAAATCAGCCGAATCCTGACAAGGGTAATTGCCTTTTCAAAAATCTACTAGAGTTTGGTTTGGTCCTGAAGACCCACTTGAAAAATTCACTTGTATAAATATATACTATTACGGTCCTATTCATATTCAGTTAGAGTAAGTTTTAAGTATTCTTTGAGAACCGTAAACGAGCTTTCAAAGTTCTTCTAACTCAATATGAATAATAGGGTGGTCGTTAAAAATTAAATTTCTAGCGACGCCCCCTAAAAAGCTTCCTTTTAATGAAAAAACACTGGGATTATTTTATAATTTTTTCAAGTCAAGACAACACGTGCCTCAAGACGATTCAAGTTAATTTTTGGGTAATATCATATTTTGTTGGGAAACTTCTTCATACTTAGAAGTAATAATTATTTTAAGATTGGAAAAGTTTTAACAATGAAATACCTTCGGTATTATCATTCTCAGTGATGAATTTCAAATTACAGTTTCAGAAAAAGTTTACAATTCTTCGTGATTCAAACTTATCTTTCAATTTTTTCTGATATTTTTAGTTTTAACTTGAATCGTCTTGAGGCACGTGGTGTCTTGACTTGAAAAAATTATAAAAAAAATCTCAGTGTTTTTTCATTAAAAGGAAGCTTTTTAGGGGGCGTCGCAAGAAATTTAATTTTTAACGACCACCCTAATGAATAAGGCCTTTTATCTATATAGCAAGATTATTTTTGCTATTGCATCACCTTACATATTTATATAATATAATTAGGTGATTAGTATGAGTCAATCGGAACAAACGATTTCAAAGGTGATCTGCAAACAATTTTCCAAGCGGGATATTTTTGCATTAAGATAAGTTTGATCAAGATCTCAACAAAACGTCACTCCCTTTAATTTATGAGTATAGTAAAATATGACTTTTTAAATTAATAATAACGAGTCGAGTAGCATATTAAAATTATTATTTAAGCAGTAATTAAAATTTATTTTTATTATTACATTCTCAGAATAAGATGACAGCAAGGTATTTCTACGTAGGTTTCATAAATATGTTTATTGTTTTAAAATTTATTATAAAATGTGTCGTATACACAAATTAATTATTTCTTAGAAAAGGAGTATGAATTGTTTTCCGTTGAAAGATAATATTGATACATTAATTACATCATTATTGCAATCAATTATACTATTTGATTAGGTTTTAATGTGTTGTTTTAATATTTTTAAGCGCAATAATTTATTTGATTTTATTATTCCGACGATTCGGCCACTTTTCAGTAGCCGTGATCACGGAAGACAAAGATGTCAAGTGACAATGAGTATTTTTAAAGTTTTATTTAGCCTAGCGCCAACTTGTTCATATAAATTAATTAGTTTAAATTTTGTTTATGGTTATTATTTACTTGAGGGCCTAATCTAATTTGGTCGAAACGTCGGATTAATATAAATGTAGTTTTATTATGTATACTAGTCGCGAAAACGTAAGAAAATATTATTGATTACAATAATATTATCTTTAAATTAGGTAACTTAACTAATCTAATCTTGCGATTGTGTGGCTTGGCCAAAGCCATTTATTTATCCACAAACTTATCATAGTGGGTGCGATCCTGTCAGATTTAATATAAAAAGCGCTAAAATCGTTTGAGCGAGGAAAATATAATACCTACATTTCGTACTACATTAATTTTCTATAAAACACAATTCGCTAAAATACAGTGAGACAGTTATATGTTATTAATATAGCAACCCCTATACTATAGCAAGCCCTAGACTCTAGCAACGTCTAAAGCTACATATTAAAATATAAAATATAAATAAAATTTAATTAACGTTGTATTCAAAATACATACAAGTATAGCTAGTTGTATAAAATATCACTAATAGATTGAGATCTTTAGTTAATTACATTGTCCATAACGACCTTAAAACACCTTCATCTCATAATGAAAACTTCGCACGGAAATTAGCATAACCGTGTAGTATCAGAAAGATTCATAACCTTCGAAGATACCCATAGTTATGGATGATATTTGGCACGCTCTCAATTTATTCAAGATATTAAAGAAATATGTATATATTTTATTTTGTGCCATACAATCTACAAAATAAAAAATATTTAAATTTCTGAACGATTTAAACAATACTGATATTATTAGTAATGGTTAACTCACTTGCGTGTCATGCCATTATTGTGGGTTCGAATCCTGATCAAGAAGTTTTCAAGGCTTAGGCAAGTTCCTGACTTAATGAGGTTATAGTTACAACCTGCTGACAGTGAAGGAAAATGCCTTGATGTAACCTGCACACCGAGATAACCAATGTGTGAAACCCGCTAACATACGTGGCGCGCATATTGTGCGTTCTCCTAAAAAAACTAGCCAATCTATACATATAATAAAACTGTAGAAGTCAAATTTATGTACAATAAAAAAATGCTAAAAACCAAGTCAGGGGGTGTAAGAAGTGAAATAGTTCTAATTAAGATTTTTTTAGTTTTTTTTAGAGTCTCTGTTTATCTGTTTGTCTGTCTGTTTGTACCGGCTAATCTCCGAAACGCTTGGACCGATTTAAATGAAATTTTGTTCAACAGATTTTGATCCCGAAAAATTAAAGAATTCCCGTGGGGTAGTTAAAAAAACTTTCCACGCGGACGAATTTGCGGGCAGAAGCTAGTTAATTAATTAACTTTAATTCGCTTGAATATAAAAAATCCATGGAAACAAGAATTAACACGACTTAGCAACACAACCATTATGTATACAAAAACAATATTATATTTTATAAAAATATAAATAAAACAGCCAAATAAAAAAATAATAAAAGGTTATATTCATATTAATTTACTATAAAAAACCAATATACCGCTTTCGATCACTAATTTCCTGTGATAAAACACAAACGAGACGTGATAGCTATTAAAATAATAAATCAAAAATTAATATCTTTAAAATACATCATAAAAATCATAATGTTTCCTAGAACTAATGAATGGATATGTGAACAAAGGTTATTTTCTGATTTAGGTATACCTGTAATTTGTTAATTTATCTAATTTATAATTTCATAATATACTAGCGGCACCGACAGACGTTGTCCTGCTCTGTAAAAATAAAAATCTGGCACCCGATCCCAGCGCCACCTACCGGTTCTAATTGTGGATTTAAACCATCCCTGGACCCACTCAAACACACAAAACAAAATCACCAAAATCGGTCCAGATTAGGAGGATTCTAGAACCCGATGTCAGCGCCATCTACCAGTTCCAACGGCATAAAAAGTATTCTATGTCCGTCTCCTGGTTCTAAGCCACCTTCCCAACAATTTTCAGCCAAATCAGTGCAGCCGTTCTTAAGTTATAAATAGTGTAAATAATACGACTTTTTTATATATAGTTATATAGATTTTACTATGAATTATAAAACTAAGTTAATATAAATTTAACTATACTAAAAATAAGACTACTTTTAGATAAGCCTCATCATCCTCCATTAGGAGAATTCACTCCGACGCCCAGGGTCCGCTTTCCAACCCAACTTCACGCAGATTCATTCCCCATTTTCACACATGTCATCCTTCAGAACGTCAAACCAGCATTTCTTGGGCCTTGGGCTAGACATTTAATTTTGTTCTCCACACAATTAGCCGGTCTCCGTAAAACACTGGTGCAGCTACCAACGTAAGCGACTCTCTTGCAGTTTGTCTGCCATATCACGGACAAGAAGACGGCCGTGATTGCGGGAGATCCTGATGTTCTTTTCGTGTGACTGCACACATACATCACAATTTATTCATCTTCGTGATATGCAACTCTTGTTTGTGTCGCTCAAGTACTGCGCTAATAAATTAGCTAACCATCAAACATCGCTATCACTACAGTTGTCACCAATATGGTAGCGTGGCACACATAGTACATTATAGATATATAAGTATATAAACATATTCAGTCTCAACATATAACATAATACCCAGATACATTTATGCTTTTCGAGGATAAATTAAAATCTCTTATCACAATAACATCTTTGTCTTTGACTCGAGTTGTATGAAGTCGATGCAGTGGCAATAGATAAATATAGGTAGAAATAGGAGGTCTTCTTACCACCGGCGAGATCTTCCGGACCGCCTTCATAATTATTAAAACTAAATTTTGATATCTAGTTTCGCGTCCTTTATGGATTTAAGCCAGATTTCTATAGACCGGATCCACTTTCTTTTATGGTTCATTATAGTCTTTAAATTTTAATGAATTAATCAAAGTTACCATTATAAACCTATACGTATAACTTCCTTTGCGCTCTGTGCCTTTCATCGATATCAGCACTACTAACCCTTCATTTGCCTTACTGGCTAATATTTGACATATGTTTACGTATATGTAATATGAAAATTCACCCGATGCGATGGTAAGTAGGTTGCCACCTTTTTTTCGAGAAAAAAATAGTATATATTTTTTTTACCTGTAATAAACTATTTTTAAAGGTTTTTAAATACAAGCTTTTGAGATCCTGGATATCATGTATCAGAGTGCTAGCCAAGACAAGTAAAACGAGCCCAAACACGACGAGTTTATCTTGCTTAGGACAGGAGTTCCTATGGCCACCTTACGACTCCATCATCAGATCAGCTACATGGTAACATATTATTGCATTGTCACGCGATATAGATGTGTGCAAAATTTCAGCTCAAAACCTGGAAGTTGGTCAAATTTTACTTGCAAGATTCCACCCGAACTAACATACATTGCAAGTTAAATAAAAGCTTGTAAAAATATAGTGCTTTTGGAAAAGTTAGGGGACGAAATAATACACATTTATTTTTCATTAATTATTTTATATTTTATTTATTTCATCATTGAATTTTCCATATGTATTGAATATTCCATATGTATGTATTACTTATTGCATTGGCCAGCAAAGAATTAGCGTTGAAATTATAGCACATTCGTACCATACTATTTTTCTATAATTTATAGTACAATTAGCTAACATACAGTAGGAGGGATAGTGAATAGTGAGACATAGGAATCGTATATGGTTGGTCTTACTATCTGTTCTATCAGCTTACTGTTAGTAGACAAGAGGCCGTTGTATCAAAATATAATAAGCACTCCAATGTACCAAACAGAGCCTTGATTGGAGTTCCTTTCATTGTAGCCATTAAACGGACCAAACCATTGTTCTTAGGGTCATTGTCTGCGAACAGCAAACCTGTTTTTACATCGAATTCATACATTAACATACAAAAGTATTAGTTCTCAGGCGATAACTTATGTAAAGATTCATTTTGGATATACAACGTAATCGATATGTTATCTACAAGGATGTATTATAAACGGTATACGATTGCACTACGAATTGGCTTACATACAATATTTGTATGTTCTTTTTGAAGTTTCAAAAAGTATGAATAGTCGGGCCTCCCATTATAGGGCAACGGATAGTACCTCCGTAACGCTTGTCCAAGGCAGCTTGGCAGGTTTTACACATGGGTTATCTCAATGTATAGATTGCATCACGAAGTTTTACTTCAGTTTTATTAGAACGCGGCAATGTTGAAAATTGCCTAAGTCTTTGAAGAGCTTGGGGCGCGTGTGCTAGCTTATGCTAAAGCTTTAATGTTTGCCATGAGTTTTATTACATTATTATAGTATATGTACATTTTTTTCATATATTTTATTGTATGAGTTTAGCAGAGAGGCAGACGGCCCACTGGTGGGAAAGTAGTTACCATCGCCTATGCATATTCGCAACACCAAAGGTGCTACAAATGCGCTGCTGCTCTCTTAAGGGAAACTGGAAACTGGTCAATAATGCCAGAACACAACACAAAGTTCAAAGGCAGCATGGTCTATACCAGGGATGGTAGCCATGCAGTCGGGCAAACCTTACCACCGGGAAATACATATCAACTTTGTTTGTTTTTGGGTTTGTATTTTTTTATGATTAATAACTTATAAGAATTTTTTTCTTTCTTTCTTCTTTAAATTATAATAAGGTCGTCAAAAACTAGATCCCAATTAAGTTAAAAAAAGGCAACCTTGGTTTAAGCAAAATTTTACCGGATAACGCAGCGGTGATTTAAACGATAAAAATATTCAAAAGGTCGACCTTTTGAATTGACGGCCTCTGTGGTTGAGCGGGTTAAGCCTTTGCAGGCCTACCTCACTGCAACTCAAAGCCTCCGGGTTCGATTCGTGGTATGTAATAAATTTCGGAAACGACTTTTCTCCCTTATTTACTATGGTCTGGGTGTCTGGGATCGGACCCAGAGTAATGCGTTGTATATTAATTGTACCACTGATATGTAAAATAAGGAGTTGTTAAGGAAGGAAGACAAATGTACAGGTGTCATTAACGAGAGATTATAACTAGAGTGCAACTGACAGAATGATGAGAGAGATGCAGGAAATCAAAATGTTCCTTTACGGAAGGAACTGTAGACTTACTCTCAAACGTCATTGGTTGGACGGTTGGTTGGATGGCTTTTGATGACCTTATTATAATTGAAAGAAGAAAGAAAGAAAAACGATTATTATAAATTATTAATAATAAAAAAATACATAATACAAGCCCAAAAACAAACAAACTTGATATATATTGCCCGGTGGTAAGGTATTTGCCCGACTACATGGCTACCGCCCCTGGTCTAGAGTATGCCGCCATAACAACCTTGAGTTGTGTTCCGGCATTAGTGATCAGGTTCCCTTAAGAGAGCAACAGCGCATATGTAGCACCTTTGGCGATGTGGGCCTGTCTGCTGAACTCCTGCAATAAAATAAAGTATTATTATATAGAAAATATAAAAACTAAGTATTGTCTTCATTGGGAATTTGTATACGATTCATGAATGAAATTCCGAAAGAAATATTAGATTTTCCATTTTTAACATCAATATTAGTTATATCGTATTAATTCTTGTAATTTATTTTTGGTTGTCTAGTACAGACTATGTTTAATTCAACATTCCATTGTGGATACGTGTTGAATAATAATGTCCAAATTTTGGACTCTGTGCTGACTTAATCGCGAATCGCATTACGGTTTATTAATATCCAAAAATTGATTACACTTCCTCTACCGTGACTTTGACAGTTAGTATGGAGGTTAAGTATAGGAATTTTAAGTTTAAGTAATGTTTACTATAGCGACTATGTTTTCTTAGATTTTGATAAGAACGTTGTTTATAATGTGGTCGCTGAAATAGTTTTTAAATTTTTTTCAAGACACTGTGAGCTTTTTCTGCGTTCAACGGAGTACAAACTATCTTGATTGATAACTATTAAGACGCAAACCCAGGAAAAACCGACTGCCAGCGTTTAATATTGGTTAAAAATGAACAACAATTTTAAGATACTGAATTTGTTGAGCGAAATATGTGTCTATGTGGTAACTCTTAATTGCTTAGTCCAAATAAAGTCGGTCACTTTCGGTACAGTTTAAAATTCGTTTATTTGCTTAAAACCTACTTAAGTACATAAATACAAGATGATGTAAGGAAACAAGGCACACATGTTTTGCCCATGAGGCGTGCAAATTTTACTTAATATTACTAAAAAGTTATTCTCGTGAAATCTACTGACAATGGTATGTAGGTAAATCTTACTAGGTTGTATGAAAATTGTTTCTTTGTCTGCCATTGTGACAAATTAAACATCTTTTTTTTCTTCAATTAGTTGACAAATACACAAATTACGTAAAGGAAATCAAAACTTTGAGACTCAGGCAAGCCACAGACTTACAACAAAAGATTTATAATCAACTTGTAGTCTTTTAAAATTACGATCTATTAAATCTGTCAAAATCTAAAATCCAGTTTGAACGTTTTACATCAGCTGGCTAATTTACATAAGGCTATATTTCTTATAACTAATTATAATTTCAAAGGTTATTCCTAATTTTACACTGAATATCTAACTTAACCAATGCATTAATGTCTCTAGTCGTTGGAGCATTCATCAAAAATGTCATTGTATTTGTGTCATGACATTTGGACAGATAATACAAACATAACACTGCAATAGTTTTATGACCGCAGATAGTCATTGACTGGTTTATTTGCATCAGTTCCTTACTATTTGATTAAATATTTCAGAATTACGCAGTGATTTTGGAAAATACGAAATTCTTATGACATCTTCACGCCCTTAATCAGACTTTGTATATCAATGCTATTTACCTTAATAACTACTGGGCATATACTATGTAATCTATATGCCGTTGCACAATACTGTAGTGCAATCGCAAAACAATTAAAGATTGATTGATTGAATTCCTCATTCCTAATGATTAAACTTCAATTTGTTTTAATTGATGGGTACAAATGTAAAGGTAGGCCAAAGAGATGGATGAATCTTGTGCAGGTTGACAATGACATGATTTTTTATGATGCGGCAGAAGATATATGCCAGAACAGAGAAATATGGAAGGAGAAGACATTGTCCTGACCCGTAATCATAAGGAGAAGGTGTACGAAAAGTATAGAGATTAGCTTCCAAATTTATGAATATTGCGTTTTATTATAATACTTCTAGCTCTAATAATATTATAATCTCTCTGTAATTATAATTTAACTAAAATTAAATATTATACAAAGACATTAGTCTTTTTGTTTTTTTAATTAAAATATTAACAAAATTAACCGATGAGAACGGATTTGCCGCGAAAGCCGGCTGACATTCGGTGTGCCATGCAGCTTGGCGGCCATATTGGCTCGACCTTGCTCCAGAAACGCATTGGTCGGTTTCGCAATGAGCGTTGGTGGGAAAATTCATTCTTCTACATTATAGGGGTTATTATTTAATTTGCCTTTGTTTTTGGAGGATTAAGGATAATTCTAATGTTTTCAGGTTTTCCAATGTTATTGTGTTTCTTTGTTTAAACAGACTCCGAAATAATCTTTATGACTACTCTCAGAGATGACTATGCAATAGATGTTTGTCGTACAGATTTAGGTGTAGTGTTAGAGAAACCATCTGAAGGTAATCTGGAGTCTCTACTATTACAGTTTGAAGTACAGTAGATAGGTATCGGTCTATTCATGGTCGGTTCCTATATCTTAATATTGACTGACTTGTCCAACCATTGGTTGAATTTTGACATTACTTGTATTGAGCTTATATCAAATTTAAAACAAATAGTGACTATTGGTTACATTTGAAACACCAGAGTGTTATCACGTTACGGTATGCCGGCCTCGAAGAAATTACCTAACGTCATTGTTACAGAACCTCATATCGTAGAGTAGTTAGTATTGACTATAATTAGTATAGCCTGTTAAAGTCATTATGTTAAGATTAACAATCGTCATTCTTAACATAATTATCTATTGAGTGTAGTTTTAAAGTCCAAATAGGCTGTATTCAATTCTATATTATTAATATCAGATGTTTTCAAACGCCTCCCGCTGAGTTGAGATGAGGTTGAGATGGATTTGTGGTGTTACAAGAATGGATAAGATGAGAAATTAGTACATAAGGGAATCTTTGAAAGTTATACACAATCATGACTGAAGAGTTGAGAGAACGATGACTAGGGTGAGGAGGAGAGGGGGTACAATAAGGAGGGATGAAAGACACGTGAAAAAAAGAATGTTAAAATAAAAGATGGACGAGTATAGTGCGTAGATCAAAAAAGAAATTGATGGACTATGTGAAGAATGGTATGATGATTTGGTGTGTCAGAGGATATATGTCAGAATAGAAGAGTGTTGAAGGAAAAGATAAATTGTGCCGACCCCAAATAATTGGGAAAAGGTGAAGGAAAAGAAAAAAGACAGGCTGTATTCAATTAGCAATCAAATCTATGAACTATACAAAACATTGAAGTCGCGTGCGATTTGTTTTGTCATAGATTTAAGTAACACGAGGTCAGTTTTGATGTGCCGATCGCAGTAGCTGCCGGACGTTCAAATTACAGTGTTCGTGTGAAAAAACCTTTAAGTAGGTACATCTTATTGCCAATTTACTGTCGAAGGAAACGGCTATGCATTAGCTGGTTGCGTTATGAAATCTTCGTTTTAAAATCTTTGTTGGGAAATTGCGTTTTGATGACTAATTTGATTAATGTCAGTGCGATGGAGCAGAAACGATGACTAAGTAATGATTATTAGTTTGCCAGCTATCTGTGCGGTACTTGATACAGGATTGTTTTTTAATTGTATAAGTAATCATGTTGGTGTCTCAATATGTGGACTATTGTTGCATTCTGTTTTTCTTTTTATCATAACGTAGGTGGGGGAGGGGGTGTAGATGCCCCTTGACAAATTTAATGTAAATGTAACGTGACACTGACCAGTGACAATCCTTGCAATAAAAAAATGCACCCGAAGACAAACCCTGATCAATCCACAGATAAAAAGCTACCTTGCGTTCCGTTTCACTCTGTATTTATTATAAGGTGATTGTCCCTTATTATATTATTGTTCATAGTTTGACATATTATAGGAAAGCATAAACTTTTTATGGCTTAGAGATTCAAAAAAGAATGTGGGAGGAATACTCCTTCAGTTCAATAAAGGGTAAACAAACCAGTTGCAGCAATTTAAACGGGCAAATGCCCTACCACCTGGCTGTGGGTTGTTTTGTCGCCTCTTACGACAGGCCTCCCCAACGCAGGAAATGTGTTTTTCTCCGTTCCTGCACGGATAAGAAGACGAAAAAGCCGCCTATTGTATTGTAATTTTTTATTTCTGTTAATTGTATCTTTTGATATACAATAATAAACATAATCATTCGATCATTCATGGCCCACTTCCCACTACACCTATCTTCCATCCCCTCTATCCTATCCTAAAGACTAGCAACACGTTAGTTTCACCATAGGCAACGGTAACCACTATCCAAGTGCTGAGCCGTCTCACTATTTGCCAGCTTCGGAATAAAATAAATAAATGAACGGATGTATCTCATTGGACAGAGAAACGATTTTGTTCCTTTCGATGACGAATCGACTAATTGAGCTTTAAGTAAATCTTTTAATCGATTTATATTACTCAAGAGTAAATCAGTGCTGTGGCTTAAAATGTATTGGGCAATATTTACGAAACAATGCGCTCGAATTACAGTCGTGATATGGCAATTTTTAATGGTTATTTCAATGAAAGTCAAACTGAAGGCGTGGTTATGACGCGATCAATGTCGGGAGCGTTAGACATTTTATGAATTTAGTACATACGTGCTGCAAAATTTGTTTATTTTAAGAACTAATCATCTTCAAATAAAAGATTGCCCTAAAAGTTTGAAGTTGTAGCAGCGAGAGGTAAAAGGTTAAATAATACTTCAGACGGCAGAGAGTATAGTATTCACTGTCGATTGCTGATGTGAACTGATTTATTTTGGAAACGGTAACCTTAAGTACAAATATTGGCAAGTCTAGTACAGTGTATAGCACAGTGTGTGTGAGCGGGATGGATGATATGCGAGCGAGATAGAGCAAGTATTAATAGGTTTTTCTTAATTAAATTAGTGTGTTGTCCGCTGACCGCTGCGATGAATATATATATATATATATATATATATATGCAGCTCCCATAAACTTATTTACATACACGAACAGAACTATTTAGTAGTATGTATGTTTGAACTGAAAATTGACATTTAGCCCTATAATTATTATTTAACTAAGTAGTTTTCGACATTGTCAATATCTGATACTTTATATATTATTCTACGTACTATCCCCGCAAATTGGTTATGCGCTGGAACCTTGGCAAATTAACATTCACGTGACGTCATCCGTAACTCGATATGTAAAGTCGTAGTCGCCGGCCAGTGATGCTAATAGTACTGAGTGTTCGGCTACGTCACCAAAATGGCGGCCAGGCGCAATAGCAATTTGCGGGGATAATATGTTGTTGCTTTTTTTACTTTGAATCCGTCGACATGACTGAAGCTTCTTTACCTAAAGTTCTACAATTAATTTTAGGCAATACCTGAACATTTGGGTCATCGATCAGTGGCAACAATATTTATAATTGAATGATTAAGCCGAGTAGTCAGCCGTGTCAAGGTTCGTACTTTTTATGTTAGTCGACTGACTGCATTTTAAAAGTCTACCTCATTAATTGTAAATATATCTGTTAAGGTTGAATTACTAGCTATGCTGATTGGTTGAACTTGTATTTCAACTAGGATATGCCCGTGACTTCATCCACGCTTGACTTGAAATTCCCGCGGGTTTCCAAGGTTAAAAAAAATCACACGTTTCATTACATTGCATTTTCTATCGATGAATAAAAAAATCACACTGGAATTCGTTTTTTATTAATTTGGTCATTTTAAATCATTCCCAGAAAAAATCACATGGAATTCCCAGGACAAAAAGTAGCGCAGAGATTAAGTCTAAGAATTAGCTATCGCTCAGAGAAAACTGTATCGAATCGGCCCAGTAGTTCTAAGACATGTATCCCGGGCAAGCAGACAAAAATCTAAAAAAAATCCATCTTTTATATAGTCTAGTCCAGATGTTTTTTTTAATAGCTTCAATGTACAGACACGGCATGTTTAGAATTTTATAATATTATTATCGATGAATAAATTTTTTCGTCTGTTTGATATTTTTTTTAATGCTAGAATTTCGATCTATATATTATTATCGGTTTGAAACTTTTTCGATTTTTTTTCTGAAGCATCACAGACAAGCTAATGATTTTATTATATGTAAGTTTTATATTGTTAATATTTATGTATTCAGAAGTTAATTGAAAACTTGTTTGGGTCATTATTTTTATTTTGATAAAGGTTTGAACTGAAAATCAGCGCTCGTCACCCCTGTTGCAGCATTAGGCTGAGTTCTAGCCTCATTGGGGTGAATTTTATGTACGTATTTTTGTGTGTGTGTGTGTGTGTGTTTTTATAATTATAATTGGTTTTTATGCTTTATATGTATAGCTATATCTTGTCTTATGTGCGTATTCTAGTTTCTGTGTGTACATGCATTTACGACAATATTTTTTTTCTTCTTCTTACTTAACATATATATATTAACTATGGTTAGATAAATACTGTCCTTCTAAATATAGGTATATTGCGCAAATAAATAAATACTGCATGGTAAATATGCGAAAACCTTCAACATCGTCGTTACACCACCATGATTTGTGTAAATAAAAGCTATTTATGTTGACTGAACAAACATTTACATACCGGGATTGCGATAGTACAAGATAACTAATTATACTTATATCTTTTTGCACATCGCACTGATAAGTGGGAAACAATAAGTTTGTTAGGATAGTGAATAAAACATTTACTTCGTACTATTAGAAATAAGTTAAGGCATGGAAAGCTTTATGTAGTTTCAAGATGGCGTTTAGACTTAGTAAACTTTTGGATTCTATTTCGTATAATAATGTCTCCTGCAATATTGTTCGTTCCAATAAAATAAGTTAATTGATTAATAATATTCTTTATTAAAACACTTGTTGATCAGTAATACTTAACAACTACAATACCTATTCTTTATTGTACACCAACATATTATAAATAACATGACAGTTATTTTCTAGAATATTATAAATATTACAATGGGACCGCCTTATTGCTAAAGTAATCTCTTTATAACCTGGCTATAACGTCTAGAACATGAACATATTTTTTTGCATTCTGGCAATACTCTACATTATATTTTATCTGTAACTAGCCATCCTTGATAAACTTTAGAAATTACTGCTCGTGTGAAACATAGTATTATTATATCCGTATCTAGTTTATTTGTAGTTAATTTTAGACTTGAATCAACATCAAAATTGAAATAAAATGGATAAATAACTTTGTTTATGATTGATGGATATAATAATGCTACGTTTCACACGAGCAGTAATGTCTAAAGTTTACCAAGGATGTCTAGCGGAATTTAAAGCAAAGAAAGAAAGCATTTGACAGGGTTGTGCGGAAGGACCTCTGGGACATATTGCCCGAATATGGGATTAATGGCCAGTTGCTGCGTGCTGTGCAGTCCACTTACGAAGACTGTATGGCATGCGTACGGGTGAACGGCAGCCTGTCGCCCTGGTTTGACGTCAATATTGGCGTCCGGCAGGGTTGCGTGCTGTCGGCTTTGCTGTTCATCCTATATCTGGACAATTGTCTCCAGAGATTAAGATTGATGGATGTTGGGGTGCGGATGGGTGATCTAGTTGTTAGCAATTTGCTTTATGCGGATGATGCCGTGCTTTTAGCCGAATCGCCATCAGAACTGTAAACACTAGTCACAATGATGAAAGATGACTGTCAGGCGAGAGGCTTACATTTGAATGCGAAGAAAACAAAGGTTATGGTGTTTGAAAGAGAAGAAACCAGAACGAATGCAAGGATAATGATCGATGATGTTATGCTGGAACAAGTGAATGAGTCGAAGAGTATCTTCATCCAAGAGTATCTTGGATGTGCTTTTAGCAGGGATGGAAGGTAAACCGCTGACATAGAAAGAAGAGTAAATTTGGGGAATAGTGTGAATGGAGCGTTAGGAAAACTTCTAGGCGCTAAGAATCTCAGCCAGAAGGCCCAGCTTGCCATACACAACGCGGTGCTAGTACCTACGCTCACGTATGGAAGCGAGAGTTGGGTATGGAATAGAGAGCATGAAAGTAGAGTAAACGCGGTCGAGATGCGAGCACTGCGCAAAATCTGCGGAGTGACGCTCGCGCGTTCGTAATACCGAAGTAAGAAAGAGAGTTGGTCTGAAAGAGAGTGTCGGGGTGAAGGTACGAAAAGGAATGCTCCGGTAGTTCGGGCATGTGGAAAGAATATATGATGAAAAAATGACTAAACAGATATACAATGCAAAAGTGGATGGATGCAGAAGTCGCGGAAGGCCACGACACACCTTCCATGATCAAATTGATCATGTATTAGCAGAAGGTGATGTCAGGAGCCTTAAGAACAGACGAGCGTGCATGACAAGAGCTATGAATGTCAAAGAAGCAAGTGAGGTGTGTAAGAATAAGTCTGTATGGCGCTCTGTTGTTCGTGCCTACCCCGCAAGGGACCTGGCGTGAAGTTATGTATGTATGTATCTTTTCATCAAAAAGTTACGCTATTTGCCAAAGAACCGCCGGCAAGGCAGGTTTGTAATGGTTCGATTCGCTTCTGTTAATGGAATAATTACTCTGTTAATTATCACAAGGTGTTAAAGCTATTGCTTACAAAATTATTGTCCTTATTATGTAAAAAGCGTATTTCGATCATAAAGCAAATTGATACCTGCACGATGTTTGATTTAATACTAAAAATTACTTGTAAGTATTAAAATTACTCTTGACATTATATTGGAGTTGCCAGAGTTATGACAACGTTGCGAAAGTGGCGCCTCTATTATTTTGTACTGAGTTTTTGGCGGGAACTGAAAGGAAACGTTATGCTGTGCAGTTTTATTTTCTAAAAATGTGTAAAATTTCTCTAAAATGAACAATAGTTGTAGGATATTGATCGTTTTTGAGTAGTAGCTATGTGTTTTGTGAGAAATGTGAACTGTATTGTCAAATGTGGCCTTGTATTGTCACCAGAACTCCGTTGAATTGCACTAGCTGATTACCTACAGTTCAGCTGTGCTACACATAGGCTTAAGAAAATGAAGAAACTATATTGTAAACGAAGATCTGGCTTAAAGGCCTAGCTGCCAACCCATAAACCTAAATAAAATATATATAAAATGTATGTAATCGTACAATAATTATGTATACCACCATCGCCACTCCCAATCACAGTATTCTTGCCACGGGTTGTCTGGAAGAGATCGCTTTTTAGCGATAAGACCGCCCTTTGTACACAATTAAATTATTACTAGTAGTCCGTAAGTTTTCTGTAATGGTGTACAATAAAGTGTTATCTATCTATCTATCTAAAAAAATATTTTCTACTCTATTTGACCTACCTGTATTATGCCTATTTTGTGTAATGTAAATTGCCTCATTCCATATTTAAATAACTTTCGACATGAATACCGTGTCACAATAACAATCCAGTTTCTATCACAATTCGTATCAAACGTCATGTTTAAAAAAATTGCAATGTGTACATATTTTAAAACTAATAATTTTTAAATCGCATTACATAATAAATAGATCAGTCGACCGAGGCCGACGACTAATACAATACTTGCAGGTACTTGACGACATTACTGACATCCTACATAGAGTCGTTTCCGGATTGATAGGAATTAATTTAACGTCTATTATGACATGTAATTGTCATGATACTGGCCCGTTTGACATTTCTAATGACATTGTCAGAAGTTTGTTTATTCTTCTCATTGATTGCTAATTTATGCCGAGTATAGACATGTTCATTTCTTTTTTTTTTAGTCTATGATTTGGTAACCATGTCTTTAAACGAGTGTTCATAATTATGTGTCTTTCAAACTTCCTCTCCCTCCGTGTAGGAACAGAAAATAATAATAAAAGAGGCGACAAAACACCCAGTAGGGCATTTGCCCGACCCGATGGCTGCTACCTCTGGTCTAGAATATACTTCCATAACAACTTTGAGTTGTGTTTCGGCATCAGTGGCACTGCCACTTTCCCCTTAAAGGCCGGCAGCACCTCTGCTATTCCTAATGTCCATGGGTGACGATAACCACTTCCATCACAGTTGCGCAGCAAGCCAGCTGGTTGCCCTTCAGAAAAAAATATTTAGAAATAGACATAAAAAAATTAAATCCATCCCAATTGTAATACGAGATTTTCCAAGTGACTTTTGAACTGCTTTTACGTTTCTTTTATTATAAGTTCCAAATGTTGTTTTTTGTATTAATACCTACCAGTATTAACTCATATACAACAATATATTATATTATTAGTCTTTGAAAATATTCCATAATCTAAGAGACACTCTTGAATAATCATATACCAAATCACTTGAAAATACATAATTATGATTCCTCGTTTAACAAATTAAATTTATTTATTTTATAAAGTTGTCAACTTAAATCATTTCTATCAAAATTGAGAGACATAAATGAATCGTCTATTTAAAACAAATTAACGGCAAATAAGGGTCTAATTAGGTCAAATTTGTTGCTATGCTTCAGTTCTTATTAATTGTTTGGTTTCGCACGCAGTTGCATTAGACCAGTGTCAACAGATTAAATTATGTAAATAATATTATGAAATACATGGTCAATTAACTCATTTAAAGCAGGCGAAGCAGTGGGGATAATATAGTACTAAAATTCTATTCTTATTAGTACCAAACATGAGTATAAGAGTAAGATATAGGAACCGGCCATTAATCGACCATGGCCCAAACATGGTCGCTATTTGTAACAATACAATTTAAACGAAACTTATTGGTGGCTATTTGTGGATATATATCGAGAAAGGAATATTTTACGGTAATATTGACCTCCGCCAAGGCTTTCGGGTTTAGTGCGTTTGACATTTAAACCGCTTGACTATACGGATGCTAATTGGATCACTGATACAGTTAAAATAAGTCGTTATTAACACGTCTAGACCATGACAGTAAGCAATGCTGCGTTGAGTTGCTATTAAGTCTTTATCCGAATAGAGAAATAATACAATTTCCTGCGGCCGGGATGCCTGACGTAAGAGGCAACAAAACAACACACAGTCAAGTGGTAGGGTAATCCCCGGTATGGATGGCTATCACTCCTGGTGTAGAGTGTGCCACTATAACAACCTCGAATTGTGTTCCGGCATTAGGGGCCAGGTTCCAGTCGTCCTTTAGAGGGCGGCACCACGTTGGTTGCACCTTTGGTGTTACAAATGTCCATAGGTGATGGTAACCGCCTTCCATCAGGTGGGCCGTCTGCCTGTCTGCTGAACTCTTGTACTTTTACAATAAAGAAAATCGAGTAGAAGAGCGGACAGTCAAATCAAATAAGAAGCTTTACGTCATATAACAAATCGTCACAATCTCATAGATTTTCTACGAGCGTCCAAACTTTTGAAGTCAGAAGTTTTTACAAAAGAGTAAAACAACGCATTTATAATTGTTAAAACAGTTATTAAAATTATTTTACTATGTTACACGCCGATAAGTGAATGCACACCTGCAGTTTATTACATTTAAAGCATTTGGACTTCTTTTGTTTACTTTGTGTTTAAAATTTGTAATTAAGAAAATATCCTGTTGTCACTGTACTCGTTTATGGCCACAGGTGTGCAGATTACGTTTTCTTGGAAAATTCAGTCAGTTGTAGTTAGTTTAGTATAAAACAATTCCCGAACGAAGGGATGAGTCAGTCTAGCGACGATTACGATGCGACCAAGACGTGTACATTCGATAGACTATAAAGTGACGGCCTTAGCGCGTGTTATTGAATCGTGCAGTTTAAACTGGTTGTATCCAGTTATATTTGTACCTGTGTTATACGTGTTTCTATAGTTCTAATACATTCTATAGTAATTCCAACGGCATTTTAATTCGAGTTCTGTAGCTCGTAACAATATGGTAACACGTACGCTCTTTTACGTGTAAATAGTGTGATGATTTATTGTCAGAATATGTGTCCGCATAACTATTCCCTCGCACCCCTTAATATGTGTCAAAATCGGCTTCCATTAGTTGGAGCCACTCAGAGCTCGGGGTTCGGTCTATTTATTTATCTAAGGCACAGCGCAATTAATTATTATGCGTAAAATTTCCGTGATATTAGAATTGTTTTGTATTGGTAATCGTAGTATAACTTGTCTTGTTTCAATTAGCAAGAGATAATTCCACCACCAAAAATCGTGTTAACGATTCGCACGCATGTCACCAAAATGCAATATGCAGTAAACCATCTCACAGCAACCATTTGGCACTAAACTTGAAGCAATTACAAACGTAATAATCATAACTTATAAAACTCACTTATTTATTAATAAAATTACAAAAAATGCCGAGTTTTAAATGACATGCAGTCTTTTTAAAAGTAAAATATTGCACGCCATTAGGAAAAATCTTATATATATTTTGAAACACTTAACGAAATAAGGGAAAAATTTAATCACGCTGATAATGACTCCACCGAAAATAACAGTCTGATAATTGAAGACTGATTGAGAACAAAATTAAATTATACTTAATTGAAATTTTTAAGTGAATGTTGTTGTCATGCACCTGCTACACCTAGGATAATGTTAGTGTTACCACCCGTTCACACTTTTCAGGTATCGGACCCGACAAAATATTCCACACAGTTATTCCGGTACCGTTTATCTGTCCGCACTCGTCTGTGAGTAATAGTATGGACTCTGTTCACAATTGTCGGATGTCGGCCCCGGGGCACTCTCCCGGCTCCCCCTTCTTCCGACCGTCGCCAGCTGTTCTATACCGCAGATCGCACATATACATACCGCAGCTCCAACTTCGATGAGGTCCGACAACCGACAAGTGTGAGTAGAGGCGCCGACACCCGATTAAAATATGGCGCCCAACATCCGATAAGTAGGAACAAGGTTTCAGTGACTGTGTTTTCAGTGACGCAGATGTAGCCAAGAGTGTAACAGTGTTATTCATATTGAGTTAGAGTTTGTAGGCTTCTTTAAAAACCTCAAAGAAGCGTACGAACTTACTGTAATTCAATATGAATAAGACCGTAATTCGTTATTTGCTATACGACATTGTTAGAAGTTAAAAATTGATAGATAGCTCATGTATATACAGTAATGTAGGCAAACATTAACGCGCTACTTTTGACGCTAGAAGTAAGTCGCATATAGACACAGTCGCTAACACTAACGCAAGTGGAGCAGATAAATTAGTGTTAGTGACTGTGAATAGTTATGGATTATTTATAGCGTAAAAATTACACGTTAACTATATTAGTATGTATACATGGGTTATCTGTCAATGTTTAACGTATATATCATTGGCGCATCTATAACACACTAGTGGTCGCCTGTGGTTAAAATTTAACCATAATCATTTATTACCAAAGACTACACTTCTATAGTCGCAGATTTCGCCAAGGCTACACTGTTGATTTGACTTGAACAATAAACAAAAGAGTATATGTGCGCGCAGGTGTCAAATACAGGGTAGTGTGTGTAATGTTTTTTTATTGATTTAATGTGTTTTACTCGTAATTTTTAAAAATATTAGCATTCGTTGCTTCTTCTCTATATAAACTATGGGGGCCACTTGTATGAGGTTGCTTAAATTAATTTAAGAAACCCAAAACGTATTTAACGCTCTTAAATACAATTAGCGTCTTGCATTACGCAAAATTTGCCGCTAAATATGTTTAAAGAACTGTCAATACGTTTTGTGTAAAGCGTATTTAGGCAGTTTAATATGATAAACTAATTTTATATAAAGGCGATCGTTATGTAAGCGGTCCTAAGTGTGCGAGATTTACATACTCTTCTGTCCGTGCAATTTTCGTAACAAGATGTACAAAGTTTTTGCTTCACGTATTAATATATAGATTAGAACTTTGGATACATATACGTGACAATCGCTAACAGTAACATTATCCCAGGTGTAGTATGCATAAAAATGTTTCGGGTACATTTTTTAATTATTTAATCAGTGTATTTTGAAAGTAAAGTTGCGACATGTCCCTTTCAAATAATTTGCGATTGAATTCAATATGGCTTCCTCGAATGCATTAATTTGGATTGAAATTAATTATAAACATTTGCATACTTTTTGCATATTCCTTTCCATTTTATTATCATAGATAGTTGTGATATTTTTGCTGTTCATATCTGAAGAACAGGCAAAGGTGCCCTCCTCACATGTACCATGACCATACAGCATCCTCAGATACATTATCAATAGTATTTAAGCCAAACTCCAGACTTTGACTAACATCAATCAATGTAGTTCTTATAATAACTCAACGGGCTAATTCATCAAACAGTATACATTTTCCATACTAACACACAATTCTTATTTAAAAATTATCAATATCCTGAAAGGAGTTTTTTTTTAAATTTATTATCCAATATGCTTACATTCATATACATTACATTCACATTTGAACTGTGGCACAGAAACCTCATGGGTTTATTCGTGCCGCAGGGAGTCGTGTACACTATATTTTTATTTTAATAAATAAATAGGAGCAGAGGCGAGTAGGGGTTATCATCATTCTAGTGTATAATTCCGATTTGATAATAAAGCGGAGGGGTATCATCATTCTAGTATATGGTTCTCATTTTAGTCCCAGGACTGCACATGTGGGCATGATGGTCCGCTTTGAGAATCAGTGTAAAATCTTTTAAGATTATACTTGATTAATTTGTGGTTATTTTTGTACTTGGTTTGCAGGTCCTCTGGGAGATCATTTATAATGTTTGGTACCATATATTCCTCGCGCCTTGTCCCATACACATTATTATATTTAGGTATAATATATTTACATGCGTCAGATCTCGGTCGCATGTAATTAGGTCTAGTCTTCTGTACTAAGACTTCTGGTTTAGTGTTTATTTATAACCAAAAGTACACTATTTTACAAAACAAACCTGCACATAACAACATCATCCTTTAAGTTCCCTCAGAAACAGATATATATTTACTGTGCACCAAAGCATAGAAAATCTCGTGTAGGTTTTTTCCCTTCTTCTTCACTTAAATATTTTCTTTCAGATGTACTAATGTTATAATACGTTTCTTACCTACGTCATAATTATGTATTTGGACTTTTTCAAAATATATTAAATCGAATCTCTTAGTAATAACATGAAAATTGTAATAGTTGGTAAGTTTTTATTAAAAAAGAATATAAAGAAAGACACCCAAAATTATTTTCCCCAAAAGGTATAAAAATAATAATAAATAAAAACCCTCTGTCGTGTAAATGACTAAGGAGAAGAAGAACAAAAAAATGTACGTCATTTAATTGGGCCTTTTGCCACTAATATACCACAGTCTTCCAATTATTTTTGAATTTAAGTTATTATTAGATTTAATTTATACAACAAACATTTTTTTAAGGTAGGAAGTTGAATTTAACTTGTAATAAGTTCACTTCCTAATGTAGTGACACTGTATAATTTATCAAAGACTTTATTGTTAAACTGAAAAGATCTGTAGACAACATAATTAATAATATTTTTCTCTTCTTTTCCAGATTCACGAGCACATGACAGCAGATGAACTCCGGAATGTATTCCACGTAGAGCATCATAGCTTAGTACCAGACTACCACTTAGTTCAGTTAACTCATCATCTAGCCAGGAGACATATACCAGCCACCCATTCGACCAACTCACATACAACTATCAAAGGGAAAATACCTCATGAAAAGACAACGAATAAAGTATGGAAGACTGAATCTAGTCCTCCGTCTTTGCTAAGCGATGAAATGTTCGTAAAAGCAAAGGAGTACATAAAAGATGTAGACATAATTGGGGATCTTAACAAAACAGTGAGTGTTCATTTTAGTGTTTCAAACTCTAGTGAAGTGAGTGATAATGTGCCTGATAGTAGTGAAGAGTTAAGTGACAAAGAGCATTCTGTGGATGACCAGGAAGACGGTGTGCATAAAATTGATTTGGAAGCCTTTGGAAGGCAATTGAAGCTGGTTTTGAAAAAGCAAGAGGGATTGTTGAAAAAAGATGGACTGAAGATGTGGAGGGCGTTAAAAAACGATTCTCTGCCACATGGAGTCGATTATGAAGAAATGACAATGGTAAGTTACATATTAGTATGTTTAATAAGAATAGAAATTGAAGTAATGTTGTTTAAAATACGTGGTGAAGATACAGCGAAAAACCTTTCAGATTTAGTAGGCTGTAATTTGAAAACTACTAGAATATTAGATAATTATATAGATGAACTTTGTTCTTGAAAATTAATTATTTTTCGTAGTTATCTTAAAGAATTAAGACTTGTTCGTTTGAATTATACATATTCTCGATAAAGACATTTTCAATTTCCGTAGACTATTATGGACTTAAGCAAGATCTATTAGACAATATTTTGGCGGCTGTCTATCAAATGATGCAATAAGCTCCGCAAAGACTATAAAAAGTTTACCAAACTTTTTGCTCATTACATAAGACTTTAGAAACCTGTTGTTTATAATTTTTCATATCGTCTCTAATAACGATTATAATAAATTATATAATTTTCGAAATTATTAGAGCACAAATATCTCATAAATTAATTTACGCCGTGTGCTACATTTGTAGAATAAATACATTTCAATATATTGTGATCTTGTTTCGGTTAATCTACTGACATAGTAACGTTAAAAATATATTCCATATTCATAAGGTCAATTGCTTTTATAATTCAATCTATGTCTCATTTGGAACGGTGAATGTCAATATCAACGATGGCTTGGTAGCTGTACTTAACTGGATTTCGTTTAAATTTATGTAACTTGTAGGGCAATGTTCCTGTGATTTTGTTGTAAATAGTAACATAGATGCTATAGATCAGACATTGTACAAGGGACGTTGGACGTGAATATAACATAAATTAAAACCCATATCAAATAAAATTTACCTAATAGTAATAGTAGTAGGTATCCTATAATAATAACTAAAGCTGTTAGTTATTTTCTGAGCCCATTTTTTATCATATACAATCAGCTACTACATACTGATGGTCCCAAAACGAGGGATGCTGAAGAACGCCCGAAGTGAAGTAGAAAAAATAGAAAAGCGGACCCTGGGTGTCGGAGTCAACGCTCCGAACGCAATCGGGATTTAACGCTCGAATAATGATGATGATGATGATGACCATCAGCTACTACATATATGCATGAATATAATACGAGTCTCATGCTGATATTAGACGTATAAACCGAATTGAATCATTTGGTTGAAAGACATAGAACTGCACGATATTTTTCAATGTTATTGAATGATTCAAGTTCATGTTTATAAGGATCAATTTGGTTGCTGCTGCCAATTTGAAAGACAAAATTGACCAATCTAATATGAGCTGAAGCATACAACTGTATCATCATTTTATTTTATTTTATTTCTGAAGCACAGCAGACATGCTGACGGCCCAACTCTGATGGAAAGTGGTTACCGTCGCCTATCGACTTAAGCAATACCAGAGGTAGTGCCAATGTGCTGCCGGCCTTGAAGGAAAAACTGGAACCTGACCACTGATGCCGGGAAATAACTCAAAGTTGTTTAGGCGGCATACTCTAGATCAGATGTTTATTCCCCCATTTTATTCCCGTAAATGCTAAATTTTTCATAAACACAAAAGTAAGGCCTGGAAATCTATACAATTTTAATGTAACTATATCATACAATATATATGTTTGTATGTAATGACGTATACAAGTGAAACTTGAAAATTGCAACATTGCGGTTCGGAAACTTCTTAACAATGTAAACAGCTAACGATTTTAATTAGATTGAAGGCGTTAAAACTTACAATGATTTAGTGTTGCCAGTCTTTCAAAACGATATTTACAAAGAAGACGACGATTTTTACAAGAATACGTGCTGATTCGCTAAAATCGCGAATTGCGATATCGCATGGATTACAATGTAATTGATATTTCAAGCTTTCAATTATCTTCTACTTGTCTGAAAATTTAAAAAAGATAACATAGTATTATTTCTAAGAATAAAATCATATTTCCGGTCTTTATGGTTTTGGTGTTGATCTACTTTCATTTGAACTCAGTGGAGTCGATTTCGAGTCCTGGCAGAACGAATTTCGCAAAAGACCTTTGATACAGCCTTAGCCTAGTCTAGGTGTTAGTATCCAGTCTTAATTTTAAGACAAAATTTGGTATGTTTTTAGTGACAGTAAAATTATTTTTAATATTTATTTTATTTGTTATCATTTACTCTGATCTGGGTGGTAACTGGTGACTAGTTTTGGTTTTGGATCAGTGCATTGTATGTCGCCCATAGACATGCATAATTTACTTAATTTGTGAATACAACAATTATTGGCAAAAAGAATATTTCACGAATTCTGCACAAATTTAATAATTAGTAATATAAATATTTGTAACTTCTATACATAACCAATATTAAAAACGCATTGAATTCAATGATTCTGGCAGAGCTCTACTACTTATTTCTCAATTTCATTTAAACAAAATTATATTTTGTAAGCTGGCAACTCATAGCACTGGGCCTAACAATTCTTTGCACAATGACACAGTGGCAAAAAAGCGTAACACCTGCTTAATAGAGAAAGCATTTTCCCACGATCTTGCTCTTATCTAACTTGCTTGGAGTAAAATCACGACGCCATTGCGAATTGATAGATACTTTTCCGGATTGTGCGTCGTCTTCATATAAAAACAATGTGCTTGCAACTTCAAGCACCTAAACTACTACATGCTTTTTAACATTTCTAGGGTTCGTACAGACTTAACTTGAGTAAGATCTTAATATGGCGAGCCATTAAAGCTAGGTTCACTTCTATATCTTACAATACATTTTTTATCACTGGTTAGGTGGCGTCTCATCCAAGGTAATGTTATAGATTTTGACCGTAGCAGAATGAATCTTATTGAAAGCGTTAAAATAGCCACAGTCGTGTCTAATATACACACGTTAACTGTCAATATGTATAGATAGATAACACTTTATTGCACACCAAAATATACAATTACAAAAACAGACCATGTTTACAATATTTTCTAGGCAATACAACAGGCGGCCTTATCGCTCAAAGCGATCTCTTCCAGGCAACCTAAATAACAGAGATTGAATCAGGCGAAATAGGTGGTGCAGGAATAAGGCAATACACAATACAATAATACTCAAACTAATTTAAGAAATAAATATACAAATACATACATATATACATAGTCATATATATACAATAACACATAAGTTATTATAATAAATAAATGTCTTAGCATGATTATATTAGGTAAATCAGAAATAACTATTTGTGGACAAATACAAACAAAGTGGCACCTCTTCGTCGAATGGTAGATTCATACAATAAACACTTTAATGAAATTGATATATTCTCTATGGCTATTGGGAAATTCAAACATAATATAAGAAACAAACTTTTAAATACGTCGTCTACATCTTAATGCTATATTTTCTTATATTTTATTATGTCTTATATCTTGTTATTTTTGTTACTACATGTAAGCTGCGTGGTTAGCGGTAATTTTTTATATTTTTTATTTTTTATTATGTCCTAAAAGTAAATGTGGAAAGTGCTATTGGATACCTTATTATTAATTATAGAATATCACTTTAGTTATAGAATATATATATTGTATCTGTTTGCTTTTCTGATAAATAAATAAAAAAAAAAAAAAAAAAAAAAATAGTGTTTTCTGAGTAAATTTCTAAATGTTGGCCTCTCTGCCAGTAAAATGCATATTCCAAAGTTTGACAGCCTGCACCGTAAAAGAATGATCATAATAGGATGAAGTATGTGCAGGTGTCAAGAGTTTTCGATATGTATATTAACAATAAAAAAATACATAACACAAATAAAACTCACTACACCCATTGACACATCTATATATTAATACGTGAAGCAAAAACTTTGTACCCCTGTATACGAAAATTGCGCGGACGGAGGAGTATGAAATTTCGCACACTTATATTTTATATAGAATAAACAGAAGACTACTGTGATATACAGAAGAAGCGACGAATGCTATTTTTTTTTTTTAATTTACGCAAAAAATATGCATTATATCAATAAAAAACATTACACACACTACCATGTATTTGACACACACACACACACACACACACACACACACACACACACACACACACACACGTGTCAGCTCAAGCTGACGAATAACAAAATAATAATAACCTGAAACTTTATAATCAAAGTTTATTACACTAGAATTATTACAATTACAATATTAAATACAGCACAATAAATACACAGAAATATTAGGACATCTCGCAAGAGTTGTCTCCACGCTTGTCAGATGTCGAGCAGCAATCTGCCCTCAAAGAATACTGCGATTATCGAACAGTAATTGCTGGCTGTAACTTATTACGACTACAAGTCTGTTTCCTTTTTTATTCTTCTGATCATTTGAGATAAGCACAGTATGCATTTTCTTTTCATAACCCTCTTTTTTGATATACCTACGTCCTTTATCACACCCAAGCTATCCATCTTTCTTGGTCTTTACTTTTATTCTCTAATTCAAATTATCATTTCGTTTTGTCACATGATTTTCATCCTTATAACAATCCATAATACTACTTTTCTCCTCCACTATCCTATTTCCTTCTCCCCTCTCTCTCTATGTCACTCCCTCTATTCTATCTTAAATATTGACAACGAGTTGGCAACACGTTACCTAAACGCTTCTGGTGTTGCCAGGAACGGAGAAAGAATACAATTTACTTCGGGCAGGCGGCCTCTCGTACGTAAGAGGTAATAAAAAAACCCACAGCCAGGTGGCAGAGTATTTGCCCGAATCTGAATGGCTACATTCCTTGTTCAAGATTATGCCGCCATAATAACCAGTCACACTTTAGATAGAACTCAGCTCATTGGTAGCACGGTTGCTATTACAAATGGCCATAGGCGAGGGTAACCGCATTCTATCAGTTGGGCCGCCTACCGACCTGATAAACTTCACTGCTGAACTAAGAATAAACGAATTGAACAAAGAATAAAATTCCCATCACCACCAACCACCATTTTGCCTTAAAGAGAGCGCAAATGCACAGATAAAAAATCTTGTCTACGATTTTACTATAAGTGAAGTTGTTCATACTATGTTGTTAGCTTTATATTATAAAAGCTAATTAGCTGACCGTCCTTGCTCAGTGCATTAACACTGAATACTAGTAGTATAATCTTTAATTAAAAGTAAATGGCTAGAATTAAACTTGCACTATGTTGTACACAAAGATTTAAATTTGTTTCTTTGTCTTTCGCTTTAGAATACTTGCAACAACAATGGATCAAAATATTCAGGCAGTATCTAAAAAAGATGGATGGACTGCGTGAAGGGTGAAATGATGATTTGTGGTGTGACAGCAGATGTATGTCAGAATAGAAGAGTGTGGAAGGAAAAGGCACATTGTGCCGGCCCCAATTAATTAGGATATGGTGAAAGAAAAGAGAGAGGTTCGCAGTATCTAGGCAGTTATGTGAATGTGCGTGTCAATTGGTACCTATAATTCTACCACGGAAAAGTATATTTCATTTTAAGAGGCCCAGCAGCCCTCGGCGTCTTCCTCTAACTCAGTCAGGGACATCGTATATACTTGACAGTCATCGTATATGTTTACATTATCATTAAATTTTACTTATTTCTCAATTTTAGTATTTATATTATTCACATTTATTGTCTGTCTATTTATTTATTTTGTCGGAAGTATTTATTTCTATCGTCGTTTATGTAGATTCGACCTATGAACATTTAAGTATGTTAGTACTATTTAAATTTTTTGTATCTCTTGTTTTATTTCTTTCAATTGAAGACGTGAGTGGATGAAGGTGACATGTCACATATTCTTTCGGTTTTTTGCTTTTTTTTTGCGTATGTAAAGGTTATAAGTCGATACCAAATGACTACAGACCTTAGGCCATAGATATAAGGCATATGTAAAAAAATAAAAAGTTAAAAAAGGTGTTAAGTTCAGTTCAGTTTAAAATAAAAGTAAAACTTATATCTCGATTTACTCAGAATTGGAATTATGCGACTTATCACCTTCATCCACTCATGTCTTCAATTGCTTCTTTGAAATCTTCAGACAATACTGCGCCAGGAGCGCGATAAAGTATATTAGCCAGAGAGCGCCCATGCGCGCCAATTTTTTTTATTTTAAGGGAATTTGTGTATACGAGTAATTAAAACAAAACCATTCACTATATACAATCTAAATAATAGCTATTAATTTCTTTGTTAGTATATTTAGTATATAATTGCATTCATAATTTATTTTTATTTGTAGTTTATTTGTGTTTCTAATTTATCAGTGATAATTATTTGGTTCACTGTTCTGAACTAATACTTTAATACAGGTTAAATGAAACCAATTGAAGTAAATAATTGCTTACAATCATATCTATGATATATATATATATATATATATGATATTTATCTAATATATAAAATTCTCGTGTCACAGTTTTCGTTGCCATACTCCTCCGAAACGGCTTGACCGATTCTCATGAAATTTTGTATGCATATTGGGTAGGTCTGAGAATCGGCCAACATCTATTTTTCATCCCCTAAATGTTAGGGGTAGTCCACCCCTAAATTTTTATTTTTATTTTTTAGACAAAATTTGTAATTTCTATTTTTTTATGATACAGCATTAAAAGATACATACAACCCTAAATTTTCAACCCTCTACGATCAACCCCTATTTTTTACCGGGCAGGACGACGTCTGCCGGGACAGCTAGTATGTATATAATTTAAGATGTTAGTATATAGGAGTAAAAGTGATATAGTTCAAATTTTGAATAATTCAGTAAGACGGTCGCCACAGACCCTTCCCGCCTACCTGTTAAAAAGAACTCTTTATAATAAGCGTATAATATGTAAAATATATAATATCGGCGGATCAGCAAATTAATATCGCCAATCCGATATATCGATATCAGTATCGGATGTATCCCTAATTATTATATACAAATTCCTACCAAACGTTTAATGAATTTAGTCAGGCCGATAACATATGTAGTTACTTAGCATGGAGTGCTGCGTTATATTTTAATGCATAATTTTAATCTGTGATTAAATCAGAATATTTTTATTTTCTATTGTTTTGAATTCAGTAAAGATTATTATAAAACTTGGCATGTATCTTATGTTTGTGTCTCTGTTTTTATTTTAATAACTAATTTAAAAGTCCTTAAGCTGAAAACATTTAAATAATGGCAATGAAGCAGAAATAGCATCCAGAGGGGATTTTACCGTTTATTAAGGTAACCAAACGTGTGACGATGGTTAGTTACTAACAGATTATATTAGGTAATAGTAGTAGTATCACCTAATATTAGGATATTTTATATTGTATAAATGTTATTGTGTGTTTTCTTAAACGCGGTGTCTTGAAGTTAAAAAAAACTTATGTATTGTTATAGATTGTTACGTGAGTGGCTCGCTTCTTGTAATAGTTTGGGTTTTTCCCTAGAATAATGCTTTGGCTTCTCCAGTCGTGGTCGTGATGGTATGTGATTGTAGGAACATATTGAATACAAATCAGCTTTGTTAGTTCGGAATGATGCTTTAGAAATCCTCACTCAATTTTTGTTCAATATGGAAATGACGAATATTCTTCTAATTTTGATAGGTATCTATAAATTTATATTCAAAACGCACGTTATTTTACCCCAATCAATCAAATCAGTCAATGGGTAAACATCGATTGCGTTCAAATCAGGTGCGGTCAAATTATCAATATTAAATTATTTAATTTTTCAATATTCATATTTGCGGAGAAATATTATTTTATATTCAATGACATGAATGAGTTGACGTGCGTAAGAAGAGCGAACACGGCGTCAAATTTAAATGGACAAATTAAAAATAATTAAAGAAAAGCTTATGTAGCCAAACAAGTTTATAACCAATATGAAATAACGAATCTAAGTTATGTTTAACCAGTTATAAATAGATATATGAATAAAATGAAATCAATATATAATATAATAAATCTTTATTAATGATTATGCTCGAATGTTCATTCAGTTATAAACATCGTATAAATAACGAATTATATTATTAAGTTATTAAATTTCAAAACACATAAACAAGTGTGAAATGACATTTGAACTGTTTTGTATTTTAACGATTTTATCATAATGCCATAGACCATGGTTTTGATCAAATAAATTAAAGCACAATGACCTTTACACCTATAATATATGTAAGTATTCGGGCACCATATTATTTGTCTTATAATGCCTTATTTACATCCCGCTGTTTGGACTGTAGTGAGTTTTTTATTCTTTATTGTAAACAAAACAATACGTACAATACTATACATACTGGCATGAAAAAAAAAAAGCGGTACTCATATTACTGAATAATATGGATTGTATTTAAAAAATGTCTGTCGTAATGTGTGTACAGTTCACACGCAGTAGAAGTGAAATAGAGAATATACTCACAGATAATTCTTCTCTAACTTTTATTAATATAAACATAATTTAACCCTACAACCGTCAACATATTATAATTCAAAAGTATCACTTACACTTTCAGTTTTAGTCTAAAAATAATATTATCAGTTTTATTTCGGTCCAAATTGGACCTATGTTTAAACATGATTGACCGATGAGCGATGATAAATCATCAGTCTTACTGACTCTTTAATCTAAAACTCGTATCTCATTCTCTCGCAGGCTTAGCGCTTAGTCTTATCTCGTTTCATCGTGGTTCAAATCACGATTCAAAAGTAGTTTCACTTCAAAAAAACGAAATATGGCAAGGATATTTTTTTCAAATTGCATCTTAATTTAAAGAATTGTAATATTAAATATATAAATATTGTTGTTACAATGTTGTAGTACCTAATAAACTATTTTATTATTATATTCTTATTTTAAAAATAATCATAATCTGCGTGCATTTTTTTAAATTTAAGTCGCGGCAAGAATAAATCACAGCTAATCGAATTTTATCCATGTCTCTTTTGTATTAAAAGTACAAAATATAAGTATAAATGCTTTAAAATTATCAGGAATATTATAATATTATATGAAAAGTACATAATAATTATTGAGCCACTATTTCCCACGTTTATAATGGAGCCAATTCCAAAAGACAAACTAAGTAATTTTATATAATTGTATAAATAAGTAATAACTATTTAAGTTTTTTATCAGACACATGGTTGCGGAATCGGGCTTTTAAATTACCGAATTTGAATCAAATTACGGCGATTAATAATATTATTTACTTATGCCACGGTTAAAGCCAGAAATTAAATTGACTTCAGTCCAATTGATATAATAAATTTACTACGTATAAATACACACCTGAAACAACTATACCTAAATTGTATGCACTTATAAATCTATTTATAACAAAAGCAAATACGTGTATCTAGTACGTCATGTGTTTATTATAACTATAGTAATATTTATGTTTACTTTTATTGTGTCTATGCCTTATTGAATAAACACTTTTTGCTACAACTCCATTAAGTAATTCTTCAAAAGTCATTCTGTAACATACTTCTGTATAAATCTTATAAAAAAAGAACATGAGATATAATTGAATAAGAGAAACATTAAGAAAAACAATTTTTAGTTAGACGTGTTGCTGAGGAGTTTCTTGCCGCTTCTTCTCCTTAACGGCAATAACACGTTGCGAAGCGGTGTACATAGACTAGGAAGTAAATTTTTTAACCTATATGTATGACCCTCAAAAAGTGTTCTCCAGTGGAACTTATTTTGAATAAAAACTTTTGAATTTGAATATATATAACAGTAGAATATGCCTGTGACTCCATCCACGCTTGACTTGAAATTCCCAGGCCACAAAGTATCGCAGAATTTTAAAAAACAACGTAAGCTATCGTTTTAGTGAAACTGTGTCTGAATAAGATAATTTTTATGCATCCGAAAAACGTCAAACTTTTGTTACATATAATTTGCTATCGACCAGTGAAAAAATCACATTGAAATTCCATTTTTATTAAATCTGGTTTTTATTTTAAAATCGTCTCAAAAACAATTCCCGCGGGATCTTCAGGATAAAAAGTAGCGCAGATTTTAAATCTAGGAATTTTCCGTCAATAAACGAAAACCGCATCGAAATTGTGTATCCCGAACAAATAGGCAAACAGACAACGAATCTAAAAAAAATTGCATCGAATTCTCCGTCGTTTCCATAGTGTATTCCACTTGTTTTTTTATAGCTTCAATGTACACGGCATGCTTAGAATTTTATAATATTATAGATAATACAGGTTGATTTTTCAAGTGGGTCTTCAGGGCTTAAACTACACGAAGTAGCGAAAGATACTTAAAATATTCTTGGAGAAACCCTTTCCTTTTGCCATTAGTAAATGGTGTGCAAGCTATAATTTTAACAGTTTTAATTTATTTATGTACCTATGCACATCACATAATGTGAATATTATTAATTATTTTAATTATACATTATAATTATTCCAGTCAGTATATGTCTATTTTATTTGTCTTTAGTTTAAATTTTATTTATATATACATGTAATATATAAAATTCTCGTGTCACAGTTTTCGTTGCCATACTCCTCCGAAACGGCTTGACCGATTTTGATGAAATTTTTTGTGCTTATCCGGTATCTATGAGAATCGGCCAACATCTATTTTACATCCCCCTAAATGTTAGGGGTAGTCCACCCCTAAATTATTTTTTTATTTTTAGACAAAATTTTTAATTTCTATTTTTTTATGATACAACATACAAATATACATACAACCCTAGATTTTCAACCCTCTACGATCAACCCCTATTTTTTACCGGGCAGGACGACGTCTGTCGGGACAGCTAGTATTATATACTAGAATTCTCCCCGTCGCTACGCCGCGTGAAAACCCTATGTTACGAACATAAAAAATTAAATAGGTATTTTATATACCTAAAATATAAACTTTCAAAACTTTACTTTTTTGTTCAATTCACTTCACAATTACAAAGAAAGTATTAGTCAATATGACTCTACTAATCTGTGCTGTTCAATGTAAAATTGGTATCTCATTCTCTTGTAGGCTTAGTACTATATATTTATGTATTTGTCTCTTTTTAGTGTCGCTTTTTTCTTTGATTGAGTTTCAATTCATAAGGATTCTACAGAAGTTTCATTTCAGAAATGGCACTGTCACTGTCACTCAGGAATAGTGCAGCTTTCTACCGGTACAATAATTTTCAAATCGGTTCATTAATTTAAGTGACTTACTTCCTACAAACAAACTCACAAATCATACACCTCTTTATAATAATAGATTAAATATTGCTATTAACATTATGTACTCTTTAATTTATTTCAATAATAATAAAATATGTCAACCAACTTCCGTCTGACATACTTTGTCTTTTTTGATTTTAATCTGTCAGTGTCACGACTGCATGTTTGGATTTTCCACATTTTCTATATATACGTACATGAGACATGCTGTTTTATTTGTTCACTGTGAATTGTGACAATATCCCAATCGATGAGCACCTAATACTATGAATAAGAATACAAGGATAATATAACCTCAATTTATTATTATTTCTTTTATTCTTCTCTTAATATATAATTGTAGAATGTATTAATCATTGGAGACTCCGTCCTGGAGTGGATACCGAGTCTCGGTAAACATAGAGATGGACGCCCTCCAGCCCGATGGACTGACGACCTAGGACTGCACAAGGTCGCCGGTAGGCGCTGGATGAGGAAAGCGGACGACCGGGATGAGTGGCGCCGACCTGGGGAGGCCTACGTCCAGCAGTGGACTGTGATTGGCTGACGATTTAATCACTTCTTTGTTATATTTCGACATCTGCTACATACTACTTTCTGGCAAATAAGGATTGAATTTAGTTTAACAACGGAGTAGCTTTCAATGAAAATAATAAGCCTAAAGCTCTATTAAATTTCAATCCCATCTATCAATCAATAACTTCAGACTAAAACTATATCTCATTATGCACAATGGGCGGTCTTATCGCTAACAAGCGATCTCTTCCAGACAACCCCAGGAATGTATTGAGATTATAATGACGATGGCGGTATAGGTAATACACTGTTCAATTACTTACTTGATGTTTCATGTATTAAATAGATATATACTTAATATACAAAACATCCCTATTAATATTATAAATGCGAAAGTAACTCTGTCTGTCTGTTCCGTTTTCACATAAAAACTACGGGACCGATTTGGCTGAAACTCAGTATATATATGTTTTCGATACCGAGAATGAACATAGGATACTTTTTATCCCGAAAAGTGGGATAGTTTCTGGGATAAAAATATATTTGTCTTTCTGTTTGTTATGCTTTTACGGAAGAACTAATGGGCCGATTTGGCTGAAATTCGGTACGTATGTAAATTAAATACTGAGGGTGGACAAGGGATAATTTTCATTTTGGCCTTTTTGGTAAATTTGGCCTATTTGGTCATTTTGGCCTTTTTTGTCATTTTGGCCTTTTTGGTCATTTTGGCCTATTTGGTCATTTTGGCCTTTTTGATCGTTTTTGCCTATTCCGTCATTTTGGTCACGTCGGTCACTGTGGCCTTTTCGGTCATTTTGGCCTCTTTGGTCATTTTGACCATTTAGACCATTTTGGCCTTTTTGCTCAAGTTTTGAAATTTATGTTGTTTACAGATAGACGGGGGATGCTATAGTTAGCGATATAAAATAAACTGAATTTTCTGTGGGCAAATACATGAAAATGTAATATAATATAACCTGTAGCGCTTGCTCTATAAACAAGAGACACGCACTAGAGGTTAACCCGCGGCACAGCCGCGGGGTAAACTCTAGTACAAATATATATATGAATGTTTATAGATAAATATATATGTTCATACATTTAAATATCATATTCCAAGGTCGGGTAATATTTGTTGATCATTGTTTTAAATATTAGTAGCGATTTTGCTTGTCTGATAGCAACTGATAGCCCGTTTCAAAGCTTTATAGCCTTGACGGTAAAATAATTGTTGTAGAAAGTTGAACAATGCACAGAGGTGTTTAGTTTTAGTGTATATATATAGGAATATTATTCCTGTCTGATCACTCTGTCTCATCTCCTATCCTATGCTAGCAAAGCGTTGGCTACGCTTCTGCTGCTGCAACCGTCTATAGGTGAAGGTAGCTGGACCGGCTGTCTGTTTGCCAGCTTTGCAATACAGTCTTCAAAGAAATACAATAAGATATAAACTAAAATATTCATCATACACACATTACCCGTAAAACATATTAAATTAATCAGACTTATCTTAAACTCAATGCAGTTGAATATCACGTAGACCCGCAGTCATGTTTGTTTGATAATTTGAGATACAAACGGACACACGGATCACGATTTGGACAATTCCCACGGCGAGTCACGTGGTTGGGCACGATTAATTGCCAGTGATATTTAGGAAGTTTTAGCAAAAAAAAATGTTTTATCTAGGACTAGTGTTAGCCACGCAATGCATTTTTTTTATTTATAAATACGATTTTGCACGATTTTTGTATATAGGGGATTGGTAAGTATTCAAGAATATTCAAGTTTTAGAATTTTGTTCAAGCCTAGTGCTTAATTGCCAGGTGAAAGCCTCATGTAACTAAAGTCGCAACCAACAACAACAATATATAATATATATATATATATATATATATATATATATATATATATATATATATATATATATATATATATATATATATATATATATATATATATATATATATATATATATATATATATATATATATATTATATATTATATATATATAACTATAATATGTAGCTATAATTATTTTATTTTTTTATTTTATTTAATTTTTATTTGTAAGATTTTATGTTGTAAATTGATATGGGTTATTTATTACCTGAAATAAAGAAATTATTATTATTATTTTATAAAAAATATGACCAAATCTCAGACTGAGGCTAAGCGAATAAGTACTTAAGGCAGCTTTTGAGCTGAGGCACATTTCACTAAACTATCGAGATTTTCAACACAATCTTACAAATTTTGTTTATTTTAGCATTGAATATCCTACAACTAGATGGGTTTGGAAATTAAACTTCCCCAACAAAATATCACACTTCAAGCTTCCCCCCTCCCGCCCACATCTCCTAATCCTAAATGACAATTTAACTTATTCATACGTGACCAAAGGATTATTTCACAAGCCAACGCTTAAGCGTTGCCAAGTGGTCTCCTAGTTGGAAACGTGTTTTTTTATTGCAGGAGTTCAGCAGACAGGCAGACGGTGAACTAGAAGGAAAGCGGTTACCATCGCCTATGGATATTTGCAATACCAAAGGTGTTACAAATGTGCTAATAAATAACCGCTAATGCCGGAACACAACCCAAGATTGTTATGGCGACACATTCTAGACTAGGAGTGGTTGCCATCCATTCGAACAAATGGCCTACCACCTGGCAGACGTTCGTGTGAGGTGTTGGTTTGGGAGTAATATATTATTAGTAACTTCTAGTAATTCCTTATATATAATATTCTGTATAATATTAATCAAATTTATATACTTATTATTTGTACGTAATTATTAGCTTATTTATTATAATTAATAATGATTTATTTTATCGACAGGAAGACGACGAGGATCTTGGTGAACTGTATCAAGATGAGGAAAATGGAGCAGCATTGCTGATAAGGAGACATCCGAAACATGGGAAGTTGGTGGTGGTAAGTAAATAATAACACAACACGAACATCTATCACAAAACCCACTCAAAAACGTACAAAAAAACATCACTACATCTGCGTGAAACGGCCACTTACACTAACATTATCCCAGATGGAGCAGTAACCTAACAATCATTATTCTTCTCATACTATCTCATTTTTTATATTAAAAGGATTACCATAATCAATAAATAATTAATTATCATTCCTCTAACATTAACAATGTTCTAAATGGGCGTATACAGTATTACGTGTGTTCCTTACAAGTGTGCTCAGCCATAGCAACAATGCTTGGTTATCCCGCCATTGCTGCTCTCTGGTCACGTACCAGACGGAGTGCTACTATATGGGCAAGCCTAAGGTACGTGAAACATATACGCGCTTGACACAGTACATGTCAATTTTAGTGGGAGAAGTGCTTACTTTTTTCTGAAAACAACTCATATAATAATAAACCGTTTAGAAAGTAATTATTTAATGGTAAATTTCTTAGTCTCATGAATGCAAAATATTTTAATTAATCATATTATTTTTATTATGGAAACAGTAATGACAATTTGCATTATGTATATATCGGCTTATTGTAAAATTACGACATTTTTTAGTATTTAAATTAACTTATTGGTAAAAAAAATATATAAACATTATAACGTTTCCTATGATTGGTATAATAAATACCTTTGCACGCCAATTTGGCAAAAGAACATCCGTTTTAAACTGAATAAATCAGACAAGTGCTTTAAAAATTAAACGAGGGGAGATTCACAATTTTTACTACTTCACAACGATCACTAAAATATGTTGTTATGATTTTTAAGATCTGACTAATAATACTCCACGTGGTAACATAAACTGAAAACTTGGAGTTATATTTGTTGGACTCTAGAAAAAAGGCTGACAGCCAAACTGCAGCATATACCTATATAGCGGAATAAAAGAACTGCGAGTTTTTTCACTTTATGTAACCATATGGAAGTAGTGATATGAATTCAAACAATTGTCGATTCACTTCACCAACATGTAGTGGCATATCATTATTGTATTTATTTTATTTTTACGTCTGCATGAATGGATGTATAATTTTAGTTAAAAGCGTACAAGGTATTGACTTGTCTCAACGTAATATTAAAACTATTTCAGTGGTTTACTGCAACGTTTCTTTTCGAAACGCCACAACAACTTTCTCATTTGCCATCAGTTTAAGATATATAATTTTTACTACGACTAGCTTGAATATTTTTTTAAAACTTGAATAATCATGGATGCTTGACAATGTCCAGATGCAAAAATACGTCGTGCATACTACGTCTTTTCACTATCCTATAACGAAACATCAATTTTGTTTCGCAGCTACAGAAGTAAAATGTACAAAACCAGTCAGATCGAAGTTCACTATCTGCTACAACCTACACTGTATAGACATCCTGTCTGGATACATTGTAATGAATCGTTACAACGATGAATAAAAAGCATTGTCGTCTGTGATATCATCATTTTTATACAATTTACGTCATTTTAAAGGCACGACTTGACCCCTACAACAATATATACAAAAATACAATCCTCTGGACTGTATTCAACGCTCTCGTACTCACAGATGGCCTAGATACGCTTGGCCATCAGAGAGAGTCTGTGCGCGGAGTGTTCCGAGGAACTATTCAGAGTGGTGCTTTCGTTTTTTTCTTTTTTATTGCTGAAGAACAGCAGATAGGCTGCCGGCCTAACTGTGATGGAAAATGGATAGGGTCGCCTATAGATATTAGCAATACCACTACTGCCTTGAAGAAGCAACTGGAACCTGACCACTGATGCTGGAACACAGCTCGGTTATTATGGCGGCATACTCTAAACCAGGGATGGTAGCCATCCAGGCGGGCAAATACCCTACCACCTGGCTGTGGGTTGTTGTGTCGCCTCTTACGACAGGCCGCCCGGCCGCAAGAATTCGTATACTTTTTCCGTTACTGCACGGAGAAAACCACCTTTCTATTCATTCAGCCCTACTTATATTATGCGTTTCTTATATATTACAAACAATTTGGAGTCTATCCTTTCTTTCTGCTAATTTATCCTTCTATTTTTTTTACTAGGAATAGTAGGATACTATGGGCTGGAAGTGAGCAGGAACTTACAGATAGTTATGTATATATAAAAAATTGTTACGGGGTTGATACCTTATCCCAGCATTTTGAGGAGAACTTCTATATACCTGATAACTGTACTCGCGATAGACAAGATAAGTTGTTTGCAATACCGGCCAGTAGGACTAATGTGCTTCAACAAACACCTCTAACCAGGGCTCTTCGGATATTGAACTAGATTTGTGAAGTGGCCACAGATTTAGATATTCATACATTGAAATGTAATACTAGCTCAATAAGCTAAGGATATGGTGCTTACGTTGTCGCTTTAGTTGTAAGGCTGTTATGATATTGTAATTGAATGAAATAAATACTTTGTAGAGCTTCGCATGAGCGAAAGAGAAACATTCTAAATGACTAATGCGTACATGAGTACGCATTAGTCATTTAGAATGTTTCTCTTGCGCTCAGTGGCATAGGAATGAGCTCCCAGTTAAGGTTTACCCACGGCGCTACGGTATGAGGTTATTTTTAAAGGGTCATAAAATTTCTTCGAGGCCGGTAGTGCATTGGTAACGCCTGTGGTGTTGCAAATGTCAATACTCTACGGTAACCACTTTCCATCAGGTGGGCCGTGAGCTTGTCTGCTGTACTTTCGCAATAAATTGTTTTTTATATATACTAAAAAAAGAATTTATTTATCATAAACTTCTAATTTGTTTGACTATTATTCCCAGCAATTTTATAAGTACACACACACACACATTACCTAACCGATATGATTTAATAAAACTTCGTTTTAACGGTTTTAAGCGCGGTAATTTATGTGATTTCGGTTATTCCGACGTTCCGGCCGCTTCTCAGCGGCTGCCATCACGGAAGATAAAGATGAAAATGGTCATCTTTGTGTTCCGTGATCGCGCCAAAATGAAATAAATTACCGCGCTTAAAACCGTTAAAACGTAGTTTTATTATGTATACAAGTCGCGTAAACTTAAGAAAATATTACGATCTGATTTATATACTATATAGCACAACTGAATTATATCTCCATAATATTTTATTTAATGAAATTTCAATCGTTTTTTGAGAAATCTGAGAGCCTGTGATATAAGTGTAATAATTAGAGTCAATAGTATACCCATATAATTCTTTCACAGTGGACTTTTTTTAAATATAGTGTTGTAATATGGTACATTAAAATATTGTGATGCGATACATAGATCTCTTTGATAATAATTGTTTGTTGTAAGCCTTTTCTGCCATTAACACATGAGTAACAATTAAAGCTAATAACATACGAGCTGCTTTATTCTCCGACGCTGTTGTGCAATCGACCTTACACCAAACGCACACCATTGTATTACGAGGTTTCTACTTTCGTATAGTTTAAAAATCAGATCAGTATTCTCATTATATGCATCTTCACCACCTACATCGCCAGATTAGGTTACACTATTCCTTAGGTTAGGTTGCCTGGAAGAGATTGCTTTAAGCGATAAGGCCGCCTATTGTTTATAAAATTACAATATTGTAATTGTGTTTTTTTGAAATTGTATATTTGGTGAGCAGTAAAATGTTATCTATATATATATATATCTTGTATTTGTATTATTTCTTGTAATTATACGTGCGTTATGTGCACTTTTACAACCGCACCGCTCGCCAGCGACGGGATATTAGCCCCCATTTCCTTGAGCTCTCCCACGCTCAACTATGCAACGATTCTCTAGAACATTTATTCTGCGTACAACAATGATCTGGAGGGAACTTCCCACCGCGGTTTCCTTTGCGTAATGACAGGGAGTTCTTTAAGATTTAGACTTTTATGGACGATTAATTATTATTTTTAATATTCTACATTTATGATCTAGTGCTGGAGCGCTTTATAACCAGAATTAGAGCATGTACGACGTTCCAATGTTACTATTTGTCAGATGTTACACACAAGTATCCTCCGTATGACGAAGTGGGGTATGTTCTCCTGGGGCACATTCCAAGCACTTTATTGCGCTGGATCGGCTGGGCGTAACTCTGTTCTAAGTCTCAGCCTTTCCTACACAACAATGCGCAGGGTCACAGGGTTGCTGCCCGTGCAGCTTCTTTGAGTCTTTCCACACTAGCCGAGTCGATCGCGGGTGGATTACTGCTAAAAGCATACTATTGCTGCAGTGATGCCGCCCCCGACCGACGTAGGTCTTTTCCCTTGCAAGGACCCAGTCTGTGCGTAAATCGGTAGCATTTTCCCTCGCCTAAAAAAACGAGTATAGTCGAGTCTCTCCGATCTGTTTAATATACTGTAGTCAGTAACTGTCAATGTGTAATAAAATGACAACAAGTTCTTTATCAAGGGAATGTTTATTGAGGCGCATTTCAACCTACATATATTTCACAACTGTAGGACCTTATGGTGGGTCATGATTCAATTGATTCGATTGTATTATACTGTGTTCAAACACTTACTTCAATAACGCAGCTTTACTTCGTGTCGTACACTCATTTCATTGGCATTAAAGTTGCTAAGATTCTCACCAACACCACGCAGCATTTTATTCCCCCATAAACATGATAACTGGTGATATTTTAAGCATCGTATGCATTGGAACTATAAAACCCACGTAACCAAGTTTACATGTCGCGTAAAATGGTCATAAAATTAATTATGTGTCGTAAAAACTTGCATACTTCCTTTTATTTGCTGGACGGTGTATTAATTGACTAAGGCCCGATAAATCAATAGTGTAACACGAAGCTATGAATGTCAAAGAAGCAAGTGAGGTGTGTAAGAATGGGCCTGTGTGGCGCTCTGTTGTTCGTGCCTACCCTGCAAGGGACCTGGCGTGATGTATGTATGTATGTAACACGGAGGGTTTTCACCTTAGCAGCAACCTCCACTAGAGTGAAATAATAGAATGGTCATGTCATGTAAGAAAGACTTCGGGTTAAAGAAATTTATTTCTCATAAAATAATGTTTACAATTCACTTCAACTAAGAGAACATTTATAATTTGTTGAAAGGTAAGTTATAATTTGTAACGAGATAGAAAGTACAAATACTAAAGCGCCTCGTCCACGGAGAGAGAACAGAGCTACACAGCTTTGAGACTAATCTAAACTCTAATTTCTACGTACACGTAGCATTCTTGCAGTTTTTTGCCCTATCGTAGGGTAACCAAAAGAAACAAACATGTAGATTTCGTAGAAGTGTCATTATGTAATTATTTTTTTAATAATGTATTTATTTTTATATGAGTAATGTCTTATATAAAATATTTGCAGTTATTGTATTTATATGTATTTTGTATTGCGACAAATTTATATTTAATTTTTCTAATATAAAATATTTTGTGACAGGTGATTTTTAGGCATTTTTTAAACACGTTTATGGATTTTGCTTCTTTTATGGTTTTTGGAAGTTGATTATGTCTGACTGCGCTTATGACTGCGATAGTATGACGTTTTCTAATTACTAAACAAATCCAAATTTATCTATAACATTTTTGACAATTAATTGTGGTAGCTTAAGATATTTAATATACTATAATAGTAAACTAAACTATACCATCGAGTTTACTCCTTAGTTTTCAATTGCTTTTTAATATCAATGGCATTTAATCGTTCGACAACAATTCAAATCAATCAAAAGATGCGTCTGTCATTTGTCAATGAGTTAAAAAGTTTGTCTCATTTCTTCAAACAACCAAACGAACCACAACAGCAGCGTGGGACACAGAAAGTTAGCACCTACCCATTAAATAGCTATAAATTATACAACCGACTCTTTTTTTCTCAGTGACACTAACAATAGATAGATAGATAACCTTTATTGTACACCATTACAGAAAACACAGAAAAACTTATAGCCTAAAAATATTCTACAATGTAGGTGCCATAATACTAAAAATGCTTCGAAAGAAGCAATGAAATAGATAATGTAGCCATGTAAAGAGCACGAAGTTTAGTTGACCTCTTTAATTTCGAATTGATCTCAAGTTTAAGCTTTGGATCAACTTTACTTGTAGATTTTGAAATCATAGATTAAACGGTCTTTGAACTTACGAATCTAAAAGTAGTAAACTTTTGCTACATTTTGGGTTTCGTAGCTGTTTACAATGCATTTTAATTGTCAACAGGAAGGCTCGATCGGTCACGATCTAGTAATTCGACCGATCCCGGAATCGATGACTGCGCCCGCGCAGGACGACGAGATGTTTATGGACCCGAAGAACATGGACGACATGGTCTCGATTGATACTGGCCTGCCTATTGGTGAGTTCTTTTTTTGAAGTAAATGTGCGTATTTAAATTACAGAAATATAGTTTAATGCCGTTGCCTATATCGAACTATTAATTCACTTGCCTTACTTTTGGTAGAAATTTGACGTTATCTACATACTTGTATGTGACTTACATATGTCAAATTTTAATTAGTGATAAGGCAAATTACCTGTTGGTAAGGTATAGGAACCGACCATAAATGGAAGCTTGGAAGGCGGTGCCAATTTGTTTATTTCAGTTTAAACTTGATGTTATATAGAATTAATTACACAAATAATCTTTGTTCAGCAGACTTTATATCTAACATTTTATTGCGTCCTATATAGAAATGAAAGGTATTTTTGACTTATAATAAAACTATAATGTGAATTTCTATTTGTATTTTGTTATTCATTTGGCCTTCAACCATCTATATGATGGAAGTAATCTGAAGAACTGTTCAGATATGTTTCTATATCCTGTATTTATCATGCCACTGCCCTTGATAAGGCGTTTCTTAAGAAAGAAAAACTTTATTTGCAAAAATAGCGACGTAATTACATACCTTATACATTTTTATACACAGAGCATATTTTGAAAACTTGTACGCCGCATTTTGAGCAAACAAGGTTTGAAGTCAGCATATTGCTGTGCCGGAATTACATCCGACACAACACTGATTTTCAGTGCAAACATTCCTTTTGGCGTAAGACGAAAACGACCCAATTTTGTTAATAAAATAATAAATTATAATAATCATTAATAAAACTAATTCTACTTTAAGATAAAATCTCCTCTACAGACATTATTGATGTAGTCTTCCCGCCTAGGTTTTTTTCAGAGATTTTTAAAATCAAATCTACAAGGTACTGAATAAATTATCAATTTCAATTTTTCAGTGAAGAGAAAGAAAGAGGAGCAGATGAGGCTTCAACGCGCCTTGAATGGCGCCCAACATGTCATCATCAAACGGGATCCGGCGCAGGCTGATCATCTTAGTGACTATGGTTAGTACATTAACGGCCTTATAATAATCTCGTTAAGAAACTATTAGGCATGTCTTAAGTAAGACAATCAGAATCCGACCCTAATCAATGAATATCTTTTTTTCCACTTATAAATGTGTATTACCTGTTGTTTACCTAATAGGAGCACAGATAAACGAAATTTGAATGATTAAGGTAGGTTGTACCCAAAATATTCTACCAAAGAGGAGTTTATGGGTAAGATTTTCACTAATCAGTTATTGAGCAGTTTCTTTAAATTTAAGAAACGTTTATAAGTAAGGCTCTAAATGACCATATTTTTTAACAATACTATTAGAAGCACACTGTGTTTTGCGTCTCCCTGATCAACATGTTTAACCAGTTATTATTACAACATTTGCTTTTTACAAGCTTTTATTTAACTTGCAATGGATGTATGAATGTAAGTCAGTTCGAGTGGAATCTTGCAAGTCAAATTTGACCAACTTCCCGGTTTCCGATTGAACTGAAATGTTGCACGCATATGTATATCGCGTGACTATGCAATAATATGGAGCTGATCTGACGATGTAGTCGGAAGGTGGCCATAGAAACTCCTGTACTAAACAAGATAGACCCGTCGTGTTTGGGCTCGTTTTATTTGTCTTGGCTAGCACTCTGCTGCTACACGATATCTAGGATCTCAAAAGTATTTAAAAACCTTTTTAATTTTTTTTCTATCATACGGTATTCTCCGAGTCAATCTTATTTATAATCCTAAACTCCGAAGCAAAACACATTGTAAATTTGTAAAGAACAACGAATAGCATTCTCCTAAAGTTAACTGCTTGCCGTGATTAGAGACGATTAAGTACGTTTACAGGGCGTGGCGGCATTGCACAGAAACTCCTTCGAAATCTTCGCAAGCAAATAATGTACACGTGTTCAATACGTAAATCTGAACGGACAACAAGTCAATTACTCCATTGAAATCTTACAATTTAAGGGCCGAGTATTGCATTTGTTAGAGGACGCAATTTTATTTTTGGGACATGTGTGGGGGGTCAATAGAAGCTTAACCTCAAGTTTGTGGGGTCGCCACCCTTGTCCCCCGGCCGCCATCTTGGAAAAAGTAGTGAAAACACTTTTTTCGCGATATCTCGGAAACTGTCCGTCTTACAAGAAATTTGTAAGCTCATGTAAGATTTCAATGGAATAAATCTTCTGTCACTTTTTTACGTCTTATGTAATTTTTTCAGTTATTGATATGATTAATAAATGTGTATAGGTCCCGCCACGTAAAAAGAACGCTGAGCGGTAGTGGAGGGGATGTGTCTGCGCAGGTGTAGTCGTATCCTAAAGTATCACGCCGCCTCGCCCCCTTCATACCACCAATTTGATCGATAAAACGCTCACTGCGCAGGTTCAGAGCCAGCGTTGTTTTTACGTGGCGCGAACTATACATAATAAAACAGACATAAAGGAAATAACCAGACCATAATCTACGGAAGAATAATGTTTATCCACAAGAAATCCGATACGAAAACGAGTTTTATGTAAATTTTATGTACATTATTGTTCTGTGTGATTTGATTTAGATGTGATTGGGTTACGAGAACGCGATTAAGGTCGCGCGATGTTAGGGTACCGTCAAATTAAACATTTTGTAAATAAATGCTTGCTATAAATAATAATCTATATAAACTTCTAGGCGCTAAGAACCTCAGCCAGAAGGCCCAGCTTGCCATACACAACGCGGTGCTGGTACCTACGCTGACGTATGGAAGCGAGAGTTGGGTATGGAACAGAGAGCTTGAAAGTAGAGTAAACGCCGTCGAGATGCGAGCACTGCGCAAAATCTGCGGAGTGACGCTCGCGGACCGCGTTTCTTATACCGAAATAAGAAAGAGAGTTGGTCAGAAAGAGAGTGTCGGGGTTAAGGTAAAGGAAAGGAATGCTGCGGTGGTTCGGGCATGTGGAAAGAATGTATGATGAAAGAATGACTAAACAGATATACAATGCAAAAGTGGATGGATGCAGAAGTCGCGGAAGGCCACGACACACATTCCATTATCAAATTGATCGTGTACTAGCAGTAGGTGAGGTCAGGAGCCTTAAGAACAGACGAGCGTGCATGGCAAGAGCTATGAATGTCAAAGAAGCAAGTGAGGTGTGTAAGAATAAGCCTGAAGGGCGCTCTGTTGTTCGTGTCTACCCCGCAAGGGACCTGGCGTGAAGTTATGTATGTATAAATAATAACCTATATAAACACTACGCCGTTCACGTAAGGGGTTAGAAATTTGGCATAATTAAAAGTTTATATGGAGGAAGATATATCAATGGGAGGAAGTTTGTATGCACAATGTCTTCTCCACATCGTCGTGGGAGAATAATAGTAGAAAAAAATGGCCGAAATCAATATTGAAAGCTACTAACATTTTAAATATTTATTTCGCGAGTTTTCGCTTATAAATATTTATAAAGATTGATTGAGAGAATGGAATTAACAGGTTACGGAAATCAGGCAAACTTAATATTGAGACCATATTATCCGGAGATTTTGACAAAAAACAATAGCAGAATTGGGTTCCTGGGCCCCAATTCCACTATTACATTATAGTCAGAATGGTCCACCATCGGCATAATCATATCTTAGATAAATCAATTAGACATTATCTTATTATTGTTTAAAACAGTGTTCCGCTTTTACTGAAAACTTGAAATATCGATCTAGAAATAGCATCAGAAAAATAAATTATGCATACAGTCATATCCTCCGCCTTTAAAATATAGATATAAGGTATTTTTAAATTACAATTAAATTAAAAATTTCTTACAGATTCGCCAAAAGACCATTTATTTATTTCCGATAGTCACGTGCAGAAAACTGTGCATATGAATAATTAAATCGAAAACAATATTAAGATAATATAATTTAATCGATTATGCTAATTTTACCGGTTTCTCGCAGTTATGGAAGACACTAATTGAATGCTAATATTGTTATTAATTGATGTAATGCCTTGTGTTTGATCGCATGTGACAATTCAAATGTCAGAACATTTATTCCGAAGATTTTTTACATGTTTTTAAAAACTAAATGTGGAATGTAGCCTTTGAAATCTCAGGAAATGCCACTTGGTGTATAAACGTGTGTCAGGCTGTAGAAGTGTCCCAAGCGAGTGTGGTAGCTAAAGTTGCAACAATATCATGAAAAGCTTTATCAGTAGTGATGTGGCCACATATTACAGTAAATGTAACATTTAACTATTTATCTTTATTATAGCGCATTAGTTACGCCATTTAGAATAATAATAATACCTAATCGGCAGACAAACACACATATTGTATATCCCCAAATTAAGCAAGTTACGCTTGTGTTATGGGTAATATACAACGGACTACTCTGGGGATCCCAGTCTCCCAGACCATAGTAAATAACGGAGAAAATACGTTTCCGAAATTTACTATACCAGGAATCGAACCCGCAGCCTCTGCGTTGCAGTGAGGTAGGCCGGCAAAGGCTCAGCCCGCTCAACGGCTAAACCACAGAGGCCCTAATTTATATATAACTGTATTTATTTATAACTCGAGAACGCCTGAACTAAATCTTAATTATTCAAGCAGAACATAAAGTTGGTATTAGGCTTAATTTTAGGCCCTCTGATGGATTATAAATATCTTGTTTATTAGTTTTAATTCGTTTTAGTCGTATAATTAAAAAGATATAAGCCTCATCATTAGTGATATATGTAATACTAGCTTCTGCCGGCGACTTCGTCCGTGTGTAATAGTTTAAAAAAAACCAGATTTTGTAACATTCTTCATTGGTGCTCCGCTCCTATTGGTCTTAGCGTGATGATATATAGCCTTCCTTGATAAAGGGGCTATCTAACACTGGAAGAATTTTTCAAATCAGCCCAGTAGTTTCTGAGATTAGCGCATTCAAGCAAATAAACAAACAAACAAACTCTTCAGATTTATGTATTAGTAAAAGATTATTATATGGGCTTGACGAACAAAGTCCACGATGCCCATTTAAATATGTTATGAATGAATAATTTAATCAATTTGTAATCTGTGGGCATCATCTGTATTTAAGTATAAATTGTCACACGAGATCGTTGAATGATAAGCTGAGTATAAATGGACCTGTTCAAGACATATTGATTGAAGCGATCAGATGGCAGATATCTTTATGGTTTTTTAATGACAAAAAAATAGATATATATAGATAAATGGATAATACTTTATTTTAATTATTATTAGTAATTAAATAATTGCAAAGATGAATACTAACAACAGATTTTGACATAATCTATACCAGGGGTCACCATTAGTTTCGCTCCTGGCTTAAAGGCCTGGTTGCCAAGCCATAAATATATATTTTTTAAATTGGTTTCGATCGGGGCCCGTTTTAAGAAATGTAATAACCACCCTGGTCCGCACATTTTATAGAAAAAAATATTTATTAAACAAATGTAATTACGAAAATATCAAAGGTATTTTTTTACACATCAATGAGAAAAATGACATTTTTGGCGGTCCGTAGAAAATGGGTCAGCCAGCGGTCCGGATGTGGACCGCGATCTGATCTATACCAATAAACATTGAGTAAGTGTATGTCTATGACTTCGGGTGTTTGGCGGAAACCAACGGGAACGTCGTACTGGGCAGTTTTATCTTCTCAAAATGTGTAAAATTACTTTACGATTAGATATTGATAGTTTTTACTAGTAACTGTGTCATATCTAGTGTAGAAGAATAATCTACTTCCATGATTCTATTAAATCTTTGTTTTTACTGGTTTTTATTGTCATCATAATCAAAATGTTAAATATTTTTAACGCAATGTAATCAAGCTAAATTCGTCGGTGCAACACATGGCAACCCTAATTGGAATTAAAGAGAAGCCATTTTAATTAAGTATATGCATTAAAAACAAGCGAACTTTGACTTATCAGACGTCTAGAAAACATTAAAAAGTCAACATTCCTCCAAGTTCAACTATGGTTCAAGCTCACTTTTTGCCTTTCAATTTTGTCGTAACATATTTTTTTAATTGCGATAGCGTAAACATATTTGAATATTATCGCCAGATGTAAAAATACATATTAAATTAGTAATTCACGTGTTAAGTAAATTTTGAACTTTATACACGTGATGTATGGAAATGCGGTATAAATAATCAATGGAATACGCTCGCTTAGAAAGATAACATTTGAAATCTGCATACAAAATGGCGGCGGTACCGTTTAAACAAAATGTCGACGTTTGCGTTGATTAATTAATTTTTATCATGTATGTCTTTCAAGACCACGGGCCATAAAAATGGCCCGGACTTTTGGAGGGCTTACGTGGGGCCATGGGGAGGCCAACACGTAGAGGCCCCTTGACAAATTTAATCTAAATGTGGCGTGACACTGACCGGCGATTATCCCTGTCTACACCATATAATAATGCACCCAAGGACAAGCCCTGGTCAGTGTAGGACTATTGTGGGAAATGAGGACAAAAAGTACCGGGCTATTGAGGTGAACTGTTAGTGGTACTAGCGGTCTGGGAATATGGGGACTATGGCGTCTGCCCGTCGCAATGTTCAGGGGACATGGAAAAATGGGTAGACGGTGACTCGCCACTCCCTGAATGGGACCCTAAAAATGCCATAAAAGGCAGGGGTAACATGGGTGTGAGTGGCTAAGGGGTGTAGAGAGGTGGGCTGCAGGTTCACCGAAGCTACTTCCGACGTTAGGCCATTTATCACTTCCACCCCTGGAGCTTGAGTCTTAGCTCTAGCGATCTCCACTCCGTGCCGGCTGGCTAAGGCAAGCACGGAGGCGGGGGCCTTGTCTTGGCCCCCGGAGTCAGGTACGAGGTGTCGCCACTCACCTAAGGCTTCGCCACAAAGCCCCCCTGCGGGTAATTAATTTTATTATTATTATTTCGATCATTTGGCAAGTTATGTGGGAAACAAGTGTCTTTATATTACGGTATATCATAAGATTCTGCTATACCGCAGTAAGATGCTTAAGACCAAAAAGTAGCAATAAAGTAGCAAAAAAGCTTGATTTCGAAGGTTTAAGTAGTAATGGTGCTTACCTATATTGACGATTTTCCTTAACCTCAAACACCTTGTGACAACTCCAAAGATCAGAAATCCAGATTTTTCACACAAACACACAGTTTTTACTTAAGAACAAATAATCTCCTACAACAATAATTGTTAATTTCTAAGTAATAAATATTACACATTTTTGGAATATCAAACTGTACAACGTGACGTGACAGTGGTTTGTGACCAATATTTTATCTATAACTGTAATCTTTTTTAATTAATCCCAGTTTTAATATAGCATAATTTGTAATTTATTTTCAAGTTTATATTGTATGTTAATTATGGTTATTTTTAGTTGATGTCAAGCAAGTTAATGATTACTTACTATGAATATGAAATATTTCCGAATAAACAGCACAGCAATCAGTTCCCGCCAAACACTTCTAGTGAAGCAATATACTCGCATACTGAAGACAGGCGAAGTGTAAAAAAATAGCAAAGGGTCCTGGAGCGTATACGCTTTTTCTTCGCTTACGCGGATAAGTAGATAGCGTTCATTGGTAGGATAATAATTAGGCCATAACTCCTATGCCCATTGTTTCTGAAGTGATAACTTCTTATGGGAGGGTAAACCACTTCGTTACGTGTCGCGTTACCACGCCACTCCGTCTGGCTTCCCTTCTCTCACGCAAGTTATCACTTCTGTCGGGCCTCCCGAGACGAACAGGTTTTTTTTTAATTACATATGTATATTAAAATTATTTATAAAAGCAACTTACCAAAATTATTCTCCAAAAAATATGATTATAAACTGAATGAAGATCGTTTATATTTCTGAAATATTTTTTTGAAAAATAAAGCAAATTTATAACGCAATATCCTAGACACATTTTGACTACTTGACGCCATTTATTGACAGAAACTCGTTGGTGGTTTTCAATTTAATTTATTTATGGCCAACGGAAATAATCTATATTACCAGCCATTATTATTTTTTCAATTTCATACATTGTAAATGACAAATACGTACATAAACTATAAATAAAATACTCGTTCCATAAATGTTTTTGCAAATAGCATTACATCTCATCTCGGACTTCGAAGAATTAAATAGGAAGCAAGAGGACAACTATACTATGAACCATAGACAATACCAAAATGCTGCAATCTACAAACAAAGGAGCTTATAATTTTACAAATGTTCTCTCAATTAAATTAAAAATAAAACAACTATTTAATATTCATTGTACATGCAAAAATGGATGATATTCAAATAAATCCAATTAAATTTATACTAATGCGTTATTGATTTGAATAAACGTTTTGGTAATATCGAATGGTTTAGTTTTAGACCTGTCGCAATAATAGTGATGTAGCGTGACTTGAGCTTGTTAATTTTGCGATTCACTTATTTCGAGACTTATTTGTGTGGCAATAAATCTTGTAATTAGTATAAAAGTATAACTGGTTGCTCTTTCGATTCATTGCATCAATATTCACCATCTCCGACAAATACTATACAAATAGGACGCTGATTTCATATTTACTGTTGATCATATTTTATTATAGTATCTACATATCTCAATTGAGTTTAATTGGTTCATTTCTAATTCCTTTTATTTGATAGCTATGGAGTGGAGCACTGGCAACCACTGTCATACTAATTTCTTATATATCTACTTCAAGCCTAAACCTCACATTTGTTTCTATGCAAATTGCTGTGATGATTTTTTTTATTGCAAGAATTCAGCAGACAGGCGACGGCCACTTGATGGAAGGCGGTTACCATCGCCTATGGACATTTACTTGTACAACACCAAAGGTGCTACAAGTGCGCTGCTGCTCTATTACGGGAGACTGGAACCTAGTCACTAATGCCGGAACGCAACTCAAGGTTGTTATGGCGACATACTTTAGACCAGGGGTGGTAGCCATTCAGTCGGGTAAATGCCCTAACAACTGGCTGTGGGTTGTTTTGTCGCCTCTTACGACAAGCCGCCCGGCCGCAGGAATTTTTATTCTTTCTCCGTTCCTGCACGGATAGATAAATATTTTTTTTTGTAGTTTAAATATTATAAATCACTACTAGTGTTTTGATATTATATTAAATTAAACTCTGTTTCGATTTTTGTACGTATATTTTGTGATTTCACGGCATTTATATTGTTTTAGATTTTGAGAGATAATTTTGTGTTATTTATGTATGTAAGGAGAGTGACATGTATGATTTATAATTTTATTATATTATGTAGTAATGAATGAAAAGGTTGTGTTTATCGTAGACAATGAGATAATATGTTTTCAAGTATATTTTTAGATTTACATTGAATATTTAAAAAAACTTCTTACATGGCGATTACAAGCAAATCGTCTTTCTTGACTTTATAATTGAATACTTAAGTGGATGAAAGAGATATGTTAATATGGAAAAAATATAGAGAAAAGGGGCAACAAAGTTCTTTTTTAAATAACATTCCTTTATAGATAGCTCCTTCACAACTTGCTTATTCAAAAATCAACCCCCGATTGGATCGTCTCAAGGTTCAAAATGGTACATGAGCATTCTTAATTTAGAATGTTACATAACTAACTCTATGCACAACTCCTTCATCCACATGTCTTCAATTATTAGCGGAGGGTAGTCCAGAAGAATAAAACCTCGATGTTACAAAGTTTATTTTTATTGTGTGGGACCTATTGGTACCTTACAAAAACGCAAACTTAAATACCTTTTTAGTACAATCGTTAACATCGCTAAACATATAGTACGACAGCAGCGCTTATCATCAAACCTTTATTAAGACTAATCACATATCACACACACCAGTTCAGTACCAAGTTTTGATCCAAACAAACATTAACACATGTTCTCTTATGCATTTTGTTAGCAAGGATTATGCTAACGTTACTGTTATAACTTGTAGTTGCAGGCAAAAGTTCAGTTTCAGAACTTACAATCCGCTCTTTTACTTCTACCCCTCCAAATATTTTGAGGAGCTGTTTGGTATGGTACCTACGTCGCCATTTTACCACCGCACTGCTTGCCGGCGTCTGGGAGTTCATCCACACTTCCTCGACACTTGGAAGTTATCTACTGTATATTGCGCTCGCTCTTTTCTGTCATACGTGAGCAAGCTATGGAATCCCTCCCGCGGTTTTCCAATATGAAGCTCTTCAAAAAGGGCGTAAACAGATTTTTAAAGTCTCCACGAGGCAGGCAACGCATCGGCTCCCTTAGTGTTGCAGATGTTCATGGGCGACGGTAGCCGCTTGCCATCAAGTGGACCCGTTTGCCAGTTTATAATACGGCCGGCGTATCTTGGCGAATGTGAACATAGGCTCTGCGAACTTTAGCGCATGTAAGCTCGTGAAGAAAATACAGTGACCAACTAGTACAAAGCAATGAAAAAATACAGGGATGAAGGGCGACCAATTGTATTCACTGACGAGTCGTATGCCCATTCATCACACGAGTGTACATGCTCTAAAGTTCGCAGAGCCTATGTTCACATTTGCCAAGTTACGCCGGCCGTATTATACCTATAAGCAAATATAAAAAAAATATAGATATCACATTATGTTTGTCTGCCATTTATTTATTTTAAATAATAATAATTTTACAAACGTGTCTCAGCCATTTTATGAATACAAGTTTTTTTAATAAACTGTTTATTAAGTTGACTTTATTGCGTCTGATGACGAGGTCGTAAGGTCAAACCGTGTTTCTTACGTCACCCATTATTTTAAATTCATGATAATTCCTATATGAAAGAGGAACTTTGTATTCTTAGCCGAGCGCTGTTGGAAGTTTTGCATAAATTTGAAACTCGACTTCATATTACACGAGCAACCACTTTCGAATAAAATAAATAAGTTTAAATCTAATCGTTTTGGATGCATCCGATGCCGATATTTAAAAATATCAGATATATCGTTATTGGCGATATTCGCTTGGTGATATATTAGATATCTACTCGGAAACGCACAGATAAATGCGATAAAATAAAATCATATCGGTTTTGTATCGGTAAAAGCATTTATCCGAACATTATTAGTTTTATATTCCACCGAGTCTCGTTGCAGACATAATACCCCATACCTATCTTCTATAGGCACCTGTGCGTCATTCAACTGGTTTTAATGCTACTAAGTTAATAAGTAATAAAATTAAAATATTATCATAAAATATTGTAACTTGCTCCTTACATTACAAATCTAATATATATGGATTTCTTGTCACGATGTGTGTGGTCGCGTGGTCCTCTGAAACGGCTGAAAGAATTTTAATGATTTTTTTGTATATTTGGTACGTATGAGAATATAGGTCGTAAAATATTTTATACCCTTCTATGGTGTTTTGCTTTTAATTTTTATAGCAGGCCAACGTTTGCCGAGCCAGCTAGTACATTTATATAATACCTACTATCTGTCCCGACAGACGTCATCCTGCCCGGGAAAGCTTCAATCGATACGGCGACAGCAGCGCCACCTACCGGGTCCCATTGTCAACCAACTCAGAAACCTCTCGCTCATGCACAACAACTTGATAAACATTATAATATGATCAAATGTATAGTTTTCGATTCTATAAAAGATATACAGACAAACATTCATTTTTATATATCAAGATTATTTCGTTGTATTTTTGGAATATAAAAGGAAATTAGGTTTTTTGGTTAAGACCCTTTTTTCCTGTCTCAAAAATGTATATTTTCATCAGAAGATTATTAGTTATCTAAAAATGACTTTAATTTAAAGTGCTTTTAAATCTGCTGTCCCCTAAATGCCACGTCTCACCAAAGGAAAAATATTACCCAATAAACATATCAATGTTCTTAATTTATTGGTCATACTTCATGCGAGTTTTTAACACGTCTCTACAAGATATCTATTTAAATCCAGCACATTTGCATTCTAAATTACGTAGACGAATTAAAATCATAGTCACATTATTTTAGAGATAAGCTCTTATTAGAGTCTTTGATGGCAACTAGAAGGGGTATTTGCAGTTATATTGATAATTGCCGTGTTCAGAACTTAGATTTTTTTATTCATACAGTCATCATTCTAATCTATTACATATAATAAAATTGTAGAGGTCAAATTTCTGTACAATGAAAAAAATTGCTACAAACCGAGTCAGGAGGATGTAAGAAGTGAAATAGAACTAATTTAGATTTTTTTTCTAATCTCCGGAACGACTGGACCGATTTACATGAAATTTTGTATGGTGGTAGCTTATATCCCTGGTCCTTATATAGGATACTTTTGATCCCGAAAAATTAAAGAGTTCCCGTGGGATAGTTAAAAATGCTTTAATTATTTAAACAGCTTATAACAGACTGAAAGTAATTTCTCTGCAACGGAACATAATAGAAGCGGGGATTTTGACAGGGTGTGGTGTCGGGGAGAGAGTTTTATCTTATATATATAATATATAAAGTTTTGTTTCTTTGTTTGTTTGCTTGAACGCGCTAATCTCAGGAACTACTGATCTGACTTGCAAAAAAAATTTCAGTGTTAGATAGCCCATTTATTGAGGAAGGTTATAGGCTATAAACCATCGCGCTAAGAGCAATAGGAGCGGAGCACCAATGCAGAATGTTTCAAAATTGCGGGGGTTTTTTTACTTACTTTTGTTTAAACTATTCCACGCGAACGAAGTTGTGGGCAGAAGCTAGCTTTAACATAAGTGGAAACTAAACTAACATAAAAAAGTAAAATTAAATAGTAAATACAATGCAGTTGTAATTTTAAAAATTGTTTTACGGTACCGATTGTTTGTGTTGAAAATATCATTTCAACACGTGGCCATCATCGAATCCGCGTAAGCCCTGCCAGGCTCCGGCAGACGCGGCCTGATCGAGGAGATCGGTAATCCTTTAGGTTGCCGCCAAAATTAATCAAGAATCTCTCAATTAGTAAATAATTGTTAATTTACAGCATTCATGGAGCCAGACCATCTCGCCAAAAGGTTCAGGAGGAAACGCTCGACGGACGCCCAGAACTCTCACACTAGGCGGAAACGTGAAGCCCCCTATGTCATATACCCAGAAATATTGGTCATCGTCGATTATGACGGATATAGGTAAGATAACTTAGTTTAGAAGTTATGGAATACCAAAATGTATAAGAAGATATATATTGTTTGTAATCATGTTAATGAACGGTAACATTTTGAAGTTTTTTAATCCCATATTATATTTAGTAAACTCGCATATCCCTTGCACAATAAAGTTTTTAGCCAAGACTCCTTATTGCATGATTCCGATGAAAGTTTTTGTTATCTTGAAAACTTATTAGTCTTTGAACTCTTTGGTTGAGTGGTCTAAGTATTTGCCCGACTAACTCATTAAAAAGCAAAAGTCTCAGTTTCCAGTACTGGCATGGTAAAATTAGCAAAATAAATTTTCGTTAACAACTATGGTCTGGGGAGTTTGGTATCAATACCATCATTGTTGTATATTAACCATAATATTGTTAAGGATGTATGTATTGAGATCTTGTATTGTTTTTAGATTGCACGGTGGCGATAATGTTCAAATTAAAAGATACTTTGTGTCGTTTTGGAATGGAGTCGACTTGCGATACAAGCTGCTGAAGGGGCCCAGAATCCGGATATCCATTGCTGGTATTATTATATCTAGGGTAAGCTATACTTCGATATTTCTTTGCCATGTAGAATATTCTAGATATGACCATAGAGTAGGGTTTCCAGAGTGAGTTTTAAAAAGTCGTAATTTGATGCATTATATGGCATTAAGGCCGCCGTCATTGTTAGATACATTTTAATGCTTATGTTCGAGATACGGAAGTCCAATATATTTTTTCGGATTTTAGAGGGAAAATAAGAACCGAATTTGCTTATAGGGACTAACTAATTATTTCGACTTATAGAAGGTTCAGATTTCGAGTAATGGCGGTTTTAGGGATTGAAGGGAAGGGAACACAATTTTTTTTCGAGTTTGGGAGGTTTTGGACTTATCGAAGTTCTGCTTAAAGAGGTTCTACTGTAATTAAATTAATTTCAAGAATTGTCGTTACAATTCTCTATTGATTTGTAAGAAAGTACTAATATGTAAAAAATACATGGATAACTTAATTGAATCAATTTGGTTGAATAGACACCGCGGTATCCAATGACATTGAATGAAGTTCATATATATATGGTTCAATTTGGTTGATTCACCGGAATTGAAATACAGCAAGAACCGTCTAATATTAAGCTTAAGTTTTAAATAATATTTGAAACTTATATTGAAGAATTTTTAATAATAAGTAAATATCATATACAAATCAAAATGCTTATAAAAATAAAGTTATGACGACATGAGTTTGAAGCCGACTGTTTCGTCAGTCTCAATACAAAGCTCTTCTATAAAAGTATTCTTGGATTTAGGACAACCTTCTAAGATCGCGTCCAACATTTCCGTGCATGTCCTCTTTCGTTTCCTGGCAAATAATAATATACCTAGTTTAATCTTTGAGTACCGTGGGGATTTGGAATGACCTCCCAGCTGAGGTTTTCCCACAGCGCTACGACATGGAGTTTTTCAAAAAGGGTGTCATAAAATTTCTTCGAGGCCGGCAGCGCGTTGGTGACATCTCTGATGTCGCAAACGTCCATAGGCGACGGTAACCGCTTTCCACCAGGAGGGCTTTCCGTCAGTCTGTTTGCTGTACTCCAGCTATAAAAAATCTTCTAGTTGAAAACAATCAATATACGAATAATGAATCGCTGGTCCCTACAAGGGCCGTTCTAAGGTACTATGGAACCAAGAACAACATACAAAATAATCTAAATTTCAAAAGTGCTCAACGAACATAATTATCCTATTTCAATTAGTGTTTTTTAAGTTCCAAGTTCATATTGGGAATATTCGCGACTCTTGTGCCTTTAAGATTAGGCTATACCATGTTAGGACGTGCAGAGATAGTATTGCATCAGTTTTCCGGCGAATCTCACGCGCTCCCACCGCGCTTCCCGCGCGGTGGTAAATTCTCACTCTGATTGCCCCTCGCTAAAATAGGCTGCGTACACACAGAGTCAACTAAGACAAACGAATATTACCCGGAATCCAGCCGTGTGGCGATGGAAATCAATACAATATATTCCGTTCGACGAAACTTACACATTGAACCAAGGCCAGGTAATCCGATTCTTTGGCTCTGTGTGTACACAGCCTTAGACACACGACGGCGCGGGATCATATTTAAGCGTAAAGCTGTATATCACAGCACTATATACTCACCTATATTCCCTCAAAAATTTCTCGTGTTCTCCCAGAATACTCTTCTTCTCTTCAACGCTAATAACTTCAGTAGAATTCCTTAAAGTGTCCAACTTCTTATCTAAAGTCTCTATTCTCCTCTTTATCTCTTCTATTTGTGACTTTGCAATGTCAGTAGTGGGCAGTGACGTAAGGTTTTTCAAATTAGATTCAGCTGATTTTAACTTATCAGTGTCGGACTTTAATTGCTCAGTTAGACTTTTGAACTGAGAGTCAAAGTCTATCGGAAACATTGTAATCATGCAAAAAAAACCAAAGTAATATATTATAAAGTAATTGAAATTCATATGTGTGGTTCATAATTAAATATTATTTACAAAAGAAACATAATACTTTTACGAGCTACAGGACTCGAATTAAAAGGCCGGTGGAATTCCTATAGAATTAATTAGAAATATACAAACACATATAAAACAGGTACAAATATAACTGGATACCACTAGTACAAACTGCACGATTCAATAACACGCGCAAATTCCGCCACTATATCGCGTATCGAATGTACACGTCTTGCTTTGATCGTGGTTCTCGCTAGACTGCCTCATCCCTCCCTTCGGGTGTTTCTTTTATTTTGTACAAGTACAATATGCCTCGACGCAAAACAATAACAACAAGAATTAGTTCGACACACCTGCGCAATGACGGCCATAAAACAAGTACAATAACATTATAATACTTTTCTTAATTACAAATTTTAAACACAAAGTAAACAAAAGACGTCCAACGTCCTACGGACTCTACCACATAGGTTGCGGGAAAAACGGGGGACCTTTTCTACCTGCTTAACATTCGATAAGTTAAATTTGGTAAGTTCCATGGTAAAGAAAAGAGTTAGGAATGAATAAAAAAAATCTCACGTTTTTGCTTATAACTTCTGTAATTTTTAATTTAGGGCAAAAAGTTATATAAACATATTTGTAGGCAAAACAATTTGCTACAAATTATGACTTCGCAATTTTTTTGTAAGACGCATAGTTTCCGAAATATCGCGAAAAGTGTTTTCACCACTTTTTCCAAGATGGCGGCCGGGGGACAAGGGTGGCGACCCCACAAACTTGAGGTTAAGCTTCTATTGACCCCCCACACATGTCCCAAAAATAAAATTGCGTCCTCTAACAAATGCAAAGCTCATGTAACATTTCAATGGAGTATTTTAACAGATTTAGAATATAGCTTAAGTTATATTATACTTAAGTTCCCGCCAAAAAATTCGAAAATGTTCGAATTGAAGAAGGCATTGCGCAATTGTCTATTATTTTACCATCAGATCATTCGCAATATCAGCTAGTCAGTGTATAAATTACTGCGCATTCATTAGAAACATCTTGTAATGCTGGTGTCGCGCCAAAGATAGTGTTAAAGATATTGACTGTGTCTGAATGCGTCGTCTAATTAAGAGCCTTAAAAATATCGCTGTTATCGAATAGCCAAATTAGTCTATATACATCACTTATTTGTAAATATTTAACGTCGTTATGAATTAAAAACAATATCGCATCATAATTAAAAACGTATTACACCCATGGCCACATTTGCGTGAAACGGCCTTTAGCTGTAACATTATCCCAGATGAGGCCTCATCACCATAAGCAACGAATTGCTTATGGTGAGTCAAAAATAAAAACATGATTTTTTTATCTATAGTTTGTTCCTGTCTTATTTCGCGTTTTTTATTTGTTTGTAACACCTTACACCTCCATTATATAGTTATTTCGAAGAGTGTAGGAACTTTATATTTTAAAACGACCAGAAAAAGAAAGAATCAGCACTGAACTGCGTAATTTTTAAAACAATACTCTGTTGTACACAAAGTAATTCACATATCAATAAATATTAAATTATATTACCTTCAATATCGTCATCGCCGGCAACATTGTCTGCTTGTATAGCAACATAAACCTTTTGTTTTCCATATAATTTGCATTTTATTTTACCAGACTCGCTGAGTGCATCTAGCGCTTTTTGCACCGCCGTCTTTGTATACGCACCACGTAAATTTACTGTCACGTCAGCACATGAATATGGACGATTTGTGTCCATTAAATACTTCAGAACTACTTCGTTAGCCATTATGGTGATTAAAAATTAAAATATTATTGAGAAAATACTACGCAGAAACTTCTAAATTCTAATTTGCCGCCGTGTTGACAAAAAAGACATTGACGTTTTTTTATTTTTCGGCGCCAGACTAGTGTTTGAAGACGCTTTAGTCACCAGCCTTGTATCGATTTAGTAACGCATAAACTCGATAAAATTGTAATTATGATGTCTTCAGCATTGTAAAGTAATAAAATGTTAAAAATAAAGAATACTTTATACCCTTTATTTCATTAGCAATAATTTTAATTTAAAATTAGTATACGTTTTACCTATAGGTATACCTAGGTTGATTTTATGTTTAATAAAGTACCTATTGTACAATTTTGATAGATTACATAACATCATTAGGAACGACGTGTGGATGTTTCATTATACCTAATTCAGATCATGGATTGATTTGATTTTATAACCATATTATCATATAGAAAAGTACACAATATCGGCTATATTTGATGAAGATTGAATTGGTTAAAAACGGGAAATACAGAATCAATTTGTATAAATTACCAACACCTGCAATATTAATGAGATAAATGGCGGTTATTTAATTGTTATACATACTAAAAACCACATGTCGTAGTGAAAACAAAAACAGACAGGCGAACGAATGAAACTAGTTTTGTTACTAAGTTGCGAAATTAGCTATTAGTAGTGGCGGGCTAAATTTCAAGGTGAGGAAAGTTGCGCGATTGAACTTATGAACTTATTCAACCTATACCTAAACGTTTAAAAGATAATTTTCATTAAATCATTCACGAAATTTATTGTCCGTTTCAAGGACTTCATACTGCCGAAAGCAATATCATTTAAATAAATATTTGAGATTTAAACAAGAAATTTTAACACGTGTTCAAAAATGTGATCGCATGTCAAATAAGCTTCTAATTTGAGATAGCAGACGATCTTTTATTGATTCTGCAAATACTCACAAACTGATCCCGTTCTTTGAATTATTTTATGCAGTTTATAACTTTTAATTACCCTTACCATTTTTACAGGGCCGTGATGCCACGCCCTATTTAGAAAGAAATCGCGTAGGACGAGATGCCATTGACTCAGCTGCAGCCTTAACAGACATGGGCAAGTATCTGTTCAGAGAACGGCGGCTTCCAGTCTACGACATCGCTGTCGCCATCACGAAGTAAGTAAAGAGTTGTTAAATAACTTAGTCGATAAAATCGAAACGATTAACGAATCGCTTTGGTTAATCACTAAACTATTTTTTAAAGTCGTTTGTCGAACCTTTTGCAAAGCCGTAAATGCATTAAAAAATATTAAAAATTGTCGAACCTTGAAGAGATTATAGCCATTTTTTGCAATGTAGGTTATTTAATCAATGCAACTTGAAAGAGTGTTTAAAAATCATGAGATTACCTATTCCTATCTTCACCTTCAGAACACGATAGAACCAAACTTATTGTGTAAAAACTGTTTTTAAATATAATACGTATAACCGATATATGACCTGGTTTAAGAAGAAGAAACGATTTGAAGATCTTAAATATTCGTTATTCTAATTAACGATCTCATAGTTCGTATTTACATATAAAATATACGTTTAAAGATAAACATTAAGATTTAAAAGCTATGAATATTTACTTATTTTAAAATAGTTTGTTATTTTGAATAAACTTAAACTTTCTTTAAGGCCAAGGTTTCGGCTGTAATAATTTACCTATTAACACAAATTTAATTTATTTATCCTATAGTTTTACGAAACAGCATTAATTTTACAATACTAAATATATAATTACTGTTCATTTTGGCAACATGAAAAGTTACGCGGTAAAGGTAAGATGGTAAGTGTATTTTTACCTACATTTGGCGCCATTATTCCAAGTTTTTCGTATTGGTTATGTATTTTATTCGATTAGCTAATTAATCTATTACGGTCAACGAGTTGAATGAAGACACAAAAAACTAATTTGACCAACAGGTATGACATGTGCCGTCGACGCAAGGGTGGTCGCTGCACGAAAGGCACCGCTGGTAAATTAATTTTGTAAAAGAAATGTTTTATGATGGACTGCATTGGTATTGACAAACATCTCGGCATTAACATGCTTGCCGGTGAATTAATTGAGCTTGTTAATTTTAATTTATAAGGTAAAGGATTTGGTAATGGCGCTAAATATTCGTCCACGACACAACACTAGCTGCTTGCACAAGGTTTTTTTTTCTGCGTCTACGGTTTATTTCTTATCGTTCCATGATTTGAAATAAACGAAAATACGAGACAGTATACCAAAATAGGCGTTTTATTTGAAAATATTGTATAATTTCCGTAAAATTTCAGACTAGACATGTGCAGAAGACAATATGCGAACGATGCGTGCAATAGAGGGACAGCAGGTAGGCGTGTTTCTAAGAATCAGTACCTCCCAAAAGCACGCCTTTTCTCTCATCAAATGTCCCACACCTTTTTGTTTCACGTTTGTTCACTTGGGACAATATTCCATTGAATCGTACCTTCCAATCCGTGAATCATATTCGCACCTTGTGAATAATATTCTGTCTTTTTCTGTAGTTTGTCTTCTCTTCTAGATTCATATTTATACATCAAAAGTGTTTATTGTAAATATATAATTTCGTAGTTTAGTTTGCATTGATCATATTTATTTATTTTGTATGCATTGTTCGTCATCGTTTCTTAAAATCGATTTTGTTTTTCTAGTTTAGCTTCATCGTCATATATAATGTTACACCAGTACGTAAATAACACTTTTAATAGTTAGAAAAGCATGTAATTATTAGATTACCGGTCTATATTATATATTTTCGTATTTAATAATATACCAAGTTTAGGCATATATTTTATATAATACTTATTAACAATGTTGTAAAATTAAATTATATTTGCGTCGTATTTAATGAGAATTACTCAAGTGCAAAGCAAAAGTTCAATAAGTTTCAAAGATCACTAGTAGATCTTCGGTAATTACAATTAACTGCAAGAAAGTTGCGTAACCTTATTAGTTGTCCGACTGGTCCTACCTTAAATGACACAAGATACGAGGCTTGCGAGGGCACAGTAATATTTTAAGTATCAATATTCATTAAAGGGCAGTATGAGGACAACACTATAAATATCGATTTAGTTTAACACTTAATCGAGTTTACATAACTTACAAGGTTGTATACTTAATACAACACCTTTGTCACGTCTTAATAGTATATTATACTATCATCTTTGCAGACCAAAATTATATTTATCTGAATAGAGATATGAACTCAAGCATATTAAAACAATGATATGCATAATCCGTGGTTAATATTGTACATTATAATAATAATATCGGAAGTACATGAAACGTGTAACAACTATAAAATAAGCAAGAGTTTATATTTTTATGTACTTTCTACATTAATTTTCTATATTTTTCTACCTACTATTATAGATTTATTGTACCTCTTTTCTCTGAATTCATAGCCTATTTAATAGTACATAATCATTATTTTCATATAGAGATGACTGTATCAGCACCGGTTCTCTAGCCTTATTCAACAAATAAATATAGCATAAGTAGTGAGGGACGAAAGAAAAAAAAATCGGAAGTTTTATAATAATTACCGACATTCAATCAACAGTCGTCTTAATGTTTTTAATTTGTTATAAAAGTAAATAATCAAGTTGTGCACTCGATTGTTTAATTTTAATACAAATACTGAGTAATTAAGAATTGCTAACGCTGCCTGGTGTATTTATTATAATAAAATAATGCATATACAATGTGTATTAATATTATTATATGTACGCTATTTAATAAGTTGCTTTGCATGATTACTATTATTAAATTATCACATTTTGCATGCTTCATACAAGGATTCAACATTAGCTTCATAAAATGTAAGTATATTATCACATATTTTTTTATACCTGCTACATTACACATCGGACCTTTAAAGAAAACCGTTACGTGTTTCCCTTTTATCTAAACTCGTTCTCCATCCACCCTTGGTCGTTAATAATGCATTACTTCATTTGGCTTAAAGGTTTTTGTAAGCAAGCCATAAATTAAAACAATAAAACTTCAAATTAGAGGAATGTAGTTTTTCGTATAATTACCTATGTCGTTTTATAAAGGTCGTTCTAGAAACTAAGGAATATTCATTTATCCTGGATTTTATCAATCAATCAATTTTACTAATACTAAGCTAATTGGGATTGTTCACTTTTTTTCAATCTAGCTATTTCAAAAACCATTTCGAGGAATAGTGTCCCTAATCATTTCTGTCTAGTTAAAATTCCAAAAAACATACGATCTTTTTGTATTTTGTAAGAATTGTGTTTGACCTTTATTTGACCTTACTAAATCCAATCAGGTGGGCCGTCTGCCTGTTTGCCTGCTTCAGGTGTAAAAAAAATTGTAGCTGTACATTATTTGATTTAAGTTCTGTAACATGGATTTTTCCGTAAAGACCACTTTAAAATTTTTTACGATAACTATAGAAAATAATAATGGTTGAATACGAAAAATTATAAGCCTAGCGACAAAAAACACTAAAATGATCACGATACTTAATGAGTAATGACAGTGATATTATTAAATTAAATAATATCACTGTATTAAATAGTATTAGCACAGATTACTATGATTAGTAAGTTTTATTATTTTTGTTTTCTAGGCAAAGAAATCAATGTAAACTTGTCCCTTATGACGTCATCGGAGAAATAATTTTAAAATCGAATTATACAAAAACTAACGCTTAAAATACAAAAATATTCAAATTAGTATCTTAAAATACCCTATTTTACGTAATAAAAATATAAAATCAGAGGCTATTTTTTTGTGAACAATCCCCATTGTTTACGGTTTTGATCTAATGACGAGTTTCTGTGAGTTTTACAATTAATAAAAACCATGTCTCCTGCTTACTTATTGCTACATATGATTTTTAACTCTTATATAGCAGCGTCTTTCGGACTTGAAACTCATCAGTGGGTCATAGCTTTAAATAGACTAACTATGAAAGCAATATTAAATCGTATCAGTCATGTCATGCGTAATTTAGTTCTCCATTTTCAAATTCCTGATACCTTTCTCTCCTTTATCCTATTTGTTTATAAGTATTTTAAGTCTAGATTTAAACAAAACTTTAATATGTAACATTGCCTACTTCTCTTTTTTGTTTTAATAATTTAACTATCTTAATAAAACAGAGTATATAAATTGAACAATAAATAATTTAGAGCTGGATGAAGTTTTTACATATATGTCCAAATGTACTTAGTAAAAATATTTTTTTATTATTAGATTGATTTTGCCACTTAATTTTTATTTAATATTTTAACTTCTTTATCGAATATAGCTCAATCTATCGAAAAAATACTAATCATGTCAGATATTGTTTTTATACTCATAAAATGTACAGGATTCGCTTACGTTGGTGGAGCGTGTGTTGTGAACAAGAGATTAGAAAAAGTTAACTCTGTTGCCATCATTGAGGACACTGGTGGCTTCTCCGGAATCATCGTTGCCGCTCATGAAGTTGGACATTTGTAAGTTTCAAATATTAATTCCTAGACTTTCTTTATTTTTAACTCATCTGTGTCGACTGCTGACGGGCCTCCTCAAGTTTGCGCCATACAAGTGCGCCATGTAACTAGGTCCACAGGTTACTTCATTCATTCCTTATGTGACCTTGCGCTAGGGATGTTAGATACTAGCCCAACAAACCTAGTATTAATGTAACTAAAAGCTGGTATTTGAAAAAAAATGTTGGTATCTGTTAGTATCTGGTGTTTGTTATTGTTTATTCTACTAAAATAATTGAGCTTAAGGCCTAGTTGCCAAGCCATAAATGCATAAAAAAACAATAATTTGTTTAATAAAATAATAGAAGAACAATGTTACCTTTAAATCAACGATTTCAATTTACGATAAAATCAAGTTTCACTATGAAAGTCGATTTTATTATGACATGTTTTTTTTTCAAGAGTTAAAATAAGTCTCGTTATGTTGTAACAGACGACATCACCGTCAATTTCTCTGGCAGTCCCATATACACTATTTATACTGAAAGTTGGTATTTTAGCCTACCAACTCAACTTTCAGTTGGTACGTGGTACAAAACCCTAAAAAATGGTAAACATATCAAGAAATTGGTACATCTAACATCCCTGCCTTGCGCAGGTCATTGGTCTATCGGACTGGAGAGCGTTCTACAATTCGTTTACCAAAATAAAGTGTCGACTACAGGATCCATCTACTCCATAGGCCCGCCCACAGCACCATACTTTATGGGACTGAATTTTATGATATCTCATTTTTATTGCAGATTCTTATAGTTTAAACAAATTCAAATGCGAAAGCAAAACTCCCGCAAGTTTATTATGCAGTTTCTGAAAAAAGTTTTTATTTTTAAATTAATTACTTTCGCAGCTTTTGAAATTATGTTTTTTTTTAGTTATGTCATATACTTACTATTTTACTTAGAATATTTGGAGAAACTAAGACTAAAAAACTAAGAAAAATATTATAAGTTGATTTATTTTAGTTTCATTTTAATACAGCCGGCTATATCATTTATATATTGACCACTTTATAAATTGGTTCTTCGAGCCGGATAACCTTGCAGGTATAAGCATTTTTTTTTAATAATAGAGACATTTTAATTTTATAGGAACACCTAAAATACAGCATCTTTGTAACAATAACTGCCGATTATGTAATATGGGTTTAAACATTTTTTATTAATATTGTATTGCAGACTTGGAGCAGTCCACGACGGAAGTCCGCCGCCATCGTACTTAGGCGGTCCGGGCGCTGAGAAATGCAGATGGGAAGACGGTTTCATCATGTCAGATCTCCGTCACACTGAAAAAGGATTCAGATGGTCATCGTGCAGTGTCCAAAGCTTTCATCATTTCTTAAAGTAATATTTTAATTGTAATTGCTGTATACCGGGATATATAGACTCAGAGTCCCTATCCTTGATTATGCTGACGCCATCTATTTAAATTGAAACGAAGAAAAACTTAATAAACTTGATCGTCTCCAAAACTTCTGTATAAGGTTCATATTTGGCCTACGGAAATATGATCACGTCTCTGAATTCCATAAAAAAATTCAAGTAGTTCTCAATTCATGTTCGCCAGAATACTCATATTTTTTGTGTTCAGTACAATATCTTATTTGTCCTGAGTACTCGTTATTATCTCAAAGAACGCTTTGATTTTAATTCGTGCTCCCATAGCTTACGGCCTTCCATTAAACTGAAACTAAACACCCCTGCGCATAGTTCAACTCATAGCGCATAGTTCAAATTAGTAGTTCAACCTTCTACAAAAATACTTTTACCGTCATGGCTATAAAACTTTGGAACGCGCTGACAGTTGCTATCAGACAAACAAAATCCTACCGATATATTTTAAAGCGATGATCAGAAAATATTACCTGTTCTTGGAATATGATGATATTTAAATGTATGTACATATCTTTAAACATTTATATATTTTTGTAAATATGTATATACAATTAAGTTAATAGTTAATATATAGAACATCTGTATATACTGCATTTACATATTTATTACTAGAATGCATCTATTGTCAGAAAGTACGCGGTAGCTCACGAGCATTGGCTTTACCATCACGTGAATGTTGAGGAGATCCAGCTCCTCGACAACACGGATATAATGAGAAGGCTCAAAAGGACAAAACCGTTTGAACTAGTGCTTTAAACAAAATTAAAGTGTGGTGTACTATGCTAACTTATTAAAGAACACATCAACAAAGTGACTTCCCCTTAACAGAGACAATAAGAAAAGTGCTAATGGACACTTTCTTAGTAAAATACTTTTAGTCAGTTTAGGTTATATTTAAATTACTTATCCGTCTTTTAGATTAGATTGTAATATTAATGTGGTATTTTTTTTTAAATACAACATTTATGAAAAAAATTCTTAGAATTGTAAGAAAGAAATTGTACTGTATATTATGTATACAAGCATCGTCATTATAATTTCAATTCATTCCTGGGTTTGTCTGGATGAGATCGCTTTCTAGTGATAAGACCGCCCCTTTTGCATAATGAGACATAGTTTTAGCCTGTAAGTTTTCTTATATTGGTGTACAATAAAGAATTATTAATTAAATTCCTAATTTTTTAACAAAATTTCAGTGGTGATACAGCAACATGCCTTTACAACTCACCGCACGAAGACGACTCGTTACCAAGAGTGTTGCCAGGAAGGTTACTCACATTAGATGCGCAGTGTCGAAAAGACAGAGGCACTAGGTAATAACACTAAAGAGTTATAATACATTAAAAATAAATTAACTTATAAATATAAACTACAACGCATATTATAAACTATATAAAAACTAAAACTAAATAAAAAAGGGGAAAAACGTCTAAAGATGAGTTAATGGTCCCAAACCACTGAAATGTATGTTTAAGTTTTATTATATCACGAAAGTTAATAGAATTTTAGACAAGTACCTTATTTTTATTCCACCACAATATAATTCAGAAGAGAGGAGGGACACACGCTTTCTACTACTTTGGAAGCGTATATCTCACCACCTGAATTAAAAAACTTTGTACGATTTTTGGAGTTTACAGGGATGAACTTGAAAATAGCGTACAAATATTTTTTTAGACATTTGCTTAAGATGGATATATGAACATCTATTCTTAAGGACAATAATCAATTTTGATCTTATTCGGTCTGAACCCAGCAGTGGGACGTTTATGAGTTGTTATTATTATTAATCCACGCATTATCATAGATTTTTTTAATGGTTGAGGAGTAAACTCCAGTTATACATCAGAGCTAACATACACTTTGAAACCTACTTAACGATATATTCAAATTCAAAACTTTTTATTCAAAATAAGTTCCACTGGAGAACATGAAGGTCATATACATAGGTTAAATTATTTTTCAACACACTTGCTCATAAAGTGGCTCTATGGCCAATTAGGCACAGAATGACACCCATAATCAAACTGTGAGTAAAAAAATAACTCACTAGTGAGTTATAGATTTTTTTAAAATTTTATTGGTTGAGTTGCTTTGTTCTTAAAAAAGTTTTTATTCAAAAAAAAGATCGTGTTCTATAGAACAAATAAATTAATGTTCCTATTGCTTGCTCATTTCATGCAACTTCTTATTTAAATAGATAATTTTAACTCGTACGTGTTTAATAAATAAAACTTTCACTCATATATAACTTTTTTTTTCTCTGCAATAAAAGATAACTTTAATTTCCCCATTTTGTACGTGGCAGAATAGGCGCAAACCCTATGCGCGGAAAATAAAAAAAACGTCATCCCTTTAGTCTGTGGCCGATCGCAATGCGCGCGCATAGGAAAACTGATTATTTTTCCCGCCATAGCGAAACATTTTTCACAACTCGTTTTCAGTGTTGAAATGATAGTTATTTATTAATTAAAATGTCTATAAGTACTAGTTACGAAGAAAATGATTTAGGTTGTACACCGCCCGATGTAAGATGTGAAGCCCTTAACGTTATGGAAAGTTTACTACCTGAAAACTCCAAGGAAAAATATCTATTTTATCTATTAAATAAAATGAGTTTTTGTTGTTATTTTATTCACAAGTGTGTTGAAACACGTCGTATGATACACGTGTGTGTTGATGATTACCGTCCTCCGCTCTCTTAAGACCCTCGCCTACGGCTCGAGTCTCAATGGCGCCTCGGCGGTAATCACCAATGTTACACACTAGTACCATAATGTACTATTTTTAACTTACTACTCTATGTACACCGCTTCGCAACGTGTTATTGCTGTTAAAGAGAAGAAGCGCAAGAAACTCCCCAGCAACACGTCTAGCTAAAAATTGTTTTTCTTTATATTTCTTGTTCCATTTATATTTCAAGTTCGTTTTTTATAGTTTTATACAGAAGTATGTTACAGAATGACTTTTATAGATATATAGAATAGGACGACAGACAGACGCACATAGCAATTATATGAATGTTTTGTTGTTTTTTGCTTGAAGTATCCACAAAATTTAAGAGATCGTGAAAATCAATACAAATATTATAATACAATTTCAGCGCGTGTTTCAAGGACGAGCGCGTGTGCGCTCAGTTGTTTTGCTTCGACGCGGCCAGCGGGTACTGCGTCGCCTACAGGCCGGCCGCGGAAGGCTCGCCGTGCGGAGACGGACAGGTACCCGCATTTCTTAGTACATCCTATGCTGTAGAATAGAGGGGTGGTAGAACCTTTTTTTTATTGCAGGAGTTCAGCAGACAGGCAGATGGCCCACTTTATGGAAAGCGGTTACCATCGCCTATGTACATTTGCAACACTAAAGGTGCTACAAATTCGCTGCTGCACTCTTAAGGGAGACTGAAACCTGGTCACTAATGCTGGAACACAACTCAAGGTTGTTATGGCGACATATTTTAGACCAGGGGTGGTAGTCATCCAGTCGGGCAAATGCCCCACCACCTACCTGGCTGTGGGTTGTTTTGCCGCCTCTTATGACAGGCCGCCCGGCCGCAGGAAATTGTATTCTTTCTCCGTTCCTGAACGGATAAAATGCCATGCTGTGAATCATTATTATGTGTGTTATCTGCGGATTATAGTTAACACGTATATTAATTATCAAATTTTCTTTACATTAATTAATTGTTATTATCTTCATTTCAAACACGGCATATTTTGGCGTTGCGAAAATAATGAAAGTACGATTCCATCGCGATAGTGTCAAAAATTCGTTTGCAACTAAATCCACAATAACTTCTCGAATCGCCGAATAATAGTAGAAAAAAATGGTATTAGCGTTAGCTGAAATGGCGTCAGGCGAAATGAATATCCAAAAGCTACCAAAACTTTAAACGTCTATTTCGAGAATTTCCGCTTATAAATATTTATAAAGATATAGTAGGTTGCCACGAGCACGCCATTGAAATTAAGAGAATACTGAAAATAGGCAAATCTTCGATTGAGACAATTGTATCCGGCGCTTTTGACGAGATGGTAATAGGAGAAATGGGCCCCTGTGATTACCACCCATCAGTACAACGTGTTACTTTATAGCTCGAAGTTTAAATTGATGTTACAATAGACGATTCTTCGCTATTTCGATCAAGTACGAAGATAACACACATAATGCCCGGTTTACATTATCCAGTCCAGCGACGAATCCAGCGCTGGATTGCTTACTGGCAAAATTACTGCGGCGAATCCGTTCCTTTTTTCATAGTTCCTTATTAACCTCATTAATAAATTCTTGTAGCAAGAATAATTGAGCACGTTTAAACATTTTCGAAACTGATTCTTCTTGAAATCATTGTCACTGTAGTGTTCATACTTCAACGATTTCTAATATAACTGGAATAATGTAGACTTTACAGATCCAGTCAAGCACTGGACTGGATTCTCGTTGGATCACTGGACTGGAATAATGTAAACCGGGCTTTATGCTGTTCCAGGCTTTATTATATATTCGAAGCCCTTAAAATAATTCTTGCGGAAACTAGCAATTTATAAAATGGACCGTGTTCTCCATATCAGTCCAGTCTCTAAAGAACATGAATATTACATTCCAGCAGTCTTATTCATATTGAGTTAGACTAAGTTTCTAGTCTTCTTTAAGAACCTTAATGCATTTTTTTCTTTACTTTCAGTATTGTATCAACGGTCGGTGTATAACGGAACACGAAAATATAATCCCGGATTATTCACAACACACGCCGAGTTACGTACGTCCAGAAACGAGTCCGTTCTACGGGAATATTACAAGGTCAGTATTGGCGTCTAATATCCGGATGTTAAAATCGAACATCCGGTTATAGTTCTTTGGATAATGGATAGTGTTAGCGTCATTATTAACTTTAAAAACGCGTTCCTTTTATGGTTTTCAAATACTATTTACAAAAAGAAGCGTATCATGTATTTTTAATACTGGTTATAATAATAAATATAACTGCAAAATTATCAACCAGTCTATGTAGTGCGTAGTAAAATAAGTAAATTTATGAACATTATTACACAGAGCAATAAATAGGATTTAAATAATTTTAGCTCTTATAATTTCACTATCAGATTGTTATTTATTAATTAACTTAGCAATATCCAAACATGTGCCTATATTTGCCCATATTTTGGATTAATTTTTTTTATTATTATTTTAAAAGCATTATTAGAAATTAGAAGTAATATTAAATAGAATAAATAGAAGCATTATTAATATTTTTTTATTATTGTAGTACATATAAACTGTTATGTTTATGTTAGTTTTTTTATATTGTAAGTATCTATATTATATTAAATATTGCTTTAAAATGTCATTACAATTGCTGAGAGCTCTTGCAATTACTTTACAGTACATTTATAAAACATTTAGCATACTATTTGATATAATATGATTGATGTTTAAGTCTTGTGTACAAATTTTATGAAGTATTTGCAACTATTAAGTATAATTAAAACTACGTTCTAACGGTTTCAAGTCATTATAATTATTGTTTCAATTTTAGTCCCAGGATTAAATTATTTTTACGTAATCACTGTTACTGTAGCCGATACTTCAGATTTAAATGAACAATTAAAGCGCAAACAAGCCATTTTAAAGATCTTCATTTTAACAAATATCGTTTAATAGTAAAGTGGGTATCACTTAGTTAAATTGGAGTACAGGTTTGCTTTATGTATAAATGACTAATACAGCAAAAGCACAATGCTGACGCGCAGGTGAGATCAACATTCTCATTGGAGTCAGTGTAGTGTGACATACACACACAGAGACTAATATTAAACTAATTTTTGTTACAAAAACACAAACAGTTACGAAGCGACCACACAACCGTACGTTTCAAGCACACAAGAGCCACAAAAATACAATTCAGACAATAAAAAGAATAACTACGGACAACCAATAACACCGCCATCAACGACAACCACAGAAAGCGTATTCAAATATTACCAATACACAACTAGGAAACCGCTCGAGTACTATACAGAGAAGACAACATCAACTACACAAAGATATACCTATCCATCACTTTTAAACAAATTCTCTATAACGTCAACGAAAAATCCTTACGACTTCAAAGATTTCACGACGGTGACTACGAAGCCCACAGCCAAGACTACGAAGCGTGGTTTCTATAGCAAGAACGACTACCAGAACTATTTTCAATCGACAACCAAAAGCCCGTATCAAGATAAAGGAGTGAGACCCGTTTTCAAGATAGGCACATATTATTCACAAGCGAAATCCAGCGACAACTCAATAAGACCAGATGCAAATGTCCAACAAGTACAAATAGAGCCAGCGAGACTATATTACGGTTACCAACGGAATTTAACGTCAGGCCAAGTGACGCAGCACTAAATTATCACATCGGTAAGATATGAACGGTGTGAGTCATGGAATAATCATTTCATCGTCGTTCATGTGCCTTGACTTTCGGATTTTGGAATTCATATCACAAACACTATATTCATGAAGGTTACTACCTGTCATATCATTTTGATGAAACCGAACCTCAATTTAAAACCACACGAAGTTATTGGTATAGGCTTAACATAAGGTGTCTTGCTTACTTATTGCTAGGTCTGTTGAATCTCTTACATTTGCTGAAATAAAAAATATGTATAGCCTTTTGTAGTCTTTCAAGAGCGTCAAAGATTTATGTATTCGGGTCAGCTCTTAGGTCATAAATGACCCAGAAACAAATTCTTATTATAAACTAGCTGCCCCGGCAGACGTCGTCCTGCCCAGAAAAGCTTCAATCAATATGCCGACAGCAGCGCCACCTACCGGGTCCAATTGTGAACCAACTCGGAAAACTTCTTTGGCTCATGCACGACAACTTTGCTAAAGACCATCACATGATCAAATGCATAGTTTACGATTCTATAAAGGACATACAGACAACCATTCATTTTTATTTATCAAGATAAGTAATACTTAATACCAATAAGGGCCAATATAGTCGACACCGATTAGAACTTGTTAACAAAAAGTTTTGAATTGAGTGTTCTAATAATCAAAATGTATTTTGACAAAATTTAAACTTAGAATATTTAATATGACCATACACATGTCTCTTGTACATATAACATAAATACTGAAAAACACTACAATATACAAAATACCCTTTCTACACTATTCTTTCAAAATAGTTTTAATAGGTTTCAAAAGTAAATATAAAAATTAAGACGGTCGTATATATTCTAATTTTGTAAATCTAGTTTATTTCTGTTCAATTGGTTCATTTTTATTTAAGATTAATAAAATGATAAAAAAATGAATACTTCCACTATAGTATACAACGGGTCTTTAGAGTCAATATAAATAGCTATATGTCGTTTGTAATTAAACGAATTAAAAAAATTCAGTCCTTAAAAACTTCGCTAATTAATGGATCGCTGTAATACGAATATGTACTTTTCTATTTATTTGTCCTTTTTTAAACAATTCAGTGAATTATTCAATATAATAACTGTACGATACGAACGATTTACAGCTATTTAAAATTAGAATACAGTTTACAGAAGTTGATTTATATTTATAAATAATTATAATATATACATATATACATACGGATTTATGTATAACATTAAAATGTAAATAATCACCCCTTTCTAGTGTCTGTATCTGTTTATTTTGCACTTTTTCTTTTCAGAGCACCAATAGTTTTCACTGTCTTTATAAATTTAGTCACATCATTATCAACATACCAGTGGCTAATAACGCATGTGATTCCAGAAACTTCTATTATATATACAATCAAATATAAGTCGATGTAATCCTGATTTTAACACAAACAAAATTCATTAAGTACCTCTAATTAATAATTCCTTCATTATAAATGTAAAAGCATGACGCGTGGTATAAATACTACGCATTTGTCAAATATTTGCATCCATGTCCGTGTTTTGTTACTTAAAAAGATTTTCCGATGTGATATACAGCCCTCGTCTAATACATTTAACAAATATATAAATTTAACTTCAATCCATAACTTATAAAGAAATGTAACCCTTAGTGGTAAGATTTTTACTGAGTAATTAGTTAGTAACCAGATTAGACGGATTAAATAGTATTAAAGCTGTTGAACTACATAATTTAACCATATTGATTCAGTTTGGTTAAAACTCGCGGTAATGAAACGATGATATTCAATGACATTGAATACTTCACTTTTATGTTTTCTTTACATGATTCATCCAAATTTAAAGATAAAAGCGAACCGTGCGTAATTCAATTTTTATTTTTTAGAAAAAAAAATCATGTCTCCCTTCTAATGTAAATTAATTTAACTCTATTATCATGTTTTTTTTTCATTCTAAAACCAATGTTTTTCCCAGCAGCCGCCATTAACGTTACAAGCCGGCCGTGCCTTGAAGACTGCCACGCTGAAGTTGCGACTACCCACATCGGGATGGCCCTTTGATGACGTCATACGCCATAAGCCATCCAAGGCGGTCCCTCCAGCCAATATAATAGCGCAGTATCACGCTTGTTTCATTTCTTGACGAATATCCGATTGGTAAAATTTTGGATAGTACCCGGTTAAACCGGTTAATGGGTAAAGAAACTTACAAGACTGCTGTTTAACTATGATTTCGTACTTTCTTTCTACCAAGCCAATGACTTCAATTTATCACAAACTTTAGTTTATAGAAAAAAATATTAAAATCAATATTTAATTATGTGATTTTTACAAATCAGTCAAGAAAAATAAAACTCAGGTATTATTCTAATACAACGAAAATATAGTATATTTTAGTATTATACGCTGCTTAGTTTTGAGTAATTATTTCCTCACAATTTTACCATAAAAATAGGATAAATATTCATGAAATGGAAAACGAGGTGATGCGTAAATATTGTGTGAATAAATGCCGTATGCGAGAACAAGACTTTTGATATATGTCTCGATACGGTACTGTGAGTGATATAGCAATGTGATTTGTGTTACTTTTAAAATGAACTATAGGTACATTTAGGGTATTTTTGTATGACTTATAAAATGCAAAGTTCGGATATAGAATGCGTGTGTGAAATGAGAATACGATGATTGTGACCGATAAATATAACCGGAAAATTATATCTATATAATAATAATTATATTTTTATATATATATATATATCCAACTATCCGTTACAGCTTGTAACCGGATAGTTGTGTTAACACTTCACTACTGGAATAAAACTGTTCTGCCTACATTTATTTCACTCGATGATCAAAAAAGAGACTACAAACATTATATCCGGTTTTTTTCAATTTTAAAATTCAGAAGTTCTACTCTAGCTTAAAAGTTTGTCGTTACAAGAACAATCAATACTTTCAAATAATATACACACTTAAATTAGACAATATTATTCAAAAGTAATAATAACATGTGAGTAATTCACTATTTGAATCTAGTTTTGTTCCTAATACTTTTTAATAATAACCGGTTAATATCCACTCATAAAACTGATTTATTAATTTAATGTTACTCTGTATCGAAAATACCGATAATTATTATTACTGTGAATAAACAAAACGTGTCACAGTAGATCCCTAGCGTTCCTACACTTGTTTTGATCCCAGAGTAAAATAAACAATAATTAGCTAAATTATTTTAAGATTCCGATAAATTACTCTCACCAAACTTAATGGCTTTTTCAGATTAGCTATAGATACAAAAAACTTGTTTTTGTGTGAAATATCATAACGTGACTAACGAATAACGTGACTAACGAATAACGTGACTGTGCAAGCCATGTACTGCTGATAAGAGCAGATATAATATAGCACCTGTACATAGATTTCATACGTCAATTGTTCACATTTTGTACACATGCATTCTAACCTTTTAGTTTAATACTTCCTGTCAGATGATCACAAACGTATAAAGGAATACTTTTTAGAATAAAACCGGATATTGTGTGAACCGGTTGTAAAATAAAAAGCAACGAATGTTATTATAACTGCCAAGAAGTGCCTTTTATACAGTAATTAAGCCAATAAATAAGATATTATATACATTTTGTTTAAAAAACTTGTGCGACTGGTTCGCGACCTCTGAACAATTTTAGTTTTAATTTACAACTATCTACTTTTAAGTTTTAAAATCCATTCTTTTGACATGCAACTTATTATTTTTTTACATCACCATTGTTTTTAATTTAAGTCTGTTTTTTTAATGTCTTAAAAATTATTTATGTGACATAGATCTTTATTAAAGTTACCAATGTAGTTTAAAATTGTATTGAAAAAAAAGATAATTTTGGTTGTATGAATTCTTTGAGGATACAGTGATTAATTTTTATACATTATTAAACATCACTTGCCGTTATGAATTGTTTATAACACCTTATTTATGTATAAATTGAAATTTTATTTCATTAAAAAAATGTCTAAATTTTAAGAAGAAAATATAGAAAATACGAATATGGGAATATACCTCGTTTTTCATTTTCCACTTTATAAATAAAGCAACAGACCAAAAACACATACCTATAGTTTTAAGGTAAGTGTGGGGCCATCCATTAATCACGTAACACGTAAAACGGTGAGGGGGTCAACGAAGTGTGGATATTGTAGGAGGGATCCTAAATTTCGTGGCATCACATTTTCAAAATCTAATATTAAACACTTAAAACACTATCCCCGCAAATTGCTATTGACGCCATTTTGGTGACGTAACCGTAGCCGAACACTCAGTACTGTTAGCATCACTGGCCGGCGAGTACGCGTACATATCGAGTTGCGGATGACGTCACCTGAATGTTAATTTGCGGGGATAATAGAAATTTGAACTATTAACGAAAATCTTAAATACATTTTCAACTCTATCTGTATCAGTAGTTTTTAAATGATTAAGAAATAATTGAAATGGAAATAAAACTGATTACGGAACTGCTATTTTTATACGAATATCTTAATTTATGCACCACCTACGTCGCTATATTAGCTAAAAATCTAAACTATAATAAATCTTCGAGTTCGACTTTGTAAAATGCGTTTAAAAAAATGAAAATAATCAGGGGATAATTCGGTCCAGGAGATTCCGAAAATACATTTTAATTTTTTGTCTGTCTGTCTGTCGTTAGAGCATCACATGAAAACTACTAAACAGATTTAAATAAAACTCGTCATTAAGCAAGCTTATATCCCTGGGCGTAACTTAGGATACTTTTTATTCCGATAAATGACGTCGTTCCCGCGGGTTAGACGAAAATACAGGGTGCTTCAAAAAAATGTATACACACTTTAAACTATTGTAGTTTTCCCGCTCTACAAGGCTAATGTTATATTTCTTCGCCAGGTGCCAGCATAATCGTCCCTCTATGTTATATTATCAGTTGGAATTTGTAATATCAACATGGGGGACGTACGTTTGAGTTTTGAAGAACGTAAGCAGGTTATTAAGTGGTACTGGAAGTTTGAGAATGTAAATGAAGTTCAAAGACAGTGGAGAAGGGAGTATGATACAGAACCACCTTCAAGATTAACAATTACACGCATACGAGACAAATTCGAAGTTCATGGAACAGTGTGTGATGTGCATAAAGGTCATTCAGGTCGGCCTCGAACAGCTACAAGTGATGAGTCATCAACGGCAGTCTTGGAACTGTTTCAACGCTCTCCTAACAAATCTTCAAGGCAAGGGGCACATGAAAGTGATGTAAGTGCTAGCAGCGTGCTACGCATTCTGAAGAGAGGCAAGTATCGTGTTTACATTCCAAGGCTGGTGCAACAGCTAAATGACGACGATCCAGATACGATGTACAGAATCTGTGGTGACTCGTACTCAGAATTGTATTGATGCTGCAGGTCACCAATTTGAACAGTATTAACATTTGTTATTTATGTTTCATTTACATTGGACTTTCAGCTTTCTATTTTCCTGAAATTTAACTTTGTAGAATGGTAAATAAATTTTCTATGGAAGTTCAAAGTGTGTATACATTTTTTTGAAGCACCCTGTATATAAAAAGATGGCACTGTGATCGCATCCTTTTTGAAAATTACAGAACGTATATGAATAAAACTCTATACAGAGCTGGCTTATATTCCGAATACACTTAGCCCGCTTGCATAACGATCGCCATTAAATAAAATTAGTTAATCATATTAAACTGCCTAAATACATTTTACACAAAACGTATCTAAGGTTCTTTAAACATATTTAGCGGCAAATCTTGCCTTATGCAAGACGCTAATTGTATTTAAGGGTGTTAAATGCGTTTAGTGTTTCTTAAATAAATTTAAGCAACCTTATGCAAGCGGCGCTTACGATACTTTTTAGCCAGATAAAGGATCTCGTTTCCATAGAAAAGACGGATTAGTTAAATAAATGGCGCTGCAATTTGCATTTTTTCAATTTACTAATAAATACCTCTGCTGTCATAAACAACATGTCATTCGTTGTATTACTACAAAGCAAGTTGGCTTCGATTCATCTCTGTTTTGTTGGGCAGTTGTCGAGACTTTTTTTATTGCAGGTTAGTAGACAGGGAGACGGCTCCCTTGATGGAAAGGGGTTACCATCGCCTATGGACATTCGCAACACCAAAGGTGCTATAAATGCACTGCTGTTCTCTTAAGGGAGACTGGAACTTGATACCTAATGCCGGAACACAACACAAGATTGTTATGGCGGCATACTCTAGACTAGGGGTGGTAGCCATCCAGTCGGACAAATGCCTACCACCTGGCTGTGGATTGTTTTGTCGCCTCCTACTACAGGCCGCCCGGCCGCATGAAATAATATTCTTTCTTCGTTCCTGCATGGATAATAAGCTGTATGGACTTAGCTTTTTTTGATGTTATTATATGCTTCATAACAAATAGGTATTTTTGCGTATACGCAAAAATGCCATTTTGTTGTTGTTGACTAAAATCTATGCATGTTACAATTTAGAAAGTCTTACCAGTATGCAAGTGTATCTAAATATTATATTTATATATTTGGGTATTCCAAATTCCAGTCTTATACAATCAACTAATTTTGTCACAAAGGTCAACTGCACTTTTGACTGTACGCCCATTTGTTATGAAGCCCTCGTTATATATAGAAAGTAATTAAGTTTTTTCGTAAGTAAATTAAAGCTACTCCCGATGGATTGTGAAACGACACAGCCGTGGGGCAAACTCTAGTACCGTTTAAGTTTAGTTAGAAGCATGTATTAGGTTGCCCGGAAAAGCAATAAAGCCGCCTATTGCTTTGTTTTAAAAGTACTTTTAGAAATGTTTTGTCTGTCATTTTGATGAGTAATAGTGTTATCTATCTATCTATCCTATACAATATGCATCCACATGTACATATAGCTCATACCCACACAGAAACATTGGCTGTTAAAGATCAATAATCAAAACAAATTTTCAATTCCCAACACCATTTAATTGAATACAAATCAAACGTAAAAAATAATCAAGCTCGCTCACTTTCGCCTAAAACAAACAATGCATTAAATAAAAACCACTATAAATTATATAAAAACAACAAAAAAATATAACACTACACCTTAAATACGGTATTTTTACTGTATTTCTGTCTGAAATTAAGCTATAAAATAAATATTAAGGGCCGCTTGCATAAGGTTGCTTAAATGTATTTAAGAAACACAAAACGTATTTAACATCCTTAAATACAATCAGCGTCTTGCACATAGCAAAATTTGCCGCTAAATGTGTTTAAACAACTGTCTATATGTTTCGTGTAAAACGTATGCAGGCAGTTCAATATGATTAACTAATTTTATTTAAAGGCGATCGTTATGCAAGCGGCCCCAAATGTTATACACTGGGATTACGAAAATATTTTGAATAAGCAACTTTTAAAAGGTGTAGTCTTAATTTCTAGGATACATTAGTAATTATTAACCTTGGCTTTAAGCTAGGTTTTGCTTTAAAAAGCTAGGCTTAATTTTTTTTAAATATCGCTTCATAGCGAGAACAACGCGTCATATCAAATAATACGATTTTATGTACTATATAGAATAAAACTGTCAAAAAGGTGGTCCTTTCGCTATAGTATTTTAAGCCAGTGTCTTTCAACCTTTTTTTAAACAGGTGACCCCCTTCACGAAACAAAAAATTCTAGCAAATTGTTTAATATTAAAACTATAAACGATTAATTACGATACAGTAACATTTTTACAATTATCTCTTTATATAATGTATAATAATCTTCACATGTCATATTTATAACTCAATGTCGGAAATATTATATAAATAACACACACGCATATATTTAGTTCTGAATTTGTTTGATAATCATATTTATTTATTGTATCGTCATTAAATCATTTATTTTTATTATAGATCCGATTGCTTGATTTTTTTTGTAAAGCGATCGTTTATTTTAAAATGAAAGACACTGGTTTGTAAACACTAGGAGGTTACCAAATGTTTATACACATTTTAGCAACCAATCAATGATTCACAAACCACAGGTTGAAAAACACTGCTTTAAGCCTTTTATATGTTGGAATAATTGTCTTGATAAATTATTTTATAAATAAACCCCAATTTCCGAAGGTACGTTTCTAACGAATCTATCTAACATTACCCATACTACATGTAACTACTTAATATTAAAATGTTATTAACCAGTTTTCACAGGTAGCTGTGATGTTCCGACGTTCTTGATCAATAGTTTAGCCAACATGCCAACAGACAGACAGAACATCAGACCGGCCGGCATGAACTTCCTTCCATTGTAATACCTAAATACAAAATTTAATACAATACAACAGATTTCCAAAGATTTTTTGGACTTCCTTAATTTATTTTTCTGTCTACAATCTAAACTAATAATGTATGAAAGACATTGGAATGGATGACAAAATAAAAATGTTTTTATAATATAGTATTTTTATTTACCTCAAAATTGCGTCTATAATGTGTTACGTTATACAAAGCACTAAAAAGAACTAATTATTAGTCAAAGTAAAAAACTAAAAGTAACAAGCTTGTGTAATATGGAATTTTATTTTCAACAAATGTGTAACACTGGTTAAAACTTGGCAATAATTATACAATATTGGTTGGTGTTTTAAAATAAAAAAAGAGGTTTGTGTTATAACTAACGTGACCATAACGTCCCGATTTGGGCGGGACAGTCCCGCTCTCAGGCAGTATGTCCCGCCGTCCCCGGTGAGGCCGATATAGTCCCGCTGTCCCCAGCGAGGCCGACATAGTCTCGGTTTTGCAAACAGACCGTTATTTTCTACGCTTGGTGAGGCGTTTCAAGTTTAGTGAACAGCATAATAAAAATTGGTGAGATTTAACCCTGCATTTTTCTCCGTGTACTATTTTGTCTTTAGTGCGTTGATTATTTATTTTGTGTTATTCTATCTTACTTATATAATAAAATACTTATAAAACACAAAATATTTTTTTTATTATATAATGCCGCAGATGTCCCGCTTTGACAAAAAATATAAATGGTCACGTTAGTTATAACTCAAAAGATCATAATATTACCTACTATCTGCAAGACTTAACTTGAGACCGAGCGGAATGCGCGCTCCCCTCCCGACCCCCGCCTTCTTACCGCTCTCGCCATCGAGTAAGATCGAGTCAGTGCTTCGCGCTTACGTCATTCGTGCGAAGTCTCAAGTTAACTCTTGCGGGTTGTAAAATGTCATTCAAATCAATTCAAATTCATTCTATGTCGTGTTGCCATGTCATTTTGGGTAATAACGGTTATTTCAGGTTTTACTTGAAGATATTTTTAAAAGTTGAATATGTATGGATATTTGGCACTGGATAGATATAAAAATGGAGAAAACCGTATTAAACAGAAAAAAAATATTACCCACCTGTAACCCATAAGACCTCCTAGAGTGGTAGTCGTTCCTAACATGAGAGTATAGTTTGATGGATCCTGGGTCAGTTGGTATGCTCCAACACCTGGAGTTACAGAATAATAATTTACTTTAATCTAACTTGCGTCCAGAGTTGAATACCTAAAGGTAGTTAAAAATTTATAGAACCACACACATTAGTTCTATAGAGGCAATTACAGCATTATTTTCACTCGTATTTTGCTACGGCTTGTGTTTAAACGCCTACCAGAAATGCACCTATTTTACTACCAATAAATTCGAAATACCTACCAGAATGGATAAATGCTCACCAAATTGTGTTTCCAGAAGTATTGTAGAAATGAAGCTATTTTCCTTTTTATGCTATGCCATAAAAATATATAAATGCCTTTAAAGCTAATTTCAGACCAAATATTTTACGTGATCGCTAAATAGATATTACCAATATTTTGTTTCTCCACTTCCAATTTAGTAATTTTTGCTGAGGCAAAAAAGCAAATGATCGAACGTACAATTATTTTTAATACCAAATATAATATTGCGTTGTTTTTCACTAATATTTCACTTATATATAAGAAAAATAGTGAATGGTTACCAGTCGGTTCTGGCACTTTAGTCTACACATAATCTAACCTAACCGACTGTTTAAAACTCCACATATTTAAATTTTCGGATACATAGTCTCCTATCTAAATAAATCCCGTCAAAAAACGTAAAAATACGTCTCGGCGACAAAATTACCAGATCATTGTTGTGAATTTCAAACTTCGATAATTAATTGAATATGTATTTTTTCCACTCTTGGATTCAGGTTTAATTTGATTACACTTAAACTATTTAGAATTGTAATTTTCGGTTTGAATGTAAGTGTTTTAGGAAAACAATATTTGGTGGTCATTTATCCATTTTGATAAGCAAAAAGAATTTAAATACAAAACGTACAATTATTCTGATGAGTGTATATTTATTTTGGAACGGAAAACATTGTTTTTTAGGCACCTCGGTATAGAGTGGATTAAATTTATATGAAGTAATATATTTTATTTGGTGCTTAGTCTAAGGGACAAAAAATATTTTTGGTGAGCATTTAAATTGTACCCTTTTGCTACTACTACTAAATCCAATTGCAGACAGCCACGTAATGGTGAGAAGTTTTTTTTTTATTAATTCGTGTCCTTCTCTGTCGTTGTCTCTAAACAATTTGTTAATCTTATAATCTAACACATCTAGTTTTTAATATTTTGAAAAATGTCGAAAATGTATGTAGTGGAACACTTACAAGCCAATAGATGGCGCTGTGCAATGATTGAGTTCGAAAACAATTCCCGAAACTACTTGTCCCACCCAAGCTACGCCTGTGTATTTAGACACATTTTTTACGACAACGAAAACCTTGCCACTTATTAAGCTAAATAAAAAATTGATTAACATAAGCAAAATAGGCAAAAAACATGTAAAATGGTGTAAGTATACCAATCTTATATATCCAGTTTTTAAACATATATCAACATAGTAAATTCAAATTAATTTATTCAGATACAACCGAGTCTTAAAGGCCACATTAAATTTTGAAAGATACACATGTTCTTGCCTGATAAGTTGCAAATATATGTAGTGCAATTAATTACGTTTCCTAAATTAATAAATTAACAAAATTAATTACTTTAAAATCAACACTGACAAAATTAATACATCTGTTTTAGAATTGACAATAAATATCAAGCATTTTAATGAAAACTGGTATTTATACTGTAACCTTGATTAATACATATTTCTTTAATTGATTTGAATAGATTCTGAAATAGATCACTCGATTTCAATAAAATAGGGCTTAACATTAATATTTTATTTTAATATTTCCTGCATGTTTCATTTCATTACTCTTCCAGAGTTCAAAAGATACGAATATAAAGCTTGGGAAGAAGATACATTGTATCCTTTACGAGAACATGGCTAGCTTTTGTCTTGAAAAAGACACTTGAAGGAGGTGAAACATTAAAATTATATAGTGATTCTACATAGCATCCTTTGCCTTACTGATAATCGTTTGTTAAATTTTAAGACACTGCTCAGCAATTGATTAACGAAAATAGTACCCATAAAGTCTTCTTAAGGATAAGAGGTAAAGTAACTCATAAATAACTGTCAAAAATAACCAATATCGAGAGGCAGTTTAAGTGACTGCTAAGAGACAAGATGGCAAGTTTTATTTGAAACAGCCATTGATTAGTGGCTTAAGAGTCTCCTAATTAAGAGATGGCTAATCCTTTCTTAACGTGATTATTATAAGTAAGGCCCCTTATGTACAGTGTAAAAAAGTGGATGAAATCACAAGTTACAGCTAGTATTGGTATAATTCACTTACCTAATATTGATCCAAATATTATACCAGCGCCCAAGGATGGTATTGAACCTGAAAAACACAAATAATAAAACTTTCAACATGATGCTTTTTTCACAATTATTGTAACACAATTCATGTCTAGCTATACTACTTCCACCATATCCTCATAGAAGGGCTCCAAGCTTCCCAACACACTTCAAATTCCACAAAGGATACATTCAGATAATGATTATGATTATATGTAGTAATTAAATATCATTCTAAAAATAATTGAATATATCTTTTATCCACAAGAGTTAACTTGAGACCTGACAGGAATGAACGCTCCCTTCCCGACCCCCGCCTTCTTACAGCTCTCGCCATCCCAACCCTCGCCTTCATACCGCTTTCGCCTTCGACGCGTAAGTACCTCGCGCTTACGTCATCCGAGCGAAGTCTCAAGTTAACTCTTGCGGGTTGTATCTATGAAGAGACATAATTTTGCCCGAATCAAATTTCATGATAATTGGTTAATGTCAACATAGGAAATTTTGGGATCAACTCTCAAGTCAAGTCAAAATACAGACATTAACAAAACTCTTTTTGCAGTACATTTGATCATCAATATTTAAAATTGATAGACCATTCGCTCACTGAAAACAGCTGCAGCAGTATGTTTTGAAAATCATTTACATAATATTTTATACTTAACAAACAATGTATAATTTTACACCACTAAGGTGTAACAAGTATGTACTGGAAATACTTAATTATTGTGATAAGAACTGATAGTAAAATTTTCAATACATTTTATCTATTATTAGCAATAACTTATAAGCAATTAATTAAAAAAGTAGGGCAAATTTGATTGAAAGTAGAGAAATAATGGACACAAAATAATTTGTCTGGGCTAGACCAAATTTATCTTTTTAGTTTTAAATATTCAATTGTTAATAGTTTGTGTAGAATAAATTATTTATGAAATTAAGTGTAAAATTAGAACATAAGGGCCCAATGTCGTTAACGTGAAACGGTGCAGTTTCGTGATGGACGTGACATGCAAATTTACGTTACCGTGCCGTAAAAATGTGCCACGATTTGACAATTTTACACATTATCTTGTGAAATTCGAATACATTTTTCACTCATGAACCTGTGAAATACTAGTCTCTTTCTAGATATAGACTGTGGTCTATACTGCTCCTGCTATTGTTAAAAAGATATAAACAATAATTTGTCATTTTTCTGCATAACTAATAGCTAAGACAATGAAACATCGATCTTATATCTTATACAATGTACTCTTTGAACTGAGCGAGTACATTGTAGGCACATATTGCATCTGACGACATCCAAGGTATCGTTGCCATGGTGTGGAGTAGCACATCACATCAATGTACCGCACTATGGCACAGCACCGTACCATGTTGAGGATGTTGTGATGTGGTGATGTGGACAAGCCCTTAAACAATTGTCTAGGACTGGTCTTTCCGACTTATCTTGTTATTTTACTAGCTTGTGTCTGGATTTTAGCAACTAAAGGACTAGTAAAAAAAAAAAATTATAGAATGAATACTTGAATTTGAAAGTAAGTTTGTGTGTTCTTTTCATGGAGATAGTTGATCTATGAAGCCAGATTCAGTGTTGCCTTGTCATATATGGAGCCCAGTTGTGCTTTAACTTGTAGCCTTTTTGTGGCTATGCAATAACATATTCAGTATAGTCTACTATAGCTAATCCGGAATGGCTATAAAGTTTAGAGTGGACTATGGCTGCTACTCAGCTATCCGGTGCAAGTAGTGGGTGCGCATAGTGGGTACGGGGGAAGGTATACTTGCCCTTTATGCCTTATGCAATTCCTAGGCTCCAGATTTCATGAAATATTTATTTTTGGTAAACATAACCCTTTACCTATTATTTCATTAACATTATTGTGATGGGTGGTGAAAAATCGCAACCAGTGACTAGTGGTTTAGATTAGGTAGCTTAGCTTCAGACCAAAGTACACAAGCTGAGTGAGTCAAGTGAGCTTGTCACACATTTACTATTTATTTTACAGCCATGATTAATAATTTGTCTCTATTGGCTTCTATTTTGAATATTTTCATAGTTACTCTTGAAGCGTATGTGCTCTGTTGTTTTTCCTTTATTTTTTGGAAGATATATGCTGTTTTTCGGTTCTTTTTCTGTTGATTACTGGCTTTCATTTTGACTTCAAATGGATTGTTAACTATGCAAGTGCAATATTAGTGAAAAAATAAATGAGGTTATGTTTATTCAAAGAACTGAAGGTCTCCAGACCATAGGGGTTGTAGTAGGGGTAAGCATGCCTCCCCCTTCCCCATTCCACCACCTCGCTACTTAAACTTCGTAAATGCTATAGATTTACCGAAAATAATAGCAGGTATTAATATTTATGAAATATCGAGAAATAAATAATTAAAGCACACACAAATAGGATGTTATAGGTTATATTAAATAAAATCAATTCTTCATAACAAAACACACTATCGGATATATAAAGGTAGATACAGCTCTAGAAACTCTACAGAATGACTAATCAAATCGACTACAATGTAACTGTTCAAGAAAATAATATTTATTACGAAATATGTGTTGATAACCAAACATACAGACCTGCTTTAGCATAGCCCATAATACCACCAGCCGCGACTGTAGCAGCGTAAGCAAATCCTAAAATATCGACGCCCATTATAATTTATTTTCAAATGAGCTTTAATTATTCAGATTAATGTAGTAAATTCAGACGAATTGTATTTAACTATTTACTCCAGCTACTCCTCTCCAGTATATAGAAGTACTCTGTGGCTACTCCACTCAGTTATATCAGTTATCAATTATCATAAAATCACAATTTAGGGATGAGATCTAAAATCGATTAATTGAAGAACCCATATTTCATTCCAAAAAAATCGATATGTAACACTAAATCGATAATTGATAGTTTGCTCTAGAAATTGACATTCGATTAATCATAAAAGAATGTCAAGCGAAAGTTAGCCCTACATGCCTCTATTGAGCTCATCACGACGAGTCAATAACCACGCACTCGTTAGTTGTTATCATATATTTCTTATTTTTCATTAAATGGAGTTTTAGGGATCAATCTTTTAGAACTAGATTTTTTGGGTGTCCATTCATAAAATTATGATCTAATCGATTTAAATATCGATTTTTTTCGTAAAGAATAGCATCCCTAGTCATTATCATTGGTAAAAAATAGCAATGTTGGCAATTGACACCTGCCAAGGTGCAGTATTTAAAAAAAATTAATTAGAAGCAAGCCCATTGGCAGATGTTGACTTGAGTATATCAACGGCAGGCAAAGGAATCTTAATCAATACAACTAATTCTGATAAAATCTGATAGTCTTTGTATAGGTAGCGCAGTTGAATTATACGCTACAAATAACGCTATTCCATGGAGTTCTTATGAAAACTAAATTTTTCACAAAAAAATATACTCAAAAACTATCAATTCCTACAACTATTCGACATTTTAAAGAAATTTTACACATTTTTAGAAAATAAAATTGTGCAGCACCACGTCCCCTTTCAGTTCCCGCCAAAAAAAAGAACATCAAGTTGAATATCTGACTATCAATGTTGCCAAATCAGAATAGGAAAAGATATCCGTGGTAGCTTATTTGTTAGCGAGTTATTGCTAAAAAAAAATACAATAATTGTTGGGTATTGATAGTCTTTGAGTAGAAATTATGTGCTTTTGTGAGAACTGTGAACTACATAGTTAAACGAGTTCTTTCGAACTTTCACAAGAACTCTGTGTTTCCGGAATCCGAAAACAAAAAAAAGCCGCCGGATATTCCACTCACACGAAGCCATTGAAGATAATAATATAATTTTGTTGCATTGCAGTTGTTGTATATGCTTGTCGAATAACAATAAATAGAATAATTAGATGGACTCACCCAAACCCTCGGCGACTAAGAATGTCCACTTTAGCTTTAGACGCCTTCCACATACATGGAAAGTGAAACCACCTCCACCAACATGCAGCACTTTTCAGAGCAGCCGCCATTTAGTTTGTTTCCAAATCTTATTGGACTTGATAAAATCTTATTATTTCTGACACGACTTTCTTTTCAACACCACAAACAAAGCAACAACAAAATGGTGACGTCTTCTAAGAGTGCAAATTGGGGGACAGAGACATACTACATATTATATACATTCATATTAAAAATAACATATACTATCATACAAAAGAGTGGGCATATGTATGTATCAAGAATGTTTATTGAGGTTTGAACTTTGACTGCAATTCAGAACCATAGTTTCATGGTTCTGCATTACATAGAAACTCCATTGAATGCATCAGTTGTAACCAACAACTCAACTACGCAACCTATACAAATAGAAGAATTAGAAACCAATAAGCCATCACGTGGTCAAAGCGAGATCGGTGAGGTGGGCCGCGGGACGAGTGCTCGGGCTACACGATGAGTGACCGGTTCTCGTGACCATGACTCTCTGTGTTATACTACAGTGAATGTGGAATGCCTACAATTATTACGATACATATTATTTTGTAAAATTTATTATAATTTTATGTGAATATACTATTTACTTTACCTTCAAGAGTCGTTTTACTTCGCCAGTGTTACACAATATACTCTTTGTGTTACACATAGTTACGTCAGTTATACGGGCAATACCACAAATCTTAGACCAATGGTCTAACCCACAAATCTATGACAAGAATGAAAATAGCCCCTTAGAAAGGGTAAGAACTAAGAATAGAATATCGATCAACTTTTGCATCCATATGGCTACACTGCGCTACAAGGCAAATTTCTTTTTGTTTTTAACGTTTTATTACCTATTTAAAGTTATTTTTTGGACTAAATCGCTTAAAAATTGAAAAGAAATTGTCAATTGTTAAGTGATTTCATCCAAAAAATTCAACTTACGTATAACAAATAAAAGTTTACATTTTATTTGGGTCTGTTGACATCACAGAATACATTAATAAGTAAATTAATTTTACAATAGGTAACTAATAAGTTTTATCTATACAGTTATAATAGGAAAGTTTTTTTTTTGTGTTATGGCAATTGGTCACGCTTTAAAATAGGAAAGTTGACAATGACAATAATATCGACATCCTCCTTGTGACGTTTCATGAATGACTTTTAAATTTCTTTTTCAAATTTCAATCTTGATCAGATGAAAAATTTGAAAAGAGAATGAAGATTTAAATTAAAATTTAGTTGTGTATATTTGTACAAATCTTTTAGTGGTTATTTAGCATGTCATTGAAAGTCGTACTAAATATGACCACAACACAATAATCATAAAAAAAAAGATAATTTCATAATGATAATTTTTAGTACGTCATACTTATCTATTACCCGTATCTTGTACACAGCTGATCTGCTATAAAATTATGTTTTTTACGTTACAAGGCCAGTGTTTGGTTTATCATAGGCGTTCATAGCAGTTGCCGGATTGGTGGCGTTTGTCAGCGCCGCTCTATATATAAAAAAAGCTCTGTTTTTTTTTGCAAACTACTGTACCTTGACTCACTGTAGAAGGCCGCTGCCTGTTTTTATTAAAAATTTGTAATCTAGTCGGTCACGATGTTGAAAAGTGCTTCGAAGGTGACAATAAACACAGGAAATGTATTAAATTTGATTGATATTAAGAAAAAGGCTGCACAAAATGTAACTGAAGAGGTTAGTGTTCCATTTCATATTAATACTTTGAGGAAAAACTTATAATTGATGATATCTGAACGAATGCTGTAATATACAGATTTAAAGCTGTAATATACAGATTTAAAGCTGTAATATACAGATTTCTATGTATAGTCATAGTATGTGTGCATAAAGGTCTGAAGGTTTCCTTTGCAAGCAGTTTACACTATTTAAGCAGGTCTATCAAATATTTTTGTTCAAATTTTGTATCTTCAAAATCTTTCAACGGTCACTTTAATTATAAACAGAATACAGCAAGAACTTGTTCACTGTACATGGTGGTATAATATTCCCATTAATATTTGACCTGATACCATATTATGTCAATATTCATTCTGAATGCTTTGTATTGTACTTCCTTGAAGTTCACTAGCTGATGAAATTTTATCCTTATTCTACATACTTAAGAATCAGTTTTCTTTAAACTAAATTGTATGTGTAAAAAATTAATTATTGTTAATGAAGAGTTATTAATTTTAAACCACACAGGGATATAAATATTACACAATGTGTGTGTACACATACATATGAATGTGAGAATGAATATGTTATGATCTCTGGACTGAGGAAATGACTAAGGGAAACTGTGGAAACAGCCCAAGGAAAAAAGGGCTATGCATGTGCCACAGTCCACGTAATAAAAAAATAATTTAACAATTCCTTATACAGTCAAAATTAAAATTGAATCATGTTTTTGCTATTTGGATATAAAACCCTAAAATGCATTTACTTAATATAATTTCTTCTACTATACAACAAATAATCTCCTTTTTGGTCCTCTTTTTGGTATTAAAGAAATCTTTTCACAAATACTACACTATATTTTAGTTTTTATGTAAGTCAAGACTTATTAAAATCTTGTGGATAGTGTAATATTATAATAAATGGTTAAGAAAATTTTGCTTTTTTTAATGTAAGTTTCAAACAGCTTTCAGAATGCATCAAACTCACATTATCAGAGTGGAGTTCACAGAATGGTCTACCAGTACAGAATGGCATAAGTTTTCCAAAAGAACATGAGCACCCAGAAACATCCCAACAGCAATCCAACTATATGGTGGTATCTACTTCTACGGCTCCTCAAGAAGCTGTAGTGAACATAACCAGGCCTCATGATGATGTACAAAACAAAATGGCTGAGGAGGAAAGAAAGAATCTGAAGATTGGTGTAAAGATTTTCATCAATGAAGACAGTACTAGTGCACTCACTGAGTGTTTGGAGAAAGGTAAGAATGTTTGTAAGCAGAGGTATCTGAGGAAATTCCATTGAAGAGTTACCAAGGTGGGGGAAGCGCTTATTATTACTATAACAATATAATTTATTTGTACTATGTGTGGTTTGTTTTGTGTGGATAATATTGTCTCCACTAGAAATCATGCTACCTTATTAATTTGATTTTTAATACTATATTCTCGCAATGCACTGCTGTGCACTCGGTTTCCTCTAGCTGGTTTCACATGGAGCTCGGTGCTCGGTTTACCTGTGTCCTCTGAAATGGGAAACTTATTTTAAAAATCTTAAAATAACATACATTCTACACTTCGCAAAATATATTGGATATCAGTTAGGATATCAGATATTTATTGCATTTATATAATAGATTATCTCCCCCCTTGAATTTTTGCAGTGTAAATTGGTGTGAATGTTGTCACACTATCTACACAATAAGCCCATATCACACTTCTGATAGTCATGACTCAAAAGGTATAAACATACCAGAGAATGTATTTATTACAGATAGTTTATGTTCTTGAGGCGCAATAAGAAAATCTATACCTACTATAGTAAGTCTGTTGGGATGTCGTATTTGTAAAATATATATAATATGTACATATTATTATGTGAAGCAAAAATTTTGTACCAAAAGAAGCGATGAATGTTATTTTTTTTTAAATTATGCATAATAAATACATTAAAGCAATAAAAGAAACATTGCACACACTACCATGTATTTGACACACATACGCATATATTACTCTTTTGTTTATTGTTTAAGTCAAACTAACCTTAGTTTAAGTCTGTGATTATAGAAGTATAGACTTTGACAACAAATTATTATCGTCAAATTTCAACCAGTGGTGAATATTGAATTTAAAAATGAGAAAAATTCAGGAAGGGATAATTCGGACTACCAGTCTGTTAGAGTATCACGTGAAAAGTGAAAAATAGAAAAATAGTTGAGGATTTAAATTAAGCTCGAAACAGAGCTAGAGCTAGCTAGCTAGCTAGCTTATTATACCTCGGGTTGACACTTTAGATTAGACGCCGCGTTGAAAAACATGGCGGCGGCACGCCGGCGAGGCTCTAATGCCTACTTGAGAAACTTTATCCCGATATATAACGTTTCTGTGGAGTAAATGAATTTAGCCCAAAATATTGCGCTGCTTTCGTGTTTTTATGTTGCCGATTCATTTCACTAATGAAGGACGTTAGTGTTAAATCTGACGATATCAAAATTCCAAAATGTGTGCATAAAACAACAAAATTATTTTACATAGTAATGAAGTTTATGGTTATTGATTTTTTTCTCACTTATCAGTATTTTTTCATGTTTTAAGATTATCTAGTTTAATAAAATGTCATATCGATGGGTGAAAGGCTATTTGTTTTAAACGACACTTATAAATTGTCGGGAGAAAAGTTTAAAGTTTCTAATGACCCAGAAAAACACATCACTAACGAACTATGTTCCATATTTCAAAAAAAAGAACATCTGTAGACTGAAACTAGAGATCAGGTTCTTTATATTTCTTTAAGTTGAGATATTAGGATGAAAAATCCATCGTGTTGAGTATCACACAAAATGTCGCTTAAAACAAATAGCCTTTCACCCCTCGATATATAAAATATATTATGTATTTGTATGCTCCCATGAGAGCATAACATAGCACAATAGCATATAAATACCAACATTACAACCATGAATTTTACACATATTGGTTTGATTTGAAACACAAGACTACATACTACCCGTACGCAGAAGGTTTGCCGATAGCCTCATGATGTCACGCGTCGACGGTCAGTAGGGTTGACAAAAAAATTACATAAATATGTAGTTCTTGCAATAAATTTATTGTTATATTATTATATACACTTTACATAAGTATATACAATAATAGTAAGTAATTTAATACAATAATAGTGTTACGAGTTGCAGGACTCGAATTAAAATGCCGTGGGAATAATTGTAGTTTATATATACATACATACATACATAACTTCACGCCAGGTCCCTTGCGGGGTAGGCACGAACAACAGAGTGCCATACAGGCTTATTCTTACACACCTCACTTGCTTCTTTGACATAGTAGTAGTTTGTAGTTGTGTAGTTTATCTACACAATATATACTATATCTGACACAACCAGTCCAAACGTAAAGCACGATTCAATAACACGCGCAAAGTCCGTCACTAAATAGATTACCGAATGTACAGAAGTCTTGTTCCGCTTGTGGTTATCGCTCGACTGCCTTGTCCATCAATTGAGGCATTGTTTTATACTGCACGGATGCAATATGTCGGCTCGGCCGCGTGGACCGTATTTCCTAGAATCACACCTGGCTAATGACTGCCATAAAGGATAACAATACACAGTGGGCTGTTTTTGTAATCAATAGTTTTTCTAATCACAAAGTAAACAAAAGAAATCCAAATGCCAAAAAGGTAATATAATGTGTTTGTACAGGGCTGCAGATGGGAATTTATCTTTGTCGGCAACTAGGTCGTAACAATAGTAAGTAGTCACCGGGAAATTTTCTGCGCGCGGTTTATAAAATCGTCTCAAACATGTTCATACTATTATATTATTAAATATTATATTATTTGCCCAACATAGCTCAATTTTCACGAACTTGAAACAGATGACATTATGTTCTTATCTTAAACGTCATTTCAACTAATTATCCTTATCTAGAATACCATAGAAATTAATTCCTATTGTTTATGATACATTATAGCGATATTCATCTTAATAACTTATCCAAGATGTATATCTTATAGGAAACCATAATTAAACTACTTTATGCTTGTAACATAAATATTGATTTTATAGATTTCGAGTAAACATATTAGTTATATTTCCTTCAGTATCACGTATTATCATAATTAGAGATTTCAATCAAAAGTGCTATTATAGTTCTTGGTATTTCCTGATTCTTATAATTTCGTGGGCTTCGTGGCCAAGACGGACATCTTAAATAAGCAAATTAAATCGAAAATTCAGGAACGGAGGAAGAATACAATTTCTTGCGGCGAGGTGGTGGAGTAGCACAGCCAGGTGGTAGGGTACTTGCCCGTTTTTATATAATACATAAGGAATCACATGTGGGCAACCTGACAGCGTGTTTGTTATTGATTTGCAGCGATGGTATTTTTATTGCATGAGTTCAGCAGACAGGCAGACGGCCCACTTGATGCTAAGCGGTCACCATCACCTATAGACATTTGCAAAACCAAAGGTGCTACAAATGCGCTGCTGCTCTCTTAAGGGACTGGAACCTGGTCACTAATGCCGAAACGCAACTCAAGGTTGTTATGGTGGCATACTCGAGACCAGGAGTGGTAGCCATCCAGTCGGGCAAATGCCCTACCACCTGGCTGTGGGTTGTTTTGTCGCCTCTTACGACAGGTCGCCCGGCCGCATTTTGCTAATCCGTCTATTCCAAGTAAACGAAGTCTATGGTCGGGATAAAACGTATCCTAAGTGTTGGTTCGGGTTATAATCCAGTGAGTTTCATTCATATTCGTTGGGCAGTTTAAAAAAAATGTGCGATTAAAGCGCCATCTTTTACGACATTTTCGTCTATCCCACGGAAACGACGTCATTTATTGGGATAAAAAGTAAGTATCCTAAAATACAACCCGGGATATAAGCCAGCCGTTTCGAGTTTCATTGAAATTCGTTCAGTAGGTTTCACATGATGCTCTTGACAGAAACAAAACTTCTGAAAAATGCTTCCTCGGAATCTCCTAGTCCGAACTATGCCCCCTAATTGCTTTCACATTTTTAAAGGCATGGTACGAACTGGAACCATTTACATATTTGTTATAGTATACTATTTTCCCGTAAAAACTCGTGTGTACGAGGCAGCAGACAGAGAGTTGTGTAGGTGAAATATTTTACAATGGATTCTATAACAACGATCACATAAGATAATAGATATTAAAATCACTAGTTATATGGTATATTTATTATAGTCTTAAAATATTATTATATAAATGATTTTAATTAACGTTTAAACATAAGGGCCGCTTGCACAAGGTTGCTTAAATTTATGTAAGAAACACAAAACATATTTAACACCCTTATATACAATTAGCGTCTTGCACAACGCCAAATTTGCCGTTAAATATGTTTAAAGAATTGTGTAAACGTATTTAGACAGTTTAATATGATTAACTAATTTTATTTAAAGGCGATCGTTATGTAAGCAGCCCTAAGTAATAACACTATTTGACTCTTTAAAGATATATACTCCAAAATTTGTTACCCTCACAAAAAATTTAGACGGCTTTGGCGTATTTTAAGATGACCAAGTGTCTCAGTTTATTTGATTGTTAACTGTAATGTTGTAAACGGACCATTTGGGGCCGTCATTTAATAATTTGGAGGCTTTCATAAACAAACTTGGGGTGTTCATTAAATAACTTCAGGGCGTTCATTAAATCACTTGGGGGCGTTCATTAAATAATTTAGAGGCGTTCATTAAATAACTTGAGGGCGTTCGTTAAATAACTTCGATGCGTTTATTAATTAATTACTTAAGGTTTTTATGTATTAACTGTATGTTTGTACGCTTTTCAGTTTTCACCGCTCTACAGACAGATTACATAGACAATGTGATACTAGCTTACAACCCGGACTTGCTGCATACAGATGAAGCGATTGATGACAGCAATATGAAGAGTAATTACACGTCAAAAGCTTCGCCTATTTCTTTAGGAAGTAATATGGGTAAGTGTCTTTAACAATAGATTTGTTCTAACTCAATTAAACATTTCCACTGAAATAAATATTTTTAGTGTTCGAACATGCATTAGTATATAGCGTAAAAAGTAAATATAGCTTTTAAAGTGAAGACTGGTCTAGACACCAGGGGCAACACTATCGTCTCAATCATAAGATTGCCTGATTTGCCAGGTGGTGGGGCATTTGACCCGACTAGATGGCTCCTGGTCTAGAGTACCGCCATAACAAGTTTGAGTTGTGTTCCGGCATCAGAGGTCAGTTTCCAGTTTCTCTTTCAAGGTCAGCAGCACATTGTCAGCACTTCTGGTAATGCTAAGGTCCATAGGCGACGGTATCCGCTTTCCATCACAGTTGGGTCAGTCTGTCTGCTGTTCTTCAGTAATAAAGTATTTATTAGCGAAACCTTGCGAAATAACTGCTTTAATTTTCAGTAGCTTTTCAAAATTTGTTTCGGCTAAGGGCGTTTTCCCACTATGTCGTAACGGTTAATTTATCGTTGGACGACTGTCGTCTCTAGCTGTTCCCATTGTAACGATTGTTTGTCGTCAATTTTTTATATCATTTAGCGATTATCGTATCTAGCTGTTCCCATTGGATCGCGACGACATTTTATCGTTTCACGGCAGTCGCTTTGTCGTTTACACATCATTAGCGAGGAGGAAGGGAAAACACCTGTAAACGACAGACGATATTTTTATCGTTGCTACGATAGATTTGCCGTCACGTTTTAGTCATAACGATTTCTTATCGCTTTCAAAAAGGTCGTAGACGACAGTAAATCGTGTCGTTCTATATGTAAACACCTCCATTTGAACATATAAGCCACGACACTTAAAACTACACGATTATCTGTAGTCACGACAAAGTGGGAACGCGCCCTAACGCTATTCCTGGTACTGGTTATACCAATTAATCTGCCGTGACGGTATCGAGAAGATATTGTGGATTAATAGAATATGAATTTTTGACACTATTGCAATGGGTAGTTTGAATATATTTGCAACAATAAGATATTCAATAGATTATATATTATATAATTTTTTCATTCAATCAATAAAAAATCGTAGATTTGTTAAAATATCATCAGAATAGTGGACCATTGGTGTCACAATGTTGTTTTTATAAAGAAACATGATAGCAGAAATGGGGCTCGGGGTTGGTGACCATCCAGACAGATAAAAGCGCTGCCACCTGGCTGTGGTTTGATTTATCGCCTCCTACAACATGGCTTATTAAAATGGGTTGAGATAGTAAATTCAAGGCTGAAGGGAGAACAAATAGGTTCTAGTTCATATTTATATATTTTGAAGTATTTATTTAATGAAACTACGTCAACGGTTTTAATCGTGGCAATTTATGTGATTTTTATTATTCCGACGTTTCGGTCACTTTTCAGTAGCCGTAATCATGGAACACAAATATGTGATTATATCAATAACTATTGTATAAGTTTTATTTAGCCTACCGCCAACTTGTCTATTTAAAAAAAAATTGTTTGTGGTTATTATTCACTCTATGGAAACCTAATGTAATTTACCACCACTTCCCAACATGTTGTGGCTTGAAGATAAGAAGCGGCGCAATAAACTCTTTAGCAACATGCATAGCTCTAATACATACATACATACATACATAACTTCACGCCAGGTCCCTTGTGGGGTAGGCACGAACAACAGAGCGCCACACAGGCCCATTCTTACACACCTCACTTGCTTCTTTGACATTCATACCTCTTGTCATGTTAGCTCTAATAATTTAATATTATAGTAAAATGGATGGGAGGTATAATAAAAATAAATTGTCAGTCCATTTGGTTTATGTATCTGTGCACGTAGAAACAGATTACAATGTCTTGAGGTCTGGCAGTTGGTTTTTGCTGGGTTTGGGACTTAATAGTTTTGACGTAGTACGTACGTAATAGTTGGAACGTTGTTTTATTATGTTTATATACTAGTCGCGAAAACATAATGTTACGACTTGAACGCCGACAAAATACAAATTGACACCTGCATACCTGTAGACATTTTATTACCTTTGCTGCATTTGGACTTCTTTTGTTTACTTTGTGTTTAAAATTTGCGATTAGAAAATCAACCCAATGTAATATTTTATGTTAGTCATTAGCCAGGTGGGATTCCAGGAAATTCAGTCCACGCGGTCGAGCAGACATATTGTATTTGTGCTGTGTAAAGCAATGCCCAAAATGTAGGGATGAGGCAGTCGAGCGATAACCACTAGCGAAGCAAAGCGTGTGTACTACATTCTGTAATCTATTTAAAGACGGACTTTGCGCATGTTATTATATCTGTGTTATACGTGTTAGTATAGTTCTAATAAATTCAATAACAGTTCCAACGGCATTTTAATTCGAGTCCTGTAACTTGTAACAAAAAGGAAAATTATAACTATTTTATTTATTTCTTTTTGTGAACTTTTTAGTGCGTATGTCAAGTACAGAAATGGACGCCGACAGTGTGGCGGACGCAAAAAAGTGCGAAGCCATATTGCCAGGCATTAAAGTACTTTGGGCAGTTTTGGAAGATTATGTTAAAGCAGGTAAGCAATTTTATTCTCACATGGCCTTTAAAAAAAAGGATGGATGGGTAAAGATGTAAAGCTAGACCAAAAAAGATGGATGGATTGCGTGAAGGAAGATATGATGATTTGTGGTGTGAAGAAGATGTATGACAGAATAGAGGAGTGTGGAGGAAAAGACATATTGTGCCGATCCCAATTAATTGGGATATGGTGAAAGAAAAGAGAGATTACCTTTAAAAAAGGCGAGGTAGCGTAATGGCTAGCGCACGCGTCTCAGACTCAAAGGTCGCGGGTTGAAATCCTGGCCGGAAACCATGCACCAATCAGGCCGTTTTCGACCTAATGTGCATATTGTTACAATTACCACGTGCTAACAACGGTGAAGGAAAACATTGTGATGCAACCTGCACATCGAGATTAACCATGTGTCAAACCTGTCGAGCCGCCTTGGACAAGCGTGGCGGGTATACTGTCCGTTCCCGCCTATAATGGGAGGCCCGAGCCCAGCAGTGGGACAGTTATAGGCTGTTGTTATAATATTATATATAAGCATTAGAGGTTAACCCGTAGCGCAGCCACGGGGTAAACTCTGTCTGTCGACATGCCCAAAATCACGGAATAGGCAAAAACGGCCAAAGAGGCCAAAATGACGGAATAGGCAAAAAAACCAAAAAGTCAAAAATAATCAAAATAGTCAAAATGACCAAAAAGGCCAAAGTGATCAAAAAGTTCAAAATGACCGACATGGCCAAAATGAGTAAAAAGGCTAAAATAGCCAAAATTACCAAAAAGGCTAAAATGAAAAGTATCCCCTGTCCACCCTCAGTATTTAATTTACATACGTACCGAATTTCAGCCAAATCGGCCTATTAGTTCTTCCGTTAAAGCATAACGAACAGACAGACAAATATATTTTTATCATTATTATATTATATCATTATTCATTCTCGGCATCGAAAAAATATATATATACTGAGTTTCAGCCAAATCGGTCCAGTAGTTTTCCGTAAAAACGGAACAGACAGACAGACAGTGCTACTTTCGCATTTATAATATTAATAACGATTGTAAGTGATATAACAAGGAATAGTGAGACTTATAAGATAACATTGTGTATTGGATGATGTTATATTAAGCGACGAAGAAGTTGCATGTATTCAGAACAATTGAAAGAAAACTGACAAAACGTTTATGTCTGTAGAGGCAACGTTCAAATCGTTGATATTTTAAACAGAGTCCAAGTAAAAAGTACTGGAAAAAGACGTGCATATTGTTGTGTTCTTTTCGGTTGTATTATAATGGGTTGAGATAAGTTAATAGTTATAAGAATGATATAGACTGACTTAGACGTATTTATTTTATAAATTACAAAATTTAGTATGACAATTGAAGACATGAGTGGATGAAGGTGATAAGTCGCATAATTCTAATTCTGAGTAAATCGAGATAAACGTTTTACTTTTATTTGAAACTGAACTGAACTTAACAGCTTTAGCAACTTTTTATTTTTTAAATATGCCTTATATTTATGGTCTAAGGTCTGTCGTCATTTGGTATCGACTTATAACATTCATCTACGCAAAAAAAAGTAAAAAACCGAATATGCGACATAACACCTTCGTCCACTCACGTCTTCAATTTATCTGAGTTTACTGACCGACATGACTGACAAGACCAAAGAGAAGGAAACATAACATAGGCAAAACAAACCTTACAAACTAGTGAGGTGCATACACCACACATATGTGAAGATATTAATTAAAGTTGATGAAGCGAAAGATTTGTATCAATTAGAGAGACATTGTCTCCGCGACGAGTATTTTATATGTAAGATTTGCAGGTCGCGTCCAGCAAGTGGGCGTCGCGGACGTGGGCGGCGGGTGCCTGCGCAAGTTGCACGCGTGGGCGCGCGTGAGGCCCGCCATCGCGCAGATCAACCTGGCCTCGTGCTGCGTGGTGCCGCCCGCCTTGCACGCCTTCTGCCGCGCCAACGACGTGCAGCTGCTCACGCACGCCGACCCGCCCGGTGAGAATCGCCACCACTTCAATTCGCCACTTGACAGTATCAAACATATAGGCTGATTTTAATATGTATCGTAGATTACGATCTAAATATGACAAAGATAAATTGTTTTGACTAAAGTGTTAAATATTAATTGAATACATGAGTGGATGAAGGTGATAAGTCGCATAATTCCAATTCTGAGTAAATCGAGATAAAAGTTTTACTTTTGTTTTAAATTGATCTGAACTTAACATCTTTTTCAACTTTTTTTTTATCTATGGTCTGTAGTCTTTTGGTATCGACTTTTAACCTTCATCTACGCAAAAAAAAAGCAAAAAACCGAATATGCGACATATCACCTTCATCCACTCACGTCTTCAATTGCTATTTTTGAGAAATAAAATTATTATATTGCAGCCATTAGCCACGTGACAATGAACGCCGATCAGAGCGCGTGACGTCACAGTGTGCAAAACACAAGAAGTTATCAATGACTTCTCAGATGACACTTCAGTGAAACAGATGTTTGTTTTGCACACTGTGACGTCATGCGAGACGCTATGACAGCTTAACGCGTTTTTGTGACGAAATGCCAAAATATTTGTACAATTGCTAAATTAAATATGTTGATGTTGTTTTTTTGCTAAAATATTAATATTTTGGCTAAAATAGACCATAAGGCTCAAAATAAACCTGTTTCTCAAAAATTGTCAACTAGAGAATTGTTACCACCTAGCGAAGAGTTTAAGTCTAAGGATTAGCTGTCGATCAGCGAAAACCGCATCGAAATGTAATATGGTCATGTTGATAACTTACTTAGTGCGGTGATTTCTCTGAGTAATATAAATAGTAATCAAAAAATCGTCATACAACCACACATATTCTATGCATGTGCTATGGGTAATTTATAACAGGATACTCTGGGGCCGATACCAGACCATTAGTAAATGACGGAGAAACGTCGTTTCCTTCATTTACCATAACAGGAGCCTCTGCGCTGCAGGAAGGTAGGCTGAGGCTTATAGCCCGCAATAAAATATACAATAATATTAATAAAGGAGGATTGGATAACTAAATTATCTGGAAATATTCCGAGGTAGGGATAAGTCTTAATACCTATGTGACGGCGGCGGAATTGAATTGGGATAAAAATCTGAAAAATTTGACATCCGGGATTTTGGCATTGCTCACCGACAAAACCGGAATTTGTCGGATATTTGGTATTTCGGTACTGGATATATAGATGATAATATATAAACTACTATAAACTTGAGAAATGATTAGTCTTCCATACAATCTTTCATTACTATTTCTCGACCAGCTTTCCATCAAGTGAACTCCTGCAATAAAAAAGAACCCGCTTTAGTTTTGTTTTTATAATAAAAAGTAGTAGCCTGTGTCAAGTTATGGTGATATGTTGCAGCAAGACAAATAAAAAAAAATGTAGTACGTCATGTCTTTATTCTAACTATAGTAATATTTTTCTTTAGTTTTATTGTGTCTCTGTCTCATTGAATATGCACGGTTTGCTACAACGCCATTAATGATTCAACAAAAGTAATTCTGTAACACACTTATGTATAAAACTAACTTATATTCTGTATAAAAAAAGTATTTAAATATAAATAGAACAACAAATATAAAGAAAAACAATTTTTCGCTACGTCTAGTTGCTGGGGAGTTGCTTGCCGCTTCTTCTCCTCAACAGCAATAACACGTTGCGAAGCGGTGTACATAGACTAGGAAGTAAAAATAAATGAACTTCAAAAAGTGTTCTCCAGTTACTAAACTTATTTTGAATAAAAACTTTTGAATTTGAATTTAAGTCTCGTCTATTAAAAAATCTAACTCTTATTAATATATATATATATATATATATATATATCTAACATCTTCATAAGTAAGTAAATATGGGGCCCCCCCATGCATAGCTCTATACATTATTTCTATGTTTATTTAGAGGTCTTCAGGTAGAAGTGAAACAATGTTGTGTGTTTGAATTGCAGTTCAGGAATGCATGATGTAGGCTCGCTCCGCGCTTACTAAAGTACTACAAAAATGCAGACGCTTAGCAGCTAACGGAGCGAGCTATGTCCCCGCGGTAGGCGGGGCGTGGGCGCACGGGCTTTACGGGGGTGAGGTCAGCGGGGTGATTCTGTCCGCAACAATTTGTGAGCGGCCGCCGTGGTGATCGGACGTCTGCGGCTACATTTATTATTTATTTATGTCTATTAATTTATGTATACTTTTGTCTTATTTCCATGTCTATTTATACTTACCATCTCAAAATCTTATATATACATATATATATATATATATATATATATATATATATATATATATATATATATATATATATATATATATATATATACTTTTTCATTTTATTTATATTGCAAAACCCACATGTTACACAATTTTTTCTAGTCCATCCTAAGGTTGTCTGGAAGAAATTGCTTTTAGTGATAAGACCGCCTATTGTCTTCTGTACTTAAACTTCTTAAATTGTATCTGAATGTTATGCAATAAAGTATATTCTATTCTATATATATACAGAATTTCAACCAAATCGCACACAGAGTTACTTTCGCGTTTTGAATATTAATACGGATGTATGACCTTTTTAACTTGACCTTATTTACTTTCAAAAAATGACCTCCAATGGTACTTGCTTTCTTCTTTTTAATTCTAATTGTCATTAATTTCAGATCTACTCTCAATAGCAGCGATAAAAACATTATCAGACGCAGGCGTCGGTTGTGACAACTTGGATTGGTGCGCCCGCTACCAAGTGCATATTAAATGTAGGGGGGTGCTTGCCTTGAAAGGCTACGTCTGTAAAGCCACTTTGGGGAGCAAAAATGATAAGAAATAGTCTTATTAAGTGACATATTACCTGTAATTCTATTTAAATTTTATTTAAATCACCTTTGGAGATATTTTCTTACAAGATATCATCAAAGCAATGTTTCTGTATCGAGGGAGGAAAGGCATTTGTAAGGGACAATTGGAAAATGTGTCGAAAGAAAACTTTAGTTTCAAATGGCCAAAAAAAGTGTAACTAAATTCTGTACTATTTGACAATCACCCATATATTATTGAAAATCAGATTGTTTATGTCTCCTTAAGACATTAAGATGAAAGAAGCTCAACACGTCGTCAAGTTTGTCACAAAATGTTGCTTTAAACAAATAGCATTACACTCCTCGATATCTTACTATACATCGTTTTATCTTACCGTTGGTAGAAAATTGACAATTTGTATGGAGTAAATGTCAAATGTTAACCAGAAATGGTTACTTATGGCCATTTGCCTTATAATGTGTCACTTATTGCCGTTTGAACTACAATATGTTACCTATGGCCATTTGCCTTACAATATGTTACTTATGGTCATTTGACTTACAATATGTTACTTATGGTCATTTGACTTACAATATGTTACTTACGGCCATTTGTCTTAAAACATGTTACTTATGGCCACTTTAACTTTACTATTTGCCTTACAATATGTTACTTTTGGCAATTTATCTTACAATGTGTTACTTATGGCCGTTTGCCTTGCAATATGTTAACTATGGCAATTTACCCTACAATATGTTACCTATTGCTATTTGCCTTACAATATATTACTAATGGCCATTTGCCTTACATTATGTTACCTATTGCCATTTGTCTTACAATATATTACTTATGGCCTTACAATATGTTACCTATGACCATTTGCCTTAAAATATGTTACTTATGGTCATTTGACTTACAATATGTTACTTATGGCCAATTGTCTTACAATATATTACTAATGGCCATTTGCCTTACATTATGTTACCTATTGCCATTTGTCTTACAATATATTACTTATGGCCTTACAATATGTTACCTATGGCCTTACAATATGTTACCTATGGCCATTTGTCTTACAATATATAACTTGTGGCCATTTGCCTTACAGTATGTTACTATATGCCCTTGTTACTATATATGTTAATATATTACTTATGGCCAATATATTACTCATGGTAATTTATGAAGTTATGTTATTTATGGGTATTGGCTTTACAATAGGCTCGCAATGAGCGCTGCTTTTAAATGTAACCGATGTTATGCTTAAGTTTTATTAGATTGCCATTGTGAATTTACAAAAATTATTTACAATAACATTCCTAGAATAGTTCTTTGAAGTTAAAATGGATATTAAAGGTATGCTTTATATGTGTTTGTGACGTGATATCTTAAATTATTTTAATCAGGACTTTGTGATTTCTTCTAATATTAGATTTTGTTTTGAAAACAGGTGAAAATAATTTTAAAAAGCGCTGTGTCCTAAATGTATGTAATTAAAAAATGCTGTTATAACAGATAAAATGTGATTATAAAAAAAGGGAAAATAGGCTAAAATTTTAGCTTAAAAATATTAGTGAAACTAAGATGAAACTGCACAGTGTTTAAAATTAAAGTATTTATTAAATTAAAGTATGTTTTATTTGATATTTTTAATTACCTTACTGTTTCTTGCAAGCTTAAGAAGTGGATAATCGAGCACACTTTCTATAGCTTGAAGGAGTTCGTGGAATATGAAAATTTATGAGACCTGTAATTTGTAAAATGCATAATAATATCGCACTCTTAATCTGATACTTTCATATTGCACGAGTTCAGCAGACAAGCAGACGGCCTACCTGATGGAAAGCGGTTACCATCGCCTATGGACACTTACACCGTCAAAGGTGCTGCAAATAAATGCGCTGCTGCTCTCTAAAAGGTGACTGGAACCTGGGCAACTAATGCCGGAAAACAACTCAAGGTTATGGTGGCATGGCATCTAGACTAGGGGTGGTAGCCATTCAGACGGGCTAATATCCTACCACCTGGCTGTGGGTTGTTTTGTCGCCTTTTACGGCAGGGTGTCTAGCTGCAGGAAATTGTATTCTTTCTCCGTTCCTGCATGTATACAGTGTTCAAATTTTTCCAAATCGTCCTAACAATGCCCTCTATCGTAAAACGTGCATGAACACTAATCCTCGTTCAAAACAAAACTAACAAACAGAAATATCTACTATGAAGGCATTCTAATAATACGGATATTTATAATATTCTAAACATGTCGTGTCTGTATATTGAAGCTATTAAAATAAAACTGGAATAGACTATACTGTCTAATATAATGTTAACAAATAAATTTGTTTATATATATATTTTTGTATATACGTATATATATTACTATTATATTGATGTATGTATTCAATTTATAAATTAGTGTAAGTATAGATAGATAGATAACACTTTATTGCACACCAAAATATAGAATTACAGAAACAGACCATAATATTTACAATATTTTCTAGGCAATACAATAGGCAGCCTTATCGCTCAAAGCGATCTCTTCCAGGCAACCTAAATGATTTGAATAAGGCGAAATAGGTGGTGCAGAAAAATGGCAATAGAAACATAAATATTCATAACTAATAATATATATATATATATACAATAATACACAAGTTATTATAATAAAAGTACCATACCATACCAGGTAAGTATGTATATTTAAGAATTTCTTTTAAGCTGGGTTGCCTGGAAGAGATCGCTTTTAGCGATAAGGGCGCCTGTTGTTTTGCCAAGAAATATTGTAATTATGCATTTTGTTTTTGTATTTGTTTATTTTGGTGAGCAATAAAGTGTTATCTGTCTATCTACTATACAAACTAGCATTTTTTAGATTTCTTGTCTGTTTATTCGGGTTTCACGTAAAAAGTACTTGAGCCGATTGCTATGTAGTATTCGCTGATCAACAGCTTATTACGACTTGAAATCTGCGCTTCTTTTTATCCTGAGAATCCTGCGGGAGTTTCAAGTGCAGCTTAGACGAAGTTAAGTTCATACTTAAAAAAAGGTTTTTTGACTCTCCTGTAAAGTTCTCTTTTTATAGTTTCATACATACATACACAACTTCACGCCAGGTCCCTTGCGGGGTAGGCACGAACAACAGAGCGCCATTTAGGCTTATTCTTACACACCTCACTTGCTTCTTTGACATTCATAGCTCTTGTCATTCACGCTCGTCTGTTCTTGAGGCTCCTGACATTCTGCTAGCACACGATCAATTTGATCATGGAAGGTGTGTCGTGGCCTTCCGCGACTTCTGCATCCATCCACTTTTGCATTGTATATCTGTTTAATCTTTCATTCTTCATAGATTCTTTCCACATGCCCGACCCATCAGAGCATACCTTTCCTTTATAGTTTCATTACTGGATTAAGCGTGCGATATAATCCTGAAAGACTCGTTGGGTGTAACAAAAAAAGATAATTTCTAGCGGCCAAACTAGAGCTGTTACGGCACGCAGATAAATACTGAAGTTGGTTACGAGCCGTGAACGTTGTTCTGGAGCAAATTCAGTCCATATGGCCTCGCTTGAAGATGGAGTCAGCGCTGCGAGCTGAAAGTACGCCACTGAAGTCCTCCCATACGGAGGAAGTATGAAGATTGTTCGATTTCCAAACTCCATACTAAATGGTAATAGTGTTGGGCAACGACGGATGTTCAATGCCAAATTTTATTTTACGTTTAAAATTTTGTTTCGAAAGTTATTTTCAGACTCCGAAGATTACTTTTAATGTTTCGTCAATGCAGGAGTAAAACAAACCGTGCGTTATGAATATGTATAGTTTTCTTTTTTGTATTTCGTGGTCGCGGAATGGAAATATTCGTCTCCTTAAAGACGACTTTTGCTTGCACGAGTAAAAGAAACAATACTGCCAATATTTTTTTTTATATATATGGCTTGGCAACTAGGTCTGTAAGCCAAACCACTTAATAAATATTACGTTTATAAAATATAGAAAAATGAAAAAAATAAATATAATATAGGATATGCCAAGTAACATAAATATAAAAAATCGAAAAATCAAATAGAAAATCAAACAACTTTGATCTAAGTCATTTTAAAACTTTATTGTCAAATATAAAAAAATGTGCTTAAATAGATAGATTAAAGAAATAAATACAATTTTCTGTGGCACAGTCTGTTTGCGACTTTTCGAAAAGGTATACCTAACATGCGCTCGCTATACATGTAATGAATCAATTTGAAAACTGACGAAGATTTTCTTACCTCGACTACAATAAGGTTAAGAAAAGAAGAAATATATTATATTATATTTCTTTATTGGATAAAATTACAATAGAACTTACAGACTAGATAGTAGTTTGATGCTATTCTAAATATCTTAAAGTACGCAAGCTGTCTGTTGCTAAGTGTCGTCGTAAAATACAGCGTTAACTTGCAGCGCTTATCAAGTTTAATTAATTCTTAACAAATGTATAACTATGTATACAACACGGATTACGACTTTTAATTATGATAAATTAGTAGACAAAATAAACAAACTTAACTCACATTGCACACATTATCGCCAAGGTAAGCGAGTCCAGCGTGTATATTTTAATTAGCTAATGATAGAAAATTTCCCTTTCCGACCGGTGCTTCTTCTAGTGAACTAATCATTCTAATGCCATAGATGATACACTATATATTTCTAATGATTAGACCATCCATAGCAGCAGTCATTAGTCATAGGTACAACGGATATTCTGTGGCAAATTTTCGACCAAAACATTGTGCTTAATTAGGTAAATAACAAAAAGTGTATTTACGAAATATACCCCCCCCCCCCCCCCTATCAGGAATCGTGTCCAGTACTTCTTGGACTGCACTAGACCGACTAATGACGACGTACATATAGAAAGAAAAATATTTATTTAGAACTACTATAAAACTCACTTGAACTATTAAAATAAAAACAATAAATAAATGTAGTCCTAAATTGGCCTTAGCTCAGCAAAAACTGCCGGCTAGTATAACCACCGCTGATCTTCCGCTAGGGCCATTCGTGATATACACGAAAACAGGCAAACAAAATAAAGATATGAAGTGAACAAACAGTAAAAAATAAATAAGTGAAAAAAATCATAATAACGTTAACTAAATATTAAAAAAAATTAAAACTTATTAATTACATTAATTGGCATTGCTACCTAATATCTATAAAATTTAAAAAAGAATATCATAACACGTACAGAATAACCTTTTTTTTTACATGGGGAAATGCGTTGCCGCACCGTCAGCCGCGCGGGGGATCATGCGCGGCCGGTGTGTGGGGCTCCCCGACGCCGATTCAATACGACCGGCGCCGGTATACCCACTAAAACCCCATGGGAGCCTTCTTTCCGCCTAGCGCCGGGGTCACGGTATGTGCGCGAGCTTAACCCGCGACCCCGGCAGCGGCTGCCCGCCTCGTAATCAGAGGCGGCCTCTCCTGTGTGCGGGCCGGGGGTGATGGTTTCTCGGCCCTGAGAGGGACGCGCGGCTACCTCTCGCGCCCTCTCGCGGCATTAGTGCGGGCGGAGGTCTTTCTGGTCCCCCAGACCTCGACGCCCGCTGCCGCCGGGAAGGGGGAGGCTGCGAAGGATTGCTCCTGCGCCATCACCCCTCCCTCTCCTTCCTCCTCCCCCGCCGCCTCGCGCACTCAGCAGCGTCAGCGGCGGCGGCGGGGGGGGGGGCTTCGCGATAGGGGGGGAGGGGGAGGCTGCGAAGGATAGCTCCTGCGCCATCACCCCTCCCTCTCCTTTCTCCCCCTCCGCCGCCTCGCGCTCTCAGCAGCGTCAACGGCGGGGGGGGGGGCTTCGCGATGGGGGGAGGGGGAGGCTGCGAAGGATTGCTTCTGCGCCAACACCCCTCCCCCCTCTCCCCCCCCCCCCCGCCGCCTCGCGCACTCATCAGCGGAGGGGCGCGGACGGAGCGGGGGAGGGTAGGTCGCCGGGCAGGCGGGCGGTGGTGGGGTGGACATCACCACCGCCGTCCTCGACGGCCAGCGGAGAAAATCTCGACGCTGGCGGTCGCAACGGAAGGGATGGGTGTTTGGGGAGGAGGTTTGGGAAGGAGGGGAAGGCATTAGGATTTGGAGGCGGAAAGGTGGGACACCACTGTCACGGAGTGAAGGGGGGAATGTGACAGTGGCCGCTCGGGGCCCCGGGGACGCGTCCCCTTGTACCGCTACCTGGACGGGGGGGGGGGAGTCCAGGGCGGCACCCCCTGGGGGAAGAATAACCTTCAATGATGTGTTGTTTATCTGTCAGTGGAGATACATTAGAAATAAATAAATATACCTACTTACATCCCGTTTAGTCAATTGTAAAATCTATATTTTGTAGAATTAATTTGCATTTTGTTTAAATAAATGTTTATGGACTGTAAACGACGCATAAAAAAACTTATGATGATATTGCGCATATTGCTCCAACTACCACATGCTGACGTTGAAGGAAAACTTTCGATATAACTGGTGTATCAAAACCGCTAAGCTGTCTTAAACAAGCGTGGGAAATATAGTCTGATCCTTTAAAAATTAGCAGGCCTGTGACTGACAGTGGTCAGGACCGGCCCTAGTCTCTTTGCCCCCGTAGGCAAACTTAAAAATGCCGCTCCCACAGAAGCTTAATAAAACTTCTTTAACCAGAAAAAAAAATACCTTAAGACATTAATATTAATACAGGTTTTTTAAAGAAAAATTGTTTTATTGAAAAACAAAGTTTACAATTTTTTGAGTTATTTCGTCCAAGCGTTTTTTGTAGGCATTTTTGCCGCTGAAGACAGTTGCCTACCGGCTCGAGCCGCCCCTGCAGTGGTAGATGCATACATGGGCTATAGTATTGACGGAGGTTAGATGTACAAAAACTTCATCATATAAAGTGAAGTATTTTTGACAAACTTGTATGCGTAAACTGGAATAGAGTACTTATATAAAACGACCGAGAACACGGCGCATTTTTTTATTTCTTGTCTGTTTGTTCGGGATTTACGTAAAAAGTATTGCGGCTTTATATTGGAAATTTTCCTGGGAATGATTTCAGATAGCCAGATTGAAAAAAAATAAAAATCACTATAGCAAACTTTATGAATATGTAATAATTTCAAGTCAAGCGTGGACGAAGTCGCTGACATATCCTAGTTTTATGTTTTATTATTTTTATTATCTAATTTATTTAGAGGCTTTTAGTGATAATGTCACCATGTCGCCCCATCTTACCCTAATCATACAGTTCCACAAATCATATAAATGCTTTCACTATTTTATAAATTAAAAGAGCCGCAGCAGATTGTGGCCGCGACAAAATGGTCTGGAAGACATCTACGTTATCCTAGTTTAATAATACGTTCTTGTAACACACTACGGCTCGATTGGCTTCCTATCATTCAAAATCGGATCCCATTAGCCGAGTTTACTCTAAGACCTCGTCTCTGTCCATCTAATTTGTTAATTTGAGATTTAACGAATCAATTTTCAATGTCTATGAAATCAACTCTGCAACTCTGCGTTGTAAATATGCAAGCGGCGCCGGCAGCCCGGGGTCGTCGCGGAAGGCAATATCCTGTTTCCTATCCTAACCCCTTTTTTATTTTTAAGCACAATTATAAAGTTATTCGCTTGATTTCGTCGGGAACCGTTGCACGTCATGTGAATATAAATCGGCTGTAAATGCGAAAGGCGAGGGTGGTCTATGCATCTTACGTTGTTTATATGTGTCGTAAAAACTACTGAATTGAATGTTTTTCGAATTTATTTATAAGTTACAATCGGACAATAGCTAGTACAATAAAGATTTTTTTTCTACAATTAGGAATGAATGAAAACAATTTATTGTTCACCAAAATTACTAAATACAAATAAATGTTGAATAAAGGGCGGCCTTATCGCTTAAAGCGATCTCTTCCAGGCAACCCCCTAAAGTAAGGAAAATAATAAAACATGACAGTCGCGGTGTAGACAATAAATAATAGAAAATATTTAAGATATTTAAAATAAATAATTAAAAATCTTTATTATATACTATATAAACACAGTACATAATAATTGAAGACATGAGTGGATGAAGGTGATAAGTCGCATAATTCCAATTCTGAGTAAATCGAGATAAAAGTTTTACTTTTATTTTAAACTGAACTGAACTTAACACCTTTTTCAACTTTTTATTTTTTAAATATGCCTTATATCTTTTTTCTAAGGTCTGTAGTCATTTGGTATCGACTTATAACATTCATCTACGCAAAAAAAGCAAAAAACCGAATATGCGACATATCACCTTCATCCACTCACGTCTTCAATTCGTACAGAATAAGCACTATTATACCTGAGAGGACCAGAAATAAATGAAAACCATGATTACTAATTAGGAATCACATTTATACTTCTTTATTCTGCTATAATCAGTGTCAATCTATCTAACTATACTCGTATAACCTATAATCTAATATATAAAATTCTCGTGTCACAGTTTTCGTTGCCATACTCCTCCGAAACGACTGGACCGATTCTCATGAAATTTTGTGTGCACATTGGGTAGGTCTGAGAATCGGCCAACATCTATTTTTTATCCCCCTAAATGTTAGGGGTAGTCCAATCCTAATTTTTTTTTTACCGGGCAGGACGTCGTCTGCCAGGACAGCTAGTACTATATATAATACGTCTGTAAATGTTTCCAGTTTGTATAATGCGTTTAAGTATGAGAAAAAATCAGGGGGGCTAATTTGGACCAGAAGATTCCGAAACTGCAATTTTTAGAATGTTTGTCTATCTGTCTGTCCGCGGTAGTTATGCCCCTGGCCTAGGGGTTTCGCGCGACGTAACCGCAGGGAAAAAAGTGGTAACAGCACACACACGAAATTTCTGTGATGTGGTAAAAATTCTTATCTATGTTGTATCTAATTCCTAAGACCTTGGTAGTTTAGAGCTGACTGACTACAGAAGCCAAGTTTCTGTATCATGCTATCCATTCATATCACTAACTAATGTGTGCAAATTGACATTTCTTGCTTCATGGAAGTTTACATCAAATTTTAACCATTATTAAGACAAATGAAAGTTTTTTTATTGCACGGGTTCAACAGACACCCCACCTGATGGAAAGCGGTTATTATCGCCTATGGACATTTGTAACACTAAACTACCAACGTGTTAAACGGGGACAAGAATTTGGCCACTACTGCTGGAACACAATTCAAGGTTGTTGTGGCGATATAATCTAGGCTAGAGATGGTAGCTATCCATATACCCTATGGGCAAATACCCTACCACCTGGCTGAGGGTTGGTTTTGTCGCCTCTTACGCCAGGCCAACCGGCTGCATGAAATCGTGTTCTTTCTCCGAAAAGCAAGATTCTAACAGTACTAGGAGGTATAAATACCTACACGTATTATTCCCGCAAATTGCTATTGCGCCTGGCCGCCATTTTGGTGACGTAACCGAGTACAAGTAAATATCGAGTTGCGGATGACGTCACGTGAATGTTAATTTGACAAGGTTCCAGTGCATTACCGATTTACGGGGATAATATTGCAACAAAATACTTAGATACAACCTCGCATTCGACTCTTAGGTAATCGAATTACGACAACATTGGGTTGCACAATGACAGACAATATGGAAAGCTGTGGAGGAAATTGTGCGAGGACAATTTCGGCGAGATCTGCTCAAGAGCATGCATCACCTCACAACGTTGTACAGTCTGCAAAATAAGATAGATAAATAACTCTTTATTGCATACCAAAAACAGAGTTACAGTTTTATAACTGTATATATAACTATATCTAATTGTGCACAAAGGGCGGTTTTAACGTAATAGGTAGTTGATTTTATAATTATTAATTATTTTGGTCATGTCATATAGGTTACATTTGCAGACTAATCCCAAATTAGGTAAGTCGTGCCTCTAAAATTAAACATTATTTTTATTGATATGACGCACGTATTTAACGATTCTCTTACGTCTTCTCTTAATAAACGTCTTGCTTATATTTTTTTTACCTAAATGATGGATTTTCGATGATTTTAGTGTCCTTATTATAATATAGCAAACCTTATTTAGTCTTTAAATACAAGATAACATATAATTTTCTCGTTTCACGTTTATGCACAATTACCGCGATTTCTACTATTCCGCTGACCATTCAAGATCCGTGCTTAAAAGTAGTATAAGTGTGCTTCATCTTGTCTTTTACCAGAGGAAATCTGCTTGAAGACAAATCACCGCAGGGGAAGCGTTGTGGGGCGTGTGGGATTCCCCACGTCGGGGTGATACTAGCACCCCGGTAGAAGTGCTATTGCTACGCTGCAGTTGAGGATACCCTTTTTTTAGCCAGGGGAAATCCGCTTGAGGACTATAAGCCGCGACAAGGGCAGAACCTTAGGGGATAATTCGCGACCCGTGTGTGGGATTCGTCAGATCGGGGGTGGCACCAGCATGCCCAGTCAGAACTGGTGTCATGCTGTTGCCACCCCCGGTTAGGAATACCCACTAAAACCCTTGTGTGTTCCGTCCTTCGCCTTATGCCAGGGCTACGGGAATACGACCTAGCCTCTCCGCAGCCCTGGCAGGCGTGGGATCCCGTCACGAGGCCTCTTCCATTGCCGGGGGACTCATCCCCCGGCATCGTCATGCTCTCTTTGGCGTGGGGCGGCCTGTAACGCGCCTCACGGGAGGAGAGATGAGCGCACGCGGAACACTTGCGCTCTCATCTCGACGACATATGCGGGTGAGTGAGAACCCCTCAGTTGAGGATACCCACCACAACCCCTGGCCGTTCCTCGATACGTTCTATGTCCGCGCTGTGGGTTCGCTTGCTCATTCACCTTCAGCCCGAACGAAAAGTATGCTCCATCCCAGACACATCGTCATTTAACACCAATTAAAACAGTGACTAACCTCGAACCTGTACAGCCCTTAAAAAACCGAAAAATTGGGTATAATTTAATTTTCTGTTTTATTTTTATTGTAACTTATGTGAAAGTTCCTGATACCTTCGGGTCGTCGGTCGGAGATAAAGAAAAAGCCGGAATACGTGAATTATATTAACACTTCTTTCTTGTGTCACAATCTGACAGCTTTATTTTTTTTGTGATTAGTGATGTGACGCGCAACTAATGCTGTGAAATTAGTCCCACCACACTTAAAAAGCATAGCATACTAAAATGAAAGGTTTTTTTTAAATGACTCTTTTTGCGCACCGTACCCCGATCTCTTCCACATTAGTCCGCCAAGTTCATTGCGCGTGCGCCTCTCCACCGTGAAATTGTCACACTCTTACTTTCTCGATGTCTCCCGATAGCCTCCGCGACCGTCCTTCCTTTCGCTTTAATTACGACTAATCATCATTATCGTGAGGTCAACGCTCTTTAATGCTCTTTCTCAGAGTCATTTCAATTTAAAAATAAAATATATAAAATTAGTTTTTTTTTAATTGGAGTATATCTTGGCGTTTAGGTTAGGCTTTAGGTGCCAACGTAAGCAACATAAACTAGTATTCTGGCGAATTATATTTAAAACTCTGTAGGAAGTTTTATCATCTACCACTTAAGGACGACGGGATATATACTGTATACCTACTTCTCTGAAAAATTATTTTTTCGGATATTGACCAGATTTATATTATACTAGCTGTCCCGGCAGATGTCATCATCCCCAGATAAGCTTCTATATATATGCCGACAGCAGCGCCACCTACCGGGTCCAATTGTGAACCAACTCAGAAACCTTCTCTGGCTCATGCACAACAACTTTGCTAAAGATCATCAGATGATCAAATGTATATTTACGATTCTATAAAGGACATACAGACTAACATTCATTTTTATATATATAAGAGTATTATATATATTTAGTCTGTACGTATCAATTTGCTAATACATAAGTATAAATTTAGTTCTACCAACTATAGGCAAGATACATTCCTAGTGCGAGTAAGTAACTATTTAAATAATATAAGTAAGCAGCAAAATTACCCATTTAGAATCAGTATTTCGGGAGACAAGCGGTGTCTAAGCCATACATTTTTTTGTGACTAGTTTCATAATGTACTAGGATGTGCTCGCGACTTCCCCCATGCTGGACTTGAAATTCTCGCGGGATTCCCGGGACACAAAGTCGCGAAGAATTAAAAAAAAGACTGTAAAATATCGTTATAGTGGAAACTGTGTATAATAAGTTAATTTTTATGCATTCGAGCAACTTCGAACCGCTTCCGGAAAAATATCCGTGGGGTTTCCGGGATAAAAAATAATTCACATTTTATTACATACAATTTGCTATCGATCAGTGAAAAATCACATTGGGATTCTATTTTTTTTGATCTGGCCATTTTAAAACAATAAATGAAATTGGGCTAAAACTGGGATAATATTGGACTAAAATAAGTCTGAAATTGGATTAAAGTTGGTATAATATTGGACTAAAATAAGGCTATATTTGGACGAAAATTGGGATAATATTGGGACTAAAATAGTGTTACAATGGTGCTAAAATTGGACTGCAATTAGACCAAAAACCAGCTAAAATTGGGCTAGAATTGGACTAAACCTAGAATAATATTGGACTAAATTAAATTAAATATAGGGCTAAAATGGGGCTAAAATTGCGATAATATTGAACTAAAATAACTCTAAAATTGGATTATTATTTATATAGTATTGCCTACAATTGGACTAACACAAGGCTAAAATTGAATAAAATTTGAGTTAAAATTTGGCCTAATTTAAACTAAAATTGGGCCAAATTTGTACTAAAGCTGGTTATGTGGTATGGCCTAAAATAAATTTAATGACTTGACTTATTGACTAAAATTGAACTATAGTTAAATTAAAATAGGATTAAGTTATAATGTTATGATTATGTATAGGCTTTTAGATTTCCACTACACATGAGTCTCGTAATCGAATGGCGACGAGTGTGAAAACGCAGCGATGAGGTACACGCCCCAGATAGCATCTTGATTGTGTCGCCAACGACATCTTGCTCAGTACACTCGCACGAAAATGTTGAAAAAGATATGTAATTGCGCCGACTACCTTAACCCAACTTAATTCATCGTAATAACAAATCGTATTGGAGTGACCTTCCCCCGGGGGACAGGTGAAGTGTGGGCGTGGTGGTGGTACTTACTGGTGGCAAGGTAAGTTCTTGTTTTCCTTGCTTCTTCTTCCATGTCCTTTAGCCCCGGCCATCGCATCGCACTCGCAATATGTATATATATATATATATATATATATATATATATATATATATATATATATATATATATATATATATATGATAGGTACATATAATCCTTGTGTACGTGTAAATTAGAGACGTTTTTGCGTTTGTAGTATTGTACTGTCAGCACATAAATAAGTAGACAATAATAATTTTCATATATTTTTATAGGCAGATACTTATTATAGAACTAACAATATTATTCCTTAAGTTAGGTTGCCTGGAAGAGATTGCTTTCAGCGATAAGGCCGCCTTTTGTTTCTACCATGACAGCAATAAAGTGTTATCTATCTAATATTAAACGATACTATTAACATAATGAACTTTAATGTTAAACATAAATTTTAATACTAACCTTTAAGGAAATTTAATTTTTAAGTTTAATATCCTGTAAACAGACAAATACTATTACAAACGCAAAACTGATTTATCTGTATCAGCAAACTATTCCGAAAACGCTGGACCGATTTTGATGATACTTTTCGTGTGTGTTCGGTCCCGGGATGGTTTTGATTCACATTTGGCCCCGGTATGTGACGCTGGAATCAAGTTCTAGATTTTTATTTTTGCAAGGCAACGTTTGCAGGATCCTTTAATCTTCTATAATATAATAAATCTTCTATAAGTAGTATATACTACGCAAGTGTGCGACATTATACTTGGTTGTCTCATTTCACAAACAAAAAACAAACTGAAAAATTAATAATATAATTTTTCTTTAGGTATTATTTTGTAAAGTATACACATGGGCATTTTGCACTTCTGTAATGACGCATTTTCTTTATAAGTTAGATTATGTTTTTTTACGTCTATATTTTAGGTAATGTTTGATAATTTGATAAAAAACTTAAAAATACCATGTAAACATATAAATAAATTACAAACTAAAATATATGTTTAATCTGTAATTTATTTATATATATATATGTTTAATTTATTTTTAGTTAGTTTACTTTCTCTATGATGACTCATTTTAATATACAGTGAAACTTGGTTAAGTGAGATCCGGATAGCTCGAGACGCACGTAGGAGCCGTCGGATCGATCGGCGACTTGGTAACGGCCATGTTGCAGAGCGACGACCGCTGGGATGCTGCGGTTACTTTTTGCGAGGCAGTAATGTCTCTCAAAGAGGCCGCAGAAAGGGATAGGGAGCGAAGTCCTTCAGCGCGTGCTACGGTCTCTTCTCGAGGTCGCCGGCCTTCAGCTGGCACCCGGAGAGGCAGGTACGCGCATTACTTCCCTCCCTGAGTTAGGTTCCGGAACGAGGGGGCCCTTAGCTACTAGGTAAAGCAAGGGATTTAACAACTACCCCCGAAGTGGAGTGTGTTCTCCCAGGGCACACTTCAAGCACTTTATCGCGCTGGATCGACTGTTGCGTAACTATGTTCTATATCTCAGTCTTTCCATCACAAACAAAAGCGCAGGGTCGTCAGGGAGGAGGGGGTTTTTAGTGGGTATTGAGGTTGCTCGCCCGTGCGGCATCACTCGGAGTCTCCACACTCCTCTGTGTAATCCATCGCGGACGGAACGCAAATAAAGCATACAATTGCTAGCGTTACCGCCCCCCGTGGATTCGTGCCGTTTCCTAGTGACGGCCCAGAGAGTGCGTAAATCGGTTAGTCATTTTCCCTCGCCTCAAAAAAAAAAAAGTGAAAACCATCCATAACTCAAACTCATGCTGAGGTCCCAACATTTTGGTACTGAATTACTTCACTAGTGGGACGAAGTAAACCTCTATATCTGTGATTCATTCTTCCGATTCATCCTCAAAGTTACTTCTATAACTGAGACAGCGAGTGAATTTTATAGGCCTAGACCTATGTAACTGAGATAATATCGATTTGTTTGTTTACTTACTTATTCTACCCTCAAATTCCGCACTTAACTACGTAAGTAATTTTGAGCACTATTAATGAAACCCTTTGTAAATAAGACATATATTTATTATTATACCTGGATATTTGAGACACGGGTAAGTGGACCTCTACAAGTGAAACCACATTGCAGGTCTCTTCATGTCTCACTTAACCAGTTTTCGCTGTATGTATATCATAATCCCATGTTTGTTTGAAAAATTGATGATTTTTATTTAAAATAAAAGTAAATAGAAACATCATCTCGTGCCGTTTTCGTACAAGTTATTCTTTCAAAATTTCTTCTATTTACATTGGCACTAGAATGTAACATTATCCCAGATGAAGCCTCACCTTAAAGTGAATTTGAACAAGTGTTCGAACTGCCGGTTATTAGGTTTAATCATGTTAAAGAAACTAAGACGGTCGAGAACAAAGTTATTTTTTCTTCCTTTGCAACCATAACAATGTGCACGTGTACTCCCATGCACAAATGCTCACGCGTATGTTTTGGAAATCGTGAAAGTGGAAAATCACTCATAATCGTCGCTCAACACGACGTACGATCAACATAACGAAATATGTTTAGATCTTCCACAAACAGAAGTGCATTTGATGTCGTTTAGGCAGCTTTATCGAATATCTAGCACCTATTTATAACTGCTCGAACGCTCTGACACATTTAAATATCTAGTACTAGTTGACCCGGCAAACTTCGTACTGCCTCAGAATCAATTAATAAAGAACGTTGATTTCTGAACGACAGGACGAACATCAAACGCTTGACATTCAAATCCAAAAAGAATAATAAAACACTCACTTTTAAATTTAATTTGATTTCTGAACGTCTTTTAAATTTGATTGATTTCTAAATTCGGGACGAGCATCAAAAGTTTGACAGATAGGAATAGTTTCTAAGGGAAAGCGAAATTCTTATTTTTACTATATTCCAAGTATTTTTTTTATATTTGCTCACTTTTTAAACCTTCCCTAGACTTGAACAAATAATTCAAAACCAAAATTAGCCAAATCAGTCCAGCCGTTTTCGAGTTTTAGCGGACTACCGAACTGCAATTGATTTTTATATATATAGATGTTCCTGATGATGCCTAAGCATGCTAACTAGGTAGAAATAATCTGGCGGCGTCCCATCTTCTAGCCGCTAGCGTAATAGCAGGCACGACTGCTGCGCAAGAGGAGGTCCTAATACACCAGAAATATTCAACTTTTGTGTCGAGACCCTGGGACCATGGCATAAGACGCACATACTCTATCAAGACATAACCAAGTATCTAGTAGGTAAATGTTTTCTTTAACTTAAAGGCTGGTCTATACCTCGGACTCCTCAACGCAGGAGTGTTGCCATTCAAAGAGGAAATGCGGTCAGCCTTTTGGGAACGTTTGCACGTGGTAGCAGTCTGGTATTGGATTTTCTATATTAATTTTAGTTTGTATATAAGTATACATAGGTTATTTTTAGTATTTAATTTATTTTTGAATTCATTTGTAAATATGATTATTTTAAATATTTTTGTGTCTTTTTTCGGAAAAGAGTTACTTTAAAGACGTGAGAAACTCTGGGCACGCTCCATACTGACAGGAATCTGCTACGTGATTGATAACTTTACATTTTATTTATTTAAGTTATCTATATTCATTTAAATATATTATAAATATGATAATTTTATTAAGAATATGTGAATATTAAGTAATAACTATGTTTTATTTATTTATTTATTACTTAATTTTCACATATTCGTAATTAAATTATCATATTAATTTTTTTGGTATTTAGGAAGAATAGTTTATCACTATTTAATACTAGTCCCCTATTCGTGAAATTTCGTAATTCCGTATATTTTTGTATTATTTAAATAATTAAATATAATTGAAATACCTACGTCAATTCATTATGTTAATTAAGTTAAAAAATATATATAACATTTTATTTTTAATATTTCTCATTAAGTTAGTAGAAAAATGCATATTCATGTCTTCAAAGTTTTTTAAAAATATTTGAAGATTTTTATGATACATCAAAACTAAACTTAGGCTGCGGCTTTACTTGCCAAGTTATTGTATAATGTACCAGTTTTTTGTGCAGAAAGCAAATCATAACTAAGAATACCTACTAATATCTACGACTGGGTAGGCTTGTCATAAGAGGCGACAAAGCAATATACAGCCAGATAGAGCATTCGACGGTTTGGATGGCCACCAGCCCTAGTCAGGGTATGGTGCCATAACAACCTTGTGTTGTATTGTAGCACCAGTGCATCAGCTGCATCGCATTGATAGCACCTTCGGTCTTGTAAATGTTCGTAAACTACGGTAACCACATTCCATCAGGGGTCGTCAGACTTATGTTTTATTTCGATATTTCAGGTAGAAAGAGCACATAACTCGTAAGTATTGGAAGACAATATTTATAAGATATTGTTTCTTTTTCATTGAGAATTATATGCATGTGTGGAAAATTTCAATGGTGAGATAGGACTATGAAAAATATGACTGTGAATAAAAGAATTCAAACTGCCATAAATAGGTGGGTACTAAGTCAGTTTGAGGTCATTCAAAGACTTCCAATTTCTTGTTATTGTTGTTCAAATATGGCTTTGCATGATTTGTGTATCTGGACAGATTTTAAGTTTATTTAAGGTTTACGATCATTTTCAAGCATAGCTACAATTAGAGCAAGACGTTGTATATAATGGTTGTCTTTAATCTACAATAGACTACCACTCAAAATAAAAGAATCCGATTACTTTGAGAAAAGATTAAATACTTATCTTATCGAGCAGACGCCCTACTCAATAGAAGATGCTAGGTGGTACGACATTTGCCCGTCTGAATGGAGACCAACGGTCTAGAGTATGCCGCCATAGCAACCTTGAGTTGCGTTCCGGTATTAATGACCAGGTTCCAGTCTCCCTTAAGAGAGCAGCAGCGCATTTGTAGCACCTTTGGTGTTGCAAATATGATGGTAACCGCATTCCATTAAGTGATCCGTCTGCCTGTCTGCTGATCTCAAGAAAAAAAAAGAATTTGAATTTAAAAATTATTTAATTACATTGTGTATGTATTTTTTATGACTATTGTAAATGTCATCGAAATGACGTATACATATAATTTTATACCTATGTTATTGTACTACATAAAATACTTAATAATTTATGTGCCAGATGACAGCTAGACCAAGTTACTGCTCAAGTAAAAATTATTAGAACTTATTGCAATGCACTCGGGGACGTGATGAAATATTGTACGCTTAATAAGACGATATCATTTAAACTATACATTTTATGAATATTAAAAACTTACTTTAAAAAAAAGTTAAACAATAAAAAGTAAACTAAATAATTCAAACGAAAATGTATGAATGCGAATAAAACGTGGCATTACCTAAGCAAAGCATTTCCAAATACTTAGCAACTTAGTCAACTTTAAAAAATAAATTGACAAACAAGTCGTAAGTCAATGACTATTTAAAGTGTTCGCATTTAACGCTTAATAAATTATATAAAAAAAAACAAGTTGCTATGTAAAACGCAATTTCCTCCTCCCCGACGAAAATTAACCGATCTGGGAAGATCCCAGTAAGGCCCCGGTCCAAATGATCAAAGATGTAAACATCGTGTTGTCTCGCTCTTATTTTCTAAATTAAATGTCGATAGAAAGAGACGAGAAAAAGATGCAGCACGCAACTAATGAAACGTGTCCACTGTCCAGTGCAAGCGCATCGAAATTTAAAATTTGTAATGAAATATATACTATATGTTACAACAAAAAATTCAGACTAAAATGAACAAACAAAACGATTTTGCCACAATAATCTCACGATATTTAATGACAATTGCGTTAAGTTCACGAAATTTACATATTTTAAGCTGACAGTTGAAATTAAAACTGTGAAATCTGAGATAACTGCATTGGAAATTGTACTTAATTGCAATGTGGGTAAGTTAAAAATATACAAGTAATATATAATCGTCTTACAACTATATTAAACTAAATTGTATAAACAACGTCCATGCGACATTACTAAGAAATATACCTTGCTCTCTGTTTTTCTAATGTAGTTTATTGTGGAAGAAAACGAGACAGGTATATTTTTTATCAGACTACCTTTAATGGCTTGCAATAGCTGCGTTAACTGGTTTTGCGCCTGATTATAAACTTTTGGTTCAAAAGCTTTATTAAATTTAATTCATAATTTTATAATTTCTTAATATTAACAAAAATATAAAATATGTAAATTGCATGTGGATTTAATATTTGGGCTGCTTGTATTGTTTGAAATTTGAAATAGAGTTCAAGTAGTTACAGTTGTCATCTAAAAAAGCTATTGCTTAGGGCCGCTTGCATAAGGTTGCTTAATTTATTTAAGAAATACAAAACTTATTCAACACCCTTAAATATAATTGAAAAGAAAAGAACAAAAGAACTGTCAATACATTTTGTGTAAATCGTTTTTAGGCAGTTTAATATGATTAACCAAAATTATTTAAAGGCGATCGTTATACAAGCGGCCCTTAGACTCAATATTCTACTTATATTCTTAAGATATTCTCAGTAGAATGTAAAATAACTAATATTAATAAGTTTCGTATACTTAAGGTTAAATTTCATTTATTTTATAGATAGATAGATAGATAACACTTTATTTTACACCATTACATACAATTTAAAAACTAGTACTACTTATTCTAATTGTGTACAAAGGGCGATCTTATCGCTAAAAAGCGATTCCTTCCAGAATTCCTGATTACATTAATGTATTTAAACATTTAAAAATAAATTTATTATTATTAGATCTATATTTTATAGAAACGGTATATATACTTAAATTATTTGTGAGTACTTAATATTCCGGAGCTCCTTGAAATTCAGCGAATTTGGAAAACAAATTAAAGGTAGAGAGCAACGTATCATTAATCGCTGGACCAATATTGATGAAATTATTTCACTGTTTCTAGATGTTTACTTAACAATGTATCTATTTTAATTTTTCAAATCTATTTTATGAATACTTACGTAACGTGAAATTTATTTTGTACTGTTTTATACACAACTAAAACTTTGTTTCTCGAACAACGGTTTGGCATTTATTGCACTCCAACAAATATATTCTTTATCACACTGGTCTTCTAAAATACTCATTATAATACATTATATGAAAATCTCTTCTCTGAAATGTGTTTGCATATATCGCCTCTTTGCTTCAAAAAGATGTTAGTCAAACGAAATCACTTGTCCAACAACTTTATTTTTATTTATTGTATTATGTTGTTTGACATATTATGTTACATGGTTATTACAGTCTTTGTTGTGATCACTTTTAGTATGTATGACTGCATAAGGTTCACAAACAGAAAAAGAAGTGACAAAATTTTAGCATTGCCAATACTAAATAAACGTGTTATCTTAAAAATTGAAATTATAGGAGTTTTCAAAAGAGTTTTTCAAAAAAACATTTATCTCGAAACGTATGACTTTTTACACCGTCAATCTACAATTTATCATAAACGATATCATGTTTCTGAAATAATTATCGTACAAAAATATGAGTTGTCGGATTAACGTTCTTGAATCAAAGAGGCGATATATTTTTTTTCACACATAAATACTTCTTTCTTACGAATGTATGAAGTGTTATAGTAATAAGGAAGTATATATTGTAATTTTCGGGCCAAATGTTGACGATACAGGGATTAAGCGTATGTTCGCGTTGGGTTGCGCGTGCGCCGGCGCTCCTCAGTTGTTCGTGCTCGCTCGTCGGTGCGTGTTCATAACGCCGCTTATTTCATTTTCAAACTTTCGAACCACCTAAACTTACAGAAAAAAAAGAAAAACTTCGTGAAAGTGTCAAGTGTAGTGTTATTTTAACTGATTATTGTGTGATTAGTGTATAGTTCAGACCTAAATGGATGGATGATAGTTAATATTCGGAATTTTTATTATTTAATACATTAATGTCTCAATACTTTTGCTAAGATTGAAAAGTGATTTAAGTTCAACTTTTAACTGCGCATTTTTGAATTTGGAACACAATTCTGGTGAGCTCGATATTCAGATATGATTTTTTTAAATTGTAATTACTAGAGAAATTGGCCGTTTTATTTCTCGCGTGCAAATATGGTCAAACTAGCGACACCTAATTCTTCACGTCTTTCTTTATTGATATAAAATAAAAGCAAAGGTAGCCATAAGCAAAATTTGCTTCAACGATACTTTTATAAACTAATACAATAAAATAGAAATAACTTATTTATATTGTATTTTACCTATAATCCCTCAAGACTATAAATCAAATACTGAACCCAGGTCACAGTCTTCTATGGGTAAAGTTTTCAGAGGGCTAAGTTTCCTCGCTGCTATACTAATCCGTTATCCGAGGTAGGCACCAGTTCTCTGATAAACTGAATAGTCAATGTTCGTTTTGATAGCTCTTATAATAACTATCTTAATAAATAAATAAATTTATAGATAACTAATTCGTTCTAAACCACTATCCCTTGTCGGGAACGTTCCCAAAAGGCTACCAGCGTTACTACATTGGATAGCTATGCTATTTCGTCGGGTAAAATAAACTTTTAGAAATAAGTTTCTAAAAATTTCTATAGACATCTCGACGTATACCTAGAATATTTTTTAATTTCTGAAATTATATTCACGTCTTAAATTCTTGGTTAGACTTTTTGATTATAAATGATCAAGTTACACTCGTAGGTGACACAGATATAACCGATGTATTTGCGGCCGATGGATGTTAAGCATACTCAAACCCGAGTACCTATTTGTTTTGTTATATCAAAGAAAATAAGCTTACACGAATGACTTTATTGAATTCAAATATAAATTTTGAAAACGCGTAGGTATATATGTATAAAATATAAAAGTCTAACTGTCCTCGTCATAAAAAATGAAATCTAAAGAAAAACGTGCTTTTGTGTTTTGTCTTTAAATATATATTTCATGATAATTTTTGAACTACTTATAAACAAATTTTCTGTACATGTTTTGATATGCTATCGAGTGAAAGCTATAATTTATATTATATTTATTTTTATATAAAATTCTTTACCGATTTTATTTCTGTTAATATTCAAGATTTATAAATGCTAAATACCACAAAAGATAAATAATAATTTCAGCTTTAAGAAAATGCACTGAAAACGATTTCGCAAAAAATATTAGCTATTTACTTTTTTTGCCCTGAAGAGGGTGTATTATACTTTTAAGACCTATCTACACGGTTGAGAGAAGTCCGAAGGCTGGCCTGTATTTTGGCAACGCATAAGCGTTGCTATCCAATGGGGTAAGGCGGCCAGAGCTTTGGGAACGTTCCCAACTGACAGTAATTTGGGATCTATTTATTATTTTTCGTTTTTGTCTCTAATTTAGCTGTAGGATTTTTATATTTTAATTTTAACTTTGTGTGGTTAGAGTGAATGTAAATTTTAATTGTGAATAACCAATAAATATATTGTTTTATTAGATACCTACCTATTAATTGGTTGATAAATACACACATTGTTTATAATAAACGCAAGGAAATTATGTTTATCTTATGGCTTCTATGGTACCGTACATAGTCTAGAGTTCTATAGGGAACTTCCCGTCGAAGTAAGACGGTACATTCCCTCCAAGAGATAACTTACAGACTTACTGATTTAGACATGTGTGGCGGCCAACCCTACTTCTTAATTTACTTACGGCTAATTTTTCAATCATAAAAGTTATTATGGAAAAAATTTATACCTTACTGTATTCAGAAGTAAAATAATCATGTCTTTAATTCAAGCAACTGTCATTTTGAATTTCTCATATATAAGCCGCACGCAGAAGGTTTGCCGATGACTACTTACTATTATTGTATTGTATTACTTAGTATTATTGTATGTATTTATTTAAAGTATATAAAATAAAAAATAAGTAAATAAATTTATTCCAACAACTATTTATGTAACCTTTTTATCAACACTACTGACCATCAACGCTTGACATCATGAGGCTATCGGCAAACCTTCTGCGCACGGGTAGTATTATATTCTATGAATACATTTTATCTGGTGATTGGAAAATCGGCTCTTATAATTATTTAGCAGCTTATACACAAAGTAGAGAGTAGAGATATTTATGGAAGAAGAAGAATAATTGATTGTCAAAAAGGTCTTTGGTTTTGGTCAATACGACCGTCCCTGTCCTCATCGCCCTCAGGGGCTACGTTAGGCAGATCGTCGATCGAGATACTCCTATACTACATTTACCGAGACGCGATCTCCACTCCAAAACTCATCTGCTCTGTCGATTTATAATCCTGCGACAAATATAGCCAGCCTACTACCACTTCAGTTTGTTAATTTTGCGAACTTTGGTTCTCTTACGGATATCCTTGCTTGTGATTTGATCCATAAGAGATACTCCTAACATAGCTCGCTCCATAGCCCGCTGAGCTACCTCCAGTTTGTTAATCAACCCTAGTATCAGTGTCCACGTTTCGGTACCATACGTCTTCACGGGCAGGACGCACTGCTCAGTATTTTGTCTTCAAGCGTTGTGGAATCGTCGATTCGACGTCCAAGACGTGCAATATTAAAATTTGGCATTTCCAATTAATTTAGACTACTTTCTAGACACCTTTAGCATAACATAAACTTATATATGACAACTCTAACACTCCTCCGTGCACGGAATATGCTTTTAAAGAGGTATATATTGGAAGATATTAATTAACCTATAATTACTCGAATAATCTACGAGTTTGACAGCTGTCCACTGTTTTATGAGCTACAGCTATCGTACCGCTTTGATTTCTGATGACATAGATTACGTGTCATCAGAAATAATCAGGTCGAAATTATGAAACCTAGCCATTTCTTTATTATGTAACCTAAGTATTTCAATTCTATAAAACGCTATTGGCTTATCCATTCTTGCCTAAATTAATTTAATGAATTTGTGTTGTATTAAATACCTATTAATTTTTACTCGAGTTTTTTAAAATTATAATCTAGCTTTTTATTTATTTCAGTTTATGGCTTGGTAGCTAGGCTTTTAAGCCAGATCATAGATTACTTTCTTCATTTTCTGAAGTCTATGTATAGCTCAAGTGAACTATACGTTATCAAGTAAAGCCATTTAACGGAGTTCTTGTAAGGCCAAGGCCACTCGAAAGGCCACATTTGACTATACAGTTCAAATTTCTCACAAAACACATAATTACTACTCAAAAACTGTCAATACACTACACTACAACTATTGTTCATTTTACAGTAATTTTACACATTTTTAGGAAATAAAACTGCACAGCACATCTCCTTTCAGTTCCCGCCAAAAACTCTTTAATCTAGCTATATCCACGAAGACGTTTGCATGAGACTACAAAGTATTGTATTACCGGTACTTAATATATTTTCGTAACTATTTTTATTTCACCAAAAACTTTTAATATCTAATCCTTAATTCATATATTAACACCAAATATTTTTTAATGTTTCTGTTAATGTCTTCCAGGTAACCCTGTGTCCGTCCTTGGACACCGGGTTGCCTGGAAGAGATCACCATAAGCGATAAGGCCGCCCATTGTTCTAATGGAAACGTATTCATATTCAAATTGTCTAGGTTTAAGTTATTGTGAACAATGGAGTCTTCATTCATTCATTCATCTTCTTTACATAGTATAAAACAAAGTCGCTTTCCGAGCCTATCTGTCTGTCTGTATTTCCGCTAACTCCCCCAAAACCACGCAATTTTTTTTTGTATTGTAGGAGTTCAGCAGACAGGCAAACGGCCCACTTGATGGAAAGCGGTTACCATCACCTATGGACATTTGCAACACCAACCAACCAACACGCTCTCTTAAGGGAGACTGGAACCTGGTTACTAATGCCGGAACACAACTCAAGGTTATTATGGTGACATATTTTAGACCAGGGGTGGTAGCCATCCAGTCGGGCAAATGCCCTTTCACCTGGCTGTGGGTTGTTTTGTCGCCTCTTACGACAGGCCGGCTCGTATATATATATATATATATATATATATATATATATATATATATATATATATATATATATATATATATATATATATATACTATATATATTATATATATACTATATATATTATATATATATGTTTTTGTTCCCGATTTCGCTCTCGATATCTAAATAACGTAATTCAGTTTTTATTCAATCAAAACAGAACTATTAACAAGGGATTTGCCTAGTAATATTATAAATGCGAAAATAACTCTGTCCTTTAAATGTCAAAGAAGCAAGTGAGGTGTGTAAGAGTAAGCCTGTATGGCGCTCTGTTGTTCGTGCATACCCCGCAAGGGACCTGGCGTGAAGTTATGTATGTATGTATGTAACTCTGTCCGTTACGCTTTCAAGGAAAATCTACGCTACCGATTTTGCTGAAATTCGATATATATTTAATCCTAATACCGAAAATAGGCGTAGAATACTTCTTATCGCTGAAAATAGGAGAGTTTCCTTATTAAAATCGTGTAATTTTTCCGGGAGTAATAGCACGTACGTCAAAATTTGCATGTCTATTTAAATGTGAAACTTAATGGTGAATATTATTTTATATGAAATATATACTAATATTATAAAATGGTAATGTTTATGACTTTGTTTGTAGGAAGTAATCTGTTGAACTACTGAATGGACTGTGAAAATTTTAACACCATTAGAAGGTACATTATTCCTGAGTGACAAATGCTATATTTGATTTGATTGTTATTAATTTTTTTATGACGCTCGGCGAAGTGGTAATCAATTTGCTAGTTTAAAATAAATTAGTTAATCAATTATTTTATTAATTATGTAATAACGTCGCTATTTCTGCAAATAAAGTCTTTCTTTCTTTCAAATAACCTTATCATGAAAGTTTTATTTAATCAGTAACTGAATATCATTTTAGATAGATAGCTTTATTGCACACCAAAATATAGAATTACAGAAACAGACCATATTTACAATATTTTCTAGGCTATACAATAGGCGGCCTTATCGCTCAAAGCGACCTCAACGCAATCTAAATGAGAAAAAATTGAACCCGGCGAAATAGGTGGTGCAGAAAAATGGCAACAGATACATAAATATTCATAACTAACTTAAATAGGTATATATAAATATATTTTCTACATTAGAAATGCAAAAATGTACGAAAGTCAAGAGACTCATACTGCGTTTACGAACTACCATGTACTACATATGCTTATTTTATTTTGTTGCGTGAGTTCAGCAGACGGACAGACGGGCCACCTGATAGAAAGCGGTTTCTATCGCCTATGGACATTTGTGACACCAATAGTCCTACCAATGTGTCTCTCTCTAAAGGGAGTCTGGAACATGGCCACTAATGCCGGAATAACCCAAGCTTGTTATGGCGGTATACTCTAGACCGGGGGTGATAGCCATCGAGACTGCCCAATACCCTACCACCTTTAATAGACTCAGTGGCGGATTTGCAGTCCTGGCCGCCCTAGGCCAGGCCATGTAGTAAGTACCAGCCACCCCTTTCCCAGCACCCATCATATTGAGTACATAATGAATTTACTTGAACGAAATATTTACTTCACATTACATTATATATATCTTATTTATAAATAGGACAAAAGTGATATAGGGAGATTATTGTTATACGATGCGCGGTGCAGTGCGGCCCATCATAATGTGCGCGAGCCTTTAGAATATTTACATATTTTCGAGTTATTTCTTGTTATCATCACTGAGTTTTCGTCATGATTGGCCGCCCCTAATATCTGGCCGCTCTAGGCCCGGGCCTCCTGGGCCTTAGGGCAAATCCGCCACTGTATAGACCCAGTTTATTAAAAATATAACCGGACATACACAAAGATAGATGGACATAATAATTTTATAAAGGTTTATTTTTTTCGAAAATGTCTACAATACCCTGAAAAGGTAGGTTGGTGGAGGTACCATGGAAGATGGGACGCAACTTGTGTCGATACTTTGGAAGCGTCCCATCTTCCAGACACAGCCGTGACAGCCGGGACTGCTGCTGCACACCAGGAGGCCCTGAAATGTTGAAAATACGTATCCATTGGTGTTTGTGGCTTTCGAGGTCGAGACCCTAGGGCCATCGGGGCCTGGATCTCATAACCTCTATCAAGACCTTTCAACGCGTCTAATTAAGCTCTCGCATGACCAAAAGGCTAGCTTGCACTTAAGGCAACGAATTAGCGTTGTCAGGATTTCGGGCAAGTTCCCCACCGACAGCGATTTTGGAGTCAATTTTTTACTTACAGATCTATGTTCTTTGTAAAAATAGCTTTATAGATTGATAGATAGATAACTCTTTATTGCTCCCCAAAAAACAAATACAAAAACAAAATGCATAATTTCAACACTTCTTGGCAAAACAACAGGCGGCCTTATCGCTAAAAGCTATCTCTTCCAGGCAACCCAGCTTTAAAGAAATTCTTAACTCATGTGGCGATGTAGGTGGAGCAGAAAAAAGATAGGACTGCACAATTGAAGATATGAGTGGATGAAGGTGATAAGTCGCATAATTCCAATTTTGAGTAAATCGAGATAAAAGTTTCACTTTTATTTTAAACTGAACTGAACTTTCAACCTTTTATTTTTTTTAAATATACCTTCGTCTACGCAAAAAAAAGCAAAAAACCGAATATGCGACATATCACCTTCATCCACTCACTTCTTCAATTTAAATATATATACTTTATTTATAGTATAGTTTAGTATTGATCTCTAAAAAGGAAATTTGCTAAATGTCATTTCGGTTGTTTTCCCCAAAAGGTACGTTCACACCTGTAAGTGTAATTTGAAAGTTGTTGGCAAGGTGGAATCTGTATAAATACGCGACCCAATCGACCCCACAATGAATAAACAACAAGGCGTGTTCAGTTTAACTACGGTTGAATAAACTGGAAAATAAAAGACGCGTCAAAATAATATTTATGGTATATGTTGACATCGTTTTTATCTAATTTGAATATGCATTTTTGTTCTAACTTTAGTTTACGATAGGGGTTTTTGGCGGGAACTGAAAGATGTTGTGCTGTGCAGTTTTATTTTATAAAAATGTGTAAAATTACTCTAAAATGAACAATAGTTGTAGAATGTTGATAGTTTTTGAGTAGTAGTTATGTGTTTTGTGAGAAATGTGAACTGTATAGTCTAATGTGGCCTTTTAAGATGTCACAAGAACTCCATTGAATGGCACTAGCTGATTACCAACAGTTCAGTTATGCTACACATAGGCTTAAGAAAATGTATAAACTATATTCTAAACTAAGATCTGGCATAAAGGTCTAGTTGCCAAGCCATAAACCGAAATAAAAAACAATTAGTTTACGATATTACTGCCGTTTTGGAGGGAATTTGAAGTATTTATAGCGAAAATTTATTTTTTAGTTCATATTTTAAACAAATCTGTGAGAGCGTGGTATCTCTCCGAGCCGTCTGCCTGTCTGCTGATCTCCTGCAATAAAAAAAAACAGTTGTAATCAAAATAATGATTATAGTAAAACTCCACCACGTAAAAAGTAAATGCTTAAATGTATAAAGCAAGTCGAATAATTCAGAAGTATCTAAAACCCGTTAATCGTGCTACAATTTTCATCACATCACAACACATCGATTAGAATCAAGCTACTAGAGTTATCGACAATCGCTGTCACACCACTAGATGTCGATTGTTATCAGCACAGACAGACCGACACAACATCTTGTACAGTGAGGAGAACATGTTCTCATTATTTTTGGAGGCTTGTAAGAGATTCGAGATGTTTGCTGCGAGTCCAACATTTGCGAATGTATATATTATAGTCCGTGAAAAGTTCATTCATATATAACGTTTTTCTAGTATATAATACTGTGAAGTTCAGTAAAAGTTGCAGTCTTACATACTACAGCAACATTATGTATCGAGGGATCAAAAGCTATTTGTTAACCGACTTCAAAAAAATTAGGAGGTTCTTCGTTATGTAGTTTTTTGTGTATTGTTAGTGGGGGATTTATAAAGCAAAACACATAAAACTCTTTAATTTGATATCCGAATGAAGAATGCTAATACAGCGTACATATAATTATACGTTATGATGCTCACAACAACTTCATAGCTACAAAGAGAGCTACTGTAACATATGTATCCGACCAAAGTCGAAGTGTGAATGAGTTTGTCACTACGCCCGTTCACTTATATAAACCCGATTAGCTACACATAAGTATACTACTAAACATAGCTACCCGCAAATATTGCAATAATACAATTATAATATTTATACTGTTAATAACATTTGTTCCACGTAGTGCGTACTTGGAACAAATGTTACAACAGTATGTTCAGCCATAACTTTTTTGTTCCTAAACTAATTTTGACAATGCCGTTGGATTTGGTAGTTTCAAAATGGTTAATTAAAATTTTATTACTATTGGACTATGGGTCCCCCAGATATAGCAAAAAAACATTAAAATCAGACAAAATATATTGTAGTATTTGCGGTTTTTCAGCCATGGCTTTTTTGTTTATGTAACGATTTTGATCATTCTCAATGTCAAATAAATCATAAAAAACCACAACAAATTTGCTAAATATGATAATTGTTATTTTTTATTTCGCACCGAATTCAAGATGTTTAAAATATGTTTTTTTTGCTTTTTAGTTACTCTTGAAGTCGGTTTGTTTTTGCTAGACTTTTTATTTTATTTAAAGCGAAGTTTTGATAATGTGTGAGGAGAATGCTTGAAGTGGGTGGTGGAATGGGATATTCAAATTGAATTCCAAAGTTTTTATTTAAAATAAGTTCCATTGAAGAACACTTTTTGAAGGTATCAAACATAGATTAAATTTTATTTAACTTCCTATTCCTGGTTGTGCACGGCACTAGTAAGCCCTCAAGTGGCGCTTTAGGTCTGCAATTTATGGCACACTCTCACACCAAAGTGTAAGCAAGGCTTGTATGCAAATTTTAATGAAATTGAATTAGAAGTGAAATTTTCACTCTGGTTTGCACGGAGCACACAGAACGTCTGGACCGACATCTCGTGTGTTGAAGACTGGTTCCACCACCACACGATAGTGGCGAAAGAGCGTAAGCCAGCAGCACTTATATAACTACCCACAATAGTATAAATTGGTCTGAAAGAGAGTGTCGGGGTAAAGGTAAGGAAAGGAATGCTCCGGTGGTTCGGACATGTGGAAAGAATGTATGATGAAAGAATGACTAAACAGATATAGAATGCAAAAGTGGATGGATGCAGAAGTCGCGGAAGGCCACGACACACCTTCCATGATCAAATTGATCGTGTACTAGCAGAAGGTGATGTCAGGAGCCTTAAGAATAGACGAGCGTGCATGACAAGAGCTATGAATGTCAAAGAAGCAAGTGAGGTGTGTAAGAAGAAGACTGTATGTCACTCTGTTGTTCGTGCCTACCCCGCAAGGGAACTGGCGTGAAGTTATGTATGTATGTATGTATGTATGTTCAACAAATCAACAATTTCGCGTTTCATGTCAAAGGTATTGTGACCAAAGTTTGTCTTTACAAAACAAAACACCGAACCCATAAATGTAGGTAGGTACAATATTTAAGTATGTATGTATGTATGTATGTAATAGTATAAATTGTGAGGATTCAACAATCGGTGTGATACGATTTTTATCCGTGCAGGAACGGAGAAAGTATACAATTTCCTATGGCCGGGCGGCCTGTCGTAAGAGGCGGCAATACAATCCACAGCCAGGTGGTTGGACATTTGTCCGACTGGATGGCTACCACCCCTGGTTGAAAGTATGTCGCTATAACAACCTTGAGTTATGTTCCGGCATTAGTGACCAGGTTCCAGTCTCCCTTAAGAGAGCAGCGCATTTGTATCACCTCTGGTGTTTCAATGTCCATAGGCGATGGTAACCGCTATCCATCAAGTGGGCCGTCTGCCTGTCTGCTGAACTCCTGCAATAAAAAAAGGCCTTAAAAAAGTGTTCTCCAGTTGATCTTATTTTGAATATAAACTTTTGAATTTGAGTTTGAATTACATAACTATAAAATATTATGATAATTTTTCTTACATCTAATGATACACGTAACTCCACGCGACCATGGCGTCATTGTAACGAACAAAAATATTTTTTATTATCAAATATATTACTTTTGCTCATATGTTAATGAATCTTTTGGTGGTTTTCCTCTTACATTTAATGAGCATGTTTCAGATTTATCCTTAGGTTAAAACTTATATTATTAACTCCACGTTGTCGCTATTAGTTAACATTTAAATATTATCATTATCCACGTGTATATGAATAGATTCCTTCTAAGAATAAAAATTGGTATTTTTTTTGCTTGAGTTCAGCTAAAGTTAAAATGCAGGAACGGAGAAAGAATACAATTTCCACAGCCAGGTGGTAGGGTATTTGCTCGTCTGTATGTAATACATAAGGAATAATATGTGGGCAACCTGACAACGTTGTTATTGATCTACAGGGATGGTTTTTTTTTTAAATATGGTTTTTATTGTAGTTCTAACCAAATCTTTTTCTATCTTTCTTTTAACAGCTTGCTATATATTGCCAACGTCTAAATTGCTTGATGTAGTCGTGACATCATAGTTGATGATAATTGACCGGGATTGAGCGATTTTAGTTACTCGTGTAAGAGCACCTTTAGGATGGCATAAGGCCATGGAATAGAAGAGGTAGGATTGAGAGGGATTAGGACTACACAATTATGGTAACTTAAAAATAATGGCAACCATATATGACGGCCACCCGTAAACTTTATTATTTCCGCGATTTCGTAACAAAACTTCGTAGTGCCATACAGACGACACTTTCGTGTCAAATTTCGTCCATATAGACTGAGTTTCTGAGAAAATAAATATGATCTATAATGACAGATAGTACGAACACACATGACGAAACGTAATTAATCCGCTTTTTTGCAAAACTACTATAGTGTTTTGATAAAAGACCATCAGTTTCTGTGGCACCTGTCTTTTGTTGAGCACAGTGTAAAAAACAAACATCATACCAGAAAAGACAAATTTAATATAAAATGGATTCCCTTACGACACGTAGAAATATTGAATGAATGAATGAACGAATGAATGAATACTCTTTATTGTTCACTATAAACTTAAATCTAGACAAATACATTTGCATTAGAACAATGGGCGGCCTTATCGCTTATAGCGATCTCTTCCAGGCAACCCAGTCTAAAGAGATTTTAAAGAAAACTAGCTGTCCCGGCAGTCGTCGGCCCGGAAAAGCTTCAATCAATATGCCGGCAGCAGCGCCACCTACCGGGTCCAATTGTGAACCAACTCAGAAACCTTCACTAGCTCATGCACAACCTCTTTCCTAAGGTCATCACATGATCAAAGGTATAGTTTACGATTCTATAAAGGACATACAGACAAACATTTTTATGTATAAGAAAAGAAGATTTCTAATAAATGATATTTGGTGGTATAATGCTAAACTAAAATATAAATAAATTTTTACTTATAGATGTATGTTATTTTGTAATTATAGCTTTCTTTATAATATAGTTTAGTTTATTTATTTTTAATATTCAAAGTAATTAAACTACTACACTGCTACAATTTTGTTTTTACAATTTTCTAATATATATACATATATAATTAGATATAGTGAGGTGTTTAAGAATAAGCCTGAATGGTGCTCTGTTGTTCGTGCCCTCCCCGCAAGGGTCCTGGCGTGAAGTTATGTATGTATGTATAATTAGATATACGATATATAAGTATATATGCAAACAATAGATACATCCATGTAATACAATACTTTTATTTAATAGACCAATAAGTGACCATAGGTTTAAATGCAGTAATTGATTTAGCGTGTCTGATTGGTAAGGGGAGGGAGTTCCACAGTGGAACAGCCTGTCGGTAAAAGAATTTGCTACTAAAGAAGAAGTGAGTGCAGGCATTGTTAACAAAAGTTTTTCATTTGAGTGCAGCAAATTACAGGAATGAGATTGTTAGAGCAAACATGTTAGAATGTATGTCTATTATACTTGCCATTTAAAAATTGTATAGACATACTTTTCTATTGTAGTTATATTGCAAAACTCACATATTTCAATTTTTTTCTAATCATCTTAAGGTTGTCTGGCAGAAAATACACTTTTCCAGACAACCTTAACATGGATTTTGTATTATGCGATAAGATCGCCTATTGTCTTCTGTACCAAAACTTCTTGTATTGTACCTTGATGTTATGCAATAAAGTATATAATATTCTAAGTATAATCTAGTAATATTTTCTTAAGTTTTCGCGACTTGTAAACATAATAAAACTACGTTTTAACGGTTTTAAGCGTGGTAATTTATTTGATTTTGGTTCATCCGACGTTTCGGCCGCTTTTCAGTGGCCGTGGTCACGGACGACAAAGATGACATTTATCCAACCAGTATTGTTAAAGTTTTATTTAGCCTACCGCCAACTTGTTCATTTTAATTATTTAGTTTTAATTTTGTTTATGGTTATTATAAATTAATAATATAAAATTTTTAGAACTAGGCATGTTTGCTGAAGAGTTTTTTGCGCCGCTTCTTCAAGCCACATGTTGTGAAGCAGTGGTAAATTAGATAAATAATCAATATGAATTCTTCAAAATTTTATTTTAAAAATAACTCGTTTAGCCCAAAAAGATTATTATTTTGACATGTAATGACGTACAAACAGATTTCAGTATCTTAGTTTTTTTTTTCATTTCTGTTAGATACTTTAATAACAGCAACGAAGATATTACATTGAAATGTTTAAACCTAAGTTATAAGCTCATTATTTTACTTGATCAAATGTAAACAAAACTGTTGCTGATCCTTAAATAAATAAATACTATAAAAATTTACCTGAAGTCAGAGATTCCGAAAATTCTGTGAAGCGAGCTTTGTTTTTCGTTTTTCCAATTCTAAGGGCATTAGTCGTGCCGTGTGCGCAGGCGCGTCGGTGACGCGTCCCTGTGCCGCCAACATTGACAGCTGTCAATCAGAACCAACATGGCGTCTGAGCCGGTTCCGACGGGCGCTCGTCGCGAGATCAACCTTCGTACAATGTTTTTGTGATTAGAAATTTCGATTTTACGTATCGATTTATGTATGGTTCGAAGTTGAAAAATTATCGTTTTGATGTCCTAACTTAAGTTTTCTAAATATCTGTATAATGAAATACAACTAAGATCTTATTCATAGAGAGTTAGAGTAAGTTTGAACGCTTCTTTATGGTTCCTAAAGAAGCGTTTAAATTTACTCATACCTTTCTATGATAGACCGTTAGGCTACACGCTACACAACATGACCGATAATTTTAAAGATTTTTGTGTGTTGGATATTCACATAAAAACTATTAGTTACACCGGTTCCGTTATGGTTTATAGCCATCGATTTTTTAAAAAAAGAACACAAATTCTACATTAGGTTATAATGAGGGAAATAGATAAGGTGGTATGAAATTTAGTCATTTAATTCACAAAATACTAACCGATTTTATTACAATCTTCATTACTTGGTAGGTAGCCTGTTTTAAATGCTCCATTACCACAGTACCTATAGTCCAATGATATTCCATTAAAATAAAGTAGTAATGATCGATTCTGTCAAGATTTGTTTTTTTTATTAAGGTCTGATTTATCGCGGAAGAAAGAGAAGCCGTGGTATTAATAGGTGACACTCTCGTTCCAAACTACAAACATAACTCTCAAAGTTCCCGCCAAAGTACGACAAAGACTCTTGTGGGAACTTAAAGAATGTTGTTTTGCTCCAATCAGATGATTTTTATTTGCTTAAGAAGAAGCCTACAAAATTACTCTAACTCAATATTTCAAAAAAAAAACGAAAGCATATAAGTTTTGTTAAAAGCGAATATAATTGTTTACAACGAAAGTGTTTATTTGCTTTTAGTTTTAATTTCATATTTAAAATCGTAACATGCTAAATTAGAGAAGTTTTATTGACAATTATACACTAATACAGATCTTTATATTAGCTCGTTATTTCCATATTTAATTCCCCCTCCAACAGTAATTTATGAGCATGTTTTACACGTTTATGTAAACATTTTCAACACAAACATACAACTATTCTTACCTTTTACTAATATTGTAATTTTAAAATTAAAACACATACACTCAACTCACATAAAAACATCAGCCTTCAAATTCCTAAAAAATCCGTCAAGACAAGCGCAGTTTATAACTCTAATTTGTCTTGTTTCAGAATATGCCCAACACACTAGTGATGTGACAAACAATGAAATCACGCGTCACACTGACGCATTTACAACGGACATTGATGAACTTGTGAAGTGAGCTGATATCAATTATAATAACGGTTAAATCGATCGATTGTGGTGAATAAACAATCAATGAACACCCTGATGCTCACGGCCGGCGCTGCGGTGGACGAACAACCTTGTGTTGACGGAAACATGGCGTTTACTTCTTATAATAAGTAAGTATTCTCTAGTATTAATAAGGGAATGTTGTGAATGAAAAAAGACATTAGTCTTAGTATAAAAAAGAATATGGTTTATATGGTCTGGTAACAAAGACTTTTAAACCAAGTCTTTATCATATGATGTAGGTTTTTGCGTTTTGAGCATATTTAGCGCTGGGGTGCGATAATCAGCTTGCACCCCCATTATCGACAGTAAAAAAAGCATTTAATGTTTATGTTTCACTTTTAAAGTTTCTTAGCCATTTTGACAAAAACAGAACTATTATGCATTCATCATATTCGATAGTGTCTGTCTATGTATGGCAGATATTTTCTCAGAAACTACTAGGTTCATATGGATGGGATTTCTCATGTACATAATAGTCTATATGGCGCTACGGATTAGTGTTGTACAAATGTACTGTGAGTTTTTTTTTTTCGTTAGTGAACATAGTCTTGTAGGCAGTGGCGTGTCATACGTTAGTCAGATCTTTAAAAAAAAGTAACGATGTTATTTAATGACTTCATTGTTGAAGTCAATCAACTTGTGCCCCTGAGGTCCTTGCGCCCGGGTGCCACGCACCGCTTGCATCCGGGGAAAAACAGCCCTAAGTATACAAAAGAGTTAACATTATTTCACCTAGGACCTAGTACAATCCGTGGTCTTATCGTCCAAGGCAAGGCATTCTGGTCTACGCCAAAGTTTCACAGTGGAAACACCAAAAGTGCGAACGAAACGTTTTGCCTTCACGTTCCTTCTGTGTACGGCAGAGCTGTGGAATGCACTACCAGAGTCCATATTTCCCGTTAAGTATTACCGGGTGTCTTGAAGTCTCATGTAAATAACTATTATTATCTAGGTAAGTGTGCTCCATTTTCAGTCTTCACTTCATTTGTTATATTTTGGGACACCATATTATGGTTTTGAGGTCAGGTTGGTTGGTTGTTCTTTATACAACTTGTAAGGGTAGCTGTATTAGATAGATAGATAGATAACAGTTTATTGTACACCATTACAGAAAACTTACAACTAGTATTATAATAATTGGGTACAAAGGGCGGTCTTATCGCTAAACAGCGATCTCTTCCAGACTACCCGTGGTAAGAATATTCTGATTAGGAGTGGCGATGGTGGTACGAGTATACATAATTATTGTACGATTATTTAAATTTTAATAATAAATATATAACTATACTATATATACAAATATACACATAAGTTATATACATATATATATATATATATATATATATATATATATATATATATATATATATATATATATATATGGTGAAAATATGTAACTATTTAATATGCAATATAATATCTACTATGTGATTATTAATTGTAATATTTTAACTACTTCTATATTGTCAGAAAGTAACTCATTTTTTTATAAATACAAAACTTAAAAATAAACTACTATGTTATATAAAATTACATATCATTATAATATTGCAGATAGAATTTCTTGACCAAGTTCTTAATTGTAATTAGGGATTTTGCTTGTCTGACAGCAACAGGCAACGAGTTCCACAGTTGGACAGCCTTAACCGTGAAATATTTATTATATTATACTTATATTTATTATAGTCATAAGCAATAGGTTATTTCATAAGACTATCAATGCCCTACAACTAATATCAATATAAGCCTTTAAATTCCCATCAAAATGCAAAGATTTTTGGTATTTTAACATTTACCATAAACCAATTTCCGTCATTAAAAAAAAGTTAGTCTAAAGACACAAAACCAATTTATGAAGCGTTTAAAAAAGTTGATGCAGCGAATGGCTATGGCAAACAGACATGATTCAATATTAATTAACCATATTTTATTTTTTCCAAATTCGATTTGAAAACATTCATTTAGAAGTTAAATATTTCACCTACGCTTTCTCTGATGAAACGTTAACATACTTTTGTTATTTAAATAAAAATCCAAAGGCACGAGTACATAATGAAAACTGTATTTTGAAATATGTATTGTAAATTATGTTAATGCAAAAAGTTCATATCCTGCTATGGTAACGTTTAAAATGATGACCGTGGTCGTACGTTGAAAGTTTTGACAGTTATAAAATAATGTCATATGTCATAATGACAGATTGATTTATTGACCCACTGAATGTAATTGCATCGTAATTACATTAAATACTCATTAATTATGTATTGTATATTTGTATTGAATATTTTAAAAATTGAATTCCCATTCTTAACCGACTGGTGTTTTTTAATAGGAAAACTAGTATATATATAAATCTATACTATAATAAATCTGTAATTGGTTCGAGGTTGCAGAAAGCGTTTAAAAATGTGAAAAAAATCAGGGGCTAATTTGGATCAGCAGTATTCGAAAATACAATTTTTAGAATGTCTGTTAGAGAATCACGTGAAAATAATTAAACGGTTTTATATGAAACTCGACATAGGACTTACTACTACTTTCTATCCCGCCCGATAAATGACGTCATTTAGTTAGGATAGACGAAAATAGCACAAAAGATGGCGCTGCGATCACATATTTTTTGAAACCACTGAACGTTTATGATTTAAACTCGACATAGTGCCAGCTTATAACCTGAGTTAACACTTAGGATACATTTTATCCCGATAAATGCTATCATATCCTTAGAACAGACGGATTAGCTAAATAGATGACTCTGTCATAAACCACGTGTCATTCATTGTATTACCTACTTGAAATTAGGTTGGCTTCGACTCACCTTTATGTTTTGCTGGGTAGTTGTCCATGGACTTCGTTTCTTTGTAATTATTATATGTAAAAATAAACCCAATTGAGTTTTTATGGAAGTAAAATAAAGCTACTGCCTAGGGTTTGACACTGGGCGTAGCCGCGGGGCAAAATTTACTAGTCTATTTAAATAAAGATTAAAACTTCGTAAAAAATGTAATTTGTTCAGTCAAGACTAGATGCTTATATATTATTATTCTGTGTCTGGGTTTTATATTGTATAGAAGAAAAATAATTCAGAAATGTTAATTGTCCAACAAACATCTAAAAGTTATTTTAACACTTTCAATTTGCGATTCTATTGGTCGAAACATTGTTTTAATAAAACTAGAGAAGTGACATCTATGTAAGATGAGATAACATCACATAGAATTTAAGAGTTTTTCAAAGATACATTTTTGATTAAGCTTGATTAAAATATGGATTAGGTAAGAGAATACTAGGAATGATAATCGAGTCGAATTTGCGAGAATGACGAGCTAAGTTGTTTTCATCGTTTGGACAGAAAGTTTCCTGCTAAGTAATAAGTAGTCGATTAATGGCCAATTCCTTTAGTTTATCGATTGATCATTTGCGTTACTATCGGTGAAAATTTCACAAAAGTAATGTCAAAATTCAATCGATGGAAAGGCAAGGGAATGGATGGTAAGATACAGTAAACGGCCCGAACTAGACATCTGTTCAAAAGACAATAAGGACTTATTTACAAGTTAATTAATTGCATTACTAATGCAATTAATTAACTTATTTAAATTTATTAAATTAAATTTAATACAGCCTTTAGGCTATTGACGTTTCTCGTATTCTTTTAACCAATTCAGATGTAAAAAACATTCAGAGTAGCATAGAAATCGATTTGACATCCGTTGTTTATGGAACAACACTTCATCTATCAACGTAAAACAATATACCGTAAAACTGTCAAAATAATACACAAAAAATGTTAATCTAGTTTAAAAAGCACGTGCTCGGAATTTGGTTTGAAAATGCCTATTTATTCGATTCGTTTGGAATAATCGAGTGATTCGCAATCACGTAATGTCATCGTTATGTACATTTGTTTGACTTTATTTACTTCGCCACGACGCCAATCACAAGTTAAGAAACAAATAAAGACGTTACTTTTAACAAATTACCCATGGGCATATAAAATATTAAAATGTTTGTAACATTTAAATTGTTTTTTTAATCTTTATTCATTGATAATCAGTTTTGGCAGGTATAAGTCCTTTTTCAATTTTTGACGTGATCTTGACAATGATGTTTGAGTGTTTTAAATAAAAACATACGTATAAATTTAGTTTTAAAAGGATGTTTGTGTAGAAAATTTTAACGGTCTTATTAATATTGAGTTCAAGTAAGTTTGTAGGCTTCTTTAAGAATCTTAAAGAAGCTTACAAATCCAGTAACAATCAACTCAATATGTGTAAGACCGTAAATGTTTAGTTAAATGTTACTTTCGGATTCGTTAAGTAAAATACCTACCTACCTATAATTTGTTTAAGGCTCGGATAGCGGACTTTGTGATTACACGGTATACTTAGAATGTATTTCTTGAAAATAAGAGTTCGGTATAGGTCGACCAAGGATATTCTAAATCTACAATAATTTTAGTAATAATAATATTATAATAATTTATTTCACAAAAATTATATCCAAAAATATTTTATTTTATAACAAAGGTTTAGGTATGTGGAAATATTTACCTGTTTGTTCGTTTGATAACTACTTGACAGTGTCAGTAGTGTCGAGTAGTTTTTAACGTAGTACTACAAGAATGAAGTTAATTTCATTATCATTCAAAATAACGAAAAAGTGGTTGTGACCTTATCTTGTTAATATTCAATGCTCAGATGAAGTCATTTAACCAAAAACCCATGCACTCAGTCCAATACAAAATGCAGACGGCGAAATTACTTATACTTGGAAATCGACACGAGCTTTACGATGCATCATTAACGAATTTATTCATTAATTTACTATTTAACCTTTTTATAGGTTTTGTCAATCTTCTTTTTTGTATATGGCTGCATATAATTTATGATTTTTTCAATGTCACTTATGAACTTCGTTTAGTATTCTTCAAGGGAAAATAGTTTGTTGGCTGAATTCTGAACTTGTTCACCCCAAAATTGTAAAATATTACATAAGTTTCCTGGTTAATTATATTTATACTTACAAATCATACTGAATAATTTTAAAAACAAAATACACACAAAAATTGCGAGTTCGATGTCATTCAATTCAAGAAATTAAAAATGCATTCAGTAATAATTTGTTTTTGAAATTCGAACGATACAGTCAAACACCACTCTCCAAATTCCCGCTAGAAATAATTGTTCAATATCGACAATAAAAACAATGGGAAAAGAATGCCATGCCCATTCAAGAAAACGACATGAAAAAACCCAAAAGAAATATAATGGATATTAAGTGACAAATTAAAGCGTCATCTCAAAACAATTGGAATTTTCTCAGACACACACAATTCCGTTAGTAAAAACGCTTTTTTCCTTTTCGCTAAAAAATGTTTTTGCGAACTATATCATTTTTCATTGTTTTCCTGTGAGATCTTATTAAAGTACAATAAATTAAAATATGAATGAGTTCTTTCGGATTTACACATGAAAAGTTGTAGGATATTGATTTTTTTAACCGTTTTTGTTTACAACGTTGCGTACTGTGAATACATCCTATTTTAGTCAATAATTGGCGATCACACTTCGACCAAGTCAAAGTAGTTGAACACAGTTGAAGTTATGTTAGCAGGGCGTTTGGCATAAACCCACTCTGTAGTTTTTTTTTCTATTTAATGTATTAAAATGTTTAGTTGAGGCAGGAAGTTGGAAATGCTACCAGTCCTGCTTGTGCGGTACAAAGTACCATGCTCACAGAACAAGTGGTATTGCTGCAGTTTTCGATTGTTCGGTTGCTCATGAGAGATTATGCGGTTGCTAAAAGTTCTGGCCTTTGTAAGTTAAATTTTAATTCAAATTTAAAAAAACGACAATCAATCAAGATGCGGTTTTTAAAACGTGGAGAAAATGCTATGGTTGTCGAAGGTTATTTTAGTAAAAATCTTATACAAGCACAAGGATAGCATTGAGCGATGAATATTATAACCCATGATGCGGTAACTCGTCATGGCAGTGACATTTTTTATTTTGACGTAGGAACAATGTTACCAGCAGTAAAACTGTTCCAGGATTTCAAGATTTTAATATGTTTTCTAATATAACGGACTTTGTTTTTCTTTAGGGATTATAATATTGACCATCTATATATTAGTAATGTTACGAGTCGCGAGACTCGAATTAAAATGCCATTAGAATTACTATAGAGTTTATTAGAACTATACAAATACGTATAATACAACGAACACAATAAGTCCAAACGTAAAGCAGAAAGTCGTAATTCCATAAAACACGCAAAGACCGTCACTAAAAGATTCCCGATTGTAGTACACACGTCTTACTTAGCTCGTGGTTATCGCACGACTGACTGGTCTCTCCATCGGGTCATCGTTTTATACTGCACAACTGCAATGTCCCGTATCTATGTCGACTTTAATCTGACACAGCTGGCTAGTGACTGCCATAAAAGATTCCATACAACAATGGGCTGTTTTCTAAAATAATTAGTAAACGCATGCCAATAAATAAGTAAACAAAAGAAGTCCAAATGCCAAAAGGTAATAAAATGTTTTTTTTACAGGTATGCAGGTGTGAATTTGTTTTTGTCGGTCTAGGTCGTAACAGTAATATAAGTATATGTAACTTTGACTTTTGTGCTCTAGGGGCCTAAGCGTTGTCTGCCTTTTCCCTACAACACAAAGAGTTCCGTACCCATTCCCTGTAAATTAATGGGTAGAAGAGCTTTCCATTGTTTCCTCTGGTCCGGGAGTCTGGGTTCAGCCCTCTTTTCTAAATTACCCATAACAGAAGCATAACGTGCGAAGATTAGGAGTGTATGATATGTTATATAATATACTTTGTGTACCGATTGTGTGTACCTAATTAAAACTATTAAAATATCTAATGAAATGATTTCTTTTTTAATAATAGCCGTTTATTTAATTCCAAAATAATCCCTAGTCTAGAAGTGAGTGAAAATGGCGTTGAAAGACTCCGTTACATACATAAAGGCTTGGTAATATGCAAGTAATGTATTTTTACGTAGATTCATGGAAATCGTGATTTCTCCACTGGCAATCCGAAACACGAGGCCAATCTTTATTTGCGGTTTGACAGTAAATCCAAGTTTATTGCTGCAAGTATTTTATTGTACGACTAAAATATCTAAAGTTAAGAATATTAATGTTAATACATTCAAGTTGAAACTTACAAAGAGAATTCATTTTTGAAAAATGATCTAATACTTTATATTTTGATTTATTTACTGAATACAACTACGTTTTAACGGTTTTAAGCGCGGTAATTTATTTGATTTTTATTATTCCGAGGTTTCAACCACTTTTCAGTGGCCGTGATCCACGGGTTTTAACAAACAAGTTAAGTTTTAACAAGTTGGCGGTAGGCTAAATAAAATATTAACAATACTCGTTGACACTTGACATCTTTGTTTTTCCGTGATCACGGCCACTGAAAAGTGCTCTAAACGTCGGAATAACAGAAAATCAAGTAAATTACCGCGCTTAAAACCGTCAAAAAACAACAAACATATGTAATAAATAAAGTACAAGTCGCGAAAAATTTAGATAATATTACTTACTGAAGTTATTTTACGTTGCTTCATTTACGTAAATATGGAATTCATAGTCTGCGTTTACTATGTCATTTTTCGAGATAATTCGAGATAGTATTATGCTTAACGTGTATTTTCTTGTGTGCCTGTATGTTCAATTGTTCATTCCATTTATTATAGGTATAAATTAAAGGCATGAACAATGCTATGAAAAAAAAACAAACAAAATTAGTCTCAATTTGCAGAAAAATGAATTAAAGTATAGATAGATGGAAACAAGCTTCAAATGGAGTGAACCACTTTTTACGAAGTTATGCACGTAAAGTTATATATCATACGCCTGGTTTGCGCATGTGGGGTTAATAGTAATGTATCCACTGGAAATTCTTTCGCTTTTTTTTGGAACTAATTCGATTATTTAATTCTAAGTGCTCGTAATACACGTACAATGTCTCATTTAGCTACCTTACACGGTTCATACGATTAAAATTATATCAAATCAGGAATGAAATGACAAACACAGCATGCATAAATATACAATATATACACACTCACACACGCGCGCGCACACACACACACACACACCACACACACACACACACACACACACACACACACACACCACACACACACACACACACACACACACACACACACACACCACACACACACACACACACACACACACACACACACACACCACACACACACACACACACACACACACACACACACACACACACACACACACACACACACACACACACACACACACACACACACACACACACACACACACACACACACACACACACACACACACACACACACACACATAATTACAGTGGAAGTAATTATTTCTACCTAAACTATACTAAACCTAACATTTTCGTAGAACTTAGTGATTGAAAAACTAAAATTCGAACTAAGATTTATTTGTAGATATTATTTCCATTTTATGTTGTCTTCTATACTAAAGCCATAATACTAATAATGTATAGTTAGTAATAGAGTATATGTGCGTATTGATTGTTATAATTACCACTGTGAAGAAAAACATCGCAATGAATCCTGCACATTGCGATGACCCTTGTGTCAAACCTGCCAAACCGCTTTGGGTAAACGTGACGGTTATACTGTCTGATAGCCAGGAGTTCCAAGCCCAGCAGTGGGGCTTGTATTATGATCATTATTATAATGTATAGTTACGGTGCCAATTAATATCATAACGTATAGTAAATACAGTAATTACGCTAAACAAAAACCCGTTGGCCAATGAATTCGTCAGGCGGTTACAGTCCTCAATCGGGCACCTTTCATTTAAAAAAAGAACCATACGCCATTTCATGTCAATTTTTGAATTATTCATCGTGCGAATGCGCGAGCGCATCGATTGATGCAAACAAAAAGTGCGCGCTCGCTAATCTTCGCCCGTTTTCGCGTATATTCGGGCTCCGACGAGTCCCAGTGTTGCCAACAAATGCATTTATTATTCCAATGTTTTTTGTTATCACGCTGGGCAAAGACACAACATAGAATGCATTCAATTTGATAAATGATTTTTTTCTTACGTTGTCATTATTTTTTCTTGTAATTTTTCGATGTCAATATTTGAGAAGATCTTTTGTTAAAACTCAAACTTCATTCATGTCCGTTGGAAAATAAAGATTGTGCTGTGTCATATAATCTGTGATATTCTCGTAACACTTTTGAGAACTCGATCGAAGGTTTAATTTTATATCTCATATTGATTTGACAAGATTAACTACCCAGTAGTTTTTTGCCTTCTCTAAGACGACACGACGGCACGTGATCATATCGAGAGCATTGCCTCAATGATTAATGAAAGTAATATAGTATCTAGTGCTAATTTCTAAATGGTATAATGTGCTATAAATAATTAATTGAAGTTCTAAATTCGCCATCATTGGCCGTCAAGGTAATTACAAGTAACATAGCGATGTTTGGAGTGCAGAAAAAATATAGTATTCGAATTTCCGAACGTTCATCCCCCGCGCCCGCACGTCCGCCGCGCCTCGTCGCCGCGTCTCGATTGTACGTGATTGGTTTATTAATTAGGCGAATCATCATCGGGTTCCATTTTTAAAAATAGGCGGGATTCTTGTTGTGCGACTTTTCTTTTTAATTTTGGCCGGCGTTGAACGCAATTAGAGTTGCCAGTATTAGTTTTTGCCCTGACACCGACAGGGGGGTAGCCATAATAGTTAGTTTTGTAGTATGTGGAGTAAATAAACTTAATTAATAAAGCTTGATTCTTAACTCCACGCGTCTAATGGTTTCTAATTCAAATATCATTGACATCATTATAACTTGTGGTATTTTTATAAATATCGTGGCCATATTATTAAGAAAAATAATTTGCTGAGGCGATTCAAAAGCTGTAGTGCCACTTTTTTGTATCTTCCTTGTAAGTCAACGAGCCTAGAGGCCGAAACAATGTGCGCTTTTTAATAAAGTTATTACATCGTATTATATTATATATGTAATATTAATGAATTCAGTTTGAGAGTGCTTTTTGTTTCAAACATAATATGAAACGCGACTAAAATGGTATAGGTATGTCAGTTATGGCAGAATTAACAGTCTGAAAACATGGACAAGCGTGCCAGGTCCCTTACTGGTTAGAAATTTAACATAATCTCATTTGTTTATAATATAACTTACCCATATAAAACATTCAATATAAGGGTATACTTAAAATGTTTACTTTTATTTATCACATTGAACTAACTTTATTGACAAAATAAAATATTTTAAATTATGAAACATATCGGTCAATAACAAGCCATACTATCTTGGTGGTTAGTAAACCCGCGTCCCGAACGCAAAGGGCGCGCTTCGAATCCCAGCCTGAAAGTATTTACTACCTACTTAGACAGTTTTCTGACCTCATGTACATATTTTTACAATAATCATCAGCTAACGGTAAAACATCGTATTGAAACCTGCACATAAGTTCGTTCCCCTATAAATGGAAGGCTCAAGCCCAGCATGTTTATGGATTGGGATTATTTTTATTTTATCCATTTAGTAGTTTTTGAGACAGGTTCCGCAACCAAATTACGAAGATAAAAATTTGACATCAGAAACATTAAAAGTTCATGCACTACTACGAACTAGCTTAATTGTTTATGGTTGTTAATACTAGCATGGTAGACTTCGCGCCATAGAAGAAGTCCGCTATTTAATAGAATGTTCTTCTTAATAGCCCAGAAATAAATTCACAGCTTTAATTCTGGAACATTTTGTATTTATTATTCAGTAAATAATAATTAAGATTTAGCAAAATAATGACACTGGCAGGATTAAGTACGACGATTGCAGTGCTGTGTCTGTAAGTTTTTTTTTGTGGCGCGGACTTTAACAAGTGACATAGCCGAGAATCTATGGATATTATTTAAAAATCGAATTAAAAAGTTAGCTTCGGAATCGATCTGGCAGCCGAGAGAGGTCAACAGCAAAAAAAAATACGCTATGTTCGCGGTCCGTCCGAAGTTATGTCTCATGAATACCGTTAGGATGCCAGTGGTCTTTAAAACGAAATATAAAAAGCACTGAAAACTATTCCAATTGCCAGCTTATGGAATCCATTTTGTCTGAGTTTTAACGTTTTTTATATTAAAATGTAATCATTAATCTTTATGGTTATTTAATCTGTTGAAGAAATGTTAGTGCGTATGATTTCTTGTCATTGATTTTATAGAAACATATTCTTATTGGACATGTACTTTTATTTCATAAATAAATTATTTCGAAGCCGGTAGCATGGTAGTAATATTCATTGTTGCAATAGTTAGTAATTAATAGTAGTGTAAAAATAAGAATTGATACCCGTGTGTATTATCCCCGCGAATTGCTAATGCGCTGGAACCTTGTTCATTCATTCACGTGACGTCATAACGAACTCGATATGTACGCGTACTCGCCGGCCAGTGATGCTAACGGTATGGAGTGTTCGGCTACGTTTACGTCACCAAAATGGTTGCCAGGCGCATTACCAATTTGCGGGGATAATAGGAAATACGACTCGCACGCGCTCACTTATTTTCACTAAATTCATAGAATCAAGTGACATTTTTATTGCGCCTTGTAGTCACTGGCTCATAACTGTTTCTTGTTGAAAAAGTTTTCGCTTTAATTAATAATTTTATACTTAATGATGCGAATTAAAAAAAAGTACGTTATACTCTTAAGAATTTCAAATTTTAATATTTTGGGTGTAGACTATATTTACGTAACAAGCTTGAGTTGTGTTTCGGCATCAGCAGCCACGTTCTAATTCCGCCTTCGGGCCGACAGAACATTTGTAGCACCTTTAGTGTTGTAGGTATCTACAGGCAACAGTAACCACTTGCTGTCCACTGTACTCCAGAAACAAAACAGCGATATCACTTTTGCATTCTATACTGCGTAACATATAGCGCGTGATAGACTCGTGACCTTGTACACGAGCTTTTACAGGTGGAAAAGGTCGTCGTGAGCCTAAGTAAGCGTACTTAAGATACTCGGATATCTATCATCCGCTTAATATTTGGACTCAAAGTGACATTAGTATACGTAAGCAAGTGAATTTATCCATTTTAGTCAACTTTTATTTGGCCGTCTGTATGCAATTCGTTAATACTGCACGGTAATAGACGACTAGTAGTAGTAATAGACGACTTTGAAATAAATATTTTAACCAAGTATGCAAACTTTCTATACACATTTAAATTGGAACCTCTAGATTGGTTCGTGAACTTTAAAACAGCGTAGGGTCATATCCTTAAGTTTAAGTTTGTGTATTGGAAAGGACTTTATGACTTTTTTTGAAGAAAAAACAGAAATTTAAAGAAAATTGGTTTAATTAAAAAATTGTTTTTAACAATAGACACAAACTTTATAAACATAAATAAACCTTTGCGGTTTATTTATGTTTTAATAAGGTGTATTACCTCCACGTGCCCTTATTACGGATACTAATCGGTTCCGCATAGATTTTATTAGGGTTATTAAAAGATCTTGCGGAATATTGTCCCATTCTTCTGAAAGTGCTGTTCTTAGTGCTGCCACTGTCGTGGGCAAAGGGTTCATCGCATATACAGCTCTTTTGAAATTGTCCCCAACATGCTCAATGGGATTAAGATCCGGGCTGCGTGCTGGCCAATTCATTGTACGTATCCCAACCTCTTCGCAATATTGTCGAACTTGTGCAGTAGCGTTAAAGTAAAATTTTCGCCTATGAATCCCATGTAAGGCACCACGTGATCTTCTAAGATCTCTGATATGTAGCGATGTGCAGTCAAATCCCCTCTATTACCGTTTTGACGGACCATGTCTATGAACACAAGTTCTGTTCGCCCGTTCATCGATATGCCACCCCAGACCATACACGAACCGCTTAAAAAGGAACACGCTCCTCAATGCAACTTTGAGCATATCGCTCCCCACGTCGACGACATACTCTTTTGCGACCATCTGCACCATATAAACATGTCCTACACTCGTCCGTGAAGAATACGGAGGTCCATTGCTCTTCTGTCCAATTCAGGTGATCACGCGCAAATCTTAAGCGAGCTTGTCTGTGAGCTACAGACAACTTTGGACCATTTGCTGGTCTAAAAGGGGTGATATCCGCTCGCTTTAACCTTCTTCCTATTGTTCGTGCACTCACGTTTACTCCACGCACTTCATTAAGCTCTGTTTGATGTTAACAGACGTGAGGAAACGATTTCGCAGGGAAGTTGTAACAATAAATCGGTCATCCCGACCGGTGGTTGCTCGAGTCCTGCCTGTACCACGTCTCCTTCTGTAAGAACCTGTCTCCACAAACCTTCTGTATATTCTAGAAACCGTAGATTAGTTTAAATTTAAATTTCTACCAATCGTTCGTTCATCCAAGCCCTCCTGCACCAATGCTACAATTTGAGCCGCTTGTTCGGACGAAGTATCCATATTATGGTTCAAAAACTCTCGACGGGTTAAAAAACTAACCCAACAATTCTGCTGGTAACAATAATTCAATTGAGAAAAGAATAAAAAATCAATGACAATCAATTTAAAACTTTGCTATAAATAACACGCAAATCTGATACTACGAGTAAATTTTCTTTTCCCGGCTATATTCATTTGTTTTACTGCAGTTCTATTTTTAAATATTCCTTTTTTGAGATTAAGAGCTAGTCTCTCCATATTTATAATAATTTAATCTAAAAAGTTTGCATACTTATTTTAAAAAATCATTTCAAAGTAATCCTGAACTTTGATGCAGTTTATGAGTCCGTCAGTTTAGAAAGTTTCCATGAATATTCAAAGTTTTGAAAATTCATGATTGACAAATTGTAATTTGTCTTTCATTCTTTGACCAAACAAGGTAGGGAGTTCTAGTGGCAGTTCAAGAATTCAAATTTCACTAAACATTTGCGAATTTTGTCACTAATGTAGAGAGCTGATCGAATCACTAACTGCAAATCGCTGTGATACCACGCTTTCACAGAATATCGGCGTGAAACGGTTAGAGTTAGTGTGTTTGGTGCGATAAGTGAGAGTTTCGAGAGTCCACTTTCCTCTGCCCTTATCCTATTCACCTATTCCGGACCTCCTGTCTTATACCTCTGTGCTCATCCTCCTATCATGTCCTAAGAGCTGGCAATGCATTAGCTGCGTCCCTGGTATTGCAAAGTTCTATAGGCGACGGTAACCACATTCCATGAGCTGGCCCGTCTGCAAGTTTGTCTGCTACGCAAATAAAAAGAGATCAAAGAAACAAAATTATAAACTTATTATTCTTTAAAAAAAACTGTACATAAAACATCAGCCTTCAGAATGGCGCCAAAACTGCCGTTATGAAGAATTTAGATAATAACATAATCTTTAATTTTAGAAGTTGCACTTGATTTATATACAACAAACTGGTGTAAACTACTTTTATCAATAAACCAACATCCATATTGTTAGCTTTTAAAGTACACACACGCCTTGACGTAAGTACAAAACAACAGCCATAGCTTTCAAGAACTTTCAACGTAAACGAAAAGTCAGTTCGGCAAACATGCAAGATATCCACCGCTACTTAGTAACATAAATTCTTCAATGGTATAAACAAAAATAAAAAGATATAACCCTTTAAGAGAGCTACCGAACTATAATTTATGGATCTGCCTTCGCGGCCATTGGAAATAAATAAAGATAAAAAAAGTAAAACGTTTTCGAATTTCGAACGGAGACGCAAAACGGTGAAATTCGAAATAATTTTACGATAACATCGCGGACGGTACCTTTCAATTTCTTGCCAGCATTATGCGAGGTACTGAAAACACGCGGTTTTGCATGCTTTTTATTCATATTTCATCGTGTTGAATATTTAACTACTTTAAGTCCTCTAAATACTGTTCGCATGAATATTACATATCTCACGTTATTTAAACGTTAGTATGATACACTAAAAAGTATTGTGTGATACTTTTTACAGTTTCAACTTGTAAAAGTATTGGGTGGAACCAGTCCGTTGATTTTTTAGTTTTAATTACACTAGTGAATATTTGAATTAGGCCTTCAGGGCCACATCCTAAGCTTTAAGAAACAGCGAAAAAAATTAAAAGGACTCTAGAGACCGATTTGGAATTAAAGTGATACCATTAAATTGAAAAAAAAATGCCATAGTCAGGAATCGTATCGGCTAATATTGAAAAAAGTATACTGTATTATCATGCCAATTCATAGTGTAGATTGTAGGGATTTCTGTGAAGTAATATCAAACAGCAAGGAAATCTGTCAAGTTGTCAAAGTTTGACATTTGTTGGGAAATGTCATTAACCGCTGTCTATATAATAACGGATTTTTTCATATTAGAGTAAGTCTGTAGGCTTCTTTAAGATTCTTTGAGGCTTAAAGATGCCTGCAAATTTACTCTAACTCGTTATGAAATTTCAATACAACAATAAATTACAATAGACAGACTTAAATGTCGTCCAATTGTCATATTACAAGATAAAACTATCCACACGCTTGTTTGTTTTGTTATGGAGTTTATGGTCCGGTCGGACTGTTTTCAGTGGTTCAAAATGTAACATTAATTTGATTGTCGTTTTAACTTTTTATTTGTTTTGTACCGAATAAGAGACACACAAATAAGTTTGAAGGTTCTCAAAATGGTTCTGGATACCCCTCTTCCACTTGAGTTACTATTAGTGGGCGCGTCAAAATGCGTGTTACTTATAACGTTAAAAATGACGCGTTAACGATTAGCTACATTAGTAGATATACATTAGTTATTGGTTAATGTTTATCGCCGTTAACAATGTCGCCTCTCAAATAGCGCATCAAGTCCTTGGCTAAATATGCGTTCTGTCTTTATTTGTGCGTTAGTTAAAGCATTACGGCAAAGGTGTAGCAGAGGCTTGTGTAGGAGAGTATAACTTGTGTAGCTAATGTCATATGTATGAGGACATATGTTGCAATAAATACATGTATTATTTACATATAAAAAAACAGATGCATAAAATCCGGTCAAAATTATTTCACACTGACTTTAAAGTATGATTTTTTCACCATGTAAATTTTGAGGCCATCCAGCTCCTTGATAATACAGATTTATTAAGAAAACTCAAAAGAACAAAACCATTTGAGTTAGTGTTATAATACTTTCATAATAATAAAGTGTAGTGCTATGTGCTAAAGGCTAAACATATACAAAGAACACATGAATAAAGTGTCTTCTCCTTAATAAAGACAATACGAAACATGTTATTGGACACATTCTTAGTTTAAGTTATATCTAATTATTTTAGGTTGGATTCAAATTACTCATTAGTCTTATTTCCTAGATAAGATTGTAATTTTAAAGTTGTATCACTAAAATACACTATTTATGGAAAAAACTCCAAATATATCTGATTAATGAATCAGTTCATTCATTAGATTAATATCATTACGAGCTGTCAAGTTTTAAAAATTAAATCTTCGCCTCTATCGGATGTAAAGGATTGCTTTAGTTAATAAAATGGCAATTGCTCACTTTCTACTACAGTTTAATACCGGATGACTGCCGTCACAATACCGGTTCTATAAGATCAGAGCTTAGTCAGGTGCGATAATGGTTATATTTTTATGGTTCTGTACAAAGTTATGGATATTATGTCAATTGTAAATATTAAATCGAAATTTGCTTATAATTACTTGTGGTAAACACTTATTTATGTGTGCGTGAAATCAAAAGCAGCAGCAGTCAAGACCCGATTTAACATCGGGCCTGACGCAGACAGAACAGACGCCTCGGCTCGGATCCTCTCACACATAGTTAAGATCGCACCCACTCATTACAGACACAAGTAGCTATACACGATTAGCTTAGGCGTGTTGCTGGAGAGTTTCTTCCGCCACTTCTTCTCCTCCAGCTATAAGACGTTGCGAAGCGGTAGTAAGACTAGGATCGGCCCCGCCGGCGGAGTCGATCCTAGTCCCCATTATATAAACATTTCAGCCTATTGGCTTAGCTCATTCGGCCTTTTACGACTTAATCCTATAGAGTAAATACCTCGCAGCGGTCGAGCAGAGGTCAAACCTCACAGGTGGTGCCTCCTCGAGCGTACTGCATCCGGGCTGAATGCCTCCGCCCCAGGAAGCCCCCAATTTCCGGTATCGCTGAAACAGCCATCTGCGGCTATTCAGCTGGACCCCGCTAAAAAAACCCTAATATTTTACATACAAAAAAATTGGCGTTACAGCAACATGCTATCATATATTTATTTAAATATACTGAAAAAAATATTAACTAATTTTCAACCAAAAGTTAATAAGATATTCGACCCCTGCTCGTACCTAGTTATGACGTTATAAGTAGGTACACCTGTACAAAATTTATGAGGCCTTCGTCTTAATTCTCCGATTCCCTATTGTGTATATATATGCACACGTTTGATTGGATTTCAAAAAGTATATACATATTTTCACTTTTTGAATACATGATTTTTAATTATTCATTCTAATTTTTATTTCATTTTCATAATTACAAATCAATAGAAAAAAGAAAGTAAAAGACATTGTGTTTTTGTAATTTTATTGATTGTTATTTAATTACATCCATTTGACCCATCTTAGATTCTTCGATTGCTACACCATACGTAATCTATGTATCTTAAGACAGTCACGAAAAATTCTGCTCTTTTCCTAAGCTTTTATTTAACTTGCAATGAATGCATGTAAGTAAGTTCGGGTGGAATCTTGCAAGTTAAATTTGACCAACTTTCCGGTTTCCGATTGAGCTGAAATTTTATTATATCGCGTGACATAGCAATAATATGGTACCATGGAGCTGATCTTACGATGAAGTCGGAAGGTGGCCACATAGGAACTCCTGTACTAAAAAGATAGTAGACCCGTCGTGTTTGGGCTCGTATTACTTGTCCTGGCTAGCACTCTGCTGCTACATGATACTGGATATCATACAGGATCTTAAAATCTTGTATTTAAAAACCTTTTTTTAAAAAGCTTATTTGTAAATCAAAATATAATCTATGATATTCAGCTTCAACGTGAGCCGAAAGATCTCTAACATCTATCACAATGGCTTCTAAATGGGCCAGCCAGCGAATTTGACAAATCGTTTTTGTTACACCAAGACGTAATAGTAACATGAAGAACACTATGCTCTGTTCTAATATTACAATGTAAATTATTTGCCATAGCTACTATCGTGTTGTGTTGGGAATGGAACAATTTAGAACCTTAAGACAGTTTACAGTTTGACAGTTTTATTCAAGTGAAACCTGTTGCAATTATTTAGCTTTTTTGCGTTGATATTGTTTAAATTTTAATCTTAAATGTTTTAATACAAAAAGTTGACGTGTGTATTGTGTCGTTAATCATGTGTAATAATTTTAACAATGGCATTTGGAGTTAAGACTGGATACAGTTTCAAACATTTTAGGCCCAGATTGTAAAAGGGTAGATTTATTATATTTTTTTATAAATAAATCAATAAATCTGGGCATCATCATACCGCGAATGATGTTGAAGTGATATAGAAAAAAATGTAACCAGCCAGTATTTTGAAAAAAGATTGTCTATGATTATATGATACATTAGAATTTTTGGGGGTTTTACTAGTGTTCCACTAAAGCCGCTGTGCATAATATCAGACTGAAAATGGATTTTAAATGTGCCCTATAGAACCCTAATCCGTGTAAGTGGGATATGGCTCTACGGTCACGATCGCCGTAGTCGCCGGCACGTGCTACCGCCGGCTGCTTCCGTAGACCAACTATTGTTCAACATATTTCCAGACAATCGAATGAATTTCATATTATTTATTAATGACAAATTCGTACAGCTATAGAAGCTTTTATTAGTAGATTACTTACAACTGCATTTATTATTATTTGAAGAGTTCATTCAATGTATAAGATCTTAATTTTTATAAGTACACTAAGATTACTACTTACTTGTTCGCATTACTGCACACAGAATCAGTTAATAGATGATTAAACTTAAATTGATATTACATTATATGTGTATTTCAAAATGAACTTGAATTTTGTAGTGGATTATTTTTAAAATCAATCAAATAAATCTATTGTATAGGTAATCGACTAGCGGAATTCGTTGCTCTGCCCTAATAAAATAAAAATTTAAAACACGATTTCAGCGACACCTACCGAATCCAACTGTGAATCTAAATAATTCCGAGACCCACTCAAACACACACAAAAATGTCAACAAAAGCCTCAAAAGCCTGTAACTCGATTTCAAGACCAACTCCCGGATCCGATCATACATCTAAACCATTCCGGAATCTACTCAAACACACATTAAAATATCAACAAATGCTGGAATCCGATTTCAGCCTCACCTACCGGCTACCGGATCCAATCTTAACCCTCTCAAATACGCACAAAGAATTTTTCAAATTGATCAAGCCGTTTTTGAGTTTTCGCCAGAGTTACAAACAGGAATTGTTTTTTATATATAAAAACATTGTTAAACTAGCAGTGCCATCAACATCGTCAATGCTTCCCGGACGACGACATATATATTTGTTCAACAGCGCCACCAAAAAATCGCGACTGCAGACATCTTATTGACTATATTCGTCTATCCCACGGAAATTATGTCATTATTTGGGATAAAAAGTATCCTAGGTGTTGACCCGAGGTATAATCTAGCCCTAATTCGGGTCTCACTTAAATCTATTTAGTAGTTTTCACGTGATCCTCTAATAGACAGACTTATAAGAAAGTTTTAATTTATAATTTTTTTGGTTAAATTTATTCTCATTGTGAAATTCATTGTAAAACCTCGACACCCCTACATATTTATTATATTATAGATGTTTCAAATACCTAATTAAATTTAAATATTAATAACATAAATAAAAACAGTAATGCACTAATGTGCAATCTAATAGAAAGGACGTGAGTCGTTGTCTTTGCATACTGATAGCGGCGACGCGAGATAAGGACCGTACGATCAAACTTATGTAGAGTTCCGGACTTGTATAGACAGTGAGATATTATGTCCCGCAAAATTAATTATTACATTAGTTATAGAAAAAATCTTAATAGTTTAACTTTCTTTGTATTAATCTAACTGCAAAGCAGCCGATCAGAGTGTTGATTCCCACCTCGGACAACGGATCACTATGGCGAACCAGATACTTAATGTAGCTGCTAGTCTTCTGGGAACCATACCCATTGACTTCGATGAACTAGGCTCAGTATTCTACTTATAGTCAACAACAGTAATACTCTTTATTGTACACTATAACATATACATAAAGATAGTAATAATTTTGTAGTATTAAGGTTATAATGTAGTAGTACAATGTGTGGCCTAATTGCTCTCTTCCAGGCAACTTTTAAATGGACAAGGGCCTTATTTAAAAAATTTGCTGTCGTGCAGCTTACAATATACGTTAAATTTTCTTCATTGTATTTGTTTATTATTTAATGTAGTTTTGTTATTATTTTTTATGAAACTTTTTATTATATTTTTACAGTATTATTCATATTGAGTTAGAGTAAGTCTGCTGGCTCCTTTATGGTTCTTAAAGATGCCTTGAAACTTACTCTAAGTCAATATGAATAAGACCGTAAGTGTATAATAGGTAAAAGGAAAAATATTCATTGGATTACGTAGTGATTTTAGGAAAAATGGAACTCTTATGAAGTCGTCTAGCCTCTCCGGCTTTATATTTAAGAAAAGATCTGAAATAGACTACATAAAGGATGGGGAACATGATCCAATAATTTTTAGGTTTCTTATCTGTTTGTTTGGGATTCACGTAAAAACTACTGGGCTGATTTCGATGCAGTTTTCACTGATGAACAGATAATTCTTAGAATTAAAATCTGCACTACTTGAAAATTCGTTTGAACAAGATTCATTGAGTAGTTTTCGAGATATTATGATGTTTAAATGGTTTCCCAACTAAATGACAATACGACTACCTAGAAAGAGAGAAAGAAAGAAAGATATTTTATTTGAAGAAATACCTCTATGCAAGCTTTGATTTCACCTGGACTGATATAATAATAATTTACCTATAATAGCTAAATTCTTCACCTTCTTAAAATAATAATCACTCTAAGGTGACAGAAATTTTCTTATTCAATACAGAAGCTATGCGTATTTTTGATGATTTTATTGTTTTGGGTTAAGATATGCTAGGAGTTTCTTTATTAGAACAGAAAAGAAGATATTCCTGCGCTTTAAGTTACGACGTAGTAGTTAAATTAGTAAAGTGAAGTGAAACACCAGTCGCAAGCAGCAACTATCCATGCTAACAAAGGTCGCAATATACGTTAAAAGCTTCTAATTCTTGTACGAAGTCGCGTTATTGGCAAGGAATTGGCTTTGTCACAATGAATTAAAGCCGTAAGACGCTGTCGAACAGACGACGTGAAAACTGGTTCGGAAGCCATGCTCGTATCTGATTGTGATTCTTTAGATAACCACCGGTAGCTGGGTTTAGTGTCACGTCAGTATTAGACATCAGTATGGACCCACATTTGGAGGTTTCCAACGGTATAGTTCGAATTCTGATACATTAACAGGACAGACAAATATTCAGTAGGTATATGAAGACATGACGACGTTTTTGTTGGTAATTGTGAGGACGGCACCAAAAAACGTGACTACAACGCACTCCTTTTGGCTATATTCAAATACTTATGGAAACGAAATTCATTTATTTGTCGGGGTAAAGTAAAGTAAAAAGTATTTTAAGTGTTACGGGATTTGAGAATAATTTCATCTTTCTATCCGAGTGTTTCTAAAAATACACGGGCTTTCCCCAGTGTTTTTTAATATATTATTATACAGTCTCAGTGAGAAAACGAAATGCTGACAGAATTAGGTAATTTACACATTTTACAATAAATTCTAAAATAATATTTATATAAAAGGGTTTGAAATAATTTTGAGTATATTATACATTTAATTTTTTTTTAAATTTGGCCTGAATAACTGAATATAATTATGTAGAGTAACATATTTCTACCCTACAGTGATTTTTTTTTATTGCAGGAGGTCAGCAGACAGGCAGACGGCCCACTTGATGGAGAGCGGTTACCATCGCCTATGGACATTTGCAACACCAAGGATGCTACAAATGCGCTGCTGCCCTCTTAAAGGAAACTGGAACCTGGTCCACTAATGCCGGAACACAACTCAAGGTTGTTATGGCGACATAATTTAGACCAGGGGTGGTAGCCATCCAGTCGGGCAAATGCCCTACCACCTGGCTGTGGTTTGTTTTGTCGCCTCTTACGACAGGCCGCCCGGTCGCAGGAAATTGTATTCTTTCTCCGTTCCTGCACGGAGAACACGGAGATTTAACCAGTATATAGATTAACACTGCATTCTTTGTATGCATGCACAGCATGCATAATACAATTGATTGTGTATGACCTATATAGTAATTATTTTAGAGTTGTAATACCGAAATATGAGTAACTAAAGGTTCCGTAGACAATGCCCTGCCTAAAAAAATCTAGAACCCGATTCTATCGCCACCTACGGGTTTAATTGTGAAACAAAGCCACCTACTTAAACACACATAACATTTAATCAAGATCCTGGAACCCGCTTCCAGCGCCAAGTGTAATGTTTAGATTGATGGGTTACATTATTGAAGTTTTTGTAGGTATTCCTAATTTTTTTAAAGCCTACATTAATCAGCAATAATGTACCATTCGAACGGTGAAAGAATTTTTGAAATTGGTTCAGTAGTTTTTGAGTTTATTCGTTATACATACGTTAACATACAAAAATACATATCTTGGTTCTTTGTAAAGATTGAGGTGGCAATCCTCAAGTCATTCTAAAATACGCCATTTGACTCGTTAAATATATGACATTCTAATTTGCTAACCTCGTTCAATATCTATGAGGCTGCGGCGTTTTGTAAAAGATAAAGAGTGTCTTTAACTCGCAACTACCCTATTGTTCTCTAGATTTTTTTTTTAAATTTTACCTCCTTGTTAATTAATTTACAGTGACACTATCACTGAATATAATATGAAAATAGATTCCAACACAGTACGGTAATTCCTCGAACGATTGTTTGTTGTGCGGCGAACTCCCAGTATTGCTTGTTATTAGTGCATTATGTTGACAAGCCAATACTAACACAATGACTATGTTTCTCTGTGAATGTATAAACTTATGTTATCTTTGACGAGTCTAGTTGATTATCTTGTGGTAAACCGATTTATTTAAATAGCTGTCTACCTATTTAAGTTTGTAGGTATAATACGGCCGGCGTATCTTGGCGAATGTGAACATAGGCTCTGCGAACTTTAGCGCATGTAAACTCGTGAAGAAAATACAGTGACCAACTAGTACAAAGCAATGAAAAAATACAGGGATGAAGGGCGATCAATTGTATTCACTGACGAGTCGTATGCCCACTCATCACACGATTGTACATGCTCTAAAGTTCGCAGAGCCTATGTTCACATTTGCCAAGTTACGCCGGCCGTATTATATGGAAATATAAGAATGACAGTCGGATAGTATAGCCTGATTTATTTAAGTTAGGAACCGATTTAACTGGCGAGTCAAATCATTATCGTTATTTGAATATTCATTTTCTAGTTAAGTTATGGAATCTCGAATAAGTAGATCTCTGACCAAACTATTATATATTATCTATAATACCTATTATAAAATTGCAAAAAAAACCGTTCCCGTGCATTGAAGCTATTTTAAAAAAATACAACTGGCCAACTGACTATATGAATACGATGCATTCTTTTTAGATTTATGGTTATTGTACTATAATAGTATAATTGTACTTATCTACAGTATAATAAGGAAATAGGATTCCTTGACCATTCTACAATACTTTTCATAAGCAGCTGTAGTTAATTGTGACTATCATTAAGATATCTATGAAATTCAATTTTGAATATAGGTACTGTGACGGCCAGCGGTTTCAGAGCTGATCGGAATCTTTATCTTCAATGAGACTGTGAGAATGAGTTTATATTGGCAATCGATACACTTTTACATGAGATGTGTTCTGCTCGCAGGCCCATACGATAATATCTTCTGTTGTTTTGGGAGGCGTTCCTCGAATTGAATTTCGAAAATATATATTTCTTAATATATTATAACGACTAAGGAGGTCAGTCGTTACAGTACTGTTACAGTTATTAAGTAGCATATTTGTTCTTGCCGTGTTTCCTTTTAAAGTTAATTATTAATTTTGTTATGTACCCTCTTATTTCTAAACGATCCGAGTACTAAAGCACAGGATGACGTGCTTTAGCACTCGTTGCAAAACTACGTCCAATTGTTTTGTGATATTAGCAAGCTAGTAAGAACACAGACGCACGCGCTATATCAACAGTCGACGGGTGCAATGCATTGATAAGTTATCAGATAAGCGATCTTGTTATCGCGGATGCAGCGGACCGACAACGGATTGCATCAAATAAATAGTTTCTCGTTATTTATACGTCTGAATCAGTTTTAAATACAAATTTATAAAGTTAATATACTTAAGTTACAATCTAGTTTTTTTTTAAATTGCATGAAGATAGGCAGACAGCCCACCTGATGGAAAGCGGTTATCATCGCCTATGAACATTGTAATACCTAAGATATCAAAGTGCTGTCATTCTCTAAAGGGAGACTGGAACCTGGTCACTAATGCCGAGACACAACTCAAGGTTTTTCTGGCGACATACTTTAGACCAAGGGTGGTAGACATCCACTCGGGAAAATGCACTACCACCTGGCTGTGGGCGCCTCTTACAACAGCCCACCCGGCCGCAGGAAATTGTATTCTTTCTCCGTTCCTGCATGGAATCAAAGAATCAAATGAAATGCCGTTCATAGAACCGCTAAAACGCAATTATAATAATTACGTTGTTTAATGCTAAAATTAAATTCCATGATCAAATTGATGATGTACTAGCAGAAGGTGATGTCAGGAGCCTTAAGAACAGACGAGCGTGCATGACAAGAGCTATGAATATCAAAGAAGCAAGTGAGGTGTGTAAGAATAAGCCTAAATGGCGCTCTGTTCGTGCCTACCCCGCAAGGGACCTGGCGTGTAGTTCCAGACTTCTTAGCAATGTTGGACTAAGCACTCAACAATTAGGCATTAGGCAGAGACAGTTGCTATATGTAGGTACCTTTTGCATCCACTAATTATAGGCAAAATTCTTTCTTTCTCCGCAGCGCCACACAATTTAACAATAAAAAAACCCAACATCTTTAGAAATATAATGAACAAAGAATTATGCAAAGAAAACTAGTTTTTTCCAAACTGTTTAATATGTATTCAACTTCTAATCCAAATTCTCTTTTCAATCTTTTTTTCAATTTCACCTCTCATTTCATTTTTTTTTCAATCTCTCTCTCAGAGACACACACACACACACACACATTAACCTGAGCAAGTTTATATGCTAAGGCTTGTAATTAGTAATACTTTTATTTATGTTGTTAACTTACGTTGTTATTTGACTGTAAGCCTTACTAAAAAAAATATCATTTTATTAAAATATTATGATAAAAATAATTTTTAATTACTATTCGAACAACAATGAATGCGCTATTTGAATTCTATACTAACTTATGACAAAGTATCGGTCGTAAAATATCAACGATGCTGAGATATAAAATAAAGGTGCGGCTTTATATGTCATAGTTTTACAGATATAGGCAGTTTCATGCAGATATAACATTGGTTTTAATGCGTTATTTAAGATTGTTAATAACGTTATAAAAAACCAAGTCAGGGGGATGTAAGAAGTGAAATATAACTAATTTAGATTTTTTCATACATACATACATACATACATAACTTCACGCCAGGTCCCTTGCGGGGTAGGCACGAACAACAGAGCGCCATTTAGGCTTATTCTTACACACCTCAATTGTTTGTTAGATTTTTTCAAATGTTTTATTTCGCTATTTGTCTGTTTGTACTGGCTAATCTACGAAACGAGTGGACCGATTTAAATGTTTTTTTTGTATGGTGGAAGTTTATATCCCTTGTTACTTATAGGATACATTTGATCCCGAAAAATTAAAGAAGTTAAAAAAACTTTAAATACTTAAACAGCTTATTATACAACTCAATTAACTGTAGTTAAAAAGCAATTTATACATTAAAAAGACGAGATTCCGCGAAAAAGTAACACCTTAAAAAAAAACAGTGTCTAGCATAGCGTATTTCATTATCATATTATATAAACTAGATGGCGCTGATAATATTCTACATCGCGGTGACGCGGATGATGTCGCGGGCATCAACTAGTTATTAATAAATAAAGCATATTACAGAATACATGAGTATCTTTCTAACCCAAATACAGGAGTCTGATTATGTGACATGAGAAATCCTAATTATTTTTAATCATTATAATTATATATTTTTTTTTACAATTACCACGTGCTAAAAACGGTGAAGGAAAACATCGTGATGCAACCTGCACATCGAGATAGCCGATGTGTCAAACCTGCCAAGCCGCCTTGGACAAGCGTGGCAGGTATACTGTCCGATCCCCCTATAATGGGAGGCCCGAGCCCAGCAGTGGGACATTTATGGGCTGACATTATATACATTATTATATTTTTTTTATATATTTATTTGTTATAAATAATTATCTAAATCTAACAACTATTAACAAAACTAAAATATCCTATAAATAAACCTAACTTAAATACAATACAATAGTAAAAAACTAAAATTGAAATACAAACCTATATTGAAGCCCGTTCAGCCCCCCCCCCCCACCAGTCCACTGTCGCTGGGCATTGTACCTAGAAGGCTGCCAGCATTACGTCGCTAGATACAAAGGCTAATTTGAGCCTTGAGCCTTTGAGCGAGGTAAGGTCCAGCCTTCCGGTCTCCCGTTGTGTCGAATAGGTGTTTCAAATATTATAAATTGTTAATTTGTGTCTAGACTAGATTAGTAGTTTTAAATTCAATTATATTGTAAGGTATATATTTCACAGCATACAATGATACATAAATTGTTATAATTATGGAGATAAATAGAGATACGTTGCAGCAATATAAATAAAAAAAATGTAGTACGTCATGTCTTCATTATAACTATAGTAATATTTTTATTGTGTCTCTGTGTCATTGAATATGCAATGTTTGCTACAACTCCATTAATTCTTTAAAAGTCTTTCTGTGACAGACTTCTGTATAAATTTATAACACAAAAAAGAACTTGAGATATTAATAGAATAAGAGAAATATAAAGAAAAACAATTTTCAGCTAGACGTGTTGCTGGGGAGTTTCTTCTCTTTAACAGCAATAACACGTTGCGAAGCGGTGTACATAGACTAGGAAGTAAAATTGAATTTTAACCTATATGTATGGCCTTCAAAAAGTGTTCTCCAGTGGAACTTGTTTTGAATAAAAAAAATGAATTTGAATTTATGGACATCATATTCAAAGCTGTAAAATAAATTACTTTTACTTAGATTATGTTCTTTTTTAACTCTTTAAAGAAGACGCATTCGGCCACTGCCTAAATCCCGAAGCCTGCGATCTTGAAGCGCAGAATGTGATGTTTAAAATATCTCATTAATTTCCACTGTCCGTTATTATCATTTGTAATACCTACTGTTCTTCCATATGTAAAATTAAATTCTTAAGAAAGCTTATTATATCCTAGCTGTCTTATTCATAGAGCGTTACCTATAGTAAGTTTGAACGTTTTTTTAAGAACCATAAAGAAGCGTTCAAACTTGTAACTCTATGAATAAGAACGAAGGAGTTTGGACAAGTATACTTCGTATCTATATGAACTCCGGACCTTGCCACACCAGGGTTGTCCATTTTCCTGTTCACCTTATAAGATGATGGTTTCCAACGTCAAATCGATCGTCACGGTCACGCTGTGAATCACGGCGTGTGACATATCGTCAAATTTCACACCACACAATACAAGACAATTGAGTCACTATGTTCCTTAATATTTAAATTAAATTCTTAGTAATGTGTCAAGTATGGATTTTCCGGGAGCTTAAAGGTGCTTGTCATATACCTTACTTAAACGGTATGCTAAATATTAGTTACTGAAGAACTGTTGCGTCATTAATGACGTTAGTTCAAGAAAAATGTGTGTTTGGGACATGACACATGTACAAGTGAAACTTCAACGGCCAAGCGGAAAAACAAATGGCAACAGACAGGTGGCAACAAAATTTTAATTTGAAGTTTTACGGGCAGATTGTTATTGTATTTCTCCAATTTGAAAACCTGACCGTAAAACTTCAAGTTAAAATTTTGTTGCGACTCGTTTTGCTACTTGTCCGTTGCCATTCGTTTTTCAACTTGTCCGTTGAAGTTAATAATAGCTTTAGAAAATTTAAAAAATATTTATAAACATCATCACCTTTTACAGGTATTTTAAATTCATTCTTCAAAAGTTACAGGGAATAATGTGTAGGTTTTAAAAGCTTACTATCATTTATTAGAATATTTTCTTATAGGCTTATTAGGATATAAACGGGGTAGACTTTACACGACTTTGAAACGGGTTATCTCTATGCAACTATCCGTTAATTACTTTATCTCAGAAAGTATGAATCATGCCAAAACTGCTGATCAGAATCTCCTGATTTAACATTTTCCATATCGCGTTTACATTGACGTGCCAAGATGCTCTTTATGCAAACCCAGCTCCCCGCACTTATGAAGGGTGGTGTTATTTCCAAACAAAACGAGACAATGGTTATTGTTTATCAAACGATCTGTCAGCGTTCAGGGGAGTCAGAAGATCGGTTATTGAAAACGCAAAGCGCACCGTATCTTGCTTACCACGTGACTCATTTGGCTTTTCACGATAAAAGTGCTTAGATATTGGCACGTTTCCAAAGACGGAACGTTAACGAACTAAGGTCACAGTAACTTAGATCGAAAACTGATAGTTATTGTCCCCCAGTTGCAAATTGCCCCTACAAAAAAATCAAATTATAGTTGAAACTATAGTAAGCTACACTACCCTTTTTTAGTCTGTTTGGAGTGGGGGGGGGGGAGCTTTCCACACGGATACGCCAATGGTGAAGGAAAACATCAAGATGAAACCAGCAATCGAGTTAACCGACATGTCAAACTTGCCAAGCCGCCTTGGAAAAGCGTTTTTTTATTGCAGGAGCTCAGCAGACAGGCAGACGGCCCACTTGATGGAATGCGGCTACCATCGCCTATGGACATTTGTAACACCAAAGGTGCTGCAAATGCGCTGCTCTGTCTTAAGGGAGACTGGAACCTGGTCACTAATGCCGGAACACAACTCAAGATTGTTATGGCGACATACTTTAGACCAAGGGTGGTCATCCAGTTGGGCAAATACCCTACCACCTGGCTGTGGGTTGTATTGTCGCCTCTTACGACAGGCCGCCCGACCGCAGGAAATTGTGTTCTTTCTCCGTTCCTGCACGGATAAAAAACGAAGTCGACGACGACCATATATTGGTAGACCAGAGCCCAACAGTGGGACATTTATAGGCTGTTATTATAAATAATAACACTAATGAGGTGTCTTTGCGACACTTGGTTAGAACGAAATTCTCCTAAAAAGACTTTAAAGAAATTAAATTCTCAAAATGTTTCAAAAAATATCAAAACGTTGCGAAGTATTAATACATATCGAAAACTATCAAACAACTACCATCAAATAAATTGTATAGCAATAAGGGCAATTACAAGAGCTTTTAGTTTCAAAACACTGTTTACGACACATATAGAATTTTTATTTATTTTAGATCTCATTTCATTGCATTAATTTAGAAATTGTGTAATAATATACAGCAGTCAGCATTTTTCCTTTCCGTTACACTTTTTTTCGTCTAGCTCCCATCCGCCGCGTAAAGTGCTATAAAGAACTTGCTTCCAATAACTGAAGCAGAAAACGCAGAGAAAACAAATTATTCCGTGATCTAATAATATTTATGTTTAGAAAAATGAGAATCTAATGGCCGCCGAGTCAATTGTATCAATCTGCGTTTATTTATGTTTACTGAATAATGCTGTGAAAAATACAATAGAAATGTAAACTTTCTTGTTTACGTGTTTAAAAGAAAATAAACTTTATGATGTTATCAGCCAAGTGGGAAAGTTATATTCATTCAATTGGGAATGGTCACTTTTTGTCAATCTAGCTATCTGAAAAACCATTTCGAAGAATAGTGTCCCTAATCATTTCTGTCTAGTTAAAATTCCAAAAAACGTACGATCTTCTTGTATTTTGTAAGAAATGCGGTTTGACCGTAGTAAATCCAATCAGGTGGGCCGTCTGCCTGTTTGCTTGCTTCAGGTCTAAAAAATTCTAGCTGTACATTATTTAAGTTCTGTAACATGGATTTTCCCCAAAGACCATTTAAAAAAAATTACCGATAACTATAGAAAATAATAATGGTTGAACACGAAAAATTATAAGCATGTACTACTTAAGCAGTTTTCTTAACTAATGTGCATATTGCTACAATTATCACACGCATCATGACGAAAACTATACATCAAGATAATCGATGTGTCAAACCCGCCAATCTGCCTTGTGGCCAGTTTCTGTATCTTACTGACCGTTCATTTGCCTTAATATCGTTTTAAATCTGACATGATCTCCATACAAGTAATATCCTTGGACAAGCGTAGCGGGTATGCACACTCTCCGTTCCCCTATAAATGGGAGGTCCGAGCCCAGCAGTGGGATATTTATGGGCTATTATTACACTCAGGGGCGCCGACCCCGAGGGTGCTCGGGACCTCAAACCCATGAGAGTAAAATAGTGGGTATGGAGCACTCATGACCCATGATTGAACTAAAATAAAAGTCATTAGCATTTTTCGTCTCTACCTAAAGGTGGCAGAGCCGGTAAGGGGCCTCGAGCTACTGCTCTTTGCCCCGGAATAGGTTTGGAGGGGCAACTACCCTCCGGTGATGGGATACGGTAGCCGCCAGACACATTAGGGGTATGTCGGCCAATCTGCGGCATTCGGTGGCCATCACGGGCTTCGCGTTGACTCCGTCTGCGGCATGGTTGGCCAGTTTTCAGCTTTCGATGGCTATCCCGGGCTTTAGGTGGCCATCTGCGGCTCAGCATGTGCGTCGCGTCCAAGTCTCACTATCACCCCCACCCTACCTACCCGCGCCTCTCTGAACTCTACTGAAGTTCGTCAAAATACGTTTGCTTTAATTCAATAAGTTTGCCAACAATTCGTTTTTAAAATATTCCTCCAGTATAAACGTTTATTATTTTTTATAGCTAAATAACTGTATTTCCTATTCCCGTTTAAAAATGTTATTTATTATTTACACATTTACGTATTTAAATAAAGTACCTACCGAATCTTACTTATATAAACCGAAAGAAAAGAAATACTACAGTTCAGCAAACAGGCAGACGGCCCACCTAATGGAAAGCGGTTACCATCGCCTATGGAGATTTGCCAAAGGTGCTACAAATGCGCTGCTGCTTTCTTAAGGGAGACTGGAATCTGGTCACTAATGCCGGATCACAACTCAAGGTTGTTATGGCGACATACTTTAGACCAGGGGTGGTAGCTATGTGGTCGGGCAAATGCCCTAACATCTGGCTGTGGGTTGTTTTGTCGCCTCTTACGACAGGCCGCCCGGCCGCAAGAAAGTGTATTCTTTCTCCGTTCCTGCACGGATGAGATTTGCATAAGTATAGGCATGTGAAGATCAAGAACATTCACTAGCTTTTAAAAGCACACTATTGATAGGCCAAGCATAATCAAGTAGTGAGGGAAATCTAAATAGAGATAGTATTTACCATCTCAAGCTTGTTAACATTTCACAATATATAATATAATCAGATTTCTTCAAAAGTAGCCCAGACGGCAATAACGCCAGTGGTTACAATATGCGCGTACATATTATACTTGGAAAAGTAAACACCTTATATGTCAAAATATGAAAGAATCAAGTGAAATCACAAGAACAATGCGTCGTGGGAATGGAGACGGTGGCGCCTCTGGCGGCGTTCCTAGAAAACAAGGTGTCACGTCACGACCACCGTATGCGCAACTTTTATCATTTTTATAACAAACTATTAGAACATTTTACTTAATTTCCCTAAATGTTATTTTCCAAATAAAATCTATAATATAATAATAAATCGGTAGAGGGTAAGAGTTTGTACAGTCGCAGAATGAAAATTTTCTTCACTTTAAAGTCAACTTTTGCTTTTATTTATATTAATTCATTAACAACAAACATTTGTGTCTGAAATGTAAATATATAGTCATAATTACCATTATAAAAAAATCTAATTTACAATAAACATATTAATTTTACAAAAATATGTCGAAAGGAAGGCATTTTTATATAATCATGTTATTATTTAAGCACAAAAATAATCATCAACTGAGTAATATGTTTGTTTAAGAAGGAACGCTTTAACATTTCGCTTTAAAGATTGAATTTTGTATATATTTAATTTTAGGTAAGCAGGTAATTTGTTGAAATTTTCAATAGCCTGATATGTGAAACTGTGCTTTACAACATTTAGAGATGGTATTATTTTATTTATTTAATTTTTTGCTTGCACGAATACAAGAGACAATACTGCCAACATTTTAATAAATGTTAGGTTTTTTTTTATTGCAGGGTTTCAGCAGACAGGCAGACGGCCCACTTGATAGAAAACGGTTACCATCGCCTATGGACATCTGCAACACAAAATGCATATTTTTAAATAATATTAACATTATGAACTCCTTCTCTATATAAACTATAAGTGCGAAATTTTATATACCTTCGTCCGCGCAATTTTCGTAAAAAGGGTACAAAGATTTTGCTCGCCAGCTACGGAACCCTAAGATTTTTTTGTTGCTTTAATAAATGTTTAATACTCACCAAGACCTCCAACTTGGCAGACACAACCACTGAGCTAGACATTGCAACATAAACCATAATTACGTAGGGTGTCGATTGATAGCAACTGCGATCGTTATCAGCTCGTGTCATGTTGCCCCGTTTCCTGCAACGACGATTCGCGGTAACACGTGGTAATAGGATAAATGACACCCTGGACGGGTGGGTTTACGCAGTTCCATTTTAGGTATAAGATTTACTCGGTTGTTACCATAGAGATAGTATGTATCGATTGCAAGTTATAACTCCTTTCATATAAAGAAATAATGTTACCGTAGTAGAGCCATGATGGAGTTATTTGGGTTCGAGTCGGTTCAATTCGTATATTAACGCACTGTCACAGAATAGCGGTGTGAAAGTTTGCCCATATTCCGGAGCAAACAATGTTGGTCAGCTGCCACCTGCTTCTGCGAGTCAGTCATGACGCAGAAGGAGGCGGCCGATAGAGAGCGAGAGGAGAGCGCGTACGCGGACCCTATACGCAGAAAGCGGGTACGTGCAGCTCCTCCTGTTATCCATCACAGTGGACCACGGGGACCAGTGGGGGATCTCCTGGGCGATCGGGAGTGCCCTGATTGAGAGCTAGCTTAGGGGTGGCGCAGACGTAATACCTATGGTTTAGCTCCTGTGGCACCCCATAAAAGCGCACAGGAGAGGGGCGCGGATTAGTCTTAGTGGGTAATTCCCCGTCTCTCCGGTCGGAGATCACAATGGGCATACGGCCGATCAAGAGTTCCACACAAAAAAGGTGTGAGAGCTTAAATGGCCCACTGAAGCTTCATCAAGACTACAGCTTCGTGTCAAATTTCAGCCAGATAGATACTTAGGACGCGTTCCGAGCGTAGCTCACAACGCTCAACATGCTCCGACAGCCGTTCCACCTGGCGACCACGGACGTTATGGTCGTAGCGAAAACGTCACTATGTCATGACCCATGTCAAGAAGTTGGTCGAAGTGGGTGTTGACCATAGAGCATTAATACTCTCTATCTATTTACATTGAAAAAGGCGCGATTTTCAAATCAACCAATGACATTTATATATTTCGTCGTTTATGGCATCGACAGTCCATAATCCGTTCCACTAGAGTTGTAAAGTCCGCAAGCAAGCGGAACAGAACAAATCGCTGTCGAGAACGTGCTCGTTGTGAGCCTCTTGTGGAACGTAGTCTTAGTAGTTTCTGAAAAAAAAATACTGTGAAATAGAAAGATAAACAAAAGGTCAAAGGAACAAATGTAATACTAATGGGTTTATGTTTTCTAATTGACAAAGAACCTTCTAGTAATAATGCCTGTAATTTCTTTTCAGCATGATGGAGTCAGGCGGGACGGGCATAGCGGAATCACCACCAACATACCACGGTACATACGAGCAGTACGTTCAAGGAGCTGTAGAGAACAGCACAGACTCTGTACAAGAGCAGACAAGTGCAGAATTGGTCTGGACGACTCTACCGTACGGTCTGGACTATCGGGCGCAGTATGACTATAGGATCCATTATGAGACGAGTCGGGAATATTCGACGCAGCAGTATGCTAGAGCGCCTTTTACGACTAAGATGGGGCAAGCCAAGGCTTTGAAGGAGGCCAGGATAAGAAGGCCCATGAATGCCTTCATGGTTTGGGCGAAGGTTGAGAGGAAGAAGCTGGCTGACGAGAATCCTGATCTACATAATGCTGATCTAAGCAAGATGTTAGGTAAGTTTACAACAATTTAGTACCTAATTTAATAAAACTACATTTTAACGGTTTTAAGCGTGGTAATTTATTTTATATTGGTTATTCCGACGTTCCGGCTGCTTTTCAGTGGCCGTGGTCACGGACGACAAAAATGACAATTGTCCAACGAGTATTGTTAAAATTTTATTTAGCCTACCGCCAACTTGTTTATTTTAATTTTGTTGTTTTGTTGTGTTGTTTGTTTTTAATTATTATTATTTACACTATGGGAACCTAATCTAATTTACCACCGCTTCACAACATGTCGTTGCTTGAAGAGAGGAAGCGGCGCAAGAAACTCTTCAACAAACATGCCTAGCTCTAATTTTTTTATATAATATTAAAATGGGTGGAAGGAAAAATAAAGAAAATTGTCAGTCAAGTTGGTTAAAACCTTAAAACGTAGTTTTATTACGTACAAGTCGCGAAAACTTAAGAAAAAATTGTAGTAATTTTTCAAAACTCTTTTTTTGAAAGTTATTATTTTTATTACTAGATGCTAAATAATACGATGTAGTTACATCAAAAATGTACAAAACTAATATTAATAATAAATTAATATAATATCCTTATATAACATCATAAATAATAATAATCGCCATCGCCTGAATTAAATACAGTAAGTAATATTGTCCTTAAAAAGAGTTTTGTAATTATTTGCTATAAAAATAACTTATTTTGCTATATCGAAACGTACCTGTTCAGAGGGGAGGGGAGTAGGTCTTGAATTACGACACTAGTTCGCAGAGGAGGTTAGGATTTTCACGCAGTCTATAGTCTCGTCGATTTGTCGGGCTATATTCAAATATAGCGTGCAGCGTTTAACCCTTTTAAACGGCTGATGAGCCAAATGATTATTAATTAGCGATTCTTCAAAAGCGACCGCTTTAGGCGCCCTCATTTCACTTTTTTTATTCAATTAGTCAACATATTAAAATAAACTTTCAATTCATGTCCGATTTGGTTTAAAAATGATTAAGTTTAAATAAAAATATCTTTATTTAGGGGCTTTTACTGAGGATGTCACCATGCCCCATCATGCACTTTTACACAATATTAAACAAAATACGATTTATGTAAGAGAATCTGTAGCGCCATCTATTCATGCAGAATTTACGAGCTCATCATTTTTTTAATGGACATTTCATCAACTGTATTAAGTAGTATCTTTAATGTTCATAATTTTTTTGCCTCCTCTCAAACTTTTCAAGCTACATTTAAATGTAAAATACAATCTTCAATTCTTAAATCCAAAAACAAATCAGACCCTTACAGAGCTCTAAAATACAATGACTCATCTAAAAAGGACCAATCTTCACTCATACACATTTGAATTTCAAATCTCGAAAACAAGTGGACGTTTTTGAATAATATTTTATTATAGTTAACGACAAAACATGTTTTATCTACATAAATAATTATCTAGACAGAAATTATAACCTTTTTAGTGTTGCAATGCATTTCTTTTTTCAAATGTAAAAAAAGTATACATTGACAGAAGACAATTTTATGGCGCGAGTTTTAAATTTTTTTAGTAGTCAGTTTGGAGTTTTTGGCGGGCACTGAAATGAGATGTTGTGCTGTGCAGTTTATTTTCTAAAAATGTGTAAAATTACTCTTAAATGAATGATAGTTGTAGGATATTGATAGTTTTTGAGTAGTAATTATGTGTTTTGTGAGAAATGTGAACTGTATAGTCAAATGTGGCCTTTTGAGTTGTCACAAGATCTCCGTGGAATGGCGCCAGCTCACACACACACACACACAGTTACAGTTCAGCTGTGTTACACATAGGCTTAAGAAAATGAAGAGACTATGTTGCAAACTAAGTTCCGATTTAAAGGCCTACCTGCCAAGCCATAAACCTAAGTAATAAAAATAAGTGGTCAGTTAATTTTAAACTTGTAAATAGAAAAATAATAACATAATGTAACATTTACACAAACAAAAAAACACAATAACATCTTTGGGCTGATTTGTATAATTAATTCAATATTTAGCTGCGGAACTTTCATCCTGAGACGCACTCTAAAAATCACACGTATGACTATGATCTGTGCCTGTTTTATTTTTACATACAGTTTATTGAAAACATTGGTGTAGTTGTTTGTTCTACTGATGTAACTAAACTAACTCCGTTAGCTCAGTGACCCAAGTGAGTCTTGGCCTCCAAAACGAGAGCACGCCACTTCCCTCTGTCCTGCGCTCTCTTGCCAATTGCGGGCTTGTAGTGGGGCCAGCTTCCACTATATCCTTCCAGCGATACTTGGGACGACCAACCGGGCGCCGACCGATTGGTCGCCCCAAGTATGCTTTGTTCACTCCCGATCCTCCTCCATCCGCTCTACATGACCGAGCCAGCGAAGACGGTGAGATTTTATCTCCCCCATTATGTTAGGCTCGGCCATGAGGTTTTCTAATTTGGAGTTAGTTCGGATCCTCCAGCTGCAATCTTATTTTATTGTTGGGCCCAAGATTTTTCGGAGAATTTTCCGCTCTGTGATCAACAATTGGTTCTCCTCCTTCAGTGTCAGTATCCAGGCCTCAGAGCCAAAATTGTTCTACTGATGTGAAAGTACTTATATTTACTACATACAAATCCCTAACAGTACACATCTCGCAAGAAATATAAACATTTGACAAAGACGACTTTGCATTATACATAAAGCTGTTTAATTAAGTTGTTAACTGCTGTAGGTATGTGGAATTTCCTTATAAAGCTATAGAGAGCTAAGAATGCAATTCTAAAAGGATACGGGGGTATTATTAGGCTTTTTGTTTGCAAAACTTTAGCTTTTTCAAAGTCAGTGGAAGATTTAATTATCGTTAAGCTAAGAAGGATTTGTTTGATTGGTGTCATTAAAGAGAGTAGTAGGTTTTTGTTCTTGCAACCAACTCTTTTGAATAATCTCGTAGTAAATCTAGATCTGTCGGCCATTTAAGGACTCTGTACGAAGTCTTCATTTTCTTTTTTTGTAAATTTAACTTTGCACTATTTATGAATTTAGCCAGCGATTAAGACGTGTGCCGCGTTTTTCACCCTAGTTGTCGGACAACTGAGGATTTGAACTAATTTAAAGCGTCATGTACGAATAGGAAAATAACCATACCCTTGTAATAGGTCGGGAAGCAACATTAACAATAATCCCCATTGTTCACAAAAAAATACCCTCTGATTTTATAATTTTATTACGTAAAATAGGGTATTTTAAGATACTCATTTGGATATTTTTGTATTTTAAGCGTTAGTTGTTTTATAATTCGATTTTAAAATTATTTCTCCGATGACGTAATAAGGGACAAGATTACATTGATTTATTTGCTTAGAAAACAAAAATAATAAAAGAAAGTTTTATCTATATATAATCATAGTAATCTGTGCTACTTATTTAAATGTCACTGTCGTTACTCATTACGTATCGTGATCATTTTAGTGTTTTTTGTCGCTAGGCTTAATTTTTCGTGTTCAACCATTATCATTTTCTATAGTTATCGTTAAATTTTTTAAAGTAATCTTTAGGGAAAAATCCATGTTACAGAACTTAAATCAAATAATGTACAGCTAGATTTTTTTTACATCTGAAGCAGGCAAACAGGCAGATGGCCCCACCTGATTGGATTTAGTAAGGTCAAATAAAGGTCAATCACATTTCTTACAAAATACAAGATCGTACGTTTTTTGGAATTTTAACTAGACAGAAATGATTAGGGACACTATTCCTCGAAATGGTTTTTCAAATAGCTAGATTGAAAAAAGTAAACAATCCCAATTATGTCGTTATTGCGGACTGAATTTTCCCCCTGACATCTCCCTGGGAACTCCCATACCCCGCGCTCCGTTCACCGCAAATATGTAGCTCGCTCAATTACCGCCAAGATAACGCGAGCGAAGTTATTTTGTATTGCTAGTTTGAAATAAAGCAAGCCCCGAATACAACCAAGTATTTAACATTCGTCGTGTTTATGACATTTGTTTGTGGACATTTTGTTAATGTAGTCGCGGTAAGACACGACTCGACGAGTGCGATCCGACTACGTATGATTAGATACAAAAGTGTTTCTTTTTTTTTTAATATCCACGACGATGGACGATGATAATCGCTTTCCATCAGGTAGGCCTTCGGCCTGTCTGCTGCACTCTTGTTGTAACAAAATAAGCTTTACAGTGTACTAGTTAACTTTTAAACTAAATATATAATATATAACAACAGCCCATAACTGTCCCACTGCTGCTCGGGCCTCCCACGGTAGGGGACCATTCCCCTAAGGTATACCCGCCACGCTTGTCCAAGACGGCTTGGCAGGTTTGACACATCGGTTATCTCGATGTGCAGGTTGCATCACGATGTTTTCCTTCACCGTTGTTAGCACGTGGTAATTGTAATAATATGCACATTAGGTTAGAAAACTGCCTAAGTGGTGCATGCGTTCCGGCCAGGATCGAACCCGCGACTTTTGAGTTTAGGACGCTTGCGGTAGCCACTACGCTACCACGACTTAAACTTTAAACTAAATAATTAAGAATAATTAATTGCGAAAATCCCTATTGCGTTCGGAACATTTACTTCGAACTTCAGGGTCCACTTATCTACACCTTTTCCACTTTGCGTTGTCTTCGGTATCCCTTTTTGTAACACTCTTGTGAAATATATATTATTCTTCAAGACACCAAGCCAGCAGTTCTTGGGTTTACCTTTCTACTGGTACTGGGCTAAGGTGGCAAGGCTAGAGATTCTCGACAACAGTTTTACATAATAATCAATTTACTGTATATCAACTTTTCTTTCAATTAATTGTCCTTTAATCACCTTAAAAACTCAAATGTATTTCAATGTTTTTCAAATGATGAGACTATTGTTCAGGTAGTTCATACGCTTAATTTAACTATTGTCAATAAAATTGCAATATTCCCTTATGGTGTTATTTTTAAGATCTGTAAATCCAGGTTTTCCTCAAATATGTATTTTAATTGGGTTCGCTTTAATGAAACTACGTTTATAAATGAGAATATTTTTAAAATAGGCTAACAGGAAATTTGTACATTAATATATTGATTCCATTGAGAATTCTGAAGTATTGTTCATTACATGTATACAAATGTAATAATACATGTATGCTGTTAAAACGTGCCATTCAAGTTTTTAATTGACTTCATATCTTCAATGTTCTGACGTAGTTGTAAATACTATAATTGTAATAGTTGTGCTATTATAACCCGAACTTGATAATGAAGAAATAATTACGTTTTACTGTTGTATTTCTAGATGTTGTTGTCTCATCATGTGTTATATAAGCGTCCTTATTTATTTTCTAATTAGATTTGACGGGTCGTTAATGAACATAAATAAATAAATAACCCATACGTAAAAACGTATTATATAAATAATATGCTAGCTGTGCTTGTTACTTCGTCCGCGAGGAATTCTTTTTGTATAACCCTAAAAAAGTAGCTTAAGTTACTTCTTATATTCTATCTAGCAGTGAAAAACCCGTCAAAATCGGTCCAGCCATTACAGAGATAAGCCGGAATGCACACAGATAAATAGACAGACAAAAATTCTAAAAATTGCATTTTTGGAATTTTTCACATTTTTATTTTGACATTATAACCAGTCACTTCAATGTTATTTATCTTTGTAGGTATATAAAACATTTTGTAATGAATATTCACATTGGGAAAACAATTAGTAATTAATATACAATTAGATGGTTAGGGCTTTAAATATATATTTACCCTGTATAATGTGTGACAGTTGTTAAGCCACACAATAATCTGTGCTGATTGGCCAGGTAACGCAATATGTTTATTGAGCTACATGTTTGTTCTAACAAATAATAAGGACTGTTAACAACCAGATGAGAGTGAACTCTTGTAATATACATTTAATTTGCGTCTATGTGGTTAATAGTAATATATTCATTCAAAACTATCCCAGCTGTATCCGTATTAAATTCATTATTTAATACTTAATGCTCCTAACGCATTGTGGTGCAATCTGCTTCCTTTTCCAAAATAGGTTCCCTGTAGCTAGCTTCACTTTGAGAGATCAAGGTTCTATCTACCTTAGGCGTAAGTTGTATCGTATGGCTTGCGTTTGTGCGGATAATAACAATGTAACCATAGGACACTACTCGAGCGATATTGCATATTGATTTAATATATTATAGAAACAGATATTTCTTACTTATGTTTTATAGTCAGTCCTCAGAGCAATTCATAGTGAAAATGCGTAAAGGAAGCCGATCGTGTCGCAATGAATGAGAACTTATTATTAAATAATCAAGTTACTACGGAGGAAAGTGGAATATTTTCTAGTGAATATAATTACTATTAATCACACAGACGCTAACCACATAATATACTAAATAAATTTACGCACACAGTTAATAAAATACTTTGTTTATTGTAAATTAATTTAATTTAATAATAAAATTTAATTATTGTAAATTTGTCTATATTTATATTTGTTCGTCTGAGAATAAGTTAACTATGATGGTTTTTTTTTGGCAAACTAGTAAACGGGTCCGTCCACTTGATGGCAAAAGGTGGTCGTAGCCCATGGATATCTGCAACGCTAAGAGAGCTGATGCGTTGTCTATCTCGTTCAGATTTTAAATATCTGTCAATATTTACTTTATACCATCAAACTGTCAATTACAAATGATTTAACAATCAGCCTCGAGAAAAATATCTAAATTTAGATCTATTCACAGTTTTAGTTGATCTTCAATTAGACCTCAATAAGACCGCTCATTACTCATGCCTTTTTGTTTATTTATTTCTAAGTCCCGTTTTTACAAATTATACAGTAGAGAGTTATCTATGTATCTATAATATAGCCAGAATATAGCCCCTCATATTTTTTAATCGTAATAACCCCTGATAGCGACAAAAGACGGCGTTGTCAAAGGAATGCGTGGTACTTGTCATGAATACTTAAACCTGCGCCACGATACACCCCACCTACCTAGATGAGAATCCTGCATCACACATATGCTCTTGCAGCTCTCAGAGTCGATAGATCGGAGTACCATATTGAGGTAGATCGCCAGCAGCACCTCTACTTTATACGATTCATTTTGAAATAAGTACTTGTGTGCACGACAGTACGGGGCTTGAAGTTCGGTTATGGCAAGTCATTATGGGCCGGCGTGGGTGGCTAGATCATATCACGCTTAATGAAATAAAACTCGAATAACAATAAAAAATATGGCCAAGTGTGGGTTAGGCTTAGTGTTTAATAGTTATAATCGGTAAGCAAACAACAGTTGAGTACCGTTGTACTCAGCCTTTTTTTTGAAGAGAAGAAATCCACTTACGGAGTTCTCACCGGGGATCGTGGTGAGGGCGTGAAGAGACTCGTCGGCCGGTCTGACCTTGTATTCTTTATCCGTGCATGAACGGAATAGAATATAAGTTCCTGCAGCCGGGTGACCTGTCGTAAGAGGCGCCAAATAACCCACAGCCAGGTGGTAGGGTATTTACCTGTCTAGATGGCTACTGCCTCTGCCCTGGTCTAGAGTATGCCGCCATAAAAATCCTGTTATTTTCCGGTATTATTGGCCAGGTTCCCGTCTCCCTTTAGTGAGTGGCAGCACATTGGTAGCATTCTTGGTGTTACATAACTTTCTATCAGTGTCATGTGTTTGTCTGTTGAACTCGTGCAATAAAAAACTCTGGTGGATATAGATTTCCTCTGCCGGAAAAACCACTAAAACTCCGTGATTCTTTCATTCGCCTGAAGCCAGGACTGTGAGAAATGGTGATATCACCTGCTCTATGTGGTCGTAATAAGCTTACCTTTATATGCTTTATGGTATGGGACAGTTTATGACAACAGTGTAAATGGTAGATATTGTGCTGGTAGATTGCTATCAAATAGTAGGTCCCCTACTCATTATGATCAAATAGCAGATATGCCAAAGAAAAACCAGATAAAAAACATCGCAATAAAACGGGTAAGTATAGAGATTAATAGAGAAGATAGTAGTAGATGACACGAAAGTTCTTAGCCCCCCCACGGGAAATTGGCGTGATAATACTATCCGCAAGAGTTAACTTGAGACCTCAGCGGAATGCACGTTCCCCTCCCGAGCCCCGCCTTCTTACCGCTCTCGCTATCGACGCGTCAGTATCTCGCGCTTACGTCATCCGAGCGAAGTCTCAAGTTAACTCTTGCGGGTTGTATGTTGATGTGGCCTCTGCACGGCTTGTACCAGATACTCCCGTCTTACACTTTCCTCATCCACCCTCAGCCGACGATCTTATGTACTATGTTTGTCGAGACGCGGTCTCCACTCTAAGATTCATTTGCTCCATAGGCCATTGGTTCTGCAACAAATGTGACCAATTGTAACATGAGCTTACTAATTTTGCAGATCTCACGGATTTATCTTATATTCTGATTTTATCCATATCAAGCTCACCATTGATAAGTTTTAAGTTTATTTGTCGATTTAGTAGTTATTCGGTTCCTAAGTATACAATAATAATCATTAGATTGTTATTATTATTTATGGAAATAACCACGTTTATTAATATTAAACTTGAGATGTAAACATGACACGGGTTTCCCCGTTATCGCCAGCAAAACCGTAATGCGAATATTAAAATAGTTTTATTAAATTTAATAATGAAACACAAAATCAATAATAATTTTAAATACAATTATGTTTAGATGTTTTCCCATAGGTAAACACACTCGTATACATTCAAGCTAAGCAAGTTATGCTTGGGTGCCGGGAATGGAATCTGGGTTTTCTGCGTTTTAGTGAAATAAGCAGGCTATCATTTAGAATACTAGACCACAGATAATCCGTCAAATGTTTATCCGTCCTTTCTGCACTCAAAATGGAATCTTAGAGGTTACTTGTACCTACTACACTAGACTCATAACTTTTATAGTCTACCACGATTTCCAAAATAATTTTAGTTACTGTTAAAGCAGAAAACCCGCGCAACTAATTACCCCAGCAACATATTTTTACTTTTTTTTAAATGTATTTTAAACTTATACAGGGCTTAGCAAAGTTTTTTTAAATTACTATATAGGTTCGCGATTGACCATTCGCTAGACTTCGAGCGGAGATATCGTATAAGATCGAGCACGCTTACCTAAAGGTGCTACTGCCTACTATTTGCTTATTCACACGGGACTTGAAGACACCCAGGTTATAGCTTTCGGGAAAACCAGACTCCGGCAGTGAGTTTTACTCTTTGCGGTGCGCATGATGAAGGCGGACTCAAAGCGCTTTGTTCGTATAGGTGGTATGTCCACCATATAGCGGTCCCGCATGCCAGTTCGTCTGGTTGCCCTATGATGGAAGGGAAACGGTGAGTTAAGGTTGAAAAGCTCCAATGCACACTCTCCAGAATGTATCCGATATAAAACCGGTGAACTGGCACCCGTTCGTCGATTGAGAGACTTTGAATTTTGTCATTGAATAGGTGCTCGTTGCGTATCAACTTCCTGGTTCTCCGCTCAATCGTTTCCTCGTTCCTCTCGTAGTAAATTGTATGAATCATTACTGAAAGAGCATAGTAGCGATCGTTTTATTCCCATTTAGCGCAGTCGTCTAGAAAATCTTGCGTCGTATATCATTGTTTTAAATTTGTTTATTGAAAACTCTTGAGACGTTTTCTGGGATTTTGTTGAAGGGTATTAAACTTAGCCTTACATAATTGTTGTAAATTTTATGAAGCCTACACTTGGGAGTAATAATAGGAAGTATAAACATAAGATACTTTTATCCCTGCGTTAAGTATGGTTTCCTTCCTAGAGATATATATTTTAAAACTTACCCTAGCTAAAACTACGAGAAAAGCTCTAGTAGCCAATACAGGATGTATATTGGGTTCTTTACCACATTTTAATTTAATTGAGATGTGAAGAAACTGGCTTATAAGACTTACAAGTTCATTTTCTTGAATGTAGTGTAAGTACATCGGTGGACAGATGTTATGTTTTTTAATAAACTCCCTCCGCCTATAATAATGTCAGAATTTCGTTTTTCCTGGTTTTTGTCTGTTGTATTTTGTTATCATCTTGGAAATACTCTATTACTTCTATATATTGTGCATCGGAGCTTTTCAACCTTAACCCACCGTCTCCCTTCCATCATAGGGCAACCAGACGAACTGGCATGCGGGACCGCTATATGGTGGACATACCACCTATACGAACAAAGCGCTTTGAGTCCGCCTTCATCATGCGCACCGCAAAGAGTAAAACTCACTGCCGGAGTCTGGTTTTCCCGAAAGCTATAACCTGGGTGTCTTCAAGTCCCGTGTGAATAAGCAAATAGTAGGTAGTAGCACCTCTAGGTAAGCGTGCTCGATCTTATACCAATAATGGTTACTACTTTATGATAATGTGTTTAGCAAATTTTACTACGTAGGCAACATGATCAATGATGGGGACGATTGTCACGTTATTTGCAACAATAAAGTACCAATGCAATAAAGAATATTCTATCATTTTCTGGTTTATTTTTAGTACTTATTTTTTATAATCGTATTTTTTAAAGTAAGTGTACTTTCTTTTGATAGTTTTTAACCTACTTAAGATGCTTTATAAAATTATCCGATGTTAGATAAATAGATAGATAACACTTTATTGAACACCAAAATATACAATTACAGAAACAGACCATATTAACAATATTTTCTAGGCAATACAATAGGTGGTCTTATCGCTCAAAGCAATCTCTTCCAGGCAACCTAAATGAGAAAAATCTGAATCAGGTGAAATAGGTGGTGCAGAAAATTTTTTTTTAAAAGATGTTATCATATTCTCAACTTCGTGAATTGTTAGTTGTAAAATCATTTAAACTTTAAGAATCAGCCAAACTTTTCACATCTGATCTTATACTGACAGATCTTATACTACATTACAGAAAATTTCAATGATATAGTTTATTGACACAGATGAAAAGATTGTCTTGTTTTTTCCTCTCGCCACTCTATTTACCCACTGTTCTACTTGCACTATGTCCTTAAGATTGCATTGCACCACGATTTCTCAATAACTCCAGGCCGACCTTGAGCCATCCTTCCGTCGTTAATTGGCTAAATTGCACGCCATATAAGGTGGAACCGTGTGGCGATAATGACATCCTTGTATATTAGTGCGTGGTCTTACATATTGAGAGGTCTTAATTAAATGGACCTATACCTTAAAGGGTGGTTTGACTCATCCTATATAACTCCAAAAGTTGTTATAGGGACACTTACAGTATTATGATTTGAATATATCTGTTGACAGGAAGTTCTGTATTGCAAATCAAAGTCGCTGTCCATAGACAACTAAAGTCAAACGACATCGAACATTTAGGTATCCGAATAATTGCATAGAATTAGGTGCAAGGAGTATACTTTATAATATAATAATAATTATAACAGCCCATAAATATCCCACTGCTGGGCTCGGGTCTCCCATTATAGGGGGAGTATACCCATCACGCTTGTCCTAGGCGGCTTAGCAGGTTTGAGACATCAGTAATCTTGATGTGAAGGTTGCATCACGATGGTTTCCTTCATCATTGTTAGCACGTGGTAATTGTAATAATATGCACATTAGGTTAGAAAACTGCCTAAGTGGTGCATGCGTTCCGGCCAGGATCGAACCCACGCCCTTTGAGTTAGGGACGCGTGCGCTAGCCATTATGCTACCACGACTGTACCTATACCTTATAAACCCTAGTTAAATCATTAAATTTATCCGTCAATTTCACAGCCAAAATATGGCGTATTATATTGTTACCACCTGAATGCCGACAAAAGACAAATTCACACCTACAGACCTGTAGACTTCTTTTGTTTACTTTGTGTTTAAAATTTGTAATTAGAAAAACGGCCCATTGTGTATTGTAATCTTTTATGATAATCATTAGCCAGGTGTGATTGTAAGAAATTCAGTCAGACATATTGTATTTGTGCAGTATAAAGCCCCAATGGAGTTATCGGCAGTCAAGGGATAACCACAAGCGAAGCAAGACGTGTATACATTCGTGTACATAAATATATATATATATATATATATATATATATATATATATATATATATATATATATATATATATATATCTCGTGACGGACTTTGCGAGTGTTATTGAATCGTGCATTACGTTTGTACTGGTTGTGTTCAGTTATATTTGTACCCGTGTTATACGTGTTTGTATAGTTCTAATAAATTCTATAGTAATTCCAACTACATTTTAATTCGAGTCCTGCCACTCGTAACAATATATTTTACGATCGTTTATATGAAGCAATTTTAATGAAATTTGGCATATAGGTGTAGTCAGCGTATAAAATAATATACATGTAGGTAATTATAAATCCAGATAAGCCAAAGCTGCATATCAGAGATATTTCCCACCAGCGAAGCCGTATTTGGATTTTAATCTGACTTAGAAAGCCAGTTTTAGTAAACGCAAGTTTTTATTTAGTTGTCTTTATTTGGCGTTTACTCGTAGTAGTCTAATGGTTAAATTAATCTTAATGTTTAAATTACATTAAACAACTTTTTATTTATATGTATTTCTAACTAGTTGCTTCTCTCGTGGAGTTACTTGCGGAAATTTCGAATTCTTATTCCACGAAAACTACCATGCAATAATGTTTATTGTATACTGAATCTATAATAATATAAAATTCTAAATATGCCGTGTCTGTAGATTGAAATTATTAAAAACAATACTGGAATACATCGTTTATATAGAAACAATGGAAAGCACGATTTTTTGAAAATTTCTTTTCTGTTTGTCTGTCTGGACTGTCTGTTCGGAATTCACATAAAAACTATTCGGCCGATTTCGATTCGGTTTTCGCTGATCGACAATTCTTTTTATCCTATAAATTTTCTGGGAATGATTTAAGATGGCCAGATAAAAAAAATGCCACTGTGATTTTTTACTGATAGATAGCAATTTTTTTATAATAATGTGTGATTTTTTTATCTCGGTAATCCCGCGGGAATATTCCCGAGAGTGGTTTGAAGTTGGTCTACCTATTTTGTCCGTCTGAGGGTTCCGAAGCTATTTTGGTAGAAAACTGAACGCTTATAAAATCATGCTCTGTCCGTATTTGTAATGTAAAATATTCTAACATTAATTATATTGTTAACACTTGACTATATTGTGTTTAATTTCATGAAACTTAAATGAAGGGCTAATTGCAAATAAAAAAAGGCACGGAGCGAAGTGTAAATTGCGTGTATTGCTCTCAACGGTTGGAGGCGGAAGAAGGGTGGGATGCAAAGGGGATGCAACAACGGATGGGGTTTTAGGTGTTGCTTGTGCAGAATCAGTGTTGCAAGTAAACTAAATATTGTGAATGTTGGGTTATCCAACATATGTGTTTCATAATTTTTTAAAGGAGTGCTGGTGCCGACCCTGATGTATGGTAGTGAAAGTTGGGTATGGCAGAAGACGCATGAAAGTAGGATAAACGCAGTTGAAATGAGAGCTTTGAGAAGTATATGTGCGGTTAGCTTGAATGATAGGATAAGAAACAGTGTGCTAAGGGAACGGTGTGGTTTGAAAGAAGATGTAATAACAAAGTTGAAAAAGGAATGTTAAGGTGGTTTGGGCATGTAGAGAGGATGGATGAAAATAGAATCACAAAACAGGTGTATGACAGTATTGTCAATGGTAGAGCTGTTGCCGGTAGACCGAGACGACCATACCATGAACAAATATCAGAACTGTTAAAAAAAGGTCAGGTAAAAAGCATTTCAAATAAACGCGCATGTATGAAGAGGTTAATGAAAGTAGGTGAAGCGAAAGTTGTTTGTCAGGATCGTCGCAAGTGGAGATCCATAGTCTCTGCCTACCCCCATGGGAAACAGGCGTGATTTTATGTATGTATGTATGTAATTTTTTATATTACTACGAAAATATGCGTAAACTTTTTTGTAATGTAATAATATTCTTTTCTTACTATGTCTAAGATAACTAAATTAAAACCTAAAAGCACATCAGTAAAATGTAGCATAGTACATATATTACGTAAACCATTTAGTAGTTTAGGCATAGCGGTTAACCTCGAACCTAGGCGATTCACAAGGAATCCTAAAGCAGTACTTCTACGAACGGAGTTTCGGCAACTCGTGTGGAATAACACAAAACTATTCTTAGAAATCAAACCAAAAAGGTTCCACCGCCGATTCGTTAGCAATCAAGATTCACAAGGCGTCTACAATAATCATACAATTAATTCCGATTGTCACATATGATAAACAATGCCGCAAGGATTGATTTGCGGGCCGTTTCTTGTTAATTACGACGGTGCAAGGTTGGCATTTGCTTGCATTCGTGACATTGAGGTCATTGATGTGGCCATAAAGAAAATTCTTTAATAGTACGGATCGACATGGGAGGTTTGCACCAGGGAGGATCTGGATGTGCGCAGTTTTGTATACTTCCTGAACAGCATCATGCTGTCGTATAATCTCGGTTGCGATCGAAGGGTGTCAAGGAGCCTGGGGTACGTTTAATTCCGATAGTTACATATGATAAACAGCGCCGCAAGGATCGATGTGCGGACCGTTTCTTCTTAATTACGACGGTGCAAGGTTAACATTCGCTTATATTCGTGATATTAAAGTAATTTATATGTTCATAAAGAAAATTCTTTAATAGCAATTATCGACATGGGAGATTTGCACCAGGGATGATCTGGATGTGCGCAGTTTTGTATACTTCCTGAACAGCATCATGCTATCGTATAATCTCGGTTGCGATCGAAGAGTCTGTCAAGGAGCTCGAGGTCTGTTTAATTCCGATAGTTACATATGGTAAACAGCACCGCAATGATCGATATGCGGGCCGTTTCTTCTTAATTACGACAGTGCAAGGTTGGCATTCGCTTATATTCGTGACATTAAAATAATTGATGTGATCGTAAAGAAAATTCTTTAATGTCACGGGTTGACATGGGAGGTTAGCTCCAGGTAAGGTCTAGATATACATAGTTTTGTACACTTCCTAATCACCATCACTCTAGCGTTAAATCTCGGTTACGGTCGGACAGTCCGCTTCAAAGTCTGGGGTCGACTTTTGTTTGTTTATTTATTGCAAACAGCCTTGTCATGATAAATGGTTATTGTTGCCTATGCTCATTTGCACTGTACAATATGCTCGTGCTACCGTTCTAAAAGGGACTCGAACCAGACCAGTAACCCTGGTAAACAACTCAAGGTTGCTTGTACGCAAACAGTCGACCTGATGGTACCTAAGTAGTTATTGTCGCTCATAGACATCGGCAATATTTACGGAAGCCGATCCAATATCTGGGTAGATATTGGATCGGCTAAACAGGGTTGTTTAAGCTGTAGAGCTTTGTCTAATATACTTCACCTGGTCTTAGGTATTCATTACTGTGAGAGTATTGGTCACGCGTATATCATTTAGGATGTCAACTTAGCATTTCTTTGGCCTGCTCTTTCTACCCCTATCTGACAGACGTAATATGGCTAGATTTCTTCCCTACATAACATTACTCGATTTCTGTCTTAAAGGTTATACCAGTGTAAATGACTCTAGCAATTTGTTTGTTTTTTGCTATATTACTAACATGAAAGCCGCTGTTGAAGTTCTTAGAATTATCATGCAGTGTCACTCTGAAAATGTTAATCTGTAAGCTTTTGAGGGTTATGTATTTTACTAGGCGATATATTGAGGTAGACTATCAACCAGTTTTATTCCGTTCTGGATTTACGTATAAGCCCATAATACCAACTCCTAGGGCGGCAGCCAACCTTATTCCGCCTTTGGTTCTATTGTCTCTACAAATTGCAAAAATATCAATTGCCTCTAAATACATATTTTAGAATTTAGTTAACATATCAAATTTTCATAAATAATCGCAGACAGGCAGTATAATTAACGAGTTCATTATACTCAAAGCGTGGGCACAATAAGTGTGGAACACCTAGTCGTTTCAGTAATTATATAGTCCTAATTGAGAGCTTGTTATACCGGTTTATTTATATTAATACTAATATATTTACAGTCTTATTCATGTTGAGTTAAAGTAAGATTGTAGGCATCTTTAAGAACCATAAAAAACCGACAAACTTGCTCTTAGTCGTAGAGTAAAGAGGAGCCTTAGAGTCTAAGTCAATATAAATAAGACCGTAAGGCTTGAACTTGGTTTCCCTTGACTTAAAAATTTTAAACACTAAAACTTCGCAAGTACCTTAGCAGTCCAATGTCCTTGGCAAATTGCCAGATGGTAGGGTATTTGCACGTCTGGAGCCTACCACCCACACCACACAGTTCTAGTCTGATGTGCTTAAAACACTGATTAACTCGACAGAAACTAGCTTTAAAGAAGAAAGAAAGAAAAATATTTATTGAGTCAAAAACGACGCATCTACTACATAAATAGAAAACTTTTCGTCAGCTTAAGAATCGATTTAATATAAAGCACTTAAGTTTTTTAATCATACCTAATAGCTTTTTAATTAGATAGATAGATAGATAGATAACACTTTATTGCACACCAAAATATACAATTACAAAAACAGTCCATGTTTACAATATTTTTTAGACTATTAATACAACAGGCGGCCTTATCGCTCAAAGCGATCTCTTCCAGGCAACCTAAATAACAGAGATTGAATCAGGCGAAATAGGTGGTGCAGGAAAAAGGCAATAGATACACAATACACAAATACTCAAACTAATTTAAGAAATAAATATACAAATACATACATATATACATAGTCATATATATATATATATATATATATATATATATACATACATACAATAGCACATAAGTTATTATAATAAAAAAATGTCTTAGCATGATTATATTCCGTAAATCAGAAATAGCTATTTATGGACAAATAGTGTTAATTAATACATTATAAGTGATATAAAGTTGATATGAGTAGTCAGCGTGAATTAAGAGTCTAATGGTCGCAATAGCTTCTGGCGTAGATTAAAATATAAAGAGATTTATTGCCTTGTTTTGTGTTTCTATGTATGATATGCTACTGACTTTACAAGATGATTCTCTTTTATGTCGCGACTTTATCTACGAAAGGCCGTTTTACGCAGTTATGGTTATGTGTTTAAGAGTTATTTAAGATGCGTCATTATTACTGACGTTAAATATTGACCATACCGTAAGTATATATGCTAACTAGCTTCTACCCACGGCTTCGTCCGCGTGGATAGTAAAAAAAGTAAGTTAAAAAAACTCCCCGATTTTGAAACATTCTTCATTGGTCCTGCGCTCCTATCGGTCTTAGCATGGTGATATATAGCCTGTAGCTTTCCTCTATAAATGGGCTATCTAACATTGAAGATCACAGATAAGAGAAATGGGATAGCGAGGATGGGATAGGAGGATAGGATAGGAAGATAAGTTAAAAAAATGGCAAGTAAATGTCGGTGTTTAACAGCGTTATAAGAGACAGAATGCGTTTTTAGATCGATTTCTCAATTATTTTTACAGTAGTTATACACACTTTATTGCGGTGAAAAAAATATATGTCAATCTTGATCATATTTCTGACGTAAACATTGTACTCGGAACGCATTTGCGATAAATTTTCTCGATAGAAAATAATTGCAAAGTAACCTCTAAACGAGTTATTCAATCTTCGTTATTGTTATTACTGTTAATCGTACATCGATAAAATAAATAACAGTAACATATCATATTATAACAAATACAATTATAGAGTTTTATTCGGTTACTTAACTTAATTTGGAAGTAATTAATTATTTTATTAAAAATGACTGCAAAAATCCCGCCTGCCGGTCCCAATGTATGGAATTTGTTAGATCGCTTTAGAGCGTCGGCTAATACGGACGCGCTGCTCTTCTCCACGACCGCCATTGAAAAATAATTTTAAATAAACGAAGGAGCAATAATAACAAGAATTTTGAAACGGTCGCGCTATACTTATTTGGCTTATACGGTAGAGGTCTGGTCTAAATCACTAGCTGTGTGGGTTCGAACCCTACTAGTTTCACTTGATCCAGAAGATTTTTTTTTATAAGAAAGTTGATAAAATGCTCTTTTTCTCTTCCTAAATAATTTTATAAAATGCCATAAAAATACTTTTCAAAATTTTTATATTTCATTTCATTTGGACTTTTATGCTATTGACAATAAAATTTTTACCTTACCGGTAACATTAAAATTCTAAAGCGCCATCTATGTTTCTCAATAGAAATGACGTAGACACATGGATAATTAGAAATATGAAGATTCGTTGTTCAAGTTGAGTGCTCGCTCCATTTTCCTTTTCTAACAATTTTTTTTATTTAGCCCTATTATGTTTTTAACACGCTTTTATTAGCTTCACCTGTATGTATGTATGTATGTTTGTAACCTTCCCTTTTGAGCTCGATTTTGTCCTACTTTTAACGATCAGATTTAATTCAAAGTTTGAACACCTGTCAAAGGTCGATGACAATGCAATAATATGGTACCATGGAGCTGATCTGATGATGGAGTCGGAAGGTGGCCATAAGAACTCCTGTACTAAACAAGATAAACGCGTCGTGTTTAGGCTCGTATGTTTATATCGCGTGCCAATGCAATAATATGGTACCATGGAGCTGATCTGATGATGGAGTCGGAAGGTGGCCATAGGAACTCCTGTACTAAACAAGATAGACCCGTCGTGTTTGGGCTCGTATGTTTATATCGCGTGATAATGCAATAATATGGTACCATGGAGCTGATCTGATGATGGAGTCGGAAGGTGGCCATAGGAACTCCTGTACTAAACAAGATAGACCCGTCGTGTTTGGGCTCGTATGTTTATATCGCGTGACAATGCAATAATATGGTATCATGGAGCTGATCTGATGATGGAGTCGGAAGGTGGCTATAGGAACTCCTTTACTAAACAAGATAAACGCGTCGTGTTTGGGCTTGTTTTACTGGTCTTAGTTAGCACTCTGCTGCTACATATATGCAGAATCTCAAAAGCTTATATTTAAAATTTAATTTAAAAAAACATTAACATTTAAAAAATAACAACTAAAAATGAAAAATAAATAATAGCTTAAAAAAAGGCGCTCTTTAAGATTTTAAAGAAGAAGAAAAAGCGCATTGAATACACCCCACGCTTTTTTTAAGACCCCATTAATCAGAAACCAAATTTATTAAATTTTATTTTCTGTTTTTTAGTTGGATTTTTTATGAAAGCGTGTTTTTTTTTTAAAACTATTATACATATCTATTATTATTTATTTTATAGTTCTTATCTATACAAATAAATAAAAGTGAAGTGCCTGTTTGAAATCTCAAAATAAAGTCTAATATAATCGGACCAGGAGTTTCCGAAAATGCTATTTATAGAATTTTTGTCTGTCTGTCAGTGTGTCTGGATGTTCCGGCTAATCTCTGACACAGCTGGATCGATTTTGACGTAATTTTCATTGGCAGATAGCTGATGTTATAAGAAGTAACTTAGGCTACGTTTTTAGGGTTCCACGTAAAAAAATCCACAAGTATATTTGTCTCACTGTTTGTTATCCTTTTATGGAAAGACTATTCAGCCGATTTGGCTGAAACTGAGTACATATGTTATGTTAATACCGAGGGTGGCCAAGAACTACTTTTTATCCCGAAAAATGAGATTTCCGAGATGAAAATATATTTAGCCGAACGGGTCTAAATGATCAAACGGCTGAATGGCCCAAATGGTCGAATTGACCGAAATTACTGAAATGGCTGGAATGGCCCAAATGACCGCAATCGCTAAAATGGCCGAAATATCTGAAATGGCCGAAATGGATGAAGTGGCCCAAATGACCGAAATGGCCCAAATGGCCGAAATGACTCAAATGGCCGAAACAGCTGAATTGACTGAAAAGGCCGAAATGTGTGAAATGGCTGAAATGGCCCAAAGGGCTGAAATGGTTGAAATGACTGAAATGGCCAAAATGGCCTAAAAAGCCCAAATGGCCGAAATGACCGAAATGGCCTAAATTGCCAGAATGACCCAAATGGCTGAACTGGCCGAAATGGCTCAAATGGCTGAAATGACCGAAATGGCTGAAATGCCCGAAATGACCAAAATGGCCTAAATGACTGAAATGGCTCAAATGGCTGAAATAGCCAAAATGACTGAAATGGCCCAAATCGCTCAAATGACCGAAATGGCTGAAACGGCTGAAATGACTGAAATGGCCGGAATAGCTGAAATGGCCCAAATGGCGGAAATAGCTGAAATGGCTGAAATGGCCCAAATGTCCCAAATGGCCGAAATGGCTGAAATGGCCCAAATAGCCGAAATAGCTTAATTGAGTGAATTGGCCCAAATGACTGAAATGGCCCAAATGGCTGAAATGGCCCGAATAGCCGAAATGACCGAAATGGCTGAAGTGGCCCAAATGGCCGAAATGGCTGTAATGGCATAAATGGCTGTAATGGTATAAATGACTAAAATGACTGATATGGCCCAAATGGCTGAAATGATTGAAATGGCCCAAATGGCCGAAATGACCGAAATGGCCGACATGGCCAAATACACTAAAATGGTTGAAATAACTGAAATGGCCGAAATGACTGGAATGGCTGAAATAGCCCAAATGTCCCAAATGGCCGAAATGGCTGAAATGATTAAAATGGCTGAAATAGCCCAAATGGCTAGAAATGGCCCAAATGGCCGAAATGGCTGTAATGGCATAAATGGCTGTAATGGTATAAATGACTAAAATGACTGATATGGCCCAAATGGCTGAAATGATTGAAATGGCCCAAATGGCCGAAATGACCGAAATGGCCGACATGGCCAAAAACACTAAAATGGTTGAAATAACTGAAATGGCCGAAATGACTGGAATGGCTGTAATGGTCCAAATGTCCCAAATGGCCGAAATGGCTGAAATGATTAAAATGGCTGAAATAGTCCAAATGGCTGAAATGGCCCAAATGGCTAAAATGGCTCAAATGGCTAAAATGGCCCAAATGGCCGAAATGAACGAAAAGGCTTAAATGGCTGAAATGACCGAAATGGCTAAAATGGCTGAAATGGCTGCAATGACTGAAATGGCTAAAATGGCCGAAATGGCTGAAATGAATGAAATGGCTGATATGGCCCAAATGTCCCAAATGGCCAAAATTGCCGAAATCGCTGAAATGGCTGGAATGGCCCAAATGACCAAAATGGCTGAAATGACTACTGAAATGGCCGAATGGGTCTAAATGATCAAACGGCCGAATGGCCCAAATGGTTGAATTGACCGAAATCACTAAAAAGACCCAAATTTCTGAAATGACTGTAATGGCTGATATAGCCCAAATGGCTGAAATGGCCCAAATGGCAGAAATGGCTGCAATGACTAAAATGGTTGAAATGGCCCACGGGGCCGAAATGTCTGAAATGACTGAAATGGCCGAACGGGTCTAAATGTTCAAATGGTCGAATTGACCGAAATGGCTGAAATGACTGAAATGGCCGAAATGGTCGGAATAGCTGAAATGGTCGAAATGGCTGAAATGACCAAAATGGCCAAATGGCCCAAATGACCGAAATGGCCAAAATGGCCGAAATGGCTGAAATGATTAAAATGGCTGAAATGACTGAAATGGCTGCAATGGCCCAAATGACCGAAATGGCTGCAATGACTGAAATGGCCCAAATGGCCGAAATGGCTGTAATGGCATAAATGGCTGTAATGGTATAAATGACTAAAATGACTGATATGGCCCAAATGGCTGAAATTATTGAAATGGCCCAAATGGCCGAAATGGCCAAAAACAATAAAATGGTTGAAATGACTGAAATGGTCGAAATTTCTGAAATGACTGATATAGCCCAAATGGCCCTAATGGCCGAAATGGCCCAAATGGCTGAAATGGTTTTAATGGTCCAAATGGCTGAAATGGCTAAAATGACTGAAATAGCCCAAATTTCAGCAAATCGTTCCAGTAGTTGTTCTCTGAAAACGGAATAAACAGACAGACAGTTTCTTTCGTATTTATAATATTAATAGGGATAATAGGGAAGGGCTAATATGAATTCATTGTTATTCCATAATACAATGAAGTAATTTTAATAAAATTTACCTATCTAAAAACTAATATCATTAAAATATTAATACTGTATCAAATTTAGTTAAAAAAAGTGAAAAAAAGAACAAATTTTATGGGGATCGAATCTTATAACTCCTCACCACCAGAGTATTAGAATACCATTAGGCTAAACATTCTTAGTGTTACACGTCGAATTTTCAATAAGTATTATCCATGTGAACTCCTCTCACTTTAGGATGTGAAACACCGATTTGAATTAGGGTGTTCACCTAAGACAGTGCTACGATAATTTTGAATAATAACCTATTAGTTATGACTGGTTTGGAAGATTGAAGTATTATTATATTGTAAGTATAATATTGCAATACACGACGATAATTCAGTGAAGAGTTACAGAATTAAAAAAGCGCTAAATAAGGTGTTAAGCGCTGAAAAATAATTTACGTAAAGAAAAAAAATTAACACTGAAAGCGCTAATTTGGCAACACCGCAAGCCGCGCAAAGGAACTTCATTCGAATAAAAACTAAATAACAATATTATGTTATGTAAATGTAATTGCAGATAATCAATGCTGTTATTTTTGTATAACAGTAGCAGGACTAACGATATTTAAAGTGACCTGTTATTACGCTATATCTATCTCTGCCAAAACTTAGTAATAAATGTAGTTTAATAAGGATCCAGATCGTGTGACACGACCGTTTACCCAGTCAAAAATTTGATAGTAAGTTCCTCTTAATTTCTTAAGAGATGGCTACCGCCCATGGACATTTGCACAGATGCAAAGTTCGGCTCTAGGGAAGGAATAATATGAACTCATTGGTGTTCCATAGTACAATGAAATAATTTTAATAAAATTTACCTATCTAAAAAGTTCTTGGGAAAAAAAACGTAAAGTCTGAGAGGAGGATTTGAACCCTGTACCTCCTAGTTACCGTTGAGCATGGTAAGCCGTTGGGCTAAAGACGCTTAGGAAGTTGTGTCAAAATTTCAATAGGAATTACGCATACAAACGGTCTATCTCACTTTAGGACAGTTTGTCTCGCTCTCGTGGGCTTTAGAATCAAATAAATTGAATCAAGTCGGCAAGGCGCGCGGTGCGCGTCGGTATGGTCAATTGCAATATTTCGCCACGGTCGAAGTTTTATTTGGCGCTGTTCCATCGAAGTAAATATCGGACGTGCGGGGTTGATTTTATGAAATGCCGATTTGAATTAGGCGTACATAGCCTCTTAAAGGGGTTTTATTACAACGTAATTATTGTATTAAAAGGATAAAAATGAACTGTTATTAGAGAAGTAGGGATGCACTATGTAACCATGTAACCTTCTTTTGGCCTATACGACCTTTTCTTCTAACATATTTAAATTCTTCCTTGAAATGTGACGGCGCGTTCCCCTTTCGCACGCATTGAGGTATAACATGTCTTATATGATCTAAGTTCGCACGTCACGTCAATCAAATCATTCGGTGCCATATCATAAAATAAAATAAATCGCTCCGCTTTGTAAATATATAAAATAAAATACCATAAAATATACCGCGCCCTCAACTCATAAATGTGTGTATTATACAAATAATCCGCTCCGCATCGTAATTGTAAAATATAATAAACATATATATAAAAAAAACTTGAGAGGTGTCAAGAGACACTCGGAATGAACGAAGTTAGTTATAATGCGAGTCTTTATTGTTATTATTGTCTGTATAAAATCTCTACTTACCGAACTCCATCAGCAATATCCGGATCTTGTGCAGAAACACTGTCAGGATTCAATATTGTTATTATTATTTATTATGTACAAAAACCCGTATACACTCAACAAAAATAATCGTCGCGACACGACACAGTTCAATGCGAAATAGAAAAACGCAACGAAAATAACTAGCTTGCTTTCTATGAGAGAGAGAGAGAGAGAGAGAGAGAGACAGACAGACAGACAGAGAAAACACGCTCAAGCCCCACGGCTTACAACTATAGCAAAAAGTGTCGTTACAACTTTGGGTCTTAAGTTTTTCCGTCTAGCCCCCTTTCGCAACGCGCGATAAGGAACTTCGTTCCAATTACTATAAATATAAGAGTACAATAAAGTGTGTGTGCAGTGCATAGTGGAGAAGAGGAGCCGCATTTCATTCCCATTAACCAGGTAAGTGCGTGCTCGTTCTCAAATTCCCATCCAAATTGTTCCACACTTTTCCCGCAAAATTGACACAGTTCGCTTCCCGCTAAACCCAGCGCCGCCGCAACACTAGGTACTTTCAACATCAAATGACAGTGACTGATACAGTAGAACATGTCCGATGTATTGCAATGATTGTATCATATGAACATGGTAACAACCTTTAAAAATAACTCGAATAATTCTGTGTGGATAGTGTACTTAGCAATTCTAATTGTTTGAATAATTTAAACTTAAGTATTTAGTTTTGCTGTCTTACATACAAGACCAACTATAATTTATTATTAACAGACTACCAAAAGGAGAAGATTCTCATATGGACTTTATGTTCAAATTCAAATTTATTTACTTGCAGAAAACATGGTTTAAAAGGTGTTACGCGTGTTACATTTTTTTTTATTTGACTTGACTTGATGTTGTTGGGGCCCGTGGGCAACTTGCTCGAGGGAGCTCCCTAGGGAGTTTTTTCATCTAAGTACATATGTTTTTCCAGATTGGCGTGCTCTGCACTTAGCTCGTACAATTAATTACAATACATTATTCATACAATTAGTTAAAATATATACATACATAACTTCACGCCTGTTCCCTTGCGGGGTAGGCACGAACAACAGAGCGCCACACAGGCCCATTCTTACACACCTCACTTGCTTCTTTGACATTCATAGCTCTTGTCATGCACGCTCGTCTGTTCTTAAGGCTCCTAACATCACCTTCTGCTAACACATGATCAATTTGATTAAATTAGTTAAAATATTATGTATATATAATATAACATCGTCGATTCTTTCGGACTAATCCGAAGAAACCGAACTACGAAAGGCGTTTGACAGTAAAACAGGGAAATTAGTACACAGCGACTAACAAGAAGTTTAATACTGAACTTTGCGTACATGCTTTATCGTTCGTGCTAAAATGCAAATTCAAATATCGAAATTCGAAATTTAAAACGTCAAAGCTGCGCACGCGCCGCTCACATGAGTCACACCCGCAATAGGGTCACAACAAGGCATCGGTCGGGCCTACCATAGTTAGTTATACACGTACCATACATCGTATAGCAATATATTTAACTATACACAAATGCCGCTTACCAAGTTTTGATTGCGTTGAGTTTTATACCGCGATTAATATTATTGATATTTTTAATTGTTACTCCTTTAATTTATAGGGTTGTGGATTGGATAGTTTAAAAATACAATTTTAATATTTTAAAAGTAGCCCTATAGACACTATTCCATCTCTATTTTCTCACTATAGTAATACTATTATAAAGGTAAAAATAAAAATTACTGAACCTGCCAAATTATAGTGTAACTTAACAAATATATTATATTTAAAACATTTCATAATATGGTTTGAAAATATATAAATATGACTCCATGGCCATGTTACATATTTATATTCATTTAAAAGTGACCTACTTAGAACCGCATAAACGCTCATTATATTTGTGAAATTTTTCAAAATTATACAGCGCTTAGAAATCTTCTTTTTCTCTTCACAATATAAATCAAGCAGAAATACTTCTGAGTTTTTCAGCTTGTAGTTTTCGGAGATAAGATTTTAATTATGACTCGAAAAATAAAACGGAAACATAAAAAGCTTTACAGATAGACACACAATACTTGCATTTATTATTTTAAGTGTACAAATTTTGTAAATCTGACCACAGTTAAGAACTATTATATGTACTTTTTATCTGTGCAGGAAAGGAGAAAGAATACAATTTCCTGCGGCCGGGCGGCCTGTCGTAAGAGGCGACTAAACAACCCATAGCCAGGTGGTAGGGCATTTGCCCGACTGGATGGCTACCACCCCTGGTCTAAAGTGTGTCGCCACAATAACTTTGAGTTGTGTTCCGGATTAGTGACCAGGTTCCAGTCTCCCTTAAGAGAGCAGCAGCGCATTTGTAGCACCTTTGGAGTTGCAAATGTCCATAGGCGATGGTAACCGCTTTCCATCAAGTGGGCCGTCTGCCTGTCTGGCTGAACTCCTGCAATAAAAAAAGGTAATTAGCTATGATATACAAACAACAGAGGCGCACTAATTTACCATAAGGTTGCGGAACCCTAAATACAATTTCCTAACGTAATCTGTACTTGTCTATATGTACTTTATTAATCAATCAAATCACTACAATACGATTATTACCGTCTAGAGAGAGTCAGACAGCTGTCACACTTGACAAGATATAAACATGTGTCACGTATCAAGCCGTTTAGCTCCTGCTATAATCGCCTACGCGACAACGTAGGTTCATGCCGCATAGCGCATACATTATTTTAAAGTAGGCGAATATTCGATAAATATGATTCTCGCCGACAAATTGTTATTACGGTTAATCGATTCCGAAACAATGGATTTGCAAAATATTAATTGATATCAATTAGTTTGTACATAGGCGATAATTTATAATGCCTTTAGAAAAATCTACGGCTAGATCTAATCTAGAAATACCGTAAGCTGTGTCCGGTGTGAAGGTGTACGCGACTGTGAAATGTTTATTATGAAAATGCTATTATTATTTGGGTTTATGCCTTGGCAGCTAGGCCTTTGAGCCAGATGTTATATTACACATTGTTTCTTCATTTTCTTAAGTCTACATATAGCTTAACTGAACTGCAGGTTCTTCAACGGAGTTTTACACACGAAGTACAAGTATTTTGTATCAATACGAAAATTACTAGTGATAGGACTTTTAAAGTAATTTGGCTATGGGGGTCTGATATATTAGTTTATTTTAGAGAAGGGGTCTCTTGCCCAAAATATTTTTTTTTTTTAATTTATTTTCAATAAAAATAAAGTTACAAGATTATACATTCAGTTACTTTGCCAAACTGCAGCGCAGTTTGTCGGCAGCGTTCTCGCGGATCGCATTACATTATTATACCTTATAACTTATACTTTTTTAATGTAAATTGTAATATATATTAATTTAATTAATGGATTAATCAATTTTATTATCACCGTTATCTAAAGTACATATACACAAAATCCATTGTAAAATCGTTTAAAACGTTTCCATTGATATCTTAATACTAGTACCATATCCCACCGCGTACATGTATCATGACTATCCATACATATATGCATATACATGCATACATATATACACATTAGGGCGGGTCAAATTCTATGGAACGATTTTTTTTGATGAAACGTATAGCAGAAACGTAATCTATAGGCGATTCTGAGAAATTTTGCTCAAGAGACCATAGCTCCAAATCGGATTTGGAGCCCCCCAAAATATCAAAATACAAATTTTTCCATATATTATATACATAGAACAATATTTAATTAAATTCGTCATAAAATAATCTTTTTGTTTGGGAATCCCTGATTTAAACCATACGAAAGAGATGGAAATATTTTGAAGGTTTTCGTTAATTGTTTAAATTTCGGGTTTTAACGTTTATTAGGCTTTTAAATGTGACGTAACGAAATTTAAGACAACCTTCGTCGACATTTCTCCCATTACGTGTGACGTAATCTACGGATGACCCCTTAGGCGTTTCAGAGACACATTATATATAGTAATTTCTTACCTTATAACAGTTTTTATTTAATTCTTGTCTTTGAGGTATTTTGATATCACAAATATTAATTTTACTTGTAAATGTTAGCATTGTTGTATTTTTTGTACACATCATAAAATTTAAAAAAATAATCAATGTAAAATTACACGTCGTAAACAATTATTATAAATAGAAAGATTTTTATTATTGTTGGAGATGCGAGTGGACTTTATTACTTCACTAATTTTATTACAAAATTACATAAAATCGATTACAATGCAAGAAAACTTAACTCATTTGTATTGTATTCTACCTATAGTCCCTCAAGACTGTAAGTAGAATACTGAGCCCAGATCACCGTCTTCTATGGGTAAGGTGCCCAGAAGGCTATCTGCGTTTCCTCGCTGGATGGCCATACTGATCCGTTGTTCGAAGTAGGCACCAGCCCCCTGATCACCTGAAGAGTGAATGAGTCGTTTCGATAAATTTTGGTAGAGGCTCATGGCCTCAAGACCCTACGGTCCAAGCGTCTCGACAGCAGACCTTAATTAGTTGTATATATATTAGTGTTACATACCGAGAAAGACCCCACAGCTGCATGTTGTATAATACAGCCGGCGTAACTTGGCAAATGTGAACATAGGCTCTGCGAACCTTAGAGCATGTACACTCGTGTGATGAGTGGGCATACGACTCGTCAGTGAATACAATTGATCGCCCTTCATCCACGTATTTTTTCATTGCTTTGTACTAGTGGTCACTGTATTTTCTTCACGAGTTTACATGCGCTAAAGTTCGCAGAGCCTATGTTCACATTCGCCAAGATACGCCGGCCGTATTATAAAAACGAATTCTTTCATTTACTTCGTGTTTAAACTTTAAAAACATCTATTGTTATCGTACTTATTTTATGGCTGTAATTAGTGTCGAACGACTTAATCCTTGTTTTTATTGCGTTGCCACATGAGCGGGTTAATGCGGCCCCTTTTATACAGTTTAGTATAAAATAATGCCCGAACGGAGGGGTGAGTCAGTCAATCGACGACTACGATACGATTAAGACGTGTAGTACTTTCAATAAGCGACATAGTGACGGACTTTACGCGTGTTAAATTGCAGTGAATCGTGCAGTGTGAACTGGTTGCATCCAGTTTCGTTTTGTACTTGTTTTATACGTATTTGTAAAATTCTAATCAACTCTATAGTAATTCCAACGGCATTTATTTTAATTCTAGTCCTGTAGCTCGTAACATTAGTGTGAAATATGGCCTTACTTATAATCGTTTGTTAAATTTTAACAAACTGCTCAGCATCTGACTAACGAAAATCTCACCCAAAAACTCCTCTTAAGGATAAGAGGTGGTGGTAAAGTAACTCATAAATAACAGTCGAATATAACCAATATCGAGAGGTAATTTAAGTGACTGCTAAGAGGCAAGATGGCAAGTTTTATTTGAAACAGCCATTGATTAGGGGCTTAAGAGTCTCTTATTTAAGAGATGGCTAATCCTTTCTTAACGAGATTATTACAAGTAAGGCCCTTAATGTATATGTCCATGTACGTATTCAGATTGAATAAACTCCAATTAGTTGTAGATTGGTGTGACATTCATTAAATTTTGTAGGCGTTTACAAATGATTGAAACTGAATAACATTATGACAAGACAAATTATGTGCTATGGATATAAATTAGCGGTTACCGCGACATTATTATCAAGATATCATTGGAATTTCAAGTCATATGTATTATACTAAGTTGCCAGCTGTTAAGAGGTCAGGTAAAGTGTTGGTTACACGACGAGAGGACACGTCAGTGGAGCGACTCGTAGTCCAGGGCAAACTGGAGGGCACGAGGGCGCGCGGTAGATCACCAATGCGCTGGACCGATCAAATCAAAACCGCACTAAATGGTCCACTCCATGAATGCACGAGACAAGCTACAGTCCGAGAGGAATGGCGACGAATTGTGAAGCTTGCCACCACCCCTGTCCTGAGGACCACGACCACTCTGCAAGAGTGTGACGACAGAGAAGAAGAAAGTGTTGGTACACGAAATTTCGTCTGCTATCATTCTTTTACGTTTTGAATGAATAAAAACGCATCTAAGGCTTGTAAGAGCATTGTAATTTTGTATTGGAACAAAATTACGTTATAATAAAATGTTACAATAAAAGTGCGTTTTCACGGTTGTGAGCGCGGTGATTTATTTGATTTTGGTTATTTCGACGTTTCGACCACTTTTCGTGGCCGTGATCAAGGAAGACAAAGATGTCAACTGTCAACGAGTATTGTTAAAGTTTTATCTAGCCTGCCGCCAATTTATTTATTTTAATTATTTAGTTTTAATTTTGTTTATGGTAATTATTGACACCATGGGAGCCTAATCAAGTTTATCTCAACTTCGCAACGTGTTATGGCTTAAAGAGAAGAAGCGGCGCAAGAAACTCTTCAGCAAACATGCCTAGATCTAATTATTTTATATTATATTAAAATAGGTGGAAAGAAAAATAAAAGAAATTATCAATCAAGCGCTTAAACCGTTAAAACGTAGTTTTGTTATGTATACAAGTCGCGAAAACTTAAGAAAACATTATTTATAATCAGTTACGGTCTTATTCATATTGAATTAGTAAATTTGTAAGAACCTTAAAGAAGCCTACAAACTTACTCTAACTCAATATGAATATAACCGTTAATATTTTATTTAAATAAGATAGCGTAAACATATATTTTTTTTAATATTTACCAACAAAAAAAATAATCACTATACATATAGAATATATCAATAAAATGAATATATACATTTAATTGTAAAAATACAAAATATTTTAAAAGTGCTAATCCGCAATCCGCTTCGGCGTGTTGTATCCGCAAAATTCAAAAGTAGTCGACGGATACTTGGAAGTTAATTGGGCTTTTTAGATAGTTATAAATAAATACGTATGTGATAGAAGCAAAACAAAGTTGAACGAGAATTGCACTCAGGTGTTCCGCGCGTGTCTACTTCAAATGATAATCATTGTAGTCTATTTGCTTAGTTTGTTTACAATGAAAATTACATACAAGTTAATGGCCTGGCTGACGTACATTATACACTTGACTCATGCGATTCAAAATCGCTATTTTATATAATACATACTTACATGTTAATATAAAAGAGACATGTTTTGAGTTTTTGTATGTTTACCTATTTTTCTTTAACAGACTAAGAATTTACACTATCATATTATCATCATTATCATACGAGCGTCGAGCGTTAATTCCCAGTTTGCATTTGGGTCCGCTTTCCTCCTTTTCGCATCCCTCATTATGAGACCGTATGTAATACTTAAAGCTGCCTATCCATTGAAGCGAAGTGAAGCAGCGGAGTGAAGAAATATCAACCAATGGTACTGTATGAAAAACGCGTGAATGGACAACCAGCCAAGCACATAGATTAATATTTCAAGCCAGCATTTCTTGGGCCTTCTCTTCGCTCGGTACTTATCGGAGGCGATATGGCTATAAATTTGCTCCCCACATAGTTAACCGGTCTTCGTAAAGCGTAGCAGTACCAGCGTAAGCGACTCTCTTGTAGTTTGTCTATGAAATGAAGACTGCTACGGATGTAGGAGTTCCTGACGCTGTCTTTCCGCGTGACATGAGACATCCATCGCAACATACTCATCTGTGTATAAAAGTTATTATAATAACTTTGCAAATTATATGTCATTTGCTAAATATGTACTTTGGATACATGGGCTGACTACAGGATAGGTAGTTTTTATACCGGAAAATCGATTACTTATTGTTATTTTACTTCATGCATTTACTTCAAAGAGCCTATACAATATACTATAATATGAGATGTGATCAGAAAAAATGTTTTGTATAGATCTCTCTCTTTTCTTTCACCATATCCTAATTAATTGGGGTTGGCACAATATGTCTTTTCCTTCCATACTCCTCTATTCAGACATACATCTTCTGTAACACCAAAAATTATCATACCATCCTCGCGCAATCCATCCATCTTTTTTGGTCTACCTTTACATCTGTATCCATCCATCTTGTAGTTTAACATTCTTTTTGTCACGTGACTTTCATCCCTCCTCATTATATGCCCATACCAACTCAGTCTTCTTCTTCTCAATTTTTCAGTCACAGATGCAACTTTCAAAGATCCCCTTATGTTCTAATTTCTCACCTTATCCATTCTTGTAACACCACACATCCATCTCAATATTCTCATCTCAGCTGAGTGGAGACGTTTGTGGTTTATCACTTTAGTGGCCCAACATTCGGACCCGTAAAGCATGACTGGTCATATGACAGACTTATAATATTTGTTGACCTTTTAGTTTCAGAGGCATTAATTTGTTGCATAGTTATAGCTTTTTATAGATCTATGAAAATAAATGCAGTTGAAATGAGAGGTTGAAGAAATATAAATATATAATTTAATAAATGAATATAAATGATGAAATATAAGTGTAACATTTTGGGTTTGAAGATATAATATTAAGGGACTAAAAAGCTGCATGTTTTCAGAATGAATGAAAGAATACTGACAAAACGTGTATGTCTGTAGAGTCAATGTCCAAATCGTAGACATTTTAAATAAGTTCAAGTAAAAATTACTGGAAAAGACGTGCATATGTGAAGATATTAATGAAAGTAGATGAAGCGAACGATTTGTGCCAAGATCGTACCAAGTAGAGATCCTGCAAACCTTTAAAGGAAACAGTCATGATAATTTGTATCGTATGTTCTGAATCGTTTGAACTTGATACATCACTATATGGTTGAATCTAGATTGAATAATGTTCTGAAATACAGATCATGTAGGCTTTAAAATGGCTAAATTTAAAGAATTGCTTTGCGATACTGACAAATTCCCGGGTTGCCTGGAAGAGATCGCTCAAAAGCGATAAGGCCGCCCTTCTTGTTTGTCTTTATATGAAATTACTGTATATAATTTTCTTTATGTTTATTTGGTGAACATTAAAGAATATTCTATCTATCTATCAATGCCTTGATATACGTGAAAGACACGGCATAAGATTCCACATTATTTTGACAATTGTCGTACTGGGTGAAAGTAATTATTTTGACTCAATAGATAAATCTACATGTAGTGGCTTCAGAAGGTTTGTTTACTTCACATAGACGAAGCCAAGGGCTTCAATTAGTGAGTAATAACCAGACGGCCCTTACAGGTACAATTGCTGGACTTATCGATTCATCAATTGTCCGTCGACGCGTGCCAAACCGATGCTATTCGTGAACGCATACGATTAATTTATTTATTGAAATCAGTACTAATATCTGCCAAGACAATGGCCCCAAATGAAAATGCGTACACGCTTATGGCATGTCGGAATGCTAAACGAATCGGCGTCATTTATTCAATACGTTATTTTGCATTCGATTTTGAGGTTATTAGATGCAAGCGGAATGCGTGCGGCCATCTTTGATTACGTTCGGCTATATTCGGCAAAGTTCGGCTCCTGTCATTTATAGTGACAATTGACGTGTATAATGTCACTGTCATAGATTTCCATGACGATAAAATCAGAAAATGAGAATTCATGACATATTTGCAATGCAAAGAGGTCCGAAATGTAACACCTTATTTAGTTAGTGTGTTTAATGATACTTTATTGTTTTTGCTTTTGTCATCATTAAACATTTTAAAGGTTTAATGGTGTCGTTTACGTCATGACAACTTGTATTGTGTTTTTAGTTTTAGCAAAGTTCATTGACATTTTATGCCAAAGCTGGTTTTTATGTCTTATTTAATTTTTAGAATTATTTTAAAATGTTTAGTTAAAGTTTTACTGTTTGCGATACTTGATGCCCACTTGATGGAAAGCAGTTACCATCGCCTAAGGACATTTGCAACACCAAAGATGCTTAGACACCACAAATGCGCTGCCACTCTCTTAAGGGAGACTGGAACCTGATCACTAATGCCGGAACACAAATCAAGGTTGTTAAATCAAGGTATGGCGGCATACTCTGGACCAGGGTGGTAGCCATCCAATCGGTCAAATACCCTACCACCTGGCACCTGGTACTTCTAGTATTTAGGAGACTTTTTCTTTGCTTATTTGCCGTACAAATTAAATTTTACAATATAATTTAACATATATTATTACAAGTTTGACTAATGATTGGAAGACTTGAATATTCCTAACTTATCCTCTATCACATTGTTATACAGAAACCTTGCAAGGTCATTATTAAAAAAAAGATAACATTAACTCGAAAATGAAAATAATGTATTAGTGAATGAATGAATGAATGAATCTTTATTTGTTGAAATACAGGTAATAGTACAAAAGATGGTTTACATATCGATTTGGTCTCACTGTATTTGACCGAAATATGGTCATACAAATATTTGGTACTTACATGTCAATTAAAAAATAATAATTCTTAATTTATAAACGTAGTTTGATTAACAATATATTAAATACAGAGATTAAAGAATGTCAAAAAAAAGAATAAAGTAAAAAAAAACAGATGTCGGAGCTAAAAATATAAATTAAATATATTATTTACCTAATAAAATCCCTAATGTCATAAAAACACTTTTCTATCAGCCATGAATGTAATTTTAGTTTAAATTTTCTTTTTGGCAAATCTCGTATTGATGTGGGAGCCTTTCGACAAAACCCGAAATAAATTTCAATTTAGGCGTTTGACTGAATGAATGAATGAATGATTTATTGCTAAAATGTATGTACACAAGATGTTAGAATATAAATATACTAAAGTATTTTAATCAAACATAGAAGTACCTAACTTGTTAGTCTAACGTCGAACGTAAAATAATATGTTTCGGTCTTTGCCTAGTGGATCCCAGAAGCGACTAAGGCACACTCGGTCAAACATCGATTCATACTATTCGTACATTGTATAAAATATGGAGAACACGATATATTCTTTTTTAGATTTCTTGTCTGTTTGTTCGGGATTCATTTAAAAACTACTGGGCCGATTTCGATGCGATTCTCGCCAATCGACAGCAAATTAGACTTAGAATCTACGCTAGGTTTTGTTTATCCTAGAAACTTCTCAATAATTTTCTGGGGATGATTTAACTTGGCCATATTTAAAAAAATGAATTCCAATGTTGGTTGTTCACTTGTCGATAGCAAATTTTATTCAATAATATCTGTGGTATTTTTACATTTTTTAAGACTGTATAAATCAGTCTCTCCTAGCTTAGACAAGAATTAGTTAGTGAAAGGCAGAAAGACTTCATTTTTTTGAACTTTGGCTAAGACTGTATGTCGGACCTGAAATTTGACTAGTCAAACCTAGGAGCGCCAGGGCTTCGATGTTTGACTATAACATACATACATAACTATACAAATACATAATGTTAAGGTAAAACATTAAAACTTCTCATAAAATTGGTTCCTTTTGGTTTTTTCACACATGAAGGTCTATCTTCCTAACAAATAAAATGGTATTTTCTTATAGATTGGTATATTACTATACCAGTAAAACGATACGATATATTTGCGAAGCACCGATCACTGCGACCGATGTTGACACAGCAGCTGTCCACATATTAAATATTAATCGAACGTCCCCATATTTACATTAGCACGTATAAAACAATATAATGTTACCTACAGCGTCGAGGTTGACTCACGTCCGTTGTAAAGACGTCATGTTTTAGCTCCTTAAGGATTTTCCTCCTGGTCTTTATGATTTCCTGGTAGTTGAGGGGAAGGTATATTTCCTTCCCTTGTCTAATGTTTAACTGCGAACCTCGTCTATAATCTTTATTTCTAGTATTTAGGTAATTACTGTCCAAATATTAATTACAATCTTCTAAAGAATGTAGGATGCAATGAGGAATTTCTCTTTTCTTTTCTTGAGGAAGGTAAGAACCTTTTCCCAATAATTTGGGGTCGGCGCGATATATCGTTTCCTTCCATACTACTTACTTCATTGTGGTATATGTCCTCTGTCACATCATAAATCATCATGTTATTCTTTACTTATAAACCACCCACCTCTTTTATAGTTTACCGTCACATTTTTAATGATTAAGTTTAATATGCTTATTGTCACACGACTAACCTCCGTCATTACATTCCCATGCCATCTTAGTTTTCTTCCTCTCAATTTCTCAATCACTGATTTGAATTTTAAAGATACCCTTATAATACATATTCATTTCTTAATTTATCCATTCTTGTAACACCACACATCCATCTCAGGAAGCAACATTTTTTATTAAATATTCTGCATACAAACCCGCATATTGTATATCCCCAAATTAAGCAAGTTACGCTTGTGTTATGGGTAACACAAGGGACTTCTCTGGGGCCGACCCCAGTCACTTAGACTATATATAGGAAATAACGGAGAAAATCCAAATCCAACCCGGAGCCTCTGCGTTGCAGTGAGTTCGGCCGGCAAAGGCTTAGCCTGCTCAACCATAAAAGCCATCATTGTATGTCGTACGTCAACATTATATGTATGAAGATGAAAAAAATTATCAAATACTAGCTGACCCGGCAAACTTCGTACCACCCCAGAATATTTTTTTTCATATTTACTCACCTTTTCAACCTTTCCTGGACTTCAAAAAATAATTCAAAATCAAAATTAGCCAAATCAGTCCAGCCGTTCTCGAGTTTTAGGGAGACCAACTAACAGCAATTGATTTATGTATATATAGATTTATCCAAATTGAATCTTACAGATTACTTTTTGAAAGTAATGAGTCTACGACTGTTTTTACGGCAGTTTTTCCAAATAATTTGTATTATATATACAGACAGGTCAGTATCAATAATTTTAGTATCTAAAATTTTTACAGGGATCTAGGAAATATTTGCCTTGCCTATATAGAACTTCTCTAAATAATGACACCCTATTGAAGAACATAGGCAACATAATCTTCGACGTGAAATACTCATCCATCCACACGACCTATATAGAAAGCAGATAGGAGTAGTGTTAGCTTGTCTTCGTTTTTCCATCTCATCCTCTTTAATGCGGAAGAATCAGTTCAAATAAAATTAAACAAATTGAATACCAAAGCAACTTAAATACAAACAATCCTTGTGAAAGTATATAACATTCAAGTCTCGCAACTTAAGTGATTCATTCAACGTCTAGAACTAATTAATTGAGTATTGCAATAATTATGGGTAACATTGAATCGCACTTAGCGTAGATCTTTGTAAAATAGGGTCTCATTGTAATTTCCTACATAATCAGGTGTGATACTTTCAATGGATAGATAATCTACAATATTATCTTATAATATATAAAATTCTCGTGTCACAGTGTTCGTTCCCATACTCCTCCGAAAGGGCTTGACCGATTCTCATAAAATGTTGTGTGCATATTGGGTAGGTCTGAGAATCGGACAACATCTATTTTTCATCCCCTTAAATGTTAAGGGTAGTCCACCCCTCAATATTTTTTTTTAATTTTTAGATTTTTTATTATTATACAGCATTAAAAAGTACATACAACCCTAAATTTTCAACCCTCTACGATCAACCCCTATTTTTTAATAGCGAAATTAGTATTTTAATAATTTTCTACTGGGATGATTTAGATTCAAATTTGAACCAGTAGACGGCGCTGCAATCGGGTACCAGAATTTAGGTTTTTTTGTTGTTGTATGTGTTCAAGTTTATCCCGGAATGGTTTAAATTAACTATTGGATCCAGTAGGTGGCGCCGCGTTACTCCTCCTAAACGATGGGCCTGATTTTGCTGATTTTTTTGTTTGTTCAAGTGGATTTGAGAATTGCTTAGATTAACGTTTAGTCCCGGTAGATGGCGCTGGAATCGGGTTCTAGATTTTAATTTTAAAGGCAGTACAACGTCTTCCGGGTACAGCTAGTAAAATTCTAAAAATGCCGTGTCTGTACATTAAAGCTATTAGAGAAACAAAAAAGCTGGAATCTATTATATAAAGGATGGAGAAGACGATGTATTCTTCTTAGATTTCTTGTCGGTTTGTTTGGGATTCATGTAAAAACTACTAGGCCGATTTCGATGCGAACTCGCTGATTCACAGCAAATCCTTAAACTTAAAATCTGCGCTAGCTACTTTTTCTTCTGGGAATCTCTTGATAATTTTTCTGGTAATGATTTAACATGGCTTTAATAAAAACGAATTCCAATGTTAGTTTTTTGATGTTATTAAATAAAATGTGTGGTATTTTTTATCCCAGGCAACCTGCGGGAATTGATGCTGTCAATGTTTAAGCTGAGTCCAAACCGGTCACCGATCATAGCTACCGGTGTGATGGCTTTTTTTATTTTGTTGAATGAAGTCAGCAGATAAGCCCACCTGACGGCAAGCGGTTACCACCGCCTATGGACATTTGTCACTCCAAAGGCGCTACCAATGTGCTGCTGTACTCTTAAGGGAGACTGTAACCTGGCCACTTATGCCGGAACACCATTCAAAGTTGTTATGGCGGTTTAATCTAGACCAGGGCTAGTAGCCATCCAGACGGGCAAATACCCTACCACCTAGCTGTGCGTTGTTTCATTTTCTTATGACAGGCCGACCGACTCCAGGAGATTATATTATTAGAGGCAAAGTTAATTTAGACTTTATTGTTATTGTTAAGTGATTTTGCACGTTGTGTAAGGTTTTTATCTTTATATGATATGGACGATCATCCAAGTGCTTAATTTTTGTTTAACCCTCTGTTTTATGCTTTTTTAATTACTAAGCTGTCAAATAGGCCAACAGCCCATCTCATTATGTTGAAAGAGGTTACTGTCGCATAAAGACTTGCAGAATCAGGAGCGAGGTTTAGCCGGCCAACCTTTATAATGTAATAAAGAGGATGGATTTGGAGGGATGGGATAAAAGGGGATAGTATATTCGTTCCACCCACGCTTCATGACGTTGCGGGATTTTTTTAATTAAAAATTAAGATTGACATTTCTAAGGAGATGTCAAACTCCTAGCGGCTGCTGCTCTGTTTTACAAAAAACATATTAACGCAAACAAGACCGCGCGCAATAAATAAAAACGAATAAACGTTCATATTACACATAGCAACCGACACGAATGTATATAAGGTAAATAGGTTTAAATGTAAAATTGTTATTGGTCGTTTATATTTTTCTAGGTTCATGTATCATAGCGCACATTAGCACAAATTACATAGTAATTAATAGGCTGCGAACTGACCAATGAGGTCATTTCACGCATCAGATGTCGTGTATTACTGGAATATGCAATGAAATCATACGCGCCGAACACCGTGACGGTACAGCGAGGCGTGCTTTACTTGTAATTAATCTAGTAAATATGTAAAAATAGTTTTGTTTAGTAATACATTTTGAGTAGTGGGAATAAGATTTATTATGTAATTTAAGTTTATAAAATATAAACTAAAACATCCTATAAATAAACCTAACTTAAATTTAGTAATAAACTAAAATGAAGATAAAAACCTATATCAAAAGATTGATCCCGTCGAGATCACTGTCGTTGGGCACTGTCCGTAGAAGGCTGGCAGCACTTTTTATTAAATTGCAGCAGTTCAGCAGACAGGCAGACGGCCCACTTTATCGAAAGGGGTTACCATCGCCTATGGACATTTGCAACACCAAAAGTGCTACAAATGTGCTTCTGCTCTCTTAAGGAAGACTGGAACCTACTGAACTGCAACTAATGCCGGGACACAACTTAAGGTTGTTAAGGCGGCATTCTCTAGACCAGGGGTGGTAGCCATCCAGTCAGGCAAATAGCCTACCACCGGAATAAACCTTGCTGGGTACAGGCTAATCCCTTGAGCGAGGTAAGCTTCAGCCTTCTGGTCTCCTGGTGTATCAATAATAATAATAATAATCGGCAGACAAACACACACATTGTATATCCCCAAATTAAGCAAGTTACGCTTGTGTTATGGGTAATATACAACGGACCACTCTGGGGCCGATCCCAGACACCCAGACCATAGTAAATAACGGAGAAAATACGTTTCCGAAATTTACTATACCGGGAATCGAACCCGGAGTCTCTGGGTTGCAGTGAGGTAGGCCGGCAAAGGCTTAGCCCGCTCAACCACAGAGGCCGTCGAATCAATCAAATGTTTTTTAATCTTTTGAAATTATTTGTGGGCACCTGGCCCCTATGGCTCCAAAGTCTCCACCCTAAACGGCTCAAATATGTAACCTGAACCCTTGGAGGGTTGCATATTTGACCTGGTTTTCGGCAGAGTGGCACTGCGACCGGCCCCAACTTTGGACTCCTGGAGATGAGAAGGCGCCAGTGTGTCAACGTAACGTCCCACATAAGCGACCTTGCCAAGCTCCAGGGAAGTAAGTTAAATATATAGTTGTAGATGCGTGTAAATATGTACCTATTTATTGTGTAATCTTATAAGAGATTTTTCAATAAATGAATGAATAACTTTATTGCACATATATTAAAGTACAATGGGCGGTTTTATCGTCAAAGTGATTCGAACTAAGGTCACCCGACCTTAGTTCGAATCAAATTTGAGTCTCTAAAATGCGTTTTGGATATTACCAAAGTTAAATGCTATACAATTGCCAGAAATATCTAACTAGACGTCATGACCGCAGTCATTATTAGATAGATTCTAGTACTTATCTCTTAGATTTTTTACACCCCCAAAACTTTTGACACTAAGCAAAATTTTTTGCGTATAAAATTACCCAATCCGGATACCCTGCCGCTATAAGTGAATTTCAAATAATTTGGATAGAACCAATGGTCTTCCAACTTTAGTAGGCTACTCCTCTCTCTTTTAGTGACATAGTGCAATAGTACTCGTCATATTATTATTGTTATTTTGTTTTGTGTTTGTTTCGTTTTGCCAGCGCTGGTTGAGCCAACCAGCACCATACTGAGTTAGGACCGATTCAGAACTTCATTTAAATTGTATCTTATTTATAAGTACGTATTGGTGTGTATGTAGTTCTGAATAAATATTTTTTCTTACTTTTCTTTCATCTTCTCCCAATTATTTGGGTTCGGCACAGTAAGTATGTCTTTTCCTTCTACACTCCTTTATTATGGCATACCTCCTCTCCTCCTCCTCTCCTTCATATAACAAAACACCCTATTATCATTCTAACATTCCATTCATCTCCTTTTTGGCTTACCTTTACATTGTTACATGTTACACATCTTCTAATTTAACATTCTTTTTGTCGCCTGAATTTTAGCCCTCTTCATTATATGTCCCACACCACCTTAGTCTTCTTACTCTCATCTTTTCAGTCACTGGTGCAACTATTCTCTTACGTACTCCTTTCTCACCCTACTATCTCAACATTCTCATCTCAGCTACTTAAAAGTCCTATACATTATTTAATAATATACTTAGTATTATCATTATAATAAGTACAGATACACAATGCAGTACCAGCTGAACAGAATCCATATTCATATCGTCCACTGTCGGACAGCTGACACCGGACACCGCCTCTCGCAAGCTTTGTACTCGCCGCTCAATACGGCGACCAATAGCGTCGCGCAAAACGGACCAATGGCCGCCGTGCGCACGCGCAAGAATCAAACCGTTTAATGTTTATTGATAGGGCACGGATGCTGCGATACTTGCGTGTTTATTACGCGTGTGAGGAAATTATGTTGTCATATACAAGAGGCTTGTCCGGCGATGGTATATGCACATAATTTTGGACTGAGTGTGATAAACCATTGATTGCTCGCGCTGTTTTTTATGGATGCTTCTGAGTCGCTTATTTGATTTTTCTGTGCATCAATGAAGTGCATTTAAATTGAGCTTTTGAGCAACTTACGAGTACATAGGCATTTGTCCTAGGCGTAGAGTAGACTCGTGATAGATTTTTGAGTACAAACTAGAAAGAAGAAAGAAATTTTATTTTCAAAAATAGCGACGTAATTAGACGTAAGCGACGTAAAAATCACTGGAGCATAATTGTCACCATTAAAACATTTGAATTGAAGAAGCTTTTATTGTTTCACAGATAGAATGATATATACATTTTATACACTAAAAATAAATTAACTAAATAAAACTAATTATAAATAAATATTAACTAAAATTAAACTAAAATATAAATGTGACTAAAAAATACAATCTATAAGAAAAAAATGGACTCCAGGTCGCTGTCGGCGGGGAGAGTGCCCAAAACGACATTATTAAGTAGCTACAAGTATTCAAAATAAACACGATTGAGACAACGATGCGTACGGGAGATTCACCCAGGTGTGCAATTTGAAAATCTAGGAACTGACACTCTTTTTTTTGTCACGCGATTTACATATGCGTGGAAAATTTCAACTCAATCGGAAACCGGGAAGTTGGTTCAAATTTAACTTCTTAACTTAAGATTCCACCGGAACTTACATCCATTGCAAGTTAAATAAAACCTTGTAAAAAAACTTTGTATGTACGTATGAGTGATGAACCCCTTGCGAACGGCCTGTTTACTTATGAAATATTTTAACGGTTTAGTAATCAATAGTTTTGTAAAATATTTTCCTTTTTGATATTGCGAATATAAAAATAACAAAATACTGGAAATTCCCATATTTTATCCTTATACTTGCTTCGTTTGTGTAAAAAAAATGTTTTGATTTATCATAATATATTTGTAATGATATAGGCTTAGAGACAGGTTATAGCTCAATGGCTGTAGGTATGTTATTCAAATTTGAATATTCTTTAACACGATTAAAGTGTATGCAGCATAGCATTTGAGGTTTTGGCAGGAACTTGAGGAGTGACGTTTTATTTTCAAACACCTGGTAATTCTAGTTATAAATTAACAATACTTATAGGGTTATTAAATGTTTAAAAGTGGACAAAATATCGGAATAATAATCAAATAAAATACCGTAAAACGTATTATTATTTCCATAACATCTTATAAATTTTATTTAATTTAGGTTCATGGCCTTTAATCCGGATCTTAGTTTACAATATAGTTTCTTCATTTTCCTTAAAATATGTGTAGCACAGGTAAACTGTAGGTAATCAGCTAAGTACCATTCAACGGAGTTCTTGTGACAACTCAAAAGATCACATTTGACTATACAGTTCACATTTCTCATTAAACACATAATTATTACTCAAAAACTGTCAATATCCTACAACTGATCATTTAAGAGTAATTTTACACAGTTTTAGAAAATAAAACTGCACAGCATAACATCTTTTTTCAGTGCCCGCCAAAAACTCGACACAAAGGTAAATTATAGTCTACAATAGCACATAGCCTATTTTAAATTCCCGAAAAACGTACGTTTCCCGTGAGATGGCAATGACGAGAGTGAAGTGCGGGCAAAAGCTAGGAAATAATACTAATATCATCTTTTTTATATATTTTTTATTGCAGGAGTTCAGCAGACAGGCAGATGGCCCACTTGATGGAAAGTGGTTACCACCGTCTATGGACATTTGCAACACCAAAGTTGCTACAAATGCGCTGCTGCTCTCTTAAGGGAGACTGGAACCTGGTCACTAATGCCGGAACACGACTCAAGGTTGTTATGGCGACATTCTTTAGACCAGAGATGGTAGCCATCCAGTCGGGCAAATGCCCTACTACCTGTGGGATGTTTTGTCGCCTCTTACGACAGTCCGCCTGGCCTCAGGAAATTGTATTCTTTCTCCGTTCCTGCACGGACCATCTTTTTTTTTTTTTTTATTGCAGGAGATCAGCAGACAGGCAGACGGCCCACTTGATGGACAGCGGTTACCATCGCCTATGGACATTTGCTACACCAAAGGTGCTACGAATGCGCTGCTGCTCTCTTTAGGGAGCCTGGAACCTGGTCACTAATGCCGGAACACAACACAGGGTTATTATGGCGGCATACTCTAGACCAGGGGTGGTCGCCATCCAGTCGGGCAAATGCCCTACCACCTAGCTGTGGGTTGTTTTGTCGCCTCTTACGACAGGCCGCCGGGCCGCAGGAAATTGTATTCTTTCTCCGTTCCTGCACGGATAATTCCATCTTGAGAAAACCCTAAGTTTAATCGATATAATCCCGTTTTGTCTGAACATGTCGACTTTCAACTGCGATATCTTTCGGAACTTTGACTGTTCGACACTAATTGTGCCTCATATCGATAAAAGCCCGCTCCCGGCGAAAAACTGTCGCGATTCCATGCAAATAAGGCTTATCTCTTAACTTTGTTCGTAAATCTGTTGTACGGTTTCGGTATACCTTTGACGGGATGGTATTTTTCAAACGAATGATACACAGATCCTATTCATGTTTAAAATGAGAAAGTGGTTTCGTGGTAGAGGCGTGCTAGGGTCGTCAACTTGATTTCAGCTCCTGGAGCCGACTTGATTGGTGTAATACTTCGCTCTGTCTCACAACCCCCCCCCTCCTCTAATCCAATCTTTTCTACCCCATCCCCCTATTCCCTATTCCTATCTTTATCCCGTCCTGAAGGCTGGTAATGCGTTAGCCTCGTTCCAGATGTTGCAAAGGTTTATAGGCGATAGCCACTTTCCATGAGCTGGACCTTATGCCAGATTGCCAGTTCTGCAATTTAAAAAATCGTATATTGATTAGATTGGAACGTCCACTTTCCTATTTTTTCTACTGTTCATTTTGAGACCATCGATATACATATCGTCCTTCACAACGTCAAGCCAACATTTCTTGGGCCTTCCCCTTCAACTGGTACCTGGCGGATGGTGAATGGCTAGACGTTTGTTCCCCACATAATTAACTGGTCTCCGTAAAACGTATATGTATATATATATCCTGGAACTGGAATACAATATTACTAGCGGGCCCGGCAAATATTGTCCTGATCTGAAAAATATATAGGCCCCGATTGTGGCGTCACCTACTGGGTCCAATTATAGATTTAATCTGTCGAGGGACATCGTCAAAATCCTGGAATCCGATTCCAGCGCCACCTACCTACTTAAATTGTGGATCTAAACCATTTTTGAATCCACTTAAACACAAAAAAAATAAAAGAATTATATTTAAAAAGATGTATTTAGACCTTTTGGGTCCTGAGGCCATGTGCCTCTACAAAGATATTTCAACTAATTTAGCTAATCATTTAGGGCGTTATTTTTTAATGGTATGTATAAGTCGAATTTGAACACAGTTATAGGCATAAAAGTAACGCCAAAATTCTGCATTTTTTTATACAAGTTTCAGCGCCAGTTTTACATAAGAAGGAATTAATTAAAAAGAAGCACCGGACGCGGTCGCCGACTTATATACCGGCACGCGGACCGTAACGTCGGAAAAAATGTGAAGAAAAAAACACACAGTCAGCAACAAAAAGTACTTACAGTAAAAAAACCAGTTCTTAAAAAACCTACTCACACAGCGACAAGCGCCCACGCCACGCGACGTTCGGCGAGTTTAAACTTCGAATGTCATTTGCAATTCAAATATGGAATAAGAAACGGTGACGTAGCAGGAAATCGGTTACCTGAAAATTACCATACATGGAAGTGTAGGCACGTTATTCGTAAACTACATGATGTCTTACAGCCTCTGTAGTTTACTAATATTACGTGGAAGCATTTTCTATTACCTCGTCAAATAAATAAAGCAGCAAATACTTTATGTTGGTTTGTATTTCGAACAAAAAGTTTTTAATATAGCTGAATACTGGCCACAAAACCTAATTTTAAATATAGAACAATATTTTTCTGATACAATGTTATTTTTTCCTTATATTAAAGTTTAAAATTATTTTTACGGCGTGTAGATTTAATTTAAATATATAAAAATGAATTGACGTGATAGTCTTACAAAAACTCGAAAACGGCTGAACCGATTTGCCTAATTTTGGTTTTGAAATATTTGTAGAAGTCTAAGGAAGGTTTGAAATGGGAGAAAATATAAATAGAAAGTAAAAAAAAGTAGTTATTAACTATTTAACTATGCATATATGTATGTATTTGGTACTTTGAAAGCTAGGTACGAATAGAAACTAACTGAAATAAAACTAATTATAAATAAATATTAACTAAAATATAAATAAAATAAAAATATACCATCTATAAGTAAAAAATAGACTCCAGGTCGCTCTCGGCGGGGAGAGTGCCCAAAATGCTGGCCGCATTTCCGCGTTGGATGGCAACGCTGATGCGTTGCCCTAAGTGCAAGCCAGCCTTTTGGCCACATGAGACCTCAATTATTTTCCCCTATAAACTGATCGTACCTGTCAAACAGAATGCGTTTATATGACCCCAGAAACCTGATTGCTGAAACCATTACGGGAAATGACGAATACCCATTGTATCGTCGACGATCATTGGACCCGGTACGTGCCGCCGATGGACTCCTTCTAAACATTAGGACCGATTTTCATAATAAATGTGTGTGTTAGTGGGTCCCGGGATGGCTTAGATTAAAAAGTGGTCCCGGTAGGTGGAGCTGCAATTCAGGTTTCACGATTTCGATGAAATGTTATGTGCGTGTTTAAGTGGGTCCCGGGATGGATTCACAATTGAACCAGGTATGAGGCGCTGCAATTGGGGCTTGTTAAAATATTTACAATCCACTACCTAATTAACGTTTAAAGAAGTGTTTTACAGTGACTATATATGTACACTAGCTTCTGCCCCCGATATCATCCGCGTGGAATAGTTTAAAGAAAAGTAAGTTAAAAAAACCCCCGACTTTGAAATATTCTTCATTGGTGCTCCGCTCCTATTGGTCTTAGCTTGGTGATATATAAACTCAAAAACTACTGCACTGATTTCAAAAATTCTTTCATCATTAGAATGCTACATTATCTCTGAGTAACATAAGTCATATTGATTACTAAAAAAATTAGGGATCCCTACTAAAACTTCAATAATATAACCCAAGGTGTAAAAACATTAGCCATAAACCACCAGTGCGAAGCCGGGACACTAGTTAGTTATACTAATACAGGAGATTATAGAGACTAATTTAAACATAGAAATAAATAGGGTCACATTTCTATGCAAAGTTTAACAAATAGGTATAAAGTTTTACACCGATGTATCATGCAAAATCTACACGAAGAGGTTATTAAACGCGATTAATTTTAATGTTTAATCATTAATAATTCATGTACATTTGTATGAGCCCAACAAGACCATACATAGTTTGTAATCACTCATTCTAAAATAGAATAGTTTGTCCAAATTATATTTTTAAAGCCGCCATTTTGGGCTAACACAACACATCATAGTGCCATTGACTTCAGTTTTAAATATTAAAGCCACCGCATTCACTGCTATACAAATTATTCGCAATTTAAATTATTTGAAATTTATAAAAATTGACAAAGCGCTTGCTTACATTTTTTTATTATTAATTATTTAATTGTTTAGATTTGTGGCTTGGCAGCTAGGCCTTAACGCCTGATTTTAGATTATAATGTACCTAGTATCGTCATTTCTCTGCCATATTTGACTATACAGTTCACATTTGTCACAAAACATATAATTACTACTCAAGAACTATCAATATCCCTCAACTATTGTTCATTTTAGAGTAATTTTACACATTTTTAGAAAATAAAACTGCACAACACAATATCTCCTTTCAGTTCCCGCCAAAAACTCTATTTTTTTATTATTAACCACTCTAAGGACTCTAGTTCCGTACCCGTCTTTAACAATGAAATTTAAGAAATAGGTTAGAAATTGAACACGTTTATTTGTTACTTTTGCTATTGTGTGTGGCATTTAGGGCCTTACTTATAATAACCTCGTTAAGAAAGGATTAGCCATCTCTTAAATAAGAGACTCTTAAGCCCCTAATCAATAGCTGTTTCAAATAAAACTTGCCATCTTGCCTCTGAGCAGTCACTTAAATAACCTCTCTATGTTGATTATTTTTGACAGTTATTTATGAGTTACTTTACCGCCACCTCTTATCCTTAAGAGGAGTATATGGGTAAGATTTTCGTTAATCAATTGCTGAGCGGTTACTTAAAATTTAACAAACGATTATAAGTAAGGCCCTTAATGTATAAATGTTTGTGTTGTTGTGTACCTTAAGAATAACTAATTATTATTAATTTATTCTAATTTTAATACTAAACATATACTAATGTAGACTGTATCTGTTGCATGCAGGTGTTGTGAGGAAGTGCATGTGCATTGTGTGACTTTTATTAAGCAATTATTATTAATTATTTTATTAGGCACTTTAGTCTCAAAACATACTGAACTAATGTGAATATATTCCCTGTTCACTTAAAAAATAATAATAACCTATGATTTTACAAGATTTCTCTAAAGGTATCTCCTTGTCTGTACACATGGAAAAAGATCTTTCATTCCTCAGTTACAAGTATGACGATCACCGCCTTTTCCCCCAATTTCAATGAAGTAAAGTGTAGCGGCACATAATAATGTATTACATGTTTTCACCTTGAAATTAGTCGTATTTTGTAAATGTTTAGCTCCAAAGTTACAAAGCAAGACTACAAAAAAAGTAATAAAATTTGAACAATCTCAGTAAAAAAATTTATTAAAACTAAAATACGCTATGTAGCAGATCACTGCCAACGGAAAGCGTGCCCGAAGGCTTGCTGAATTGCCACGCTGTATAGCAGAAATACTTATATGTTTTGCGAAATATAAGCCTGCCTGCATCTAATTTTGCATGAAATTATATACAACGAAAGCATGTAAACTACTGAGAAAATTCCCAATACAAAAATATGTTACTCGTAGGTGATTGGTGAATTTGGTTGAATCAAACAAAGTGAACCATATAAACATATACTTAAATCATTCAATATCATTAAACAACGTCATATACTTCCAATTCTGTATCGTTCAACTATATTGATTCAATTTGGTTGATTCGTGTCACATCAGCGTTATATACAAGTTTGTAAGCAATTTTGACTACAAAACTTCTGATGATAGAGTGACATGGACATGTAGTTTTATCCGTGTAGGGACAGAGAAAGAATACAATTTCCTGCGGCCGGGCGGCCTGTCGTAAGAGGCGACAAAAACCCATAGCCAGGTGGTAGGGCATTTGCCCGACTGGATGGCTACCACCCCTGGTCTAGAGTATGTCGCCATAGCAACACAACACAACTCAAGGTTCTAGTCTTCCCTTAAGAGAGCAGCAGCGCATTTGTAACACCTTTGGGAGTTTCAAATGTCCATAGGCGATGGTAACCGCTTTACATCAAGTGGTCCGTCTGCCTGTTTACTGAACTCCTGCTTTAAAAAAAAACATGCGTATACGAGTATATGACACACCTTTGCCAATCAATTCGCTGTGTAAGCGTTATTTTTAACATTCATTATATGAAATGTTACGACAAAAAATCGCACAACCGTTAACCTCGCGAGTGGGCGGACGGTGAATGGTGGTATTTTGACGTCTAATAAAATTCATATTTCGAACGCGCAGAATGATTTACTGTGTACAGTAATACAAAGTTATGTTTTACTGCTGTTCAAAATTATTATTGCTTCTCCACTAATTTGACAGTTTTTGCTCTACCATAAATCGAGTTCTTTGGTTTTTGTTACATAAACAATGAAATCTATACTATAATTAATCTGCAAAGGGTTCGAGTTTGTACAACGCGTTTAAAAATGTGAAAAATCAGGGGAGCTAATTCGGTCTAAGCAGATTTCAAAAATATATTTTTTAGAATTTTTCCGTCTGTCTGTTAGATCATTACGTGAAAATTCCTGAACGGATTTAAAAGAAACTCTAAATGAGTGTAACTGAGGATACTTATGAAGTGATTACTTCTTATGCGATTGTAAACCGCTTCGTTACGTAACGGGTTACAACACCAGTCTGTCTGGACTCCCTTTCACTCACAGCAGCGGTAGGCAGGCTCCTCCTCTCTCACTCTAACCCACAACGCTAGCCGTATTTCGCAAATAATAATAACCTAAGCGTTTCTCAAGCTAAGCAATTTCAATATGAAATAGTTCAAATTAGATTAGTTTGAGTGATCACTTCTGTCGGGCGTCCCGAGACGCACACGTTTTCTTATAATAACGTCTTTTCAGCAGGATATAATAGCGAAAAACATTTTTGAAGTGATAACTTCTTATGGGAGGGTAAACCGCTTCGTTCCGTTACGCGTTACGGCGCCAGTATGTCTGGCTTCCCTTTCTCTCACGCAAGTTATCACTTCTGTCGGGCGTCCCGAGACGCGCACTTTTGTTTTTTATTGCATGAGTTCATTAGAACTGAACTGAACGTATATAAATGAAACTCGCCATAGATAGATAGATAACACTTTATTGCACACCAAAATATAGAATTACAGAAACAGACCATATTTACAATATTTTTTTGGCAATACAACAGGCGGCCTTATCGCTCAAAGCGATCTCTTCCAGGCAACCTAAATGAGAAAAAATTGAATCGGGCGAAGTAGGTGGTGCAGAAAAATGCCAATAGATACTTAAATATTCATTACTAATATAATACATATATACGAATACATAGTGCTGGCTTATTAAGTTAACACTTAGAATACATTTTATCCTTATTAATGACGTCGTTTCCACAGAATTGACTGATTAGCCGACTAGATTAGCGCTTTTAAAATCACTAACAAATACCTACTCATCTCTGTGTTTTTTTGGGCAATTGTCCAGAGTCTAGACTATATGGATTGTAATAATAATAAAAAACTTTATTAGCCACAATGTAGTGCAAAAGTGGTTTATGGTGTGCAAAAAATAATAATTGTAAATTAATTTAATATTTACCACGTATTATCCCCGCGAATTGCTATTGCGCCTGACCGCCATTTTGGTGACGTAACCGTACCCGAACACTCAGTACTGTTAGCATCACTGGCCGGCGAGTACGCGCACATATCGAGTTGCGGATGACGACACGTGAATGTTAATTTGACAAGGTTCCAGCGCATTACCAATTTGGGATAATACATTATTTGAAAAATCCGTCTTCTTTGCTTTATAAAGATAATAATAATAATGTTTTATTGACACCAAATATAGATATATAGTTTGACATTAATATAAAAAATGTACATTTTCGTGTCTATTAATAATAAGTTATATCGTTAACTAACACCTAAACTAGGCCGAGCCTGTTTTTCAGGTGTTAGTCCCTTCCAGTGTCTTAAAGAGTATTAATTCAATAGAAAATTGTAAAATTGCAAAATTTTAATGTTGTTTTAATAAAAAAAAAGAAATAAGACTAAGACTTGCTTTCGTAACTAGCTATATTTATAATATTTTTTTATTACTAAACTTTTTAAATTAACAGTACATTATTGTTATATGTTTCAATATTATATGTAAAAAACCGATCAAGTTTTCATGTAACTAGAATAAAGCTACCATCTGGGGTTTGACACGCGGAGTAGCCGCTGTTACTCCGCAGCTACTCTGGTATGAATTTAACTATTCCGCAATAACTCCCATTCTCTATAAGGATTGTGTGACGCATGACATGATTATTTGTAGGGTGGCAGAAGACGTGTGCTAGAATAGAGGAGTATGGAAGAAAATAATTAGGAGATGATAAAAGAGATGGCAGATTAATACGGGTAATAAAGACCTTTTCAGTCTGTGAAACTGATAGCTTGTCTGAAACAGAGGGAATTTTAACCCCGTTACTGTCAAGTTGATATGATTTTTTGAAAAACCCTGGTCATGCTTTATCAATATTCTGTTAAATGTCACCATACCGTAGGCTAATATTATATATCAACATCAACTTTACTATTATTATTAGGCGTATTAACAGGGGCGGGGCCATAATCCCAAAACTCCAGCTCTTCCAGCAGCTAATCACAATAGCGCAGTCCTTTTTGGCCTCATTTCCTATAATACTCACATAATAGTCTGGACTTGTTCTTGGATGCTTTCCTATAATATATTAGTAAAGGAATTTAGTATAAATTTTCTAGCCATTTGAATATTCTTATGACCTGTGCTCTGAGACCACACACAATAATATTACAGGAACATATTTACGTTACGTTTACCTATACAAGTTTATGTATAGCAATACATAGACATAATATCTATATGCAAATGAAACCATTGTTTGTCAGATTGCAACAGATTTTTATTAAGTACCTACATAGATATTTTATACCTAATAAATGACACTACATCTTTCTCACCAAAAAGAAAGAAACCCAATAAACAAAAGAAAGTTTCAAACACAAACCAAAATTAAATTGATCTTAAAGTAGTTTTACCAATCACATTATAATACTTGTTTCATATCTAATAAAGCAAAGAATAATCATTAAACATAGGCATACATATATACACATACATATTCCTTTTTTTAAGTTATAATTATATATCAAAAGAAAACAAAAGAAAATATAATAACTGAAAAATTGACGATACGTAATACAAACAATTCGGTAGTTGACAGTATGAAACATATAGGCTGATTTTAATATATAACGATATATTATTATTTTTGTCATATTTAGATCGTAATCTACGAAGATTACGATCTAAATATGACAAAAATAAATAGTTTTAACTAAAATATTAAATATTGATTGATATTTTAAAGAAATAAAATTGTTATATTTTGTGACGAAATGTCAAAATATTTATAAAATTGCTAAATTAAATATATTAATGTTGTTTTTTTGCTGAAACATTAATATTTTGGCTAAAATAAACCATAAGGCTCAAAATAAACCTGTTTCTCAAAAATTGTCAACTGCCGAATTGTATTATCTATAAGAGTACACTGACTAGCTGGTTTACAGTATATTAACTATTATCACATATTTAAATGAGTGTATTTCATACTAATTAGAATTTATAGAATTTATACGCGAAGCAAAAACACAGCAAAAACTTTGTACCCCTTTTACGAAAATCGCGCGGACGGAGGAGTATGAAATTTCGCACACTTATAGTTTATATACGGAGTGCAGAACGCTAATATTTATTTAAAATAATGCATAAAAAATACGTTAAATCAATAAAAAAAAAACAGTACACACTACCATGTATTTGAGACACACACACGCACATATACTCTTGTTTATTGTTAAAGTCAAATAAACAGAGTAGCCTTGGCGAAATCTCTGATTATAGAAGTCTTTGACATTAATTATTATGCAATTTCGAGCACGGGTGACCACTTTTACCTATATATAGAGGGCCTTACTTATAATAATCTCGTTAAGAAAGGATTAGCCATCTCCTAAATAAGAGACTCTTAAGACCCTAATCAATGGCCGTTTCAAATAAAACTTACCATCTTGCCCCTTAGCAGTCACGTAAACTACCTGTCGATGTTGGTTATTTTTGACAGTTATTTATGAGTTACTTTACCACAATCTCTTATCCTTAAGAGGAGTTTATGGGTAAGATTTTCGTTAATCAGTTGCTAAGCAGTTTTTTAAAATTTAACAAACGATTATAAGTAAGGCCAAGAGTTATTAGAATTACAATTTTGGATTCTATAAAATGTTATATTATGTAAATTTTTAATGTTTCTTATTTAATGTTTTTTATTTACAGGTAAGCATTAATGCGTTTCTGCAAGGTTGGGTAAGTTTAGAATAAATTAGCAATTCGTCTCTTTTTAAATATGACGTATTATGAAACTGTTTTAGTTGTATTATAACAAGAAGGTGAGAACTATTTTAGCTGTAGGCATTTAAGTATAACTAAAACGGTGGAACTGTTCTCCTTGTAGGTATTAAAAAGCATAAATAAAGTAATGAATAGAAAGACGAATGGAGTGGAGGTAAGGCAAGCAATCTTGCCCGAAGGAAAATTCACACTATGTCAACATTATTTGTCATAGTTACCTTTTTATTTCATAAGTTCCTCAGAGAGGCAAACGGACCAGCTGATGGTAAGCAGTTACAATCGCCTATAGACATGTTCGGTTAAAAGTAAGAGGCGACAAAACGACCAGAGCCAGGTGGTAGGTTATTTGCCTGTCTGGATGGCTACAACCCTTAGAGTACTTTAGAGTTGCCAGCTTTTTTTTTGTAAGAAATATAGTGTTTTTGAATTTTTTACCGTAAAATGTACTATTGGGAAAGTTACGGAAAAAAATAGATTATCATAATAATTAATAATTTATTTTTCATTAATAAGTTATTAATTTAATTATTGAAATTTTGATGTGTATTTTTATTAGTTTTTGCTTTAGCCCACAAAGTTTATTTTTTAAATAATTATAATAATCTAAACAAAAACCTAAATGTATGCTGGGACACATATTGGAAGTGAAACTTCAACGGACAAGTTGAAAAACGAATCGCAACGGACAAGTGGAAAAAACGAATAGACCACGTGACCGTGACGCCTTTTCGTGAGCAAAAATCGTAAGACCGCCTCTATATATGTAGAAGTTTCACTTCAAAAGTGTGACAATTGAATTACGATAAAAATGTAGTACATTTCCTACTACATTACTTTTCTATAATATATAGTAGAATTGTCTAAAATATAGTCAGATACTATATATTATAGTACGATTGGGAACTCTACCTAGTCTAGAGTATATCGCCATAACATGCTTAAGTTGTGCATCGATTAGTGGCCAGTGTGTCTTTTGGGAGCTGTTGCACATTTGAACCAAACATACCATAGGCGATGGTAGCCGCTTTCCATCGAGTGGACGCCAGCCTGCTAATCTCATGCAATAAAAAAATACATAAATTACTAAAAAGTTGTAAGTCAAGGAGTATGATTTCTCAATATGTAATTAACCGATTATATTTATTTCTGTTTTATAATTCAATTTATTTTTCAAGAGTCATAAAATTAATAATTACTTAGGTCTCTGAGTGCTGTCTTATCCGTCACAGGATGTTATATCGCGTGCAGGAACATCGTTAATTCTTTATAATTAAAACAAGGCCAAATCAATTAACTAAGAAATTATTTCTTCAATAACTAAGACGCAATTCTACAACTGTGACGTTACAAGATTAATAGTATAATTTTATGATCCTACAGTCATTTGTGGCTTTAAAGCATGCTATAAAAATGCTTTGATTTATGTCGAAACTTTTCCATGCACTAATAGTTTACTAATGCAAGGAAGCGTAAAAAGGAGACGGATACTCTTTAATATATTCTTGAGCCCAGACTGCAAAAAGATGAGAGTGATTTATTTTTATTATAGATAGATAGACGGATAACACTTTATTGCTCACCAAATATACAACCAGGCAACCTAACATGGCGATGTAGGTGGCGCAGATTATTAGGTATATATCATTTCAAACAAACATACTTAAACTACATACATATATATATATATATATATATACATATGATAAAATGCGATGAGGACTATCTTAATATTAATATTATGGGCTCATCTTTTCACAGAAATAATTTTACACCCAAAAGAAACTTTTGAGCCTGTTTGGAAAAAATAATTAAAAAAATATTTTTTTTGTATCATCCTAATATATATATATATATATATATATATATATATATATATATATATATATATATATATATATATACATACATATATATACATATATATATATATATATATACATATATACATATATATATATTAGGGTGATCCAATTGTACAACATTACAGAAAAGTTACGTACTAATATTAATCTAATTGGGTACAAAGGGCGGTCGTATCGCTAAAAAGCGATCTCTTCCAGACAACCCGTGGCAAGAATATTTTAGGAGTGGCGATAGTGGTATACTTAATTATTGTACGATTACTTACATTTTAATAATAAATATATACCCATACTAGGGTGGTCACGGTGGTCGCTTGTTCTTTTTAAATTATATCGTCTACCATCAGCCAGAAGCTTCAAATGTTTGAGCATTTTAGTGGCGTCTTAGACCATTAATAATAAGACGGGACCTCAGCTTCTAAAAGTGATGCCGGCAAGGATGCTGATTGTGGAATAGAATACCAACCGTAGTGTAGTGTGTTCCGAGTATACAGACGCGCTGCATAGATTTACGCACATAAGTTTGTAAAAAATTCTTCACTTCATCTGACGATTTTGATTCCAAAGGCTTCGTCTATACATTATTGATCTAAAACTGGCGTCTTAATATTGAATCAACCTGTACTATAAGGATATGTGACAATCTGTATTTTCTTACTTAGTGTTTTTTTAAGGGCTCTTTAGGCCTGCGTCACCCCTAACATAGAGACTAAATACAGCCAGTTGTTTTATGTAGTTGTTCTTTTATAATTTATATATTATCTGTTCTTCCATCCGTTTCATACCGCATCTATTTGTGTCTTAACTACCTAAACCCAGTGTATGACGCCAACGAGATATAATTTTTAAGATTTTGATGTACTTATATTTTTGTAAACGGCGTCTGCGGGTGTGAATGTTTGTAATTTAATTAATAAATCATGCAAATACCTCACGGCTAACACGTCATGTCTGCATCCATACCGAGACTGTCGTCCCATACATTAATAAGGGCCGCAATTCACGCCGCGACTGGCGGGCGTCAAACGTCAAGGTACGACCGACGTGACACCTCGCTCCGATAATGAATGGGTCTTTGGAATAGGACGGTTTTGACAGCTGACTTTAGTTTTTTTTCTTAAAATTATAATGACAAAAGGTACACACGTAGCTGTTGTTTTTAAAAAAAGAATTTAAATTATAGTGCTCCCAACTTACCGGTGAAATGTTGCCAATCTATAAATTATCATCGAAACCATTTCAATATACTTAAATATCAAGTTAATCTATAATAATCATATCGAGGGCTTCATAACAAATGGACGTATAAGAAAAAATGGCATTTTGTTGTTGTTTACCTAAATCTATGCGTGTTACAATTTAGCAAGTCTTACCAGTATACAAGTGAACCTAAATAGACGGGTATTCTAAATTTCAGCCTTATGTAATCAACTAGTTTTGTTTTATTCATAATCTTGTCCTTTGTGTAAAACTGCACTTTTGTCTGTACTCCCATATGTTATGAAGCCCTCGATATATTACAATGCTCTGTCTCCATCTAGGATAGTGTTATAGTAATTTATTGTGGCTAAATGCGTTTTATAACGTTAAAAATAACACCGTTAATAACGAATAAGCAACTTTTTTTTAAACTCGCATCTCTAATTCGTATGAAATTTTAACATGTTGGCTGTACTTTCATTTTTTGCCATTTCACAACTTATCTAAGTTGGGCAAGCGTTGTTTTTCAGAAATATTTGTTAATTTTAAAAGTAACGTTACTTCTAATTCTGTGATTAAAAGGAATATATATTAAGGATTAACTAATTCCTGTGATTAAATCAATTGATTGAACATACTGAACAATTAGACTGAAGACCCATCTTTTTATTATTTGTAAGCAAACAGTAAACCAGGTGGTAAGGGCTTACCTTCGCTCGTGAAAATCTGCAAAACCTCTAAAGGAGCCGATGTGTTGTCTATATCTTCGATATTTTAAATACCTCTCTATTTATATATGGGGTTGTCTGGAAGAGATCGCTTTTTAGCGATAAGACCGCCCTTTGTACATAACTAGATATAATTTTAGTCTTAAGTTCATGTTTGTATTGGTGTACAATAAAGAGTTATCTATCTATCTATCTATCTATATATTTGTTGTAAAATTATTGATTTATACTAAAAATTATCAGATGAATGAATGACAATGCTTTATTGTGTTTTAAAGATACAGTTAACAGAATCAAAATTTTACAATACAATAGGCGGTCTTATCGCTATTAGCGATTTCTTCCAGACAACCTTTGGATGGACAAAAATTTTGATAAGAACAGGGGTATGTTGCATTATTCTCACTATCGAATCAGTATCTTATATTAAATATTAGGGTGGTTGTTAAAAATTAAATTTCTTGCGACGCCCCCTAAAACGCTTCCTATTAATGAAAAAACACTGGGATTTTTTTTTGTAATTTTTTCAAGTCAAGACAACACGTGCCTCAAGACGATTCAAGTTAATTTTTGGGTAATATCATGTTTTTTCAGGAAACTTATTCATACTTAGAAGTAATAATTATTTTAAGATTGGAAAAGTTTTAACAATGAAATACCTTCCGTATTATCATTCTCAGTGATGAATTTCAAATTATAGTTTCAGAAAAAGTTTAAAATTCTTCGTGATTCAAGCTTATCTTTCAATTTTTCTTATATTTTTAGTTTTAACTTGAATCGTCTTTAGGCACGTGATGTCTTGACTTGAAAAATTATAAAAAAATATCTCAGTGTTTTTTCATTAAAAGGAAACTTTTTAGGGGGCGTCGCAAGAAATTTAATTTTTAACGACCACCCTATTAAATACACATAATAATATCTTACATGTTATAATATACACACATGTATAAAAATATAGATATTATACTAATAAGATATATGTAAATAAAATATTATAAAATACACTTACATAAATAAACATAGACAAGAAATATGAATGAATATGACAATGACTGCTGCATCTTTAATTTGAGCTATAAAAATCCTTCACAAGTTTAATGAAAATGGACAGTGATTTGGCTATAGAATTTATCAGATGAATTTCTATAAATTTAAATTAAGAGATTTTATAATACTTTAAAATGTATTTATTATTCTATTAGAACACACACAAAAACTACACACTTCTTGTTATAACACAAAAGCATTAATTAATGAAAAATGTAAATTTTGATCGATATTCCATTAAATTATACCGTTGCCATATTTAAACACGAATTAAAATGAAAATTCATGTACTCGATGTCCAAAATACGATTTTTAGCGCTGTCCAATGAAGCGAACTAACTCACTTATCATATGTTGGCAGACAATGACTTTTAACTGGTAAAAAATAAGGTGCTAATTGATTTGCAATTATGTGGCGGTTGGGACGTTTGTGTTGAGTATTCGTGTGCAGTGGACGCTTCGTGTGTCGCATATTGAATAGTTACTTAGTCGCTGTTTGCCTTCTTCAGGCCGTCGAATGCACTTTTGATGTGTCGACCATTAAAAGGCTCTTTTAAATCATTATATCGATGAACATGAAATTTATATGTTGATGACATTACAATAACAAGTCGAAATGGATATTTTTGACGACTTCTGTAATAAAGTACTAACTAGTGTAAGTTTTACCCCCAGTGCGCGTCTTTATTTGTTTCGCGGTTTTACTGCATTATTTTGTAGCTCCATGCAGGTATAATGTATATTTTTAACAAATATATAACCGCCGTTAAAAATAACTAGAAAAACTAATCTCTGAAGTCAGTGCAAAGAAAAAATATACTATATTTAGCAAATTTGTTGTTGTTATTTTGTGTATTACTTGGCACTGAGTTCAAGATGTCGTAGAAAATATTTTTTTTATATTCAACTTCTTAGTTACATATATACTTAATAGATTTATAAAAAAACACGCTGTACGTGCCTATAATATTCGACGTTTGCTTTCGATTTCCCTGAGATCCACTCATCAGCTCCTGACTTGGTTACAATGGAACCATACCAGGAGCCAGTCATACTCTTCCGATAAACAAAAATTTGAAAATCGATCCTCAATAAATAACATACATTGAACAGTGGCCGAAATGTCGGAATAACAAAAATCAAATAAGTTACCAAGCTTAAAACGGTTAAAACGTAATTTTATTATGTATACAAGTCGCGAAAACTAAAGAAAACATTAATTAGTATATATACTCAAATTGAGAACTGTCTCCTTTTTTAAGGTTTAAAAACAGAGGCGGTTGTATGGACATAGCGAACAGTTCCGGTTTAGCTCTAGTGACTACAGAACTCCAACTGTTTGTACAAGGACGGGACCGATTTAAATGAAATTTTGTATGGTGGTAGCTTATATCTTTGGTCAACATACAGGATAATTTTGATCCCGAAAAAATAAAGAGTTCCCGTGGGATAGTTAAAAAAATCGCACACGGACGAAGTCGCGGGTAGAAGCTAGTAATTGATAAATCAGTAACACAACGTATAGCTTAACATTATATTGTAATCTAGTTAGTAATATTACAGTTCCAAATAATAAATCAGATATGTATTGCGAAAATTTATTAATTAAATACATACAAACATACATACATACATAACTTCACGCCAGGTCCCTTGCGGGGTAGGCACGAACAACAGAGCGCCATACAGGCTTATTCTTACACACTTCTTATTAATTAAATAATTTGTTTTATTAAGCATAATATGTACAAAACACTTTTATGCCTTTATAAGATGAAACATATACGACGTAAAACTTATATGAACATCATGTAACTCCATGTTTGTAATAAATATATTATTTTGATTTAATATTTTGATTATGAGTGACCTAAATATATAGTTTAGTAATTTCGCTTTAGTTACAGTGATACGATATGGCATATAAAATTAATGTATATTACTTGCTTTAATAGTTTTATCTGAATGCGGTGTGTAATTACCGCAATTGGTGAGCAATCACTTGACGTTTGTAATGCTCGAGACTGACGTGCTATTGATTTCCTATGATTAAACTTATTATGCTACCTCTACTACAATTGGGATAATGTTAGTGTTACTGACTATGTGACTAACACTAACATAGTTAGTTATAGTATAGTAATTATACCCGCGGAGCTTTGTGGCGAAGCCTTAGTTGAGTAGCGACAATTCGTACCCGACTCCGGGAACCAAGGCAAGGTCTATATGATTTTAATCTTCAATTAAATGTTTGTGAGTGTGATTTATAATAATATGTGTATGGGTCCTGGGTAAATTGTTATCTGTCAGTCTGCATGTTTTTCTTTTCTCATTACCGCCCGTATTCGGCCGCATTCCGCCGCTGTTGCCACGCTCTTGTACATGTCTTGTAGAAGTAAACTCCAGTCGTGCGCCGGGCGCACATTTTTTTTAATTGAGGGAGTATAGACATAGACAACTCACCAAAATAAAAATGCACAACAAGACAATAGTTACTTGATAAACTTAGAACAAAAGGCGGCCTTATCGCAAAAAGCGATCTCTTCCAGGCAACCTGACTCTTAGGAAATTCTTAAATTTTCTGTAACTATTATGCAACAAAGAAAAAAAAGTGACACACGTGGATAGCAGATTACAGTATCAAGTATTGTAAACTAGCACATACGTATAGTATGTATGTCCGTACGTATACATACATACATATTGCATAAGACTAACATAATCATAATATTACAGTTTACTTCTTCCATGTACTAGGATGACATAAGACTATTGGCGGTTCAACGCTCAACTCTCTTAACGACTTACAATAATTCACATCCATTAACAAAACCCCGTCCATTCACGGACAAAATTGAAGTTTTACAAATCGATATACGTTATTAAATATCCACATTGGTCAGGTTACACTCGTTCAAACGAGATCAGTCTAAACACGGCTCGTATTGCCACGGTTGTACGTGGCTTATGTTAAGTTTTATAAACATACATTTGATATTTAAAATATACAGCCGTGAGAGAGCTATATGAAAAGGCAATCGCGATTTGCTCGCTCGGTGATATTTGTTTTATTATATTGCGGAAGTGAGGTCAGGAGTTGACCGTTGTTGAATTTACTTTACATAAAGTCATGTATTTCATATCAATGTATTTCATATGTAATTTTATATGTTTAACTAAAATACATCATCTATATGTGAAACAAAAACTTTGTACCCTTTTTTACGAAAATTACGCGGACGGAAGAGTATGAAATTTCGCACACTTATAGTTTTAATAGAGAAGAAACGACGAATGCTAATATATTTTTTTTATTATCCATAAAAAATACATTAAATCATTTTAAAATATTACACACACTACCGTGTACCACACGCACGCAAATATACTCTTTTGTTTATTGTTAAAGTCAAATTAACATAGCCTTGGCAAAATCTGTGATTATAGAAGTTATAGTCTTTAATATTAATTCATCATCATCATCATCCGAGCGTTAAATCCCGATTGTGTTCGGAGCGTTCACTCCGACGCCCAGGGTCCGCTTTCCTACTTTTTCTACTCCACTTCGCGCGGTCTTCAGCATCCCCCGTTTTGAGACCATTGGCACGCATGTCATCCTTCACGACGTCAAGCCAACATTTCTTGGGCCTTCCCCTTTGACCGGGACCTGGCGGAGGCGGCATGGCTAGACATTTGTTCCCCATGTAATTAGCCGGTTTGCGTAAAACGTGGCCGTACCAGCGTAAGCGACACTCTTGCAGTTTGTCTGCTATGTCACGGACATGAAGACTGCCGCGGATGCGGGAGTTCCTGACCGGGTCTTTCCGCGTCACTACACACATCCATCGCAGCATATTCATCTCCGTGACACGCAGCTCTTGCTTGTGTCGTTCAAGTACTGGCCACACTTCACTGCCATACAAAAGGACAGGTCTAATGATGGATTTATAGACCTGTCCTTTTAATTTGACTGGCATTCTGGGGTCACAAATGACACCTGTCACCTTACGCCACTTGACCCAAGCTGCTGTGATACGGGCCTTGACGTCGAGGTCGATATCCCCGGACGCACTAAGGATAGATCCCAAATACTTAAACTGATCCGTGCGCTCGACCGTATCCTCGCCTATGCGCACAGATGTGGGATCTGTAGTGTTGCAGGCCAAGTACTCAGTCTTCGCCACATTTAGTTTCAGACCGCCGTTCTCTAGCGTACTCTTCCACGCATTTACACGTCCCACCAGGCGCCCTCTGTCCTTCCAGTTTTTAATATTAATTATTATGGTCGAATTTCGACCACGGTCGACTAATATCTATAAATTCAATAAAAATAACATGTTATATATGTAATAACTGTTAGTCTTGAATTTTTGTTTAAATGAATTATAATATTTCATATACAAAATATCGAATTGCATGTAGTGTTTACCTACGCGTATAAGTAATTACTGCATTTGTCATGTTTCTTTTTATAAAACTATGTACATCTCACTATTAATGCAAGTTATTTTTGGTTAACCAAATAAATAAATAAATGAGATACTTCATTCCAACGTTTCAGCTACTTCTTCTCTTCAAGCCATAACATGTTGCAAAACGGTGGTAAATTAGATTAGGCTCCCAAAGAGTAAATAATAACCATAAACAAAAATAAAAATAAATAATTAAAATGAACAAGTTGGCGGTAGGCAAAATAAAATAAAAAGAAACGTCGGAATAACAAAAATCAAATAAATTACCACGCTTAAAAACGTAGGTTTATTATGTACACAAGTTGTGAAAACTTTAGAAAGTATTAGATAATCAAACTATTTTAAATGAGAAAAAAAGGTGAATGATACAATTTTGAAGGGTAGTGGAAAGAAAGAAAATTTCAAGAAAAATGGTTGTGACAGACATGAAAGTATGACGGGCAGACAGAAGATTATACTCTTCTGTATTTTGACATAACAGATGTTTAAAATATAAAAGTTCTGTTATGTCAAATTAGGTACGAAACACTAAAAATATTTTTTAACCGACTTCAAAAAGGGAGCAGGTTCTCAATTCGTCGGAATATTTTTTTTATGTATTTTCACCGATTACTCTGAGATGTATGATCCGATTTATGTAATTTTTTTTGTTCGACACGGAATAGTTGCTATTTAGTTCCCTAAAAAATTAACAAACTTTGGCCCAGTACTTTTCATTTTATGAACATTTTTTATGTTTTTTTTTTAATATTTCATATAATATCTGAACGGCTCCTATAATTATCTTACTATTTATTTGCTTGCCTTACTTTTGATTGAATTTTGACCTTACTTGTATGAAGCTTGTGTCAAATATCGGTATAGCATGACAAATGAACAGTTGGTAAGATATAGGAGGAGTTGGTCTTTTAGCAATTGTTTTTTATCTAACAATTACCAGGGTTGCATAATCTGGGAAAAGGTACGTGATAAATGTTATAACATATGGAAATAAGCGTGTTTTATTATAATGAAAGTTTCTGTAGCGTCATAGCGTGAGGTTTGAAGTAATTTCTACGGAAAAGGCTTGGGCCCGTACCTAATCGCCGTACGAGCGAAAGGTGATCGTTTGCTGGTATTTTAAAATCATACGGGACAAGAATGTTCCGAACAAATTGCTATTCACATACAAATAATACATTTAATGTTTTATTGTATTTTTATACATAACTAGCTGGCAGACGTCGTCCTGCCCGGAAAAGCTGCAATCGATATGCTGACAGCAGCGCCACCTACCGGGTCCAATTGTGAATCAACTCAGAACATGCACATCAACTTTACTAAAGATCATCACATGATCAAATGTATTATATATGTAGTTAGCTATAAAAGAACTATAAAAGATGCAAAGTCCGGTAAACCTCAAAAGTTTGAAATTTGTGTTGCCATGAAATGAATCGATCATAGGCATAGCTGACAAATAAGCCTATTGTCAGAACATAGACTGTAAACTTAATTTGATGAAAAAAATAACGTAAATCCCTAGTAGGTAACCACAGAACAGTAACTACAGCTTTACTCATTGTTCTAAGTAGGTATCTATGTAAAATATTACCTTATTTAATATTTAGTATATATTACAATTAATATTTACTATGTATTAAAATTAATCTAATGGAGGATATCGAGACTATATACATGCAATATTTTCATATAAAAAGTGTTGAAGATTATAAATTAATTAACCATCATATTATTGTTGTAACCAGTATTCTTTCTCACTCTAGTGAGAGAGGAGCCTGCCTACCGCTGCAGTATGTGTCAGAGAAAGGGAAGCTAGACAGACTGACGCCGTAACGCGTTACGTAACAAAGCGGTATACCCTCTCATAAGAAGTTATCACTTCAAAAAAATCAAGCCTGATCAAATTATGTCGTACAACTTGTTCGTCACCTTTAACTCCCGTATGTGCTCACAATAAACAGCGTGAAACATGACGCCTGCCGCCGTTTTTGAGCAAAATATTGCACGTTAATTTAACACAGTCCGGTCGGTCATTTGCGGCGGGCTCCGACCTCTTTTTACAACTTATTGCCAGCCGAGGTGTGCTGTGGAACTGCATGATTCGTCTCGATTCAAGCCCTCAGCTCAATACCCTTGAAGGACACAGCCTGTAATGCAAGTATTTAAAATGTGTAAAGGCAGGGAAGAAGAATATTAGGCGATAAATGCTTTTCGAGGTTCCGGGTTCAATTTGACGGGTCGTTGCAGGAATAAGTAACCCATACCTTTGCCACATATTTGATATAATATTTATATAGCCGAGAGTAATAATAACTCAATGATAGGATTCAAAAGGATGAAAATATGTGCATTTTAGTAAGACGATTCTCTGTATCTAATGTGACATTACCGTTGTCAATACTTTATCTAAGGCTCGCCTGCCAGGCAGTGGGCGAAAGGGTTTGTTTCGCCACAGATTCCTGGTATGGTAAATTTCGGAATCGAATTTTCTCCGTTATTTCCTGTGGTCTGGGTGTCTGGGATCGGCCCCACAGTAGTCCGTTGTATATTACCCATAACACAAGCATAACTTGCTTAATTTGAGGATATACAATATGTGTGTTTGGCTGCCAATTATTTTTATTATAATTATTGAAAAACTTAAACCTTACGTGACACGGCTCACTTCATCTCTCACTTTGAAGTTCAGCAGATGGGTAAACGCCCCAAAGGTGCTACCAATGTACTGCCGCTATCTAACTGGAGATTGAAACCTGGCCACTAATGCCGGAACATAAATCAAAGTTTCTATGTCGTAATACTCTACGCCAGGGGTGGTAGCCATCCAGACGGGCAAATGACCTAACACCTGGCTTTGAGTTGTTTTCTTGCGTCTTACGACAGGCCGTCTGGTCGCAGGAAATTGTATTCTTTCTCAGTTCCATCACGGATAAACAAGTACAACCTTAACAATCATTCATAGATTTAATTAGTTTACTTTCTCATTTAAAATATTCAAAGAAAATGCATTAACTTAAAATGGACACGAGTTTAAGATTACTTTTCAATGTAACAATTACAGGTTTCGACATTGGATTCGTAATAACACTTAAACTGAAAACTCTGGAGTGACTTTAAGTGGGTTTTGAGCAAATTTTTGACTTATGCCTACATATTCCAGGAACCGATCGAATTATCTCTGGGGGTACATATAATTTTACGTAAGTGCCATTTTATGGCTGCAACACAGTTGCGGTATGGCTCGTTTTGATTTATGCCAATTGCCAATGAACCGTAGCAAGTTGACTGTACCAGCGGGGCTGACACAACTGGCACGCCGCTTCATACTAGTAACATACATACATACATAACTTCACGCCAGGTCCCTTGCGGGGTAGGCACGAACAACAGAGCGCCACACAGGCCCATTCTTACATACCTCACTTGCTTCATTGACATTCATAGCTCTTGTCATGCACGCTCGTCTGTTCTTAAGGCTCCTGGCATCACCTTCTGCTAATACACGATCAATTTGATCATGGAAGTGTCGTGTGTCGTGGCCTTCCGCGACTTCTTCATCCATCATACCAGTAACAGTATTCAAAATTCAAAAGTTATAGTACAATGAAAAAAAACTTATATCCATTGTATACCAAAACCAGGCGGCCTGTCGTAAGAGGCGACAAAACCCACAGCCAGGTGGTAGGGCATTTGCCCAACTGAATAGCTACCAATCCTGGTCTAGAGTATATCGCCATAACAACCTTGAGTTGAGACTCCTGCGTTAGTGGCCAGGTTCCAGTCTCCCTTAAGAGAGCAGTAGCGCATTTGTAGCACCTTTGGTGTTGCAAAAAAATATAAGCGTTCTGCACTCCTTCTCTATACAAATTATAAGTGTGCGAAATTTTATACTTCTCTGTCCGCGCTATTTTCGTAAAAAGGCGTACAAAATTTCTGCTTCACGTATTAGTATATACATAATACTTCTAGCAGCAAAAAATATACTTAGGTCCACATGTCGTTTACGATGAAATGGTGTTAAAGGGTTATGTGGCAAAATTCTGAACAAATTACCTCAGGGTTGAAATTGTCCCATTGCTGCTTTTAATTGTACTTTCTTTTGTTACAAAACAACAGAACAGTATTGTCTTAAGAAATAATTATAAAATTACATATAATCGAATACAATGCAAGAAACTTAACTTATTTGTATTGTATTCTACCCATAGTCCCTCAAGACTGTAAGTAGAATACTGAGCCTAGATCACCGCCTTCTATGGGTAAGGTGCCCGCCCAGAAAGCTGGCTATGTTTCCTCGCTGGATTGGCATAACTGGTCCGTTGGCGGAGGTAAGGTTGTCGTTGTCTTAATAAACATAATTGAAGTATTATATTATCATTTTTTAATAGAAAATAAATGTTTTTGAAGCGCTGGTAGAATCAGAACCGACAATAAGTAATACGTAAGATTTCTTTCGCCGTTTCTTCTCTCCCAGCCATAACACGTTGCGAAACGGCAGTAAGATAACGTAGGCCGCCGCGAGCCACCGATCCCGGTCCGCCGGGATTCTTCCCCTCGGGCTTTATATTACCCGTTTTAAATTAGTTCATTGTGCCCCCCCTATGGTACGCATCATCAGATTCATCCCGCTCAGATGACAACAGTCCAACCGAGGTAAAGGCTCGAGGCGCTCGCCCCGAAATCACCGGTAAAGTTGTGTAAGGTCTTGGGACGAACAACATAAAGTCAAGTCAATTTTTTTTTTTTTTTTAATATATAAGATTCAATTTTGTGCCCTAGAAACTCGATGGTTCATAGATAATTAAAGATTTGAAAAAATTGCAATATCACCTTATGGTCCAGCAACACTATTGTGTCGTATTACGCATGTATCGTAGAATAAAGTGTTATAAGTAGATTAAAGTTGCGGTAAACATAAATTTAATCATTTTTTAACACGATGACGTCACTGGTAATCCCTATTAGGTAAACAAAGGAAGTGGGTACCCGATCGCATAAAACCACAATATATCATGTCTTGCTACATTAAAATAGGTTCATGAAATAACATTTCGTCTGCTTCTAACAGGGGGGTAATCATTATTATCCTTTTCGTTCGTAATAAAACGTTAATAAAATCTATTTTTATAATAAACTATCTCTGTACACTAATGAACTTGTAGAAATTGCTATCTTTGGGTATTTAACTTTTTGCAGAAATGGTATCCCAAGACGCTAATCTATATTATTGTTATAACCTAGGCGCCGACAAAGGCAAATTCTACGTACAGATTTGTAGAAACACATTTATTACCCTTCATTTGAATTAATTATTCTATGATATTGAACATTGAAATTATTTTAATTATTCTATGATCGTCTTCTTTTGTTTGCTTATTTATTGGCATACGTTTCTAGAGAACAGACTATTGTTTTATAGTACTCATCAATGGCCGCCTCATTAGCCAGATGTTTCGGATTATGTCGACTACGATGCGGGCGCATTGCATTGTGCAGTTTAAAACGATGGCCTGCTTGAGAGAGGGGGCATTCGAGCGACAACCACAATAAAGGCGAGACGTGTGTACAATCGGAAACCTTGGTGACGGACTTTGCGCGTTTTTTTGAATTACGACCTTCTTCATTACGTTTGGATTTGTTGTTTTCGGTTACATATTACTTCAAATCAGGTTGGCTGCGACTCGCCCCTGTTTCGCTGTGCAGTTGTGTGGACTGCATGGACTTAGTTTATTTGTTATTGTAGTGAGCTTAGTAACAAGAAACAATAAAGTTTTAGGTAAAACACCTAATTAAATTTGTATATACGTAACATAGGAACGGAGAAAGAATACAATTTCCTGGGGCTGAGAAGCCTCGATACTCGAGCTCGATCGAGCGTAAGATACCACAAAACAACCCACAGCCAGGTAGGGTATTTGCTTGACTGGATGGCGACCACCCCTGGTCAAGAGTATGCCACCATAACAACCTTGTGTTGTGTTCCGGCCATTAGTGACCAAGTTCCAGCCTCCCATAAGAGAGCAACAGCGTATTTGTAGCACCTTTGGTGTTGCAAATGGCCATAGGCGATGGTAACCGCTTTCCAACAAGTGGGCCGTCTGTTTATCTGCTGCACTCCTGCAATAAAAAAATGATATTATCCCGTAGGGTAAATGGGCACGGTACGGGGTAATTAGGAACGACCTACTAGAAGGAGTAAAACATAACATATTTAACTTTATTTTAATGCTCCTGATAACCTCAATGACAAGCATATATTTCTTTTTTATTCGCACTAAATCTCTTATGACAGTCATTATACTCCATGTTTCCCATACAAAGCTACATAATAAAGGTTTACAGTACATAACCCATACTAGAATAATCAAATAAGTTCTTATATTTATTTGAGTTACACACCTAACAAGTTAATATGTCAAAACAGAAGGGTATGTAAAATAGGAAAATATTAGCTGATGCTGTAAATCGGCACGTGCCGACACTCTACCGTTATGAACTCAAGAAGTAAGCTTAAAGCGATTAAAGAATATCTTCTTTTATATAAAAATGAATGCTTGTATGTATGTCCTTTATACAATCGTAAACTATACATTTGATCATGTGATGATCTTTAGCAAAGCCAAAGAAGGTTTCTTAGTTGATATACAATTGGACCCGGTAGGTGGCGCTGCTGTCGGCATATCGATTAAAACTTTTCCGTGCAGGACGAGATCTGGCGGTACAGCTAGTAATAATTATAAATTTAAATTTTCTGGGAATTTTAAGAGTTATAAAAATTCTACGGGCTTCTATGTGTACAATATTCGTACACCACTATTTCAATTATGAATTCCAAATCGCCATTGAAACAAAGCGCTTAGGTTCCTCCTTAACTGACAGCAGCGCTGCCTGGTGGATAACTAAAATAGTGGGAGACGCACGATTGGAGAAGGAATACAATTTCCTGTAACCAGGCGGCCTGTCGTAAGAGGCGATCAAACAACCCACAGCCAGTTGGTAAGGTATTTACCCTCTGGATGGCTACCACTCGTGGTTTAAAGTATACCACCGTAACAAGCTTGAGCGGCAAGCGGCATCACATTGGTAGCACTTTTGGTGTTACAATTGTCCATAAGCGATGGTAACCACTTTTCATCAAGTCTGCTGAGCTCATGCAAAAAATTGTCGTCACCGGCACTTTATTTTTTATAAATAAGTACATAAAGATTATATGAACTATAAATACTACTTGTTTTAAAGCGTGTGTGTTTGCGTTAAAAATCATATAACTATTTGGCCGAAATATGAGTTTTCTTATTACTCTCAAGAATTCCCTCTATTATTCTACTCAGGCTGGAAAGTTATCTTGATGTCTCTTAATGACATATTTCTTTGAAATTTTTTTGTAAAATTTGTATAATTATTAATTAAATTCTATATTATCTTATCTATCTTATTCTATATTATTATCATTAGTTATTATTAGTCAGTTGGCATTAGTGAAATCAACAAACTATGAATTATATTTAAACAAAAAAGAAAGATGTTTATTTTTATTTGTTACAAGATGCCTGATTATAATTAGCATCTCTGGTAATAGACACTTCCCGCAGAGATATGGATCTTGAGCTTATATTGGCGAAGCTGCTGACGTAGCTTTTGGTACGTGTATTTTCTAGGAATTTATTAATGCTTCTTTATGTACCCTATTATTATGTTGGAAGTATAAGTACGTACCAGTATATAACGATTGTGTTTCGAAATCACATTTTTAATAGTTCTCGCTTCCGCTCATACTTTGTTCCAAACACGGCCGTGGCTGTAGGCCATCAGTCATCGCCCATTCATTACCTATCCATCTTCAAATGTCAGCTTATGGTGGTCACCTGACACGTAGTATAACGGTTGGTGCTGTATTATATACAAACTTAGTATTAACTTGACCTTTCAAGTACCGTAATTTGTTGATGTCTCTTAGTATGTGATAGGCACAAAACACTTGGTATTATTAGCTTAACTATCTTCCTAATCAATTAAATAAAAAATATAGAAAGGCATTGTAAAAAAATACAGTGATATTGTTATAATAAACCATGTTTTATGTGTGTTCCTAAACACACAGTTATATATTATTTTACATAAGATATGAATTCTTAAACGTATTTTGTAGATTTGTCGAAAGCATTCGATATAGTCATCCATACTTAAATATAACATCAATTATAGGAGTAGTGCTTTTTTATTGGGATCATAAATCTTTTAAGAAAAGGGACGAAAACCAAAAAAATATGGTGAAATTGAATGTTACCTACTGTCATCTAACACTGATATTTTATGGAGTTACGCAAGGTGGCTCATTACCCCCAGTACTTTTTAATAATTCTTTAGGACAGACGTGGACGAATTAAACTTATTAATGACATTAAAGTTGGATGCCACTACGCTGGTACGTTTGTTAATCATATGGTTCATGCTGATGCTATTGTACGTTTATCACCAATATTTTCAGCACTGATTTAAATTTTAAATGTATTTGAAAACAATGGTCATTGATTTACATATAGTAGAAACGCAAACTAATATTTTCTATATTATACATAGATTTACTATTTTGGGTAAATATAATAAATTAATCTACAATTTAATTAAAAAGCAAACCTTGAAAATACACAAATTTGTTAAATATTAGAAATATATTTTATTTCACTAATTCTTCGATTAAATAATATTTATTAGTACTAATGTTTAAGTTAACACTAATTATATTATTAAAATGTACTTTATCTTCTTCCTGACAGTGCTTTTTTTAGATCAATAACACTCAGCTAGTTTTCAACAAATCGCTGAATTGCTAACTTCCCCACCGTTTCAATAGCCTCCAATAGAACAGACACCCATATAATGACAATGCAAGCGAAAGTCCCGTCAGCAGTCGGAAACTGTCGCCAGACAATTGAACTCGTCAAGGACGCTCCTAGATGGTGGATGCGAGATAAGAACAATTGGTAAACAAAACAACAGGGAGCACGTGGTAACATAATTGCAGACGAAAACAAACAATGTACTATTGTTTCGATGCGCCCGCTCAGATTCCGCGCCAGTAACTGGTTGAGGCGATTGCTGTGCGACTTTTGCGTTTTTTATTATTATAAGAAGAAATTTGGTCAGCAATAGGGTTAATGACGTACTAGTCCTAGTATAGCCCCGTATCATAATTAGTTAGAAGCTTAATTGTCTTGCTATTCTTCTTATTCACGCTGAAGACAAGTATAACAGCTTCGTTATTCATATTGAGTTAGAGTAAGTTTGTAGGTTTCTTCAAGGTTATTAAATAAGTCTAAAAGCACACTCTAAATCAATATAAATAAAACCGTTAGTTTTAATAGTTCTTATTTATACGGAAATTTATTATAGTTCTCTTTTTGAACTGATGCCTACGTCATCATTCTAGCACCTCATCTCTCACCAGTGTCTGGGAGTTCATCCACACTTCCTCGACGCATAGCAGCTCTTCCCCCTACGCAGTAGCCTGCAACTTACTATAATATATCTCCAAGTTGTGGAAATGAGATAGTAACGCGGTTTTCCCAAAGCGTTATAATATAAGACTCTTCAAACAGAACGTATATAAGTTATTAAAGTCCCAACGTAGTAGACAACGATTTGGCCCCCTTTCTATGAAGATGGACGATCGATTACTTTACCTGCAAAGTATTTGAGGGATATTTTTTCGAGATTTTTTGTTTACATACGTTGGGGCTCTTGCAGCTTAAGGACCTCGTATCATTAATATGCTTGATACAGTCGTAGCTACACCCTTAGATAAAATAAACCATTACGATCTTATTAAGAAACTTAAAGAAGCCTACAAACTTATTCTAACTCACTAATAAGACAGATAGACTTTAATTGAGTTCTCATAAAATGAGGGTGTATATTCCAAAGTCTATTTGATAAAATATCTATAAAATAGATGTCCTAGACTGAAGTATGTAATTGCCGGTGGTAATCATAAGAAAGAGACGGCAGGAAATCATGAATACGTCTTCCGGTCAGTTTTCGCTCTCACTGACATTGTTTAGCCGGGGTCCCACGACCAGCTGATCGCCACATTTGGGGCCCACCTGACCCATATACCGACCTATGACGTAGCCGACAACAATAGGGCATTGTTCTTTTATATTTGCGCCAACATCAGGAGTTCCTCAAGGTAAGTTCATTGACATCTAACTCATTTTAACGGAGAATACTTTTTGCGAATGATCTTTGGTGTGATTACGTTTTTTCTCTGTGATTCTTTTCACACACCTTGTTATTCATCATCATTTTTTCATTTTTCCACGAAAATCCGTCAAGTACGTGTCCTGTATAGGCACAATGAAGGGTTTCCTATAGTTGACAAACGTTCACTGTTTTTTGTAATTTTGTTATTTTTAAGTTGGCAAACAAGCAAACAGCTCTCCTGATGAACAGTGTTCACCGCTTTCTATTGAGGTTTGTAGGGGCACTACCAATCCGTTACCGGCTTCAAAGAATTTTTAAACGCCTGCTTGAATGACCCCATAACGTAGTACAGAAGGAAAATCCCTTAATGCATGCATAAACATTTTAAAGAACTGAATATATATTTAATCGAAAATAGTTTGTTTCTAGAATAAATATCACAGTGCTGTTACTATATTCGTCGCAATGGCATGCAAGGTAACTGAGTCCGAAACCAAAAGACGTGGTCTGATTTATTAATTTTAAGTATTAGGAAGTTGGCCGAATTGTAGGCCTGTACAAATGTCAAACAATAAAATTCTTGTGGCAACTCGAAATCGCAATTTTTTCGCTTAAATAGACAACTTTTGCTCAAAAACAATCAATATCCCACAATTATCGTTTATTTTTATTCAACGTTTTTTAAATTTCGTTCTTTAAGTTCGCGCCAAAAACTAAAGTTTTCTCGTTCTTGTTTTAAAATAGAGAAACACCATGCACCGCGCAGCCTCGTCATTTTTGTATTAACACACATAAAAAAGCGGGAACGTAAAGTTTTTAATTCGATCAATTCCAGCCAGTATGATCCAAGGAGGTCGTGCATCGAGGCAGTATATCCGAACAGTAGTGAACAAAAAAGTAGAGGAAATGATAAATAGTTGTAGTTAATCCAGCGTTATCGGTATAGCAGCGTCCCGTGCGGTCCAAAAATGAAAGATGGACGTGGTTCAGTAGATAACACTTCTTAGTAATGGCTTTCTGGACTGTGGAGTAGTAAAATTTTTAATATAATATAGTTTAACATTTTTACGTAGTTATTGGTTTTATTGTATAATACGGTGGTTGTCTAAGACAAGTCCGCTGTCTTAACATAGGTTGAGTTTTTGAAAGTACTTAAATGCAGGGGCATATTCAGTGACAGCAGTAAAGGGTCGATTAGTATTAACAATAATACCTAATATTTACTGACAGAAAAACTTTGCAGTGAAACTACACCGTGAGCCTTCTCTGTATGGCGAAATGAATTCTTCTGAAGCTCTATTCCATCTCCTTTATATCATCTCATCCCTCTATAAAATCACGTATTGCTATAAGACAGACCAAATCCTTACAATGCTTTGAAAATACTTGTGTGTATATATAGTTACATTGTTTTTGTATTTATATGCTCTGTGTTTACTTATGATTATTAATTAACACCATTAGTTCTAAAAATCTATTAATCTTTGCCAAGGGATCGCTTTTTAGCGATTAGGCCGCCCATTGTAGTATCTGTCTTGTGCATTTTACTTCTTCTGTCTGTCTATACTTTGGTGTGCAATAAACCTACCTACCCTTTACCTCTTCCACTTTATCCCATCCGCATTTATTCCATCCTAAATCTGACAACCCGTTGGCTTCGCCTCTGGTGTTGCAATATTGTTGCAATCTTGTCTATAGGCTACAGTAACTACTTTCTCTTAGGTGGGTGGGTCCTCTGCCGTTTCCCAGCTTCGAAATAAAAACAATGAAATATATAAAAAGCATATCTCTAAGTGTTGGTCTTCCTATGGCACGGAAACCTTCCAATACTCCGGGACATTACTCGTGGTCGAAAACACCAATGGCAATACCTAAATAGTCTTTATTGTATTACATCAACATAAAAATAGGACACATTTTCTTGTTTAAGACTATAAGATAGTACATGAGCGTCCTTATTGCTTAAAGCAATATCTCGCAGGCAACTTTTGTATGGACAAGGATCTTATTTATTTTATTTCTTACTAAGTTTTAATGAAAAAAGTATTTAATTGAAATCCATTGTTTGCTCCTTGAAACTTATTTTGATTATTCGTTTATTAATTAGGTCAAATTACTAATTAGTCACACCTAGATTCTACTAACCTCACTTCGATTTCACACACAACTTAACGCGACCTGTCCGTCTTATCAACAGTCATTAAATTTAAATACGTGACTCATTACCTTTGTTTAATAAGTTTTTATTTCTTATTGGTCAAGGCATTCGCGTCTCCAATAATTTGAGTTTAAATACTGGGAAAGATTTTGCAAGGTTTAAGCAAATTATTGAAACATCTTGATAGAGTTTGGAAAAAATCATAAAGAAAAATTATATTATATATTTATTATATACCCATCAGCTATATTAATATTATAGCTGATAGGTATACTGTATTACCTAGACCAAAATCTTTATTAGATAGATTACCTTGCACCTGAGTGCCATGCATACATGCATTTGTGTCGTATTGTCCTCCGAGGCGCCAGCTGCTGGTCCCAGACAGAAGAACAGCGCTGGTCTTAGCGGCTAGCATTACGATGAGTCCCGAGTCTTTGATGCCTTTGTTTTATTTTTCTCGATATTGTTAAAGTGTTTATTTGTCCTAAATAAAACAATCCTTTCTATCTTCAGACTTTGCGCAAAAGGGCGACTCGGCCCTGCTTGAGTCGTTCCCGCTAGTGTTTCCTCTTCCAAATTTTCAGTCGACCGGTCCGAAATAGTGGTCGCTGCGTGCAGCACGCGTCTCATTGGCCGTGCAAATTTTGCAATGGCCGCTTAACTGTCATCGCGATGCTGACCGATAACTAGTCCAAATACCATCGGAAAACTACTGTATTGTTCCCTAAAACCGTACCTTGAAGTACCAAATGTGTCCCGATGAACAAATGAAGTCTTACGTTCACTAATTTCCGCTTGGTTCGTTAGTTGCGAGGCGGCATCATGTTGAACTGAGAGTCAGGGTTTGCGTCGGCTGAGTAGCCATCCATATCGGTCTAAGTATTTTGGAGCTTTCCTAAGTAGGTATTCTTCTTCTATAATATTATTGACTATACCTACGACACTCTATGATGGCTGGTTTGACGATTGCGCTCTCATGAAGTTTCATATGTGTTAATAACTGAGTTTGAATGAGCAAATTGCACTTCTTTCTTAATGTTCAATAGTGATGTGCAATAAGTTATAAAATATCGGTTATTACTTCATACACTATTTTTCTTTTTACTTATTTCACATAACCATTGTAATATGTCAAAACAGCCATCATAGCGTGCTGTAGATATAGTGAGTTTAATTATTTAAAAGCAGATTGTTTTGACAAGAAATATATATCTGTCACGTGATATTTGTATGTACATGATTACAAAATTACTCAATAATAAAGTAACTCCATTCATTCATTAGTCCCAGTTAAGGCTCGTCTATGACAAATGTTAGTAAATGTTGAGTTAGCGCGCCTGCGCCCGCGCCGGCGATCTATCGATATCGGCTAATTGTCTCGGTATGTGTACGTGCTTTTACGAATTAAAGAGATGTATAATTTAGTGTTTCGCCAATGTGTCGATAAATATGTAGTGTTACTATACATAAGCTAGTCAAGAATTGAGACGATTTCACAAGCTTCTACCGACAAGAACTGAGGTCTTAAATTTTATGATGGTGATGATTGTTGACGTAGTAGGTATTGCAAAAAACTTATTTAAATGTTGCTGTGACTGTTTGTATTTGAACAACAGCTTTTGCCTGCGGCTTCCCTCGAGTTAAAATCCGGGATAAGCAGTAATCTATGTGCTATTCCAGACTATAATCTATTGCTGTGTTGAATTTCACCCAAACCCGTTTTGCCTTTCTGGAGTAATTGAGACACAAACATCCATCCAAACTTTCATTTGACATAATATTTATATAGTTAAATAAATTTAAATACGAAAATAATAGTCTTTATTAAACAGAATATTTCCATTTTTCAATCTGGATGAAGCAGCCAAAGTGATCCATATAATTGAACGTAAACTTGAATCATTCGATGTCATTGAATGTTATAATAACCTTATAGTACTACCTTTCTACCATATTGATTCAATTTGGTCAAAAGATGCACGTTACATCGCGTTCACGACGAAGGTCTTACAAGATTTTTATATTCAATGTGCAATTTATTAACAAGGACATATAAATTTTCTCTCACAAAGAATAAAATAGTCTCGTATTCACCACTTTTCTAAATAAATTAGTTTCTCAAACTTAGGTTATAGATGATGCATCGGTGAATGTTTATTATCGATAATTACGATAGTGGACATCTCATCCCTATCTTGTATCGTTATTTGTCGACTATACCGCCTTAGTCCCGTGTATCCATCACTGGGCTCAGCCCGCCGACGTTTAATAAGATAAACGCGCTACCTTATTAACAACGAGACGTAAGAGCAAGTCTGCTTATGAGATTGTGAAAGAGTTTGACCCAACAGGACTCTCCATAAGCATGGTCTATCTCAATGGGAAATCTTACACGATGGGTCACGCACAGCGGTTCCTTAACCATGATGGCAAACACAAAACTATATCAAAATGTCTAAAAAATATTTCAAAGTTTCTGGGGCGTTTTTTGATAAAATGCAATTGTTTCATACCGACAAAGAACGCACACATGCACGTCGTAAGACGTAGTTTATTGCCTTCTATGATTTAGGAGTTCTTTTGTTTACTTTGTGTTTAGAATTTGTAATTCAGAAAACATGCTTTGGTTATCGTACTTGTTTTATGGCTGTCATTAGTGTCGAACTAATCTCTGTTGTTATTGAATTGCGTCGAGGCTTGCTAGATGTTCGGATTAACTCGGTCCTGTGTTCTATTGTACAGTTTAGTATAAAAAAATGCCCCAACGAAGGGATGAGGCAGTCAAGCGACGATTACTAGCAAAACGTGTGTAGTACTTTCGATTAGCAATATAGTGACGGACGTTTCGTGTGTAATTGAATCGTGCAATTTATACAGTGTGAACTGGTTGCATCCAGTTGTGTTTGTACCTGTTTTATACGTCTTTGGGCAGTTCTAATAAACTCTATAGTAATTTCAACGGCATTTATTTTAATTACAGTCCTGTAGCTCGTAACACTATTCTTAAGTTTTCATAGCCTAGCCACATAGATTGTTTATGTTAGTCGTCTCTGCCAAAACCCTCAATCTGTGCGATAAGCCAGGACTTAGCCTATTTTTATTCCATATACAATAATTAGTGTCGTTATCAGTATTTTTCTAATAGAAAGGTTGGAAAAGCAACAACTTGATTGGAATGGCGTGATATCACTGCCAGTTGAAGATAGGTCTATAAATCCATCATTAGGCCTGTCCTTTTGTGTAGCAGTAAAGCGTGGTCTGTACTAAAACGACACAAGCAAAAGCTGTATGTTACTGAGACGAATATGCTGCGGTGAATCTGTGGAGTCACGCAGAAGTACCGCAATACAAAACTCCAGCATCCAGTTAGTGAAATAGCAGACAAACTGCAAGAGCCACCTCTTCGCTGGTACAGCCACGTTTTATGAAGATCCACTAGTTATGTGAAATATCTAATGCTAAATCATTTTAATTGTTGTAAATCTTGCGTAATAATATTATGAATAGTAGTTCCATTATCAATTCAAAGGTGCGTAAAATTGTATATTGTGACGCAAATCGTGACGTCACAGCTCTTTATTGTGTCAGAGTACACACCAGTATCGGCCATTTTACGTAGTGTGGGATTTAGAGACGATGCATTGACGAATGAAAGACATACCTATAAACCGTCGATGATTCACGTTCGTAACTTAAAATAACTATAATTATAATTATTATACCTAAATAGAGTACAACCTTGATAGAACAAATCTGAGGGAGATTATGTAATATTCGTTATACCAAGAAATTCGTTACATCGAGGTTTCTTATATAGAGGTTACTTTGTTGTAAGGATCCCAGAAACATAAAAGGACACAATCACGTTGTCATGAACGTAGTTTAAAACGTTAATTTATCATATTATTTTAAATTCCAGGATTTTCTTACGATAAACGATTATTATGGAAGCTGTCATGATATGAATAATTCTTATAAGATGGATTGATTAGATACTTTATGCAAAAGTTGTAAATAACAACAATCGTTATACAAAGATTAATTATACTTTCTAATCTTTCAATTTATGTTTTGCAATTATTGAAAATTCGTTATAGTGAGATTTTTGCAAGTGTACTCATTATGTAAAAGTATTTATATTTTGTATTAAATTTTACGGCCGGTTCTAGGGGATTTCTAAGAATTTGTTAATTCGATAAAATCGTTATATGGAGGTTCGTTGTAATAAGGTTTCACTGTATATACAGCGTGTTTCATTTCAAATGACAATAAATCATAATTTTAGCGGTCGTACTACATTAAAAATTTTTGGTACTATTAAATCAATCGTAATGTCAAAATAAAAAAAGCAATTTCCGAACAAATTAATTACGAAAAAAAAAAAAAAGGGAATAAAAACAGAACATCTTGTAAATATTGGTTCGCGAGCGAGAGCGTAAGAACAACTTCCGCGTTAATGATGAACAGACGAACTGGCAACATAATACATTGGTCACTAACCTACCGATTTAGTCACAATAACTAATACATGTTGTAAAATTCTGAAATGAAAAATGAGGTCCTGTGGCTAAACCAAAGAAGCTACCTTGATTCGTTTTTTTATTTGGGCAAAGTATGTCATGAAGAAAACGTGGTCTGATTTATTATCATAAGGTCTGAAACACGCTGTATACACGACGTCCCGTAAAATCGTATCTATTCAGCGAAAGAATGCAATAACATGCTAACAGCAACAGAGGTAAATAATTCTTTCACTAAATAAAAAGCTGTAAGCTTACCAACAAAGGGCCTACGCTTCCACATATGGTAATTTTCAGGTAACCGATTTTCTGCTACGTCACTGTTCCTTATTCCAAATTTGAATTTCAAATAACTTTCGAAGTTCAAAATAACATAGCACTTGGAATTTAAGTGATAAGTGGATGAAGAAGTCATGTAACATAAAAAGAAAATTATAACTTTTGCAATTATCCATATACATTAATGACGCTAAAATTGTCTCATTGCCGGTTCCTATATCTTACCGAACGTTTATTGGCCTAACTGTCAGTTTAAAATTCACATAAGCTACAAGTGATCTCAAAAATCAACAATAAACAAACAGAGAGATAAAAAAAATAAAAAATGATTTTTTGATATAAGTACCGTATATACATTTAGATGCATTAGTAAAAAGCGGTTATTTTGACATTACTAACAGACACTTTTTTATTTGTATACATATAGCGATTTTACTTGTCTAACTATTTCATATATACATAAATAAAATTCCAGTGTCTGTTTGTAATGTAAAAAATCAGGGGGTATAATTCTAGAAAAAAATCTCTTTCTGTCGGTTTACCTGCCCGCTTGATATTCCGTCTAATGTCTGAAACGGCTGGACCGATTATGACGGGAGTTCCACTGGCAGATAGCTGACGTTATAAGGCGTAACTGAAACTACTTTGTTATAGGATTCTAAAAAAAAACTCGGACGAAGCCGCGGGCACAGCTAGTCAATTTCTATAAATCTAAAGTACCTACGGTCCAACATGACTTGAATTTTGTGGCGACCGCGACCCCCCGCTCGCATTATAAGGCTCTATAATAACCTTTGCGACGATGACGTATCGATTTAATGTATTAAAACGTTTTTAATGAAACCTCTTTGTTATGGTAATAATTGGGTGAAAATAGTTAATGATAGCCTATCAGTTTTTTCAAAGGTTTTTAAACGTCCATCACTATGCGATGAGTCAAAAACTAAATATTTACATACATACATACATGAATATTGTGACGCCTGTTTACTATTGGGGTAGGCAGAGGCGATTGATCTCCCTCTGCTACGGTCCTGACAAACACTTCTCGTTTCATCAACTTTCATTAATCATGCTGTTACAACTTAAGTTTCGAAAAAAAACAAATTCCACCTGCATATTTGTAAAAACACTTTATTACCTGTCAGCATTTGAACTAATTGTAATTATTTTATGATCGTCTTCTTTTGTTTACTCATTTATTGGCATGCGTTTCTAGAGGCCAGCCCATTGCTTCCTTGTACTCGTTTATGGCGGCTTGCAGCTGAATCATTTGCCAGGTGTTGAGGATTACGTTGACTACGATGCGGGCATATATTTGTATTTGTGAGGTATAAAATGACGGACTGAGAGGGCAGTTCAGCAACAAATCGGGAATCTAATAGTGACAGACTTTGCGCGTTTTATTGAATCACGACCTTCTGCATTACGTTTGGATTTGTTGTGTTTGGTTATATAGGTATTTATACCTGTGTTATTTGTAAATCGTGGCAATAAACATGATAATAATTCCAACGACATTTTTAATTCGAGTCAACCTAAACTCGTAACAATACATACACGTTTATTTAAACTACTTTTTATCTGACCCTTCTTAAAAATATCTTCAATTTGATCATGGTGAGTACGTCTCGGTCTACATAAACTAACTAAATATTTTTTTTAAATAATATCTACTAACCTTTTTCCATCTTTGATTTTAAATATGGCTTCACATGGTCACCCAATATGGCTTCACATTCGCTTAATGTTTTACGACCTAAGGTAAGGCTTTATCTATAGTAATATTATAAAGAGGAACGATTTGTAGTTTCCTGTGTTTGTAACGAATAAACTCAAAAACTGATAAACCGATTTTAAAACTCTTTCATCATTCGAATCCTGATTAATATAGGCTATATAATAATTAGGGATCCCGACCTAAGTTCAATAATGTAACTCAGTAATCTAAACAAAATACTTGGCGCTGGAATCGGGATCTACGACTTTGATGAAATTTGATGCATGTTTGACTGAGTCCGGGGTGGTTTAGGTTCATAATTAGACCCGGTAGGTAGCGCTGGGATCGGTCTCTATATCGGCAAATACTCCACCTGGCTCTGGGCTCTTTTGACGCCTCTTACGACAGGCCACCCTGCCTCAGGAAATTGTATTGTAACCCTTGTATGGCTACCACCTCTGGTCTAGAGTATGCTCCCATAACAACCTTGTGTACTAATATTAGTAACCAGGTTCCAGTCCCCCTTTAAACAGCGACAGCACATTGGTAGTTTGGTGTTACAAAGGTCCGGGGGCGACGGTAACCGCTTTCAATCAGGTGGACCGTCTGCTGAAATGATGCAATAAAAAAATTAAAAGTGCGTATTAACCGCGACATTTTGCTTCATTTTTATTTAGATGTTTCTTTGGCACTAACAGTTTTGTCTTCGGTGATCACCACAGCTACGAAAAGTGGCCGCAATGTCGAAATAAAAATGAAATTGCCACGCTTAAAACCGTATAAAGGTAGTTTTAATTTTTCAAGCTTTTATTTAACCTGCAATGGATGTACCTATTATATAATTTCGGGTGGAATTGCAAGTTAAAATTGACCAACTTCCCGGTTTCCGATTGAGCTGAAATTTTGCACACATGTGTATATCGCGTGACAATGCAATAATATGGATACCATGGAGCTGATCTGATGATGGAGTCGGAAGGTGGTCACAGGAACTCCTATGCTAAACATGATAGACCCGTTGTGTTTGGGCTCGGTTTACTTGTCTTGGCTAGCACTCTGCTGCTACATGTTATCGAGGATCTCACAAGCTTGTATTTAAAAACCTTTTTACTTGTGTACGAAACTCATGAAAATGCTACTACAATTGAAAATTGTTATTATGATTTTATAAAATACATAACATTATCCTAAGATAATTCATTTACAATTTACATTATTTATATACCCGAAGTAATTTATATGGAAATTAAGCAGCTAAGTACCTACATTTAGTTTTTAGTAGTATATTATAAAATATTATTATGTTATTATAATAACGTGATTTATAATGTGTTAGATTATCTTTTAGAGATAACTTCTAGGTGTTTCCAAATACTTGTATTTTTAATTTTTAACATTGAACAAAATCCAGTATTGATTTTTTTGTTGTTATTGCTACATTTTAAAACATTTGTGATGATTTGAAAACCATTTTTAGAATTTTATTTATTTCGTTAAGGTTCTTAGGGGTAAAGACATAATGATAGTGAGAGTCTGTTATTTTTTTAAAATTTATTTAGTAATAAAAGTAATATCAGCCCATAAATGTCCCAGTGCCTGGCTCGGGCGTCCCATGGGGGGAACGGAGAGTAGCTTGTTAAAGGCGGCTTGGCAGGTTTGACACATCGGTTATTTCGATGTGCAGGTTGCATTACGATGTTTTACTTCACCGTTGTTAGCACGTGGTAATTGTAACGAATGCACATTAGATCAGAAAACTGGCTAAGTGGTGCATGTGTTCCGGTCAGGATCGAACCCGCGCCATTTTGAGTTTGGGACGCGTGCGCTACCCATTACGCTACCACATTTTATTATTTCTTCAAACAAATACATACATAATATTTATATAACTATGTCTTAAAACCCGAAAAGGTTTGACGAATTAAAAATAAACGCCGTTGAAATTACTATAGAGTTTATTAGAACTGTACAAACACGTATAAAACAGGTATTTGTACCTGTTGTACAAATATAACTGGATACAACCAGTTCACACCGCACGATTCAATGCAATTCAACAAGCGCAAAGTCCGTCACTGTATCGCTAATCGAAAGTACTACACACGTCTTACTCGTATCGTAATCGTCGCTTGACTGCCCCCACCCCTCCGTTCGGGCATTGTTTTATACTAAATTGTTTAATAGAACAAAGGATCGCGTTCGCCGAGTTAATCCCGCACACCCGGCAAGCTTCGACGGCCATAAACAAGCTCAATAACAATAGCATGTGTTTCTGGATTAAAAGTTCTAAACACAAAATAATTCATAAATCCAAGAAGGCAATAAACGGAGTTTCACGACGGGCAGGTGTGCGCATTTCTTTGTCGGTATGTAACAATACTTTATTTCTGCCATATACATATATGTACGTTTATCCGTGCAGGAACGGAGAAAGAATACAATTTCCTGCGGCCGGGCGGTCTGTCGTAGGAGGCGACAAAACGACTCACAGCCAGGTGGCATTTGCCCGACTGGATGGCTACCACCCCTGGTCTAAAGTATGTCGCCATAACAACCATGATTTGTGTTCCGGCATTAGCGACCAGGTTCCAGTCTTCCTTAAGAGAGCAGCAGCACATTTGTAGCACCTTTGGTGTTCCAATGTCCATAGGCGATGGTAACCGCTTTACATAAAGTGGGCCGTCTGCCTGTCTGCTACTCTCCTGCAATAAAAAAAAAACTACATACAGGTGATGAGTATACAGTGTGTTATTAAATTAATTGATTTATAAACACACTACATATTCATCCATATTAGATTAACCTAAAAATAATATAAACATACATAAATCAATTGCTGTTCGTTCGTCTCGCTAAAACTCGAAAACGGCTGGACTGATTTGGCAAATTTTTGTTTTGAATTATTTGTGGAAGTCTAGAGAAGGTTTAAAAGGTGAGTAAATATGAAAAAATGCTTAGAATAAACATAGTAAAAACAACAATTTCGCATACAAATAATTCTGAAATTAACATGAAAGCTATTAACTACCAAAATATTTTTTCTTCTGTTGTTATGCATGATCTAGCCACTGAGCTATCACACCTTATAATTACATTCAAAGAGTTAACAGACAGCTAGTTTCCTAGTAAAGGAAATGAAAGTACAATAACATAATAGCTGTTGTACCAATTTAACTTATTATAATAGGACAGATCTTAAGAGAAACTACGAATCATTGAGCGTGGGCGGCAACATCGTGGCTTGAGCTATGAGATGAGTATATTTGATTGATTGAATTATAGTGTTAACATTTGAAATTGGGTATTTGACACGTATTACAATAAATTCTAAAATAGTATTCATATAAAGCAGCAAGCGTCAAAATATCTTGTCATCATCTTACTTGCAAAATAGTTCATTATAGAAATAATTTTTATTATTTTTTAAACAATAATTATTGAGGTATTTGACTCATTAAAATCGTCTGAAAAATCAAGTAGGCTATGACATTTTGTACGATAATAAACATTGTCTTAGTTGATTTTACCGTCAAATTCCCAATTAAGAAATTAATTATTTGATGATTTAAAAACTGAAAAATAAAAATTAACAAATTGGTTGAAGAAAAAAGAGTTCAATTGAAAATGTACTGTAAATCTACTGATCAAAAAAGCGACACAAAAAATAAACACAAAAATAAAAAGAAATAAACACATAAATCTAGAAAACTAAGCATGCGAGAGAATGAGATAAAATACTTAATATTTCATAATTTAAACACTACGCTCATAGATAGAGTTGGAAACGTTTTGAAGTTTTTCGTTGATACTTCAAATTTCGTGTTTTAAACCTTAAATCTGTACTAATATTATAGAGATAAAGTTTGTGACGTTGTAGGGGTGTAATCTCTGGATCTACTGAACCGATTTTGAAAATTCTTTCACCAGTGAAAAGCTACATTATTCCTGAGTGACATATGGTATATTTGATTTTAATTAAAAATAAGTACTTTATTTAGTTTGTTCTGATGCTCAGGAAAGTGGGCACGGGTCAGCTAATATATTATAACGATATAATATATGAACTGTGACGTCACGAAATTAAGAATCCCTCCCACCCCTGTGAACTGCACTCACACAATTTTTTTATACTTCAAATATCGAAGACTATACAGACAAAAGTGCAGTTTTACACAAGGGACAAAATCTTCTTTTTATCTTGATATGTAAAAATGAATGTCTCTCTGTATGTCCTCTATAGAATCCGATTTTGATGAAATTTTGTGTGTGTGTGTTTGAGTGGGTCCCGGGATGGTTTAGATTCACAATTGAAGACGTGAGAGGATGAAGGTGAAATGTCGCATATTCGGTTTTTTGCTTTTTTTGCGTAGATGAAGGTTTTAAGTCGATACCAAATGACTGCAGACCTTAGACCATAGATATAAGGCATATTAAAAAAAATAAAAGTTGAAAAAGGTTTTAAGTTCAGTTCAGTTTAAAGTAAAAGTAAAACTTTTATCTCGATTTACTCAGAATTGGAATTATGCGACCTTCATCCACTCACGTCTTCAATTGGAACCTATAGGTGGCGCTGAGATCGGGTTCTAGAATCCTCCTAATCACCTGGAGCGATTTTGGTGATTTTGTTTTTGTGTCATGTGTTGTATCGATTATTGGTAAATTAGATTTAATGTGTGAAGTCTGTTTAAAATATAAATGTACGTCTTTGTGACATATCATCAATAAAAGTATATACTGCAAAATGGTCTTTTCAATAAAACATGGCGCAGTCGCGAGTTTGTTTTAAAATATTAAATTTAAAGTGTAAAAATGTCAGAGAATATAAAAATACCACCAAATTTCGATATTAAATCTACAAATGCTAAAAATGAATGGCGTCTATGGCGGCAATGTTTTGAGGACTACATGATTGCACGAGATTGTGAGGCGGCCAATGACCGAAAAAAAATTGCATTGCTACGAAACATTATGGGCATCGAGTCTGCCAGAGTTTTGTCAACATTTACTATGGAAGGTAAGGAGATTGGAAATTATGAGGCGTTGTTAAAAGCCATTGAAGTCTATGTCAATCCAAGGTCAAACGAAGTTTTTGAGAGGTATAAGTTTAATAGTCGCTTACAAAAGCCAGGGGAGACGTTTGATAATTTTTTGACCGATTGTAAAAGCCTTCTGCTCACCTGTAATTATAGCTCTAAAACGGAGAGGATTGAGGATCAAATTTTGAGAGACAAAATTGTGCAGGGTATATCTGATAAGTCTCTTCAAGAAAATTTGTTGCGAATAGAAAACTTAACACTTCATAAAGCAACAGAATTTTGTCGTGCTAGTGAACTTAGTAAGTCACAAGCAAAGGAGATGAACCCAGACATTGAAATTGACAATGTAAAGGTGAACAAAAGGAGAAGTATGCAGAGAAAGTATGTACAGAAAAATATAAGTACACAAAAGTTTAAATGTAGGCGCTGTCAACAAGTACATGGTCAACGGGAGTGTCCAGCCTTTGGGAAAAAGTGTGCTAAATGTGGTATAAAAAATCATTTTGCAGTGAGTTGTAAAGTAAAGCAAAATAAAGTGCAACAAGTTAAATGTGAATCGAGTAATAAGTGTGAAGATTCCTCCGAATATAGTTTTTTCTGTGGCGTTGTAAATTGTAAAGATAAGTCAAATTGGACTGAAAATATTTTGATTGAGAACCAGATTGTGAAATGTAAGTTAGACACAGGAGCAGACATAAGTATTATGCCATTACAAGTTTTCAAAAAAATAAATAAAAATTTAAATTTAAAATTGAGAGAAACAAGTGTAAATTTAGAATCATTTGTCGGAGAAAAAGTGAAACCTTTAGGTATGGTAAATCTATTGTGTAAATTTAAACATGTAGAATCTTATGAGAATTTTTTAATTGTTGAAAAGTGTAATACAATGTCATTAGGATTGTCAGGGTGTGTACATTTAAATTTAATAAAAAGAATAAATGTTGTTAATAACCAAATTAGTGATAACGAGAAAGATAAATTTATAAATCAAAATTTAGATGTTTTTGAGGGTATAGGAAGATTGCCTGGTTTTGTAGAAATACCAACTAGAAATATAATTGAACAAATTTGTCACCCATCTCCAAGGTTACCGAATTGTTTGATGAAACCATTAAATGTTGAACTTCAAAGATTGTTGAATCGGAAAGCTATTGTAAAAGTTGAACAAATACATAATAATGCATGTGTAAACAGAATTGTAATTGTAGAAAAACCAAATGGAAGTGTAAGATTGTGTTTAGATCCGTGTGATTTAAATAAATATATTGTAAAAAAACCAAAAATTTACCCACTTTAGAAGATTTAGCGATGAAGTTAAAACATCATAAGTATTTTCTGTCTTAGATTTGAAAGAGGGTTTCCATCAATAATTCTTAGTAAAAGCTCATCTTGGAAGTGCTGTTTTGCAACACTGGGTTTACAGATATTTATTTCAATTATTTCAAGATATTTTAGAATTATTAGTCATCACATTTGCGGTGAAAAAGTTTCATAGGTATATTTATGGTTCTGAAGTTGATGGACAAACTGATCATAAGCCAATTGTTTCAATTATGAGTAAATGTATAAGTAAAATAGGCTCTCCACGTTTGAGAAGATTAAGATTAAAATTATTAAATTATAACCTAAATGTTCAATATGTACCAGGTAAGTTTGTTCATTTTGCTGATATGTTGTCAAGAAATTGTTTGAATATTACTGAACATGACAATGAAATGTTGCATATGGTACATTCTATTTCTGTACACTTGCCAATGTCACCTGAAAGAATATCAATTTTTAGGAAAGAAACAAATAATGATTTAACTTTGAATTTAATTAGCAATTATTATTACAATGGTTGGCCTGAAGAAAAGAAATTATCACAAATGTGTAAAGAGTATTATAAACTGAAACATGACATTTATTTTGAGTCTGGATTAGGTTTTTATCAACATAAATTGTTAGTACCTAAAGCTTTGAGGTTATATGTTTTAAAATTAGTACAAGATGTCCTTCATGTCCTTGTGAATATTCACAACATTGTGGGATAACTAAATGTTTAAAAAGAGCGAGACAATTATTTTATTGGCCAAAACTGTCCAAAGATGTTCATGATATGATTAAAGAGTGTCGTACATGTGAGAAATATAGACCAGCTAATATACATGAACCATTATTGTCACATAAAATCCCAGAACTTAGATTTTCAAAAATTGGTACTGATATACTGGATTTTAGAGGAAAATATTTTCTAGTAGTAGTAGATTATTTGTCACATTGGTTAGAAATTGTGCCATTATATGATAAAACTTCTAAATCTGTCACTAATGCTTTTCAAGAGATATTTTGTAGATTTGGATATCCTTTTGAGTTAATAGCAGATAACAATCCATTTAGTTCACAGGAGTGTTTAGAATATTTTAAGTCTAAAGATATAACTTTAATTACTAGTAGCCCACACTATCCTAGAAGTAATGGAATGGCTGAAAAAGCTGTCCATATTGCTAAAAATATTTTGATAAAATCTTATGAAGATAATGCAGACTATAGAAATTTTCTTATGAATTATAACAATACTCCTTTGTCTAGTTTAGACGTTTCACCTTCACAAATATTAAATAGTAGAAATATTCGAACATTGGTTCCCACTACTGCTCAGCTGCTTAAACCTAAAGTTCAGGAAAATGTTCATAAATTGTTAAATTTGAAACAATCTTTATTAAAAGAAAAGAAAAATTTATCTGTAAGAAAGAAGGAAACTAATTTTCAGAAGGGAGATAAAATAGTATATAAAACAAATAAAGAAAAATTTTGGAAAAAGGGGAATATCTTAAGAAAATGTAAAGAACCTAGGTCATATTGGATAGATAGAGAGTTTTGTAATAAACCTTTAAGGAGAACAAGTTACCATTTGAGAAAGTCTTATAGTAAAAATAAAAACTTTAATTTTTCTAAATATGTACCAAGTTTTGATGATGATGATGATGATTGTATTATTGTAACTAATAACAATAGTGAGAATATTTCAGTGTCTCCTAAGGTAAAACAACCTTTTGTAACTAAAAGTGGTCGAATGGTCAGTCTTTTAGGAATTCATAAAATAAGCGGTACGACGTTCGCCGGGTCAGCTAGTTGTGAATAAAATAAATCTAGTTGATTGTATAAGGCTGAAATTTGGAATACCCTTCTATTTAGGTACACTTGCATACTGCTAAGACGACTTTCTATATTGTAGCGTTTCAAAGATTTTAGTAAACAACAAAAAAATGGCATTTTTGCGTATAAAGTGTAATGCTATGTGCTAAAAATTAACAAAGAACACATGAACAAAGTGTCTTCTCCTTAATAAAGACAATAAGAAACGTGTTATTGGACACATTTTTAGTTTAAGTTATATCTAGTTATTTTAGGTCAGATTTAAATTACTCATTAGTCTTATTTCCTAGATTAGATTGTAATTTTAATGTTGTGTCACTAAGATACAACATTTTTTTTTTTTTTAAATTGCGTACACGCCCATTTGTTATGAATCCCTCGATATGTTCAACCGGAAACGACTATTTATTATAAACCAACAGATGAGTGTGTAAAATAACAATTACTATTATTGACTTCATCATAATTCATAATCGATCAAGATCTATAATCCTCAATGAATTGCCAATACCGCACACATAACTAAATAAATCGAATTCAATCAAAAATCATTCTTAATAATGAATGCTATGCATTAAAATTGATTACACACAATTAATACCTCGGTGAAAATAATAAATGTCAGTTGCTTTAATTCTTTAATGCATAAGGTTCCGTATATCGGAATATAAACAATGATATAAAAAACCGTTTATATCGGTTTTTTATATCTTATTTTTTTTTTAACCCGGATAATTGCCCCACTTATTAAAAAGCTTTATAATATGCAATATGTATATCAAAATATTTTGTAATTTGCTACTAACCTATTTTTATAAATATGATTGATATATAGTTCTTGAGTAAATCCTGTTTTATTCGACCTTTGAAAAAAGGGATAGTAGCCTAACGTTAAAAAATATCTGGAAGATTCTTGCTTCTTGCGTTAATGGACGATTTACTGTCATTTTTATAATATTTTATTTACCTTCCATTATTATTTAATTAGTTTGTTTAGGTGAAATCTTGCTAGGTGAATAAGAACTAGTCCTTTAGACGTAAAATGTAATAAATAGTGTACTTTAGACTTTAATGTATGCAGAAAAAACAAGTTGAATAAAAACATAATCGTAACAATAAAAATAATAATTACTTACATAATATAATTTTGCGCCGCAGAAGATTCTTACTTATGCAGACATAAAACGTGAGCCTAATCCTACTTGTTTTGTAGTTTGGCCTGCCAAACGAGCACTTCTAATTACAAACCAACGACCCAATATAGTATTTTCTTAAACAGGGCATGTATCTCACCAAGGCAACAGGGTTTACCCTACAAATACAGGTGAATTTTCACGTGGACCTCTATAGCTAAATCCGAAACCATGACCATGAAAACACTTAAAGGAATCCCGGGACCGATTATGATGGAAATTAAACCGGTATCATTCGATTTATAACAGGTAAACCAATTACCCTAGTCAGAAATCAAATAGTTGACTGACAAAAAGACTATGTACTGTATTTATTACACTAACCCGTAGTATATAAGTATAGCTTGTGAGGTAAATTTATGTGAAGGACTGTCAACGGCAAAATAGGGAAAAGGTTGCACGAAAAATCAATAGTCTTCTTTATTCTTCTTCTTACGAGTATATATACCTACTAGCTGACCCGACAGACGTTGTCCTGTCTAACTGTATTCAGTGTGAAAAATATATAGCCTACAACCATCTACGATTAATTCCTCGTCGAATGGTTGTGGTTTCATGCTGATCGGTCCAGTAGTTTTCGAGTTTACCTCGGACAAAGAAAACAAACTTTGCTTTTAATTTTTATATATATGTCGGAAGGAATATATAAATCGGATAATTGTTGATTGGATTTATAACGCACAATATTATTTGTTTACATTTTAATTGCTTCTAAAATTGTTAATTTAATTTGGTTTGATGTCTTAAATGTTTCTATACCTAAAAGATCGTTCTAACCTTTTTTTTTTTTTTTTTTTTTTATTGCAGGAGTTCAGCAGACAGGCAGACGGCCCACTTGATGGATAGCGGTTACCATCGCCTATGGACATTTGTAACACCAAAGGTACTACTAATGCGCTGCTGCTCTCTTGAAGGAGACTGGAGCCTGGTCCCTAATGCCGGAACACAACTAACTAACACAACCTAATAAAAGTTATGAATATTGTAACTTAATAAACGACCAATCAGAGCAGAGCATATGGCGGAGCGGGGTCAAAGACGCCCTCTATACTTGAGTAGTATCTACTTCGGTAGACGGAGGAGTTTTTGTGACACATTTGGTTGGTGGTAACAGGTCGAGTTGGACCTTTGAGTATTTTAAAGAAAGTATTGAAGCTTGGAAATATGAGCGGTGCCCTGAACCCGCTGCTCGGTCTAAACTATGTCATAATGTTGATCAAATCTAAATTAAAAGTGTATAAACCGTGGCTATTGTGTTTTATGCTCGCATTTTATCCTGATGACGCCCACTAAACCTGCAATAACTAAAGATGTCGTGAGAACGAGGCCGTTCTGCGATATATATATATATATATTATATATATATATATATATATATATAGATATATATATATATATATATATATATATATATATATATATATATATATATATATAAAATAAAGAAAAGTCAATTGCTTCGTTTGTTAGTCTGGCTAAATCTCAAAAACGGCTTGACAGATTTCATAGAAATTTTATGTGTGTTTGAATTGGGTCCCTGGATGATTCAGATTCACAGTTAGACCCGGTAGATGGCGTTGCAATCACGTTCTAGATTCTTATATTTACTACTTTTACCTCTCTCTCTCTCTTTTCATTCACCATATCCCAATTAATTGGGGTCGGCACAATATGTCTTTACCTTCTACACTCCTCTACTCTGACATACATCTTCTGTCACACCACAAATCATCACATCATCGTTCACACAGTCCATACATCTTTCTTTTGGTCATTTACTACGTTTACCGATAAAATAAATATGAACTCCAACAACTGCTTACGGAATCCTAATAATCGTATTCCATAGTGTGAATGAAATTTACCGGTACATTTTTTACCAATATACTTTTGCGGTTCTTTAACTTTAGTACTACGATTATAAACCTTACCAGTAAAGCAATTAAAGCCAATCCATGATGCATTTTCCATTTATGTTTTATGAAATAAGTTTGTTAATATATAATTGTGTAGTACTAGTCGATCACCCATCGATACAGATGATAAATGGTGTCGTGTCAGATCCGAACGGATTTGGTGTCGGTGACCAAGCTAAACTTGTTTCGTAAAAGTCAAATTTTAAGTTCATTCACCATTAGTGTTGCCACTTTATGTATCGATGTTGCAATATTAAGCTACGTAATTGAATTAAATCATCATTATCCTAAGATTCAATTTGCGGTAGCTTACGTAAGCAACGTAACGGAGATTGTCTCTTTTCTTTCACCTTCGTCCTATTATTTGGGGTTAGCACAATATGTCATTATGCTTCCTCTTCTATTTTAACATAAGTCCTCTGTCAGACCACTAATCTCACATTTTTTTATCGAATACATTCAAATACATAAAAGTATATTGGGTTATGGTATACAAACCTCATGGACTTATTCGTGCCGCAGAGTCAACACAGGAGAAGAAAGATGTGCAGTCGCACAAAATTAGAGCACTGTAGGTATAAGAAAGAAAGAAAGAATTTATTTGCAAGGAAAGCGATACAATGATACAAAAATATTTATACATACATTTTTTATGACATATATATTTTACACCGCATTTCCTACAAATGAGGTCGGCAACTCAGCTACATGCTGTGTTGGAGTTTCCTCCACCACAACGCTGATTTTCAGTGCCGACCCCGCCTCATTTATAAGTAAGACAAGCCAAGTCCGTACAAATTATTGCTAAAGTTATAAATAACTGGAGTGTATCACTTTTTATGGTGGCTGAATCCTTTATTAGAGCGTCCTTGTTTATGGTCCATTTCACAAATTGTTTAGGGTGCAATCAGTGTCGAATACAGGTTGATGTCAAAAAAGAACATCAAAATTTATTCAGAGTATTTACTTAGTACTAAATAAAGAATCATCAAATTGATCCTTTTTGTATGTCTGTTTGTGCCTGCTTTAGGATTATAAAAGAAATTTTGATAAAAAGTTCCAAAACTTCACGCCGAACATTATGCCCCCCGTTTGTAACAAATTACTAGTAATAGACTTTTCCTACACGATTAGGTATTTTAGGCATCTGTGACTAATATGGAAAGGGTATAAAGTACAATCAAACAATACAATTCAAAAGTCCCAAATATTCGTCCATTGGGGACGATCTGAAACGCTAGTTGCATATTTGTCTTGTCAAATCCATTTTTCATATATTTATTACGATGACTAAATTAAATAATCATATTTTATGTGTCTCAAAGTAATACTTGTAGGCTAGCAAGTGTGCACCGAAAATCAATGTTGTGGTGGAGTATCTTTGGGAATAGCTATATACTGAGTGCCACACTCAAATGTTGAAGTGCGGCATACAACTCCAAAGATGTATTATTTCATATTTTGTCTGCATGATATTTGGCAAATAAACAATTTCTTTTCAAACTATTTCAAATATGTTAATGATTCGATCAAGCCAATAATGTTCGACACCCCATAATTCTAGACTCTCAACATCGAACGCAACAAATATGTATGCATTGAAATATTATCTATGTTAATGTTTCAATGCACACACATTTTACATTTTTTACAGTACAATATTTTAAAACTAGTTGTAAAGCGTTGTCTATTCCAAAAACAATTTATGAATATGTATGTAGTATCTTTTAATTTTCCGCAATTTGATAACCTAGCCATAAAAAGATAATTTATAAGTTAAGCGATACTTAATCTGTTTCTCAAAAATAATGAAAAATATTCATGTAGTTATTCGTATTTAATACCAAATGATAATTTTTAACCTCAAGAACAGAGTTCAAAACCACCACTTACGGGTTATCAAATTAACAATTCACTGCGAAATAAGTTGAAATACGTTTTATTTTGATGTTTTGTATGCATTTATGTACATCCTGTAAGGCGCGGTGCGTCGCCAAGGAGCGGCGGTGGCCGACCGTGTCGACGCGGCCCGACACGGCCTTCTGGCGACATACGTCATATTACATTGAACATCCTGTTTCTAATAAAAATCAACTGATATATTTATGGTATTTATTTGAATTTTGAATACAGAATCTTGTTGAAGTTTTGGCGGGAATCTATATACTATAGATAACATACACTCCGAATTCTAAATTCAATTAGATTTAATATGCAAATGTTTTTTTTTTAAATTGCGTAGTTGGCAAACCGGCTGCGGCCCAATTAATGGAAAGTGGCTACCTTCGCCTATAGACCAGCCTTTATATTAGGATTAGGGAGAAGGATGGAATACCGAGTGGTTTTACTGGGTACTTCTTGCTTACGGTGCTAGTGCCACCCCAGCATGGTCAATCTCACATTCCCCAACGCGTTTCCCCCGTAGTGGACAGTCCTCAGACGAATTTCCCCACGTTAAAAAAGGTGGATCAGATAGGGGGAACGGGATAAAGAGGATTTTTCAAATCATAATATTTTTCTTTTGAATTTTATTTCTCTGCATTATCTCTTACCAATCACTTTAAGCCGATTCTGGAAAAAAATTTAAATAATTGAATTACATGAAAATGAAAAAAAAAACTCGAAAAAGCAGTAAGCGTTCACACATTTCAATACATTACACTTCTATAGACGCGATTATCTATTATTAGTTAAGGCATTTTATTAATTAATTTTTGTCGAATTTTTCAATATTTATATTTTTTATGTCTGTCAGTTAGTTCGGGATTCACGCAAAAAATATTGGACTGGTTTCGATGTGGTTTTCGTTGACCGACAGTAAACTTCCGGACTTAAAATCTGCTGTACTTTGGATCCCGGGCATCCCGCGGGAATTTTCTTGGGAGCGCTTTAAAATGACCAGATTGAAAATATTCTAATTTTGATGCAATATATTTACTGATTCAAATTCTCTGTTTAAAACAACTAATCATTGCTACCGAACGTGGACAAAGTCGCTGGCCTAGCGCACGCGTAGCCTCGCGAATCCTAGTAGAACAATATATACTCATATTATGTTCATAGGTAAGGTAATATTTTTCTAACTACACTACCTTGATACGCTTAAGCAGTAGGTGCGAGATGGTCGGCAGTGCCGCTCCCGCCGTCTAACTGTCAGTCACGGGTCGCTGCGTCTGCGCAATTAGATCGCGCGCCCACCCGTGACTTGACTCCGGTACACCAAAGCACCAACGCGACCGACCGATGACCGCCTCCCGGAATCACCGTCTCGTACCAACTTACAGATTCGAAATTAGAATGTGATATTTCTTTCTTCATATTTTTACAAACTTTTATTTAATTTAGTGTTTGTAAAGTATCTTTTTTCTATTAACTTAATATAATATTTTTGTTACGATTATTATATGAAAATTAAATACATTAACCAGTTTTAATTACAATAGACATGTATAATGCAATATTTTAACATCAGTCTTATTTCCTTTATAGCATGAACATATTAAGAAACTAAGTCCTTTTATTATAAACTCTATGTACATATTATTATGTTTTTATATAAATATTTATGAGTATTTTTTAGTTAATATTAATATGTATATATGATTGTATATATTTTAAACTATGCGCACTGAATGTATGTAAAATTATCTCCAGAAGGTTGTCTGCAAGAAATCGTTGTTAGCGATAAGACCGCCGTTTGTACTAGCTATATGATTGTTAACTCATGTGTATTATTTTCTTGAGTGCAATAAAGAATATTCTATTATATTCTATTTTACTTTTAAATACTATTGCAATGTGATATTTAAGGTATGGAAGAGCACGATCATCTGATACAATTAAAAATTGTTTAAAAGAAATCTAGTAACAGACTACAAATTGTGCATGTACTGTACTACATTGTATATATATACTAATGTACTAATATTTACCGGCGACTTCTTCCATGCTTGACAGGTAACGTATATTACAGTTATATAGCCAGTATTTCAATTCAAAGGGTATTTTCAGTAGCGCAACGGATTTTTTGGTACTATGTATTTTTAGTAAATGAATTCCGAAAATCCCCGCCTAAACTCGAAATAAGTAATGTTCCTAAAGGCATACATAACTACATTTGTTATATTAAAGGATGTTTTGTTGATTTTTATCCGTGCAGAAATGGAGAAAGAATACAATTTCCTGCGGCCGGGCAGCCTGTCGTAAGAGGCGACAAAACAACCCACAGGCAGGTGGGAGGGTATTTACCCGACTGGATGGCTACCACCTCTTGTCTAGAGTATGTCGTCCAAACAACCTGTAGTTGTGTTCCGGCATCAATGGCCAGGTTCCAGTCTCCCTTAAGAGATCTGCAGCTCATTTCTAGCACCTTTGGTGTTGCAAATGTCTATAGGCGCTGGTAACCGCTTTCCATCAGGTTGGCCGTCTGCCTGTCTGCTGAACTCTGTAATTTAAAAAAAAGACGTTTAACAAATATAGAAACTAACATATTAAGCAAGTCCTAATATCAAGTGGAGTCGGAGTTAGGAAATGGGGGAAATATAAAAAGTCCCAGATTATATTGTTTTATTATGTAGGTATACTAGTCGCGAAAACTTAAGAACATATTATGGGAACATTTGTTAAGTTCTGAAACCAAACCCAGGTCATCCCACTCCAGCCGAAACTTACTTAATTTTAAACACAATAATCAATTTCAATAAACGGAATATACTCGTTTATCTGTTATTGTCGTTTTCTCTTTCAAATATCTTAATCTAAATACACCTGCGGAATATTCCACGGGTAAATACCCTACCACTTAGCTGTGGGTAGTTTTATCGCCTCATACGACCGGTCGCAGGAAGTAGTGATCTCCATTCTTGCACGGATAATATGATTTAAATTCGAAAAATTTAAGAATTCTAATGGTATACGACTCTAAAGTTTACACGAGTAAAGTCAAATAGAAAGCCCTAGTATTGTATTACTAATTGGAATATAGTCCAAAAAAGTTCCACTCGAACACCTCCAGCGAATCCGTTTACTCAACAGAGAACAAAGCGAACGGATGGGCCCAGTTAACCGGCAAAATTTAAATTTCTATCAGAATAGCCGGCGAGAGGCACTGGCAATATCCGTTCCATTTTCGCAACATTACCCTGTTACTTCCATGCATCTGAATTCGGGGGCATTCGGCCATTTCCGAACGCTTCCGAGCGTAGCCATTCTGTGTTGATGAATAGGACACGCTGTTTCTATAATAACATATTCTTAATTTACTTTTAATAATAGTAGTCTAGTCGTCGTTACATCGATTAGGCGGTTTTTGGTAAAAAATTTAAAGGTGATATTTTTACCAGAGATGGAAAGCGTGAAAGTGATATTGAAAGGAGAGTAATGATAGATAATAAGGCGAATAGAGATCTGAACTCTTATAAACAGCCGGAAAGTGTCTGTAAACGCCTGGCGGCTAATGAAGGAGTGTTGGTACCAACACTAATGTATGGTAGTGAAAATTGGGTAATGTAGAAGAAGCATGAGAGTAGAATAAATGGAGTAGAAATGAGAGCTTTGAAGAGAATATGTGAAGTAAAGTTGAATGATATGCTATATTACAGCATGATAAGGGAACATTGTGGATTGAACGAAGATATAATAAATAACAAAAGTTGAGAGTAGAATGATATGGTGGTTTGGATATGTATAGAGAATGGATGAGAAGAGGCTGACAAACCCTGTTTATGACAACTGTGTGGGTGGCAGAGTTAGTACTGGTAGACCACAATCAAATCGCGCTGTGTTAAAGAATGTCTCGGTAATAAGCATCTATAATAAACGTATATAATTATGAAGAGATTAATGAATGTTGATGAAGCTAAAGATGTATGTCAGGATAGAAGCAAATGGAAATCCATCATCTCTGCCTACACCTATGGGTAACAAATGTAATAATATAGTTGTAATTATGTCTAAAATGGACGATACATACCTACAGGATATCGTGTGTTTTGAAGCAATAACCATTCTGTGTTTGTAGTAAAAATTTCAACATTTTCGAGCTATCGTAAGAATTCACTCCTTCTCTTCCTCATATGACGTCAGGAGATCTTAATTTGATTGAGGTTTATGTAACATGGGTCCTATTTACGCTCGTCTATTCGCTTGAATTAATTCTAAAACCTGAATATTTAAAATTTATTAGACATACATATCATGCAAAGTTATATTTAAATAAGAAAATTCTACATACATAAGCTATGCATTATCTATGCCAAGATTCGAAGCCAAATCATTGAAATGTCTCAGTCGCTAAGCTTTCACGATTTTACTATAATTAGCTTTTCTTTTTTCAGGTAAGTTAATGTCTTCTGCAGGGTTATTTAGTATTACATTTTATCTACACAATACCAAGGAGAGGTGAGTATAAAAATGTTTGATGATGATTATTATTACAAACTAGAAACGTTTATTATTTAATGCTGAACAATGGTTTTTGAGTCATTATAACAATCTCTTGTTCATACTTCAGTACATATTCTTGATGCATGCGTATTTCCTACTAGGTTTCTATCTCTGCCCCCCAACTATGACTGACTTCACGAAGATGCTGCCATTGTGTAATCTCACATCAATCTTGCAGTTCAACATTGTTTCTGTCACGTGACTTTTATCCCTCCTCATAACATGCCCATTCTATTAAATGCAACTTTCAAAGATCCAACCCCCCCCCCTCTTATGATGTTCTCATTTCTCACCTTATCCATTCTTGTAACACCACACATCTCAACATTCTCATCTCAGCTGAGTGCAGACGTTTGTGGTCTATCATTTTAGTGGCCCAACATTCGGAACTGCATGACATGACCGGTCGTATGACAGATTTATATATCTAACCCTTTAGTTTCAGTGGCATTAGTTTATTTATACTTATATATGAAGTCATAACTTTGTAAGCTCCTACAAAATCTATAGGACTGCAATGTTTTGTACGATAATAAAAAGTATGTCACTTGATTTAACTATCCGCCCCCCTATTCTCGCATACAAACAAACCGCACTGCAAAGCATCACCCCCAAAGCTAGCGTCAGAAACTGTTACATAAGTTCAATCCAAAAATTAATTAGTTTCTAAATGGCTTCAATGACATGAAAAAATCATCCGTAAATCCGAATGACCCCGGCTCGAATCAGCAAACCGTGTCCAAAGTGTGCGGAGTAAACGACCAACACGATTAATTCTTGTTACAATATACTGTAATATCATTTTGTAGATCAGAACTACATCCCATGTATTTTAGTAAAACCTTCTTTTTTCGTAGTCATGCTGGAATGATAATTATAAAGATGATAATAAATCTTCTTTATTATTATACATCTGTGTGTATATTTTATCCGTGCAGGAACGGACAAAGAACACAATCTCCTGTGGCCGGGTGGCCTACGGTAAGAGGTGACAAAACAACCCATAGCCAGGTGGTAGGGCGTTTGCCCGATAGAATGGCTACCACCTCTGCTCTAAAGTATGTCGCCATAACAACCTTGAGTTGTGTTCCTGCATTAGTGAGACGGTTCCAATCTCCCTTAAAATAGCAGCAGCGCAATTGTAGCACCTTTGGTGTTGCAAATGTCCATAGTCGATGGTAATCGCTTTCCATCAAGTGGACCTTCTGCACGTCAGCTGAACCCAAAAAATATATTTTTGTCATTATCTTTTATATTATCTCTAGCTTTACAACCCTTGGGGCCAAGTCGATCGGTGTGATATCGGGGATCTCACAGAATAACGGCGTAAAACGGCTAACCTTGACCTAATCGTATTTTGTACTTTTAGAATGGTACCTTGTGGTTGGGTTTAGTAAGTGAAACATACACTTTTGTAGCTACAGGTTCAATTTGGACATGTTGTTGCGACAACGGGCAAATCGATTATCATCGATAAATTTAATCGAATCGATATATAAATGGAATATAACAAAATAGAAATGCTGATGAAACTATTTATTTTTATAACAGTACGATGAGTGAGAGTTCCACTTTTGAATCGTCGCTTCCATTTGATCGTTCGTCGTCATGTCATTCTATATCGTCCATTGTTTATCATTCCTTTCATTCATCATCTATTCTTCTCACTCTCACACCTCATCAGTCCTACGTTCGGAAACATTCATAATTCTGCCTACATAGATGAAATTTGTGTCGTATGTTGAATGCATCTGTAGAATTATAATATACATATATCCCGCTACACATTTGTCTATATAAAATAAATCGGTTAAATGTTACGGGTAATTACCATACATATAACTGAAATATTAAAGAAATTTTAGTGTACATATACACATATACATATATGTGTGGGGCACACATATACGTGTGGGGTATTAGTTAAGTTTTTAAAAAAATCATAAAATGTGTTGAAAAATACTAAAACATCAGAAAAGTAGAGCTTGAAAAGTACATATCATATAAATTTGATTTGACAAGGTTCATTAAGTATTTTTCGAAATATCAAATACTTTTTAAATTGGTTATAACGACGTTTGTCACGTGTACCCTTTACTTTGGATGGAATGACAGGCATTTGGCAGATTTTCCGAAAACAAAACTACTCAAAATTTTCTCAAATTTTTCTCCAAGTGCCTCCAATTATTTGTAAAAATAAAATAAAATATTTTTTCACGCTTTACGCTGGCAGTGATCTGTTACATAATATATAAGTTTAGATTTCATTTATTCAGTTTATGTTTAGGTATTTTATATTTGTAGGCAATTTAATTTATAGTTTACTTCTGGAAAAACAAATTCAGAAAAAATGAGCCGTGAAACGAGAACACGTGACCCCGTGTAAAACCAACGACGCGTAGCCAAAGTGTGCTAACTGAGAGGCCGGGGCGGATCTTGCCACAGCCTCATTAATGATTCTAGGTCGCTCTGCAATCGTTAATTAGACGAGATAAGTGCTGTATTAATTGTGTACGCCATTGGAGCTTGTTATCGCGCCATCTAGCGGGCGCCCATCTTAAACTGCGATGTTTTGCGGCCGATGTAAAGAGTTTGCCCATTTATTATTTGAATAAGTCAGTATATTATTTTTTCTCAATATTTGAAAATGTTATAACTAAAATATCTCAAACACTACTATCATTTTTAAAACTGCTGTATCTTCGGAACTTAAGGCCCAATCGCGATGAAATTGATCATTACTACCAACCAATAAGAAGGCATACTGAATCCAATGGGAAAGTCGCAACAGGATCAGAAACCAAAAAGTTATGGCTGAACATATAATATACAATAAACATATAACACATAATAAAAATTAAAAATATAATACAGATATAACTGTTTTGGTTTCTGAATCTATTGCGTCTTTCTGCGTTGGATTCAGTATAGCTATAAATTTAAAAAAAAAATATATATACTTAGATAAGTATATAGTTACATACATTTATTTACCAACGAATTGAGAACTTCGTCCTTATTTAATGTTCCTTGTTGTTCGTCATTAATTACAGAGAGAATGAAGAATGGCAGAGAGTAAAATAGTGCCTAATTGTGCCATACTCGTACGTATGTGAACAATGCGAATAATTTTCGCACCTCCAAGAACGCTTCTTTTGTCCCCCGTTCCGTCCGACGCCTAGCTGCTAGCTGTGCGAGCTATGGACGTCAACGGTATACGGAGCGTAGCGAGAATCTGTGCTGTGGCAGGCGGATCAGGGGGGTGCTCTCTATCTACAACACTACAATTATTTTATCGCAACGATATCGAGTAGAGTCCCGATATTTCAATTACTAGATAGTAGTTATTCTATACAATAAAACATAACATGGGAAAATTAAAAATGACAGTTGCATGAATAAAAGAGTTGAATCGTTTCACTTTTGAATTTACACAGGTTATAATTTCTTCGGCTGGTAACTTCTAACTGATGATTGAAAAATCGACCATAAGTAGAATTCGAATTGTTAATACTATCGAAATGGAAAAATGCCACGATATTGAAATAGCAGAAGCAAACATAGACGAAGCATTGCAGAAGCGCAATCGCCCCAACAGCACCCTGAAGGTGATATGATGTCAATAATACCATGGAAGAAGTATTTTCTTTTTCCATGATAATTCTAATAATACTACTAATGATGTAAATGTAAATTTTTGAAATTATAGTTGAATTGAATACCTAAAATGGTTAATTAACCAAAACTTTATTAGTATATACCTATTGGTATAAGCCGCGCGAAGAAGGTTTACCGATGACCTGTTACTACTATTGTATTGTATGTCTTCCAAGACCACGGTTCATAAAAATGGCCCGGACTTTTGGAGGGCTTGCGTAGGGCCATGGGGAGGCCAACACGTAGAGGCCCTTTGACAAGTTTAATGGAAATGTGGCGTGACACTGACCGGCGATTATCCCTGTCTACACCATATAGTAATGCACCCAAGGACAAGCCCCGGCCAGTGTAGGACTATTGGGGTGAACTGTTAGTGGTACTAGGGCTCTGGGAATATGGGGACTATGGCGTCTGCCCGTCGCAATGTTCAGGGAACATGGAAAAATGGGCAGACGGTGACTCGCCACTCCCTGCATGGGCCCCAAAAAATTCCATAAAAGACAGGGGCAACATGGGTGTGAGTGGCTAAGGGGTGTCGAGAGGTGGGCTGCATGTTCACCGAAGCTACTTCTGACGTGATGCCTTTTATCACTTCCACCCCTGGAGCTTGAGTCTTAGCTTTAGCGATCTCCACTCCGTGCCGGCTGGCTAAGGCAAGCACGGAGGCGGGGGCCTTGTCGTGGCCCCCGGAGTCAGGTACGAAGTGTCGCCACTCACCTAAGGCTTCGCCACAAAGCCCCCCTGCGGGTTTTTATAGCCCCCCTGCGAGTTTACTATTATTGTATATACTTGTGTAAAGTATATGAAATAATAAATTAAAATAATACATTTATTGCAACAACTATTTATGTAACCATTTTTGTTAACCCTACTGACCATCGACGCGTGAAATCATAAGACTATCGGCAAACCTTCTGCGCAAGGATAGTAAAGAAATCTACCCATGAAATACAATTTCAAACAGATTCTTAGTTTATCACTTGGATTAGTAATGTTTCTATCTGGGATGTTCAGGACCTTTTGTGTACAAATATTTTTATGATAGATATATTGTCAGATTTGAACCTTGTCGAATACTGAGTGATACAGTAAGCCACCTTGATAAAGTACCAGCATTATGATTAAGTATTATTTTAAAAAAAAATTAATTATATTTATGAATCTTCACAACAATTAATATAGGTACTATTTTAATTTCAACAATAAATAAATAAAAAGTTTTAATACCCAAATATTTGAACAAGAAAAACACATTAATTTCAGTGAAATACAGTAGAACCTCGATAAGTCAAAAACCTCCCAAACTCGAAAAAAAATTGTTCCATTCCCTTCGACCCCCAAAACCTCCGTTGCATGAAATCTGTACTCTTTATAAGTCAAAATAATTAGTGAACCCCAATAAGCAAATTCAGTACTTATTTTTCATCTGTAACTCACAAAAATATATTATATTTCAGTATTTCGAACATGGCAATATTTGATTTTACAACCACTATAAATGTTATCCAAATCTTAACCTCTACAAGTTGAATGTTTCCTTAGAATTCGTTTAAGCCGAAATCTTCTTTAAGTTGAAAACGCTATAACTTGAATTTTTGTCGTTGGCTCAAGGCTAAACGCGGAAGCTATTGAAGAAGAAAAACAACTCGAATTTTTTGACGGCGTTTCCCTTCATGTTCGACTTACAGAGGTTTTACTGTATTATTTAAAAAAAAATATAAAAACCTTTAGTCTACCTTGATTTGCATAACAAGTAATCTGAATGCTAAATACGCAATTATCAAGCTATAAGGAAAACTGGAAAATTACTCACCAGATAAGATTGGCGTGATGACTGATGACCACCTCCTGGGCTCGTGACCTTCAAGGATGGGTAATTAGATCGATGTCATGCGAACTTGACATTTTTTGTAACAGATCATATGACGAAAGGTTTTTTGTACAACGTAAGTCTTATAAAAGATATAACATTTAATTTTAAAAATATAGTAAATTATCAATAAATTAAACTAAAAGTAAACTATATACACAAACTAAAATTAAATTATTAAATCCAGTACTAGCCCGCTGTCAGGTGGAAAAATGCCCAAAAGACTGCCCACATTGCCTCGTGTATGTGAATGGCAACACTAATACTTTGCCTCAGGTATAGAATAGACCAGTCTTTCGGTCACGTGAGACATCCACCAGACGTTTGTCTATGTCTCGATAAATTATTTGTAGGAACTTATGTCGTCATAAGTTTATTGTCTACTAGATAAATAAGTATCACATCCATTTAACACCAGTGGTTACCTATTCGCCTTCGCCGGAATACGTATAACCTGTCACTTCTGTACAATGTACTGTTTAGTCCCAAGTCTCTTCCTTTTCTTAAATAACGTTTTCAATTCTTCAATTTGAATCAAGAGAAATTCCTCAGGTCATCAGTGAACATTAAACTAGAAACTCAACTCAATACAACCAAGATTTACAATGGATCATTCAGTGTTCAAGCTGTCCAATTATTGAATATGCTTCCACTAGAAGTGAGACAAGCCAAATTAGTATGCTCCTTCAATAAACTTGTTAAAGATTACTATCATATATATACTATACAATATATATACTATATATGTATATAATAATATTAATAATTATGTATTTTTAAATATATATATTTGAAATATTGTAAAACTACACCCTGCTCAAGCTTTTATGCCATTATCTCTCTCTATCCCAAGGTTGTTTGGAAGAAATCGCTGCCAGCGATAAGGCCGCCATTTATACTTAATTATAAGCTGCTTTTGTGTATTGTTTCAAAAATGTTATTGTACAATTAATTCTATTCTATTCTATTTAGCGCATCAACAAATAGCCAGATAAGACAATTTTTTAATATATAGTTCAGTTTTTAACAATTAATTGATCTATCCTTATTGATAATTAATATACTCCTTTGTTTGTAATCAAGAATAATGATATAGAGAACCAATGTATTAGTCCAGCCCTTTCCTCTCACTTAGCCATATGACACGCAATAACCTACAAGGTACACATGTCGCAAGAGGTTTCGACACCATCATGTACCGTAAGTTTCCTTTTTTCGTGGGAAAATTCGACTTGTTTTCACCGCAATGCCAACACAATGAGTGGAGGTCTGTATAGTGACTATCAAATTTACATAAGCGGTCATATTAACCTTGTTAATAAGGTGATAAAGTCCACTTTTGCTGTGTTAAATTACAAACTAATTTTGCAATAAATTATATCATATTTAACGGGGTAATTTGGAATTGGACAAAAGTTGAACGCGATTCATATTTTTAAGTTAATTTAATGGTTCAAAAACATCATTTTATAACAATTGTTTTTGATATATTACTAAATAACTGTTAAAAATAACGGATAACAATAACTGTTCATTAAACTGTTCCAGTTATTTTTTTAACATCTGATTGATGTATTTATGAATTATAAATTTTAGTCTCAGATTTTCCAAATCGGTAGACCGAGCCTCGAGCTCTTAAAGTGACGCTGGCTAAATGAAGCCGTGCATACTTCGGAATTCCCGCGGGAAATTTCCCGGGAGTAGTTTAAAGTTGTAAGTTTACTTATAATGCATAAAAAATATCTGATTAGGATCCAGTTGATACTAAAACAATTGTTTACCTTCTTTTCCAAATGATTCCATACTTTAAGTCCCGGAAATCCCGTGGAAAGGAGACGGATACCCCATTACATTCTTGGGCCCAGATTGTAAAACGATGAGAGTGATTAAATTATTTCTTTTTATTATGTTTATATTTTTTTATAAATGAAGTGGGTTTAGTTATTTTTAATGAATTAATCGGGTGATGAAAGTGTTTTATTAATATTATTAACAGTTGACATTTATTCACATAAATTCCATATTGTAGTAGACCAGTGCAAATCCCTTGAGTAATGGTAAAAAAGGGGAAAAAATAATAGTAGGAAGAAACCCATTGGGAAAGGAAGAGAATATAACAAAAATGAAAGGAAAAATAATTTACGGGTGATCTGAGGTCGGGAAGGGGGTGAGTTTTAATGGTGAAGAGCGATTTATCTCGATTTCCGGTAAAACTAAAAGTCATATGGAAAAAAGTTAAATGGCAAAGTTGTAGGTAAGAATATAAAAATCTACAACTTTTGTATTGTCACATAACCTCAAAATTTATTTGAAAAATTCAAATAACCAAGTTTTTGGTTTTTTATCTTTATCAAAAATTATATTTTTTTCACGAAATTTAGTGAAATTTATGTCCCAAACACACTGTAATTAAGCCAGTGGATTTTTTTTTTGTTGAAATCTCTATTTTGTGATGGTGTAAAAAAAAATATACATTACTATGGTAAATGTTCTCAGAAAATGCAATAAAATAACAGGTAGTAAGGCCCAGACTCTCATAGACCCTTCCCCACTTCTCTATAAAATACCTTATAAAATGTAATAGCAGAAGAAATCTTTAATAGCATTTATCCGTGCAGGAACGGTAAAAGAACACAATTTCCTACGTTGGAGTGGCCTGTCGTTATAGGCAACAAAACAACCCATATCCAAGTGGAAAGATATTTGCACGTCTGGATGGATACCGCCTGGTCTACAGTATGCCGCCATAACAATCTCGAGTTGTGTTCCGGTATTAAAGGTCAGGTTCCAGTCACCATTTAGAGAGCGGCAGCACATTGGTGTCACAAATGTCCATAAGCGATGATAGTCGCCTTCCATCAGGTGGGCCGTCTGCCTGTCTGCTAAACTCATGCAATAAATAAATAACAAAGCATTTGATTTCAATGAAAATCTTGCCTTTCTTTTGTTAGACAAAACATCAGCTGGGTTCACACTGTACATTTTCCATGAGGTAATTGAGCGGAAGTGGCGTCACGTGTGCTCGCCGACTTATTACGTATTCAGGGCTAGTGTGTTAACTGCCTTAACTGCTTAAAACGACAAACGAATTTTCGATTTTGGTCATAACTCTTTTTGTTTACGGTAAATGACAATTTGCTGTGAGTTGGGCACGATTAAAGGTTCTTAATGTGCATTTAAATGTATTGTTTTGTTCCTTAAAATTACAATAAACGAAAACTATATTTATTCAGTAATAAACATAATATGGTATAGGAGTATTTGAACTGAGTCTAGTGTCCATTTTGAATTTTGAAAAATTGAGACAGCACTGTGTAAATCCCCTAATCACAATATTTTTACCCATGTAAAATGTTTTTCTTTTGCATATTTTTATTATTTCATCGTATAAAAGTGGCTTAATAGATATATATATATATATATATATATATATATATATATATATATATATATATATATACATATATATATATATATATATATATATATATATATATACATATATCTGTGCATTTACCTTTTGCTTTATTGTGTGTTACATTTTCCAAAAAATTATATTATTAAATTAATTAGAGTGTTTAGGTACTTTGTAATTTTTTTATCAATAATATTATAATTTTTTACCATCTTTACATGTTTATTATATTATATGTAGATTACAATTAGAATATAGAAAAAGAAGAAAAATAATAATACAATTAGATTATCTTATACGTATGTACAAATTAAAATAAAATTAAACAAAATGTATGTATATTTTGATGTAAAAAATATATTATATAAGAATGTGATGGAGATACTCTTAGGTAAAATTTGTAATTAAAAACTTAATAAAGCTAATTGGGTGTTAATAAAACTAGTTGAACATAGAGATTTTATGAAGACGGGGAGATGCCTTCCCTTAACTGTCGCAGCTGTCAATTTAAACCGCGCGTTCCATTTCGTCCAGTTATTTGTTGGGTTTCTTAACATGGTTATAAACAGGAATAAAAGCGGTGTATTTTTATCGTCATACAAGTGATTAAAATTGACTAACCAATCATGTGTTATTTATTTTAAAATAATTGTTTCGGGATTTTTAAAATTTCGATGTAACACTATGCTGGGTTGCCAACTTCGTTGACTAAAAAACGACGTACAAGCCTATTTATGTCTTACATATGACATTGTGTTTTGTATATTTTTTTGTGAATGTATATAGCTTTTTTATGTATAACGTATTTTTTTAAGTCAATGATCTTTTTCTTTCTTTCTTTCTTTCTTCTATTTGTTGTACAAGGAGTTTGGACAAGTCAAGTTCAAGGTGGATTCTCTTCAGCTTATTAACGAAATAAATAAATGAGTTTTTAATTAAAGGAATTGGTTCGAGGTCGTAGGTGCGTTTCATTTTCGGGAACGGAGGTGAACGAGTCAAGGATGGTCGTGCAACAGTCGCGCAACTATTGTGTCGCAACGCCGTATTAATTGCTTCACTACACTGATACAGCGTGTTCTCTAATCAACGCTCCGAAAGCCTTGAATAAATTCATATTTATTTAATTATCAACATAATAATAAGGAACAATAGTGGAAATAGAATTTTATCATTTGAATTTTAAGTTATCGTGATTTAATTAATTTTAATTAATTTGTAAACAATAATTAGTGTGCTGTATGACTCCTTTTACTACTTTGAGCGCATAAGTAGGTACGCTCGTGCCGCGTTCTGTAAGTATATCAGTTGATTTGACTCCCCCCCTATAATAATAATAATTACATAATAATAATAATCTATAAATATTATAGATTATTAATGGATGTTTAGAATTTTACAAATAATTATAAAATTATATATACATGTATTAAAAAAACATAAAAAAGAATATCAGTATAATATGTGAAATAATAATAATCTTTATATGCCAGAAAGTTGTTACAGTGATAAGTTTGTGTCCCATATATTCTACCATTTTCATGGTGTGTTAATAAGTTACTATAAATTGAAACACGCTGTAAAAACGTATACAGTTAGTGCTGTCCGTGCGAAAATCTGATAAAATATTTTTAATAGTATATGTGTATTTATGTACGTCTAAAGACAATAGCACTGGCCATATGTATCTGGTTTTTATTAAGTTAATTATAAACTAACGCAATCCACCTTTCTAAATTAAAGGTCAGTGTATAAAGTTTGTTAACATGAGGTTTTATTCAAAATTTAAACGATTTTTATAGACTTTTCAGTCGCTATCAGTTAGCTGAAAGTAACTGGGAAGTATCAATTTAAATTAAATATATTTATTACAGCTGTTAGCGTTTAATTTAACGTCCAATGGATGTATGTATGCAAGTTCGGGTGGAATGTTGCAAGTTAAATTTGACCAACTTCCCGGTTTCTGATTGAGCTGAAATTTTGCACGAATATATATAGCGCATGACAATGCAATAATATGGTACCATGGAGCTGATCTGATGATGGAGTCGGAAGGTGTATAGGAACTCCTGTACTAAACAAAATAGATCCATCGTGTTTGGGCTCGTTTAACTTGTCCTGGCTAGCACTCTGCTACTACATGATATCCTGGATCTCAAAAGCTTGTATTTAAAAACCTTTTCAAAAAGCTTATTTCAAAATAGAATCTTGCAGATTAGTTTTTCAGAGTCCATGATTCTACCCCCGCTTCCAAAGCAATATTAGCTACTGTTAAAGGAGAAAAGCGGCGCAACAAACTCCTCAGCAATATATCTTAATGTCATAATGTAAATATGTCTCTCGAGATCACGGGTCATAACAGCCCGGGCTTTTGGAGGACTTGCATGGAACGACCAACACGTAGAGGCCCTTTGACAACTTTAATGTAAATGTGGCGCGACACTGACCGGCGATTATTCCATATAAAAATGCACCCAAGGACAAGCCCCAGTCAGTGGAGAACAAAAGGTACTGGGCTATTGGGATGAACTGCTAGTGGAACTAGGGATCTGGGCTATAGGGACTATGGCATCTGCCCGTCGCAATATTCGGGGACCATGAAAAAAACGGACAGGTTTGAAAAAACTTATATGGTGTAATATACGTTGTGTGGTTATACGTAACGGTGACTTGCCACTCTCTACAAATGCCCCAAAAAATTCCATACAAGACTGGCAAGAAGCAACATATGAGTGGCTAAGGGATGTGCAGTGGTGAGCTACAAGTTCAAGCTACTTCCAACCTTATGCCATTTATCACTTCCACCCTTGGAACTGCAGTCTTAGCTGTAGCGATCTCTCACTCCGTACTGGTTGGCCAAGGTAATCACGGAGACGGAACCTTACCTTGGCCCCCCCAATGTATACGAAATGTCGCAACTCACTTAAGGCTTCGCCACAAGGCTCCTGTATTGGTTGTAATAATTATTATTCGATTTTTTTTTTCAATGTAGTTATACAAGGTTTAACAAGGTAATTGGTATGAATGATTACTGAAAGAGCTTGGTAGCGATCGTATTATAAGCATTCAGTGCGGACATCTAGAAAATCTTTCGTCGTATATTAAACCTTCTCGCACAAAGGATGCTTTAATAACTATTTAAATTTATTTAACGAAAACACTTGAACATTTTCTGAGATTTAGTGGAAGAATATTATACTCACCTCACGAAACTATTGTAAGCTTTATGAAGTCTACATGTGGGAGTTTCTATTGATTTACTAATGATAGTACTATCATTAGATTCAATTTCTAATGATACTTAAGTAAGCTAATGGCGTATTAAATCACACATTTGTATATCTCCTCCTTTTGGGAAGTCAGTTAAAAATAAATACTCGTATCATATTACTTCTTAGAGACCTACCTTTCACTGCTGTATATTAAATTCATAGTTCTTTATACCTCTTAATGTAACAGTCAGATTTCAGCGATATAATGATTCAAGCGCTACCTAAAACACTTTACCTTTAATTCTCAATGCATTCATCGAATATCGAGCGAGCAATAATATTAATAAATGATGTATATAAGTAAACAACATACTGTCGATCCCAGGGCTGTCTTTACCAGGGGGCGCAAACTAGCTTTAGGTTTTCAATCATTAAATAAATCAAACCGCCATTAAGACCGCGCTCACACACATAAATAAACCGCCGCGGCATGTAAATTAAACTGGGCTTAATAATATGTAACTATAAAGACACTTCTAAAATTCTTACATACATATACATGCCTAGACAAAGTAATATTTTTGACTGCAGGAGTTCAACAGACAGGCAGACGGCCCACTTGATAGACAGCGGTTACCATAGCCTATGGGCATTTGCAACACCAAAGGTGCTACAAATGCGCTGCTGCTCTGTTAAGGGAGACTGGAACCGGGTCACTAATGTCGGAACACAACTCAAGGTTGTTATGGGGACATACTTTAGACCAGGGGTGGTAGCCATCCAGTCGGGCAAATGCCCAACCACCTGGCTGTGGGTTGTTTTGTCGCCTCTTCGACAGGCCGCCCGGCCGCAGGAAATTGTACTCGTTCTCCGTTCCTGCACGGATAATTTCATACTTTTTCGACTTTCTTCTGCCAAAATCAACTTTCACTGCTATACATAAAATAAATCGTTTTATACTCTTTGAATCCATTTTATAATATCTATACTAATATTATAAAGCTGAAGAGTTTATTTGTTTATTTGAACGCGCTAATCTCAGGAACCGCTGGTCCGATTTGAAAAATTCTTTCAGTGTTGGATAGTACATTTATCGTGAAAGGCTATAGGCTATATATCATCACGCTAAGACTAATAGGAGCAGAGCACCAATGAATAATGTTTCAAAATCGGGGTGTTTTGAAAACAATTTTCACGCGAACGACGTCGCGGGCACAGCTAGTAACGATATAAAATTAGTACATATAGGTTAACAATCGCTACCTAAAACTCTTATTAGCTTGTTTCACAATGCAATTATCGCATAAGCCCAATCTCCATTAAGACTACGCTCACACACATTCATAAATCGCCACGGCATGACAATGAAACTGGGGTTAATAAGAAATGTTTTCGCACGATGTTTGTGCTCAGCGGCACACAGCCAAATTGTTGCGCAAAAAAGTGCATATTGCGCCACGGAGGCGAAGGGCGGGCGTTTATATTGTTCAATGTGCACACGACTTTATGGTCTAGCTTTTTACTGGCTTTTGTATGAATATCATTATAGGTAATGTCATGGAATTGGACTGTTTTTGTTGCAGGACTTTTACGATTGTGTTGCATTGGTAGAGAATCAGGGTTCTAGAACACGTATTATTAAATCATTGTTGTTTTAATAGGACTAATTATGTATTATTTTATCATCTTATAATACGTCGTGGCCTCGTAGGTTATGTATGAGTGTTGATGATCATGACGTCATGGTTTTGAACAAGTGAAAGTAGTCAAATAGCGCATTAATTATTGTTTAAACAGTAACTTAAATTAATTCTATCATAATATTTTAAACGTAATGATAAGATGGTATTTAACTAATGTTTTTTATAGTGTACTATCTTCTGCCCGCGACTTCGTCCGCGTGGAAAGTTTTTTAACTATCCCACGGGAACTCTTTAATTTTTTGGGATCAACAGTATCCTATATGTTGACCAGGAATATAAGCTACCACCATCCAAAATTTCATTTAAGTCGTAACAGTCGTTTTGGAGATTGGCGGGTACAAACAGACAGACAAACAGAGAAACAAAAAATAATAAAAAATCTAAATTAGTTCTATTTCACTTCTTACATCCCCCTGACTCGATTTTTAGCATTTTTTTCATTGTACAGAAATTCGACCTCTACAATTTTAGCCTTTGCCGGCCCCTTTTAACGCAGAAAGAAATGACTAGTTCAAAGGAAGATTTGTCAATCAACAGATAAAAATTATAGAACACAACGTAGGGAAATTAAAAATGATAGTTTCATGAATGAAACGAATGATTGTATCAAGTTGCATGCATGATGCATCAGGAAAGTGTTTACTAAATTCATTCATAAAAAAATGTATATATAAATTTGTCTGTACCATTGTATCGCTTTTCTAGAAAATAAATTATTTCTTTCTTTCTTTCTGAAATGTGACTTTCGAGTTGCCACAAGAACAATATAGTTGATGGTTCATGGCAGAGGCTGATTTAGACATTTGCCGCTTGCGAGAGGTAGCCGCGCGTCCCTCTCAGGGCCGGGGAAACGTCATTCCCCGGCCCGCAAACAGGAGAGGCCGCCTCTGTTTACGAGGCGGCCAGCCGCTGCCGGGGTTGCGGGTTAAGCTCGCGCATGTACCGCGACCCCGGCGCTAGGCGGAAAGAAGGCTCCCATGGGGTTTTAGTGGGTATACCGGCGCCGGTCGTATTGATTAATCGGCGTCGGGGAGTCCCACGTACCGGCCGCGCATTGATCCCCATGTAATTTCCCATGTAAAAAAAAAAGACCTTTGCCGCTTGTCGGCTATTCAAAATTTGCCGCCAACGACCTAAATATCGATACCCTAGTTTATAATCTTATTAATTACATTTTTGGCGTTGTAATTTAACTTTATGATTAGATGTGCACTACCGTCTTAACTACACAATCTTATCTTCTCGTAATAAGTAGATTGTGAAGCAGGGGATTGATAGATTGGTTTCTGCCGTAGCCATCAATGGTGACTAGATACCCAAATTGTAGAAAATTTTATCTCATTGTTGAAACATTACATGTTGAATTGTTTGTGTGGACTTCATGAGAACTATCTTATTAAGTCTTAGAATTTAACTGAGACATAATTTCTGTAAGACAATTAAAATATTGCCCTCAAAATTGCCGCCTACTCATCCTATTGGTAAATTCGCTACTGGTTCATGGTGATCCAAAGGTCAGGTCAAAGACTTACAAACGGCTTGACTTCATACTTATAACTGATATAAATTGATGAAGCTTTGTGAACTAAACCCTTTGCCGGAATATTCGTGAATACTTTACACTAGCTAGATCCACTAACCGTGTGAAGTCGTTTAAATACGAAAAGTAAGGTAATTAATAGTTAAATATCCAATTTTGAGGACGTGTGCACTAATAAATACGTAGTTACGTATAAATGCGTCAATTGGGCAACGAGTTTGCATAGGTCGTAACCCGGCCTGGTTAAACGGGTTTCATGATTATTTTAAGTTGCATGTCTTTCTACGTTGGCTTTGGATAAGACAGAAAATCCATGTTCATGAACTGACTGGAATCTGGATTATGTTCATGTCTATAGAATAAGTACTCTGGGCTTTTTTTATATCGCCCATCTCCTCCGTCATTTGCCAAGACAGATATATTCTTTTTTTTTTATAACAGGAGGTCAGCAGACAGGTAGACGGCCCACTTGATGGAAAGCGGTTACTAATACTCATTGCTACATTGGTAATTTTGGGACTACCTCCAATTTTTGTTGTAATTCTTATTTCTAACATGGAAGTAATTTGTAAAATAAGTTTAGGTTTATGTCACTGGAAGCAACTAACACCTAGGATACAGGCTTGGCCTAGTCTAGGTGTAAGTATCCATCTAGTCTTAATTTTAAGGCAAATTCTGTTATATTTTTGGTGACAATAAAAATTCTTTTATTTTATTATTATTTATTTATTTTTTATCGCCTATAGACATTTGCAATACCAAAAATGCTATAAATGTGCTGCTGCTCTTTTAAGGGACACTGGAACCCGGACAACAATGCCGGAATACAACCCAAAGTTGTTATGGCGACATGGACTAGACCAGGGGTGGTAGCCATCCAGTCGGTCAAATGCCCTACCACCTGGCTGTGGGTTGTTTATTCTCTTCCTTGTCTCTTTTAGTAACTCTATCTTTAAAACTACTTTAGAGAAATAAATGGGGGGGTCATTTTTTATTTATTTGCTTTTTTTTTTTTCTTTTCTCAAAAACTTATTTACTAATGCAGATTTTTAGGTACTAATTACATTTATATTTATCTACTGTGCTTATGTATTCTATTTTTATCTATTACATTTCATATTTCTAGTACAGCTTCCATATATAAATACACTAGCTGTCCCGGCAGACGACGTCCTGCCCGGTAAAAAAAAAATTAGGCGGATGAAAAATAGATGTTGTCCTATTCTCAGATCTACCCAATATGCACACAAAGTTTCGTGAGAATCGGTCAAGCCGTTTCGGAGGAGTATGGCAACGAAAACTGTGACACGAGAATTTTATATATTAGATATACTATCTACATATTATATGTTTTTATTGCTTTGTTCTATATACTACTATTTTTCTTATCTACGTTTATACTACTTATTATACTCTGGTTTAGATCATATTTATTTCGATGGGCTGAATGAATTGAACTGAGGGCCGCTTGCATAACGTTCCTTAAATTTATTTAAGAAACACTAAACGCATTTAACACCCTTAAATACGATTAGCTTCTTGCACAACGCAAAATTTTTCGCAAAATATGTTTAAAGAACTGTCAATATATTATATTGTGTAAAACGTATTTAGGCAGTTTAAAATGATTAACTAATTTTATTTAAAGGCGATCGTTATGCAAGCGGCCCTAAATGTCAATACAGTATTATGTATCTATAGGTAAATATTTAGCGAATTGTTACAAGTCACGTCAAATTGTACATACATACATACATACATAACTTCACGCCAGGTCCCTTGCGGGGTAGGCACGAGCAACAGAGCGCCATTCAGGCTTATTCTTATACACCTCACTTACTTCTTTGACATTCATAGCTCTTGTCATGCACGCTCGTCTGTTCTTAAGGCTCCTGACATCACCTTCTGCTAATACATGATCAATTTGATCATGGAAGCTGAATCGTGGCCTTCTGCGACTTCTGCATCCATCCACTTTTGCATTGTATATCTGTTTAGTCATTCTTTCATCATTCATTCTTTCCACATGCCCTTTACGTCAAATTGTGATATTGTATAGTTTTAAGATTATCAATTAAGTTGTTTTTATGATCTAAATCTCATATGAAACTAATCAGTATAATTAGAGCAGACATTTTCTTTCTACGAAGGTAGTAAATTACGTTGTAATAAAAACTAAGTAATGTGCAGTTTCTAGTTGCTGCTATAAGTACGTCGTTTCACTCCGTGTTCTTTCACCTTTGCTCCAGTTTTAGAGGCAGCCACCCGTGACGGGCATCACGCTTCGACGCTCGCGGGGTGGGCTGCTCCATCAGCAACATCTCTTAGCAATTAATAGACCCATCTATTGTCAGGGTCTTCTTTATAAGTGTCCTGATATATGCGACCGTTAACATCAGAATTGTTTAATTGCATGAGTACAGCAAACATGCAGAAAGCGGTCATCATGGTCTATCGACATTTGTAACACCAAAGGTGCTGCAAGCCTCGAAAGGAGGATTGGAATTTGGTTATTAATGCCGGGACACAATTCAAAGTTACTATGGCGGCATACTCAAAAAGGTCTAGACCATGATTTTGGAGGTACATCTAGAGGGGCAAATGCCTTACAGTCTGGATGTGGGTTACTTTGTCGTCTCTTACAACAGGCCGCCCGGTCTCAGCAACTGTATTCTTTCTCTCTTCTGGCACAGATAGAATAGAAACGAGAGTTGTTGTAGACCAGTCATGTCTGTCGCAGGACTGATGGCTGTATGATGCATGTAGCAGGAATGTAGATCGCGTCTCCGAAAACATATTGTAGGACACCTTACAAGCCTGGTTGACTAATGATCTAAGTAAGATGTTCGGTAGAATGGAAATGGCACGTAGCGCAAACTTGATGAGGATTAGCTACGACCAAAATTGCGATGCGAGTGCGTCCACAAATTAAACTACCGTAAAAATAGCTATCGTAAAAAAAACGCCTAGGATATGGTTAATCCAGTCTTAACTCCGTCACACTATTATATAATATGTAGATCTTGATTCAATGAAAATCATTGTCTAGATATCGTAACAGAAAGATGCTCATTCGACCACAAAGACAAGTATCAAATCACCACCATAAGCAAAGCACAAAATTACAACTTCCTGTTTGAATTTTAACGTCTGAATAAAGATTTATTGACTATAATTTTCAATTTGAATATGTAGTTGAATTGTTTATCAGCTACGCTACGATACTATCGCACGGTTTCTAGATTTAAAGAATCTATGTAACTTTTTCTGTGTTGAACGCATTATATATTCCTTATTCTGTTGCTCTTCAAAGGTCGTTCGTGGGCGGCAGCCTTTTGGTAACATCTCTGATGTATGATGTATCCAGTTTCCTTCGGGTGGAACCCAGGGGCGTAACTACCACCATCTCAGCCATATCAATGATACAGAATGCAAAATTTCGAAGAAAATAAATTGATAATGCCCACAATACGCAATAATATTTATATAAAACGCTGTATATAGATAAATTCTATAAAGACTTTTTTACATAAAAATTATATTAATAGTATTTTTTATTTTAGGCATGCTATTTTACTTTCTTATACGCCACGAAACCTACATTAGAAGTGAAAATTCTTTAGAACCGTTGTGATTTGAAACCCGAATCTAAAAAGCGACACTAAAAATAGATTTAATCAGAGAACACATAAACCTATAGGACTAAGCCTGCGAGAGAGTGAGATAGAATAAATTCTATTTAATAATTTAAATACAATGCTCACATAGATAGAATTGGACATGTTTTGAAGTTTTTCGTTAATACTTCAAATTTCGTGTTTTAAAGCTTAACGATATAATATATGAAATGTGACGTCACTAAATTAAAAATCCTCTCACCCCTTGTCACACTTTGTTTCACTTTTACTGAGTGTGAACTGCACACACACACACATACAATAATTATGATTTTATCGACAATAGCGCTTAGTTTTTTCTTCTCTCTCCTACCTTCGAGTTGTACAATAGTCAAACCAATCTGCTTTGAAATTCTTTACTTGACATAGACATCTTGCCGAAAATAAATCAGGTACTTATTTACAAGATTAAATCTTTTCCTCAGATAAATATCCATTAATATTAATTAAACGTCGACAATAAAGTATAAAGTAATATCAACTCTATTACACGTTAGTAAAGTATTTATTTCAATAACACTTTCAAATTGTTAGTGATCTATATTGTATTGTGAGACTTCAAGCAATTTCAAGCTTTATTAAAAAGTAATTAAGTTCAATTATACTGAAAGAATTTAGGTATATCTGTGAGATTAGAAGGCAGTAAATTAAATTAGCCGTTGCATAATCACCGATGTGTTAAATGCTAACACTAAAGTAAGAACATGTTAATCAATGAATTTATATGAGGCGGGTTCATCGTAACAATGCCTTTTATAATGTAATTGTTGTATACTTGCCTATTTATACATATAATAAAATTGTAGAGGTCGAATTTCTGTACAATGAAAAAAAATGCTTAAAACCTAGCCGGGGATATAAGAAGTGCAATAGAACTAATTTAGATTTTTTTCATATTTTTTTTGTTTATTTGTTTGTACCGGCTAATCTCCGAAACAGCTGGACCGATTTAAATGGAATTTTGTATGGTAGTAGCTTATATCTCGGATCAACATATAGGATACTTTTGATCCCGAAAAATTAAAGAGTTCCCGTGGGATAGTTAAAAAACCGCACCACGCGGACGAAGTCGCTGGCATCAGGTAGTGTACTATAAAACTTTTACTTAAGTCACTTTTCCAATTTTTAAAGTGATAAATTCTTATGGGAGGGTAAACCGCTACATTACGTAACGCGTTACGGCGCCAGTCTGTCTGACTTTCCTTTCTCTCGCGCATGCGGCGACGGTAGGCAGGCTCCTACTCTCTCACTCTAACTCACAGCACTAGCCGTATTTCGGTAATTAGATTAAATAATAATACTAATAATGTACAAACACAAAATTCTCATGTACATATTCAAGAATTATAACTATGAATAAAATCAATAAAAGATTTTATTAATAAATAACATTTACTTACATTATCATATTAATATGCATGACATTTAAGTAATAACCTAAGCTTTTCTCAAGTTAAACAATTTCAATATTAAACAGTTCAACTTAGGTTAATTTAAGTTGTCACTTCTGTCGGGCGTCCCGAGACGCACGCGTTTTTTTTAAATATATTTACAATTAAATATACACAAATTATGGGGTTGGATGACGAAGACGCGAGAATGGGCTATGTGGCAGAAACTTAGGGAGGCACACGTCCAGTAGTGAACAGGGACTGGCTGAAATAGAAAGAGAAGAAAGAAATACATAAATTACAAAACAGTAGACACAATGACTGAAAAACTTAACTTATATTGTACAACCCGTGCCCAATTCGCCGATTCGCTATTAAAAAGTATTATTAAACACAATCAAATATCCTATGTTAATCAGGAATAATGTAGCTTTCTACTAGTGAAAGCATTTTCAAAATCGGTCCAGTAGTTCTATCAATCAATCAGTCTTTATTTGCAAAAACATAGGTACATGAATAGGTGTTTCATAATATAAAGTTTCCAGTATGTTTTGTCATTTACATGACGTGCAAATATACTCGCCTAACCCTAAACTAATGTTTACAAATTAATTTAATTAAAAATACATGTCAAAAAAATAAAAATGAATTGTTAAACATTTTAAAAACAAAATTTAAATTAGTGAAAATATTAAACTTAAAAATGTCAATATTATTATCTTATTTTATTGTATTGTCATTAATATATTCGTCTACGCTATAGTATAATCTGTTAAGTAAAAAAGTTGTCATATAGGGTTTGAACCGATTCAATGGTAGCCCGCTAATATTGGTGGAGATTCAAGAGATTACTTCCTACAAACAAACTCATAAACTTACCTCTTTATAATATTAGTATAGATTTTACTTACTATCCCTTAAGACTAAGTAGAATACTGAACCTGGGTCATCGAAGTCAATGGGTAAGGTTCCCAGAAAGCAGGCAACGTTACTTCGCTGGATCGCCATATTGCTCCGTTATCCGAGGTAGCCAGTCTTTTGAGTACCTGAAGAGTTGATCACGCCTTTTGGAGCTCATTGTAGAGGCTCAAGTCCTCAATACCGGAGGGCTCAACCGTTTCAAGAGCAATTTAAATTTTGCCAAACTGGCCATAAAACCTTGAAACCAGTAGGGGAAAGCAGGTAGGATTCGTACACAAGGAGCATTCGTACAGTGGAGATATCTCCGCCATTTTGCAACATTGAAATGTTCGCATTTGTGTGCGTGATTGCCGTTTGTAGGATACGGGTACCTGCGGGATGGGGCCACAATACGGCCATTGGCTTCGATAATGTAAGTCGATACGTGAATTCGCTCTGCGTAAGTATTTTTCGTTGTCATCTTTTAATTCGCTTGGCTGGTATAAGTAATGCTCAAATTATAAAAGTGATTTATTATAGTTTATGCCTTAAAATATTACTTTAATATTTAAATAGATATTTTAGCTCAACTATAGCGGTTATGTTTATTTCAAATTAATTTGTTGAATTATCTGGATGGGGTACCTTCGTGCAGTTATATGTGGGGTAGATTCGTACTGTACGAATCCTCCTCTAGTATAATAGGTACTAGTAGATATTGTACCTATGGGCAATTTTGTTATAATTTCACGATAAATACAACTCAACTTTATGTTTTAAGTCTCTGCAAAAAAATTATTTAGTTGTTAGCACTTTGCTTTATGCGGATGATGCCGTGCTTTTAGCCTAATCGCCATCAGAACTGCAAACACTAGTCACAATGATGAAAGATGACTGTCATGCGAGAGGCTTATATTTGAATGCGAAGAAAACAACGGTTATGGTGTTTGAAAGAGATGAAACCAGAATAAATGCAAGGATAATGGTCGATGATGTTATGCTGGAACAAGTGAATGAGTTTGTATATCTTGGATGTGCTTTTAGCAGGGATGGAAGGTACAGCGCTGACATAGAAAGAAGTAAATTTGAGGAATAGTATGAATGGAGCCTTAGGTAAACTTCTAGGCGCTAAGAAACTCAGCCAGAAAGCCCAGCTTGCCATACACAACGCAGTGCCAGTGGTACCATGCATGACAAGAGCTATGAATGTCAAAGAAGCAAATGAGGTGTGTAGGAATAAGCCTGTATGGCGCTCTGTATGGCGCTCTGGCGTGAAGTTATGTATTTATGTATGTTAAGACATGTGATAAAATTTATAATGTTGATTTTTAGTTCTTTTATTAATGGAAAAAGTATTATGTTACATAAATATTTTCAGGACTTATTTTTAAGTATTAATGTACTTAAAACAATATTTTTGATCATTACTAGATGAAGATCATTAGTTTCATAATTAGTAGAGAAGAAAAAATACATTTGTGTTCGTTATATAGGTACTCTGAATACAATAATTACTAGTTTACTATATGACGGCTGATGCTGTTTTAACTTTGACCTCATTAAAGGATTTTACTACATTGAATAAATGGCATTTTCTTTGATTGTACGGAGGTTCCCCACTGTGTACGAATGTGCCCCACGCTATGCACGAAGCTACCCCATGCATGGGGTGCTTTCGTGCATTTTCCATTTTTTAGGAAAACGGTCGTAACTTCTCCGTGTTGCTTTATATGAAAACTGCACATCCATAATATTAAAGCCAGATAAATGGGTAATATACCGCTATTAAAATAATTTTGTAATAGCTAATAGTTTCTTTTTTATAAGGATCAGAACAAAAAATGTACGAATCCTACCTGCTTTCCCCTATGACAGATTTTAAGGCTTCCTGTCCATTGAAGCGAAGCGAGGCTGCGGAGCGCAGATCCGGACAAACGTTAACCAATAGGATTGCATAAAAATTGCGCCAATGGACCGGCAGTCAATCCTATTGGTGAATATATCTCCGTTACTCCGCTCCGCAGCCTCGCTCCGCTTCAATGGACAGGCAGCCTTACAAATTATTTAATTCTAATATTTTGTTGAGAAGAATATAAAGTAAAATGTAAATTTTTATTTAGCGGATATAGTAAGTTCTAATCTTTTTTTACACATAAGAACATGCGTTAAAATAACATCTTATCTAATTTTTAAAATATTATAATAGATATACAATTTTATATAGTCCTCTAAAGTGATAAACGATAAAGACCTCAAACGTCTCAGCTCAGATAAGAATGTTGAGATGGATGTGTTACAAGAATTGATAAGGTGAGAAATGAGCACATAAGGGGATCTTTGAAAGTTGCACCCGTGGCTTAAAAATTGAGAGGAAGAAGAGTAAGTTGGTATGGGCATATAATGAGGAGGAATGAAAGTCACGTGACAAAAAGAATGATAAACTACAAGATGTATGGATACATATGTAAAGGTAGACTAAAAAAAAGATGGATGGATTGTGTGAAGGATGATATGATGATATGTGGTGTGACAGAAGATGTATGTCAGAGTAGAGGAATATGGAAGGACAATACATATTGTGGTGACCCCAATAATTGGGATATGGTGAAAGAAAAGAGAAAGAGAGATATACAATTTTATTTACTTTTCAAATGGTAGTTAATATGCTATTTGACTCCTTTTTCTTGTATTAGAACGTCATAAGTAAGCACGCTAGTATAAAATCTATGAGGCTACAACATTCTGTTATTTTATAAAAAGTATCTCGTTGAGTCCGTTATTGCAATTAAATATGAAAAATGTTCATCGCCTTAAAATCGAAATCATTCTATATTAAAACCGCATATCACTCTTGCCAAGATATTCGCCTGTTTGTTTATTAAATTGATTATGTTTTGATCATCTAACGTTAGATCCTATCATAATATTTTGAGGTACTATTATAAGCAGAATGAAAACTATTATCTCTTCATGTTGATTTTTGTGTTCATATTATTGTGATTTGTTTACTAGTATTTTATTATTAACACGACCGCATTTAGAAGATACCTCACTTGTGTTAGAAGTGGCGTAAGTTCGAATCCTGGCCGAGAAACATGCACCGCTTACTTTTCTGACCTAATGTGCAATTGTGTGCATTGTTAGAAGAACCACGCGCTGGGCGTAAAGGAAACATCGTAATGAAACCTGCATATCAAGGTAATCGATGTGTACAACTCGCTAATCCACCTTGTATAAACTTAGTGGGTATGCTGTCCATTTCCTTAAATCGGAGAGGTCAGAAGTCAACAGTGCATCGTTTATATCTAATATATAAAATTCTCGTGTCACAGTTTTCGTTGCCATACTCCTCCGAAACGGCTTGACCGATTTTGATGAAATTTTTTGTACTTATCCGGTATCTATGAGAATCGGCCAACATCTATTTTTCATCCCCCTAAATGTTAGGGGTAGTCAACCCCTAAATTTTTTTATTTATTTTTTAGACAAAATTTTTAATTTCTATTTTTTTATGATACAACATACAAAAATACATACAACCCTAAATTTTCAACCCTCTACAATCAACCCCTACTTTTTACCGGGCAGGACGACGTCTGCCGGGACAGCTAGTATTATAATATTTTACTGTTAACACCTGAACTTTGCTGGAGTTGAAACATAAGGTTCTTGGAGCCATTGGCAACGGGTTTCTCCAAATAGATTTGCAAGAAACTCTTTGATACCACCCGTAATCAGAAGGTAGGGTCAATGAAGCCAGGCTTTATTCTGACAGCGAATTGTTAGACAGTTTAAAATCACTTAGTTTAACGCTCTCTTTTCTTTCACCGTATCCCAACTCATTGGGGTCGGCATAATATGTCTTTTCCTTGCATACTCCTCGATTTTGACATATATCTTCTGTCATACCACAAATTATCATATCATCCTTACCACAATCCATCTAGTAGTTGAACAATCTTTTTGTTTCGACTTTCATCCCTCCTCATTATATCCTCATGCCAAGTTAATCTTCTTCCTCTATCTGTAGTACGTCGTCGTCGTCAGCCATTCACAGTCCACTGCTGGACGTAGGCCTCCCCAAGACGGCGCCACTCATACCTATCCACTGCCTTTCTCATCCAGCGCCTATCGGCGACCTTGCGTAGGTCGTCTGCTCCAACGGCCATCGGTCCTGTGACAGACGTGACCGGCCCACTGCCACTTCAACTTGCTAATTTTGCGAGCTATGTCGGTTACTTTGGTTCTCTTACGGATATCCTCATTTCTAATTTTATCCATAAGAGAAACACCCAACATAGCTCGCTCCATAGCCCGTTGAGTGACTTGGAACTTGTGGACCAATCCTGCCGTCAGTGTCCTCGTCTCGGCCCCGTAGGTCAGGACGGGTAGGACGCACTGCTCGAAGACTTTTGTCTTCAAGCATTGCGGAATGGTCGACGAGAACACTTGACGAAGCTTGCCGAATGCCGCCCAGCCCAACTGAATCCTCCTATTGGCTTCCCCCTCGAAGTTGTGTCTGCCTATCTGTATTTTCTGTCCAAGGTAGACATATTCCTGCACAAATTCCAGAGGGACGCCATCGACGTTTACCGGTCTCGGCATGACGTGTTCATTGAACATGACTTTCGTCTTGTCCAAATTCATCTACCATATCATATACCATATTCTATCTGTAGTATTTAATTGTATTTTTAAGTTTTTTTTTAAGCTTATCTCTCCAAAATTACACATACATTTCTGTTTTGTTATTTTCTAGAGTTAGTAACAAATTGTATATATTGTTGTATATACTTTGTTAGAATGTTAATTTAATAATTATTTATAAAAAAATGTATAGTTAGGTATAAATAACCATTATACATATGTGAATATTTGAAAAAAAACGCAAGAAGTGAGAGCCATATAAAACAGTTAACAAAATCTTTCTTAATTGTACCGGATAATATAATTAAGTTAATTTAAATTGGCGACACACATAATTAAAATATTCGTGAAAGTGGGGAAACAATGATGCGAGTTTCCCACGCGTGGGACATGCTCATCTCTCGTGTCACCCAGTTAAGCGATGTGGATCATGGTCTTTATAACTGTTTAGTTGTGATATCTTAAGAAATTAATGGGCGCTTTTGTAAGGTTGTCTTTTGGGGTCCGCACTCATTTTGGCTGAAACCTAACCAACAAATCGTAATTTCCAAAATCTATTCTCAAAAATATATCGGATCTAAGTTTGTAATACTTGTGGAATGCACTACTAGAGTCCGTGTTTCGCGAAAAGTAAAATCCGGGTATCTTCAGGTCTGGAGTGAATAGGTACTATATAGGTAAGCGTGCTCCATCTTTGACCGCATCGTCGTCTGACATTAGGCCCTGATCGTGGTCAAACACGAACCTACTTATCATTAAAAAAATCTGAGTTTAAAATGAAATAGAAAGTACCTACGTTTTATATAAAAAGAAGAAACAAATAAACAAAAATAAAAATATATACTTTCATAAAAAAATTTTAAAAAAGAGTAGTACCCTGTGCTCTATCATATGGCGAAGGAGTGGAATGTAAACAATTGTTATTTCCATACATCTGTCTGCTCGTATAAAAATCACTATAATTATTTGAAAATAGAATCATAAACCGCAATTAGACTGTTTCATTTCTGTGTTTAAGTAACGTATTTATTTTGTTTTTATTAACATTTTTTACGTATTAAAGTATTATTATTAAGTATTACATAAGTAGAATTAGTTTTATTAATGATTTTTAATATTTTATTAACAAAATTGGGTCGTTTTCGTCTTACGCCAAAAGGAAGGTTTGCACTGAAAATCAGCGTTGTGTCTGATATAATTCCGGCACAGCAATATGCTGAGTGCAAACTTTGTTCGCTGAAAATGCGGCGTACAAATTTTCAAAACATACTCTGTGTATAATAATATATAAGGTATGTAATTACGTCGCCATTTCTGCAAATAAAGTTTTTCTTTTTTTTCAATTTTGATAGAAAATAAGCATCGTTACCTTTAAAAAATACAAGAACTTCTTCATGAGTTCAGCAGACAGGCAGACGACCCACTTGTTAGAAGGCGGTTACCATCACCTATGGATGTTTGTGTACTAGCTGTACCCGCGACGTCATTCCCATGGAATTTGTTTTCAAACCCCCCGATTTTGAAACATTCTTCATTGGTGCTCCGCTGCTATTGGTCTTAGCGTGTATATAGCCTATAGCCTTCCTCGATGAAAGTGAAAGTATTATAGCGACATACTGTAGACCCGGCATATATCAGTGGTGGTAGCCATCCTGACGGGCAAATACTCTACCTGTCTATGGGTTGTTTTGTCGGCTCTTACGACAGGCCGCCCAGCCAGAAAAAATTGAATTCTTTTTCCGTTCTAGCTCGGATAAAATTAATTATTTAAAAGGATTTCATAGATCATTTGCTATTCAACTCAAATGTTCGTGCCTACCCCGCAAGGGACCTGGCGTGAAGTTATGTATGTTTGTATGTATTTACTACTCAACTGCTTATTTGTGTTACTTAATGGTGTTTCTTATATTATTTAGTACTTTCAATGACTTTGAGTTTAAAGTACAAAATATTTTTGTGTGTAAATACTTAACAGAAGTCCAAATAACAAATTTTGAAACGTTTTATTTGTATTCCAACAAAAACAACTAACGTAATAGATAAGCAGTTATAGTGAAAAGTCACCCATGGACTTATTTTTAACAATTAGTTAGTTTACTTTTAAAGTTGCCAATACCAGATTTCTACCAAAATTAAAAGATAGAAATAAATGGTTTCTGGTACCGCCATGTAAACCTCCTTTCGACCTATTCATACTTTTCTTTGAATATTTAAATTCTTCTTAAAATGTGACGGCGCGTTCCTCTTTCGCACGTCACTTCAATCACTCATGTCATATCATAAAATAAATTAAATATCTCCGCATTATAAAATAATAAAATAACATAAATTAACTTAAAATATACCGCGCCCGCACCATATAAATATATAACCCGCTCCGCACCGCAATTACAATAAATAATATTATAATAAATTAATATTAAAATACTATAAACATAAAATACAATAAAGTGTGTGTGATAGTGCATAGTGGAGAAGAGGAGCCGCGTTTCATTCCCATTAACCAGGTAAGTGCGTGCTCGTTCCGATTCCCATTCCAAATTGTCCACACTTCTTTTCCCGCAAAGTTGACATAGTTCGCTTAACGCTAAATCCAGCGCCGCCGCAACAGTTTCTTATTGATTTCCGAATGAAATGTTGGATTTGCCTTTCACTAAATTTAAAACCCAATTAAAAATACTATATATATATATAGGCTGAGTGTATTCGCACGGGTACCGTACGAATAAATATAATTTATTCGTCCAGTGCCCGTACAAATAGTCACGTCGAATGGCTGAGTCTATTAATACGGGTACTGAAAATGTTCTTAAAAAGGCTCGGCCAAAAAAAACCTAACCTAACCTAATTAAAGATTGAAAATAAGTATTTTACGAAGTTCTTCCAATCCATACAAGAGCAGTACGCAAATACTCGCGTTTTCTTTGTAGTTATATATAAGCAGATTTTGTTCCGTAATGTACAGTGCTAGTACACATAGAGACTAATCGTGTATGTGTCGGAAAATTATTTTTGGGTGGTTATAAAAAAAAATAACCATTTTTTACTTTATATTTTGTTATTTTAGATAAGTTCATTTTAGCATTATTTCTGATAAATAGATAGATAGATAACACTTTATTGTACACCATTACAGAAAACACAGAAGACATATCCTAAAAATATTCTAAATTTGCACAATGGGCGGTCTTATCTCTAACAAGCGGTATCTCTTCCAGACAACCCGTGGCAGGAATAAAACATATTATATTGGTCAAAGATGGTATATATGAACATTAATGCTATGCTAATTAACTTACATATATTTTATACTTAATAGACATATATAAATACATCTATTAATATTACATACATAAAGTTGTGTGTGGCAGAAGTTGAAATGAGAGCTTTGAGAAGTATATGTGAGGTGAGCATAAATTATACGATACGGAATAGCGTAATAAGGAAACGTTGTGGATTGAAAGAAGATGTAATAGCAAGAGTCGAAAAACGAATGTTAAGGTGGTTTGGGCATGTAGAGAGGATGAATGAAAATAGAATCACAATACAAGTGTACAGGACAGTATTGTGAATGGTAGAGTTGGTACCGGTAGACCACGACGTTCACACCATGAATTTAATCATGATCAACAGAAGTGTTAAAACGAGTTCAGGTAAAAAGCATATCAAATAAGCGTGCATGTATGAAGAGGTTAATGAAAGTAGATATATATATCAAACATCACTATGTTGCAGGTATTGCTCTGTAATTTTATAAGTAAAATAAAAACTAAATCAAAAGTTCCAAAGCCTTTACACGCTCCACAGTTCGCAGTTCCAATAACTATCGCGTAATGTTTATAATTATGGCCATAAAGTGTTGGATGTATTGAAGTAGTGCAATATGCATGAGGAGCGTTTCCCATGACGGCCGCTCATAACTGTTTGCCGTGATTGAGTTTATAACTCCACAAGAAGCTTTTTCGCGTTAAATAAAGGTCAGTGGTCTTTAACCCCGAGATTGTAGCTGCCTTGTTAATTTCGGTATTAGTGTAATTTTTAAATTTTCTATTCTATAATATAATAATAATGTAAATAACTAAATATGATTTTTTTACTGATCGATAGTTAATTTAATGTTATACATGTATGATTTTTTTATTCCAGCAATCCCGCGGGGATTTCCCTCGTTTAAGCGTAGAAGACGTCGCGGGCATATTTTAGTAAAAATAAATTTCGCCCTGACTAACTCCAGGTTTCTATATGTCACCATCCATTATTTTACTTTGCCATTATATCAATATTATTCTTCTTGGATTCCATTTTCTGGGCAGACTGACGGAACCCTAAAAATGAATTAAGGCTCCAGTTGTCGTAAAAGATCGAAAGGGGGGTGCAAACGAAACAACTTTTCGTTGGTAATTACTGATTAATAATTTACCAAAAAAATATAAAGAATCTTCACGATATGAGGCCTAACGTGGTTATTTCGTAATTTTTCTATAATTATTTTAACTTAAGAAAAATAATTAACAAAATCACCTCCAAATTTCATGAACCCATTTGACTCCTAAATTTTTTATCAAAACATTATTTTGAAAAAGTATACAACTTTATGAAAGACATATAAATAATTTGCTTTTTTTTACAATAAAATAATAATACATCTAAATTTTTAAAAAGGATCGCGACTATGAAATTCCCTCTAAATCTATCAAAAGAGGATACTGATAAATATAGTTATTTTTACAATTACTAAGTGTTAACGATGAATGAAAACATCGAAATCAAGCCTGCCCATAGAGATAATCGATATGTCAAACACACCAATCCGCCTTGTACAAGCGTGGCGGGCAGACTGGCCGCTCCCTGACAAATATGGTAGGCTCAATCCCACTAGCGGGACGTTCAAGGGCGGTTATGTTTTTTTTTGCATAAGTTCAGCGGAGCTGCAGAAGGCCCACTTGATGGAAAGCGGTTACCATCGCCTATGGACATTTGCAACACCAAAGGTGCTACGAATGCGCTGCTGGTCTCTTAAGGGAGACTGGAACCTGGTCACTAATGCCGGAACACAGATCAAGGTTGTTATGGCGTCATACTCTAGACCAGGGGTGGTAGCCATCCAGTCGGGCAACTGCCCTACCACCTGTCTGTAGGTTGTTTTGTCGCCTCTTACGACAGGCCGCCCGGCTGCAGGAAATTGTATTCTTTCTCCATTCCTGCACGGATGTAAATTATTATTTCTCATGCCACTAGGTACATTTATGACATGGTAGAAGATTACTAACTCTTCTATCTTGCCATAGCTACAAAAGCAATCCAAGGCCGTTCCTCTATTTTTTTCTTTGACAATTACGTCCGTGTGAACCGTAAGGGGTCGGGAATCACGGAAGTTCACGCATCACAGTTCACGGCTCGTACACGCCGTAGTACAGCAAGCCTTTTGTTTTCTAATTACCTTTACTCGAAGATGTGTGTAATTGATCTAATACCAGGACGGGAGGGCTCATTTGTTAAAGGAATGGAAGACTAGGAACAACACTAATGCAGCGGACAGTCAAATTAACTAAAATAGGTACTTATTGCGATCTTGTATAATATTTCAATCTCATACATTTAGTTAGATATGAATCACCTCAAGCACTTTTAACCGTAGTTCTTCCCATATTAAACCTTATAGATATAACTCTTTACTAGCCGACTTCAAAAAGGAGGAAGTTCTCAATTCGACTGTATGTTTTTTGTATGTTTATTACGTGATTATTCCATTTCTTTTGGACCGATTTTTATATTTATTGTAACATGTGTCCGTATTACCTGAAAAACGAGATATTTACTTAGAAATGGAATTTGTGGTCAAACAAAATTAACAAAAATCCTTCGCCAATAATTTATGACATGTAAAATGTAAAATTTCACGCGCAGGGACATGACTCTCGTATAAATGTTACCTGTTGCTCATATTTGACCATTTGTGAAAGTTTAAAATAGGTACTTACTTTGATTTACAACTTTAAAAAAATATATTGATGCACAAAACATAACAATCTGGATTGCAATTCAATACAGGTGCATACAGAAAGAACATAAAACTGAACAGATGTAAATACTTATATGTATATATACACACACACACATATGCTACTATCTAATTAAATCTAACTGGAAATTATTATCTAAGAATACGTTTTGATAACTTACAATATTTAGAAAAGCTGTTTACTTTCAAAGTCTTATTATTTACTAGCTGTGCCCGCGACGTCGTCCGCGTGAAATTTGTTTTTAAATCACCCGATTTTGAAACATTCTTCATTGCTGCTCTTCTCCTATTGGTCTAAGCGTGATGATTTATATCCTGTGGGCTTCCTCGATAAATGAGCTATCTAACACTGAAAGAATTTTTCAAATCAGATCAGTAATTCCTGTGATTACCGCGTTCAATCAAACCAACAAACTCTTAAGCTTTATATATTAATATAAGATTTTTTGCCATTTACTTTGAAGTCGGTTTTGTTTTTGGTTTGTTATTTCCAAATCAGCCGATTCGATTCCTCTCTAGGGTATTTGGTTTCTTTTTAAATCTACGAGGGTAAATCAAAAAGTTCTTAGAAGTGCATATACTTATATATTATAAAACCTTAGTGGGAGAAGTTCAATTTTCAAAATGAAAACAAATATTATTGTTCGATTCCAAAAATGTTTGATTCTTGAGCGAGTCTTATACCTAGTGTATTAGACCCGTTTCAGTTTCATAAAAATCGGTCCCCAAAACTCCTTTGAGTACTATATCATGTAATTTGGGACTTGGCCATATAATATAATTTCCGCTTAGCGCTCATATTGAAAGTCGTCAAATGCTCATATAGGAATATTTTCGCGAGTCCAAAGCTACATCTTATCACGTTCGTACAATAAAACAGATTCGTCGACGCATAAAAAAGTTTTTTAACAGTACATTTACACGAATGACTGGTTATGTGTTATAAGTAGAAAAGTATTATTTTTCGTAAGACGTAAGACGGTGTGCGTAGGGTAGCCAGGTTTCGTATTTAAAAAATCACGAGTAACAGTTAAAAGAAAACAATATATTATCAACGTGCTGTGTAAGTCACTTTATGTAATTCTTTAAATAATTTTAATGAAATAATAATAATAGTCGGCAGACAAACACACATATTCTATATCGTTAAATTAAGCAAGTTACGCTTGTGTTATGGGTAATACACAACGGACTATTCTGGGGCCGATCCCAGACACCCAGACCGTAGTAAATAATGGAGAAAATACGTTTCCGAAATTTAATATACCAGGAATTGAACCTGGAGCCTCTGCATTTCAGTGAGGTAGGCCGGCAAAGGCTTAACCCACTCAACCACAGAGGTAATATAATATAGTAAATAATATTAAAAAAAAGATCATAACTAAATACGTTTTAATTCCACGAGTATACAATATCAAAATCCTTTTCGCTTTCATAATTTTCTGGTTTTAAAATTCGTATGTTAAGAGTTTTTTTGTTGCATGAGTTCAGCAGACAGGCAGACGGCCCACCTGATGGAAAGTGGTTATCATTGCCTATGGACATTTGCAATATCGAAGGTTTATAATGACCTACGATAAGATAAATTATCGGTACGAGTCCACTCTAAGCTGTTAGCTGGCAACCCTGCATGCGCGGGCGGCGGTGCGCGCGCCGACCCGTATCGTAGTTTCCTGTCGGGTGCTATGACCCTAAAGAAATGGTCTATAGCAAGCGAACTTTGCCTTTTTATACATTTATTTTTCTTAATTATCATCACAGGAAATTGATCGGACGTTTTCGGGTTACAATCAACGCCCATTTTACGGTCGACGTATTTTCGAACTTTTTTAGCGATACTTTTTGTTGATTAATTTAATAGAATCTTATTTAAGTAATGACCGTAATGCTTCACCTGCGTTAGAGTCAATGTTTTACTTCGTTATCAATATCGCTATATCGCATCTCTGACTACATTTCCGTGACACAGTCGCTAACACTAACACGATCCCAGATGTAGAAGAGATATAATAATAAGTTTTATATTCGCCAATTTAAAGAGTCTATTAAAACGTACTATCATTACATAGGGTTGGCAATATAATTACGAATAAACTTTTTAAATAATAATTACTATCGAGTGAATACATTATATTATTAAATTAAAAGTATATTCTTGCATATCTTAAAATGTATTTTTATTTTATAATTATAACTCGAAATGCGCAAAAAAAATACCCAATCATGTCAAAAGTCAATCAGCCGCAAAATTTAAATAAATCGGACGCATTTGCTTGATCTATAATTTCTTTCAATATTAAAAAAAATGAAACATTGTAATTTAAAAAACGTTATATACGTATTTGTAATATTGTTAAAAAGCAGTATCATAAATACTCGCGGTTAATTATTTTTTTTAATAAAGCTAGCTATTAGCTACAGAATACACAGTTACATACCTACTAGACAGCTAAAATCGGATATGAATATTTATTGCTGATTTTTGTGAAGTAAGAACATATTTTCTATTTTTGAATGTAATGAATATTCGGTAATATATTTTTTAAATTGTCTAAGTGTAACTACAATTCACTCTATTATTTCACCAACCCTGTAAGATAGTGTTACATATGAATTAAACATAAGAACTGATCCTTGTGGCCCCTCTATCGAATAATCTTTGCTAATCTGCCAGATGGCCGTAATAATTCGCCAGATTTCATTTAAATGACATCATCTATCTCTAGCTAATGTACTTATATGAAATTGAGATAGTTGGCAAAATTTCTTCTTTCACTTTGCATTTTTAAAATATATGTGTACTTATTTATATTAGAGATAAATGGTTTATTATTCAAAAATATAATCCTTTGCCATTTATTCTTTTTAAGTGGCTCATTCACTGTCTGGCAAGGCAGTCTTGCGGTGGGCAAGGCTTGCAGAACTCAACTGGCCTCCTGCTAGGTGCTGCCAAACGCTGTGCAGGCTGCATTTACTTGCACTGTCCTGCATTACTCGACAGACAGCTAGGCGGACTGTCATGCAGAATGGTGAATAGGCCCCTTTAGAAACAAATTCCCAGATAGCACAAGCTTGAACAAACGTTCCCATACAAACAAATATAATAAACAAACGTAATGTCAACGACCCGGACGAATTTTACCATTCCTTACAAAATTACAGGGGGCCGAGATCGTTCGTCGCCCAAATGACACGCCCGCGACGTCCAAATGACATAATTGTCAGAATAGACACCGCGATGACAGCCGCACGTGACATCGCAACCTGACAGAGACGACCATACGCCAATAATCAATGCGGAAACGGGACAGATAATAATTGACAATTATTAGGCGGGAACACGGAATTAGAGAGTCGATCTCGCCGGTTTCAAATTTCGAACATTTTAGTTTTAAATCGATATGCCGATATGATTGTGCCAGTATCGATTGCGTGTGGTCGATTTAGTCTACGCTCTAAGAATAAATTGAATATCAATATTAATGTTACAATTCTACGCTATTAAATTGATTGCAGCGCCGTGTTGTCGATGCGGTGAATGAGATCTGTGACTCATTCATAAAAATAACAGTCAAACTGATTTTGTACTTTATGGTTCACTCTAAACTATAGCCGTCTTAGTCGTCCTAGGTCACAACATATTTATTTATTTATACAAGCAATTTAGATCCAAATATGAGTTATTAGTACTTAAAAAATGCTTCGATATTAATTTACAACGAATAGTGAGTTGTTTGGTGAGGTCACTGCATGAGTGTCAACATTAAAGGATTATCGTATTTATTGGCTATTGGAAGAATATCCCGCGCGCATCATTGGCCGGCACAACGATTTTTTAACCCTATATCTTCAAAAAACCGTTTGAAGTACCTTCCTGATAAAGCTTGATAATAATGGGCATTAAACAATCAATAGTTACCAAAAATAAATGATCTAGTTAAAAAAAAACAGTGATTGTGGATGAAAGCAATGATGCTCTCAGGAGTTTCGCCATATTACGATCGGGATGCTGTGGCTTCGCCTGCGCACTCTGTTATATACTATATGGCTGTGTAATATACGCTTTTTCATATAACATTACAAACTACATAGCCATCTCCAGTTTATACGACATAGGTCACATTTAATCTTACAGGATGTGCAATATGAGATGACTATTTATATAAGTTATTCATAGTGCCTCAAGTAAAGGCTATTAAAGTTCATATAAAGTATTTTGTCGAGAACTAAACAAACAGATGCTTCAGCATTACAGTTGTATTTTGACTTTTTACGATAAATACCTTAATATTTTTATGTTTATAAAAATATCGGTATTTTTTAAACAGTAAATAGTGCTGATCCAAATATACCTTTCAAATATAATTTATATAAACACCATTCTTTTATAAGGCATTTATTACTGAGTAGAACTTTATGCGAGCTTTTTCAATGTGATATATGAATATCGGTGATATTTTAGCGGTCGGTCCATCCCTTAATGGCTGGCGCGCGAGAAGTCCATGATCGTCTCTCCTAATTATATGTGTGAATAAGTGGGCAGGGACTTTTGAAACGTTGTGGGTGTTCGAAATGTGAAATTATGAGTTGGCGTGAACGTGCGACAATCTTTTCTTAATAACGTATATTTTAAATTTGAACTCTGTGGTTCGAATTTTGTTTATCGAATGAATATTGAATTTCGTTCTACTTATCTGTCTATAAAGGTAAAATTAAATATAACAAACTAGCGCAATATGCTCTGTTTTTCCTTTTATCAGATTTTTTTTATTGCGTTTATGGCTTGGCAGCTAAGTCTTTAAGCCAAATCTTAGATTACATAGCTTCTTTATTATTCCGCTCAGCTGAATTGTAAGTTATCAACTAACTCTTCATTTCTTGTGACTACTCGAAAACCACATTGCACTACGCAATTCACATTACTCACAAAAAAGACATAACTATTGATTATAATTTTAGAGTGATATTACACATATTTAGCCAAAAAACTTTTGTCAGGTCGATGATCAAACAAATATTGATAAACGATGACGACCGACCATTATCGATTCGATTTCAAATAAAAATCGAGTTTCTTTGTGAATAAATTTTAATCCATTTGGTGCACGCATTATGCTGTACACCAAATTACCCAACCCTTTCCTTTATTTTGATGTTTGACATTCCATCACAGAAATTAATATGTATTGTAAATGTGTTTTTTTTTTACAAAATGAGCGTATTCGGAAATTGCTCCCAAGACTCCTTTTAATTTTCTTCTTTTAGTTTCTGATTTGGCTATTATACCTAGAGGTGCACTAGAAAAATGTATCTGAGAAAAATACATTTTTCATTGCATGGGTTAAGTAGACAAGTAGTTACCATTGCCTATGGGATTTTATGACACCAATGTCCTGTCGCCCTCTAAAGGGATACTGGAACCTGACCAATAATGCCGGGATGAGTCCCTGTGGCCGCCATAACTACCCTGAGGGGTTGTGATGGCGGCATGCTCTAGACCAGAGGTGGTAACCATCCAAACGGGCAAGTACTCTACCACCTGGCTGTGGGTAGTTTTGTCGCCTCTTACGACAAGCCACCCGGCCGCAGGTAATTGTGGTTTTTCTCCGTTCCTGCACGGATACTATTTCATACCTTGGCAGGCGGACGGACGCACAAGACATGACGATTTTATATAAATTCAATTTTTACCAAAATGGCTACGGGAACCTCAAATCAGGTCAGGAGTCAGGGGTATGTAAGAAGTGAAATAGAACTAATTTAGATTTTTTTAAATTTTTTTGTTTCTCTGTTTATCTATGTGTTTGTACTAGCTAATCTCCAAAAAAACTAGACCGATTTACATGACATTTTGTATGGTGATAGCTTATATCCCTGGTCAACATATTATGTTGACCAGGGATATAAGCTAATAAGCTATCATATCATATCCTATATTATAGGATACTTTTTATCTCGAAAAGTTAGAATTCCCGTGGGATGGTTAAAAACCTTTAATTACTTAAACAGCTTATAACAGACTGAATGTAATTTCTATGCAACGTAACACAATAGAAGCGAAGATTTTGACAGGGTGTGGTGTCGGTGAGAGAGTTTTGTCTTATATATATAAATATATAAAGCTGATAAGTTTTTTTCTTTGTTTGTTTGCTTGAATGCGCTAATCTCAGGAACTAATGGTCTGACTTGAATTTTTTTTCAGTATTAGATAGACCATTTATCAAGGAAGGTTATAAGCCGTCACGCTAAGAGCAATAGGAGCGGAGCACCAATGAAGTATATTTCAAAATCGCGGGACATTTTTTACTTACTTTTTTTTAAACTATTCCACTCAAACGGATTCGTGGGCAGACGCTAGCCTAACATACGCAAGTACATAAATTCCAGAAAGTTAAAAAATAGCAGATACACAAATGCACGCTGACTGAGTCAAGTTCCGACTATAACAATATTTATTGACCATAATATTAAGTTCATGTTAAACAGCTGTCAGACATTATGAAAGCGCGATAATTTTATTTATCGTTTTATAATGAGCGTGTTTACACTGTTGTAGAAATAAGGAAAAAAATGGCCGAACCGTTCATAAAAGTCGGATAAAAAATGTTCTGATTCGACTCGGCTTTTGATATCAAGGCATTAAATGGGTAGTTAGTGTTAACATGACGGGATTTTTTTCCTCAACATTTTTAAATTGATTTATGTATTTGATGAATTCCTTGTGTGGATTGGTTTGCTTTTTGTTAAAACTTCATTCACATTATATTACACTGATATTGGAACAGAGATTTGATGTGGCTTGAATATACTTTCCGATGCCCTATCTCAGGGATAACTAAGAAAACTAACTCCGTTGGATCAGCGACCCAAAGATAATTTTGGTCTCCGAAACAAAAGCACGCCTCTTCCCTCTGTCCTGGGCAGTGTATTGCCATTTGTGGGCTTGTAGTACGGTGAGGTCAAAATATATGTAGTCCATTGAAATTTTACATGAGCTTTGCATTTCTCAGAGAACGCAAAAAACGCGCCTAAGGACTCTATCTCATAGGTGGCGGGGAAAACGGAAGACCTTTTATACCTGCTTAACATTTGATAAGTTAAATTTGGTAAGTTCTATGGTAAGGAAAAGAGATGGGAATGAATAAAAAAATTACACTTTTTTGCTTGTAACTTCTTTAATTTTAATTTAGGGTAAAAAGTTATATAAACATATTTGTAGACAAAATAATTTGCTACAAATTATGACTGCACATTTTTTTTGTAAGACGCATAGTTTCCGAGATATCGCAAAAAAAGTGTTTTCACCCCGTTTTCCAAGATGGCGACTGGGGGACAAGGGTGGCGACCCCACAAACTTCACGTTAAGCTTCTATTGACCCCCCACATGTCCCAAAAATAAAATTGCGTCCTCTAAAAACTGCAATATTCGATCCTTAAATTGTAAGATTTTAATGGATTAATTATAAATTAGTATAATAAAGGAAACTTAAGTATATTGTATTTTACCTTTAATCGCTTTAGGCTATATATAGAATACTGAGCATAGGTCATCGAAGTCAAGGAGTAAGGTTCCCAGAAGGCTAGCTACGCTACCTCGCTGAATCGCCATACTGATCCCTTGTTCGAGGTAGGAGCCAAAACTCTAATCACTGGATGAGTCAATGAATCGTTTTGATAGTCGATTGATTCTCAGCAGAATTTAGTACATCAAGCGACAATGGAACCCTGAGCGATTAGGATGCGGCAAACGCCACGTAACGGGAGTTCACACCCGCTACACAGCGCACACCTTTTTGTCGTTGTGAATTATGCTTTTTATGAAACCTCGCAGTCTTTTTAAATAAATAAAATCGGCAAAGTGCCGCTTAGGATGCTGTAGAGTTAATAAATAACAACTGTTTTACTTGTTTATCTACGATACGGCATATTAATATTTCGTCAAAAGTACTGTTAAAAATGGGTCTTAAAAATTAATTAACGGATCTCAAAAAATGTTTTTCGTTGTAAGGAATATACCTTTAATAATTCAAAAGATATCTCGCCACCTATTGGTTTAAATATGAAAGTCACAATATTAGGATTCCTTAAGGTCACCCCACATGACCATGTACGTCGGAAAAATAATCCAAGCTTCAATTGCCTGTTAAGCGGCCAGATTTCGCAGTAGAAATTACAGACGCTAATTCAATTGAGAATAACTAATTTATTGGAGATTACAAGCAAGTAGTCGTTAGCTTGAAGTTGGTATTCAAAATTGATGTAGGTAGCTAACGTATTGACGACAAGTTGACGTCGACATTTAATGGTTAAATAAAAGTTATGGTCGCGTCCACGACGTACTAAGATTTATTTTTTCGTGATTTAACTACATCATCGTATTGTGGCATATTTAGTTAATATAATCCTACCTTTCATTCAAATAGGCCCAGTAGTTGTGAGAAAATGATTGTGATATTGTTATTTTGTGTATACAGGTTTGAATATGATGTCCATAATGATAACAAATAGGTATCACTGTATCTTGTCACATATGTAGCTTACAAAATAATATAATTTAAAACTAATAATGTCGAGATTAATATACAATAATTTATAGTAATAATGCTGAATAATAATTATGATTCCTCATGTCACAAAATCAGCCTCCTGTATCAGTATTTGGGTCAGAAAGATACTCATGTATTGTGTAATATGCTTTTTTTATTAGTAATTGTCTTAATTTTAATTTAAAGCTTTTGATGTCGAGTTCCTTAATTTTCAGTGGTAGTTATTTTAAATCTTCTCATACAAAATTGCGTTAACTAGAACGTGGCCGAGTTGTAAAATACTCGCACTAAGCGCACAAGAGCTAGAATATCTTATATACATAAAAATCTTGTGTCACGATGATGTTGCCAATAAACTCCAAAACTACTGAACCGATTTTAATCAAATTTGCACACCGTGTGCAGTTTGATCCAACTTAAAAGATAGGATGCTTTTTACCCCGTTGGAACCGGTAGGTGGCGCTGAGATCGGGTTCTATAATCCTCCTAATCACCGGGAACGATTTTGTTTTTGTGTGTTTGAGTGGGTTCCCAGATGGTTTAGATTTGCAATTAGAACCGGTAGGTGGCGCTGAGATTGGGTTCTATAATCCTCCTAATCACTGGGAGCGATTTTGGTGATTTTGTTTTTGTGTCATGAAACAACATGTCTTTTAGGAATTCAAAAAATATGGCGGTACGAAGTTCAGCGGGTCAGCTAGTTAATTTAGTAAATTTGAACCGGTGCTTGATTACAAACGGAAAAATGTACTCAAATAAAATTCGATTACTTTTTTTAAAAATAACGTACCCAGCACACGTCACGTGACATCCTGCGGCGTTTCGTTGAATCTGCACTGCGGCGCGGCACCGGTCAGCACACGTAATAATGCTAACATAGCAATAATAATATCACTAACTAATAATAACGTAACGCACAGGACTCGAAGCAAACCGTACGCGGCGGCGTGCCGCAATGCGGGACGCGCGCAGGTCCATTGACGAAAAATCATACCTCACTGACAACGGCTTGAACTGCGGTTGTAGTGCTCCATATATATGAAACAAATCGATAAATCATAAACCATACTTCGTTTTTTGACATTGCATTTAATTAAGATCGTGTTTTTTTGTAACTCTTCCCGTTTAAATGTTGAATGGCGGTCTAGACCATGCCACAACAATAACAAGTTGAGTTGTGTTTGGCATTAGTGGCCACGATTCAATCCCATCTACTAGTCCGGCAACACATTGGTAGAACTTTTAGTGTTTCAAATGTTTATAGGCGATGGTAACCACTTTAAGTTACAGCGGGGCCGTCAGCCTATTTGCTGTCATAAAAAAATGAGAAAGTTAATGACAAAGACGATGGAGATAACCTTAGAAAAAATTGGTTGTAACTAAGCCATTTTATAACCTATTTTAAAATGGTTTAGCTTGCTCAGTAATTTTAAGTACAATAACCAAACCCCAATTGCCCACATATTTTATATTTTAATAAAAATATTCAAGATAGTGGCAGATTATTGTTAATGTTGTCATCAAAATGATAAAAGCAACAGACAGATCCTCAATTGTTTTTAAAACATTTTGATAACAATCTTGTCTTTAATTACGACTCTTCTAGCCACATGTTTCCCCTACCATGGTTAAAGATATTAAATATATTTTTTTAAATTGGAACTTCCTTTCTGGTCTATGTTATGAAAACCTTCTTTACAAACTTGTCCTTTTTCTATTTACATTATAAAAATATTTGTAGCACTATATCATATCAGTATAAATATTAAAGGGCAGACTTAGAGGCACACAATGAAGTGTTCTTGTATTTTAGTATCAATAATGTATACAACTGACACATAAAAAACATCACAAACTGATTTTTCTTAAAATAAATATTCAATCAAACAACTCAATCAAATCGAAGTACCTTCAATAAAATTACCATACAAACACACTATGCACATAAGTTTAATAAATAAGCCCTACAATCTGCATACTAGGGAATATGAAATCGTATCGTGGAACAATGGAGACGCGTCGGGCGGGCGCGTGCTCACTACGTGACCACTGGACGCCACGCGTCGCGAATAAACGCGCGGCTAATGAGCACGTGTGGACGCACCTTTAGTTAACCTTCAGCACCTCACGACCGTAGTATGTGATGGGCTATGAGTGTATCACTTACATTAAAAACGAACACGACCTCTCTTCAAAGTATCTAACCAGTTGAGATATGAGTTTAAGAAAGCGATATAAATTTTCTATTACAAAATGAAAAAATGTCCTATCTTAAAAACAACCAAAAATAAAAGGCGGCTAAGTTATTACCAATAACATTAGCTATCTGCCAGTGAAAGTCCAGGAACAGACGTTGCAGAGATTAGCCGGAACATCCAGACAGTGAGACAAAAAATAAAATTGAATTTTTTGATACAAGTACCGTAACGTTCATATGCGTTTATTTAGTAAAACGCTTTTATTTTGACATTACAAATGGACACTTTAATTTTATTCATCTGTTTAAATAAAAAAAACGCCATTAATTTAAGCACTTCACACTGACAGCATGAGTATAATGTAATGTTTTTTTTATGGTAACAATACAAAATGACACTTTTTTCATTGCCGGAGTACTGCAAACAGGCTGAAAACCAACGGCCTACTTGATGGAAAGTGGTTACCATCCCCTATGGACAACGACAGGAAACAAAACATGAAAAAAAACAATTAATTGCAAAATACAAAAAAAAAAAATTTTATTTCGCACCGAGTTCAAGTTGAAAATATTCATTTTTTATTTTTATTTGCTAGAACTTAAATATTTCTGGTCTTAGTTAAAACGTATAATACTACAGTTACTTAATTTTATTTTTATTGCATGAATTCAGCAGACAACTCGGCCCACCTGATGGATAACGGTTGCCATCGCCTATGGACATTATTTATAACGCCAAAGGTGGTCCTAATGTACTGCTGCTCTTTAAAGGGAGACTGGAACCTGACCGCTAATGCCGGAACACAACACGAAGTTGTTATGTCGGCATACTTTATACAAGACTCTGCCACTTGGCTGAGGGTTGTTTGTCTCCTCTCACGTCTCGTATTCTTTCTCCCTTTCTGCACAGATAAAGTATATATAAGTATATGTAACATTTTTAAAAAATATTGTGCAGCAAACCCTGTCCTAGCTTTTGTGCCATATTTCTCTCTCCATCCCAAGGACAATGATCTTATATATGCTCACTGCTCAAGGTTGTCTGGAAGAGATCGCTTTCAGCAATAAGACCGCCATTCGTACCTAATTCTAAGCTATTTTCGTGTATTATTTCATTGATTTTAATTTACTATAAAGTATATTCTATCCTAAAGTTTAAAAAAGCATATATTTCAAAGGCAACTTTGATTATCAAAGGCAACTTGTGAGAATATAATTGCATTTCATACATCACAGTAACTTTGTATTCTTAATCCTACATTCATTGCTATGCATTTCTATGACAATTCAGTCCATTTCTTTGAAAGCATGACGTCATCCACTTCGCTACCGAAGCGGAAACTGATCCAATAGACAGAGGACCCAACGATCACTACATTTTATAGCTTTTCTTGTAAAATAAAAAAGACACTATGCCCCGGCACGCGCGCTCGCCGCAAGCGTACGCGTAGGGCATTTTAAGGCGTCCGAGCGCGATAGCGATATGCGAAATTTTAAGTGTGAGCGAGACAACCGTACGATTAATGGGCACGACCCGTAACAGAGAAATGCAGTCAAATTAGAAGAAATAAATATTGACTTTGATGCGGTAAGGATTTGATTAAATGTTTTGTTTGGATAGATTTTTTAGATTTTAAACTTTAGGATTCTTTGTGTTAAGTTCGTTTTTTGCGAATCTGGCAAATAAGCAGATGACCAAGTTCATGGAAAGTGATTAACATCTCCTATAGATGTGTGGAACACTAGGAGCGGAGCCAGACTTTAGGCTGCAGTGGAACAGATGTAATGCGGCGATGAGAAAGAACGTAGTGGTGGTTAGTTGGTAGGTCGGAGCATTCCATCGGCAGTCCAACACTATCCTACTGCTATCCCCGAAAAGTGGGGTGTCCAATGTCCATGATGGATTACACCTCGAAAAGAAGGGATTAGAGGGAAGGGGGAGTGCATCATCGGAACTCACTAATCGCACGAGACACGATTAGGAGGAAGCTAAACCCTTCACATCGATATTCTGTGATACCATCACACCGATCGAGCCGGCCTTAAAAGCTTTAAAGAAAGAAAAACTTTATTTGAAGAAATAGCGGCGTAATTACATTTTTTATACATTATAATACACAAAACATAATTTGAGAATTTGTACGTCCCGTTTTCAGCAAACAAACCTTCCATTTGGCGTAAGAGCAAAACGACCCAATTTTAATCAAAATCAAAATTTAATGATCAAGTCTTTAATCAAAATAATGCTTCAAGGTTGGCTCTACTACGTTAATAGTAATGAAGTATGCACAGAAAGACTCGATTTCTGTTGTTGTGTGTAGAAATTTTATGATTTTCGTATTTTTATTATCAAAGGAGGAGAGAGAAGGAGAAAAGAATATTCTTTGAATCATAATATTACATATAATCGAATACAATGCAAAACTCATTGGTATTGTCCCTCGAGGCACCCATAGTCCCTCAAGACTATAAGTAGAATAGTGAGCCTAGATCACCTTCTTCTATGGGTAACGTGCCCAGAAGGCTGGCTACTTCTTCGCTGGATTCCTTCTTTTAATTGATTTAGGTTTTGACTCCATATACCGCTTGATATTTTGAATTTCCTGCAATACAGTATACAACATTTTGATTTGTTTGCTTAAAATTATAATGTACAACCCACAAATCTGCCTAAATTCAAAGCGAGCATAAAATAAACATGGAGAATATTCTCAATGCTTTCAGTCTAAAACGTCGATAGTGATGCGCAGTATTTTTTTGCGAGGCATTTCTCAGAAATGGCCAGAGGTATAAAACGGCATTGCCGCCGAAATCCATAAAGCTAGTTTTATTCCGATGCGCAACCTCCTAAGTAATGCAAGTAGCGGAAAAGAAAGTTTTATACCTTTGGGGTCGGGTCCAAGTTGAGATTATAAAGCGATTTGCAGTTTATATAAAAGTATTTTGAACTAGCGGTGTCAGCAGACGTTGTCCTATTCTGAAAAATAAAAAATCCAGAACCCGATTGTTCATTCTGTGTATTAAACTCGAAAACTTAAGAAAGTACTATAACTATTGTACATTGGTAACGATGGGGAATGGCTTTTGCGCATTTCCTGATTCCGGGAAGGCTTTACACTGAGAGTAGGTATATATATCGGACTTGCAGGGATCAGTTCTGCATGCTGCTTTACTGAAAGAGATTTAAGATAACAGCTGCCGGACTACCATTAAACCTTACACCGTACCTTGGCGTCTTTTTGAGGCACAACGGGATACAGCGTAGACAATTCACCAACGACACCTGGACGCAATTCGTCATACCTGGGATGTCCTTGGAACAAGGACACCCCACTCCATGAGTGTATGAGCTCAGTCGTAACTCAACCAACATTTTCAGGCTTGCACAGTCACAGTGCAAATAAAAGTCTAAAGTCAATAAGTTCTAAACTTGTACCACACCCACCTTCCAATGAATATACAGAAGGCAATAGTGTTGCGCGGAATGACGGGCCACAGGCACGAAGAGTTCCATTGTGACTGCCTAACATCCCCTGTAGACACGCCCTAAGTGCGTAATCAATTTATATTACATCCCTTTACATCCCACATTCCTATAGTTATAGGCTCTACAGTTGGCATGTTATTGAATTTTAGCTCTCTGTATGCTTTTGTTTGTAATAATTTTTTAACACCTGTTGTGTGGTCGACAATGATTCCTCAAGTTTAAAGTGACTTTAACTAAATCAATTATAAGTTAAAAGTAAACACGTTTTAACGTCATCCCATTTTTATGACTTTCGACCTCTTTTCGAAGTACAGATTTAAAACAAACAGCTTGATTAATAATCATCGAAACAAACAAATAGGTAACAAATTTCACGAAAATCTGTTCATATTAAATTCATTTCATTCACAAACCATTATACAAAGATTCAAACGAACTTACATTTGAAGTTGGACTGACTTTACTATAAGTTTTTTTTCTTTTTTTAAGTTAGGTTTATTTATAGGATTGTCTTTCTATTTATTACTTAGTTTATTTTCGTATTTGATCTTATTTTTAAGTTAATTTAGCTTTTTTGCCTTATTGTACTACTCGTTTTCTTATTGTCTCTATCTAGTAATTAATATTTTATCTTTAGGCATATCAATTCAATAAAACTATATTCCTACTTACATTTTATAATCAATCAACATAAGCTTTGGTATATTACATTTTTTCGCCTCTGTGTCTCTGTCGTCTGCTCCGTCGAGTTGTCTATTGTTTCTCAACGATTTTTATATCGCGACTGAACAAACCAATAATTCCAATAAATGGCCTTGCGGTCTCTTCACAACGAATTGACAATAATATTTTAATTAATAGTTTATTTAAACGTTTGATTTGTATATGGATTTTTATTTTTTTACATTTACAACATTTAATACAAGAAAATTATGCAGTAGTCTAAAAATTAAACCTCATTATAAAATACAATGAAACAGACTTAACGAAGAAAAAGAATTAAACACATTTTTACAGATAAAAAATATAGTCCAGATCGCTGCCGGTGTTGCCAAAATGCCGGCCGCATTTCCCGTTGCTTGGCAACGCTGGTCCGTTGCCCGACATATAGGCCGCCCTTTGGTCACGTGAAACTTCTCACAATCGCACTAAAAGGTCTCGATAAATTAGTATAGGCCCAATTGTTTAAACAGACCTTTAGTTACAAACGTGACCCCTACAACAGTCTCAAACTCAGGTTTAGAAACAAGGGTCTAACCTTTTGCCTATTTAGCAAATAAGAACCCAGAGGCTCCGGGTGCCATTCCTGTCACGGTAGATTTCGTAAAGGAACTTTCCATTATTTACTATGGTCTGGATATCTAGGATCGGTCTGTGAGTTGTTCAACATACTAACATATATTACCCATAACGCAAAAATAACTTGCTTAGATTTTTAGATACATAATCGTGTGTGTTTGTTTCTAAATACTATAATTATTATGTTTTGTCTAATGTTTTAACTGCAACTTGAAAGTCACGGTAAAATTAAAAATAACTGAAATATAGTTTTTGGACTAAAAAAATATATTTAAGACAACAAAATATCGAAAATCGCGAGAGGAATAACCTCATAAGAATAATATATTCATGTTGACTATGGACACTTTTCAGAATGTTTTCTATGTCCAAAGCTTTTACCAGGGAGTAAAGAAAAACAAAATCAAACCAGTTATAACCATAGACTATATAGAACGGACGAAACTGTCCATTTCTCTCAGCAATAAAACACAAGATGCCACCGTCCACCGCAGTTCGAAACGCTAAAAAATAAACGATAAAAATGACCACGCATTCGGAATCGAAATGCAAAAAAACATATTTTTCTAGAACGAGACAAATATAATCGTTTTGTATTGGTAAGAAAAAGAAGGGTAGATGTCGAATTTAAAATGCAACGCGTGCTCTTCAACATCCGTCGGCGCAAAAAAATCTACGCCGCCATCTAGCGGAGGCGTGTCACACTTCGGTGCAAGGTTCAAGTTCAGAAAACGGTAAAATACATTTGCTATGCAAGAATGTGACAATAATTTATGATTATAATTTCACACCTATTTGTAACGTGTGTGAAGAAAAGTCATGGTAGGGTAGTGGCTAACACACTAGCGTCCCATTCAAATAATGTAGGTTCGAATCCTGACCGGACACTATATAATTAGGTACACCTTTTTTTACACGGGGATATCCGATTAAGGACTTACCGCTGCGGGGAGAACGCGACAGTGGTCTGTGGCACTATCACCCATGTGGAGTACTATTGTCACCCTACTCTGCGATAACCATTAAAACCTCTCAGAGTTTCGTTCTTTGCCCTAATGCCAGGGCCGCGGATACATGCTGGTTGTGGCCTAGCAATCTCATCCATTATTGGGGGAACCACGATCCCGGCGTCTTCATACTCTCATTATGTGAGGCGGTGTGTAACGCACCCCACCTGAGGAGATGTGAGCACGCGACTCTATCTCGACAGCATAACGGCGTGTAAGGAAACCTTCCCCAGTGACCCAACCGCACCGCCCCCGAGCCAAACGTCTAGAGACGCCTACCGGTTTAACGGCGTACCGGACGCCGACGCGTCCTCCTTTAACGAAAGCGAATAAAGCAGACGTACTCACGCCCTCACCCCCGCTATGTCTCTTCCTTGGCAAGTATAACACCCCTTGCAAAAGGAGGAGACGGCGTCTCATCGTCCCGAGCGCAGTCGTCATATCCATTAAAAGCTAAGCGTCCACATGCCCGCATCGTAAGCTTCGGACGCACAAATGCACTGATTACCACACATCGTACGAAGCGCACGAAACTGCTCATCGGCAATGCCGACGCCTGTGCACCGAGGGGCAACTTTTGGGATGCGTGTCGATGACGTCGTACGGAGTTTTTAGCTTTTGCTTCCTCTTCTGCTAACAAACAAGAGATTACGACAAATAGCTATATATATGAGAGAGGCATCGGCAATCCGATTGCTGCCCGTACAATAAACACATAGTAAAAAAAGGAATCCCTTGGATGCGAAGCGTTCCATACGATCATGTGGACGCTTTCCCAAAGGCGACGAGGTCTCGGCGCTACTGCGCCCAAGCGGGGGACACTATGTATACCTACTGTAATATACTTATAACCATGAATTATAATAGACCATAAACGTCCTGCTGCTGCCTCCTGTTCATAGGGGACAATATACCCGCCAGTGAATTGATGAGCTTGACACATCTTGATGTGCAGGTTTCATCACGGTGTTTTCCTTCTCTACACCCAGAGACAGACGGATGAACAGACCTGTACATAACATTAAAGTTTCCTTTATGCCAAAATACCTTCGGAACCCCCACAAAGAAGAAAAAGAAAGTCCAAAGGTTTTCAAGTAACCATACGACTAAGATTAATCCAATAAACGTAGAATACAGAAGCTTCGTCGATAAAAAAAGAAAACCCAAGGATAGTTTAAGATAGAATCGATCATGCTTGTTATGACACTTGGTGGTCCGTCCGTCATTAATTAGTTGTCGATCATTAATGATTCTAATGATCTATCCTGATTAATGATTTATTGTTTAATATTCAAATTGAGTGATCGTTTATGATGTTGATGTGTTTTTAATGATTTTATTCGGGTTCTTAAATTTAAAACGAATATTTTTATCTTATAATATTAATGTAATTCAATACTTACATATATACAAAATAATTACTCAAAATAGAACAAATAATAAAATACTTAAAGTAACTTTAAAAATTACAATAAGATAGAAATAAAAAAATATTTACAACTAGGATATGCCCGTGACTTCGTCCACGCTCAACTTGAAATCCCCGCGGGATTCCCAGAACAAAAAATACCATAGCATTTAAAAAAAGGTGTGTAGGAATAAGCTAATTTTTACGCACCCGAACAAATACAAGGAGCTCCCGGGAAAATTCCCGTGTAAAGAAAGATAAAAATTAGCGCAGTACTTAATTCTAAGAATTAGCTGTCGATCAGCGAAAAGCGCATCGAAATCGGCCCATTAGTTTTTACGTAAATCCCGAACAAACAGAAAAGAAACTAAAAAGAAATGCACCGTGTTCTCCATTGTTTATATATTCTATTCCAGTTGCTTGTCGAAATAGCCGTAATGAACAGGAACGGCATTTTTAGAATATTATAATAATATAGTCTACGAAAAACTCGGTAAATATCCCACTGCTGGGCTTGAGCCAGCCGATTTTATGAAAATGGATGATTCACTTATCCAACCACTATTGTTCACAGCAGATTTCCAGATTTCACACATCGGTTTTCTTTTTGTGCAATGTTTCCGTACGACGTTTTCTCCCATACGTAAAAAACTGCCCAAGCGGTGTTTATGATGCAACCTACTAAGAAAAGAAAAGAAATAACTACTAGTATAATGTGATATCAAAATTCTTTAAAATGTCAAAATTTTATCAGTAAGATTATAATGTAGATAAAAGTAGGTTTTTTTGAAAACCACCCAAAATGTTTTAAATCCCTTAAAACCGTAATAAATGACTGGTCATTAAGCTAAGGGTGAGGGTAGTTCAGGCTTCTACGAATGACACGTATCAATCAAAAACAGGCTACTTTGAGTTTTTGTTAAGATATCCATCTGATTGAGTGGTACATAATGTTTTTTTTTGTTATATTATGTTTTGGGTTTGCCAGGTGAATTTAATAAAATCGTTTTTTTGAAAATCTATTCATAATACAATATAGGAAGGAATATAATTCTGCCACACTAAGTGGGCATAAATAAATTAATTCACAAGCTAAGGAAGGGGGAGGGAGTCCATGTAGTGTGACAAGGGGTGGGAGGAGTCCTAAATTTCGTGACGTTGCATTTCAAAATCATTTTGTTCATATTGGTCAATTTAGTAAATTTGGTAATTTTGGTCAAATTGGTCGTTTTGGTCAATTTGGTCCTTTTGGTAATTTTGATCAATTTCGTCAATGTTGTTATTTATGTAGTTTACAGATAGATAGACGGAGGATAGATAAATAAACCTAGAACGGGTTGAAATAAAGCATGAATGTTTGTATGGGAGACCAATCGTTGCTCAAGTTTATAGGCTTAAAAATGATGATCTATAAAAAATGCGATAGTAACTTGGTCTATCTGCCTGTTAAGCCTTCGCGGAAAAACTACTAAGGGATAGATAGATAGATAGATAGATAACTCTTTATTGTACACCAATACAAACATGAACTTAAGACTAAAATTATATCTAGTTATGTACAAAGGGCGGTCTTATCGCTAAAAAGCGATCTCTTCCAGACAACCCCAATGTACTTTTAATACCGAAAATGGACATAAATACTTTTCATTCCGGTCGATGTAGTTTGCGATAGAAACTGAAGTAAATTTTCCGAGGCAAATAGCACTAACATAAAAATGTAATACAATGTAACCTGTTTTAAAGCCTGCTATTTAAACAAGAGGCACACACTAGTTATTCGTCTAATATGTTTAACGAAATTGCTGTTTTAGACCAAATGGCAGCTATTCCGCGTCGAACAAAAAATGAATCACGTAAATCGGATCATAAATCTCAGAGTAATCTGTGTACATATGGAACGGAATGGATTTTTTTTTCATAAAAAAACGTTCATAAAATGAAAACCACGGGGCCAAACTATGTCAAATTTTTCGCGAACCAAATGGCTATAGCTATTCCGCGTCGACCAAAAAAAGAATCACGTAAATCGGGTCATAAATCTCGGAGTAATCCTTGTTTAGAAGTCGGTTAAAAATTGCAAAATAAGTGTGACATCACAAAATAGGAAGGGAGGAGTTTCACAAATGTGGCCATCTAACTAGGAGGAAAAAATGTTCCAATTTATTCAGCCTTCTCATAAGTCGTAGCTACTGGCTACCATTGACGTACTTAATCAATGACTATTAGAAATAAACGGCATTATATTTCATGACAGTCGATATTGGTGGTCTGCCTCGCTTACGTAAGTCTTCATTGACTAATTGATGTATTAAATTATGACACGGCGATAGTATTATAGCTTGTCTATGGTTGAATGAACCCAGTAAGTTGATACCATCAATCATTATTAAGTACATTTTTGAGAACACTCCCTTATAATGTAGAAAATGGATTACGTTATAACAATTTGCTTCCGATATTTTAATAAGAATGAAATAGAGATATAAATATTTACCAAAAATACTGCAATAAATCCTAATTTGTGTCATATATTGTGTAGTTATTATTCATATATTTACAATTTTTGCTATGGATTCTAAATTTAAAAATATTATGTTGATAATTCATGTCGATTTAAAAGCACTTTATTATTTATTTATTGAGGTTTATGGCTTGGCAGCTAGGCCTTTAAGCCAGATTAAGATCTGTTTACAATATAGTTTCTTCGTTTTCTTAAGCAGGTAGCACAGCTGAACTGTAGGCAATCGGCTAGTGCCATTCAACGGAGTTCTTATGACAACTCAAAAGGCCACTTTTGACTATACAGTTCACATTTCTCACAAAACACATAATTACTTCTCAAAAACTATCAATATCCTACAACTATTGTTCATTTTAGAGTAATTTTACACATTTTTAGAAAATAAAACTGCACAGCATAACATCTCCTTTCAGTTCCCGCCAAAAACTCCATTTAAAAGCACGGAATGCGCTAATAGAATAGTGATGTCAAAACGTTCTGGTTGTCAACAGTATATTGATTATGTTTTGTTGTTTTCAAAAAAATTGCGTCGCTACCTTATATTTCCCGCACCTTACGTTAGCAGTAATGGCAATTCAATTAAAAACAAGCCTTTTTGCCAAAGAACGGAATGTGAAGCTGTTTACAAAATGCCATTATTCTTGTGTGACTTTAGTATTCATAACGTGAAAAATTTAAGATTATTCTTTGTCGTTATTAGACAGAACATACTGAACATATTGAATTAATTTAGTTGACAGGCTCACAATTTAAAGGATACGATGGCATTCAATCGCATTGAATGATTCTAGTTTATGTTTACCACATAATTCATTTATTCAACCAAATTGAAGAACAGAAGTGAACCGTCTCATATCGGCTTTAAACATTTTTCACAAATAATTAACACTGAAATGCATATTTGAAAAAAAAGTTGTTTTATAGTACAAATGGAACACTAGCTACTTGTACTAGCAACAAATTATATATGCCCAAATCATAAAAATAGATAATAATAATTATAAATAAATAAATGTAAAGGACAGTACCCAAGTAATGTGTCTACTAAAAGCTTTATTAGATGGTGTGACTGGAGAAATATTTCACGACAAGCGGTAGTGATGCGACACTACCCAGTAGTCGATGAACCACCCGATAAGTAACCGCATGTAAATGATTAATGGTTTATTTAAAATAAAAAAATGTCGTTCCACTAGTTTCAAATTGCTACTCAGCTTTATGAATAGTTTATTGACATTTAGCTTCTATTGTGCAACGTGTTTTGTACCTATATGCTCGTGTGATACTAATCGTTGTAAGTTGATACTAGAAATATGTAGGTGTGAATTTAATCGTGTTTACTATTTTTAATTCTATTGTTTTTCCTGCATATTAATATTTCGTATTAATAATTTTATATATTTTGAGATAACATTTGTATGCTATCCAAACTAATGTGTGAATTATTCGTTATTTATGCGTTTAAATCCAAACTTTATATTTGGGATTTACGGGTAATATTATATCAGTCATTTATTTACACAACATTCGTTAAACGGTAATAGTTCATTTAAAAACTAAGAACTTGTTACTGGGTGGGTCTATTCTATTTGTTACCAGCTGTGTCCGCGACGTTTTCAAAACTCCGCTCCTATTGGTCTTGGCGTAATGATATATAGACTATAGTCTTCCTCTATAAATGGGCTATCTAAAACTGAAAGAAATTTTAAAATTGTCCAGAAGTTCCTGAGATTAGTGCGTTCAATCAATCAAAGAAGCAAACTCTTCAGCTTTATATATTAGCATAAGATAAATGACATACTTGGACTCTAACACATAATATGTCAACGTACGACAAATCGTATTCATTTAATAGTTAATAAAATAATACAATAAATAAATAATTTAAAAGGCATACAAGGGCGTTGCACATACAATAACAATTTATTCTGATCATTATACGATGGTATATGTACATTTTAAATTGCAAACGTTTGTATAACTGTCACATGTCGAGTAAACCTAACCGATAAATTAATAAAGCTTTAAAGAAGAAGAAAGAAAGAAAAGCTTTTATTGATTTTAAAAATGATGCTATATTCCAAATAAATATTGAATATTCACATAAGAAGAAATTGTACGTTGACTTCTCAGTTAATGGAGCTTGACAGCTCACAGCAATATGCTTTTTCGGAATACAAATATCCCGAAACATCCTGATTTACTGTGCCAACCAAAAAACATTTCAATTGACCCATACAGTATTATATAGTTATGTACATATACGTGATATAATACATAGACATATGCACACACACAAATTTACACACTTACACAGTCATTAGAGTACAGTACAGTACAGTAGATAGATAGATAGATTGAAAACACTTTATTGTTCACCACATACACTTAAATAAACAATTTACAGTATTTACATTAAAGAGAAAAAGTATGAGCAATGGGCGGCCTTATCTCTTCAGAGCGATCTCTTCCAGACAACCCGAGGTCAGGATTTTATTAAATGGAATTTCAAGTGTATGACGGTGGTGTGTTAATTTAATACACATATGAATAGGATATATAACCGTCACACAATACCTAAAATGAAAAAAAAGAGAATAAACAAAAGCAGTTTTCATACTAAGTATATTTATAGGCAATTTAAGTATTTAAAAATGAACGAGCTCTCTAGAATAGTTCCTTTAATTGTTATCCTGACATAGAACGAATGGATGGTAGTCGGGAAAAAACGAGTGAATCTCGGGACGACCGATAGAAGTTATAACTTGGTCCGCCTACTGGTCCCGTTTGCATGAGATAATGGGAAGCCAGATAGACTGGCGCCGTTACGCGTTACATAACGAAGCGGTTTAGCCTCCCATAAGAAGTTATCTTCGAATTCTGTCGATTTATTCCCGGTTTGTAGCTCACTCTTTTAGGTGGCCGGGTTTTGGTTGTGACTATTTTTTCCTGCAAACATAGAGGCAGTAAATTAAATACAGTAACTTAATTACAAAAGCCTGAAATTGTGACGCCACCGGCGCCGCACCCCCGTATCTGGAAATCTTCAGCGCGCCGCCGTCACCGTTTTTCAACGCGGCGTTCATGTTCTAGCACACACACACAGCCATACATAAACATTATTATATTTTGTAAAAAATAAATCGCATCAGCGACGGTTGTTAATCTTTTAGATAAAATACCAAATAAATCATTAATGATTCGTGCATTATCGACACAGAGAAACATCGATTATTTACTACTTTAATGGACTACGACGCCACACTACAGGAAGCCCCTTCCCGTCATTTGTCAAGTCGACATTTGACATCAGTCAAGCTGCTATTACATTATACCTGACTGACGGTTTTGTGGGAAATATTACATTTGTATTTTTTACATAGTAAATTAAGACAACAGTTTAATCTTTGTTCGTTTTGAATCGCTGTTATTTTGTTTATGGTCTGAAATATGTATTATTATGATCTAATTATAATTACAAACAGGATGTACACAGCTTAAGCAATTTTTATTATTAAAAAAAATGAAAAAAACTAGGAAAAACAAGATAAAAACATCTATAGTACGTATGGCGTAAACATGGCCGCTGCCTTTTAACTGTTGAATTTAGATATAAATAACTTTATAGCATTTGTACTGTAGGGTTTTTAATCTAGAATAATAGAATAGAATATTCTTTATTGTATAAAAAAATAACATTAATATACATTTATAAATGTACTAGCTGCGCCCCGGGGTTTCACCGCGCGGTGAACGAAAGTCATTATATTTTGGATAATTCACACTATATCTTTATTTAAAGCTTATGTGTTATTCTGGCGTGTAAGCTATACACATTATTGTAAAGTTTTATCAAAATCCATTCAGCAGTTTCTGCGTGAAAGAGTAACAAACATATATCCATACTTTTTTTTTTTTTTTTTTTTTTTATTGCAGGAGATCAGCAGACATGCAGACGGCCCACTTGATGGACAGCGGTTACCATCGCCTATGGACATTTGCAACACCAAAGGTGCTACGAATGCGCTGCTGCTCTCTTTAGGGAGCCTGGAACCTGGTCACTAATGCCGGAACACAACACAAGGTGGTTATGGCGACATACTCTAGACCAGGGGTGGTAGCCATCCAGTCGGGCAAATGCCCTACCACCTGGCTGTGGGTTGTTTTGTCGCCTCTTACGACAGGCCGCCGGGCCGCAGGAAATTGTATTCTTTCTCCGTTCCTGCACGGATATAAATATTACAAACATACATTCTTACAAACATTCGCGTTTATAATATTAGTGGGATAGTACGAAATATTACTAGGACAATCAGCAGTCTCATCGCCCATGGCGATTTCTTCCAGACAACCTTTGGTTGGATGGAGCATAAAAAGGACAAAAAAGTTGGTAGTTAATCAGGCCTCGTAGAATAATTTAATTTATAAATTAATAAATAGTAATATATAAGATAATTTAACTTCTACTACAATACACAGTAAACGAAATGTAAGTAAACATAAACATGTATGTAATGAAACTCGACATGCTTATAACCCGAGTTAACACTTAGGATACATTTTAACCCGATAAATGTAGTCGTTTGGTTATAATGACGAATTAGCAACATAGATACCGCTGCAATCGCGTTTTCTCAATTCACTAACAAATATCTACGTTCTCATAAACAACATGTCATTCATTGTATTACTTCAAATCAGGTCGGCTTCGACTCACCTCTTTGTTTTGCTGGGCAGTTGTGTAGACTATAATATATGTACTTGGTCTGTGATTGTCATATGTAAAAGTGTCCTGGCTGACAGGTTTGATGTGTCCATTCTGAATTGTTGTGCTAGCAAATTTAAAGCTGGTACTATGATGACAAAATTTTAGTCTATAAGTTCTACTAACACTAATTTTAAGTATTTATGTTTTAGGCGATTTTACTAACCAACATATTTGTTATGTTTTGTATATTGTTATGAAATTATTCGAAATAAAATGATTATTATTATACGAAGACGTGAGTGGATGAAGGTGATATGTCGCATATTCGGTTTTTTGCTTTTTTTGCGTAGATGAAGGTTATAAGTCGATACCAAATGACTACAGACCTTAGACCATAGATATTTTATTTTTATTTTATTTTATTTTACAATTTTAGGATGACTATCAGCTATTCAGAATTATAATAGTAACATATTAATGATATCGAGCTATTAATAAGTCACCACAGATAGTAACAAATTAAGATCTGATCTAATCAGTGATCAGAAACCAAACCAAAAACATAGAAAAAAAAGAAATGATAATTTAAACATAAAAAAAAGAAATATGTAACTTAATAAGAAAACCTGTTCATTAAACACTAAAGTTCAAAATATAAATTATTTAGTTTATTCCTAAAACTAGACACCGAGGTACCCGTTATATCCAAATCATAGCTGCGAATTAATTTATTATAGTTAGCACACGATCGATGTAGGAAACTATTCTGGCGATAATTCGTGTCAACCGATTTTAAAGCGAAAAAGGGACTATGACGGAAAGAGTGTCGAGGAGTATATATATCTATTTTGTTGAGTAATTCAGGACAATCGAATTTTTGTGAGCTTACAATACCAGCTAAGAAGGTTAAATCAGCGATTTCCCGGCGCTGAGCGAGTTTCAGAAAATGGTAATTCTTACGTGATATATTGACATCTTTTAATTTGGAGTTGGTCCTAAAATTCAGATATTTGATAAATTTTACTTGTATTTGTTCAATGCGTTTAATGTATATATCGTATCTTGGATTCCATACTTGAGAAGCATATTCTAAATGAGATCGAACATACGTAGAATATAGAATTTTGAAAGTTTTCGCCTGAGTAAAATCTTTCGAGAAACGCATAAGAAACCCTAGTGCTCTAGAAGCTTTATTAGTAATAGCAGTGACATGCCTATCAAATAATAGTTTCGAATCGTGTATAACACCGAGATCTTTGACCTCATATACTGATTGAAGCTTTTGCCCTTTTAAAAAGTAATCAAATAATATAGGTGTCTTTTTTCTTGTAAAAGTTATACACGAACATTTGTCAATATTTAAATCTAACTTATTTAGTGAACAGTAAGTATCCAACCGAACTAGATCCTCTTGTAATGCTTTAGCATCATCTACGGAGTTCACAGACTTGAAAACTTTCATATCATCGGCAAAATTTAAGATAGATGAATTCATGAAGCAGCTGTCTATATCAGAGATAAAAATTAAAAACAGTAAAGGACCCAGCAATGAGCCTTGAGGTACTCCACTTGGAATGTACATCCATCTGGATATGTAATTTCCTAAAACAACGGCTTGACTGCGATTGTCAATATAAGAGCTAAACCATCTTAAGAGATCGCCTCTTATACCAGAATTACATAATTTGCAAATTAGGATTTCATGATTGATACGGTCGAACGCTTTACTGTAATCCGTATATATAACATCAGCTTGAAACCCACTGTCCATAGCATCCGTTATAAATTCATTAAACAGTACCAAGTTACTTACAGTCGTCCTACCTTTTAAGAAACCATGTTGAGAATTAGGAAAACTAGTAATTAATGCATCATAGAGCTGTTCATACACAATTTTCTCAAATACTTTAGCTACAACACAAAGTTTAGATATCGGACGATAGTTGGAAATTAGGTGCTTAGGACCTTTTTTGTATACTGGAGAAATAAAAGCTGACTTCCAAATATTAGGCATATGACCTGTTCGAAGAGACTCTTGCATTAGATAAGATAAGGGATAAGACAAATTGTTAGCACACCGAATAAAGAACACTGGTGGAAAGTTATCTGGACCAGCAGACTTATAAGAATCCAAGGATTTTAGTTTATTTTTAACTGTACTACAATTTATTTCAACAGTAGATATATTTGCATCAAGATTAGTAGAAAAAATTGAACTATTTAAAGGAGTAGATGCAGTGCTAGGTTGACAAAAAGTAGAATGAAAATAATTAGCAAATAGGTCACATATTTCATTACCTGATGTAGCTACTTTACTATCGAGAGTCATGTTCTCGGGGATATTAGAGTTTTTAGATGTATTTTTTAAATGAGACCAGAATAATTTTGGATTGTTTCTAAGCGAATTTTCGATATTTACAATGTACGATTTATACGCCTTTTTTTCTAGAGTAAAGGCTCGCTTACGAAGCAAATCTAGTGTGTGGGCGTCCGATAGCATACCGTAGTTTTTATGTTTTTTGTAGTATTTATATTTTTCTTTTAAAACTTTTTTTAGTGCCGGCGTATACCACGGCGGATAATGTTTACTGATAATAGATTTTAGCGGGACATACTTATCGCGTATTTCATTTAAACGTCGGTAGAAGAAAGCCATACTTTCTTCTAAAGACTTGTTTGAGAAACCACTAGTCCAGTCAGTGTTTGAAAGTTCGTTATTAATATCCTCATAATTTGCTTGCCAAAAACAATATTTGATACGTGACGCTGGTTTAAGCATAGTCCTGACTTCAATTGGGAATGACAAAACTAAGGCATTATGGTAGGGATCGAGCGGAACCAATGGATCGGTACAATTACTGACAATCATATTATCATTACATAAAATTAAATCAAGTAGCCGACCATAGGCATTACAGACATTATTGAACTGGTGTAAATCTAACAGCGCTAGTTCATCGATAAATTCAATTTCATTGAGCCCAATTGCACTCGGCGCTTCTAAGTAATTCATATCGTTACTTTGCATCCAAGTAATAGAACTCATGTTAAAGTCTCCAGCCACTAGGATTTTATCGTTAGGGTGTGAAATTACTATATTACGAAGATTATTTAAGAAATTTGTCAACTGGTCTGAAAAATTATATCCTTCCTTTTGATTACATAAATAAACTACACAAATGTGTAAATAGTTTACTTCACTAATTTTTAATGACACCCATTGATCCTCAGCCGAGGAGCACCATTCTGGACGACCCACTATACAAAATTTCTTTTGCGCGGCAATGAGAACTCCGCCTCCCATAGTCTGTTTTGTTAAATAATAGCAGCGATCACGGCGCCATACTGTGTATCTACTATCAAATAATTCACCGTCAAGTATGCTGTCAAGCAGCCAGGTCTCCGTCAAAAGAAAAATATCATATAAGGCATATTAAAAAAATAAAAAGTTGAAAAAGGTGTTAAGTTCAGTTCAGTTTAAAATAAAAGTAAAACTTTTATCTCGATTTACTCAGAATTGGAATTATGCGACTTATCACTTTCATTCACTCATGTCTTCATATATTAATATTATTATTTGAATGCAAAGAAGACAAAGGTTATGGTGTTTGAAAGAGAAGAAACCAGAACGAATGCAAGGATACTGGTCGACGATGTTATGCTGGAACATAACATGTATGTGCTTTTAGCAGGGATGGAAGTTACACCGCTGACATAGAAAGAAGAGTAAATTTGGGGAATAGTGTGAATGGAGCGTTAGGTAAACTTCTAGGCGCTAAGAACCTCAGCCAGAAGGCCCAGCTTGTCATACACAACGCGGTTCTGGTACCTACGCTCACGTATGGAAGCGAGAGTTGGGTATGGAATAGAGAGCATGAAAGTAGAGTAAACGCGGTCGAGATGCGAGCACTGCGCAAAATCTGCGGAGTGACGCTCGCGGACCGCGTTCTTAATACAGAAGTAAGAAAGAGAGTTGGTCTGAAAGAGAGTGTCGGGGTGAAGGGAAGGAAAGGAATGCTCCGGTGGTTCGGGCATGTGGAAAGAATGTATGATGAAAGAATGACTAAACAGATATACAATGCAAAAGTGGATGGGTGTAGAAGTCGCGGAAGGCCACGACACACCTTTCATGATCAAATTGATCATGTATTGGCAGAAGGTGATGTCAGGAGCCTTAAGAACAGACGAGCGTGCATGACAAGAGCTATGAATGTCAAAGAAGCAAGTGAGGTGTGTAAGAATAAGCCTGTATGGCGCTGTTGTTCGTGCCTACCCCGCAAGGGACCTGGCGTGAAGTTATGTATGTATATGTATGTATTATTATTTAAAAAAACTTAATTAAGTTTTTGTATGAGTAAAATATAGCTACTGCCTAGGGCTTGGCACGCGGCGTAGGCGTGGAGCAGACTCTAGTAGTAAAATAAAAATTATCGATAAAAACAAACTTCAACACGATACACCACTAAAAGCAAAATTGTTTTACCGGTAGCATATAGTGTCGCGTTGATAAATACCCATAAAGATAGTTTAGTCCTCCTGATAATTGTCTTTGAGGTCCCACCAGCTTTATCATCATGACAATTTACACCTTAAGAATTCCTACTTTATGTTCAAAGTCCTTTAAAATATCATCAGATGTTCATCCAATCAGGTATGATATTATTAATGGAACCTTCGTAGCTCGTGTTTAAAAGTTATTCGATAAACACTATCGTAATTATTTAGACTGAGTTTGTGACAGATATCCATTATATTCGTTCAACATTCCACTGATATTCTTGGGGTTATCACGATATTAAAGTATACTTAAGTATTAGGTTTCCTGCAGGAAATTGATGAATGAAATAAATTAACTGATATTTTATCAAGAATTTAACATGTAGTAGAGATCGCATAGTTAATTTACATAATAATATTTTTTATTTCAAATATCGCTTCGTGCTTTGTGTATCTAGTCAGTGCTATCTATTTTGAAGTTTTAAAATAAAAATAACCTTTAAGCAAATACCAAACCAAATCTAAACTCATGTATTAGAAAACTAAAAAGTATACTTATTTCTAAAGCTATTTTTAATTATAATATCTTATTTTTAATATATATCATCTTAAACATCTTAAAGTCGGTGCTTAGTAATTTTCAAAATAAAGTAATTTTTATGTTTTACTTTGCACCGACTTCAGGATGTTTTAGATAATATATATTAAAAATAGGATATTATAATTAAAAATAGCTTTAGAAATAAGTTATTTTATACTTTTTAGTTTTTAAAGTCGGTTTTTTTAAACGATGTTTTTTTTTATTTGTTACTTTTTAGTGTCTAGCTATGGGTAGGCCTACGAAAGGTGCCGCGCGTCTTAAAAAATATAGATCCCAAGAAACGGGAACAAACAATGATCGTAAAATGAATTATACTGGGCCCTTAGATCATATAAACGTCTAGACCTCAATGACTGGGCCAAACTATGTTAAATTTTTAGGGGACCAAATGGCAACTAATCCGCGTCGAACTAAAAAAAAATCACGTAAATCAGATCATAAATCTCAGAGTAATCGGTGTACGCACATAAAAATATAAAATAAAAACATACCGGCCAAGTTGAGAACCTCCTCCTTTTGGAAGTCTGTTAAAAATAATCTTAAATCAAATACCAAACGAAATCTAAACTCATGTATCAGAAACCTCAGCCTAACTGTCTAATATAATATTTTTTTGACAAATTGCAATAAGGGTAGTTATGGCAGTTCGAAAAGGGTGAGTGGCGCGAGGCTCTAAGGAATGGTTCCCACTCGTCGATTATGCCGTGGAAAGGAGGAGGGTGCCCCATGTTCCGCGCGCGCTCGTCTCCCCTCCATTGCGGCGAGTCAGCCGCCCCACGCCTGAATATAGATTTAGCATACCGGGGGGCATGTTTCCCCCGGTTTTCCGTAACACTGGCATAAGGCGATGTAAAAAACACCGAGGAGTTTTAGTTAATATACCTAACTCGGGTGGTAATAGCATTTCTTGCTTCTGGCGTTAGCGCCACCCTAACGTGGCAAATACCACTACCGCATTTCCCCCACGATAGACAGCCCTCAAAGGGATTTAATAATTATAAAAATAAAGCTCGAAAAGGTTTACAAATTGAGATTTGTGATATAAATTATTTGACAACATACAATAATCTAAGTCATGAAATATTCTTGTCATCATACAAATCATAATTGTGAATTTAATATTTTATATGTTTATTCCAACAAATAAAAGTCTCAATAACTTACTTATAAATTTTTGACATTTTTAATATAAAAAATGCCGAGAGAAATGTAGTCATTTGAAATTTTGGAACTTTTTAGAACTTTGCATTTCCTAGTATCATTCCTGCGTTGTACTATTAATCCTCCTGTGCATTCTAAAAGTCATAAACTGAACGGACAATATGATCAGGTTTTCTTTTGTTAAAATTTACTATTAGCAAGATTGTGTCAGTAATAGGCTAGCCACCGACTTAAAAGCATACCTTTATTTACGACTAAAAACCTGTAACGACTTTCTGCGTATGAACACAACCGGCTCATGTTTTTTTGTTTCTTTTCAGGTAAAAAATGGCGCTCGTTGACGCCCCAAGAGAGGCGACCTTTCGTCGAGGAAGCGGAGAGGCTTCGCGTCATTCACATGACGGAACATCCCAACTACAAATACAGGCCGAGAAGGCGAAAGCAGAACAAAACCAGGCCGAACCAACCAGCAACGCCGGCCAGTGCTCCAACACCCACTTCAGCTGCATTGGGATCTCCCTACGCCACCGGCACCGATTCCCCCGACACTCGTTTCTCTCATAACCCCGGAGCCGGCTTTTCACCGTACCGCACTTCGCCACTTGCCTCTGATTACCAGAACCAGCAGTACAATGGGAATGTGCAAACACCTGAATCGTCTCCTGCGCGATCTCCCGAGCCACAAGGTAGGAGGAGTGCTCCCGCTGATGCTCCCCTACCAACACCAGATGCATCCCCAGTAGAAAATGAAAAGGAAAATTTCCAGTACGAGGAGAGACGAAGAGCCATCAACGCTTCGTCGCTCTCAGACTCATATTCTCCATACAAAACATACAGGACTCCTGGCTCATACTCACCGGCACCAGTGGCTGCTATGGGTATGGCAAATGGCATGTACGTCATGTGTACACAGAGGACATTGGCAGAACAGCCTCCTCTTGTAACTGGAACCTTTTTCCCACCAGTCGCTACTTCGCAAGACCAGCAGGCTTTAGGTACGAGTACGCCTAGAGTCTCATCTGCTCCCAGTGGTCCATTACCGTCTGATTACAGCATTCAGTACCATCCATACGAGCAATACGAGCAGATGTATAAAACTGAGGATTCATACGTCTCTCACTACTCCGAGCAGCCCAAAACTGAGTACGATAGCAGCGGAGCATACTACTCGGAAGAACCGCCTCCTAATCATCAGCAAGATGGCGATCAGAATTACGCGAATCAACGTCCAGAGATGAGGACGGGTTCTCCTGAATCTGACGTCGATGCTAGGGAGTTTGTCAAGTATTTGGACTACGTGACTGATGGGGCTATGGAGCAGCAACAGCAGCAATATAGATACGAACAGCAGCAGCAAAATTACAGGCCTCCATACTGCCCCGAGCAGGCGCCAGGTCCAGAATACTGTTCCGAGAGAATGTATCCTCCGTACGCTTCAGTGATAGCTGGCACTCCTCCTGCGACGTACGCGCCTGCTACACCGGGGTCTGATGTAAGGCCTGAGGATGAATTCAGCGTAATCCTGGCAGGCGTCAGACAGACCTGCTACAGCAATTGACTAGACGGAACTGATATGGGATAGAATTTTACGGACTTTCCTAAAAATATAGCCCAAAGACTCGTTGACATGATCTTCCAAATATTTTCCTAGAGAAATGTTTAAAGTATTTTTTCTTTTTTAATCTCGAATTGAATTAACGGCTGATTACTCAAAAGCTGCTTAAGTTATAAGTGACGTTTCATTTATTTAAGTGGTCTGTAAGTAATCGGCCGTAATGCCGAAAAATCATTCAGTTCGTTTCTGTTCTTCAATTTTGTTAGAAACAAAACATTGTCATCTAAAATATAAACCAACACAATTTTTAAAAAGATTTCATATGTGACTTAAGTATTTGTTATTCAACGATATTTTTTAGATTATGAAAAATTTTATAGTGTTAAATAATGTTGCGTATAAATAATAAATTGTGACACAAAAAAATTAGATAGATAGATAACACTTTATTGCACACCAAAATATATAATTACAAAAACAGACCATGTTATATATATACCAATATTTTCTAGGCAATACAACAGGCGGCCTTATCGCTCAAAGCGATCTCTTCCAGCCAACCTAAATAACAGAGATTGAATCAGGCGAAATACGTGGTACAGGAAAAAGGCAATAGATACACAATACTCAAACTAATTTAAGAAATACATATACATATATATACAAATAACATAGCCATATATATATATATATATATATATATATATATATATATATATATATATATATATATATATATATATATATATAATAACAACACATAAGTTATTATAATAAATAAATGTCTTAGCATGATTCTATTCCGAATATCAGAAATAGCTATTTATGGACAAATAGTGTTTTCTAAGTAAATTTCTAAATGTAGGTAAAGATTTGGCCTCTCTGACAGTAAAAGGCAGCATATTCCAAAGTTTGACAGCCTGCACCGTAAAAGAGTTATCATAATAGGATGAAGTGTGTGCAGGCGTCAAAAGTTTTCGATATGTATCATGGCGCAAATTGTGGGCAGAGGATAGGCGAAGGAATTTAAAATTGAAATTTACATAATAAAATATTTATAAAAAAAGTAGTTAGAAAAGTCACACATAAAACCTTTTTTCAACAATTAAGAGAGTTTCGTGTTTTTATGACTCATTTCTATACAAATTGAACAGGAACGAAAATTGAATTTGTCTGATTTCGGCTTTGTGTGATAAATTTATAATGATGTATAAATATTGTAATTTTATTAATTAGGTTATTAGTTTTAGTATGCCAATTAATAGGTCCTATGTAACTCTCTTGGACAAAACTATGAATATATTCCTGATCGTATTTTATATGTATATTAATGTGATCAAATTGATTAAATTATTGTTTAATTTATTGTTATTGTTCTACTATATGAAAACAAGGGTTTTAGAACATTCCAGTATAAAATCTTATCACACCAATCATATTTAAGAAAGCTTTGGATAATAGAGAGCCTAAAGCGGTCGTTTCTGGAGAATTGCGTAGTGAAATTGACACATGTCTAGATATACTGGTAGTTGTAAGACGTAGCATAAAGTTACATTGTGTTTTGCTACTTGTCATGTTCATCTTGAGAAATCGACCGCTTTAGGCCCTCAGTAAACTAATCGTGGAAGAAGTGCGTACTAGGAATTACAGTCGCATAGTAAACTCTAAAAAGTTAACTGAATATAGGTGGTGTTACAAAATATTCGTTTTTTTTATATTATCTGTGCCCGCGACTTCATGCGCGTGGTTTTTTTTTGCGGAACCCTAATTATAAAAGTAGCTGAAGTTATTCCTTAAAAATCAGCTATCTCTCAGTGAAAGTCTTATCATAATCGGTCCCAACGTTTCTGAGATTAGGCGGTACATCCAGACAGACGGATAAAAATTCTAAAAAATGTATTTTCAGGATCTGGTTCGACTTATGCCCCCTGATGTGAATTTTTAATTGGACATTACAAATAGACACTTCAATTTTATTGATCTGTGTTGATATATATTATCTTATACGTTTATTAGGTGACGATTTTTCAATCATCACATATAAATTACCAGTGGAATAAATTATAACCTAACTAAATTCAAACATTAAAAATTTCAACTGTTTTATTCATGCAACTGTCATTTTTAATTGTCCCATGTTGTGTTTTGTACTATAGAATAACTTTTATCCTAGTTATTTAAAAATCGGCCTATCAAAGAAATCACTGTCACGTGATAAGAGATACAGCATTAAGATTTGAAAAGAAAAAAGAAATTTATTATACGAATTTTGACGGAATGTGGCCTAAAAAGAAAGTATAGAGAGAAGGGGTGGAACTAGAATAACAAAAACGTAGACGGCGACTTGGACGCCATGATCGAATTGCAGAAGTGTTAAAGAAAGCCCAAGTATACATCACCCCAAATAAAATTGCGTGTATAGTGAGAATAGTAAGAGTAAATGAAGCGAAAGTTATTTGTCAGGATCGTCGCAAATGGAGATCCGTCATGGGAAGTAGGGGAAGAGAACGAGAGACATAACTTTTGGCGCAATTTGATTCCCCTTAATTCTAAAATATTTTATATAAAATTAAGAGGTTTTATATATACCATATTTACAAATCGATTATCGCTAGTACCTGTGCTTCTTCCATGGTGATAATTAAATTAATTTTAGAAAAAAATTTTTTTTTTTAATTCATATGAGGTGTGATAATATAATGAATAAAAGACATGATGTAATCACATTTTTAGATTTTTTACAATGTTAACACAAAAGGCTGTTTAATGACATAAATCTGAAATGGTGCTAAATGGAGAATAATGATTCTTAGAAACATGGATATAAAATTAGGAATACACTGTGTCTCAGAAACTTTATAATTGATTATTTATTCATTAAAAAAAATAACTTAAAATGATTTTAGACCAGCTGTTGAAGAACCAGACTTTACTAAACTGACTAAATTTTTTCCAAATTAGTTTGAAATGTTCTCTAACAATGTCAGAGGAGATGCGTGGTCTCCAAGGCCCGTTTAGAAAAAAAAACAAAGTATTCGTCTATGGAATTCTAATTCACATTTTGTCTATGTTTCAAAATACATTCACAAGGTACCATTATTTTAGCGACAATTCGATTCCTATAAATAAAAAAGATTATTTATTTGTAACTAATTTTGTATATTCCTAATATTAAGTAAAAATAATTTAGTTGAATTAGGGTGAAAGCCTATTTATTTCTCTAATTGTTTTAGTTGTTTTTGTTACACAGAACAAAACTCACTTATTGAACTCACAAAATATTCTACGGCTACATAATTATGATTATTTTTTCTCTAAATTAATAAGATTTTTATAAATGAAAATTATAACAAAACAATCTCGTGAATTTATTAATAAGTGTCAGTCAATAATTAAAAGGTTTTCATCCTAAAGCTTAGTTTAGACTCACCGAATATTTAGGCGAGTAATAAGTATTCTCGTGGGTAATTTTGCATCGCAACAAAATCTATACATATATTAAACTGTAGAGGTCGAATTTCTGTACATTGAAAAAAAATGCTAAAAGCCGAGTCAGGGGAATGTAAGAAGTGAAATAGAACTGATTTAGATTTTTTTTCAATTTTTTGTTTTTCTGTTTGTCTGTCTGTTTGTACCGGCTGATCTTCGAAACTAGGCCGATCTAAATGAAATTTTGTATGGTGGTAGCTTATATCCCTGGTCAACATATACGATACTTTGATCCCGAAAAATTAAAGAGTTCCCGTGGGATAGTTAAAAAACCGCACCACACGGATGAAGTCGCGGGCAGAAGTTAGTTTAAAATATATTTTTGTGGTGCCCTAATAACATAAACCAATACTTTTAGAGGTAGCGAACGTTTATTTCGATATCTAAAAATAAGTCTTATAGTCTAATTTGAAATTTTATTCAAGTAATTTAGAAATGTATGTAATATATGTGATTGGGATTCCTTTTTACTTTGGAATTAGATGCAAAAGGTGATCATTAAAAAAAGAAACCGGACTACAGCGACCATAACCATAACCATAGAACTATATGTATTTTTTAGAATTTAGTAAAATACACTCTGAATTACACGAATAGAATATTTATTTCTAAATACACTATTTGTGTAAAAGTAAGTAGGTAGGTCTATATAACATACTTGACCCTCGACAGCATCTTGACGGTTAATGTAATCGTGGTTGAATGTACATGGTAGTTGAAAGAAACTGTTTTTCATTATAAATTGACTTAATAGTAGATGTTTTTGTAAAATTGCTAAATCAATAAGAATTACGATCTGATGTAAATTATATATGATAGTAACGTTTCGATAGGGATCTAATAATTACTCGCCGCTCTCCTAATATATTCGCATAGTCTGAACTAGGCTTAATCGAAAAATAGTTCTTCCAATAAGTCGTTGTAGATATTTTTTAGTACTTTTTTTTAAACTTTATATAAGAATTTTTAGCAAAAGAACTTGTTATGTGTATAAATTGTAAGAATATTGAAAAAAATAAAATGTCTCATAGTTTTTATATAATGTTTTTAAATTTAAGTTAATTAACTTTGCAATTTGTAGTTTTTTAGTTGAACGAGAACTCGCTCGGCGAAATAGGTTTCTAAGACGCAATAAAAATTATATTCTAAATATATTTCTTTTATTTCACCTTTAATATCTTAATCTCCGATTCAGCTGTGCACTTTTAAATGGCAAGTGCTTTTCAACTTTACGGCACAGAACAAAAATATATCAAGAACTTTAATGACGTGCCATTTTTAACTGTCTTCAAAAAAGAGCAGGTTCTAAATTTGATTGGTTTTTTTATGTATGTACACCGATTACGCTGAGATTTACGATCCGGTTTACGTGATTCTTCTTTAGTTTAATGCGGAACAGTTGCCATTTGGTCCCCTAAAAATTTAACATAGTTTGGCCCGGTATTTTTCATTTTAGGAACATTTTGATATATGTCAAAATTTTCGTTGTAAAACAATTATTCAAACATTTTGGTATAGTATTGTGCAATGTTTTTACTAGTACATAAAAAATAGAATGATAAGATTTTTGTAAACTACACATCTGAATTATTATATAAATGAAACTATGAAGTAAATTGATTAAAAAAAGGTCGATGGATAGAGATAACCAGTCAGACTGCATATGGCAGAGTAGATAAATATAAAAGAACTAACAGTCTCTGCAGACGCAGATGTCCAGCCCTGAAAAAGCATAAATCTAGAACCCAATTCCAGCGCCACCTACCGGGTCTAATTGTATTACACGATTGTAGCGCCAAGTATTTAGTTCAAATTAAGTTTTTGAAATTGATCCAGTAGTTTTTGATCTTACTAATTACAAACTTGGTAAATATACTACTTATCTAAACTTATTGTACATACCCCAAATTATTTCGAAAAGGTGAAAGACTGAGAGAGCGTTTACATAATACGTTAGATAGATAACACTTTATTGCTTACTAAAATAAACAATTATGGGAATTACATATTTGCAATACCACTTGGCAAAACAGGCGGTCACATCACTAATAATGACCTTAAAGATAATTTTGATGTGGTGCTATAGATGAAGCATAAAAAAAGATACGACTGAACAATTCAAATATATGATAAAAGTGGAATGATTTTCAATACGTAGATTACTATTAACCACACAGATGCAAACCAAGTATTTATTACTACATAAGTTTACGCACACAAGTTTTGAAAAATGCCTCGTTTCATTGGACGCCTTAGTTTACGCAGCTCGTAGGTTTCGTCTGCTTATACTTTTATTTCGTCCGAGATTACAAATTCAAATTCAGTTAAACCTAAAGAAGGTTTTATTAAACACCATTTCAAAAGGGAGACAAGATTATCATAATAAGATAAAGATCAATTATAAGCAAAAAAATATATAATTTACGATTTAAATGTCAAAACTGGGCATACCTCACACGCATTTCCAAAAACTACAACAGTAAAACTGCGCATGCAAATAACAATACGCAAAAAGCCTTAGTATGCGCAGTCAATGTGTTAAACGTAAAAAAGTAAACGCCTTCGAATGTAGCATTTAAGTCCAAACAAAATGATTAAAAAGGCTATTTGCAGACTGAGCGTTTTGATCGAATGCATAAAAAGCTTGCGTTAAAAGATGCAGTAATTTTTCAATCACAAGTGTTCTTATGAATTATTTATATACAAACAAGTCAATTCTTATTGCGTATAAACATACATAATATCCTTTATTAAAAAAGTTAAAGATCTGCATATATTTAAGAAGTAGCCTGTCGAACTGGAAATGATAATAAAATACTTGTTGTAGTCGTTGAAGAGAGGTATCGTGATTATAGGAGAAAACCTGCTTTTTGTGCTATTTCTAATATATAAACTTAATAAACAAAACAATGAATATGTATACGTGTGTATCTTTCAATAATTTTCATTCGACAATATTTTTTGTTGAAATACAAAATAATACTTTTGTACGAATTTAAGATACCATAGATATGTTGTCAAAAATGTAACCCTTATGAAATAGCCATCTCCGTCCGACCACTTGTTCATTTCTCCATTTGTATAGCTATCCATCTGTACGTCTGTCCATTTGTATCTATCTATGTACATGTCTTTATACGTAATCATAATAATCTCCAAATTAAGCATGTTATGCATGTATTATGGGTAATACACCTGGGGCCGATTCTATATACCCAGACCGTAGTGAATAACGGAAAACTCATTTACGGAATTGATCATGCCAGGAAACGAACTCGAACCCTGTGTATTGCAGTGAGGTAGGTCGGCAAAGGTTTAGCGTTTTTTTTGTTTTATTTTTTTGATAACGCAGGGGCAATATCTTTAGACACACTCCTCGGGTCCTTCGGGGGAAAGACCAAAATGCAGGCATAAGGCCTGCATCGAAGGTACGTGGCACTCTCAGCGACCGGTTCTCCACGCTGTCGCGAGAAACGGCCTCCAAACTACCCACTAAGGGAATCCCGTTAATCCCGTTAACGAGATCTCGTACAGAGTAGGTGCACCATGACACCCCTACGCTCTGAAACTGGGCCACCCCGGGAAGCAGAGTGACCCACTTCATACAGTGGGAGGGGGGGGGAGGGAGTCTGCCGTCACCGAAGAAGATGCTTGAACAGGCAAAGGCTTAGCCTGCTCAAGCACAGATGTCACAGTCAATTTTCTCGAAAGACTAAAACTACATTTAGCGCCAAGGCCGCTGCGTTTAAAAACCGCTAAGTGTTAGAAAGCCTTCAATTTCTTCGCAAGCTGGGTAGGGGCGCATGCTCGGGCCCGCGGGCGCGCTTGCCTGTAATTACGATCGCGGCCCGCCCGTCTCCGCCCTTAACCAAGATATTGATGTATAGACGTGAGTGACTTTACAAAGTTGTATATAACCATTTTTTACAATTTTCAATTGAGTTATTAAGATTGTTGCGAATTTTGAAGTGATAACTTCTTATGGGAGGGTAAACCGCTTCGTTACGTAACGCTTTACGGCGCCAGTCTGTCTAGCTTCCCATGCTCTCACGCATAAGGCAGCGGTAGGCAGGCTCCTCCTCTCTCACTCTAACTCACAGCGCTAGCCGTATTTCAGTAATTAGATTAAATAGTGATACTAATAGTGTACATACATAAAATTCTAATGTACATATTCAAGAATTGCAACTAAGAATAAAATATATTTTCTAATCAATAAAATATTTTATTAATAAATAACATTTCCTTACATTATCATATTAATATACATAAAATTTAAGTAATAACCTAATCTATTCTGAAGTTATCAATTCTGTCGGGCGTCCCGAGACGCACACGTTTTTTTAATAATATCATGATAGTGAGTTTATGGAATTCAATTCAGGTGTCTGTCAGGAGGGAACGGTCCCAAAAGTATGGCAACATCGACTACTATCGCCAACTTAACGTATCGCATGATATTTTTCCGTTTCTAGAACGCAGACGATATTTTAAACTATCTTTTAATGAGTCTTAATTTTTATTTCACAAGGATTTTTCTATCCTCAGATAAAAGTGATGAGGTGGTGTCAGGAGCCTTAAGAACAGACGAGCGTGCATGACAAGAGCTATGAATGTCAAAGAAGCAAGTGAGGTGTGTAAGAATAAGTCTGTATGGGGCTCTGTTGTTCGTGCCTACCCCGTAAGGGACCTAGCGTGAAGTTATGTATGTATGTATGTAGATAAAAGTTATGCGTAGAATCAAGTACAACATTGGAAAATTAAAAATGACTTGCGTGACTAAAACAGTTGAATTGTTTCACTTTTGAATTCAGGCAGGTTAATTTGTTTCACTGATAACTTCTCTCTGATGATTGAAAAATCATCCCTTAACCAGATAAAATAAAATTTTTACTATATTTAAAATATTGTTTGCCATAGAATATGTCCTTTGCAATAATTGCGCGTGCGTGGATCGATATATTGTCCGAGGTATACACCATGCTAGCCTATACGATGTGTTCTAGGTACAGACCAGGCTGACCTCTATGATGAATTCGAGGTATATACCACAGGCTGGCCTGTACGATGTGTTCTAGGTATAGACCAGGCTGGCCTTCACGATGTGTTCGAGGTATAGACCAAGCTGACCTCTACGATGTTTTCCTGCACATGTGAACAGGTGTCCTTTGAACGAATAATAAGGTAACCTCTTTGTCAGGAAAGGGACTTAATAAGTCAATACATCAGAATCTTCCAAGGCGTCTCTGGTTCCCGAGTTTCGGATATTACGGCGATATTTGGAATACTAGGATGGTTCAGTGGGTAAGTGAGCATATCGCCGGAAATCCAAAAACATCCTACAGCTATGCCTGTACAAAAGTTGTGGTAGCGTAATGTCTAGCGCACGCTTCCTGCACTCAAAGACCTAGGGTTCGAATCCTAGCTAGAACGCATGCACTGTCAGTAATAGCTTTATTTTACTTTCATAAAAAATTAAATAGATTTTTATATTTCAGACATATAAACTTTCAGCGAAAATTTATAAAACCACGGGTAAAAACCACTCAAAAATCCGTTACGTGGTTTAGAAGGAATTAGTGGATATACAGACAGATGACAGATATGGAAAATGACTTTATACTATGTAAAGATGTAATAGTCGTTTTATTGTAGTTTTTTCAGATTTTTGAGATCTCAAAAACTAAATAAATATTTTTTTCTTGTTTTCTTTCATTCTTGATAAGGTTTGTGTTCTTCAAGTTCCCACGATTTTCGGATTTTGATCTGACAAGGTAATATCAAAAACGTCCACTCAACATAATATATTTCAAACTTACCCAGTTTATCGTGCCGGTCCCATTGGCACAGGCTGTTATAATACGTAATAATTAAGTTTTTGTTGTTTTACAATTTAATTCGCGGAGACATCTTTGATATAATTTGTGGGCCCACAGGCGCGGTATTAATATCCTATACTTGACTTTCATGCGGTTTTACTCGTAAAACGAATAACTTACCCATTCACTGTTCAAGTCTGCCTTCGTGAGAGAAACAAATGGTATAACGCTACTAGAACGACACGTTCATTCAAAGCCGATTTGAGGGTTTAATATTCAAATTTTAAATTCAAATTCAAAAGTTTCTATTTAAAATATTTTTTTTTAGTTTGAGTTCAGCAGACAGGCAGACGGCCCACTTGATGGAAAGCGGTTACCATCGCCTATGGACATTTGCAACACCAAAGGAGCTACAAATGCGCTGCTGCTCTCTTAAGGGAAGACTGGAACCTTGAGTTGTGTTGTGTTGCTACGGCGACATACTCTAGACCAGGGGTGGTAACAATCCAGTCGGGAAAATGCCCTACCACCTGGCTGTGGGTTGTTTTGTCGCCTCTTACGACAGGCCGCCCGGCCGCAGGAAATTGTATTCATTCTCTGTTCAATAAAGACAACAATCTCACAAGCAACAGAAGATAAGAAATTTATTCGAGATGTCGAGATATTAATTGCTAAAGTACTCCGTGCTATCTTCGGAGGAAAAAAGCAGAAAGGACGACAAACATTTTAAATTGTGAAATTATAAATGTGTCTAATTGCAAACAATGCAATGTATGCGAAACTTCTTGGCATCTGCTTTGTGATTCAATGTCAGAAAACTGCGGAAATTACATAAAAATAGCGCCAACTAGTAATCGCCGATGCCAAATAAATAAATCCGCACTGACCACTTATTTACGTTTTCGCATACAGAAAGCTAAGCGAAAGCTATACAGGCTAAATTTTTCTAATGGACCTCGATGGCCAATTCCAAAACTATAGGAAATAAAGAAAAACACTCGAATAATCCAAATTAGGTTTCGAAGAGAACTAAAGCTGCACTGTTGGCTGTTGCTGATTTTTTTTCATAATCAAGAAATGCGATTCCTAAGATAAATGATTTTTCTGAAATTAAAAGATCTGCTTTAGTTTACATCAAAATTGGCCCCGAGACGCTTTTGAATATCCCCCCTATATATAATTTAGTATAATTGAAAAAAGTTTTCAATGCTCTAAAACATTGTTATTAGCCAATTACAGTCCACTGTTAGACGTAGGCGTCCCAAGTCAGCGCCACTCATCCCGGTAGGCCAGCGACCTTTTCTATTCCTGGACACCTTGCTATATCGGCCATCGGTCCTGCGACAGGTGTGTGTATGTAACTGTAAAATAGATAATGCATGTCTCTGCAGCCCCCGGCCATAAAGATGACCCGGACTTTTGGAAAGCTTGTATGGAGCCATAGGAAGGCCAACACATAGAGGCCCTTTGACAAAAATCCAAATGTACTTTGACACTGACCGGCAATTATCTCTGTCTACACTATATAAAAATGCGCGCAAGGACAAGTCCTGGTTAATGTAGGATTATTTAAGGGATAAAGAACAATATTCAAGGAACATGGAAAAATAGGCAGACTGTGAATCACCACAGCATGGGTCCCTAAAAATGCCGTACAAAATGAGCGAGGGGAAACATGAGTTTGAGTGGCTGAGGGATGTGGAGAGCTGGGCTGCAGGTTTACCCAAGCTACTTCCAACGTTATGCCATCTATCACTTCCACCCCTGGAGCTTAAGTCTTAGTTCTGGCGATCTCCACTCCATGCCGGCTGGCTAAGGTAAACACAGAGGCGGGACCTTGCCTTGGCCCCTCGGAGTCGGGTCAAAGACGTCGTTACTCACCTAACAACGACTCCCTGCGATTCGATTTATTACTATTATTAAGTTAGCTCACTGTGTTAAATACAAACATAACAGGATATATTTAATTATTTATACCAAAGAGGCTAGATTACCGCGCGCCATTGATAAATATGTCAGGAAATACCAATTACATCAGTCTATGTACGTCATGGATTTAATGTTATTTCAGGAGTTTACATATAATATGTTTACTACCTCTACTTGTATTATAATGATAACGCTGTACTGACAGGCAATATTTATCGTATAGATTGTACTAGGAATTCCCATTGAACTATCATAATAACTTATTATTTATAGTTATTAGTATAACGCTATAAAATTATATAATCTTATATATTACGATTTATTGGTTAATAAACTAAATTATTGTACGAGTGCTGGTTAAACTTTAGCTCTAGACTTTTGTTGTCCGTCCTATACTCCATCCTAAGGTTGTCTAGAAGAAATCGCCATAGGCGATAGGACCGCCGATTGTACTTGTAAATTAATGTTTTTGATTTTATGTAGCATTTTTATACAATAAAGAAAGTATATGCTGTATGATAATATGTTTATCATAATTAAAATTAATAAACATTTCTGTTTATTAGTTACCAAATATATACATTACAAAGTATAGTAAAATGTATATTTTAACTTTGAAAAATATAACTAAATATTAAAAATAAAATAACTATAAATAAATTAAAGTATTTATATATTTATTTATAATAATTTTAAAAATTAAACTAAACTATAAAATAAAAAAACTAAAATTAAATACTAAAACTAAATAAAAAAAAGAGAGCAAAATTATAGATAAAATATTGGTTCCAAACCACTGTCACTTACCGGGAACGTTCCCAAAAGGCTGGCGGCGTTACCACGCTGAATAGCAATGCTCACTGGGGTTTCCACTCCGCTCTTGGAGTGGAAACTCTGGGTCCGTGGGGTCCTGACGCTCTAAAACTGTATCGAGATGTCGCCGAACGCCTCATAGACCGCTCACGAGACCAAAAGGCTGGCGGCTATTTTGCTCAAAGGATGAGCATTGCTATTCAGCGTGGTAACGCCGCCAGCCTTTTGGGAACGTTCCCGGTATGTGACAGTGGTTTGAGACCAATATTTTATTTATAATTTTGCTCTCTTTTTTTATTTAGTTTTAGTATTTAATTTTAGTTTTTTATTTTATAGTTTAGTTTAATTTTTAAAATAATTAAACTATTAATTTATTATTTATGATTAAAATATCCTCTCTATCCTAATTCTCCTGTGTAGTCCTCTATAGCATCCTAAAGGCTGGCAACGCGTTGGCTTTGCCCCTGGTATTCTAATCGTCTACAGGCGATGGTAGCCACTTTCCACGAGCTCGCTCAGCTGCCTGGTTGCCAACTTCGCAATAAAAAATGAATGTTGTTTAATTTTATTTATTTATAGAAAACCTACAATTGAATACATTCAAGGAGATACTTACAATTAACAAAAGAAAGTCAATGACAGGTTTTCACAAATAACATATTGATTAGAAGTATTATGCAGATGTAAAAAATGCAACTTAATCACAGTTGTAAAACTTAAGGCTTAAACGCCGCTGGGTTTCTGATATACTGATCATAAACTGTATTGTATGCCGTTCTGTTCTTAAGACGTCAGTAGTACAATGTCCATTCTGCCCGTATGACATTACGTGAGCGTATTATTATAGTAAGTTACATTATAAGTATAATTGTTGCGGCGGCGCTGGGTTTAGTGATAAGCGAACTGGGTCAATTTTACAAGAAAAGAAGTTTGGGACGATTTGGACGGGAATTTGAGAATGAACTTACCTGATTAATGGGAATGAAATGCAGCTTCTCCTCTGCTCATCAGTAGGCTTCACTTTATTTGTTAATTATACGATAGTTTATTTAATGTAATATGTTTTAATATTCACAATTGTGGTGCGAAACGGTATATTTTATGTTATGTTATTTTATATATATATTTGCGATTTAATTTAACTTTTTCTTTGGATTATGGCTGCAAAGCCATTTATGCATTGATTTTGCCAATGTCGTGTTAACAGAAAAGCCAGGTGATAAAAATAGGATAATAATTAGTAATTTGGCCGGTAAATTAAAAATAAAAATCTGCCAACCTAATAAAATATAATAAACATAATTACTACAACCATATTAATTTAACTTATTTTATAATATGGCAATGAAAGGTTGACGTGACGTGCGAGAGCGGAACGCGTCGACAAATTTGAAGGAAGAATTTAAATATGTTAGAAGAAAAGATTGTATAGGTCGAAAGGTTTATATGACGGTACCAATTATAAACACCTTTAACCCCTCGATAAGATAGGAAGATATAAAATAGCGAATCTTGCAGAGCGTTGCGGGCATTAAACGGCAGCAGCTCGGCGCGGGCGCAGCAAAGGGAGATGCGCCTTTGAAGATAGCGCCGATACATTTATTACTCGGTGTGGTTTGCATACCGTTCGATTTCAACTTATAGGGACCGATATTCTATAGAAACTGTATACTATAGCATATTTAAGCTTTCGAAAAATAAATTTAAATTTGCAAATAAAAAACCTTGATCCCGTTAACTCATAAAAGGTAGAAGCATGGATGTGATATTGGGTACTTAATCTTTTTTAGCATGTGCCCGATTCTGCTTTGAAATACCATTTAGAGGACATGTGACCCCGTTCTTAAACGATTTTTCAATACTTAAAATGAAACACCGTCGCAAGCTTCATCTCGCGTGTCTACTTTTCGGTGTAATTAAAAACAAAGCACCTAAGTATTTATTTGAAAAACTTATATAGGCCGGCTCACACAGAACTACTAATATACGACAATGTGCGGTAAAGCTTATTACTTTGCGACACCATTCAGCGGCTTTTAAAGGCAGCTTCCAGTATTCGGCTTCCAGGTGCTGGAACAATATTCCGCCACCAATAAGAACCGTTCGAAGTGCGTATATTTTTAAAAGTAGACTGAAAGCGTTCCTGTACGAACACCAGAGGCAGCAAGCAGATCTCGCATTAGATACAAGCGCCTTTTAGTAGCGTTGTTGAGTCTTTTTTAATATTTAGTAGTTTTTTTCCTCTTTTGTTTGCAATTTATCTATTATTATTTTTTTCCAAATCATTATTTTCAAATTTCAATAATTATTTCATAACATATTATGTACTTATTTTAATTTATTCGAAATATGTCTATTCTTTGTTTTCATGGTGGTCTAATTATAAATAATATTAAAATATTGATTAGTTATTTTGTTATATTTTTCTTCTGTGAAGGTGACGTTGCTGCTAGGCACTAACGGAAGACCAGCGTTGGTTGTTATCAACCAGCATCTGCTGAGTTAGGGCCTGTTTACAGTTAGTTAAGTTTTTGGTTTTATTAAACTGTTTATGTATTTTGTAATCACTTTGAATAACTCTAAATAAACATTATTTTCTTTCTTTCTTTCTTTCTTTCTTTAGGACCATTAATGATAATTGAAGAAAGAAGAAAAACCGACTTCAAAAACTAAAAAAGTATAAAATAACTTATTTCTAAAGCTATGTATTATTATTAATATAAATTATATAAAACATCTTAAAGTCGGTGCTTAGTAATTTTCAAAATATAGTCATTTTTATGTTTTAACTACTGGGCCAAACTATGTTAATTTTTTAGGGGACCAAATGACAACTATTCCGCATCAAACTAAACAAGAATCACGTAAATCAGATCATAAATCGGTGTACATATGGAACGGATTGAAATTTTTTTCATAAAAAATGTTCATAAAATTAAAACTACTGGTAAACTATGTCAAATTTTTAGGGAACTAAATGGCAACTATTCCGCGTCGAACAAAAAAGAATCAAGTAAATCGGATCATAAATCTCAGAGTAATCGGTGTACATATGGAACGGAATGGAATTTTTTTCATAAAAAAATCATAAAATGAAAACTACTGGGCCAAACTATGTCAAATTCTTAGGGGACCAAGTGGAAACTATTCCGCGTCGAAAAAAAATCACATAAATCGGATCATAAATCTCGGAGTAATTGGTGAACATACATAAAAAACAAAACATACATAAATACATAAAAAAAGATCCCGACGAATTGAGAACCTCCACCTTTTTTTGAAGTCGGTTAAAAAGCTTTTTAAACACTATACTATACTACTATACCTACATAAATTATAAATAATTTAACCTGAATTTAATTAATTAATCAACCTAATAATTATATTGTATTCCACCTTTTAAGACTATAGTTATAAGTAAAATAATGAAACTAGCAAACCATCTTCAAATAATCTTTAACGTAGTAGAGACTTGCTAAGGGAAAAATAAGTTTATATGGGTGAAATTGTAAATAATAACGTTTGGACCGGTGGGTCCTGGGACCACAAAGCACTTAAAAGAACTCTAAAAACGCTTAAGCGACTCTTTAGTTAATCAGAGGATTGGGTCCTACCTCAGACTATGGATTAGTATAGCGATCCAATATAACGTAGCCAGACTTCTAGGCACTCTTCCCTCTGCCAGCGATATGTTACATAGTTAACACGTTCACAGCAGGACTGATTCATCTGCGGTTTCCATTCCTGCGGTACGGGGCGTCTTAGACCTCGTAGTAAAATTACCATTGTGACGAGGCTAACTGAACCCCGTAACGTTTTAAAAACGAATATCCTTTTTTGACATATATAAAATTGTTTATGGATTTTAGTTCTATGATGTGCGGTACTGGGTCAAGATAACACCATAATACGGTAGGTTTACCACGGAACTCTGGTTTAATAGCCCATCTTAAATATATTAATCTCTTTTTTCCACACTAAACCAAATTGAAATTGCACCTTCCGCATCACAGAGAAGGGTATGTTTTTCTTAGACGCACCGCAAGTAAGACATGTACGGGGTCACTTAGACCCCGTTTCGCAGTGACTGTTATTAACTTATTTACAATTTAGTTTTAGTATCAGTAGAATTTCATTGTATTTTTTTAAGTTAGATACAATTTATATTTACTATTTTGTAAATATAGCTTTATTTATAGTATAGTTCAGCTTATTTATAATTAATTATAGTCGAATAACTATAATATTTTTATACGTTTTAATTTAATTATTGCATGTAAATATAATATTTAATGTTGGTGTATTTACTATAGTATATATTTATTGATGAATGTTATTTATGTCAAATTCTCATAACATCCTTTTTACTGGAAAAATATCAATTACTAACTTAATGTATACAATTTTCATGATATATATTCATTCGATCGCACCAGTTATTGGCCACGTGCACACTATCACAAGATGTCCTTTTTACCCAGTTTCGTGTTTAACCAAAACATTCCACTTAATCACCCATTGTTATTTCCATGTAATCGCCATTCTTGAAACACACGCACCGATACAAATAGAAGAGATCGCCAATGATATTGCTATAGTGAATATAGGGTTTATTATTTACTTATATACCTGTGACGGAATGACCTGTAGTGAAATGACCTGTGACGTAATGACCTTTGGTGAAATGACAACTTAAGGGTTTAGGAGCTTTTCAGAATTATTGTTATTTTGTTATTATTGCCATTATCATCCATAGCATTTTTTTTCTATATAATACTACCCTCAAATTGTCCAGATATTGTAAGTACATTACTGTTTCAATGCTATACATTGAAAAATCTATACTATTACACTAAAATGCTAAAATTTAAATCCTATTTACAATGAAGAATCATAAACAGTTTTTGAATTTTTGTTTTGTCAGTTTGACTGATTGTTTGCCTCAAGTAATCTGCGAGACGGCTAAAACAATTCTTTTTTGGCTTTAAGAAAAGGGTCATTTGTCATTAGTTATACTTATTTTGTATTAATTCGATATCTCCCAGGATATATAAGATTTCTATATAAATAAAATATTTGTAATATTACTGTCATCTAGCGGGTTTCACGACCAACATGTGGAATTAAAGCAGGAAACATTCTCAAAACAAAAAGCTATTATTAATCAAAATCCTGCAGGATCACCTAGTATATAATATACCTTATATTGATAAAATAAAATTAAAAATAGTAAATAGGTATAATATAACCAAATATATATAACCAAAACGCTGGCCTATATTTTGGCCAACGCATAAGCGTTACCATACAACGTGGTAATGCGGCCAGCGTATATATATATATATATATATATATATATATATATATATATATATTATTAGATTAGGTAAGTGATGTAAAATAACTTCATGTACGTTTATAAATGTATGAATAAACCTTTTAATGAAAAAAATATATGCAAATGTTAGTTCCATGACGTGACGTATGACTGACGGGCGGAACACGCTAAGCTGTTGGGAAACAGGATATGGTGGTGAGTCAGCTAAATCTTAAATAGATGCACCACGGGACATCTATACATACTAATACAATATGGCTGTACGCCCGTCAGTGGCTAAGGCTGCATGCAACTCGATTCCTATCGACCTTCCTACAAAAATGTAATAATAATTACAAATAAATTATTTTATTTTAATATTTTACTAGCGGCCCCGGCAAACGTTGTCCTGCTCTGAATCCACACTCAAACACACAAAAACAAAATCACCAAAAACCGCTCAGAGAATTAGGAGGATCATAGAACACGATCTCAGCGCCACCTACCGGTTCCAACGGGATAAATAGTATCCCATGTCCGTCTCCCGGTTCGAAGCTACCTCCCCGGCAATTTTCAGCCAAATCGGTACGACCGTTCTTGAGTTATAAATAGTGTAACTAACACGAACTTCTTTAATATAAATAAACTAGCTGTCCCGGCAGACGTCGTCCTGCCCGGTAAAAAATAGGGGTTGACCGTAGAGGGTTGAAAATCTAGGGTTGTATGTATTTTTGTATGTTGTATCATAAAAAAATAGAAATTAAAAATTTTGTCTAAAAAATAAAAGTAAAAATTTAGGGGTGGACTACCCCTAACATTTAGGGGGATGAAAAATAGATGTTGGCCGATTCTCATAGATACCGGATAAACACAAAAAATTTCATCAAAATCGGTCAAGCCGTTTCGGAGGAGTATGGCAACGAAAACTGTGACACGAGAATTTTATATATTAGATTTTATTTTTATTATATCTTATCTTGTTTGGGAACGCGAGATGTGTAGACACTCTAGCGCCGTCACATCTTCCAATGATTGAGTTAGAGGCAGGCAACGTTGCTTCAAAAGCTGAAGCTCTCAAACATCGCAAATATGGAACCTTAGAAGGGATTACACATATTTGTACTTTTTGAAGTTGAAACATTAGGTTTGTGGGGTCTATCGGCAAAGAGTTTCTTCAAAGAGACTTAAAAGAAACTCGTTGATGCCACCCGTGGTCAGAAGGCTGGCTCATATTTCGCCCAATAGCCATATAGCGCAGCAATGCAGCCAGCCTTCTGGGCACGCTCCCATCTGGCAGCGATTTGTTACACAGTCTATAATAGATTTTACTATTTATGACATAGTTTATTTTTAGTATTTAATTGTATACGCGTATGAATTATTATAAATATATTTTAACCAATAAATGTAGTTATAGTATCTTATCTAATTTTATTATTTATTTCAGCAGTTCAGCAGACATGCAGATGGCCCGCTTAGTGGAAAGCGGTTCCCATCGCCTATGGACATTTGCAACACCAAAAGTGCTACAAATACACAGCTTTACAGCTTTCTATTCAGTTGACGATTATTTTTGTGCTTAAATAATAATAATATAATAATATGATTATAAATTACCTTTCGAGTGACATATTTTTGTAAAGTTAAGAATGTTTATTGTAAATTAGATTTTTTTTTATAATTGTAATTATGACTATGTATGTATATTCCCTAATAATATTTAAGAACTTAGTCAGAAAATTCTATCTGCAATATAATGATATGTAATTTTATGTAATTAGTATATATTATATTGCATATAGCTATATGTTTATTATGTTTAAATAGTTGCATATTATCGCTATATATTATATATGTATATAACTTATGTGTATATTTGTATATATAGTATAGTTATATATTTATTAATAAAATTGAAGTAATCGTACAATAATTATGTATACCACCGTCGCCACTTCAAATCGGAATATTCTTGCCACGGGTTGTCTGGAAGAGATCGCTTTTTAGCGATAAGACCGCCCTTTGTACCCTACTATAATAATACTAGTTCGTAAGCTTTTCTCTAATGGTGTACAATAAAGTGTTATCTATCTATATTTCAGACACAAATGTTTTTTGTTAATGAATTAATATAAATAAATAAATAAAATGCGCTGCTGTTCTCTTGACGGAGACTGGAACCTGGTCACTAATGCCGGAACACAACTCAAGGTTGTTGTGGCGACATACTTAGACCAGGGGCGATAGTATAAATTCATATAACAAAGGCCATGTCGGACCACCCCTACAATGAATATCATTCACACTCCAATCACGCACGAATAACACAATATATTCTGCCATTCAAAAATATCAGTGATAAATGAATTTCGATCTTATACAAACTTACATAAAAACTATAAAATTAACATTTTAATATCACAATCCAAATAGAAGATTATTTTAATAATATTCATTCTACATATACCACAAAAACCATTTTAGGGATCCATTCTAGATAACGCCAAATAAAAAGCCGACTTGGATGAAACTCATGTGCTTTATGTAAGCAAGCAAGCTAAGGACAAAAATCGCATTCCGCATTTGGTTGCGCCGAGGAACACCTCCTTGTGAATTGTACCTCCCCATCCTCGCTATCAAGAATATTATCCCCGCAAATTGCTAATGCGCTGGAACCTTGTCAAATTAACATTCACTTGACGTCATCCGCAACTCGATGTGTACGCGTAGTCGCCGGCCAGTGATGCTAACAGTACTAAGTGTTTGGCTACGCTTACGCCACCAAAATGGCGACCAGGCGCAACAGCAATTTGCGGGGATAATAGAAAATAATTTAAAAGAAGAATGCGCAAAACAAGAAAACATTCTGTCAGTGCTGTCACCGTAATAAATACGTATCAAGTAATTGTTGGAACACAAGAAAGAAAAAAATCCTTTATAAATTCATTTAAGGATTAAACCATAATTGTAGTGAGTGTGTGAACCCCGGGGGACGAGTGCAGTGTGGCGGCGGACTGGTAGCGAGGTAAGTCCTTCCTTGTTTCTTCTTGCGCTACTGTTCTCTTAATAGAGACTGGAACCTGGTCACTAATTCCCGAACACAACTCAAGGTTGTTGTGGCGACATACTTTGGACCAGGGGTGGTAGCCATCCAGTCGGGCAAATGCCCTACCACCTAGCTGTGGGTTGTTTTGTCACCTCTTACGACAGGCCGCCCGGCCGCAGGAATTGCCTCCGTTCCTGCACGGATGAGAGCCTTATGCCAAGCTACGGTCTCAAGTACCGGAAGACTACTGTCATCCCCCAGCATCATCAAGCTCTTAACACGTAGAGTGGCTTACAACTTGCCCCTTGGAAGGAAAAATGAGCGCGCACGAAACACGTTGCGCCTCCATCTCGACAGCATAACCAACCACTGGTGGCCAGTGACTCGTCACACAGATGTGACAGTTCTCACTTGACTATTTAATTTTTCTCTTAATGGTATTTGACTGTGGGCACGTGTTATTGTATCGTAATTTATTGTCTATAACAATTCACAATAAAATATTATTCGAAATTTTTATCTATTAACAATGTGTTAAAATATTGTTTTCGACCAATAAAATCTAATGTTATTGAGCATTGATTGTTTGTTAATTTATTGTAATTTTATTCAGTATTTTTTACTTTATGTTTGATACATTGAATGAATCTTTATTTTCAGAGATAAAGAAGCAATGTTTTGATCTAAAGTTTTGGTATTAGCTTATAAATGATACCACAATAACTTGACACGCAGGCTTACCAACTCCCAAAAGAATAAAACGCTACAATTGCTCGAAAACTTAAAAAAGGACAGTTTATATTTTGCAATATTATTTATTTATAAGCTTCTCTTTTTAATCAATACCTAAGTAATGGCAATATTTGAGAGTTGGTAACCCAGCCTGACAAGTTACCAAGAACACAGTGTGTTAATGTGAAATGAGTGGAGAGATTGACATAAAATAGGTAATTAACGTTGCAGGCTCAGCATCTAGGGAGCGGAGGAGTCTTCATCCCTGTTGACGAAGAGAATTTTCCCTAATTCCCGGGGCACTCTCAAGCACTGATGCAGTAGGAGCGTGGTCGTAACTACGTTCTAAGTCCACTTTTCCTACCATGAGCGCGGGGCCCATAGGAGGAGGGTGGCTTTAGTGGAGTATTGAGTCTAGTCTCCACACAAGCCGGCGATTGACTCTGGTAGCTATTCATGGCTCACCTCTCATCGCTTTGATCCAATCCCTAGCAAACGACCCGGTAGTGTGCGAAAGGCATTTCCCCTGCCTTAAAAAAATGGTATAGTACAACAGCAAAGGACTTAAAAATATTTTATTTCATAATTAACCTTAAATTATGTACATTCTAGGTTATACCATGTGGCTATTTACATAGGCTTTACTTACATATAGTTAGTAACAAGCCTGTGCTAATCCATAGTCAATTACTCAATAGTCGGACAACCTTTATGAAAGTGCATATTGACACATGACAGTTAGTTCAACTATTAAATATCCTTTAAATTCAATACAATATGGGTACATAAACTAACTGAAATAAAACTAATTATAAATAAATATTAACTAAAATTAAACTAAAATATAAATAAAATAACAAAATACCAACTATAAGTAAAAAATAGACTCCAGGTCGCTCTCGGCGGGGAGAGTGCCCAAAATGCTGGCCGCATTTCCGCGTTGGATGGCAACGCTAATGCGTTGCCCTAAGTGCAAGCCAGCCTTTTGGTCACGCGAGACCTCAATTAGTCGCTTTGAGAGGTCTCGATAGAGGTGATGAGCTCCAGGCCCCCACGGCCCCAGGGTTTCAACCCCGAAAGCCACAAAAATGTACCCATTACCAATGGGTAATGGGTATTATTATTATTATTATTATTATTTATTTGCGGCGTTTCAGGGCCTCCTGGTTGGCGGCGGCGACCCCGGCAGTCACGACTGTTACTGGGAGATGGGAAACCGCCAAAGTATCAACACAAGTTGCATCCCATACTAAGGGGCGTCCCATCTTCCATGGCACCAATGACATCCCATCTGGTCTCTTGCCATCGTCGCGGCATAGCCCATTCGGTATAATATCCGTTTATAATTTTGACAAAACTCAACTCTTTTGCTTTATTTTCACAGAAATTGATTCTTACATGCTATACAAGTTGTTGTAATAATACAGCATGTGTATTTTTTTCAAAACCAGCCTATCCAATTACTAATTAGGGTAATTGATTTTCACAAAATACACCTGTATAGATTATGAAAGAAAAAGAGCGTCGCTACATCCCCTAAACCTGCTTCAGTTGTAAGGTAGAAAGCACAGAAGATTCACAATCGTAAAGTATAGTCACACGGCAATGTGGTGATATTTATTATCAATTGGCATTTATGAATAGATATTTTTTAACAATTCTTCGGACTCGAGTTCTGTACCCTGTTTTACAACTTAATCTCTAAGAAAGTCTTTAGAGTTTATGCACGCTTATTGGCTATTTTTGTTATTGTGTGTGACATTAATTTAGTGATTTTTGTGTTGTGGTGTACCTTACGAATAACTTATTATATTAATTTATTCTAATTTTAATACTAAACTTATACTAATATAGAGTGTATCTGTTACATACTGGTGTTGTAAGGAAGTGTAGTGCAGTGTGTGCCTTATATGTATACTATACCTAGCGTGTGTTGTTTTTTTCCTTTCTATTTCTGGTTTATTAATTTTTAGGCTCTTTGTGTGTCTTGGTTTGTTTGTGAAGTGTGCGCGTAATACAAGGCGGTGGTTGTGCGCGTTGGTGTGAAGATGTGTATAAGTTTTGTTGTTATTTCTGTGTTTGTGACTTTGTGTGGTGTTATAATTATTGATATGTCTTTCAAGACCACGGGCCATAAAAATGGCCCGGACTTTTGGAGGGCTTGCGTGGGGCCATGGGGAGGCCAACACGTAGAAGCCCCTTGACAAATTTAATGAAAATGTGGCGTGACACTGACCGGCGATTATCCCTGTCTACGCCATATAATAATGCACCCAAGGACAAGCCCCGGCCAGTGTAGGACTATTGTGGGAAATGAGGACAAAAAGTACCGGGCTATTGGGGTGAACTGTTAGTGGTACTAGCGGTCTGGGAATATGGGGATTATGACGTCTGCCCGTCGCAATGTTCAGGGAACATGGAAAAATGGGCAGACGGTGACTCGCTACTCACTGCATGGGCCCCTAAAAATGCCATAAAAGGCAGGGGCAACATGGGTGTGAGTGGCTAAGGGGTGTAGAGAGGTGGGCTGCAGGTTCACCGAAGCTACTTCCGACATTAGGCCATTTATCACTTCCACCCCTGGAGCTTGAGTCTTAGCTCTAGCGATCTCCACTCCGTGCCGGATGGTTAAGGCAAGCACGGAGGCGGGGGCCTTGTCTTGGCCCCCGGAGTCAGGTACGAGGTGTCGCCACTCACCTAAGGCTTCGCCACAAAGCCCCCCTGCGGGTTGATATTATTATGCTATATCTCTACTTTGATTAATGTTCGCACTGATCTTCATGCACTGTGACACAATTACGCCTGCCTAGGCGAATGGCTCGCTAGCAACGCCGTAATTAGGCCGCCATTGATAGTCCATGTGCTTTTAATTGGTTTTCGAATATTTTCGATAGTTGCATACACTAGCTATCAAGATAAAGGAATTATTGGAATAAGTGAATAAATAACACAGAAGATCATACAACTACTTCCATGTACTGGTACGGAATACACAAAATTTGTATAATGAAAGAAAATAAAAGTAAATTATAAATTAAACTATAAAAATAAACCAAATCTAATATATAAAATTCTCGTGTCACAGTTTTCGTTGCCATACTCCTCCGAAACGGCTTGACCGATTTCGATGAAATTTTTTGTGCTTATCCGGTATCTATGAGAATCGGCCAACATCTATTTTTCATCCCCCTAAATGTTAGGGGTAGTCCACCCCTAAATTTTTTATTTTATTTTTTAGACAATATTTTTAATTTCTATTTTTTTATGATACGACATACAAAAATACATACAACCCTGGATTTTCAACCCTCTATGATCAACCCCTATTTTTTACCGGGCAGGACGACATCTGCCGGGACAGCTAGTTATAAATAAATCATTATAAAGAATTTAACAAATCGCTGCCAGAGGGAAGCGTGCCCAGAAGGCCGGCTGCATGTTGATTCGTCATCGTATCGTATCGTAATGTTACGAGCTGAACGCCCACAAAAGACAAATTCACACCTACATACCTGTAGAAATTTTATTACCTTTTCGGCATGTAGACTTCTTTTGTTTATTTTGTGATTAGAAAAATAGCTCATTGTGTATCGAAATCTTTTATGGTAGTCATTAGCCAGGTATGATGCTAGGAAATCAGTCCTCTCGGCCGAGCGGACATATTGCATTTGTACAGTATAAAGCAATGCCCCAATTGAGAGATAAGGCAGTCAAGCGATAGCCACAAGCAAAGCAAGAACTGTGTACATTCGGTTATCTATTTAATGACGGACTTCCTAGGGTTCCATTTCTGCGACGTTTGAGATCTTCAGCTGTTGAAGCAGCGTTGCTAGCCCCTGACTTAGTCATTGGATGATGTGATGCCGCCAGTGTCAACGTATGTCGCGTCCTACACAAGCGGCCGTCCTATCTTCTAAGGAATAAGTGGCATTCCGTCTGGCCTCTAGATTTTTATTTTTCAGGGCAGGGCAACGTCTGCCGAAACCGCTAGCAATCTATAATTTTAGATTTACGCTATTAAAGTTATGTTAATATTCAGGTATTATTTTTTTTTTATTGCAGTAGTTCAGCGGACAGGCAGACGGCACTCTAGATGGAAAGCGATTACCATCGCCTATGGACAACACCAAAGGTGCTACAAATGCGCTGCTGCTATCTTAAGGGAAACTGGAATCTGATCGCCAATGCTGGAACAAAACTCAAGGTTGTTATGGCGACATACTTAATACCAGGGATGGTAGCCATCCAGTCGGGCAAATGCCCTACCAACTGGCGAATTATTTAATTATTTGGTAGTTGCATTTACATTTTAGTTTCAAGTTATAAAATACATAACTATACAATACAATGGGTAAACTGGAGATATCTCGATGATCATTATCTAATGTTTCCTGCATACTATAAACTCTTTAATTCTGACAGATAATGGAATCAAGTGTATATTTACGCATGGGTATATAGTTCCAGAAAATAAAGCCATAGTGTGTATTGTATCGGCACGCTAGTAATCCGGGGCTTTTAGCTAAATATGTGGACGCATCCCCGGGCGATGCGAATGCCGGTGCGTGGACCAAACGCTTATTTATACCGAATACTGGACTGTACACACGCACGGTATTGTGGTGTTTCTAAAATTCAAAATCTGACAATGCGTTTTGTTTCACGTATAGTGAAGAGTTTCGTAAATGTGAGATTTGGCCACAAGACCATAAAAGGCATTTCCGTAATCAAAAGTACCATATCTCGAAAATAATTTTATATGTACTGCTCATCAAAAAACGATTTCCTTGAAAATGCTTTTAACCTTCTATAAGGTTCTTCTACAATATATTTATTAACAATAGTATTACAATCAAGTAATAGATAATACTAAGAGCCTTGCCAAACAGCAAGGGTGTCTTGGCGAATATAAAGAAAAATACCTTAAAGGCCAAATTTAATATTATTTTTTCCACAAGCTGTCATCAAAATTGCCGCGCTAAAAACAAGCGAATTATATCGTCTCTTTTATTCTAATACAATTTCTATGTAAATAGAGGAAGAAAGCATCAGTTCAACGTTCATTTCAAGTATTTGTATTTGATCACAGATTTGTGGGACTTCCCAATGAGCCATGTGTGACAATTCGGCAACAAATATGTGGTGGTTCCGTCTTACAGGTTACGTTCATGTTTAATGGACACATTACATATATTACATTTTCTTGTAAATAAAGTATATTAAAAATTGATATCTAAATAAATATAAGAAAGTTGTACTACACACAAATCATTTAAAAAATCCATCATATGTATATTTTATTTATAATTTTATTCATAGTAATATTGTGATATTATACACAATTAATTAATATATTTATTATTATTTTTATAATTTCACATCACATTCACAGCCACCAATCCGTCCCACAAGAGTTGTAATTTCCGAAAGCAAGTGGAACGGGAAAAACGGAACGTGGTTGTTGTGAGTCCCTTCTGGAACGTAGCCCTTAATTCTCGACAGTAAATATTCTCTCTCTTTCTTGCTTAAGAATTTCATCTTGCACCATAATACTGTTGGTCTGTGTACGTCAATATTTTATTTATCGCCGACCAGTATCGCAGATATCTGCGCCCGATACGGGGGCCGTCGGCCAGGTAAATGAGGCCGGGGGACACTTTAGCCGATCACAGTCTACGCCTTATGTCCTGATTTATTACCTAGATACACAACTTATCTTTGGGTGTAAGTACACCTTGAGTTGTAATCCTCATTTCTGAACCTCACAATTCTTCACTTATCAGAGAAACTAAAGCGGTCGCTTTTGGTGAATCGTCTAATGAAACTGACAGATACTGTTAGTTGTAATATAATATTAATAACGTTACGCGAGACTCGAATTAAAATGCCGTTAGAATTACTATAGAATTGATTAAAACTATACAAACACGTATAACACAGGTACAAATATAACCGAACACAACTCCAAACGTAATGCAGAAGGTTGTAATTAAATAACACGCGCAAAGTCCGTCATTTATTACATTACCGATTATAGTACACATGTAAAAGCCACAAAATCAATGTCACACACAATAACAAAAGATAACAATAATAGTGTATAAACTCAAAAAACTGTTACAGTAATCAAGTTGTAAAAAGGGAACGGAACTCGAGTCCGTAGTATTGTTATTTAAAAAAATACACATGTCTCGCTTCGCTCGTGGTTATTACTGGACTGCCTCCCCCGGCATTAGTTCAAGGTCTTATACTGCGCAAATGCAATGTCCCCGTATCATAATCCGAAACACCTGGCTAATGAGTCGACCGCAACAAAGTACGATAAAACAATAAACTGTTCTCTGTAATTAGTAAACGCATGCCAATAAATAAGTAAACAAAAGAAGTCATAACAATCAGTAAAATATTAATTTTTCTTTCGTTCCTACAATCTACCAAATCACATCCATATTTCAAAAAAGAAAGCAAGTATGTATTTAATCTCCCTTTGCAAACTATGCGTCAGTTTGTATGTAAATGTGTGAAGATCTATGCGCGGGCGCTGCGGATTTATTGCATAATTGACTTCCGGAGCAACGCCATCTTGACAAGCTGTACTTGCCGGTGTTTCATTATCTCTTTAGGGTTATGTTAGCTTATATAGTTTATATAGTGTTAACTATAATTGTACTATTGTAATATTTGCGGGTAGTTGTGTTTATTAATCTATATAAATAAAATAAGCTTTTAAAAAGGTTTTTAAATACAAGCTTTTGAGATATCATGTAGCACTCTGCTGCTACATGATATCCAGGAGCTAGCCAAGACAAGTAAAACGAGCCCAAACACGACGGGTCTATCTTGTTGAGTACAGGAGTTCCTATGGCCACCCTCCGATTCCATCATCGGATCATCTCCGTGATGCCATATTATTGCATTGTCAAGAGATATACATATGCGTGTAAAATTTCAGCGCAATAAGAAACGGGGAAGTTGGTCAAATTTAACTTGCAGGATTCTACCAGAACTTACATAATACATACATCCATTGCAAGTTAAATAAAAGCTTGTAACAAAGTCGTGTTAGTTACACCATTTATAACTCAAGAACGGACGGACAAATTTTTATGGTTATTGTGTTTTTGTAATTGTCTTCGTCCGGAATAGGATATTAACTGTTAAAATATGATATTCATCAATAAAAAAAATATCATTAAAAAAACACCAGTCACAACATCGGTCTAGCCATTCACTTGTTATGATCTTTCCCGGCCGATTTCGGCAATGGTGACTGAATTTAAACTCATTTTCATTTCTCTGATTTAGGTGAATTGTTTTTGTGTGTGGTGTGTGTTAAAGTAGATCCGGGATTGATTAGATTAACGATTGGTCCCGATTGCGCTGCAATCGGTTTCTAGACTTTTTAATTTTAAGGGCCAGACAATGTCTGCCGGGTACAGCTAGTCGGATATAATTTATATCCGTGCAGGAACAGGACAGGACAGGCCTGTCTTAAGAGGTGACAAAACAACCCACAGCCAGATGGTAGGGCATTTGCCCGACTGGATGGCTACCACCCCTGGTCTAAAGTATGTCGCCATAGCAACCTTGAGTTGTGTTCTGGCATTAGTGACTAGGTTCCAGTCTCCCTTAAGAGAGCAGCAGCGCATTTGTAGCACCTTTGGTGTTGCAAATATTCATAGGCCGTTCATAGGTAACCGTTTTCCATCAAGTGAGCCGTCTGCCTGTCTGCTGAACTCCTGCAATAAAAAAAAATAAAAGCTAAGCGGGCGTAATGGCAAAAGATCACTGAACAGACGCCGGAGAAACCCCGGCCCTGGGGCCCTGTCACTCAACGTAAAAACCCACTAATCGCACCCACTCATTACAGACACAAGATTAGCTTAGGGGTGTTGCTGGAAAGTTTCGTCCGCCGCTTCTTCTCTGCCAGCTATATTTAACACGTTGCGAAGCGGTAGTAAAGATAGACTAGGATCGGCTCCGTTAGCGGAGTCGATAACGAGTCCTCGTTATAACACTTCAGTCTGTTGGCTTAGCTCATTCAGCCTCTCACGGCTTAATCCGATAGAATCACTCCCCTCCGCAGCGGTCGACGCGAAGTCTAACCTCAGAGAAGGTGGCTCTTCGAGCGCGCTGCTTCCGGGCTGAACGCCTCCACTCCCACGGAGTCCGGAAGCCCACCTAGCACGGTATCGCTGAAACAGCCATCTGCGGCTACCCAGTTGGATCCTGCACAAAAAACAACGAAAGATCATTCTCACTTTGACTTTGGTAGGATACAGACCTCGTAATAGGTCTCTATGGTGGCGAATTATTGTGCGAGAATCATAAATAATTTTATTTTAGATCACCATTTTTCGTTCGGAAGTCGAATCAAACATTTGTCCAAGTTATGTGTTTTGTTGTGTAAATCTCCTACTACCAATAGGCATTTTTTCTTCTTCAAGCTGGTGGTTTTCGTAATCCGACGACGTAGCGTCTATTATGCGTGCGAGCATATCTTCTTCAAGTTTACGAGCTTCTTAACTTTGCCAAAGACTTCCCAACGTCTAGATACTTCGCCCTGTATTGGGCCACCCCTCCGCACTCTAGCAGGTCATGAGCGATTGTTTCTTCTGCCCCCAGGCAAGCCCTGGGGCCCGTCAATCGCACCTATGTTGAAAAGATGTATGTTGAAGTTGCCATGCCTAGTGTCTGCACTAATAACTATTAAATCATCCTGTTTTCTATTCACGTTTTCTTTTTGCGTTAGTAATTTATCAATGGATATCTAACCGTGCGAAGCCGGGTGGGTCGGCTAGTTTTCCAATAAATATGTAAATATATAATAGGATACGCATGCGAGCGAGTGTCGGTAATGTCGGCACACAAAGCACGCTGTCTCGACGACAGCCGACAGGGCTACTGGCGACACAGGCGGTATATGTATACCAATATATTGCATAAACAACAATACTGGTAAGACAGTTTCTAGGGTTCAATTAGTGAATTAATGATGAAAGCCTTGTAAATTAACTAGTAAAGTAGTCATATAACATAGCCGTTTTTTTATTGCATGAGTTCAGGAAACAGCCCGACTGCCCATCTAAAGCAAAGCGGTTGTTACATTTGTAATACCAATGCGTTGCTACTCTCTAAAGGGAGACTGGAACTGGGTCATACTCTAGACCAGCGGTGGTAACCATCCAAATCTTTTTCAATGGGTGCAGTATAGATATACGGCACATTTCTTTATTACTTCAGATATAAAATTAATTTTGGGTGGTTATAAAAAAAAATAACCACGAAGGCTAAGGCGAAGGCTTAGCCCTCTAACCTACATTAAAAAGTTCGGATTTATTCATAATATAAAAATGTGCCGTGTACCTATACCCCACCCACGAGATGTTCTATCCAGAATTGTTTTTATACATAGGAGGCTTTAAAGCCAAGACCATCGACGCAGAGTTGTTATTTTGTCGATATTTATAAACGTCGACGAGTGTGCCGCGGATTTGTACTACTTAATTCCTCACTCACTTTTTTACCGCCGGTATCGATATATGTTGGAAATACCAACTAAGCCGACTAAGCGCTATGCTTCTACTTTTATAATACGTACCGTTCAGGAGTGCAACTCTACCGTAGTCTGTTTTTCCTGAAACAGATAATTTAGGTATTTTCAAGTTTCGCGTGAACAGGTATCTTTTAGGTAAGCGTACTCCATCTAGACACATTTTCACCTGACATGAGATATAGAATAGAATAGAATATACTTTATTGCACACAATGTTACAAAATAAATTCAAAACATACAATCATAATGATAAGTACAATGGGCGGTCTTATCGCTGGGAGCGATTTCTTCCAGACAACCTATGGATGGACAGAAACTCGGTATGGACGGGGTAGGTATGCAATAGAAATAATATACATACGTAAATATACGGAAAATGTTACTACATTATAATATAAACATACATATTTATCTAAATATACAAGTTGTGTCTTAAAACAACACCATCCCAAGCACACAACTAAATAAAATTATTATTCATTTACAATTTTAAGATAGTGTTGTTTGACGAGGTCATTAAACGAATGCACAGACTTAGCTTGGGATATATAGCACTTTGTTGTACAAAGCGTTAGCATAGCATTGCTGATTAGAAATGGCGATGGTGGAATACATAATTATTGTACGATTACTTACATTTTAATAATATATGTGTAATAGGGTGGTCGTTAAAAATTAAATTTCTTGCGACGCCCCCTAAAAAGCTTCCTTTTAATGAAAAAACACTGGGATTTTTTTTATATTTTTTTCAAGTCAAGACAACACGTGCCTCAAGACGATTCAAGTTAATTTTTGGGTAATATCATGTTTTTTCAGGAAACTTCTTCATACTTAGAAGTAATAATTATTTTAAGATTGGAAAAGTTTTAACAATGAAATACCTTCCGTATTATCATTCTCAGTGATGAATTTCAAATTATAGTTTCAGAAAAAGTTTAAAATTCTTCGTGATTCAAGCTTATCTTTCAATTTTTCTTATATTTTTAGTTTTAACTTGAATCGTCTTGAGGCACGTGATGTCTTGACTTGAAAAAATTATTAAAAAAATCCCAGTGTTTTTTCATTAAAAGGAAGCTTTTTTAGGGGTGTCGCAAGAAATTTAATTTTTAACGACCACCTTAATGTATAACTATGCTATATAAATATACACATATTGAGATGCAATGTCAACCAAATGCGAACCTAAAATACTAAAATCTAAAAAAAGTATCAACACCGTTACGTCCTATGATATATGATAGGTTAAAAATAGTATATTATTATTGTATGAGACTGCGAGAGCGGCCGCTTTAAGGTTCCTGTTATCAAGACTAACCACAATTAAGTTCGAAGCTAAATAACGCTATCATTGAATCTTCAGCTCGATACCTCTTCAATCCTACAATCGATGCCGAGATGGGATCTAAATGAGATTGAAGGGCGCAATCAAAGCACAATTAATTAGCGGGATATACAATGAGGTTACGCTGCAACGATCGGACCAGACGAGCTTGCTTGCAAAAAAGGAGTGGGCTCAAAAATAATACAGTTGTTATATTTGCTGTTTATCTATAGGTACATATAATAAAATTGTAGAGGTCAAATTTCTGTACAATGAAAAAAATGCTAAAAACCGAGTCCCGGGATGTAAAAAGTGAAATAGAACTAATTTAGATTTTTTCATTTTTTTTTGTTTCTCTGTTGTCTGTCTGTTTGTACCGGCTAATCTCCGAAATGACTGGACCGATTTACATGATTTTGTATGGTGGTAGCTTATATCCCTGGTCAACATATAGGATACTTTTGATCCCGAAAAATTAAAGAGGTCCCGTGGGATACTTAAAAAATTACTTTAACAGCTTATAACGACTGAAAGCAATTTCTCTGCAACGTAACATAATAGAAGCGGCGATTTTAACAGGGTGTGGTGTCGGTGAGAGAGTGTTATCTTATATATATAAATATATAAAGCTGATAAGTTTTTTTCTTTGTCTATTTGCTTGAACGCGCTCATCTCAGGAAGTACTGGTCTGACTTAAAATTTTTTCAGTGTTAGACAGCCCATTTAGGCTATATACCATAACGTTAAGAGCAATACCAGCGGAGCACCTTTAACTTACTCTTTTTACTATTCCACGCGAATGAAATCGCGGGCAGAATTTAGTAATGATAATAATATAAAATTACTAGCTGTCCCGGCAGACGTCGTCCTGCCCGGTAAAAAATAGGGGTTGATCGTAGAGGGTTGAAAATTTAGGGTTGTATGTATCTTTTGATGCTGTATCATAACAAAATAGAAATTACAAATTTTGTCTAAAAAAATAAATAAAAAAATTTAGGGGTGGACTACCCCTAACATTTAGGGGGATGAAAAATAGATGTTGGCCGATTCTCAGACCTACCCAATATGCATACAAAATTTCATGAGAATCGGTCAAGCCGTTTCGGAGGAGTATGGCAACGAAAACTGTGACACGAGAATTTTATATATTAGATAAGTAGCTAGAGCCTAATTTGCATTCGTTATTTTTTGACCCGTCCTGACCAACGGGGCCGAGACATGGACACTGACGCCAGGACTGGTCCACAAGTTCCAACTCGCTCAATGGGCTATGGAGCGAGCTATGTTTGGTGTTTCTCTTATGGATAAAATTAGAAATGAGGATATCCGTAGGAGAACCAAGGTAACCGACATAGCTTGCAAAATTACTAATGTTGAAGTGGCAGTGGGCCGGTCACGTCTGCCGCAGGACCGATGGCCGATGGAGCAGACGAGTCCTGGAGTGGAGACCGCGTCTCGATAAACGTTGTGTTGGACGCCCGCCAGCCCGATGGACCGACGAACTAAGCAAGGTCGCCGGTAGGCGCTGGATGAGCAAATCCGAGGACAGGGATGAGTGGCGCCGTCTTGGGGAGGCATACGTCCAGCAGTGGACTGCAAATGGGTGAAGACGATTTTATTTAACAAAAATAAAACCAACTTCAAAAATTAAATATTTTCTACAACCAAGTCAGGGCGCTTAGCAATTTTTTGTTGTTTTTTTACTTGGCACTGACTTCAAGATGTTGTAGAAAACATATTTGTTTTATTAAACGACTTCTAAAAAAGGAGGAGGTACTCAATTCGTCGGGATCATTTTGTTTTATGTATGTTCACCGATTACTCCGTGATTTATGATTCGATTTACGTGATTCTTTTTTGTTCGACGCACAATAGCTGCCATGTGGTCCCCTAAAAATTTAACATAGTTTGGCCCAGTAGTTTTTATTTTACGAACATTTTTTTGTTCCCGTTTCTTGGGACCTATATTTTTTAAGAAGAAACTTCGTTTGAAAAAACCGACTTCAAAAACTAAAACACTAAAAAGTATAAAATAACTTATTTCTAAAGCTCTTATTATTAATAAGAGCTTTAGAAATAAATAAATAAATAGAAATAAATATTATCTAAAACATCTTGAAGTCGGTGCAAAGTAAAACATAAAAATTACTAGGTATATTTTGAAAATTACTAACCCCGACTTTAAGATGTTTTAAAGATAATATATATAAGTAATAATAGCTTTAGAAATAAGTTATTTTATACTTTTTAGTTTTTTAGTTTTTGAAGTTGGTTTTTTTAAACGGTTTTTTTTGTTAAAATTAATTATATATAAAGTTATTGTATAAAATATACAATAACGCCGTTAAAGAATAGCCTGATTAGTGGTATGTACCTACGATGTATATACGTTATCTCCCAATATTTAAATGCATTAACAATGTCGCATTTCAAATAACGAGTTATGAAGCCCACCGCCACATCTGCGTGAAACTGCACTAACGCATTTGAGGCCGCAGCAAAGGGGATTTTTTATCATTGATAAACGAACTAGATACACATACATACCAAGTCGTGTGAAGTATTAAAAGCAGGAAGAGGAAATGTTTTTGATGACTGTAACATCACTGTGAAAACAGTTTGACTGGGAGTCAATAGGTATCGGCTAATCAGGTCTTTGGTGGGTATCGCCGGCTATCAGATACAGCACTGAGATGCGGCGGATAGCCGGACCGTATCTCAGATGATAGGAGGAGATAAATGGCCGCGCGCCCAGCCGAAATACGAATGGCGAGAGCAAAAAGGCGCGCGGGCGCGTGCTGACTTATGCAGGAGGTAGGCATTTTTGCAAATCCTTCGTATAAAACAGCTGAACAAGATTAAGACAGATGCGGTTACGTGTAACATGGTTACGAATAAATGAGTTTAGTGTCCAGATAAAGAATTTTTCCTGTTTTTTTTAATAAGTGTCAAAAAAAACATTTGGAGTAAATAAATAATATCAGACTATAAACATCCTACTACTGTGCTGGAGGCCCGAGCCAGTTATAGGAAACGAACAGCATACCCGCCACTCTTGTCCAAGGAGGATTGGCGGGATTAACACATACGTTGTCTCGATATGCTAGTGTCATCGCGATGATTTCCTTCACCGTTAGCACCTGGTAATTGTAACAATATACACATTTGGTCTGAACACTGCTTAATTAGTGGATGCTTTCCGGCCAGAATATTAATCCCTTTGAGTTTAGTACGCGAGTACGTTAACAACTAAGTTGCTCAAAATGATTTCTTATTATTTAGTTTTGTAATGGCCAGTAAACTAAGTAGTAATAATAATGTGAATAGACGGTTGCAGTGAGGGACATTGCAACGCAGATGTTCCGGGTACGATTCCTAGCATGGTAAATTTCGGGGGAAAAAAATCGTTATTATTTATGCTCTGGGTGTCTGGGATCAGCCTAGAGTAGTCCGTTGTATATTACCTATAACACAAACGTAACTTGCTTAATTTTAGGTTATACGATGTACGTGTCTGTCGATTATTATTTATTATAATATATTCTTGGCGCGTACAGGCATGGTGCCGTCCAGGCGGTGAGCGCAAAGGCTAGCGCGACACTGTTATTTAGTACTGCGGTAGCACACGCCTGTCGCCTCGCTACCAACCCTTCCCTACTTTGCCCACGAACCGCCAATATACTTCCAAACCGATAAATATAACACTACTATAACACAAGCGTTGCCATTTAACGCGGTAACGTGGCCAACATTTTGGAAACGTTCTTAACTGAGGGTGATTTGGGACCGATTTATTATTTTCTTAAGCTATAGAATATACTAATTCTATATTATAATTGTAAGTTTTTTTGTAATAACAATTATATCTAATGCTGCCAGCCTTCTAGGTACAATGCCCAGCGACAGCCGTCTGGTGGGGCTGGACGGGCTTTGATATCGTTTTTTTTTTTCATTTGTAAACTAGGTTTATTTTTAGGATTGTTTTAATAGTTATTACTTTACCTATTTTTAAGTTAGTTTAGCTTTTTTATTATTACAAATATTACACTGGTCGGCAAAAAAAATATGAAAATTCACTCCTTGTAACTATTATCTCTTTCTTTTCAATGACACTACCAACTATATTCAAAATTTAATAAACGGTCAAGTCTCTCTCCTATTTAAACGCGTAGTCAATTCTTCAGATAGATGCGTAATGAATAAGGAGATGGATACGCTTTCACAAATTCTTGGGCCCAGATTACAAAAAGATGATTATCAGCCCAACTGATAACCTGAACGGTCAATATAGTGCCCATTTCGGAAAACGAAACATTTAGGTGATCTAGCGAGGTTCCTAGCTAGCCTTCTGGACACCTTATCCATAGAAGCCCCTGATCTACAAGGACATCAGGTCACAGAAGAAGGCGGTTGAATGGCAAAGAGAGGAGGACGAGCGGGCGGACCCTGTCGCAGACGGGTAACAGGGGCTTGGCGGCGTCGCTACGCTCACCTTCTCCCATTGACACCGATAGCTGTGGAGTGACTGGGTCCTAAAAGCCCCTCATGACGGGTCGCGTCGTGGAAAAACATTCAAAGATTACTGAACTCTATTGCGTAATGTAAAAGTGCAATGTTGTTTCGAAAATGTAAGGTAAGCCTTTACGAAACCAAATTAAAAAGTCCTAAATGGGGTATTTAAAATTATTTAATTGTTCGACGTTAGAATATCATGGATATTCATATTGTAGAATCTTTCGTATTGTATTAATCGACATAATTATTAATTTAGTATTACTTTGTTGTCTACTGTTGGAAGTATGTCTCCTCAAGTTTGCGCCACCTATCCCGGTCTTCGGCTATTATCCCTCCCACTGGTAACCTTACGCAAATCGTTGATGCATTGAGCTGGAGGGCGTCCTACACTGCGTTGCCGAGACGCGGTCTCCACTCCAAGACTCTTTTAGGAATACATATTAAGATAATTTAGTATATTAAGATAATTTAGATAATTTACTGCATATTAAGTAAATGAAATCGTGGGCAGCTAGTCATATGTCGACGGATGCAACTGCAAAGTAAAAGTGCTATCTACCTAATAATAGTCGAATAACAACAATGTCGAAAAATGATCATAAATAGTCCAAAACACACATTGAGATAGAATGTTTAACTACATATAATGCTCGTATCACACGCCTGAAAAAACAAGAGTACCCCAGCAACAACATGATCACCACGAGTTCAATAATTTGTTTACAAATTTATGATTTCTCTTTTCTCAAACTTATCTTAAGTGAATTACAATTATATTATAAAATATAGTGATGTAATAAATTTAAAATAGCTTTTTACCCGATTTATTTACGAGTATTTTAAATGACTTTAACTTTTTCTTGATGTCTTCCATCAGGTGTATCCACTATCCACTAAACCTCCAGTGCCTTCGCGGCGTGATCACAGATCGCTGATCGCCGTGGAAGGGACATTGGGACCGGCGCGATCAGATCGGAGCACTTATTTGTTGGCGACCCGCAAGGCTCCGGTCTTATCTACACTTTTACTAACGTTTGCCTCGTAAAGAACATTTAAATTTAGTCAAATTAGTGTTTAGGGACAGAGATTAGGATATTTTATTTCGTTTCTAACTAATGCCTTCCCTTATACGTTGCTTATATATTTTCTCTTTCGTAAGGATATAAATTTATTTATGCAATAATTGTTCCACGTGTTTACATAAAATTTCAATTTGTTGTATACGTGATTTGCGAGCTATATACTTATTTATTAATAAACTAAACTAGCTGACCCGGGAAACTTCGTACCGCCTCAGAATCAATAAATAAAATTCGTTGATTTGTGAACGACAAGACGAATATCAAACGTTTGTCAGTCAAAACCAAAAACGAAACTTCACTTTTAAATTTAATTTCTGAACGACTTTTAATGTTGTTGTTTATTTATTCGCCACAAAGGCAGGCAAAGGAATCTTAGTCCATACAGCCAAGTCTGATGTATAAATCTTCGTATAGTAGCGCAGTTGTATTGTAGGCTACAAGCCACGCCATTCAACGGAGTTCTTGTGAAAACTCGAAAGGCCACATTTGACTATACAGTTCACATTTCTCACAAAAACACATAATTATTACTCAAAAACTATCAATATCCTACAACTATTGTTCATTTTAGAGTATTTTTACACATTTTTAGAAAATAAAACTGCACAGCGCAACGTCCCCTTTCAGTTCCCGCCAAAAACTCCTGAACGACTTTTAAATTTAATTGATTTCTAAACGACGGGACGAACATCAAATGTTTGACAGGTAATAATAGCGAAATTGTTGTTTTTACTATATTCCAATCATTTTTTTTCAAGTTTACTCACCTTTTAAACCTTCCCTAGACTTCCACAAATAATTCAAAACCAGAATTAGCAAAACAGTCCAGCCGTTATCGAGTTTCAGCGAGACTAACGAACATTAATTATAATTGTATATTATAATTATAAATTAATTGATTTTTATATACCTATATATAGACATGTGGAAAATAAAACATTTTTTACATTCCTTCACAGAAATTGATTCTTACAAGCTACACTAATTTGGTAAAATAAAACAGAATGTGTTTACTTTTCCAAAATCAGCTGATTCGATTCCTGAGATGGGTTTATCCGTGCAGGAACGGAGCAAGAATACAATTTTCTGCGGCCGGGCGGCCTGTCGTAAGAGGGGACAAAACAACCCACAGCCAGGTGGTAGGGTATTATATATATGCTCGACTGGATGGCGACCACCCCTGGTCTAGAGTTTCCGCCATAACAACCCTGTGTTGTGTTCCGGCATTAGTGACCGGGATCCAGGCAGCGCATTTGTAGCACCTTTGGTGTTGCAAATGTCCATAGACGATGGTAACCGCTTTCCATCAAGTGGGCCGTCTGCCTGTCTACTGATCTCGAGCAATAAAATGGGTACTTAATTGATTTTTCAAAAATGTTATGATACCATTTAAGTTTTCGATTTAGGATTTGCCCCTAAAGCCCACTTGAAAATGCAACCTGTATATTTTGTTTAAGGAAATATGTATAATAGCCACAATAAAATAGCGATAGATTACCGAAGAATCCACACAATCTTCACGTAACCTATCTCAAAGTTCCGCGTAAATATCATAGCCAAAGAGGGCGTGTATAGTTCAAAGGATCCACATAGCAGGACCATCGGGACATAAATCAAGGGATTGTTAGAATCGCCGCCCGCTGTAAGGCCAACAGCGTCGTGAGCGACCGCATCGGTAATTAGCGATACCACTAATTAAATTTAAACAGATATACATTGAGGGTCGGTTGCACTATTATTTGGAATCTTAGGGTTAAATAATTGTAATGGTTCAGAAATTACATTAACGAAAGGACAAGGCACTTCATCAACAATTTTGGGACAACCTGGAGGAACGCATGCAAGCCAAGTTCGCAATGCTGCTTTTTAAAATCCGATTAAGGACCCTAGTCTCCGCAAGGGGGATATATCGCGACCCGAATGTAATATCCGCCAGGTCGAGGTGGCTCTAGCACCTCTAGGCAGAACTAGAGGTACTATTACCACGCCACAGTCTGGGATACTCACTAAAACCCCTCGACATTCCCTCCTGCGTCTTCCTCTTTCCTGTAGCCCTGCCCTACGAGAAAGTGAAAGCTCGACCCTGGCAGGCGGGGGCCTCTGAGGCCACATCCACTGCCAACTTTATTATCCCTCGGTATCTTCCTGGTCATTACTCTGCGTGGGGTGGTTTGTACCGCGCCCCAGAGGAGGAGATAATAATAGCGGCGAGTGAGAACCCTGTAAGTTAGCAATGCTATGAGCTAACTAACTAAGGATGATTCTAAAGCTCAATCAATTCCGGCCGAGACTAATTATTAGGGGAGCCACTGGACATGGCAATTTTAACACCATCTTTTCAATGTAGATGTCACGGATAGTTTCAATGCTTGCCTGGAGGCAGAAGAAACAGCCGCCCATGTACTGCTTGAATGTGGAGTATCCTAACGCCCCAGGTAGCCTCCGAGAAGTCATCGGCAACGTTAAGAAGCTGATGGACCTCCAGAAGGAGCTGGGCTGGATGGAATAATCTCTCATTCACCCTCGCACGCAAAGTAGGCGCTACGTCGTCGAGTTGGACAGATCGTTCTCTTGCAGAAAAGAACAGTTGTAAATTATGGTAAACTCATTGAAAACATTGCCGTAAGTATGTGAATTTACGGACGTGATGCCTTTCGTAAAGGTAACTAATATCTAGTATTTTGTTATTAAGTATGGAGCTCTAAACAAGTTTACAAACAAAAACACCCCACATGTCAGAATTGAATTGAATTTTATTAAACTTTTCTACTAAAACATTACATCAAAGACAAACAAAAAATAATAATAATAATAAATAAATAAATAATAAAACATAATAGATAGATTACACAATTATGAATAGAAGTTCTCACTATCTATTGACTTTAATAGAAAATTAAGTAAAAACATCCCGTTGCAATTTTCGAATTATTTATCTTGTGATAATCTATACACATTAAAATTTTAAGAATATTGGATATGAGAGAAGTAGACTGACGATAACAGACAGGCAGACATACAGATCTGACGATTTTGTAAAGGTTGTTTCTGTTTTTGCTAAAATCGCTCTAAGAGCCTAAAAACATAACAGTGGTTTGCAATACAAGATGTCGTATTATAATCTTTCCTTGGCCTGTTGTTTATAAGCCATAAAAGAAAAAATATTTTTGACGTGATAAAACACCAGAATAGATAGAGGATAAGAAGACCCCAAATGTTTTAGAAAAAAGTTAAGTGAAAGCGGTAAATCAAAGATAATAGTAACCAGTACAACTTCACGTTTAATTGAAGACAAAGATTCCAAAATTCTTACTGTTTTGCGAAATAGGACATGCAAAAATGGTACAATCGGCCTTGAACCAAATGCGGCGGTAATGTGCAGTGCAGAGTGCGGCTCGCTCCGCACTCCAAACTAATTCCTATCAACCATAGATTACACCAAACCAGGTAGTTTAATTTTATTTAGTTATTTTAACTTTTTGTTTCATAAAATCATTTCCTGCTTGGCTATCAGTAGTACACTGGCGTGTAACAAATTAAACATTAAAAAAGTAAAATAGAGTTCCATATTCAAATCACGGCGCGCGAAGATTAACATCCAACATGGCAGACCCGCCCGATTTTCGTCCAGTGATACAAATTTCAATTTCCTGTTTTCTTTATCGTAAAAATGATCTAAGTTTGACAAATAAGTTCATTTTGACGAGTCGAGCGGTGATGGAGCGGGCAATTTATCATTTTAAACGATCGTATCCAGTAGCTGCCATATTGGAAATCCGATAAAATGTTGAACACCATGAACGAGCACAGATTGTGAAGATTATTATATTTTGGGGTCATTGTCAAATGGAAGCCAGATTAAATGCTGAGTGACGTTTAGCATGAAGACTCATTTATAAACACACCCACGTATGGATTGAGGTTACCTGGTTCTAATGTCATAGCGCGGTCTGTAAAACATTTTTGCTTATCGCTTTAAAAATAGAGCTTTGTGTTATATACTTATTTTTTATTATACTCATCTACAATATAATAGATCTGTTGGGGTTGTCGAGTTTATAAAATGCGCTTAAAAATGAGAAGAAAATCTGCCACTGTCATGCTTGTTAAGAAGGAGGGGGAGCGAAAGCGTGAGTGTACCAGCTTGCTCCGTTCTCGGCAAAGGAGGATTCGCCGGCGCAGATGCCAGAGGGCGTCATTAGGCATACGACCGTATGCCCGTATCCCCACCCGCCTTATGCCGTCAAAATGGGAACTCATCACTCATTGATTTATGCAAGCAGCGAACAATCATCTCTCATCTCGTGGGGCCCCACGTCAATAAGTGTGCACGAAGATGCCAGGGACTTGGCTCCTCCCGGCATTAGATAAAGCTGATGGCCTGCGGCTTGCCAGGGGCTGGCAGTTTACCACAGGGCTCCGACATCGAAAGACGGGACGACATCGAGGGGATTCAGTGAGTATCCTCGACTCGGGTGGTAATAGTCTCCTATCACCCCAATGTGGAAATAAACCCAAGTCATGTTTCCCATACAGCGAGTAAGTATGGCCAATGTTTGCTTGAACTTGGGCCATTACTGTCCGACGCTGACTACTTAAGATTCAAATAAAGCTAAAAAGCCGCCTTTGCGAGCCCAGTGCCGCGTCGAAAATAGTGAAATAATTGCGACGTGGGCCCTTAAATCTGTACGCGCGTCATTTGTTTATTAAGGGAGGGCCCTTTTAGCATAAATACAGTACACAGTAGCCGCAGCTTAAGGAAAATGTAGACTTATCAAGTGACATCTAATTTTGTTGTTGTTATATTCGACATAATAGCAGACATAGGGATCGTAGGATAGTAGGTACTTATATGTATGTAAAGATAATATTTTGTTAATTTTTAAGATACTTTGTACTTAAACATACCACTTCCACCACGTCACTCACACTCCGGTATTTGGGGTGACCAGTTGGTTGGTGTCCAGTTGATCGACTCAGATACGCTCATTTCACTCCTTGATCCTCCCCGATCCTCTGCAGGTGGCCAAGCCAGCGCAAGCGTGCCTTACTCTCGTGTATGTAGTTTAATCTGGGGTCACATACCATTAGCTCCTCGATTTCGGCACATTTTCATCCCCCTTATCGGACCCAGGACCTCTACATTATTAATTAATTTGCAATAACCGTGCTATGAAATACATTTAATTTTATTACACTGAAAACACAACAGTTCAAGGCATTTCAAATGAATAATATTATCCGATGGTACCAGGCCAACATAACTGCAGAGTAGTCGGTGGCTAGCCACCGGCCGGTGGCCTGTCATCGCGGGCCCCTACACGCATAAATCCGCAGACGACATTCTTTGCGGCAACCGAGCCGCCGCTGTCTCGCTGTGCTCCTGGTAGGACTTTCTCAATATTTTTATCTTTTATATAATTTATTACTTTTTAAATAATAATAAGAAAAAAACAAACATCTCACATTTATTTATCGATGTATTTAATCAAAATCTTTGTGAATTTTCAGTCTATTATAAAAATATCTGTTGATTTTTTTTAACGACACTAAAATCGACCTCTAATAAAAATATTATTTTTTGCATCTTAAAGCCAAATAAAACGTAAAAAATGGCAACTGATTTTGCAAAATATAGTTTTTTTTGTTTTACTTCACACCGAGTGTAAGATGTTGTACCAAATATTATTTTTTTCATTTTAGATTAAAGTCATTTTTGAACTGTTAAAAAAAATATAAAACACACATACATACACGTACCCACAGCCAGGTGGTAGGGTATTTGCCCGACTGGATGTCTGCCGACCCTGGTCTGGAGTATGTCGCCCTAACAACCTCGAGTTGGGTTCCGGCATTAGTGATTCCAGATTCCAGCTCCCTTGAGAGACCAGGCAGCGCATTTGTAGCATCTTCGGTATTGCAAATGTCCATAAGCGATGGTAGCCGTTTTCCATCAAGTGGACCGTCTGCCTGTCTGCTGAACTCGTGCAATAAAAAATAATATGTTATTAAAATAATTAAAACTTATCCGGTTTTATTTCGTGGCAGCCCTATCAGATCTTGACTTGGAGACAAAGTCAAAGAAACAAAGACAAAGAAAATAAAAACATACCGTCGAAATGACAACCTCCTCCTTCTTGAAGTCGGTTAAAAAACCGCTTTATAATATGCAAATGTATTGCTTACCGTAAAGTTTCTATTAAAAGTTAGCATAATTATAATAATCTGAAAGTAATAATTTTAAATTGTAAGGTTAAATGCGTTTGCGAAATAACGTTTCAACAATGTTTCGTTGCGCTTGCGCCGATCGTTTTATTGATTGGTTGGAAAAATCGTGCTTGCGTCCTACTGTGCACATCAATCCTGAAGTCGGTGGAATAGTTCCCAGTTCGAATTTTTTCGGCATTACTTTTAATCAAATCGTTAAGAAACAATTAGGCATCTCTTAAGTAAGGGAATCAGTATCACTCCCTAATTAATGAATATATTTTTTCACTTATAAACGTGTAATACCTGTTGTTTACCTAAGAAGAGCACAGATAAACGAACTTTGAATGATGAACGTAGGTTGTACCCAAAATATTCGACTAAAGAGGAGTTTATGGGTAAGATTTTCATTAATCAGTTGCTGAGTAATTTCTTTAAATTTAAGAAACGATTATAAGTGAGGCCCTTTATATATAGGTGGACATGAATTTCTATTTCATCCAAGCAAACCCTGAATCTTAATAACTAAATAAACGTACATGTAATGTAATGTTTTAAATATTATGAATAATGATATTATAGTAATAATTGTATATTTTGAATTTGTTTCTCTATTTATATTTTGCACATGACAAATTAAATACGAAAATAAACTAAGTAATAAATAGTAATACAATCTTATGTAAATATTTATTGCCTAATTAAGTTGTTTATTAATATTATTTATATTACAATATATAATACATACATAAATACATAACTTCACGCCAGGTCCCTTGCGGGGTAGGCACGAACAACAGAGCGCCATTTAGGCTTATTCTTACACACCTCACTTGCTTCTTTGACATACATAGTTCTTGTCATGCACGCTCGTCTGTTCTTAAGGCTCCTGACATCACCTTCTGCTAGTACACGATCAATTTGATCATGGAAGGTGTGTCGTGGCCTTCCGCGACTTCTGCATCCATCCACTTTTGCATTGTATATCTGTTTAGTCATTCTTTCATCATACATTCTTTCCACATGCCCGAACCACCGGAGCATTCCTTTCCTTACCTTCACCCCGACACTCTCTTTCAGACCAACTCTCTTTCTTACTTCGGTATTACGAACGCGGTCCGCGAGCGTCACTCCGCACATTTTGCGCAGTGCTCGCATCTCGACTGCGTTTACTCTACTTTCGTGCTCTCTATTCCATACCCAACTCTCGCTTCCATACGTGAGCGTAGGTACCAGTACCGCGTTGTGTATGGCAAGCTGGGCCTTCTGGCTGAGGTTCTTAGCGCCTAGAAGTGTACCTAATATATAATATTAATATATTATGTATTAATACTATTACTAATATTGTATAATATAATATGAATGTGTGTTATTGTTTATTCTCTATTTTTTATTCATTTAAGGTATATGTATCTTCAGCCAAATCCGTAGGCCTCCCCAAGTACGCGCCACATATCCCGGTCTCCTGTGTTCCGCATCCAGCCCCTGCCGGCGATCTTGCGCAGGTCGTCAGTCCACCGGGCTGGCGGGCGTCCTACGCTACGTTTACCGAGACGTGGTCTCCACTGCAGGACTCGTTTGCTCCATCGGCTGTCGGTCCTGCGACAGACGTGACCGGCCCACTGCCACTTCAACTTGCTAATTTTGCGAGCTAAGTCGGTTACCTTAGTTCTCTTACGGATGTCCTCATTTCTGATTTTATCCATAAGAGAAACACCTAACATAGCTCGCTCCATAGCCCGTTGAGCGAAGGTATGTATATGTATTGTGTGATATTTATGTATCCTATTTATACATGTATTTAATTTGCACACCACCGTCATACACTTGTGAAATTCCCTTTCATAAAATATATAGCCCGGGTTGTCTGGAAGAGGTCGCTCTAAAGCGATAAGGCCGACCATTGCTGCTACTTTTACTGTTTAATGTGACTTCTGTAAATTCTATGTGTATGTGGTGAACAAGAAAGTGTTTTCTATTCTATTCTTGTTGTGGGCTAAGAAGACGTGAATAATAAATACGATAAGTTTTCGTTGCTACAAGATATATTTCCAAGTGTAACGTCGTTGTTGGCACAGACAAAAAGACGGCCATGCATTCCAAAATATTAAATTCAAATTTAACACATACAAAAAGTTTTTATGTCCGTGAAATCTTTACTCCCATATACTTTTTTATTCAATGTTGCTATTTTACAAATAGCTCTCCTATAGCCGGTGCCTATATCCGACCGTTCACTTGCCGTTATATCGGTAGAAATTTGACATGAGCGCCATATAAGTCATGTCAACATACAACCGATAGTAAGGCTTTGTGTCTTTAGTTTTGGAACGAAGTTCCTTATCGCGCGTTGCGAAAGGGGGCGGAAAAAATTAAGACCAAAAGTTGTAAGCCGTGCTGCGTGCGCGTGTTTCTCTGTCTGTCTGTCTCTCTCTCTCTCATTATTACTAAAATTGAGCCTACTGATTAAGTTTATGTTACATAATATTTGTTAATAATATATAATAAATAAATAAAATATTATTATAACTTAATTAAAATAAAATTTTACAATTCCTTCACTAATTAATCGAAAGGAACTTCGTTCCATCCGGGTGTCCCTTGACACCTCTCAAGTTTTTTTTTTATTGGACTTGACTTTATGTTGTTGGTCCGAAGAGCTGAGAACTTCACCAGGGTCTTCGGAGCGACTGCCTTCGCTTGACGAAGGCGCCTAACCTATCCGCGGGCGGGCTAGTCCGAGCCAGCCATTTTGTAATAGCCTCGACCCTGCCCGTGAAGACGTTACGCGGTCGTCGCACGAGAGCCTTTCGCCGAGACTTTTAATCGGAAGTGGGTATAATGAATAGTAAAATACAGGAACCAGCTATCACCAGCTGCACCCGTCGATATGGTCACCATAGTATTCGTGGGCGATGAGTGGGTGCCGCACACATCTCTATGTGATGCACATTAAATTTGATTGTTTCTGCAACCTGCGCCCGCGCACCGAAACCCATAACATTTATATTATTATACAACACGCTCATTTGTAAGACTATTAGGATTTATTTAAAATATTTATCTACGACGGAGTTAAATATTGATTGATGGTATGTGGAAACACATACATTACTTTTCAATTTTAAGCGTAGGTTAGTGTTTAAAAAAGTATGTGTCAACTCCGACACACGACCGGAGTTTACTCCTTAATGGGCTGGTTACACGAGGCTAGTTTTATTATTATTATTTTTTTATTGCAGGAGATCAGCAGACAGGCAGACGGCCCACTTGATGGACAGCGGTTACCATCGCCTATGGACATTTGCAACACCAAAGGTGCTACGAATGCGCTGCTGCTCTCTTTAGGGAGCCTGGAACCTGGTCACTAATGCCGGAACACAACACAGGGTTATTATGGCGGCATACTCTAGACCAGGGGTGGTCGCCATCCAGTCGGGCAAATGCCCTACCACCTGGCGAGCTAGTTTTTCAAGTTAAGCTAGCAACTTAATGTTAGTTAACAAGCCAGCTAGTATTTCTGTGCTATTAAGGAAGTTAGGAAATTAGTAAGCTAGCGTCTCAAGCTAGGATAGTTTAATAGGATGGGGTTCTATTTTTTGAGCTAGCAGCGTCCCCCACCACTAATTTTACTATCTTGACCTGAGTATCAGTCGTGTGTGGTCGGTGAAGCTAGTATCCGATTGGCTAGTGAGCAGTGAGTATGCGTTATATTTTTCTGAACACGTGATTTTTACGACTGCAGTTTATTATATTTCACAGAAGTGTTATTACTTTAAGTCATTGCAATGGTACTGGCATCAAACTTCCTAGCATCATGTACAGCACTGCTCAATTCCAGGTCAGGACAACAAGCCATGATAGTATATTGAGGTCCTAGCTTACTATCCTAGCTTGGAAAAACTGGCCTCGTGTATTCCAGGCATAAGAGTGAATGAAGATATGAAGTAACTGTCGCCGGGCATTAAGGAGTAAACTCTATTCATGTGTCGGAGTTGACACATACTTTCTGTAACTGTCTGTCAGCTAACTCATCCTAAACCACGCAACGTTTTAAACGGTTAGATATTTCTTCAGTGGGGGTTAATAATATACAAAAACCTATTTAAGTTGCATAAGTAAAATAGAATTACATCCTGTAAGTAGACCCGCGGCGTAGCCGTAAAGAAAGCTCTGTTAGTGACTAAAAAATTCTTCTTCTAAGGAGTTACTCCTTGAATAAAAGACGTAACCCACACACGAAGATATGCTGCAGGTTTGATGTTTCTCGTGGATCGTCCAGCGCCATCTGTGCTTAAGGCGGAGTAAATCACGAGGCATGACGTCACCGCCTCCAGCGAGCTGATTGAGCGATGAACTTTGAAGGCCCGTCGATCATACCTTTATTATTATTAGTTTATGCGCAAGGATTATCCATCCAGATTTTAATGTACAGGATGTTATATTTGACTTCTTTATAAGATTCTAGATTCTGACAATATACCTAAGTCCATTCTAGAAGAACGAGGGACGCGAGTAATAGCAGTTATAAAATGATGGCTAATTCACATACGTTTCATTCTATAGCCAATCTTGGCCAGGGAGCATACACCAACTAGGCAGTACATGACGAAGCAGAATATCCTGATGAAACCTGCACGTAGAAATTATTGATATCTAAAATCCAAAAAGTGAAAGAGAAACAACCGGAACGAATGCAAGGATAATGGTCGATGATGTTGTGCTGGAACAAGTGAATGAGTTTGTATATCTCGGATGTGCTTTTAGCAGGGATGGAAGGTACACCACCGATATAGAAAGAAGAGTGAATTTGGGGAACAGTGTGAATGTTGCGTTAGGTAAACTTCTAGGCGCTATAAACCTCAGTCACAAGGCCCAGCTTGCCATACACAACGCGGTGCTGGTACCTAGGCTCATGTATGGAACCGAAAGTTGGATATGGAAGAGAGAGCATGAAAGTAGAGTAAACGCGATCGAGATGCGAGCACTGCGCAAAATCTGCGGAGTGACGCTCGCGGACCGCGTTTGTAATACCCAAGTAAGAAAGGGAGTTGGTCTAAAAGAGAGTGTCGGGGTGAAGGTAAGGAAAGGAATGCTCCGGTGGTTCGGGCATGAGGAAAGAATGATTGATGGAAGAATGACTAAACAGATATACAATGCAAAAGTGAATGGATGCAGAAGTCGCGGAAAGCCACGACACACCTTCCATGATCAAATTGATCATGTACTAGCAGAAGGTGATGTCAGGAGCCTCAAAAACAGACGAGCGTGCATGACAAGAGCTGTGAATGTCAAAGAAGCAAGTGAGGTGTGTAAGAATAAGCCTAAATGGCGCTCTGTTGTACGTGCCTACCCCGAAAGGGACCTGGCGTGAAGTTATGTATGTACGTATGTATAAAATCCAAAAATACAGCTTGAATAAATGTTTCGCATAGGTATTACTATCCCCTTTCCTAACACGTGGAGTGACTGTGTATAGTAAGTAGACTGTTACTACATGAGCAACAGTATTTTTTCTTGAGTTTACTTGATGCTTAAATACCTAAAGCGCCTCATACCTAGCTAACCTGCATAACCTGCGCACCTAAAAGCAGCAAGCCCCTTCAATGATCGGTTATTGGCTTTCCAGCCAGTCGCGGCCTAGACACAGAATAGTATTGACCAAGCCAAAACCCTGTCAACGAGACATCTTAACTCACTCTCTTCTTGGCAGCTTTAGTGCGAATAATGCGAATGTTCGAGAAGTCCATAGACTAAACTGTGTGACTGGGAAAAGATGGAATTGGTAGCAACAAGCCACTTCCAGTTTCTAACTCCTTATCTTCCCCGCAAATATTGACGGCATTCAGATTCTTGGGTCTGAGTTTAATCAAAAGTCCTAGGTAGAGAACGCAATTCGCCTGTTACCCTGGAAGCCCCCGTCTCATTAACGACGCTTCTTTGGAATCTGTAGTCCGCGTACCGATTCCCCAAATGTGGTCATTTCGTCGTCGTTCCCGAATTTGTCGTCTGTAACTATAAATACATAGACGGAAAAACAATTGTTTTTGATTAGTATGAAATTAATAATAGGTCTTATTTTTTTTGAGATGTGTAGTGATATTGAAAACCGTTGGAAACTCATTCTAGAAGCATTAAGAATATTCGATAAAGTTACCACAAAGTAAACTGGTATACACGAGCATCATGCAAACATTATATATATAATATCAGCCCATAAATGTTCCACTGCTGGGCTCGGGCCTCCCATTATAGGGGGAACGGACAGTATACCCGCCACGCTTCTCCAAGGCGGCTTGGCAGGTTTGACACATCGGTTATCTCGATGTGCAGGTTGCATCACGATGTTTTCCTTCACCGTTTTTTAGCACGTGATATTTGTAACAATATACATCAGAAACTGACTAAGAGGTGCATGCGTTCCGGTCAGGATCGAACCCGCGCCCTTCGATTTAGGGGCGCGCGCGCTAACCATTACGCTACTACGACTTTTTTTTGCATGCAAACATTATATATGTACAGTATTTTCTAAGTTTTTGGGACTAGAATACATAATAAAACTAAGTATTAACGATTTTAAGCGTGGCAATTTATTTGATTTTTATTTTTCTGACGTGTCGGCCACTTTTCAGTAGCCGTGATCATGGAATTCATCCACACCCACCCATTTTAATCCTTATTAATATTATATAAATTAATTAGAGCTAGGCATGTTGCTGAAGAGTTTCTTGCGCCACTTTTTCTCTTCAAGCCACAGCATGTTGCGACCCAGTGGTAAATTAAATTAGGCTCCCAAAGACTAAATAATAACCATAAACAAAATTAAAACTAAATAATTGAAATGAACAAGTAGACTGTAGGCTAAATAAAACTTTAACAATATTCATTGACACTTGACATCTTTGTCTTCCGTCTTTGTTTCACGGCTAGTGAAAAGTGACTGAAACGTCGGAATAATAAAAATCAAATTAATTACCGCACTCAAAACTGCTAATACGTAGTTATATTATTATCTCTGCATTCTCCGATTTAATAGTCTAATAAAACATGCTGTATAGCTCATACCCGTTATGGCATCGTTCGCGGGCACTTATTAATAACATGAAGAAAGCTGAACCGAATCTTTCATCGAAAACTAACAGTGGGTGTGCTCCGAGCCGCGTACAACCGCCGCAAAAGTTTACTCTTTAATATTCATTATTATAATTATACGCTTTTACCATAAAGATCGGGTTTTTAGGATTTTAAATGTTTACGTTTTACTTACAAAACGCAAATTTACTGTAACTACAAAAATCCTTCCCGCGAGTCATTAAATTTCGATGAATGGGTAATATTATTTTCTACGACCGCACCAATGTCTAACCCGAACCTATATATGTATGTAGTATGTAATACTAAAATATGCCCGTGACTTCGTCTACGTTTGACTTGAAATTGCCGGGACATAAAACACTTCAGAAAAAAAAAAACACTTCAACATTTGAAAAGTAATGTGATCAATCGTTTTACTGAAAACTGTGTCGGAATAAGCTTGTTTTCACGCAGCCGAATATCTACAAACCGCTCTCGGGGAAATACCCGCGGGATTTTCGGGATGTAAAAATCACAAATTTTATAAAAATCACAGTGGAATTGGATTTTTTTAAATCTGTCTATTTTAAATAATTCCCAGATTTTTTACTTTAATACCTCATTTAAGATGTGGCTTAAGTACTTTAAGACATTTTAACATCATTAAATAGTATAATTCAGTTCAAAATTCTTGATTCTAATTTACGAAAATGATCTAAAGAAAAACAGTATATACATACATTGACTGCTAAACTAACTGATGGTGTAGTAAGTTGTTAAAAAAATAAAAAATTAAGAAGCTCTCCATTGTAAATTTACTATATAGAAATTTACAAAACTGTTATAGCAGAAAACAAAAAACGACGAAAATCTATTAAATTTTTATCAGGCGCTGAAGCCATAAAATGAATACACTATTATTCCATCACATTTTGCAAACTGTACATTTAAAACAAACAACAATTTCATAGTACCAACATCTCGCATCTCAGTTAAGCCATATACGCTAAGCGCGCTGCATATTATTTTCAAAAATCCACTCAATGCCTTATTGAATAATTCGCCGTGCAGAGATCGCAACGTTGATAACGCCTCAACCGCCGCAAATTAATATTTTGTATCGTGGAATTAATATAATTAGTGGTAATCGCCATCTTAAATTTATAATTCATTTAATGTACGATTTTAGAGCATGAGAAAATGTCTTAGCCTTTATTCGAAAACGAGGTCATTGACCTTATAAGGTCTATTTTTAAATGTAACCACTTCTTCACACATTATATAATACTAGAAGTTTTTAAGCTACATCGCTTGCGTTGCGTTGAGGTATAACATTATATGATCTAAGGCGTTAACTTTATACTCGAATCGCGGACCGTAATGCTAATATTAGATGAATCAACCAAACTGATTCAATTTCAAGGTATAGAAATGAAAAACAGAAGGTCTTCAATGACGTTGAATGATTCAAATTTATGATAACATACATCATTTTGGTTTATACGTCCAAATTGAAAGACGGAAATTAATCATCTTTATATTGACTTAAGATAAATATATGATGTATTCTTGTATTTTTTGTACAATATTGAAAGTGTGCTAGGTATAATACCTATGTCAAATATCACTACAAGCGATTGATTTCCCAAACTGTTGACATATAAAAAAGTAATTTTCAAATAAATCATTTTTATTTAAGTACATATTAGTGTGATATTACTAATGAACTTTATTAAAATATTATAAGACAAAGAGTATGGACATTTTAAAATTTCCGCCATTATTACTTTACAGAAACGTCAACTGGTTTCACGTTCCTTTTCAAACATAAATAGTGAGAATCATTTTATTTAAAAGGACTTATTTTAACAAGCTAATTTAATAATAAATTTATATTTAGTCATTTATTTATCTAGTATATAAGTTTCGTAAGTTTTCACTGTCTAGAGCAAGTTACTTGTAATAAGTTGAATATAGAAAGCACTTTGTTACTGCTGAAAAGATTTATAAATTTTCACAAGATAGTCAATGTCGTGTAAAATGAAACGTAACCATATGTCAACGCAAATAAGACTGTGTCAAAATTAATTCTAAATTTTATGTAAAAACAACAACAAATTAACAAAAACAATTTATGAACAGTGATCTATGTGTCCCCATTTTACAAGTTTACAATAGAAACTGACGTGATGGCAGAAAAGTAAGTACATTATCAACCTGATCCATAGTAGATCTTTGACCATAGTTTTCTTATCATACAACTAGTTTATTTCGTAAATAACATTATATCCACGCTTCATTTATAAACAGAATTGCTTTGTTTAATGTTTACTATTGTTTTTTCATGTTTCATTAAATTTGTGGCAAAGGTCGCGATAGGAACGAAAGTCGAAACGTTATTGAATCATTCGTTTCTTGAAAGTAATGCGTAATGAGAAACAACGGTGGTTCTTAATGCCATGTATTATTTACTACTGAAATCTGGCTTGCACTGGTTGTTACTTTGTAGCTTAAGGCATATGTGATGTAATAACAGGTACTAGAAAACAGGTCAAAATGAAAGGTTGTCAATTCTTTCAAAGCTCAAAGCATTATATCTTCTATATTTCATATGTAACAAAAACATTTAATTAATTATTCCAAACCGGTATTTAGGTATAAAACAAGATACAGAAATGTTGAATTGTATGATTCTATGTTTGACCTAGAGGCTGAATAATAATTTGTTAGTTTTAGTTTTTTGATACACTTAAACAAGTAACATAGATTGAAATCAACTTATTATTACTAATAAGTTGATTTTAATCTATCTAAATGTCTTTGAACTATGAAAGCAAAAACATTTTTGTTCTTTATCAGCCAATTAAAATCTTATGTTGAATGTAAACCTATATTTTGACTGCATATATATTGTTCTCTACTTTCTTAATCCAGCCTTTATACAGATTTTTGATTTACAATTTGTTAATGTGTATCTTCATTAGTTAGTTTAGTTTACATTACTAAATAAAATATTGAAATGTGATTCAAAATAGAAAGGTCCTTTAATGTAAGGAGTAAAATAAAAATAGCCTTTAAAGAAAAAACAAAAACCTAATCTGCTAATTGGTATCTAGTTTTGCCTCCTTCTCAGCTTGTTCTTTGACAAAGGCCTCCCTCAAGCTATTTGATGCCGTTTTTCCCTGTCTTTACAGGTTCTGGACCACAATATCCCTGCTGTTTGTTTAAAATTGTCCTCCCACCTCTTGTTTTGTCATCCTCTTTGCCTTCTTCCATCTCTTGGGTACCACTCTGTCATTTCAATTGTTTTAGTATTCGTGATGCATTTTTGAACTTAGTAAATTGATTAATTGTCAATAAGTTATAAAGTAAGGAGTAGAGTTGCCATAAATAGTGGTTTCATTGAATACTAAATATTTAGCACCTGGCTGAAGCGCTGAATATTAGGCTACCAAATGTTTGGCTTAAAATATGTGCAATTCGCTCATAGCAGGTTAGTGTTAAGGCAATAATTTATAAAGAATTTTCTTATGTTCTCACAAATGATAAGTATACATAAATAAAACTAAATTTTGACGGTTTCAAGGGGGTATTCTGGTTAAGAAGTCCTAATTTTAGGTGTTTTATAGTTGCAATAAAAAAAACAACAAATATTTTTACTATCTATTATTTTATTGATATTTAAATAGTACAAAACATTAATAAAAATTTAAAACAAAACAAAATTTCAAACAACTGCAGACTGCCAAAGTTGGGGACTGATAATATCAATCCTTCCATTGACCTGACATGGAAAACAGTTAATAATATATAATAATAGCCCTTAAAGAGGAAGGATTTAGTTACACTACGAGACATATAAAAGAAAAAAAAATATTTTTGACTAAAATTTGATCTTCTACCCTAACCCCCTTAAGTGTGATTTTAAATTATATTTTATTGGATTCTGACATTTTTAAAACTGCATTTAACACTGTCAAAACATAGTTTAACTATCAGTTGTTGATGGAAGTATATATAATTTTGAGCAATGTGTAGTTTTTTTTTCACGATTTGGTATTACGTCTAGCAGTTGAATATTCCTAGCATCTCTAGTAAAGAGTACCTGTAATACCAAACGTATAAAACAGGCTGCATCTGATTACAGTAAAGTAATAGAGAAGAGAGTAGATTGTAGTATTGTTATGAGTGCAGGACTTGAATTAAAATACCGTTGATATTACTATAGAATTTATTAGAACTATACAACCACATATAACACAGGTACAGATATAATTGGATACAACCACTACAAACTGCACGATTCAATAACGCGCAAAAGCCCATCACTATATAGATTATAGCTTATCGTATGAACAGGTCTTGCTCGTATAATAATCGTCGCTTAACTGCCTCACCCTCCCGTTCGGACATTGTTTTATACTAAACTGTACAATACAACAATCGACCACGTGGACAGAAGTTTACAAGAAAACGTAATCTGCACACCTGCCGCCATAAACGGGTACAACAACAATAGGATGTTTTTCTTAATTACAAATTTTAAACACAAAGTAAAGAAAAGAAATCGGTATAATAAAATTTAATCATACTCAAGATCATGGTTTAAGAAATTATATTAAAGTTGACAAATTTAGTTACATTTTAATTAATTAATGGGACAGAGTTGGAGGAAATTCCAATACAGCTTGATGTTGAATTGCCTACCTCATTTGTAAATGTGGCGTACAACATATTAAGGATGCAGTGTTATGTGCCGTAATGTACCATTCACAGCAAACATGTTATGCTATGCCGGATCCTAAAATCTGTGTAAATCAGGCTTGTTCATTCTTGTTTACAAATCCTGACCTCACAAATGCTTGCTTTGTAACATGTTACATTATACCCTAAGACACTAACATCGGTCAGTACCCACATTTAAATTTAACCATAGAATAAATAAGTAGTATGGATAATTATTTATGTTTTGGGACTGTCACTTTCAAAAATTAATAATAAATTCCTTCTTTCTATATAGAATCTAAATAAGGCTTTCAGGTTTTTAATAGTACCACTAAAGAATTGTCAAACTCTGGAATGCATTGCCTCTTACTGTCAGAGGCCAAAACATTGCCTACATTTCAGAACTCCCTGTGAAAGTACTATCTGTCTTTAAATAAATATGTCTAATATATTAAACATCTTATTTATCTGTTGTAATATATGTTAATATAAAATGCTTGTCACATATAATGTTAAAAAATATATTTATTTAGACTATTTTGTATATATATTACTATTATATTTATTTATATTTAAACTGTACAGTCTAGGCTAGGTCGTCTGGAAGAGATTTCTTTTAGTGATATACGAGAATATAGTCTGTTTTGCCAAGAAGTATTGTATTTATGTATAATGTTTTTATTTATTTTAATGAACTATAAAGTGCTATCTACTAATCTATTGTAACAATGATGTACTTAGTGATTTAATATGATACCTAATTTATTAATTTGGCTTTGTTTGCTATATGTTTGTCACTTATATTGATTCACTGTAACTTTATGTATATACTATATGGCTCATACTGCATTCTGTAATTTTCCAAAAACAGCTTACAAAGCCGTAGTCCGCTTGACTTATTGCAATGTAGAAGTCAAAGGGTTAGTTTCTGGTATGGTAAATTTTGTAAATGAACTTTCTATTGTGTTTGAAATTGGCCCCACAGTTGTCAAATCAAATCATATTTCATTTGCATTAGAAACGGTTATAAACAGATGTTACAATACATTTAAATGTTGACAGTTTTATATCTGCTATCTATATTGGCATATTTAGAATTTACTGTAATAATTACTCAAGTATTCTTTAACAAAAGGTCTTAATGTTAGTCAAAATTCAACAAAGGAACTTCAATACTGCTCAGACTTGAAAATTTAATTAATTATGATTTGACCACTGAGTGACCACTAGTTAAAATAAATTAACATGCAATATTTTTCTCAGATCTCCAGATATAAGTCCCAGTGAGGAGGCTGGTGCTTCCCAAAATGAAGACAGACCATCAGGAAACTGGTGGGACTCTTGGATAAGCACCGCTAGGACCAAGGTAAACATTTAATTATATATTATAAAACTGGTATAAAAATATATAATAATTTAAAAAAAAAGAATTGTTTCTGATATCAAAATAAATGCCAAAAGTCGAGTGAAAACTTTTGTTTACGTATTGTCTAATCATATATTGAATTATAAACGGGAAGGGGAGGGAATACAAGGATTTGGAGTGGATAGGTGGGACACCACTTTCACGGAGTGAAGGTGGAATGTGACAGTGGCCGCTCGGGGCCCCGGGGATGCATCCCCTCGTACCGCTTCCTGGACGGAGACGTGTCTAGTGCGGCACCCCCTGGGGGTGGGTTATCCACACGGATCGTACCCTAATGTAACTTACTCTACATACTTTATATTACATAAAAAAAATATGTGTTTGTGTGTACTTATGTACACGCGTTAGAAGTTATACTTTGGCGTATCAAGATAAAAATCTTTTTAAAAATTTTATCTTTTGCCTTATTCTACGTTTGTAGAAAAAACGACACTAACAATAGAATAACTAAAATGTTGACTATAGCTAACTTCAGGGTGTCGGTTTTTCGTGACAGTGTGCGCGCGCATCGTAAAAGTATAACTTCAAAACTAAAATGTTGACTATAGCTAACTTCAGGGTGTCGGTTGACTATAGCTAACTTCATGGTGTAGGTGTTTCGTGTGACGGTGTGCGCGCTCACCATAAAAATTTAGTCCCATCATTTTTCCCTAACGCGCCTAAAGAAGTATAACTTCAAAACGAAAAACAAAGGCAGTAATTGATGAAGGACTCCAATTAAATCACCCAGCCGTTGAGATATTTCTGATGTGGGCTCGGACAGATGTTGGACAGTACTAGACGATTTTGTTTTTGTTAAATTTTTTTTTTTTCGAATATATTTAATTTAGATATCGTGCAGTGTTCAGTAGATAAGATTAGAGGAAATCGCGGGGCCAATAGTTCCCACTAACATAATGTGAACCTAAGTGATACATAACTTACACTTTAATTTGTATCATGTTAGTGAAATCGTGAGAAGCACTCATTTAGTAAACAACAAAAGGCTTAAATTATAATAATTAGAAAGTTCGTCAATGTGCAAAGAATTAATTTAGATATCCTAAATAATATTATATAAAAGTCAATGTGAGTTTGTCCTTTTGTAACATTTCGCCCTTAACTACGCAACATATGTGCATATTGTTATAATAACCACATGCTAACAACGGTGAAGGAAAACGTGAAGATACAACCTGCACGTAGAGATAATTGATGTATCATACCTGCCAAGCCACCTTGGGCAAGCGTGGCGGGTATACTGTCCGTTCCCCCCTATAATGGGATGCCGGAGCCCAGCAGTGGGACATTTATGGGCTGTTATTATAAAATTATATTATTTATTTTTGTTTTGCGCTAAAAATATCGATGGTTTTTTATGTCGACTTTATTTTTATCTTTTCGTATTTTTGAATTTATCTTGACCTTATTTAGTTGAATATTCAGTAATCCTAAATATTGTTAAACGTCGGACTCACTTGTGTAACTCCACAAATAAAACACGCACGGTTGGTATACTGACACCTAAAATGCCGCCACAACGGTCACAAAAAACACACAGCGCCTTCTAGTTTACAGTGTTATTTTGCTGCTTTGTATTTATGTTTTTCTAAAGAACAATGCTCTAATAAAATTAAGATATCTTTTAAACCTGGTTCAAGGATTTAAATATCTTTAATGTATCTCTCTTTTCTTTCACCATATCCCAATTAACTGGGGTCGGCACAATATGTCTTTTCCTTCCACACTCCTCTATTCTGACATATATCTTCTGTCACACCACAAATCAACATAACATCCTTCACACAATCCATCCATCATTTTTTTGGTCTACGTTTGCATTTTTTTTGTACATACATACATACAAATATTTTTAATATATATAATAATTTTTAAGTTTTCTACAATATAGTGAAAAAGTCATAAAGGCTCGTGCAGTTTTACATGAAACCCAAGTCTTCTAACAAACTGGGCAATATCCTTTTGCAAGTTGTCGGGACTATAGAAAAGGACTTAGAATAAAATTTATCCAGCTAAAAGTACTGCTCGCAAGGGATAGACGAATATAGATGAAAAGATATCAAGTCGATCGCGCCACCGTTGCAATTCATTAACAAATACGTCGTAGCAACGACAATGACATTGGCAATTTTAATGTGTTGCTCTAATGGTTAGTTCCACTTTCGCTAGATGGCGTTATGAATATTTTGAATTAAAAACTAAATTTGACATTTCTAAGAAGGGCGTGTGTGGTGACTCTCAGCGGCCGGACCTCCTCTCTGTCTACAAAATGTCCATTATCTCGAGCAAAGCTGCAAGTAAATGATAGTTGTTATTATATATGTTTTGTGGAGATACCAACATATCATTGACCTAGTTTTCCACAATATAACAACACTTGGCAAGAGGAAAGTTCGCAATAGCAGCTTTCAATGCTGTACTCAAATAAAATATTCCTCCCAAGTTCAAGTCGTGCCAATAAAGTGTGCCTTATATCCTATTTTATTGGGGTCTGTATTGTATACCCGAAAAGACAAACTGTCGTTCTAACAAAGAACTCAACACCTCTGTAATTTTATATTTGTGACAGTTCATACAATAAATGTTATTCTATCTATCCCACAACCTGTACAAGTTTACATGTTTCGAACACCTTGTTAAATGTGTACAACCCGCAAAAGTTAACTTGAGACTTCGCTCGGATGACGTAAGCGCGAGGTACTGACGCGTCGATGGCGAGAGCAGTAAGAAGGCGGGGGTCTGGACGGGGGTGTAGGGGAAGCTATAGCGTTGTTGGCCCACACCCTTAGTGATGGGTACCCTACTTATTTATTCTGAACATTAAGATACTTTAACGTTCTTCATATTGAGATAGAGTACAACCCGCAGGAGTTAACTTGAGACTTCGCACGGATGACGTAAGCGCGAGGTACTGACGCGTCGATGGCGAGAGCGGTAAGAACGCGGGGGTCGGGAAGGGAGCGCGCATTCCGCTCAGGTCACAAGTTAACTCTTGCGGATAGTAATAAGAAAAAAATGCAACAAAAAGCGGTGAAACCAAAATATACTTAAGTCTAAATGTCGCTTACGATAGAATACCGGCAAAGGCTCGAAATAGTTCCAGCTCTATCATGCCAAAAATTAATATTTTGTAAGTGTTCCGTTTTTGCCAAATTGATTATGGAACCCAAAAAACAAAATTATGTATGGACCTGGTTCAAAATTTTTGGTTATAATTTCCAACACGACAGTTTAAAACTTTGTGTTTTGAAGTTTAAATAACGTGAGAATGTAGTGTACGCGTTTTCTATTTCTACCATTGTTTAAAAGTGAATGTGTTGAAATTAAGTTTAAGTACGGTCTAAATTATCATTATTTATTTGACATTATCTTTGCATTATAACAATAAAAGATAATTCTTGTATAATGTCACAAAATTACAAACCTCCAGATGCTTTTAGAACGTATAAGGAAATGCAGAATAATTAAAAGATTACTTTACTTCACTTACGGCTAGTGTTGCCAGGTCCAATTTCTCTAAATCGGCACAGAAGGCAACACAAATCGTAATTTAGGGTTGTAAATCAGGACAAACAAAAATACAAGTTTTTTGGAAACTAAGGTTTAATTATATCAATTTATACTAACGTAATTCTAAGTATCTAATAATAATTACTTTTGATAAATTGATTAATTTATCGAGACACATGATGGCCTCTGTGGTTGAACGGGCTAAGCCTTTGACGGCTTACCACAGTAACGCAGAGGCTCCAGGTTCGATTCTCAGAATGGTAAAAGTTCGGAAACGAATTTGTCTCCATTATTTACTCTCTGTCTGGGTGTCTGGGATCGGCCCCAGAGTAGTCCGTTGTATATTACCCTTAATACAAGCCTAACTTGCTTAATTTAGGGATATAGAATATATTTATAACACGTGGATCAATAAGTCCCGGGATTAACACATGGACGTCGTTGCCAACCAAAGTTCCGTATGATTTTTCATGAGTACCAACCTTCAGAAGATACCTGTAAAAATTTCATCACATTCTGATGTTTGGTCCACGAGCTAGAATGATTTAAGTGACGCTAGTCTTGATATTCTCAAAATAATGCGTTCGAAACAATTTCGTGTGTTGATTTATCATTGCTTTTTGATGAAAAAAAAACATAGCAAGCTCAACTAAATGGCTTGAAAAGTGCAAAGGGTACTCTGTTCCGCCAAAAACAACAATTTGTCGGTGGTATGCTGAGTTTAAACGTGGTCGTACAGACACTGAAGGTGCTGAATACTCCGGCCGGCCAAATGAGGTAGTTACACCGGAAACCACCAAAAAACTTCGCCAAATCTTTTTTGAAAACCGTATATTAAAATTGCGTGAGATAGCTGACACTTTAAAAATATCATACGGCAGTGTGTACGCTATTTTGCATGAACATTTCACTATGAGGAAGCTGTTGTCAAAGTGGGTGCCGCGTTTGCTTATGGCGGATAAAGAACGACAACGTGTCGTTGATTCCGAGCGCTGTTTGGAGCTAAGAATTAAGCTTCGAATTGCTTCCGCACCCACCATATTCACCAGATCTGGCCTCCAGTGACTACTACATATTTGCAGACCTCAAAAAAATGCTCCAAGGAAAGAGATTCTGCTCCAACGAGGAAGTCATCGCTGAAACGAATGCTTATTTCGAGGCTACAGATGAATCGTTTAACAAAATAGGTATTGAAATGATAGAGAAGCAGTGGATTGATTGTGTTGCTCTTGAAGGAGACTATGTTGATGAATAAAGTCGAGTTTTGCCAAAAAATATGTTTTTCTTAGTTAGTCCCGGGACTTATTGATCCACGTAATAATTATACATCACGATGCAGTTGAAAAAAAGATAGCAAATAATATTTATTTAAAATCGAAATTATACATAAGCAGTTTAATAAAAGCCAAAGGTTAACTAACTCTAAACAGGCCCTAACTCAGAAAATGCTGGTTGATAACAAACAACACTTTGGTTTGCTTTTAGTGCCAGGCAGTAAGGTTATCTTCACAGAAGAAAAAATTACTAATGATCATTTAATATTACTAGTGGTCGCCCATTGTCGAAATTCGAACATAATAATTTGTTGTCAAAGGCTATAACTTCTATAATCACTGGTTTCTTCTAAAAGGCACACACTGCACATGCACATACACTTCCTCACAACACCAGCATGTAACAGATACACTCTACATTACATACATACATAACTTCACGCCAGGTCCCTTGCGGGGTAGGCACGAAGAACAGAGCGCCATTTAGGCTTATTCTTACACACCTCACTTGCTTCTTCGAGATTCATAGCTCTTGTCATGCACGCTCGTCTGTTCTTAAGGCTCCTGACATAATTCGAATAAATTAATATAATAAGTTATTCGTAAGGTTAGTAGGTTATTCCTCAACACAAGAAATCACTAAATTAATGTCACACACAAGAAATAACAATAAGCGTGTTTAAATTCTAAAAATTAAAAAAGGGTACGGAACTCGAATCCGTAGATTTGTAAAAAAAAACAGATTTCGCCACGGCAACAATAAACAAAAGAGTATATATGCTTGTGTATAATGTTTTTTATATTGATTTCATGTATCGAGGGGTGAAAGGCTATTTGTTTTAAGCGACATTTTGTGTGATACTCAACACGATGGATTTTTCATCCTAATGTCTCAACTTAAAGAAATATAAAGAACCTGATCTCTAGTTTCAGTCTACAGATGTTCTTTTTTTTTAAATATGGGACATAGTTCGTTAGTGATGTGTTTTTCTGGGTCATTAGAAACTTTAAACTTTTCCATCCAACCCATCGGTATTATTTCTGCATAATTTAAAACAAATAGCATTCGTCGCTTCTGCTCTATATAAATTATAAGGAAAACATACTCGGCCGTCCGCGCCAATTTTCATAAAAAGGGGTACAAAGTTTTTGCTTCACGTATTAACATATAGATGTTACTATAAGATTAAAACTGTAACTCGGAACCGTGTTACACATTGTTTATGTGCTAATGTCCTCTCTGTTTATCTTAACGCCATACTATTTTATTTTTAGAGATATCTTACAGATATGTAAGTCTTACTAAGTTTTACAAAATATTGAATGATGAATGGATTATTCGACCCACCTATTGATATGGGTCCTTGTGAGAGCTGCATGAGCGAAAATTATGACGTTATTAGTGATGTTTACGCGGCGTCCATGTCAACCGAGGTGACTATGTGGAACAGCTGAAAGAGCATTTTGAGCGTTGTGAGCTATAAAAAGAACGCGCCTATAGCATAACAAATGGTGATATTAGATTGATCAACCAAATCAAATCAATTTAAAACTAAAATACGACGCTATTGAATGATTAAAGTTTATATCTTATACTAATATATAAAAGCTGAAGGGTTTTTTAAGGGAACTTATTGTCTGATTGAGAAATGCTTTCAGTGTTAGCTAGCCCATTTATCGAGGTTATAGGCTATCATCACGCTAAGACCAATAGGAGCGGGGCACCAAAGAAAAATGTTTCAAAATCGGGGGGTTTTGAAAACAAATTCGACGTGGGTGACGTCGCGGGCAGAGCTAGTTGTTTATATTAATCACTGGTGGATTCATCCAAATTGAAAAACAGAAATGAACCGTCTTACATCTGCTTAGCGGCCTGCTCAAAACATAAGAATAATCACTATATTCGCAAATTATCCGTGCAGGAACGGAGAAAGAATACAATTTCCTACGGCCGGGCGGCCTGTAGTAAGAGGCGACAAAACAACCCAACCAACAAGCTAGGTGGTTGGGTATTATATATATGCTCGACTGGATGGCGACCACCCCTGGTCTAGAGTATGCCGCCATAACAACCTTGTGTTGTGTTCCGGCATTAGTGACCAGGTTCCAGTCTCTCTTAAGAGAGCAGCAGCGCATTTGTAGCACCTTTGCTGTTGCATATGTCCATAGGCGATGGTGACCGCTTTCCATTAAGTGGGCCGTCTGCCTGTCTGCTGTTCTCTTGCAATAAAACAAAATTACCTTCCTGAAATAAAATGACACCTATCCAAAGTCAATACATAACTTGACATAAAAATTTCATTGTGTGGCTGAAACTTACTGTTGTTGCACCAAACACAACTTTATTTCATTGTAATAGAGGTTACAGTTTTTAGTTTATTATAACAGGGATTATAAACTATCAAAGGTATGTTTAAATTGGAACCAACAATGACTCAGGTGGTTTAGTCTGCAGATCTAGTTGCTAATGTCACTGACCTGTACTATAACGATATAAAGGCGTTCATACGTGACACGCGTCTGTCTGTATATTAATATGAAAGAGCTGTCGAATCATCCTTTTTTTGTATGAATGTAAAATATTGTTACGAGTTGCAGGACTCGAATTAAAATGAGTTTATTAGAACAATACAAACACGTATAACACAGGTACAAATATGACCGAACTTCGACAAGTCCACACGTAATAACACGCGGAAAGTCCGTCACTAAATAGATTACCGAATGTACACAAGTCTTGCTCCGCTTGTGATTATCGCTCGACTGCCTCATCTCTCATTGGGGCATTGCTTTATACTGTACAAATACAATATATTTGCTCGGCCGCATTGAATCACACCTGGCTAATGACTACCATAACAGATTACAGATACACAATGGGCTGTTTTTCTAAACACAAAGTAAACAAAAAAAGTCTGATAAGATATGAATGGCTACTTTGCCGGAGCAAACCCTGATTTCTATTAGACCTGATGCCGCCTCGCAAATCCTAGAGAATCAAGCAGAAAAAAAATGAACGCTTACCGTCACTGGAACTGAGTAAGGAATTATGTAGGATTTCGGCCAGATTCGCGCGTCCTGGTTTCCCACTAACACTACACTAAGATGTCCGGGACACAGGTGTCACTTTAGGGTGCGGTTTTAGGACACGATACAGTAGTTTTCCGACGGTTTTTGACTATTTATCGGCGAGCGCGGCGTCGCGACAATATTTAGGCAGCCATTATAGATTCGGCTAGGCCAATTAGGTGCGTGTGTGTGCGCAACTCCCTGTGGCGCAAACCGGCCGAATAAAGATGGAAAAGGAAATGGTCCCGGGAAAGGGATGCTTTCCGGGAATGTGACGGGATGTCGTAACAAAGTCCAAATACCGAAAAGGTAATAAAATGTGTACAGGTCTGCAGGTGTGAATTTGTCTTTCGTCGGCTTTCAGGTCATAACAATATGTTTTAGCTAGCTGTCTCCTGTCATGCAATATAAGACATTTCAGAATTGGATAGATGTGAAGTTTGTTGTGAATCTGGTCCGACATTATAATTGATCGTGATTGGCCGCTCACTACTTGATAAGGAAAGATATTTAGCTAGCTGCCCTTTTTAACCATGCAATTTAAAACAATTTAAATTTCGAATAATGTGAATTTCGTTATAAGTCTCCCCAAATATTACAAGCAGTCGTGATCAGCTAGTTACTCAATAATTCATATCGAAAGACATGTTTGAGCTAGCTGCCCCCTTTAACCATGCAAATTGAGACAATTATTATTCAAATTTCAAATGATGTGAGGTTCCTTATGAATCTGCCCAAACATTATAGCTGATCGTGATTAGCTAGCTGCCTCTTTTAACCAGGCAATTTGAAACAATTCAAAATTAGAACGATCTGAAGTTTGTTGTGAATCGGTTCATACATTATATAGCTGATTATATAGCTTATTACAGCTGCTAATTGATATCTATAGGGCGTTCCACTAACAACGCACAACGCTCAAAATGCTCAGCTTGCCGTTCCACAAGGCGACCGCGAGCGTTGCGGTCGTGGCGAAAACGTCACTAATGACGTCATCATTTTCGATCACACAACGCCCGCAACAACCCATGTCAAAAGGTGGGTCGAAGTGGGCGTTGACCACAGAGCATTAATTCTCTCTTGTAAATACATTAAAAAAGACGCGAGTTTTGAAACAAGATGGCGAATGAAAGATATCTTTCTTTATTAATTTTGTAAAATTAATTTTAATGTATTTTAAACAGCCATCTATCATTTTCCTTTATTTGTTATTAATATTTATTTACATGATTTATTTCTAATCAGTTTTCATTATCGTTGACTTGAATATAATTATATAATTAATGAGAAATTCATTGTTTGTAGACATAGCTTTTGCTGCAGAGTTATACGAAAGAGTTATAACTCAAAATTCAGAATTATAGATAGATAGACAACAAATAATTCTATGTATTTCTTGAAAGTCTAAATGGCTTTTAAATTCTTCATCTGAATAACGATCGACTATATTTTTATATTGTGTAATACGTGGTCTGAGATCACGTTTTTTGGTATTACGTTTATAAACTTAACGTCCACTCTTCATCTGAGCTAGGCGAATTGCTTTCTTCGAAATTATTACCGCGATGAAGTAGCCGATACCAATGGGGTCACCCATTAAGGACATTTTGTATAAATAGCTATATTTCTTTTAACATAGTCATCCCTATTGAAAAAGGCGCGATGTTCATATCAACCAATGACATTTGCGTATGACATTAATGACATCAACGCCCCATAACCCGTTCCACTAGCTTTTAGGATTGTAACGTCCGCAAGCAAGTGGAACGGCAAAAATCGCGGTCGTGAACGTGGTCGTTGTGAGTCCCTAATGGAACGCCCTGCGAATTATGTGTTGTAGCTAGCTATCCTTTTTAACCATGCAATTTGAGTCAATTCAAAATAAGAATGATGTGAAGTTCGTTGTGAATCTGGCGAAACATTATAGCTGATCGTAATTGCTTACTAATTAATTGATGTCGAATGATGTGCTTAGCAAGCTGAAACATTTAACCACCTAATTTGAAATTCATCACCACACTTCCTTTGTTACAGTCGGCAGAAGTATACACAATGGTGAAGAAAGACCTGGATGAAATTGGCAGCGCAGTTAAGAGCGAAGCCAGTCACGTTTTCAGCACAACTTCAAATGTTATTGGCAAGACCCTGAAAGTGAGTATATTACGTTGCAAACACATATTTATCACCTGGGACCTAATTTTGCTATATCAATATCTAGGCATATTCAAGGTACGATTCCATTGCCATAGTGTCAAACATTTGTATTCTGCTAAATCCACAATATCTTCTCAAAATTGGCGCGACAGAATAATAGTAGAAAACATTGGTATTACCATTACCAGAAATGGCTTTAGCCAAAATGAATATTGGAACCAAAATTTTTAAACATTTTGCGAACATTTACCGATATCAGGCTAATCTACGATTGAGATGATAGTGTCCTGCGATTTTGATGAGATAGTAATAGCAGAATTGGTCCCATGTTGAATACCTATCCCTTCTATGTATTTTACACGAGTCTCTGTGGCACAAATAAACGCCTGATATGAATGTATATTGGAAAATGAAACTAAAGAAAAGTGTACTGAATAATGTGTCGTAATCAATTAATTCGGAATTTTTGAGTTTTGTACTCAAATTATAAAAAGAACGAAATGCGAAACAAATTTTTTGGAGTCGGTTAAAACATAACGTTAAGTTAAGCCGCCTCTATCTTTCAATGTCTGTGGTCCGACACTCACTTGTCCAATGTTTTCATCCAATTATATGTATGGGGAACAGTTTCTGAATTTTTTCTTGAGTTTTCATAAATTCAATCTGGAGACCCTGTGGACAAGGTCATGGTCATCGAAAATTTTCGAGTCTCAATTGTCTACCGAGACGTTTCTTTTTCTTCTTCTTATATATAAAAATGATTGTTTGTCTTTATAGAATCGTAAACTATATATACATTTGATCATGTGATTTTTAGCAAAGTTGTTGTACATGAGCCAAAGACGGTGTCTGAGTTGGTTCACAATTGGACCCGGTAGATGGCGCTGCTGTCGGCATAACGATTGAAGCTTTTCAGGACAGGACAGCTATTTATAAAACGCATATTAAAAAAACCCTTTTGACGACATAAATTCTAAAATTACGTGATATACACTTTTTCCAGTTGGATGTACCTGAGTCACCAGCGAACGTGATGAAGAAAAGTGTCAGTAGTTTTATTGGTAAGTAATATGTAGACCAAACAAATTCTTGGCGTCTTATCCTCCGTCGAATCCATACTAATATTATAAATGTGAAAGTAAATCTGTCTGTCACTTTTCAGGTGCGACCCTATTTGGGATAATGTTACAATTATAGGCCGGTTCACGCACTGTGGCCATGGGCGTAATGCGCTATTTATGCTGGGGTTTCATCTAGTTAACATTAAGGCTGTGGCCGAATGCTTATAGAATATTTTAAGCGTTAAACGTAAAGCCACTCTAGTATATACGTATCCTTCAACACTTACCGTCATTATCAATGTCGCATCTTAACGCATTAAACCTATCTGCGTGAAATGGCCTGTATCTGTAACATTATCCCAGATGTAGACCCAGCACGATGCGATATTGCTTTTAATTGTGAATGATGCTAAATAGTGATTGATAATGAATATGAATATACACTAATGTAGAGCTATTTAGATATATTTAAAATGACTTTTTTGAAAAGAAAGTAAATTAACTATGTACCAGGGGAGGCAAAAAAACGCCTTTTTTTAAGTCTCCAGTGAAAAATCTTAGTTTTTGATGTTTTAAGAACTCCTTCCAAAGGATAGCTCAAAAAAGAATTTTAATTTCAAGATTTGAAAAATCGCGAAACACTGAATTTTATTTTTTTCAATTATTTTTCTCGTTTATAATTTTGTAGACCACAAAATAATACGTTTCTGAAAGTCTCAGTTCAAAATTAGAATTTTAAAAGGTCGCTCATTTTTTTTTATAAATCTAAAGTAATAAATAAATGTAAAATAATTGAATAAAAAAAAACCGTTTTCAAAATCGAAAATTTCAAAAAATTTGGAGCGACCACTTAAATTATTTTTGAACTCTTTGGAGGGATATTTTTAAATTTACTATTGCATTACTCGCTAGAAAAAATCTAAAATAATAAATCAAAGTTAAAAAAAATCAAATCTGGCGATTTTTGAACACTTAAAAAATTTGGAGCGACCTCTTTAAATTTTTTGAACTCTCTGGAGGGAGTTCTTAAAACATCAAGCATCAGTTTTCACTCGAGACTCGAAAAGAAAGTCGTTTTTTTGCGCCACGCTACTATGTACAGTATGAAGTATTCAATTCCATTCGTTGAATGATTTTACAGGTCACGTGATTACAGTTCTGGACCCAGAACCGGAAGATGAAAATGACACAGAAGTCATATTGTCCTCCGGAGATACAATGACTTGGTCCACATATAAGGTAAATCTGAATCCCTAACAGTTCTAGCCCATGAGCATCCTACTCCTGGGCTCGGGTCTATTTTGGGGAAACCGGTATACCCACTGTGCTTCTCCAATTCAAAGTGCAAAGTTCATTAATAAGATTTCAGAAAGAACTGTGGCTCAGACTGGAAGATTGATAGAAAAGATAGAACCTTTGGTATTACGAGTGGTCTTAGGTGATAGTAACCGCTTTCCGTCAGGTTGGTCGACCGCCTATCGACTGAATTTACGCAATGAAACAAGCTACCTGAACATTTATTTAAAAAAAAAACGTGTCCGTCTCGGGACGCCCGACAGAAGTGATAACCTGCGTGAGAGAAAGGGAAGCCAGATAGACTGGCCCCGTAACGCGTTACATAACGGAGCAGTTTACCCATAAGAAAGGAAAGGAGTTTTTGACGGGAACTGAAAGGAGATGTTGTGCTGTGCAGTTTTATTTTCTAAAAATGTGTATTATTATATATAATTACTCTAAAATGGACAATAGTTGTAGGATATTGATAGTTTTTGAGTAGTAATTATGTGTTTTGTGAGAAATGTGAACTGTATAGTCAAATGTGGCCTTTCGAGTTGTCACAAGAACTCCGTGAATGGCACTAGCTGATTACCTACAGTTCAGCTATGCTACACAATATAGGCTTAAGAAAATGAAGAAACTATATTGTAAACTAAGATCTGGTTTAAAGGCCTAGCTGCCAAGCCACCGCGCGATTTTTCTCGTTCCACTTATTTGATGGCGTTACAATCGTAACCCAAGTGGAACGACTAATCGACCCACCTCTTGACCCATGTCAAGAGGTGGGTCGAATGGGTCGTTGTGTGATCGAAAGTGATCACGTCATTGGTGACGATTTCGCGCCGACCACAACGGCCGCGGTCGCCTTTTGGAACGGCTAACGGAGCATTTTGGGCCTTGTGAGCTACTAATGGAACAGTGTTGTATGGTTTTTTTGACGTCTGAGGGGAGATTCGAGGGTAAAGATTCTTTGGGAGGAATTTCGGGGGGCAATATTTTGTTGTGAGAAATTTTTGAGAGATATTTTAAGTATCAATAATTCATCTACAAACACAATTCTCATCACTACAGTTATTATATCTAATTCACAATACGGTATTATTACTCTATCCTAGAATTATACTCTACTAGTGAATCATACTTCAATTCAATAGTTCATTTTAATAATTCAATTCATTCGTTCGTTCATTAACGTTATTTATTTATTATGCCGTCTCTCTTATGCGTCGTATCCCATAGGCTACTTTCCGTTTGAGACTGACAATGATCACGTTCACAACTGCGGTTTTTCCCGTTTCACTTATTTGCTGGCGTCACAATCGTAAACTCAAGTGGAATGCTTATTTAACGCACCTATTGACACGGTTCGTTGTGAGCGCCTCGTGAGCGAAAATGATGACGTCATTATTGACGTTTTCGCTACGACGGTGGTTTTGCATTTTTCTTCTCTTTTAAAAGAAGTTAAAACTGTTTTGGGGGTTTTCTTCTCAAAAAGCTTATTTTTGGGGATTTTTGAAAAAAAAATGGGGATTAATTGACATGGTCATCTGGCAACGCTGTAATGAAACGCCCTGCCTATAGATCCTATCTTCATATAAGGATATTCACAATTTCTACACCAGGCATCGTAATAAACTGATACTGTCATCTTCTAGATTACAAAAAGTATTGTCCTCTTTCTTGGGGGTTGGTATACACTTCTACAATAAGATTTCAAGTGAAATGTTAGATCTGCCTTACACTAAGTTAAAAATTATCTTGCTAAAAAACGGATACTTCAGTATTGAAGAATACTTAAATGACAAAACTTCACTTACATAGCAGCTCGCTCCAACCTTGTACCATATTTTGTAGAAATTATCTTACTAAGCTTGTAAGGAGTTTATGGAGACATGTTGTAGAAAATAAATAAAAAAATTAGTACGTCATGTTCTTCATTATAACTATAGTAATATTTTTCATTACATTTATTGGGTCTCTGTGAATATGCTTTGTTTGCTTAAACTCAAGGAATTATTCAAAAGTCTTTCTGTTACATACTTTTGTATAAAACTTATTAAAAAAAAATAACTTGATATAAATAGAATAAGAGATAAATATAAAGCAAAAAATGTTTTAAGCTAGACGTGTTGCTGAGGAGTTTCTTGCCGCTTCCTTAACAGCTATAACACGTTGCGAAGCGGTGTACATAGACTAGGAAGTAAAATTAAAATTTGAATCTATATGACCTTCAAAAAGTGTTCTCCCGTGGAACTTATTTTGAATAAAACCTTTTGAATTTGAATTCATGTTTCTTCTTCCATACCTTGTATAGCTCGCGTGAAAGTTTTAAGCAATAATAAAAATTGCAGAAAGAACTTGAAGCCCTCCAGCGCGTAGACGCGACATTTTTAGTGCCGGTTGATAGTCCCGAATTTGAAGCCTGGCTCGACACTATCGAGCCCCACTCGGATGGTATTCTACTACCTCACAGAGCGGCCCAAAAACTTGAGGCCAACCCTATATTGGAGAGTCAATACAAGAAATTAGTTCCGGATGTTCTGTCATATAAGGACTTCTGGGAAAGGTATGTCAACAAAACGTAGTAATGGTTCATCCACACCTGTATAATTTTGTTGTGTCTTTTGATTTTATGACTTGGTAATGAAGACTGTGTTTTAATGTGTATTGAGAGTAGTGAAAAGTATGAATATCTCTATATTCATACTTTTCACTACTCTCAACGCTCTTAGTAGGTATGTATCTTTAAAACAGGGATTCCCAAACTATTTTGGGCAAGAGCCCCCTTTTACAAAATATAGTCGGACCTCAGACCACCATAGTCAAATTAGTTTAAAAATCCTATTTTGTGTTTCTCGCATTGATACAAATACGTAAAAATTTAAAAACTTTGCGGTTGGTGAAGTAAGTAAACTTAACATAATTTAGTCACTAAAATTTAACGAAATAAATAGATATGAAGTTCAGTAAATAACAAGTGTAATTAATAATTATTAATACAAATTACGTAAAGACACTTAGTAGGTGATTATTTAAAAAAATACACATTTGTACACGTAACACAACTTTTACACTATGTTGAAAGTTTCAAATAAGAACTTGTGTTAATTAATAGTGGTCATTTTTAGATCTCGTCGGCCCCCAAAATCAGTTTTCGTTTATGTCGACCTCTGGGAAACCGCTTTCGGCTCTAGGGGGTCGATATCGACCACTTTGGAAATCCCTGCTTTGAAACGTCAAATAATAAAAAATTACATGAAAATTACGTAAATAAAGGGAAAAACGCCGTGAATTTAATTATAACATCACTTTTAAACAATACGAAATACACATTGATTTCTATATTATTTTCATAAGTCTAGTACAAGTAAATTATCTTCGAGACGTTTTTGCATTTCTTACTTTTATTGGTGGCAGTGGCTTCTTTTCGAATAAAATTCGATGTGGAGTGTATGACTTATTATTTTGATATTTACAATTAATTTAAAACTACATAGAGGAGATACAGAGAATATAATGCTGAATGGCAGAGAGAGCTAGTAGTGCCATTAAGTTCAAGTGTGCTTATGCAATATGCGTATGTGTGCATTCTCCGGCCTCCAAAGCTGCTTCTTATATCCCACGTTCCGTCCGACGCCTAGCTGCTAACTGTGCGAGCTATGGGCGTCGGCGGTATGCGGGTAGTTCTCAGAAAGTTAAAAACAAATATTGTGGGGATACCGATAAAATAAAAATTCATTATACATGATACACATCATGATATATATTAAATGTATAATACATATTTATAAACAGAATAGTATTGTAGAGGCAGAAGACAAAAATTATAATATATAATTTTGATTAACATTGACGTTTTCTAGTTTCCGTTGCTCACCTAAGAGGTAGTTTTTAAAATTCTTGCGAAAAGTGATAGTTGAGTGATTTAATTGTCTTAAAGTTTGTCTTGAAGTACACTATATTACAAACGCAAAAACGTCTCAAAGCTTTTTTATCTGTATGTAAGATATTGCTACAAGTTGCATGGGTGTGTCAGCCATACCTTCCTTCGTATTGTACATGAACACTACGCATCCACGCTTATAGGCAGTTCCGATGCTTACATTTCTCATGTATTTATTTTATTGGTTCATCCATATATCGGTATTTTAAGTTGGCAATCCATATCTCAGGTATCTATTCCGTGTGGCACTGCTCCAAGATAGATTGGCAGCTATGTCCAGAAAGCTGCCAATAGAGGAGACCATCTCGGATCCGGTGGTGGCCCATCTGCCTTTGCTGGACCCCATAGAACAGTGAGTACATAGATTGTAGAATCTTCTCTTCTCTCTTCTACACCTGCCTCGTAATGCTTCAACTTACGCACTATTTTTTTGAAGTGATACTTCTTTATCGGCGTTGGATAAAATTTACCGTCACATTTTTCGGTTACGCGTCACATTGTTCCTTTACGCGCCATCTTTTTCTTGCCCCTAGCACGGTCGATTCGAAAGAAAAGTACTTTTTCCAGCGGGGTAGGGTTAACATGTCGTTTAAGCGGACTTACTCCCACCACCAGACTTGTTTGTATTCACGTCTATGATAATAAAAGCCTTTTGTTTAAACTTTATCTAATTTAGCTTTATTTAACCAATTTCTGTAAAGTTGCATATAGTATAACATTTTTCGAAAAATAAGGTCATAAAGAAGTTTCACTTCTTTCGTGTGTACATTAGTACACGCACACATTTTTTATAACCGTCTTTCAAAAGGAGGTTCTTAATTCGACTGTATGTTTGTTACGTGATTTCTGTGTCAATTGTGAATTGTGATTTTGAATTTTTTATTTGTATTTAAAAGATCATGTATAGTGTCGTTTTATTCACAATCTTATCTCTTGTGTAAAACTGCACTTTTATCTGTACGACCATTTGTTATGAAGCCCTCGATATATGTAATCCTGCGGTAATTTTCGTGGGAGAGATTTAAACTGGCCAGGTCGAAAAAACAAATTCCAATGCGAAATTTTTACTAACCGATAAAATCTTTAGTAAAACAATTGTAGTTATATATGTCTCTAGTGACATTACTTATCCACCATATAAACCTACCGGCGACCCACTTGAACATAAAAAACATCAAAATTAATATGTGCCACTATGTGTACTGAGTTCAGTGCCATAATGAAATGAAATTGGGTAATACAAACTTGCACCACTCTTAGCTATGTATGATCTGTGCCTAGAAAAAAGTAGGTAAAACAACTCTGCTAATTTTGCAATCTACCCTCGTTTTGCGTGATATGAGACATACACACGCACAGAAGAATTGTTATATATAAATTTTCTTTTTCTTTACAGGAGCCCCAAGAAAGTGCTATCGGGTATAGAAGATGAAAAACCGTTGGAGACTACCGACGTTGATAACGTTGTTGGCTGGGATCATGGTGAGTGATTTGATGGGAATGTTTTTTTTTTGTAAACAGAAATTAGTCCAACTCTATGCATAGAAACAAAACACGTCCACATTTTTTTTCAATTTGGCTATGGAGCCTTAAAAATATATTTCAAAAAGGACTTAACTTGTTTGGTCCAAACAGATATTCTTCGTGTACTTTTCGAGTTCTACTACCTTGATTTTTTGTTTTAATTTTCAGCCCATAGTTCAAAAGAAAGAGGGGAGAAATGAATTTCAAAAAATGCTTATTAGATTATATAAAATTATTATTAGAGCATTTTATTAGGCATGTTGCTGAAGAGTTTCTTACGCCGCTTCTTCTCTTCAAGCCACAACATGTTGCGAAGCGGTGGTAAATTAGATTAGGCTCCCATAAATAAAAATTTAAATTAAATAATTATAATAAACTAATCGGGGGTAGGTTAAATAATAAAACATTACTCATTAACACTTGACATTTTTGTCTTCCGTGATCACGGCTACTGAGAAGTGGCCAGAACGTCGAAATAGAAATCAAATAAAATGTCTTGTTTGAACCGTTAAAACAAAGTTTTATTACAAAGCATATAAACAAAGTTTTATTACAAAGCGATATGGTCATACTTTAAAGTACTAAATAAATCTTAGGTCTTAGAAGGCAATATATATAAACTGTGCATTACATCCAAATTGATGTCATGCATATAGACGACATCTTTCTTCCAAATCACAGCTATATGTCTGAGACGAATGACTGTGCCATAATTATACATACGAACGACAGGTTTCCTTTTTGCCAGAATAAACATAGAAAAATGTTATGTTAGTAAACAAATAATTCTTAATAGAACTACCGTTTTAACTGTTTTAAGCACGGTATTTTATTTGATTTTTATTCCGGCGTAACGGTCACTTTTCAGTAGCCGTGATCACGGAAAATAAAGCTGTTAAATAATTCTTTATTGATTTTAGTTTGTGTTAATTTTCATACGTGTAGAATTAGTAATAGTTATTTTCCCTTAAGATTTCAAATAACAATCAGTGCCCACAAATGTTCTACAGAAGACTTCGCAAACGACGTTGAACTCACTGAGGAACAGCAAATACTACTTTTAGAGGAATACGAGAAAGAGATCGCAACAAAAAAGCAAACAAAACAAAAACCCGCAAAAGACGTAGCTAACAATAACACTGTCAAAAATGTAGACAATCGTAACGCACAAACCAGAGACAAGATGAACAATAAGCCCGTAGACAAAAATAAAAATGGCCGCTCGCCTAAAGCTGGCAGCAAAACAGACGTGTGCGGAAATAATCTAGTTGAAGATCATTTCGATGATAAGGAAGTGAAAGATGATGCTAGCGCGAATTCTGACGAGAGTTGGGAAAAAGATTTCGAAGTAGACGATGTCGTACAAAAAGCCTAAATATTACAAAATCCAGCCATAGTCTAAAAGTATTATATTGGTTCACTGCGATTTGTCCGCACTGGCAAGAAAATAGTCTAACATCTTAAGGCTTGTAGCAACGTCCTTGACTATTTTACGGACGATAGCCAGAATTCCATTTTTTTTTAAATAAATGCAGTAGTATTTAAATATTAATAATAATAATATTTATCTCTCTTTTATTAAGATGTAGATATTTTTGTATCCTTTCTTGGAGAAAAATTGAAGCAGTAAAATGGTTTTATGTCAATAATTTAGAGGTGATTTGGTGAAGTTTTCCTTACTTAACATAACTGTAGGAAAATTTCGAAAAAACTACGTTACGTCTCATATTGGTGTCGATGATATTTTTTTTGTTAAATTATTGATCAGTAAACACCAACGGAAAATTATTTCGTTTGCAGCCCTCTTTCGATCTTTTACGATAACAGGAGCCTTAAGGAGCTTGCTATCTCTCTCAAGCATTGCCATGTTTTTGTAGATATAAATTGAATTAATTTACTTACGTCAAATCCGTATGTAAAAGCACTTATACTGCTTTTAATAACTACTAACTAGCGCTTTAAATAAATATGTATGTATGTATTATCAGATAAATATTTTTTCTATAAATTGTTAGACTATTTTCTTATCGGAGAGTATTGTTATGTATGTAATCGCTCAATATAAGTACGCTATTGATTTGACCAAGTCGCAGTGTATCATACTTAGGCAGCGTTTTAAAGACAGTTTTTCAATAATACAAAATTTAAGAATATATAGTGGTTCTTAAAATAAAATGTTTTCCTTTAATTTATTTATGTATCGATCCTTTACCGCCATTTTATCGTAAGCGACATTTGGATCTAAGTATATTTTTTAGTTGCAAAAGATATAGCAGACTATTATTTTGCTTTAAGATTTTTAATTTCAGTTAAATTAGACCAGTGTTTTTCAAACTGGTCGCGACCACTTTGGGGGGTCGCATAGCCTTCCTCGGGGGGTCGCCGGCAAAAGGGAAAACTCAATTTAAGTTTATACCTCATATTTAGGTTTTTCTAAGCTCAGCAGCTTTTTGCACAGTATACAGGCCGTAATAATGAATACAGGTAACAAAATAGACAAAGACATAAACGTAGTCATTTAAATTACTAACTTTATCTATGGCCCAAGGGGGTCGCCAAAATTTTTCAACCTGAAAAGGGGTCGCGTATTCAAAAAGATTGAAAAACACTGGATTAGACCTTACTGAATGTTTTCCAACAAAACGTTAGTTTAAAATACCTTTTGCGACAATAAATATACTTGGATCCAATTGTCGCTTACGATAAAATGGCGGTAAAGACTCGGTATGATGGATTACATAAGGGGAGATATACCATTGTTAGCAGCTCAGTACAGTGACTGGCATTTTTTTATGCAAATAACTAAGAAATATTATTATTTATATAGTATTTTAACCAGAAAATGACAATAATAATATTATTGTATGGGTACAAATAAAAAATGTTACATTTTTTTTATATCTTTATTAAATAGATTGGGTATCAATTATTGGGTGAAATGCCAACAATGGTATATATAGTTGCTCTGTATTGCCAACAACGACATATTATATGCTAACTTGCAAAATTAAAATATGAGCTATCAAAATTGTCTTTACTGCACTGCAAAATTGTTAAAAAGTTTAAAATGCCGCAGAAATATTCTTTGTTAGTATATAAGAATGGTTGCATAAATTGAACATTCGTATGTAGGGTAAACTATACTATTGTTGGCACCATGTCAATTGGTTGTTGATTTTAAGAAATGTTAACATTTATTATTTTGTACGCACACAATAATAATGTTATTATTTTATGGTAAAAATAAAAAATATTAAAATTTCTTGAATAAATACACGGAGCGAATGTTATTTTGGGGCAACAATGGTACTATTTACCCGACTACTACCATAGAGTAGACAAGTGCTTATTGCGGCTTAGTTTTTCAATATATCTATTAAGATACTTTCCCAATGTTATAACGAATGTTCAGCAGTTATCTTTTTACCTAATTATTTCGGGCGAATTCTAAACGCGTACAATTCAGTATTTTATATGAACTCAGGTTAATATAAAGACGTATGAAAGAATTTCAATACGTGTGATGATGTTTTGTACCGAAATAAACCGAAGGTTTGTCACTTTTTATATAGAAACTCATTGTGAGAAAGGTATCGAGTGTCATATTCTAGAACAATAATCAGGTTTAAATATAAAAGCAGACATAGATATTAAAGATAGATAGATAACACTTTATTGCACTCCAAAATATACAATTACAAACATAGACCATGTTTACAATATTTTCTAGGCAATACAACAGGCGGCCTTATCGCTTCCAGGCAACCTAAATATTATTAATATATTATCTTTTTCTTTCACTTTCCTGTACAGCCAAATATTCTTTAGTAGAAATCGCTTCCAGCTACAACACTGCTCATTATATTTGTTTAATTTATTTATATTAATTCATTAAGAAAAAATCATTTCTGGTGTCGGAAATACGTAGTCATAATTCCTTATAAAAAAAACTAATTTACTATCAATATTATTAAATTGATATGAAGGCGCTTTTATATAATCATATTATTATCCAACCATAAAAATAATCGTCAACTGAGTAATGTACTTGTCATTCGTATTTGCTTCTTTACTTTGTATACGTGTACAATAAAGTTTGTGTAAATTTTCCACTTGTTGGCACTCCACCAGATGGTTAAATATATTTTCTAATTCAAGCCATTTAATAATATTATTGTCACGTACATATTTATCATCAAATTTTCTTTACATTTTTGTATAATATACTTTGTAGCCATATTTTAATATTATTATCATTATCCTATTTATGCCTACAAAATATTTTTTTTAATCAAATTGATTTCATAATGTTTTGAATAAAATAATTGGGTGCTAATAGTGGTATATTTTCCAAGTATTATATTCTGTTATCATGCCTGACTCCTTATAATGTTTACTACTATTACCACCATTTACCAGATAATGGATCTCCTTTTGCTACATACAGTACGCGGCACGCAACTTGACCACGTTTCATAGTAGTGGGGGTAAGTTTGCGCGTGGCACGTTCAACACATATACACATGTTGTGCTTGTGTAGTGTCTGTGAATAACCGCGTGGTTTGGCGTCGCACTGCATTCGCAACATGAAAAGTCTGTCCGTCTCTCTCGCGCGCGGTCAAGCTTACGAGTATGAAGGAGACAGTTGAGTAGACTGATTCACGTCCCGCTTGACAACCAAAGAGACCTAAAAACGACTTGTGCGCATCTAACGACTCTTGCCAAGTTACGTGCCGGGGACAATACAATCTTAGAACATTCATTTGGTTTTATCCAATTTCACCATTCCAATGATACATTTCTGTTTGAACTAGTTTTTTACCGGCCCTTTGTTCTCGTTTGAATTAATAGCTTTATCATCGCTAAAACTGAAATATATAGCACGGACCTATAACACTTACGGTCTTATTCATAGAGAGTTAGAGTAAGTTTGAACGCTTCTTTAAGCAGTGTAAAGAAGTGTTCTTTATATTTAATTAAAAAAATATTTTTCTAGAATATGGGCTTCATAGTATTGTTGGTAATGACGGCGGTGTACAGGACTTGGCACTTGATATGGCACATCGGGTAAAAGTCAAATGGGGATCACTATGATTGTTGTCACCTTTGTATTACATTATATGTATTAGAGTATTGGGTACCCTATTATTCAAAACATTAAGAGATCTTGATATTTTTTTCATTTTATAACCATATAGGAAAATAAAAGCATAATAAAGATTTTTAATATCTTGAATTAATTGACTGGGTGCCAATGACTGAGTGAGGTATTTCTTTTTTTTTTTGAGGCGAGGGAAAATGACTAACCGATTTACGCACTCTCTGGGCCGTCACTAGGAAACGGCACGAATCCACGGGGGGCGGTAACGCTAGCAATTGTATGCTTTATTTTGCGTTCCGTCCGCTATGGACTACACAGAGGAGTGTGGAGACTCCGAGTGATGCCGCACGGGCGAGCAACCTCAATACCCACTAAAAACCCCCTCCTCCCTACGCGGCCCTGCGCTTTTGTGTTTTGGAAAGACTGAGATATAGAACATAGTTACGCAACAGTCGATCCAGCGCAATAAAGTGCTTGAAGTGTGCCCTGGGAGAACACACTCCACTACGGAACGGGGGTAGTTGTTAAATCCCTTGCTTTACCTAGTAGCTAAGGGCCCCCGTCGTTCCGCATCCTAACTCAGGGAGGGAAGTAATGCGCGTACCTGCCTCTCCGGGTGCCGGCTGAAGGCCGGCGACCTCGAGAAGAGACCGTAGTACGCGCCGAAGGACTTCGCTCCCTATCCCTTTCTGCGGCCTCTTTCAGAGACATTACTGCCTCACAAAAAGAAACCGCAGCATCCCAGCGGTCGTCGCTCTGCAACATGGCCGTTACCAAGTCGCCGAGCGATCCGACGGCTCCTACTTTTGTCTTGAGCTCGAAACATGTCTGAGTGAGGTATGCACCAACCTCAGGTGGCAAAGATTACCCTAATTGTGGTTAATTTTTTTAGTATACTAAACTGTTTTAAATAAAGGCTCCAAAGTCAGCAATCTGAATGACCACGAATACCTTCTTTGTAGAGCGTTCGTTATCTTTATTTATCGCTGTCTCAGAACATAAACTAAAAGCTATAGACACCGTGATAAAATAAAAGCCGGCTAATAGCTTTTTCATTCATATATATACACAGTATACATAAATGTGAGTGAAACAACAGATTTATTGGTTTCGGATGAATCGCAAGTTAAAACTGACAAAAGCTTCTAATGTATAATTTGGTTCGAACTATGCTAGTTATTAAGTAGTACAAAATCCATGATCTTTGCTTAAAAATCACGAACGTATAATGTTGTCAGTGTATAAGCTTCTTGAGTTTAATGCAAGGCGGTGTATAATCTGTCACTGTTTCACTTTAAAATACTGACATCCTAATATACAACGCATGGACAAATTTATACGCATCCCTTTCCAATGCGTTTTGAACGCTGTAAGAAAAGAGTGGATATAATTAATCTGTAGCTATTTCAATGCGGTTTCTATAAATTTAGTTGTTTTGCCGACATCGCTGTCATTCCGTGACGTGTAGTTCATCGTCGGTATATATTATGATTATACATAAAAAAATACTTCACGACGAGTTGAGAACCCCTCCCTTTTTTAAATAAATAATAATGGTTAAAAATCGAAGATAGCCGATCTTGCATCGCACTTTATTCCGAAGTGCCATTTTAAATACCGAGTGCAGTGCAAAGAAACTGGTATTTATTACACGTGGTGTATGTATACCTTACCAATGCCATATTGTATTAATATAGGTTTAATTTTGGTTTGCTTTTGACGGTTTGGATATACGTTCTATTGAAACTATTTAAGCTCTTGTCTGTTATATATTCATATGTGTATATATGTATGTTACCACCGGATTCAATTTAATCTTTAATATATTTTCCGCCACATCATAAATATTGTAAAAATGATTAATAAATACTTTAAGGCCGTTAGTAATTAATTATATACCATTTTTGGTACCTCGCAGTGATTAGCACCCTGTTAATACACGATATTAAAAAATGGAAGAAGGTATAATATTTTATTATTATCATTGTATAGCTTTGCAAAGTGAGAAAAATATTATGATATGTTTTAAATTATGGAGGTTAGAGGTAAGGAGAATCATCTCATATAGGAAAATAGTTGAAGATGTGTCCAGTTGTAAGCTGTAAATAACAGTTCAAAAACCGTCCACAATGGCGCTGATGTATACAAAGGGTATGGTATGATTGTAGCTGTTGTAAACGAATTGAAGTATGCCGAGTTAAAAATAATAATATCTTTGGCGACTAGAGTAGTTAGTGAAAGTACACTGTTATAAAAACGTCAACTATTCACGTAGTACAAAGTAACTTACTAAATATAACCTCAAAAAATTGTTATGTGAAAACGTGAATAGTGATTTTATTTCGTGATTTTTGTAATTTCTTTTTTTTACTATAATGCTACACTAATAACTTTTGGCACTTTCTTTAATGTTCACCCTGATGCCAAAGTGGCGCCACCCTAATTTAATGAATTTCGATAGACACCTCTTCATACACAGAGACGATTCTCCTTACCTCTGCCCTCCATATTTAAAATAAACTATTAAGGTGCCAACCAATGAGGCGGGGTGCCAACAATGGCACTGCACTCCTATATGTAAAAATAAAATGTCTTTATATTTACACCACGTATAATATAAGAATGGGGTGTATTAGTGAAATAAGTGCATATAATTTTTGGAAATTTTGTATTTCGTGTCACTAAAATATTATACCCTAATGTATTGCTCTCCCTATGCATTTATACGTCTCTACCTTATACCATACTGTTAATTATTATTAAGTAAGGCACCTCTTTTATAAGTTACTAACATGGGTGATAGCTTTTAACTTAGATCTGTTATAATTCCCCACACATAACCATTCCGATAAAATATTTATGTTTTGTTGTTTGCGATTTTGTTTGATAATATACTTGATTGGGTAAATACTTTCAAATTGACTCAATTTCCTCACTGCTAATAATATAATAATGGGACCCAATGCCTTCACTAAACTGTTTAGAGTAATTAAATCGTTCTTTTACAATATCAAGTTTTTTATCAAACAATCAAAGAATTTATGTTTCTCTATTGTATTGTTGGTTTGCCTTTCAACTGATCCATTCATGGTACAATAATATTTGAAGTGTGATATCTGTTAAGGCTTGACACTATTTGTAAGATGTGTTATAAGAAATTTTGTAATAAATTGTTAAGCGTAAATACAGCGGGTGTGTATTGATTACACTGTCAATCTTGTTTCATGGTTTGACATAATATGATTGACCTCCTCAAGCGAATGAAAACATGGACGGAGCGGAGTCAACAAAAGCGTAAAATAAAGCAAGTAAAACTTATGTAGTAGGTATTATGTACAGATGGACAGGTGGTACGTCTGTATGGTTAATAATAATAATGTATCCACTGGAAGCAATTCTACATTTATTCGTACTAATTCATTTTTTTTAATACTAAGTTCTCGTAACGCACTGCAGTGCGATCGGCTTCCTTTAGCCAGCTTCACTCCGAGAGCTCGGGCTCGGTCTACCTATGTTTTTGCTCTGCGTTTACGTCACTCAAATTTAACCTATTTCATGTGTAGATCAAAGAGGAATATTTTAGTAAACTGAATAATGAGCTTAATAAAATTATAAACAAATAATTTTCCATACCAATAGATATATTGCTAATATATTTTATATGATATTAATGACACATTCTTGAGTCCTAATTAAATTAATAGCTTCAGTTCTTGAGTTTGATTTAAAACTATCCGTTTATCGTCAAATAAAATTGATCAATCTAGATTGATAGTGGATTCAGTCAACCTAAGCGATGTGTTACAAAGATACACATTTTATATATTTTGGAATATTGCATAAAAGAAGTGCAATAAAAACAATGAAAAATTGTATGTAGGCTCTTGAAAAACATTTATTTTTAAATATATTTAGTTTAGAATATAATATTGTCTATGAACTCGCACTATAATGAGTTGACACTAGTTTCGTTATGTTTGTGTAAATTATCATAAATAAAAGTTATTAAAAATTGTATTTTTATGTTTTATTTATTTCCAATTCGATTTATCATAGCGATCAGCAATTTAGAGATATTTAAACAAATAAATCGCAGTTGATACGATATTAAAACTTATTCGATATTATCGAGTTAAGAATCGACTCCCTCCTCTGATGATATCATTTCGATTCAACTCGATTGCCGGCTGCCAAACGAGACCAGTCATGACTTACGGCCGCTTCCAATCCAATATCTTACTATCATTTGCTTGACTTACCATCGGTTGAATATTGATATACAGGTAATGTCTAAATTTGATTGATGGTAAGGTAAGGTAGGTAAGATATGGAAACCAGCTATTACTAAAACCGAATTTATATGTCTGATAGACATAGACAACACTATTGATCACCAAAACAAAATTTTTAAAAATGCACAACAAGACAATAGTTACTTGGTAACAGTGATTTCTTCCAGGTGACCCGATACACTCAAAGGTAATTCTTAACTTATCTAATTATTACAAATTAATGAAACAATAATGACACATGAACAGCAGACTACATACAATTCAAGATGGAGTTCAAGTAAGTAGTTTATTATAGAATTCTTTATTTATACAATTTACTCTTTGGATAGAGTAAACTAGCACATACATTGTTGGTACAAACTGAACTATACCTCTACGAATTTGTATTACGGTAGTCACTTACAGATTAAAATCGTCGAGTATCGAAGATTTTCATACCTTGTCTACAAAGAGCCTCTACGGCCTCTGAATTTTAAAGTGATTTATATTAAGTATAACATGTTAGGTCTGTATATCAGACATGGAAATTCCTTTGGCTGGTTTCCATATCTTACCTACCTTACCTTACCATCGGTCAAATTTAGACAAGTTCCATACAGGTAATGTCAAAATTCAACCGATGGTAAGTCAAGCAAATGAATAGTAAGATATTGGAAGCGGCCCAGTGTTGCCAGATGACATGTCAATGAACCCCCAATTTCTTTTTAAACAATTTCTTTTTACGTGTTAAGATACAAACTGAAATGTATCTCTATGAATTTGTATTACGGTAGTCGCTTACAGATCAAAATAGTCGAGTATCGAAGATTTTCATACCTTGTCTACAAAGAGCCTCTAAGGCGTCTGGTATTTTAAAGTTATTTATTTTAAAACGTGTTACTTAACCAGTGATCAGTGAAATGTGCCATCAGCCCATCACTAGTGTCAAACTGTCAATATGTCATTGTCAATTATCATAGAGTCATGTACTAAGGTCATGGTTAATGGTTATTTATTTGTTGTGATATGTGGTGATGATCATCGAAAATTGAGGAAAATTGAGATTTAACTTCTATCTCTAGTAGTCTGTGATATCTACCCAGCGCGACGTGTCTTTTTATCTATAAAACACATATAAAAAACAACTCAAAAACCGCGCTAATCACATCAACAAAATCCGTTCCAACAAGTCACCAGCGAACATAATGAGCAGTTCAATTAGTTTTGGTGGTAAGTAATATGGAGACCAAACATATTCTTGGAGCCCTAAGCTTCGTCAAATCCATACTTATAATTATTAACGCGAAAGGAACTCTGTCTATGACTCTTTTCTGGTGGGGCCTTATTTGGTATAATCTTAAAGGATGTTTCACGCAGATGTGGCGATGGGAGTAATACGCTATGAAGGCTTCTTTATGGTTCTTAAAGAATCCAAAGTTACTCTTCACTGAATATGAATAACACCGTTAGGCTGTGGATGAATGCCCCTTATTTAAAGCGTTAACAATAATGCCGTTAACACATAGCCACATAAAAGTATATACATAATTATGTTATCTCTAATATTTATGTCATTAACAATGTTGCATCTTAAATAACACAATAAATCCACCCATGTAAATCATATCTGCTTGAAATGGCCTATATCTGTAACATAATCCCAGCATGATGCAATATTGTTTTTAATTGTGAATGATGATAAGTATGGGTGTGGTTTACATATATGTCCCCGGAATCATAAGTAATGAGCGGGGGAGGGGGGAGGGGGAGGAGGAAAACTCACCCCTTCTGCAACTCCTATGTGCGGGAAATGTATAGTTCCTGAGTTATTAATGTTTTTGTCAATCTAACCTCACTTCTGTTTTTCACTAATGTATAAGATAAATAGTGAATGGTTACCAGTCTGTTCTGGCACTTTGGTCTACACAAAACCTAACCTAACCGACTGTTTAAAACTACACATATTTACATTTTCGGATACATATAGTCTCCTATTTCGATAAATCCTGTCAAAAAAGCCTCGGCGACAAAATTACCAGATCACTGTCGTGAATTTCAAACTTCGATAATTAATTGAATATGTATTTTTTCCACTCGAAACCAATCAGTTGTTATAAATAAGTCTTAAATATATTCCTAAACACATTAACCATTAAAATCATCCAGGGACATATATGTAAACCCAACCCATAAGTATTTATGGTTAACATATGGTATATATACAGTAATGTAACTATTGCTTAACAGCATTACTTTTAACTCTTTAATTTGTTTTATTTTATTTGGGAAATTAACAGCTGTATTCTTACTAACTAAAGTTACAGAGATAAGAATGGAATAGCCATTCATACACCTCCACAGATGACAGAAGAAATATGTAAATGTATATTAGTTTAAAAAAAAATGAAAATGAAAATATGAAAACTTCATGAATGGGAAACTAACTATCATTAAAATAGAGTTCTAATTATTTCGGTTACAATTAAAACCTATAATACTATCCCAGATAAGGGGCCCACCTTTATGAAAAAGGGATGACACCAATTTCGCTAAAATTTTCAGACTATACTGAATACTGTGAATGAACCTATGTTCTATATTCTGGAAAATGGAGTAGCTTTCCAGATAACATTAAACCAATTATCTGGAGATGAATAGAGTTCAGATGACAATTTAATACAATATACTCTGTGTTTCTTACTTTTTTCCGTTAGATTTTTTAAAACTCAAAAGAACTAAGCCTTTGAGTTAGTATAGTGTACTGTAGTGTATAGTAAAAATAAAAGCAGTTCATGAGTGACGTTTAGGACGTGCAAACATGTGACTGTGCACTAACAGACTGACTAATGGGCCGGTTCAGTTTATCTTACTAATAACTGATTTGCTTTACGATTGGTTAAAATTTGATATTAATTCCTTATAAGTAATGTGCAACTTCTAATGATAGTAAAGCAGTGAAAGTATAGTAATATATAGGAACCCGCTATAAGTTAAGTTCCAACAGATACATTTATTTGGTAGAATATTAGGTTAAAATTAAATTACTTATTAGTCTGTATAGGCTAGAAAATTAATCTTATATATTAATATAAGAATAATTTTTCAACGCTAAATAAATTATATTGATAGAATAAAATATAACATGGATAAATAAAAAAAGTCAATTGCATGAATACAGTTGAAAGGTTTCACTTTTGAATTCACTCAATTTATAATTTATTCAACTGATAATTTTTATCTGATGTTTGAAAAATCGGCCCCTTAGTAACTGATAACAACATACTTTCCACATTAACCCCTTAGCCAAATTTATTATTATTTTTGTCTACAAGCTACCTGCTGCCATCAAAATTGCTGCACCAAAATAATGCTATTGTCTCATATTCTATGTATTTGACCACAAATTTGTGCAGGTTTCATATTAGAGGGAAACATTTCAATTTTGTCAAATATGTTAATGTGCAAATGAAAAAAATGTAATTGAATGATGTACAGTATTGACCGTATATTAAAATCATGGTAAATTCAATTCTATTTTGTTAATGATTTGTAGATGACATGAGCACAGTTCTGGGCATGGAGCAACCAGAAGATGATTGTACACCAGAATTTGAGTACATCATATTGTCTACGGAAGATGCAGTTGAGTGGTCTACATATAAGGTAAAACGAAATCCTTAACCATTCTAGCCCATAAGCATTCAACTGTGGGGCTCCAGCATATTTAAGGAAAACCACTCTACCCACCGCTTTTCCAATTCTACAGTACCAAACTTTCTCTACTTGTGTAAAACTGTTTTAACCTATAATAAAAATTACAGAAAGAACTTGAACGTCTCCAGCGTCTGGAGGCAACATTTTTAGAGCCGGTTGATAGTCCCGAATTTGATGCCTGGCTAGAGGTTATCCAGCCCCACTCAAATGGTATACTGCTACCTCACAAAGCGGCCCAAAAACTCCAGGCCAACCCTATATTGGAGAGTCAATACATGAAATTTGTCCCGGGTATTCTGTCATATCAGGACTTTTGGGAAAGGTATGTCAACAAAACATAGTAATGTTGCATCCACGCCTGTATTTTTACAGGTCATTATGGCAAATGTGCCATGTTTAAAATTTGTCATAAGCTCAGTGCAAGTGAATTAATAATAAGATATAGCAACCGGCCATAAGCTAACGGGACTTTAAAGAAGAAAGAAAATGATTTATTTGGGACTACAATGTAAAACTACTTAAACTATTTAAGTAAAGATAATTAATTATTAGTAAATATAGTTCTAAATTGGTCTTAGTTCAGTGAAATTGCAGGTTGAGTTCACCAGCTCTGATCTTCCGCTAAGGCCGTTTGTGACATACACGGACACAAGAAAATGAGACAAAAATATGAAGTGAAATACTTAGACAGCATTGTGTTCATGACGATTAGAATACATTAAAAATACTGCAAGAAACGGAAAACGTGGGTATAATAAAAGTAATATAATCACAGATTTAGCGGAATTCCTGTTTTCTCAACATTCGATAGCGATACAGTACACGTAGATTCCGCGCCACAAAAGAACTCCCACAGAAAATTATAGAACTAAAACTGTCGGCTCCGCTGTTTGACAGAATACTTACTGTTCGTAAAGTAGCCTGGAAATAAATTTACAGCTTTAATAATGGAATATTTTGTATTTGTTATTTAGTAATTACTTACTTAGCAATTCCGTTATCAACCGGGGCACTGGCCGAAGTTGTGGAGCAAGAGTGTGGTGGTCTTGTTTTTCAAGAAGGGTGATAACACTCACTTGAAAAGCTATAAGCCAATCTCACTCTTGAGCCACGTCTATAAGATGTTTTCGAGGGTCGTCACGAGTCGTCTCGCCAGAAGACTTCACAAGTTCCAACCACTGGAGCAGGCCGAGTTTCGAAAAGGCTACAGCACCGTGGGCCACATCCATACTGTTCGGCAGATTATACAAAAGACCGAAGAGTATATCAGAATAATCAGCCGCTGTGTATGACATTCGTGGACTACGAGAAAGCCTTCGACTCCATCGAAACTTGGGCTGTTCTGGAAACTTTGCAAAGTGTCGTATTGATTGGCTATACATTGAGGTGTTGAGATGCCTGTATGTCGCCGCAACGATGACCGTCCAGATCCAGGACCGGAGGGCGAAACCTATACCCCTACGTCGCGGGGTGAGACAGGGGGATGTGATTTACCCGAAACTGTTCACCAACGCGATTGAGGATATCTTTAAAACTGCACTGGGCTGGACGGGGCATTAACATCAACGGCGAGCGCATATCTCACTTCCGTTTCACCGACGATATCCTTCTTTGCAGAGACTTTGGAGGAACTTGCCGCAATGCTGGACAGCTTAAATGAATCTTCCCGACGGGTCGGTCTCAGCAAGAATTTGGACAAGACGAAAGTCATATTCAATGAACACGTCATGCCGAGACCGGTAAACGTCGATGGCGTTCCTCTGGAAGTTGTACACGAATATGTCTACCTTGGACTGATAATACAGGCAGGCACAACTTCGAAGGGGAAGCCAATAGGAGGATTCAGTTGGGTTGGGCAGCATTCGGTAAGCTTCGTCAAGTCTTCTCGTCGACCATTCCGCAATGCTTAAAGACAACAATCATCGAACAGTACATCCTCCCCGTCCTGACCTATGAGGCCGAGACATGGACACTGACGGCAGGATTGGTCCACAAGTTCCAAGTCGCTCAACGGGCTATGGAGCGACTTATATAATTTCTCTTATGGATAAAATAAGAAATGAGGATATCCATAAGAGAACCAAGGTAACCGACCTAGCTCGCAAAATTAGCAAGTTGAAGTGGCAGTGGGCCGGTCAAGTCTGTCGCAGGACCGATGGCCGATGGAGCAGACGAGTCCTGGAGTTGAGACCGCGACTCGCTAAACGTAATGTTGGAAGCCGTCCAGCCCGATGGACCCACCACCTGTGCAAGGTCGCCGGTAGGCGCTGGATGAGGAAATCGGAGGACAGGGATGAGTGACGCCGTCTTGGGAAAGCCTACGTCCAGCAGTGGACTGCGAATGGCTGACGACGAACGAATTACTTACATCGATTTACGGAATAGCAAATAATTACCGTAGCAGGCTTAAGTACTACGATTGCAGCACCGCTTTTGTACTACTTTCAATGCCCTAAGTACGTTTATTTTTTCTTTATTGAAGGAGTTCAGCAGGCAGGCAAACGGCCCACTTGATGGATTAGCGGTTACCATCGTCTATGGATATTTGCAACACCAAAGGTGCTACAAATGCGCTGCTGCTCTCTTAAAGAAGACTGAAACCTGGTCAGTAATGCCGGAACACAACTAAAAGTAAGTTAGTTTAAACCAGGGGTGGTAGCCATCCAGTCGGGTGAATGCCCTACCACCTGGCAAATCTTTAAAACTTTACGTGAAAATTATGTAAATAAAGAGAACATTATATCTAATTTGTAGGTCAAATATAAGACATTGCTACAAGTTACGTCCTAAGGGTGTGTCAGCGTCGTATTTGAGATAGACACGCATCCACGCTTGTAGGCAGTTCCGATATGCTTATGTGTCTCATGTTCTCCATATATCGGTATTTTAAGTTGGCAATCCATATCTCAGGTATCTATTCCGTGTGACACTGCTCCAACACAGATTGGGAGCCTTGTCTAGGAACCCGCCAGTAGAGGAGGTCATCCCCGATCCGGTGGTCGCCCAACTGCCTTTGCTGAACACCGTAGAACAGTGAGCATAACATAGAACATAAATTGTAGCATAATGATAAGGACAATTGTGCATTGTTTTCCCTTAGAAGATCATTTTTATATATTTCAAACGAATTTTATTAGATAGATAATTATGTTTAAATCAAAGATACGATTTAACCAAAAAAATATCTGGTAAGAAAAAAACGTATGCGTCTCGGGAGACCCGACAGAAGCGATAACTTAAACTAATAAAATGTTGAACTATTTAATTTGGAAATTGTTCAACTTGAGAAAAGCTTAGGTTATTACATAAATTTTATGAATTAATATGATAATGTAAGGAAAGGTTATTTATTAATAAAATCTTTTTAAATTAGATTATAAAATATATTTTATTCTTAGTTACAATTCTTGAATATGTACAGCAGCATTGTGCGTATCTACATTATTAGTATCATTATTTAATCCAATTACCGAAATACGATTAGCGCTGTGGGTTAGAGTGAGATAGTAAAAACCTGCCTACCGCCGCTGTATGCGTGAGAGAAAGGGAAGCTAGACAGTGCCGTAACTCGTTACGTAACGAAGCGGTTCACCCTCCCACAAAAACGTGCTGTATGTTATGCCTCTTCTATATTTGCGCCTTAATACTTCAACTAACACAGATTTTTTTATGTACTTTTATTGGGAAGCTAGCTAAGTTGTGGTAGCGCATGCGTCCCAAACTCAAAGGGCGCGGGTTCGAATCCTAGCCGGAACGCGTGCGCCGCTTAGGTCGTATTCTGGCCTAATCTGCATGTTGATACAATTACTACGTTCTAATAACGGTGAAGGAAAACATCGAACCCTAAACCATCTGCTGACCCACTCAGTCAAAAATTCATCAAAATCGGTCCACGGGTTTAGGAGGACCTCCAAGTAAGATGCCACCTACCGAGTTCAATTGTGAATCTAAACAGTCCAGGGACCCGCTCATACATACAAAAAAACATCAAAATCAGTCGAGAGGTGTTCAGTGACACACACAGGAACAGAAGAATTTTATATATAACTAGGACATGTCCGCCACTTTGTCTACGCTTGAATTGAAATTCATAATTTCAGTATTTGAAAAATAATGTAATCTATGGTTTTAGTGAAAACTGGGCGAAATAAGCTAATTGTTACGCACCCGAACAACTACAAGCCGCTCCCGGGAATATTCCCGCGGGATTTCCGGGAAAAAATCACACATTTGATTACATTCAATTTGCTATCGATCAGTAAAAATAATTGAAATTCGAAATTTAGTCCAGTGGTTTTTGATTTTATTCGTTACAAACATACAAATGTTTCCTCTTTATGATATTATAAAATTCTAAACATGCCTTGTCTTGTTGTGTCTGCCTTGAAGCTATTAAATAAAAACAATTGAAATAGAGTATATAAACGATGGACAACACGATGCATTTTCTTTAGATTTCTGGTCTCTCTGTTTGTTGAGGATTCACGTAAAAACTATGAGGCTGATTTCGATGCGATTTTCGTCAGCGAATTTTTAGATTATTCGGATTCGGAGGTGAACACTGCAGTAACAGGAGTTGATCTACGCAATATCGACGACGGTATTGTGAGTGAGACAACTTATCGTCGAGTCAGTGCGTCGTTTGTCGTGCGTGTTGGGGCTGTGTAAGTCAATAAAAGCGTTGAATTAAAAACTGGTGTTTTTTTTTTCAATCCTAAGTGCGTACCCCGCTCGCACGTAACAATATTATATATAAATTTTATTACAGGAGCCTTAAGGAGCTATCGGGTATAGAAGATGAAACAACGACGGAAACTAACGACGTTGATAACGTTGATAGATGAGATCATGGTGAGTGATTTGATGGGAATGTTTGTTGTGTTTTAATCGATTTTTTGTGAACAAAAATTCGTCTAATTCTACCTATGCATGGTTCGATAGAAGAGAAAAATATCTGTTTTATATTAATTTTGGCTATGAAACCCTAAAAAGTATTTATAATCAAAAATATGTTTCAGAAAGTATATATATAACTTGCTCAGTCTAAACAAGTTTCTTTGTGTACTTTTCGAGTTCTACTACCTTGATTTTTTGTTTTAATTTTCAGCCCATAGTTCAAAAGACAGAGGGGAGAAATTATTTTCAAAAAGTATTTATTAAATTATATACAATTATTATTTGAGCCATAGCCTGTTGCTGAAGAGTTTCTTACGCCGCTTCTTCTTTTCAAGCCACAACATGTTGCGAAGCGGTGGTAAATTAGATTAGGCTTCCACAGAATAAATATTAATAAACAAAAACTTAAATAATAAAAGTGGACTAGTTGGGGGAAGGTTATATAATAACTTAAATATTACGCACTAACATCTTGTTTTTAGTGATCACTGCTACAGAAATATACAGTGAATATAAAATAAAATGCCGCGCTTGAAACCGTTAAAACGGAGCTTTAGTTATGCGTAGTAGCCGCGGAAATATTAGTAAATACTAGTACTTAACTTTTAGTTTGTTCAAGCAAGTTTTTTGTGCCGATTTGAGTTTTACCACCTTAATTTTTTTTCTTAAATTTCACAAAGTTCAAAAAAGAGGGTATTGATTTTTTTTTGGAAGAGAAAAGCTTTTCAAATCTTAAAGGTATCGTAAATTTGTGATAAATTATTGATCAGTAAATACCAATGGCAATTTTTTTCGTTGGTACCCCTTTTTTTGACCTTTTTTTATTTTTCGTTTGCCATTTCGCTTGAACATTATTATGTTTTCGAAGATATATTATAAATTGACTGAATTTACTTATGTCAAATCCATATGTTAAGATTAGTGGAATAGCCACAAATCTTTAAACATTTGAAGTGTGATATGTATGTGATAAATACTATATGATAACATCTGTTAAGGCTTGACACTATTTGTAAGATGTGTTATAAGAAATTTTGTAATGAATTGTTAGGCGTACATACAGCGGCGTGTATTGATTACACTATCAATCTTGTTTCATGATTGGACTTAATGTGATTTAGCTCCTCAGACGAATGAAAATATAGACGGAGCCCACGTGGACAATAGCGTAACATAAAGAAAAGCATAACTTATGTAGTAGGTATTATATACACTTGCTTTGCGTCTGTATGGTTAATAGTAATGTATGCAATGGAATCCCACATTTATTCGTACTAATTCATTTATTTAATACTATGTTCTTGTGGTGCGATCGGCTTCACCCCGAGAGCTCGGGCTCGGTCTACCTATTTTTTTATTCTGCGTTTACGACACAAATTTAACCTTTTCAATTTCGTATGTAAATGTCATAGAGGAATATTTTAGTAAATTGAATAATGAGCTTAATAAAATTTTATACAAACTATTTACCATACTAATAGGTATTGTTAATATTCTTTATATGATAAAATGGCACATTCCTGTGTCCAAATTAACAGCTTCAGTTCTTGAGTTTGATTAAAAACTACCCCTTGCATCGCCAAATCGAGATTGATAGTGGATTCAGACAACTTAAGCGATGAGTTACAAAGATACATATGTTATAGATTTTAGAATATTGCATAAAAGAAGTGCAATGAAAACAATGAAAAATTGTATATAGGCTCTTGAAAAACATTTATTTTTAAATATATTTAGTTTAGAATATAATATTGTCTATGAACTCGCACTATAATGAGTTGACACTAGTTTCGTTATGTTTGTGTAAATTATCATAAATAAAAGTTATTAAAAATTATATTTTTATGTTTTATTCATTTCCACCTCGATTTATCATAGCGATCAGAAATTTAGAGAGATTTAAACAAATAAATCGCAGTTGATACGATATTAAAACTTCGATATTATCGAGTTAAGAATCGACTCCCTCTGATGATATCATTTCGATTCAAATCGATTGCCGGCTACCGAACGAGAGCCGTCGTGACTTATGGCCGCTTCAGTGCTGCCAGATGGGGGAGCTCCTGCAAATGCGGGGTATTTTCGACGTTGAGATAAAGATTCTTTGGGACATTTGGGGGAAAAATTTTGTTGCGAGAAATTTTGGAGAATTTTTAAGTACCAATAATTCATCTACAAACAGAATTCTCTTTACTACAATTACTATATCTCAGTTATAATACAGTATTATTACTTTATCTTAGAATTATATTATACTAGTGATTCGTACTTCGATTCAATCGTTAACTTTAATAATTCATTCATTCGTGCGTTGTTTATTATCCCGTATCTACTCGTATAATATGTCGTATCTCATAGGCTACATTCCGTTAGAGACTCACAACGACCACATTCACAACCGCGATTTTTCCCGTTCCACTTATTTGCTAGCGTCACAATCGTAAATTCAAGTGGAACGGTTATTCGATCCACCTATTGACACAGGTCGTTGAGAGCGCCACGTGAGCGAAAATGATGACGTAATTAGTGACGTGTTTGCTACGACGGTGTTTTTGTTTTTTATTTCTCCTTTAAGTAACATGTTTTATCCTCCTGACGCCTGGGTTGTTCAACGCTTTCATAAAGAAAACGCCCAAAGTCCTTAAAAAAGGTTTCAATGGCGAAAACCCAAGACTTTGAACTTTAAAATTTTTATCTTAAAGTAATCGCACAAGTATGATATTTTTTTCCTTACATCAGGTGAATGAGGAAAAGGATAAAAATAGATTACCTTTTGGTAGGCCTTTGGGTCAAAAGCACTAGATTACAAACAAGAAACTTTATCACATAATTTTTTTCAACTATCTTCAAAACGATTAAAATAAAATTTAACTTTAAAAACCAGTTTAATAACAAATAATCCTTTAAAATTAAGAGAAAAAAATATTTTATTATTATTTATTTAAAACATTCGAAACAATCATGATAGTCCTCATTTAACCAAAGGCCTATTAAAAGATCTTAAAGTTTGAATTATGATCATTTTCACTATATCTCAGATCCATATAAAGTTTTGATGTAAACAGCAAATATAGTACATGAGCAACTATTTTTGATAAGCATATGAACACAAATCGTAGAGATTTCATGAATAAATTTAGATTAATTTTCACACTCGATGATCTTGTTCCATTTTACGTCAAGAAAGACAAATTTCTTTTGTGTTTTTGGCACTGGTGCTTGGTCATACACAAGCAAAAACCTCAAACATACGTTCGGAGATATCACATTTTAAAAAGGTAACTTAAAATTAGTAATAATGGTTAAAGTTGGGGTACTTAGAATAATACCCTGGGCATTAATTTAACGAAATTGTATTTAGTGTTGGGCTATAATCACTATTTCATTGAAGTACTTTTTTAAGGACCGTGGGCGCTAGGAGGTTGAAATAAATAATGTACAAAGTATGTACAATAATCAGCGTTTTGCACATAAACAACTGCGGCCTAATGATTCACAACACATTTATATTAACATATTTACAGTTATTAAATCAGTGTCATTAGAGCGCTCGTTGGGTTTGGTACACAGAGTACTTTATATATACTGGTAGTTTGATATTTCGTACATTTTACCCTTCCCTCCTATACTAAAACTGTATGCACACTACAAATAACTTTAAAATACCAGACGCCTTAGAGGCTCTTTGTAGACAAGGTATGAAAATCTTCAAACTCGACTATTTTGATTTGTAAGCGACTACCGTAATACAAATACAAGTGATACAGTTCAGTTTATACCTTAATAAAGTATTGTCTGTATATCAGGCATAGAAATTCGGTTTTAGTAAGGGCTGGTGTCCATATCTTACCTACCTTACCTTACCATCGGTCAAATTTAGACATAAGTTCCATACAGGTAATATCAAAATTCAACCGATGATAAGTCAAGCAAATGAATAGTAAGATATTGGAAGCGGCCCAGTGTTGCCAGATGACCATGTCCGGCTGGGCGTAACTGTGTTCTAAATCTCAGCCTTTCCTTCACAAACAAAAGCGCAGGGTCGACAGAGAGGAGAGGGTTTTTAGTGGGTATTGGGGTTGCTTGCCCGTGCAGCATCCTCTGAGTCTTTCCACACTAGCTGAGTCGATCGCGGGCGGATCACTGTCAAGAGCATACTATTGCTGCAGTGATACCTCCCCCGACCGACGTGTGTCGTTCCTTAGCAACGACCCAGTATGTGCGTAAATCGGTAGCATTTTCCCTCGCCTCAAAAAAAAATAAATAAAAATAATTACCACGTCAATTAACCCGCAATTTCTTTTTAAAATCCCCAAAAATAAGCTTTTTCATAAAAAAAAACCCCAAAACAGTTTTTACTTATTTTAACCAGTGATCAGTGAAATGTGCCATCAGCCCATCACTAGTGTCGATCTGTCATAATGTAATGTTATTGTCATGACTCATGGCCTAAGGTCATTGTTATTTGTTTGTTGTGACATGTGGATGGTCATCGAAAATTGAGGAAAATTCGATTACATTAACTTCTTAGTCTGTGATATCTACGTACAAGTGTCTTTTTTATCTATAAAACACATATTTACAAAAAACCGCTCTAACAATATCAACAAATCAGTTCCAACAATTCTGTGATATTTTTCCCGTTAGATTCAACAGGGAACATAATGAGCAGTTCAATTAAATTTGGTGGTAAGTAATGTGAAGACCAAACATATTCTTGGAGCCCTAAGCTCAATCAAATCCATAGTAATAATTATTAACGCGAAAGGAACTCTGTCTATGACGCTTTTCTGGTGGGGCCTTATTTGGTATAATGTAATAGGAAGTTTCACGCATATGTGGCGATGAGAGTAATACGTTATAAAGGCTTCTTTATGGTTCTTAAAGAATCCTTCTAAGTTACTCTAACTGAATATGAATAACACCATAAGGCTGTGGATTCGTCCACGCGCCTTATTTAAAGCGTTAACAATAACGCCATTAACGCATAGCCACGTTAGTGTATATACATAATTATGTTATCTCTAATATTTATGTCATTAACAATGTTGCATCTTAAATAACACAGTAAATCCACCCATGTAAATCATATCTGCTTGAAATGTCCTATATCTGTAATATAATCCCAGGATGATGCAATATTGTTTTTAATTGTGAATGATGAGAAGTATTTATGATTAACATAATAGGTTGGGGTATAAGTCTTTTCAGATATAGTATGTATGAACTTGTAATAAGATCTCTTTGACTATACCATTTGTATCTGGCTGGTTTTGGTATCATTAAAGTTTTTTTTTAAAGCAGACAAATTCAAATTAGGAACATGTGTGATTTTCATTTGTTTTTCTTATTGTTAAAATGAGTGAATCTAATGAAGAAATTCGATACATTTTAAAATTTTACTACAAAAAAGGTAAAAATGCAACACAAGCAGTGAATTTTTTTTTGTGATGTTTATGGACCTATTGCAGTATCTGTGAGAGTAGTGCAGATTTGGTTTAAGTGTTTTCAATCCAGAAATTTTAATATCAAAGATGCACATTGCTCTGGTAGCCCTATTTCGGACATAATTGATGCCATTTTTGAAAAAGTGGAGCAAGATCGGCGTATTAGTAGTTACGATGTAGCTGACGAACTGGGAATTGACCACAAAATGGTTTTGGCGCATTTGAAAAAAGCTGGGTACACAAAAAAGCTCCATATTTGGCCTCATGAGCTCACTGGAAGAAACCTAATGAACCGTGTACTCATTTATGATTCTTTATTACGACATAATGAAACTGAACATTTTCGAAGAAGCTGATACTGGTGTGTGTATGGTGGGATGGGAAGGGCATTATTCATTATGAGTTGTTACCGCCAGGTAGGACCATCGGTTTTGAACTGTACTGTGAACAACTGATGAGATTAAAGCAAAAAATTGAGAGAAAGCGGCTGGAATTTATCAAGAGAAGAGGTGTTTTTCACCATGATAATGCTAGACCTCATACATCTTTAGCCCACTCAGCATAAATTACGAGAGTGGGGCTGGGAGGTGTTAATGCATCCGCTGTATAGTCCTGACTTTGCACCTTCAGATTTTCACTTGTTTCGGTCTCTGCAGAATTCCTTAGGCAGTGTCAGGTTATTAACATCATGAGAGGACTGCCAAAACCACTTGTCACAGTTTTTTGATCAGAAGCCCCAAATATTTATAGCAATAGGATCACATCCCTACCTACAAGATGGCAAAAATACCAACAAAATGGCATCTACATACTTTAGTCAAATGTAAATAAACTATAAAAAACCTTTTGAATTTTTATATAAAATGCTAAAAAACTTTTTCCCCAACCCTTCATATATATGTTACAGCCATAGTGATTAAATAGCCATTATATATAATGACTGGTCATTATATATAATAGCCAAATTGACTAGACAATGTGATAAATTAATCACTTTATTGAGATAATATTCATAATAGTGGGTCGACGTTAGCCAGAGTAATAAATTAAATATTTTTTTATTATAGTCTTTAAAGAGTGATACCAAATACTTGTATTGAACACTGTTTTATTTAATTTTGTTTTATGGTTAGTGAGCTTTAAATTTACTTTATAAATTAATAATGATATTCTATTCTATTTTGTTCGGCGATGGCTCCAATGCTTTCGATGTGCGTTGATTTTGCCAATGTCGGAGTGACTGCTTTTGCGAGTGACTATATAAAAATGACAGGTGCTGGGTGATCAGAAATTAATTTTAAAAATTAATAATGATAAGTAAAATAATCTTTACCTATATCTACTTGTTTTATCACATTATCCAAGTCTTCAAAGATATTATATATTATTGCTGGTTAATGTGATTAATTCTGTGTCAATTATCACTTTATCTAAACTGAGTAGATATTATACATAATGGCTAGATATTATACATAATATCCGGATTTATTACTTTGGCTGTGACATATATACACTTATGTAGCTATTACTTAAAAATACTGCCCTATTTTTAACTCTTAATTTTTTTAAATTTGATTTGGGAGGTTAACAGCTATCACTACATAGTATAAAACCAAGTCGCCTTTTCTGTCCCTATATCCCTATGTGCGCTTAAATCTTTAAACTACCAACGAATTTTGATGTGGTTTTTTTCAATAGATAGAGTGATTCAAGAGGAAGGTTTATATGTATAATACATGCATCATATACTAAAGCAACATTGCTAATTTTAGAGGTTTGCACCCGTGCGAAGCCGGGGCGGGTCGCTAGTATTCTTATAAACTAAAGTTACAGTGATAAGTAAAGAATAACCATTCATACACCTCCATAGATGACAGAAGAAATATGTAAATATATATTAATTTTAGAAAAAATAATACGAAAACTTCATGATTGAGAAACTAATTTTCATTAAAATAGAGTTCCTAATTATTTCGCATTTTTGCTAGATAATCTTTATATAAGACACATTCGGTTACAATCAACACCTATAATACTATCCCAGATAAGGGACCTTTATGGAAAAGGGATGACACCAATTTCGCTGAAATTTTCAGACTGTATACTGAATACTGTGAATGAACCTATGTTCTATGTTCCGGAAAATGCGATAGCTTTCCAGATAACATTAAGCCAATTATCCGGGGATGAATAGAGTTTAGACGACAATTTAATACAATATACTCTGTTCATTTTATTATAAACTAGGGTTAATTCTGAAATAGGGAAAAACATGCTTTTACATAAAATTTACTTTTCTCCGTTAGAATTTTTAAAACTCAAAAGTATTAGGCCTGTGAGTTTGTGTAGTGTATTGCAGTGTATAGTAAATATAAAAATAGTTCATAAGTGATGTTTAGGACATGCAAACATCTGACTGCGCACTAACAGACTGACTAATGGGCCGGTTCATATATATCTTACTAATCATTTATTGGCTTTACTATTGGTTCAAATTTGATATTGGCTCCATGTAAGTAATGTCCAACTTCTAATGATGATAAGGCAAGTGAATGTATAGTTAGATATAGGAACCTATAAGTAAAGTGCCAAGAGACACATTTATTTTTTAGAATATTAGGTTAAACTAGCGATGGTCGATTGATATTGATATGTTACTATTTTGTAGTCTACTTGTCTACGCGGCCTTGAATCACACACACAATTGACTGACAGCTACTAAAACAATCGAATAATGGACCTTTTTTTTTGAGGCGAGGGAAAATGCTACCGATTTACACACATACTGGGTCGTTGCTAGGGAACGACACACGTCGGTCGGGGGAGGTATCACTGCAGCAATAGTATGCTCTTGGCAGTGTTCAGCCCGCGATCGACTCAGAATAGTGTGGAAAGACTTAGAGGAAGCTGCACGGGCAAGCGACCCTGCGCTTTAGTTTGTGAAGGAAAGGCTGAGATTTAGATCATAGTTACACCCAGCCGATCCAGCGCAACAAAGTGCCTGGAGTGTGCCCTGGGAGAACATACCCCACTTCGTTGACGCGGGTCGATGGTCCCTTGCTTTCCTAGCTAGCTAAGGGCGCCAACCGCGGCTACCCCTGCCCCGTTCAGCATGGGCTTGCGGTGCGCCTGCGTTATAACTTTATGACTATCGCGACGTGCAAGCGCAAATGTATTTGATTTTTTATTTACATTCGATTTGTATTTTTATTTAAAAGTAACAATCGCATATCGCTAGGTTAAACTTCGATTACTCTCTATTAGCTAGATTGTAATATAAAGATTGAGTTGTGTTCCGGCATTAGTGACCAGGTTCCAGTCTCCCTTAAGAGAGCAGCAGCGTATTCGCAGCACCTTTGGTGTTGCAAATGCCCATAAGCGACGGTAACCGCTTTCCATAAGTGGGCCATCTACCTGTCTGCTGAACTCCTGCAATAAAAAAAAATATAAACAATTTTTCAATCATCAAATAAAAGATATTGATAGAATGAAGCATAACAAAGATAAATCAAAAATGTCAGTTGCATTAATAAAAAAAAACCGTTGAATGGTTTCAATTTTTAATTCACTCGGGTTATAATTTATTCGACTAATAACTTTTATCTGATGTTTGAAAAGATCGCCCTTAGTAACTGATAACAAAATACATTTACATATTAAGACAATATTTGAATTTTATCAAATTCATCAATTGCAATTGAAAAGAATATTGTACAGTGTACAGTTATATGATGTACAGTATTGACCATATATTAAACCAATGTCAAATTAAATTCTGTTAATGATTTGTAGACGACATGAGGTCAGTTCTGGATATACAAACAGAAGAAGATTACGTCATATTGTCCACCGACGATACAATTGAATGGTCTACATATAAGGTAAAATGAAATCTCTAACAATCCTAACCCATAAGCATCCTACTGCTGGGCTCGAACCTATTTTAAAAAAACGGATATACCCACTGCTTTTCCAATTCAATGTGCAGATTTCATTAAGTAGATATCAGAAAAAACTGTGGTTGTGTCAAACTGGATTTATAGAAGAGATGGCACCTTTAGTGTTACCAAAATCCATAGGCGATGGTAACCATTTTCCATCAGGTGGGCCGTCTGCCTGTGTGTTGAACTCGTGCAATGAAAGAAAAGTAGGGTTGGGTTTACATATATGTCCCCGGATGATTTCCTGGGTGATTTCAATGGTTAATAATGTGTTTAGGAATATATTTAAGACTTATTTATAACAACTGAAATTGGTTTTGAATAGAAAAAATACATATTCAATTAATTATCGAAGTTTGAAATTCACGACAATGATCTGGTAATTTTGTCGCCGAGACTTTTTTTACGTTTTTTGACGGGATTTATCGAAATAGGAGACTGTATGTATCCGAAAATTTAAATATGTGGAGGTTTAAACAGTCGGTTAGGTTAGGTTTTTTTTAGACCAAAGCCAGAACCGACTGGTAACCATTCACTATTTATCTTATATATTAGTGAAAAACAGAAGTGAGGTTAGATTGACAAAAACATTAATAACTCAGGAACTACACATTTCCGACACATAGGAGTTGCAGAAGGGGTGAGTTCCCCCCCCTCCCCTATCCCCCGCTCATTACTTATGATTCCGGGGACATATATGTAAACCACACCCGAAAAGTATTGAACATTTATAAAAGAAAACTTATTACATTACAACTGCTGAACATCTGTGTATGTAAACAAAAGATAAGAAAACTTTATTATACTAGGCATTGTATCTTTGTGTGTTTGTTTATTGACTCTATCCTTGTGTATACTTGATGCCAATATCCATAAGAAACATCTAGGAATTCCTTATAACTGGTTTATGAAAACCAGTCTCTATATAAAAAAAGCTGGTAGGCGTCATAGCAACATAGTTAACTATCTCCTTATATACAATGTAAACTCCATGTAATGTCACTCGATTTAACGACAGACTCTTTAACCGTCTAAATTACTTGGCTTTGGTTGATTTAGCTTGTCTTCCATACCACTCCAGGGGGTGCCGCCCTGGACGCGTCTCCGTCCAGGAAGCGGTACAAGGGGATGCGTCTCCGGGGCCCTGAGCGACCACTGTGACACTCCACCTTCACTCCGTGACAGTGGTGTTCCACCTATCCACTCCGCCGTCTTTCCGCGTCGGCTAGACCTAAAAACTGACATACCCAGGTGCTTGTATGTCTCTGTTTCGGTAAGGGTTTTGAGAGATGTTCTCTGAAAGTTGTATTGTAAATTCGGTGAATTTACAACTTTCAGACCAGCTCGACCAGACCAATTTTCAGACCAGCTCGACCAGACCAACTTCCATGATCAAATTGATCGTGTACTAGCAGAAGGTGATGTCAGGAACCTTAAGAACAGACGAGCGTGCATGACAAGAACTATGAATGTCAAAGAAGCAAGTGCGGTGTGTAAGAATAAACCTGTATGGCGCTCTGTTGTTCGTGCCTACCCCGCAAGGGACCTGGCGTGAAGTTATATTCATATTCTAGACCAGGCGCGGTAGCCATCCAGACGGGTAAATACCCTACCACCTAGCTGTGGATTGTTTTTTCGTCTTTTACGACAGGTCGCCCGGCCTCATGAAATTGTATTCCTTCTCCGTTTCTGCACAGATAGAAGTTATAACATAGGCCGTTATAAGTGTAATCCGCTGTACTTCTCAAAGCTCGCATGTCCTCTGCGTGCATATACCATACTTCCTTAATTTCTATGTCGTACCTAACTTTCGCTGCTCGTATAAAACTGTTTTAACCAATAATAAAAATTACAGAAAGGACTTGAAAGCCTCCAGCGTCTGGACGCAACTTTTTTAGAGCCGGCTGATAGTCCCGAATTTGAAGCCTGGTTCGAGGTTATCGAGCCCATGGCGGCTGGTAATGGTATACTGCTACCTCACAATGCGGACCGAAAACTCGAGGCCAACCCTATATTGGAGAGTCAATACATAAAATTCGTTCCGGGTGTTCTGTCATATCAGGACTTTTGGGAAAGGTATGTCATCAAAACATAGTAATGTTGCATCCACACCTGTATTCTTATATCTTACCGACCATTTATTTTCCATGTTTAAAATTTGTTATAAGCTTACTGACTAGTGCAAGTGAATTAATAATAAGATATAGCAACCGGTCATAAGTTGACGGGACTTCAAAGAAAGAAAGAAATAGATTTATTTAGAACTACAATGTAAAACTATTTAAAGAAAATTAATTATTATTAAATATAGTGAAGACTTATATATATAAGAAGCAAGTGAGGTGTGTAAGAATAAGCCTGTATGGCACTCTGTTGTTCGTGCCTACCCCGCAAGGGACCTGGCGTGAAGTTATGTATGTATGTATGTATGTATTAAATATAGTTCTATATGGATTGAGTTAACCAGCGCTGATCTTCCGCTAAGGCCATTAGTGACATATAAATAAAAATACGAAGTAAAATACTTAGACAGCAATGTGTTCACGACGATTAGAACATATTAAAAATACTGCAGGAAACAGAAAGCGTGGGTCTAATACATCCTTTCCCAAAGTGGGCGATAACGCCCCTTGTGGGCGCTGCAAGCCTAAAGCGGAGCGGTAAGAGACCCACAAAAAGCAGGCAGGTGTAGCCCGTAAGAGTTAACTTGAGACCTTTATCGCCGTTGTGTACTACCTACTGCGCTTAGATCTCAAGTTAACTCTTTCGGGCTATAGTAAAAGTGTCGTTTAGAATGCATGTTTAATCTCCACTAATATAGCCTACAATAATCAGTTAATTTAATTTGACGTTATAGTGGTTTTTAAGTAGGTGAAAGAATGGGGGCGCTAAAAAATAATTTATTCTCAGTGGGCAGTATACAAAATAAGTTTGGGAGCCACTGGTCTAATATAATCACAGATTTAGCGGAATTCCTGTTTTCTCAAAATTCAATGGCGATACAATACAGGTAGATTCCGCGCCACAAAAACTCCCACGGAAAATTAAGGAACTAAAACTGTACGCTCCGTTGTTTGAAAGAATTTTGTTCGTAAAATAGCCTGGAAATAAATTTACAGCTTGCATATTAGAAAATTTTATATTTGTTATTCAGTAATTACTAACATCGATTTACGGATTAGTAAATAATTACTCTAGCAGGATTAAGTACTGCGATTGCAGCACCGCTTCTGTACTACTTTTCACTGCTCTCAATACCCTTAGTACGTATCTCTAAAACGATACATGAAAAATATGTAAATAAAGAGAAAATTTACATACGTCCTATGGGTGTCAGCGTCGTATTTGAGATAAACATTACACTGGTCTACAGTGGTTTTGTTGCCCTAGATATGAAAATGATTTTGGGTCCATTTATGCACAGAATTCATGAAACTATCAATGATTTTGTTAGATTTGCTCTGATTTTTTTAAAATCTTTATTTTCATTTTACATAACGAAAATCAAAAAACGAGAAATAAAATAACAGATATATTCAAAATGTCAGTAATATTTTGAGAAATTAAATTAAGTAATTAAGTAAACGAAGTAAATCAAGAGGAAAATGTCGAAAATATATTTTATATTCCCATAAAACGCCTTTTATGAGCTTTTCTTTTATAATTTTTCAGGGGACAATATCTTTCAAAGACCAGCAATAATTAATTGTTCAAAATATAAATATGCAAAAATCATGAAAATACGAGCACATTGAGAACTTTCATGAATATATTCGTTATCTGGGCACTTGAAAAGGTAAAAATTTGCGATGATATCCAGGGCAACAAAACAAAACTTTTTTTTTGTAGAGGTGTGTTACGTATCCTCGCTTATAGGCAGTTCCGATATGCTTATGTGTCTCATGTTCATCCATATATCGGTATTTTAAGTTGGCAATCCGTATCTCAGGTATCTATTCCGTGTGACACTGCTCGAACATAGATTGGGAGCCTTGTCTAGAAACCCGCCAGTAGAGTTGACCATCTCGGATCCGGTGGTGGCCCAACTGCCGTTACTGAAGCCCATTGAACAGTGAGTACATAAATTTTAGAATACTGATGTGGACATTGTGCATTGTTTTCCCCATTGATGTAGCAATAAAAGAAGTAGATGAGTTATCTGCGTTAAAATGTGGCACCACGAAATTTAACTAATTAGTTACATTTGGCCTCAGTCTCGTTGAACGTTCACGAGGAGCGGTGATTGCGGGAAAACAATAATAGTGCGGTCCTGTGACATCCGACGCTATGGCAACTACAACTAAAAGCCGGGGGATTACTTTCCATGCGTAAGTTTGTATATTTAATTGTGTTTTTGATTAAATTTTATAAAATATCTGATTAAAACTCTTATTGTTCCAGCGGTCAAGCGCGACAGAGCAAAATGCCATCTACCAAAGAGTATAAATAAAGAAAGAAAGTCCAATAGTTGGTTTGAGCATAATTAAGTGTTCACTTTTTTCTTTTATTATTGATTAGTCGTCAAACGTCAATAAAAATCAAATAAAATACCGCGCTTAACCTGTATAACAGTATAACGTAGTTTTATTAAATAAAACGTAAATAAGAATTCTACAACATTTTCTATATTATATTGTAACATACAATAATATACATATTATATAACTGCTTCTCTTTTTCAGAAATCTGCGCAAGTTTTATTCAGGCGTGCATCATTAGTCAGCGTAAACCGCCTTGATCGAGAAAATGTATCGGATTTAGAATCTATTTTAGACACATTTTTTAAATCCAATGTGCAAATGTGTTAACTTTGTCATTGTTAAATTAATAATAATTTAAATGATTTTTATTAGATGTCTGTATTATTTAATGTTAAAAACATATCCTAAATGATCCCTTACCTATATAATTAATTATTGATTTATAACGAACTCTAACAGATCTTAATCTAAAATTTATGGAAACAAAAAATCAAATTAAGTTAAATTAAAATATAAACCATTGAAAATAGTAATAGTTATAGTAAGTATCTACGTTTTATAAAACTTTATTAAGTAACACGCACATTTATATAAAGTATAATTTTACTACGCATGTCTCTTCTGTGATTCTGTGGCAGAGAACGAAATATACGATACGGAGCGATGTAACATATACCTATCTTGCTTTCGCTTTAGCTTACCGGTATTGTATTCTTTATTATAAAACGTCTTGTTGTTTCAAATGACTTTAAAAGTACCTTTTACGACACGTTAACATGTATGAGTAAATGTGGCCAATATTTATACTCAGTTTGTTAAGAAACATATCTACCTTTATTATTGTTACATCAATGGTTTTCCTTTAGAAAAATGATCTTCTGATCATTTTCATATATTTCAATAGCCTCACGCATCATTCTTGCTCCTAGGAGCATAAAAACACGGGTAAAAGAACACATTGCTGACATGAAACACACAAGGTCTACGAAGTCCGCGATCAGTGAACACACGCTGGATAAACCCAACCATTACATCAGATTCGATAATCCACAAATACTCGCGAAAGAGAATCGTTTCATACCAAGAATGATGCGTGAGGCTATTGAAATCAAAAAACACCCAAATTTCAATAGAGAAGATGGTTGGCAGGTACCACCTGTTTGGGATCCGATCATCAAAACTATTAAGACCCAAACCCAGCAAAAACCAGCTGCCAGACCTCAAGACACTGTGAGCTCTTTCTGCGTGCAACGAAACACAAACCAACCCGACTGATAATTCTTTTATTTTTTCCTTCCACCATTTTAATATTATATAAAAAATTTAGAATTAGGCATGTTTGCTGAAGAGTTTCTTGCGCCGCTTCTTCTCTTCAGCCACAACATGTTGTGAAGCGGTGGTAAAATTAGATTAGGCTCCCATAGAGTAAATAATATCCATAAACAAAATTAAAACTAAATAATTAAATTGAACAAGTTGGCGGTAGACTGAATAAAAACTTTGATAATACACGTTAGACAAATGTCATATTTGTCTTCCGTGACCACGGCCACTGAAAAGGGGCCTAAACGTCGGATAAACTAAAATAGAATAAATTACCGCGCTTAAAACCGTTAAAGTTTTATTAAATTTCTTTGTATACTTTTCGAATTCTAATACCTTGATTTTTGTTTTAATTTTCAGCCCATAGTTCAAAAGACAGAGGGGAGAAATAATTTTCAAAAAGTACTTATTACATTATATAATATTATTATTAGAGCCAGGCATGTTGCTGAAGAGTTTCTTACGCCGCTTCTTCTCTTCAAGCCACAACATGTTGCGAAGAGGTGGTAAATTAGATTAGGCTTCTATAGACTGCCCACAAATGTTCTACAGAAAACTTCGCAAACGACGTTGAACTCACTGAGGAACAGCAAACAAAACAAACAAAACCCGCAAAAGACATAGCTAACAATAACACTGTCAAAAATGTAGACAATCGTAACGCACAAACCAGAGACAAGATGAACAATAAGACCGTAGACAAAAATAAAAATGGCCGCTCGCCTAAAGCTGGCAGCAAAACAGAGTGTGCGGAAATAATCTAGTTGAAGATCATTTCGATGATAAGGAAGTGAAAGATGATGCTAGCGCGAATTCTGACGAGAGCTGGGAAAAAGATTTCAAAGTAGACGATGTCGTACAAAAAGCCTAAATATTACAAAATCCAGCCATAGTCTAAAAGTATTATATTGGTACACTGCGATTTGCCGCACTGCCAAGAAAATAGTCTAACATTTTAATGCTTGTAGCAATGCCACCAATTCCATAGACGCGGTCATTTTTCAGATGCATTATTATTTTATTCGTAATAAAATAAACTAGTATTTTAAAACAATAGAATATTTATATCTCTTTTATAAAGCTAAACCTAAATATTATTTATCCTGTTTTGATAAAAATGAAGGAGTAAAATGGTTTTGTGTCAATAATTTGGAGGCGATTTGGTGAATTTTTGACTTTTAACTTAAAATTCCGTAGGAAAATTAAGAAAAAAAGAAGCGTGTGTATCTCGGGACGCCCGTCAGAAGTAATAACTTAGTCGGCCTACCGCTGCCGTATGCGTGCGAGAAAGGGAAGCCAGACGGATGGCGCCGTAACGCGTTACTTAACGAAGCGTTACCCTCCCATAAGAAGTTATCACTTCAAAAACTACTTGCGTCTTATATCGTGAAGTTTTATGACATATTTTTTTATAAATTATTGATCAGTAATACAATACCAATGGAAAGGTTTTTCGTTAACACCCCATTTTAGCCCTTTTTTTGTTTGCTATCTCGCTTGAACATTATCATGTTTTCGAAGATATATTATAAATTGACTGAATTTACTTACGTCAAATCCATATTAGTACAGGATCCTTGGTACACTTTTCATCATCTTTTGAATAGACGCCCAACTTTTTTCCTTACAGTAACGTTGGTAAATGGTAGCATAATAGGGGTAGCAAGTATAAAATATGTTGATTTGACGAATTTTAAAAATTTATTACTAACCGATTTTTTTTGTTGATTATCGAGATAATTATCTAAATAACGTGAAAAAATATTTGTCCTACAAAATATAAGGTTTTGTTACATGTATAAAAAGGTCATGAAAAATAATTACTAACCACTGATTTTTTTTATTGTTTAGCATTACATTTGCATAGTTTTATGGAATGCCACAAATCTTCAACATTTGAAGTGTGATATGTATGTGATATATATACTATATGATAACATCTGTTAAGGCTTAACACTATTTGTAAGATGTGTTATAAGAAATTTTGTAATGAATTGTTAAGGGTACATACAGCGGTGTGTATTGATTACACTGTCAATCTTGTTTCATGATTTGACTTATAAGCTCCTCAGACGAATGAAAATATAGACGGAGCCCACGTGAACCAAAGCGTAAAATAAAGTGAAGCATAACTTATGTAGTAGTTATGTATACCTGGTTTGCGTCTGTACGGTTAACAGTAATGTATCCACTGGAACCGAATGCACATTTATTCATACTAATTCGATTATTTAATATTAAGCTCTCGTAACGCACTGCGGCGCGATCGGCTTCCTTTAGCCGGCTTCAGTCCGAGATTTCGGGCTCGGTCTACCTATTTTTATTCTTTGCGTTTACGTCACTCAAATTTAACCTAATATATTTCATATGTCAATATCAAAGAGGAATATTTTAGTAAACTTAATAATGCACTCAACAAAATTATATACAAACAATTTACCATAGATTTATTGCTAATGTTTTTTGTACAATGTAAATGACACATTCCTGATTAAAAACTATCAGTTATATCGTCAAATCAAATTGATCAATCAAGATTGATAGTGGATTCAATCAACTTAAGCGATATTGTACAAAGTTGTACATTTGATATATTTTGGAATATATAATATAAAATAAGTGCAATAAAAATAATGAAAAGTATAATGTAGTCACTTGAAAAAGATGTATTTTCAAAATATTTAGTTTAGAATATAATATGTATATGAGCTCACACTATAATGAGTTGACACTAATTTTGTTGTCTGTGTAAATTATCATAAATAAAAGTTATTCAAAAACGTAATTTTGTTTTATTTATTTCCAACTAGTTGCGTGTGCGGTTTCACCTGCTTGGTGATGAAAAATCGTTATATTTTGGATAATTCACCATTCTTAATAAATTATATGTTATTGTGATGTGTTAGCTTTATTATTTTAAAGTTTCATCAAAATCTATTCAGTAGTTTTTGCGTGAAATGTTGTCTTCCACGCAAAAACTACGAATAAATTTTGCATATAGCTATACTTACAAACTTTGCGTTTATAATATTACTAGCTTCTGCCCGCGACTTCGTCCGCGTGGATTTTTTTCATGAAAAGTATCCTATGTTACTTCTAATACCTCCAAGAATATGTGTACAAAATTTCATGATGATCGGTTGAGTAGTTTTCGCGTGAAAGCGTAACAAACAAACTTACATTCACATTTATAATATTAAAATATATAATATAATATAGTAGGATTATCTATGGACGGGATGTTCACCTTCATTTCCTTAAACTCCCACGCTTAACAAAACAACTGTACCCTAGAACCTTTGTTCCGCATATTACGTTTTTGAGGGAACTTTCTGCCGCTTTTCACTCGAGCCTATGAAATCCGGTTCTTTAAAAGTGCGTTATAAAACGTTGAAGAGATTGGGCAACGCCCCTCGTGTTGTAAATTTCCATAGGCGACGGTAACCACTTTCCATCAAGTGGGCTATCTGCCTGTTTGACTGATTAAGGCAATAAGAATGTAGCATCCATTAATTGGCCCTTACATTGGTTAGGTATCCTATTCGAACTCGAAAGCTTCAACTAGAAATGAAGCCAATCTAGAGGCATCGAGATCTTTTAAAAACCTAAATCATCGAGATCTTTTAACAACCTAAATCATCGAGATCTTTAAACAATCGAAAGACATCGAGATTTTTAAACAATTGAAAGTCATCGAGACTTTTAACAATCGAAAGCCATCGAGATCTTAAAACAATCGAATGTGATCGAGATCTTTATACAATCCAAAGTCATCGAGACTTTTAACAATCGAAAGTCATCGAGATCCTTAAACAATCGAAAGTCATCGACATCTTTTAACAATCAAACGATCGAATCTTTTAACGATCGAGATATATTGATAAATCGATTTAAACATCGTCCAAAGCTAGTTTATCTCTTTATTACTATTGTTTTATTCTAATCTTCGTCTTCCAAATCATAGCCTTTCTGGTGCGGGTAGTATGATCCGGGAGGCTCGAAGGAATCAGTGCCGTCTGACATAGTCTGGTAGGGGTGGTGTGGCATCGCTCCCATCCATTGCGGGTACCAATACAGACCCTAAATTGGAAATATAAGTGATGTAATAAAACATGATGATACAGGAATTAAAGTGTCATAAAAATCGCGTTATATTGCACCATTAGGGATGAACTTTAGTTAACAATATCAAGAATCAGGAGAGCAGATAGAAAAATAAAACGAAGTGGGTGACAGTTCGCTACGTATTAACCCGCGCAGAAACCTACCACCTGGCTATGGGTTGTTTTTCGCCTCTTACGACAGGCCGCCCGGCCGCAGGGAATCGCATTCTTTCTCCGTTCCTGCACGGATATAATCTCGGTTATCTCGATGAGTACGCTTCATCACGCATACCGTTACCATGTGATAACTATAGATAATAGTACGCACGTCAGGAAACTACCGAGTGAGAGACTTTGAGTATGGGACGCGTGCGCTAAATTACCAAGGAAACTACAATTTAAACCAATTACCGTTGAAGTATTTTTAAAAACCTACAACTTTATTGTATTCAAAATTTCAACGACATAGTTCAATATTTTGAGAAGAGAAACTAAGTTTTACTCTTTACTACATTGAAGGCAAAATTTGTAGTTTTACTTGATAACAGAATGATTGTAATAAAATATTATACACTCAATATCTAATTATATAAGCATACATGTTACACATTTTTTCTAGTCCATCCTAAGGTTTCTGGAAGAAATTGCTTTTAGTGATAAGACCGCCTATTGCCTTCTGTACGTAAACTTCTCGAACTGAATCTTAATGTTATGCAATAAAGTTTATTCTATTCTATTATATTGTATTTTACTGTGCAAATGATGATCCAGACGACTGACTATGTCTTTTCATGCATACCTTATTACCAGGGTTACACGTGAATCTGTCGTCGTGAAGATCCACACCGTCCAAGTAGCTCTTGCCAGCTATGGAACCATAATTTGGAGGGTACATAAACAAGCAGCCATCAAGTATATCTGCAAAAGGATTGATAACTAAAACTTAACAGATATGCATTGGTACCGCCATTTATAAACCTCCTTTCGACCTATTCATACTTTTCTTCGACATATTTAAGTTCTTACTTGAAATGTGACGGCAAGTTCCAAAGAGTACATTAAATATACTATGGAGAGCGAGTTCCCCTTTCGCACGTCACGCCAATCATTCATTGTCATATCATAAAATAAATCGCTCCGCAATTGTAAATATATAAATTAAAATAACGTAAAATCAACCGCGCCCGCACCATATAAATATATATAATTTATAACCTGCATGCATATGGATGCAGAGTTGCGGAGCACGACATATGATCAATTATATATATTCGAAGTGATTCAATTAAAACGTATCTAAAATATGAATTAAAGAAGCAATGAGTGTGTGAATAGCGTATGGCTTGTTTTGTTAGAAGGACATGGGTATGTTATGTATTATAAGAAATATTATACATAAAATAAATATAAATACAATAAATGTGTGAAGGATATAGAGAAGGAGTCGCTATTCATTCTATAACCAGTACGTGGTGCTCGTTCAAATTCCATCCAAAGTCCACACCTTTCCGCAAATGACACGTTCGTCTGCAAACCAGCACGGCAACCACATACCGCAAGCATTGCCACCCGATTCTTAAACTTATAATAGCGCTCTTATTATGGCTATATATAGCATTATTAATCATTAGCAATATAGACATGCAAATATTATTATCCGCAAGAGTTAACTTGAGACCTGAGCGAAATGCGCGCTCCCCTCCCGACCCCGCCTTCTTACCGCTCTCGCCATCGACGCGTCAGTACTTCGCGCTTACGTCATCCGAACGAAGTCTCAAGTTAACTCTTGCGGGTTGTAGCTGCATCACTCCGAAATATAATACTTATCAAGCCATAACTTCTCATTGAAGCGTGGCCTGTACTTGAGCCTCACAAGCAATAGCTCCGTGTTACGGAAATGAATATGCTGCGGTGGATGTGTAGAGTCCTGCGGAAGGACCGCGTCTTAACTATACTAATACTATATATCAGACAAACTGCAAAAGACGCACTTACGGTGCTAAGGCTACGTGGGGAACAAATCTCACGCGTAATGCAGTACTTAAACTTCAAAATTTTAAGCGATCGACTTTTAATGCCATCTGTAGTAAAACACGGGAATACATGTAATAGAGGAAATCCTGATTTAAAAGTAACAAGAATATCCACTAGAAGGCATTGTAATAATACTAATATATTTACATGAAAATTTTTTTAGCTCTTGTTGCAGCACGATTTATCTAGGAAGGTACACACCGGTCGAGCCGAGTATGAAATCAGTACGCTCGCGCCGGTGTGCACGCGCCATATCAAAAATTGCCTATGACAAACGCTCTTTGTCTACGGCCAACCGCCAATATTCGGAAATCAAGTACGGAACGACGACGATTTATTGTACGCGCAAGAAAAAGTAATTGTAAATCGTAAAATATTAAAATATACGCATATTTCAAGCAAAAGGTTCTTCATTGAAGACTTCCTACGCTTTAGCTCTCTTGTAAAGTTCAGAATAGAATATAATTTAATAGAAAAGCAGAATAGAATTGCTTAAAATAAGCAATAAAGTATATTTACAAATAGAATATCTTACAAGGTATTGTAATGTTCTCGTCTTCATCAGGCTCGTCGGGCCTAGGAGTTGGTTCGATGTAAGGTGGCACTGGGTCTATACCAGTTCCAGGATCGCCAGGAATCAGGAAAGGTCCTGAAAATATAAATACTGTTGAATCCTTACAGTTTATGCCGATGTGGGTAGTTTTATAAGTGCCGCTGGATTTCGTGTTTCGCCGTTATTGGGGCGGTGAAACTAGTCTCCAATACACGCGAGGTCATCCAGACCGTCCGTTTTCTCCGTGCTAAGACGAAAGTGAACGTTTCACTTTTAATTCAATATTCAATTAAACTCTAACAACAAGCCGCGCTTACATTTTGGTGTGAGTGTCTGCCATAATTTGAAGACCTTAGTGCCACCCGAAGACTTATTAGTGTCGTGGACTCTCAGGAGCAGTTTAGCTGCCCCAGTAGAGGTGGATTCCGAGGTTAGTAGTATTTATTACCCCATTGGTTTTTGTGCAGGAGTTGGCATACCTTCACTCCCATATATCCCCAAAATAACATCACAGTCCACTAAAAACTGGAACTAACGACAAGATGTGCGGGATCCGTAATCCAGCATTGCAATAAAGACAAAACGTATCAGAATTTTTGAGATTCAGGTGTACACCACCGCTTCGACAGGCTGGCACCATTGGAGTAGGAGCTTTAACCCTTAGGATAAGCTCAGCGATTTCGGGAGTTGGGCCCTTTACTTATCTTTAGAGTCGATCTAATATATCCTTAAAACCGTTGACGGGTCTCGATTTTAGCATTAAGTCTTGGGCGCATAGAACTTTGACCTACCACCATAGTGATTAGTGTAATTCCATTCGCAGACGTGATGATCACATACCAATGGAGAATGGTCCTCTTTGGTGTAGAATGTATTACCATTTGGAATCGTCTGAAAAACAAAACTTTAATTATTTAAATAACGGACTGTGACTTATGAGAAATTAATTAAACAGAATTAAAACGTTAAGACCTTACCAGCAAATAGTCATGATGTCGATATCTTAAACCCTGTATATTGAAGTCAAAGATGAAAGATCCGGAAGATATGGTGCACGCGGCAGCAGTCAACGGTGGCAACTTATACATAACTAGTCCACATTTCACTATAGCTTTTGGCATTGCAGAAATGTCCTTTCTCTTTGGAGAAGTTTCTTCAACGGAAATCTTGAAAAAATTACAGTTTCGTACCATAATTGTTTATTTTAGGCAGGTGTCTATAACTTGTCTTCATTGCATGAATTCAGCAGTTAGGCAGACGCAGACCGCCGGTTTCCACCTGGGCTCACCTGTGGTAACTATTGACATTTGTAACACCAACAATGCTACCAATGTGCTGCCGCTCTCTAAAGGGAGACTGGAACCTGGCCAGTAATGACGGAACACAATTCGAGGTTGTTATGGCGGCATACTCCAGACCAGGGGTGGTAGCCGTCCAGACGGGCAAACGTCCTACCACCTAGCCGTGGGTTGTTTTGTCTCCTCTTACGGCAGGCCGCCGCGCCGCGGTAAATTGTATTCTTTCCTATTGCTGCACGGTATGTAGTGGAAGTGGTAGTACCCCAACAGCCTCAAGTGTAAACATTTGCGAAGGTTTAGTGTCAATAAAGATCAAACCTATTTACATAATATATTTCATTATTTTTTTATATTTATAATTACCTAAAGATACAAACACCGACATGACACTCCAGTCCATGCATATAATTATCAGTGGGAAATGATATACTTGGATCTTCAAGCAAGTAATACTTCTGTTCATCGTGAAAATGCAAGAATCCGAGGAAGATGAAAGATCGGTCCTTGCAATGTGGCGCTGGACCTTTGCCCATATTGTAGATGTCGCTGTACAACTCCGAAACGAACATGTAGACATTTTTGCCACAATAGAACTCTGCGAAGAAATACAGAGTAAGTAATATTAAAACTTCCTTCTTTCATAAAAATGAAGTTACTGGTCTTGTAGTGTTTGAGAAAGATCGATTATGATCGATTGCCGATTGTACGCACTTTTTGTGTCTTTAATTCATCTACTATTAAGAGTTAACTATCTATCGTAAACTTCTGTGATCGCCTTTGTAATAATTTATTTTAAATCCTTGAATAAATTATATGCTCACTAAAATTAGACTCTATTATCTATACTTATATAAAGAATCGAATTCAAAAACTCTTTCATCATTATAATACTACATTGCCCATGATTTATATAGGCTATATAAAAAATAGGGATCCCTCCTAAAACTGCAATAATGCAAGCTTCAATCTAAACAAAATACATTGTGGAATCGGGTTTTACGAGTTTGATGAAATTTTATGTCTCTTTGAATGGGTCCCGGAGTGGTTCAGATTCACAAATAGACCCGGCAGTTGGCGCTGGAATCGGGTTCTCGAGTCTGCCAAGACCGCTAGTACGCTATAAATAACAATCTAGTGGATTATTAAAGGTTTAGGTTCAGTTGATTACAATTTCGTAAGCACCGATACTACGTAAAACCTCATGCTGTGCAAAATTGTGCAGGAATAATAGAATTAACATGCTTAGAACCCGAGTAGGTGTGAGTAGTGTTAAGTAAAGCACTTTTAAATAGGACGTCTTAGTTCGCTTGTCGACGCGGCGATCCCGTCAGTCTGCAACACAGTCTCACTGTGACGAGCACCAATAATTCAAATTCCCCAATTTTTAGAAACACTCTTATTTACTTGCAACATTATTAATGCTTTTGTGTGCTTGTCAACGAAAATAATTACTTAAACGTCGTATCAATAGTAGTTTGTGAACATAGCGCTCACGCACACATCGATTGTTTTTGTGCTTCAATACTGCATTATTTCTCTAACGTAGGTACCATGTTTTACGATTACCTTGACTTAAATAAAACTCCATAGGAACAGGTCCACCAGTGTAAGTAGCTTTCCTCTCGGCAGCTATTGAATTGTGGTTTTCATACATAGTAAGCATGTTGTCTATCACGTCATCAAGTGTTATAAGTAAAACCTGAAATAAAGCTTTAATTACATTTAATTAAATATTGTAAAACAAAGTTTAGAAAATTTTATTGTTACCTTCAATTCTTGAATATGTAATTTAATAAACCTTCCCAAATGGTCCGTGGCTATGTGTACTCGCTCGTTTATTAAATACTAAAGAAAAAAAGTAATATTAACTTGTATCCTAATACTACTGTGTGCGTGTACTAGTGTACACACGTAAGAAGTGAAACTTCTTTAAATTGGTTAAATAAATAAAGCCCCTCTCACGGTCGACTTGATCGTGGTAGGGGCAAGAAAAAGATGGCCCGTAACGGAAAAAATGTGACGCGTAACCGAAAAATGTGACGGTATTTTTTTTTTCAACGTCGATAAAGAAGTTTCACTTCAAAAAATTACGTTTGTTTTTTAATTATATTCTGTTCAATAAAGCATTCGCACACACGCGTATACGCGTACACCCCCCCCCCCCCTCCACCACTCCACACCAAACCACACCACCACCACACCACACACACACCACACACACACACCACACACACACACACCACACACACCACACACAGCACGCACATAATACAGACAACATAACCCTTTACAATAGTGGAGCACTGGTGGCCTGTAATATATAGCTACTAAATTGTTGTGTGATAAAATAAATAAAATTTCTATTCTATTCTATTTGCAAACAGTTTGAATTACAGTGGTACCTCGACATACGAGTGCCCCAACATACGAGTTTTTCGAGATACGAGCCGACGAGCAAGTGATTTTTTGCTTTTAGTTACGAGCGAAATTCGAGATACGAGTTCGGTTCGGTTCGGTTCGGTAGTAACACGCAGTCGCGCCATCATGATCAGTTAGCAGCGCAGCAGCGTGCTTCCGCTGTGATAAGTTGTTTAGTTGTGTTCGAGTTTTGTGTTGCGTTTACATTTACAGTTGTAGTTCATTTATTTTTATAACCATGGATCGGAAAAAGTTTGTAAAAAGTCAAGTACTAAGAAAAAGATGATGAGTATTGAATTAAAACGTGAAATTATAGAAAAACATGACCAAGGTGTTCGAGTTGTTGACTAGTCGAGGCAGTATGGCCGTAGTACGTCCATGATATGTTCTGTGCTTAAACGGAAGGAGTCAATAAAGAGTGTAACGCCGGCTAAGGGTCTTACGATAATTTCCAAGCTGCGAACCTCCCTTCATGAAAATATGGAGAAACTGCTGATGATTTGGGTGACAGAAAAGCAGCTCCGAGGAGATACCTTGACGCAGACCATCATTTGCGAGAAGGCAAGAGCGATCTACGGAGATTTGCTGAAGCAAACCCCGGAAAAAAGGAGATCTTAGGAATGTGGAAGAGAGTTTCACAGTTCGTGGAAAAATAACACCCAGAAAAAGTTGCAACTGGTCGTGCATCTGACCTTTTTAATGACACTTGCCTAACTCATTTCCGGAACATTCTGAGAGGGAGGAAGAAACAAACCTCCTTGGACATGTTTTTTTCTAAACGGCCTACAGGTGAAAGCGAGAAAAATGTAGCGAAAAAGGCAAAGACCAGTGAGGATATTTAATTTATTTCTTTACATTCTCTTTTTTGTTATTGTGCAATAAATATTTGATATTTATAAATACGTTTTTATTATTCAAAACCACGTAACAAAAATAACTGGGGTGACATTTTGGAGGTTAGAACGGATTAATGGTAGTTCAATTGTTTTGTATGGGGAAATTTGCTTCGAGATACGAGTAATTTAAGATACGAGCAAGGTTGCGGAACGAATTAAATTCGTATGTCGAGGTACCACTGTATATGAATAAAGTGTAATACTAAGTTAAAAGTCAAATATTTGAACTGTATTCTACTGGGAGATAATTGTTCCCTTTTCAGACAGTTAATTCCTTCTACCTTTCTTAATCCCATTTGAAATAAGAATTTATTTTAAGTATTAAAGGATAGCTAACTTTTGAATATGAATTAGATTTTCAAATTAATGCTTGTTTGATGATTATCACATAAATTGATTAGTAACTTACAATTATTTCGACAATTGTGAGACTTTAATTAATACTTTGAAGTACGCGACTGAGATATGAGACAGTGGACCGCGATACACAACATATTCGATTTGTAAGTAATAGTGATGCGGACTACTATGCGATACAAATTTTAAAATAACATCTTACGACATAACTTTTAAAATACCATGATAAAAATAATTTTAATTACTTTTCAAGTGACAGTAATCATAATGAACTATTTATTTATTAGATGGGGAAATGCATTGCCGCCGTCACTCCCCCGACGCTGATGTGCGTTGGCTCGACCGACGGCGGGTATACCCACTAACATTCCATGGGTGCCTTTTTCCGCCTAGGTGCCCGGGTCACGGTATGTAGCATTAGCCGAATGTAATGAAGTCCTGCGGTTTTGCCATAGCGCTAAAGTAAATTCCTCTTCATAAATAGCGTAAACAGATATTTAAAGACTCATTGCATCGGCTGTCTTACTGTAGTAGATATACATGGGCGACGGTAACCACTACCATCAAGTGGAACCGTCTGCCAGTTTTCCTACAAGCCAACATTTAAAAAGATAATGCGCTATTTGACTTCTTTCACTAGTACCTACTTCTAACATCTCTTATCTATCTGCCGTTTAAAATAATTGTTTTTTCTGATACATTTTTTGGAATTACTTAAGCATGTTTGACAAAAAAAAAGATAAATGATTTTATTTTATTGTTATTTTATTTGGGGAGCTAACAGCTATCATTAATAATAACTAAAAGTAAGATAGATTTAGAGAAGCTATTAATAAGCCTCCACAGATAACAGTAAAATTAAAAGGGGAAAAAAAAAGAAAATTATACAAAGAAACAATAATAAAAATGTGCACAGATATAAGGTACTATTTAACCTGATAAATCCGAGTTTTAATAGAACTTGACCAACTTTGCGCTAAACAATGCTACACTATTAGTAAATAAGTCTAAGTCTATATCATCCAACTTACTTAACTTATTAAATTCGTTTGCTGTTCTGATACAGAACGAATTACGATGGTAAGCAGTGCGCGTCAATGGTGTGTGTAATAATTTCCTAGGGCGAACATTAGTAGGGGGAACATACAAATGTAGTTTCTCAATGAGATTTGCACAATCAATTTTGGATTGCGCAATTTTAACTAAAAAAGTAAATCACCAATTTTTCTTCTAGTTTTGAGAGGTCAAAGGTGAAAGGTAAAATACATAGTTCAACGTAACTTTTCTATGGTAATTTAAATTTGAAATTAATAAACCTTGTGAATTTTTTTGAATACTTTCTAATCTTGTGGAATGTATTTCGTAATGTGGATTCCAAATTTGACTAGCGTATTCGAGGTGACTGTGAATTTTAGAATAAGCCCTTCCAAATATGCCCAATATGTCCAAAGCGAATATGTCGGATGTCGCGGTCACCTTTCTTTCGTGTCTCACTAGTGTCTCGGTCACGCTACTTCAGTCTACCTTAAATATCTTTACCTGATCCTCAGCAGTCTTGACCCTCAACATCTCGTTCTGATACAACCACAAGTTGTCCAATTTGTCAGTGGGATCATGGCCGTATATTTCGAAGGCATCGATAATCATTGCTAATGTCAAGTTCTCGTTCGGTTCCAGACAACATGGATGGTTGCGGACGTTGTATGGTGTCTAGTTAAATTGGGTAAATCATACACGTTACAATCTTGGTATATAAAAATGAATGTTTGTGTGTATGTCCTTTAGAGGATCGTAAACTATACATCCGATTTTGATGAAATTTTGTGTGTGTGTGTGTGTTTGAGTGGGTCCCGGGATGATTTACAGCCACAATTGGAACCGGTAGGTGGCGCTGAGATCGGGTTCTAGAATCCTCCTAATCACCGGGAGCGATTTTGTTTTTGTGTGTTTGAGTGGATTCCCAGATGGTTTGAATTCGCAATTAGAACCGGTAGGTGGCGCTGAGATCGGGTTCTAGAATCCTCTTGATCACCTAGACCGATTTTTGTTTTTGTGTCATGGAACAAAGTTTTTTAGGAATTCAGAAAATAGGCGGTACGTAGTTCGCCGGGTCAGCTAGTATATTATAAAAAAATGACATAGTAATATCTACCAGCGAAACTTTGTTAGCGTCGTTGCCATGACGACGACGTATTTGTAGTGCATAATAATGGCGACGCGAAGGAAAGCGACCGCAGCAGCATGTGCTTGTCTAAATTCGTCAACCTCACGAAAAGGATGCGATTTAGCGAGATAAAAAAATATCCGTGCAGGAACGGAGAAAGAATACAATTGCCTGCAGCCGGGCGGCCGTATGAGGCGACAAAACAACCCACAGCCAGGTGGTAAGATATTTACCCCGTCTGTGTGTTGTATGTATGTTGTGGTTGTTCCAGCATTAGTGGCCAGTTTCCATTCTCCCTTTGGAGAGCGACAGCACATGTCCATAGGCGATGTTAACCGCTTTGCATCAGGTGGGCCGTCTGCCTGTCTGCTTAACTAATGCAATAAAGAAGTAATTTTGTTTTATTTTAAAGTACTAATGCCTTATGCTATGGCTAACATTGGTCTTAATTTTAAAACTTACGGTTGTCTGTAGCCAGAGCAGCCATAATGCAAGCAACACGCATGCGCGTATGCGACCGTACATTTTGCTGGCATGGCTCGCAGCAAAGTAAACTGCTAATGATTTCACTAATAAATTGGCAATTAGTGCAAGGTGGCTTATCGTGCGCTTATACTTGAATTGTGGGTTCGCCTTGAACAAATCTTTAAGAAGGTACTATTAGTGAATGAGGAATCAGCTCGTCTTGAAAGTCTAAGAAGTGATAGAACTTTGATCACAACATAGTTCTGTACTTCAAGAAAAGAGCCTGATACAAACAAAAAAAATGAGGTACTTACCTAAAATATTTGTTAGCTACTTTCTTGACTTTCTTGCCACTTTTAAGTGGTGTACATAGAATAAGAAGTGGACTTAATTTAAAACTATTTAAGATAATAGATTTATTTTTAAGTACAGTACGAGCTTCATAAAATTTTCTCCAGTACCAATATAATATATAACAGACCATAAATGTCCCACTGCTGGGACACACACACTATAGGGGAACGTGGACAGGTTTCACATATCGGTTATCTCAATGTGCAGGTTGCAACATGGTGTTTTCCTTCACCGTTGATAGAACGTGGTAATTGGAACAACATGCACATTAGGACTGAAAACTGCCAAGGGGTGCATGAGTTCCGGCCAGAATCGAACCCACGCCTTCTGAGCTTGAGGATGCGTGTGCTAGTCTCGCGCCACCGCGAGAAAGAATACAATTTCCTGCGGTCGAGCGACCTGTCGTAAAAGTGACAAAACAACCCACAGCCAGGTGGTAGGGCATTTTCCCGACTGGATGGCTACCACCCCTGGTCTAAAGCATGTCGCCATAACAACCTTGAGTTTTGTTCCAGCATTAGTGACCCAGTTCCAGTCTCTCTTAAGGGAGTAGCACCTTTGGTGTTGCAAATGTCCATAGGCGATGGTAACCGGTTTCTATCAAGTGGACTGCCTACCTATCTGCTGCAATAAAAAAATAAGCTTCATTTTTTCTATGTGGAAAATTTAGAAAAATAAGTAAAACAAAATCGAATAACATTTTATATTATTTAAAATACACACCTAGAACTGTTCATTTCATCACAATACATGTATTTAATTTATATTATGTAGGTATATATATTTATACAACATTATTGCACTTGAATACGCCGCTAAATACATCTTACTTAATTTCTCATACAAGCATGGAATATTGATTCGAAATAAAACGTTTAGCTTTAAAACAGCCAAGCGTTTTGTTTGTAATATTGGAAGCCCATTTCTTATAGATTACAAAGATATATTTTAATAATCGATATTTTTTTAAATTGTCAAATATACGTAGTCTCACGTCATGATAATCACTTATCCCTTTCACATGTGTATACTATTATTGGATTATGTAAATGATTGCAATAGGAGTTCCGGTGGCCTAATTTCCCAAAATATCATCCCTCCCATCGTAGCCCCAATCCCATGCACTCTATGGTGTCATTTATGCCTGGAGATTGTAACTTTAATAAACGACCACGTGTTGTAAAAAGGAACGCATTGTTTTGCCAACCTGTCAATGTCAAAAAAGGAAGTCTTCTACAGCAAAATGGCGCCCAAAATGTAAAATTGTAAAATGTATCACACATTGGGGAGGTAGGTAGAGGACCCGTAACGCTGGTAGTACGGTCCCGTTAGTGATATGGAAAATAATTTTCTAATCAATTGGCTTACGCTTGATCCCAGTAGAAAGGATAGGCCGAAGAAATGCTGATTAGAGGTCATACAGGATTATATGTATTTACCCGCTTGTTTTATAAAATACTAGCGGTGCGGCAGACGTTGTCCTGCTTCGCAAAAATAAAAATCTAGGACCCGATCCCAGCGCCACCTACCGGTTCTAATTGCGAATCAAAACCACCCGGGAACCCACTCAAACACACAAAAACAAAATCACCAAAATCGGTCCAGGTCATTAGGAGGATTCTAACCTGATCTCAGCGCCACCTACCGGTTCCAACGGGATAAAAAGTATTCCATATCCGTCTCCTGGTTCTAAGCTACCTCCCCACCAGTTTTCAGCCAAATCGGTACAGCCTTTCTTGAGTTATAAAATATAGTGTAACTAGCACGACTTTCTTTTATAAATATAAATTAAGATAACTTAAAATATATCTTTGTTCCCTATGTTTTTAAGTATAATATAATGGATCCAACATATAGGGTAGTCCAGACTGATAATTTGTACGAGCGCAAAATAACCTGTTTTCATAATATTTAAAAAAATAGTATTATACATTATGTAACTTAATATATTTTCTATATATTGTCTTATAAATAAATACTCTTATAATTATTATTATAACAAAATCCAATGATCTCCATTTCATTAAATATGTCATATTAAATTAAGGACTAAAATATTCCTTGATCAAAACAAAATTTTGACAACTTTAAGTTAAAACAAACTGTTAACTCCAAATATCCAAGGAATAAATGTACATAATTATGAAGATATTTCAATATAGTAGATATATATAAAACTTACATAAATAGAAATTTAATATCGTAATATTTTGAATTTTTAGAAAATAAACCAAATAATGCTTAGCTAGCGGTAATTGAACATAGCAAAATGTTTCCATATCAAAAATGTTATACATAGTCTGGACATCCTGTACCCACTCTTTCATAATAACTAATCTAATAACATGTATATTTTAGTACATTCTACAATATAATCAACAACAGATATAATAGTGATTGGAAGACTTGTTATACACAGTTTATACAGTCCACTTCATATTTCATGGCGCATCTAAAGGTTTTTTATTTTATCTTAAGGTTTATCAACCGCTTAATAACTCATTTGTGTATTGTCATTTGCGATCTCATCATCTCTTGCTGATCGCATTCTGAAAGCTTAACAAGCTCTTGCTCATGAATTATAGCTGCAGAAAGCTGCGCCATAACTGAAAATCCGAAGATAGCGCACCCGTCTATTGCTAACTAACAGCAACCATAGAGTATGTCGCGGACTATATTTTTTTTAAATAATTGAATTATTTTCTTTAAACCTAAAATACTGAACTGCTTTTGTCACACATTGTCATATTACTTTAACAATATATTAGAGTAATATTTCGAGATACATATTGTTTTATATCTTGCAATATTAGTCTCTACAGAGATATCTGACGCTAAACGAATTTTGGCATTGTATTTTAGATATACAATCAAAACATTTTAATATAAATTCTAACGGTCTTATTTATAGAGATAGTAAATATAAGAATTTTGAATTTAAGAACCATAAAGAAGCGTTCAAACATACCTTAACTCTCTATGAATAAGACCGTAAGTTTGTTTATGTTTATATATAAAATAATTTTGGAAGACTTCGTTGTCAAGTAACATTAATCATGTTACTGGAAGACTTGGATTATTACAATATACAATTACTTATTTACGATCTAAATTCTTTCTATACTCAAAGGATACATTTTAAACTATATCATGTAACAGGAAACAAATGTTTTAATTTTACATTATAATTAACACCTCAGTTTTGAATTCACGAAAGCTTAAACCTAACAAAATATATATTGGAACGGGATTATCATACTAGCTCCACTGCTAATGCATTACAATACTGCCATATCACTTGTCGCAAAAACTCAATGATATGATTATAAATCAATGCAAGTCTAAAAATAGTTCAACAATTATTGTCTAAAATCTATAAATTCAATCATTTAAAATGGCAACCCAATTTTGAAGGCTTTTATGAGGGCTGAACCAGAGTCATACATTCCGATAACTCCGAATAAAACTCCCAAACACATTATGAAATAGTCGTACGCAATCGTTGTATTCTCCAGTTGGTTACCTTTCAATTTCAGGTGAAAATATGCTGGCCAAATGAAACTGAGCATAGTTCCCGTGAACGACCCAATAAAACCCATCAGAATTGCGAAATGCGGAATAAAGATTGCCATTAAAATCGTGAACATGATCACACCGAGCCTCCAAGCGAGACCCCAAACCTTAAGCTCGCCGTCTAACGCATAAATGACAGGGAAGAAAGTTCTAGGCTTGCCTCTAAATAGAGCGCGTTCTAGAAGATCACATGCGGCGTAGTATGGTAATGGATAACTAAGAACAGCTTTGATCACAAGGAAGAAGTTCACAAGACCTTTAAAGCCAGCAGAGCGTAGATTGTTCGTGATAACTTGTTGAGTGTCATTTTGAAAAGTTAAAAAACATAAATAACCAAAAATGGATTTAAATGCAGCAGCTGCGATATGAGACCAATTTAACATCCATTCAAATCTAGATCTATCTTCCATATTTCCTTCTAGGGTAGGTAGGAAAATTTGCGAAGTATAAGAGAAAACAATAACACCTAAACTGATGGGGAAGTTTTCGAAATCCAAGCTCCACTTTACTTTAGACCAACCCCAGTCTCCGATGTTAAGAATGCAATAACCAAGGACAATTGCGTTGATGATCAAATGACTCATAGTGCACCAAAACGATAACATACTGACACTTTTGAGGGATTTCAAAAACGCAAGAGGCAGCAAAAATATTCCTGTCAGCATCATCCAAGAACGTGTATCAATTGAACCATCTGGAAAAGTACCGATCATTAAATCACCACAAACAACAACATACAGTATACAAGTCATAAGGAGTTCAATAATTTGTGCCATATTTACGACTCTTGCACCGTATTTTCTCCCAAAACACTCTTTAGCGATACTGACGTAGGAATCGCGTACTCTTACTCTTTGGCCTGAGACAGGATCGTCTTCGTAGAGGCATTCGACGAGGATCTTCCCAGTGTAGCAGCAAATGTGGGCAATTCCAATCATTGCGGCAATTGCCCAGTAGCCTCCTTGAAGCACAGCAAATGGGAGTGATACTACGAACATGCCCTGTAAAGGTAAAATTTATAATCACTTTAGTAGATTAGAGACAATAACTCAATCCTAACCAATCGTATATAGTATTATATTTACCTGAATAGCATTGGTGACATTCCAAGCTGCTTGAAACTCGTTTATTTTAGCACCAGATTTGCCTCCACCCTCTTCAAAACCGCCTTCTTCAGATGATGCGTAGAAGTCTACGCTTTGCATACTCTGGGTTCTAAAAATATTAGTATTTTAGTATCTACAGAGAGTATTCTAATATTGAAATTTAGAAATTTTAAATTCTTGATACCTCGGTGCTCCATCTTGTTGCGGGTAAGTGTTCTGGTAGCTGGTAAATGAATCTTCAGCTTGCAGTTGACCACTTAGAAATGGGTTCGTTGGATTTGTAGATTGATATGTTGGGGACGTAGTTTCGTTCATAGTTGATAGTTCGCAACTTTCTCCCATATTATCTGCAATTTTAAGAAGTAATAGATATTTTCAGCTGTTGTTATCCCCCCGGTAACATGAACTCTGTCTGCAGGACACTTGCCAGAATTGTAGCGCTGCTTCAGTCGTTTTGTTACAACCATGACTTAGGATGACTGAAGGACCACTACGATGGTTTATGGTCTGACAGTCGCTGCACCCAAATTAAGTACCTCACTGTCAGTTTCTGATCAATGAGGTTTGAACAAAGCATTTCCACCTCGCAAAAACGTCAGATGAATAGGTACTTTTGTGGACGGATTGTATTTCAACAGCACTTACCCAGGTTGGCGAATCTGACATTCTGTGGCGGCCTCGGGGGAGGGGCTGGCTTTTCAGGCATCTGTTGCCTGACCGTCTGCATAGCGACGTCCAACACATTTTTCACTGGTGGTATCTTAAATCGATTTAAATTAAACATATTGATATTTTTATGATTTATTTATTAGAATCTCTTTTTATTATTGTCACTGCTAAACTACTTTTTTTTTAATGTATTAGTATATATATTACTTAAATTGACTTTTAAAAACTGGAAGACGTAGGTATAATATGCTTTACATTAATTTTAATTTCAGTTTTCTTAACGTTATATTTATTTTATACTAAAATGGAAGACTTCTTTACGCAACACTATATTTAAAATTACATTATTATTTTTAACAATAATCAGATTTATGTGCGGCCATTTTTTTTTCTTTACACGAAAAATTGCAATAATTTTATTTGCATCGTTTTAACGATTTGATTTTAGAATTTTATACTTTATTAACTTCTTTTTTAATATATGTGTATTTTTTACAGTTTTTGATATAATTTTCTATGGTTTTTGATCATTTTTATTTGTTCTTGTACAATGACCGCGCTTGGTATACGTATGACGGGGTAGTTTCGCCCCTTCGACGCAAAGGGGATGCGCGGCACCCCGATCGATATAACCCGCTACGAGAAACGTTCTACAGGATTTTGGCTTCAATAAAGGTTAAAGTAATAACGTTTTAGCTCATTACTTTATGAACTTTAACCCCTATATACCCCTTTTTATTAAAAAATGAAATGTAACTTGTGTTATAACGTGCAATAAAGGATTTTATTAGACAAAAGGTTTTTCATAGTAATGCAAAAAAATGTTAAGCTAATTCGTTTGCTTAATTCAATTATATTGAAACTTCTTAATAGGCAATAATGACTATGAACCTATAGCTAAGTATAAGGCCCGGTTTCCACCAAAGCAGAAAGGAGAGAAGACGAGAGGAGATGTGCTGCAAAGCTGGCAGGTTATTTTCACCGAAGCGGAGAGGAGAAGTGCAGCGGAGAGTAGATATCAGCTGTGTGTAGACTCGCACACGCCTTCGGGTGGGCGAGGTGCGGGCTGAAGACAGGGCCACCCGGCCACCCGACTACACACGTCTCCACTCTTATGCTACACTTGCTCGATCAACAGAAAAATAAGACATCTCCTCTCGTCTCCGCTCGATCTATTTCCACCGAAGCTAAGCGGAGAAGAGATGTGGAAATAACGAAACCGGATTGGTTATTTAAAACTCATCTCCTCTCGTCTCCTCTCCTCTCTGCTTTGGTGGAAACCAGGCCTTAGCATCCCAGAAAAAGGCCCAGCTTCCATGGGTCATGGTCCAAATATGCAATTAATAACTAAAATATAGTATATGCAAGCCTTTTTTGCCACTTCTTCTTTGGCACGCAATTCTCGAAAGTTGGAAGTCCCTAATGTTTTACAACCCATTTGAATCATATTTTCAATTTGCTGATAGCACTCATTAGGTTTATATGAATGACGATTTTGCAAATCTAAGCTCACTTAGCTCTTGAAAAGCATCGTACATTTTTGTATGAGGCGACGCGGTAACTGTTCAGGAAAGATAGGTTAGATTTGGTATTTGGATAATTTTGACCTATTAAAAAAATCGTAAATATTGTATTTGTATAGGTTACCAAAATTGTTTTTTTTATTTTTAAATAATATCATTTTATTCGATTTTTATGGCGAATTTTCGATATTTTCAAATTTTTTTAAGTGCCCTTACGTGCCCCCACAAAAAACCCTGGGTATATGTATCCTATAAATACAATTTTAGAACCTCTCTTTTTAATAAATAATCATAATTTCAGTAAAAGCTTGCTATTTACAAAATAAATATTTAGTAACTCAAGATCATTTTTAGATTTTTTCCTGTCCTTCTATCGGAAAGTTTATTCCGAATAGACTTTTAAACAATTTAATGGTTTTATTTAAAATTTTAGTGGTTGAAATATAAATTTTATTTTAATTATTTCCAACATCAAAAGTAAAGTAATTTATTTTGTGTATACAGGTTCGAATATGATGTCCATAATGATAAAAAATTAGGTATCACTGTATCCTGACATATGTAGCTTACAAAATAATATAATTTAAAACTAATAATGTTAATTTAATACTAGATTAATATACAATTTATAGTAATAATGCTTATTATTAATTATGATTCCTCATGTCACAAAATCAGACTCCTGTATCAGAATTTGGTTCAAAAAGATACTCATGTATTGTGTAATATGCTTGTACATATTGTACATTTTGATATCCTGTGAAGATTCAGAAGATTTGAATATAAAATCCAAATCAAGCATGCAGGAAGCATCGAGAAAAAATACTGAAAACAAAATTAAACATTCAATGAACGGAAGTCAACACATACGTTTTTCTGAATTATTACCGTGAATGCTACCAAAAAGGTCATAAAGGTTTTTATTTCTGTAACAAATTAATTGATTGTTAAGACTTCGGTGGTTTATGTTGACGAATGTACCGACCCCCTTAGTCGTAAAAATGTGGCAGTCTGACCCAATGTATTTATTGTTGTTTTTATCAAATCTCTTCGATTATACGGTAAATGTTATTAATTCATCAATAACCTATTTAACCTGTAATGGAGTTTTTATTCTCTTCAAAGATTTGCCGTGAGATTCTTAATGCAGTTCAAACTAATATTATAGATGCGAAAATAACTGTTATGTTGTCTATTTGCCTGCTATGCTTTCATTGAAAAATTACGAAACCATTTTTACAAAAAATCTTGTAGTATAAGTGCAGTCTCTCTTTTGGGATAAAATTAAAGAAAGTTTTCTGGGGCTAATAGCGCCTAAATAAAAATTAATACATTGTAAGCTGTGTGAATGCATGCTTTCTGAAGGAACTAGGGTCAGTTACCAGGGTTTGATCCGCATGCAAAATCTCTTTATACTGCGTATTTATTATCATCTTATTCCTTGTCGTATTTGTCTTATCCTCTTTTTACTACTACGTACTTATCATCTTATTCCTTATCGTATTCGTCTTATACTCTTTTTATGATCACCTTATTCGTTGTCGCATTCGTTTTATTCTATTTTTAATACTTACTTATCATCTTATTCGTTGTCATGTTCGTCTTATCCTCTTGTTACTACTACGTACTTATCATCTTATTCCTTATCGTATTCGTCTTATCCTCTTGTTACTACTACGTACTTATCATCTTATTCCTTATCGTATTCGTCTTATACTCTTTTTATGATTACCTTATTCGTTGTCGCATTCGTTTTATTCTATTTTTAATACTTACTTATCATCTTATTCGTTGTCATGTTCGTCTTATCCTCTTGTTACTACTACGTACTTATCATCTTATTCCTTATCGTATTCGTCTTATCCTCTTGTTACTACTACGTACTTATCATCTTATTCCTTATCGTATTCGTCTTATACTCTTTTTATGATCACCTTATCCGTTGTCGTATTTGTTTTCTTGTCTTTTACTACATACGTATCGTTATGTCAAAGCTCACGTTGCGATTGTCAACCATACAAAGGTGCTTTTATCTTTTTCTATAGTTTACATAATATGAATTTGACGACAGTGTTCTCTTGTCGTAATCAGCTATATTGCGCGCCAGGATGCAACAATCAGCCAGCCTTTTTCCAGTAACAAAAAATAATTTAACAAAATAATGTATTTTTTTCTTTAAACATATAAGTCAATATGTTTGCGATTCATTATGTTTTCGGCGTTCGAGTTGAGGTGATGTTAAGTAATTTTCAAAACTAGCAGATTATGAATGTTGTGTAAAAACAAGGTGGTCGCTTTGGGCCGCTAGTCTCTGCCCCCGGGTGGCACACACCCCTTGCACCCCCAGGTAAAGACGGCCTTGCCCGTAAGCGTGCCAAATGACCTAGTATACTGTTACGAGTTGCGGGACTCAAATTATAATACCATTGGAATTATTATAGAGTTTATTAGAACTAAACAAACACGTATAACACAAGTAGAAATATAACCGAGCACAACAAATCCAAACGTAATGCAGAAGGTCGTAATTCAATAAAACTCGCAAACTCCGTCACTAATAGATTCCCGCATGTACACACGTCAAGCCCGTATCGTAATCGACGCTTGACTGCCCTCCTGCCTGAATCAGGCCATCGTTTTACTGCACAAATGCATTATGCCTGCCCGGCAAGGTAGACCGAATTTCCTAGAATCAGCTTGTACTTCATAATCCGTAACACCTGGCTAATGATAACAGCCGCTAGTGCCCGTAAACGGTTACGGTTCTCAAGAAACGTATGCCAATAAATAAGGAAACAAAAGAAGATGATCATAAAAGAATTACAATTAGTTAAAATGCTGACGGGTAATAAATGTGCTTCTTCAAATCTGTACGTGGAATTTGTCTTTGTCGGCGCCTAGGTTGTAACAATACTATCCATTCTCCTGAAAAGAGGAGACTTGATCCCAGCGGGACGTATATGGGCTGAAGTTATAGAATACTTGTAATATTCTAGCACGCATACATAGTAGCTAATCATCCATGTTGCCAAGAGCCCAACGAGAATCTGACTCTATCCATGGTCATAGATGCTTACGAGATATACGGCCATGATCCAACTGATAAGCTGGACCACTTGGCCCATTATCAGATAGAGATGATGAAGATCAAGAGAGCGCCTGATCAGGTAAGACCACTACAACTTCTTAATAAAGAATACGATGCAGTTTTTCTTGACGGTGTGAAAGATTATAAAAATATTGTTACAGTTAGGTTGGGTGCTTAGAGATACAGTCTAGTACTATGCAAATTAGGAGTTGAACGAATCAGCATTGCTATACAGCGTGGCAATGCAGCCTGCCTTCTGGGCACGCTTTTCTCTGGCAGCGATTTGTTACATACATACATATTTTAAGTATAATATAATTTCTTTTATATATATAACACATTACTTGTACAACATAAGTACTATGATTAATCTAGGGTGCATGTTTACTAGGGACGGAAAGCATGAAAGTGACATCGAAAAAAGAGTAATTGCAGGTAATAAGGTGAATGGAGCGCTAAGCTCTTTTATGAAAAGCCAAAGTGTCTGTAAAGGCACGTTTAGCTGTCCATCAAGGGGTGTTTGTGCCAACACTAATGGACGGCAGTGAAAGTTGGGTGTGGCAGAAGAAGCATGAAAGTAGAATAAATGCAGTTGAAATGAGAGCTGTAAGAAGTATATGCGAGGTAAGCATGATTGATATGATGCGGAATAGTGTAATAAGAGAACGTTGTGGATTGAAAGAAGATGCAATAACAAAAGTTGAAAAAAGAATGTTAAGGTGGTTTGGGCATGTAGAGAGGATGGATGAAACTAGAATCACAAAACAAGTGTATGACAGTATTGTGAATGGTAGAGTTGGTACCGGTAGACCATGACGTACACACCATGATCAAATAACAGAAGTGTTAAAACGAGGTCAGGTAAAAAGCATATCAAATAAACGTGCATGTATGAAGAGGTTAATGAAAGTAGATGAAGCGAAAGTTGTTTGTCAGGATTGTCGCAAGTGGAGATCTATAGTCTCTGCCTACCCCCATGGAAAAAAGGCGTGATAATATGTATGTATGTGTGTATGTAAGTAAGTAATAAGTAAGTAATTCATGTATTTTAAAGAGGTAAATTGGTGAGTTCGGATGTTTGAAGTATTCTCCGGTACTACTGATTAGATTTTGAAAATTCTTTCACCGGAGGTAAATGGCTCATTGTTACAATAAATTCTAAAATGATTTATATCCACATTATCTAATATATAAAATTCTCGTGTCACAGTTTTCGTTGCCATACTCTCCGAAACGGCTTGAGCGATTTTGATGAAATTTTTTGTGCTTATCCGGTATCTATGAGAATCGGCCAACATCTATTTTTCATCCCCCTAAATGTTAGGGGTAGTCCACTCCTAAATTTTTTATTTTATTTTTTAGACAAAATTTTTAAATTCTATTTTTTTATGATACAACATACAAAAATACATACAACCCTAGATTTTCAACCCTCTACGATCAACCCCTATTTTTTACCGGGCAGGACGACGTCTGCCGGGACAGCTAGTTTTCATATAAAAGTGCAGGTGTTAAAATACCATACTATCAACATACTATCTTACTTTTAAAGTATACGTATCATGCTTAAAATAATTTTGATAACTCTTTGAACAATAATGAATACACTATTTTACTCATACAAGTTATGAGGCTATAAATTGCTATTCTCGTGCAAAATTCATGAAGTTATAGCATTTTGTAAGGTGATAGTGTCTTAATTGTCTTCACTCTCAACTACCCTATTGAATAAAATTTTCTCAAGTTTTCGCGACTAGTATACAACCCGCAAAAATAACTTGAGACTTCGCTCAGATGACGTAAGCGCGAGGTACTGACGCGTGGATGGCGAGAGCGGTAAGAAGGCGAGAGTCGGGAGGGAAGCGCGCATTTCGCTCAGGTCTCGAGTTAACTCTTGCGGATAATACATAATACAAATACGTTTTAACGGTTTTAAGCGCGGCAATCACGGATACTGAAAAGTGGCCGAAACGTCGGAATAATAAAAATCAAATAAATTACCGCGCTTAAAAGCATTAAAACGTAGTTTTATTATAGCGTATACCCTATTGAATTTTAATGAAAAGGGTGGTCTTATCACTAATGTGTGAATAAGTAAACTCTTCCAGATTTATCATCTATAACTTCGAAGTTATATTTTTTTTAATTTCAGTACATAATAAATGAACACGTGCACATAGCAACTGATCATCTAGGAAGATTTGTCAATGTACACATAAAAGAGCTTAAGGTTAGTTAACCATATTTATCATAATTTTAGTAATATAAGTATACTAGGATCTACAAACATTCATCTATAAAGTTTTTCAGTTTTCTCATTACTGCAGATCCACCCTGATAATTCATGCTACACCTTTGCCAAGACCTTGATTTATTTATTTTTTCTTAGATACTTCTAATAGCTTTAGAAGACGCCATAGACAATATGTTGACTATGTACGACAACCATAATTCAATCAAAACTGAAAGGGTGGCCACATACAACGCAGCAGCCGGTGGAGCTGTCCCCTCTGAATTTTATCTTAGTCAAGGTAGGTAATGATTGTAATAGAATAAACTATACCCTAGGGTAAACAAGGACATAGCTCGCAAAATTAGCAAGTTGAAGTTGCATTGGGTTGGTCATGTCTGTCGCAGGACCGATGGCCAATGGAGCAGACGAGTCCTGGAGTGAGAACTACGTCTCGACAAACGTATTGTCGGACGCTCTCCAGCCCAATGGACTGACGGCTTGCGGAAGGTCGTCGGTAGGCGCTGGAGAGGAAGACGGAGGACCGGGATGAGTGGCGCTGACTTAGGGAAGTTTACATCACTGCTGGACGTTGATTCGCTGACGACGAGAACCTATACCATCATTAACATTCCACCCAATGATTGGCACATGCAATAATATTATTAATAGTATGACAAAAAAAAACAAAAAGATTTCCTAATGTTTTGCATACTGTTACGAGTTACGAGACATGAATTAAAATGTCTGGAATTATTATAGAATTACAAATATAACCGGGTCGGGTACAAATATAACCGAACACAATAAATCCAAACGTAAAGCAGAGAGTCGCAATTCAATAAAACGCGCAAAGTTCGTCACTTATTAGATTCCCGATTGTAGTATACACGTCTGGCTTTGATCTTGGTTCTCGCTTGACTGCCCCTTCCTCAATCAGCTCATCGTTTTATACTGCACAATGCAATGGGCCCGTATCGTAGTCGACTTAATCCGCCACACCTGGCTAATGGCTCGGCGGGCAATAAATGTGCTTTTACAAATCTGTACGTGGAATTTGTCTTTGTCAGCGCCTAAGTTGTAACAATACAATAATAGGGACCGATACATGTACTGGGAGGCCAACAATGAAATAGTTTCCCTTGCATTAAATAATAAACATAAATCCGTTTTCCTCTATCCTATCATTTTTATCCCATTCAATCTATTCAACTCTACTATCATACATGAACACTATCCTATCACAGTGGCTGACAAAGCGATGGCACCGCTTCTGGTGTTAGAAACGTCCATAGGCGGTGGTAGCCTCTTTCTACTAATTGGGCCGTCGGTCTGATTGCCAAATACAGGCAATAAATAAATCAATTACAGATAACAAAACGCATTGTATATTCCCAAGATATTAAACGCTTATAATTGAAGTTTAAATAATAGTTTTGTTCATAATTATAACAATGTTTTCTGGAGCAATATATTGAAATTAATATTTTCAGAGTTCTATTGCGGTAAGAATGTCTACATATTCGTGTCAGAGTTGTACAGTGACATCTATAACATGGGGAAAGGTCCAGCGCCATATTGCAAGGGCCGTGGTTTCCACTTCATAGGCTTTGTCCACTTTATGGACGAAAACCGATACTACCTTGAAGAGGATCCTAATGTCGTGTTTCAGATGGACAATTACGTTCACGGCTTGGAATGTCATCTGGGTATTTGTATATTTAGGTAAGGTCATATAAGAAGAATAAAAACATAAATGAAGGTATATGTAATTAAAACCTATAGTAGTTTATTTTTTGTTTTTATTATTAGTTGATTTTGATTGTATTAGTTTTATTTTAGTTTACTACGCTACCAAATATTGTTTAACTTTTCTATTAGTCTCCTTGGACCTTGGGTTACCTGGAAGAGATCTCTATCAGCGATAAAGCCGCCCATTGTTCTAATGCAAAAGTATCAAGTAATTAATATGGACGATAGTCTAAATTAATTAACTAGGTTTAAGTTGGAGGTGAACAATAAAGCGAGCAAAACCAATTTATAAATCGAGGTGCAGAATGCGAAGGTCAGACAAGTGTCGTTAGCCAACCGTTGCAAACTGTAGGTCGTAGGCCTCTCCAATTTTACAGCACATACCCAGGGTATCATCTGCTCACGTTATCTAGCCCCAAGTGACCTACGTAAGTCGTCGATCCAGGCAGCGGACTGTATACGGACTAGTATTTCAATTTCCAATGTCATCCATTAGAATCCTATCTGAATCATTACATTCAGATAGGAAGTCAGGATAAAATTATGAAATTATTGTTTTGTCATTGTACACTCGAAACATGGACGTTACGAGAGTAAAAAAATCAAATTAATCAAATATCTGGAAGTAGGTGAAAATGTTGTTGAAAGATATATAATACTTACAGAAGCTAATAGTAACGTATTAATTTAAAAAACTGGCTAGTCCTCGAGATATGAAAGGTTCCGTATACATGAAAAATGTCCACAAATTTCGTCATTTGGCTACAGAATCATAAAAAATAAAATAAACTTAATACCCAAAAACAACAATGGATATTATTTAAAAAAAACCCTCTTATGAATTTTCACTTCAATGAAGTTTTACGGGTTTGAAAGTTAATATCTCCTCACATATTGACTTAATTAAACAATCATTAACTAATTATGAATCATGAGGTCTCTTATTACATACATACGTACATAACTTCACGCCAGGTCCCTTGCGGGGTAGGCACGAACAACAGAGCGCCATTTAGGCTTATTCTGACACACCTCACTTGCTTCTGTGACATTCATACATCGTCTCTTATTACGACGTAATTATTAATGAAAACTTTATGGGCACTCAACATTCTTGAGAAAAAAGAGGATATGGAACGCGTTCTCGCATCCGCGACATTCTCAAGAAGTTTTCATGATAATGTAATGCGCCCATTAGCGTGTTCATCTCTTTTACGGAATCCTCGGTTATGCTTTATTACTAAGCTACTACTATTTTTAGGTTCCCTTTCAAAAAGAACCTTCAGCATATACGCGACGTGTCAACGATGCCAAAAGCAATAGTGAAATGTGGCACAGAGATGTATAAGCTCCCACCTTTAACTGCAGCATCATGTATCATCACCTCCGGCACCTTCATCCTCGACTTCAACATCCAGGGGATTCGGTTTAGGCATTTTGATTATTTGCTGGTAATTATGCCTTTGATAGCGTTCTACGAACAATACGTCTAGGCTCATATTATATGAGCCTAGATGTATTGTTTCATTGCTGGTACCCAGTGGCGGATTTGCAGTCTTGGCCGCCCTTGGCCCCAGGCCATATGGTAAGTACCAGCCACCCCTTTATCAGCACCCATCATATTGAGTACATAATGAATTTACTTGAATGAAATAATTACGTCACATTACATCATCTATATTTAATTTATAAAAAGTACAAAAGTGATTTAGGAAGATTAATGTTATACGATGCGGTGCAGTGCGGCCCACCATAATGTGCGCGAGCCTTTAAAATATTTACGTACTTTGAGTTATTTCTTGGTATCATCAGTGATTTTTTTGTCACGATTGGCCGGCCGCCCCTAATATCTGGCCGCCCTAGACCCGGGCCTCCTGGGACTTGGGGCAAATCCGCCACTGCTGGTACCTACAGAGTGTCAGCCTCTCAAGGGTACCTTAACCTAACTAAGATTGGTGGCTTTTATATATCAATTATCTTGATGTGCAGGTTTCCTCCAGATGTTTTTTAACTAAGTCTATGTTGCTACTACTTTCCCTGAACAATTCTTAGCGACGATTTGCCTAAAATTTGGCATACACTTAGGTAGTCTCAATATAAGTATAGGATACCTACTTTTGTGCCAAAAATTTAATAGTGGATGGATCGGAATTTTCCGTAGGCGAATATAGCCCACATAGAAATTTAATGCAATATAATCTGCGTGAATGTTTGTTCACAAAATATGAGTGTTAACAAGTATGAAATCCATTTGTCTCCGAAAATGGGATAGAGTCCGTTTGATACGGGTCGAATATTTCTGCGGACGAAGCTGCAGGGAACACCCTGGTATGTTGTAGAAGTTAAGATGATGATGTTCGAACAATGCGTTCCATTTAAATCAAGTGCAACAGTATATTCGAATGGCTAATTTAGGCCTTAGCCTGTTCTAAACGCCGTAGGCGTCCAGCGTGGCGCTATACGCAAGCGACGAATGCGTATTATGAAAATACACTATATTGGTCTCTTTGAGACGCCTGACGCAGCTATATAACGCCTTACGCCGCGTCCACTGTCATTCTCGAGCATTCCAGCGTATAGACGTGGCGCTTTTAACAGCATAGAGTGCATAGAACGATTCCAGAATGACTATCTGTATAACGTCAATCCGACACCGAAAGCGGAATCAAACATTGATTGATGCTCGATGCCACATTCAGTGTCTCCAATAAACCAAGGCCTCATGATGGTGGGGATCATCTTTACAACTTCTTGTTGGTTGCAGATTCTTCCAAATGGTCACACGTTTTATACGAAAGAGAAGTTCTCTCCGCTGGTTTGCGACCATCATGTTTGCGAATGGAATAATACTAATTTCTATGGCGGTAAGTGAGAACTTCATGCATATCATTAATGAGGCCTATGCACCTGTAACTGCCTTTTACTGAGGCAGAATGAATTTAGTGTCGATAAATCGTATCAGAACTTACAGGTGTAAGGCCGGGTTAACAGTAGTTAAATAATTATTATCGCAGATGTTATCTATAATCTAGAAAATATTGATACAACCTGAATGCCGACAAAAGACAGATTCACTCCTGCATTTTATTACCTTTTTGGCATTTGGACTTCTTTTGTTTGTACTTTGTGTTTAAAATTTGTAATTAGAAAAGCAGCCCATTGTGTATTGTAATGCTTTATGGTAGTCATTAGCCAGGTGTGATTCTAAGAAATTTAGTTTACGCGGCCGAAACACATATTGGGTTTGTGCAGTATAAAGCAATGCCCCAATGGAGAGATTGGCAGTCATGCGATAACCACAAGCGAGGCAAGACGTCTGTTCATGCGGTAATCTATATAGTGACGTACTTTGCGCGTGTTATTGAATCGTGCATTACGTTTGTACTGGTTATATTCAGTTATATTTGTACCTGAGTTATACGTGTTTGTATAGTTCTAATACATTGTATAGTAATTCCAATGACATTTTAATTCGAGTCTTGTAACTCGTAACAATATAATAAATCAATGAGTCAAGTTTGTACAGGGAATTTTCAAAAAGTAACATTCAGGGTAGGGTAGCAGCAAATTCTGAAAACACACGTGATACTATTAGTAATGAAATCTTTATGGGCACTCTACATTCTTGGGAAAAAAGATAATGTGAACAGGTTCTCGCGTCCTCGCGACGTTTGCAAGAAGTTTTCATGAAAATGTAGAGCGCACTTTAGCGTGTTCATCCATTTACAGGACCGTTTATAATCCCGGGTGATCCTGGAACTGGTCTGTCCCCCATCCCGCCGTTCATCGAACAGACGACCGAAGCGTATACCGGGCCCACTGAATCTCCAACAGAATCTTTCTCTAATCTAACGTGTAAGTATAATCTACCTATATAATGGATGAAAATCATAAGTAGTCCCAATTAATTAATGACGGCGTCTGTTGAGCGGGCTGAGTATTTGCCGGCCTACCTCACTGCAAAGCAGAGGCTCCGGGTTCGCTTCCTGCTATTGTAAATTTCGGAAACGAAGTTTCTACCGTTACCGTAGTCTGGGTGTCTGGTATCCGCCCCAGAATAGTCCGTTCTATATTACCCATAACACAAGCGTAACTTGCATAATTTAATATACAGTATGTTTGTCTGCTCGTTATAATAAACTCATAAATTTTGCGAAATTAAAAAGGGCTAATTAGGACTTTCAAATTATGACTATTTTATGTTTTTTAAATATAAGTTTGATTAAAAGATACAAAAATAAAAATAATTCTTTATTTTTTTATTGTTTATCAGATACTTTGGACGGTTGCTGGTTCATGTTCCCACCTAACTACGGTTCTATCGCCGGTATTAGTTATCTAGACCCATTGAACATCAACGAAAATAGATTTAGTTGTCAAGCTACTGGCAATAAGGTAGGTAACATATTTCGTTGAGAAAGTTTATTGCTAAAGCTATTTCAGTACGGATGCGAATTATTATTTATATATAGTAGGGGAGGCCATGAGGGGATTTTGGGATTTACTCGAGCGTGGCAAACATAAGGGGAGAAACCTTGTACCTTATTGTGTACCCCACCATGTGAACCCTTCATATAGGGTTCTGCGTTTAGTAAAAAAAGACAGTGTGCGTCACGGAACGCCCGACTGAAGTGATAACTTAAACTAATCTAATGCGAGAGAAAGGGAAGCCAGACATACTGGCGCCGTAACACGTTACGTAACGAATCGTTACCCTCCCATAGGAAGTTATCACTTCAAAAATCGATCGTTAAAAAACTCAAGCGCGTCAATTAAAGACAAGATGAATTAATTACATTATTAATATCTGACGCGCTTGAGTCTTTTTGCGCGACTCTTTTTTTTACATTTTTGATAACCTCTACACCAGTGGTTCCCAAAGTGGGCGATAACGCCCCCTTGTGGGCGCTGCATGCCTAAAAGGGGGCGGTAAGTGACCCAGAAAAAAATGAGCATTGGCAGGTGTAGCCCATAAGAGTTAACTTGAGACCTCAGCGCCGTTGTGTACTACCTACTGCGCTTAGGTCTCAAGTTAACTCTTGCGGGCTATAGTAAAATTCTCGTTTAGAATGAATGTTTAATCTCCGCTAATGTAGCTCTCAATAATCAATTGATTTAATTTGACGTTTTTCTAACCATTTTTCTTTTTAGCATCTAATCTTCACAATCCAAAAGATCCCCGCGACGCTCGAGTAACTTCACATTTAGCCTCTTGGGCTCCCCTACTAATGTAACTAGCGGTACCGCCATACTTTGTCCTGCCCTAAAAAATATATCTAGAACCCCAATTCCGGCGCCACCGACCAGTTCAAATTGTGAATCTAAACCATCCGGGGGACCCGCCATGGCTAACGACCTTGTTATTGTTATATTATTGTGATTATATTCCAGGGGCTGTATTGGTACCCGCAATGGATGGGTGCGCCTCCCCACCATCCGTACCCGCAGTCCGGAGACACACCCGGTGACATACCCCACGTAGTGCCAGCCTTTTATCCGCACCAAATGCCAGCGCCCAATCCCATGCCCCTACCAATCCCAAATCCACCCAATGCTTAGTAAAACTATTGAAAATCGCAGTGTTTATATTTTATTATCCCAGCGTTACACCCACTTTGCTTTTTTTTAAGAACCCATAGACATATTCGATGAGTTGTCGCGGGCCACACTATTCATTTCTTTAAATATTTTTACAATCTTTTATTTAACTTGCAATGGATGACCTATGTATGTATGTAAGTTCGAGTGAAATCTACCAACTTCCCAGTTTCCGATTGAGCTGAAATTTTACACATATGTATATCGCGTGACAATGCAATAATATGGTAACATGCAGCTGATCTGATGATGGAGTCGGAAGGTGGCCATAGGAACTCCTGTACTAAACAAGATAGACTCGTCGTGTTTGGGCTCGTATACTTATATCGCGTGACAGTGCAATAATATGATACCACGGAGCTGATCTGATGATGGAGTCGGAAGGTGGCCATAGGAACTCCTGTACTAAACAAGAAATACCCGTCATGTTTGAGCTCGTTTTACTTGTCTTGCCTAGCACTCTGCTGCTACATGATATCCAGGATCTCAAAAGCTTGTATTTAAAAAACCTTTTTAAAAAGCTTATTTACTTCTTGAGTACCTACACAGCAGATTACCTCATGACTAATCTAATAGAAAAAGGTTTACGTCGCCTATGGATTTTTGCAATTAGGGCCCCTCCAAAAATTAGGTCATACGTTAAGGGGGTCGATGAAATGTGACATTGTGTGACAAGGAATTGGAGAAATCCTACATTTCGTGACATCACAATTCAAAATCAAATATCAAACTTTAAAACACGAAATCAACTAGTAACCGATAGACACATACTCGTATCAAGTAAGGCCAAAACATGGGTTACCGATTTGGAAAACCGAAAAAAAGCAAGCAAAATAACTGAACAAGACAAGGCTGTGTTACAATTAAAACAACAAAGGGATAAGTTAAAGCAATGTCAGAAAAACTAGAATTAAATCTTGAGAGAGATAGGCAATTAGCAAAGAAGTCAACGATATAATCTAAAAATATGTCCAACTCTATCTTTAACTACTGTTTTAATTTAATATCATAATAGGGAGGACAGTCTGACCCAGCTATGAAAAGGATGGGGAGTGATCAAAAAATTATAAAATTCGTGTGAAGTGATTTGCGAATGGCCCTTTATTCCGAAATATAAAATAAAAAGCAATTATAACTATTGTTACATTTTGATTAAATACTTTTTAATACACAGCATAACAATAGTGTCGATATATGAAGAAAAACTCGATAAAAAACAGCAAACATTATAAATGATCAATATTCTCCATTAAAATCATTCTTTAATAATATTAACCCTTCAAGACGGAACCACCACAAATTGTCTCGCGAGTGTCACACACGGCACATTGGGAAGCACCACAAATTTGTGGTCAAATGCAGATAATTGAAACGTGCAGACGAAAACATCAGCTTTCTCCCTCTAACTACATAGAATTTGTATCAGAGTAAAAGAGACGATATAATTCTCTTGGTTTTGGCGCGGCTATTTTGATGGCAGCGGGCAGCTTTGGACAAAAATAATATTAACTTTGTACACTCAAAAGGGTTATGAATTCCAATTGGCCAGTCCACTAAATATAACTCTCCAAAAATCGACTCTCGACTTTACTACCACGGGGCAAAACAAAGAACGCCGGTGTACCTGCTCTTAATTCAAAATACTTCAAAACCAACAGATCTGCCAATTTTTTAGAAGGATCAATAACATGGGGCATTTTATCGCGACCTTCGTAATACACATTGACTGTCGAGCAACTGTATTTATCTTCTTTATCCCATGGAGCTGGAAACAGTTGCTCTAGCTGGTTCAGTAATGGAACATTCTCTGGACAGTCTTTAACAAAATCTGTCATTTGGTATTCTGGATATAGAAATAACACAGGCCACTTTAATATGCCTTCTTCTATATGTACTATTGCATCCTGAGCTCCAGGTAAACTAGGCTCTAGCTTAGACAAGTCTATGTCATCCTCATCTTCACAATTACTTATCTTAATGCCTCTATCTATAATAGCTCTAATGACTGCTTCCTTTTGTTCAGCATTTTTAGCATCTTGACTTAACTTTTTACGTTCATCCCTCTCTTGTAACATCAACTTCTTCTTTGCTGTATTAAGTAATTCTGTGACTTCTTTATCTTTTGATGTTTCTATTAGAATTTCACTATGTTTGATACATGTGTCGAAATGTTTAATTTCAAACGCAGCTTTTGCAGCTCTCAGTCTTGCTTTTTTATGTTCAGGGTTGAATTTTAATGCTTTTTCACTATCATATAGAGCAGATCTGTAGTTATGTAAGAAGAAATGTGATGCTGCTCTATTGTTGTATAAGCTTGCATTTATTTCAGCACTGTCACATCTTTGCTTGATACCCTCTGTATACCTGCAAGAGAAAATGTTAAATTTAGAAATCTTCTTTATTTTCTAATCTCTTTACTTTTATATCTATCCATTCTTATATATCCTACAGGGTTGAAGGAGGAAATTAAAATATCAATTCCAATTAAATATCTATTTAGGAACAAATGTCCCTTACAATAAGATGGTGGGGTAATGGCGCGATGTATTCCCACAAAATCTATCAGTCAATAAAAATCACCAATCATGTTTAAAAATAAAAGCATCATCTTTCAATTGCATAATAATAAGGGATGGGCCGAATGTGGTTTGAACCGAATACGAACTTCGTCCGAACATTCGGTTAAAACAAAAGATTCGGACATAATTCGGCCAAACTTCGGTTTGATTTCTCCACGTTTTCTCAAGAGCAACACGTCGTGACCTTGTGACGTCGTGACTTGATACCGCCATAAATTTTAAGTATAAGTAGGTGGATAAATGAATAGATTTTTAGACCTTTGATTGAAAAAAAATCACCATTTCATAATTCTAAATTTCATTAAACTAATGTCGTAAAAATCAATTTCAATCAAAATTAAAGTTGTAATTGCTGATGTACATTAGATGTGTTTATATTTTTATTTTATTCAATTTATGTATTATAATTAAGCAGTTGGGCTTCTTAATAATGTTTCGTAGAGGAATAATAAGTTTATTTTATTTTTGTTTTAATTTGTTGTCTATTTAATTAGGCAAAGGTGCAATCAAGAACTAATTTTATTTAGGTAATAGATATGATTTCTATTAACTTCAGTCAAAATAGTGCAAGTAAGTATTTTACTGTTTTCTTGCACGTTTTTTATTCGGCCAAACATCAAAGTTCTCCTCGAGCTGCCCAAATTTGGTCAAACCGAATGTAAAACGAATTTCGACTGATCCCTAATAATATTATAATGATTCCTAAACAAATATATTGTTCTACATATATATTTGTATTGTATTTATCTGCATGTACAGTTGTGTTATGAAAATATTTACCAGTTTTCAAATTATTCAGTTAATTCTACAACCACATGTTACCTTTTCAAACTAAGTCAGAACAGACAGTTCCACAGAACATTATGTTTAACTCTTTGACACAAAGTTTAAGAATGACTTAAATCAATGTTGTTTGATTTTATATCTTATTCAGACATGTAAAACATTTTTATTGGTTTTGATATTTGCGTTAGCATAGTGATATATCCGCTTTGTTTCTTATTGTTAATCTAAGAGCAGACTCTAAGATGAAGAATGACAGATCATTGTCAACATTGAAATTTTCTTTTTTAACATTTCCATCTAATATATAAATTCTCGTGTTGCGGTGTTTGTAGTTAAACTCCTTTGAAATGGTTTGACCGATTCTCATAAAATTTTGTGTGCATATTGGTCTGAGAATCAGACATCTATTTTTCATCCCCCTAAATTTTAAGGGTAACCCACCTCTATTTAATTTTTAGTTTTTTTTTTGATACAATATTAAAAAACACATACAGCTCTCAATTTTCAACCCTCTACAATCAACCCTATTTTTTATTAGTTAAATATCGATTGAAGCTTTTCCGAGCAGGATGACATCTGCCACGACAGCAAGTATTTTATAAATGTAATTTTATTGAAATGTTGGCAGTATTGTTTCTTGTATTCGTGCAAACAAAAGTCGACTTTACGGTGATGAATATTTTCATTCTTCGACTGTAAGTACATTTATATTTTATAAGAATAGATCAAGTTACAGCTTACAGAGCACTCTACAAAATATTCAATCATAAATAAACTCACCCCATAATAGCCAATCTATAATTCTTATGCTTAAAATTAAAGTTCCCATCTTCTTTATAATTTGTAGCCAATTCTAAAGGTGTGTTCTCCTCAGGGTCATACTTGAGTTTGGCCAGACCCTCAGCTAGTGGTGATAGTTCTCCATTGTCTGGTGTAGATTTCATAAAAAATGGATGTTTGTTCATTTCTTCCTGAAATAATAGAGTGGTAACCTTGTTACAGCACATAAATAATCGCCACTCCTAATGAGAACATTCTTGCTATGGGTTGTATCGCTTTTTAACTTTAAGCCCACCCTTTGCACTCAACTAGAATAATACTAGTTCATAAGATTTTGTGTAATTGTAAAATGGTAAATTATGACAGGTAATAAGATCATGTAAATATGATATCTCCATTCAACCAAGATAGAAATTCTGCAATGGATGTATGGTGTCATGAGCATAGATATAGTCAGAAATGAGTACAATATAATTTTTTTAAATATTTTTTTGTTTAAGGAAAATTTATAAAAGCTCAAAAATTTATGTAACAATAGCTCTATATTAATATATTTCCATGAAAATTGCACGAGTTACTGCAGTGCAGTACAAGACTTGTTACAACAGTTTAATGCAGGCCTGAGCAACTTGGTGTCAATTGTGAAGTATGATGGCTCTATGGAGCTCACACACTAGAAAACAAGACTTTATAAATGCAGCACCACTAGAACGCTTAAATAATATGGCTAATCATTTCTGTAGCTGCAGCCAGGTTGTAAACTAAAGAATTTGTAAAGGTTGAACAGAAAAATTTAACAACCTCCCATCGATCCTCAGGCCATCCCTCAGTATACCGCTTTCTTTCCAAGCTATTGATAAAATCATCAAGTTCCTGGTCCAATTTCTGGCACAAAGCAACACGTTCTTCGTCAGTCATTGGTTTCTTCGTATCATTTTGAATTTTATCAGTCATGGTGAAGTAAAAGTTAAATCTTGAGTTACACACAATAAAAGGCAGGTTTTTATTAAACGTTTTATATATACTAAATCAATTAAAAACTAAAGTCAAATTTAAATTTTCAATTAAGTTTGCGGTTCAAATTTTAACACAAATAACCTTAAAAACTAATATAAAACAGCTGGTAGACTAATAAACTTTGACCACTTTGACGTTTAACAGAGCACTTGACAATAATTTATTTTTATATTAAAGCTCTTCGCTATATGTACTATTTATTCATCGGTATGTAATCAGTTTTGATCACGATTTGAAACTTAAAATGAAGACTCCAAGATTGAACTAAACGATATCTTCTACAATAATTAAATGGATATAAATTATATATGACAGATGAATAATTTAAATTAAAATACAAGTATAACTCGTAGTCACGTTTTAATATAAATCCCCAGAGTGCCATTTAGTAATATACTCGCATTTCCTAGATTCACGCTTTTTGAAGTATTCAGGAAAATGAGCTTTCTCTAAGGGATGCCAATAGTCCAAAATCCAATCGGGTGGCTGAACCACACGCTGGTAAGCAACTCCGCCGGCTAGTCCAATCGATCTTGCAACTGGAACACAATTATTTATTCATTGTTTATCAATAATAGTTTATTCTTAGAAAGGAAAAGTTTTCCGAATGATACATAAAACGTAATGATTTATCATACTCCAAAAAATATGTCAAGTGATGTTGTGTTAAGCATAAAATTATTGCCTGATACTGAGGTGTAAGTAAGTAATAAGTAAACAGGCAGTGACCACAGTCATCAGACGCCCCTGCGCAAACAAGAAGTGCTACCACCGGCCGCACCTGTGCCGAGAGTCCCTACAAAATTTATAAAAATAGCAGCTGCAAGTGAATAGTAATAAGCTACTGCACAGTACTATATAAACTTAAATTAGTCGTGGTAGCTTAAAGGCTAGGGCACTTCTCCCAAACTCGGAGAGTGCGAGTTCGAATCCTGTCCGAAGCGCATCCACCTGTTAGGCAGTTTTCTAATCTAATACGCATATTGTTATACCACGTGCTGACAACGGTGAATGAAAATATCGTGATGTTTCATCACGATGTATGCACATCGAAATTGTTGAGGTTAGATGGGACGACCAAAGGTAATTAATAAGAGCGGAGTACTTTTAAAATGGTTTTATTTATTCTGAAAAATCACACTTTACATGTTAGCAGGGAACCACTACCAGAACACAAGACAATATTGACGGAACAGCAAGCTTAACAACAGACAAAACTAAGTAAAGCAATAGACAAGCTCTAGTGCTGTGCCATTGTTTCTCCAAAAGAGATAACCGATGTGTCAACCTGCCATGGCACCATGGACAAGCATGGCGGGTATACTAGCCGTTCCCCAATAGTAGGAGTCTCGAGCTCAGCAGTCGGACGTTTATAGGCTGGTATCCACTCAAAACCGTACCGTAACCTTTTGCAACTATTTTTATTCTCTTCCCCCTTATTCATTTTCTTTGTATTCATGATAAATGACTTACATTTCGCAGGTGGCAGTGGATTTTGTTTCCTAAATAACTCATACTCTCCTAACCAGAGAAGCCTTCGTTGCTCTTTTGGATCACAAACGCAGGCATTCTTGTCAAAGTCATTCCGTAACTGAACTTGGTGATAGCGAACAACAAACCTGTAGAAAAATAAGATTTGATGTCTCCAGACAGTCGCGGTATACTATTGGTTGTATACCCGTTGTAAGCCTTTCCAAGTTTACGCCTCATATTCCGTTTCTCTACTTTCTTCAGCTCTTACTTAGAATTTCACTCAAGACTTTATACGAAATGTGTTAAGGTTATAGGCCTTAGAATTGAAAAATATTAATATTATAATCAAGTTTATTTCGACAAACATTTAGAACAGACATTTTTAATAATAAGAAGACAGTGTGACCAATCTAAAATAATATAACCTTTTATTTTTATTTTTTATGCATTTGAGTACTACCACATAATGTATTTCTCCAACACTTGCCCTTACTCAAATGTATACAAAAAACAATAAAATATTCAAGTTACAAAACAAAATCTAATTTAGTTAATATTCAATTTTTTAACAAATTTTTCATGTTTGATCCTACCTAAAGGTTTAGTGAAAATGTCCGCCATAATTTCTTCTGTTGGTTGATATCTGAGGGATATTAATTTTTCATTAAAAGCATCTATAATAAAATGATGTCGAACATCTATGTGCTTAGTGCGTCTATGGTTTTGTTGATTTTCCACAATTTTATGTGTGCTCAAATTATCATTATAAACAATTATTTCTGGAAGCTTAAAACTAAAAACATCTAAAAAGAAATTAATCAAATATTTACTTTCTTTAACAGCTTCTGCTAAACTGTAATACTCAGCTTCTGTGCTTGAATAGGCAACTGTATGTTGCTTACGTGCTTCCCAATTAACTAAACAATTAGAATACATAACAGAAAAACCACTGTATGATCTGCGATCTATTGGATCATTTGCCCAATCAGCATCAGCAAAAATTTCTATTTTAATATCACTTTTCTTGTAAATTAAGCCCTGATATATTGTGCCTGCTAAGTACCTAAGTACTCTTTTTGCTGCTTGCCAATGTGTTTCATTGTAACAATTGTTATACTGTCCTAGTTTACTACAAGCAAAAGCTATGTCAGGTCTGCTACAAACACATAAATACATTAAACCTCCTATTAATTCTTGATAAGGATACTTTGTATCACATGATTCTGCCTTTGTTAAATTTAAATTTACTTCCATGGGTGTAGCAGAGGGTTTACATTGCAACATCCCATATTTATCTAATAACTCTTTTATGTATTCTGGTTGAGATAATTTAATAACACCATTATCTTTATCTCTTTCTACTTTTATACCAAGACAATTTTTTACTTCTCCTAATTCTTTAATATCAAATTCTGTTTTTAATTTTGCAATTAGTTGTAGTTTCTCTATGCTATTTTCACTGAAGATAAAAAAATCATCTACATATAGAGCTATAATTATAAATTTACTGTCAGATTGTTTTACATAAATACAGTTCTCACATTTTGACCTTGTGAAGCCAATTGAAGTTAATACTTCATCTACCTTTTTATTCCAAGACCTACTGGCTTGTTTCAAACCATATATACCCTTTTTTAACAAACAAACTTTATTTTCTGCTTTACATTCATACCCAATTGGTTGTTCCATATAAATTGTTTCCTCTAATTCACCAAAAATCAGTACTAACATCAATGTGATCTATTTCCATATCACGTTGAACAGCAATAGCAAAAAGTAATCTTAAAGTAGAATGTCGTACTACAGGTGCAAATGTGCTAGTGTAATCAATACCATATTGTTGACTAAACCCTCGAGCAACTAATCTTGCCTTGAATCTTTCAAAATTACCAGAAGCATCTTTCTTTTGTTTAAACACCCATTTACATTTAATTACATTTTTATTTTTAGGTCGTTCTACTAAATCCCATACATTTTTACTAATTAAAGACTCATATTCATTATCCATCGCATTCTTCCATTCTCTATGATACCTAGAAGACATAGCTTCCTCATATGATTTAGGTTCAGTAGTTAACATGACTATATGATCATTGTCATTAGTCACAATATAATCTTTCATCCAAACAGGACGAGAACGCAAGCGGCCTAATCTATTAGTATCTCTATTATGTTCTAAATTACTACTTTCAGAATCAACATTATTATTATCAATACAAGAACTTTCTTCATTTGTCTCATTACAACATTGATTAGAGTTTTGATTATTATTTACATTATCACTGTCTACAATGTTAGTATCTTGTTCTGATTGTCTGTAAACATCTTGCCCTGATGAAATACAATCTAACTGTGAAGTAGTTGAATTATTAATTATATTATTATTCTGAACAATTAAAGGATTTAAAATGTTGTCATTTTCAGCATTGCTTGACATACCAGAAACATTTTCCAAAAATATAACATTCCTTGCTTTAATAAATTTACCAGGTTCTAAAGGATCACCCAATCTATAACCTTTAGAATGCTCACAATACCCAAGCATTATATATGCTTTTGATTTAAAATCTAACTTATTACGGTACACATCTGGGATTAACGCATATGCTTTGCATCCAAAAACCTTTAAATGACTCAAGTCAACTTTTGATCCAGACCAGATCTCTTCGGGTAAAGTATTTTTCAAAGATGCTGTAGGGCAAACATTCTTTAAATATACAGCAGTTAAGACAGCTTCCCCCCAGTATCGCTGGTCTAACCCAGAATCATGTAACATACTACGAACCTTTTCCATAATAGTACGATTTAACCGTTCTGCAACCCCATTTTGTTGGGGTGAATATGGGATTGTTGTTTCATGAATTATACCATTTTTAATAAAAAACATTTCTAAAGATTTGTTGCAATATTCCAAACCATTATCTGTCCTAACTCTCTTAATCTTTAAACCTGTCTGATTTTCAACCAAGTTTTTAAATTGGAGGAATTTTTCAAGAATTTCTGTTTGATTTTTACTATACAGAAAATACACAAATGTTTTTCTAGAAAAATCATCAGTTAAAGTTAAAATATATTTCTTATTTCCCCAACTCGGTACTGGCATAGGCCCACAAAGATCAGAATGTATTAATTCTAGTTTTTGGGAAGTATATCTAGATCTACCATTAGGGAAGGATACAATTTTTTGCTTGCCCTCAATGCATGGAATGCATGGTAACAATGAAGCTTCCTTAAAATTGACACCTTTAGCAAGGCCATCCCGGAGTAAAACTAAACCTTTATAACTAAGATGTCCTAGTCTCTTATGCCATAATTCAATACAATTACCAGTAAGCCTATTTTCACCATTTGGAATGGACTGATTTTCATAATTATTTCCAGAACAAGCATACTCAGATGAAAACTGTTGCTGATTGAGCTTATACAGACCATTGACATTAGATGCTGAAAAAATAGGATTTGCATTAACAATAACATCTTCTTTAGCAAAAGCTTTACAACCTTTGTTGTCAAAAATTAAGACATATCCTTTTTGAGTAATCTTATTAACAGATAACAAATTAGCGGCAATGCCTGGTACATAGGATACATCACATACAGTTTTTTCAACATTATTATTTAGAAACACTTTCACATTACCAATACCATTACTATACAAGTTTTGATTATTGGCAACTTTAACTGTTTTGCTAGAACAATTAGAAAAATTTACCAACCAGTCCTTATGCATGGTCATATGTGTACTACAGCCAGAATCCACTAACCATTCATTTGGCTCACAAACACCTTCCATTAGGCATGTAGACATTGCTACAGTCGGCTGAACAGTGTTGTCACAATGGTATCCATGTTTATTATTATCAACCTTTGGTTTTAACATGGGGCATTTTGGCCTAATATGACCTTCTTGGTGACAATGATGACACATGATTTTTCTTTTAGACTTTGATATCATAGCAACCCCTATGTTTTGCTGCTCTTGTTTCCTAAAATCACCTTGTTTCAATCGGTTAATGATTATGTCCGAAGAAAGTTTACACTGTGAACCTTCAATTGCCAAAATCAATGGATCATATTCTTCAGGCAATCCAATTAATAACACTTCAGCTAACTCTTCATCTTCAACAGTACAGCCTATATCACGTAATTGTTGTACAATATCTATTATGTGGGCTATATAGCTTTCCATTGATGAATGATTAGTAAGAGTGCTTTTATATAAATCTCTTTTCAGTGCCAATCGTCGGCTAATGCCTTGATTTTCAAACGCATTTAATATGTTTCGCCAGGCTTTTTTGGCCGTGGTGGCATTTTTTACATAAGGATAAACATTAGTATGAACATTTAAACAAATTTTTGCAAGTGCACGCACGTCCTCATCAGAAGTATATTTATCCGTTGATATACAATGCCATAAGCCAACATCGATCAAAAACATCTTCATTTGAAACTTCCAGTTGGCATAGTTATTATTGCCTTCTAATTTTTGAATCAAATGTAAACTCTGAGGAAAAACTTTGTTTTCCGCCATATTGTGTACATCTACATTAACATCGCCGCCAGAGCTCGAATTTGAGGAATGTGGGTCTTTGTCCATTATTAACAATTAAATTGTATTTACTTACAACTTCAACGTAGTGGAAACACTTCTGGGCCCATAACCTGTTAAGGTTATAGGCCTTAGAATTGAAAAATATTAATATTATAATCAAGTTTATTTCGACAAACATTTAGAATTAGAACAGACATTTTTAATAATAAGAAGACAGTGTGACCAATCTAAAATAATATAACCTTTTATTTTTGTTTTTTATGCATTTGTGTACTACCACATAATGTATTTCTCCAACAAAATGCTTTCGAAATCAAAACTGCAAACTGCAAGTCTCGCTTACGCTGGTACGGCCATGTTTTACGCAGACCGGGTAATTACGTGGGGAACTAATATCTAGCCATGTCGCCTCCGCCAGGTCCCGGTCGAAGGGAAGGCCCAAGAAATGTTGGCTTGATGTCGTGAAGGATGACATAGAATGGTCTCAAAACGGGGGATGCTGAAGACCGCGCGAAGTGGAGTAGAAAAAGTAGGAAAGCGGTCCCTGGGCGTCGGAGTGAACGCTCCGAACGCAACAGGGATTTAACGCTCGGATGATGATGATGATGCTTTCGAAATCAAAAGTTTACCTTGCGACGTGATAGGCTTCAAGTTGTCGCATAGCTTTCTTATAAAGTGTACAAACTTTTTGCGAATGGGTTCTTAACTCAGGAGCAAATGGCATGATTCAAAATAATTATTAGGGATTATTTATAAATCAATTATTTGTAAAATTTTCTGTGATGACTATGATCTTTTCAATAGTATTGACATTTAAAGCTTTCTAATTTCAAAGTCCATAAATGAAAAATATAAGCAGCCTTCATGGACTTAATAAAATAAAGAAGGACAAACCTAATAAAGTTCCTCGTATCTATAACACACCCTAAATTTATTACATAAAACATCCAAACCATATTATTATAAAAAGTTAATTTATTTATTTGTATTTTCGGCGCTTTACTATTTTTACCTCTATTTTCTAAAGTTGCGAAACTACTTTATTGTGTTATAAATTTTCTTATAGTCACCACAGAGTTACAATGTTGCCGACCCTGGCGATGAGGTCCGTTCGGGGATATCGTACGGCATCATGGATGGCGGTGACACCCTTGATGAGAGATCCACCCTGGGAACTCCAGGCGGACGTACTTGACAAGGTTCGATGCTTTCGACAGGATGCCAGAGTTAGTCTTACTGCCAGGCAGAGATTGAGGCTATCAGGGCGCGGGAAACCGTCACCATGATCCAAACCTGGCAGAGATATTTAGAATCTCTTGGGGCTGGCATTGATATAGTGGAGGCGGTCGCACAGAAACGGACTCTTACCTGTAGAATGACGCATATACTTACCGGACACGGGTGCTTCGATAAGTATCTGCATCAGTTTGTGGCGTGTCTGCCTTGCCCTCAGTGCCCCGAGTGCGGCGCGCTATACACTGGGTTTCACACGCTGGTTGAATGCGCTGCCTGGCAACCTCAGAGGTTCGAGCTAGAGGCCATCATAGGGCCGATCGATTAGCTGGGGGGACTGGTTGCGGCCATGCTCCACTGCGACGATCACCAGTCAGCGATTTCTTCCTTTTGGGATGCACTAATGTCCTGCAAGGAAGCCACTGAGAGAGTAAGGAAGAAAGCTGGGCACGTGGTCCTCGGACGCCGTCGTCAGACTGGACTCCAGAAACACAGGTATGCGCAAAATCTCCTCCCACGATTCCATCGCAGGTATCCGGGAATTGTGGGGATGCGACGGGTCCAGCCTCTGTTGGTGAAGTGGGTCACTCTGCGTCCCGGGGTGATCCAAGCTTGTTGCGCGGTTGAACAATGGATGTAGCTTCGCTCGTCATCTCATATTCTTCCACACAGCACCGGGTATGGGGCGCAGGCTTCGGTTTAGCGGAGTAGTTGGTTCCACCCAGAGTCTTCGCACACGCTGCAGGGTGCTTATCCCCGCGGTCCGGTTCCACCCATAAAGTCGAGAGGGACTCAATATGGTACGATATATATTCGCTTTGTGCATCAAAAAAAACAGAGTTACAAGACGTTAAAGAAATGATAGGCTGTATGGACTACTTCCTTTGCCTACCTTTGTTGCAAATTTGAAAAACAATAACAACAAGAAATGACTTTGACATTAACAATAACAATGTGACAATTGTGTAATCGTAGGCCGTAGCATTATGAAAATTTCATTTTGCAATTCAAAATTTTAAGTTTTATGAGTTTATAGCCTAAGTAACTTACAAGAAATATTGTGATGAGAACTTTTTATTTATATTTATAATTCAATAGTAGTTTTAGATCTTTTACTTTAGCATCTTTGCCTAATAATGTCTTAAGCTCATTCAAATGTTTAAACCGGTACATGGATGCTTTGAAACTTTGTGTGTAAATATTCACTATAAAAAGTACAATAATGTCTGACGCCTGGGAAGAGATCCAAGCTGTGAAAAGCAAACGTAATAGTTTGAGAGAGAAACTCGAGAAACGTAAAAAAGAACGCCAAAATATTTTGAGTGCTAGCTTGATTACAGAAAAGTCTGAAGGTTCTCCTAGTAGTGGGAAAAATGCTGCAGTTAAAAATGAAGGTGATTTTCCTTTTATCATTAAGCTTACGAAATTTGCCTTACTAAGAAATAAACCCAAGACAAGTTCTGTTGAACTAGGCAAGCCATGATCATCATTCATCTTTTATGCTATCCTCTTAACATAATATATGAACCTAATCCTAATCCACAATCCCTTCCAATAATATATTAATGTGACAACAAGTGTTTCCTTTCCATACTTGGATATACCACTTTTTAAAACGTACACATTTAGCAATGTAAATTAGTATAGGTCATTTTTATTCATCAACTCATATTTTACATTTGCGACAGGGGTTAGTCTTAGTAAACAATACAATTCAAGTAATGTGGAATGTGCTACACATACAAGTGCACACAGCATGCTTTCTAAATATCTCAAAAACACTAGTATTCCAAAATGCTTTGGCATCAATATTATGTAGCAATGGATAATTACTGAACTATTATTGATCCAGCTTTCACTGAAAGAGTTTATTAATTGATGAATCTAAAATGATGAGAAGAAAGTAACAGGAGATCTATAAATTTAATAAAAAATGAATAGTTTGTTTATTTAAATTGAAATTGGGAATGTAAAGATAGCTTCCAAAAATTTAAGTATAGTGAAAAGTTGTTAGTGTGTGCTATAAGCACACAAAAATTGTGTCTCCAAGAAAAGAAATAAATAAAATTTTGAAAGAAAGCTTTTTTCTTCCAAATACTTTATTACTTTTTTCTTACTTAAAACATGTAACATTTTTCTCAAAAATAGTTGGCAACCCTAAATCTGCCATAACCTCTTCTGCATAAAATAATTTTATAAAAGCAAAAATTCTTAAAATATTCAGCGACATCATCTCAAGAGAAACTAAAACCAATAGTTCCATTGGTATCATTAGAAGTTCGTCTGCTTCAAGTGCTGTCAGACATGCAATTGCAGCTACCAGCCACTGCCAGTGCATTATTGCCAGGACTAGGCGATGTAGATGCTGGAATAGTTGCCAGTTTATTGCAGAAGTTTGCTACACAGAAATTGATTACGTAAGGAAATTTTATGTATTAAAAGAATATTTTTAAGGATGGTCTATAAATAATATAATTAATATTAATTTATTATTATTATTTTTTTTCTCCAAAAATTTGATATCATACACAATACAATGTAGTATGCAAGTTACAATTACATCAATTATAAACAGTGTAGACTTGATCCTGAACTAAAATTAGCCTCTATTTTAAGGATCACATTTAAAAAATTATAAACTGGAATTGGCTAATTTAAAAAAAAGATAAAAATAAATAAGTAATATGAAAGTGATTGTGTAATATTAGTTTGTTTTATACCATCTCGATAATGAACCAACTATAACACCCCCATTTCCTTGAGCTTCCATGGTTACAGTTCTCTATAACCATTTATTCATTCAACAATGATTGGAGGGCACTTCTCACTGCAGTTTTCCTTTGCACTATAACATGAAGTTTTTTAAAAGGGTGTTATAATATTTCTTAGATGTCAGCCACACATTAGCAACACCTTTGGTGTTGTAAATGTCCATAAGCGACAGTTATTGCATTTCAGCAGGTAGGCCGTTTGTCTGCTTCAGGCAATAAAAAAATTATGAAATTCACTCTCATAACTCCAAGATAGCCAATTTTAGCTATATATTATCTTCCTCTACCCTGACAGGCAATATCCAATACCATATACAGTACTAATTTAATTATACTTTGACAGAATAAGAGAAGAACAGAGAGTACAACTGATGCCTTGATTGAGGTTGTGAGTGCTGAGTCGGTGAGATTGGCTGCAGTTCTTGCTGCGCTTATGGAAGAACAATCTCCTAGTAATAAGAGGAAAGGTAAATTACATAAATCACCCACATTTAACTTGTTGATTAATTCAACTGACAAACTGCTAAATGAGAACTACCTTCATTATATAAAATTCTTGATAAGTATAACATATACTTAAACAGTATTAACACAAAATCATATTCTCATATTAAAAATTTGAATGAGTTTCTATGATTACTGAACCTATAATATAAAATTCTAAACATGCTGCGTCTGTATATTGAAGCAATTTAAAAATACATACATACACGACTTCACGCCAGGTCCCTTGCAGGGTAGGCACGAACAACAGAGCGCCATTCAGGCTTACCTCACTTGCTTCTCTGACATTCATAGCTCTTGTCATGCACACTCGTTTGTTCTTAAGGCTCCTGACATCACCTTCACATTTAAAAATAAACTACTGGAATACAATATATAAACAATGGGGAACACAATATAATTTTTTTATATCTTGTCTATTTGATCACGATTCACGTAAAAACTACTGGGCCGATATTGATGCGGTTTTCACAGATCGAGACAAGTTCTTAGTTTTAAAAACTGTGCTACTTTGTATCATGGAAATCCCGCGGGAATTTCAAGTCAAGCGTGAATGAAGTCGACCAAGACTGCGAAAAAATAGGCAGAATTCAAAGATGCGAACACTACCTCTACTCATCACTTTAACTAACTACAATACTTAAATTGCTTATAAATATAAAAATTGTTTACAACTCTAGAACAACTAGTATATGCTGCGCGCAAATGGCGGCGGCGCCCATGTCTATTCCTTAGACAACATATATATAAAAAACATCGAATTTCTAGGTGAAAAAGTAGCAGAAGAGAGTCCAAATACTAAAGTGACAAAGACAGTGACTGACGAGAAGAAGGCAGCCAAAGGTGACACGGATATTATGGTGAGATTACTTTTTGATGAGGAAAACATGGTGAAAGATGAAGAAAGGTCATGTAGAAAGCATGTGAAATAAATGTGCTTATATGAAGAGGTTAACGAAATATTGTGAAGCGAAAGTTGTTCGCAAAGATCGTAGCAAGTCGAGTTTTATATTCTCTGCCTCCTTATTGAAGTGAAACTTCTATATAGAAGGGTCTTACGATTATTCGCTCACGAAAAAGCGTCACAGTCACGTGGTCTAATTCTTACATTTTTAAACTCGTTTAAACAGCCTTGCAGAGATTTGGGTAAGAAAATACTATATATACCAAATATTAACTATTTGGGCAGAGTTTCCCCTTTATTGTCAGCCTTTGGTGTGACTATTCACACCGTACAGTAAGCAATGAACCCCGTCTACCCGCCACAGTCTTTTTATATGAAAATACTACGAAAACTACCCTACAAAATAATAATATTACATCATTGATAAAGATAGCTATTATTTCATAGTGTTGGCAGAATCATATTATTATCTATGACGATTGTCTATGTAATATTAATATACTCTATGGTTCTCATAACTGCTGTGATAAACATCGCGTAACACTCGTGATATCTTTCGAATGGAATATCCAAATTGAATAATTCAATAAGTTATATGAAGGTATTGAAGCAGTCTTGAATATGAAGTAATTTCTTTTTGATAAGGATTAATACCAAGATACAAATAAAGAGCCTTTACTAGGGGCGGCATTTTAATTATTTTTTTTAAATAAAAGAACACTTATTGTGGCATAACCATAATAGTTAGATATATAGTGTCGCGACACTTTTTGTAAATAATGATGTGTTCTACAAAGTCGTAGTACATTACTTTATTCTATCATCAATAGTTTTCGCAGAGCATGCGATTTAATGAAAAAAAAGTCACCTTCGGTATCATTAATGGAGTTTAAGTAAGGATCCCTATTTTTTTTTGTAAATGTAATGTAGCCTATGCCACCCGGGAATAGCGTAGCTTGCCAACAGTGAAAGAATTTTTCAGATCGGTTCAGTAGTTTCGGAGTCTCTTCATCAAAACTGAGCAAACTAAATATTTTTGGTTTATTTTTTTGGAAATAATTTTCTGTTAACATAATTTGAGGGTCGAATGAAGATTGATGACGAAAGATGCGCATTTGGTAATATTCCGTTGTATATGTATAATTTTAGAGTAGACTATGGATGTTTTTTTGGTTCCGGATCGAATTCAGTTTTATTGGAACTCATGAGTCTACCACAGCTTACAAATAAATTTTAGTTACTGTCTACACTTTAACCAATGTGTATGCAATGTATGTATGCGCGACAGTGTACGAATTGTGTAAGCAGAAAATAGCTAAGAATGCAAAGCAAGCAACATTCTACCATTTCCGCTTGTAAATAAAGTTTCTGAATATCGTAAAAGACTCAAGTGGCTTCCTATTCATTTTCGCCGGAATACTCACATTCTCACTCTCCTTTATAACATATTATATACTCCTAATAGTCCCCAGTACCTTAAGGAACCTTTTAAATTCCTTCGCCTATCCACTGCCCACAATTTGCGCCATGATACGTATCGAAAACTCTTGACGCCTGCACACACTTCATCCTATTATGATCATTATTTTACGGTGCAGGCTGTCAAACTTTGGAATATGCTGCCTTTTACTGTCAGAGAGGCCAAATCCTTACCAACATTTAGAAATTTACTCAGAAAACACTATTTGTCCACAAATAGCTATTTCTGATTTACCTAATATAATCATGCTAAGACATTTATTTATTATAATGATTTATGTGTTGTTATTATATATATATGACTATGTATATATGTATGTATTTGTATATTTATTTCTGAAATTAGTTTGAGTATTCTTGTATTGTGTAAAATACAAGAATACTCAAACTAATTTCAAAATAATAATATAATAATAAAAAAATATGATTATATAAAAGCGCCTATCAAATTAATATTTATTGTAAATTCGATTTTTTTATAATCGTAATTATAAGTATTTCAGACACAAATGTTTTTTTTCTTAATGAATTAATATAAATAAATAAAAGAAATATAATGGGCAGTGTTGTAGCTGCAAGCGATTTCTATTAAAGAATATTTGGCTGTACAGGAAAGTGAAAGAAAAAGATAATATATTCATAATATTTAGGTTGCCTGGAAGCGATAAGGCCGCCTGTTGTATTGCCTAGAAAATATTGTAAACATGGTCTGTTTTTGTAATTGTATATTTTGGTGTGCAATAAAGTGTTGTCTATCTATCTAAAGTTCTATATAGACTAATAAATGTCGGAACGGTTCGGAATTATAAGTAGTGTAAAACTGGTACTACCTTACGTTTCCAGTCCTTATTGGCCATGCCATCAAGCAGGGAGAAAGCTGTTAAGAGGGTTGGTGAGGAAATAATGGATCTGCTGAGCAAACCCACCGCCAAGGAGAAATCCTTAGCTGACAAGTTTAAAAGTCAAGGTGGTAAGTCATGAACATTTTTTATTAAAAAAAATTACCTTTTCGTTCCATATGTACACCGATTGCTCTGAGATTTATGATTCAATTTACGTGATTCTTTTTTTTTCGACGAGGAATAGCTTCCAATTGGTCCCCTAAAAATTTGACATAGTTTGGCCCAGTACTTTTCATTTTACGAAAAAAAATTTGTACCCGTTTCTTGGGACCTATAGTTTTTAAGAAGTGCGACACTATTCGTAGGTCCCATACATAGCTAGACACTAAAAAGTAAACTTCGTAAAACTTCGTTTAAAAAAACCGACTTCAAAAACTAAAATGTATAAAATAACTTATTTCTAAAGCTATTATTATTAATATATATTATTTACAACATCTTGAAGTCGCTGCCAAGTAAAACATAAAAATACTATATTTTGAAAATGCTGCCAAGTAAAACATAAAAGTACTATATTTTGAAAATTGCTAAACACCGACTTTAAGGTGTTTTAGATAATATATATTAATAATAATAGCTTTAGAAATAAGTTATTTTGTACATTTTAGTTTTTCAGTTTTTTTTATAAAATTGATTTTTTTATTACTGACACGACACCGCCGCGAATAACCGACACCCTGAAGTTAGCCATAGCTATAGCTAACATCAGGGCGGTGTGCGCGCGCATCGTAAAAATTTCCTCTCATCAAACTCATCATTCCTCCCTAACGCGGAGTTTTTGGCGGGAACTGAAAGGAAACGTTGTGCTGTGCAGTTTTATTTTCTAAAAATGTGTATAATTACTCTAAAATGAACAATAGTTGCAGGATATTGATAGTTTTTGAGTAGAAATTATGTGTTTTTGTGAGAAATATGAACTGTATAGTCAGATGTGATCTTTCGAGTTTTCACAAGAACTCCATTGAATGGCGTCGGTTGTAGCCTGCAATAAACTGCGCTACTATACGAAGACCTATTAATTAACATGTTTCCGACTGAAAGACTTTGATTCTATGGTCATGAATAAATTAAAAGAAAAAACAAAAATTCTTCCCTAACGCGCCAAAAGAAGTGTAACTTCAAAATCCCTATTATCCCTATTAATATTATAAATGCGAAAGTAACTCTGTCTGTCTGTCTGTCTGTCTGTTCCGTTTTCACGTAAAAACTACTGGACCGATTTGGCTGAAACTCAGTATATATATATTTTCGATACCGAGGATGAACATAGGATACTTTTTATCCCGAAAAATGGGATAGTTTCCGGGATAAAATGATATTTGTCTGTTTGTTTGTTATGCTTTTACGGAAAAACTACTTTACCGATTTGGCTGAAATTCGGTACGTATGTAAATTAAATATTGAGGATGGACAAGGGATAATTTTCATTTTGGCCTTTTTGGTCATTTTGGCCTATTTGGTCACTGTTGCCTTTTCGGTCATTTTGGCAATGTCGTTCAGTTTGGCCTCTTTGGTCATTTTGATTATTTTGGCCATTTTGGTCCTTTTTGCCTACTCCGTCATTTTGGCCATGTCGGTCACTGTGGTCTTTTGGTCATTTAGACCATTTTGGCCTTTTTGGTCAAGTTTCGTAATTTATTTTGTTGACAGATAGACGGGGGATGGTATAATTAGAGATATAAAATGAAGTGAATCTTCCGTGGGCAAATACATAAAAAATGTAATATAATATAACCTTTAGCACTTGCTCTATAAACAAAAGACACGCAGTAGAGGTTAACCCGCGGCGCAGCCGCGGGGTAAACTCTAATTAATATTATAAATGCGAAAGTAACTGTCTGTTTGTCTGTCTGTTCCGTTGTCACGTAAAAACTACTGGACCGATTTGGCTGAAACTCAGTATATATATGTTTTCGATACCGAGAATGAACATAGGATACTTTTTATCCCGAAACATGGGATAGTTTCCGGGATAAAAATATACTTGTCTTTCTGTTTGTTATGCTTTTACGCAAGAACTAATGGGCCGATTTGGCTGAAATTCCGTACGTATGTAAATTAAATACTGAGTGTGGACAAGAGGTAATTTTCATTTTGGCCTTTTTGGTCATTTTGGCCTAGTCGCTCATTTTGGCCTATTTGCTCATTTTGGCCTTTTTTGGTCATTTTGGCCTTTTTGATCGTTTTTGCCTATTCGGTCATTTTGGCCTATTTGGTCATTTTGGTCTTTTTGGTCATTTTGGCTTCTTTGGTCATTTTGACCATTTTAATTATTTTGGCCTTTTTGGTCGTTTTTTCTTATTCCGTCATTTTGGCCATGTCGGTCACTTTTATAATTTATTTTGTTCACAGATAGACGGGAATGGTATAATTAGCGATATAAAATGAAGTGAATCTTCCGTGGGCAAATACATAAAAAAATAATATAATAACCTGTAACGCTTGTTTTATAAACAAGAGACACGCACTAGAGGTTAACCCGCGGCGCAGCCGCAGGGTAAACTCTAGTAATAAATAATGTATCTGAAGGTGCCCAAGTAATGGAGTTCTGTCCGCACGGGACGCGGGCCGAGTGCGTCCGCGCGAACAAGCCTAGCGAGGAGGAGGCCCTCGGCCACGTGTACGCGTGCCGGAAGCTGCACTTCAAAAGATCATCCAGAGCCACACGGACGAGTCCCTGGGGGACTGCTCGTTCCTCAACACCTGCTTCCACATGGACAGTTGCAAGTCAGATCTGAATTCGATATTCAAATATTGTAATTATTTTATTTAGGTTTACGGCTTGGCGGCTAGGCCTTTAAGCCAGATCTTAGTTTACAATACAGATTCTTCATTTTCTTAAGCCTATATGTAGCACAGCTGAACTGTGGGTAATCAGCTAGCGCCATTCAACAGAGTTCTTGTGAGAACTCAATAGTTCACATTTCTCACAAAACACGTAATGACTACTCAAAAACTATCAATATTAATAACTATTGTTCATTTTAGAGTAATTTTAAGAATTTAATTTTTAGAAAATACAACTGCACAGCATAACATCTCCTATCAGTTCCCACCAAAACTCCAAATAGTATAAACACCTTCTATGGGCGTGTTCCTTTAGTATCTCACAACGCCCAAATTGCTGCGTCTGCCGTTCCACATGGCGACCAGCATTGTTATTGTTACTCGAATTAAATTATTTAATTTATTATTGGGACTCGAATTAAAATGTCGTTAGAATTATTATAGAATTTATTAAAACTACACAAATACTTATAACACCGATACAAATATAACCGAACACAACAAATCCAAACGTAATGCACAAGGTCATAATTCAATAAAAAGCGTAAAGTCCGTTACTATTAGATTCCCGAATGTATACACGTCATACCCGTATCGTAGTCGTAGCTCAAATGCCTCCTCTCTCCATCAGGCCGTCGTTTTATCGTTCACAAATGCAAATGTGCTCGGCAACGTCGACACGGTTTCCTAGAATTAGCTTGTAACACTTGGCTAATGATGCTAATGAGCGAGTACGATAGGACAATAGGCTGTTCTCCACTAGAAACTTATTCCAATAAATAAGTGAACAAAAGAAGACAATCATAAAAGGATTACAAGTAGTTCAAATGCCGACAAGTAATAAAATGTGCTTTTACAGATATGTACGTGGAATTAATCTTTGTCGGGGCCTAGGTTGTAACATTATTTTCCATTACACAGCGCTCACGACGACAATGTCAAGGCGTGGGTCGAAGTGAGCGGTGACCACAGAGCATTAATTCTCTCTATCGAGTGTCATTGAAAAAAGCGCGATTTACAAATCAACCAATGACGTTTCGTCATTAATGACATCAATGCTCTATAATCCGTTCCAGTTGTGTTTATGATTGTAACGCCCGCAGACGAGTGGAACGGTAAAAATCGCGGTCCTAAGCGTGATCGTTGTAAGTCTTATGTGGAACGTAGCCTAAAAAGTCAGTCCTAAATTCAAATATTTTTAAACACCCACTTCCATATATATAGTTCTTGGAAATTAATGGATGTTAGTCACTCAGAATGACCAGATTGGGAAAAATTATTCCCAAAATTGTTTTTTGGGATACATGCTATACATACATCCTTCATGGGATTTTGGGATAATGCATTTGTCTCGTGATGCAAACACTAATACATATCTTATACATCGCGTTCATTTAGTAGTTCACACCGCCCAAAGTGCACCGTCTGCCGTTCCACAAGGCAACCACTGTCGTTACGGTCAGAGGGAAAACGTTACTAATGACGTTATGATTTTCGCTCGCGCAGCGCTCACAACAACCCATGGCAAGAGGTGGTTCAAATAACCGTTCCACTTGAGTTTACGACTGTGACGCCCGCAAGCAATTGGAATGGGAAAATCGCGGTCAGGAAGGTGGTCGTTGCGAGCTACTAATGGAAGCCGCTGAACTATTGTCACTAGACAATAGTCTAAATGTCATTATAGTATCTGGCATAAATTCACCAAATTGGGCAACATTCCAAATTTGATGACCCTATAGTCACATCTACAAAACATCGTATCTGATTTTGGCTAAGAATACATTACTGTATTAGAGTGCTTAGGTCGATGTGGCTGGTATTGTTTCAGATATGTCCATTACGAAGTGGACAACACAGATCCCAATGCAAATAAATCAACGGACTCGGCACAAAAAGGTTCTCATAATGGTGAGTGTATTCATTACAATAAAAAAACTAGTTTTGGTTTTTTAAATTGTAAATTAACATTTACAATTAAAAACGTAAAAAACGTATGCATCTCGGGAAGCCCGACAGAAGTGATAACTTAAACTAATCTAAGTTGAACTATTTAATATTTAAATTGTTAACTTGAAACAAGCTTAGCTTATTAGTTTAATTTTATGAAAGTGTTAGTGTAATTTTATATTAATAAGATAATGTAAGGAAAGGTTATTTATTAATTAAATCCTTCATTGATTATAAAATATATTTTATTTTTAGTTGCAATTCTTGCACATGTACATTAGACGAAATACGGCTAGTGCTGTTGTTTAGAGTGAGAGAGGGAAGCCAGACAGAGTGGTGCCGTAACGCGTTACGTAACGAAGCGGTTTACCCTCCCATAAGTTATCACTTCAATAGGCGTACACAACATAACATTGCATTGTTCAGCAAAATAAGAAATAGAGGGTAGATGATAGTAAAATCAATTGAAACACCCTTTATTATCTTGCATAACGCCAAAGCCTCGATTTTATATGAGCTTAGACGCATGTGTTTAGAATCAATGATGGACCTAGTTATGCAAAATGGAAACAACCCACATACTGACAGTTTTGAGAAAAGCCGTTTTTATTAAAATTTTGCATACCAAAAATGTGTCTATATTTTGGAAAAATTAATTGTTGAATATTGTATATTTTATTTTGTCATATATAGTCAAGTAAATCTTTTAGGTTTTTTGATAACCATGGGTCATGGATCTTGTTAGTTTATTATACTCTTATGGTCTTACTTATAAACGTTGGTTAAATTTTAAGCAACTGTTTAGCAGCTGATTAGTGAAAATCTTACCCATAAACTCCTTTTAAGGATAAAAGATGGTAAAGCAACTCACAAATAACTGTCAAATTTAACCAACCTCGAGAGGTAGTTTAAATGACTGCTAAAAGGCAAAATGGCTATTCACATTTGAAACAGCTGATTCTCACGGAGTGAGGAAATAAGGGGATCGAATCTGTGTATAAAAATATATCAGTAAAAAAAGCATTGAATTGGTGTCGCCACCTACCGTAGCTAAAGGGATATTTATTGAAGAAAGTGCTAAAAAGTTTTATACAAGCAAACAATGTAAAATCACTAGGGTGTTATGTATTCAAAAAGGAATAACAATTAAAATAACTAAAAAAACATTGTTACGTGAGAGCGGGAGTACGTAGGATTGGAAGGAAACACCAGTTTTTAACTAAACGCTTTTATTGACTTACACAGCCGCGATTCCTCTTCGCAGAGTTGGCCCCACATGCACAACTAACAACGCTCTGTCCCGACAATTATGTCTTACTCACAATACCGTCGCCGATATTGCGTAGACCACTTTCTGCTGCTGCAGTGCCCACATTCGAATTTACCCCATGTAGCTCGCTTCTGGATCTTCTGTTAAACTACGCTACACTCCTCCTTCACTGAACTGTCCATTTTTCACAAAATTCACCACTAAACTTGTCAGTCTTCTATTAAACTTCTCTTCCAACTCTTTCATATCGCATTTGTCGCTTCACTGTCTTCAATTGAACTCTTTGAACTACCGGTAGGCGCGCCTTACGCTGGTTATATATCCGCAAGGAATCTTCTAGAACCCATACTTCCATGTTCTTTTCATTATTCTTTTATTTACTATCTATCCGTTTCTAAAGTATCTTTATCTTTGACTTCCTATCTATCTATTTCTGTCTTTTCCTTCCCAAACATTCTATTCTACAACTTTCGCTCATCATCTATTCCGTTCTAAAATGTTGTGTATTCCTTCCACAATTTTCTACCTTTTTCTAAGTCTTGAGAACGGCTTATGCTGCCAGAAAGTTCTACCCTCGGTCGCCACAATATTAAACATTTTCACTCGGCACATAATTTAATAACCTCATTATTGTACCCTTTACCGACACTAGCGCTATTGTCTCTTGTGGTTAATTCTTGGACTATTACTGCTCTCTCAGTTCAAAGTTCTAACCCGACAAGCTGTGTTTAGTATGTATTACAGTTAATACTGGTGTGTGCTGTTGTTTTCTTGTTTCTTGGTATAAAACATGGAATTCGACAATCTCTACGATTTTATACATGATATCGAGGAGCTGCATACTTTTGCTGCGACAAGAAGACGGAGAAAGACATACAGAGCTCGTTTCAATCTGTTGCATAATTTAACAGATGATGAGTTCAGGCTATGATACAGATTCAGTAAGACGAATATGTGTAAAGTAATAGAAATAAGAGCTGATCTGCAAGTGGATACCTGAGGTGAACATACGGAGTAAGGTAGCAATCGCGTTCGCTTCGAAAAGTTGGCGGTACATAAAAATGCCATCAAATTTAACAGAAGAAGTCAATGCAATCTTATTCAAACGTTCGTTTGTTTGTTCGTTTGAAACGCAGATTTTTGCGAAAATTGTGACATTGTGGTCATTGTAGAGGCAGCACACATGATGCAAGGATATACTGAGAAAGCTCAGTCAAAAGGAAATTTGAAGAAAATGAGTTTGTTGAACGGCTAATTGGTGATAGTGGTTATGCAAGGACTTCTCACCTTGTAACACCACTGCTGAGGCCCCACACTGCAGAAAAGCAGTGTTACAATCACTGTCATATCCAAACTTGTAATGTTATTCAAAGATGTTTTGGTGTATGGAAACAATGATTCCGAATATTATTAGAAGCCATGATAGGCTCATACACCTCAATACAGGCAACTATTATTGTTTGTACAGTATTGCACAATTTAGTGATCGAGCTGAATGAAGAACAAGGTGCATATTCATATTAATTTAATAATATTTTTTCATATAATAATAAAATATGACCTTTGGCCAGTTCCTATATCTGACTAATAGTTACTTCTAGCCCTATATCTTATTAATATTTGCCTTATTACTGATTTTTTGTTTGTTTTCAGATAGAGAAAATCTTCAACCTGAAGTGCCTGTATAAAGATTTTAATAATGATTTAATTTTATCATTCTTATTTAGCTATAATGGAGAAGATAAAGAATAGCCCTTTCTATGACATGATACTGATCAACATTATCACTGACCTTCCTTAATGTTATTGAGTGCAGTCTATTACAATATTAATTCTACAGAAACCACTAAACCTAAGTAAATTACCAATCTCATGGCGACCCCAATATCTGAGGACTGCCATTACTTGCAGCTTAGATTATTAATATTATTGATGACCATGTAGAACAAATAAAAAGGAACATTTTTAAACAATTAAAACACCTCAAAAAATTTAAATGCACAATTTTAATAAAAATTATACACAATTATGTATTTTTTATTATTTTTGATAGCCAGTCTTCTTCCAGATACATTATTTTCAATCACTTTTCATGCAACTCTTATCACACCTCATCGTGCAGTCAAGAGCTTCTCTTTTACACTTCATTCCTTCTTCCTATGCTGCTTTGGCCAACACAAAAAATGCTTGTTTATGGCTTTCCTTGCAGTAGTCTCCCATATGTCTGTGAAAACAAAAGCTATAATAATAACAACCTATAAACATACCAATATTGGACTTGAATGTCGCATTCAGTAAGGGAAGGGACTGACAGTATACGCAATATGCTTTTCCAAGGCCGATTGGCGGGTTTAACACATTGGTTATACCGACCTGCAGGATTCATCTCAATGTTTTCCTCCATTGTTATTCACCTGAGTGATGCATGTTTTCCAATCAGAATTCGAACCTGAGCACTTTGCGTTTAGGACACATGTACTAATCTTTTTATTTAAATGGCCCATATGGCCATGTATCCCCCTATGTACTATCCATTAATCTACTACGGCTTTGTGTGGGAATAAAAACGAAAGCAATACGAAAATATATATCATAGAGACAGTGACTCTTTGTTGTTGAATGTACTAAATAAAAACTTGTAGTTACCTATTTAATATGAATAATATCACTGTCAAAATTGTTGGAATCCACAGTAAACTCATGGAATATGGTCTCCATCAAAATCTGAACTTCAACAGGCCGGCTACCTAGGCGGAAAATCTCCTCCACAAGTCATTGTTCTCGCTCTTTTAAATGCCAACTCAGATTGTTAGCCTTGTTTTTCATATTAGCCAAGCGAGCTTTTTGGCAACTTCCGCGTTTGTGCTCGTTTCTTTTTCAATAATATCCGCACACTCAAGTACCAGCATTTCGAAAATTTGCTAAAAAAGCATAAAATATTATGTTAGCGTGCATTAGGCATTTGTTAGTAGAGTATTCAAAGAAAAATAAGGATTAATAGTTATTTTACATATTGTGCTGGAGGATGGAGGATGCTACGTATGCTATGTCCTATAACGCTTACACTTGCTGTTCGCTCAAGTTTTTTTGTATTCTTTTCACATGGCGTTCCGCTGTGATGTATTTAAAGATTATTTTATCAATTTCTATTATTTTCTATTTACACACGACAAACATAAACAACTCAGCTGTCACTGTCAGTTGTTAGTGTCAACAAAGTCACTGAATACAGACTAAAAAACGTAGTACTGACAAGAATTTCGCTCTTTTCCGGTCTTTAGTCGAATATTTTGGGTACAACGCTACGTCAATCATTCAAATTTCGTTTGTCTGTGCTCTTCTGCGGTAAGCAACAGGTAATACACGTTTATAAGTGAAAAAAAGATATTCATTAATTAGGAGCTTAAGAATCTCTTATTTAAAGGATGGCTAAACCTTTCTTAACGAGATTTTTATAAGTAAGACCATTGGTGTTTTGTGGGTTAGCTACTTTGTGGTAGAAATGTTTTATTCTGTAAATGTTGTCAGATCTTGTTATGATTCTTATTGAGTCAGTAGAAGGTGCATTTTGAAAGCCTTCTGCATCTTTAATTTTGGCATGTTTGTGGTTTGGTTCTGTTTTGCATAAGTAGGTCCGATTATAACAGATGAAGCCCGAACAGAACAAGACGTTAATTTTTGTTTGTAGGAACAAGTTTAGTGCTTAAACCTGACGGTGTTTTAACGTTGACGCCCCCGCAATGGATACAGTGCGACTTGCGTTATTTGGACATGACCTTCTTAGGTAAGTTTGTACCTCAAAACTAACTAAAGCTATATACCACTTTAAAATACTTATTTTCACTTATTGTATTAAATGCGCTCACATTTTACACCACTGACAATGATAATTATTTTAAAGTAGTGATAACCATATTGGTCTTACTTTACAAATAAAAATCATAGACATGATATAATTTTAATTCAGTAGTATAATCAGCATTTTGTTGCACTCACACTCATGTGTACTGTAATATTTTGAACCTGTAAGAGAATCCCCTCAATGACCAACCTTAAAATAAGTAAAGAAAGAATTGGCTCATATTTGGACGTAGTTACGCAAAAATGTTCCAACCCACAAAATATTACTTTTGAATTATTAAAGATTAAAGATTTAGCTGTATTTTCACATTGATGCAGTTAAACTTATTTGTATAAAAAATGATACATTTACGCTTATACTTTCCTAAGAACCCATAGACACAAACAGGTACATCAATGCGGAAATTCAGCTAAAACTTTAAAAATTCAAAGTAAAATTTTGTGGGCTGGATCCTTTTTGCGTAATTACATCCATTTGTCTTTATTCATAAGGCGTTATCCGCGTTACGTCAGGAATGTGCGTATAACTATAATTAAAAGTGAAAAAATATTATCAAGAAGGAAAAGCTATTATCTGGTGATCAGTTAAAAAGACTACGTGACAAAAACCTAAGCCCCCTGAGGCCAAACGTAGTATCTTGAACATCTCACCCCCCCCTCCCCTTAACGGGTACATGTAGTATGGGTTAGGTGCCCCAAGTAGTTCCATTTTATTTACATAAAAACATATTCCCTTATATATCGCGAGCGAAGCCGCTGGAACAAGTAGATGTGTATATATTCCTTGATTTTTTAAATGCATTTATGGCTTGGCAACTAGGCCTTTAAGCCAGATACATTCCTTGAAATTTTATCTTACTAATAGTGAAACCACTTAGAAATCCGATGGATGGTTTAGGAGGAGTTAGCGGATATACAGACAGACACTGAAAGCAATTTGCTATATTATGTTTTTATTCCAGTCACTGTTTCGAGATTCCAAAAAGGGTTGAACCTTCAAACTAATCTCTTAGGTATCACTTATAGTTCTTGTATGATTCCTATATAGTCAGAAAGGTTTTGTTTTATTGTAGGCAAATTCGCGGTAATAATGGCGGACCCACCTTGGGATATTCACATGGAGCTGCCCTACGGCACGATGTCGGACGATGAGATGAGATGCTTGGGAGTACCACAGCTACAAGACAGCGGTCTAATATTCCTATGGGTCACTGGCAGGTATATAATTTTTTTTCGAAATCGGGGGACTACTGTTGTTGGGATAAATAATAAACCCGCAGGTGGGCTTAGTGGTGAAGCCTTAAGTGAGTAGAGACACCTCGTACCTGACTCCGGGGGCCAAGGCAAGGCCCCCACCTCCGTAGTTGCCTTAACTAACCAGCACGGAGTGGAGATCGCTAGAGCTAAGACTGAAGCTCCAGGGGTGGAAGAAATGGGATAATGTCTTCTCCAAACCCCTTAGCCACTCATACCAATGTAGCCCCTCGCCGATTTGTACGGCATTTTCTGGGACCCATGCAAGGAATGGCGAGCCACCGGCTGCCCATTTTATCCATGTTCCCGGAATTTTGCGACGGGCAGATACCAGGGTACCCATAGACCCAGATCTCTATTCCACTAGCAGTTCATCCTAATAGCCCGGTACCTTTTGTTGTAATTTCCCACACTGGCCGGGGCTTGTCCTTGGGTGGGTTATTATATGGTGTAGACAGGGATAATCGCTGGTCAGCGTCACGCCGCATATACGTCAAGTTTGTTAAGAGGCCTCCATGCGCTGTTGAATACCGTGATATTCAAGGACATATAATAAATATTATTTATAAGTAGTGTTACATTATTGAATTATTGTTAATGAGTAATAATATTAGACGGTAGTTTGTATCAATAATCACGTATAATCCCACTACTTAAGAACCTTAAAGAAGCCTACAATCTTACTTAATCTCAATATGAAAAACGTTAAAGTTTCTTAACCTTTAAGACGGAACCTAAATTTGTTCTCGAACTGTCATAACGGCTAATTCGGAAGTACCACAAATTTGTAGTGAAATAAATATAATTGAAACGAACGTTGAACTGATGCTTTCTCCCTCTAACTACATAGAATTTGTATTAGAATAAAAGAGACGATATAATTCTCTTGGTTTTGGCACGGCAGCTTTGGACTAAAATTATTAACTTTGTACCTCGAAAAGTGTTATGGCCTTACTTATAATCGTTTGTTAAATTTTAAGAAACTGCTCAGCAATTGATTAACGAAAATCTTACTCATAAACTCCTTTTAAAGATAAGAGGTGGCGATAAAGTAACTCATAAATAACTGTCAAAAATAACCAACATCGAGAGGTAGTTTAAATGACTGCTAAGAGGCAAGATGACAAGTTTTGTTTGAAGCAGCCACTGATGAGGGGCTTAAGAGTCTCTTATTTAAGAGATGGCTAATCACGTCATCCGAGTGAAGTCTCAAGTTAACTCTTGCAGATTGTGGAGTACCCATTACTAAGGGTGGGTTCCCACAACGGTATAGTTTCCCCTGCGCCCCCTCCCGACCCCCGCCTTCTTACCGCTCTCGCCATCAACGACTCAGTATCCCGCGTTTACGTCATCCGACCGAAGTCTCAAGTTAACTCTTGCGGGCTGTGGGGTACCCATCGCTAAGGGTGGGTACCAACAACGTCATAGCTTCCCGTACATCGGCAAGGACCCTTTCAGGGCCATGGAGCTAGGTCGCGAATGCCTCAAGCTGTGGGGCTACGAGCGCGTGGACGAGTTGATATGGGTGAAGACGAACCAGCTGCAGCGGATCATCCGCACCGGGCGCACGGGCCACTGGCTGAACCACGGCAAGGAGCACTGCCTGGTCGGGATGAAGGGCAACCCGGACAACCTCAACCGGGGCCTGGACTGTGACGTCATCGTCGCCGAAGTAAGGGCCACCTCGCACAAGCCGGACGAAATTTACGGGATCATCGGTGAGTAATTTTATTAATTGAGGCCGTCAGCGCTAAAGCGGCCTAACCCTCAATTTATTATATTCAAAGATAAATACTGGAAATTATATAGGCCGCTTAGTGCTGACGGCCTCAATTGTCGGTGCGTAACAGGAAATCAATATTTGTACTTGGGGTTTTTATAGTATTTTAGAATATTAATTAATAGAATAGATATATTTTTTTAAATGGATAGATTTATTTTAAAAGCTCGAGATAAAAAATAATTTATTTTAATTTTAAAAAATCGGCTTTTCATTCGGGTATTACATCAAAAATATTGTTTGATGGATTATTGGTGAGCAATGTTATTATTACTTAACACTAATAAAAATAAAGCAATATTTGTAACTTAGGGTTTCTAAGTAAAAACTGCCCCCAGGGATTAGATAAATTTAAAAAATTGAAATGGTTTAGATAAATTTCAAAAACTCGAGATAAAAAATGTTTCAGTTTTAATTTCAAAAAATCGACTTTTCATCGGGGAATTACAACAAAAATATTGTTTCATGCATTTTGCTCCCAAGTATTGGCAAAAAAAATCGCTATAAGTTAATTTACAATTTTACTATTGAAAAAAAATTCAAACCGAAGAAAAGGGTTTCCCGAAAAACTCGAAAAATATTTAAGATAAAAAGCTGAAAATTTGGGTGAAGTACTTTTATTTAATAACTAAACTTTCCCCATTGTAAAAGTAAAAAACGTCCCGGGGGCAGTTTTTACTTTAAAACCCTCCTATTATACCCTTTGTGGTTGAATTTAAAACAAAACGATTTATTGTTGTCGTCTCACTTTGTTTATATAGGATTTATATGAAATGGGTATATACTCTTGGGTATGTATGCGAATTAAACATTCGAATTCAGTCATTTGAGGTTGAAACCTGAAACTGGTACCACGTCTTTATTATGAGACAGGAACATTAGTTTTATATTAGGCAGAAGGGTAAAGATTTTATTTTGAGTGGATGAAGATGTTATGTATCGTTCTCTTGTTATATTTGTATATGAATCAGTTATCATCCTGTATTTTAATGGAAAGATTGATTGTATCATTTACAGAAAGATTGAGTCCGGGCACAAGAAAAATAGAATTGTTTGGAAGACCACACAATGTACAGCCGAACTGGTAAGTGTTTTTAACACGCTTTTATAACAAAATCATTTCAATCTTTTACAATAAAATAATTTATCTTACACTATTTTTAATTCAAATTTATTACAATTTTCTATTTTTTTAGTTGGATTTTCTATAAAAGCGTACTTTTTTAGTTTTTTTTTTAACTATTATTTATTTCTATCCCGTCTTAAAGGGTGGGCAACACGTTGGTTTCGCCCTAGTGTTGCAAATGTCTATAATCGGTAACTAATTTTCATGACCTAGGCTTTGGCTCTTTGCCAGTTTCGCTTTAAGAGTTTAATTTTTTTTTAAATTTATTTAATGGCTTGGTTTCTAGACCTTTAAGCCAAATTAGTTTTGGATATTCGACACTTCTTTAAAAATTAGATAGATATAATTAATCAGAGATGCCACGAATAGTGGTTTGGCCGAATACCGAATGTTCGGCCACGCTCTCGGCTGAATATTCGGCTACCGAATGTTCCGCGTAAGATATGTGCAATTCGCGCGTAGCAGTTTCGTGTTGAAGCAATAATTTGTGGAATATTTTCTTACTCTCCCGAATGCTAGGTGCACATAATTAAAACTCTCTTAACGGTTCTAAGGGCGTTTTCTAAATGGTTTTTATTTGATTCTGATTTTTTTAAAACTGGCCAAAAATAATATGAAAATAAAAAATTTATTAAAATTAAATTTAACACTGTTACATCGTAGTTTTTGATGGCAATATATACTATTAGCTGACCAGGCGCACTTCGTACTGCCATATTTTCTGAATTCCTAAAAGACTTTGTTTCATGACACAAAAACAAAATCACCATAATCGGTCCAAGTGATTTAGGAGGATTCTAGAACCCGATCTCAGCGCCACCTGCCGGTTCTAATTGCGAATCTAAACCATCCGGGAACCCACTCAACACACAAAAACAAAATCACCAAAATCGCTCCCGGTGATTAGGAGGATTCTAGAACCCGATCTAAACCATCCCGGGACCCCACACAAACGCACACACAAAATTTCATCAAAACCAGTAAAGTCATTCTCAAGTTATATAATTATAACGAAAAGTGGCATTGATTTTTATATATATAGACTTTGATCAATATTTGCATATTTTTTAACAATTTGGTGTTCGGTATTCGGCCTAATGCCGAATAAAGAAGTGACCGAATAACAGCCGAATATTCGTGACATCTCTAAAATTAATCATACAATTTTCTTATAGGATAACATTAGGCAACCAGGTAGATGGAGTAAGACTTGTCGACCCTGAGCTGATAGCAGCCTTTAAGAAACGATACCCTGATGGAAACTGCATGGTGCCACCGCCGCCTGACCCTGGTCTTGCTTAGTTATCAATAAAAAAATCTTTTTTTTAAATTGGGTTCTGTACAACTCTTGTGTTTGACCAGTGTCAAGTATCCATGAAAATATGTCTCACAATAATCTTCAAGTAAAAGCCTCAGCCAGATTGTAGAAGGTCTTCGATTCCGACGAAAATGACGAGGGGCTCTTGTATTAGCCCAAAAAGGCACATTTCTCCTTAAAGACTATTAAAACAAACACGCAAATCTTTACGTCCGTTTATTACTTCGTTAAAACGTACGTAATAAAAAAGTAACAATAATATTGTGTAAATTCAGTTTCAGTAAGTTTGAAGATGAATGAATATTATATGATGAATTGAAGATGACTTTACACAATATTATTGATGCCTACATAGATATCATAACTTTTATGTATTTTACACGACCCCAGCACGAATAAATTATGACATTTCTATGCCACAGCTGAGAATATTATTATTTTTTACATGAGGAAATGCGTTGTCGCATCGTCAGCCGCGCGGGGGATCTGCGCGGCCGGTATGTGGGGCTCCCCGACGCCGATTAATCAATACGACCGGCGCTGGTATACCCACTAAAACCTCATGGGAGCCTTCTTTCCGCCTAGCGCCGGGGTCACGGTACATGCGCGAGCTTAACCCGCAACCCCGGCAACGGCTGGCCGCCTCGTAAGCAGAGGCGGCCTCTCCTGTGTGCGGGCCGGGAAGTGACGTTTCACCGGCCCTGAGAGGGACGCGCGGCTGCCTCTCGCGGCATTAGTGCGGGCGGAGGTCTTTCTGATCCCCCAGACCTCGACGCCCGCTGCCGCCCGCCCGTGGCTGCCAGGAGTCACGGGCGCTATCCTCCTTCGGTGGGGGAGGGGGAGGCTGCGAGGATTGCTCCTGCGCCATCCCCCATCCCTCTCCTTCCTCCCCCCCCCTCGCCGCTTCGCGCTCTCAGCAGCGTCAGCGGCGGGGGGGGCTTCGCGATAGGGGGAGGGCGAGGCTGCGAGGATTGCTCCTGCGCCATCACCCCTCTCTCTCCTTCCTCCCCTTTTCCCCGCCGCCTCGCGCTAACAGCAGCGTCAGCGGTCGGAGTCGGGGGAGGCCAGCTAACTTCGGAAGGGAAGAGTGTTTTGGGAGGAGGTTTGGAAGGAAGGGAAGGCTTTTAGGATGAGGAGGCGGAAAGGTGGGACACCACTGTCACGGAGTGAAGGGGGGAATGTGACAGTGGCCGCTCGGGGCCCCGGGGACGCATCCCCTTTTACCGCTTCCTGGACGGAGGGGAGTCCAGGGCGGCACCCCCTGGGGGTACAGCTAAGAATATGTTTTATGTATTTGTAACCAACCATATTGAAAATTTAAACTAAATTTTAAAAATATATATGACATCAAAAAAGCAAATTTGGTCCCAATTATTTATGACTGATTTAAGTTTTTTTTTACATAATAAGATGTTGGTTAAAGTTTTTAATTGAGATTATCTATGAAAACAAAAATGGACTGGTAGCACCAACTGCGATTCGAGTGCGTTTAGTATCGAGTATTAGAGTGCACTACGCTGCAATTCTCAGAATTTCTATATATAATGAACTGATTGAAATGAAATGAAATTGATTTATAAATCAAAGATATTCGAAAAATTAGGCTGATAGTTTAACTGGCTATTAGGTATTATAAAATATATCCACACATTTGTCTGTATATTTTTATTTTTATTAGTGAATTATATATATTATGTATATTATAAATATATATAATATGAATCTCTATGTATTTATTATATATTATTTTTGTTTAACGTATATACTATATGTATATAACATATACTATATAGGGGATAATTCAGCAGGCACTATTTAACATTATTTTATTTTATTAAATATACTACATTCATATAGATAGAGCTTAACATAAGCAAACTGTGGTTTTGCCCAAATCTACTGTAAAGTGTGAAGTATCCTCTAATTGGCAACATTCATATTAAACAGAGTTGATTGTTTTAAGTTATGAGTAAGCTGTTGGATATGTAATAAATAAATAAACAAACAATTTTCGTCGTCCCACACCGCCACCGATCAACTGACAGTTGACAACTTACAGTGAAAGTGCGCCGGCACGGTAGTGGTATCGTGTACACGCGCGCTTTACAAGTAACTTTTTACTGGACGATAGTCGTTTTTTACTGCTTGCATAATAAAACTACTTTTTGTGAGAAGTAGCCGAAACGTTGGATTATCATGAAAAATCAATTCATCAATCCAAAATTACGTCTAAGACCACTTCTGAGTTGTCGGTGCATCAGAAGTGCGGAATCGGTATTCGCCAGGGGTCGGCAACCTTATCAGTCGGAAGAGTCAAAAATTTCAATTTACGAAGTTTCAAAGCTTTTAAAGAGTCACAATTCTTTTTCTTGCAAACAATAAAATATTACTTGCATACTTTAAGTGTTTTGATAAAACAAACAAATCTAATTATTCGTAAGTAGGGTTTTTCACAATAAAAAGATAATATGCATGTGACATTATTCGATGATTAATTATTATTAAATTAAAAAATGAAAACAAACGTTAACTTACAATACTAACTTATGTTTCAATAACAAACAGTTGGGCAAACAAATTCAATGAAAGCCTTTTCTTTTTTTACGTATATAACAAAAAAGCCGCAGCTTTACATCCAAAGAGCCACATGTAGCTCGCGAGCCGCAGGTTGTCGATCCCTGGTATACGCGGTACCGAGCGCCTTTTTGTGTGCTGATTCACTCGGTGTGCGCCGCTTCCTGCACCGAGCATACCGATTACTTACCACTGCTACACCGACAAATCAGAAAAAGGCCTATTTTTTATAATCTTGTAATATAATGAAAATGTATTTGTAAATACATTGTGTAAATAAAATAGTTGGTAAATTTGATTTGTTTTATTAAATCTTCCTAGACAAAAAGACAACATCGCAAATAATTTGAATCACAAGACCATTAACTCTATACAAGTGTTGAATCCAAAAACCAATAAGAACAAGAACTTAATAGAAACTGGGAGAATTTGGACTTCGCCTGCCTTTTGGTGAGGCAGGCCGGTTTGTGTTGAGAAAAGATTTCATATAAGTGCTTTGTCTCTCTCTGGGTGAACTGAAAAATATACAATTTATTTGGCGGACGTGTCATTTGTATTGTGTGATGGGGTTTAAAACCAACCTACTTGTTGAGATTCAGAATTCATTTATATTTCGATCCAGCAGTTTTGTTTATAGGTTGCCATATACAGACACGAGTGAGATCATCATTATTTTCAATTAAATCACTTATTTCAAATTATGTATACAGTTCACAAATATACAAGTGCAAGTAGCATGTAATTTGCAATTCACTTGATAGATAGTAATTACGACTCACTCGGCCAGTAGAAATTTTTGGATCACTCTACAGGAAGCAGATTGTGATTCACTCAGCAAGTAAAATTCTTTTAATCACTACGGCTAGCAAATTGTGACTCACTCGGCAGGTAGCTATTTGCGACTCACGAGGTAGGTACTATTTGCTACTCACTCGGCAGGTGGCTATTTGCGACTCACTGGGTAGGTAACTATTTGCTACTCGGCAGGTAGCAACTTATATCTCATTCGGCAGGGAATTATTTGCTATAAATGCCATTGTTGAAGTTAAGCACTACAACCTATATTTGCAATGTTCCACTGACCTGAAATCTTGACTGCGTCCATAACTGATACCGCTTCTATTTAATGTGTTAGTTCGTGAATTAACATTCCTTACACTCCCAGATTCCTTAGAATTTGAACTGTAAAAAAAATGTCAGCCTAATAAACCGAGAGTAACCCAGGCCAATTTGAATGAATAATGAATTTACCAGCGTGTTCAGGCCGGTGGGTACACCTAAGAGTCTACAATCTATGCCGAGCACTACGTCTCTATGGCAAATAGGAAATTTTAAAAAATCTTATTTAAGTCGATTAAAATAACGGAATAAAATTATTTTACTAGATTTCATGTGCGATGAGCATTGATATTGAAAGCACCTCTCATAAATTGATAGTCTCATGTTTAGTTTTGAATATATGTAAGACAAAGTTGAATGCTTTACCTGACTTTAGTACTGAACATATTGCTATTTTTTTCCGAATACAACGAGTCACGGAGTCTTCTTTGAAACTAGAAAGTTAAATAGGATTATTTAGAGAATACTGTTACGAGTTGCAGGACTTGAATTATATCAAAATGTCCTTGGAAATATTATGGTATGGGATGGGATATGTCGGTTACTGGAACCCTCACCATCGTACGAAACAATATTCGCTTAATGCTTACTTTTGCACGTCCCATATTTTGTGAAAGTGTGGTACCACCGATCGAGGCGGTCTAGCGAATTGTGATCAAAGTATTGTTCCAGCATGGCTCCACCACGTCCTATTTACGTTCAAGTTTTGATACTACTTGTAAAATAACCAATTTCTAAAGTACCTTTATGCTGTTGAGCATATCGCCTTGGGTAGCTAATGGTCTTTCATCCGATCGCACACTGGTCGCGCGTGTAGGCGTCGGCGCGTCCCGTCTGGCGCCCAACGACGCCGCACCAACTGACCCGTCGCGGGGTGACGTCACTTATTTAAAAAAGTAGGAAAAACGCGGATTAAAGCTCTGATCACACAGAGGCGAAACCAACGCGATGTTTTTTGTATAACAAAACTGGCAAACAAGTAGACCTTCCTTATAATGGCAAGCGTATGTCGCCTACAGACGTTTGCAACAGCAGATGACAGGCCACTGCGTTGCCAGCCTTCAGGATGGGACGGAAGGAATAGAGTAAACGGATCAGACATAGGGGGACGGAAAATGGTTACGAAAACTTTCACGCAACAAAAATTATTAGATCAGGGTTAATAGTTTCACACCGATATCCTCACTGAGCGCACGGTATTACAGAAGATTATTCCAGGGACGGCTCATTTTTGCTGCTATTCTATCTTACTATCTATTCATTGTGTTGCCATACCATTGACATTACTTGTGTGCACTTTATGTAATATTAATGGATAGCAAGGGAAACCTAGCATTAGAGCAATTCACTCGTTCACTTGGTCCACAAGCTGGAAATCTCTTACATAGATTGTTCCCGGTTGCTCAATAGAGTGACACATAATTTGATTTCAAAAACGAATTTCTAATTTTGTTGGTCTAATGGAATATATTATATTCACTTTTTCTAAAATCAGTGATATATTGAATTGAACACGATAAGTATAAAAATAAAATCTTGTGATGCCGTCCCACGAATTGCTACAAGTTGAATACTTTATAAAAGATAGTTGACAAAATCAGAATGACTACACCCTGCACGGGATTCGCCTCATATTGCTATGCTTTCTAAATCTACAATGATTAAAAACCGAATAATTCAACATTTTTATTTTTTCTAACTACAACTAAATCACAAATTATATTTTAACTTAAGCATTTTAACAACTTGTTACAACATTATCATTTCATATACAATCACCCAAAATTTACAACTTGAGATAACTTAAAAGTCAAACTTAGAAGCAACATGTTTTGTATAACTTAGTTCCTGTGAGTATTAATAAGTAATACTAAAAGAACAAAACATTCATATATTCCAAATACTTTATATTTTAAACATTATCTTTTTGTTAAAGAAGTCTCTAGATAGATACTGGCATCTTTGATTGTTGATTTTAAACAACAAAATACAATATATCCTAGCACCATAGAAAAAAGAAATATGTGAGTTGCTTGTATGAATATCCACTCTATCATTAGGAACATGGCTCTTTACCTTGACCACTAATGTATAGATATGATTTGTTATTGACATTGTGTTATAAACATGCAAATAACATAATGTAGTCTTAGAAAAAAAAATGGGCTGCATACAGGTCCAGAATATATATATATATATATATATTAAATATTACTTTGAATATATAAAAGAAACATTCAGACAAACACACATTGTATTAAATAAGTATATATAATTTAAAAGCTCAGCAAGTAACACTCGTCTTCTGAGTACATCACCAGGAGTCAAACTAAAAATCTCTAGATTTCAGTAAACTAGCTGGGCAAAGGCTTAGAGCACCACACCAGAGAAGTGAGTAATGAATTCCTTCATATTTTTATATATATTAAATTATAAATCATATAAATATATTCATTAATTTCACTGATAAACACTGGTGTGATACATTAATTCAGACACCAAAAAATTCAAGTTATAGAGTTTTCAACTTATGAAGGATATCAATTTAGTGAGTTCTGTATGAAAACATTCAACTTGTAGAGTTGTGGAGAGAAAAATCTTGTTATAGAAAGTGACACACTAATTATTTCAACTTATAGAAGGTTCAGATTTTGAGCAACAAGTTTATGACTTAGAGGTTCTACAGTATACAGAAACTAACCATCAATACAACACATAACTAATATCATTTTAGTAATCTTCTGTTATCTAATATAAAAAATGGTAACTTAAATTGCATCTTTATTTTGTGTAACATTTTTACTATCTACACTACCACTTTTGTCTTCTATTAGTTTCGGATCCTCAGTTTTATATAGCTGCTTTCTCATCGCTGATGGGCCAGCAAAAATGGCAGGACCTTTCTGTGTCTCTGGTATATACACCTCATAAGTCTTAAAATACTTCAGTATAGCAGCCACATCCTCCTCCTTCATCCTATATTCTGCAGCTATTTTAGCCGCCGTTACCTCTTCAGGATTGATTTGGTGGGCAGAAATAAAATTTACAGCATTTCTGAGTGTTGTTCGTCCGTATCTTAATTTGTCAGGCTCTTTGAACCCGTAATCGTATTCTTCTACCATTCTTCTGTCTTGGGGCAGAGGTCGGTCTTTGTTCTGCGTGTCTCGTAACTCTTTAGTAACATCATCTTCTGGTCGTCCGTGCGAAGTTACATAAACTTCTTTCAATCTATCGTCTAGTCCCAAGTCTTTTTGTCGAGTTTCTCGTCTATATTAGGGTCAGCTTCAAGCGTACGCTGTAAATCCTCCAAGTTTTGCGGATATCTTGGCGCAGGTATAGGTTTTTCTTTAGAAATTACGCGATGCGCGCGATTCTCGATATTAAACGCTTTTATTGGCCTCAAAGCCTTTGTCACTAAAGCACCCATCTCAGATGGCGTTAGCGCAATATTCTTTCAATCAAAACACAATTATAATGATACAAACATTGTTTTTAAATTAAAAACCCCGGTTGCATCATAGTACATGTTTAGAGGTTATTTTTCTAAACTGACATTACAATTACATGACAATTGTGAGTTTGACAATAACAATTGACGAAGTGTCATTCTTAATTTGAATTTCATAGTTGCAATATTTTTATAAAAATATTTTATGAAACGCGGTTTTATAACATACTGGATGTGCTTATGCAATAAAAAATAAATTCAATCATTTAAAAATAATAATTTAAAAATAAAACTTACATTTGAGTCTGGAAAGTACTTCCTTCAAATTAGTTCTAGAGGTTCTTTAACCAAAAATTTTTCCATTGGCGATGGAGTATTTGTTGCTCTCGACTGAGGAGGGCTTGGACTACGACCGAGACATCGTTTCCTTTGTATTTGAGCTGGCCTTCTAGAAACTAAAAATAGTAATAAAGTTATAAAAATAGCTAATCAAATCTATAGATTATTCAAAAACAGCATATTTGCAAATTTTACACCTGTGCTAAATGATGATGGAGTACTAATATGTGCCATGTTTCCAGGAGTAGTGCTGATGTAATTTGGCATTCGTACTGCATGTTGCGGAGTTACAGTTAAACTTAAACTAAGACGTTTATCTCGTTCGATTTTCGATATACTACTCGCCATTAAAAAGTTCTGTAAAATATAATGCAAGGAAAATATTGTATACATCTTCTCTGTATATCTTTTGTAATTTATGTATAAATTAGTACTGAACTCACTTTGGCATCATTTACAGTCTTCATCAAAGGTACATGTGATGTTTGGAATGTAGTAGGCATATAACTACTTAACTTTTTACCGCTAATAGCCTATAAAAATTAATTAATTTATTTCATATTCCGTAAGTTAAATAACTCATACATGTTTTATATTGACAAATAAATACTTACATTAGACTTAATATTTGTTTCTGGGTCTGAACACGCGACGATGAGTTTGCTGATGGGGAACATGAAATGCTTGGTTCCCCAGCAGCACTGCTTCGTCGCGATATAGTACTTGGAATTTCATGTTGATCCCTAAAAGTCATGTACAACTAATCAAGCTGAAAAATATTTCAGAAATATACAATAATTACTCTCGGATGATTTAAAAAAATCGGTTGCAAACCACACACCTTAACTTTAACACTAATCGACGTAACATTAACATTTTGTCACTTGTCAGTTGAAGATTTTCCACTTGTCCGTTGCGATTCGTTTTTTCACACATCGGTTGCCATTTGTTTTTCAACTTGTCCGTTGCGATTCGTTTTTCCACTTGTCCGTTGAAGTTTTTTATTGACGGAAGCACTAAGTAGTTTCTGAAATAAATTCCTGTGACATACAAAAACAAACGGACGGAAAAAAATTGTTAGCCATGTCAGTTAGTTTGTTCTCTTATGTATATCTTTATTTCTGATTTCATATAAACTTAATTAGGTTTTTATATGTCACGAGCAAAGCTGTGCGTATATGTATGTGAAAATCAACATGCGATATAACGAGTAGGACTTTTATTGTCAAAAATTGTCAAAACGTTACGAATAACAGTAAATCTACAATACAAAGTTTTACCTTCTCTGATTAATCTTTTGTGCACTGTTAGGTTTCAGTGTTGTTACATTCCAGTTGCATGCCTCTTTTTTGGGCTCCTTTTTAATAACTACCTCAAAAAAAGAATAATTGATTATCAAAACAAATTAAACATAATTAGCGTCATAAACGATATGGAGAAATACCTAATCATCATACCAACCATATCCAGAAAGCTGCAGCATTTATTAGATTTACATTTATTTGGTGCAACTCTTGCGCAACGTACAGACAACATCCAAATCCCGTCGTTTAAATATTTTATACACGGCTTACAACACAAATATTTCTTCCATATTGACTTATTTTTAGAAGATAAGGACTCATTGTCTTCATTATCTTCTGTTATTGTACTATTTTTTAAAATGCAACCCTTTAGTTGCGCTAATGGTGCCGCCGGTTTTTCAGTCAAATCGCATGAAGTGAGAAATATCTCTTCTTCTTCACTTTCCAATTTATCTAAACGGCAAATTATTCCAGTCAGTCGCGATAAAAAATAAAAATAATTTCAAATAGTACTCCTTAATCTGTCTAGCTCTTAATGATACAGTAAGGTAAACTTGTTAAACATTGCGATACGTTGCATAAGAGCTGCTAAAATATATAATAGATAAACAGTTTGTGATACTTTATAAATAGTTTAAATATCAAAATCAGAATCATTTTGAATATTTAGTACGAGTATTATAAATATGCATTAATTTCAATATAGTATTATTATAAATATGTGTCCGTTTCTTGGTAAAATAATGATATTTAAGTTGATGAGTGTGAAAGTTTGAATGGAAATTAACCTTCTCGTATCCTCGACACTTGAGGCCTCAAGGGCGCTGATTCATTGGTTCGACTCTGCTTTTGTACTGGTGGTGGGGGACATTGTGACTTTTGAAAAACTGAGGGCTTCTGTCTCTTAGTTTTCTCTGCTATTGAATAAACGCCAAATTCATGGACTGGTAATTTCTCTGAGTCTCTATACATTCGTTTTCTGATTAAAAAAAACACTTTTAATCTTACATTTACATACGGAAATATTATATAATTTAAACTTATGTAATCCTCAAGAAAAATACATTTCGCTTTAAATAAATAAAATCACATGTTTACCTATAAAGGTTACCCTGCTTTATCAACCACGTCTCCAATTGCTCCAGCCATCCCTGTTGTTAATTTAATCATTTATTAGCCAGCTTAAATTAGTATTACATAAATGCATCAATACCCACACCAAAATATATTATTGCTAGTATTGTTCGTTTATTCTTATAGAAATGTTAAATAACTAACCTGCTGGTGACCAATCACAGATCCAGGTCTGCAAATACGCATCCATCCAATAGCTTCATGAGACGTCATTCTATAGTGTTTGATAAGGTAACAACCAATCAATGAGCCCGTTCTCCCTAGACCTGCCTGAACTAAAAGTTATTTAGTATTGAAGATACTGCCATATATTTTAAAGAAATAAAGGTAAAATACTTATTTGATAACCTTGCAGTGAACAGCTATAGCACCTTCTGATTCTTCGCTTATTTGAAGAAACTTAAAGAGTATGTGACGAGGTGGACATGACCCATCAGGAAAAAATAAGTCGTAATGGACTATACCCACGTTGGTAAACCTATCAATCATGAAAATAATTATACTATATTGTTACCAAAAAATAGATGTTGTATCTCTATTATACCAGAGAATTTTGGTAATAGCTTTAACGAGTTTTCTTTTAATGTTTTAATTTTTTATATTAATTGTTTCGCATGATTTTGGATACTAAATATGGTATTTACGATACCTCAGACAAAAAAGGTTGATCTATTCTGGAAAATTTTAGAGTTCCCTTGTAATATAGGATCCCGCTATACAACGACTTTCACTGACATGTTTATTTGATGAAAGCTATTTTATATTTAATTCAATATGTCAATAAATATATTGCATATGGGTAGCCTAACAAATTTCAGTCCAGTATATTATTAATTAATAATATACTGGAATAATATTGACACATTAAATTAAATATAAAATAGGTTTCATCAAATCACTCAAACATTATCCGTGCAGAACGGAGAAGAATACAATTTCCTGCGGCCCGGCCTGTCGTAAGAGGCGACAAAACAACCACAGCAGGTGGTAGGGCATTGCCGACTGGATGGCTACACCCTGTCTAGAGTATGTCACCATAACACCTTGTGTGTTCCGCATTAGTGACAGGTCAGGCTCCAAAGAGAGCAGCAGCGCATCGTAGCACCTTTGGTGTTGCAAATGTCCATAGGCGATGGTAACGCTGTCATCAAGTGGGCGTCTGCCTGTCTGCTGAACTCCTGCAATAAAAAAAAAAAAAAAAAAAACATCTCGGTGAAGTCGTTGTATAGCGGGATCTTAAACTAATGCTAAGTCCTAGGAATATATATCAAAAAGATGACTTACACATTACCATCATACAATCGCTTGTTTAGTCGGATAACAATTTTAACATTATTTTCCATGAAGTAATCAATATACATTTCTGGTGGATGATATAATGACACACTGTAATCAACTGGACCAATAAAGGCTAGGAATTTACCTGTAATATGCCAATGCGTTGTAGAATACTTAAGATTAAATTACTAAAATTGTAGTATTAAGGGTAATATTTACCAGGAATTATCCAGTTAAGGTCACCGCCCTGAATTTTATCCAGTCTGTCATATTCTTCGTAATTGAAGTCTTGAAAGTTAAAGAACCTCAAATCTCTAGCCTTTTTCAACGCTTGTAGACAGTCAATCAGAGATATGGTGTATGACGAATCACCTTGTGTTGCGTCTTGAAACGGCCTATACAGAAATAAACTATATTTTCTATTCAGTACTTTTGAAAACTCCATTTTTAGTGATTCCAATAATAGTTGTCAAGAAAAACTGATTACCGATAACTTTGTCCGTGAACGATTAAGGGTTTTAAAGCATCTCTTGGCGACAAGCTTAAGTATAACACACCATAGCATCCTAAAAGGAAAGCAGCGTTCGCCTTTTTCTTTGGATCGATTGAAGTATAATGAACAATGATTTGTTTATTTAAAAATTGTTTCAGTTTCTCATTAACTATCTTGCAATATTTGTAAACACAACCAAGATTTAACGGCCCAAAATCAGAATAATAATTTTCATATATTAATTCATTATCTATAGAAAAATAATGTGTATCTGCAGTGTTTTTAGGAACTTTTCCCTGACTGACTGTTGCAAAATACAACACATTTTTAATATATTCAGCCATAAATAGAATATCAGAACGTCGAGTCATCTTTTTTAAATAATTTTATACAGTTTATTTGATAGAACATTTTAAACACATTTATATAACTATTTAGACCTACAATAGACTGTTGAAATGTTTAATATCTAAAACATAACGATTTTATAATAAAAACATCGACAAAACTTTTACAAAATTAAATTCAATCAAATAAATGACATTGCCCTTGGTTGTCTTTTGTTTGAAACTTACCACTCAAAAGTATTTGTTGCCAGTATTTTAGTCGAATATTAACATTCCACACTTTTTTAATAACATTTTTCGATGTTCAGGAAATCTTATTTTGATTAACCCTTGTGGTATTACACTACATTACAAGTTGGTATTATCATAGAAGCATAGATTGCAAATTGAAGCTTTATGTTTATACTTTTTTTTTATCAATGTTTTGTTGGATGTTATTTTCGCCCATCAATTTTGTACTTACTGATGTTTGCATCCCTAATTCTGAACATACAGCGTTGCCAGATGGGGGATCTCTTGCAAATTCGGGGTTTTTTTCACGTCTGGGGGGATTCGGGGTATAAGATTTTTTGGGAGAACTTCGAGGGAAATATTGTTGTGAGAAATTTTGGAGAGATATTTTAAGTATCAATAATTCATATACAAACACAATTCTCATCACTACAATTATTATATCTAAGTCACAATACGGTATTATTCGTAGACAGAGAATCCTTTCTCTGTCTACGGTATTATTACTTTATCTTAGAATTATACTCTACTAGTGAATCTTACCATAATTCAATAGTTCATTTTAATAATTCAATTCATTCGTTCGTTCATTTAAGTTATTTATTTATTATGCCGTCTCTACTCGTATGCGTCGTATCCCATAGGCTTCTTTCCGTTAGAGACTGACAATGAGCACGTTCACAATTGCGGCTTTTCCCGTTTCACTTATTTGCTGGTGTCACAATCGTAAACTCAAGTGGAATGGTTATTTAACGCACCTATTGACAAGAGTCGTTGTGAGCGCCCCGTGAGGGAAAATCGACGTCATTAGTGACGTTTTCGCTGCGACGGTGGTTTTGCCTTTTTCTTTCTCCTTTAAATTAACCTCCTGCCGCCCGGGTTGTTCAACGCTTTCATAAAGTAAACGCCCAAAGTCCTTAAAAAAGGTTTCAATGGCGAAAACCCAAGACTTTGAACTTTAAAATTTTTATCTTACAGTAATCGCACAAGTATGATATTTATTTCCTTACATCAGGTGAATGAGGAAAAGCAAAAAAAGGGTAAAAATAGATTACCTTTTGGTAGGCCTTTGGGTCAAAAGCACTAGATTACAAACAAGAAACTTTATCAATAATTTTTTTCAACTATCTTCAAAACGATTAAAATAAAATTTAACTTTAAAAATCAATTTAATAACAAATAATCCTTTAAAATGAAGAGAAAAAATGGTTTTATTATTATTTATTTAAAACATTCGAAACAATCATGATAGTACTTATATAACCAAAGGCCTATTAAAAGATCTTTAAGTTTGAATTATGATCATTTTCACTATATCTCAGATCCATATAAAGTTTTGATGTAAACAGCAAATACAGTATTTAATAAAACTACATTTTATTAAGATATAAGAATGATTATTTTTATTGACAATTATACACATTATAATTTTATATGAAGTTCGAATATAGGACATATCTAAGAAGTATTTCTTAGAAAGGAGATGTAACATTCCTCCCCACCTACATCTCCTCAATCAAGCGACGGGGTGGTCGTGTTTGCCGATTGTGGCGACAGTGCTGAACCGCTGCTGCCGCAGGTCTTTCAATAGGCGGCAATGTTGTTGATGAAGGCACTGGTGGTAAGGATTGAGGAGTGAGAGTAGATGTGGCACAAGGAGTAGTCGTGGTGCAAGCTGGTGAAGGAATATACGAAGTTGGTGGTGACGGGGTTTTGGTAGTAGGCATATCAAGCTCTGTTTCTATGATAGGTTCTGGTATTCTAGGCCTAATATGATCAGCATGTCTTCTCTTTTCATCACCCCTAGGAGTAGAGACGAGGTAAGAATATCTGTGCTTTCGAGATATTATGGTTGCAGGCTGCCACTTTTTCTCATCTCGTGTTTTTATGAAAACATTGTCACCAGGATGATAGTTTGGTGATGTGATTCTGACATTCTCTTTCACCTGCTGATATTGCAGGTGTTTCCTTTTATTAGGGCGAATGTTGGAAAGTAGGCAATTTAATTGTCGGCCAAACATCATTTCAGCAGGAGATTTGCCAGTGGTAGTATGTGGCGTGTTCCTATAGGAAAATAAGAATTCCAATAAACGTCGTTCCAGGTTACCACCCTCATTGTTAGACATTCGAGACTTGAAGGTTCTCACCAAGCGTTCCGCAAGGCCATTCGTGCGTGGATGATATGGGCTGGAAGTAACATGTAATATTCCCTGTTTTGTGCAATATTCTTTGAACTCAAAAGATCTGAATTGAGGTCCGTTGTCTGAAACAAGCATTCGTGGGAGGCCAAACGTACAGAATATTTCATCAAGGACATAACAAAGTGCTCTTGTGGTGATGTTTTTCATCGGCCGGATTTCCACCCATTTGGACAAAGCATCACACAAAACAAGCCAATAGGTAAATTCAAATGGTCCTGCGAAATCTATATGTACCCTTTCCCATACTTCTTCTGGTATTGACCAGGAAAAAACTGGTAGTTCAGGATTACAGGGTCGATTTTCTTGGCATCTATTACATCTTCTGACAAATATGTCTATGTCTTCGTCGAGGGAGGGCCACCAAACATAATAACGAGACAGTGCTTTCATAGCAGAAATACCTGGGTGTCCGCGGTGGAGGTAGGCAAGAACGTCTGGGCGAAGCACTGTGGGTATAACTATGCGTCCTTGCCACATGAGGATTTTATTTTCAATGGACAGTTCAGATCGTTTTCTGTAGAACTGTTTCATTTCGGTGTTGTAATCTAATTGCCGCCAACCAGTCTTCAAACTACGACAGACATCCGTAAGAATAGGGTCGTTAGATGTTGCTTTAGCTAACAACTCTTCTGATAGGTGCAAATCTGCCATTCTGGTTCCCAAAAGACGCAGTTGTATTCTATGTACAATACTTTCAGTTTCTGATGGTTCAGTTTCAGGGTTGGGTAATCTGGAGAGGCAGTCAGCTATGGTGTTGTTTTCACCCTTCCTGTAACATATATCATACTGATAGCTTCCTATCACTAAAGCCCATCTTACTAGTCTATTATTAACTAGTTTTGGTAAGTTGCGTTGAGCTCCCAGAATATGAATAAGTGGTTTGTGATCTGTGATTAGGGTGAATTTGGTTCCCCTTAAATATTGATCATTTTTTTTTATTCCAAATATGATCTCTAGAGCCTCACGATCAATGACGGAGTATTTCATCTCGGCAGGGTGTAATTTTCTGGAGGCAAATGCGATAGGTTGTTCCACATTTTTATCTTTATGAAATAAGACTGCACCTAATCCTTTTTCAGATGCATCACATGCTAGGAAGAGAGGGCGTTTTCCATCAAATGCAATTAATGGCTGTGAAGACACAATGCATTCTTTTGTAGCTTTGAAAATAGCATTCTCGTGATCAGTCCATCGCCATTTATGTTTCCCACTCGTCAGGTCGTGGAGATTGGCGCAAATTCCATGAAGATGGGGAATGAAACGCTCGTAAAAATTGATTAACCCCAAAAAAGATCGCAGTTCTTTTGTGTTAGTAGGTGGTGTAGCCTTGATGATGGCATTAATTTTGCTTTGTGTTGGTCGTACTCTATGTTCGTCTATTGTATGACCCAGATACTCGATTTGCTTCTGTAAGAAGCTGCATTTTTAAAATTTACTTTGAGACCTGCATTTTGAAGGTGTTCGAATACCACAGATAGTGTCTGCAAGTGCTCAGTTAAGTTGGCTCCCGTTACTGCAATGTCATCAAAATATATGGCTACATTAGGAATATTTCCAAGTAATTGGTCGAGGAAATGTTGAAAAATTGATGGTGCTGTCGATATTCCGAAAGGCATTCTATTATATTGATAGTACCCTTTATGTGTCGAGAGTGTCAAATATTTTTTTGACTCTGGAGCTATTTCAAATTGTAAATATGCGTCTTTAAGGTCTATTTTTGAAAATATCTTACCGTTTGCTAGAATTTGTCGTAAATGGTCGAATACTGGAACTGGATGTAAATGTTTAATCAGAACTGGATTAAGAGTCGTGCTGAAGTCGCCACAGATTCTTACTTCTCCTGTAGGTTTCAGGATGTTGACTGTAGGTGTAGCCCATTCGACGGGAGTGATATTGGGATCTATCTTTTCTATTATGCCCTCGGTGAGTAAGCGTTCTAGTTCCCGTTCTATGTTTTTTCTCATACTAAATTTGATAGGCCGCGGCGGAAGGTGGACAGGCTCTGCTTCTTCTTTAATATGGATATTGACATAGTAATTCTTGACTTTGCCTAGATTTCCGTCAAAAATTTGCGAATGTTTATCTAATACTTGTTTGAGTGTTAACGGAACTGTAGATTTGATAGAGTATACAGGTTTTGGGAATTCCATTCCAAACATTTCGCTCCACTGTAGAACAAAAAGCATTGGATTTGCGTTTCTCATGACAATAACGGGTAATATTCTCTCTTTCCCATTAACTTCGACTGTTACGTCTGTAATGCCTTTTGTGTGCAGTCGATTATTACCATAAGCTTTGAGTTTAGGTGCGGTATGGAGTGTCGGAGATCCTATTTTCTTCCATAGGTGGGAGCTGATGATGGAGTAGTTGGAGCCGGGGTCCCAATCCATGGTACAACTCACTCCGTTGATGCGTATGTCAATCTGTTTGCAATCCTTCTTTTGTGCTCCGATAATATTGTACACGACATCCTCGTCGCTACTATTATTATTATCATCCGAAGAATCTGAAGATTCCGAATATTCACGAGATTCCTTTAATTTTTGTATACGTTTTCTTTCTTTCTTTGGAGTGAGGTATGCTCGTCCTGTCTTGATGCAACAACTTTCAAAATGACCCTGTGTATTGCATTCCTTGCATGTGTGTATGTTGGCTGGGCATTCTGAGAAGTTGTGGCGATCTCTCCCGCAACGTAGGCAATTTTTCGAATTTAGTGTCCGTGGTGTTCTAGGTTGCAATTTCTTTGTTTTATTTCTTTTTATACTGTGGATGTTTGTACTTGGTATGTCATGTTCAGCTTGTTCTCGTGATTGAGCAATTGTAAAAATTTCAGTAAAGGTCACTTCTGTTATTTTTCCATCTACGGTATGAAGCAAATCAGGCCATTTTTGTTTAAGATCTGTTTCTAGGTCTTGGTGATTCAAACCTGTAGCAAAATGGTCACGCAATTGTCGTTCCAGTAGTTCTTCCGTGTATCCGCAATTTCTACTCAGACTTTTTAGTCTATTTGCGTAGTGTTCCATCGTTTCGTTTTTCTCTCGAGTACAATTCCAGAATTCGGTTAATGCCCGGTATCTTGTCTTTTTGATACGATAAAGGTCTAAAAGTTTGAAATAAATTTCTATGTATGTGCTTGTGTCAAAATTGGGTGTCAGAGCTATCTTCAACTCGTGGAAGATCTCGGGCGTCAATAGGTTTAAGAGAAAGTCTTTCTGTAAATCATTGTCGTTTAGGTTAAGAATTTTGCATTTCGTTTCAAAAAATTCTAAAAAATCATCGATTCTGTATGTATCAGGATTATACTTATCCATATTAAAGTTCTTTATGATGAACATCTTGCCCGTTGCATGTGTTGTAGGAGAGTCGCTCGTCACGCTCTTTGTTGGTGTTGTTGCTGGGCTTGAGGACATGGTCGGCATAAATAACTTTAATATTTGTAATATTTGCTCTTGTTGCGTTTGTTGTGTCCTTAAAAATTGAGCGAACTGTTCGTCGTTCATGATTATTTCTTTTATCTCGTCGCCAATTTAATAAAACTACATTTTATTAAGACATAAGAATGATTATTTTTATTGACAATTATACACATTATAATTTTATATGAAGTTCGAATATAGAACATATCTAAGAAGTATTTCTTAGAAAGGAGATGTAACACAGTACATGAGCAACTATTTTTGATAAGCATATGAACTGAAATCCTAGAGATTTCATGAATAAATTAAGATTAATTTTCACACTCGATGATCTTGTTCCACTTTAAGTCAAGAAAGACAAATTTCTTTTGTGTTTTTGGCACTGGTGCTTGGTCATACAACAAGCAAAACAAGCAAAAACCTCGAACATACGTTCGGAGATATCACATTTTGAAAAGGTGGTAACTTAAAATTAGTAACAATGGTTAGAGTTGGGGTACTTAGAATAGTACCCTGGGCATTAATTTGACGAAATTGAATTTAGTGTTGGGCTATAATCACTTTCATTTAAGTACTTTTTTAAGGACCGTGGGCGCTAGGAGGCTAAGTAAAAACTATTTTGGGGATTTTTCTCAAAAAGCTTGTCTTTGGGGTTTTGTTTTAAAAATTGGGGGTTAATTGATATGGTCATCTGGCAACGCTTCTGACATATCTATTATATACAAATAAATAAAAATGCTGGCAACACCAGTCTTTTTCCGGTACGCAAGGTAAATTGTCAAACGTTTCGTGGTGTTCTTTTGCGAATCGTAAAATATTCTCGTGATCTTTTATTACCAAGCGGTTCTATTTGATTAAATATAATGTGTCTGTATCATTCAATCTATCTAATTCCGTATTTCAGGGCGACGATTTGTTATAAAACATGGCTGATGTTGATGTGTAAGTAAACTAATTTTTCATTGTTAATTTACTTAAAATTTCATAACTAGTTATTGATAACACATTTGGTCAGTAATTGATCTTCAGTTTCAATTATACATATTGCCTTAAATTAGAATTTACTGTAGAAAACATGTTGTCAACATAACCTCCACAAACTGCAATTCACTTCTGTGGAAGAGTTGTTTTACCAGCTATATTATTTTACTATTTCATTTATATCTTCTTTATTCATTAGACTTCATAAAATCAGTATCTATTTGTTAGAAACCTGGATAAATTCGCATGGCGAACTTTCTATGTTCAATGTTTAGGACGTAACAGAAAAAGAATCATGCATGTAGGGGGGAAGGTATACAAGTACCCTTTACCCAAGAAAGAGATCTCCCAAAAGATTGGAGGAGATTAGCCAGGGATCATACAAAAGGCATATTCTGGAGGAGGCCTATGCCAAGGAAGCAACCTGACTGCAGATGTGTAAAAACAAAAACGTCAGGAAATAAAATTATTATTTTATTACTTTGGTAATAGAGAATATTAGGGTGTACAATGAAAGCTTTTAATGAAAATCTTTTAGAAGTAAGAAATGCAAGTTACACATGAGTTATGGGTAAAATACAATAATGTAAACTGGACCAATCCCAGACCATAGTCAATAATGGAGAAAATTTGTTTCTGAAATTTATCATACCAGGCATTGTATCTGGAGCATTGCAGTGAGGTAGGCCGGCAAAGCTTAACCTGCGCAACCATAGATGATGTCAATGAATGTTGAATAAGTTATTTAATTTTCTTACAGTGAGGTTCCTGTCAACCCCGTCTTGAGCGGTGGTGCTATGGATGTGAACACAGCTCTACAAGAAGTCCTCAAAACAGCTCTCATCCATGGGGGACTCGTTCATGGCCTTCATGAGGCTGCCAAGGCACTTGACAAGTAAGCTTATTATCAGTCTTATCTTAAATTATAATATTTTCCAGAACAATGCTTTTCGTAATTGCCTTGTTTATTTTATTATATTATTGTCTAAGTCTTTCCTTCACTGTCGAAGAAGGACTTTGATGGCAGTGAAATATTGCTTTCCTCCACATAGATTGGTTCGAAGGGTGGTAAGCTCAATTGCCACATCCATCAGAACAGTGACCTGATCAATCTACCAAGGCACATTAATAATGTTAACGTTTTTTCCTCTATATTCCTTCTGCTTATGGCAGTGCTGTGTTTTCAATGTTTTTTCTAGAAGGTATTGCTATAAGCAGGGCTTTTTTTTGTGGGGGCACACACTACCCTTAAAGGAAATTTCAGTCTTCAGCTTATGGAATGATCAAGCAGTATCTTAAAGATCAAAAAAATTATGGACCTATTACATTTTTCGAGAATTAACATTCCCCCAAAAAAGGAGTGACAAAAAAGGCCTGGCTATAAGTAATATAGTGTTCTATTTGTTTTTAGCAATAGTGTTATTGATCTTGTTTGTTTCATACATTTGCAGTAGATTTACACCAAATATTCACATGGTTTCTGCCTGTTCTAGGTATAGATCATGTGGAAATATCTAACTAGGTTTATACTTGTTGGATCTATTCCACTGCATAAAGTAATGCACATGCATAGTACCACATTTATTGTGCTAACGTAATTGTGGCCTCCCATGTGTGCTACAATCTTTAGTTGTTTGTGTAAGAGATTTCTGAGTACAATGTTGTTTATGGGCAGGACTAGCGAGGGACAGGAAAGAGCTGGAAGAGGCCAAATATCAAACATATGCTAATCTTTAAAAACTAAATACATACTTAGGAAACTTACTTGTAATCATTTATTATTATCGTTAAAGGCTATTTTGGTTTAATTTGAACACAATGGCTTAGTAGTTAATATAATTCATTTTCATGGAACAATTTTGTATGTATTGTCTCAGTTTTACTGGACATTAATAAAAAATATGGATTTTCCGTGAGTTATAAATGTTTACAATTAAAATTGAAATGATTTGGCAAGAGCATAGAGTGCAAATCTCATAAAATTGACAAAAAAAACTGTGGACCAATGTTATATTAAGAGCGGGGTAACTTTGCCAGTATAAGAACTGGCAATACAAATTTGATGTATTTTTACATTTAAAGCCTTATAACATTGGCTCTTCTTTTATAAATAAATAAATTAGGTCGCCATCTTATGACAGCTGTTTACCAAAAAACTAAGCTTTAAATTTAGGGCTGCCAGTAAAGTTTTATATGTGTATTTGAAAAGACCTTTATTTATAGGAACTTATTTATCTTCTATTTATTATTGCAAATCTATCTTCATTCATTATAATTAGAATAGATGTGTAAAAGGTAAGTAAGTGGGCTAATGTTAAACGGAAAGCTTAAGTTACTCTGATTGATTGTATGGAATGAATTATTTATTTTTTGAAAATTTGGGACAATTTTAATGTTGTTTCATGAAAAAGCTTCCAATTGTGAATCTAAGTTATCCAGGGGAACCATTCTAACACAAACAAAATAATATCAAAATCTGGACCGATTTTGATATTATTTCGAAATTAAGAAGATCCTAGAACCCGGCTCCACCTACCAGTTACAATGGTGAATCTAAGTCTTTCTCAAGTTATGTGCGTATACATTTCTATGATTAATTTTTATACCTTGTAAACCTTCCTTGGACTTCTACAAATATTTTAAAAACAAAATTAGGCAAATCTGTTTAGTCCTCGAGTTTTTGTGAGACTGACAAACATCAATTAATTTATATATATAGATTTTCAAGAAAATCACGCCTCAAGAGTAACACAAGTTATAAATACATAATGAATTATTATTGAGTAAATTTTCACATTATTTTAATTTTGCTAACAGGAGGCAAGCAGTGCTCTGTGTTTTGGCTGAAAACTGTGACGAAGCTGCGTACAAGAAGTTAGTGCAGGCCCTGTGCAATGAACATCAGATCCCTCTTGTCAAGGTAATAAATATACTTCGTATTGGTTTAATATTGTTCTTACATTAGACCAACTTATCTATCTTTAAATTTAACACTTGTTTATTTTATTTATTTAGGTTTATGGCTTGGCAGCTAGGCCTTTAAGCCAGATCTTAGTTTACAATACAGTTTCTTCATTTTCTTAAGCCTACATGTAGCACAGTTGAACTGTAGGTAATCAGCTAGTGCCAGTCAACGGAGTTTTGTGACAACTCAAAAGGCCACATTTGACTATACAGTTCACATTTCTCACAAAACACATTACTACTACTCAAAAACTATCAATATCCTACAACTATTGTTCATTTTAGAGTGATTTTACACATTTTTCGAAAATAAAACTGCACAGCATATCTCCTTTCAGTTCCCGCCAAAAACTGCAACACTTGTTTTTGACCTGGTTGTGGCTATTTATGCGTTCGAGGCACTCCAGTATGGTGTTAATGTAAATAAAATTGTTTCGTTGATATATTAAATTGAAATGTCTGTTGCGATTTTAGATATATATTTATTGTTGTGCAAGGTTTTATATGTATTTTTAGATTTTATATATAAATTATTGTGTTAATGTTTAGACGTATATAAGGCGAGTGGCACGAGTGATTTTTAATACTATAATGTTTTGATGTAATGAGGTTTTATGAAATGAACAATTACGTTAGTAGCAAACAAAAATCATCTGTTATAATATTTTCTTAAATTTTCGCGTTTTGTACACATAATAAACTCTTGTGACTTGTACACAAAATTCCTTCCACCCATTTTAATATTATATAAAAAAATTTAGAAATAGGCATGTTTGCTGAAGAGTTTCTTTCGCCGCTTCTTCTCTTCAGCCACAACATGTTGTGAAGCGGTGTTAAAATTAGATTAGGCTCCCATAGAGTAAATAATATCCATAAACAAAATTAATACTAAACAATTAAAATGAACAAGTTGGCGGTAGGCTGAATAAAAACTTTGACAATACACGTTAGACAAATGTCATCTTTGTCTTCCGTGACCACGGCCACTGAAAAGCGGCCGAAACGTCGGATAAACCAAAATAAAATAAATTACCGCGCTTAAGACCGTTAAAACGTAGTTTTATTATCATCTGTTATGTATGTAAGGGTGCTGCCTCGCCTTCGTACTCCTGACTACTTGAGACCACTGTAATTTGTATTCTACCTACTATTAGTAGCTGCCTCTGATCACGAGGCTATTCAACAGCCAGTAGGGGAGGGAGTGAAAGAGGATGATTCAGGCGATGGAATTATACTACAGGACAACGCGGAACAACTGGTAACTCCGCCCCACACTGGTTCTATTTGCCTTTCCTTCACACCTTTACAGCGCCTAATAACCCTTTCCTTATCCCATAATTCGCCGATTAGAAATGCCGCGCCACCTAGCGGACGGCCCAGTCGTCATCGATCTGTTACGGCGGAACTATCGTGCGCGTGCGGCCACCCTATTGCTACCCTTACAAATAAGTGCTGTGCAAATAATTAAAAAACTATAAAATCTAAAAGTGCTGTGTCTTCTGGCTTCCGGCATCGTGATCAAGTTAAATAATCGGTGAGTCCTCTCTGGTATCCTGTCCTCTGTCAATAGAGGGTTACTTATATTTATTGCGTGATCCATTCTGCCATTTTTGCCAACGCGACGGGACCATCAAAAAACCAGCGCGTAACTAACCGGACTTCTTCACTACTCTAGAATTAAAATTCATGTTCTTGTCATTTTAATTTACTAGATTAATGTTTTTTTTAAATTTAATAACCTCACTTAGAGAGGGATGTTATGTATGTAGGCATGCGGACGCTCCCTGCGCGCTTCTACTATTCGAATAAAACAATGTGGTTCGTATTCTTGTTTAACTGACGTACATTCGACAGTAAAATTGTATTTGTATTGTATGTATATTAAGTATATATCGTATATATAACATTTCAGCATATATACTTATATATTATTTATGTAGTACTAACATTACATTTACTATGTACATATTATGTTACTATACCACCATCGCCATTATCATCTCAATACATTCATGGGGTTGTCTGGAAGAGATCGCTTTTTAGCGATAAGACTCCCCGTTAGGGTCTGTATGAATTGGACCTAGTTATGCAATGTGGAACCAACCCACATACTGTTTTGAGAAAAAGCCGTTTTTATCAAAATTTTGCAAAAAAAAATATATTTAGAATATTGTATATTATAATGTACAATATTCTAAATATTTTTTTTCCAAAATATAGACACTTTTTTTGTATGCAAAATTTTAATAAAAACTTCTTTTTCTATAATTATAATAAAGTGTTATCTATCTATCAAAATATATAACTCCGTCTATTTCTATAAGGCTTACTCTATAACAGCTAAGAGATGGGTGAAGTGTGCCGAGTTGTTTAAGCTCTAAGTACTGTAGCACCACCAATTTGATGCCTTTTGATGGACTTGTTAATACAAAGATCAAAGATGGCCTCCCATACCTCTTCTCTTCTCTTTGATAGATAGGATGTTATTTCGCTCCGCACGAGCCGCCCTCGCCATACGATGCGGGTGTCGGCCTAAGGAGCGCAGAGCAAATCGTGTGCCCCTATGGTGACTCGCTACTTGCGAATTCAACTTTCCTAGCACCCGAACATTGCGATTAGAGATATATATATATATATATATATATAATATATATAATATATATATATATATATATATATATATATATATATATAAGATGGGTTGTGCCAGCGAGACTTAATTCGCGTTGCCATGACGACGTGATTGTTATAATAAATTATAATGGCTAACAATACCATATTTTTCATGTTTCATTTACCCCGCGTAAACTACGTTATTTGTCTGAATGTACTATGTGTTGACCCGAGATATAAGCTAGTTTTGAATTGAGTTTCACTTTAGAAAATATCCCCAAGGATATCGTCTTTTTTAAATTGACAACACCCCTGTTGGAACTTTTTAGAATGCATAATATTTAAATTTATACGTGATATCATTTCTTTGTTTTTTGGTTGTCATTCTTGAAGAAAAAAAATTGTAAAGGCATGTCAATAAAATATATCCAGAAGCGAATTATTTTATTTATAGTTTTAGATTTCGCTATATTTAATATTATAACATTTGTAACAACCCCCTACATATTTATTATATTATAGATTCTATCATCTTCAAACTTTCTAAACAATCAAGTTAATATACAAAATTAACATAGTATTAACGCCGACAAAGTGAATGCACACTTGCAGTTTATTACCTCTCCCGCATTTGGACTTCTTTTGTTTACGTTGTATTTAAGATTTGTAATTAAGAAAAACATCCTATTGTTATTGTACTCGTTTATGGCCGCAGGCAAGTAGATTACGTTTTCTTGGAAAATCCAGTCGACGCGGTCGATTGTTGTATTGTATAGTTTAGTATAAAACAATGCCCGAACGGAGAAGTGAGGCAGTCGAGCGAGGATTACGAAACGAGCAATACTTGTAATTCGAAAAGTTATATAGTGAATGACTGCGCGTGTTATTGGATCGTGCAGTTTGTACTGGTTGTGTCCAGTTATATTTGTACCTGCGTTATACGTGTTTTTATAGGTCTAATAAATTCTATAGTAATTCTAACGGCATTTTAATTAGAGTCCTGTACTCTTAATAATATATTAATATCAACTCGCACACATCCCATTGCTGGGCTCGGAATTCTCCATTTTTAAGGGAACACAGTATACCCGCCAGTTGTCCAAGGCTCTTGATAATCCTCGTGTTAAACCAGCAAAGTGCTGGTTCAACACGAGGGTTATCAAGATGTGAAGCTCTCATCATAATATTTGACATTCACTGTCAAAATGCGGTGATTGTAACAATATGCTTCCCGGCCATTATTTAAAGTCATCTACCTGCAAAATTCCTAATTTACTTAAACGAAGATTGTATATATCTCAGGTGGATAACAATAAGAAACTCGGCGAATGGGCTGGTCTGTGCAAAATTGACAAGGACGGCAAAGCAAGGAAAATCGTCGGTTGCTCATGCGTCGTAATCAAAGTAAGTAAAAACCAAAAAAAAAACCGACGTCAAAAACTTTAACCATGGGTGGGCCTACGAAAAGTGGCGCGCGCCTTAACAATATAGTTCCCAAGAAACGAGAACGGAATTTTTTTATAAAATGTAAACTACTGGGCCAAACTAAGTAAAATTTTTAGGGGACCAAATGGCAACTATTCCTCATAAAACTAAAGAAGAATCACGTAAATCGGATTATAAATCTCAGTGTGATCAGTGTACATACATAAAAGAAAATACTGATCAAGTTGAGAACCTCCTCCCTTTTGAAGTCGTTGAAAGATGGAATAGAACTATGGCAGGAGATGCAATAATTGGGCAATAGTAAATCTTCTCCTTAAACAATGTTAACACGTTGTGAAGTGGTTTATATAGAACAAGTAGGCTTAATTTTTAACATAATTCATGTATGACCTCTAAAAATGTATTCCAGTAGAACTTACTTTGATTAGAAACTGAATTTGAATATAAAATTAGTTAAAAATTAGACGATATTTAAATATTCAATTAATTGTGCATTCCTGTAAATGCATGATTAAACATGTAAAAACAGCCACTTGGCTTAAAATTATGATAATCAGCTTGTCATTAGGGGATTTTAAATATTTTTTACTTTGCGAAGAGCTAGGTTAACACAAAAGTGGCAAGACTTTGAAAAGTAGTAAAATGTGCTTACAATGATAATGGCTTGGTATATTCGAGTCTTAGCAGATAAGATTATTTTCATTAAAATTTCTTAAGGTCAGAGGGATAAAAAATTCTAATAGCAACATTAATTTACAGTATATCAATGAACATCAATCCATTTATTGAAACTTTGGAATGGAAGTTATTTTTGAGAATTTTAAATTTATGTCATATAATTTCTTTGTTACTTTACTTATGTCACTTGTGAAAATTTTCTATAAGATCAAGTCAACTAGAATGTTTTAGAAGTGAATTATTTTATTTACGTATTCCCTATTAAATTTATAATACATGAAATATAACCCGTAACACCATTGAAATATACCTTTGTTTATGTGAATGTATTATGCGCTCAGCACGAACACTAGCCACTTGCAAATGGTGGACGGTGCCGAAATACTAGCGCGATATCGAACCGTGTGACCCTATGGTGTCGTGCACCATGCACAGACAACTTTCCTATCACTCGGACATTACTATATATTCAACAATGTTTATTCAAATGAGGCTTGGAATCAGATAAAAAAAAACCTATCAGTTTCCGTCTGTTTTAGCTCAACCGGTTTTTGGGAATAAAAGTTTGTTAAATAGGTTGTGGCAAAATCCGTTCGAAATCATTCAAAACCGGTTATTCCGGTTCCGAAAAGTCAAGCAGCAGGTAGTTATTCCTCGGAAAGTCCAGTTATTTGTCAGATAAAGCCGAACTGACGATTGAAAAATTCAATTTTATGTTATATGTCGAATAAACTCTTATCTGATTGTTTATTTGATGGTGGAATAATGGTACTAAAACCGGTTAATTTTCCAAAATCCGTAATCTATTAATAACATAAGAAGTCTACTTTCTACTTGTTATATATAAAAAAAATGTCAAAGCTATGAAGTAGGAACAATATTACTACCACAAATTGTACTTTAATTTTTATTGTGCCCTGGAAGAATAAAGGTCCTCATATGTTCTGTGGATTACTAACAATAAAAAAATATTTGTTTTCAGGATTTCGGCGAAGAAACGCCGGCGCTGGATGTGCTCAAAGACTACCTAAAATCCTCGAGCTAATTCTTAGGTGTATCGAATAAGTTAATAATAAAAATCCAAAAAAATTGACACTATGTTTTATTTGATATATTATACCATTTCTTAGGCTTCATCCACATTTGTATCTATTGATAGATACTCTAAGCTACACTACGTTTGTAATACCGGACTCATCCTTTTCATAACTGAGTTCGTTAGTGATAGTGTGTATTTAGCCTAAATTCTAATCGCCATAGAATAAATAATAATGTGTTCACTTTAAACACAAATGTTGGCAAATTGATCACAAAGTTCCTTATGTTTCGGCCATTGTTGCACTTGGCATTCCCTGAAAAGGAAAATAAATAATATCGTGTAACAGAGATCAGTGGTCTGTAAACTTGATTATATATTACATGGTGAGAATAAATTATGAAATTACGACGCGGCAAGCTTCGAATTTACTTAACTTTCCTTACACCTGTAAGTTTGTTCGCTTAAGTCGCAAAAGATAAAGCCTGCACTATGATTTATCAATCAATACCAGACTGAGCTGTGTCCGGTATTGATAAATCCTAGTGCCCGCTTACCACCCGTTAGGAAAACGGGTGATTGAGATATTTCATGTTGAAATAACACGCTTTATATACATATTCAACTATTTGTACAGCTTACAGTGTGACATCACATATATAGCAAAAAATATATGCGTTCTTGAAGTTGCGTTGAAGTTCATACTGCGCAGAACACAATAGAGTACACAGGGTCGAGAAGGGAAAGTTGTGCTCTCGCTCGGCTGCCATGCAAACTCTCGTGTCATTTCTTTTTCACAACACACAAAGTCACAAACAGATGTCAAGTGATTGAAGCGCATTTACGTATTGCGTACTTTAACCCAAAGAATGACGAGATATTAAGATTGCTAGCAGGGTCTCCATCATTGGGGACCTTTTCCCCCAAATTTTTTAGGGTAGGCTTAAAATTCTGTTTCCGGAATGTAAAAATTCGAAGTCCTAAAACATATCTCTAACACGACGAAAGACTTGTAGCATAATTTATCAAACTTATGTCACATACAATTTTCAAATCTCTATCTGGAAACCCTGTTTGCTAGTCATTGTTGAAAGTATTATATATTTAACATGGTAATACTAAACAGCGATCAAAACTAACAGATATAAGGCCGGGCTTCCTTTTACCAGTAAATACAAACCTGCCACAATACCACTCCGTCTTGCACCGCGAACATTTCTTAGTTGCGTTCTCGCCACACTTCGCGCACTTGGCGCCGCCGCCGTCGAGTGCCAACGCCGCGTCACTTGTGTACGACTCCATAAGCCGCTTGGCCATCTGACGTGACTCGGCTGAACCGTCCATATGGAAATTTGTGAGTTGACTCTTCGCAATTGTCTTTGTACGTTTGTGCACTTGCTTCATGTAGGCTTCTTTTATCTAAAGGTGAAACTATGCTTGATAGAAATGAAACTAGGAAAAAATTATATTATTGAGAATCTCCATCCTTCGAGTATTTTAAGACAGACCGCCCACAAGGCGGAAAGCGGTTACCATACAACTACACGTATTATGTGCGATATGCGTAAACGATATAAAAGATATTCATATGCTTAGCGTCGTAGGACGGCATAAGGCAAATTGGGCTGTGATCTCGGCGTTAGCTGCTGGTGGTGTCTTCCTAACAGAGCAGCGGGGTAGACTCCAACAAGTATACACTTTAAAAAAATGTTGCAATGTCCATGGGCGGTGAAGACCGTCCACATGCTGCTAGTATTTTATAGGACGACAATCTGGTACGTAACCTTCCTATGGTCCACGGAGATCGTATGACAGCCTTGGTGAAGCGTTAAAATTCGATATTTGTGTTGCAATGCACATCACTAGTACCTTTATACGTTGACATCATTGTTCTCTCTTAAGAAAAATGGCTTCCTTGCTACAGCCAGGAACACAACACACTACAGTGTTTTCACAAAATTATGCTATAAAAATATCATTAAAACCACTTCTAACTGAAGAATGTATTTCATTGATCGCAACGGACCTCAAACATATCAAAAAGAAGTGTGAAAGTAATATGAAAGTATGGATTCTTAGCGTAGCAGGATCATCGATTAAGCGTCCTTGCCACTCCTATAGATACACGTTTTGGCCTTCGTCGCAGGAACTATGGGAGAGTTATGTAGAGCATTTAGAATTACGTTTTGTACTAGGCGAATTCTTGGTATTCCGCCTTCATGATAATTGATCAGCTTATTAATATAATAAAGAATCTATAGTGACCTGTGGCACAATCTCAATGAGAGTACAGCCCGGGTTCTTGCCGTTGGTCCGGTTGTGAAGACTTGAATAGTCCCCCACAGCCAGTCTGCAGAGGAACATCTTCAAGTCGCCCAACGGAGGGATTTGGTCCAGCACCGGATCGGTTATTTTGGCTTCCAACTACACATTCATATAATTTTTGCTAACTTAAATATTAATTATTTGCGTTGGTGGCACCTAAAGCATATATATTCCAGCAAGAATAAACACATCTGTATAAACGTTATTAGAGAACAGTTAATAGAGGTTGAGATTAAGTCCCTGGGACCAGCCGAGCGAGTGAAGCTAGATTTAAGTTACGCAGTGCTAGTACTTCTGGGGATATAAGAATGAGTAAGTTATACTGGGTATTTCATTCATCTAAGTGGGACTTCACCGGGGGTTGCTTCTTCCTGGCAGTGGGTGTGGCTTTACGAGCCCCCGCCTATCAAGGCAACCGAACTTGGTCGAGCTTCTGATTTCCCGTAGCCGTGACATTAGGCGAAGGAAGGAACACCGAGGGGCTTTAGTGTGTATCCCTAATTCGGGTGGCTATAGCACTTCTACGAGGGTACTAGTGCCACCTCTATATAGCGTATCCCACACGGGCCGCCTTGTTACTCCGTGGCGACGAGTCCTCAGATATCATCTTGTTAAAAAAAGAAAGGTACTTCACTAATGTATTTATTAAACTTGTCTGAAAGAGATCGCTGGATCTCTCTGGTTAAAGATAAACAGTGTAAATATCCATCGAATTAAATCAATAAGACCGGCACACAAAAAGTGAAAAGAGATCTGTATATTTTTTTAGATTCACCTACCTGCATGTATTTCGACGCGCTGAATCCAAATACGATGCCCATTTGACCCATATACCTTAGAAATTTGAATAGGTACATTGTGAAAAACTGAATAAAATAGCCATTGATTGCGGTTCCTTTTCATATTTTACCGAAAATTTTGAAGGTGTGCGGCCCAAACGGACCGCGGATTTGGATTCAGCGCGTCAAAATAAATGTAGGCAGGTGGTCAAATGTACCGACCAGTTTTTCTTTTTGTAAGCGTTTGTTCATTTTTTTTGTATTATATAAATAAATATAATTCAGTAGTAAGTATCGAATTACAAATAGAAAAAAATGTGTGTGTTTGTGCAGTTCACACGCAGTAGAAGTGAAACTTCAGAGTATATAATCACAGATAAGTCTTCTTTAACTTTTATTAATATAATTCCTTTAGCCGTCAACATAATATTATTTCAATTCAAAATAAACTTCTCAAGTATCACTTTTTTTACTGTTTTAGTCTAAAAAAAATATTATCAGTTTTATTTCGTTCCATATTGGACCTATGATTAATCTGGTGCACAGTGTAAAATTCGTATCTCATTCTCTCGCAAACTTAGTCCTATAGATTTATGTGTTATCTCTTTTTAGTGTCGCTTTTTCGTTTCATCGACTTTCAAATCACAACGATTCTAAAGAATTTACAATTCAATAATAGCCTATTTGTTGTTAAAGTCGAGTTTGGTAGGTAAATTCTAAACATACCCTACAAAAAGCAGCACGTCGACACTCGTCGATCGTATAGTGATGTACCAGGCGCGGTTCCAAGATTAGCTGACGCAGACACAGCCAAAGTTGTGCTTCGCTGCGGTGCAGTTGGGTCAGATCTTCGGGAGTCGCTCTGTTCCAACGACCGACTGAAGACGTACGTTGTCATTCAAATAGATGCATCAACCAGTGATATAATGTTTTGTTATTGCTGGAGTACAACATACAGGCTATCGGCTCACTTGCCAAGCCATAAATTTTATAAAAAAAAATGGTCCGGCCACAATGGTGGGTTATCCGGCGTCGGCGGCGTCGGTCCTATCGGCATATGGGACATTTGGCGAACACCCAAAGGGTGTTGATCAATACAACTGCTACTATACGAATATAATTAAATGTTTCGACTGAAGATTTGATTCTATGGTCATGAATAAATTAATAAAAAAAAATATCAATACAATGTCCTGTTATATCGTAGTTTCTATTGTGGTTATATATAATGTGGTAATATTTATTGTTAATACTGGCACATGCCGACAAAGTAACACTAGCACACCAAGTTTATTACCTTTCCCGCATTTGGAGTTCTTTTATTTACTTTGTGTTTAAAATTTAGAATAAAATTAAAAATAGAATAGAATAATCATTTATTGCTAGAAATGTATGTGTACATAGGTGTTTTTTGTGGTAATTGTCTCAATACATTTTGCCTTATTAGACGTGAAATTTTCACACCTTATAACTGAATCTAAATTGAAACTAATACATTACAATTATTGAAATAATTACTATAATAATTAAATAAGAAAAGCATTGTATTGTTATTGTACTTATTATGGCCGCAGGTGTGCACATTACGATTTCTCGGAAACTTTAGTCCACGCGGTCGATGGTTTTATTGTACAGTTTAGTATAAAACGATGCCCGTATTCGATAAGCCGTATAGTGACGGAATTCGCGCGTGTTTGAATTGTGCAGTTTGTACTGGTTGCGTCCAGTTATATTTATACCTGTGTTATACGTGTTTGTATAGCTCTAATAAACTCTATAGTAATTCCAACGGCATTTAATTCAAGTCCCGCACTCGTAACAATATTATTGTTATGTAATTAGAGTTTGCGGCAAATTATATGACCGGGTTCGGAACAAATGACTGTCCAATGGACACTGTCTTCATCATTAAGCAAGGGTTTCAGTTAATACGAAAAATTCTGAAAGTATATTATCTGAAAAGGTCATAATGTTAGGCGAGGACTATAAATGTGAGTGAGTTTGTTAAGTAAAGAATAATTATGTAAAAAACATTATATGCAATTAGCAAAATTTTGTAAATGACAGTAAATAAAATATGGGTTTCATACTTAAGCATTTTCGTAATGAAACTCTCATAACTTACAAGTAAAATATTCCCAGTCTCCTTTCTCATCCCTCCTTTTCCACGGCTCCTGCTGTGTGAGATGAGCGAGTAATGATGGCACGTCGTTGGATTTGTACAAGTTTGTTGCAATCGATGCCCCGACGCCAGCCACTTCCATATGCTCAGCTATATAACTGGGACAAAGAATTGTGTTCTTAAAGGGCTTGTAGCCAAGCCATGAGATAGGAAATATACTCGGCTATAATATGTTATTAAACTGAAGGAATGATCTGAAAATAACATTGTTTTTGGCGGTATCTTAACGAGTTGTTGTTTTGCAGTTTTATTATCTAAAAAAGTGTAATATCAATTAAAATGTAATAATAGTTTAGTAAATTTATTTATATCTAGTATTACGCGTTTATGTAACAAATGTGAAACTTTTAGTGAAATCATCTTATAATTTCTATTAGCCGACCCGGAAGACCATGTCCTGCCCTGAAAAATAAATACTTAGAACCCGATGCCAGTGCCATCCGTCATCCAGGAATCCCAGTCCAACACACACAAAAAAAACATTAAATACTAGAACCTAGCTTCAACGCAACCTACCCGATTCAAATGTGAAATCAGTCCAACGGTTTAGAATTTCACTGACATACATACTTACAAAAATAAAAATATTAAGTTAAATCTGAAACTATAGTAATAGTGAAAAATACTCAAAAAAGTTTCGGGGCCGGTTTTGATTAAAACTAAAGCGGTATCATGAAATTTTTGAATAACCAATATAAGCGTGCGTGACGTCAGCTGTCAATAGCGGAAGAAGGCGAATGTTGGCCGATTCTCATAGATACCGGATAAGCACAAAAAATTTCATCAAAATCGGTCAAGCCGTTTCGGAAGAGTATGGCAACGAAAACTGTGACACGAGAATTTTATATATTAGATATATATATGTATATTATGTATGTATAGAAAATCCTTCCGACTGCAACAAAAGTGTGCTGAAAACTTGAAAACAATTTCTTAGAAATACAAAGAGAGATATATCTCACCGCACAATAGAGATGCACCTCATGCTGATGTCGAACTGAAGATCGCGTTTTTGCCTTTCCAACTCCTCAACCGCTGTCTCGCATTCAATCTCTTTGACTGTCACTGGCTTTAAGTAACCATTGCTGGTTAAAAGATAATGAAAGGTTAAGTTAATTGACTAATATTAAGTTAATAGGTTTTAGGTCTCTAGGCGAGCTATGAAACGATTTTTCTGAATTTGAAGATATCGTATTACTACAACACTATCTTTATTATATTACGTAAAAGTAGATGTAAATTTATATGTAGTCGGGTTTTCTGTTAATTCTGGACTTACATTAGAATGCTTCATGGTTACAGATTTGTTAATGTAGAAAATTATATCGTTTTTGTGGATGATGGAGTCCAAAACGCAAGCGGAGCCTACAACAAAGCTGTATTTCTGTTAATAAATATGCTGGGGACAGTAAATTCATATTATATTGGTTTACTTTCACTTGGGTGAACTTTTGGGAACTGTTCTATATTGAATGACTTTTGGGAATAGTCGATCTCGGGTCACAGATTTTTGTGCTGGAATTATAGACACGAAACCTTTGCCTCCGTTTTGTTTCACTATGTCATCGCCCCTTACTCTTCCATTCATTCATCCGCGCTTGAGAACACCCTATCATAATATTGTAATTAATTGTTTAAAGTAATTAAAAGGTATATTTGAATAAATCTTTTTATTCCCACATTTTGTCTGTCTAAAACGGCTTTTTCTCAAAATTGTCAGTATGTGGGTTGGTTCCATTCTGCATAAGTAGGTCCAATTAATAATATGTATTACTTGATAAGAGCAAGCAAAGCAGTGAGCTGGTCCATCGCATAATGGAGTAGATCAATGATCACATCACTGACGCATTGCGCGCCGTCTTCGTGGAAGAGGACCGTCTCAAGCAGGCCTACTGCCGCTGCCTCGTGGTAAAGCTGGAACATATATTATAAATATAGTACAGCATCTATATAATTATATTAATACGCGAAGCAAAAACTTTATACCCCTTTTTACAAAAATTGCGCGGGCGGAGTATGAAATGTAGCACACTAATAGTTCATATAGAGAAGTGATGAATGCTAATATTTTTTATACATACATACATAACTTCTCGCCAGGTCCCTTGCGGGGTAGGCACGAACAACAGAGCGCCATTTAGGCTTAATCTTACACACCTCGCTTCTTTGACATTCATAGCTCTTGTCGTTTTTTTTATAAATTATGCATAAACAATACATTAAATAAATTAAATAAATAAAAAACATTATACTGTTACGAGTGCGGGACTCGAATTAAATGTTCGGTTGGAATTACTATAGAATTTATTAGAACTATACAAACACGTATAACACAGGTACAAATATAACTGGTCACAACCAGTACAAACCGCGCGATCCAATAAGACGCGCAAAGTCCGTCACTATATCGCTTATCGAATGTACTACACACGTCTTGCCCATAGCGTAATCGTCGCTTGATTGCCTAGTTCGGGCATCATTTTATACTAAACAGTACAATACAACAATAGACCACGTGGAATGAAGTTTCCGAGAAACCGCAATCTGCACACCTGCGGCCATAAACAAGTACAATAACAATAGACTATTGTCTAATTGAAAATTTTAAACACAAAGTAAACAAAATAAGTCCAAATTCGGGAAAAGAAATAAACCAGGCGTGCATTCACTTTGTCTGCATGTAGATAGACGATATAAAAGTTCTACTACTATACTTTTTATCACGGAGAATTGAATATTTTCATATTATTATTTATTATTAGCAAAATTATCTTACCACCATATAAATTCTAAAAGTATTTTCAGGCGCTGGTTCCAATTTCAATATTTGAGGGTAAATTTTATTGCGCCACACTTGAATGCAGATTGCTTCGTAAACTAAAATAGGAAGCTGAAATACAACAGGTTTTCTTAACAACCCATTAAACTAGTCGCGAATTACTTACTCCTGTCACTTCGCGAAGTGCTCAGTTGGGCAATGTACGATCGGAAATCGCCAAAGGCGATCTTTTCCTTGTGTAACTTTGATCGACTACGCGAGTTACATGGTATACAGATTAAAAATTCGCTTTAATTAGTTGTTAGTATTATAAGTCATTCTGATAAATCTCACTCCAGACGAAGTTTAGACAAAAATAATTGGTAATATTCTGTTTGTTGTTCCTTCTGGAAGCACATTTGTACTTTACTCACCTTTCCGCAAGAAATCATAGTTTCTTTAGTCAGTTCTTCCTGCATGCACGAAGCCTCAAGGACCGCTTGTTGATTCAATTTCTGCAGTCTTATATGCCAGTCTACCCATCTATAATAAAATGCCTAAAGGTAAGCTAAAATGTAACTTTATAATATTCGGTACAACAAAACTTGGTTCAACTTACGCCTGATTTCCAATACAATCTATTTTTGAAGGTTCCATACTCTCCACGAATAAATCTAATTCTCCTATATCAAGTGCACTGAGTTGTGGATTTTTTTCAACCATAGTGGATATAATATATTATTTTTCCAATTAAAACTAAGTTTACAACAATATATCCAATATTTTCGGTTGCTATGGATATATTTCTTTAATTTGATCGAAGTTTGTATAACGCGCCACAGGAAGTTGAATTAAGAATTTTAAAATGATAATACTCGGATTAAAAAAGTAATCTAAAGAGGCCCATTCACTATCTTGCAGGGCAGTCTTGCGGTGGGCGAAGCTTGCAAGTATTATGAGGCATCCCGCTAGGTTTGCTGGATGTAATGCAGGCTGCCAACGACATTCACAATCCTAAATTACGTCTTGGACGGCTACGCGGACTGCTATACAGTATAATAATCCGATAATTTTATGTGCATAAAAAATACTCAATATCTTTTGGCAAACTGGATCAAAAGATCGTGTAGCCAGAAATTTAATACATTCTAGAAAAGAAATAAATACACTAGTCAATAAATGGATTAATTAAGAAATAAACAAATATGATTAGGATGTTTTATCTAAATAAAACAATACCAATTTATTTTACAATTAAAAATAGTGAATTGTTTAATTTTATAGGAGATTGCTACTTGTTTATTTGAATAATTTGATTTTTATAAATTCGTTTAGGCTTTTATTGTTTGCATTGTTGCTATACTGAAAAATATTTACAATATGGCGACTGCCGGAAGTTGCGATCCTGTCTTTCTTTTGATAATTTGACACACGTGCCGCGTGGAGTATTTCCTCGCAGGTTGTTTAAATTATACAATTATACTTATTTTAAAGTGTTATTTTTAAGCAGTTATTAGTACAGGATCTATTTATAGTGTCAGTATTATTAAAAGTTCAAATGGTTTTGTGAAAAGTGGTATAATGTAATGGATGGGTCATGCCGCTTAACTATCAACCTATCGTGTTATTGAATATAATCATATTTTTATAATATTTCCTCTTAACTAGCTTATAAGCGTATATCTTTGAATTAGTTAGCTATTTCAGATACTTTGTCCATATTTTGTATTTTTTAGATTATCATTTACCGCGACCTAACCTCAACGAAAACACGCTTTTTTATATTCATGCCGATCTTCTCTTTGAATATATAAATTTGAGCCTAAATCTGTTAACTTGGATAACTGTATTCTATTCAAAAGTCATATCTTTTGAGTTTTTTTTCATATCAAATACTTTTAGTAGTAAGTACACTTGTGTTACACTTTGAAAACAATATATTCTCCTTTAGAGTTAAATTTACGCTGGGTTTTTAGTACTTGTGTGTATATTTTATAATGGTTAAGTCAAATACTTATAGTAATATTAAGTTGTTAGCCAAGGGGCAGTTATACTGAAGTTGTTTTAGTTGGTCATTCTCTTATGGACATCAGAATATACCAGGCAATTAATTCTCTGATGTTGTAAGCCAATGTTAAAAAAAAAGGAAAAGGCGAATAATATAGTAGGAAATAGAAATAAAAAAACAGCAATTCACTAAATTTTAGAGTAACATAGAATTTATTTGGGGATTCTTCTAATCATTTTGTAAATATTCTGTAGAAATTAAGAGGTTTTTGATGGAGCAAGATGGTATTGATACATAGTCTTTTGGTGATTGGGTGGTCTAACTCACAGAGGTCCTATGTTCGATTCTTGACATGGTAAATGTCATAATAAAACTTTTTTCTCTGTTCTGGTCAGGATGCTGGCATCAGAAACAGGAAGTTGTCCATTGCATATACCCATAATAAAAGAGTAACTTGTTTAGCTGTTTGTACATGTACAGTTTTTTTGTTAAGCTCCTGATTATTTATTATTATTCAATCATTTTTTACAATGTACAATATATTTCAGCACAATGGTGGCTACAACAGATAAGAAGGCTGCGGCTGATAAGAAGCCTGCGGCCGAAAAGAAGCCTGTGAAGGGCAAGGAGGATAGCAAGAAGCTGCCTGCTGTCCCAGAGTCAGTGCTCAAGCACCGCAAAAGGAGAGAGGCTCTGCGTGCACGACGCCTACAGGTAACAGTTTCAGAATGTGTGTTAAACATAAATTAAGCATACTTGAAGCAATCTCTTCCGAGCTATCCCCTAGATACCTATAAGTCTAACCTAATCTATATATATAATATAATTGTAAAGGTCAAATTTCTGTACAATGAAAAAAAATGCTAATAACCGGGTCAGGGGATGCAAGAAGTGAAATAGAACTAATTAAGATTTTTTCAAATTTTTTGTTTCTCTGTCTGTTTGTACTGGCTAATCTCTGAAACGACTGGACCGATTTAAATGACATTTTGTATGGTGGTAACTTATATCCCTTGTCAACATACAAGATACTTTTGGTTCTGAAAAATTAAAGAGTTCCTGTGGGATAGTTAAAAACCCCCACCACACAGACAAAGTTGTGGGCATCAGCTAGTATAAGAAAAAACAGTGGCAGTTTTTCTATTGTGAAGCTAGTAAACAGGCAGATGGTCCAGCTTTTGGAAACTGGTTGCTACCTATAGGCATTTGCAACACCATTAGTGAAATCAATTGTCAGCCTTAAGGATGCGATAAGATAGAGCAATCAGACATGAGAAGTGAGATAGAAGGGATGGAATATGGATTGGCATAGATCAGTGGTTCCCAAATTTATTTATATACCACCCACTTTCAGACTAAATTATTTTTTAGCGCCCCCATTTTTTCACCTACTTAAAAAACACTATAACTTCAAATTAAATTAATTGATTATTGAGAGCTACATTAGCGGAGATTAAACATTTACTAGACTTAAACTATAGCCCGCAAGAGTTAACTCGAGACCTAGGCCCAGTACACAACAGCGCTGAGGTCTCAAGTTAACTCTTACGGGCTACACCTGCCCCTTTTAGGACTGCAGCGCCCACCAGGGGGCATTATCGCCCATTTTGGGAACCACTGGCATAGATGAATAGCTCAATGATGGTTATTTAGAGGAAGACGAAGTGGGCAATCCGAACTCTAAATTCTGGTGGAGACCATCAGTCTCAATATAAAATAAATATTTTAAAGAATATGATAAAAAGTAATAATTAGTCGTTAAAGGTGTGGGCGTCATTGTGTTGTGGTTTGCAAATTACTAACGTTCTCATATGAATTGAGTTAGAGTAACATTGAAAATCTCTTTAGGAACCGTAAAGAATCTTTCAAGCTTACACTAACTTATTATGAATAAGACCAATTAGCTTACATTGTCTTTGAATTAAGGTCACATAAATTGCAACTTTATCCAATTGTTATAGAAATTTGGTCATACAATAGAGATCACAGTATTGGTTTTTATTTTATTTTATTAGTGTCAATTTTTTTAAAATTTAATTGACATTAAATTTAACATAAATTATATTGGCCTAACATATAAAATAATAAATAAAAATAGTTTTATTGCTGAAAAAAACCTAATGCACTAATTGGTATCTAGTTTTGCCTCCTCAGCTTGTTCTTCGACAAAGGCCTTCCTCAAGCTATTTGATGCCCATTTCTGCCTGTATTTACAGGTTCTGGACCTGCTGTTTATTTAAAATGATCCTCTCATCTCTTATAGTCATCCTCTTCGCCCTTTTCCGTCTCTTTGGTACCACTCTATTATTTTATGAGTCCATTTGTTTTTATTGTCTCTCATTGTATCTCCGGCCCAGTCCCATATAGTGCATATTGAATTTGATCGTTAAATGATGATTCCAATATAACAAGGCATAGTTCATCTGAAGAAAGATGCTGTTAACATTGTTATTCTGAACATATTATTTCGGTACTTACACATAGGTTACATTTTGGTAAAAAATAACTAATCTTTAAATATGCATTTCAGGTCACACTCAAGCGCCGTTCATCAGCAATCAAGAAGAGGAAAGAAATCTTCAAGAGGGCCGAGCAGTATGTAAAGGAATACCGTATTAGGGAGCGAGATGAAATCAGGCTGGCCAGACAGGTGTGTATTTATATCATAACACTAGCCCACAAAAAATAGAAGAAAAAATATAATATATATTATTATATATAAATAAAAATAGTATAGTCTGTATTTTTGACCAGGTCCATATATTCTTTTCAATTTTGATGTGCTGAACCCAAATCTGAGGTTAGTTTGGCAGTTGGGCTATTTTATCCTTCTTTATTGTTGTTGTTTAATATTCGAAAATGACGACATTCAACAAAAATAGTTAACCTTGAAGATGAACTAGAATTTTCATTTTTAGTTAATAAAATTTTGTTTTTGAGCATACTGAAAATGAATAACAGTTAACTGATGCACATTTTAACTTTTTTCCATGAATACTATGGCTCAAATAAAGAATATTGCGGCCTCTCACACACGTATGGTTATTGCGCCCTAAAATAGTGTTGAATATTTTTATGTTGAATTGTACTTTTATATTTTTTTTTATTAAATAAATAAAAATGCAGACGATTGTGACATTAATTCTTTTACAAATGATACTCAAAGTTCTTCTAAAGTCTAAACAAATGCACATCCCTAAAGCTGTTCTTCAATAGAATATTCACTGGAAGACTTACTATCCAGGTTTACCGAGCAGAGGAAGGAAATTTAAAAAGCTGCAAATACTCTCAGACAGCTCAAAGAAGCTCCTATGATATTATAAGGTGTAGAACATGCATAGAGGTAATTCCAAAATATTTTGAGAACACAACATTGTTCATCAAAAAGCAGCCTAGAGGCTCAATAGCATTGTGCCTCAGTTTGAGAGAAGTTCAAAGGGTACTTGACTTGTAAAAACAAAGAGAAATTCTACTATGTTTTTTTAATTTAAATCATTCTGTTTTGCTCGTGACTAAAATAATCAAAGATTATGTGAAATGTTATTTTTTTAGGCTCGCAACCGCGGTAACTACTATGTCCCTGGTGAAGCCAAGCTCGCGTTTGTCATCCGTATCCGCGGTATCAACCAGGTTTCACCTAAGGTATTGTATTTTCAAAATATAGGTTTAAGGTTTAAAACATTTATTTCTCAAAAGAATTTACAATTCACTTACAAAGAAATAACTGGTTACATTTAATTAACATTAACCCCTATTAGCGCATCTGTCCATTTATTATTGTAATATTTAAATGAATAAATATTACAAACTAAACAGAACCTTAAGCCGAATTGAGATTGTACATTTATGTCCTTCAATTCAGATGAATCAACCAAAGTGATCCCATGTCATTCAATGTCATGGAATATTATTATGTCCTCTCAATTCTGTGCCTTTCAATGAAATTGATCTTATAAAATAAATTGCAAAGAAAAATTAGTATGTCTTTATATTTATAACTATAATAATATTTTCTATCATTTTACTGCGCTCTGTCTTATTGAATATGCACTGTTTGCTACAATTCCATTAATTCTTGAAAAGTCATCATGTAACATACTTCTGTATAAAACTTTAAAAAAAGAACTTGAAATATAAAGAAAAACATTTTTTAGCCAGATGTGTCGCTGGGGAGTTTCTTGCCGCTTCTTCTCCTTAACACTTCAACTTAACTTAAATACTTCCAAAGACTTAAATAATATATTAAGGACTTGAGATTTGTAGTTATGATTTACAAATGAAAATTTCCGAATCTTTCCACTATGGAACAATGACCCATAACTATACATAGCGAGTAAACATTGGATCATTTTCATTTGTAATGAATTCTAAAGGTGTCTTAACGTCTCCTTTTCTATCTCCCAAAAAAGATGTGTTACATGTAATATATATTATTTTTAATATTCGACAGGTTCGCAAAGTCCTCCAATTGTTCAGATTGCGTCAAATCAACAACGGTGTGTTCGTGAGGCTGAACAAGGCAACAATCAACATGCTCCGTATCGCAGAGCCCTACATCACTTGGGGCTACCCCAACCTCAAGAGTGTCCGTGAGGTGCGTATATTTCATATATGGTAACTAGAGATGAAGCTATGAATGTCAAAGAAGCAAGTGAGGTGTGCAAGAATAAGCCTGAAGGGTGCTCTGTTGTTCGTGCCTACCCCGCAAGGGACCTGGCGTGAAGTTATGTGGAGATGTAACTATTAGTTGTGTGTCGGTCACTGGACGCCAGATAATCCAGCCCACAGTCAAAAATTGTCATTTGGTGCATCATAATAAGCGAGCTTGCGTACGTGGCACACAAACGATCGGGCCAACTCATTCGAAGTCATTTTGTTCATGAGTGAAGTTAGCAAATGTTTCATTGACTAATAAGTCGATGAATTCAATAAATTCATTACAATCAGGATCGTTTGAGGTTATTTAAAATGTCCTTTTGTTATATGAAGTATCTTCTATCTGTCATTCTTGCAGCAATGTGCACAGTGAAAGACTTTTGAAGCTGACCTTGTTTATAAAGACAAGTGAAACCGCTTGTTAGCTCTTAATGCAGAGAAATTAGTATATATTCACCATAATTTGCCCTTAATGCACTACTGCTAATTATAATAAATGAGTTGTGTTGAATGAAAACTTTGTGATCACTGATTGTATTTGTTAAGTGATATAAATAAAGTACTTAATTAAACTTGATATTTCATCTAATATATAAAATTCTCGTGTCACAGTTTTCGTTGCCATACTCCTCCGAAACGGCTTGACCGATTTTGATGAAATTTATTGTTCTTATCCGGTATCTATGAGAATCGGCCAACATCTATTTTTCATCCCCCTAAATGTTAGGGGTAGTCCACCCCTAAATTTTTTATTTTATTTTTTAGACAAAATTTTTAATTTCTATTTTTTTATGATACAACATACAAAAATACATACAACCCTAGATTTTCAACCCTCTACGATCAACCCCTATTTTTTACCGGGCAGGACGACGTCTGCCGGGACAGCTAGTATTTCTTTAAATCTGGATATAGGATATCTCTTTCTTCTCTAATACTAACACTACTAACTGTATATAATTGAGATTTGTGTGAAAAATTTGAGTATGTTATTTCTAACTGGAGTTAGAAATTAGAAAAATATGTTCCTTGTAACATCATCCTATCTGTTATACATAGCCATTTTACGTTTAGTTGTGTTTCTAAATTTTTCCTAAGATAATGGCAGTGATTTATTAGAAGGGAAATCCACCACTAAAGGGGTGGTGGAGATTTAAAAACCTAATAAAAACAATATTTAAGAAATCTCAGCGTGGATGTATCCAGACAATGAAATATTTTCAGTACTTCCATAGTATTATATAGAATACAGCTTTCTGCTATATTTCATTTGAAATTGATTGATTTAAAGACTTCAATTTTTAAATGTTATTATAAAATTAAGCTGTGGCCTCGTTTAAACAAAAAAAAAATCTATCACAGTCAAGTAACTTTTTAACTTTTGTTAGATTATGAAATAACCTTTCGGAAATATTCTCAACGAAAATTAGCTTGACCAATATCCATTTTTTATTTGGATCAAAGCATTGCACAGAATATAGTGTAATGTCTAATACATAAGTAATTTTGAATTAATACCACACCAACATATTAAATAAATTAACACAATGATAAAATTACATACTATTGAATACAATGTAAGAAAACTTATCTTATTTGTATTGTATTCTACCCATAGTCCCTCAAGACTATAAGTAGAATACTGAGCCCAGATCACTGTCTTCTATGGGTAAGGTGCCCAGAAGGCTCGCTACGTTTCCTCGCTGGATCGCCATACTGATCCGTTGGCCGAGGTAGGCACCAGCCTTTCTGATCACCTGAAGAGTCGATGAGTTGTTTTGATAAATTTTGGTAGAGACTCATGGCCTCAGGACCCCGCGGTCCAAGCGTCTCGACAGCAAACGGCACAAACATATAACTCTCACTGAGGGTTGCATATTTGCGCCGCTTGAGTGATTCCGCTGTTTCCGCCGCCGAACCGGCCGATTTAGACGTGTTTGGTAAATGGGATGCGGCCAACGTGTCTACGCAAGTCGCATCCCACACCAAAGGCTTGCCACGATTAATTAAATAAATTAAAGATAAACTACACCAGTCTAATAAGTCTGTCTAATACCACACACTCACTCGTTCACTTGTACACACATACATCCAGACATTTCTACATATATTACAAATATTAACAAGAAAATGTACAAAAAACTTTAAAATAATTTTCTTTATTTTATTGTATAAGAAACGAGTTGCCTGGAAGTGGGCACTAACAACTGCAACACAGAATTATACTGCAGCAGTTGTTTGCGGTGCCAAATTGTTCGATAAATTAATGGTTTTGAATAAATTCTTTGAAGATATGCTAGCTACCGTAATTAAAATAAAGGACGAGTTGATATATATATACATAATAGAAATATATATTATACATTGAGTAGGTTTTGAGATATGGGGTATTTTCGATTATATATTTTTTTTCTATAAACGTCGCACTGAGGCATACTTTCTAAGCACACTTACCCAGTCAAAAGACTTATTTATGTTTCAATTTATAATATAATAATTTGCAGTTGGTGTACAAACGCGGTTTCGCGAAAGTGAAGGGGCAGCGCGTCGCCATCACGTCGAACACCATCGTGGAGGACAAACTGGGCAAGAACAACATCATCTGCGTCGAGGACCTCATCCACGAGATATTCACCGTCGGCGACAAGTTCAAGGTACTTGATGACTATCATTTTCATGCTAGAGAGGAAAGTTGGAAGAGTTATCTTTTGCTGTATTCTCTTAATTTGATTATATGTATAACTAACTAGCTTCTGCCCGCGACTTCGTCCGCGTGGAATTGTAAAAAAAAGTATATGTGAGATATATAGCCCATAGCCTTCCTCGATAAATGGGCTATATAACACTGAAAGAATCTTTCAAATCAGACCAGTAGTTCCTGAGATTAGAGCATTCAAGCAAACAAACTCTTCAGCTTTATATGTTAGTATAGATATTGTTACGATTGTGGCACTTGAATTAAAATGTTGTTGGAATTACTATAGAATTTATTAGAACTATACAAACATGTATAACACAGGTACAAATATAACTGGACGCAATCAGTACAAACTGCACAATTCAATAACACTTGCAGTCCATCACTATATTACATTAGCTTATTGAATGTACGTCATGCTCGTATCGTAATCCTCGCTTGTCTGCTTACTCCTCCGTTCTGGCATTCCTTTTATTCTGTAAAAATATAATATGTGTCGGCGCATAACAATACTTTTCAACAATTAGTTCGACACACCTGTCTAATGACTACCGTAAAAGATTACAATACACAATAGTCTGTTTTTATTAATTACAAATTTTAAACACAAAGTAAACAAAAGAAGTCCAAATGCGGGAAGGTAATGAATGAATAATGAATTTGGCGTCTAAAAATATATTAAAATTTACAAAGAACTTTGTTTGGTTGTGCAATTTCAACTAGCAACTGACATTGTTTTTTTATTAATGGTTTATTTATTGCCTTTGTAGGAGTTTACATAAGTTAACATAGAAAATATCATATCACTCCCAAATGAGCTTAATAAATTTGCTGTAATATAAAATTTGTTGTGCACTTGCTAGGTAGGTTTGGTAGTTTCACAGCTGAGTGATATATCAATTATTTTTAACAAAGAATTGTGCCTGTTCAAAAATGTATTTTTTTTGTTGTCTACTTAAAACTATGCATGTTACAATTAAGAAAGTCTTACCAGTATGCAAGTGTCCCTTAAAAGAAGTATTCCAAATTTGAGTCCTATACAATCAACTAGTTTTGTTTTTTTTTCAAAATTTTGTCCCTTGTGGTAAAACTGCACTTTAGTCTGTACGCACGTTTGTTATGAAGCTCTCGATATATATAACTTTTTTATATGAAATATAAAAAAAAGTTTCTTTTATGTTTGGAGTCAGGTAGAAATAATTTGTTGTATTATTGATTTGGGTTTTGCTTGATGCTTTTGTACATCTACAAAATTAACATTATTTGTAGGGAGTAATAAGATAGAAATCATTGGGGAGTAAAGTAGAAATAATTGGGTAGTTAGATAGAAATGATTGGGTAGTAAGATAGAAATGATTGGGTAGTAAGATAGAAATGATTGGGTAGTAAGATAGAAATGATTGGGTAGTAAGATAGAAATGATTGGGTAGTAAGATAGAAATGATTGGGTAGTAAGATAGAAATTCTGCAATGGTTTGACTGATTTTTTTTGCGTTGTTTTAGTATGCGAGCAACTTCTTATGGCCATTCAAGTTGAACAACCCGACGGGTGGCTGGCGCAAGAAGACTATTCACTATGTGGACGGAGGTGACTTCGGTAACCGCGAGGACAAGATCAACGAACTTCTCAGGAGAATGGTCTAAATAAACATAGATTGTAATATAAATGTTTTGTCTTTTATTTTGCGTTTATCCACTATTCATAAATTATTACAAATTATAAAAATATATCGAGAACAATGACTAAAATCATAGAAACCGAGGTAAAACAGTAAACAAAAATTAATTTATAGCTCTTTTATTAAAATTTAATAAGTTTTTTATATTATTACTGGAGTATATCAAATAACCTAATCGATCAATCTTAATTAATTTTGCTAATTGAAAGTAATACTGGCTAAAGGGTTGACCTGTACTACAGGTTCATTTTTAACCTAATTGTGTCACTGTCCTCTTAATTCAATGATTACTAGGTTTCAGTTTCATAGTGTATTTAAAGAGGAAATAAAGAATTATTATTCAATAAAGACCATCCTAATAAGGTTATCATTACAGTGTGAAGCGAGGTGATTTATCACTTGCTTTAATATGGTTTCGCTTTATTGTTCTTGAGAAACGAGTTCATAGTTTAGAGATTAGTAAAACAATTCACTCTAGTCTTGGAAATTGGTTCTGGTATGGTACAGTTGCGGAATAAAAATGTTCCTCATTTTAAAGTCGACTTGCTTGTACGAGTACTAGAAACAATACTGCCAACATTTAAATAAAATATACAAATTACAATAGTAAAATATACAAACATGAAAAAAGAAAATTGCAATGTAGACATTGTTTAACAATAAGAACGAAAGAGGATATAATCACTACATTTAACAATATAAAGGTTTTACATGTGTAAAGAATTATCTAAGGCAAGACAAAATCATACAATTTGGGTCTAAGTAATTTAACACTTTTTTTAGTTTAACATAATTTTCTGTGGAGGATTAATTTGTAAAACTGGGAAACATTTTCAACCAACTACTATACATCTAGGAATTGACTTGTCGATTTGCTTCAGTTCATGTGTTCTTGAGAATCTGTTTAATGTCCACATATTAAACAGATTATACATTAACCATTTTTTTGTTAATTGCCTGTGAAGCAAGCAAATGACCTGCCTATAGGTATTTGCAATACTGTGATCGTGTTGCTGGGTTTGAAAAAAAATTATGACTTCATTCTTAAATAACCACATGCTAGCTTAAAGGTGCAACTTTGGTGGAAAGTTCACTCCATAGCATTGTTGTACATGCAAATGTAATTATTCTACAGGGACAACTCAAGGAAATAAGGGTGAACAAGGGATTTTATTTTTATAGATGAATATTTCAAGAAATAATAATAAATCGGCAGACAAACACACACATTGTATATCCCCAAATTAAGCAAGTTACGCTTGTGTTATGGGTAATATACAACGGACCACTCTGGGGCCGATCTCAGATCATGGTAAATAACGGAGAAAATATGTTTCTGAAACTTACTATACCAGGAAGCGAACCCGGTATTACCTCATTAATATTACCCTCTAATTTAAAAAGACTAATAGTAATTTAAATATAACCTAAATTAACTAAGAATATTCATACTAAGAAAGTGTCCCTTGACACTTTTCTTATTGTGTCTATTAAGGCGAAGGCATTTAGTTCATGTGTTCTTTATTCATAGCTAGCACATTACACTCTTTTGTTTTGTTTATAGCACTCATTTAAAGAATTTGGTGAAGTAGTTGTGAAAATGAGACATTGGCACAATATCAAATCATATTGTTACGAGTGCGGGATTCGAATTAAAATGCCGTTGGAATTACTATAGAATTTATTAGAACTACACAAACACATATAACATAGGTACAAATATAACTGGTCACAACCAGTACAAACCGCGCGATCCAATAACGCGCGCAAAGTCCGTCACTATATCGCTTATCGAATGTACTACACACGTCTTGCCCATAGCGTAATCGTTGGATCGTGCAGTTGGCACTGCACGATCCAATAACACGCGCAAAGTTCGCCACTATGTCACTTATCAGATGTCTTGCTCGTATCATAATCGTCGCTTGACTGCCGATCTCCTCATTTGGCCATTGCTGCACCGATATAATATGGCTGCCAACCCGCATAGATCGGGTTTCTTAGAATCGGTTCGACACACATGCCTACTGACTGCCATAAAAGATGACAATACACAATGGGCTGTTTTTCTAATTACATAATTTTACAAACACAAAGTAAACAAAAGAAGTCCAAATGCGGGAAGGTAATAAACTGCGATTTATGGCAGGCAGATGTGCATTCACTTTTTGTCAGCATGTAATAATATGATCATGACAATCTCCCATGACACAAGTGTAATATGTTTGTTGGAAATGTAGACTGTGACTGTCCCTATTTATCTCATTATCAGACATTTTCACATACATTTTTGAATTTAACATTTTTTATTTTCTAATCAAAGTCTTTACTATATAAAACATTCAATATATTTGTCTTGTTATCAAAAATCACTGGAATGTTTGTAACTATTTTTAAATTAACTTGAATTTTTGTTAATCCAGTCCCATCCAGTGGTATCAAGCATTTAAAATAGCTTTTCCTTGCCATTTGGATGGATACAGTTTTCAAAGATTTGTTTTCAGATGATAGTGTTATTAGTATCCTTGAATTATCAAAAATATTTTTTAATGTTTTGTTGAGTGTGTGTTGCACTGTGGACAATGTTACATTGATCAGAAACAGTACTGTATCCTTCGCACAGTAATTTGAAATATCTTCTACTAATAGCAAATCTAAATTTTCTTTCAACACATCTAAGTAACTCTCATAAATATTTACTTCACTTTGTATGATATCATCCAATAAGTTTTTTCTATTTGACAGAGCTAATGCCGTCAAATAAGTCTGTTCCACACTCAACTGTTTAGCTAAACGCTCACTTTTCTCAACATGTTCCATGATTCTTTGCACATGTTCTGAATTATTTAAAATGTTCTCCACAGGACAGTATTCATCAGATTCCAATTTTAAATATGCATTTTCATTTTGAAATTGGAATTTATAAATAAGTTTTAAGAATGTTGTACAGATTATTAAATCATCCAAAATGATGAAATCTTTGACATTTTTTATGAACATTTGTTTAAATTTCAATTCAGATAAATTCTCAGCCTTCCACATAGTTTGGCTATCTGTATAGATTAAATTACCATTGTATAAAACAAATTTAGATATTGCTGTGTTTAGATGTATTATATCAGGTTTCTTAGATTTTTCTGTTAAAGATAGCTTAATAATTGTACCAATAGTAAGTCCAATGAAAATTTGTAAGTCATCAGTATCTATTACTTCGATATTACAGATCTCTGTAGGACATGAATATAATTTTATTAATGATTCTTCTTCAGTATCTGTATTTGCATTTAACAAACAAGCATATAGTCCTTTTCTATCAAAAGATATCACAATTAATGAGTATTCATTTCTTGAATTGATATCAACATTAAAAATGCCTTCTAGCTTTTTCAAATGATCTAATTTAATTGTATAACAACTCATTAAACAAGTTCCATATTGAGTTTGTACAGGGAAGTGTTCTTTGCACAACAATATAGCTTTTTTCTCCAAATAAAAGTTTTGGTTTAGTCTATGAATGTTTAAGCAGTACAAACTATTTTCCACTTTTAAACTTATAATTTTATCTGAAGATATTTGAGCAATTGCTTTAACACCGATGTCTCGAGGATGGAACGTGCTTTTGAAACATTTTTGGGTTACTTTTAGTTTCAAAGAAATTAAATGTAGATTACAACTACAGTCCAAACTTACCAAATAGTTATTGGAAAGTAACAAGCACTGTATTGGGTATTCGGGCATAATAGTTTTAGTAGCTTTTTCGAAATTCATGCCTTCATACAAAATTATCTGGTATTTATTCCAAAATATGACGAAGTTATTGAACTTGTTATGAAGTATATTAACGTTTTCTACTAGTTTTTCTTCAAATCTGTAACACTGCTTATTAGGTAAACTGTGATCCAACTCCATTATCTTGCCATAGAATTATTTAGATTCCTAATTTTTAATTTCAGCCCACTTTTTTAATCTTACAAGTAAACAAAATGAAATCCCGCTGAAATTATTTGAAATTTGAATTAGATTGCAGGTTAAGAGACTGTCAGTTGTCAGTTTATTGTACTGTCATATGTCAGTTAGCCGTCACTGAAGTGGTAAAGGTATATTTTTTAAATCTTTTTTTTTTAAGTCGCGAGGCCTAAGTACTCAACCTATATAGTATAGACAAGTATGTCCAGCATTATCGAATGAATTATTTGTGGATTGATTGCACTTCTAATATAATTGTTTAGGCCGGTTCCTGTATCTTATTATACATTCATTTGCCCAACCACCGGTTGAATTTTGACATTACTTGTATGGAGCTTATGTCAAATTTTAACCGACAAATGAACGATCGTTAGGATATAAAACCCTGACCCAAACATAAATGGTCTTATTTATAGAGAGTAAGTTTTAATGCTTCTTTATGGTTCTTAACGTTCAAACCGTAGGTAGGAAACCTGTCTCTCTTTGTTTCTCTGTCTACGGTTCAAACTTACTCTAACTCGCTATGAATAGGACCGAAAAAGTAGATTATTAGGAACTTTTCAATAACTTATGATTCAGTTCTTTACCGAGGATTGAATATATTCCAAATATTCTTAATACGATACAACTACTTAATCCTCCTACACTTTATAACGAATTCTACATTGCGAATTTAATGGAATACGTAATTAAGTAAAATAAAACAAATTTATAAACATCATTTTTACTCCACAAAACAAAAATCAAGTACACAAATGTAATTTAACTTCAGTTTCATTCTTCTATAATGTAGATTTTAATTAATTATACATAACAGAATTTACGAAGTATTAATTTACGAATACAATTGTATTTTTGATTAGAGGACAAACATTTATGTTTCAAACTGGAGCAGCAATATATTTTATTCGATAATTTATAAATACAAGGGAACGTAATAGTGGCATTTAATTTTCTGAAAGTCCTTTAGTATCTACAATGAGAGCTGAAAGAACATTAAAGAGCAGTATAATTTGACTCACAGTTAAAATGAGAAATTACTTAATACAGTTTTTTTCTTCTAATGATTATTAAATCATTGTATAGTGTGTACCTAGCTACACTAAAATTAACAAATAACACTAAAACAAACATAAACAGTTCTAATTATACGTTTGTATTGACAAAATATGAATTTCACGACTTTTGTAATGACTGAAACAAAGTCCAGACATAGAAAATGGAGTAAAACGAAATCACAATGGTACCTATTGCTATTATTTATGGCTAATTTTATCGGATTCTGAATATTGCAGTAATGTAGTTAAACTTTAGCTTCAAGCTTGCACAGACGTAGGAAATAGAAGTTTCCAAATTCTAATTCAAGTATACATTATTCCTCTGATTATTTTTCTGCATTTATTTTTTTAGAATAGCAATAAATATAATATACGACTTTTAGCTCTAGAGACGTTTTCACTTTGATGAACGAATTTTGGCACAAAGGCTTATAAGCCTTATATTTTAAAAATATATGCTGCGGTACTTAAAGAATAGATTTAACATATCGTAATGGTACAAATGTAGATAGTTTATAAACAGATTTTTTTCCAACACTCAAACCCGACTGGATAGGTTGGGGGAATGCCAAAACTACCAGAACCAAACTAATCTTATGCCCCTGCTAAACCTGGGTTAATGTTAATATTGCGATGCGATGCCTAACCGTATGCAGCTCCCATAAGTCATATAACGTCATTAACACGGTCGTATCTCAAACAACGCATTAAACTCCTGGGTATATTTTCGTGACATATTTATTGACACTATCTCAGATGTAGCTAGGACATTAGAGTGAAATCATTGAGCTGTTAGTAATATTTAATATTTGTCAGTCTTTGGCAGTTTAGACTTGATAAGACATGGATTGGAACAAACCTTCCAATTTTGTAAAAAAATATCCTTTCTTAAATAATTGCTCAAAATTTTAATTATAATACGTACATGTATTGTGATTAAAATTGTAACAATGTAACTGTAAAAAAATAATTTACAATTTTGGAGTATAGATGTCTGTCATTTTTTATTAAGTAGAAAATAAACTAATTATTAGACAAGATTAAAGGCATAATAAGTTTATTTACACGACACAATAAATATTAAATACTTAAAACATCGGAGAGCCGTTATGGTCGTCCCCACTATCTAATTGGCACACTTTCACATTGAATCACTAGCAAAACTAATAACTAATTACACAATATTTATACAATGCGTATCAATAACCTCGCTCTTCCTTGAATGGTCAATATTACACCTTTAAAGATAAACCGCTCCTAAACAAAAGTATTAAATTATTTTACATGAGAAAAAGTGTGTAAGCTCCGACACACGACTGCAATTTACTCCTTAAGTATGCTCGTTTTTGAATATGTATTATTTTATGTAGTCTATATAGTCTAGAACAGTGTTTTTCAAACTGTGGGTCGCGACCCCTGGGGGGGGGGGGGGGTCAGGAGTCGCCAGCAAAAGGGAAAAGGCAATTTCAGTTTATACGTCATACTCAGGTACTTTCTAAATTCAGCAGCTTTATGCAGAGCCGTAATAATGAATATAGTTAACAAAATATGGCATCATTTAAATGACTAACTTTTTGTCTGTCTTTGGCCTAAGAGGGTGGCCAAAATTTTTCAATCTGTAAAGGGGTCGCGTATCCAAAAAGTTTGAAAAATTTCAACAGTCTAGACAACTGGCTAGCAAAACGCAGAGGTGAGTCGAAGCCAACCTGATTTGTAGCAATACAATGAATGACATATCGCTTGCGAAAACGTAGGTCTTTGTTAGTGAATTGAAAAACGCGATTGCAGCGTCATCTTCTTTTAATTCTAAAGAAACGACGTAATTTCTTAGGATAAAATGCATCCTAAGTTAACTCGGGTTATGAGCCAGCTCTATGTCAAGTTTCATTCATATACGTTCAGTAGTTTCCAAAAAAATATGCGATCGCAGCGCTATTTGTTTTGCTATTTTCATCATCATCCAACGGCAACATCATTTATCGGGATAAAAAGTATTTTACGTTACGCTTCAGAATGTTTATATGAACACTACTGAACTGCCGAGTGACATAAACTTTAAAAAATTCGAATCTGCTGATCCAAATAGCCCCCTTGATTTTTGTCACATTTTTAAATGCATTGCACACACTAACCATTTTCAGATTTATTATAGTATAGAATTATTGCATTAAAGTTTGAAATTATAATAAACTTATGACGAGTGAATTAATACAAGTGGTATTAATTCACTCGTCATAAAGTTTCAATACCGGAAGCCTTATATGAAAATCGATTCTTAAGGAATTAACTCTAATTCCTTAAGAATCGATTTTTAATTAATTGGATTAATGATATAAATTCGAATGTCTTGTCTATACAAGACATGGGTCTGTACTTAATATTTAGCCATTCAAAATTTTTGCAGCGCCATCTAGCTAATATACGGAATTTCAAAGAAATTGCAAATTCACGTAGGTCACGTAATTTTACGATAGATGGCTTTAATAGTATAATAACTGAAAATGTTCATTTATACGTTTTGTCTTTAAAGGTGTGATATATTATCCAAATGTGGCCCACAGATACATGTATGAAGTTTAGTTGATACATATCTCCCTCATTCTGGAGGGAATCCAGAGCCATTCCCAACACACTCCTTTTGGACCATCATAAACACAAAAGTTTCAACTCCTAAGTTCAATCATCGCAAGTTTAAATAAGAACGCAGAGATCTCGTTTTCGATTCATGGCATGATAATGATGATATTTTATAAACAAACTTCGTTATTTACTATGGTCTGGATATATGGGATAGGGCTCCCAATTTATCCAGAGTATGTAAATAATAATACTAATAAAACAATCGAAACTTGTTTAGCTTGGAAATAATTATACAATATCAATATCGGCTGATTGATATTAGATATTATATAGGTATTTAACCAGTAATACCTATTATATTTTATTAGAGTGGGTAACATGAAAGTAAAGTACCTGCAATCCTTCATTATGCTTACTTTTTCTTTTTTATTACATAGTATGTTACTAATTTCACAAAATAACCCTATTGGATGATTTATTCATCTTGTGTATGAAAACAGATTCTAGATGACGAAGCAGGAATACCTTACAAAATGTTTGCTATTCGGTGTATAGTAAGAATTAGGTTCATCTAAATTATAGACTTTATTCGAGAAAATGTAATTTTTTCGTAAAAAAATAAACTTTATTAACTGTATCCGAACATTATGATAAATAAAAAATAGGTTGACTTTAATTGTCCATTTCTATAGATTTAAAACATTGAAACCTTTGAAAGCCTGGATGAATGATTTGAAATCATCAACAAGTATAGAAAAGACCTAAAACGACTGATATTGTTGAAATAAAAAAATGATTATTTACATAGTTTGATATGTGTTCTTATTGCATTGTAAAATGTCACGAACTTTCTATATTAAAATAAGTAATCCATTTAAATCAAAACAATCACCGAGTCAAGTTAAAATTACACATAATCAAATACTTACATTAATACTAAGGTTTATATTTATCGCTATATTTACATATTCTCACAATCTTGAGTATTATAATTGCACTTTATTTGTATGCAGGTCGACAAACGAAGATCGTCATAAAAATAAACACGCAACCTTTGTTTTAAAAATCGAACCTAGATGAACAAGCCTTCAAAACTGTTTTCTAAGAGTTTTCTAGTCTATATTAGATAACAATACTCATTTAAGTAAACACTGATCCTTGAGACGGCATTCTCATCTCAATTAAAATGTGTTTTACGCGTCGGCACAAGCCCACGCGGCATTTCTATATTAATCGATTCTAAATTTGAGATTATTTTTTTTATATGGACAGATAACGGTTAAAAAGACAAATATTTAAATCTAGAATCAAAATAATTGAAACGATTGTTTGTGGTTCTATGCTGCTAATTTAAAAATTGTTTATAGTTCTACAGATTATCAACAAAGGATAACTTATCGTAATTTAATATGCTACCGCGCACGAGTACTTATCTAAAATAAAGCCCGAAAAGTATGGAAATTAGAAAATAATTAAAAACGGCGTGCAAAATATCCAGAAGAACAAAGAATTCAAAAAATTAAATGTCTATAAATAATTTTATTTACGTCCTGGTTATTTAATGAACCCGTTTTTATGCACTTTTACAAAGTAAAAAACATAGATAACAATTGTTGTGAATTTACCTACAATTTTCAGATGTAGAGATTTTACTGTCGTAACCAAAACATGTACAATGTCAATGATAAGAATTGGTTTCCTCTTTTTTATTTTAAAGCCACAGAAATATTGAAAAAAAAAATGTTTACTTTCATCTCGGTTCGATTCTAATTCCAAATTTAAACTGAAGTGCCAGTTGTCAAACGATCATAAACATCACACTAGATTGCATTTGTTTTTGCTATCGCATTCATAAGTTCAATGCAAAAGTTAATTTTGTCGCGTGTCGCCCATACAGCGGCGTCGCCGTCGATGCTTTTTCGTTACTTTTTAATGTCCGGGTCCATCTTCGTTTTGTCCATCGACGATGACACCATACCGCTTTGGGGGTATAATTTATCTAAATGCTTCAGCGATTCGTTAAGAAAATTCTGAAATTAAAGATTAATATCATAAAATCAAATTCAAATTCATTTATTTATATAAGCTTATTTCTAGGCCTTATATATATTTAAAACTTATGGTAATAACACATTTTGAATTGAAAATAATGCTTCCATTTTTCTGGTGGTGGTTGATGCACTAGACTCTAGGTCAGTATCGCAGCACCCAATACAATTTTACTATAGGAACTTAAATATAATTGAGTTATTCATTAATTAATAATTAATGATTATATCTATGAGTGCGTGAGTGTATGTGTTTGTGTGTGTGTGTAAATGCATCTACATTTATATATCTAATCCAATGTCGGTTACAACGATGGATATATAGTGTCAATATTATTATTATACTAGAATAGCTTTGATTTCTTGGTTATATGCGTCCCATATGGTTTATTCTAGCTTATTTTGCCCAAAATTTTATGGCATCTTATTAAATTTTGCACAAGTCAAAATACCATCATTAGTAAGTTTTACCATAAGTTAGAAAGATATGGTCCTATTTATATTATGACCTATTTATATGGTCACCTAACAATATCAACTATCGATTTATTTGTTAAACTTATAAAGATCATTTCTTCTTTCATGTATTTGTATATTTATTTCTTAAATTATTTTGAGTGTTTATGTATCTATTGCCTTTTTACTGCACCACCTACATCGCCTGATTTAAATTTCTTTCATTTAGGTTGCCTGGAAGAGACTGCTTTGAGCGATGAGGCCGCCTATTGCATTGCCTAGAAAATATTGTAAATATGGTTTGTTTTTGCAAGTGTATATTTTAGTGTGCAATAAAGTGTTATCTTTCTCACTTATTTTTGGGCATTGTTTTTATATATTTACCTGTATAGCAGTCAACGCAGCTACAATAGCCGGTCCTCCAAACCCATGTGATATGAGCGAGAAGTGCGTGAGGTGCCGCTGTATCGCTGGCTCCAGGAGGTGTGGTGGTCGCGTGTTGCATAGCGGCGACCGGTCTTGGTTCAATAGGTCCATTAATTCTTTTGTGACCTGTAATTCATCAAAATGAATATGATTAAAGTCTCTTTTCTTTCACCTTTTCTCAATAATTAGGAGTTGGCACAAATTTATGTATTTTCCCTCTATACATAATCATATAATTATAATTGCACCACAAGTAGGATTTAATATCTAGCAATTCCAGATTTGGGTTGTCTGTAGGTCTGTCAATCACGGTATGATAGAATTTCCATCAAACGTGACTTAAAGGCCTGGCTGCCAAGTCATAAACCTAAATAAATAATCAGAATCTCCAAAAAAAAAAGTTTTTGTTGTGTTTAATAAATTTCAGGACTGGCCACAATATGTAATTTTTTAATGAAGAACATTGTCTATGTTTTTAAAATTTTCAGTTGTTCTTTTTTTAAATTATTATTATTAAGCTTCAATGTACACTTACAAACATGGCATAATCAAAATGTAAATTTAAATTTTTTTTTTTTTTTTATTGCAGGAGTTCAGCAGACAGGCAGACGGCCCACTTGATGGATAGCGGTTACCATCGCCTATAGACATTTGTAACACCAAAGGTACTACTAATGCGCTGCTGCTCTCTTGAAGGAGACTGGAGCCTGGTCACTAATGCCGGAACATCGGAACATAAATATATCCATATTAACATCTATAATTTTCGTAGCTACATTACGAACAAAACTCATTTGCAAACTGTATCTATGAGTTGTAAGGAAGTTTATGGCCAGAAAGTTGTCTGGAATCGCTGTAAAAGAGTCACTAGCTCGCTGGCTTAGGTTGAAAAACGATTCTCGTGCAACGTAAGGACATAACGTAACATAAGGACGCAATTTGTACTATTTCAAACATTCTTTCTTAACAGTAATGCAAACTACTTTCATGTGAATATTTTATTTTAAAATCAAAGAAAATAGCTAAACTGTTACTTTTAGATCCTTCACTTTTTACAGTTGAGTTTTTTTTAGAGTTGCGGACCTAACCTGTTTGGTAGCCTGAAGTAGGTCTCGTCTGCGCCTTGCGTCGTGCTCCGCGTACTGCCTGGCGAGGTATTCGGCGAGCGCACGCGCAGGGAACTCCGTTTCACACACGTAGCCAAAGTCCCTGGCCAAGTGCACTGCTTCAGCTGCACATGACATTAAACAAAGATTAAATATACGTGAATGTCGAGACCATCCAGCTTTTATTTTAAATATATTGTATAGGTTAGCGTTTGACCGACATTATACCTGATGTCAAGTGGAAATGCAGTGGAGCTTACCTAGATAATACCTGTTCACGCGAGACATGACGACACCTAAATTGCATGTTTCAGGAAAAACAGACGACGGTAAAGAGTTCCAGTCTTTAGCGGTACATATGATAAAAGTGGGGGGCATAGTGGTTCGTTCGCTTAATTGGTATTTCCACCATACATCGGTGGCGTGAGCTGGTACGTCTGCTTGTAGGGTGGTAAAAAGATGAGTGAGGAATTAATTCGTGCAGTTTTCTCATCAAAATGTATCAAAATAAAGAAAATTAAAATAAAATTTAAAGTAAAACAATGATACTTCTTACTAAAATATTTGTCATTCTTGTAAAAATTTTGTACGTAATTTATATAGTGTGTTGAAAGTTTCTAATAAGAACTCGTGTTAATTAATAGGTGTCGAGTTTTAAATCTCTTCGAGCCCCAAAATCAGTTTTCGTTTATGTCGACCCCTGGGGAACCGATTACCACTCCAGAGGGTCATATTGACCACTTTGGGAATCCCTGATATAGGCTATGATGCTATAAGCCTCTCCTTTTTATTATCATAGATAATAAAAATAAATAATAAATCTTTATTTTAGACCAGAATCCATAGTCCATAATATAGAATAGGTATTTTTTTAAATTACCGGCAGACAAAGTCACAAATTGTATATCCACAAACTATTATTATGGTTAATATACAAAATACCTTTTTTTGGGTGGGTTTAGGCTTTTAAAGCTTTTATATTATATTATATTTACCTTCTACTAAAGATGTCAACAAGGTAACGTTGGCAGCTTTCCGCCTTCCTGCTGGCAGGTTAAGCCCTATCTTCTCCAACTTTTCTCGCAGTAGTCGACCACCGTTCTTGCTCTTTGCTCTGTGAAAAATCATCTATGTTTATTTATATACATCCACGGATCAGTAGACGATGCAAATGAAAAACGGGTTAATGCCTCATTCACGCATAGATTAAAGATTCTTAGATGCGGGGAATGTCTACTATTGTGATCATTTGGCCATAAAAAACAATATTTTTTTTGAAATTTTTCTGAAATTTGTAATCTATAATATTATGAAATTCTAAAATGCCGTGTCTGTACATTGAAGCTATTGAAAATAACTTAAACTAATCTAAGTTGAACTATTTAATATTGAAATTGTTTGACTTGAGAAAAACTTACGTTATTGCTTAAATTTTATGTATATAGCGCGTGGGTTAGAGGGAGAGAGGAGAAGTCTGCCTACCGCTGTTGTATGTGTGAGAGAAAGGAAAGCCTGACAGACTGGCGCCGTAACGCGTTATGTAACGAAGCGGTTTACCCTCCCATAAAAAGTTATTACTTCAAAAACCAGCTGGAATACACTATATAAACCATGGAGAACACTATAATTTTTTTTTAGATCTCTTGACTGTTGACTGTTTATCCATCCGGGATACACGTAAAAACTACTGGGTCGATTTCTATGCGGTTTTCGCTGATCGACAGATTCTTAGACCTTAAATCAGTCATATTTATAATCCCGGGAATCACGGGAATTTTCCCAGAAGCGGGAATCGTCAGCCAATCACAGTCCACGGCTGGACGTAGGCGTCCCGAAGCTGGCGCCACTCATTCCGGTCCTCCGCGTTCCTCGTCCAGCGGTTACCAGCGACCTTGCGCAGATCGTCATTCCATCGCACTGGAGAGCGTCGGACAACACGTTTATTTATTAAGCCAGACCCACTTTAAAAACTCAGTCTGTATAGGATAATTTAGTTTCTGAAAAGAAATATGTCACAGATATTTTGATTGGATTTTGATTTGATTGGATTAGGATAGACTGACAGACGGACAGATGGATGGATATGTCGATTTCATTGTCAGGTCTTTCACGACTATTATACATCGTTAATTATAAATAAGTTTTAACGGATTAAAGTGTGTCTATGATTTAGTGAAAATAACCTTAATTTGAATTTACAATGGTCATTATGTATTTATTTTTGATTCATCTACTTTATTCTGGATATTCCCTTACTTACGAGTATAATGGGTGATGTTATATCCATTAAGTAAGTATCGTCAAGAGTAATATATAAAACGTTCATGAAATCAAATTAACTATAAATACATTGACTAAAATAAAAGCGGTAAAAATAATTCATCCAATTAAATTAATGAAAACTAGAGACGACATAAAAAGACGCAATTAGACGACTATTATTTAAATTCAAACTTTTTTCGAATTTCGAAGAACCTGTTCGATAATCAAATAAGGTAGAGATGATTAAAATTAACAAAAGATTTCGGAACCATGACAATAATCTTAATTTGATTTATTATTCGTTTTTATTGAAAGATTGAAATTAAATTATAGATAATTTAACGAATGATTTAAATTTTAATGCCTTTTGTTAGTGTGTCAAATTGGCATGCCTTTAGAGAAGCACTGGCTTTAATATTTAATAGCGCTATGTTAAGGAACTTTTACACACGAGACGATAACTCAAAGTAAGACGAATAAGTATTAAAAAAAAATAGGTTTATGGCTTGGCAGCTTGGCCTTTAAGCCAGATCTTAGTTTACAATATAGTTTCTTCATTTTCTTAAGCGTATGTGTAGCACAGCTGAACTGTAGGTAATCAGCTAGTGCCATTCAAAGGAGTTCTTGCGACAACTCAAAAGGCCACATTTGATTATACAGTTCACATTTCTCACAAAACACAATCACTACTCAAAATCTATCAATATCCTACTATTGTTCATTTTAGAGTAATTTTACTCATTTTTGAAAATAAAACTACACAGCACCACATCTCGTTTCAGTTCCCGCCAAAAACTCCAATAAGTATTTTTGACACTTTTCAACCTCACACCAAATAAAAGTATAGCCTACGTGAACAAAAGTATCAAATGAAATGTGCGTAAAATTATGTAATATACATGCAGTTTGCGTGTGTGGTTAATAGTGATGTATCCACTGAAACCATTGCACTTTTATCCATACTAATTCTATGTATTTAATTCGATTTAATATCGATTTGTTTTCAAAAAGTCCTGGCAGCGCAATGGCTTGCGCACGCGTTCTAAATTCAAAGAGCGGAGGTTTGTGTACTGGCTGGAACGCATGCACCGCTAAGAGAGTTTTCTGATCGAATGTGCATATACTTGCTAACAACGGTGAAGGAAAACCTGCACATCGATATAAGCGATATGCCTTGGACATACGTAGTAGGTATACTGTCTGTTCCCCAACAGAGAGAAGCCTGAGCCCAGCAGTGGAATATTTATTTTAAAATAAATATATAAATCGGCAGACAAACACTGATTGTATATCCCTATATTAAGCAAGTAACGCTTGTGTTATGGGTAATATACAACGGACAACTCTGGGGCCGACCCCAGACACCCAGACCATAGTAAATAACGGAGAAAATTTGTTTCCGAAATTTACTATACCAAGAATCGAACCCGGAGCCTCTGTGTTGCAGTGAGGTAAGCTGAAAAAGGCTTAGCCTGCTTAACCACTGAGGCCGTCAAATATATACTTAGTTCTCGTAGCGCATTGTGGCGTGATCGACATCCTATTCTAAGATCGGCTTCACTTCACTACTTTCAATTCTATCCGTGCATGAACGGAGAAAAAATACAATTTCCTGCGGCCGGGCGGCCTGTCGTAAGAGGTGACAAATCAACCCACAGCCAGGTGGTAGGGCATTTGCCTGACAGGATGGCTACCACCCCTAATCTAAAGTATGTCGCCATAACAACCTTGAGTTGTGTTCCGGCATTACTGATCAGGTTCCAGTCTCCCTTAAGAGAGCAGCAGCGCATTTGTAGCACCTTTAGTGTTGCAAATGTCCATAGGCGATGGTAACCACTTTTCATCAAGTTGGCCGTCTACCTGTCTGCTGAATCCTTCAATAAAAAAATAAAAAGAAACTTTGAGAGTCGGAGACTCCGTCTTTCTATTAGTAATGACCTAAGATTTAGAAGAAATTTCTTAAGAATACGTCGTGAAAAATTGAGTGTGGGAAGGCCTTAATGACCAATAGAATAGGTTCAGTGATTCAAGTTTGCTTTGAAATTGCTAGCTCATTTAAATAAACGTCAAGATGGATTCCATTTCGGGCAAATCAAAAGAAGTCATCACTACAGATGATTTAGTTTTTATTGGAGTGATAGTAAACCGATCGAAAAGTAAAAATAAGTGAAGGAAGTTTCCTTATGAACGTTATTCCAGTCATTGAACTCGTCTAAGCTTGTTTTTTAATTTATTATTACACAACAAATTACAATCTTGACAATGGAGAGCTTTAAATTAAAATAGTGTACAGGGTGGCAAACTAAAGTAGAAAATAATAGGGATGCCACTTTCGCAAATTTGTCTAAGTTCTAGCAACTCCAATATTAGGTCAAGAGTAATTTCGATACTTACTAGTAATTTTGAGTACGACATCGAACATCATGCAAGTATCAAGTTGTTTTAGTTACGTCGTACGCATTTTGTCAAAATAGTCTATGATGTTTGCTTTAAAAATAATTACTATAATTTTGTAAGCAAGAGCTTTAACACCTTGTGATAGTTAACAGAACAATAATTTGATTAAAAGAAGCTAAACTAACCATTACAAATCTATCACGTCTGCTGTTAATTGGTTAATATCGTCGAATTATATGGAAAGGATTTTTGTTTCAAATACCACTATACATCCTTCGTATTTATTATTGAACTATGATTTTCAAGTCATGATACCGCTATCTCTTGTTCAATCATACTACATGGAAGACGTCGCCATTTTGTGGTCGGATTCGTTTGTGGTGTTAAAAAGACAAACATGTAAAAAATAATATGTTGTTGGCAAGTGCAGTGAGTTATTGAAACAAACTAAATGGCGGCCGCCTTGAAAAGTGATTGTTATTGTTTGAATGATTGGTTAATGTATGTGTGATATCTACTTCTCAATCCAAGGTGGAAGTTCTTAGTCGACGAAGTTTTGAGTGAGGCTATATATAGTCTATTGTCTTTATTTATTGTTATTCGACGAACATTTACACAACAACTGAAGGTAACAAAATGATACTATTATTTTCTGCGGCTTCGTGTGTACGGAATATCCGAGGTTTTTTTACCTGTGGATTTTTTATGTACACTTGGTAAGCTTTAAAAATAACTGCTCACGTGAAAACTGCTTATATGTGTATGTAGTTATTTTGGCGGATGTTAGACTCTCGGCAATACTAAAATTAAAATAACAGGGATGAACTTGCTTTCTTCATGATTCACTGACTACATACAAAATAAAATAGTGCCAGGAGGAAAAAAAATAGTTTTCGTTCTAGACATTATTGTCAGGTTATACTTAAAACTATGTATATCAATCAATCAGTAATCTATAGGAAATAGTAATCGATGCAGTTATAGAAGAAGAATAAGGGCTACTTCGCATGAGAGCTTTTCAGCCTTCGGTTGAAAGGTTGGTCCTTGAGTTGTATTTGTCATTCCCTTTCCTTTCCCCCTACTTTTTCTTAATAGTAAATACTCCGATATGTTACATTACATTCATCATCATACATTAGATATATAGGTTAATTTTCTCTCTCTTCTGAATATTATATTTAAACACAACACATAACAATCAGAACTAAAAAAGTTTCCACAGTTGATACATACTACGTAAAATTACGTAGAATACAAGCGGTATCTAGGGAACAAAGTGACACTAAATATCAAGGCAACATGAAAACTAGGATTATATTTGTACATTGTACAAGAAGGTAGATGTTGGGAAACAGTCTCCAAATTAAAAAAAATATAACTATAAAATAAGTTATAGATTTATCGCAGTCATTCATCTCATCATCATAAGGCAAATGGTTTAAAAAAACCCATTAAAAAGTTAACAAATGACAGGTCATGTGTCAGACAGTAGTGCTGCTACCAACCGATAGATAGAGCCACTGATAAACTATCGATTACCGTCAAAATCGTAATTCTTGATTGACGCATAGAAAGTCGTGAATAGAATGGATTTTTAGACACAAAATAAAATTTAGTTTGTAATACCTTGTATTAAAGCCTGTATTCCGCTATTTCATTTCATATCGGACGCAAATTAAACGCGGTAGAAATGTATGTCGAGCGATGTCTAAAAACTGGCTACTTGTATTTACGTCCATGAAAAATAAATGCTCGTTAGCTAAATTGTTTTTAGATAATGATAGTGTGTTTTATTTTTACGAGGTTTTTTAATATGGAGAATGTGGGTTTATTAAATTTGAAATTGATGACGAAAGTGCCGTGGCGTTGAATATACACAGTTGATGTTATAGGATTGGAGCATTAAAAATTTGACAAATGATAATTTCTAGAAACTGCTAACATAGGTATGTAAATAAATAAATAATCGGCAGACAAACACACATATTGTATTTCCCCAAATTAAGCAAGTTACGCTTGTGTTATGGGTAATATACAACGGACTACTCTGGGGCCGATCCCAGACACCCAGGCCATAGTAAATAACGGAGAAAATACGTTTCCGAAATTTACTATACCAGGAATCGAACCCGGAGCCTCTGCGCTGCAGTGCGATAGGCCGGAAAAGGCTTAGCCCGCTCAACCACAGAGGCCGTATGTGTATATTAAGATTTACGTGGTGTTTCTAAAAAAAGTAATATTTCCGCGATAGCAATATAGAATTATAATCACGATAGTCTAGCGACGTGAATTGTGCCTTACAGGTTTTTTATTGCTTGAAACAGGCAGACGGTCCACCTGATGGAAATGATTAGTGTCACCTATGGACACCTGCAACACTAGGACATTGCCAAAGTCGCCACAAGAAATCACTTGATTGATGTCAATCAAGGACCTACAATTTAGCTGATATCAGGATGGGAAATAATTAGGTTCAGCTTTTCCTAGTGCTTATTTGCGTTATGTATCTAAAATTACATATATATTTGACACTGGCTAAATACATAAATCGTGCGAAGTCGAATTCAAAAGGAAAACAAGAAAATATAAGTAGTGCCCAAACAAGGTCACAGATCTTTAAACAAGCACAACTAAACAACCCATTGCAATAATACTGTTAGTCAAACTTAATATTTTCTCACGCCCGCTTAGCCGTTGACAAAAGAAATGAATACCAAAGGTTAAGCTAACGATCTGAACAATAAACATAAATTATAATCGATTGAAAACTAAATCGAATGATTCGGCAGTTTGTGATAAACAAGATACGATTACAGGTATCTATGTTTATTTATGGGCGGAAAATGATAGTAATGACAATGGCCTTGTAAAAAAAGTATTAGAAAACTCTGAAAAGTATTCAATCTTACATAATTAATACCAGTAAGCGCCATGGATCCCTGTTCTATTAAATTTCACGTTTTATTATTTAAAACATATTTTGTAATTAGGTAGTAGTAGAATTGGCCACAAAAGCAGAAAAGGGAATTTTAGTCCATACAACCAATTTGGATGTAAATGTCTTCGTACAGGTAGGCGCAGTTGAATTGTAGGATACAACTGACTCCATTCAGCGGAGTTCTTATGAAAACTACTCATTTCTCACAAAAACACTTAATTACTACTCAAGAACTATCATCAATTAAGTATCAATATCCTACAACTATTGTTCATTTTAGAGTAATTTTACACATTTTAGAAAATAAAACTTCACAGCACAACGTCCTTTTTCAGAGTCCGCCAAAAAGTCCATTTTTAATTAGGCTTGTATAAGCCTTGCATTATTTGTATTTTACACAGGAATCCTCTATAAATAATTCCCCACGATTTGTGTATCTAGCTCGGATCAAATATCTATTCATGAATATTCAAGTAGAATAACGTTTAAGCAAAAGTTTCATTCAAATTGTAGGTCTAGCGGCCGACAAGGAAAAACTTCTTGTGGCATATGCAAAAGATATTTTAATTGAAGAGTTGATATTTTTAACATAAACCACATAATTCTTCGTAAAAAATAAAATCCTGCAACCATTGTTTAATTTTAACCAGTCTATTTAAAAATAGAACTGCAATCGCCATATTTAATCTTGCCAGAATAATGATTTGCTAATTTGTTAATCGATGTAGATAATTACTGAATGATAAATACAAAATATTCCATAATTAACGCTGTAAGTTTATTTCCTGGCTACTTTACGACCAAAATTCTTTCAAATAGAGGACTATTAGTTCCTTTATTTTCTGTGGGACTTCTTTTGTGGTGCGGACTCTTAAGTCTATAACCCTATTTAGCTGATCGTTAGAGTTGTGCAGTACCGAGTACTCGAAAACTCGATTGTCTGATTATCAATCAAACCCACCTTTTGATACCGTCCTATAATTATGGAGAGTACCGTTGGGTTAATGTGCATTTGTTATACATGACGGTGTTAAATGGGTACTTTAGTTTTACTACAGTATTTAAATGGAAATGAATGAACTATGAATTCTCAGAAAGGAACTTGTATATGTTATTTATTATAAACTAGCTGTGCCCGCCACTTCGTTCACGCGGGTAACTTTATATACACGATTAGACATCTCGAACGTTTTTCGTCGTTCGTTTACCCTTAGAACTTCTTTTGATTGTTATTGTTATTTTAAGTTACATTGTAGGTGTATATGATATAATGTTGCATTTATTATTGTGTTGGCGGAGGGTGAAACAGCTCAAGGCATTTGAAAGAACACTGTTACGGTCTGGGCTTTTTTGTGGGGGTACGCATTGCCCTTTAAAGAAATTTCGGCTATCGAAAAATTGCCATAAAAACTGAAAACTGTAAAATAAAAAATTTTGGTAACCTTTACAAAAAATAAAAGACTTTTTAATAGGTTTTTTAGAGTGGAGCTACAAACGAAAAATTATAGACATTCGTGAATTAGCGTATCCCCAAAAAAGAAGTTGCAAAAAGGCCTGGTTACTGTTAAACAGGAATTTTAGATTTACGTGTATATCCCACCCGAGAATACATCCATAGTGCAAGGATATAAAAAATCAACTCATTTTGATTAGGCGTGTCTCACTCTTTTTTCCACCATATAGCAGAATTATGTTTATAAATATATACCTTATAAGTCCAATTATCTCGAAAAACTTAAAATATCTCCCACGTAGCAATTAAACGGAATAATTGTACATTAACCCTTATAGCCAACGTATACATTGTTAATTAACAGTTTACATTTTGAAAATTCAATTTATAACTATTAAACACTGTATCATCATGGTTATAGCGCAGTAATTACAAAATAATTACTATCATATGGCCCGTTCTTGACTTATAATCTAAAAACAAACCTGTTGAATTTAATTTATTACGATGGTAACACCGTTAAAAATGGCGGTCATCGAACAGCTGATCGCAATATCTCAACTGAAAATGTTTTTTATTCGATCGTTTGGCAAAGTATCCCTGCCATACTACCTACATTCAATGTACTCTTTGCTACTTACAGTATATAATAATTATGGGTTTTTATATCATAAATTTAAAACATAATGGCGATGTCATCTGTTAATTTACGCCTTTCAATAAAAATTCATGATATGAACTTTTTTAAAGCGGTTAACTGAAACTTTTTGTCATTGTCAACATATTGAATGGCAATTGAAAATCAATTTGTGAAGAAGTATACTGATATTTATATGTATGCAATTTAAATTACTTCATAATTCATAAATATTGTTTTTATAATACATGATACATAGCTCCTGGACCCGTGCGTTTTATTTTAAAAAAGTACAAATGTAGCCAGTATGAATCGATGTACTAAAATAATTAATTCAATACATAACAATTAATATCCAGCGTCAAGGGGTATTTCATTCTGAATGGTAGGTATTATTTTGTGGGTTTAGATATTTTTGCGTGGTGAAGCCATGCTGGAGTCGTTCTCTTAGTTACAGGTCTTAGGGTCCGGCTCGATCGGTGTGATTAGTCTTAAGTTAATCGTGTTTCGTATGATGACTGACATCCGACGGCTCATTTCCTCCTCCTATCTCATTTTCACTATCCTAATCGTCCCATCTGCTCCCTTTATCCTATACTTTTTATTCCATCCCTCCTATCCCATCCGAAAGGCAGCAAATCCGTCTTGCCTCTCGTGTTGCCAAAGTCTATAGGCGAGTGTAACCTCCTTCCATTAGGAGGACATTCTGCCCGTATGTCAGCTTAGCAAAAAAAAAAATTCGACTCGTATTTATAGAATAAAAGTCATCCAAAAAATAGATAGATAGATAACTTTTATTGTACACCAATACAAATATGAACTTAAGACTAAATTATATCTAGTTATGTACAAAGGGCGGTCTTATCGCTAAAAAGCGATCTCTTCCAGACAAGGGGTTAATGAATTTAAATGATAATGGCGATGGTGGTACACCTAACATATAGTACAAACTACTTACATTTTAATAATAAATACATAAATTATATATATACATAAGTATATGGAGAAATTTTATATATTACATAGATATATACTTAATACACATACCATACAAAAAATACTGCTTGTGATGATAATAATCCCTTCGAATTAAAAACTTAAATTTATTCTTGTAGATGAAACCGCACAAGATCATGCGTTTTTTTAAATAAGTGTCGGCTTACGTAGGTTTTGTTATTATACAGATCTTAAAACGATGTGACTATTTAATAATTAAAAACAATTATTTACCCCCTTTCCATTTTGATATTAATATTTTTCTACGCTTATTTATGGTATAACTTGCGCCATGTACAACAGGAAATTCAGTACTTTTGATTGTTGCCATATTAAAAAAAGTTCAGTATTGAAAATGAATTACGTCAATATCTCTTTAACATCAATCTTACTTTATAACGAATCACTGTAACCATTACTGTTTAATTGAGCAATTTTACACCTATCACTTATTTTATAAAGAAAACGTTGTCGGTACTCAACGATAATGTCGGCAATACTTTTTGATTTCTTTTTAAACTCATAGTGCGGTAATTGGTTGTGAAAAGACGTTAAGTCGCGTCTGTCAAATTAATTCGAAATTTTTCACGGATAGTAAAATACCGATTACTCATACCTTGAATCGGAATATCGGTTTTTTATCGATGCCTCTGGCTATGTTGTGACATCTTGTTAGTAATTGACACGGATCATTTGTTCGATATAATAAGTTGTATTAAATCAACTTTCTCACCGCTTTTTTTCAATCTATTCATATCAAGAATTGAGGTTTTAATTTTTATAAATATCAGCTTGACGCCTCAATTGTAATGCTGCTAATTGGCACCATTTTGACCAAAAATTTAGCGATGTTTTTACTTATTTTTAGGGTTTCGTAGCTATTTTGACAAAAACCGAAAGCTTGTGAATCGTGATGTCCGTCAGTCCGTTTGTCTTTATATGTTACTTTTAAATTTTTTTAGGAAACTTGCGTTAATATGGATAAAATTTGATAGGAATAAGTAACCTATAGGTAGGCGCTGCCGTGTATAAAATTGTAGTGAAATTGCGGTAGGGTATACCCTGGGTATACCTACACAACTAGGTGCTAAAATTGTGTTTATAAACGCATTTTTTTTGTAAGCCAATGGATGATGAGATTTTCTCTTGAAAAGTCGTGTATATGGCGTTCCCACCCTCCAATTAACGAATTATTTTATCTTTTGTAAATAACAAGATAATCAAGGTCATGATTAAAAAGTACTTTCAACGAACATTTTTAAACTAAAGGTCTTGACTAGTTATTTAGATATGGGACACTTTCGATTAAATGTGTATTTAGAGTTCTGTATTTAAATATTAAACGAAAAATTTAACATTCATCATATCTACGGAACCCTTTATTGTGACCTGTCACCTATTTGCCCAATTTTCATTATTTTTGCATACTTTGTTTTCTTTATATAAACTTTTTTCTTTATTCTTTACTGTACACAAAATAGTGATGATGTACAAAGGCGAGCTTAACCTAAAGAGAGTTCCAGAGTAAGAGAGAGTCCAGCAAACAAATGTGCAAAATGCAAACAAATCTAGCGATAATGGGAAGACAAGAGGCAGGGCTGTGTACATGAAAGTTGTTACGTAAAAGTACTTATTGTAAATAAATATTACATTATTAATAATATAGTTACATAAACTTACATACATATAGCTATATCTATACATGCACATATAAAATACATAGGACTTTTTTGTCTCTAAAACTTTAATATTATCCTTCACATAAATATTATTAGGCGACGATACTGATGATATTGGAGCTAAGTACATAAGAACGAATAAAACGCTATATGACAACTATTTTACTTAATAGATTATAGTATAGCGTAGACGAATTTATTAACGATAATACATAAAATAAGATAATAACATTGACATTTTTAAATTTAATATTTTTACTAGTTTTTAAAATGTTAAGCAATTAATTTATATTTTTTTGACAGGCATATTTAATTAAATTAATTTGTAAACATTAATTTAGGGTTATGTGAGTGTATTTGCACGTCATGTAAATGACAAAACATACTGGAAACTTTATATTATGTAACACCTATTCATGTAATATCTATGTTTTTGCAAATAAAGACTGATTGATTGATAAAACGATTAAGGCATAGGAATAGTCTTTGTAGACGGTACAGATATTTTATAATATAATGCATTTAATCTTATAGAATGCTAGAGGATATGCTTGATTTATTGCAGACACCTTTTTGTTAGCGAGTTATTACCACTTCCTTTTAGGAAATAATTGGATTCCATAATAGAATCATGACTTGAAAGCTTCATATACAAACATTTGAAATACTTTTCTAGGTTATAAACGCAAAAACTGGTGGCCATTGTCTGAAACATCATACATATTATTACTAACACGTTTAATTAAAACAAACGGTAAGAGTTTCAATCTTATCTTTAACTAATATATAAAGCTGAAGGGTTTGTTTGTTTGCTTGAACGCGCTAATCTCAGGAATTACTGGTCTGATTTGAAAAACTCTTTCAGTGTTATATAGCCCATTTATCGAGGAAGGCTATAAGCTATCATCACGCTGAGGCCAAATTTTTGACTATTCTACGCGGATGAAGTTGCGGATAGAAGCTAGTAAGATAATTGGGACATTTAAATATTCCAATTCCAATTGCTTTTTATGTCACTGAAGTAGAGCAGATAGGCTGATCAGAAGTAGTTATCGTCATCTATGGACATTTGCGACTCCAAAGGTTTTAGCAATGTGCTGGTGGCTTCGAAGGGGAGGACTGGAACCTGGCCACTGATGCCAGAACATAAATTAACATTATTATGGCAGAATATTCTAGACCAAGGATAATATAGCCACCTCGACGGGCAAATGGCTTCCATCTAGCTGTGGGTTGTTTTGTCGCTTCCTACAATTGGCAGTAGAGGTCGATACCGGACATCCAAACCATAGTAAATAACAGAGTAAATACGTAGGTATCCGAAATGTACTATGCTAGGAATCGAACACGGAGCCTCTGTAGTGCAATGAGGTAGGCCGGCAAAGGCTTAGCCCGCTCAACCACAGAGGCCGTCATATCCCAGCCAGTGGATATATTCGTACCTTTTCAATTTATTTAGATTTGCGGTAAAATTCTTTGTGCATTTATATGTTATGCTCATCTATAAAACCGCATAACTGAAATTATCTTCTAATTTTTACAAAAACATATCTCCTAACCACAACACTACGCATTAAATTTTGTTGCCAATATAAAAATTAAAACACCACCACAGGACCATGATGGCGGTTAGTAGCGGGGAAAGCCACCATCTTAATAGAACTGGTTATTTATTATGCATGCAATAAACGTAAGTTAACGTAACTGCAGTTGGTTCGTGATTAACTTATGCTACATATTAAAGGTGTATAATGACGTCATTAAGGTAAAATGTAAATATTTTAATCGACTCACTTTGATGTTAAAGTGACCAATTTAATCTCAATTATGGTTTAAGCAAAACACATTAAGTAGATTGAATGGAGCGTCTTCCTCTTTGTTTGGTACACGTACTAGCTGTTTATTAGTCACAAAGGGTAATTAATCCTTTTTCTATAATATTTCATCCTAAATTACTGCGTGATATCTGCACAAGCAGTCGTATGGTGTTGTATATAATATATACAACACCATACGACGTATAGTTTACACTGTACATATTATATACAGTGTGTAAACTATATGTAACGACACTCGATTTAACGACAAACTCCCTTAAGCGTCGAAATCACTTGGATTTGTTTTGACAATAAGTAAGTTCTAAAAAGTACCTTTTAAGTTGCCAAAATTAATAATAATGGACGTACTTATTTTTTTGTAAATAAAAGACGCTTCAAAATAAAGAAGGAAAAAGACTTCGAACTTGGTGGATCAGTGAACTTATGGAATCGTATCGTAATTGAATAAAGAAAGAACAAATTCATAATAAACACAACGAAGTACTGACCTCCTTAACACTCCACCAAGTAGAGAGGCATTCAAACATTCTGGTGGCGATAGCCTTCTTTGGACTTCTGCAACCGTCACTTTGTACTTGCTGGTCGACGAGAGTAGCGACAAGCGCCCTGGCACCGAACAGAACACGTCGTTAGGCGCACAGGAACCACTGCCTCCAAGCCCGTCCCGATTTTTCATTGCTGCAGACAATAGTGATTTGAGACAAAAATTATAGCATATTTAAGTAATAACTTTTTATGAACCGCTTCGTTACGTAACGCGTTACAACGCCAGTTTGGCTGGCTTCCCTTTCTCTCACCCACAGCGTATTTTAGTGATTAGAATAAATTATGATACTAATAATGTACACACACAACATTCTAATGTACATATTCAAGAATTGTAACAAAGAATGAAATATATTTTATAATCAATAAAAGACTTTATTAATAAATCACCTTTCCTTACTTTATTATATATATTATACATAAAATTTAAGTAATAACCTAAGCTTTTATCAAGTTAAACAATTTCAATATTAAATGGTTCAACTTAAGATAGTTTAAGCTATCACTTTTGTCGGGCATCCCGTGACGCACCCTTTTTTTTCTAGGATGAACTCAATAGACAGGCAGGCGGTCCACGTGATAGAAAGCATGAAGTGTTATTTTACGAATACTCGCATTAGCTAGGGCACTGAGCAGCGTTTCAAAGTAGCCTGGAACGCTTGTCCAAGGCGGCTTGGCAGGTTTGACACATCGGTTATCTCGATGTGCAGGTTGCATCACGATATTTTCCTTCACCGTTGTTAGCTCGTGGTAATTGTTACAATACGCACATTAGGTCAGAAAACTGACTAAGTGGTGCATGCGTTCCGGCCAGGATCGCACCCGCGCCCTTTGAGTTTAGAAAGCGTTTGCTAGCCATCACGCTACCACGACTATTATGGCAATTAAATTAGAGTGTATTTAAACATGCATTTTTGTAGGACCCTACAATGCCCAAGACTAAAAAAATAAAAAATTCGTTTAAAAAAACCGACTTCAAAAATTAAAAACTAAAATGTATAAAATAACTTATTTCTAAACTATTATTATTAATATATATTATCTAAAACATCTTGAAGTCTTAGTGATTTGCAAAATAAAGTAATTTTTATTATGTTTTACTTTGCACCGACTTCAAGATGTTTTAGATAATATACATTAATAATAATAGCTTTAGAAATAAGTTATTTTATACATTTTAGTTTTTTAGTTTTTGAAGTCGGTTTTTTTAAACGAAGTTTTTATTTTTTATTTGTTACTTTTTAGAGTCTAGCTATGTATGGGTGGATTCATGAATGGTGCCGCGCTTCTTAAAAAATATAGGTCCCAAGAAACGAGAACAAAAAACATGATCGTAAAATGAAAACTACTGGGGCAAACTATGTAAATTTTTTAGGGGACCAATTGGAAGCTATTCCGTGTCGAACAAAAAAAGAATCACGTAAATCGGATCATAAACCACGGAGTAATCGGCGAACATACATAAAAGAAAGCAACAAAAAAAAAGATCCCGACGAATTGAGAACCTCCTCGTTTTTTCGAAGTCGGTTAAAAATACACCTGAAAAGAGAAACTAACGAGTGCTTCATAACAAATGGGCGTATATGCAAAAATGCTATTTTTTTGTTCTTTACTAAAATTTATTTCTATAGCAATTTAGAAAGTCTTATCGGTATGCAAGTATGCCTAAATAGGTATTCCAAATTTCAGCTTTCTACAATCAACTAGTTTTGTTTTATTCACAATTTTGTCCCTTGTGTAAAACTGCACTTATTTCTGTACGCCTATTTGTTATGAAGCCCTCGATACGTATAATCTTATTATAAAATTTAATATCGGCAATTTTCACATTAATTAACTAAAATATTTGAAATGAGAATACACTCAAATAATAAAACAACATCCGGGAATGACCATTGAGTATTTAATTATTTTTTTACATGCAATTTACACTTTAGGCACGTGCCTATCAAGCTATCTCGGCACGCTGCGCCAGTTTTTGTCGATTAAAAAACCAAGCGATGGATATTTAATCGAAGACCAATTTGGTTAGAATTTGCTACCACAATTACATGTAATCTGATGTGGATATCCATGTCTAATTATCAAAATTTGTCTAACGGATTATTTTGAATAAGTGCTATAATTGATAAAAAAATATATGTATTTATTAAATTTTTAATTAGACTTTTGATTAAGTTTGTTTTACGTGCTGTTATTTTGGTGTCTCAAAAGTGATTGTTTTTACAATTCAATTTTGTAGTGTTAAACAAAATATAACATAGTGCAATTATAGATAGATAGGTAGAAAACACTTTATTGTACACTATAAGATAGATTGCTTATCTATTTTTTGGTGCACAATAAAGAAATAGAAAAATACAAGAGATAGTGCAACGGGCGGTCTTATTGCTAAAAAGCGATCTCTTCCAGGCAACCCTTGCAAGGGATTAATGGATAGTGACTAATATTGTTTCCGTAATATGAACATAGACAATTTAGATTAAACTAGCATATGCCAGTGGGATTAGGTTCGTATTACTACAACGAAGTACAGGGAACTGCAATGGCACCGTCTAAAAACGCGATCGTGGTGCCACCTTCCACCACCACCACTTTTAATCCAATAGATTAAAAGTATCCTGAACCGGTTGACCTGGGATATGAGCTAGCTCTGTGTTTTGTTACATTTCAATCCTTTTGGTAATTTTTATGAGCTGCTCTAAGAAATGGATAGAAAAAAGCTAAGAGTGACTGACTTTTTCTATTTTTATACGCTTTGTACAAACGCAAATCATTTACAAATTTACAATTAAATGAAGGAAAAAAATGGTAAAAAAAATGCAATTGAATATACAAGTACTATAGAAATTATACAAAAAATACAATGTGGAACACGAACAAACTAGCGCACGTTAATAAATATTCGAATTACAAATTTCTTAACTAAACCAACAATGGGCTCAACACGGCTTAACAATCACTGCCCCGCCCCAAACATGAGCCCAGCATGATACCGATTCAAATTGTAATATTCACTATGGCAACCCTAATACAATAACCGTTACTATATCATTAACGCTGCACCGCACTGGCTATTTAACACCAGATTTAAAAAAAGTAATGATTCAGTGTTACTGGCTAATTATAAAAAATACTTTTGAATTTGAATTGTAATTTATTTGGAAGTGAGTTTCTAGTGACTAGCATGTCACATACTGTGTAAGCTGCTATTTGATGGTACCACCTGTTGAGATCTAAGATCGAATTTCCCAATTTTAGAAACATAACTGAATTTGTTAATGGTTAAAATAAAATTAGATCATTAGATCACATTACTGCTACGTTCCAGAAGGACTCACAAGGACCGCGATTTATCTCGTTCCACTTGCTTGCGGGAGTTACAATCATAAACTCTAGTGGAACAGTTATTCGCCCACCTCTTGACATGGGTCGTTGTGAGTGTAACGTGATCAAAAATTATAACGTCATTAGTGACGTTTTCGCCGCGAGCATAATGACTGCGGTCGCCATGTGGATCGACTGACGGAGCATTTTGGGCGTTGTGAGCTACTAAAGAAACTTACTTCTATCTATGCATCCTTACACGTCACATTAAAAAAGAGTTTTTAGCGGCAACTGAAAGTAGATGTTGTGTGCAGTTTTATTTTCTATAAATGACTCTAAAATGAACAATAATTGTAAGATATTGATAGGTTTTGAGTAGTAATTATGTGTTTTGTGAGAAATGTGAACTGTATAGTCAAATGTGGCCTTTTGAGTTGTCACAAGAACTCCGTTGAATGGCACCAGCTACAGTTCAGCTGCGCTACACATAGGCTTAAGCAAATGAAGAAACTATATTGTGAACTAAGATTTGGCTTAAAGGCCTACCTGCCAAGCCATAAACCTAAATAAATCATATTAAAAAAAACTAATCACATAAACAGTTCGTGCCTACCCCGCAAGGGACCTGGCATGTATGTATGTATGTAAAAAAAATTAGGCCTGTTTACATTATGTTGTAATATTTATGTAGGAAATTAATTTAAATTCACATTCTCGTTTCAAAAGTTTACGACTTGAAGTTTCAGGATTAAATTTAAAAGCGTAGGAAATCTTTTGACATATAAAATAGGGCTTTTCATCGCTACTTCCTACATAGATTGATTGATCGATACTCATACTTGCATTAATCGATACCGATTCACTCGCCCATCGAATGAGATTGTTTTTTTTTACAATCTACTTAAGAATATCGATGCATACATCCGATAAGTGTTGTATAAGGCCTAATTACAGTTTTATCTATCGGGTCATCGTTATAAGAGTAACAATGAAAATATTTGATAAGTTAATAATATGTACTTATAAAATCTGTCGGATGTTCGTGCAATTTATATTAAGTACGGATGGGTAAAGGTACTAAACGCAGCATAAGTGCGTTTATCAATTAATTAGTTGTTTTATGGACACCCCATTGATGGAAGACAAAATAAGGTAGTATGGAGTTAAAGAAATTACTGTGTACAATAATATATATACCCACATTTTGCAATGTGTTTGAAAAAGACTACTGTAATAGATAATAAGATTAAAATAGTATAAAATAGAATAATACTGTAATTATAATAGAAACTAAGAAATACGTAATAGACTTAAGAGTTTGTTAAAAATTAAGCAATACAAAGATTAAAAAGAAAATAAAGATGAAAAAATATAAAAGATGAAAAATACCCTGATTGATACATTTAGTTCTCAGGATGGAGGGAAAAAAAATGTGTCTGAAAATTTTATTATATTACACCATATTCGGCATCTTATGACCTAATCTATAAATAATGATGACCTAGAGTTAGACTCAGTATTCTACATATAGTCTTACGAGATTTAGGTAAAATGCGATATAAATAATATAAATTTTGTTTACGTAAAGTTAAGTTTAAACAAAAAGAAAGAAAATATTTATTTCAAGTTTCCTTTATTTTTTTTTATTATATGACTAAGTAAGGCACCGCCAGGATTACTTTCAGAGTGCTTCTGCATGCTTATACTATTAATGAATATATTCCAGCAACAGATGTAGCAATAAACATACATTTAACACGTTACGTGTCAAGACATGGATTACCTCGACGATGGGAGACGCGGGGCTAAACAGTTTATGCATGCTCAGTGTTCACAAGAAAAGAGTAGAAGAGGATACTGAATTTTCCGACAAGGTGATGAACATATTTGTACAGCAACAGACCGCCTTTAGTATTTATCCAAACAGCAACCTTACTAAACAATCTATGGTTTTTCTTTCCTAACAGGAGGGTGCACATGCACTCTCATTAAGATGTTCAAAAATAAATTCATACAGAATTATGCTGCTGTCTGTACCTAACTAAAAGACGCATTGTATAGGTGATTCGGCAAAAAATATCGATATCGTTTATTCCTTGCCCGACACCGCTAATTTCCGTTCAGAACTAAGTCACAGCACTAAGTAAGTAACTAAATTGAGTATTCATGTATCCATTGCTTTCCTGCAACACCTATATAGCCTGATTCCTGAGATTTAATATTCATATCTTAAGAACCGTGCAAGGTATTGAAATTAAATATACAGAAAATATCTTCAATCTTTATATACAAAATTCTTCTGGGCGTGTGTATGTGACTAAACTCCTCGGCTGGACCAATTTCGATGACATATTTTGTGTGTTCAGGTGGGTCGTGAATGGTTCTAAATTTTATTTCTACAGGGCAGGACAGCGTCTGCCGGGATAGCTAGTAATATTATAAAATTCTAAGCTAGTCGTGTCTGTACATTGAAGCTATTAAAAAACAAATGGAATAGACTATGTAAGAGATGGAGAACACGGTGCAATGTTTTTAGATATCTTGTCTGTTTGTCCGGGATTCACGTAAAAACTACAAGGCTGATAACAAATTCCTATATTTAATTTCCTATATTTATTTCCTATTTTATCCTGGGAATCCCGCGGGAAAATTTCTGGAAATGACTTAAAATAGCCAGGTTAAAAAATATTCGAATTCTAATGCAATTTTTTCACTGATCAATAGCAAATTTTATGCAATAAAATGTGTGATACTTTTTATCCTGGGAATCTCACGGTTATTCTCCCGGGGTTCAAAGTTGCTCGGGTGTATAAAAAGTAGTTTATTCCGAGACAGTTTTCACTGAAACGATAGCTTATATTCTTTTTACATGGTGTGGTACTTTGTCGAAGTGTTTGTGTGGCGGACAAAGTCGCGGGCATATCCTAGCTTAAGATATCGAGGGCTTCATAACAAATGGGCGTACAGACAAAAGTGCAGTTTTACAAAAGGGATAAAATTGTGAATAAAATAAAATATTATTCGTATTAGTATAATATTTATATTTTTATTAGTGTATGTATGTTATAATATCATGTATGTATTTATAAGATACTGATTCGATAGTGAGAATAATGTAACATACCCCTGTTCTTATCAAATTTTTGTCTATCCAAAGGTTGTCTGGAAGAAATCGCTAATAGCGATAAGACCACCTATTGTATCGTAAATTTTGTTTCTGTTAACTATATCTTTAAAACACAATAAAGCATATTCATTCATTCATTCATAAAGCTAGTAGATTGTATAAGGCTGAAATTTGGAACACACTTTTTTTAGGTACACTTCCATACTGGTAAGACTTTCTTAATTGTAACATGCACAGTTTTCAGTAAACAACAAAAAAATGGCATTATGAAGCCTTCGATATAATTACCCGTTTATCGGTATAAACCTTGACCATTCTTGGTTGAATGGTCTAAGGTTTAAACCTATAAAAAATCAAAAGAATCGTCGAGCTGATTCGCATTCTATTCGAGCCAAACCTTTAGACCGGCTGATGGGTAGACATCCCAAAATTAGTAGTCTATGATTATTACAAACAATTCAATTTTGTTTAAGGGTATGTATGACGAATTTAAATGACAACACTATTAGAAAAGTATAAAAATATAACGATAAAAATTCACTTACTTTTTAATAGAGGGAGATCAGTCATGAAACCCGTCGTGTCGTCCATTCCCGCATTCTGCAAAACAACAAATCAATTCTATGGTCTTTTTGAACATAACTAGTAATTACTTTTATAATAATTTTATACTATATTATTTTATTATAACCTTGGGTGCATTTTTATATGGTGTAGATAGGGATAACAGCCGGCCACATTTACAACAAATTTGTCAAGGGCCTCTGCGTGTTGGCCTTTCCATGTCCCCACGTAAACCATCAAAAAGTCTGGTCGATTTTTTGGGTTCATGGTCTTCAGAGACATACATATTACATATAAGTATAATAACACAGGTAATAATTTCTTTTTCCATAATAGTACCTAAATAATTGTGTTACACACAATGATAGGTTCTGCGGAGGTGACTAATGTCCACTATAGTGCATTTTGATAATAAGCATAGGTCGCGTACAGCGACACGCCAGACGCAGCCTACAACGTTTGTAACAGATCACCGCCACCGCCTTTTGTTTTTGCTAAAATGGCCACGAAACTAATAAGATAAAATAAATTCCTATACTGTACGGGCCCCTATCGAATACGATTTTAATTTACTTAGCTTATTAAATTCCCTTCTGAAATACATCTATCAATATTGGCTACTAGGAATTCATAAAGAATTTGTGCATAATTTATAGACAATATTTTTTATCTTTATTTATTGGAACTTTTTGTTACGAGTTGCAGGACTCGAATTAAAATGCCGTTGGAATTATTATAGAGTTTATTAGAACTGTACAAACACGTATAACACAGGTACAAATATATCTGAACACAACCAGTCCAAACGTAATGCACGATTCAATAACCTGCTCAAAGCCCGTCACTATATAGATTATCGAATGTACACACGTCTTGCCACGCTTGTGGTTATCGCTTGACTGCCTCACACCTCTGTTGGGGCATTGCTTTATATTGTAACTGTACAAATACAATATGTCTCGACACAATACTTGATCGCGTGGACTGAATTTTCAAGAATCACACCTGGCTAATGACTATCATAAAGATTACAATACACGGCTGTAATAAATGGCTATTTTTTCTAATACAAATTTTAAACAAAAAGAAACAAAATAAGTCAAATGCGGAAAGGTAATAAACTGCAGGTGTGAATTGGTCTCTGTCGGTCGTAACAATATCAACTATATACCAGTGAAAGTCCGTCAAGTCGGTCCAGCAGTTACAGAGATTACCCGGAATATCCATACAGACAATCAGGCAAAAATTAAATCAAATTAAAAATATGTGATATGTATGCATCCCTTAAGTTGATTCAGTATTAAAGAACAGCTTATTGCTCCGATCACTTTGCAAACAAATTATTTTTTTCATTAAGTATCTTACGGGCGTCTCTTCGGCGGAGTGGAGGGCGTGATGCAGTGCGAGCTCATGCTGCTCCCGCGTGCCATACTCCGCTCTCCTTTCACCACCACCGTAGCTGAAGCCACCGTGGGACAACTGCGAAAGAAAAAACTACGATCAAGATAATATAAAGTAAGCAGTCTTAAATTAAAAATAAAATCGGTCAAGTGCGTGACGGATCGTGCATATGTAAGGCGGTGCTTTGTTACAAATGCCGTAAGCTGCATATGGCGTGACGCTGTATGTGACTGACGGCGAACGCCTTATGTCTGTCATTAACTTATAGCATCCTAAAAATCAATTTCACCACACGCCATATTATTCCGAAAACAGCTTAAAGGGTTTCATTTTTTTCAATCTTCCATTTTATAATTCAAAACTTAGGTGGAGATCGACTTTCCAGTAAACCAATCGGGGCTATGCTTAATATAGCGCTACTAATACTTTGATTTTTAATTACCTGAACTAAAATGACAGCCGCCATTGAAATTTTCATGTTGCAAGCTTGGAGCGTTGTAATATGGTTCATTCATAATTGAGCTGTGTGAGTCCTTGATTCAACTCACAGTCAGTGATAGATTTACACAAGGGGTACTAGGGGCTAGTGCCCAGTGCGGCGAACTTTTCGTGGGCGGCCTAATTTTTTTTTTTTATTGCAGGAGTACAGCAGACAGGCAGACGGCCCATTTGATGGAAAGCGGTTACAATCGTCTATGAACATTTGCAACACCAAAGGTGCTATAAATGCGCTGCTGCTCTCTTAAGGGAGACTGGAACCTGGTCACTAATGCCGGAACGAAACTCAAGGTTGTTATGGCGACATACTTTAGACCGGGGTGGTAGCCATCCAGTCGGGCAAATGCCCTGCCATCTGGCAAAATTTGGAGTGTCAGCAAAAACAATTCAACCTTCTGCTATAAAAATCAATGATTTTCAAAAATTGGGAAGTTATTGGTTTCATGCCAATTCTTAAAAATCGATTTCTCATTGGATAGTGACATTTTAAAGTCTAGTTAAAGTGCTTAGATAATTGGGCGGAATTTTTCACGGTGTCCCAGAACGGCACTTAAGGTAAATCCGGCCTTGCTCACAGTGGTGAGTTTTTTATTCAACTCACACAACACGCTTATAGATGAGCCATTACAACAACACACACAACACTATGCTCCAAGCTAGCAACATAAAGAAAGTCAATCGCAGCTGTCATTCTAGTCCAGGTGATTAAAAATCACGAATCGCCAAAAGACATATACGGAAGGAAATTTACATACACTGTCAAACAAAATATACGAAGTGATCCGTCAACAAAATACCTAGTAGCTAGTTTGCGAGATTCTAAACTTCTATCGATCTAATATCCCCGTTGAACGATTCACCCCGCGTGCCTTCGCCCCTTGAAAGAATCTTCGCATACTTCCAACCCTCGCGAGATGCCGACGTAATTATGTTATTATGAGGTATTAGAAATACATGTTATGATTTTATACTTGCTATGTAACCCGGCTTTGTTCAAAATCTCAAAGGATTTATAATTGATTAGTTGCTTATGAGTTATTTGCTCTTTAAGAAGTGATAACTTTTTATTGGAAAGTAAATCGCTTCGTTAAGCAACGCGTTATGGCGCCAGCCTGTCTGGCTTTTCTCTCACTTTCGATTAGTTTAAGTTATCACTTCTCTCGGGCATCCCGAGACGCACATCGTCTTCTTTTTATTGTGAAGCTTGCAAACAAACAGACAGCGCTCATGCTATAGATGTTTGTAATACGTGGTGAATCCAACGCGTCGCGAGCTTTTATGGGATGAATAGAATGGGGGGATGAAATATAGGGATCAGCCTAGAGGGAAGGGGACTGGGACTGAACTGATCGATTGCTTTTTACATCGTCATCTTAGTTTTAAATCAATGGCGCTAAAGTTCCTAGCTCATTAGAGCCAGCTGACACCCAACCAGCACCGGATCGCATACTTCGCAAGCTCCACCTGCGGACAGCGAGTGAATCACTCGGTGACAATCCGCTGCTAGGAGTGATTTAATAGCCCAACCAATGGTTGACCGACTACTCAGCAATTCGTGGATCATGATTTTACTCGTTGACCACGCAAGGTTAGCTGGTTAAATGAGTCATAACCCTAAAATTATGGAAGAAAAATATTATATTTCATGCTACATAGATGAAATTTAGAAGAAAGGGTTTTGTTTTCTGTTTTTTTTTTTTTTTTTTTTTTTTTTTTTTTTTTTTTTTTTTTTTTTTTTTTTTTTTTTTTTTTTTTTTTTTTAGGTTTTTTTTCTGTTTATTTCATTACCAAAGGCTTCTACCCTTACCTGAATTTAAAATTTAACCCTCATTTTAAGCCTACTTTAATATATAAGCAACCATTCATACAGTTATTTTTCATCTAAGCTCTATTCAGCCATGGAAAATTCCGATTTGTCCCACGACAACTATCCCATTTTCCAGCGTGAAAATGTCTTATTACTAGAGACTACATATTATCAGCAAAATCGGTAAAGTGACTTTTCCGTGAAAGAGTTACAGACAGACGAGTTAACCTTATAACATATTACTATGGCAAAACTTATACATACATTAGAAAATAACACAGCAAAACACCACTCTTCAAGTTTCCGTCAATAACGCATGTTATACATATGAATTTTAGTGTGCTTCATTGTCCTCTAATGTAACGCATGCATTGTGTATTCCATAAAATGAACTCCAAATAAGATAGTCATAATATTTTTCACTACAAAAGCTCGGTCCGGACATCGAGGGCACTTTAACAGATTAGCGGCGGTAATGCCCCGGTTTCGTCGGTCCGGAAGATTCCGGACATTGTAGTAGCAGTTTATAGGACATAATGGACATTGTGGATGGATTTCGATAGGAAGAGAAACTTCATTAAGTAATTAAACGGTTTATAAAGTTATAGGTTGAAAAATGATCATTTAATAACTCTTTATTATACACGATTATAATAAAATTTAGAGATAAGTATTATTTAATTTGCGTACAAAGGGCGATCTTATCGCAATTTTTTTTAATTGATGAAAACAAAACCAACTTCACACTAAAAAGCAAAAAAAAACAAATATATATATCAATGCATTTGCAATGTTCGAAAATTAAAAAATACACAATGGAACGCGCGGCAAAATAGCTACTTAGGTGAAAATAATATATAATAACTCCACCAAAGAGTTTCATATTACGAAAATAAGTTGAAAATCGAACCTTCTTGGATGCGCCTTTGATCATTTTTTAATACTTAACTTGGCATAAAGTACTCACATGATGAGCATGTATAGCGTCATGGTGATCCCTGTGGTGGCGCAGGTGGGCATGGGGCTCGTGGTGCCCGTGGTGACGAGGTAGGAGTTGCTGGGGGGCGTAGTGCTGCGCGTACTCCGCACCACCTCCACCCCCATACTCCATGCCATGGCCCTGTTAACAAATTATGATAAATACATACATAGATAACTTCACGCCAGGTCCCTTGCGGGGTAGGTACGAATAACAGAGCGCCATTCAGGCTTATTCTTACACACCTCACTTGCTTCTTTGACATTCATAGCTCTTGTCATGCACGCTCGTCTGTTCTTAAGGCTCCTAACATCACCTGCTGATACACGATCAATTTGATCATGGAAGGTGTGTCGTGGCCTTCCACGACTTCTGCATCAATCCAAAATACTTAATAATATATGTATTTTGTTTTATATCTTTATCGAAACATAGACAAACGCCTTGTAGATATCTGACTCGATTTAAATGATGATCTATATTTCAGGCAAAATATCAGCATTACCCTCCAATGAGGCAATGCAACCAGCCCTTTGAGAACTTTCCATCCTGAAAAACGTTTGGGAATAATTTTCCACCTTTTATGTTATACTAGATAGATAGATAACACTTTATTGTGGTGTACGTTACAGAAAATAAAGATGAACTTATAGCCTAAAAATATTCTAAATGTGCACAATGGGCGGTCTTATCGCTAAGAAGCGATCTCTTCCAGACAACCCTACTACCTACATACTTCACAGTTTTGGCTTAAAGTACCTAAAGGGTTTACAGTTTATTTCTAGGATATAAGTATTTAATATTTGTATATTTCATATGTATATATGTATTTATTTTAAATCTTTATTATGTACTAGCTGCGCTCGCGGCTCCGCCGTAATGGAAAATCTTTATATTTTGGATAATTCACACACATCTTTATAAATTACTAGCTGTCCGGCAACGTCGTCCTGCCGGTAAAAATAGGGTTGATCGTAGATAAATTATTTATGTATTTTAATGCTGTATCATAAAAAAAAAAAAAATGTCTAAAAAAAAAAAAAAATAGGTGACTACTAACTTTAGCGGATGAAAAAATGTGCGATTCAGACTACCAATATGCAAAAAAATAAATCTCAAGCGTTCGAGATATGCAACGAAACTGTGACACGAGAATTTATAAATTATAGCCTACGTGTTATTCTGATGTGTAAGCTATAATACTGTAAAGTTTCATCAAAATCCATTCAGTAGTTTTTGCGTGAAAGAGTAACAAACATACATCCATTCTTACAAACTTTCGCGTTTATAAATTTATAGGACTTTAAAAGCATTCAAATTAGGCATCACCTACGTCGTCAGATAAACGAAGAATAAATATTTATAATTTAGGTTGCCTGGAGGAGATCGCTGTCTATTGTATTATCTAAAAATATTAGGTACCAAACCTAATAACCCCTGGATGCATAGTAATAATAACAGTCCATAAATGTCCTACTGCTGGGCTTGGGCCTTCCCTTATAGGGGAACGGATAGTATACCTGCTACCCTTGTCCAAGGCGCCTTGGCAGGCTTGACGCATCGGTTATCTCGCTGTGTAGGTTACATCACGATGTTTTCCTTCACAGTTGTCAGCACGTGGTAATTGTAACAATATCACATTAGGTCAGAAAATTGCCTAAGCGGTGCATGGGCCCGGCCAGGATCGAACCCGCGCCCTTTGAGTTTAGAACGCGTCCGCTAGCCATTACGCTTCCATAACTTTTGCCCCCTATTATTGCAATTCAATTAATGGATATATTTATGGATGCATAGATCAGTGCTAAATTCTAGTAAGATTTTTCTATTTAATAAAATTGGGTCGTGTTGTTCTTACGCCAAAAGGAAGGTACACTGTAAATCATCGTTGTGTCGGATATAATTCTGGCACAGCATATTGATATGCTGAGTGCAAACCTTGTTTGCTGAAAAGAGGCGTACAAATTCTCAAATTATGCTCTGTGTATAATGTAATAATAATGTTTAAGGAATGTAATTACGTCGCTATTTTTCAAATATTTTTTTATTAATAATTTATTTCTTCTCTTTTCTTAATTTATAAACAGAAAGTAAGCATGAAACAGTTGCCAATATGGGCCTGTATGAAACATTGAAGGAAGAATAGATACCTGTTGCTGGTGATGCGGGCTGGCGGGATGCGGGGCTGGTGCGAATGGAGGTGGGAAGTAGGGGGGCTGGAAGTCGGCGAGGGAGGGCTGCCCACCGCCGCGAAACCCGCCGCCGCCCAGGCCCAGTCCGCCACTGCCCAGCCGCTCCTGAAACAAGATTATTATTAACATGAGGTGCTACACATTATCCGCATTTACCAACTAAATCAGCAAGTTCGGCGGTGGGTAATGAAAATGAATGTATATACTTCAAAATAGAATCTTGCATATAAACTGGATTTAAAAAGTCCCTGTAGTCTCAATGATGGAGTCTATCTACCATCGCTTCCAAAGCAATTTTAGTCACTGTGAAAGGAGAAGAAGTGGCGCAGCAGTGTTGGCCGAAGATCTCGCCATGCCAGCCTCAATGACATCATCCGCCGAGCTCTTGTCAGCGTTGGCGTACAAGCCATCCTAGAGCCGAATGGCTTGGTCCGCGACGATGGCAAGAGGCCCGATGGAATGTCACTTATTCCTTGGAAGATGGGAAGGCCGCTTGTGTGGGACGCAACATGCGTTGACACTCTGGCCGCATTTCTTCTTCCAGTGACTAATTCGGGCAACGCTGGCAACGCTGCTTCAACAGTTGAAGATATCAAACGGCGCAAATATGGAACCCTAGGAAGGGGTTACATATTTTTGCGGTTTGGAGTTGAAACTTTAGGTCCGTGGGGTCCATGGCAAAGGGTTTCTTCAAAGAAATTTGTAAGAAACCTTTTGATACCACCCGTGATCAGAAGGCTGGTTCGTATTTCGTGCAACGAATCAGCATTGCCATACAGCGTGGCAATGCAGCCAGCCTTCTGGGCACACTTCCCTCTGGCAGCGATTTGTTACATTATTTATATAAATTTATTTATAATTTAGTTTATTTCTAAGTATTTAGTTAAGTTATTCCCAAACTTAAATCTTTTACAAGACTGCAAATTAAATTTTTGCTTCATAATTATTATTATTCGTCTTTTTTAATGCAGTTTTTACTAATACAAGGTTTAATAAAATAGTTTAATAAAGTACCTATGGAAATAACTGAATCGCTCAAGCGGCGCAAATATGCAACCCTCCAGTGAGAGTTATATGTTGGTTCTGGTTTTTTTTTAAACTTGCCACCACACCAAAGGTGCTAACAATGCGCTACTGCTCTCTTAAGGCTGGAACTTGATCACTAACGCCGGAACACAAATCAAGGTTGTTATGACGTTTTTATGAGGTGGCATACGGCCGACCAGGGGTGGTAGCCATCCAGTCGGGCAAATACCCTACCATCTGGCTGTGGGTTGTTCTGTCGCCTCTTAAGACAGGCCGCCTGGCCGCAGGTAATTTTATTTTTTCTCCGTTCCAGCACGGATAAGAAATATAAAATTTCCTATTAGGCTAGTTAAACTATGATTTATTACCTTACAGCTTAAAACAGCATTTAGGTATATCGTAATTAGTTATTTTGTATCACTCAATTACAAACAGATCTATCAGACTAAATAGCTAATTAGAACATAACAAATTGCATTCCAAATACCGAAGAAAGAAGCGAAGATTTGACTTATGATTGGTAATTATAAAGACTAATTAACAAACAACTGAGTGTCTGTATTGTGTGGAACAAATTAAGCAGTAATGTAGGGAGCGAATAATACTATTTGTATGTAATAGAGGCTAGTGAATACACTAGCCTCTATCATCTATCATCAATAGATGAACGTATTTTTTACATTAATATTGATGTATTGATGTATCTATAACCGTTCTTTTCTTACGAGACAAAGCAGACGGGGATTTCTGGGCCAAATAAATGTATTGAGTTGTGATGTGACGTCAAAAAAACATTTAATTTTAGAAGACGAGAAATATTAAATACACGAATAAAATAAGTTATCGACACCCATAATCCATTTATGTTTTTTTAATTGCAGGAGTGCAGCAGACAGGAAGAAGGTCCACTTAATGGAAAGCGGTTACCATCGCCTATAGATATATACAACACCAAAGGTGCTACAAACGCGCTGCTGCTCTCTTAAGGCAGACTGAAACCTGGTCACTAATGCCGGAACACAATTCAACTTATGTGATTGAATAATATGAAAACACTTACACGATTAATTCATTCAATATAACTAAACCTATTTACAATTATCAAAAATATCAACAACGTCTGAAAAAGAGTGTCGGGGTGAAGGTAAGGAAAGGAATGCTCGGTGGTTCGGCATGTGGAAAGAATGTATGATGAAAGAATGACTAAACAGATATACAATGCAAAGTGATGGATGCAGTAGTCGCGGAAGCCACGACACACCTTCCATGATCAATTGATCGTGTACTAGCAGAAGGTGATGTCAGGAGCCTTAAGAACAGACGAGCGTGTATGACAAGAACTATGAATCTCAAAGAAGCAAGTGAGGTGTAAGAATAAGCCTAAATGGCGCTCTGTTTCGTGCTACCCGCTAGGACTGGCGTGAAGTTATGTATGTATGTATGTAAAAATATCAACATACTAAAAAGAAGTCACTCTGAAATTTTTACAATTGGGTTCAAGATTGTATGAAAGCATATCTCTTCTCTCTTTTTAGACAGGCTCGTCTCTTTTTGAACAGTCTACGATTGTGTGTATTATTTTATGATTTCGTAACCTAATGACGAGAATAGTACACTATTGCCCCCTCCATGGAATCTTCATGTACTTACTCGATTTTTTTACGTTACGCGTCGAAAAAGTGTCTATGAACCATATTACAACGAACTCTGAACCTTCATCACAAATGAAATTAATTTGATCTCATGGAATACACTTCATAATGACATTGTTATGATTACTGCAGACACGCGAAGAACAAATTATTTGAAATATTACATCTTTGTCTGATATGTAATGAGGTCGATTTCATATGTCAGTTATAAACAACAATAAAGTTGAAAACAAAAACCATACTAATGATCAAAACAGTAGAGAACCGTTAGATCTACTATTTCGAAAATCATTTTTTTTGTCATTTATTGAATTGAAAGAAAGAAAACACAAATCGATATATTAAATATCCAAACATAATGAGGGACCCGTAGAGGTTACAAACTTCGACTATTTTTGTCATTTAGCTACGAATTCAAAAAATATTGTTACGATTTACGGGACTCGAATTAAAATGCCGTTGGAATTACTATAGAATTTATTAGAACTATACAAATACGTATAACATAGGTACCAATATAACTGGACGCAAGAAACGCGATGCATGATTTAATAACACGCGCAAAGTCCGTCACTATATAGCTTATCGAATGTACACACGTCTTGCCACGCTTGTTGTTAGCTTGACTGCCTCACCCCTCCGTTCGGGCATTCCTTTATACTAAGCTATACAATATGTCTCGACATAATACTCGACCGCGTAACAGTAATTCGGTAGTTGACAGTATGAAAATATAGGCTGATTTTAATATATATCGCAGATTACGATTTAAATAAGACAAAAATAAATTGTTTTGACTAAAATATTTAATATTAATTGATATTTTTGAGAAATAAAATTGTTATATTGCAGCCATTAGCCACGTGACAATGAACGCGGATCAGAGCGCGTGACGTCATAGCGTGCATAACAAGAAGTTATCAATGACTTCTCAGATGATCAAATGAATTCTCAGACACTTCTACGAAACAGATGTTTGTTTTGAACACTGTGACGTCATGCGAGACGCCATGACAGCTTGACGCGTTTTTGTGACGAAATGTCAAAATATTTATAAAATTGCTAAATTAAATATGTTAATGTTGTTTTTTTGCTGAAATATTAATATGTTGGCTAAAATAGACCATAAGGCTCAAAATAAACCTGTTTCTCAAAAATTGTCAACTACCGAATTTCCAAAAATCACACCTGGCATTAGCCTACCATAAAGGATTACAATACACAATAGGCTTTCTAATTACAAATTTTAAACACAAAGTAAACAAAAGAAATCCAATTGCCGAAAAGGTAATAAACTGCAGGTGTGAATTGGTCTTCGGCAGTCGTAACAATGTTTTTGAAGTGATATTCCTTTAGAATCGTTGGAATCAATTGGTTTAATATTCGTTCAATATTCTCTTACTGCTATGCTCTGGGAGGCAATTTCCATGACGGATTACTCCTCGGTAAAAAAATTGCACCTAGTGTTGCCATATGTCTATAGGCTACGAAAACCAAATAAAGATATTGATTGATTGATTGAAACCAGTTTCTATTAGGTGGCCATTCAGCTTGTTTGCAAGTTCTGCAAGAAGGAAAAGAGGAAGAAGAATATAATAACTTTCCTAATCAAACATACAAAGTTGTAAAACAACAAATTACGTTAGTTGCAGGTTACAGCAATGGCGACCTCATCGATTAATTTTAAACTGGTTCACTTTTTTTAATATTCTCGTCTACGCCACAATCAATGTTGGTCACCGGATGTGGTGAAAACATGTATTGATGACAAACGCAGTGTACTCAATTATGGACTGTTATTTTGGGTGTTATAAAATTTTATCTGTGCAGGAACGGAGAAAGAATACAATTTCCTGCGGCCGGGCGGCCTGTCGTAAGAGGCGACAAAACAACCCACAGTCAGGTGGTAGGGCATTAGCCCGACTGGGTGGCTACCACCCCTGGTCTAGAGTATGTCGCCATAACCACCTTGAGCTGTGTTTCGGCATTAGTGACCAAGTTCCAGTCTCCGTTAATAGAGCAGCAGCGTATTTGTAGCACCTTTGGTGTTGCAAATGTCCATAGGCGATGGTAACCGCTTTCCATCAAGTGGGCTGTCTGCCTGTCTGCTGAACTCCTGCAATAAAAAAATTAAAAAAGCAATCTGTATTAATATTAGAAAGAGGTAAAGTTTGTGAGTTTATGACGTTGTAGGGGGTAATCTCTGGATCTCCTAAACCGATTTTGAAAATCCAGTGGAAAGCTACATTATTCCTGGGTGACATAGAGTATATTTAATTGTAATTAACAGTAAGTATTTTTTTTTGATGCCCAGCGAAGTGGACGCCGGTCATCTATCTCACATAAAGTGAGACAGTACAATGGTGACATGAATACGATTTTTGTTCTGAAAAAGTGTTATTCGCTCAATTTACTACTTGTGAGCGCGGGATCCGTCGCGAGCTAAGTTTAAAGGAATATTTTAATACTGGGTGCACAGCTAACTTCTTTATATGTCATTATAATCATCATCCGAGTGTTAAATCTTGGTTGCGTTGGAGCGTTCGCTCGGACGCCCAAGGTCCGCTTTCTCACTTTTTCTACTCCACTTCGCGCAGTTTCAGCATCCCCATTTTAAGAGCATGCGCGTTAGTACGCATGTCATCCTTCACAACGCCAAGCCAGAATTTCTTGGGCCTTGCCCTTTGACCGGGACCCGGAGGAGGCGGTATGGTCGGACATTTGTTCCCCTAATATAACTTAAAATAACCTACTTTTGTGTCTATGTATAAAAAGAAAGTAATATATGTAAATATATAGAAATAAGTCGACAGGAAACAAAATTTTACCAGATAGATAAGTTTAAAATTACAATATAAAACATATAATAGAGATTAATTATAATATTAATTAAGATAAAATGTAATAGAGTATAAGATTTGGTTTTAAAAAAGAAAAGGAAAAAGAAAAGAAAGTCAAAAAGGAAAAGAAAAGAACAAAAGATTACCCTTACTTATACTGATTATCCTCGTATTTTTAGAATAGATGTAATAAAAAGACTGTCTTGAAATATGACGGAGGAGTTGGCGTTTAAAAAAAACCTACTTTACTCTTCCATAATCTAAATTGGTGTTGGGATTTTCTTTTTAGCAAATTTTACTCGTATCAAAAGATCCCGCTCTTCCATAGCCTAAATATTACACTATTGTATTTAAAAGTAGTGTCTCAATATTGTCATGCGGTACAGAATACAAGAATCATATTATAATACTGATTATACCTGTGTATAAGTAAATGCATTTGTTTTCATTTTTTAATTAAAATTGATATTTCGAAAAAAAGATTGCACGACGCGGTAAATTGTTAAAACATGTCTTCAAGTATTTAATGTTGAGCAACTGCTCTCAATTACTCAATGTTATTTATGTACTTTTCTGTCATCGAACCGCGCAACTAATTTCGTTCAAAACATGTTTATTAATTCATAGTTGCTAATATATTTTTACAGGACCATAATAAACGATTATATTGATCAATAATCGAGATACAGATTGCTTATTCGAATAATTAATAGTTAATTACGATTAATGACTTTATATAATACTAGTATTCGTCAACGATTTCGTCCACGTTGGTCAGATAGCAGAGGATCAAAGTTGTCTCAGTAAAACAAATGGTACTTTCAAATTCAATTTCAAAATTAAAAAAATTAAACTCTCAAACGGCGCAAATATGATCCTTAGGAAGGAGTTACATATTTGTGCCGATTGGAGTTGAAACATTAGAGCCGTGGGGTACATCGGCAAAGAGTTTCTTCAAAGACATTTTTAAGTCTTGATGCCACCCATGATCAGAATGCTGGCTTATATTTCGCCCAACAAATAAACATCGCCCTACAGCGCGGAAATGCAGCAATATGTTATACAGTCTATAACCGCTTGTATTATTTATAAAACTTAGTTTTTAGTTTTTAATTTTATTTTTAAAATGTTTATTATGTAACGTATTAAATATCCATCGATATAATTTAAACTAAGACTTATAGTTCAAGGTATTTTTGATTCTTGTTCACTCCCAAAGTAATTTACAAAATTATGGGTTTGTTGTACTAAAATATTTCATCTTTGTATATATAATTCTTCTGTACGTATGACAGTGAACTCCTCTTAAACGGCTGGACCGATTTGATTTTTTTTGTGTGTGTTCAAGTGGATTCGAGGATGGTTTAGATTCACAAATAAGCCCGGCAGATGGCGCTGCAGTCTGGTTCTAAATTTAATTTCTTCAGGGCAGGACGACGGCTGCCGGGACAGCTAGTTTAAAATAAATTGGACTACTGGAGAACACTTTTTGAACGATACACGTAAGTCAAAATTTAAATCTACCTCCTATTATGTGTACACTTTTTTATATTTTATTGCAGGAGTTCAGCAGACAGGCAGATGGCCCACTTGATGGAATGCGGTTATCATCGCCTATGGACATTTGCAACACCAAAGTTGCTACAAATGCGCGGCTGCTCTCTTAAGGGAGACTGGAACCTGGTCACTAATTCCGGAACACAACACAAGTTATGGCGACATTGTTCAGACCAGGGGTAGTAGCCATCCGGTCGGGCAAATGCCACCTGTCACCTACCACCTGGTTGTGGGTTGTTTTGTCGCCTCTTACGACAGGCCGCCCGGCTGCAGGAAATTGTATTCTTTCTCCGTTCCTGCACGGATAAACAACAGGTAAAAGTAACTCAGAAAACGGACATAAGGTACCTTAAGATACTGGGTCTGTGTTTACCAAAATGGCTGAGGTAGTTTATCAAAGCAATATGCTGATCAACAGTTGGTGTACATGACTAGAAGATAATGGATGATCTATTGCAAAGATTGATACTGACCATAATCACGATATCATAATACGTTTCGATTCCATATGTTGTTGTGGTGAAAGCAATGGTATTGTTTACTCAGGGGTCAGAAGGTCACTGTTGGGAAACAGTTCGGTAGATCCAAAACACCATTAGAGGCTAAGTAGACAACGCACTTTTTAAAACATTGAAAAATATCGCACATTTTGCGTGTGCCTCTCAAATGACAAATGATTATTTAAGTCCAGAAAGAAATTAAAATGAACTTTGTTTCTCATAATATTTTTTAAGTTTTCGCGACTTGTATCTATAATAAATATATAAATTTTATAATAAAATAAAACTACGTTTTAACGGTTTTGAGCCCGGTAATTTTTTAGGTTTTGGTTTGTCGGTGACATTTTGTCCAACGAGTATTGTTAAAGTTTTATTTAGCCTACCGCCAACTTGTTCATATTTATTATTTAGTTTTAATTTTGTTTATGGTTATTATTTACTCTATGGGAGCCTTATCTAATTTCCTACCGCTTCACAACATGTTGTGGCTTGAAGAGAAGAAGCGGCGCAAGAAACTCTTCAGCAAACATGCCTAGTTCTAAATTTTTTTATATAATATTCTAGCTTAATAAGAATAAGTAGAATCGTGCTTAGGGTCCTTGTACACGGTAAGTAATTTCACCGTGTCTGCGGCAGATTCGATCAATCATCATTTACACAAGTAGAATTTAGTCGGTTCTAGCCACGAAAATTAGTCGTATCTTTCCAGACGAGATAAACAGGAACGTGCTAATAGTGAAATTGTTTTCGGGCAGTCGTACGTAGGTATGGTAGGGTGCACTAGTCAAGTTTCACCTTCTCACTTATCAACCTTTCCTCTCCCTTCATCGGAACAACACAGACCGCGTCGTGTTTAGCATAGACAATAAAAAAATCTTAGTCAGCGCTAGACAAGGACTTATACAGTTTGTGTGTAGAAACGACACGAATTCTTGCGTAGATCCAGTAAGTTTTCTTAGTAGTAGTATAGATGTATGTTTGTTACTCTTTCACGCAAAAACTACTAAATGGATTTTGATAAAACTTTACAGTAACATAGTTTACAGTTCAGAATAACACAGAACAAGCTATTATTTATAAAGATGTAGTGTGAATTATCCAAAATATAACGATTTTTCATCACCACTCGGGTGAAACCGCGGGCGCAACTACTATCTAATAAGTCACGAATTAACTTCCAATAAATGTTAGTAAAATAATCTAATTAAGGTTATCTTCTTAGTATTTGGGCAAATTTTCTTGCGAGTGTAAATATTTTTAATGTTCGTCAGATTGTACGTTGCGGATTGGGCCCCTTATTTAGCTAGTAATGGCGTATACGACAGCGGCTGATAAATTGATTTATGTTGCTAACAGTACTTTTTGTTTCGCGTGATATTACTATTGGAATTAGATAAAGCTGTGTATTGTCATGGAAAACCGGAATTGCAGCACGAAGCCCATATCTCAGCAGAACGTTGCGACGATATTAATATATCTTTCTGTCAGAAAGACACTACCCATGGGTACGGAGTATTACAGAGGACAGAGCTTGAGCTTCTTTGAAAGTAATTGAAATACTGACAATGTATAGTAAAATCACATTTATTATCTTAATATATGTATATATGTACAATAAAATTACCTGTCACGTGGTTTCTCAGCAATGGACTCCTAAACTACTTAACCGATTTTAATTTGCACGCCGTGTGCAGTTTGATACAACTTGAAAGATAGGATACTTTTTGTACCGTTGGAACCGGTAGGTGGCGCTGAGATCGGATTCTAGAATCCTCCTAACCACCGGGAGCGATTTTGATAATTTGTTTTTCTGTGTTTGCTGGGTCCCCGGATGATTAAAATCCATAATTGGAACCGGTAGGTGGCGCTAGGAGCAGACTCTAGATTTTATTTTTTCAGAGCAGGTCAACTTCTGCCGGGGCCGCTAGTAATATTTATAGATTTGTGAATGAAATAGGCATATTTAATGGATATTTTGTGACTAATTAAATTAAACTGTTAATATGTCTTGCGTCTTTGCACTTTACAATAAAGTGTTATCTTGAAAATTGTATCAAAACGAATAACTTTCGTTATTATCAGTCTATAATGTATTTTAAAAGTTACTACGTTATTCGTTTGGATACAATCATTTTTTGATAGATAAAAATTCAATCTCTTCTAAAATTTCAATTTATAATATATATAGATCCCGAATTTTATCGATTTTAATCTACATGTATATCAAAACGTCGATAACAAACAGCTGTGTAATTATACTGATTTTACTGTTAGTCTGTTACGCATAGACCGGGGCTCCATCAATAAGCGGCGGAATGCGTATTAACCACACGCCGTGCACGTCTTTATCGAAATGCAATATAAATTGATCGATATGTATGTCTCATTAGCATACTATACGGGTCACGTCACTACTCCATTCGATTTTTTAAAAATTCACCGATTAATTATTTTTATGGCTTATTACGTGTTACTGGTCAGGTAAACAAGGCTTTTGACCGTAGAGCGTGAATGAAAAGCTCTGGTGTTTTTTTTTTTTTTATTGCAGGAGATCAGCAGACAGGCAGACGGCCCACTTGATGGACAGCGGTTACCATCGCCTATGGACATTTGCAACACCAAAGGTGCTACGAATGCGCTGCTGCTCTCTTTAGGGAGTCTGGAACCTGGTCACTAATGCCGGAACACAACACAAGGTTGTTATGGCGACATACTCTAGACCATGGGTGGTAGCCATCCAGTCGGGCAAATGCCCTACCACCTGGCTGTGGGTTGTTTTGTCGCCTCTTACGACAGGCCGCCGGGCCGCAGGAAATTGTATTCTTTCTCCGTTCCTGCACGGATAAGGTGTTGCAAACGTCTATAACTGTCTGTTTGGCAGCTTCGTATTAAATAAAAAAACAATGGGTCACAAACATGTTTACACTGCTCCAACAATATTTGTTTTATTATGCATAAAAGTCAGGAAAACTTTAGGAAAATATTATGTAATGATTTTATCAATAATTTGACATACAATTTTTATGATTTTATATGACAGAATTAAATTAGCTATTGTCATAATAATTAAATATACACTTTGTATGTAATGCAAGAAACGCGCTTGATTTAAAACATCGATTATAAAAAAGGAAAGTACAAAAATAGAAAAATAGTCAAAGTTAGAAAAAAGTCACAAAAGCAAGAAGGAGCTTTTTGCCGATTGCCGAATTGCCGAGCAGTGTAAATTATCTTTTTGTCTCAAAATGAACTTCACACAGGCGAATTCGCAGTAACAACTAGTTAGCCAATGATCAGTTATAATCATGGTTTTATATGCCTGTTCCCACACATTTACAGCGTTATAGTTTCTCTAGATTACCTTCAATTACTATAATAAACAACTTTCAATGACTTACTGACAAAAATACGTATCTAATCAATTCCTCGTGACAGGTCGGTCTAGCAATATCTATAAAATATATTATCTTTATAGGACTTGATTTCACGGTTTTACTTAAAGGCAGGCTATTTATTTATTTTATAGATTTATGAAGTTAAGATGCACTTCAGGACCCTACGCTTGGATCGCGGGATCTTGAGGCTATGAGCCTCTACAAAGTACAAATAGCTATGAAAACGACTCATCGACTCTTCAGGTAATCAGAGCCTACCTCAGACAACTGATAAGAACGACATCCAGCAAGGAAACGTAACCAACCTTCTACCCGAACGTCTTGCCGAAATACGACTAGCGGCTTAGAGTGAGAGAGGAGGAGCCTGCCTACCGCTACCGTATGCGTGAGAGAAAGGGAAGCCAGACAGACTGGCGCCGTAACGCCATAAGAAGTTAGCACCTCAAAAACTTTTTATTAGCTTTGCACGGTTTGTGTATTAGCCAAAATCAGGTGTTCATGAATATACTTACTATGTAATCTGGGATTGTAAATATAATCATGTATGTTGTGCGTATTAGATATTTATCTATAATTATTTATATATAGATATATTTAGGTATTTAAAAACTATTGTGTGTACTAGACTATTTTATTATTACCATATATATCATTTTCTTAATGGTATATATGGTATGTTACTATGTTAATATTTAATCTAATATATAAAATTCTCGTGTCACAGTTTTCGTTGCCATACTCCTCCGAAACGGCTTTACCGATTTTGATGAAATTTTTTGTGCTTATCCGGTATCTATGAGAATCGGCCAACATCTATTTTTCATCCCCCTAAATGTTAGGGGTAGTCCACCCCTAACTTTTTTTTTTTAGTCAAAATTTTTTATTTCTATTTTTTTATGATACAACATACAAAAATACATACAACCCTAAATTATTAACCCTCTGCGACAAACCCCTATTTTTACCGGGCAGGACGACGTCTGCCGGGACAGCTAGTATATGTATGTAATGTTCTTCTTATTTTTAGTAATAAATACAAATGTATATCTAATACTAATAAGTAACAGACTATATTTCTTATAAGGTTCTCAATATAATGTCTATAGTCTAAGAGGACTCAAGACTCTAGTTTTAAGAAAGAGGTAGGCAATGAAAATCAGTGCTGTGTCGAATTAACTTTCGGCGCAGCAATATATTGAGTGTCAGCCTCATTTGTCCAATTGCGGCATACGAGTTTTAAAATGTTATGATGCTCTATTAACCACATATATTGTGTGTGTGAAGCCGTTGACAAATAAACGTTTCTTTCTTTCTTTACCCGTTACTCATACAAGACACACACACACACACACATTATGTCATGGAACAAAATTGGTTTTAATATGAGTTAGGCAAACGGTGGACACACCGCTGCCCATGAACCTGCTGACTACGTCATTGTATCAGCGAATAATTATTATTAAGTTTTTAAGTTAGACTTGTAAGAACTGTCGAGCAATAAACTTATCCCTAGAAATTGTTTTTTTAAGACTTCTCCACACCACCCTACTTATTTTATGTCATTTGTATTTTAGGATTTATTGAATTATGGTATTAAATAAATTTATATAATTCTAAATTTATTAATAGAATTCGAAATACATAATAATTTTAAATAAATTCGTAACATTATTTGATTTATTTGACTTTCAATATTAAGACGTTCTGCCATTAAAGTACTGTTATATGTTATGCCTAAAATTTGCATTTATTTCACCATAATGAAAATACAAGCAGGTGGGCTATTTAGAATTAACTAAATTCGCAAATAAAAATTTATGTATTCCAAGTTCACATTTATATGCAAATACAATTGCTAAGTGCGAGGCGACCATGCACAATAAGGGGTTCTGTAGAACTGTGAACATTCATTTCTTTTGTTAATCGTTTACGGAATTCTAAAATAAATATTACACATGTTTGGCAGTCCGCTCCAAATGATGGGTTCTGTACACCTCTACGGAAGTACAAGACACCTCTACGGAACTACAAGACAGCTCTACAGAATCATAACCGAACGGAACCACAACATCATCGTCCGAGCGTTAAATCCCGGTTGCGTTCGGAGCGTTCACTCCGACACCCAAGGTCCGCTTTCTTTTTTTTTTACTCCACTTCGTGCGATCTTCGCCATCTCCCGTTTTGAGACCATTGGTACGCATTTCATCCTTGACAACGTCAAGCCAAAATTTCTTGGGCCGGCCTTCGACCGGGACCTGGCGGAGGTGGCATGGCTAGACATTTGTTCCACACATAATTAGCCGGGCTCCGTAAAACGTGGCCGTACCAGCGTAAGAGGCACTCTTGCAGAACCTCTACGGAACCACTAGACACCTTAATTACTGTGCTTCTCGTCACCGGAAACCTTCTCTGATTTCGTTAGTCTCCTAAGGAACTATACAAGAAGCTGCGGTATACGTGGTATGGGGAGATATAAGAAAATTATCCGTTTTATAGATACCAAAAAAATGCAATAAAAAAACCATGAAACCAATATTCTTAAAATTGTAAAATAAAGTATTTTTTTAGCGACAGCAGACAGCTTGAAATAATATAAATCAATTACAATCATAATTATATAAAATAGTGAAAAAAAACTCATAAAGTAAATTTATCGAAGCAACGAATAAAAATAGCATGTTCAGAGCGCGTCATTATGACGTCACGCAGATACAAAGCGTGAAGGTCGTTTACCTCATTCGCAGTGCTGGTAAGGAATGACATTACGTCATCCTACTACTATTGAGAACATACTTATAATAAAATTCGATTCGTTAGGCAAGTCTTCGGTAGTATAGTGGTCAGTATCCCCGCCTGTCACGCGGGAGACCGGGGTTCGATTCCCCGCCGGAGAGAAATTCTTTTTTTAACTTTAATTGTATCATTACAATCTCACAATGTTGATACTATTCTTACAATTATCTTTTTAGATATTAATATCAGTCTCGAAAATATTTCACCAGGTTTTAAAATCGGATTTTAATGATAACTAAGATGCATGCACGGTTTTGGTTTGTCCATAACGGTTTATGTAATAGGTAGTTATTTCCGTCCTTTTGTCTGTGTATACTAAAGGAGACGGAAAGGAGATGCTTTTGCACATTCTTGAGCCCAGATTGTAATAAGAGGAGAGTGATGTTGATATTTGTCATTATTGTAGTGGGTTTAGTTATTTTGAATAAATAAATCGATTGGTGGAACGATTTCATATGTTTTTATCGCATAAGTTCAGTAGACAGGCAGACGGCCCACCTGATGGAAAGCGGCTATAGACATTTGTAACACCAAAAGTCCTACTAATGTGCTGCCTCTCTCTAAAGATAGACTGAAACCTGGTTTCTTATGTCGGAACGCAACTGGTTGTTATGGTGACATACTCTAGACCATGGATGGTGGTAGCCATCCATACGAGTAAAAACCCTACCACCTGGCTGTGGGGTGTTTTGTCACCTATTACGACAGGTCCTCAGCCGCAGGAAATTGTATTCTTCCTCCGTTCATACACGGAATTTTTGAAATTCATCCACATAAATATTATAATATATCAATAACTCTTAATTGTACACCAATACAATAAAGAACTTAGAGACTATAACTATGTCTCATTGTGTACAAAGGGCGGTCTTATCATATCAACCCCAGGATTGTATTGAGATTATAATGATGATGGTGGTTTACATAATACATAGTACAATTTCTTACAATCTAGTAACAAATATATAAATGCACTATATACAGACGTTATATATATACAAACACGTTTATATTGGTATTTTATAAATATGCCTAGATTTTTCTACAGATTAAAGATTCTAATATTTAGGGTTGCCAGATTTGTGTTCAGATTATAAGGGGCAAATGATTAAACAGGCAAAAAAATACGGGAATTTAGTGTTTTAACCGGGACAAAATAAAAAACAAATTTATATAGCGACATTCTTTATTTTTTTGATAAAATGTTCATTGCTACAATTGAAAGTAGTGTGGACATTTTGAAAATATGTTATCGATAATTTTTTTAAATTATTAACAATTAAAGTGTATAATTAAACCATAAATTCTCTCGAACTTTCTTAATCAGAGTTGATGTGTCAAAGTTGCGAACGTTGCGTGCGTGAGTATTTTTGTCTCGCGTAGATCGATCGATTTAATAAAAGAAAACAAAGCACGGTTCGAATACGGGACAGAGTCAGTCCCGCCGGGACATTTTGAACTAAGCCTAAAATACGGGACGTCCCGGGAAACACGGGACGTCTGGCAGCCCTACTAATATTGTATAGACTAAATATATCCAGGATTTTTTTTGTCACTTTTTTGGGGGAACGCTAATTATCGAAACTTGTAACTCTATATTTTTATGTTTGTAGATCCACTCCAAAAACCTATTTAAAAATCCATTTTTTGTAAAGGTTATCAAAATTGATTTTTTTCTTTTTTCGATATTTTCCTAATTTCCTTTAGGGAACTGCTTGCCCCTGCCCCTGAATTAAATAGATATATTTTATTTGTAAGCTTATGTTAAAGATTTCTCGTCTTCCACATTACCAGTTGGGGCTGATATTTTTCATTTTGTAATAGAAAAATATATCGCACTTATAAGCTATTGCTCAACTCATTACATTTCTTTGCCTCAAAAGCCTCGTTACCTTTTCTATTTTGTAAAAAATATAGTTACCTGCACCTCGATCACACTGGACAAGTCTACGTACGCCAGCGCCACGGTTTTATTCACACTTCACAATGAAAAACCAATGTAAACACTATTAAGCACTAGTCACAAAACTTCACTTTTATGTATTTTACAAATGTAAACTTTGGGCCGCTTGGATAACGATCGCCTTTAAATAAAATTAGTTAATCATATTAAACTGCCTAAATACGTTTTACATATAACGAATGCTCCGGTGGTTCGGGCATGTGGAAAGAATGTATGATGAAAGAATGACTAAACAGATAACAATGCAAAAGTGGATGGATGCAGAAGTCGCGAAAGACCACGACACACCTTCCATGATCAAATTGATCGTGTACTAGCAGGAGGTGATGTCAGGAGCCTCAAGAACAGACGAGCGTGCATGACAAGAGCTATGAATGTCAAAGAAGCAAGTGAGGTGTGTAAGAATAAGCCTGAATGGCGCTCTGTTGTTCGTGCCTACCCCGCAAGGACCTGGCGTGAAGTTATGCATGTATGTATTGACAGTTCTTTAAACATATTTAGCGGAAAATTTTGCGTTGTGCAAGACGCGAATTGTATTTAAGGGTGTTAAATACGTTTTGTGTTTCTTAAATAAATTTAAGCAACCTTATACAAGCGGCCCTTGTTGTATAGTTTAGTATTTAGTTTTTTTCAACTGAGAGGATACGCATGAAATAATAATTTGAATAATTGATAATAATAATGTAATTATTATTAAAAGTCTTATACTAATATATAAGGCTGAAGAGTTTGTTTGTTTGATTGAACGCGCTAATCTCAGGAACTATTGGTCTGATTTGCAAAATTCTTTCAGTGTTAGATAGCCCGTTTATCGAGGAAGGCTATAACCTATATATCATTACGCTAAGACCAATACAGACGGAGCACCAATGAAGAATGTTTCAAAAAAGGGGTGTTTTAAAAAGAAATTTCACGCGGACGAAGTCCATTATAAAACTCTGCGTGCGAATTCAATCAACAATTTTACTAGTCTTTTATGAATACTGCCCTTGGCGACATCTGCGTAAAACGTTCTATAACTGTAACATTTTCGGAGGGGCGGCCCTAGCATTAATGTCAAACATTAACAATGTCGCATCCTATATCTAAGGCCGGTTCCTATATCTTAACGCCCGTTCATTTGTGTTGAGAATTTTTTAGTTCATAACAGGCTGGTTTATGTTAAGTATAGAATTGTCTGTTTACAACTGACTCTTTCAGTGAAACTGTTTTGTAAAAAATTAACAATTATATTCTCCGCTGTACAATTAAGTCGTTTCCTTTCCATCTAACATCTATACCAAAAAAAATTGCCCTACTATCAATCTGTCGGCATGATGCATAGCAAAATTTGTAAGAAATTCCGAAATACCCTAATTTTAAGTACTTCCTTTATCACCAAGACACCTCAATATTGCAAAATATGAATAAAATAAGTAAAAAATAACAACAAAATAGTTATTAGTACAGCAAAAGACATCAGTCAAAAATAACAGACTTATTTCCATTTAACGACAACTCTCTATAACGCAATAAATGCAGTCCTTTCAGTGTCATTATATAGAGTTTAAACTGTATTTTTATTATTACACTAGCTGTCCCGACAGACGTCGTCCTGTCCGGAAAAGCTTCAATCGATATGCCGACAGCAGCGCCACCTACCGGGTCCAATCGTGAACCAACTCAGAAACCTTCTCTGGCTCATGCACAACAACTTTGCTAAAGATCATCACATGATCAAATGTATAGTTTAGGATTTTATAAAGGACATACAGACAAACATTCATTTTTATATATTTGTTTTTCAGACGGTACCTACCAGGGTGCCATAATCTTTAATAGTAAGGTGAAAGTATTAAACCGTATGTAAATCGATATATCAATAACTACCGGTCCCTTAAACGGCGATCGAATCGGACCACAATCGGTTGTTGATTGCTTTTTAAATTGCACTCTTAGGACCGACTTGGATTACGCGGAAAACCGCCCGAATATTTACCAATATAATTATTTTTTACAGCAGGAGTATAGCATGCAGTTTGACGAGTCGTCTCATGAAAGTGATGTTTTAATAACTACTTTATATATTTCTTTATCTTAGCATAGTATGAAATAATGTCGCTTTCCACGTCTGTCTGTATATCTTGTTAGCCCTCCTAAACTAAGCAAACTACGCAATTTCATGCGATTTCACTTCATTTGATTTCATAAAAAAAACCTACTTAAACCTTTTTGTAAGTAAAATAGGGCTTTTTGTGGGGCTGGATCCGCGTCACAGGCCACTAGAAAACTGTAATAATACATATTACAGTTTTTCTAGGTAGTTTTTTCTTTCTTTCTGATATTTATAAATATATACATGCAAAATTAAGTGTTTGCTTTTCCACAGCTTTCAGAAACCATTGTCGTGAAATATGTAAGTATGTGATCTTTTTATAAAGGACCGGACAAAAAAGTGGAAGATAAGTACTAGAAATGTCCACCCTAGTACTTTACATATATTACTATATAGTCTGACATTGTGCGCTAGATGTCGTTAGTATCGAATCTTTGTAATGGTACTACTTTATAACATCTTTGAAAAATAATTGCTATGATATCTAATACACTGTTGATGACTCTAATATGACTTGCGAGAACATTGTTTGGTTTTTTTGTTACCTACTTTATTAGTTACTGTGTTTAAACATGGATAGACAACAAACTTATTAAGACTTCATTTTTTTAATAATTTTGGACTAAAAAAGTAATTTTCTACCAATAATATTATGGAAAAATAATGAATAGTTAGACATAGAAATTACTATATAGGCATGCAAGATGTGGTAGCTTTTCAGGTTTAAGTATTTTAATGGGCGGTAGTCATTACTTCTACTCTTTCATATTCTTGGTATTTCGCCTAATCTGCACTGACCCTTACATGTCAACTACCGTGCACTTTTATTTATTACTGTGTTGTAACTATTTTTAATTTATATCGATAAATTATAGTGGCAAAAGCGCGTATGTGCTATTGATCAATTTGATCATAATATTTAAGTGAAAGATTTATTATCGATCTTTAAAAAGTAGCGGATAATCGATTTGGCGTTATCGTTTTGAGGCCCTAGTTTATATTGGGCTGCAAAAAGTTAATAATATACTGACTGATTTATAATATAACCAAGTTGTGAGCGTGGCTTTGCCCGTGTGAATTTTGCCCAATCTCTCAGTTGGCGATTACATTCGACGAAAGTAACTTTTATTTCGAAATAATATGTATTTATAATCCTGATACGAATAAAAGTATAGACGGAGCCTATGCGAATAAAGCATCAAAAGACATTATGCATTTTGTATAAACTTACATACATACATAACTTCACGCCAGGTCCCTTGCGGGGTAGGCACGAACAACAGAGCGCCATTCAGTCTTATTCTTATACACCTCACTTGCTTCTTTGACATTCATAGCTCTTGTCATGCACGCTCCTCTATTCTTAAGGCTCCTGACATCACCTTCTGTTAGTACACGAGCAATTTAATCATGGAAGGTGTGTCGTGGCCTTCCGCGACTTCTGCATCCATCCATTTTTGTACAAACTTGTGTGCGTAAACTTATGTAGTATGTACTAGTTTCTGCCCGCGACTTTGTTTATGTACATACACACATACATACATACATAACTTCACGCCAGGTCCCTTGCGGGGTAGGCACGAACAACAGAGCGCCATACAGGTTTATTCTTACACACCTCACTTGCTTCTTTGACATTTATAGTTCTTGTCATGCACGCTCGTCTGTTCTTCAGGCTCCGGACATCACCTTCTGCTAATACATGATCAAGTATGGTAAGTAAGTATCATTTGTTTATGCAGAAGGTGAAAATATTTTTAAATCTCAATGACTTCCCGCCGGCATTACACGTCATAAACGCGCACGCAGTACTTTATCATTATTTTGCTGCAATGTTATTTTAAAACTGATCTAATTCCAATGCGACATTTTCACTAATCGATAGAAAATTTCACATAACAAAAAGTGTGATATTTTTTATCTCGGAAATCCCGCGGGAGTTTTCCAGGAACTGGTTTTAGTTGTACGAGTGCATATAAATTATCTTAATCCGACATAGTTTTCACTAAAATGATAGCTTACAATCTTTTTAATATGTTACTTTACTTTGTGCATCAGGAAATTCAAGTCAAGCGTGGACGAAGTCACGGGCAAACCCTAATATTCTTAATAAAAACACACACATCTTCGTTAAAAACAATCAATATCCTACAAGTATTGTTCACTTTTAACCAATATTTAAGATAATATTTTCGTAAGATTTCGCGACTTGTAAGTACACTAATATAACTATGTTTTAGCGCAGTATTTGATTTGATTTTTATTCTCACGTTTCGGCCACCATCACCAACACTTGAAGTATTTGTCTTCCATGATCACGGCTACTGAAAAGTGATCGAAATGTCATAATAAAAATCAAATAAAATACCGCGCTCAAAACCGATAGAACATAGTTTTATTAATATTATTAATATTGAAAATAAAATCCAAGTTTTAGTAGTTTTATGTTTTACTAAACTATACATAAAAACAAAGAAATTGCTAGTAAGATAAGCATCCCCTGTAGTTTGAAATATAAATTTAAAAAAAAAACACTTGACATTGACAGTAGTTAGAGCGCGGATATGGTACGTCGATAAATTCGCGAATCGTATGTTTATCGATACAGCGATGTGCTGCGTCGCGGTTCGGTTTACGACTGCCGGAGGGCGGACGCCGGGCGCCGCCCTCAGGCGCCCATGTGCTTAGCCTTACGGCAATCGTGTGCCCTGACCCTTTTTATTAAATGGGCATTACTATTTGCTTTCATTTGATATACCGGTTTCACGTTTGAGATAAATGATGGAATTTCACATTCGTTATATAGCTGTGTACTTACAATACGTGAAAAATTTTGAAGTGATAACTTCTTATGGGAGGGTAAATCGCTTCGTTACGTAACGCGTTACGGCGCCAGTCTGTCTGGCTTCCCTTTCTCTTACGCATACGGTAGCGTCAGCCGTATTTCGGTAATTAGATTAATAATGATACTAATAAAGTATAAACACATAATTCTAACGCACGTATTCAAGAATTATAACTAAGAATCAAATATATTTTATAATCAATAAAAAAAAAATTAATAAATTACCTTTGCTTACATTATCCTTATATTAATATACATAAAATTTAAGTAATAATCTAAGCTTTTCTCAAGTTGAATAATTACAATATTAAATAGTTCAACTTAGCTTAGTTTTAGTTAACATTTCTGTCGGTTGTCACACAAACGTTTTTTTTTAAACAAAATCAATACCGACTGATTTCAAACTAAAAAGCAAATATTCTACGACATCTTGAAAACACATGGTGTAAGTTATTAGTGATGCTAAAACATTATTCGTTCTATTCACTTGTCAAAAATTATAAATGATTGAATGCTAAAACTTTTTGACGTAATGCAAGATTTATGCATAAAATATATTTTTATACACCCACAACTTGGTTCAATGTATACGTAGGTGTCGACATGTCACGAGTTAATAAAGTATTATGATCTATTTACGATTCAATTTTATCATTACAATCTGCCTATTCTAAGAATCGCTCGATGATTTCTGCATTTGGAAATCATTCATAATTTTAGATGATAATCAGCTTTTGGTTAGCATTTCTATTGCGATTTCGAAATTGGGCCAAATTCGAACACGTAAAAAATATTCTGTTGCCACGACAAACGTCCAACTTTTTTAACCGACTTCAAAACGAAGGAGATTCTCTATTTGACTCTATTTTTTTGTATGTTTCTTATGCAAATTTCCATAGGGCACTTTCAATTTTTTATTTGAATAGTGTACTTGTAGTGATCTCATCGTCATTAAGCAGAATTTTATCGTGCAGAACGGAGAAAATACATTACTGCGGCGGCTGTCGTAAGAGGCGACAAAAATCTACAGCAGTGGTAGGCATTGCCGACTGATGCTACACCTGTCTAAGTATGTCGCATATATCTGATTGTGTTCCGCATTAGTGACGGTTCAGTTTCCTAAGAGTAGCAGGCATTTGTGCACTTTAGTTTGCAAATGTCCATAGCGATGGTACGCTTCCATCTAGTGGCGTCTGCTGTCGCTGAAGTCCAATAAAAAAAGGAGGATCTGATGAGTGGATTTCACGGATATTGAGAGCCACTCTCGAATATAGGCGCACAAAACTAGTTTCATATTCTAAAGCTATTAAAGTATTCACGTAATTAAAAAAAAAAACAAAATCGACTTCAAGAGAATAAACTTTGAAAAAACTTTCTAACAAAAAAAAAAAGGAAATCGTCTTCACGAGAGTAAAAAGCAAAAGATGAATATTTTGTACGTCGTAAAGTAGGTGCCAAGAAAAACATAAAAAAACAACAACAAAACGAAATTTAGTAATTTTTCCGTTTTACTTGGCACCGACTTCCAGATGTCGTAGAAAATATTTTTTTCTGCTTTTCAGTTACTCTCGAAGTTGGTCTCATTTTTATTAGAGTATTTTTTATAACACATAGTATATTCTTTTGAAGTCGGTATTTGTTATTGATATTTCGTTATGAAATTTTAAACACTACATCGATATTTTGATTACAATTAATCTCAGAGTGGTCATAGTAATTAAGCAGCCACCATCTTATTATATTTGTTTACAAGCGTATTGGTATTGTGTGAATTGTGTTTGGTAAAATTTTAAATATCTTCAGGGACTACAGTTCTTTTAATACTATAAAAGAAGAAATGTAATGAAAACATTACACTTGTCAACGTTGTTTCCAAAATACGTCAAATAAAGAATCTGTCACTAGACTATATACATCCTTAACCGGTAGGTTACCTAATCCGTGAATTTAATAAAGATATACAGGATGGCAAAAACAAGTAGAATATAATAGGGGCGCCACTTTCGCAAATTTGTTTTCACTCTAGCAACTCCAATTTAGGTCATGAGTAATTTCGATACTTATAGTTATATTTAGTACGACATGAAACATCATACAAGTATCGAGTTATGACATATGCATTTTGTCAACATAGCCTATAATGTTTGCTTTAATAATAATAAGTATAATTTTCTGATTAAGAGGCTTTAACACTTTGTGATAACTAGCAGAACGATTATTTAAAAGAAGCTAAACTAACCATTACAACCTATAGCAGTTCTTTGGTAAATATCGTCAAAGTATATCGAAAATACTTTTGCTCCAAATTCACTAGACATACTAGGTAAACTTAAAAATCATTGCTCACGTGAAATTCGGTATTGTTATAAACGTATTTCGTTATTTTTAGCAGATTTTAGACTCAGATCGACGTTTAAATTAAAATAACATGGACAAATTCGCTTTGTTTTTGATTCACTGACCTTGACTATAGATAAAACAGAACATTGCCAGAAGGCAAATAAGTCGATTTCGTTCTAGACGTTATGTCAGGTTAGAGTGCAAATTTTTCGATCGAATACTCGTAGTAGTGCTCCTGCCCCACCCCGAGGCAACGGTAATTAGTAGGCACGGGCCTCAAACACGCTATTGGCGATCAGTGAACTGTAATCGGCCTGAAGTCTATGTAAAAATACGCTTCGTTGAACAAGGCAGAGCTGTTATACTAATTTATTGATAAAACTTTTATTGTTATTCAAGCATGTTGCTTTGTTTAAGTGAAGAGGTACTTGATGAAATGGTTACAATAGACATCTTGTATAGTCTTGTTTGTTGGTTTACGATTCCCAATGGGACTAAAATATATGTATCTATACTGTTATCGTTATACCTATAATATGTATGTAATACCCATATTATAAAGCCCACTTACATAAATACATAAAATGAATTCGTTATATAGTTAAAGATGATACATAGGTATATATAGCAAGATAGTATTCCTCACAAAATTGTTGAAGCAATGTATAGACTCGGCATAGCATAGTATAATTATATTAATGAAACAAACGTGCTCGTCTCGGGACGTCCGACAGAAGTGATAACTTGCGTGAGAGAAAGAGAAGCCAGACAGACTGGCGCCGTAACGCGTTGCGTAACGAAGCGGTTTGCCCTCCCATAAGAAGTTATTACTTCAAAAAGACAAGATGTATATCTATCTATATGTATGTTTTTAAAATAATGGCAATATTTAAATGAAGACTGCCATATATACGATTAGTGGTCTCGGTAGACGTTGTCCTGTCCTGAGAAAATAAAAATCTACAACCCGATTCGAGCGCCACCTATCGGATCTAATTGTGAGTCTAAATCATCTCGGGATCCCCACAAACACATACAATTTCATCAAAATCGTAGAACCCAATTCCAGCTCCAAGTATGGATATGGATTGATGGATTAGGTACATTATTGAAGTTTTAGTGGGGATCCTTGATTTTTATATAGCCTATATTAATCAGGGATAATGTATCATTAGAATGGTGAAATAATCTTTGAATCGGTCCAGTAGTTTTTGAGTATATTCGTTACAAACATACAAAAATACAAATCTTTATAATATTAGTATGCATATATTATTATTATATAAATGTCATTGTTATTAGATAATATGTACGTAACTTGAAAATGAAAAATGATTTTATAAAAAAAAGGAATCGGCATTAAGTATAATTAAAAACAATAAATATATACATATTTTCTACATATCGATGTCATTGTCAATTTTCAAAGTTTAGTATTTTTTATATTTGAGCAATATCTAAAAGATATTTATTTTTCACTTTTAAGTAACTTTTGAAGTCGGTTTTATGTAATTTATTTATTTATTCAAATATTAAAAAGCCGCTCAATTGAATTATAATTCATATTCAAACATGGCAACACCAATCAGGGCCCCATAACACGAATCGAATGTACAAATTCGTTCACTTTCCCTAATATCCGTCGTTAGTCACCCTTCAAGGGATCTTTATGATATTGAATGGCCTTAGGGCATACTATATCAATAGACTATTGACACAAGGTTCAGCTCCTGGTTTGGCTTAGAAAAGTCCTAGAAAATATTATTTAACAGTAGCTGACCCGTGCCCACTTCGCTGGGTGCTACTCGAGATAAGCCAACATGTAATTGCCCATGGGGAAAATAGTCCTCCCCGTGCTCACTTCGCTGGGCGCTATTCGAGAAATCCAACATGAAATTGCCCATGGAAAATAGTCCTTCCTGTCCACTTTTCGCTGGGCGCTACTCGAGAAAATCCAACATGAAATTGCCCATGGGAAAAACACTCCATTCTAAAGTCATTGCACATAAGAGAGCATACTCTTTTATGGCCGCGCACGCCGATAAATAAACGCATCAGCGCTTTTATCTCGGAATTGATATTTCACATTAAAAAATAATATTAATCCCAATCAATTATAATCTCTGTCACTCAGGAATAATGAAGCTTTCTACTGGTGAAAGAATTTTCAAAATCGGTTCAGTTGATTTTTTCCTACATACAAACTCATAAATTTTACCTCTTTATAATATTAGTATAGAATGAGCTTTCGCAACGCACTGGGCACGAACGGCTTCTTATTCGAAAATCAGCTTCCTTTAGCTGGCTTCACTCTGAGAGCTTGCAGCTAGGTCTAACTGTTTTGTTTGTCTGAGCATAAATCTATTATTATTAATGAAATTTCAAACAATACTTTATTAATTAGAACATAAGTATTTTTCATTAAACCAGTAATAAATTAATAAATTTACTTTTAATTAGATATGATCGGTGATCTGGGCCCAGTATTCTACTTATAGTCTTGAGGGACTATGGGTTAGAATGTAATACAAATAAGTTAAATTTTCTTACATTGTATTCAATTGTATGTAATTTTATAATAGTTCAATGTAAGTATTAAATTATGATTTCATTAGATATTAATTAAACAAATCGGTAATACTAGATAGTTTTTTAAATATATATAATGTAAACAAAATATGATGAATCGACGTCATTACAAAAAGTGAAACTTATAGACTGGGTAAAAAACTGGAATTATCGTTACTTCTACATCTCCAGCACATTCAATAACGGTAAAAATATGAGAGATATGTTATTCCAAAAAATCGGATGATGGCTTAGAACGCACTGAGATTCAACGCGAGCTGTTTAGGAATATGTGAAAACGCAAAACGCATACAAACACGCACGGCGGTTGGCGTTTTTTTTTAAATTTTATTAACCATCAACAAGGAGGAGGTCAACAAATTTATTAATTTGATTGGTATTATTTTTATGTATGTATACCGATTACGCTGAGATTTATGGTCTGATTTTCGTACGAATTTCAACCAATGGTTTTCATTTTATGATCATTTTTTTATGATTTTTTTCCGTTCCCGTTTTTAAGGCGCGCGGCACCTTTCGTAGATCTACCCATAGACACTAAAATGTAACAAATAAAAAAACTTCGTATAAAAAACTGACTTCAAAAACTACAAAGTACATATAAAATAACTTATCGCTACTAATATTATAAATGTGAATGTAAGTTTGTTACGCTTTCACGCGAAAACTACTCAACCGATCATCATGAAACTATGTAAACATATTCTTGAAGGTATTAAAAGTAACATAGGATACTTTTTATGAAAAAAATCTACGCGGATGAAGTCGCGGGCAGAAGTTTCTAATAAACCTATTTTTAATTACAATATCTCATTTTTTATACATATTATCTAAAACATCTTGAAGTCGGTGCGAAGTAAAACATAAAAATTGTTATATTTTGAAAATTACTAAGCACCGACTTCAAGATGTTTTAGATAATATATATTAAAAATAAGATATTATAATTAAAAATAGTTTTAGAAGTAGGTCATTTTATAATTTTTAGTTTTTGAAGTCGGTTTTTTTAAACGAAGTTTTTTTATTTCATTGTCATAATATATTTCTGGTGAGCAGCACGTGTGGTGGCTGTCCTATGCACTCGCCCGATCGGTAATGAATATGAAAACGGAACGCGGTTAACCGCCGTGCATGCGCCAAAAAAACGCGTTAATGCCTGCGCTTGTATTGATGCTATACGTTACATTTTTGCGGTTTCAATCCGCACGCATTTAATCACAGTGCGTGCTAAGCCATAATGATAGGAAATTAACTCAAGCAAAGCCGTGTGGAATTTTAGTACAATCAAAATAATATTTTTCGTTAACGACTTCAAAGTCAAAATCTGCCCAATTACTGTTGAATACAATAATATTAACAAATGAATAGAAAAAGAGTCATTGTATAAAAAAGTAGTTGCATTTTTAAATAAAGAACTCTCGCTGATTGGCCACGTCGCCTCGGGCAAGATGGCGGGGTGCCATGTGTTGCCAACCTCTCAGCGGAAATGTGATTCTATTTGCTAAGTTGCCTTTTTGATTTAAATTTGTTATGTTAGATATTTAAAATTAAATACTTTTCTATATGTGATATTATACTGTCTCTAACCATTTATTTTACTTTTGACGTTTGTATGTTTATTAGAAGCGACGTAATATTGGTTCTCTGTGTCATGTAAGTAGAATTTGGGCCACGAAAGAAGTCGCACGGAAAACAAAGAAATAAAAGTGGCAACTCCGCTATTTGATAGAATTTTGTTCGTAAAGTAGATAGCCTGTATAACGGAGAGTGTTCCGAAGAATTGTTTGATCTGGTGCCAGCGCCTCACTTCTACAACGGCACAGGTCGCCAACGACGGGATGTTCATCCCCATTTCCTTGAGCTCCCACGCTCAACTATGCAACTGATCTCTAGAACATTTATTCCGCGTACAATGATGATCTGGAGGCAACTTCCCGCCACGGTTTTCTCTATGCGTTATGATATGAGGTTTTTTAAGAATGGCATTATAAACTTTCTTAGAGGTTGGCAACGCGTTGGCGACACCCCTGGTGTTGCAAACGTTTATAGGCGACGGTAACCCCTTTCATCAGGTGGGCCGTCCGCCTGTTTGCCTACTTCAGGCAATAATTTTTTTTAAATAAATTTACAGCTTTAATTATGGAATATTTTTTATTTATTATTCTGTAATTAATTAAATCGATTTACGGATTAGCAAATAATTACTGTGGCAGGATTAAAGACAGTGATTCCAGCGCCGCGTCTGTGGGACTTCTTCTCTGGCGCGAACTCTACACAGAGTATAGGTAAAATAACAACTAAGTCATCAATCAGTCAAGAAAAAATCAAGAGAGAGCATGAAAGTAGATTAAACGCGGTCGAGATGCGAGCACTGCGCAAAATCTACGGAGTGACGCTCGCGGACCGCGTTTGTAATACCGAAGTAAGAAAGAGAGTTGGTCTGAAAGAGAGTGTCAGGGTGAAGGTAAGGAAAGGAATGCTCCGGTAGTTCGGGCATGTGGAAAGAATGTATGATGAAAGAATGACTAAACAGATTTACAATGCAAAGTGGATGGATGTAGAAGTCACGGAACGCCACGATACACCTATGATCAAATTGATTGTGCACTAGCAGAAGGTGATGTCAGGAGCCTTAACAACAGACGAGCGTGCATGACAAGAGCTATGAATGTCAAAGAAGTAAGTGAGGTGTGTAAGAATAAGCCTGAATGGCGCTATATCGTTCGTGCCTACCCCGCAAGGGACCTGGCGTGAAGTTATATATGTATGTATATAAATCATCAATTTTTTAAAGACGTCTGACTACGTAGTCAAGAGGGCAGATAGCAACACAGACGCCGAATCCAATAACACCAGTTGTACAATAAATCAGATAAAACGGAAATAATAACGATATTCATTAAGCTCGCGAAATTTCTCGTTGGCAAACAAAAAATGTTGTTAATTGGGGGAAATTCGCGTGGTATGCGTACACGCATGCTGATTCCGGTCCGTTATGTTCTTGGAAGACGGTGATTGATTCTCTCTGGCCCATCGTTGACTTGAAGAGCAGTATATTCTATTAAGCGTTTGTGAATGAAGATGGATATTTGCTGCTCTTGCATAGAGTATATATGTATGTATTTGTATATTTATTTCTTAAATTAGTTTGAGTATTTGTGTATTGTGTATCTATTGCCTTTTTCCTACACCACCTATTTCGCCTGATTCAATCTCTGTTATTTAGGTTGCCTGGAAGAGATCGCTTTGAGCGATAAGGCCGCCTGTTGTATTGCCTAGAAAATATTGTAAACATGGACTGTTTTTGTAATTGTATATTTTGGTGTGCAATAAAGTGTTGTCTATCTATCTATATATCTACTTGTAAAATTCTGTTGTCCGTGTGTATGTATGCCACTATACTCCTAATAAGCCCTTGGGCTGATTTTGATGTTTTTTTTTGTGTATGTCTGAGTGGGTCTCCGGATGGTTTGGATTCATAATTGGAACTGGTAGATGGCGCCGTGATCGGGTTCCAGGATTTTGATGAAATTTTAATGTGTGTTTGAGTGGGTGGATTTGATACAAAATTGGATCCGGTAGCTGGCGCTGCAGTCGGCTTTGTGACAACAGACAATATCTGCCGTATTCGCTTTTAGAAGTACTCATTTTTTACTTGACCTCACTGACCGATTGACATTGACATTATCAACACACAGCCATAACTACTGGCGGTTAGGATCGTAAAATTTCCAATCAAGTTCTTTTTATACCACTCTAGGTGCGCACTAAACAAGGTTTCTGAAAATTTAACCCCAAAGGGAGTGAAAAAGTGGATAAAATTTCGTAAGAAAATCTATCAATTTCCAAGTAATACGCGCGTAATTTTATATCGTTGCTTTTGGTTAGAGATAAATAAATGTACACGCGTGTCGGAGTTTTTAAAAAAGAAGGCCCTAAGGTGTTAAAAAAAGGTGTTAAGGTGCTAAAAGGGGGATGAAAGTTTTATGAAAACCGTCATTTTTAAATTCCCCGAAACTGTATTGTTTTTTTTAATGCATGAGTTCAGCAGACAGGCAGGCGGGCCACTCGATGGAAAGCGGTTACTATCGCCTATGGACAAAAGATGCTACAGATGCGCTGCTCTCTTAAGGCAGACTGGAATCTTAATAACAGAACATAGCTCAAGGTTGTTATGGCCGCATACTCTTGACCAGGAGTGGTTGCCACCTCGGGCAGGTTGTTTTGTCGCCTCTTACGACAGGCCGCCCGGCCGCAGGATATCGTATTCTTTCTCCGTTCCTACACGGATAAATATTGCTGCATTTCTATCAAAATTGAAAGACAGAAATGAACCGTCCATTTTCGGCATTACGAAATCACAGACACTTGAATTTTATTCGTATAGATATTATATTTTAAATGTGGCCCAATATTACAGACACTGCGTATCGAATAGTTTCGTCAATGCGTTACATATATAAGTACATACTTGTTTATAATATAGAAAGTTGCTCCCAAATCAGTTGACTTGTCAACATTACTCAATACATACTCCGAATTTTAATTAGCCGCTTCATACAAAGTATTTGAACGAAAATAGCTCTTATTACGTGCAGCATAAAATATATGGGTTATTATAGGAATGGCATATTAAGTTTGCAGCACGGTCATATTGGCACACTCGCGGTTTTACGGATTCAATTTGAATATAATCATGTGGCATTCATTGAGATGTTAGTTGGATAATAACTTACGTAAAAGGAATGTACAGTTCAGAGCTGACTAGCATCATGCGAGAGTTAAATCATATGAGTAAATAAACGGAACAGAGGTAAAGCTTCTTCAGAACGTGTAAAATTGTTACCTATTCTGATAGGGTCGTCACAATAGGTAAAGACAAATTAAACAAAATATTTGTTAAGTAGTTTTATTATTCAGTACGATAGAATAGGTACCTACTTTACAAATAACTTACTCTAATAATTTTCTTTTTATAATTTTTGTTGTTTAATAATTTATTATTTCTTTTAATGGTGTGGTAAATTCTGAATCTAACAAAGTTTTTTTCAAGTAATCTAACGGGAAACACTCACATGGCATATCAAATTGACAATCTTTAATACTTATAATATTTACTTAATAAAATACCACGTTTTCAGATTAAAATATTCAAACATGCATCTAACAAAACTACGTGCGTCGCACTGCCGCCCCTGAGTTTGTCCACTGGCTGTGCCGGCGTAAACTGGTCTTAACCTATCTCGCCGCGTGTTTGTAGTAGTGCAACCGATTCGCGCGGTTGTATGAAGCTTTAACTCTGTTCCGTTTATTTACTCGTGTGGTTAAATGCCGGTTGTGTTCGGCAATGCAATAAATAGGGCGGTGCCACCGGTGCCCAGGCACAGGAAAGACTCTGGGGGACACAAGAATGGCCTGACTAAGCAGGACTATTATTTTTTCGGATTGCTCCTGATATGTTCCCGCTGCGCCCCTACTGCTCGATTCCAACACATGCGTACCTACATGCCAGTATCATCAAAAACGTCTGTTAAATTAGACAAAACATCGCGCTCATATTTTTGGCAGCGCACGAGCGTATTTATGTTCTAGGTCTTTAAAAAATAGATATGTCTTCCAAAATATCAGATAATTGGTCCAGCAGCACCAAGGTCCTTGTGCGTTATTTTATCACCCTGAATGAAATAAAGTAGGCCTATAGCATTGCTCCTGGTATAATGGACCTATAATATCTAACAAAAACAAGGGCGCAGTTATGGAAGCTCGCATAGGGCGCATAAAAGGCTATTTACGGCACTGGTGTTCGGAAAAGCGAGCGGATTCCCGTCGCAGACGGCGGCGTAGGAGGCGCCGCTTCGTTCACCTCCGTCCATTGACGTCGTGGAACCGGGAGTGTTTGGGAGACCGCTTCAGCTAACCCTATCAAAGGCGTGGGATGCTCTGTGCCCAGGACATCCTAATTTAAATGATTCTGTTGAGGTGTCATCTCACAAAGACGCGAAGGAACGCTGATAGGTTCAGTGGGTAGTTGGCGGCTGGTATCGCACAACTCCTTCCTCATAGAAGGTACGTAGATCTCCCCCAAGGTCAGGTGTGACTTTTCACTCTTAACCGTGGTTTGCTCCATGGTCGAGAGCTTAGCTATTCTACCCGATTATTAATTTCAATATTCTGCTTCCATGGTTATACCAAGTTTTGGTATAACTGAGATAAGCTAAGAAAAAACACAATAGGTGTGTACCGTGAGCTGGCATTTACCTATTGTTATCATGCCGTAAGACTATTAGGGCCTAGGCTAGTACTTCTGGAACTCGAGTGAAAATATAATCACGTAATAGTAAATGAAAAAATCGCACTCCTATATTTGCATACACTCTATAATGATTTTTTAATATTTAAATATAGATGTCTGAATATGTTTATGCAAACTACATAACACCCCATATATGTAATACTCTATTTTACCTTCTTTAGGGATGATTTTTAAAAACGCTGACATCCGGATTTTTTTGTCTCAAATAGGACATGAACATGACATTAGAAAAATTATCGGTTTCCGATTCAAATTCTATTTCTTATTTCACCGTGTTTAAGATAGTTATTTGAGGTAAAGTGTAGAATATTCTTCCCTAGAATATAATCAATTTACGTGTTAAATTGTATTTACATCCATTCAGCCGTTTATTTGTAAAAACGTATGAAATAAAAACAGACCTGTATTGGTATTTATACATTAGTAAGTGTTTTAATAAACAGCAATTTTATTTGTTACTTAATTTGAAATTAATACCAGCATCACCAAAATATATGCCAATATTTTTATATGTTTTTTAAATATTAAATAGGTTCGCGTTTGACCACGATCACGCCCGATGCCGGACGATGACGCGGTCGAAGATGGACAACGCTTACCTACATAGTACCTATTTACACGAGACTTGAAGATACCCGGATTGTATTTTTCGGGAAACACGGACTCTGGTAGTGCATTCCACAATTTTGCGGTACGCACAAGGAACGTGGAGGCGAAACGTTTAGTACGCACCGGCAGCGTTTCCACTGTGAAACGATGGCGTAGACCAGAGCGCCTTGTAGTCCGAAGATAGAATGGTGTAGGGAGAATCAGGTCGAACAGTTCAGCCGCACACTCTCCGAAATGAATTTTGTAAAAAACCGATAAACTAGCAACCCGGCGTCGATGCTCTAGGCTTTGAAGCCTTGTATCAACAAGCTGGTCGCTACCTATCAACCTCTTGGCTCTTCTCTCAATCGACTCTAGCGCCTCAAGCTGGTATTTGGCAGAGCCGTCCCAAAGGTGAGAACAGTACTCCATGCAAGATCTTACTTGAGCACAGTAAAGATTGAGCAGTTGCTCTGCAATGAAGTACCGTCTCACCTTTGAAAGTATATATACTCAGCTTTTTGGCAGCCAGCTGAGCTACACTTTCAATATAGGAGCCGAAATTGAGAGTGGATGTTAAAGAAATGCCAAGAAGTTGAAGTTTTTGGTCGGTTATCGGAATGGGCACTCCTCGAAAAGTAGGACTTAGCTAAAACTGACTTTTTTTCGCCGTAAACAGACATGCCTGGGTTTTTGCTGTGTTGAATTTGACCAGATTAGCATCGCCCCAATCGGATACTGCTTTCAGGGTCAGATTCAATCTTTCAACCATATCCGTCCGCAAAGATTGGATTTCGGCTTTGCCTGCCCGTGGATGAGACACATACCTCTCTACAACTGTGCTGTCATCTGCATACCCAAAGATACCGGGCTTAAGGAGTAGATCATTGTTCTTAACTTAAAATTTTGTTATCTTCCGGCATTGCCATTGTCGTGATAATATATAAAATATACACAATTATGTCAAGACGCGTGATTGGAAAGTTTAATAAATTGTAAATCCAAAAATTATCCTTTCATTAACAGCAACTATAAACGTATAAAGTAACGTATACATTGTGATTTAACATACATACATAACTTTACGCCAGTCCCTTGCGGGGTAGGCACGAACGACAGAGCGCCATACAGGCTTATTCTTACACACCTCACTTGTTTCTTTGACATTCATAGCTCTTGTCATGCACGCTCGTCTGTTCTTAAGGTTCCTGACATCAACTTCTGCGAGTACCTTCGAGTGAGTACCAATATTGTGATTAAACCACCAAGAAAACCTAATTTTGATTCGAGTTCACACGGTAGCCCTTCAAATTGTATTGTTGCGAAATGTACACGTTTGAGGCGTGCATGCGTAGGTGGGGGTCTATGGCTACTCGTCGGTTGAGGACCCGCGTTTTTATAAATGTGTTACATGTTTGGAAAAGACATTCTCTCGGTTTTGGGTTCCTGGTATCATCAACAGCCTACTTTGAAAAAGAAATTTAAGAAATGTAATTCTAAAAAACACCAAAATGACTAGTGCTGGATATCTAAATTTCACTATACATGTTAATACGAGTTACGGGCCTCGAATTAAAATGCCGTTGGAATTACTATAGAATTTATTAGAACTATACAAACACGTATAACACAGGTATAAATATAACTGGACGTAACCAGTACAAACTGCACAATTCAATAACACGCGCAAAGTCCGTCACTTATTAGCGATTGTACACTCTTTTTATCTTCCCTTTTCTTTATTTGGCTTCGGCACAATATGTCTTCTCCTTCTGTATTCTTCTATTCTGTCATACATCGTATGTCTACAACACAAGTATTTGTAATCGTGTCATCATTTACACAATCCGTCCAACTCTTCTTTGGTCTCTTCCTTTTACATTTGTACTCATCAATCTTCTAGTCTATTTATCATATTATTATATAGGGTACAAATGTCTAGCCATGCCGCCTCCAGGTCCCGGTTGAAGGGGAACCCAAGAAATGATGGCTTGACGTTGTAAAGGATGACATGCGCACCAATGGTCTCAATACAGGGGATGTTGAAGATCGCGCGAAGTGGTAGAAAAAGTAGGAAAGCAGACCCTGGGCGTCGGAGTGAACGCTCTGAACGCAACCGGGATTTAACGCTCGGATGATGATGAATCTTCCAGTCTATTTGTTTGTCACGTGACTTTCATCCCACACAATATATGTCTATAATATCTCTTCTACTTCTCAATTCAGTATTGCTCGAAAACGTTTTTATGAATGCAATTAATGATGTTCTTCACAAAGCGTTAAATTTTGGAATTGAATGAAGTGCGAGACGATAAAAGAAAAGTTTTATGACGTGTAAAAATGTGTAAAATGTACATATTTATGTCTTAAGCAAGCGCCGTTGGCGGGCAAGTTTATTATGTATAATGCACTTCCAATTATTGTGAAAGTTTGTTTTTTGTATAGTTAGCAATATTTGCGCCAAAATATACAGTTTCTCGTGGTCTGCCGTTAAAAGTTATTATATTTATTAAGTTACTGTAAAGTTACATCATAATCCATTCAGTAGTTTTTCTGTGAAAGAGTAACAAACGTTCTTCGTTTCGCGTAAATTTCTCAATTTTTAGATTGTACATTCTCCTCTTTTTTGACGGGGAATATCTGTTTAAAGACTGCCCACTCAGTACTTAGGATAGTAATAGCATTAAAATTTCTGCTATGCTCACCGAGATGAGGATACTTTACTCTACTCTACTAAAACCCTCCGGTGATTAAGATTGTTACTTATTTTTAAATTAAATAAATTATTTTCATAAATTATACGTCTTTGCAGACCGCGGACCATAAAAATGACCCCTAAATTTTGGAAGGCTTGCGTGGGGCCAAGGGAAGGCCAACACGTCGAGGCCCCTTGACAAATTTAATGTAAATGTGGGGGGGTGACTGACCGACGATTGTCTTTTTACACCATATAAAAATGCTGCCAAGGACAAGTTCCGATCAGTTTAGGACTATTGTAGGGAATGAGAACAAAAAGTACCGGGCTATTGAGATGAAGTGCTAGTGGAACTACCCGTCTGCCCGTCGCCATGTTCAAGGAATATGGAAAAAATGGGCAGACGGTGACCTGCCACTCACTGTAAGAGCACTGTGTGAGTGGCTAAGGGTGTCGAGAGGTGGATGGCAGGATCATCGAAGCTACTTGCGATGTTATGCCATTTTCCATTTCCACCCCTGGAGCTCGAGTCTTAGCTCTAGCGATTTCCACTCCGTGCCGGCTGGCTAAGGCAAGCACGGAGGCGGCGCCCTTGCCTTGTCGCTACTCACCTAAGGCTTCGCCACAAAGTCCCCCTGCGGGATATTATTCTTATTAAACATCTATACCGACGTTATTTTGTAAAACTACGCGTAAGTCGCATTTGGCCACAGTCAGTAACACTAATATAATCCCAGGTGTAGCAGGGCATCAATTAATATGTAGGTGTCATCTGATAAATACAATCGAGACGCTAATAAAACAGGCGGCGAGTATTCAAAGGTAAGCAAAATGTGGGTCAGACAGTCACAGGTTATTCGCGTGAAATTTTCTTTTCTTTTTTTACCGACTTCCAAAAGGAGAGGTTCTTACGAATTCGTTTTATTTTAGGTTAATCGTGAAGCAAAAACACAGCAAAACTTTGTGCCCCTTTTTACGAAAATTGTGCGGACGGAGGAGTATGACATTTGACACACTTATAGTTTACATAGAAAAGGAGTACAGAATGCTATTTTTTTTTTAATTCATCATCATCATCATCCGAGCGTTAAATCCCGGTTGCGTTCGGAGCGATCACTTCGACGCCCGGGGTCCGCTTTCCTACTTTTTCTTTTCCACTTCGCGCGATCTTCGGCATCCCTTGTGTTGAGACCGTTGGTACGCATGTCATCCCTCACAACGTCAAGCCAGCATTTCTTGGGCCTACCCCTTCGACCGGGACCTGGCGGAGGCGGCATGGCTAGACATTTGTTCCCCACGTAACTAGCCGGTTTCCGTAAAACGTGGCCGTACCAGCGTAAGCGACTCTCCTGCAGTTTGTCTGCTATGTCACGGACGTGAAGGCTGCCGCGGATGCGGGAGTTCCTGACGATCCTTTCGCGTGACTCCACACATCCACCAAAGCATATTCATTTCCGTGACACGCAGCTCCTGCTTGTGTCGCTCAAGTACAGGCCACGCTTCACTGCCATATAAAAGAACAGGTCTAATAATGGATTTATAGACCTGTCCTTTTAACTTAACCGGCATTTTGGGGTCGCAAATGACACCATTTTTGATGCCGGCTTTAAATATATTTTTTTAAATTATGCATAAAAATACATTAAATCAATAAAAAAAAATACATACATACATACATACACGCAATCTTTTGATTAGCGAAATCTGTGATTATAGAAGTGCAGTATTGACATCAAAACTTGACATCGAATTTCGACCACGAGCACCACTTGTATTTATTAATATTAAAAATAATGAATATATTTAAGAGCATATATAAATCCTCTTAAAAATATTTGTTGTTCAAGGTTCTTATGTTGCAATTCCTTAATGCATTTGCTTTTTGCGTTAAAACAATTTCCTTGAACACGGTCTGATGAGGTCCGGTGAAATTCGCACGCTACGTGACCTACTTGCTGACAACCTCTGATCTCTAAAAGGCGTGCATAATGTGTTGTACACAAATTCGCTGGTGTTGCTCGCAAAATTACCACGCTGAAGTTGCAGTGGCCACATTTGACACTAAACTGATGGCCAATGTACCAGACGAATCCAAGAGCGGAGACCGCGGACCGACGATCTGTGCAAGGTCACCGTTGGGGCTAGATGAGAACAGCGGAGGACCGGGATAGGTGGCGCGAACTTGAGGAGGACTTCGTCCAGCAGTGGACGACGGATGACTGCCGATAGCATCCCCATTATAATATACGAGTAATCTACGAATCTTTGGGCTACAGACTCAACTTCGAGAACGTGTGTGGGATATATACATACATACATACATAACTTCAGCACGTATTTAAGCAGTATAAGGATGTTCACAATTTCAACACCAGGCGTTGTAATAAACTGATATTGCCATCTTTTAGGTTACAAAAAGTATTGTCTTCTTTCTTGGGGATTGGTATACGCTTCTTCAATAAGATTCCGAGTGAAATGTTAGATCTGCCCTTTACTAAATTCAAAACCAAATTAAAAAGTATCTTGCTTAAAAAGGGATACTACACTATTGAAGAATATTTAAATGACAAAACGTAATTTACATAGCAGCTCGCTCCAACCTCTTATACTGTGTTTTGTACGAGTGTAACGTTTTTGTCTTGCCGTATTTGTACGGAATATATGGAGATATGTTGCAAAAAAAATAACAGTACGGTATGTTTTTATATTTATAACTATTATAATATTTTCTATCCTTTTATTGCGTTCTGTCTTTTTGAATATGCACTGTTTGCTACAACTCCATTAATTCTTCAAAAGTCATTCTGTAACATAATTATGTATAAAACTTAAAAAAAGAACTTAAATATAAATAGAACAACTAATATAAAGAAAAACAATTTTTAGCTAGACGTGTTGTTGGGGAGTATCTTGCCGCTTCTTCTCCTTAACAGCAATAACACGTTGCGAAGCGGTGTACATAGACTAGGAAGTAAAATAAATTTTAACCTATATGTATGACCTTCAAAAAGTGTTCTCCAGTGGAACTTATTTTGAATAAAAACTTTTGAATTTGAATTTGAATCCACGCCAGGTCCCTTGCAGGCACGATCAGCAGAGCGCCATTTAGGCTTATTCTTACACACCTCACTTTCTTCTATGACCTTCATATCTCTTGTCATATGGTATATTATTTATACTATTACGAGTTGCGAGACTCAAATTAAATTGCCGTTGGAATTATTAGAGAGTTTATTAAAACTATACAAACACGTATAACACAGGTACAAATATAACCGAACACAACAAATCCAAACGTAATGCAGAATTCAATAAAACGTCGTAATTCAATAAAACGCGCAAAGTCCGTCACTAATAGAATCCCGAATGTAAACACGTCTCGCCTTGATCCTGGTTCTCGCTCGACTGCTCCCGTCCCACAGTCAGGCCATCGTTTTATACTGCACAAATGCAATATGCCCGCACGGAAACGTGGACTGAACTTCCTAGAATCAGCTTGTACTTTAAAATCCGTAGCACTTGGCTAATGACCACAGCCACAAGCAGCTGTAAACGATGACAATAGAACAATAGGCCACCCTCTAAAAACGTATGCCAATAAATAAGTAAACAAAAGAAGACGATCATAAAAGAATAACATTAGTTTCAATGTTATTAGTTATTAGTTCAAATGCCGACGGGTAATAAATGTGCTTCTACAAATCTAACGTGGAATCTGTCTTGTCGGCGCCTAGGTTGTAACAATACCAATTTTTATGGTCAACAGAACAGTGTTACCCACCTCTTTATACCTGCTAACCAGGTAGTCATGAACAGAAATAAGTAGGTAACCCTATCAAGGCATATTCTCGATGTTAAAAATTATCAATTGAAAGTAAAATTTTTCAGTTATTTAAAAAATTGCATTAAAATTAATTAAATTAAGGGTCGCTTGCATAACAATTGCCTTTAAATAAAATTAGTTAATCATATTAAACGGTCTAAATACGTTTTACACAACATGTATTGACAATTCATTAAACATATTTAGCGACAAATTTTGCGTTGTGCAAGACGCTAATCGTATTTAAAGGTGTTAAATGCGTTAAGTGTTTTTTAAATAAATTTAAGGAACGTTACGCAAGCGGCCCTTAAAGTAGCCATGAGCGCTTTTCGATTGGAAAGCTATCATAGGCGTGTTTAAAAAATATAATTTGATAATAAATGTGTCTCAGAAGGGAGAAGGTCGATCTTCAGCGTCTCTTAGATTATATAGAAGTTTTCACTTCAAAAATTATATTAAAAATACTTACTCCATTATTCGTTTCGTCACTGCCATTAACGTCAAATTCTCCATCATTATTGTTCAAAATCTTTTCACCTTCCATCTGCATATTATTCTCCTTCATAGCATACTCATTAGGATCTACATTCTCCACTGTACCATCTTGACTCAATCTATCAATTTTATATTCATTAGCATGTCTCAACTCTAAGGTAATTTTACTCGATTCCTTATCGATTATTATATTCGATTGTACAATTTTATCGATATCATATTCACTGTCGTAGCCTTTCGATTTTCGTTTCACATCTCTAGGGATGTTCTGTTTTATAACTTCAGAATTATCGAGCGTAGGCTTTTTAGCGTTACCAGTATATTCTTCTAGCTGCATCTTCTTTCTTTTTAAATTGTAATTATCATTAAATATATCGTCGACTGCTAAACTCTGTTCTGTTATATCTGGAATAATTATTGCGTTCATTCTGGTCATGTTGGACTTTCTAGCCCTAATTGGTCACATTGTATGTAACCGTTGGGGGGTTATCTGACCATTGTCGGTTTAACGTGGCGTAAATCATCTACAGATCATTATCTTTCGCGATCATGAACACGACCATTTCATCTTGAGCTCCGGTTTCAACACAGTTGCTTATTTAAAAATCGATTTGTACAAGTTCAATTTAAGCTGGTCTTCTATTGTTGCCGTGTGTTGAGCAACTATCGTGAACTTTTACACGATTATGGTACTGCCATTACGTTTTGTATGAGAATTCTATTTTCTTAAGGACGTTCTGTCTCTTTCATACTTGCGTGAAGGTATATCTTGTGTTTCGTTCTAACAACCGTATAATCATATTGTTTATTCACCCCCGTTATTATTGGTATAGGAAATAGACTCCGTATCAATATATGATTATATGTGTACACTAATCATTTTGTAATGGCTTCATCTTTTTTCTGAAGGAGAAGTTTTGTTTTTAAAATTAACACTTCACAACACTTATAAGCATTAAGTTTAATATTAAGTACAGCTGAAAATTACTTAAGTTCAGATTAGAATTTGAGAACGCATCGCGCGTTACGCGTTCAAGTCTTTTACAGACAAATTTCTTTAATATTCAAAAGTTGAGCTTTTTAGAATTGTTAAAAGTTTCAGATTTGAATATATTTGTCTAATTTAAAGTAAGTTTTTAAAAAAAGCACCTTAAGCTGTATTTTGATTTAAAAAAAACACTTACGATCAATATTTATAAAATACACATTTGAATTTCGAACACCAATCTCTGACGAAGAAGGTTGATATTTTTTTTAATGACACTGGCCGCTAATTATACTAATAACTATTTTCGGCAATCTAATTTTAAATTTTGGCGCGGCAACATAGGAGGCACGTGACGACGTTCGGCGCGCGTCGCTCGGGGCTATCACATGGAGTGGGTGCTGTCTCACCTCGAGGCTCGCCCGAGACGTGATAAAAGACGGGGAGTACACAGAGTATGCACAAAGACCAGAATAAACAATATATCAAGTTAATTGGATAGGATAACATAATTATATCACAATCAATTTTAAAATTATATTTAGCAAATATGGTACCATCGTTCTATTTTCACAATATCCAATTATAGTTTTTTATTCATGTTTAAATAATGGTTCGACTTGTTTGTTGTGTTTGTTTGTAGCGGCTAATTTCCGAAACGACTTGACCGATTTAAATCAAGTTTTGCATGGTGTTAGCTTATATCCGTGATCAACATATAGGATACTTTGGTCTCGAAAAATGAAAGAGTTCCCGTGGGATGGTTAAAAAACTGCACCACGTGGATAAAGTCGTGAGCATAACCTATTTTCATATAAAATCGAACTGGCTTCAGCGTGTTTAAGATCATAAAAAGCATGTCAATTAATTTTACTGGCTTTAATATCATAAAAAGTATCACAATTGACTGTCTGAGTATCGTTTGGAATGCGCTAGGAGAGGTTTATATCAATACTTCGGAATTTTACGTACGTTATCTACAGAAGATTCATATAAAACTGAAAAGAAGCTTAGGAATACTTAATTTTTGACAAATTTTGTCGAAAATATGTTTTAAATTATAAAACATTAGTTATAAGTTTTGATAGTGTGTAGTTTTATCAAAAAGCGAGAGAAGATATGTTGATGCTCTTTAGTCAATAAAAAAGTAAAATGAAGAGAATATTCACGGTTGAGCTTTTTATTTAGTGAAGTAACCATCGTCCCTATTAGTGTTGGGGGTAAGAATTGGCTAAGAAGATCTGATTAATTAGCACGAAAGGTTTTCGTTGTTACAAGATATATTTTCAAGTGTTACTTCATCGGTGGCAGAAACAACTTAAAAGTCAGCCACTCATTCCAATATTAAATTCAAATTAAATATATACAAGTAAGTAAGTTTGTATATCCATCAATTACGAATAATTGCTATTTCAAAACATTCATATACATAATTATAAAATAAATTTTAATAATTATATATCTGAATTTTTACAATATACTGTGCTTCGAAAGCTTCCAAAACTTCCTGCTCGCACCGAGCCGCGAATCTATAACATTGTTCCTTTCATATCAAAACCTGTTGCTTGCATGTGTGGGTATCAGTAAGATGTAAGTTCATTTATAAAGATTGTATATGTGTAAGTGGGGTTGCCAGTATAACAAAGCTTTTAATAGGTATTTTTTTATCGATTACATGACTAAATAAAGAAAAAAATGGAATATTAAAAGGACACTCGAAAAAATCTAAATGGATGCACTAGTAAATTTAAAAAATATATATGAGCGACCTTTTAAAATTCAAATTTTGAACTGAAACTTTCGAAAACGTATTATTTTTTGGTCTATAAAATTATACCGTAATGACAAAACATTAAGTAAGTGGTTATATATAGCTTAATATTAGTGTAGATACAGATATACAATGCAAAAGTTGATGGATGCAGAAGTCGCGGAAGGCCACGACACACCTTCCATGATCAAATTGATCATGTGTTAGCAGAAGGTGATGTTACGAGCCTTAAGAACAGACGAGCGTGCATGACAAGAGCTATGAATGTCAAAGAAGCAAGTGAGGTGTGTAAGAATGGGCCTGTGTGGCGCTCTGTTGTTCGTGCCTACCCCGCAAGGGACCTGGCGTGAAGTTATGTATGTATGTATGTATGTATTAGTGTAGAAGAAGAATAAGAATTGCCGAGTAAAAAACGTAACTCTATAAAAGGTGGAAAGTAGTACAAAAACATTCTTTAAAATGAACTGTACCTGCTTTATATTTTTGAAGTGAAAACTTCTCTAGGCGCGCTAATCACTGTATTTTACTATGTAGCGCTCTTTCGGGCAAAGTCGGCGCGAGTCGACTAACTGAGCGAGAGAGATATAGTCAACGCGTCACTGCTATAGTCGTTCGGTGAGCGTTACTCGTCTTGATGAAGTTTGTGGTGTGGTTTTAATTAAGCACACAATAAGTTTTTTTATTTTAGTATAGGTTCGCTTTTGACCATGATCTCGTATGATACTAAGCGAAGGTATCGTCTAAGGTAGTAGTCCACTCTTACCTAGAAGGTAAGTAAAATCTATTAAATCTATTCACATTTTTTTGATATTTAATAATTAAAGTTATATTTTTTGGCTGTGTAAGGCAAGAGCACTTTATTTATTTATTTTTTACAATATTTTTTGAAGATATACCAAAATGCATTATTTTGTAAAATACTTTTCTGATGTTCCGCTTTTTAAGAGGTGATCCTGGCCATACTTCTGCGCATGTGAAATCACCAGACGCATTTCATGGAAGTACGTACGTGACGAGATGCGAATGACTGGACTACTTTTGAGGAAAAAAAGCAATTAAAAAGTTTATTGATAGCAACTTGTGCGTAATTTGGCAGTTTTTATAGGTATATAGAATTTATGGTACTACTAGGATATGCTCGCACTTCGTCCACGCTTGACTTAAGATTCCTGCGGGATACCCGTTATACCAAGTACCGTAGGATGTAGAGAAGAATGTAAGCTAACGTTTTATTAAAAATGTGTCGGAATTAGCTAATTCTGTTTGTAGCCGAAAAACTTCAAACCGTTTCTGGGAAAATTTCCGCGGGATTGTCAGGATAAAAAGTAGCGCAGATTTTAAGTCAAGAATTAGTTGTCGATCACCGAAAACCGCATTAAAATCGGCCCAATAGTTTTTACGTGAAACCCGTTTTTTCGTATTGCATGAGTTCAGCAAACAGACGACCCACTTGATGTAAAGCGATTAACATCGCCTATTTGCAACACCAAAAGTGCTATTCGTTTAAGGCCGCAGGTGTGCAGATTACGTTTTCTTGGAAAAGTCAGCCCACGCGGTCGATTGTTGTATTTTATAGCTTAGTATAAAGCAATGCCCGAACGGAGGGGTGAGGCAGTCAAGCGAGGATTACGATACGAGCAAGACGTGTGCATTCGATAAGCTATATAGTGACTGACTTTGCGCGTATCATTGGATCGTGCAGTTTGTACTGGTTGTGTCCAGTTATGTTTGTACCTATGCTATACGTGTTTGTATAGTTCTAATAAATCCCGTACTCGTAACAATACAATTGTCTAAAATATAGTATGATACTATATAATATAGTACGGTTAGCAACCCTATAGGTAAGATGTAGGAATGGACCAAGGAGTGGTGTCGTTGAAAAAAATTAACACATTTCTTTGACGAAAATATTTGACAGGTTGACTCCGTAGGCAAGATTGAGAACCGTGGGCGGGGGTCAAGTAGCAAAAACTATTGACATGTCAAACGTACACCCGACCGACAGGCACTAAGTGGGCACTCAAAGTGTCAATGGCATGAACAAACATCGTATTAACAGTAAAACCTTTGGATATTTATCTCTTTAGATCGTTTTGAACAAACACAACAGTGAGATTGAGTTGCGTATTAACAAGTCATTGTTGAAATGTTATAAAATTCATTCAACTCAGTAACAAATATAGTTAACATTAATAAACTGACGGACTCATAAACTGCATCAGAGTTCAGGATTACTTTGAAATTATTTTTTTAAATAAGTATGCAAACTTTTTAGATTAAATTATATAAATATGGAGAGACTGGCTCTTAATCTCAAAAAAAAGGAAAATTTAAAAATAGAACTGCAGTAAAACAAATGAATATAGCCGGGAAAAGAAAATTTACTCGTAGTATCAGATTTGCGTGTTATTTATAGCAAAGTTTTAAATTGATTCTCATTGATTTTTTATTCTTTTGTCAATTGAATTATTGTTACCAGCTGAATTGTTGGGTTACTTTTTTAACTCATCGAGAGTTTTTGAACCACAATATGGATACTTCGTCCGAACAAGCGGCTCAAATTGTAGCATTGGTGCGGGAGGGCTTGGATCAACGAACGATTGGTAAAAAATTAAATTTAAACCAGTCTACGGTTTCTAGAATATACAGAAGGTTTGTGGAGACAGGTTCTTACAGAAGGAGACGTGGTACAGGCAGGACTCGAGCAACCACCGGTCGTGATGCCCATTTATTGTTATAAATTCCCTGCGAAATCGTTTCCTCACGTCTGTTAACATCAAAACAGAGCTTAATGAAATGCGTGGAGTAAACGTGAGTGCACGAATAATAAGAAGAAGGTTAAAGGAAGCGGATATCACCCCTTTTAGACCAGCAAATGGTCCAAAGTTGTCTGGAGCTCACAGACAAGCTCGCTTAAGATTTGCGCGTAGGTGATCATGCGCAAACGTACGAATTGGACAGAAGAGCAATGAACCTCCGTATTGTTCACGGACGAGTGTAGGACATGTTTCTATGGTGCAGATGGTCGCAGAAGAGTCTATCGTCGACGTGGGGAGCGATATGCTCAAAGTTGCATTGAGGAGCGTGTTCCTTTTGGAGGCGGTTCGTGTATGGTCTGGGATGGCATATCGACGAACGGGCGAACAGAACTTGTGTTCATAGACATGGTCCGTCAAAACGGTAATAGAGGGGGTTTGACCGCACATCGCTACATAACAGAGATCTTAGAAGATCACGTGGTGCCTAACATGGGATTCATAGGCGAAAATTTTACTTTAATGCAGGATAATGCCCGGCCGCACGCTGCTGCACAAGTTCGACAATATTGCGAAGAGGTTGGGATACGTACAATGAATTGGCCAGCACGCAGCCCGGATCTAATCTAATCCCATTGAGACAATTTAAAAAGAGCTGTATATGCGAGAAACCCTTTGCCCACGACAGTGGCAGCACTAAGAACAGCACTTTCAGAAGGATGGGACAATATTCCGCAAGATCTTTTAATAACCCTAATAAAATCTACGCAGAACCGATTAGAATCCGTAATAAGGGCACGTGGAGGTAATACACCTTATCAAAACATAAATAAACCCCTGCATAAAGTTTGTGTCTATTGTTAAAACCAATTTTTTAATTAAAATAGTTTTCCTTAAATTTCTGTTTTTTTTTTCAAAAAAAGTCTTAAGGTCCTTTCCAGTACACAAACTTAAACTTAAGGATATGACCTTACACTGTTTTAAAGTTCACGAACCAGTCTAGAGGTTTCAATTTAAATCTGTATAGAAAGTTTGGATACTTGGTTAAAATATTTATTTCAAAGTCGTCTATTACTTTGATGCAGTTTATGAGTCCGTCAGTGTATTTGTAGCATGGAAGAAGATTATTACGATATTCCTAAAATTAGCCAAATTTAAGCTAGAATTATAATTTCGACTTATGACTGATTTACGTCTAATTAATCAAACCATCAAATATTAGAATACGAGAAAAAAAACTTTATTTACATAATACAATATAAAAAAAACCTAAAAATAAAACTATACATTTCATTGCAGGTCACTATCAGTGGGGAGCGTTTCCGATATGCTGGCCGAATTACCACGCTGTATGGCAAATATGTACCCAATAGAGTAATAAATGCGCTAATAGGGTCAAAATTTAACTTCTGAAATACATTTTATTTTATTCGGAAAACAAACGTTTATAACTAAGTACACACTACTAAATATCTATAATCATTTAATTCTATAAATTAAATTAAAAAGAGGAGATTAAGAAAGAAAAAGAAAATAAATTATTTTAAAAACTGACCTATTGACTAGTTAGTATTCAGACCAATGTTTTACCAGGACCGTCTTAAGATTTTGTGGATTACTCCTTAATAAATCTCTATCATGTGCAACAGCTAAAAGATTATAGTTAATTGACACGCGGTTTAAATAAGAATTTGTCCTATATATATCTAGATATCCGAGATATAATTGTATTGGATTACGGAATAGTCTTGTTGGCACTTTTAAACATATTTAAGATAATAATAAGGCGAGTCTGTTTTAGGCAGTGCAATTTTACTTAGCGTCACTATATCTGCTATTTTTATCCTTTTGTGCAATGGTAAAATATGATGTGTAATGTCTTCAACCTAGTTTATGTTTGAAAAAAAGCAAAACTAACTTAAAAATAAGATTAGGTACAAAAATAAACTAAGTAATAATGACTTATCGACTCCTCAGGTGATCAGAGGGCTGGTGCCTACCTCGGCCAACGGATCAGTATGGCGATCCAGCGAGGAAACGTAGCCAGCCTTCTGGGCACCTTACCCATAGAAGACGGTGATCTGGGCTCAGTATTCCACTTATAGTCTTGAGGGACTATGGGTAGAATACAATACAAATAAGTTAAGTTTTCTTACATTGTATTCAATAGTATGTAATTGTATATAATAAAGTAATAAATATTAAGACAATCCTAAAAAAATCTATATTAAAGCCCGTCCAGCCCCACCAGACCACTGTCACTGTGCACTGTACCTAGAAGAGTGACAACATTACCTCGTTGGATACAAAGGCTAATCCTTTGAGCGAGGTAAGATCCAGCCTTCTGGTCTCTTGTTGTGTCGACCAGACGTTTTTTAATATTTTTAAATAAATGTTTTCCCCTCGTTAAAAAAGGGAGGATTTAGACAGCTGTTGTTATCTAATATGAATATTATTACAGTGATTAAATATTGACAATGAAGGAATATGTCGTAATAAAACCTGCATACCGATATAATTGATGTATGAAACTCGTCAATCCACTTTGGACAAACGTGACAGATATTCGCCCATTCCTTTAAATTATGGAGATCTGAATCCAGCTCACGGGCTAGTAAATTACTGTCTTTTTATCAATTCTATTTCTTTTGAAAGTTAATTAGCAAACCATTTTAAGTGCAAAATTAATGTTCATTATCCTATGCAAAATGCGACAACGTGCTGCAACCTAGTGATACGTAGCATCAAATATTGCGCATGTTGCGTAACATCGTAGTTACACTAATCAAGAATAGATGGCGTTATTTTTAATAAAAACTGGCTAATAGTATTATTATTACTAATTCAAATTATATTTTAAACATTTTATTCTATGAAAAAAGATTTATTTCACTTCAATATATTAATAATTTGGAAAATAAATTTAAGAGGTAATATAAATAAGGATTATAGTATAAACAAAACGATCATAATATAACTAAAGACAACTCAATAATATAATTATATACCATTAAAAAAACCTACACTATATTTATTAGTGATATTAGATTAGATTAGGCTTAGTTGCCAAGCCATAAATGCATTAAAAAATAGATATTTATTAAAATATTTAAAAGAAGTGCTGTCATCTATGAACCAGTAGCAGCACTAATCATAATTTTAGTTCTCAAATTACTCACCCAAGCGGCGTTGCTGTCGTTGGAAACTGCTTGGAATGTGGGTACGCAGCGGAAAGTCATGATTGTACCATTTGCTTTTAATAATATATTTAACTATGAAACTATGGTCACAGCTTACCTAGAACAAAACAAAACACTTACTTAGTGATACAATAATTAAAATATTCCATGAAAAAACTTCAACGCTAATCTTTTGTATGTTTTTTTAATTTACTTCAAGACATTGGATACAGTCATTTTCTCTCTTTTTTCTGCATTTAATCAATTATTATGAAATTTGGTATATGGTAAGAAGAAAACTATATCATTCTCACAGTAAAAAATTGAATTCTGATAAGCTCCTATATTATGTTAATATATAAATCATCGAATGAGATTTGACTAAAAAATAATAGAACTTCAAAAACCGACATATAAATGATATCTGGCGCCATCTAGTCTTTTAGGATTTTTTTCAAACTTATTCTTTTACAAGCTTTTATTTAACTTGCAATGGATGTACCTTTGTATGTATGTAAGTTCGGGTGGAATCTTGCAAGATAAATTTGACCAACTTCCCGGTTTCCGATTGAGTTGAAATTTTGCACGCATGTGTATATCGTGTGACAATGCAATAATATGGTACCGTGGAGCTGATCTGATGATGGAGTCGAAAGGTGGCCATAGGAACTTGTGTACTAAATTAGATAGACCCGTCGTGTTTGGACTCGTTTTACTTGTCTTGGGTAGCACTCTGCTGCTACATGATATGCAAGATCTCAAGAGCTTGTATTTAAAAACCTTTTTAAAAAAAGCTTATTTACTGACAGATTGACAGTCTTCGTATACTTAATGCATTCATATATCGCAACTCAAAGGGTACGGGTTCCAATCGTAGCGAGAAAGCATCCACCACTTTTGACCTAATGTGGTTAGGCCATTTTCTAGTCTAATGTGTATGATAGGGAAACATCATGATGAAACCTGCAGATAGAGATAACCCATGTGTTACAATCCTCAATTCACCTTGGACAAACGTTACGGTTATATTGTATATATACATGCGAGACCTGAGCCCAACAATGGGACGTTTATGGGCTATTTTTATATTTTTAATTAAATGAAAATTTCTCGCTATTTATGCTTAATCTTGTTAGATTAAAAGCACTACGTGTACACTACACTATATTGTATCTTGAAAACTTGAAATTTTAGAAGCTTTTGTAACCATAAATAAATAATTGTATTTTATATACATGTCGAAAATACCAAATAGTTATTTTGAGAAAAGACTAATGTAATTATTTAAATTATGACATCTATATTGCGATGTACGCCACTAGATGGCGTTGTTCATTTTTGCAATATAAGTTTCATGCTTTCATACGAGTGTGTGTGTATTGTTGATTTCACTTACGAATTTGTGTTCGTAAGTGAATAAGTGAAATCAATAATACACAAGAGTTTACACATGATGAGTTAATTTTATTTTTTCTGTATGCACCTGACTTGGATTGCAATCCAGATTTGTTTATTAATTATTTACTAATTAAATATTTTAATTTCTATGTTTGTAATTGCTTTGTGCATCAATAAATTTAAAAAAAACGAATACTTTTTTGTAAATCTACTATGTGTTTTATAAGATACCACGTTATTAGTTTCGATGCTTAATAACACTTTATTAAAGAGGCGAAATATTTAAATTCGGTAGTTGACTATTTTTGAGAAATAGGTTTATTTTGAGCCTTATGGTCTATTTTAGTAAAATATTAATATTTCAGCAAAAAAAACATTAACATATTTAATTTAGCAATTTTATAAATATTTTGACATTTCGTCACAAAAACGCGTCAAGCTGTCATGGCGTCTGGCATGACGTCACAGCGTGCAAAACAAACATCTGTTTCATTGAAGTGTCATCTGAGAAGTCATTGATAACTTGTTGTGTTTTGCACACTATGACATCACGCGCTCTGATCGGCGTTCATTGTCACGTGGCTAATGGCTGCCATATAACAATTTTATTTCTCAAAAATATCGATTAATATTTAATATTTTAGTCAAAACGATTTATTTTTGTAATATTTAGATCGTAATCTACGATATATATTAAAATCACCCTATATTTTTCATACTGTCAAGACAGAAAGCCGCTCGTTTTGTCACTGCGCCACTACGGGGCTTCAGAGGAAGAGGCGAACTTCCATGCTCCGTAGCTTAAAATAAATTCACTTTAAACTAAAAAACCTTAAAAGAAATTCCATAAATGCCGAAATCAATCTTACTCGAACATCTAAAAACACCGATGGTAATGATACCTCTCTATACTACAATGAGGCATTAAATTCTTTGAGACTGTAACCGAAAAATTAAAAAAAAATACAAACCGCCATTTCATTCTCAACCTTAATACGTCGATTTAATGTATAAATTTATTTCGTTGTCATTTAGTAAAATACCAAAGTACTGACCGAACATGCTTTAAACAGTCATTGGAAAACAAACTTTGGTGATTATAAAATAAGGTTTAAATTAGTTTGGTACATATGTAGTTAAGTAAAAAAAGCGCTGGACACCATGAATTGCGATGCGCCCGCGGCGTGGCACGGGCCGGTCGGACGCGCGCGCACTTCGTGGTCGCCTAGGCTAGGGTGACCATCATTTGGGGTTTAGGAAGAATAATAGGATAATGATTGATTTGTTACAACGTCATTATAACAACTAAAGCTATAGAAACTGTATTAAAATATGAAGACGTACAGCATTTGATAGTGGAATGTGTCCGAACCAGAGACTAGGAAAGGGCTGTAGTTCTTTTAATATATAAATTGGTTAATACGTTTATACAAATTTTGTGTAATTATATGATTAAGTTAAGATGTGGCTGACATTGTGACATCGTGACTGAACGCCCCTAAATAAATTAGATAATAAAAATAAAATAATGATATACACGTATCCAAACTAATTTGACTACGAGAATGTCGTTGAAACTGTACTGGAAAGTGTGTATATATTCGTTATTCATTATGTTGACAATAGTATAAAGCAAGACAATGATTCGTCACTGTATATATGAGCATGTTGTTGCAATTATACATACCCATACTTACCACGTGGTGATAGTCATGAAAATTGTCATGAAACCTATACATTGAGATTATACTTGCAAGGTAAGTAAATCAACATATTATGTTTCATGTGTTACTTTTTACTTAATGGATCTAGATACAATATGGTGCTGAGAAACGTTATTCTGATCTCATCTTCTTATGTATACTAATGAAGGTTTTCTGTATGTCTTTTAAAGAATCGTAAACTATATATTTGATCATGTGATGATCTTTAGCAAAGTTCTTGTGCATGAGCCAAAGAAGGTTTCTGAGTTGGTTCACAATTGGACCTGGTAGGTGGCGCTGCTGTCGGCATATCGATTGAAACTTTTCCGGGCAGGACGACGTCTGCCGGGACAGTTAATAAATATTAAATTTTGAAAGGGTACTTTTTATTTTTATTCATTATAATTTGAGTCCTTAAATTGGGCTTAATCACTAACATAAGAGGTAAACATTCTTAACTTTACCAGCAACAGCTTTATCATTAATATATGTCGAGGCAATACAGTTCCTCGATAATACAGACCCAGTCAGGTGATTCAAAAGAACCAAATCTTTTGAGTTAGTGTTATAAAACTATCATAACAAAGTGTTGGTGTTTCAACACTAAAAATAATATCATAACAGCCCATAGCTGTCCTGCCCACTGCTGGGCTCGCGGCATCCACTGTAGGGGAATGGACAGTAAACCCGCTACGCTTGTCCAAGGCGGCTTGGAAGGTTTGACACATCGGTTATCTCGATGTGCAGGTTGCATCACGATTTTTTCCTTCACCGTTGTTAGCACGTGGCAATTGTAACAATATGCACAGGTCAGAAAACAGCGAAGTGCAAGTGGTGCATGCGTTCCGGCCAGGATCGAACCCGCGCCTTTCGAGTTTAGGACGCGTTCGCTAGCCATTACACTACCACGACTTTAAAAAATAATAGAGTAAACAAAATGATCAAATCTTCTCGTTAATTAGACAATTATATGACACATACTTGGTGTAAATAATTATATGTATCTATTATTTTAGATTTATTTTATTTTTTACATTGGATTTTAATTTTAATGGTGTACCTATAAAAGTCATAAGTTAGTAAAAAACATAATTTATATTTACAAACAGAATAAAGTTAATGAATGCCTTCACTTTTGCAAATCATTGATTAAAGCAAATAAGCCAATCCGCCACTAGAGGCGCTGCCATCGCATTAAGCTCTAACTCTGTCCACGATAATCATTTAGTTCGGTCACTCCATCATTTACCTAGAAATCTCAACTCAAAATCATCACTTAATGACTACGTACGAGTTGAAATTACCTGTCAATATTAACTACGGGCTATTATTTCTAACAGGCAAATAGATGGAGCAAGATGTGTAATTTCATCAAGCTTTTTGAGTGATTGGCAATGATCAGAGCTCTTAAAATGGCTGGTTAATGTTGAATCAACAGAAATTCTTGATTTGGAGTCATTAAAATTTATCTATGAAGTCATTTAATACTGTTCAATTAAGAGAAATTTTCAATCAACTGGAAATTAATATTTATTTATAAACGATAATAAATATAGAAAATAGATATCCCTTCATACTTAAAATTATATGTCATGAATTGAGTACATATCTAGTTCTGAAACCGGCGGTGCGGTTGCTCTCCTACTTTTTAGTTTATGTATCTATACCTATATATAGTGACTCATTACGATATCTCAGGAACTATAATACCTATAGACTTTGATCTGGTGCCAACGCCTCACTGTTAGAACAATGATCTGTAGAGAACTACCCGCCGCGGTTTTCCCGTTGCGCTATGACATGGGGTTCTTTAAGGGCGTTAAAAAAATTCTTAGAGGTTGGCAACGCGTTGGCGACACCCCTGGTGTTGTAAACGTCCATAGACGACGGTAACCACTTTTCATCTGGTGGGCCGTCTTCCTGTTTGCCTGATTAAGGCAATAAAAAATATATAAAAAAGAGTTGAAATTTGGCATGGACCTTCCTTTCGTCAAGTAGAGGTCAGCTAAGAATGGATTATACGGCACGCGAAGTGGGCGGGTATCAGCTAGTTCTTTATATATACAATGTGCTCTAGGTTTTTTAATGAGGTCATTCTAGTATTTTATAAGCTGTACTATTTTACTGGCAGACAGAAATTTCTGTCTCTGATTGAAAAAAAATGGCATTACCAAATTCCAAAATTTAAATAAAACTTATTAGTCACCAATATCCTCCGATACCGTTATGGATATGAATACAAATTCAAGCAACCAAAACATAATTTTTTTCGATTTTTGTGCGTCTTTTAATTAGATATCTTGCAGGTTTCAGTAATACAAAAGATAAGGATATATGGTCCAAGTTAACTGGCGGATCCAGTAGTAGATAAGTAAAAAAGTTAAAACACAACAAATAATATTATTGCCTTATTCACATTAAGCCAATAAGACCGCTAGTTGCCATTTTACTATGTGCCTGGCTCAATACACAAACTGTGACAAGCTAAAATTGAAAAAGAACAAGAATAAATATGTAAGAAAACCTCATTATTTTAAACAAGAACAATCCAAATTTCAAATTAAGCCTTTAATGGGTCCGCCATCAAAAACTACTGGCATGTTGTAAGTTATACAGAGAAAAAAGTCTGGCAATTTAAAAAGAAAGATATTTAAAAAAAATAAAGTTATGGAATGTTGAAATGAATCGGGCTACCAATTTTAATTCTTTCATTCAATCTATTTCAAATGAATCTCAACTCTAATTTGGTACATAGAACACATTTTCATAATAACTTTATGCAAGTTATGTCCTTTAGAAATAGATCCGTGAAACATCTGTTGTTACGTTTCATACTTGAATAAAAATGGAGAAAAAGTGAGAGAAGAGGTGTCATAGAGTCTGGAATCGGCTCTAGAGTGGTTTGTTGGATATTACCAACTAGCTTCTGCCAACGACTTCGTCCGCGTAGTACGGTTTTTTAACTATCCTACGGGAACTCTTTAATTTTTCCGGATCAAAGTATTCTATATACTACCAGGGATATAAGATACCACCGTACAAAATTTCATGTAAATCGGTCCAGTCGTTTCGGAGATTAGCCGGTACAAACAGATAGACCAACCGACAAACAGAGAAACAAAAAAAATTGAAAAAAAAACTAAATTAATTCTGTTTCACTTCTTACATCCCCTGGTTGGGTTTTTAGCATTTTTTTTCATTGTACAGAAATTTGACCAATACAATTTTATTATATGTAAGTATAGATAACTCAAGATTAATTTGCTAGGCTTGCGAGTGTGTTTGTTGGTCTGCCGGTTCATTTATTTATTTATACGTAGATATTAAACGGAATTTAATCGATTCATTTAAGTCTTTTATTTGGTATAGAAATAGAACAATCAATCAGCGTATGGTAAATAAGCAGTTAAAAATGTAACTTAAGAAGAAAATTGTAACAATTAAGTTCGTTTAATTTTTAAGATATTTTTTTCCAATTAGAAATTGGATGACAGAATAAAACCCGTCTAATGCGGTATTTGACACATATCACATCAAATTCTGAAACAATTTTCACATAAATAAGCGGTCGTTCAAATACAGCATGTCATCATTTAAAAATATCATAATACAAATAATAAAAATGATGTCATAATTTGCGACGATCGTACAAAATCTTTATGGCTGTAGCGTTTAGGATGTTGATCAAAAGTATTTAGGTTGATTTAGCTATCCATTACCCTATTTCGGTTCTATATTAAAATTAGAATCATCAATATATTAATACGTGAAGCAAAAATATTTTATCTCTTTTTACGAAAATTGCGCGGACGGAAGCGTATGAAATTTCGCACACTTATAGTTTATTAGTTTATATAGACAAGGAGTGCATAATGCTGATAATTTTTTTTAATTATGCAAAAACAATAAAAAAACATTACACACACTACCGAGTATTTGATACACACACGCATATATACTCTTTTGTTTATTGTTAAAGTCAAATTAACAGTGTAGCCTTGGCGAAATCTGTGATTATAGAAGTATAGTCTTTGACAATAAAACCTTAACAATATTCAAACATATAATTTAAATTAATTATGGTCCAATTTCAACCATTGGTTTTTATTATTTTGCCATCAACAAACACAACCAGGATTCTAATTTTAACTTTGATTGTATTTAGATTCTTTATTTAATAGCCATTATTAATAGCCTATTCAGGAATAATGTAGCTTAACACTGATGAAAGAATTTATAAAATCAGAACAGTAGTTCAATATCCAGTACCTCCTACAAAAAAACTCACAAACTACCTTTTCATAATATAGTATAGAATTGGTAAATTACATATTTGCGTGTCCAAAACGGTAAAATATTATTTGTCAGTGTGTTATGTTACTTTGATTTATTGACTGTGCACGTTGACGTGATAATGGTCAGTAATTATACAATGTCCGTCCCTCAGAGAGTCGACCCTTCAAGATCTTATCATCCAAGGTAATGTACGATTATTGAAAATGTTTTACGCCTTATACTAAAGAGTTGCCTAAAAAATAGAACACAGATTACATATAGAAAGAAAGTGAACATTTATTTGACAAGAACATATTGCGCGATATATTGTTACAAGTTGGGCCACCTGCATACTTGTATACAAAGCACATTTATTACCTGCCGCGGCGTAGCTATTAACATTGAAACCGTTTTAAGACATTTTCTTTTGTTTACTTTGTGTTTAAAATTTAGCAGCAATTAGAAAACAGCCTATTGGGTATTATACTCGCTTATGGCCGTTCGGAGGCATAATTACGCAGGTGTGCGGATTACGTTTTCTGAGAATTTGCGTCGACGCTTGCCAGGTAGACATGTCATCGGTGTATTATAAAGCATGACCTAATGCAGAGATTGTCAGTCTAGCGAGAACCACGATGAAGGCGAGACTTGTGTACATTCGATAACCTATAATATAGTGACGGACTTTACGCGTGTTATTGAATCGCGCATTACGTTTAAACTAATTGTGTTCAGTTATTATTGTACCTGTGTTATACGTGTTTGTATAGTTCTAATAATTCTATAGTCATTCTAACGGCATTTTTAATTCGAGTCCCACACTCGTAACAATATTAATACAATAATAATCCGAAAAAGATATATAGAGACTTGTGATTTGTTACTGTTCTTCTTTTCAAATATGTCTCAATTTGTGTATATAGCCCAATGAGCCCAATTATTTGAACACCCGTTGTGGTCCATTGACAAAAAGTCGTTTAGTCTGCTCCGGTCTCGATCCTTTACGTATTTGAGTGGAAAATAACTGTTAAAAAATGCCTTCATGTGCACAAATAATTTATTGCATAAAAACATGGTAGTTATACAAATTGGTCTTGTTATTTTACAGTGATCACCATTGAGTTATAATACTACTTACTTACTTATTGTAACTCAATGGTGATCACATGATTTTTGCCTGTTGGGCGTAGAATTTTTGAAACTTATATACCAAATAAATATTGAAATAAGTTTGTACTTATAGTATACAGGTACATACTTATATAAATATTTATTTGGTTTTAATTATTATTACTAATATTTCAATCTTATATTAATAAGTTAAGTTTATAAAATTTAACAAAATTCTAAATGATACACAATTTAAAATTTAATCCTTATATATATAAGTTTTTCTATGCTGAAACAACTCAGGAACTCAAATAAAAGTTAAGGGGTTTTATTCGAGTTTTCAACGCAAACACAATTCTTCATTAAATACAATTAAGAGGCTATGTACGCCTAATTCAAATCGGCATTTCATGAAATCAACCCCGCACGGCTAACATTTACTTCGATGGAACAGCGCCAAATAAAACTTCGAGCGTGGCGAAATATTGCAATTGATCATACCGACGCGCACCGCTTGATTGACTTGATTCAATTTATTTCATTTTAAGGCTCACGAGAGCGAGACAAACTGTCCTAAAGTGAGATAGACTGTTTGTATGCGTAATGGGTATTGATATTTTGTCACACCTTCCTAAGCGTCTTTAGCCCAACGGCTTACCATGCTCAATAGTAACTAGGAAGTGCAGGGTTCGAATCCTCATCAAGCTGTACGTATTTTTATTTTTCCAGCAACTTTTTAGATAGGTAAATTTTATTAAATAATTTCATTATTAAAATTTTTTCATATTATTCCTTCCCTATTATCCCTATTAATATTTAAAATGCGAAAGTAACTGTCTCTCTGTTTGTTCCGTTTTCATGGAAAAACTACTATACCGATTTGGCTGAAATTCATTATATATATACATATATATATTTTACAGACATAAATAGAGCATTTGTAGCTCAAAAAAAATGCATCCGAGCTATTGTAGGTATCCGATTTTATGATTCTTGTAAGCCTCATTTTAAAAATCTACAAATTTTACCACTGCCATGTTTGTATATTTATGAAATATGTTTATTTGTCAGAAACAATTTAACAATTTTTACGACGGCTAAAGACCTCTATCCAAACAATACTAGAAATAGTGAACGACTGGTTTAAAATGTGGCACCAAAAACAACCCTCTTTACCAGAAACTGCTATAACATGTGCATTAAAGTCTATAATAAAATTCCAATGCACATAAAAGAGTTCAGGATTAATAAATTTAAAAATCAACTAAAGGAATGGCTTTTAAATAGAATGTTTTACTCGGTGGACGAATTCCTCAATTGTACATAAATAATTCCCTTGACTTATGAATGTTATTATTATTATTATACATGTATTTATTTATTATCAAAAATTTTACATTTTTTTAAAAAATATATAAAGATATTTTTTTATAAAAAAATAAATTACATTATTCTTTTACAAAAATACATCAAAAAATAAAATACATATTCAATAAAAAAATATAAAATCTTGCTGTTCACCGTCAGCGGGGCCTGGGGTCCAAACTACCGGTGGTTAGGGCTCCAGAGACAGGAACCTCCTCACAATTCGTGCCGTGTCCAAGAGAGCTGCCTTCTGTATCAGGCCCTTCACCCAGCTTCCCAGCGAAAGCCTCTCTAGATGACGGTCGAGGCTTTTCGCTATAAGACCATTGACGGTTACAACTATCGGCACAATGCTCGTTGACTCCAGCCGCCACATAGCGGTAACCTCGTGAGCAAGATCTAAGTATTTACTTAGTTTTTCTTTTTCTTTCTTCACGAGATTATCGTCATGTGGGATACTGATGTCAACGAGTATTGCTCGTCGCGCAGATCGATCTATTATCACGATATCAGGCTTATTGGCTACAATAGTCCTGTCCGTAATAATTGATCGATCCCAGTAGAGCGTGGCACAACTGTTTTCAAGAACTGGCTCCGGCGAGTACTGGTAATAAGGCACCTCCGTTTCCACAAGACCATATCGAAGGGCAAGTTGCTGGTGGATAATCCTGGCTACGAGGTTATGTCTGTGCAAGTATTCGCCGTTAGAAAGATGTGAACAGCCGGAAACAATATGCCTGAGGGATTCACCTGGGCGATGACATGCCCGACAGATGTCCAAGGTGCCATCCTTCAGGATATATTTCCGGTAGTTGTTCGTCTTAATAACTTCGTCCATAATTGCAAAGACAAAACCTTCGGTTTCTCCGAAGAGGTTACCGAACCGTAGCCAGTTTACCGACGCTGACAGGTCTACATCGGGTCCTGTTAAGGCCCGATAAAACCTGCCATGCAGCGCCTTGCTCTTCCATACGTTGATGCGCTCGGAGGCGCTCAGTACTGCTAGATTGCACCAATTCTCGTTAGCCAACGAGAGCGTGGTAAGACCTTTGTCTACTGCCACAACATCTTTATGCAGGCCCACGTCCATCTTAAGAAAATATGTCCTGAGATTGTTCACCTCGCGATTATGCAGATCCTTGGCATTTAGAAAGCCTCGGCCTCCACATCTTCTCGAGATGTACAATCTCATTACTGATGAACGTGGGTGAAGCATACGATGTTTTGTCAGCAGACAACGGACTCTTCGATCTAGGGCGTCCAGCTCCGTTTGAGTCCACCTAAGTATGCCAAAGGAGTATGCTAACACGGGCATAACCCAGCTGTTGAAGGCTCTGACCTTATTTCCACCTGAGAGAAGGCTGGTTAAAACCTTCCTCAAGCGGCAAAAGAATCGGTCCTTCACCGTCTGTTTTACGTCCGCGTCAGCTATACCTAAGGACTCTGACATACCCAGGTACTTGTATGTTTCGGTTTCGGAGAGGGATTTAAGAGACATGTTCTCTGAAAGTTGTAAATTCGGTGAATTCACAACTTTCCCTCGCCGCACATGCATGACCGCACACTTTTCTATCCCGAATTCCATATTAATTGACTTACTGAAGCGTTCTGTTGTCTTCAGTAATTCAATCAAGTCTGGTTCGTTGGATGCAAAAAGTTTGAGGTCATCCATATACAGCAAGTGCGACATGATCTCTCCCCCTCTTCGAAACCGATAGCCTAGCTTTAAAGACTCTAGCAAAGTGCTAAGAGGGTTCAATGCTAGGCAAAACCACAAGGGACTCAGGCTGTCACCCTGGAATATTCCACGCTCTATATTTATCGCGCCCTCCGGCAAAGAAGGCCCTCTCCCACCTGGAAGCTTAAGGTGTGTAACCCATTGCCTCATACATGTCTGAAGAAAGGTTCTTAGAGTTGCATCGACTTTATACAGCTCTAAGACTCTCATCAACCATGTATGCGGCACTGAGTCATACGCCTTTTTGTAGTCGATCCAGGCAACGGAAAGATTTCTTCTATTCCGTCGGGCTTGTTGGCTAACAGTTGTGTCAATGAGAAGCAATTCCTTCGTACCACGTGACCCCGCCTTACATCCATTTTGGGTGATTGCCAAAATGTTATTATTATAAAAATAATTTGATAATTTTTTTCCCAAAATGGACGTAAGGAGCTTGTAGATGGTGGGCAAGCATGTGATTGGTCTATAATTTTTGGGTTCAGTGGTACAGCCAGATTTGAAGAGTAAATGGGTGACGCCTGTCGTCATAAAGGTTGGAAGCGAACCACGATCAACAGCTTCTTGGAATTGATTAGCCAAGCAACTATGCGAGCTTTTGAACCACTTAATCCAAAAGTTATGCAATCCGTCCGGCCCTGGACTTTTCCAGTTATGTGCCGAACGAATTGCATTACCAACATCAAGTGGTTCAATGGTAATAGGTTCCATATCTGGCACCTGGTCGCATGATTGCTTGACCAGCTCAATCCAGTCGCCCTCTGTGTGGCTTACAGGCATCGACCATATACTGCGCCAGAAAGAAGCCATGGCATCAATATTTGGCATTTGCCTGTCAGCGACACTATCTCTAGATTTCTCCCAACCTCTATAAACCCTTTTCTCTTCACTTTGGAAGGTCCGATTCAAGAAATATCTATCCGCTCGTTCTTTGTACCGGCGGATCCTATTTGCCCATGCATAGACTTTTTGCTTCCAGAAGTCTATACGTTCCGTGGCTCTGGCCATATATTCACTGGGGCTGACATTAGTACCAGTGAATGCTTGAGCCACGAAACGCACAACTCGGGGCCGGCAATTGCTAGCCCGGAAGCAAATTAATTTGGCTATGAGAACTCTGGCCCTGTCGATACGCCGTTCAATCCGTATTTGCCAGGCAGGTTTGCCGCTTGCAGGTCGGGTAGGCTGTGTATTTGGAAACTTAACACCAGCCACCCGACATACAGCTACGGCCCCGCAATACAGGATTGAGTGCGTATCGACAAGGTCTGCGCTAGACCCAAAATAAGGCGCTAGCAAGCAATCCAGAGCCCCCATAAGCAACAAATTATTTCTATGCAGGGGCAATTTTGGAACGCGAGGCCTATTTAAAATAGGCTGATCTCGGAATTCTTGAATCGAATGTTCCAAAGTCCTTCTCAACTGCTCATTAATCTGGATACTTACGTTACCTACCGCTATACTATCTGACACGTCATCTATAGTAAAGTTCACCGCCCCCTGCGAGTCCGCAGGCGTTGCCGGTGACGTAGGTTGCGGCGTGTCAGTACTTTCGCGGTTGATCCGTACAGCATTGCGTATACGATCAAGTGTCGACTCGTCCAGCAGGTGTAACCGCTGGATAGCGCGCACTTGATCCGAAAGTCGTTGCGCCGTCACGGCGGATGCTGGTTGAAGGGTCTGAAACAAAGACAGCAAACGGCCACGATACGAAGTGAGGTTCGTTCCTCCCTCTGTCGCCTCATAGTACGCGCGCATGACGCACTCATTTAACTCTTGAGTCCATCTCATGCGGCGCACTACACCACCGGTAGCGGGGGCCGGGCGCGGGATACGTCCCGCAGGCCCCAAGCGTGCCGACGGTGGCCGCCCACGGCCCCGCACAGGTCTTGGCGGCGGGGCGGGCGGCGCTGGCTCCTCCTCGTCTTCGCTCGGTGTCCCGATTTTTTCATACGACGTTGATGACCGAGACGTAGAACCCGGCGAGGCGGGCACAGCTGATGGTGGGTGTGCGCATCTTTGTCGTGCTGCAATCTCGTTTGTCTCCTTATTGGTTCGTGTTGGATATAATTTTGTGTTTTTCTAAATTATTTGTGTAGAATTTTTCATTTTCGTCCGGGTGATTGACATTACACTTGTCATAGTAATAAATTTTTCTCTATTGAATATTAATGAAGGAGATTTCTTGTAAATAATTTATAAATACCGGTAAACTGTTCTTGTGAATTTGGAAGACTATTGTATCACTTAGAATCACTGTTTTATTTAAATTTATATACAAAATACACGGGACAAACGATAACGTGACAGCAGTTTTTTTTTTTTTTTTTTTTTTTTTTTTTTTTTTTTTATTATTATTATTATTTTATTATTATTATTATTTATTATTATATTATTATTATTATTTATTATTATATTATTATTATTATTTATTTTATTATTACTACTATTATTATTATTAGTATTATTGTTTGACATTTATCAGTATTTTATTTCATAATTATGATCCATTTAATATTATATAATTTAATTTAATTTATTAGAAACATTTATATGCTCCTATGGGAGCAAAACATGTGTACATTGTGACATATATACCAACTGTTTGACCATGTTTTAAACAAATAAATTTGATTTGATTTGATTCGGTGCCGAAACTGAACATAGGATGCTTTTTATCCTGAAAAATGGAATAGTTTCCGGGATAAAAATATATTTGTCTTTTTATTGGTTATGCATTTATGGAAAAACTACCGGATGGGGATTATGCCCACATTCCCAGAGCCCTAGTACCACTAACAGTTCACCCCAATAGCCCGGTACTTTCTCTTCTCATTTCCCACAATAGTCCTACACTGGCCGGGGCTTGTCCATGGGTGCATTATTGTATGGTGTAGAGAGGGATAATCGCCGGTCAGTGTCACGCCACATTTAGATTAAATTTGTCAAGAGGCCTTTACGTGTCGGCCTCCCCGTGGCCCCACGCAAGCCCTCCAAAAGTCCGGGCCATTTTTATGGCCAGTGGTCTTGAAAGATATACAGATAATAATAATAATAATTTTTTTTATAAAAAAAAACTTTATAATAATAATAATAAACTATATATTTTTGATGCCGAGGATGAATATATATTATGATGATTTTTATCTCGAAAAATGGGATAGTTTCCCGGATAAAAATGTATTTGTCTCTCTATTTGTTATGCTTTTACAGAAAAACTAATACACTGATTTGGCTAAAATTCGGTATATATGTAATTTTAATAATGACAGTGGACAAGGGATACTTTTCAACCCGGATAGTGGGATAGATTTATATAAAGGTTATCTCAGAAAGGAGAACAGGTTTTTATGATTTACCATTTCAGTCAATTCAGCCATTTCAGCCATTTCGGTCATTTCGGCGATTTGAGCTATTACAGCCATTTCATTCATTCCAGCCATTTCAGCCATTTGGGCCATTTCAGCCATTTCGGTCATTTGGGCCATTGCAGTCATTTCAGCCATTTGGGCCATTTCAGCCATTTCGACCATTTGGGCCATATTAGCCATATCAGCCATTTCAGTCATTTCAGCCATTTTAGCCATTTCGGTCATTTCATCCATTTAAGCCTTTTCGTTCATTTAGGGCATTTGGGCCATTTCGGTCATTTCAGCCATTTGGGCCATTTCAGTAATTTAGGCCATTTCGGCCATTTCAGCCATTTCAGTCGTTTCAACCATTTGGGCCATTTCAGCCATTTCAGCCATTTCGGCCATTTGGGCCATTTCGGCCATTTCGGCCATATTCGTCATTTCGACCATTTGGGCCATTTCAGCCATTTCGGTCATTTCAGCCATTTCAGTCATTTAGGCCATTTCGGTCATTGGGGCCATTTGAACCATTTCGGCCATTTTAGCCATTTCAGTCAATTCTGCTATATTGGCGATTTGGGCAATTTCAGCTATTTCGGTCATTAGGGCCATTTCAGCCATTTCAGCCGTTTCAGCCATTTCGGTCATTTGAGCGATTTGGGCCATTTCTGTCATTTTGGCCATTTAGACCGTTACGGTTATTTCGGCCATTTCGGTCAATTCAGCAATTTGGGCCATTTCGGCCATTTTGGCTATTTCAGCCATTTCGGTCATTTCAGCCATTTGAGCCATTTCAGTCATTTAGGCCATTTCGGTCATTTCGGGCATTTCAGCCATTTCGGTCATTTCAGCCATTTGAGCCATTTCGGTCAGTTCAGCCATTTGGGTCATTTTGGGAATTTAGGCCATTTCGGTCATTTCGGCCATTTGGGCCTTTTAGGCCATTTTGGCCATTTTGGCCATTTCGGCTATTTCGGCCATTTTGGTAATTTCGGCCATTTTGGCTATTTCAGCCACTTCGGTCATTTCAGCCATTTGGGCCATTTCAGTAATTTTGGCCATCTAGGCCATTTCTGTCATTACGGCCATTTCAGTCATTTCAACCATTTCAGCCATTTGGGCCATTTCGGCCATTTCAGCCATTTGGGCCATTTCGGTCATTTGGGTCATTTTGGTAATTTCGGTCATTTGGGCCATTTCAGCCATTTGGGTCATTTCAGTCAGTTTGGCTATTTCGGCCATTTGGGCCATTTCGGTCATTTGGGTCATTTCGGTCATTTGGGCCATTTCAGTCATTTCAACCATTTGGGCCATTTCAGCCATTTCAGTCATTTCGCCAATTTGGGCCATTTCAGCCATTTCAGTCATTTCGCCAATTTGGGCCATTTCAGCCATTTCGGTCATTTGGGCCATTTTGGTCATTTGGGTCATTTCGGTCATTTGGGCCATTTCAGCCATTTGGGTCATTTCAGTCAGTTTGGCTTTTTCGGCCATTTCGGCAGTTTCAGTAATTTCAAACATTAGGGCCATTTCAGCCACTTCAGTCAATTCAGCCATTTCGGCCATTTGGGCCATTTCAGCTATTTCGGTCATTTAGGCCATTTTGGTCATTTCGGTCATTTGGGCCATTTCACACATTACGGCCATTTCGGTAATTTGGGCCATTTCAGCCATTGCGGTTATTTGGGTCATTCCAGACATTTCGGTCATTTGGGCCATTTCAGCCATTTCACACATTTCGGCCTTTTCAGTCAATTCAGCTGTTTCGGCCATTTGAGTCATTTTAGTCATTTCGGCCATTTCGGTCATTTGGGTCATTTCGGTCATTTGGGCCATTTCAGTCATTTCAACCATTTGGGCCATTTCAGCCATTTCAGTCATTTCGCCAATTTGGGCCATTTCAGCCATTTCGGTCATTTAGGCTATTTTGGTCATTTCGGCCATTTGGGCCATTTCGGCCATTTAGGTAATTTCGGACATTTCGGACATTTCGCCCATTTCTGCCATTTCGGTCATTTGGGCCATTTCAGCCATTTCACACATTTCGGCCTTTACAGTCAATTCACCTATTTCGGCCATTTGGGCCATTTCAGTCATTTCGCCCATTTCAGCCATTTCGGTAATTTGGGCCATTTCAGCCATTGCGGTTATTTAGGCCATTTCAGACATTGCGGTCATTTGGGCCATTTCAGCCATTTCACACATTTCGGCCTTTTCAGTCAATTCAGCTGTTTCGGCCATTTGAGTCATTTTAGTCATTTCGGCCATTTGGGCCATTTCGGTCATTTGGGCCACTTCATCCATTTCGGCCATTTCAGCTATTTCGGCCATTTTAGCGATTGCGGTCATTTGGGCCATTCCAGCCATTTCAGTAATTTCGGTCAATTCGACCATTTGGGCCATTCAGCCGTTTGATCATTTAGACCCGTTCGGCTAAATATATTTTCATCTCGGAAATCTCATTTATCGGGATAAAAAGTAGTTCTTGGCCACCCTCGGTATTAACATAACATATGTACTCAGTTTCAGCCAAATCGGCTCAATAGTCTTTCCATAAAAGGATAACAAACAGTGAGACAAATATACTTGTGGATTTTTTTTCGTGGAACCCTAAAAACGTAGCCTAAGTTACTTCTTATAACATCAGCTATCTGCCAATGAAAATTACGTCAAAATCGATCCATGTGTCAGAGATTAGCCGGAACATCCAGACACACAGACAGACAGACAAAAATTCTATAAATAGCATTTTCGGAAACTCCTGGTCCGATTTCATTAGATTTTATTTTGAGATTTCAAACGGGCACTTCACTTTTATTTATCTGTATAGATAAGAACTATAAAATAAATAATAATAGATATATATAATAGTTTAAAAAAAAAAACACGCTTTCATAAAAAATCCAACTAAAAACAGAAAATAAAATTTAATAAATTTGGTTTCTGATGAATGGGGTCTTAAAAAAAGCGTGGGGTGTATTCAATGCGCTTTTTCTTCTTTAAAATCTTAAAGAGCGCCTTTTTTTAAACTATTATTTATTTTTCATTTTTAGTTGTTATTTTTTAAATGTTAATGTTTTTTTAAATTAAATTTTTAAATATAAGCTTTTGAGATTCTGCATATCATGTAGCAGCAGAGTGCTAACTAAGACAAGTAAAACAAGCCCAAACACGACGCGTTTATCTTGTTTAGTAAAGGAGTTCCTATAGCCACCTTCCGACTCCATCATCAGATCAGCTCCATGGTACCATATTATTGCATTGTCACGCGATATAAACATACGAGCCCAAACACGACGGGTCTATCTTGTTCAGTACAGGAGTTCCTATGGCCACCTTCCGACTCCATCATCAGATCAGCTCCATGGTACCATATTATTGCATTGTCTCGTGATATAAACATACGAGCCCAAACACGACAGGTCTATCTTGTTTAGTACAGGAGTTCTTATGGCCACCTTCCGACTCCATCATCAGATCAGCTCCATGGTACCATATTATTGCATTGTCATCGACCTTTGACAGGTGTTCAAACTTTGAATTAAATCTGATCATTAAAAGTAGGACAAAATCGAGCTCAAAAGGGAAGGTTACAAACATACATACATACATACAGGTGAAGCTAATAAAAGCGTGTTAAAAACATAATAGGGCTAAATAAAAAAATTGTTAGAAAAGGAAAATGGAGCGAGCACTCAACTTGAACAACGAAACTTCATATTTCTAACTATCCATGTGTCTACGTCATTTCTATTGATAAACATAGATGGCGCTTTAGAATTTTAATGTTACCGATAAGGTAAAAATTTTATTGTCAATAGCATAAAAGTCCAAATGAAATGAAATACAAAAATTTTGAAAAGTATTTTTATGGCATTTTATAAAATTATTTAGGAAGAGAAAAAGAGCATTTTATCAACTTTCTTATAAAAAAAATCTTCTGGATCAAGTGAAACTAGTAGGGTTCGAACCCACACAGCTAGTGATTTAGACCAGACCTCTACCGTATAAGCCAAATAAGTATAGCGCGACCGTTTCAAAATTCTTGTTATTATTGCTCCTTCGTTTATTTAAAATTATTTTTTAATGGCGGTCGTGGAGAAGAGCAGCGCGTCCATATTAGCCGACGCTCTAAAGCGATCTAACAAATTCCATACATTGGGACCGGCAGGCGGGATTTTTGCAGTCATTTTTAATAAAATAATTAATTACTTCCAAATTAAGTTAAGTAACCGAATAAAACTCTATAATTGTATTTGTTATAATATGATATGTTACTGTTATTTATTTTATCGATGTAAGATTAACAGTAATAACAAAAACGAAGATTGAATAACTCGTTTAGAGGTTACTTTGCAATTATTTTCTATCGAGAAAATTTATCCCAAATGCGTTCCGAGTACAAAGTTTACGTCAGAAATATGATCAAGATTGACATATATTTTTTTCACCGCAATAAAGTGTGTATAAATACTGTAAAAATGATTGAGAAATCGATCTAAAAACGCATTCTGTCTCTTATAACGCTGTTAATATCTTATTTATAACCCATATCCATTTTTAACAAAAGCTATGCATTTTAGAGTTCGGTTGTGTTTTGTAAAATTTGTCAATCCATCAATCTTTGTATCTCATAGTAACTGTTCTTTAGATCTTTTAAGTGTCTTGACATTTTTAAAATTTCAACATAGAATTAATTTTAAAGACGTTGTTTGAAGAGTAATCAACAAGCTATTCGATTCGTTAAAATTGTGACGTCACAACGCAATACGTCAATATCAAGGAGGCGATGACATTTGGTATGATGATAAAAAGCAGTTGATTTGACTGTCAAAAACCCTATTATTCTTGTCTATGTTTCCTGCCGAAGAAATAGTCTTGAGAAAAAAACATATTTAACAAGTCAACCATTCGAAATTTAAAATTATTAAATGGTCAAAATCCATTTAGAACCTACTCCTACGCTTCCTTTAAAAAGATAATAAAATAATTCCACTAGTGTTTTCCTTCCAATTTTGAATTTGTACCATTTAAATTTTTCTCTTTACATTAGTCTTACGTCAATACACTTAAAGTTGAATTTCGAGTGAACTGTACGTATTTTAAAATTGTTTTTACACACCAGTACAACAAAAAGTCATCAGTCGAGAACACCATTAACACCTTAGAATAAAGTTTAATATTGCTTAGATTGTATGTAAATGTAATATGGCGTTATGTAATAAGGAGTCGAGCAAAGCGACGTGCCACGACATTCAATCTTGCGCATACCAACATCCATCACCCAGCCACGCCCCCTAGCGGCTGTACAGCATAACGTTTAATCTTTAGACCTGATTAAAATTATTTATATTTCTAAACCTACTTTTTATATGAAAGCAGTAAAGAACAATAAATTGATACAATCACTCCCTTATTTAAAAATACACAGTAATTTGTGATATAACTTGATAAATCCTAGCAACATTAAAAAGTGTAATATCGAAATTTTAAAGCTCTTTGGTTTAAGTGACTTCTTATAACTATTTAGATAGACAGATAACATTTTATTACTCACCAATTATATACAATCACAAATAAATCTAAATATATAATATTATACAATTCTAAGCATGCCATGTATCTGTACATCGAAGCTATTAAAAAAACAACTGGGATAGATTATATAAACGACGGAGGCACTTTTTTTAGATTTCTTGTCTGTTTATCTGTTTGTTTGTCAGTTTTCTTTATAGCTGGAGTACAGCAGATAAGCTGATGGCCCACCTGATGGAAAGTAGTTACTTGTTACCATTCTATGGAAGTTTGCAACACCAGAGATGTCACCAACGCGCTGCCGACCTGGAAGAAATTTTATGACACCCTTTTTGAAAAACTTCATGTCGTCCTAAATCCCCACGGTACGCAAGAGAAATGTTCCACAGAACCGTTGCGTGCATGAGCGAACGGCTCGAGGAAGTGGGGATGACCGACGGCGAGCGGTGCGATGGTACAAAGAGGAAGAAGCACCATTCTAAATATAGTAGAATTATTTTGTCCGTGCAGTTTGGGTCATAAAATAAAGCGAGTATTTCGTTCTCTCTTCCACTCAGGGGCCTTATGGGCGGGCATAGTGATGCAAATTATTGTTGTCGATAAGCGTTATCGATAGTGTATTTAGTTTTGTCATTTTGTGGGTTAGTTATAAAAATGAAAAAAAAATAGATACAACAACGTATTTATTAAAATAAGAATAACAATGACTGATAATAAATTATTAATTAGGTATCTATGTTAAAAAAACTATAAGTACAAAAGTTTGGAATGTAAAAAGTTATATTAAAAATAAATATAAATACTTATATCTAAGTTTAAAATTAACAGCCAAAAAGATAATCATGTTTTTTATAAGAATGATAATCTTTCTTTGATAAGAATGAGTTTTTATCGATAATGGCGTTGCGCCCGCGCAACACGCTCCCCCCTTAGCCGGGCTGAGGCCGAGCTTAATTTATGACCCAAACCGCACGGACAAAATAATTGTACTATAATTCCTCGGAACACTCCCCGCTATATACAGTACGCAGAGAGACGCGAAGTCTCTCCTAAGGTCAAGCGTATCTAGACCGTCGAGTATGAGATCAACATCGCGAACGGCTCGAAGTTGAATACAGTCCAAGGGATTAAGCTGGTAGGCAGGTGTTCCAGCCAATAGCCTCACCTCATAAACCACAAAATAATATTTAAAAAAATTTCATCAGTGACATTGTTTTACTAAGATTACATTACAATTACTGAAGTATTATTATGTTTGTAGCATATAGTACTTATAGTACACAGAGTACATAAATAATAGGTACCATTTAATTTAAATATGTTTATTAATGTTATATGTGGGCCAATCCCGGCGGCACTGCAATGCCGGGCCGACCCGTGACGAGAGTGGAGCGAGCCCCGAACATCCCGTCGATTTTCAAAAATCAGTTTAATATACTGGTCCCGCAGTGCGGGAGCTTTCAGATATTAAGCTGAAAAGAACAGATACTACACTTTGATCTTAGCCAAAAGGCCGAGAAGCGATACTCTAACAGTAATATAGAAAAGACGTAATTTAATACTATGAGCACTGGTTAGCGTGTTTAAGTTTTTCAAGGAAAATGCACAGCGCCATCTAGTTACAAATGTAGTAAAACAGTTCGTTTTTTTCGAGAACCATTATTTACCAGAAATTACCTATTAAATTAAGTTATAAAGTAGAATACACATCATTATTAATAACTGGCGTTTTTGTTCGCGACGACGGTGGTAAGGCGAAAGCGATTACCTTTAAATAAGCTTCTTATAAAGCGGTGACTGTATCACATACATTTATTATATAGTCAGATATATCTTGGTGATGGTACATGTCACTAATCACCAGTTATATAACGCGTGATAAAATACATAACCAATTGCACTAGTTACAAGAATCGGAAATTAATTTTATGTAGGATAAGCTTGTTCACAACTATAATATCTGAGACAGGTTATAGGTACGTACCTACGAGGAGGTAAACGAGCGAACTTGTTTGAGTGTAATGGAATCTTATTCTATAGTGTTAGTCATTCAATTACTTAAATTTGTATACAATATACCGTGAAATTTACGGTATATTGTACCGTGGTCAACAAAAACGCCAGTTATTAATAATGATGTGTATTCTACTTTATAACTTAATTTAATAGGTAATTTCTGGTAAATAATGGTTCTCGAAAAAAACGAACTGTTTTACTACATTTGTAACTAGATGGCGCTGTGCATTTTCCTTGAAAAACTTAAACACGCTAACCAGTGCTCATAGTATTAAATGACCTCTTTTCTATATTATTGTTAGAGTATCGCTTCTCGGCCTTTTGGCTAAGATCAAAGTGTAGTATCTGTTCTTTTCAGCTTAATATCTGAAAGTTCCCGCACTGCGGGACCAGTATATTAAACTGATTTTTGAAAATCGACGGGATGTTCGGGGCTCGCTCCACTCCCGTCACGGGTCGGCCCGGCATTGCAGTGCCGCCGGGATTGGCCCACATATAACATTAATAAACATATTTAAATTAAATAGTATCTGTTGTTTATGTACTCTGTGTACTATAAGTACTATATGCTAACAAACATAATACTTCAGTTATTGTAATGTAATCTTAGTAAAACAATGTCACTGATGAAATTTTTTTAAAATATTATTTTGTGGTTTATGAGGTGAGGCTATGGGCTGGAACACCTGCCTACCAGCTTAATCCCCTGGACTGTATTCAACTTCGAGCCGTTCGCGATGTTGATCTCATACTCGACGGTCTAGATACGCTTGGCCTTAGGAGAGACTTCGCGTCTCTCTGCGTACTGTACCGACTATATAGCGGGGAGTGTTCCGAGGAATTATAGTAGAATTATTTTGTCCGTGCAGTTTGGGTCATAAATTAAGCTCGGCCTCAGCCCGGCTAAGGCGGTGAGTGTGTTGCGCGGGCGCAACGCCATTATAGATAAAAACTCATTCTTATCAAAGAAAGATTATCATTCTTATAAAAATCATTATTATCTTTTTGGCTGTTAATTCTAAACTTAGATATAAGTATTTATATTTATTTTTAATATAACTTTTTACATTCTAAACTTTTGTACTTATAGTTTTTTTTTTTTAACATAGATACCTAATTAATAATTTATTATCAGTTATTGTTATTCTTATTTTAATAAATACGTTGTTGTATCTATTATTTTTTTCATTTTTATAACTAACCCACAAAATGACAAAACTAAATACACTATCGATAACGCTTAAATCGAACTGTGGCGTGTCACGTTGGCGAAATGGCGACTAGAGCTGAAAACGATTGTTATTGAATGAATCGTTTTCAACTCTAGTCGCCATTTCGCCAACGTGACACGCCACAGTTCGATTATTTTAAGACTTATTATTTTTGTTCCTTCCTAATATCTAGAATAAATAAATAACATAGGACGCGACTATTGTTAAAATTATTAATTAATAGCTATGTTGTTAATATCATCCATTGAAATCTTACAATTTAAGGACCGAATATTGCATTTTTTAGAGGACGCAATTTTATTTTTGGTACATGTGCGGGGGGTCAATAGAAGCTTAACCTCAAGTTTGTGGGGTCGCCACCCTTGTCCTCCGGCCGCCATCTTGGAAAAAGTGGTGAAAACACTTTTTTCGCGATATCTCGGAAACTATGTGTTTTACAAAAAAATTGTCAAGGCATAATTTGTAGCAAATTGTTTTGCTTACAAATATGTTCATATAACTTTTTGCCCTAAATTAAAAATTAAAGAAGTTATAAGCAAATGAGTGTTTTTTATTCATTCGTAACTCTTTCCTTTACCATAGAACTTACCAAATTAAACTTATCGAATGTTAAACAGCTAGAAAAGGTCTTGTTTTCCCCGCCACCTATGAGATAGAGTCCGTAGGCGCGTTTTTTTCATGTGTTTTTTTTTCATGGCATATCAAACTTTCACTGCCATACATCAGAGTTAGCACCAAAACTTCTTTATGGACAGCCAAGCGTGCCTTTACAGATACGAAAGTGTCTGTTCTGGCTGTTAAGATTAGACAATCTCTAAACATCACTATCCACTTAAATTTTGGTATTAGTGCCATGACAGTTTTTAATTTTTTTCCTGGTATATTTAAATGTAAAAAAGTGCACAATTTTTTTAAACTCTTCAACACAGAAAATGCAAGTGCTCGGTAACAAGCCTTTATGCCTATTAAAATTCTTACCCACAAACCCGTTTACCAAATTACGCGTATCTGGGCGTATCCAGCCACCGGATCCCAGCTTCGCCCGTGCCGCGGTCGTGACCCCCAACCGTGGCCGGCAATATACTTTTATTACTAACCGGCCAAACATTAAACTTTTAATTAAAAACATACACCGCGTGCCCGCTACTGTTTTTTGATGGTTGTTTTGATTGCATCTAACTAAACTTATAATTTGGTAGCTTCTCAATTCAATCTATCGTGAACTTTGGAATAAAAGATGTGTCGTTTACTATAAAGCTCAGCAGACAGGCAGATGCGTTGCTGCTCTCTAAGCAATACTGGAACCTGGTCACTTATGCCGGAACACAACTCACAGTTGTTATGGCTGCATACTCTAGACCAGGGGTAGTAGCGATCTAGACAAGCAAATATCCTGCCACCTGGCAGTGGATTGTTTTGTCGCCTTTTACAAAAGGCCGCCTGAACACATAAAATTGTCTTTATATTTGTACGGGCTAGCAACAGCCGTACATTGCCGTGTCAGCGGTTTACGCCAACACGTGCATTTTAACATATTTTTAAGTCAGTACTCATTTAGCACCGTACTCGGACAGTCGGCAAAACAGCCATTGATCTAAGCATAATCACCATCATTCCATTATTATATTTTATTATTATATATTATATTTTATCAATAAACAATTACATCAAGAAAACCTCTATCATTAGCATTCTATGTAGGACAACCCCCTACATATTCTTTCTCCGTTCCTATACAGATAGATTTTGAATTTTTAGCAGGAACTCTAGGGTCATTTTTCGTTGTATGATTTTATTATTAAAACAAGGCCGTCTTAATCATATTTAAACCCTATAAGTAATTTTATTTTATGCATCGCGAGCGTAGCCGCGGGAAAAAGCTAGTATATATCAACTGCATGATGTGACAAGAACTTGACTGACTTTGTAAAATTCTTATAATACGTATTGTGTATTGCTCATTGTTTCTCTAAACTTATGAAAGAGAAAGAACGTTTCTCCAGCGAAAAAGAAAAACAATAGAATGCTACCAAATGAATCCCCATTAAATAATGTTGCCATAATTCAAAATAATAACAGGTTTATTCCAACAATAAGTTTAATTAGGCTGATTGTAAGAAAATGGTGTATCTCATCGAAGAAAGTAGTGTTTTTATACTCTGTTATTTAATGTACGTGATACAGAATGCAGTGGTCGAAAGATTATGTTTTGTTTCGTCGCTTTCTTCTTTCAAATATCAAAAAGTCAAAAAGATGTGAAGCCATGTTTTTGACATTATGTTTGTAATAATATCGACTTATTTGTTTCAAGCGACAATTTGTGACAGTGCGTTATCTATGGGTGTTCCTAGTTCTCAAGAATAATACAAAGTTTATTAATGATATGTTTTTTGGGTCACTTGAAACTTCAAATTCTGTTCCCGATACATTTTGCAAATCTCGCTTAACAAAATAGCCTTTCAGCCGTCGACATTATGTAAGTGTACAATGATAATAATCGGCACACAACACACGCATTGTACACCTACAAGTTCTTGATAATACGGACAACTGATAACTCTGGGGCCGTTCTGAAACGTCCAGGCCATAACACATAGCGGAAAGTTCGTTTCTAAAATATACCATTCAAGGAATCGAATCCGGGACTTCTGTATTTCAATAAGTTCTATTCTATTCTATTTGGTTTGGCGATGGCTCCAATGCTTTAATGTGCGTTGATTTTGCCAATGTCGGAGTGACTTTGATTTTGCGAGTCACTATATAAAAATGACAGGTGCTAGGTGATCAGAAATTAATTTAAAATGACAACTGAGCGGTGGAGAACGTTTTCAAATGTCCTGACAACACAAAACATTAATTCTATTGGACTAACTACGTTATAAATAGATATTATTAGTGTATGAAAATTTACATAAAGGCAATAAGTTCGACCGTAAAGCCTTCCACCACAGAGGCTGTCACTAAGATAAACATGAAAGCGCACTTATGTAAACATTCCTTACGAAGCAATTTATTTAATCCCCTCATAACATGAGGATCATTGCGAAAATAAAGAAATAACCAATTTTTAATGATCACACGCATTCATTCCTTCTACGACCTCAGTCGAAATTCGAAACATTTAAATTATAAGTTAGTGCTACCGTACACGCAGGTGTATTCACAAATTTCTGAACGAAAGTTATAATTATAGTCCAAGCTGAGATCTAATTTAAAGTATATCTGTCTCTTTTTTTCTTACACAAATTGTATATATACATCTCTGTTAGTAATACGTCACAGATACTATGGGTCGAATCGGCGAATCACTCCCGATCTGATTTGGGGTTGCCAAATAAAATAATTGTCGATGTAATACGTGGGAATTGGAATTTGGTTTAGCGTGAGAAGATTTTTTGTGTAAAAACAATAGTCACGACCTTCTATGGCGGTATAAAATTAGTAAAATGCATTCAAATTTTCTCTAAATAAGTTGGGTAATCACTGGGAACAACATTTGAGGTGGATAAAAAGGTTTTGAAGAAAACTAGTTAAGGCAAAGTCCATCTTATATATAAAAATCAATTGCTGTTCGTTAGTCTCGAGACCTCGACAACGTCTGGTCTGATTTTTAAATTTTGGTTTTGAATTATTTGTGGAAGTCCAGGAAGGTTTAAAAGGTGAGTAAATATGAAAAACCTAGATTAACTTTACTTCTATAATAGTATTATCTCAGTAGCAACCAATATCAGTATTAATACACGTGGAGTAAACAAGAAGACTAGACTAGACTAGACTAGACTAATTCGACTTTAGTCTCAGAGTAAAAGTTACTCCAAGCTGCTGGGTAGTTTTGCGATGAATTAAGCATAGAGTAAGCGCTGACAATTGACAATTTAACAAATAAACTGACATTAACATAATAAAATAACATGAAATAAGGTTTTATACCTCCTCATATTAAAGTTTTAGCAGCCATAAGAATACGGGTTCGTGAAGAAGTAAATACTTATCCTTTCCCCTCATCCCAATTGATGGAGTGGTTACGTTTTTGACTCATGTTTTAGTGTTTATGCGTGGTACTAACTTTGCAAATGAAAGAAAAACTAGGCACTAGAAAAAAATTAGATAAATTTTAGGTAACGTTTGTGTAGGAAATTAGGATCATTTATCAATTAGACACTATAAATGTCAATTGTCAACATTACTTGTCATTTCCACTCACCAAATCGGTCTTTTTACTTTTAAATGATACGTGTTGCCATAATTTATTCCTAATCTATGGTGTAAGGAAGGTATTGTTACTCCGAGGATACTCCTTGTTTATTAATAACACTCTTACGACGAAGTTAATCCTTAACTACTCAAATAGTAACTAGTCCGGCCTAAAGGCAGATTACTCCTAGGATTAAGACTTTTTTATTGTTAAGGCTGTTGATGTTTATCCCGTCGTTTAAATCAAATCAAATTTAAAAATGAAGTTTCTTTTTCATCAACTTTTTTTATTAATTGATTCTGATGCGGTACGAAGTTTGCCGGGTCAGCTAGTATTAAATATATTTTTTACAAACCGTGACTGGGTTCTTTTAATGCTACTAAATCAGACTTTTGTCACTTTGACATGAGTTTGAATCTGGACCGGGAAGCATGTACTTAGGCAGTTTTTTAATGTGCATAATTACAATAACCACGTACTGACAGTTAGAAAAACATAGAAAGGAAACCCTATCGGGAAAAGATTCCCGATGTGCAAAACCCGGTCTATCTGCTTTGGATAAGTGTCAGCGTGACATGAAGAAGACTGAACCCAGTTATGGTTCTTTTTGGGCTGTGATTATTAATATTAATTATTATATCATATTTTGAGATAATCGTATCTCAAGAAACGTTTTTTTAAGCAAGAGATAACGATCGAGTAGTATGTCATCACTCATCACAATTGATCGGGACTACCTTTTGTAATATTGATCCTTTCCGATATTTTTATATAATTAAAACCTAAAATTGTAAAAGTAAATACAGATATATATAATTATTTTTACCGCAAAAAGAAACTACAAATCTTTGGAATAAATCATCAATTATATTATTATCTTAGAAAAGTAGATAGCTTGTAGCTTGTATTCCATACTTAAAAGATATTTTACATATCTGTTGTAGGTAAGTCGTAAAGTTTTATATCATAATAAGTCAGATTACTTGAATGTTTTTTGATGAATAAAAAATGTTTTACTTAATCAATGTAATTATCATCATAACATTAATAAAAAATATCGATGAATGATACATATAATAAGTCATTCAATAAATTACAGCTAATTACAAAAAGAATCAAGCCGATGTCTTTGAAACAAAGCAATTTGAAATAAATCAAGTGACTACCATGAAAATGAACTAAATCGATTCATAATTGATTTAGAATCGATTTGAATTATTATTCGAATGTAGGGCATTAAAGAGTAGTGCGGTGCTGATTCTTAAATTAAAATGAGATAATTCGAACGCTCAACGGATGCACCGGCACAGCGTCCCGCTGAGAGGTCGCGTTTGAAAAAAGAACGCCGTCAACCAAACTGTCAGTACACCAGACGCGGGAATGAGAAATGTTGCCAACATAAAAAAAGAAATCCATTCATAAACTTGGCCTCTAGTAACCAAATGGAAGTTGGTTAATGACGAAAGCCTTTATGTATGAGCTGCTTTTTGGAAAAGTTTTTAGGGTTTTCATATTCGATGTTATATAGCTGACAAAAGTAAAAATTAAAATTGGTTAAGGTATAATAGTACGTATTGTAAGTTTGTACAATTTGCAATTAACAGATTTATTTATAGTTTATATGTATACATTTATAACGTATGATTGGATATCGTATAAATAAAAATTTATGTAACGTTGATAAGATGTGTGTCTGTTTGTTTGTTACTTCTTTTCAACATCTCAGGGGCAGGATGTCAAGTTATCTATTGCCGTTAAAGTATTTTGAATTAGTAAAATAATACAGAAAAAATAAAACTACTTGGATGCTAAAACTCTTTGCAAACCGCTATTGTAATTTATCGCTATTTGTAATATTTATTTTATTTTTCGATACCGTAGGATAAATATGTCTGCATTATTAGGGCCACCTGTCATCACTGTCCTATGGGATAAACAAAATATCATAAATTTCAGCACTCACTTGTACACACTCTTTATTGAATTACAATAAAGAGTTAGTGTTGGGCCAGACAGGACACGCGGGCGCGGGGCGGGCGCGGCGCGGCGTATTCAAACATATGAAACCTTATTTGAGTGTCCGTAGTGGGCGCGCGGCCAGCGGCGCCGGCGATATGGCGCGTTGAGCGCGCGGGCAATTCAAGCCATAGCACATTTATGTAAGTGGCCGCAGTTAAGGAATTTTTTCCATTTTTTTGCCATTTTAAGGAAGAATCTTCATCCATATTGTATTTGACAAACACTGGACACCACACCACTAGGAAAAGCCGCGTGCGTCACTACGGACAGGTGCGCCGCGCGCGTTCCCGCACCCGCGCCGCCACCGCGCCCGCCTGTTCAGTCTGGCCAAGCACTTCACTATCTGTATATAATCTACAACAATCTATTTTTAAGTAACGTAGATTACATTTATTTTAAGTACTTAAAATCAAAGGGTATTTCGAGACTGGAAAATAATTTTAGTATGAAAATACATGAATTTCGAAGATTCCTGTGAACCCGGGATAGATAATGTTACTATAGGCATATACACATCTGAAGTAACACATCTACTCGCTCGAAAAAATCTAAACTAATGTACTAGACATTAAAAAACAATTATGAGCGACCTTTTAAAATTCAAAATTTGAACTGAAACTTTTTAATTTTAAGTCTATAAAATTATAGCGTAACGAAAAAAAAATAGATTTTTTTTATTATTTTTGGCAATTTTAGAAACCTTAAAAATTTTGGAGCGAATTTATAAAAATTTAAGCTGTCCTTTGGAGTTTGAATTCTTTAAGCATCAAAAACTAACAAAGTGAAAACTCGAGACTGAAAAAAAGTCTGTTTTTTGCGCCACTTTACTATATAGAACCTATATACTACACTATAGAAGATTACACTTCGTATACCTACCGAAAAATGGTATACTTTCCGCGGGATAACGATACAAAGATTACCCAAGTGAATCTGCGTTATGATAAAAGATAATATATTGCACCTAAACTAAAAAGAATTTAAGTTTCATTATCGACCTATCATGGCGGTCAGGAATATTATAATATTATATTACTTTTCTCTTGAAATCGCATCCTGGAACGGGCGATGTATACGATTGTCTTTCCGTTTGCCCTGTGATTTATATATCTAGTTAGTAAGTTATTTGAATTTTAATTTAGACGAGTTTTAATGGGGTACGTTTGAATGGATTCTAATTAGTTGAAAACAAGTTGGCCGACGCGATGCGTGAGTAATGTCCGGAATAAATTTAGCTCGTATGCGATGTGTTTTGTCGATGCACAGGGACGGACTTTGTGAGAAGATTTTTCAAATCACATATAAAAACATTATAAGTCGTGGTAGCGTAATGGTTAGCGCACGCGCCCTAAATCGAAGGGCGCGGGTTCGATCCTGACCGGAACGCTTGCACCTCTTAGTCAGTTTTCTGATCTAATGTGCATATTGTTACAATTACCACGTACTAAAACCGGTGAAGGAAAACATCGTGATGCAACCTGCACATCGAGATAACCGATGTGTCAAACCTGCCAAGCCGCCTTGGACAAGCGTGGTGGGTATACTGTCCGTTACCCCTTAATGGGAGGCCCGAGCCCAGCAGTGGGACATTTATGGGCTGATATTATATATATATATATATATAAACATTGTAACAATATATATATTAAGAACTTGTGTGCACCGGCACACGTTGCCCTGGCCTGAAAAAAACATAAACCCAATCAAAAAACTCGATTGCAGCGCCACCTAAACGATCCTATTTTCATCAAATTCGGTTTAGCCGTTTGTGAGTTTTAGCTAGGTTAATGAGCAGAAATTGATTTATATATATATATATATATGTATATATATATATATATATATATATGTATATATATATATATATATATATATATATATATATATATATATATATATATATATATATATGAAGATTAATAGCCTAACCAATTTAATACTCATACGCCCTATAGTGTATGGCATTTCAATCTAATTTATAATTTAAGACCTGTTTAATGATATAATTTTGTGGAAAAATATTTATATTTATTTGACCGTTTATTTTAAATTTAAATTCAAGTTTTTATTCGCAATAAGTTCCGCTGGAGAACACCTTTTGAAGATCATACATATAAGCTAAAATTTAAATTTACTTCCTATTTTACCACACCGCATAGTAATGTGTCATTGCTGTTAAGGAGAAGAAGCGGCAAGAAACTGTTATAAAGTTATGATGTAAACAACCTTATTTCTATATAATATGTGTTCTCATAGAAACATTTAGTTGGCTTAAGTGCTTTTCTGGATAAAAACCATATATTACTGTTTGTTTAATTTTGCAGAAATGGATCTATCTTTTTAAATAATTGGGATCAGCTGATTTATAAGCAATGCTCTTTCTTATTTTGACATTGTTTCATTTTGAAGTGAAACTTCTTCAGAATGTTTGTCAAACTTTGTTTCACTTCTATTGCGTGTGAACTGCACACACAATATTTTTTTTCAATCATTTGGTGTGGTTGCAGTTTGTCTTTACTTTCCAAAATATTCTGTTCTCGCATACGTTCTGTATCACACCACAAATTTCCATGTATTTTGTCACACAATATATCCATCTTTTTTTGGTCTATTTGTATTATATATCCATCAATATGACAATTTAACTTTAATATTAGGCTATACTTGTTTAATGTGTGCAGTATAATGATCTGACATTTTTGGTTCACTGCACTGTCACAGTTCTTAATTTTTTTATTATATTATTTTATAAAACATTGGTTTTTTTATTAGTTTAACAAAACAACGAATAAAGAGTTATAGGTTATTAATTTATACACAGCATAGAAAAACTCTAGTGCTATGGATATCCACGTCTGTAGCATTCAACAATGTAAACATTACTTAAGTGGAGAAACTACACTTTAAGTTCACTTGATGGTCTCGGTGCTGGAGAAGGCTAAGCTTTTGCCAGCCAACCTTACTACAATGCAGCGGTTCCGGTTTCAATTCCTGGCATGGTAAATCCTAAACTTGTTTAGCTTGAGGATATACAATTTAATTGTTTCTATGTCGATATAAAAATAGATGTGTATTTCTTCATGCTTTCCCTTTCTTCTTAGCTGTAGATATAGTTATATTGTGTAGCAATAAATGGCATTAAATGATTTAGAAGAGCACCCAAATCCGGCTCTGTGTTTGACCTCTGCGTTAACCAAACAATACACCTATATTTCTTATGATTGTGCTATTATGATATTCTATGGTGAAAAATTACTCAGACCTTTAACATGTCGGAAATAATATTAAAGGAACATAACCTCTGGGTTCATCTCATTATGCTTCTTGTCGGCGTCGTCACAGGTGATGAAATCACCGGACGCTTTGCTTGTAGCCTTCTCTTTAAACTTGGATTGTCTCATCGGCTTTTACGAGGTAGAGCTCTGCTGGAGTCATCTCTACGAGAATCATAAGCTTTTTTAGGGCCGGCTTGATCGATGTGATATCACGCTCTAACAGAATTTTAGCATCAATCTATTAGCCTTATGCTAATGTGTTCGTGTGTTAAGTAAGAGTTCTGATGATCGACTTTCCTACCTCTATCCCATTTTCCCTGTTTTTTTTTTGTTAATGTAGGGGATTTCATCCATGCCTGTCGTAAAAGGTGACAAAACAAGCCACAACCAGGTAGTAGGGTATTTGCTCGACTGAATGGCTACATCCCCTGGTCTAGAGTATGCCTCCATAACAACCTGGAATTGTGTTCCGGCATTAGTGACCAGATTTCAGTCTCCCTTAAGAAAGCAGCAGCGCATTTGTATAGCACATTTGATGTTGCAATGTTGCTGTCTGCTGAACTCATGCAATAAAAAAACATGTCTTTGCCTGTGACACACACTCAGGCCATGGGTGCTGGGTAAGGCCGTATACCACGCCTAATGCCGCCTGCATGAGTAGTTGTGATATGCTCCAGGAAATCGGCTCGCCATGGGGGACGAAATCCGACTAAACTACCCACTAAAACTAACTCTGCGCCCCCATCTACACTTGCTGGGACACCACAGGATCTAGAACAGCAGTACTGCATCGTGAATCCCTCGTGTGAAGCTGTACACCCCGATTGCAGTATGTACTACTTCAGCAGCAGAGAGGAAAGTCCGCTAATCTGATATCTGCTAATACTGAAATCTCGTATAACCTTGAGCTGCAAAAGATAAATTCAGGTGTACCGCAGGGTTTAATACTACGCCCGAGTCTATTTTTTCAACTCTCAAATTATGTCTTAATATATAAAAATTAGCTGTCCGATAGACGTGTCTGCGTAAAAATATATCTATGAAATTAGGTTATTATTTGTATTATATCATAAAAATAAAAAAAATTGTTAAAAAAAAAAAAAAATTATGACTACTAACATTAATAAAATAATTGATTCAAACATAACACAAAAATTATCAAATGTCACGTTCGAGATATCAATGTACAGAATTTATATTTAATATTTCGATTGGTAATCTTATAGTTTTTGCCGATGATTCAAATCGCATTTGGTCTATCTTATCCTCTTCACCCCACCCTAAGGCTAGCTTGGCCATTGGTGTTGCGAACGTTTATAAGCGACGGTAGCCACTTTTCATGAGCTGGGCCATCTGCCTGTTTGCCAGCATCGTAATTAAAAAGTTAATGAACGATATAGCATTTAAAACTCGTATTACATAAAGTATGTTAGTAGAATTGGTGGGGCATATTTAACGACATGTCACTTGCGCCCCGCCCACGACACGCGGCGACAGTGATCCATAACCAAAAAGTAATTGGTTATTTCAAAGCGATCTTTCAAATGCCTTCGCGTCGTTTGAGAAAAATATAGTGGCTTTATAATTGGTTGATTTCATTTCTTTTTTTAAATAATAGGTGATATTTTCATGGCCAGTAACAAATATCAAGAAACGCTGTAGTGTTCCAGAGACGAAAAAAAAAACTAATCAACGCCATCCAACGCAATAACGCGGCCAGCGTTTAGGGAACGTTGCCAATTGATTGACATTTGGGAACTATTTATTATTTGTATTTTTGTTGTAAATTAAGCTGTATGTATATTTATTCTCATTACTTTATACATATTTTTTCTATATTCCTTACTTAAAGTTTTATTTCTTCTTTCTACTTACATTTGCCATCATACGTATGTAATCATACTGCACTCTTCTTTTTATATCTTTTACATGCAGCTGTCAACTTGGAATGCTGCTTTACTGTCAAAGCAATATCGATACATTAAGAACCATCAAAAACACTATTTTTTAATAATATGCTAATTTAATTATAGATATTAATATATATGATACTATGTATGTATTAATTAAAGTATTAAGTATGTTATTTATTTATAATTATGTAGTTAAGTATGTTTATTTATATTTAATGATTGACCACTACTGCAGATTATTAATTATTCCTTAATTTAGTTGCTGAAGATTGCTTTCGATAGCCTTTTGTTCTACTTTATTATTTTTTTTTTTTTTATTTTGTGAATAAGTTTATCTATTTTTTATTTATATAAATACTGTGGTATAATACTCTATTATATACTTTTATCTATCATGTTTTACGTAATTAATTATTTGAAACTGGTTTTTTTTCAAGTGATTACTTCTTATGGGGGGATAAAGCAGTTCGTTACGTAACGCGTTACGGCAGCAATCTGTCTGGCTTCCCTTTCTCTTACGCATACGGCAGTGGTAGGCAGACTCCTCCTCTCTCACTCTAACCCACTGCGCTAGCCGTATTTCTTCTAATGTACATATTCAAGAATTGTAACTAAGGATAAAATTTATTTTATAATCATTAAAAGGTTTAATTATTAAATAACCTTTCCTTACATTATCATATTAATATATACAAAATTTAAGTAATAACCTAAGTTTTTCTGAAGTTAAACAATTTCAATAAATTAAATTAAATAGTTCAACTTAGATTAGTTTAAGTTATCACTTCTGTCGGGCTTCCCGAGACGCACACATTTCTTTAGTTCTAATACCTTGTTTATTAAATACGATATTTGAAAAGTTACATTAGGCTTCAATTAGTTTCTTTTAGGTATATTAAATAAAAGCATGACTAACATTCAAAATTTGTTGAGAGGAAACATTTTATCAAAACTATACGTTGTATGAACACAATCAAGATCGGAGTGAATTTTTCAATCAGATCGAATCAAATTAATTTGGCAAAATTACATTGCAATTTGTATTTGAAACTTACACCACACCGCGTTAGTACTACAGTCAGACTTGCCAGTAAATAATTTTACTAAGTTTATAGGAGATTTTTTTATCTAAGTCAAGTACCTTTTTAAGATTCCTTAGCTACATATAGGTATTGGTAAAAACGGAAAACTTGTACAATTGTGATCTCGCATCATTAATGGGTTTTTTATATTTATGTCACACTTACAATTGGATTTCTTAAAAAGGCGTATCCATAACCACATGGATAAAATTTGGCAGAAATTGTAGATACTATTAAAGAAAAGATATTCTTTGTACCGTCTACCGTCGTACATGTAAGTATACCTACCTCAGGGATCTTTTCAGGGTAGATACATATATAGCCCTGAATTTAAAGGACAAGTTCTATGCAACAAAGTGACGGTAATATCAGTAGACATAAGTAAGAAACATAGGTATATATTGATTAATAGATGCCTGGTCTCTGCTAGAGCTCGAACCTACCTGAATGAGAGGAAGAAGTTGCCGTCCTCTCATTCAATTGAGCAACTTATATTTATAACACTTAATACACTGACGTGATAGAGCCATGTCAGAATCATTATATTATTTTTTGTTATTGTCTGAGTTCAGCAAATGGGCAGACGACCCATCCGATGGAAAGCGGTTACTTATGTACATCTGCAACAACAAAGGTGCTACAAATCCACTGCTGCTGTCTTAATGGAAACTGGAACCTGGCCACTTATGCCGGAAAACCACTCAAGGTTGTTATCCAGGCGAACAAATACCCAACCAGCAAGTACATTGCAAATAATTGCAGCTTTTGATACCAATCTCACATAGAGTATACGCGTAAAACGCCTTGAGCTAATCGTGTTTCGTGTGATGAGTGAAAGTTCCGATGGACCACTTCTTTTCCCCCCTATTTCATCCGATATAGGCGTTATACCAATCAGATATACTATCTCGTCTATCCTAATCTTCATGTCTGATCCCCCTATCCCATTATTTCTATCCATTCATATCCATCCCATTCTAAAGGCTGGAAACGCGCCAACTACAGCCCTGGTTTTGCAAGCATCCATAGGCGACGGTAATTACTTTTATATAACTGGAACCTCTGCTTGTTTGCCAGCTCCGCATTAAAAAATAAGAAGCAAAAATCACATCCCTAAATCTAATTTTAAACAAAGAATAAACTCAGCCGTTGGACCGCAATTTAAATAAAAGACGTTTGCACTGGCAACACCGCTCCCGTTCCAAATTCAAAATTCGCAAAATTAATGGCGGATTTGACAGGAGCTTTATTGTGCTCTTGCTAATTTAAATCTTATCAAAAAGCGATGACAGCGACTTAATGGGATCGCACCGGTTGTTTAAAAGAAATATAATGACCTTTTCATTTGTGTTTTTCTTGTTTAATTTGCTTTATTTTCTCTCGTAAAATATTATTGCGCGGGTCAATGGAAGTTAATTTGGTTTTAATTAAAAATTTAAATGGTGTTGTGACAATAAATCAAAAAGAGGTTTACTGGCTAATGCCAAGGAAGAAGGGTATTAGGAATGACAATCCAATGCTTTATATAAAGTCCACGCCACAAAAGATGTCCCACGGAAAATAAAGAAACTAACAGTAGTAGCTCCGCTATTTGATAGGATTTTGTTCGTAAAGTATTCAGGAAATAAATTTACGTCTTTAATTATGAAATATTTTATATTTATTGTTCGTTAATTACCTGTGTCGATGCACGGGTTAGCAAGTAATTACTTATTCTGGTGGGTAAAGAAAGGCGATTGCAGCGCCGCGTCTGTGGGTCATTTTTTGTGGAGCGGACTGTACCTATTGTAATATGGGTGACTTGTTGACTTATTGATTGACTTACAAATAAACATTTTATACAATCAATACAATTAAAAAATAAAATAAGATTTCTTAATTACTAAAATAATAATAACCCGCAGCGAGGTGGGTGCCTTAGGTGAGTAGCGACACCTCGTACCTGACTCCGGGGCCAAGGCAAGGCTCCCGCTCCGTGCTTGCCTTAACCAGCCGGCACGGAGTGGAGATCACTAGAACTAAGACTCAAGCTCCAGGGGTGGAATGATAAATGGCATCACGTCAGAAGTAGCTTCGGTGAACCTGCAGCCCACCTCTCTACACCCCTTAGCCATCACACCCATGTTGCCCCTGTTCTCTATGGCACTTTTTGAGGCCCATGCAGGGAGTGGCGAGTTATCGCCTGCCCATTTTTCCATGTTCCCTGAACATTGCGACGGGCAGACGCCATAGTTCCCATATTCCCTGACTCTTAGACCACTAGCAGTTCACCCTAATATCCCGGTACTTTTGTTCTCATTTCCCACAATAGTCCTACACTGGCCGGGCTTGTTCTTGGATGCATTAGTATATAGTGTAGACAGGGATAATCGCCGGCCAGTGTAACGCGACATTTACATTAAGGTTGTCAAGGGGCCTTACATATTGGCCTTCCCATGGACTCCAGAAAGTCCGGGCCATTTTTATGGCCCGTGGTCTCTAGAAACATATAATAATAAATATTTATAAGTATACGTCTAAATAATAAAATATCTACTATTATACAATGTCATATGTCACTTCATAATGTTTTATCGTCCATAAACATGTTTATACTATAATAACATTTGGTGGTCAGTAGCGAAAATATATATTTTTTATAGTGTGAATAGCAGCTCTCTAAGAGACTTCGGAAGCTTGTTGTATACGATGGGCCCCATGTAATAGATACTATTGTGCATTTATGCAGTCATTGAAGTTCATGCTGTCTGGTTATGATACGATCCGAGTCAATTGAGTTTGGGACGCGAGTTCGTTAACCACTAAGCAACCATTACTTATCAATTAATATGACTACAATATTTTATCGATACCTGTATTTAACAGAGATTTATATTATGATTGAAAACCAACATGAATATGATAATTTGCATAATAGTCTTCGGTTATTATAGTCACCGGAAATGCCGCACCTATCCTATACAAAATAACATCCCATACATATTTTTAGAGTTCCGTAGGTGCACTTTTTTATTGCAGGAATTCAGCAGACAGGCAGACAGCCTACTAGTTCGAAAGCGGTCAACATCGCCCATTTGCAACTTCAAAGGTGCTACAAACGCGCTGCTGCTCTTAAGGCAGACTGGTACCTGATCACTAATGCCGGAACACAACTCAAGGTTGTTATGGCGACATGCTTTAGACCAGGGGTGGTAGCTATGCGGTCGATAGCTCACACGATTGCACTTAAGATAGCAATAAGAATAAATATAAATAAATCAAGCTGAAAATTTTTTCACTTCACATGTCTGTGTGACTAGCTTGATAGGTTCATAACCGCACTATGTTACTCCTTGCACGTTGAATGCGCATTCCAAATAATATTTCATCACTAGAATCCCTTTAAAAAAAATGAACTCATTTAAAAAAAGAATAACCATAAACAAGTTGAAAACAAAAAAGGCTGTACTAAAAAAAGATGGAAACTTTTTTCGAGCACACCAAAGGGATGTCTCAAGTATAATTTGTACCGTTGACCACCAATTATGACCTCAAAGTATAAGTTAGAGAAATAATATGGGTGAATACTTTAATTATAGCCCCATCAATGTTTTAACTTAAATGTAGCGTTGTGCGAGAGCGAAATACATTGTGACTCATATGCAATAGAATAGGCTTTACAGCTTTGTAATATTCAATTTTATGTCATTAGTTCTTCACTGCACTACAAGGAACCTATATGCTAAATTTGACAACTTATATATCAACAGACATTAAATAAAAAAGCAACCACACAAAAGTGGCTTATGCAACTTGATTACCAAAAAACCCAAAACTTATTGTATAATATTATATAAATTAACCTTATTATATATATCAGAATAGATAGACAGATAACAAATTATTGTACACCAGTGCTTTTCAATCTTTTTGGATATGCGACCCCTTTAAAGGTTGAAAAAATTTGGCGTCCCCCTTAGGCCATAGACAGATTAAAAGTTTGTAATTTAAATGACTACGCTTATGTATTTCCCTGTTTTGTTACCTATATTCATGATTACGGCCTATTCTCTGCAAAAAGCTGCTGGACTTAGAAAGTACCTAAGTATGAGGTTTAAACTTATATTGACTTTTCCCTTTTACCAGCGACCCCCTGAGGAAGGCCCTGCGACCCCTAGGGGGGTAGCGACACCATTACAGAAAACACAGAAGAACTTATAACCTAAAAATATTCCAAATGTGCACAATGGGCGGTCTTATCGCTAAGAAGCGATCTCTTCCAGACAACCCGAATATTATGTTATTGAATTATTGACACACACAAAACACACACACGCACACACAAACAAGTTAATATCTATTTTTAAAGTAATTTAATTTTATAGATAAAAATTGTAAAGACAGACGGACTTGTCTTGACGGACAGACTAATTTAAATAACCAACACATTTTTGTTATATTTATTATTAGTCTAAATAAATAACAGTGAAGAAATTATACTGCAAGTTGTGTTCACCTATAATAATAGTTTTTACATTGCATTGTGAACCTTATTCATAAGTCTAGTAACTGATTAAATGGAAAAAACTGTTGGTGATCCTTATTTAAAAAAAGCCAGTCACTACTAGATGTTCAGCGATACAGGCTAGTTCTAGTGCGACACTTATGGAAGCATTATTTCTGTGCAATTTCTCGACAGTAAATTGGTTTTTGATATTAGCCCAGAAAAGTCCTACAGCTGGGTGTGGTGGGTAAGTATATAGTGATTTCCCTATTTGTGTAGTGGCATATAGAATTGTCTGTTAAAAACGTAGAGACGGACATGACGATGTTAGAAGTGTTCTATATGTGCCGTAATCACTACTAAACCATAGATAATTTTATAACCCACTTCCAAAAGGCAGAAGTTTGTAAATCAGCTGTATGTTTGTTACGCGATTTCTCCGTCCATTGATGAAGCATTTTCAAAATTTTGAAGTGAAACTGCTTAAGAGTCGTTGTGATTTGAAACTCGATCAAACGAAGCGACACTTAAAAGAGATAAACACATAAATCTATAGGAATAAGCTTGCGAGAGATTGATGTATGTAATATCAGCCCATAAATGTCCCACTGTTGGGCTCGCTTGTCCAAGGCGGCTTGGCAGGTTTGACACATCGGTTATCTCGATGTGCAGGTTGCATCACGATGTTTTCCTTCACCGTTGTTAGCACGTGGTAATTGTTACAATACATTATATTTGATAATTTAAACACTGTGCTGATACAGATAGAGTTGAATGTTTGTTTGTTCCGTGTTTTAAAGATTAGATATGACATGTGACGTCACGGAATTTAGAATTCCTCCCACCCTCGTCACGCTTTCTTTCACTTCTACTGCTTGTGAAATGTACACACACAATTTTGTTCTTTATTCGAAATATTCCTGAGGTGTAACAAATTAAGATCGGGTGAGCGGAACGCAGAGAAGAACGCAGAAGAGAGTCTCGTTGGAGAGCGCTCAGCGCCTACACTCTTCGAGATGCAAAATGTGTACAGGTAGATAAGTACAATTTCTAAAGGCGCTTAAAATATTATTTCTAAAGCTATTCCTTTGAATACATTTTAGTTTATTAACTAAAATGTGGAGAATACATTTTTTTGACTAAACCAAAACCGATTTCAAAAAAAAATGTTTTCTACTATATCTTGCTGTCGGTGTCAAGTAAAACAAAAAACAACAACAAAAGTGCAAAATGCACCGACTTCAAGATGTAAAAAAATATATTATTTATCTTTTGTTTTTTTAGTTTGAAATCGGTTTAGTTTTTTGTTAAAAATTTTTTTGGAAATAAAAGTACTTAAATGTAGGATTTAACCCGCCCATTGCGATGGTGAAACACTTTTCACCACTCAACAATATAAAAATTTCAATCCGCTTATCTCCGATATGATAAAATTAAATAAATATTTATATTACATTTACGTATTTTATTGAAACTACAATAAAGTTTTGTACATTATTTTAAATTTCTTATATTTTTCTCAAAATGGTTTGATTTATGAAAAAAACACAAATTTTAAAATAAAAATGGATATTCCGCCGGCATTGGAGATGAGGCTAGGCAGAATTTTAAAAGTTACCTATTTAATCTTAAAATCAGTGTACAGATTAACCCCCTTATTCATAATACTTAGTTATACGATATTTATCGGCTCGCCAAAATGAATTTAAAAATCTTTAAAGTTTTTAACGACTCTATAAACTTGTATAACGTTATGAATAAGGGAGGTAAAAATCTCAACTGCCGCATCTATTAAAGTAATAAATGTATGAGTACATATTTTCCCGCCTGTTACCCATAAGGGTAGGCAGAGACGATGGATCATAATTTGTAATAATAATAATAATTTCCCATGTTGCCCCCGTCTTTTATGGCATTTCTAGGGGCCCGTGAAGCGAGTGGCGAGTCACCGTCTGCCCATTTTTCCATGTTCCCTGAACATTGCGATGGGCAGACGCCATAATCCCCATATTCCCAAACCCCTAGTACCACTAACAGTTCACCTCAATAGCCCGGTACTTTCTCTTCTCATTTCCCACAATAGTCCTACACTGGTCGGGGCTTGTCCTTGGTTGCATTATTATATGGTGTAGACAGGGATAATCGCTGGTCAGTGTCACGCCACATTTAGATTAAATTTGTCAAGGGGCCTCTGCTTGTTGGCCTCCCCGTGGTCCCACGCAAGCCCTCCAAAAGTCCGTGCCATTTTTATGGCCCGTGATCTTGAAAGACATACAGTATAATAATTGAAATAAGACATGCATTGTTTTTCCATTTATTTTTATGCCTTCTCTTCTGTCTATTTTCATGGAAGAGTTCTATTTCATCTAGTTACTTATATACGTTTGTATGGGGATTGGGGATATGGTTTTTTTAATTCTATTCGTTCTTTCTTCTGTGCTTAAACTTTTTGTTATGCGAGTTAATTGCTGCTTTCCCCCTTATTATATTCACGGTATAATATTTTAGCGGTAACATAAATTGTCGTTTATTTTAAAATTATTATTATGTTTTATATTATAATAAAGTTCACAATTCAACAATTACTTCTATGTCTTATTAACCATTCATATTCCATAATTATACAAATAACGTAAGTTTTCTGGCAAGGATAAGCTAAAATGATAGATGGTAGTATATAAATTATACGATATTACTGTTGTAATGGGTTATGGTAACCACTTACTAGCAGGTGAATTGTCTGCCCATTTGCCTACAAGCAAACATAAAAAATATGCACTTGGATCCATAATATGCGTCACATTGTAGATTTCTTAAGCCGTCGCGACGCAATATTTGCTAATATATTAATAGGAAAATAACAATATTTTTTTGTTACAATTTAAAGGCTTAATGGCTTTTTAAAAATTTGAAATGCAAGATATATTGTGTAAGAACATAAGCTAGTTTTTTTCTTAAAAAAACCTAAGAAGCATAAAATTGCTGATGAAGTTTTGTATAAACGACAATTCCTTAAGTTAAGGATCAGAAATGTTATATTATGCCTTTGTTAATCTTGATATTAATCTGAAAGGCACAATGGTATTTAGTGTCATTGAATGATTGAAGTTTATGTTTACAAAGATCATTTTGATTGATTCATCGAAATTAAAAGAAGAATGACCGGTCTACTATAGGCTTAAGGAGTAAAGAAATATCAACATGTTGACGAGTTTAATTGCTTTCACTTCATTCAGAAAACACGAAAGTAAATGTGGATGGACTTAAAGTGAAATAGTTGATGAAAGAATATTTAAGCAACCCATACTTTCTTAATAATATATTAGAAAATTCATATTTAAGTTTTTGGTAAGATATATAGAAATACATATATGTTTTCACAATCACAATTGCGTTTCACTTCATTCAGAAAATATGCATAACTCGCGAGTAATAACGACCATATTTCTAAAAGCTGAACATTCACTCCATACCTCACGATGGCACTGCATGTAGAGATTCATGTCCCTCGTTTCACTCTAATATAATTATACTAAGGCAAACATATCACAGAATTCACACAATGTCTCTCATATCACAACAATAAGAACGGTCCTGGAACTTTGTATCTGGCCGGCACTGAGCTTACATCGCTATCGATTCGGAAAACGCCTCGGGCGGCACACAACAGAATCACGCGTATGAAATGTAATAATAATCGACCATCCTACGGGCTTATCTGTAAACGACTGCAGGCGAAAAGGTTTTCGCTGGGGGCTAAACGCGGTGCGTAGCTCCAGGCTCCGCCCAGGGCGATGCTATTGGCCCGAAAGTGGTAGCGAGGCCTCCACCGCGCCACCCCATTGGCCCGGTAGCGTCGGTGGGGGCATCTTGTCGCATCCGTAGACAATATTTTGACGTTTTTTTTACCGGAGCGGTGGCATTTCTCGACACGCCGATTAATAATTTTATTGTAATAAAATTTCGTACGCTATTGTAGGGTTAAGTGAGCGGTTATGCGACGATCGGTGTTCTACGGGTCCATGTTTGAATAGCGCATCCTTTTGTCAATAATGCGCTGGCGCAGTGTTTTGTTACTGTTTTTTTTTGTAAACATAAAAAGGCTACAAATGTTTTGTATTTTTTAAATTTAAAAGTAGAATTATCTGTGTTTGAATTTGGAATGCTTTTTCATAGTTTTGTATGAGCTGACAACCTGTTTACATTAACTAAGTAAATGTTTTTGATTAAACGATTCTTGAAAGACAAAATACGCACCGGTTCTTTAAAAAAAACAGTCATAGTAGGATCCCGCTATACAACGACCTTCACCGAGATGCTTATTTGATGAAACCTATTTTATATTTAATTTAATGTGTCAATAAATATATTGCATATAGGTTGCCTAAAAAATTTCAGCCCAGTATATGATTAATTAATAATAAAAAAATATCATTTCACCGGTTTGTTTATTAAACAAATTCTATACCAATCGAAAGTATGTAGTCCATAGAATATGCAAATGTTAGGTTGCCTATTCTTTTCCGTTCACAACTCTTGGGTGGTATTAATTAGTCATATACTGGACGGAATTTTTTTAGGCAACCCATATGTAATATATTTATTGACACCTTTAATTATATATAAAATAGGTTTCATCAAATTAGCACTCGGTGAAGGTCGTTGTATAGCGGGATCTTAGCCTATCACTAAAAATATTTATTTGCAAAGTAGAAAAAGTTTATTAAAAAGTGTATATTTTAGAACGAACAAACTAGAGCTTTTGCGTAGTTTTGCTCGCTTTTATTTAACATTCATATGCTGCTAAAAACATGCCCGCCATATCTACGATAAATGTATCCTGCGTTCATCTCCGTTATTGGATGTACATAACATATGTGGTAATTTCAAGGTAAGGTATTCGTTCCCAACACATTGAACATGTAACAAACAAACATATCCATACAAATCATTAAAGAAGAATAACCCCGATGAAAATTGCAATAACTTATAATTTCCTGTAACCACTTACCAGGAGCTGGATCATCTGCCTGTTTTTTTGTTGCATAAGTTCAGCAGACAGGCAGGCGAAAAGCGGTCACCATCGCCTATGGACATTAACAGGCCTTTTTTTTGACACTTCTTTTCTGGGGGTACGCAAATTCTCGAAAGTTATACATACGTCAAATTCTTTAATTTTTCAGTTTTTATGGTAATTTTTTGATATTTTCGAAATTTCCTTTAAGGGCACTCTGTGCCCCAAGTACCCCTAATAAAAGCTGTAGGACATTTATATGGCGGCATATTCTACACCAAGGGTGGTAGGTATCCAGACGGGCGCATACCCCACCACTTAGCTGCGGGTTGTTTTGTTGTCTCTTACGACAGACCTCCCGGCCGCAGGAATTTGTATCCTTTCTCCGTTCTTGCACGGTTAAACTATAGATAAAATTTGTTTGTTAGCTTTGCCAAAAGTTCATTCATCAGTCGTTTTTCGATGTTTTTTCATATTACTCAAAACATGGTTTTTAGACCAAATCTGTGAGAAATTCAAAAGAACTTATTAGTAGAAATCTTAAACCTTTCAATCATCAACTTAATACTAAACAACTAACGATTGGCAGAATGAAGGGGATATGTTTTAATTTCAAACATGAACAAAATGGGCAACAAAGTTTTAATTGGTTAGAATAGAATAGAATATCATTTATTGCATAAACTGTCACATACATATAAGTAGTAATTTAAAGATGTCGTGTACTTTACAGGAACGACAGTTTGTCCTTTCGAACGTGCAATATAGGTTTATAATTAGTATTATTAATATTACTAGCGACCCGCCGGCTTCGCACGGTGCAATGCTGATACAATTAAATACACTACAGAAAACTATGAACGTTGTATATAAAAACATAGCGGCCCGCTCCGACTTTGCACGGGCATCACTACATAGAAACCTCTAAAATTAGCAATGTTGCCTTAGTAATATGCATGTATTATACATATAAACCTTCCTCTTGAATCACTCTATCTATTGGAAAAAACCACATCAAAATTCGTTTAGTTTTCAAGATTAGCGCACATAGGATATAGGCAGAAAGGCGACTTTTTTATATATTATTATCGTATGCATTATTTTTTTCTGTTATTTGTCACAAAAAAATAGGTACATAGTTAGCCGTTTGGGGTATCGTTATTAATCGATCTTGAGAAACCAAGATAATGTTCTGTAAGGACTTTTTTAGTGAAGTCAGTCGACTTACGCCCCTAGGTCTGTGTATCCGGGTGCGTCGCACTCCTTGCATCCCCGGGTAAAGGCGGCCCTGAACATAGATGTTCTTTTTACACTATTTTCTTACACGTCATTTTTGTCTTAAATTCGTCTATATTTACACATGTAGTTTTAATTATTTAAACATTTACAGTCCGTTTAAGTGTTTTACGCCGCTTAGTTCATAAATTGTAAAAGAACAAACAATATATAAACAAAATTATTATTTTTAAATCGGAATTGTTAACGGCGATATTTACGTTTGAGATCAGACAATGTTTTGACAGCTGTCATTGGACTTTTTCAATGTTCCGCGCTTCAGGCTATGGCGTTACAATTTGTTTTCAAGGATCTTTGAGGCGGGCATATGGTGAAAATTTAAACACAGCAACCAAGTGCGTGTTCGTCACGCACGTTGAAGCGTTTCGTAGAAGTATTAAATATTCAGTTATCTAATCGAAAATAATGGATCTTAAAAACAGCTTAATGAGCCTGGTAAAGCCATACTAGAAACATTATCTTGATGCCCAACTCTTAGGACTGGCTCGATGGTGTGATACCACGCTGTCACAGAATATCGGCGTGAATCTGTTAACCTTGAGTTGATCGTGTTTTGTACGATGAGTGAGAGTTCCAAAGACTACTTCCCCGTCTTCCTTCTTTTTATTTGTTATTGCACGAGTTTAGCAGACAGACAGACGGCCCACCTGGTCGAAAGCGGCACCATCCATCAGCTATGGACATTTGTAACACCCAGTGGCATAGCTTATCCTAGACAGGCGTGGATCAAAATGTGTTGGTGGGCCACGGAGGGACAAAGTTTTTGATAAAAGAAACATAAAATGCTTGAATTAAATTCAAATAATTATATATTGATTAAAAGTTATTACTTTTACTCAATACTCCTAAGAGCTAAGTTGGATAAAAAAAATCAAAGATAAATTTTTCACACCTTTTTTCGGGATATTTATTTATTAAATCATAAAGGAACTGTTCACCGGCTTTATACAATAAAATTGCGTGTTTGTCACGCACTTGGCCTCTATTTCTTACAAACAAAAGGCCTTTAAAGACATACGATCTTTTCTGAACAAACTCTCACATGTGTTTAATACTTACCCCGGGGTGCTAGACATTTGGCCGGCGTAAGTGAAACTTTGCGAATTACGAAATATTTAAATTTCCACCCTTTTGTGTTTCGATGCGTAATGATATATGTTGCGTTGTTAATTTGACTTTTATACCTTTTATAATTTGATTATTATAGCCTTTTGTTCAAAGCTGTTTTAAACATTAACTTTTGTGGTGTTATTTCGCGGTTTTATTGTGATATGTGTTTTAATATCTGTATAATTTTTCATATCGATTCAAAGTGTTGCCTTTCATGTTTCTGTTAAGCTTTGCTGTTAATAGCAATTTTACTTTCTTGCGTTTGTTCCCATTTTGTGCTTTCAAATAAAACCTATAGATAATACATACATACATAACTTCACGTCAGGTCCCTTGCGGGGTAGGCACGAACAACAGAGCACCATACAGGCTTATTCTTACACACCTCACTTGCTTCTTTGACATTCATAGCTCTTGTCATGCACGCTCGTCTGTTCTTAAGGCTCCTAACATCACCTTCTGCTAGTACATGATCAATTTGATCATGGCAGGTGTGTCGTGGCCTTCCGCGACTTCTGTATCCATCCACTTTTGCATTGTATATCTGTTTAGTCATTCTTTCATCATACATTCTTTCCACATGCCCGAACCACCGGAGCATTCCTTTCCTTACCTTCACCCCGACACTCTCTTTTAGACCAACTTCTTTAATACACATTAAGCTTATTCCACAGACCATAAAGTGATTTAGTAATTTTAAAAACATTAAAAATTAGCCTAAGGAAATCGCATATCTCCAGCTGTTATTCGAATAAATTTTAATGAACTAGAAAAAAAACATTAATTATTTTTAAACTTTATTTAAAAAAGCTTGTCTAGGTTTGTCTATGCTATTAAGTATGCAGACATATGTTGCAATCCATTCTTACAATAGACATTTACTTATAAGAATGGCTTAAAGTAACATCTTATATCTGTGTCGAATATCCAAAACAAACTTTGCTTAAAGGTCTAGAAACCAAGCCATAAATTTAAAAAAACTTAAATCTTCAGGGCCGTCTGAAGTATACTAGGTGTGAACCTTACCAACAATTAAAAATAGCATTTAATTTTTGTGTTTCATTTCTAAGCATTAAGCAAAATCCTTACTCATTCGTCATATTTGCCCGTCCCTCTGTTCTTGTATTCCACAGTATTTATTTCAGAAACTACTGCGTTTACCTATACTATGGATGAACAGTAAGTTGTTGTCTATATATAACTCGTGCGCAGAAGATTTGCTAATGACAACTCCTCCCGTTTCCCACAACCGCGATCCAAGATCGTATAGTTTTCAATACTACTTAGAGAAGCCCCGGTCCCAGTCGTAGAAAGCGGGAAGGGCGACCATCGGCAAACCTTCTGCGCAAGATTTATATGAAATATGAAATATTTATTCTTGCTTAAATGTAGTTGTATACAGATGTTATTCTCAGGGATGCATGGTTCAATACATTTTACCAGTTTCACTGGTGTGCAACTATCTTGATCGTCATTATTTAATAGGTTTGTTATTTATTTTATTAAAAACCTTTTATCCAATTAAGTCGTATTTATTACATTTATTAATTAATTAATAATATTTATTACCTATATTAATTGCATAGATGTCTGTTTTTTAAATTTATTATCTCTTTGTCAATTATTTAATGTCATTAATTAAAATATTATTATTAATATTATAATGCTAAACATTGGTGTAATAAATTTGAGTAGTTTTCTTTTTTTTATGTATACTTACATATAGATATACATAGTCGTGTGTGGTGTCGTTAGTTAGGTTTTGAAAAGTCGTTATGCTTTTCGATTACTTTTTTATTAAATCAATCGACTTGCGCTCCCTGGTATGATGCGCTCGGATGCCACGCACCCCTTGCAACTCCGAGTAAAGACGGCCTGGTTATCATGACAGTGTTAATTTTTTATTTTTTTATTGCAGAAGTTCAGCAGACAGGCAGATGGGCCACTTGTTGGAAAGCGGTTACCGTCGCCTATGGACATTTGCAACACCAATGGTGCTACAAATGCGCTGCTGCTCTCTTAAGGGAGACTGGAACCTGGTCACTAATGCGAAACACAACTCAAGGTTGTTATGGGGACGTACTTTAGACCAGGGGTGGTAGCCATCCAGGCGGGCAAATGCCCTATCACCTGGCAGTGGGTTGTTTTGTCGCCTCATGCGACAGGCCGCCCGGCCGCAGGAAATTGTATTCTTTCTCCGTTCCTGCACGGATAACAACAATGTAAATCTACTTTAGTTAGCTTAGTTAAAGAAAATGGTCTGCCAGAAATTCTTAACTCCGAGGTACCTATATTTATTTACACATTAAAATGCAATAGTAACTACATAGGCAAAAAGCTCGTGACAAAATGACTGACACATAGAGATTACATCCTGATTAATTACAAACCAGGCCGCAAGCGACAACTGGTGATCTATAAAGTTTATCTTCTGAACATATAATCATAGAATAATATGCTTAACCTTTAATCTTAATTAAGACATTTTTAATATAAGACAATAAATTAATCTCATTTGACATAACATTCAAAATAATATTTAAATTTATAAACATCTATTTTTGGTGGTATGATTCCAACGCTTTTGGCGCTGATGTATTCTAACTTTAAATTAAATTCTGTCAAACTATTTTTTTAAAGTTAAGACATCGATTGCATTCTGTATTTAGTCATAGTAAAATTTATCTATAATATCAAACTATTAATTAATTTATAACCGGACTTGAGGCTCCCAATTTTTGGAGGAATTATTTTTTTAATCAGATTACCTTCCTCGCGATGTGTCATTGCATGAGCTCAGCAGACAGGCAGATGGCCCGCCTGATAAAAAAGCGGTTACCATCGTCTATGGAAATTTGTATCACTGAAAGGTGCTACCAATATGGTGCCGCTCTCTAAAGACATACTGGAACCAGGCCACTAATGCCGGAACACAACTCAAGGATGTTATGTCGGGACCAGGCTAGATCTAGACCAGGGGGGGGGCAGCCATCTAGACGGACCTGTTTACTATACTTAGAATATCGGGATCTGTATTTCTAATTTAATTCCCACTTCCTTTCCTCATTAGAAGCTCATCAGTCTTCATAGCATCTTTTACGACGTATCACACCAACGCGTGATGTAACAAGATGGTTACGCCTTGAGTGGGTTCAATGCGTAACCATCTTTTCACATCACTAAGAAATCAGTCATTCCATTAGTCCTACTACCTGTGTGCAATAATTAGTCATGAATATTACGCCTGCTATAGTTAATACGTATTTAGAAATATTTATCTGTGCTACAGTTCAGTTCAAATAGAAGACTAAAGCTGCATATAGCCGAAGGTTATTTGGCTAGCGCCATCTATAATTGTTTTAAATTTAAACAGATCAGTATAGACCTTTTTCCCATTTCGTGAGGTTACATCAAAGCAAGCTCCACATAGATATCGACGTCACAGCGCCGGAGTGGGACCAAACCAAACCAGCCATTTTACTAAAAGCGAAATCATTGTTTTCGTCTTATCCGTCTATCATTTCATCCGTCTATGATGTCACAATAATTTTTCTTAAAAGCTGCTGGATGTATGACCTTCAAAATATCTTCTCCAGTATAACTTAGTTTTCATAAAAACATTTGATTTCAAATATAGATTTTTTCATTTAAAAAAACCAACAAAAAGTATAAACATTATAAAATAACAACTGCCGCCATTCTGAACTTTATATGTGTAGGTATAATTAAAACTAGTCATTGTTATATAAAAAACATGTATGAAGTTGTTTTAATGTGCATAATCGTGTGAAGTTGGTATAATAAATAGTGTGTAGGTATGAGGCCACGTATCCCTCATACCCTACGGAAAAGACGGCCCTGAAAGCCTTTCTAAATTCAAAAATGAAGGGAACAGGTACATCTTAAAATAAAAAAATGTAGATTGTAAAAAATGTATATTGAAAAAAATACTATTAAATAAGCATGACACATCAGCCACCTTGGCCAATTCACCACAGTGACCCGTCTGAGGTCATCAATTTAAAACGACAAAATCTGTCAAATGCATTTGATGAATTGCTTAATTTTTACACAAAACGCGGTTTTGTTTTTGAAACTATGAAAATTAAATTAGACACGCATGTTCTGTTATGGACGTTAGGTAATTTTTGAATTAAGAATTTAGAACATTTGTTCTAACGGTTTTCTTTTTTGTTGCACTTTTTAAAATTGGAATTGTAAGTGATTATAATCAAATTTGGCTTAAATAGTATTCGCTACAGCCCACAACGGGAGGCAAACGAATCTTAGTCAATACAGCCAATTCTGATATATGTATAAAGTTTTCATATTGCTCAGCTGAATTGTAGGTCTTCAACTGACGCCATTCAACAGGGTTCTTGTGAAAATTCGAAAGGCGAAATTTTGACAATACAGTTCACATTACTCACAAAAACACATAATCACTATTCAAAAACTATAAATATCCTACAACTATTTCAACTAGTTCATTTTGGAGTAATTTTATATATTTTTATTTTAAAAAACCCTACAGTACATTTACATATGTTTCCAGTTCCGGTGAAAAGATACCCAAAATTGGCTAAGTCGAAATTGTACACGTACATTTCTATCTTTCAATTTATAGAAAAATGAGAAATAAAATAATAAAAAAATAAAACAGCTTTGATTGTTAAAAAAGGTTTTATAAGTGACTTTCTTAAATTCTTTTTCTTTTATTTTATTTTGTTGTAAAAAGTTGAAATTTGTTATTTTTATTTATTATACAGAACAATATTTCATACTTTAAACATTTTTTTTTCTTGAAAATACTCCATTATCCAAAAACAAAAAAGCAGTTAAAAAAGTCCCAGATATGGTAAGTTAACAATTATATTACAAATATTTATATCTGTTATAACGCAACATATTACATACGTTTTACGGATATATTAGCTATACTGTCCTGTTTGGAATATACCTTAAAAAATAAATAGGTGGTCAGACATCCTTGGACCAATTTTTAAGTATAGTCAAGGTGTGGAAGTACGTCAGCGGGGGAATACCATACACCTCTCTTTATTTACATGTATTAATAAAAATGGCCAAAACAAATTACAACCAGCAAGAGTTAACTTGGGACTTCGCACGGATGACGTAAGCGCGAGGTACTGACGCGTCGATGGCGAGAACGGTAAGAAGGCGGGTGTCGGGAGGGCGAGAGCGGTAAGAGGGCGGAGGTAGGGAGTGGGGTGCGTATTCCGCTCCTCAAGTTAACTCTTGCGGATAGTAAGTTAAGAATTAAATTCTGATTTCAAATTGTAGTTGACGTCAAATTCCGTTCAATACTTTAAAAAACAACATATGCACGAACTTACTCCACTGACGGACCTCACCTTCACGCCCGCGGTTTCACCCACGTGGTGATGGAAAATCGTTATATTTTGGATAATTCACGCTACATATATCTTTATAAATTATAGGCTATGTACTATTCGGATGTGTAAGCTATATTACTATAAAGTTTCACCAAAATCCACTAGTTTTCGCTTGTAAGAGTAACAAACATACATCTATATATCTATAAATCCATCCTTACAAACTTTCGCGTTTATAATATTTATAGAAATTAAATCTGCATAGTGAAACCGTAAAACACGTACCACAAAAAATTTCATCATGGATTTCTTAGATTATTACAATAATAGCAAGCATGGATACCGGCACCAGGAATGCCAACCTAATAAAATGAAGAAAAAAGAACATAGAGGACATGTAACTATGAAGCCTGTAAATTATCATCCAAATATTTCGGAGAATATATAATTTTGTGAGTATTCGTGGCATTTCACCCGCTGTTTATGGGACAATTACTTTGGTATTCGGAGACGGGACGGCGAGGGCGGCACGCGAGATTTCAAGCGAGTTACGGTCCGAATGCAAGCGGGTATTACTGCGGGCAAACACCGAGACATTACAGCAATGTCTTATAAACCGCGAGCGTTATTGTAAAATTGCTAATAAAAATGTATAGTCTGAAATGGCTGTTAAATATATTTAAAAAAGTATAAATAATAAGATTATATATATTAAGGTATATATAATAAGATTACATTTATAGATATAACTAGCGACCCGCCCCGGCTTCGCACGGGTGCAATGCTGATACAAAATTAAATACACTACAGAAAAACTTGTATTATACATATAAACCTTCCTCTTGAATCACTCTATCTATTGGAAAAAACCACATCAAAATTCGTTGGGTAGTTTTAAAGATTTAAGCGCACATAGGGATATAGGGACAGAAAAGGCGACTTTGTTTTATACTATGTAGTGATAGTGAAGTGAAGAACATTGTATTATATATAATCTATATATAATATTAAAAAAAGAAACATTTAAAAGGAAAAGAACACCCTCTTTCTTAACTTATGGATGGGGCGGAGGTGAATAAATAAAGAAGAAAGAAATCTTATAGACATTACTTTTGATCTTGTGCACTGTTTGATACGACTCCGTGAATTGTTCGAAAAGTAACTGTACAAAAAAACTGTTCTGCACCTACTTTAAAAAATGTGCGTTAAATAGTTGTCTATTATATATGAAGCTAAAAAAAATGCCAGACGTGTTGTTGGGGAGTTTCTTTCCGTTTCTTCTTCTAAAACAGCGATACCAAGTGGGAAACGATGTACAAAATGTACATATAATAGGAAGTAGACTTAAACTTTATAATACACGTATTACCTTGAAAACGGTCCGCGTTCGTAATACCGAAGTAAGAAAGAGAGTTGGTCCGAAAGAGAGTGTCGGGGTGAAGGTAAGGAAAGGAATGCTCCGGTGGTTCGGGCATGTGGAAAGAATGTATGATGAAAGAATGACTAAACAGATATACAATGCAAAAGTGGATGGATGCAGAAGTCGCGGAAGGCCACGACACACCTTCCATGATCAAATTGATCGTGTACTAGCAGAAGGTGATGTCAGGAGCCTTAAGAACAGACGAGCGTGCATGACAAGAACTATGAATGTCAAAGAAGCAAGTGAGGTGTGTAAGAATAAGCCTAAATGGCGCTCTGTTGTTCGTGCCTACCCCGCAAGGGACCTGGCGTGAAGTTATGTATGTATGTACCTTGAAAAGTTTATCAATGGGATTTATTTTGAATCAAATCTTTTGAATTTGAACTTACACTTTACTCTGTTAAACTACACGACTGCACGCTTTTGTAATAAGATTTTGTCCATCTAAGGTTGGCCTGGAAAGGCAACTTTTTATCGCTGTCAAAGGAGAGAAGCGGAAAGCAACTACCCAGAAACGTCTAGCTAAAAATCATACTTGGTTATTTGCTTTAAGCTTGTTGTGAGCAATATGGTTGCTAATAAACCTTGTTTGTGAATGGCGCAGTGATTGAGATAGCACAATACATTTATTTACAATGATAAAATTAAATATATGAACAGAAACACCACATCAAATTGCACATTTTTGATAGATTTTTATTTGGCAAACACGCCACGATTTACCAGATGGCGGTTGGACAGGCAAGTCTCTTTTACTTTACCGCTTGCTTTCTGGCCACAGCCATATTCCACTACACTATTATATGCCTACGATTCTATGATATTCTCCTAATATCATACTACTCATCCATCATTTAGGTATTATGTTGATGTTTTTATAGCCTTCAGATATTTTAAAACGAACATTTAATTTGAAATATTTGATTGATTCAAACATTAAAATAAAATTGAAAATAATTTGAGTACAATTTATTATAAACAGTTAAAATTGTTTGAGAGCAATTACTGGAGTTTTATTTTAGGTGGTTTTAACACGAGGTGCCTTTGGTAAAAGAAAATTCTATACAGGAACGGAGAAAGAATACAATTTCCTGCGGCCGAGTGGTCTGTCGTACTTACGACCTTGACAAAACAACCCACAGCCAGGTGGTAGGGCATTTGTCCGTCTGGCTGACTACCACCCCTGGTCTAGAGTAGGCCTCCATTACAACCTTGAGTGGTGTTCCGGCGTTAATGGCCAGGTTGTGCATGTGCTGCCGCTTTCTAACGGATGTCTGGCACCCGTTAGAAAGCGGCAGCACATTGGTAGACCCTTTTGTGTTACAAATGTCCATAGACGATGGTGACTGCTTTCCATCAGGTGGGCCGTCTGCCTGTCTGCTGAACTCAATGCAATAAAATAAAAAAATCATAAAAGGAGTGGCGAGTCACTGTCTGCCAATTTTTCCATGTTCCCCGAATATTGCGACGGGCAGACACCATAGTCCCCATAGTCGCAGATTCCCAGTTCCACTAGCAGTTCACCCCAGTACCACGGTAGGTACCTTTTGTTCTCATTTCCTACGACAGTCCTTCACTGACCAGGGCATGTCCTTGTGTGCATTTTTATATGGTGTAGACTGGGACAAGCGCCGGATAGTCTCACGCCACATTTACATAAAATTTGTCGAAGGGCCCCTCTACATTTTAGCATTCTCATGGCCTCATGCAAGTCCTCCAAAAGACTGGGACATTTTTATAGCCCGTGGTCATCCAGGACATAGGCACAGTATCAAATTAAAGACTATATAAAGCAAATTTGTAATATTTATTTTTTGACATATTGACCAAGCAATAAATAATTTGGTGATATCAGGAGCCTTAAGAACGGACGAGCGTGCATGACAAGAGCTATGAATGTCATAGAAACAAGTGAGGTGTGTAAGAATAAGCCAGAATGGCGCTCTGTTGTTCGTGCCTACCCCGCAAGGGACCTGGCGTAAAGTTATGTATGTATGCAATAGATAATTATTATGTTGGAATGACCACATACACTTAAATTGATAACATTTATTGCTTACATAATATTACAAATTACAAGGTTATGGCGGCATACTTTAGATCAGGGGTGGTAGCCATCCAGACGGGTAAAAGCCCTACCACCTGGATGTGGGTTGTTTTGTCGCTTCTTACGACAAGTCGCCCGGCCGCAGGAAATTTTATACTTTCTCCGTTCCTGCACGGATAAATGTGAATGATTATTAATATTGTTCAAAAATAATTGAACGTCGATAAAGTTGTCGTGCTGAACTTAAAGTAAGGAATTTTATGACCTATCTACCTTCATATTTTTTACCCCAGAAGAGCACCTGCAACATCCTTTTTAGTACCTATAACACAACAAAATCGTGCTTTATGTTACTTAAAATATGCTAATCACATAATCTAATTATAGTCCATTATATTTTTCATATTAAGCCTCGAAAACCGAGATCAGTATCACGTCTCAGCTATTACGGGGATCGACACAAGTAATCGTTGGGCGACATTAGTGCAACACAACCTATACTTATGCGCTGAGTCGCTCATTAATGCATAACTTAAAACGGCATAAGGCGATGTGCACAAGAAATGAACTGTTAATCTCGGCTCAAGTATTAAAGTCTTGTTCTACAACGTCATAGACTTGTGAAGGAGAACTATCTAACTGTATAACGTGTTTATTGTTTGTTTTGTATGTTTATATACGTATATATTTTTCTAGCTATCTATCTATCATTTCAGAGCTATTCTCTTGTCGGTGGAGCCTCCACCAATCTTTTCTACTACGAGCCAGTTGTTTTACTTTTATGTTGAGACACGACACCCACTTTGTCTTGTATTTGATCTCTTCCCTCTCTTTGCTTCCACTTTGCCTGCGACTAACGTGCATACGAAGGTGTAGTGTCGGAGCAAATGGCCACAGATCTTCCCCTTCTTCCCTCTAGAGTTTTTAAAATTGTGCGTTTCTTCTTTACCGTATCCATTACTTCTTCGTTGGTCTTCTCTTGTTTCCACCGTATTCTCTTAATGCGTCTCCAATACCACATTGCAAATGCTTCTCTTTTTGTGTCAATGCCTTCACACCCGTATAAAGCTGTGCTCCAGATATCAATTTTAATTAAACTTTTTTAACTGATTGTGCTATTTTAAAACTAAATAAACAGTGTTTACTTATTGTAATAATTATTTCATTTTATTATTACTATCTATATAAACTGCACGCCTACGCTATCTATGCAATTAGACCTTGTCCATCCAAAGGTTGCCTGGAAGAGATTGCTTTAAACAATAAGGCGCCCCACTAATCCACTTTTTAGTACCTAAGCTTACTGTGTAACTTTCTCCTTAATGTTGATGTACATTAAAGAGTTTTGTATTGTATAGCCACTTTACGCGAAATGACAGTGTTGCCACCATATTATATCTGGTCATAAATGTTACGAATGGAGATACGTTGCACTGTGGATTTTAATATATGTATGTATGTGTTATTATAAAGACAATTTTTTTATCTTGTTGTATACCGCTTGCTTATAACTGCATCAATTCTTGGAAAATGAATAAAACATATTTCTGGTCTTAAAAAAACACTTTAACAATACTCGTTAGAAAAATGCCAAAAATGCGTTGTCGTCCGTGATCACGGCCACTGAAAAGCGGCCAAACGTCGGAATAACCAAAATCAAATAAATTAGCGCGCTTAAAACCGTTAAAACACAGTTTTATTATGTATACAAGTCGCGAAAACTTAAGAAAATATTAAATAAAAGATTTTATTTTATTTGAGAGTGTACACTACACTTAGCATTAAGTTTACATGGCTCACAAGAAACGCGTATTTGCTGAGATTTAAATATCCAAATGATTATGTCTCTTCGTTATGACTATGAGGGTCATAGACTAATGCTCATTATAATAGTGGGTGAGGTCATAATAAGTGTAAAATTATAATACTGAGTCAGCATTTTTTTCACACCTATTTCGTAAATGATAAAACAATGAAATGGTAAAGTAGATAAACACATAACTCTATACGGCTAAGCCTGCGAGAGAATAAGATAGAAATTGTACATCGTGCATCACAGATTAGAAAGTCAATAAGACCGATGATTGTACATATCACATCTGTCGAGCCCGCCCTAATAGTTAGAGAGCCAGCTTAAATCTGACAACACATTCTTTACGGTATCTGAAATTTCGTCCAGTGAGACTTCTATACCCAGTAAACAAGCAATGGGTACTAGCTAAGCCCGGCCGCGGTAGGTTTGGGGTCCCTCAGGTGAGTCAGGTATGAAAATTAAGTAAATTTTTAAAGTATTTTACGGCGTCTGCCGTTTTAATATGTCATAATATACCTCTAGAAAAATTGAAAAATAAATATGGCTGCTGATTTTGAAGGTTGCAACATCCTGGCAGCCACTTTTCAAAATTCGGAAAAAAATGAAGTATTTTACGGCGTCAGCCATTTTAATATATTATTTATTGAACTATTTTAAGCTAATATTAAAAATGGCTGACATTTTTTCCGGTTGTAACTATCCGGTTTACAGCGAAACATTACCTGTAGTCCGTGCATATGTATGTCCACAGTTGTAATTTTCACATTCGTAAAATTTATATAACATTAAAATTATTATAGTCAGTGTATTTTTTTTTTATAAATATACAATTAAACGAACACATCTACTACTTTAAATGTGCATAATAAAGAAAAAAAGGTTCATTATAAGGCTGTAACAAATATAAAATTATTATGAAGAGGTAAAAAAAATCAAACATTAATTACATATATTCATTATTCATATCAGAATATATTTATTTTTGGAAATAATCTATAACGATGAAATGATCATGAAATATTTTATAATTAATTTTCATCTTCGGAATCGTCTCCAGAAAGTGACAAGTCATCTTCATCCACCAAGTCAGATTTTGTAAAAATAAAATACAATTTTTTAAATAAGCTTAGGATAATTAAAATGCTGTTACAAAAAATGTTACAATGCTGTCATTACCTTCAGGATTTAGAATCAAGTCGCTGCCAAAGCAAGGAAGTTGGTCTCCTTCGAACCACTTAAATACGTAACGGTTTTCCATCTCCATCCAGCCATATTCAAGGGGATTCAGTGATGTGGGCTCTTTCACATGAGCATTTTTCCAAATGCTGGAATGCGTCCTTAAAACTTGTTGTACAGTTCAGATTTACACGGAGGGATCAAACTTGCATCAAAGCTCCGGACTTTTTTTTAAATAAATTTTACGAATGTGAAAATTACAACTGTGGACATACATATGCACGGACTACAGGTAATGTTTCGCTGTAAACCGGATAGTTACAACCGGAAAAAATGTCAGCCATTTTTAATAATAGCTTAAAATAGTTCAATAAATAATATATTAAAATGGCTGACGCCGTAAAATATTTCATTTTTTTCCGAATTTTGAAAAGTGGCTGCCAGGATGTTGCAACCTTCAAAATCAGCAGCCATATTTATTTTTCAATTTTTCTAGAGGTATATTATGACATATTAAAACGGCAGACGCCGTAAAATACTTTAAAAATTTACTTAATTTTCATACCTGACTCACCCGAGGGACCCCAAACCTACCGCGGCCGGGCTTAGCTAGTACCCATTGCTTGTTTACTGGGTATAGAAGTCTCACTGGACGAAATTTCAGATACCGTAAAGAATGTGTTGTCAGATTTAAGCTGGCTCTCTAACTATAAGGGCTGTAATCATAACAATGATTCCAACACCTCTACAACGGAGTTAAAATAAATTGTCTTTCCCGAAAAGTAAATAGAAAATAAACATAATCAGGCCTTTATTCGTCACATCTATTTAAGGGACACGCTAATTCTCGACAATTGTAAGTCTTTATTTATTTGTTTGTAGCTCCATCCCAATTTTTTTTTCATTTGTCAGTTTTTATGACAAATTTATGATATTGTCGAAATTTCCTTTAAGGGCACCGTGTGCCCCGAGTGCCCCCACAAAAAAGCCCTTGACATAATTAACTTTTACACAGTTCTAAGAAAGCCTATTTGGGGTATATATATATATATATATATATATATATATACATATATATATATATATATATATATATATATATATATATATATATATATATGTCGCAGAACGGCCTAGTTCTCACGACATCTTCTTTAGTTATTGCAGGTTTAGTGGGCGTCATCAGGGTAAAATGCGAGCATAAAACACGATAGCCACGGTTTATACACTTTTCATTTATATTTAAAAGACATTTTAACATAGTTTAGACCGAGCAGCGGGTTCAGGGCACCCGCTCATACTTCTTAACTTAACACTTCCCTTAAAATACTCCATGGTCCAACTCGACCTATTGCCATCATCCAAATGTACCACAAAAACTCCTCAGTCTACCCAAGTAGATATTACTCAAAGCATAGAGGGCGCGTCTGACCCCGCTCCGCCATATGCTCTGCTCTCATTGGTCGTTTATTAAATTACAATATTCATTACTTTTATTAGGTTAGAACGGATCTTTAAGTTATAGAAACATTTAACAAATTTAATTAAATTACATTAAGAATTTTAGAAGTAATTAAAATGTAAACAAATGATATTGTGCGTTATACATCCAGTCAACAGTTCGTCGAATTAAAGCTTCCCTCCGACATATATATACACACATATATATATATATATATATATATATATATATATATATATATATATATATATATATATATATACACATATATATATATATATACATATATATATATACATACATACATACATATATATATATATATACATACATACATACATAACTTAAAGAAAGAAAGAAAGAAAAAATATTTATTGTCACAAATAAATGCACACACATAAAATAAAGGCATTGCTAACAAATTGATAGTTTCAGAAATGTATGTACATTAAATTCATGGCAATGAGGCTGGAAACTCAGCATAATGCTGTGTTAGCAGCTAGCACAGCGGTGATTTTCAGTTCCAGCCTCTTTTTTTTTTTTGTTTTTTTTTTATATGGGGAAATGCGTTGCCGCACCGTCAGCCGCGCGGGGGATCATAGCGCGGCCGGTGTGTGGGGCTCCCCGACGCCGGTTCAATACGACCGGCTGCCGGTATACCCACTAAAACCCCATGGGAGCCTTCTTTCCGCCTAGCGCCGGGGACGCGGTATACAGCGTGAGCCTTAACCCGCGAACCCCGGCAGCGGCTTGCCGCCTCATAATCAGAGGCGGCTTCTCCTGTGTGCGGGCCGGGGGAGATGGTGGTCCCCGGCCCTGAGAGGGACGCGCGGCTACCTCTCGCGCCCTCTCGCGGCATTAATGCGGGCGGAGGTCTATGTTGATCCCCCAGACCTCGACGCCCGCTGCCGCCGGGAGGGGGAGGCTGCAAGGAATACTCCTGCGCCATCACCCCTCCCTCTCCTTCCTCCTCCCCCCGCCGCCTCGCGCACTCAGCAGCGTCAGCGGCGGGGGGGAGTGTCTTCGCGATGGGGGGGAGGGGGAGGCTGCGGAGGATTTCTCCTGCGCCATCACCCCTCCCTCTCCTTTCTCCCCCTCCGCCGCCTCGCGCTCGTAGCAGCGTCAGCGGCGGGGGGGGCTTCGCGATAGGAGGGAGGGGGAGGCCGCGAAGGATTTCTCCTGCGCCATCACCCCTCCCTCTCCTTTCTCCCCCTCCGCCGCCTCGCGCTCTAAGCAGCGTCAGCGGCGGGGGGGGGCTTCGCGATGGGGGGAGGGGGAGGCTGCGAAGGATTGCTCCTGCGCCAACACCCCTCCCCCCTCTCCTTCCTCCCCTTTTCCCGTCGCCTCGCGCACACAGCAGCGTTGGCAGACGGGGTCGGGGAGGATAGGTCGCCTGTCAGGAGGGCGGTGGTGGGGTGGACATCACCACCGCCGTCCTTGACAGCCAGCGGAGAACACCTCGACGCTGGCGGTCGCATCGGAAAGGAGGGGTATTTGGGGAGGAGGTTTGGTAAGGAAGGGCAGGCATTGGGATTTGGAGGCGGAAAGGTGGGACACCACTATCACGGAGTGAAAAGGGGAATGTGACAGTGGCCGCTCGGGGCCCCGGGGACGCATCCCCTTGTGCCGCTACCTGGACGGGGGGGAGAAGTCCAGGGCGGCACCCCCTGGGGGAAGTTCCAGCCTCCATCCAACCAGTATCAACCCAAACAACCAATACTGTTTACTTTCATGTAACTTAGATAATTTTAAAGCAGTCTAACTTAAAACAAATATAATAAACTTCACGCCAGGTCCCTTGCGGGGTAGGCACGAACAACAGAGCGCCATACAGGCTTATTCTTACACACCTCACTTGCTTCTTTAACATTCATAGCTCTTGTCATGCACATCCATTAAGATCACCACACACAATTAGTCTTTCGTTCCCTTAAGCCAGATTCAGAATTTCTCTCACAGACTCCCAAAACTTCTCGAGTTCTTGGGGATCCGCTGAGCTTACGGGAGCATAAGCTGCGACCAGAAAAAATCGCGTGATCCCCAGTTTTAGACGGACCCAAAGAAGTCTCGGGTTCACCAGACAATAGTCTTTCACTCCAGACACAAAGCGGGATGAGAGTACGACGCCCCCCCACTTGCACGCTCGTCCAGGTCCACGCCGGACCACAGAGCAAGCATGCCGCCGGGGAGGTCATCGACGTCACACCCCTTCCGCTTCGTCTCTGTCAGACATAAGGCATCCAGGCTATATATATATATATACCTCATGGTAGCGTAATGGCTAACGCACGCGTCCCGAACTGAAAGGGCGCGGTTCCAATCCTGGCCGGAGCGCATGCGCCCTTTAGGCAGTTTTTCTGACCTAATATGCATATTGTTACTATATTAATAGTTTCCAGTGTATACTCTACTATCAAGTAAGTACACAAGCGCAAATCACGTACTACACAAGGTTTTAAAAGAATGCTTCACTTCGTTTTGCGCTTTTATTCACCTACATTCCGTCTATACTGTCATTCGTCTGAGAGGTACGTAATGTTTTATAAAGGATACAGTCATAATATTTTTTTACATAATATAATAACTATCAATCAAAATTATCTTTTGGGTTGTAAACGATTCAAACCACATTATTATTTAGATACGTGAAAACAAAACAAAACTACTTGTTTAACACGATATCAAATTATTATAATTCCGGACGGATCACCTCACTAATCTGATAATCGGATTTGACCTTTTACTTTATGGTTTTTGCTGTAATTTTAATTGTACACTTTTAATTTTAATATTGAGGGAAAATGTAAAAAAGGACCCTGTTTGAAGGGTCTTGTCAAAACAAGCCACATTGAGTTGTTGTATGTTGTTTATTAAAGTCGTATGATAACCTGAAACGCACAACTTGCAGTGCAGAAGTGCCGCACGTGATGATGTTAATACGTCTGTGTTTTAGTGTAATGTTTGTTGCAAATTTATATGTAAAATACGCTGTACGAGCAATATTGGCTCGTATACTATGCTTTTAAAAATCTAATGACACTACATTAGTTTTAATCGAAATCAGATCCTAGACTTCTTTCTCCTTCAAAACCAGCACATGGTATTGCTAATGTCCATAGGCGACGGTAACCACTTTCCATCATAGTTTGGCCGTCAGTCTCTCTGCTGTGCTACAGCAAGAAAAAACAATAATTAAAAAGTTTCTGTCCGTGCAGTATATACAAATTGCTGCCTGTCGTAAGAGACGGCAAAACAGCGCACAGCCTGGTGGTAGAATATTTGCTGGTCTGGATGGCTACCGCTGGTCTAGAGTATGCCGCCATATCAACCTTGAGTTGTGTTCCAGAATTAAGGCCCAGGTCCCATTCTCCCTTTAGTGAGCAACAGCACATTAGCTTTGGTGTTACAAATCTCCATTGGCGATGGTATTTTTTTTTAAATCGGTAGACAAGCGTATTATGTATGGCACCAGTATTATACAATAAATTACCTGACCATATAAAGAATCAAAAATCCATATTATTATTTAAAGGACACCTAAAACAATTTTTGACAATTAAATGCTACTATAAAATCGAGGATTATATAATTGATAAATTTTAATGATTACTATGTATTCTTATTTAACTATTGTTTTGCTTGACATTTAATATAACCCAATTTATTTAATTATTATAGTAATTATTTCAATATTTTTGTAATGTTATTTAGTTTCAATTTAGATTTAGTTATAAGATGTGAAAATTGCACGCCTAATAAGGCAAAATGTATTGAGACACTTACTACAAAAAAAACATCTATGTACACATACATTTACAGCAATAAATGATTATTCTATTCTATTCTAGACACACATATTGTAATTATAATAAATTTGATTTGATTTGATTTGATTTGATTTGTATATCCCCAAATTAAGCAAATTACGCTTGTGTTATGGGTACACGTACAACGTACAACGGACTACTTTGTGGCCGATCCCAGACACCCAGACCGTAGTGAATAACGGGGAAAATACGTTTCCGAAATTTACTATACCAGTAATCGAACCCGGAGGTTGCAATGAGGTAGGCCGGCAAAGGTTTATCCCGCTCGACCACAGAGGCCGTCAAGTATAATGTGCAGATGTATGCACCACCGTGAAATTATTCCTGGCGGCTCCCAAGTATGATACTCGTATTTCTTACCAATAGGCTAAATAAATTTGATATTTCGTGGATAAAGAAAAAAATATAATCTTTAAACTTTTGTGTCGTGATGCCGGTCGCGCAATCAATCAGTCAAATTAAATTGTCTAAGAGGGATCGCTCCAAATCGTCCGTCCAAACTTGTGGTAATGCACCGACTATTAAGTTGATGGAAAACGTTTTGTAGGTAAATGTAAGTGGATAATGTTCGAAATTACACCTAAAGATACCTCTTTCGGTATATTTTATATTTTCAAATAGAATCAACAAAATACAGTGTAAACTCTATATAACAACACTGAAGGGAATGTGTATTTTATGGCGTTATAGAGAGTTGTCGATAAATGGAGAGAAGTCTTATATTTGTCAGATATCTTTTGCTGCACCAGTAATTTCGTATTTTTTTATTGTTTTATTCATATCTTGCAATATTGTTGATAAAGAGAGTATTTAGAAATTTGGGTATTTCAGAATTTCTTAGAAAATTCGTTATGCATGATGCCGACGACAGTCGACTTAATTACGGTCTAGGATAGTAAAGCGATAAAAGAACTTTGGCAACTTAAAAGGTACTTTTTATTACTTAATTGTTGTCGTTATTGAGAGTGGGTGTATTTTCCCCGCAAATTGCTAATGCGCTGGAACCTTGTCAAATTAACATTCACGTGACGTCATCCGAAACTTGATATGTACGCGTATTCGCCGGCCAGTGATGCTAACCGTACTGAGTGTTCGGGTACGATTCCGTCACCAAAATGGCAGCCAGGCGCAATAGCAATTCGCAGGGATAATACCTAATGCATAGATTGTATCATTCTATTGGAAACAAGCTAAATCAAGCAAAACCAAGTAATTTCGTCGCTTAAGGGAGTTTATCGTTAAATCGATTGAAGTTATATAGAGTTTACACTGTATAACCAGCAAGAGGAAATACATTGTCCTTTTCTATAACAGCAAAGCGTGACCTGCACTTGAGTACAAGCAAGAGCTGCATAACATATAACAGAACTCGAAGATGCTGCGGAGGATGCATGAAGTTAGCTGTTGAGTAATTGATGATTATCAAATCAACTCAGAGTTTTTAACGTCTTACAAAATATCGCAGCTTCGTAAATTTTACACGATCATAGCAAGTTATACCGTCATAGGTTTAAGGAGGTAATTTTTTTTATTTATTTTTTATTGCAGGAGTTCAGCAGACAGGCAGACGGCCCACTTGATGGATAGCGGTTACCATCGCCTATGGACATTTGTAACACCAAAGGTACTACTAATGCGCTGCTGCTCTCTTGAAGGAGACTGGAGCCTGGTCACTAATGCCGGAACACAACTAAGGGTTGTTATGGCGACATACTTTAGACCAGGGGTGGTAGCCATCCAGTCGGACAAATGCCCTACCACCTGGCTGTGGGTTGTTTTGTCGCCTCTTACGACAGGCCGCCCGGCCGCAGGAATTTGTATTCTTTCTCCGTTCCTGCACGGATAGAATTAATTATTATAATAAATATAATATAGATCTAATATATAAAATTCTCGTGTCACAGTTTTCGTTGCCATACTCCTCCGAAACGGCTTGACCGATTTTGATGAAATTTTTTGTGCTTATCCGGTATCTATAAGAATCGGCCAACATCTATTTTTCATCCCCCTAAATGTTAGGGGTAGTCCACCTCAAAACTTTTTATTTTATTTTTTAGACAAAATTTTTAATTTCTATTTTTTTATGATACAACATACAAAAATACATACAACCCTAGATTTTCAACCCTCTACGATCAACCCCTATTTTTTACCGGGCAGGACGACGTCTGCCGGGACAGCTAGTAAACTATAATTGTGCGAAACTTCAGTCTCCTTCCGCGCAATTTTCATAAAAATGACTTAAACAGTAGATATTTTTTATCTTTCATGATATTTTGAAAGTATAGCAAGGTGTTATAACACCCGTTCATTTGTATGTTACACAAGTTTCTTCTTTGTACTATTTATTCCGTTATTTGATTCCACCGAAAATATAAAAAGAAAATCGATAATTTTAAATAAAACTGCACTAATGTACCATGCTAGAACATAACTCAAAAGTCAAGGCTAAGCGAAGTATATTTTGAGATGGTTTTATCCAAAAAATTGTGATTTATTGATCCATCAGCTACGTCGGATCGGTCTGCGCGCAGACAATCAACCTCCGCATTATTTATTGTTACAAATTTAGCGAATTATACGTAAACTGTTCATAACACTTCTCTGTAATCACTCGAGGTATAAGTTGATGTATTTTAAAACATAATTTCAGGACCGTCTGCGTTTATTAATACTAGCGGCCCGGCGCGGTTTCACCCACGCTCTGTCCCGCTCCCGTGGTATATAGCGTCATCTTATTTAACCTATGACACTCCCTGTTAACGCAGCTTTCGAACAGTAAAATAATTTTTTAAATCGGTTTAGTAGATTCAGAGATTACCCCATACAACGCCACAAACTTTACCTTTTTGTAATATTAGTAAAGATTTGTTGTTATTTAGGTTTATGGCTTGGCTGCTAGGCCTTTAAGCCAGATCTTAGTTTGCAATAAAGTTTCTTCATTTTCTTAAGCCTATGTGTAGCACAGCTGAACTGTAGGTTATTAGCTTGTGCCAAAACACATAATTACTACTCCAAAACTATCAATATCCTACAACTATTGTTCATTTTAGAATTATTTTACACATTATTAGTAAATAAAACTGCACAGGACAACATCTCTTTTCAGTTACCGCCAAAAACTCTCTATAGATTTGTTGATTGTCAAAACGTCACACAGTCTTTACTGTCTGTACCAAGTTTATAGAAACAACCAAATAATAGTGGATTAAATTGATGAAAGCATTACAGTAGAGCCTCTTCAAGTCGAACCATGATAACTGCCTATTTTCAATAGACTTATGAAGGATTATTATAGCTCATATTAAGGATGCAGCAGTTATTGTCATATTTTTCTAATTTTATGTTTATTTATGTAAGTGTATTTTATAACATTTCATTTACATATATCGTATATTTTTATTTTTATCAATGTATGTATATTACATCATGTATGTGAGATACAAATTTAATACTATATATATACCTATATATATCTATATATATACAACGTGTTTCATTTCAAATGACAATAAATCATAATTTTAGCAGTCTTTCTCCATACAAAGTTTTTGGTACTATTAAATCAACCGTAATGTCAAAATTTAAAAAAAGCAATTTCCAAACAAATTAATTACGATAAAAAGACAATAAAAACAGAACATCTTGTAAATATTGGTTCACTGACCTTGGTAAGAATGAACATCTTCCGCGTTTAATGATGAAGAGACGAGCTGGCAACATGATACATTTGGTCACTAACCTACCGATTTATTCACAGTAACAGATACATGTTGTTGTAAAATTCTGAAATGAAAAATGAGGTCCTGTGGCTAAACCATAGAAGCTACCTTGATTTGTTTTTGTATTTGGGTAGAGTACGTCATGACGAAAACGTGGTCTGATTTATTGTCGTAAGGTCTGAAACACGCTGTATATATATATATATATATATATATATATATATATATATATATATATATATATATATATATATATATATATATATATCAGATACTGATTCAGTAGTGAGAATAATGCAAAATGCCTCTGTTCTTATTAAATTTTTTGTCCATCCAACGAGATAAGACCGCCTATTGTATTGTAAAATTTTGTTTCTGTTAACTGTATCTTTAAAACACAATAAAGCATATTCATTCATTCATGATAAGTTAAAAACCTCCCAAACTCGAGAGAATTGTGTTCCTTCCCGTTAACCCCAAAACCTCCTTTGCTCGAAATTTGAACCCTCTAAAGTCGAAATAAATAGAGACTCCCTAGAAGCAAATTCAGTGCTTATTGTCCCTCACACAACAACACAACAAATTGGACCTCTGTATCTCGAACACAGCAATATTTGATTTTACAACCTCTATAAGTGTTAATCTTGTACTAATATATATATAGTTCAAGAGCTTATTTGTTTGCTTGAACGCGCTAATGTCAGGAACTCCGGGTCAGATTTGAAAAATGCTTTCAGTGTTAGACAGCCTATTCATCTAGGGATTAAGACCAATAGGTGCGGAGCACCAATTAAGAATGTTTCAAAATCGGAGGGCTTTTTCAACTTATTTTTTTTACTATTCTGCGCGAACGAAGTCGCGGGCAGAAGCTAGTATAATATAAATCTTAACCTCTATAAGTCTAATGTTTCCTTACAAAATTCGCTTAAGTCAAAAGCCTTCATAAGTCTAAAACTCTATAACTCGTTTTTTTTGGCGTCTCCCTTCAAATTCGATTTAAACAGGTTCTATAATAGTTCATAACGGTCTGATTACTTCTGAGGATGGCAGTGAGTGATCCAGTTAGGCTTAGAAAAAGTAAAACTTACTTCGATTGAAAACATCACAAACATTTTAAAATCCTTACAAATTGAAATATCAAATACTATTTTCTGGAAATATTCACCCCAATTCCCGCCTCGATCTCCCGTTATTATGCGATTTTTAGTGTTGCCACCATTGCCACAAACTGTTTTCAGTCAGAAAGATAATTATATTTCTGTAAAAAATTGGTAAAACTTATTATATAAATTACTTTTTGAACATATTTACATTTTATTTATAAAGCTCGCTTATGGAACAATATATATATATATATATATATATATATATATATATATATATATATATATAAGAAACGATTTCTATATTATATGTAGACAAAATTTAGATATACAGGGAAAATCGCATAAAAGCCGGTAACATCCTGTCTGTTTTTCCTGACAAATAAAATCTTAAAGTCTTTAAGTCACGAGTGAAGAGGTATCTTCTAGGTAAGCGTCCTAGACTGCGTCATCACTCAACATCAGGAGAGACAGTGGTCAAGCGCAAACCTACACTTCTATAAAAAATATCAATGTCATCAATGAGTATATAAATAAAATTGAAGTGGCTGTTGTAATTTCAAAATAAAAACGTGAAAAAAATCAGGAGGAATAATTTGGATCAGGAGAAAATTAATTTTTTGCCTGTCTGGATGTTCCGGCTGATCAATGAAGTGGCTGGACCGATTTTGACGAAACTTTCACTGGCAGATAGCTGATGTTATAAGAAGTTAGTTAAGGTACTTTAAAATTAGGGTTCCACGAAAAATAAAGTTGTTGAAACACAAATTGTGGGAAATGAGAGCAAAAAGTACCGGGCTGTTGGGGTGAACTGCTAGTGGTACTAGGGATCTGGGAATATTGGGACTATGCCGTTTGCCTGTCCCAATGTTCGGGGAACATGGAAGAAAGGCCCGGTGACTCGCCATTCCCTGCATGAGCGCCAAAAAATGCCATAGAAGACAGGGGCAACATGTGTGAGTGGCTAAGGGGTTTAGAACAGTGGGCTGCAGGTTCACCGAAGCTACTTCCCACGTTATGCCATTTATCACTTCCACCCCTAGAGGTTGAGTTTTAGCTTTAGCGATCTCCACCTCGTGCCGACTGGTTAAGGCGGGTCTGAGGTGTCGCTACTCACGTAACATTCGCCATAAAGCCCCCTCTGGGTTATATTGCAGGCAACGGATCCAAAGTTGACTTGAATGAAACCACGTGGAAAGCTCTAGATTATAATATCTACATGTTTTTATATTATAGTAGCGGCCCCGGCAGACGTTGTCCTGCTCTGAAAAAATAAAAATCTAGAACTCGATCTCAGCGCCACCTACCGGTTCCAACGGGATAAAAAGTATCCTATGTCCATCTCCTGGTCCTAAGCTACCTGGCGCTAGCCTCCCCACCAATTTCCAGCCAAATCGGTACAGCAGTTCTTGAGTTATAAATAGTGTAACTAACACGACTGTCTTTCATATATAGATATTAATTTGTAGCCGAAGTAATTTACCTGGCAACCCCTTTCCGAATTTTGGTCATGGATTTCAAATCGCATCGCCGCATGGCACAACTTTGGCGGTTGTATTACCAATTCAAATACTCTCGGATGGAATCGAAAGTCATGTACGGAATATAAATACATATCTACCTACACTGATATTACAAAGAGGTAAAGTTTATGACGTTGTAGGGGGCAAACTCTGGATCTACTAAACCGATTTAAAAAAATATTTTACTGCTAGAAAGCTAAGTTAACAAGGAGTATCATAGGCAATATATAACATGACGTTATGTACCACGGGAGCGGGACAGATCGCGGGAGAAACCGCGCCGGGCCGCTAGTTTTATATACAGGTAAATTTTTAAAGTGGGCCTTCAAGGTCAAATCCTAAACTATATGAAAAGGCGAAAAAAAAACTTAAAGGAAGGACTACATAACTATATTATGCAATCGTTACGAAGTAAAACATAAAAATTATTATATTTTGCAATTTTTTGTTTTTTATTTCTTACTTACAAGTCGTGGTAGCGTAATGGTTAGCGCACGCGCCCCTAAATCGAAGGGCGTGGGTTCGATCCTGACCGGAACGTATGCACCTCTTAGTCAGTTTTCTGATCTAATGTGCATATTGTTAAAATTACCAGGTGCTAAAAACGGTCAAGGAAAACATTGTGATGCAACCTGGGTATACTGTCCGTTGCCCCTATAATGGGAGGCTCGAGCCCAGCAGTGGGACATTTATGGGCTGACATTATATAATATTATTTATATAATATTTCTTACTTGGCACCACATCACAATAAAGAAAAAAAAAGAAAATCCGTCCACAATCGGTGGAGAAAACGCTTAACATACCAAAAAAATACAGTCGAATTGAGAATCTCTTTCCTTTGGAAGTACAAAGGCCTGTCAGCTTTTTCTTTTTGCTAATGAGAGAAAAATCAAAAATATAGAAACAGCCAGTATTTTTTAAAAGATTCATTTTTGAATGTTCGGAGTTATTATTAGCGTTCCGCTAATTTTGGCGGTATGTGTATTTATATAACCGCCTATTATAGACCCAAGTCTTAAGAAGTGTACCTACCTCCTTACAATTTGATAACTAACTAACTCCGTTGGCTCAGCGACCCAAAGTGAGTCTTGGCCTCCGAAACGAGAGAACGCCACTGCCTTCTGTCCTGCGCAGTATTTTGCCAATTGTGGGCTTGTAGTGCGGTCAGGTCAGCTTCCACTCTATCTTTCCAGCGATACTTGGGACGACCAACCGGGTGCCGACCGATTGGTCGCCCCAAGTATGCTTTCTTCACTCCTTGATCCTCCTCCATCCGCTATACACGACCGAGCCAGCGGAGATGGTGAGATTTTATCTCCCCAACTATGTTAGGCTCGGCCATGAGGTTTTCTAATTCGGAGTTACTAACGAATTGATGCAATCTAAAATACTCCAAAACTATAACAACAAAGTATGATTATATTGAATTAATCAAGTATCTCTTCTAAACATCACGACCGCACTCTACGGGGGTGTTTATAATAGGTGCTCGAAAAGCCACGCGGCGCCCATTAGGGGGCATCGCCTAAAAAACATATCCGCCATTTTAAATATTATAGGACACGTGTTGACACTCGATATTACTACTTTATTAATTCTGACAGCTCCTTTTTACATTAGCTTGTTAATATTAAGGGTTTTAGATAATTAACGTGGGTAGCAGTTTGCCCTCTTGAAACATATACCTTAATAATCAACATTAAAAGGTTATATTTGTCTATGGTTCCCGAATTATTTGGCGGGAATTTTATAAGAAGTGAATTATTCGATTACAGAGTTAATTTCTTGTTATTTTCATTGATTAGTTTAATAATAGCAGTGAAGATGTTACAGTGCAAGCGGTGTTCACTTTTAAGTAGTTTTTACATACCAATGTTGAATCATTAGATATTATTGTTACGAGCTACAGGACTCGAATTAAAATAAATGCCGTTGGAATTAATACAGAGTTTATTATAACTGTACAAACACGTATAAAACGGGTACAAATATAACTGGATACAACCAGTACACACTGCACAATTCAATAGGTCAATAAATATTATTATATTATATTGTATTGTATTTGAATTTGAGTCCTGCGTAGCTCGCAACAATATGAATGTTTTTTTAATAACTGTATCCATCAATCAAACCTAACACCAAATGACCTAATTATCCAAGTTTGGATCCTCGCACCTCGGTAGCAGACGCCCGGGTGCTTCACAGCATGCCCTCAGCGGGAGACTGTTAGCGTATGCCCAAAGCTGTAAAACATCATTGTTTTAACTCCTTTAGTAATGACCTGCTGCGATGCTTTATTCACATGAATAAAAAAGGAGTAAGTAATCTTGTTATTTCCTTTAATAAACTATTTTTACAAGAAATATCAAGGCAATAATAATTAAACAGAATGAAAATTTTTATATATTTTTTTAAATTTTTTCTTTATGTTTGCTTGTCGGTGTTGTAGGCAAAATTTCAATATATAGCACGTAGTTGATGTCGCCCAGAAACCTTTAAACGCTAAGGGAACCGATTCGTTGCCTACCTCGTTGAGACTAAATATCTGTTTACGCCCTTTTTGAAGAGCCCCATATTGTAGAGCTCTGCGAAAACCGCAGAGTCATGCCATAGCTTGCTCACGTATGGAATAAAGCAACGTGAGCTATGTACAATGGAAGACTTCCAGCTTTCGTGGAAGTGTAGAAGAACTACCAAAAGCCGGCGCGATGACGAGTGGTGCGATCTTATATCTCCAATTCCTTCCATAATCCAACATAATATTATTTATTACGGTATTGTATTGTCCAACCAAGCGACTATAATAAACAAAAGTAAAGACATTTAAATTTTAGAACACGAAATTTAAAACAGAAACCAATCACTGTTATTACCATAAACTATTTTTTCTTTAACCATAAATAAATCCGCTATGACATAAGGGAAGTTGCCAGAGACTAATAGGCGCTTTATAGTAACCACGTCGAATCCTGTCATTAGTCATATTAGATTTGTGGCGATACGGATCGGGGCACGATAAAAAACCTGATAGGGCTCCATGTTGATTATGGCGGGAGACGTAATTTAGGGGTCCGTGACGAGGGAACACTATTGTGTTTTTTGAATGACTTTTTGTTGATGTGTTGATAATGTTTTGGCTTTGTTTTTGGCGAACATCAATGCCCAGTGTCTCGAAATATATAAAGAAAATTATTACCTAGAAATAACTCATCTACAGGTGATCTTTACGATTTTTGAAGCCTTTTCAGATACAATCTTAGGAAAAATAAGTATTTAATTGTATGTATAACGAAGTAAATTCCTTAACTTATAATGATACGTACTTATTATATACTTATTATACGTATTATATTATCCAATGCGTATAGGTGAAGGTAAGGAGAGGAATGCTCCGGTGGTTCGGGCATGTGGAAAGAATGTAAGAATGACTAAACAGATATACAATGCAAAAGTTGATGGATGCAGAAGTCGCGGAAGGCCACGACACACCTTCCATGATCAAATTGATCGTGTATTAGCAGAAGGTGATGTCAGGAGCCTTAAGAACAGACGAGCGTGCATGACAAGAGCTATGAATGTCAAAGAAGCAAGTGAGGTGTGTAATAATAAGACTGAATGGCGCTCTGTCGTTCGTGCCTACCCGCAAGGGACCTGGCGTGAAATTATGTATGTATGTATGTACTTTAATTGAACGAACGCAACGGTTTTCTATAGTGGTCTAGAGCATTTATTCCGAGTATAAAAATGATTTGGAAGGAACTTTCCACCGTGGTTTTCCCTTTGCACTATGATATAAGGGTTTTAAGCAAGACGTTACCAAATTACTCAGAGACCGGCAAAGCGTTAACGACACCTCTTGTTTCGTATGTCCATAGGCAATGGTAAACGCGTTCCATCAGGTGGGCCGTCTCTCTGTTTGCCTGATTCGTAACACAATAAAAAGAAAGGAAAAACCGAAACAAAGTTTGCAGTTTCTATATATACTATTTGCCCAGAGCAAGTGATGTCGGAACTTTATAAAAGGCGACTGAAGTAGAAATACTTGAAATTAGTCAATAGAGCCAGTATTATATTTAACTACCGTCTTATTTAAGCAAATAAGCAATGCGGCAGTGGGGTCTTGCATTTCAGGTATCTCGAGCACGCTGGAGCGATCAACTTAAGATTTAGTGATGGGCAAAATTGTATCTCGTCATTTCGGATACTAATGTATACCTAATAGATAATATCCCGCATTTATCTCCCCGTATCAAGAGAATGGATGTTATAAGTGCCACGTGCCGAATTCCGTATCGGATATTCAAAAAAAAACTGGGATTTAATACTAGAATAATGGTGCTGACGTATATTGAATAATGAACTTAAATATAGGACAATATTACTGATGAAACTAACAAAATCTGTAAATAGCCTATAATTAAAAATTAAATCACTTATATAATATTCAAAAATTGTCGCGACTGTTATGGCCCTGCTACACCAGGGATAATGTTAGTCTCAATGACACGCAGATGTGGCCAAAGATTTAACGCGTTATTTGAGATGTGACATTGTTATATTGTTAATTCGTGAGACGGTAAGTTAGTTCGTGAAAGTAAATTTGATTATGAATTATAACTCAGAAAAATATTTTTGATGATTGTTCAGAAACAAATTACTATATAGCCAATAATTTTCATGTTATCTTTATATGAAGCTAGCAGTAATCCTGATCTCAAGCTATCGGCTGCAGCAACAAAATCGCGGTTTTAGAAAATAATGTTACGAGTGTAGGACTCGAATCAAAATGCCGTTGGAATTACTATAGACATTATTAGAACTATACAAATACGTATAACACCGGTACAAATATAACTAAACACTACCAGTACAAACTGCACTATTCAATAACACGCGCAAAGTCCGTCACTATATCGCTCATTGAATGTACGTCTTACTCGTATCGTAATCGCTTGAGTGCCGATCTCTCCATGGGGCCATTGCTGCAGCGGTACAATATGGCTGCCAGCCCACATAGATCGGATTTCTTAGAACCAGTTCAACACACATGCCTAAAGACTGCCATATAACAAGTACAATTACAATAGAATATTTTTCTTCATTGCAAATTTTGAACACAACGTAAACAAAAGAAGACCAAATACGGGAAAGGTAATAAACCAGGTTTATGGTAGGCAGATGTACATTCACTTTTTTTTGGCATGTAACAATAATTTTGACACAAATTCTCATTATTATTGGTTTGATTGAATTCTGCTTATTTACTCATGCTAAATTGACGGAGCTCTTAGTTTGTATCATAGTATCGACAGATGTAAATATCCGCGTATGCACAATCTTGCGTATATCGTACAGATCTGCCTACAGTCCCCTCACTAGTTTATGCCGGCAGTAGTGATCGGGGCACGCGCCTCGGGCCGTCACGATAAACGAACCGACCACACGCCCATACACCATTTCACCGGACTGCATGGAAATAACTCCTTTTGTCCATGGTCATTTGATCATTTGCTCCTTTTTTACTTACGAGAACTTTGAAAAATAGGTCGGAGTTGTGAGTTTTCTTTGGACCCGCATAATATTGCGTCGATGTGCGACGTATCTAGTATCTATAACTGTATCAAACCGTACACTACCAGTGATAGCATGTTTTTATTTATTTTCTCACTATTTTAGCACTATTTGTCCACAAATAGCTATGTCTGATTAACAGAATATAACCATGCTAATACTTTTATTGTAATAACTTGTGTATTATTGTATACATAATCGTGTATATATGTATGTATTTGTGTATATATATTTATATATATATATATATAATATTAGTTATGAATATTTATGTTTCTATTGCCATTCTTCTGCACCACCTATTTCGCCTGATTCAAACTTTTCTCATTTAGGTTGCCTGGAAGAGATCGCTTTGAGCGATAAGGCCGCCTATTGTATTGCCTAGAAAATATTGTAAATGTTATGGTCTGTTTCTGTAATTATATATTTTGGTGTGCAATAAAGTGTTATCTATCTATCTATCTATTTTATAATAAATAAAAATTAGGAAGGATAGATAGATAGCTAATACTTTACCTTTAGGTATTGTACGATATAAGTTTTCTTCATTTTACTAGTTTATACAAGTAATTTATTGTATATTTTTACATTTTTATATATAGAAATTATTAACTATAGGTACCTATTATAGATTGTATTTCACTAGCTTCTGCCCGCGACTTCGTCCGCGTGGAATAGTTAAAAAAATGTTTGGTCTTAGCGTGATGATATATAGCCTATAGTCTTCCTGGGTAAATGGGATATCTAGCACTGAAAGAATTTTTCAAATCAGACCAGTATTTCCTGAGTGTGGCGCGTATATATATATAGAGTATGCGCGTTCAAGCAAACAAAGAAACTCTTCAGCTTTTTATATTAGTTGAAGATGAAAACGTCTAATAATCTTAATGTATTTATCATTTTCCTGTCAATCAAGTTTCTGTAAAACCGTTATATAAACTAAAGGCGAACCCTAGAAATATGCTGCATTTGTGTTATACAAATATATATTAACTAAATAAACGCGCTAATAAACTAAATAGTCGCGGAAGGCCACGACACACCTTCCATGATCAATTTGATCATGTATTGGCAGAAGGTGATGTTAGGAGCCTTATGAACAGACGAGCGTGCATGACAAGAGCTATGAATGTCAAAGAAGCAAGTGAGGTGTGTAAGAATGGGCCTGTGTGGCGCTTTGTTGTTCGTGCCTACCCCGCAAGGGACCTGGCGTGAAGTTCTGTATGTATGTATGTATGTAACTAAATAAACGCGACAATGGATATTTAATACGTGTGTATCTCTCAATAATTTTCACTCGACAAAACAAACAAAAAATTTGACATAAAAATCACATTCAAAATTCTATTCGGTTGGAAAAATATGTTTTACACGAATGAGGCTGCAAAAATATATATTACAAGCGAAGTCGCGGGTAAAAGCCATATATATAATTACATGTTGGTGAAAACCGCTAAAAATCCGTTGCGTAGCTTAGGAGTAGTAAGTGGATATACAGACAGACAGACAGACTCGAAAAGCATCTTTGTTCTATACTATGTAAAGAAGACTCGGCAGCATTAAGGTATTTAATTATTCAATTGAAATGGCAACAAGTAAATGCTGCAAACACAATGTTACCTCTTAACGGTTCATAACATATTTTTATCTAATTATTTTATTACATTTTAATAATGGTCATTTCGCTGTTATTCGTGTGCAAAATATTCCTCAAGCGTAAACAAAGAAGTAACAAAGATTAAGAACGCAGAATCCTAATAGGAAATAGAGAGCATTGCAATTTTTAATCTATGTTTCTGTAACAATAGGAAGGTTAAATAATTCCTAATATTGCACCAAACTACACTTAATATAAGTATGTTGTTACCAACTAAAAGTAAGTCATTTGACAAAGTGATTTCCTACACAACATTTGTAAAAAAAATCATAGCTTTTTTTGTTCCGTATTGGTTTTATGAAAGTTAAAATAAGTCTGCAGAGAAAGGGTTCGAGTTTGTATAAACCGCGCACAGAAGGTTTGCCGATGACTTACTATTATTGTACATATAATAAAAGTCAGCAGTCATCGGCAAACCTACTTTTCATAAGTACCTAAGATATATACTTTTTTTTTGTCAATCTTACTGACCATCGGCGCGTGACATCATGAGGCCATCGGCAAACTTTCTGCAAAGAGGAGAAAATCAATGAGGATAATTCGGATCAGCAGATTGCGAAAATGCAACTTTAGCATTTTTATTTGTCTCCTAAAGCATTATGTGCAGACGAAACGGAATACCCCGGATCAACACTAAAAACTTTTTATTCTAATAAATGAAATCGTTTCCGTGGGGTAGATAAATATAGCGAAATAGCGCTGCTTTCGCATTTTTCGTGGCGCCCTAAAGGTGTCCACTCATTACGGGACGCGTCCATTAGCCGCGGCTAACAGACACGTCCGAACAATGTGCACACCAGAACCATAACACATTCCAGATTGCTTTCGGACGTCCGAACGCTCAAAGTCACGTCTGTGACTTACGACTTATAATATGCACTCACCTTTACAATTCACTAACAAATGTGTCATCATGGAAACGCGGACGTCGTGTTAATGGAGGATTTATAGAGCTAAAAGTATAGAACTTGGATCACTGTTCAATTCGACTTCCGAATGAAGAATGCCCATCTAAAGGTACTACTAATTATAAGTAAGGATTCTCGCCCAATATTTAGCCACTGTAGAGAGCTACTATGACATTTGCATCCGACCAAAGTAGAAGCGTACATTATCTTCTTTCAATATGCTCGCTGGCTTATATTATATTTATTAGAATGGTACTGTTACAATTTTGGCCACCTGCATATCTGTAAACAAAGCTCATTTATTACCCTTCGGCGTTGGAGCTAATAACATTGAAAGTAATAACATTCTTCTTTTGTTTACTTTGTGTTTAAAATTTGTGATTGGAAAAACAGCGCATTGTGTATTGTAAAGTCAGGTGTCATTCTTGAAAATTCAATCAACGCGGTCGCGCAGACATATTGTATTTGTACAGTATAAAGCAATGCCTCAATGGAGGGGTGAGGCAGTCTAGCGATAGCCATAAGCGAAGCAAGACAGTAGTGACGGACTTTGCGCGTTTTATTGAATTGTGCATTACATTTGGACTGTTTGTGTACAGTTATATTTGTACCTCTGTTATACGTGTTTGTATAGTTCTAATAAATTCTATAGTAATTCCAATGGCATTTTAATTCGAGTCCGGCAACTCGTAACATTACAATAACATGTGGCGTTACTTGAAACAAATGTTGTTAACAGTATTTTCATCGGCACATGCCAGTAAAGAACATGTCTGTCTGTAACAAGTATCACGCTGCCTAATCTTTGCCACCCAGTTGCCGTAGTGGCAGAGCGTAAGCTTCACCCGCCTGCAGCCATCACGACGTTGCGTCTCTCTTACCACCGCTCCGTTGCCCACCACTTACGATACATCACTGTTCTTAATAACATAACCGTCTAATAATCTCTTATGAACGAAGGTTGAATATTAAGAGAATGAGACGAGAAACTTGAGAACTTTGGTACATTAAAAATACCTACTTAGATAAATTTTAATTAAATTAGTTAGTTAAATTTATTTACGTATTCGTATCTATATTATTTTAAATTATGCTTCTTTACCTATGATCTTTTTTTATTGCAGGACAGGCAGACGGCCCACTTGATAGACAGCGGTTACCATCGCCTATAGACATTTGCAACGCCAAAGATGCTACAAATGCGCTGCTGCTCTCTTAAGAGAGAACCAGGTCACTAATGCCGGAACACAGCTCAAGGTTATTATGGCGACATATTTTAGACCAGGGGTGGTAGCCATCCAGCCGGGCAAATGCCCTATCATCTGCCTGTGGGTTGTTTTGTCGCCTCTTGCAGCAGGCCACAGGAAATTGTATTCTTTCTCCGGTCCTACACGGATAATCTTGAATGTAGACAGATTATTTATATGTACAGACTGGCCGAATAAAGATGAAAATAATAGGGGCACTTTCGCAAATTTGTCTAAACTCTAGCAACTTCAATATTATGTCATGTGTAATTTTGATACTTTCCAGTAATTTTTGGTATTACGTCAAATTCGTGTAAGTATCAAGTTACTTTAAGACATACGTTTTGTTAACATAACCTATTATGTTTACTTTAATAATCATGTCATAATTTGGATGACGCAATCAAAGTAATGCGTGTAAATATAAAATGGAGTCATTCATTGTAATTGAATCTCGTCGTGTAATTCCAGTTTTGTACCTATCAACTAAATTGATTAATTTTGAACTACAGAGCAAAAAAAGAAGGTCATTGCTTTGTAGATTGTACCATGTAATAATCACATTACCACCATGTATGTATGTAATAACCAATGTAATCATAATGTTTTCATCCTGGAAAATAGAACAGTATTTAAAGGTATATATATACCTATTGAATTATTAATATTTTAATATATTCTCCCCTAGTACCTATTTAAAACTATACAAACAAAACATTTAAAACACGTCACGATAAAGAACTCATTTACACAGCGTATTAACCGCGAAATGGAATGTATAAAAGCCCTTGAAAACATAATTATACTTATATCAATGAATTTACTTTTTATTCAAAAATGTACCGTATGTCATGGACTTAAGATCTTTGTTCTATTTGATAATAGCAAAGTAATGATAGTCGGATCTATAAAATACTGGCAATTTGAACAAATGTCGCTCGTCACAGATAAAGTAATTGAGTTGTCAGATTTTAGAGGGAAACAATACAGGATATTATTTAAATGCGAATTGTAAATACAATGTCCTTCTTATTGTGGTTCTAATAGAAAGTTCACTTGTAGTTCAGTAATTGCTTTAAGGTAAATAATATATCTCGCTTACTACTTACTATTTACTAAAGTTTAGATAATAGGTTGGGCTTTCAAAATATCAAATTCCTAATTACTCCACATTGACTAAATAAGCAAACCATACTTACTTACTTACTTACTGTTGCGGCTCACCGACCCAAAGTGAGTCTTGGCCTCCGAAACGAGATTACTCCACTCCTTCATATTCAGCGCTGTCTCTTGCCAGTCATCGGCATGAAGCTCGCGCAGATCAGCCTCCACTACGTCCCTGCAGCGTCCCTCCATAGTAAACCATAATAAAAATAATAATATTATTTTTAAATTTACTACAAAAGTCTTGGCTTAAAGGCCTAGTTGCCAAGACTTAAACTTTAAGAAAATTACAAGATTGAAATGCATATTTGAAAAAGAACAACTTTTTAAATAATCCCTCCATTAGTCTTGTTTGACGGAATTAACAATAAATACATTATTCCACGCATCCGCTTGTCGCATACTTTTAGTTTTTAATTACTTGTATTATTTATTACGGATGAGACTGCGCGCTTTAAATATTAATTTATTATTGTAATGAAGCTATCGGTGGGCAAATGGTCGCCGAGGGTCCCGGCACAGAACTCATTTCGCGCCCAATTTGAGGTCGATTAAAAACAAATTTCTATCAGAATGCATTCCGTGTTTTGATAGTGTTGTTGTACTTAAAAACGTCGATACAATCTGTTTCTTATTTTTTTATACACTTTATTATAATAAAAAATAGGATGGATTAAGTTGACCCGTCCGATATCGGACTATTTTTGAAAATAAGAAATACTTCAGTTGAATTCTTAATTGTTTTTCAAACGAAATACAACCAATGACTAATTCGGAGTTTTATACGACTAGATAGATACGACAGTTGGGATCTTGAATATTTGGCTGACTAAAAATTAACGTCTCAACTATTAAAACCTCAACATTAAAAAACTAATATAATATCTTTTACTCAATATATTAAAAAAAACTGATTTACAAATCGATATATTTGTAAATTGCTTTTTAATTTCAGTTTCTTTGATTACTTGTTTTTATTTTCAGAAGCAGACAAACAGGCAGACGGCCAACTTGATGGAAGGTGGTTACCATCGCCTATGGGTGTTTGCATCACCTGGGGCGTTGCCGGCCTCTAAGACATCTTATGACTCTCTTCTTAAACAACCCCATGTCGCAGTGGGGAAACCCTTAGCGGGAAGTTCCCTCCAAATAATTTTACAAGTGATCCATTTTTAAACTTTTATCGATATTAATGTTTAAAACTATAAACGACTACAACACTATTCGTGGATGAGTGCACGGACATATTGAATGATGCCCCACGCACAACATCCCTTTGATGTCGCGGCTGTCGGTGCAGCACTACACAACATGGCGACACCCTTTCACCGGCACTGATGACTTTTCGCGGCATCGTGTTGACAGTTTGCTAATGAGAAGTTTTTCAACTCTAGAACTCAAGAGAAAGGTCGTAAATAGCATTTCACCAATATTTGATATTTTGTTGTACTTCTGTAATACTAGGCCCGCATCTGCGATAATGTTATAGTTATTGACTGTGGCCAATTGCTTCTCATTTATAGATTTAAAACTAATGCCGTTAACAAATAGCCACATTAACGTAACGTCATTAACAATTAATAACATCGCATCGCAAATAATGCATTACACGGTACACTCATCGCCACATCAGTGTGAAACGGCCTAAAACTGTAACATTATCCCAGATAAGGCCCCACTTTGATGGTAAGGTATTTTTATAAATATATTTGCTTGTAGGCAAATGGGCGGACGGTGGGTAGACTATCGTCAACAAAGGCGAATGATTAATACAATAATATCTCACGCTTTGCATAAATAAATGTCGAATTCAATATATACTTACTTATTTATGCATTGCTAGAGTTTTGTCTATCTTCTATTTATTTAATAATTAATTAACATGTGCCAACGAAACTTGGCACTTGTGCGTGTTGGTATAATAACGATGTGTTCGTTACTGAATCTGCTGGTCCAGCTTAGCCCCATCGTACAAACTCGACGCATCTAAACATTTATTATCTATACCTATTGTATTGTAGATATTATGTAACTATATACCTATGTAATATAAATATATTTTACCATATGCTTATAAAAAAAAATAAAGAGCTATCTATCGTCTGAATACATAATTACTACATACACATATGTATGTGTGTGTATGTATTCAGACGAAATGTATCTAAGTTTATCTGTATCATTATGAATAATTTCTTTTTATACTTTATGGGGAATAATAAGGTGTTTGCTATCTATTTATGTTATACATAAGTATGTATCGCACAATCTTTCTTATAGCAGTATATTTAAATCATCTTGGATATAAGTAGTAATTTGATCGGAACAAAACAAGTGGTCGGACAGGCAGGCGGTAGGCGGGCCACGCCTCGCAAGGTGCAATACCCAGCCTTGTATGGGCTTACTTACTCTGTACTTAGATATTGTAGTAAGTTAAGAGGGGTTACAATAGTTAAATTATTATTTAAAAAACGTGTGCGTCTCGGGACGTCCTGCAGAAGTGATAACTTGTGTGAGAGAAAGAGAAACCAGACAGTAGCATTGTAACGCGTTACGTAACAAAGCAGTATGTATACCCTCTCATAAGAAGTTATCACTTCAAAACATTTAGTAAATGAAACAAGCGTGCACGGGCTTTGAAGTGGCACCATTTGGAGAATCACGCTGTAAAATTGTCATTAATACATTTTTGATAATTGCCCAACTAATACGCGACTGTGGGCAGGTTCTAAAATCTACATAACGAAATGGCAGCACGGAACATTCTTCTCTCACTTTTCGTTACCCTTGCCTTCAAATTGCTATCGACGGCCCTCACGTATCTAGAAGGACATGTGAGGTACAGAATTTATCCATGAGTATATTTATTTATTTGGCACACAAGCCAAGAAGGTTATATATTTCATGTTGTGTATCTTTTTTTCTTGTCTTTTATTTTATTATTCTTTTAAAGGGAAAATAAGTGTGGGTGTGAGTTTTTGTTTTTACATATTTTTCTGTCTTTTTTTTACTTATCCTATACATATACATGTTCTTACATTCTGTTACATTTATTTCTTTACTTAAAATCTAAGGCTTATCACTACAGTTTATTATTCCTTATTTCTATGTTCACAACATTTTATTAGCTTGTCATACAAAAGCTAAATATCAGGAAAATAGATTTGGACGAGATAGTAACAGTCGAATTAGGCCCCCGGTATAATGTACTTGTTATTTTGAGCCATAGTGTAATATGTGTCTACAGCTCGCATCGTGTGTACCTTTCCTTATGCAAAAGGCTTGATCGTTGTAATTCGTTGCTTGCTGCACTGATTGTACTTTACATGGTGGTAATGTACTACACCTGCAAGAGATAGGTACATATATACAACGCAGATTATTGCTATGTACACTGTACAGTTTATATCTTTGTGTTGCATTAGGAGTGTTTTCTTTGGAGCCGTTTTCAAACGAAAGTTTTGCTTTGTGTTAAGCTGCATAATTTTCTTAGAATATGTTTTGTAAATGTTTATATAGTAATGTAAGATAGTTCAGTTTGAATAAATCTAAATATTAAAATAAATATTGCAAATAATTAAAAATCGAGTGTTGAGCGTTTTATCGATTAAATTATAGAAACATGCTCTTAAAGTTTTTTTTATCAATTATTATTAAAACTACCTACTGATTTTTATAAAATAATTTTGATTGAATTGATTGAAAAATACTGATCATATAAAAAAGATGTCCAGGTAGAATTAGCATTTTGAATGTTAATTTAAAAAATCTAAAAATTGTATTAATATTTGAAAGCCAGTTCTCTAAAAGAGATTACTATGGAATTTACTTTTCAAACAAGTATCCGTCTAAACGGTCCCTCACACCATAAAGCCGCCTGGACTCTGTAGACCGTATTCCATGCAGAAGCGATAGCTTAATGTCGTTAACTTCCCGAATAATATTTTCTAAACCATTTCTTGATTTAGTAAATAAACTTTGCTTTTATGATATCCCATAGAAGAAAGTGCAGTGGTGGGAGATCTAGCTATTTTGTTAACCATGAAATGTTTTCGAAGTGCCTTATCAATTTGTTTGGACAAAAATTACATAGGTGAACCAAGGGGTCTTCAGCAGTATGAAATGTGGTAGGAGAAGTAGGGAATTCCTTCGAGCAGGTTACCCGAGTGCCATTGCTTCGCGAAGGAGCTCGCCCCAAAAACACCAGTAAAGCTCTATGGTTTTCTGACCAATAGCATAATATCAAGTCGATATAAAAAAGAAAAGTGACTGTGACATGCAAAGACTGACGGACAGACATGACAAATGCATAGGGGTTCCATTTTTGCCAAACGTAAATTAAACAAGTATTTTTTTATTATAGGAAGGGAGTCGGGGGCACAGTTTTATTTTTGCAGTCCGACACCAAATACGCTTAAGACGGCCCTGTTACATACAATACGAAATGAGATACCTTTCCCACGCAAAGTAAATTTTAATTTATGCAATGAGCTATTTTAAGTATAATTAAGTGCATGAAAATTCGCCATATCTCTGCCACTGCCCTGGACTGCGATGGGGCATTACGAGTGTCCCGGGGCGGTCATGAGCTAGCGACACGACTACCTCACGGCGAAAGTTGCACCAACTTTTCAATCGTTCAACTGCTGCTCAGTTTTAAATGACTCTTTGAAATTGGCAAGTTAGTTAAGGCACGTGCACATTTATACGGTACAGTCACAAAAGTAGACAAAGATAACAATTTGCTGATCACCACAAACAAAAATTACAAAGAAATGCACAAAAAGACAACAGTTACTTGGTAAAACAAAAGGCGGCCTTATCGCTAAAAGCGATCTCTTCCAGGCAATCTTAAATTACCTGTAATTATTATAATAATGCAACAAAGGAAAAATAAATAAAAATGACATACATGGACAGCAGATTACAGTCGAAAGTATTATAAACTAACATATACATTATTGTGTAAGACTAACATAATGATTCCTAAGTGAATTTTTAAATATGGCATAAGTAAAAGCTTTAATACACTACAGCAATTTAGGTACTCGGACTACCCAGTACATAGAGTAGAAATGAAAAGAAAGTCGGAACGCCTAGATTAAGTAAAAACCTCTGATTCCCTTTTTCCGATAACACTTTGCGAAGCGGTGTTTTTAACTAATATGGCCTTCAAAAAATGTTTTTCAATAGAACTAAGTCTGAATACAAACTTTGAATCTATTACACCAGATTTAGAGAAAGGGTAAAAAAATCAGCAGTGTAATAATCGCTTAAAACTTAAAAGCCTCCCATCTTTGGACATATTCATTCGTCTTGCCATAGCGTGTTGAAGAAGTTCACACATTTGTAATCGTGACCTATTCTACAACATTAAACAAGATATAAGATTTTTAAAACTAATCTGTACCATTTTTCTTAATGTTTTAGCGCCTTACTTATAATCGTTTCTTAAACTTAAAGAAACTGCTCAGCGACAGATTAATGAAAATCTCACCCATAAACTCCTCTCTAGTCGAATATTTTGGGTACAACCTACGTTAATCATTCAAATTTCATTTATATGTGCTCCTCTTAGGTAAACAACAGGTAATACACGTTTATAAGTGAAAAAGAGATATTCATTGATTTGGGTCTGATTTTCATCTTTAAGAGATGCCTAATCGTTTCTTAATTAGATTATTATAAGTAAGGCCATTATTGATTAATATAACAATATTTATAATATGCCGAATCTATTCTTTCTTTATTGTTTATTGTTATATAAAACTGTATAATATGGAAATAATTTCTGAAATAAATGAATTATTATTATTATTATTGTACACAAAAAGTTACAAACACAATTATAAAACAGTGATGATGTACAAAGGCGAGCTTAACCTTAAAGAAAACTCTTCTTCCAGCAAACCTATGAGTCTAGCGAGAAGGGGTGAAGCAAAATCTACTACATTTAAAAGTTTAAAAAACTATACCTTACAACGAATACAGTAATTTTTTATCAAACTGCTCAACAACAGTCATGTCTCATATTCCTACCAAAAACCAGCTTTATCATTGTCGCAAAGCTACATGCGTATAAATGTGAACTTTCTGACCATAAATGCCACATACCATGGATTTTTGAACGCGAATCTTTGTGTTTCGTGAAATTTTGTAGATATTCGTGAGTGTTTGACGTCTTCGCCTAAGGCAGGCGGACGGGACCGATGTAATTAGATGCTTGGATGATGTATCGTAAGTTATTGAGGTTGCCAGAATTGAAATTTAAAAAAAACCAAGGAACTCAAAGAAAATAAACAAAATCATTATAATAAACAAAATGTACTTTCAACAGGACTTGGATATTTCTTTATTACTTAAAGCAGGCAAACAGGCAGACCTTACCAAACCTGATGTAAATTGGTCATTGTCATCTATAGATGTTCGGAACAAGGGGTGTTGTCGACAAGTTGTTAATTTCGAAGAAATTTATGATGCTCTTCTTAACTTCAAGTCGTAACGCAGAGAGAAAACCACAGCGGGAGCTTATATTTTTATAATATGCCAATAAACATTCTAGAAAACCGCTGCGTAGTTGAAAGCACCAGATCTAGTCATTATGGGTGAAACTGACAGTGAGCTATGCACTTGCAACTAGCAACATTGGGTGAATCTAAAAAAATATTTTGAAAATTTATACGCCATTCTTTGAGTAAACAAGGTTTACACACTCAGCTTATTCCTGAGCCAGAATTATATCCGTTATAACAAGAAGTTCATTATAAGGCACCTGGCAACACAGCTATATGTATTGTTTTAACTTTTACCTTTTCGGACGTACGGACAGACGTGTGAACCCGGTACGTTCACGAAATATCGTGACAACTGGGCCCATCAAAGTTTAGATGTTAAATTGGTATCAATTTCGTTAGTTGTTGGTGGGATGTTATTTCTTGTTTAAACTCTTTGACTAATTTTCCAAGAATGTTTATTGTTTCTCACTACTTTTTACTATAGTATCTAGTGCCTTTTTCTTGCACCACCTATTTCGCCTGATTCAAATTTTTCTCATTTAGGTTGCCTGGAAGAGATCGCTTTGAGCGATAAGGCCGCCTATTGTATTGCCTAGAAAATATTGTAAATATGGTCTGTTTCTGTAATTGTATATTTTAGTGTGCAATAAAGTGTTATGTATCTATCTATGTACTTTTATTCTGGGAATCCCGTGAAAATTTTTCTGGGAATAATTTGAAGTGGTTAGATTAGACAAAAAAAAATTCCATTGTCATTTTTTCATTGGTTGATAGCAATTTTTTTGTAATAAAATGTTTGATATTTTTTATACCGGGAAACCCCTGAATTTTTTTCCAGGATCGGTTTGTAGTTGTTCGGGTGCATAAAACTTAGCTTAGTCCTAAAGAGTTTTCACTAAAACGATAGCTTGTATTCTTTTTTAAATGCTGCGGCACTTTGTTTCCCGGGAATCCCGCGGAAATTTCAAGTCAAGAGTAGACAAAGTCGCGGGCATATCCTAGTTTCATATAATCCCTGTACGCATATCCCATTTGTACACATATTCTTGGAGGTAATCGAACATAGGAAGTTGCGGGCAGAAGCTAGTCTCATATAATTTCATAAATCTTGTAATCAACATTATCAAGGTAAATATCAAGTATTATTAAATTACATATTATCTTAACACGACTATTTACTTTAACTATACCTCGCCTTTTCGTAGGATTTCCAACCTTATTCTGAAAGCAATAGTAACTTTGATAAGGTAACAGAAGGACAAAAATAATACACTTCAATTATAGATTATTACGACCTAATTAAATATCATCTTTAAGTCACGATTATATTTACTTTGTTTTATTTATTTATTATATTGTTTTTATTCAAAGGCATTGATTATTGAAGTGAAACTTCTTTATCGGCGTTGGAAAAAAAATACCCTCAAATTTTTCAGTTACGCCTCACATTTTTCCACAATTGATCGAGTTGTTGATAGATGGGTTGTGAGACGCGCATTGCAATATTTCTTTACTTTATTGTGTTTTAATTAATATACGAGTTTGATGATTTATAAATCATTTATTTAGTATCCTACACATATATTAGGGTGACCCAAAAAAAAAATTTTTTTTCCAAACAGGCTCAAACGTTTCTTTTGGGTGTAAAATTCTGTGAAAAGATGAGCCCTTAATATTAATTTTAAGATTGTCCTCATCGCATTTTTTTAATTCCCATAAGAATAACACAGGAAAATTTATTTTTGCTTCTTCTGATTTTTGTACCGTTCAAACGAGTGGTTGAATGATAAATCTCTGTTCCGTTGATTCGGGTTATAAGCCAGTCTTTTGCGTTTATTAATTTCCAAAAAAGATGCGATCGCAGTGCCATCTTTTTCGCTATTTTCGTCTATGCCACGGAAACGACGGCATTTATCGAGATAAAAGGTATCCTGAGTTACGCCCCGGGATACAAGCTGACTCTATGTCGAGTTTCATTTCAATCCGTTCAGTAGTTCGATGCACATAGACAGACAGAAAGACAGACTATATTTCTAAAAATTGCATTTCCTAGTCCAAGTTATCCCCCCTGATTTTTTTCACTTTCTCACCAACTCGAACCATTTACGCACTTATTATAGTGAAGAGTGTGCTATGATATTGTTGTTGTGATGTAAGGTTCTTGAATAAATATTACTTCAATCTTAAACTGGCTTTTTATTTTCACTTTTTGCAAGTATCTTTTTTCGTACAAAAATGTTCTCTGCCTAACTCAATTCAAAAACGGTCTACTTTCATTTTTGAAATCCCACCAATGAGAGCGACTTTTATACTCGTCTCTTATTGGTTGGTCAAATCTTTACGTCCTGGCTAACAGAGGCATATAGGCATTGAGTAACAAAATAGAATATGATGTAGCTGATAAATTAAAGTATTAAATAAAATAAGGAAATTGAAATAGATAATTATATGTAATTTGTTTTATAATTAGAAATTATTATTATGACAAGAACTATGAATGTCAAAGAAGCAAGTGAGGTGTGTAAGAATAAGCCTAAATGGCGCTCTGTTGTTCGTGCCTACCTCGCAAGGGACCTGGCGTGAAGTTATGTATGTATGTATTAGAAATTATTATTTAAACATGAATGGAAAACTAATTAAATATAGATAGATTCGCTTGAGTAATTTCCATATCCATTCCACAACGAAAACTGTCTGTCTTTGGATTAAATGGCATATTATCATGAAAGAGCAATACGTATTGAACCTATCTTTGTAAAATTAAATACATGACTAGTGGGAATGGTGGATGGTTCTTATATCTTTCTATTCATTCACTCGCCTTACCATTATTAGAAATATGACATTAATCGTATGAAGCTTACTTAAAAAATTAACTTAATGGGCCCATTCATAATCCTGCAATGGGCGAAGCTTGCAAGACTCAAGAGGCATACTGCTCGGTGTTGCAGGACGTAATGTAGGCTGCAAAAACATCCACAGTCCTGCATTACGCGGCGGACTGCCATGCAGGGTCGTGAAAGTGCCTTTAAGGCGGAATTGGTTAAGTGCATTTGGATTGCTAGTTGCCACGATATGAGTTGCGTCCGAGTGTTTATTGATCAATGTTTATAATTCTAACAATATGTTCTATTGCAGCCTGAAGCAAAAGCTAGTTAGATTTTTCTTAATAAACATATTTCAAGAATCGTCTTATCGTATTCTTAATATAAAATACGATGAAACACGGAGCCATATTGGTCCGCCGTGAGCCCGCGGCGGTATGCGCGCGCAGCTGCCGCGCTCGGCCGGCGGACGCTGCGCACGCCGCTGACGGCTTGGCCGCAGAGCGCAGTCTATAGGCTGATTATCTATAGCACAGAGAAATTATTATAATACAATTTATATAATAACAAATACTATTCCGACATATATATGTCGGAATAGTATTTGTTATTATAAAGTTACCATATGACGGTAGTATTCAAATGTGGAAATCGGAAGTCGTGTAACCGGATGTCAACGTAGAAACATTTATTATCAAGCTAACTGATATCGGAAATAGAGTAACCGGAAGTTGGAAGTTATACGGATGGCGGAAGTTAGTGTTATTGAAGTGGCGCCAAAGCATTACCGGATGGTGTCAGTGCGGTGTGCTACGAGGACCTTAAATACGTGGTGTTCGGGCAGAAGAAGGGGAGTCTTACACCGACAGTCTACGAGTCTACAACGGTCATTCTACGTTCGTTGGTGTAACAGAGAGGAAGCTCTGTTGGACAAGCGACCCATAGTATATTGTGGTCGATAATTAGTGTTCGATAATCGCAGTATTTTTTGAGGGTATACTGCTGCTCGACACCTGACAAGCGTGGAAACAGCTCTTGGAGTTGTCCTAATATTTCTGTGTATTGTTGTGCTGTGTTTAATATTATAATTGTAATAATTCTAGTGTAATAAACATTGATTATCTCTGTTAAATTCACTTACGTACAGAAATAAAACGCACACACACACTTGTATGACACATTTATTGCCACCGCCGTGGCCACAAAAAGCGAACCAGTTTTGTGAAACGGATCCCAACTCTATATAAGTGGCGATCGTTAAACCATTGTGTGCCTCAATAATGAACAACGCCATCTAGTGGCGTATGTCGCAATCTTATGGTGGTCTTTTAAATAAAGTTATTTACATTTACATACATCTTTACTCAAGCATTAATATATGGTATTTTCCACATACCGCCCACTAAGGACTTGGGATTTATTTCACAAATCACAATGTCCTTCAATAAATCGCCGCCCACTATCAAAAAAGGTTTTAGAAATATTTGATATAAACAAAATAACCGAGCAAATGCAAAAAAATATAAACAAAGATTACTACTCTTTGGGCAAAATACAAATCTTATTTACCGGCCGTTTGATGCACTTGTCTTTACATTTTAGAGTAACGACACGAGTTACATTGTCTTTGCCTGTATGTTTTTCAACTATTCTCCCTAAAATCCACTTAGTAGGGGGTAAATTTTCTTCGCGAATGATTACAACGTCATCTATCTCCGGTTCCCGAATGGTAGTAGTCCATTTGGAACGCTTATTTAAATTTAATACATACTCTTTTGACCACCTTTTCCAAAATTGATTTGTCATTTTTTGAATTGCTCGCCACCTATCTAAACAATTTACATTACTCGTTTGCTGTAGATGCGTATCATCGGCCACAGACGTAAGTGCTTCACCTACCAAAAAGTGGCCGGGTGTCAGGGGGAGAGGATCGTCAGGGTTGTCACTAATGTGACTCATTGGACGTGAATTCAAACATGCCTCCACTTGAATCAGTAAAGTAGCTAGTTCTTCGAAAGTCAAAGTACTCTCACCGATTGTTTTTCTGAGATGCAGTTTCGCAGAACGAACTCCGGCTTCCCATAAGCCACCGAAGTTTGGTGCATGAGGAGGTATATAGTGCCAGGTAGTACCTTCTAAACTTAGGAGCTCTGATATTTCTTCAGGAAGTTTAGATTTCGCCCGATCAAACATTTCCCTTAGGTCCTTGTCAGCTCCTACAAAGTTTGTGCCATTGTCAGAGTAAACATCCTGACAACGTCCTCTTCTTCCTATAAATCTCCGGAATGCTGCGATAAATCCCTTTGAAGTTAAATCTGACACAACTTCCAGGTGTATCGCGCGAGTGATCATGCATACAAACAAGCATATGTAGCCCTTGTAAGACTTAGCTCCCCTGCCTGGCGAAAATCTTATGTTAATAGGTCCAGCGTAATCCACACCAGCTGCCTTAAAAGGTTTATCCGGTTTTACTCGGACTTCAGGTAGTTGACCCATTAAAGGAGTTTTCTTCCTTTGAGAAAATCGCAAACAAGTAATACACTGCTGATAGTGTTTCTTCACTTGATTGCGCACTCGTATGATCCAAAAACGGCTTCTAATATAATTGAGCATTGCTTGAGGTCCGCTATGCATGGTTGAATTATGCGCATCTGTTATAATGACTCGAGTGAGATGACATTTTTGCGGCAATATAATTGGATGACGCTCGTCGTAACTTAAATTTGCCATATGAATCCGTCCACCGACTCTCAAAATTCCATTGTCACATATAAACGGATTGAGTGAGTGAAGTTCACTTGCTTTCGGTAGATTCCCTCGTGTCTTTAATTGCATTATTTCAGTTTTAAACCATAATTCCTGAACTTGTTTGACACATGATAATAAAGCTTCCCTAGTTTCTTTCACTGTAATAAATTTTGGTTTGTTTCTTTCTTCCACTTCTAGGCCTCTTATATTTATAAATCTTCTTACATATGAAATAACTCTTAGCATTTTCTTTAAACATGAATACTTAGCCCAAATAAATTTCTTTTCTTCTTCTAACATCCTTTTATCTCTGTCTTCTCTCAATGCAACTAAAGACTTGATTTGCATAACTTTGCTAGATTTCTCTTCTTCATGAGTTATAAATTCGTTTTTGGACGAAGGAACAACGTCATGACTCAACCAGTGTGGTCCATACCACCACAGCGACTGATCTTTAAGTTTTGATGGTTGCATGCCTCTAGATGCATAATCTGCAGGATTATCTTTTGTAGCAACGTGCCGGAATTGATCACAGTCCAAAATATTAAGAATTTCAGAGACACGATTGCTCACAAATGTGGTCCATCTAGATGGCAAGCCACGTAACCAGGCCAAAACCACAGTAGAGTCGGACCAAGCAAATAAGTTCTCCTTCTGTATATGCATAATTTGAGATGTTTCGAATAATAACTTTGCAGCCAAGAGAGCACCGCAAAGTTCTAATCTAGGAATCGTTAACTCCTTTTCTATTGGAGCTACTTTTGTCTTGGATGTGATTAAATACACATGAACCTTGCCCTGGACATCAACAACTCTTAAATAAACAACTGCTCCGTAGGCGGACTGAGAAGCGTCAGCAAAGGCATGCAGTTCTGATTGCGAGCCTTTGGTATACCGCAACCAGCGTGGTACCATGATCTTCTTTAGATTAACTAAATCCTCTCTATATTTTGTCCATTCGTTTAGTAACTCTCCAGTCAACTCACTGTCCCATGGCAAGCCTGACTTCCACAATTTTTGCATGAATATTTTTGCTGTTACTATGACAGGGGCTATCCACCCCATGGGATCATATTGCTTGGCTATGTCAGATAGAACCTTTCTTTTTGTTATTGGTGAAGACAACTCAGGTAGATTCACAGTGTATTCAAAATTATCTGTATCCCGATTCCAGCGGATACCCAGAACCTTTACAGTGTTGTCGGATTTTATATCTAAAGTTTTCTCACCACTCTTGGACTTTTGATTGATAAAATTCATAAATTCATCACTATTGCTATTCCATTTTTGCAGTTGAAAGCCGCCTGAGTTCAGTAATTGGTTCATTTGCTTGTAGATTTCTATAGCCTCATTATACGTTTCACAAGTGGTCATCATATCATCGACATAAAAATCCTGTTTCGTAATCTTAGCCGCTATAGGAAACTTATCCTGCTCCTCTTCTGCCAATCTTTGCAGTGATTTTACAGCCAAATATGGGGCACATGCTGTACCAAATGTCACGGTTTGCAATTCATAATGGCCCACAGGCTCATTAAGATTGTCTCTCCACAAGATTCTCTGGAAACGAGTGTCTTCATTATGAACTCGCACCTGGCGATACATTTTGACGATGTCAGCAACTATGCAGATAGGGTGTTTTCGCCATCTCATTAAGATGTGTCGCAGGTCTTGTTGTAATTTCGGTCCCACAAGCAGGTTGTCGTTGAGTGATACACCATTTACTCCTTTACAAGAGGCGTCATAAACAACACGTAGCTTACTTGTCTCCTTGTCTTCCCTCACCACGGCATGATGGGGGATGTAAACTGCTTTGGGATGATCAATAAGTTCGTACGGAACCTCATTGGTGATGCGAGTCATATGATTTAAATCAATGTATTCTTGCATGACCCTTGCATACTCTTCGTGAAATTTAGGATTTTTCTTGAACTTTCTTTCTAATAAATAGAATCTCTTTTGTGCTATATCTTTTGATCTTCCATATTGACATTCTGGATCTTCATTAGTAAAAGGCAATTTCACGACGAATCTACCTTCCTTATTTCTAGTAGTGGTTAAATCATAGAATTCTTCACATTTCTCTTCCGTTCTTGTCAACTTCTTCTGAATGATATTTGGTTCGTTCTCTAATTCCCAGAACTTCTTTAGTACATTGTCTTCCCTTACTTGTACATGTAAGCTTAACATTCTTTCACTTGCTGAAGCTGATTGTGACGCCTTCCCAGAAATGACCCAACCAAAGATTGTATTCTGAGCTATAAGATATCCTTGGGGGTGTTTAATAATGTCACTTAATAATATCTCAGCATACACTTCAGCTCCAAGCAAAACGTCTATTTTGCCTGGTGATGTATATCCTGTATCGGCTAGTGGAAGCTTCTCAATTTCTAACCAATCAGGTGATTGTACTTGATTTGATGGAATACGTGAAGTGAGTGATTTTAATACAAACGCGGTAACGTTGATTGAACATTGCGGATTATTCCGCGACTCTACTTGCAATGAAACCATATGCTTAAGCTGTAACTGACCCTTTCCCAAACCTGACACGCAACCACTTATTGCTTTACGCTTTAAACCTAACAATTGAACTACTTCTTCGGTTACAAAAGAAGCTTGAGAGCCTTGGTCGATTAAGGCTCTTAAGAAATAGTTTTGTCCGGTTCGTGATTGAGACTGAACTACAGCCGTTGCGAGTAGTACGTTCCCGATCTCCTTCTTGTTAGCAAAATTTGCCATGACATCAATGTCGTCTGTTTCAGAAGTTAATATTGTTGATGATGTGGGTTCGCCTAATAGTGTGTGTTTGCTCTCCAAATTAATTGTAGTCCCTTGGCTCTTGTCCTTATCAAAATGTAGTAGTGAGTGATGTCGTCTTCCACATCTACGACAACTTGTACTTTGCCTGCATTGATTCACACTATGTGTTGGAGCCAAACAGTTATAACACAGTCGTTTAGATTGTACAAAATCGTTCCGTTCCCTTTGAGTTTGCTTACCAAATTGTGTACAGTTAAATAATAAATGGCTGGATCCACACATAGGACATTGCTTACTAGCAGCCTGAGATACTATGCCTGTGTCAGTTTTAGTTTCATGCATAGCTGTATGATACACCTTAGGCTTAGTGATAGTCTTTTGTTGTGATGGGGTATGTCGCATGGTACTTCCTCCATCAATCATCTCCAAAGTTCGGAATCGTGACTCAAGGAACTGTGTAAGTTCACTCCACGTTGGCAGACTGTCTGCGTTTACATTATTAATGTGCATCTCCCACAGCCTGTGCGATTCCTTATCTAACTTTGAAGTGACATAGAAATTGATGAAAGCATCCCACGATGACGTAGGTACGCCTAAGTTATCCAAACTGACTAAGCATGATGATGTTACATCCAGTAACTGTTTTATGGCATTAGCAGACTCTTGTGTAATTTGTTGCTGAGAAAACAAAGTCTTCAAAATTGTGTTACAATTGTAGCGTTTATTATTGTATCTCTTAGTGAGCTTCTCCCATGCAGCTTCGTAATTTAAGTCCGTCGTTGGTAAGTTTCGGATTAATGCCTCCGCTTCACCCGCTAGTGTACTCTTAAGGTAGTGCAGTTTTTGGACTCCAGATAAAGATACATTCTCGTGGATCATCGACATAAACATGTCATAATATGTTTGCCATTCCGCGTAATTACCACTAAAATTTGGTAATTGTATGCGTGGTAACTTGAATAACGATGGCGAGCAAGTCTCAGATTCAGACTCATGATGTACTTTTGTAGATGATCCCTTCGCTCGTAGAGCATCTTTCAATAAGCATTTGTATGCCGTGTAGTTTTCCTCAAACTTTTCGTACATATCGTTTTTAAAATAGTTGATTGATTCATGCTGATCTGCCTTTACGCTTGAAATTAGTTTCCTGTGAGTATCTTTGAACTCTCTCCATAATTCTTCCAGTGTCTCCAAACGAGTTTCAATGTATCCTTGAGTGATTCTTTCCTTTGGACTCTTTCTATAATTAGTTTCTGCCTTAAGCAGTGATTTAAATCGATCATCTTGAACATTTAAATAGCCTTCCATTTTATCGATTTATTGTTCCAAAAGATAGGACCAGTTAACTTAAATGTGTATGGAAGTGATTGGAAACTTCACAAAATGTTTCTATGTTCCACGAAAAAATTTCAAAATTTTTCTAAGTGTTTGAAATTTTAACACTTATAAAATTTCAACGGGCGTAGGTTCCCCGTCTGAACACTTTTGCCTAAACTATTCTAAGTCCCTAGCTAAGCTTGAAAATTTTACAAGTCCAAATTTAACACAAAATATACTAAGTCCCTAAGCTAAACTAAAATTTTTACAAGTCCAATATTTTCACAATTATTCTATGTTCATTAAAAAAGTCAAAGTTAATTTACCAGTGTTTTTAAAGTTCAATATTGCACTAAAACTCACCACTACCGTTCCCGGGTTTCGGCACCAGATGTTAAATTCACTTACGTACAGAAATAAAACGCACACACACACTTGTATGACACATTTATTGCCACCGCCGTGGCCACAAAAAGCGAACCAGTTTTGTGAAACGGATCCCAACTCTATATAAGTGGCGATCGTTAAACCATTGTGTGCCTCAATAATGAACAACGCCATCTAGTGGCGTATGTCGCAATCTTATGGTGGTCTTTTAAATAAAGTTATTTACATTTACATACATCTTTACTCAAGCATTAATATATGGTATTTTCCACAATCTCATTTCAGATTATTATTGCATTATACTTCGGAGTGTCATTCGCTCCCGTCGGGAGTGAATCCGACATATATATATATATATATATATATATGTATAAAAATAATGGAATCATTCGCTACTTTCAAGCAGTAACGTTCCAGGATTGGTCTGGCCTGTTTATCCCTTAACATTAGGCTTAGAGTTTTCTCCGATATTTCCATTTTTGTGTCTGTCTCTATATCACTCTTGGAGAGGTTATACTTCGGACATTCGAAGAGATGGTGCTGTATAGTCTCATCGCACCGGTGTCACATGACGGACTCGTTAACTTCCGCTAATCGTTGCTCCAGCACAATCACAATCTGTTTATTAGATATAATAATAAATAATAATAATAAACTTTATTTCCAAAAACAAAATTACAGCATAGTATTATAACAAAAAATTTAAATGTAGTACAGAATAAATATGTTTGTGACTAAGACCGAAACTAAGAATAAACTTCAGTGTCTTCAGTCTCAGCACCTTCCCATTAGATTTTACCATATTGTAACACATAAACGAATAACTGCTGCAAAACTCTTAAAAGGGGGGAAAATAACCAAGGGAAAGATCTAACATGCAAAAACTAAGTGGAAATTATAAAGAAAAAAAAAAATATATATAAAAAATATTATAAATAAATAAAAAATATTTTAAGTGTCTTCTCTGTGTGTTTAGGCGAGAGTGTATGTGAGTGTGTGTGAGAGTGATAATACTGCTATACCCTCAAGCGCTGCAGTAGAACGTCTTTTCTCCACGGGCAAGGATATACCTATTACAGCCGTAACAAGCCTCGCTTTCAGACGAGAACTTCAACATATTATATAATGTTGAAGTTATAACGATGTTCATGAAGGGGAATATTCATATACCAGATGACTACAGATGAATTGGACGGGTTAGTATCGTTTCGTCTAAGTCTAAGATGTAAGTGGTTTGTGTAGCAATTCGTCTAAATAGCAACTGGTCATTATATTACTATCAAATCGTCTTAAAATTAGTTCGTCTAATAAGTGTTTGGTCTAGAACGCAATTAAAGTTTAATAGAATAAATTCTAAACCTTAATCCAAATGAATGAAAAAACATTGTTTGTCAACATGCCTATATTAAACACTAATAATTACAAAAAGAATACTCCTGAGGTAGTCCCATTATCATCAAGTCGGTATGGGATGAACGGATCCCAGGGAAATCGCGAGCAATACTTGTCGAAGAGCGCCGAGCGCCTTTACTGTTCGAAAGGCCAAACTTACATACGCGTACAGTAGTACTATTTCTACAGGCGCTTAATATATTATTTTTAAAGCTATTCAACAACACAACAATAAAAAGTAGACAATATTATTATTACAAAATTTTCGGTGTTTTGTAATTTTGTTGTTTTTTATGTTTGACTGGGCACCGACTTCAAGATGTTTTTTTATTAGTAACAACTCTACGGACTCTAGTTCCGTACCCTTTTTTTAAAATTAAATTTAAGTAAAAGCTTTTGAAGTTGTACACGCTTATTTGTTACATTTGTTATTGTCTTCAAGACTGACTTCAAGATGTTGAAAATATCTAGTTTCCCTTTTTAGTTTGAATGCGTAGGCTATTGGGGTCGGTAACCACTTTCCATCAGGTCTGTTTTCCAGTACAGGCAAAGAAACCTTATGATAATAGAAAGAAGCAAACCACCCTGTAGTCATCAGGCTCGCATTACGTATGCGCTGCCCCATAATAAATGTATCCGCTTAATTATTATTTTGAAAATATCCGCGCCCGGGGCCTCGGTCGCGCTCCCGACAGACACAATATAACGCTGATCGTGTATCACAACGAAACTAAGCGCATACGTATGCCGAAGATAATGTAAAGACTGCAAGATAAGTAAATGTTAGTTCAAAACAAGAGCTTCAGGTAAATACAAATATCTTTATCTTAATTAAGCCTTTAAGAAAAACAAAGTATATTCTATCCAGGTTATGAGAAGTGATGCATTTGAAAAAAAAGAAACGTTTTAAACCCCAAGTCTGCTATTAAAATAATGTCAAAATGGTCGAACTCTACCATCACAATGATACTATTAATACTTGCTTATGTATGAGAAAGCAACTAAGATTGCTCATTTTAAAACTATTCAAATAGCAGACATGGGGCCCCTATATGAACTACAGTACTAGGTGCTAACTCCCCTATCTATAGAATGTGTAGAATTCTCAACAGCAGCAGTGATGTTACTGACATTCACTTTGAGTCCAAAAATTCGTTTTATAAAAAGATTCGTTTAGCCCAACAGGACACTCATTAGACAGACTGACGGACAGACTAATTTCAAAACCCTACACATTTTTGTTACATTTATTATTAGAATCTAAGTAAATAGGTAAATAATAGTGAAGAAATTATACTGCAAGTTGTGTTCACCTATATTTTTTTTATTCTTTAACCTATAATTAATTTTTATATTGCACTAGAGTTTACCTCTAGTGCGTGTCTCTTGTTTAAAGAGCAAGTGCTACAGGTTATATTATATTACAATGTTTTTATGTATTTGCCCACGGAAGATTCACTTCATTTCATATCGCTAATTATACATACTATCCCCCGCCTATCTGTCTACAAAATAAATTACAAAACTTGACCAAAAAGGCCAAAATGGTCTAAATGACCAAAAGACCACAGTGACCGACATGGCTAAAATGACGGAATAGGAAAAAACGACCAAAAAGGTCAAAATAATCAAAATGGTCAAAATGACCAAAGAGGCCAAATGACCAAATAGGCCAAAATGACCAAAAAGGCCAAAATGACCAAATAGGCCAAAATGACCAAAAAGGTCAAAATGATCAATAAGGCCAAAATGACCAAATAGGCCAAAATGACCAAATAGGCCAAAATGACCAAATAGGTCAAAATGACCAAATAGGCCAAAATGACCAAAAAGGCCAAAATGACCAAATAGGCCAAAATGATCAATAAGGCCAAAATTACCAAAAAGGCCAAAATGACCAAATAGGCCAAAATGACCAAAGAGGCCAAAATGACAAAAGAGGCCAAAATGACCAAAGAGGCCAAAATGACCAAAGAGGCCAAAATGACCAAAGAGGCCAAAATGACCAAATAGGCCAAAATGACCAAAGAGGCCAAACTGACCGAAGAGGCCAAAATGACCATATAGGCCAAAATGACCAAATAGGCCAAAATGACCAAAGAGGCCAAAATGATCAAATAGGCCAAAATGACCAAAGAGGCCAAAATGACCAAAGAGGCCAAAATGACCATATAGGCCAAAATTACCAAATAGGCCAAAATGACCAAAAAGGTCAAAATGATCAATAAGGCCAAAATTGCCAAATAGGCCAAAATGACCAAATAGGCCAAAATGACCAAAGAGGCCAAAATGACCAAATAGGCCAAAATTACCAAAAAGGCCAAAATGAAAATTATCCCTTGTCCATCCTCAGTATTTAATTTACATACGTGCCGAATTTCAGCCAAATCGGTCCAGTAGTTTTTCCGTAAAAGCATAACAAACAAACAGACAAATATCATGTTATCCCGGAAACTATCCCATTTTTCGGGATAAAAAGTATCCTATGTTCATAATTATCAAATAGGCCAAAATGACCAAAAAGGTCAAAATGATCAATAAGGCCAAAATTACCAAATAGGCCAAAATGACCAAATAGGCCAAAATGACCAAAGAGGCCAAAATGACCAAATAGGCCAAAATTACCAAAAAGGCCAAAATGAAAATTATCCCTTGTCCATCCTCAATATTTAATTTACATACGTGCCGAATTTCAGCCAAATCGGTCCAGTAGTTTTTCCGTAAAAGCATAACAAACAAACAGACAAATATCATGTTATCCCGGAAACTATCCCATTTTTCGGGATAAAAAGTATCCTATGTTCATCCTCGGTATCGAAAATATATATATACTGCGTTTCAGCCAAATCGGTCCAGTAGTTTTTACGTGAAAACGGAACAGACAGACAGACAGACAGACAGACAGAGTTACTTTCGCATTTATAATATTAATAATAGGGATTGTAAACCTTAGTCATAAGTCTAGAAACTGATTAAATGTAAAAAACTGTTGGTGATCCTTATTAAAATAAATAAATAAATATGATTATAGCAGTTTATTATGTATCTTACTTAGATCATATAAACGTCTAGATAATGCATAAATTGCACAAAAACGGCCCAAAAACAGTGCACTAAATTTGGGACACTTGCTCTCCATGCCTGTTAGTGTCGTTTCGACTACTTTACTAGTTAGAGCTCTCGTAAAAAAATCATTATGCTGTCCTGCCCTATTAAAATATATAGGGACTATTTTATCCGTGCAGGAACGGAGAAAGAATATAATTTCTAGAGTATGCCCAGTCAGTCGTGACCAGGTTCCAGTCTGCCTTAAGAGAGCAGCTGCGCATTTGTAGCACCTTTGGTGTTGCAAATGTCCATAGGCGATGGTAACCGCTTACCATCAAGTGCTGAACTCTAGCAAGAAAAAAAATTAAAAGAAAAAAGTATAATAAGGATAAGAATTCATTTCATCAGAAAACTTAACACTTTTCTTATATTACAATGGTATCTTATAAGAATTAATATTAGTAAAGAAGTCTTAAATAACTGCATGAAAATTCCAATGAGTTTCAAGATAGTTTATAATAAACTTAAAAATCACTAGAACTTTCCATTAACGCAGAAACACAAAGCTTCACTCAATTTCAAGCATACATCAAAACTTTATTGCACCTTGCAGTTTTCATTTGCGCACCTAACGGCCGTGAAGAATCATCTTACAAATGACCAGTATAATCTGATCTTCGTCCCTAACAAAAGCAACCTTATTATCAAAGCAATAAAGTTGGAAATGAAAGTAAGTAAAGTTCATGATATATAAGTATATTATGGACCACTCTTGAAGTCAGTTCGAGGTAGTTTACCGCCATAATACGGTTCTGCTGAAGAGCAACGTTTGCTAGACGCTAATGGGTGAGAAATCATATTACACGCTCTTATATCGCCGTCGTAAAGTCGATGAGGTGGTATTGATTTGGTAATGATTGACAAAGTGGCTTGTATCAACGAATTAATAAATGAATACATTATAATGTTCACTTCACTTCTAGGCGCTAAGAACCTCAGCCAGAAAGCCCAGCTTGCCATACATAACGCGGTGCTGGTACCTACGCTCACATATGGAAGCGAGAGTTGGGTATGGAACAGAGAGCATGAAAGTAGAGTAAACGCAGTCGGGATGCGAGCACTGCGCAAAATCTGCGGAGTGACGCTCGCGGACCGCGTTCATAATACCGAAGTAAGAAAGAGAGTTGGTCTGAAAGAGAGTGTCGGGGTAAAGCTAAGGAAAGGAATGCTCCGGTGGTTCGGGCATGTGGAAAGAATGTATGATGAAAGAATGCCTAAACAGATATACAATGCAAAAGTGGATGGGTGCAGAAGTCGCGGAAGGCCACGACACACCTTCCATGATCAAATTGATCGTGTATTAGCAGAAGGTGATGTCAGGAGCCTTAAGAACAGACGAGCGTGCATGACACGAGCTATGAATGTCAAAGAAGCACGTGAGGTGAGTAAGAATAAGCCTGAATGGCGCTCTGTTGTTCGTGCCTACCCCGCAAGGGACCTGGCGTGAAGTTATGTATCTATGTATGTATGTATAATGTTCACCAAAAATCTTAAAAACAGTTACAATATATACTGAAGAAAAGGCGACCTTATCGCCTTATATCTATTCTAGTCAACCTACTAAACTAAGGAAGAATCATCGAGATCATTTTTGATTGTATTAAAGTTCGAAATTATATAAAATTTCAAGGCGTTTTAGTTTCAAAACATTGTATGTTACGCTTACGAATATTAATATTATATTAGATCTTATCTGTTCGCATTAAGGTTAGAAATTGTATAAAAAAGGGCACCCGGAGGGGGCATAACGCTTTTTCCTTACATGAAAATACATTCCAGTTCATTCTACAACCAACACGTCAACTCAGCTAACAGTGTTAGCAAACTATCTCCAAGGCAATGCTCCTTCTTAGATATGAAAAGTGAAATAAAGTCACAAAGAATGATGCTAAATATTTTAGCATTGTGGGGTACATATTGAGCGGGATGAGTGAATGAATGAACGGCTGTTATTTAAGCCGCAGTCGGCTATTGATCTGCAACAATGGCTGCCTGGCGAGGGTTACTCGAATCTGCACATAAAACTTTATAGACATGCCTTACATATAATATATTATTTTAATCATTATTATAATTTAGTTTTTTAAATAAAAGTGAAACATATTTTTTTTTATTTCGTGACTGCAATACACGTATAACTGATTTTGCCAATATCGGGATATGAAGATGCAGCTGAAAATAAAAAAATTAATAATGAATCTAAAAGTTTGGTCAGTAATTTATACAAGTTTTCTGCAAACCTGGAGATAAATGAATATAATGTACAGGGTTTATAATAGAATACAATATCATGCAAATATAATTCAGATGAAACATATTAGATATTTAAAGTGAAGTATAGACGTCTTAAAAAATTACAATTAATAATATGGGTACCAAATTGTCCCTTGAAAATATTTCCTAATAGATTTATTTCATTTAATACTTAAAAATGTAGATATTTCGTGCTTAGAAAAAAGACAGACTACATTTCTGTGTTAAATGGCTCGCTCGATAGATAAACTAAATTTGAACATTTTTTAAAGGATTACACATTTCTAAAATATATTTTTTTTTATCTAAAAATAATGAAAACTAAAACAAAATTACGAGCTTACAAGACTTAGACTGGAGATAGCATCTCTGTAAACGTAGTACACGACGCCGAGGCTAGTGAATCGACAGCTTACGCAAGATCACCAGTGGGAGGATATGTAGCACAACCTTGGAGAGGCCTACATTCAACAGTGAACAAAGTTTGGTCGACAACGACTACTTACAGCTTTTTGATCTAAACTTTCGAATTAATCATATAAATACTATTCTTAAGAGAATTCAAGTTTATCGTGAAAAGTTTTTTGAAACGCAAAACGTATAAAAATTTTGCACCATGGGGTAAGTTGAGAAATTCAAAATTATAAATGCTTAATAAATGATGTCTTGAAAGAAACTACATATGTTCGTTTTTCTTAATAATATAAATTAAGACAAATACGGTAGGTACAAAGTATTTCATGTCGATATTGAATTTTGAAACTATACGTTTTTTATTATTACTTATGAGCATTTGTATAACCAAATGTACAACCAATGTGCTGCCGCTCTCTAAAGGCAAACTGGAACCGAGTCATAAGTAACACGATAAACAATGGAAAAAATCACGTAATTTACGTTCTAAACAGAAAAAAGAATTATAAAGACTGATCTATACCTTATTCAATTCTACAGTGAAGGGTTAAACAGCCCTTTCGCTTTCGGCGAGCCATTGTGTCGGCGCGAGGTTGCAGCGCACATATTCCATTCTCCTTACAAATTCAAATAAATATACAACAGATATAAACAGCCCATAAGCAGATACTGCTGCGGTGATAAGCTAGTTGATAATCGACCCAGATAACTTTTATCATCATAAAAACCGTAGAAGCCGTCTAGATTCCATTCCACTTACACACTCCCATTAACAGCCACACAAACACATGTAAGCATATACCTAATAAACTGTATTATCCCCGCAAATTGCTAATGCGCTGGAACCTCGTCAAATTAATATTCACGTGACGTCATCCGCAACTCGATATGTACGCTTAGTCGCCGGCCAGTGATGCTACAGTACTGAGTGTTCGGCTACGGTTACGTCATCAAAAATGGCGGCCAGGTGCATTAGGAATTTTACGGGGATAATAATATATTTTGTTTAATCATATAGGATGGATATGATCGACCCAAAATATAGGCTTTGTTCCTAGTTTGAAAGTTAAACCCTCCTCGTTTTAAGTTCTATAGACAATTTTTCTGTTTAGGTACCTACTATTTACCTTTGTTTAGTTTGTCTCTATTTTTGGTAAATTATAAAATACTGATGAAACAAAGAGTTATTATTATTGCTAATATTAACCTACTTCAAAAAGATTCTGAAATCCACTGTACGTTTGTTACTTGATGTCTCCGTCAATTGTGGAAAGATTTTCAGGTTTTTTGTTAGAAAGAGTATACTCCTGAGGTGGGGACATTGTCACCTATTTAGCATTTGAAATCGCTGGAAACTGTCGAATATTATAGTCACGTAAAACGTGTTTTGTTTTTCTAAACCTGTAAAGTAACTAAAAAGAAATAATAAATATCTTCAAGTTAGTGCCAAGTAAAACGTAAAAAAACAACAAATTTGCAAAATATAGTAACTTTTATGTTTTACTTGTAACCAACTTCAAGATGTTGTAGATGAACAAAAATAAAACCGACTACAAAAGTACCTAAAAAGCAATAAATAAAACTTTCTAAAGTTATATCTGAACGTACATAAACGAAGTCATATTTACACCACTAATTGAGATCCTGCTCCTATTTTGAGGTCGGTTAAAAAGGAACTATATTTATAAAAGCCCATCTGATAACTCGTACACCGGCTAACCATATCGCTCTTCCCCCAACATTTCAGAGTCAAGTGAGCGTGACTAAACTCAGTCATTGCACGCTCAATGATCGCAGTGATTAATGTTGTGATTACAAATTGAGGTGTTATATCTCATTGATTACATTTGAAATAGTACTGTTACGAATTACGGGACTCGAATTAAAATGCCGTTGGAATTACTACAAAATTTATTAGAATTATACAATCATGTATAAAAAGTACAATATTCAATAACACGCGCAAAGTCCGTGACTATATAGCTTATCGAATGTACACACGTCTTGCTCGTATCGTAATCGTCGCGTGACTGCCTCACCCTTCCGTTCGGCCATTGTTTTATACTAAACTATACAATACAACACTTGACCGCTTGAAGTGAATTTTCCAAGAATCACACCTGGCTAACGATCATCATAAAGGATTACAATACACAATAGGTTGCTTTTCTAATTACAAATTTTAAACACAAAGTAAACAAAAGAAGTCCAAAAGCCGAACCGGTAATAAACTGCAGCTGTGCATTCACTTTTGTCGGCGTATAACAGTACTTTATTAAGATTTATTTAACTATTAAGGCCTTACTTATAATAATCTCGTTAAGAAAGGATTAGATTCTCTTAGATAAGAGACTCTTAAACCTCTAATCAAAGGCTGTTTCAAATAAAATTTTCCATCTTGCCTCTTAGCAGTCATTTAAACTACCTCTCGATGTTGGTTATTTTTGACAGTTATTTATGAGTTACTTTACCATCACCTCTTATCCTTAAGAGGAGTTTATGGGTAAGATTTTCGTTAATCAGTTGCTGAGCACTTTCTTTAAATTTAACAAAAGATTATAAGTAAGGCCATTAATACATAATATTACCAAAGTACCTAACTACTATTTAAAACTGCATATGGGTCCATATTGATGCTAGGTTACCGTATTTTGTGAAATACTAGCCACATCACCTTCCTGCATCGCCATACTAATTCGATATCCGAAGTAGACATCAGGGCCCCGAGTCTGTATCTCAAATTGATGGAATCCTAACTTTTGACGATTTTGGTAGTATGTGAAACATTTTGGCTCCTTATGGTTTCAATCTTGATGCCGATTAATGTATGGGGGCTTTAAGAAGGAGAGATTTAGACGTTCAGCAAGATATGTCTGGGGGAACTAGGAATTCAAAGCGTTCCCGAGGACAAGAGGGAAAATGAGGATAGTGTAGGATTATATATATAAATGTAAGGACGTGAAAGTCACGCCGTCGACGAATCGGGAGCCATTTGAGTTGTGATATAAATTTGGAAACGTGATCAAACTTTCGCAGCCCAAATACAAATCGTATAAACAGATGCGGAAGTCGTTCGAGTTTGTTTTGGAGTTCTTAAGCAGTATCAAAGATTTTTCACTATTAGTTATTTTTATTATTGAAGTGAAACTTCTATATAGACGGTATTAGGATTTTTAAAAAGCGTTACGGGCGCGTGGAGGTGAGGCATAATGTTAGAGTAGACTATGGATGCTTTTTTGGTTCAGCATCGTATTCAGTTATTTTATGATAATATATGTTTAAATAAAAAATGCATTCATTAAAATGTTTCTCCTAACCAAATCATAATTTGCAGTAAACCTGCGAAAAATCGAAATGTGTGCTGGGACACAGTAGAACTGAAACTACAACGGACAAGTGGCAAAACGAATCGCCACAAAATTTTTACTTGAAGTTTTGCGGGCAGGTTTTTTAATTGGACTACTACATTAACAATCTACCGTAAACCATCGTAAAATTTCTTTCACTTCCACTATGTGTCCCAGCACACATTTTTAGTTAGTTGTATTTTTCTCAGCAACTTGATACACATATCACGGGAGTGCACAGCGGAAGATCAGCGCTGGTTTTAACCGACCGGCATTATGCTGAGTCTGATGCCCCTTTTGGGACAAAATTATATTATTTTCGTTTTAATTTTTAAGTAATTATACTGTGTGTGTTATAATTTGTTTGTCCTAAATAAAATTATTTTCTTTCTTTCTTTCTTTCAAATAATAACTAGACCGCCATCTTGGAGTGTATGCCATATTAGATTTAAAATGACGTCACTTTGCTAACAATGCATTATCATTCAAACTAAATGTATAATGAATAACTGCTTTAAACTTCATTTGCAAGATTTAATCCGAACATACTGTTACGAGTCACGAGACTCGAATTAAAATGCCGTTAGAATTACTATAGAGTTAATTAGTACTATACAAACACGTATAAGACAGGTACAAATATAACCGAACATAAGAAATGCAAACGTAATCCAGACGTAATTCAATAAAACGCGCAAAGTCCGTCACTATGGTTCCCGATTGTATTACACAAGTCTCGCTTCGATCGTGGTTCTCGCTCGACTGCCTCCCCCCTCCACGAGGTCATTGTTTTATACTGCACAAATGCAATATATCCGCCCGGCAACATGGACCGCATTTCCTAGAATCAGCTTTTACTTTTAAATCTGTAACACCTGGCTAATGGTTACAATACAACAATATACAGTATGACAATAAGTAAAGAAAAGAAGACGATCAAAAAAGAATGAATGTGTTTTGTTTCAGATATACAGGTGGATTTTGTTTTTGTCAGGACTTAGTTGTAACATTACATACATAGAGTCATACAAATAAGTTAATAAAAGCTTGTAAAAAAATCTTTAGAAGCGGAAACTCATAACTTACAATAAGTATTGTGTAAGATTCCATTTTGAAACATATAAAGACGTTTATTTTCAATGGGGAGTGTTTTATAACACCTTCGTTCACATCCCTTTTTGTAGAAAATTCGATGTATTACCACAAAATAAATTTCCTTTCGGAAAGCAAACTAAATAGTGTCCAGGTAGCCGCCGCCGGAAGTAGGCTTTATTGACGGAAATGGACTCAACGACCGGATATAACAATTTACACCGGCTCTGTTGGCTTATTGTCACCGGAAATGTACAACATTTTCAGGATGGTTAGGTTTAGTTTGAAGTTTTTATTAGTTTTATAAACAAAGTAAATTGTAATAGAATACAGCTATAATATATAAAAGAAAGCCGTGTTAGTTACACTATTTATAACTCGAGAACGGCTGTACCGATTTGGCTGAAAACTGGTGGGGAGGTAGCTTAGAACCAGGAGACGGAACTTACTTTTTACCCCGTTGGAACCCCATAGGCGGCGCTGAGATCGGGCTCTAGAATCCTCCTAATCACTTGGACCGATTTTGTTTTTGTGTTTGAGTGGGTTCCCGGATTGTTTATATTCACCATTAAAACCGATAGGTGGCGCGGAGATCAGGTCCTAGATGTTTGTTTTCAGAGCAGGACAATGTCCGCCGGGGCCGCTAATATCTTATACTGCTATATAAAGCTGAAGAGTCTGTTTGAATGAACGCGCTAATCTCAAGAACTACTGGTCTGATTTGAAAAAATCTATCAGTGTCAGGTAGTCCATTTATCGAGGAAGGTTATAGGCTATATCGCTTCTTTGCTTCAATAACGTGACATATCCCAATACTCACTTATTTCAATCACTCACTATATTTTGCTAAATTTATCATATTATCACAACTTTCTCATATATTTCAAAAAGCTTAGTAAATTGACACTAAATTTAATTATAAAAAATATACAAAAAAGTGTAAAATATGTTGGTTTCTTTTTTGAAATTTTAAAAGTAGCGTACTGTAAATTTGGGTTTTTCAAGATACCACGTTATTGAAGCAAAGAAGCGATATATCATCACGATAGGACCAATAGGAGCGGAGCACCAATAAAGAATGTTTAAAATCGGGAGGTTTTGAAATCAAATTCCACGCGGACAACGTTGCATGCACAGCTAGTGTAGGTATATACTTATTGAAGCCATTTACGTTTTGGCCTAGAACTTGAAAAGTAATGTTTTGTTGTGCAGTTTCATTTTCAAAGTATATTCCTATAATATTTTTGAAAAGTTTGCAAGTGTTTACGGTTTTTAAATAAGCAAAACATCTGATTATTTATAACTGGTAACTCTCGTAACATCATACTGGCAATATGATTTCTTTTTTTCTTCCTGGCTCTCTGTGCATAGGATACCTAATCGTAATTGGTTTTGTACTTATGAATTAATTTAATTTAATCATTACTAATTTTTGTCCTAACTTTTCAAAGCTTATTTACTACAATAGGCTTTAGCATGAAGACATAATAATAATAACTGATAGACAAATACACACATCCCCATGCTAAGCCCTTAATGCTTGTATTATACGTAGGTAATATGCAACGGACCAGTCTAGGGCCGATCCCTGACCACAATAAATTGTGGAAAGTTCGTTTACGAAATTTACCATGCCAGGAATCGAACGCGGAGCCTCTTCGTTGCAGAGCTCGGCCAGTTAAGGCTTAACTCGCTCAACCGCAGAGACCGTCAAAAACTATACTAAATTGTTAATATTCATGAGTAGGTACCTACGTGATAATGGCTATACGAATCATGAGAAATTGTTAAAAAAAAAAGAAAAATCTTATATAACCTACCTATATAAGATCTTACACCCAACCTTATTTCTACATAATGCATGAGGGAGGAAGTTTTTCACGAAAACCTCGACATTACGGACCGAGTATTTGTTACGTACAAACTTCTTGATAACAGGGAACTCTCAAGGCGAGTTATGAAGAGGATACGAAACCATGATACATTTTATAAAAATATATAAAAAAGTTTTTATTTTTACTAGTGGTCGTTCGTGAGCCAATTGCGACCATAATAATTTTTTGTCAAAGACTGTTTTGAAAATTTGACTTGAACAATAAACAAAAGAGTATATATGCGTGTGTGTGTCAAAAACTTGGTAGTGTGTGTAATGTTTTTTATGCATAATAAAAAAATAAATTTAGCTTCTATATAAATTACTAGCTGTCCCGGCAGACGTCGTCCTGCCCGGTAAAAAATAGGGGTCGATCGTAGAGGGTTGAAAATTTAGGGTTGTATGTATCTTTTAATGCTGTATCATAAAAAAATAGAAATTAAAAATTTTGTCTAAAAAAAAAAAAATTTAGGGGTGGACTACCCCTAACATTTAGGGGGATGAAAAATAGATGTTGGCCGATTCTCAGACCTACCCAATATGCATACAAAATTTCATGAGAATCGGTCAAGTCGTTTCGGAGGAGTATGGCAACAAAAACTGTGACACGAGAATTTTATATATTAGAAGAAGATAAATGTGTGAAATTTCATACTCCTCCGTCCGCAATTTTCGTAAAAAGGGGTACAAAGTTTTTGCTTCACGTATTAATATATAGATTTTGAATAAATAGGCGTACAATGGAATGACAATCGCTCGAAAAAAATCATAGTTTAGAAAAGCGTATAAATTCTACATGTTTAAGCGAATGAAACGTCTGATGTTTTATTTCTGACTTACAATTTGGGTGAACCAACCAAGTGATCCGCTTAGACATAAACTTGAATAATTCAATTTTATTGAATACCGTCGTGGTTTGTCAGGTCTGTAATTAACCAAATAATTTCAAATTGATTCATCCATCCAGTACCATACTTTATTAATTAAAACAATACTTTATGAATAAATTCAATAGTTTAATTGAAGACATGAGTGGATGAAGGTGATAAGTCGCTTAATTCCAATTCTGAGTAAATCGATATAAAAGTTTTACTTTTACTTTAAATTCAACTGAATTTAACACATTTTTCAACGCTTTATTTTTTTTAAATGTGACTTATATCTATTTTCTAAGGTCTGCAGTCATTTGGTATCGACTTATAACCTTGATCTACGCAAAAAAAAAACAAAGTACCGAATATGCGACATATCACCTTCATCCACTCACGTCTTCAATTATTCGAACGATATTATATAAAACAGATCAATATTTTATGGATTTCAACAAAGTTTTATAAATTAGCGCATTATTTTATAAAATTGAATAATATTTTATTAATTAAAACAAATTTTTATGCATGAGATCAATATTTTATGTGTTAAAATGATATTTTTGTTTTAGAACAATGTTTTGTGAATAAGAACAATATTTTATGAATTACAAGATATGAATTTATTCCTGTGCCTTGTAAACGACAACAGAATGATATCTATTACTTTTTTGTTTCACTCACACTTATATGTATATTGTATTACATTATATTGTTACGAGTTACAGGTCTCGAATTAAAAATGCCGTTGGAATTACTATAGACTTTATTAGAACAGGTATAAGACAGGTACAAATATAACTGAACACAATCAGTTCAAACGTAATGCGCGATTCAATAACACACGCAAATGTCGAATGTACACATGTCTCGCCTTGACCGTGGTTTTCGCTAGACTGGCTCACCCCTCCGTTCGGGCATTGTTTTATACTAAACTATACAATATGTCTTGACATAACATCACACCTGGTTAATGACTATCATAAACAATACACAATAGGATGTTTTATTCCTAATAACAAATTTTAAACATAAAGTAAACTAAAGAAGAACTGCAAGTGTGCATTTACTTTTGTCGGCGTGTAACACTATGAATAAACGAGATGTTAATAAGCTTTTATTTCAGAATGATTTTTATACATTCAGTTATTTTTCTCAGTCAGTTTTTGTCTTATCCTCACACATCTAACTTCAGTTTTTTCTTTCCCTAAGAAAAACAAATTCATAACGGGAAAGTTTTAAAGAAAAATAATTACAATGAGGGAAGAATCTCCTTTCAGCGGAGGGTGGTCCGACCCCTGGTTTTGGGAAATATCTTAAATAATTAAGCCTATTTATTTTTCGGCAAACATTTGCCTAACAAGATTACAGGCCACGATAATTACTTTCTGGCTTTTATTATTATTTATTTTTAGCATTTTCTTTTTTTTTGAATAATTTACTTTATTCTGTCAATGTTGTTTTAAATAAGAGAGTGCTTTTTCTTGATATTAGTTTATTTATTGTTAGGCGCTGTAACCTACGGATAAAATCATTGCACTAGAAAAGTAGAAGCTCCACCAACCTTCAGATCGGCCCTCTCTTAACTGGGTTCAGGTTACACACAGGAACAGCACACGGCACTTAACTCCACCTTAGAGCTAACACTTTTGACAAAGTCCTAAGAACATATAGTCAGTTCTTGTATTGAATATTATTTAATTAAATTATGATCGCACGGTGAATGTATGAATGGAGCGTTAGGTAAACTTCTAGGCGCTAAGAACCTCATAGCCAGAAGGCCCAGTTTGCCATACACATCGCGGTGCTGGTACCTACGCTTACGTATGGAAGCGAGAGTTGGGTATGGAACAGAGAGCATGAAAGTAGAGTAAACGCGGTCGAGATGCGAGCACTGCGCAAAATCTGCGGAGTGATGCTCGCGGACCGCGTTCGTAATACCGAAGTAAGAAAGAGAGTTGGTCTGAAAGAGAGTGTCGGGGTGAAGGTAAGAAAAGGAATGCTCCGGTGGTTCGGGCATGTGGAAAGAATGTATGATGAAAGAATGACTAAACAGATATACAATGCAAAAGTGGATGGATGCAGAAGTCGCGGAAGGCCACGACACACCTTCCATGATCAAATTGATCATGTGTTAGCAGAAGGTGATGTTAGGAGCCTTAAGAACAGACGAGCGTTCATGACAAGAGCTATGAATGTCAAAGAAGCAAGTGAGGTGTGTAAGAATGGGCCTATGTAGCGCTCTGTTGTTCGTGCCTACCCCGCAAGGTACCTGGCGTGAAGTTATGTATGTATGTATGTATGTATGACCGCACGGCGCGTTGTGTTCTCGTTTAAATGTCGACAGTAAGAGATCACAAAATGGCTGCTCCTACCCTGTTCGGAATTGGCCGTCGCCTCACACAGAAAGAGGGTAGACAGCAAAATTGAGGGAGCGATGTTCTATCTACTTCATACTAGGCAAAGACCGAACAAGTCTTAATGTTAACTAGTAATTCTGCTGTGAATTTGTCCATGCTAACATATAAAATACGTTGTTCCCTCTGAACGGTATACCTATTTATTTTTAATGTAAAAGTAATAACAATGATAATCATAATCGGCAGAAAAGCACACTAACGGCCTTACTTATAATAATCTCGTTAAGAAATGATTAGGCATCTCTTAAAGAAGAGAATCAGAATCAGACCCCAATCAATGAATATCTTTTTCTTCGCTTAAAGATGTACGTTACCTTTTTATTCCTAAGAGGAGCACAGATAAACGAAAATTAAATGATTAACGTAGGTTGCACCCAAAATATTCGACTAAAGACGAGTAAATGAGTAAGATTTTCACTAATCAGTTACTGAGTAGTTTCTTTAAATTTAATAAACGATTATAAGTAAGGCCCATATTGTATAGTACTTATCCCCAAACTAAGCAAGTTACGCTTGTGTTATGGGTAATATACAACGGAATACTCTGGGGCCGATTCCAGACACCCAGACCATAGTAGATAACGGAGAAAATACGTTTCCGAAATTCAAAGTAAATGTAAAGTATGTATAAGTATAGTTAGTATCTAGTTTTTTTAAATTATATAACAAACGCGTTATCTGGAAGTGGGCGCTAACAACTGCAACACAGTATTATACCTAATAGAGCAGTTGTTTGCGATACCAAATTGTTTCTGCACACTGTGTTAATGGTTTCGAATAAATTCTTTAATTCTTGAAAAAATCTATGATTCTCTTAAATAGTTTTATGTACTTGGATTATCGCAATTTCCAGATAGCTATTATAGTTAAGATTAGGTTTTAAGAGCATTTTAAATTGGATTTTTTATTTCAATCTCGCTTCGTCTTTACTTTCACAGTTACCACAGAATAAATAACTCGAATATCAAGCACCCATATAATTTTTTTATCATCTGAAGCCTGGCAAAAAATTGGACATGCCAGGCAAGCAGGCAAACGATCCAGCTGGTGAACAGTGATAGATAAATAGAATGAAGGAATGAATATGCTGTATTGCGTTTTTACGATACAGTTTTTACGATACAGGCAAAACAACCCACAGACAGGTGGTAGGGCATTTGCCCGACTGGATTGCTACCACCCCTGGTCTAAAGTATGTCGCCATAACAACCTTGAGTTGTGTTCCGGCATTAGTGGACCAGGTTCCAGTCTCCTTTAAGAGGGCAGCAGCGCATTTGTAGCATCTTTGGTGTTGCAAATGTCCATAGGCGATGGTAACCGCTCTCCATCAAGTGGGCCGTCTGCCTGTCTGCTGACCTCCTGTAATAAAAAAAAAACAGTTAACAGAAATAAAATTTTACAATAAAATAGGCGGTCTTAATGCTATTAGCGATTTCTTCCAGACAACTTTTGAATGGATATACATAGATAAGTTATTTTCTTTTTATTGTATGAGTTCAGAAGACAGGTAGACAGCTCACTTGATGGAAATCGGTTACCATAGCCTATGGACATTTGCAACACCAAAGGTGATACAAATGCGCTGCTGCTCTCTTAAGGGAGACTGGAACCTGGTCACTAATGCCGGAACTCATCACAACTCATCATCGTACCTACAGCATTATACTCATCTCATCATTTTTATACCGTGCCTGCCAGCAATACAGTGATGCTCTGTACAATGATGTCGATCCTTTATACGAAATTTATTTAAATTTAGGACTCAAATAAAAAAAAGACAATCTACTAATTCATATCTAATTTTATATTTTATTTCTATTATTTTGACTTCGATTTCATAAATATAATTAATTACCTAACTATTTTTTTAATTTAATGACTTTATTTAACAAATGTATCACGGTTTTTTATGACTTCATAATTATGGTTTAAGAATGATATATTAAATAGACATAATTATTGTAGTTTTTTTGTTTGTGTGGAATTTTATTATTTAAATCGTTTTTTTTAAATCTAATTTACCATTATCGTATTAAATATATTATAATTTTCTTATGTTTATATGAGCCAAATGTAACATGAATTATTATTGTAGTGGAAATTTAGTTGATATGAGTGTTAATTTATGTGTTTTACATTGTAAGAATTGTAATTAGTGTCGGGGTGAAGGTAAGGGAAGGAATGCTCCGGTGGTTCGGGCATGTGGAAAGAATGTATGATGAAAGAATGACTAAACAGATATACAATGCAAAAGTGGATGGATGCAGAAGTCGCGGAAGGCCACGACACACCTTCCATGATCAAATTGAACGTGTACTAGCAGAAGGTGATGTCAGGAGCCTTAAGAACAGACGAGCGTGCATGACAAGAACTATGAATGTCAAAGAAGCAAGTGAGGTGTGTAAGAATAAGCCTAAATGGCGCTCTGTTGTTCCTGCCTACCCCGCAAGGGACCTGGCGTGAAGTTATGTATGTATGTAATTATTGTATGTTTCCCAAATAAATAAATACTGTAGACGAGGGGTGGTAGCAATCCGACGGGCATATCCCTACCACCTGGCTGTGGGTTGTTTTGTCGCCTCTTACGACAGGCAGGTTGTCGGGTCGCAGGAAATTCTTTATCATAAAATAAATCTTCTTCCCTGAAATCTTAGGTCTTCATGGATCAATGTATTTGGGGACGAATAAGATATCTTGTATATGGATACGTGTATGTGTGTTCAAGGGGTGAGTGCCCCGCCCTGAGCGACTCGGCCGGCGCCCCCGGTTACGCCGCTGGCAGGGTCACCGCAAACAACGACCTGCGTGTAAATTTCTTACTTTCATACGCTTTTCGAGGTGAATGCCTGACAGCATACGCGAGCCTACTAAATAAGCGACTCCAGCGTTCCATCATATAGTGTATCGCAGGAAATCGGGGACCTATTTCTACTGACACTGGAAAAGATTATTAGATAAGATACAATAGGTATAACTAATATAATGTCTAATCATTATTATTTTTTTGATATTGTTACGACCTAGACGCCGACAAAGACAAATTCACACCTGCATACCTGTAGAAACACATTTTAGTACCTTTCGGCATTTGGACTTCTTTTATTCGCCTTGTGATTAAAAAACAGTCCACTGTGTATTGTAATCTTTTACGGCCTATTGTATCATTGTGATCATTAACTAACTAACAAACTGATTCTAGGAAATTTGGTCCACTTGGCCGGCAAACATTGCATCTGTGCAGTATAAAGCAATTGAGGAACGAGGCAGTCGAGCGATAACCATGAGCGAAGCAAGACTTGTGTACATTCCGTAATCTATTTAGTGACGGACTCTGCGCATGTTATTGAATTACGACCTTCACAATTACGTATGGACTTGTCGTAATCGGTTATATTGTACCTGTGTTATACGTGTTTGTATAGTTCTAATAAACTCTATAACAATTCCAACGGCAATTTAATTCGAGTCCTGCAACTCGTAACAATATTTCAATGCCTAATGATTTAATCTTAGATTGATATAAGAAATCTGAAGTAAATTACATTTCTTACCATGAAGTTTGTTATAGTATGCCAAGAGGTTACTTTGGTCTAAAATTTATTTTAGCAAGGTAAGCATTTAATATAAAACACATTCTAATAAACATATTTTAATATTTATTTATTCATTTATCCGTGCAGCAACGGAGATAGAATGCAGTTTCCTGCGGCCAAGAGACCTGTCATTAGAGGCAACAAAACAATACACAGCCAGGAGGTAGGGTATCAGTTAATCTGGATGGACACCACCCTTGGGTCTAGATCTAGAGCATGCCGCCATAACAACCTTGAGTTGTGTTCCGGCATTAGTGGCCAGGTTCCAGTCTCTCTCATGACAGTGGCAGCACATTTGTACCTGGTGCTACAAATGTGGCGACGGTATACGCTATCCGCTTTCCATCAGGTACGGTTTCCCAGTATACTGAACTTACGCAATAAAAAACTTACAACATTAATTTATTATGAAAGTTTAAATTCCTGGATTGTCTGACGGCAAATTAATATTATTGAACCTGTCGAGACAATTGTTGCAAGTCAACAAAAACCATTATAGTTATACATAGGTTAATAATTATACTTTCAAATCTTTCTATTCATATCCCTTGAAATAATTGAAAATTCTTTATAAAGAGGTTTTTAAAAAATTGTACTCGTAATGAAAAGGTATATTTAGTATTATACCTTACGACCACGATCTTGAAGAATTCATTAAGTGACAAAATACGTTATATTGAAGTTCGTTATAATAAGATTTTACTATACTACATAGTTTTCGCAAAAGCTGTATCTTGATGTAGAATATAGAACTCAGGCTACGTGTATGTTCCAAGATGCTGAGGCTGGGTCCAATTTAGGACTTATTTATTATCTTTCTTTCATTCAAGATATAAACGAAAACAGAAAAAGCGGAAAGTATAGGTATATCTAGATGCATTGTCTCTGACCAGCCCCATGAAAACAGTCGTGATAATAAATGTGTAAATTCTTTTAGAAACTCATTTACACGTTACTCCATTTTCCACGCAGCGCGTAACCGTTTACAGTAGACATAGGGCGGGCTACTGTTCACAGCCTGCGGCCTTCCTGACCAATCACAGTGCTCCGAGCTATAATGCCGTCCTTCTCAAACCTCAACACATTCCTATCGATCCATTCCTTTCACTTCCCCCGGCGAAAATCTTAATATTTGACCATTTTCAAACAATTATCTCTTGTATATTAACGAGTATAAAGTCTAAATTCATTTGTTAAGTTTAAGGTCCTTTGAGGCGTTTTGGTGTCGGAATGATGTTTATTTGATATCGAGCGTCAGGCCTGGCGACGATTTTCAAGTTCAGATTTCACTTTTATTTGAATTTCAACCTTATTTCTCAAGCAGTTAGATTTATATAACTCGTATCGTTTCTTCGAATTGTATTTACGTGTGCAATGCTAGCATTTTCATTGTTACATCTGAAAACAGCCTTCGAAAATATGCCTTAAAGCAGAAAGAATAAAGTCAGTATTGCAATACAACTGATCACAGAGTTACAACATTTATAGAAAGGGCATTTAACCGCCCAAGGCGAAAGCTATTTGCGATGACAATTTTGCGAGCGTCGGCGAACGAAATATGCCTTTTATTCGTACTAGAGTCGGGATTAAAGCGCTAAAACGGAATTGCTGTCAGACGAGAGAGCTTTGTTGAAATTTGCGAACTACACCTACGTATCCTGCTGTTACATTCTTTTTATATCAAATAAATAATATTTTGTGGCAATTCTAAATGTTTAAAAGATGGCATTAATTCCCGTCACTGAAAAATAGAGAGGAAGAAGATTAAGCTGGTATGGGCATATAATGAGGAGGGATGTAAGTCACGTGACAAAAATAATGTTAAACTACAAGATGGATGATGTAAACGTAGACCAAAAAAGATGGATGGATTGTGTGAAGGACATGATGATGTGTGGTGTGACAGAAGATGTTTGTAAGAGTAGAGGAGTGTGGAAGGAAAATAAATATTGTGCCGACCCCAAATAATTGGTATACGGTGAAAGAAAAAGAAGAAGATTAATAGAACATTTATTATTAGATAAGGTAGGTATGGCAATTAACGCCCTTTGTTAAATAACGCCCAAACGACATAAAACGTATCTACTTTTATTCGAGCTAGCCACGACACGGCTCACGCGCACAAAAGAATACACTATTAGAGACCCGTCTAGCATAAAACAAAACCTCGCGAGCCGCCGCCATGTCAGTGACGCGCTCTAGTTTAAGAAGCTCAGAAACGAACGTCGCTGTTATTTATTAATAACAGATTTTAATCTGTCCTAAGGATATTGTAAATAATTCGTTATTTTGTTATATTCCTTATACGATTTTACATTTATTTACAGTGTAGGCAAGTAAGTACCTTTCATATTTTGCTACAATTTTCACTGTACCCAAAATAATTTAGAGAAAAATGTTCAAAATTACAGTGACGACCAGTAGGGCAATAACGCCCAGTATAAGGTCTGTTGGGCGCTATTACTCTTCGTGGGCGCTATTTTTAAATATGTTTTTTTAATAAATAAATCTCTATTGCCAAAAAATTTGTTACAATAACTTTTAGAAGCCCCTAACTCCCGAGCTAGGCATGAAGCCTGTGTTTCGGGAATCAGTGCCCTCTCACATTAGTATTTAGTTTTAAACACAAAAAATACAAATCGGTAACAGAGTACTTATGTCTAGTGAGTAAGCGTGTGGTGTAGATGCACGTGCGTCCGCGCGCACATCGTGTGTGTGTGTGTGTGTGTGTGTGTGTTGTGTACGTGTGTGTGTGTGTGTGTGTATGTGTGTAACTATGTGTGTACTGTACAGTTGCTGTTAAGATAGGTTAAAACATTGCTTCGGTGGTAGCGTAGTCGAGGGTAAGTAGCCAGTTTTTTAGTTTAATTTGGCTATTGACCTACACATGGGCCTGTAATGTTAAAAATTATAATAATATTATATTATTACATTAAATTTAAATAATAAATGTATGACAATAACTATCAAAGTAATCTTTTGTTTTAAACTATTTTTTAAACATGACCTTAAGGGACGTGTTGGTCTCTGGGCGTCATTACCCTATACCGTTTAGTAGCGCCCATTGTTCGATTAGACAAATCCTACTATTTTTGAAAAAAACGCCTTTTATACTATTATTTTGTACTAATGTATATTTCTGATATAGATTTTTTTGTTAGAAATAATTATAACTCAATGTTTCATACTACTTTAAGCGTGCTAAAAGTTTCGTAGTTTTTATGTTAAATTTTAATTAATTTCATTCCTTTTATTTGTAATAAAGATTTTTTTATGTGACTGTTATGTTTTATTTGACAATAAGCAAGAATCGTGTTTTTTTTCTGTTCAGCGTTTTATTCACTAAACGGGCGGTAATTAACATAGTATTTTTAATAACGCCCAAGACAAAGCTCTTGAAAATATATTATTTGCATGGAAATTATAAATAGTTACAACACTCAACTAGAATGCTTCGGTTCTAAAAACTATGCTTAACATTTTTATCGCATTATTTCTTCCATTTAATGAATACTTAAGGTAAAAATTAAGTTTTAAGTTAGGTAGGCGTTAAATGCCTCGTGTACCTTATATAAATTACTGATTTCGAGTGAAACAGTAAGTTAAAATACTTATTAGATATGCTTGATTAAAATGCATATTCTAGACACTGAACATAAATGGAATAGATAATATTTACGTCTTATTAGTACTGTACATATTTTTGTTTAATAGGTATAAATAAATTTCTTTTGACTTTTCGTCTGTGTTTTCTGTATATCTTATATGCCTCGGTATCTATATCTAGGCAAATATGACGAATAATACTTACTTATTACTTCAATTTAGTGCCGATTTTTCAGTCACCAAATAAAATTTATTCAGAATGTAGTCTCAAAATAAGCTCAGAAAGATCTGTAAAGTATAACATGAAAAAATTAAAAATGTCAGTTGCATGAATAAAACAGTTCAATGGTTTCACTTTTGATTTCACTCAGGTTATAATTTATTTGAGTGACGATTTTAATCTGATTGTTGAAAAATCGGTAAAGATAAGGTAGGACTGACTGTAGGTATGTATACTTGCCTATTTTATTATCCAACCAGGTAAATAATGCTCTAAAAGTTTCTACACAATCTAGAAAGAATTTCGTTATTAAACTTATAAATTTATGTGCGCAATAAATATGTATACATACATAAATAAGCAAGTAAAACAAGGGTCCCGAATCAAACCACGGCTTGTTATTACAAAATTATGTATTTTTTTCCTTCCAAACTTCTTTGGGGGCTGTTTGCCGAGTTTCGTAATAGAAACAAAACATTCTGTCAGTACAGTGTTGCCAAGTTTTAAACTAGGTAGATATCTTTGAGTTAGGCTTAACTCAAAGGGCCCGAGTTCGAATCCTGGACACATACACCACTCAAGCAGTTTTCTGACCTAATGTGCATATTTTACAATAACCACGTGCGCACAACAGTCAACTGCCATTCAACTTGGATAAGTGTGGCGGGTATATATATTTTATTTATTATAACTATTGTTAAACACTTCTTTAAATATGAATTCCTTGTGGACTGTAGATATTTTAATTATAAAAGAAAACTGCACGTGCGAAATATATAACGATTTTAATAGCAATGGAGGGAAAAAAATATACAGATTCAGATAAAACAAAAAAACCTACGTTCTAAATTCAAATATTTAGTATTGGTGGCCAGTACAATGCCACACCAAAGTAATAAATACTTTTTGTTGAAGATTCCAACAACTTTTATTGAGTACATTAGGTACAACAATTGTTTATTAGTAAGTTTATATTTTTTATTGAATACGATTTCAGTACGAATATGAGTCACAATTTCATTTATTAGTTGTTGAGTTATACTTGTTTACGCTTTGGTTCAATTTTATTAAATCAAAATCTTGAGCACAATCAGTATAGTGATGGAAGGACACAAAGGGAACTCACCAGATCTCCATCAAATGGTTACGACGGTTCTTCTATATTACTTTATCGCCTGGCCACTATTATTAAGTCTATATATTTAATTATTTGTAGCACAACACAATTTAAAGTACTTGTTTTAATATTAATTTCAATTAATCGGCTTACGCACAGAGCACAATTGGACTACCTCCTTTTCTTCGCACGATTTCTTCTGACCCAGTGAGCGAGATATCTTTGGCTCAAATATAGGGAGTCATGAATGGAAGAAAGGGACGGAGAATTATACGTCATGCACTCAAGTAATGCTATTGAAATAAATAAGGAGGCGACAGTTTATTTATCATACTGCCACAATTTCACATATCGAACGTATAAATGCGGATTTTACTTTTAATATGAATTAAATGCTATAAATGGCGTAAACATGTCCCCCAGGTTGAAAGAGTAAAGCTCTTTCAAGACAAATATGGAGGGTAAATTAGTTATAATACAATTCAAATAATAATTAATATAAGTTATAATTCAAATAATTAATTTCTTGCTTATTAATAAATGCATACATAGTTGAGAGAAGTGGACTGTATGTGAATGTCGTCATATCGAAGCTACTGTGTAGGCAATGGATAAACTTTAATAACAGGTCTTCGATATATACCAGTTTTAGTTCGAACATTTACTACTCTTACGACTCCATCGCGACCTGGAAATGTTTCCTCGATAATACCTATTGGCCAATCCAAAGGGGCACTATTTTCAGACTGAAGCAAAACAACAGTGCCAGCTTGAATCAAAGTTTGGTCCTGATGCCATTTATAACGTACTTGTAACGTATGGAGATACTCTAACTTCCATCTTTTCCAAAACGACTGCACGAGAGCATCAACGATACGTTTTCTATGGATAAGACTACCACTGCTGAGATTAGCTATTGTTTCAGAAGGAAGCGATCTTAATGGCGTTAAGTTTAAAAAATGAGCAGGAGTAAGGGCTTGTGGGTCTGACGGGTCAGAACTCAAGACTGATAATGGCCGTGAATTTAATAATGCCTCGATTTGAGTGAGGACTGTTATCATTTCTTCAGAAGTTAGTAACTGATTACCAATTACTTTATTTAGATGAGTCTTAATACATCGTATGTTTCCCTCCCAAATGCCTCCGAAGTGAGGAGATAGCGGAGGGTTAAATTTCCATGTTATAGCGTTGTCTCGTAATTCATTTGAGAATTTATCACTGTATTGTTCAGAGGAGATCAATTCGTACATCTCTTTAAGATAAGATTGAGTGCCCAAAAAATTGGATCCGCAATCTGTATAAACAACCTTAATAGGGCCGCGGCGAGATAAAAAACGCTTAAATGCATTCAAAAAAGAAGCAGTACTTAAATCTGTTGACAGCTCAATATGGACTGCCTTCGTCACAAGACATATGAACATGCAAATATATGCCTTTATGCTATGAACACCACGACGCCTATATGGGATAACACGTAATGGTCCGGCATAGTCTATGCCCGTGTGATAGAAGGCCTTTGCTTCTTGAACCCTACACGCTGGAAGATCAGCCATTAATGGATAATTGTTCCTAGGGTTGGATTTGAAACAAATATTACATTTTTGTATTCGCTTCCTAACAATGTTTCTTGCTGAGAGAATCCAGTAGTTTTGACGAATGAGAGACATTAATAATTGTGGACCAGTATGTAAATATTTTTTGTGATAATAATCTATTATTATGTTGACAATATGATCTCGATTTGGAAGAAGAATAGGATGTTGACTATCAAAATCTAAATTAGCATTTCCCAATCTACCTCCAACGCGAAGAATGCCATTGTGGACAAAGGTTCTAAGCCTTTGAAGGGGAGGTGACAATTTCCTGCCTAATTGAGCATTTTTTAATTCATCGGAGAAATGAACCTTTTGAAGTACTTTGATGATAGCCGTCTCCGCGATCTTTAAATGAGAAATATCAAACTTCTTTGGTAATACTTTAATAAATTTGAGAACGTATATTACAATTCGTATTAATTTTGACCATGATGAAATACGACCAGCAAGATCATACAAAATAAATTCATTAGGGTTTTCAACTGTGGATACCATAACCGTAGTTTTAGTTTCAGGTATGTCCTTTACAGTTGAGACATCAAAGGTTTTCACGGGCCATTCATTAATAGGCGAGTGAGCGAACCTTGGTCCATTAAACCAAAGTGGGTGTTCCATCAATTGTGAAGGTGATAAACCGCGTGACAAGCAATCGGCTGGGTTTTCTTTACCCGCTATGAAATAAAAGTTTTTCGGATGTATTTCATCTTGAATTTTTGTTACTCTATTAGCGACAAATGTTTGCCATCGTGCTGGTGATGAATTAATCCAGGCCAGAGCAACTGTACTATCCGTAAAAGCAAAAACATTACTAATTTTAGCGCGACATGTATAGGTGTCAATAACTACTCGCATTAACTTAGCAAGAACTAAATTCCCGCAGAGTTCAAGTCTAGCCAGAGAAATATTACGTAGAGGTGCTACCCTAGATTTAGCAGAAACAATATTAATAAGAAACGTATTAGTCTGAGGAAAATAAACATGTAAGTATACGACGCCGCCATAAGCCCTTTCAGAAGCATCAGCGAACCCTAGTACGCTAATTACGCAGTCCATGACGATGCCTGAATGCCGTGGAATTCGTATGTTCTCCAGAATAGGGAGCTCTGACTCAAACTGACGCCATAATGCCACTATGTGTTGTGGAGGTGTTTCATCCCAATCGATGTTGTTCTCCCACAATGTTTTAATGATGAGTTTCGCTAATAAGGTAACAGGGGCTACAAAGCCCATGAGATCCCATAATCGAGCAATAACAGAAAGAATATTTCTCTTAGTACATTCACGATACTGTAAATTGACAGTAAACGTGAATATGTCTTCGACTGGATGCCATTGCAATCCGAGAATTTTAAGATGACTTTCCGGACTAAATTCAATTATTTCCGATATACGATGAGCAGGTGGTATTTTGGCAAGTACTTCAGGAGAGTTACTAGAAAATTTCACTAGCTCAAACCCACCAGCAAGAAATAACTCAATAAGCTGATTAGAAAGCTCGACAGCTGTGTTTGCATCTAAACAGGACGTAGCCATATCATCTGTAAATATATCACGATCTGCTACAGGTGCCGCTAATGGATAGTGAGATCCCTCGTCAGTTACTAGTTGACGTACTGTTCTAATAGCTAGAAATGGACTGCAACATAGACCAAAAGGTACGCGGGTAACTTCGTATAATTGTAACTCATCTTTAGGATCAAATCGATAAAGCAATCTCTGAAATTTCCTATCTTGTTCTCTAACTAAAATACGGAGGTACATCTGCCTAATATCCGCACTTATGGCAATACCGTGAAGTCTAAAATTCAGGATTATTTTAAATAAATCGTTTTGAAGATTTGGTCCTACATGTAATATGTCATTGAGTGATAATCCTGATGACGATTTCATACTGCCGTCTAATACAACTCTTAGTTTGGTAGTGTTTTTGTCAGAGCGAATTACACAATGATGTGGAATTATATATTGAAGTGATGAATTATCAACATTTGAGCACGTAACTAAGTAACCCTTATTCAAATAATCCTTTATTACAGCATCATATTCAAGCTTTACTTCTGGGCGCGATAACAACTTCCGCTCTAATGAAAGAAATCTACGCTTTGACGCCTGTAGTGAGTCACCTAATTTAGATGCACTGTCGTTAAATGGTAATGAAACTACGTAGCGACCTAAATCATCGCGTGTAGTTGTATTGCGATAGAAATTCTCACAATCTTGTTCATCTTGCGTGTATGGCTTTACATTAGGTACCTCCTCTACTTCAAAAAATCGACTAATGCAATCAGGTAATAACGTATTGTCTAATGTACAATATGTATATGTATTTTTTGTAGAGGACACTAAAACCGGAGCTTGACCGACAATAAGATATCCAAACTTGGTATTGATTGCTACTGGTTCGCCCGGGGCCCTTGATATTGTGTGCGGTAATAAAATACGAGCAAAGATATCCGAACCTAGGATTAAATCTATTTTACCAGGTTCTGAGTAATTACAATCAGCTAATTTAATATTTTTCAAATAATCTAAACGAGTAATGTCAATTCTTACGGTTGGCAACTCGCTAGTAATCTTCCGAATTACTAAAGGTCGGACTGTAAAGCGAAATGATTCGTCTATTTGAGAACACAAAGTAATACATGTATGTCCTTCGATTAAATTTTTCACGTCGCCTACTCCGCAAACTTGTTTAGTTCGAGATGAAAATATGGGCAGATTTAATTTATTACAGCATTCAACTGTGATTAAGTCACGTTGAGATGCACTGTCAATTAATACGCGGACTGTATTTAATTTTCCCGAATTATCAAAAATGTTACACTGTGCTGTTCCGAGCAAAACAGTTTTATTAGGTTGCGTATCGGAATTGCATTCAGTGGCTGTGCAGCGCTCGTCTAATGCGCATAGTGACACAGCGCCAACGTTACTTTGAATAAAATCCGACGAAAATCGTTCTTCTGTTTGCGGTGCGCTCGACTGACTATTATTATTACCGTTTAATACTACATTCACCGCTGAACGCATGTGACCCGTTTTCTCATTGTCTATAAAATGCAATAGTTCGTGATGACTACAAGAACAAATGCCACATCTTGTATTTGATTTACAATTACGCACCGTGTGACCCGTCCTTAAACAGTTAACACAAAATTTGTTCATTTTTATGAAGGTAAAACGTTCCCGTGGTGTAATTGATTTAAACTTAGAACAAATATTTAATTCATGATCAGTCTGCCCGCAGAACACGCATTTGCATTGCTCGTGAACTACAAATGTGTTCACATTGTTATCTTTATTTGAACGAAATTTTCTATTTCCAGCAATATGTGAATTAATTTTAGGTTTTGTATTTTTATCATAATTTTGAGTATTTGTGACGTTATAAACACGCTGTAATATATGTGATTGGTTTCTAATAAATTCTATAAATTGATTGCAAGTCGGTAGTTTCTCAGAGTTGCAATGACTCATTTCAAATGATTTCATAATTTCCAAATTAATTTTCTTGCAACCTAAATGAATAAATATAAAATCCTCAAGACTTTCAAATTTTAATTGTTTTAATGAACTAATTAATGAGGAATATTTATCAATAAAATTCTCAAGACTAATGGGATCCGATTCGTTAACCGACGGTAGGGATAATATTTTGTCCAGGTAATTAGCGGCTAGTCTGCGCTTGTCATTATATTTATTTACTAAAGTTTGCCATAAGACAGGATAATTTTCTGCGGTAGGCATAAAACCGTGACAAATAATTTGAGCGTTACCTGTTAATTTCCCCATTAAGTATTGAATTTTTTCACTATCCGTGATATTATTATTTTCATGGATAGCTGATTTAAATGTTTCATAAAATATAGGCCATCCTTCCAAGTCACCATTAAAGGAACATAATTCTAAACGCGGTAGCTTCGGACACTGTCGGTGAGACTCAAATTTGTTCTCACTTACAGAATTTGTCATATTGTGCGTATTTTGACGCGATGACATTAATTCCGATAACTTATATTTAACGCGGGAATATAAATCATCAAATGCTGTCAAGGACTCGTAACTGGGTTCCGACGCACTTGCATTTGATGCCAATAAGTCATTACGTTCATCAAGTGACTGGATAAACTCTGTACGTACCATATCAATTGTATTAGCTTTCGACATGAAAACATTCACACTTTCCTCATCCGACAATCGAGATAAACTATCATAAATAGATTGCATTCGAGAAAAGTATGCATTAATTTTATTTTGTAATTTGCGTACGTTACGTTCAAAAACTACATCAGACTTTGAAGTAGCCATTTTAGTTAATTATTAACGACGATATTTGAATTTCAATACAAGTCAGTTATTATCGATATGTGAAATTGTGCTCAATTCTTTTAAATTTGTACAATATCCGGCCGAAGTGATCAATTATGTTTACGCTTTGGTTCAATTTTATTAAATCAAAATCTTGAGCACAATCAGTATAGTGATGGAAGGACACAAAGGGAACTCACCAGATCTCCATCAAATGGTTACGACGGTTCTTCTATATTACTTTATCGCCTGGCCACTATTATTAAGTCTATATATTTAATTATTTGTAGCACAACACAATTTAAAGTACTTGTTTTAATATTAATTTCAATTAATCGGCTTACGCACAGAGCACAATTGGACTACCTCCTTTTCTTCGCACGATTTCTTCTGACCCAGTGAGCGAGATATCTTTGGCTCAAATATAGGGAGTCATGAATGGAAGAAAGGGACGGAGAATTATACGTCATGCACTCAAGTAATGCTATTGAAATAAATAAGGAGGCGACAGTTTATTTATCATACTGCCACAATTTCACATATCGAACGTATAAATGCGGATTTTACTTTTAATATGAATTAAATGCTATAAATGGCGTAAACAATACTTATTTAGTTATTTTCTGTTCTGTAGTCAAATCACAAAACCAGTGGACTTTGGACATTTTCACAAAAAACCTGTTCAGACACAATACGCTAATTTCGGTTCTGTCTCCAACACCTTTGGCCTTTTGTATAGTTGCTATCGACAATAACAAAAAAATTCACAACACTCGTAAATGTCACATGAACAGTGACAGCTATAATGTCACTATTAGAAACTTCAAGTCACTTCATTCTATACCTTCAAAATTTACCAGCGTAACGATTTATTGTAAAAATAATTATACGAATTTATACGAGAAAAATTCCCTTCTTTTTTTGATATCCTCCGTTCCTGTGTTTACAACCCATACAATTTTTTAAACCTTATCGTTGGTAACACTGTTAGACGCCAATCCGACAGCCTTTGTAAAGAAGTAAAATAAACGTTATGATCTTTGTCATGGAGTGCAATTTGCTCTACCAATACAAAAAAATAATTCAAAACCCTTAGGAATGATTGTGACAGGTTTATTAATTTCTTTTCCTCTTTTCTGCCGATTTCCAAACTGATTGTTTTGTTTTCTGTCTTTTTGTTGTAATGTATGGAATTGACTCATAGTGAATGATCAAAGAGTTTCATCCATTCCGCACACAAAAATACAAATAACAATTTATTTCTCTAGACTTCTAGATATAATTTTGAGCATACTTGTAGGTACTTAAACATAAACTTGGACCATTCAATGCCATTGAATCCCGTCTTTTTCATTCAGTTCTGTATCTCAATCAAGTTTATTCAACTCGGTTGAAAGACAAAACTCAGTATATCAGCATAAGCTGATATTAGACCGGATCAACCAAATGTTGGCATACTAAAATATGTGGTAACTAATAATGTATTTATAGGACACACAGGAACACCCCTTGCCATCTCCAACACTAAACTTGCCTCAAAAAACCTTGGTGTGCTAAATCGGTCTAAGCAGTATTTCACCCCGCGGCAAAGACATGTTCTGTACAAAGCTCAAATTAGGCCACATATGGAATATGGTTCACACTTATGGGCTGGATCACCCGCTTACCAGACTGACCCTCTCGATTCCACTACATAGTCGACGATCAGAGGTGCTGTCGGTCTTGAAGGAGAAACTAGAACCTGGCATGCGATCACAATCTATGTACCAGTAAAAGTCAAGGTGAAGTGTAAAGTCGATGATTGGAATTGTGTTTAGATGAGTGTTGAAGTATTAACACGGTCACAGCGGCACTCATTAAACTGTACTTCCCATTCCTGTGTTATGGGCGGTTTAGACCTCGTTCTAAAATATCATTGTGGCGACACGAGGCTTATTGAGCCCCGTAATGTTTTAAAAACCTCGTATTAAGTTTGGTCTTACCATGGAACTGTGGTTTATTAGCACATCTTAGATATATATTCATATTTTTTAAAAGGAACCAAATGGAAATGCGCCCTCCGCTCCACAGCGAAGTCTTGTTTTTTTAGCCGCACCGCAAGTGAGACACATCCAGGGCCACTTAGACCCCGTTTCGCAGTGAAAGTGTTAAAGTGAAATGAAGTTGATATCGAGCATCGTACTTTTCTGAAGCTCGGCGACCCACACAAAGTACCTGTTGTATACAGGAACCTACACAATGGGTACTTTCCTGAATAGTCTACAAAAGTATTTTTGATATTGCACTAAGCGACAATGTTTAGATACCAACCATCCAATTGGTCACACCACAGGTGCATTTGAAATGTAATATTGGAATTGATCCAAATACATTTTACCACGAGGATTCTGATTTCACGGCAAATTTTCGTTGCAAACATCTTTCATTCTGTTTACTGTTTACGCTTTGGGGTTGAGGTGAAATCGGACGGACTACAAAAAAAATTGTATTATAATAAAACTACGTTTTAACGGTTTTAATCGCGGTAATTTATTTTATTTATGGATAAACCTAATTGGATAAACCTAAATAAAATAAATTACCGCGATTGAAACCGTTAAAACGTAGTTTTATTATGTGTACAAGTCGCGAAAACTTAAGAAAAAAATGTATTATTTGCTTCGATATAAATCAGAATTCATACTACAATAACAAAACTGAATTCAAACAAAAAAGGAAAAAATAAATACTGTCTGCAACAATTTGAAGTCGGTGTATTTTGCAATTTTGTTGTTGTTTTACTTGTGACTGACTGACTTTAATACACTGACTTCAAGATGTTTAGTTGTAAAAAATATTCATTTCTGGTTTTTAAATTGAACTCGGTTTTTATGTTTTTATTGAAAAAAGTTACTTTTTAAGTTTCTTGAATAAAGAAATAATATATTTATTAAGCGCCTGTACAAATTGTACCTACTACTTTCACGCGCATATAAGTTTGCCTTTCGAAGAGTGCAGGCACACGTCGTTCTTCAAGAAGGGTTACTCTCGATTTCCCTGCGATCAACTCATGAGACCCTGACATTAGTGACAGTGAGACCACCTTAGGAGCATGATTCTTCGAGTAAAATACATTTTGAAAATCGGTCCACATTTGACGGAGACATCGCGTAACAAACATACAAAAACAAAAAAAAATGGACATCGGTTGAAAACGTTACTAGTGTGTCAATAATAAGGGCACATCTTTTGTAATATACCTCAGATTGTGTAGCTGAACAGCTGGTGGTTGAGCCCAATTTAATAGGCGAGAGCAAAGCACATCGCTTGCACTGGCTTGGCCACCTATATAGCATGGAGGAGGGTCGCGCGGTGAAGTGCCTAGCTGGGCAGACCAACGAGACGGCAACCAGTTGGTCGGCCCAGATATCGCTGGAATGACGTATTAGAGGCTGATCTGGCTGACTGGCAGGAGACAGCGCTGAACAGAAAGGAGAGGAGTATTCTCATTTCGGAGGCCAGGACTCATTTTGGGTCGTTGACCCGCAGCAGTTATTTAGTTAGTATAGCTGAAAATTGGCATCTAGATGTTTCTTTTTATTTAATTTTAGATATCTTTTAACTGAGTGATGGGCTGAAAATTATTTGGCTGCTTTTTATATAAGTACCTACCTATTTTAGAATATTTACAATTTATTGGATAAAATGTTATGTATTTTTCTTAACTCTTGTAAGTATATGATTTGATTTTGGTTGATTATTTATTTAGTCCTTCTTCACGACCTTGGAAATGAACATGTTATATTTGATATATTGTATTTAAAATACTATATGAAAATATAAATAGAAATCTAGTTACATTAGATTAGTGATAATAAGTTTATTTAAAATATGTTAGATTCATACATACGTAGATCTGAAATATTTATACATGATACTTAAGTATCAATAACATAGGATATTATGCTTGCGATATGCAGTCAAGTTTGTCTACAAACTAACAAAAATAAAAAAGTTTTAAAGTGGCTAACCCTTCACACAATCGAACATTTACACGCTCTATTTGCGTCCTCAATACATTGAAATGGTTCAATAGATTTTTTAATGCGTAACGTGGCGTAGGTGTTCTCTGAAGGTTTGATAAGTTGTATGGACTCCTTTTAACTAAATGCAAAAACGTTACAAAGCCATAATCCAACGAAAAAAGAATGAAAGAAATTTTAATGTTTACCTTAGATTTTTAAGAGAACAAAATTTGTAACAATATTTTTTTGAGGTTTTCTTGTTTTGGATTCTTACAACAAGCATGCGTGATTATTTCGGATTTCAATAGATCTATTCTCTTCTTTTATAAGGTTGCGTTTGAATAGAAAAACAAGCATTATGGCGCCATTATGTCGTCAGAGATAGAACATTCTGACACTATTGGATATATTTAGACGACAAGGCACTCTTGGTCTATACCATCGTTTAACAGTGAAACATCACTAGTGCAAACGAAACGTTTCGCCTCCACGTTGCTTCTGCGTACGGCAAAGCTGTGGAATGTACTGAAGTCCATTTCCCGAAATGTAGAATCCGGATGTCTTCGAGACTCGTGTGCATAGGTATTACAAGCGTACTCCGTCTACAACCACATCATCGTTTATTGGGTGCCAGAGTGGTGTTGATGGGTTCCTATTTTGTTGACACAAAAAATTAAAGAGTTATTTCCACAACCATAACCTTGAAAAATGTACCAATCTCCAAATACCACCCAGTACTAACAACATACCCTTAATAAGTAATAAATGTTTATAAGTAATTTTTAATACAAATATTTGTAAGTTTTTGATGGTTGGGTTTTGATTTGCAAGATTTAAGGCTGTGCAGGACTGTTTTATTCCATTAGTCCTGGAGAGCCTTAATAATAAAGCGTGAACGCGGTCAAACACGAACCCATTTATCATAAAAAGAAAATGTATAGTTTGATGTATAGTGTATTTCAAACAGAACGGTAATGGGTGACATCTGACAGACGACATATATTTGGTAAGTCTAGAGATGTGACGCTCTGTATGTGTTGAGTCCTGTATGCGACCATCATTTCTGGGTATTGACAATAATCAATTGCATGAAAATGTTTATGGCTGTATGAAATGTATATATATATATATATATATATATATATATATATATATATATATATATATATATATATATATATATATATATATATATATATATATATATATATATATATATATATATATATATATATATGTGTATATATATAATATTGAAAAACATACAAAAAAACTACTCAATTGACTCAATTCGAATTGATAATTTTTGTAGTTCCATTTTTTTGTCATTTTATAGAAAACTTGATAAATCAGTATCTATTTTATTAATTTAATACGATTTTTATAGATTGTTTAAATATCCATTGCAACTTTCAATGACCTCAGTGCATAACTTTTAAACATTAGGTATGTAATAAAATATCACATGAAAATTATGTAAAGAGAATAACATTCTGATTTTAATTATAATATCACTCATAAACAATCAGAAATATTAATTATTTTATTTCTATATAATTAAATTTTGTATCAATTCATAAGTCAAGTACAATATTGCTACAAGTTACGACCTATGAGATATGATAGCTATACCGTCGTATTTGAAACAGACTGTAGTATACCCCGTTCACGATAACTTGTCCCGCAGGGTTACCAACAATCAAAAATATTAACACCTACAGCTAGAGTCAAAACAAAGCTAAAATTGCGATAAATACTAGAAAATTCTAACAAAAATTAAGAATAATTTACGTTTTCTGATAATCTTTATTCATAAACTTTTATAACATGATATTAAGTGTTGTAAATTTTTAAAATTTTGTAACCTTACGCGTCAAGTTATCACTAACGGGGAATAGTTTTGAGGCCCTAGACGCTGTCATCAAAAAAACTTTGCAACTGACAGCGCTTGTTGCGCTGCATACAGCTAAATTATTCACTAGTCATTAGCCGGTCCTTTTCTCAGTGTGTACGTTACGTTCTATTGTTTATTGACACGACGAGCTTTACTCTTTTCTGCCGCCCTAGTAGCAAACACTCTTTGACTTTTTTAAATCCACATTACTGTGTTGATGATAATTTACATCGAAATTATGAAAATGAAATTTAGACACAGTTTATTTCATGTAATCTGTAAACGACCAATGCCTCAAGAATACTGCTAGTTTTTGAAATGTATTTTTAAAAAGGCAATCTTACAGATTACTTATTGAAATTAATGAGTCTAACTAAGGACCGTGGAATTCATAAGTCTAATAAGTCGTGGTAGCGTAATGTCTAGCGCACGCGTCCTAAACTCAAAGGTCGCGGGTTCGATCCTGGCCGAAACGCATGTACCACTTAGGGTATGTTCTGACGGTTCAATGGTTAAGGAAAACATCGTGATGCAACCTGCACATCGAGATAACCAATGTGTCAAACCTGCCAAGCCGCCTTGGACAAGCGTAGCGGTATAGGTACTGTCCTTTCCCCCTATAATGGGAGGCCCGAGCCCAGCAGTGGGACATTTACGGGCTGACATTATTATTATTATGTGCTTGCTATTCTAGATTTATCTATCTATTTGTGTGCCAAATTTCATCCAGATCTATTCAGCCATTTATAATATTATTATAGCATTAGGTAATATTAAGCATATATAAGATACATATTTTAGGTATAAGGTACCTACGCTAGGGTTATTCCCACATTCCACATGGGACAGTTATGGGCTGTTGTTATTATTTATATAACTAAGGACCAATTATATAAAAGCAAGCGATAATAAAGATAACAAAAAATACAACAAATATCTAATTTAAAGTCGGACTAAAATATTTTTGGCAAACTAATTTTGTAATACACATTTAAAATGAAAGTACTTCAGAACACACCTAATTATAACATAAAATAAATCAGATAAATAAAGAAAATAGCACAACCACCTACCTACCCATCATCTACATTTTGGACCTTTCCCAATCAAACAATCCTATGAGTGAAAAAATTCCCATATATAATAAAATAAGTAGGTAGTGGTAGTAAATAATTAGGAATTTTTGTAAGTAATCAATAAAAAGTATTAGACTCGGGCAATCCTGTTCGCCCGGGCAAAAGAACGCAAAAAACTTGGGACCATTCACAAATGACACACAAATTTCACACGAATTTCATGATTTTTAACCCCTCCTCGTCCTTGTCACAACTGGTCACATTCGTGACACTCCCCCCCCCCCCCTCTGGTGTGACATCACATATTTTGCGATAGGTATTACATCAAGGTGATGTTAGGAGCCTTAAGAACAGACGAGCGTGCATGACAAGAGCTATGAATGTCAAAGAAGCAAGTGAGGTGTGTAAAAATGGGCCTGTGTGGCGCTCTGTTGTTCGTGCCTACCCCGCAAGGGACCTGGCATGAAGTTATGTATGTATGTATTACATCAAGAAATAATTAAAATAAGACAGCAGTGCCGTAATTAGTTTTATTACCATTTAAATTATTTTTTTATTAATTTAAACACTACGTGGTGGTGCCAGGGTAAAATTTCAGGTCCTTCCCCACCTCCCCTATAGCACACCACGTGGCGGCGGTTGTACTTTGTATTGCCCTACCTCCTGGACTGGTGCGGCCTTCGACAATATAGCTGAAGAGCAGTGGATGGCAGGACAATCAAATCAATCGTTGCATCCGATTGATTATATGGGAAGAAAAATCAAGCCACTAACCTTGACCTCCCGAAACTGCACTTCTCCCAAATCGGCAAACCTGGAGACGTCTGTCGATTGTTGCACACACATATTAAAATAGGTAGTTCATATGACTACGGCGCGGGTCGTTATACGCGCGCGGTCAGGTAGGCGACTTTCGACTTATTGCCGCGGTGGTGCGGATTTGTCCCTCCATTCACATTACGTGACGACACAATGTCGTTGGCCAATGAGCCTCATTAGCAGGGCACAGATCGGAAGATGTTGGCGCGACTGACTTCATTCCGATCATATAATCAAGGAAATGAACTAATCGAAATAATTGGCCTAAACACTACGCTATATAATATTATAATATTTTGAAGTTCTTGTTAATAGTTCAATTTCGTGTTTTAAAGCTTATATCTATATATTAGATTTTGAAATGCGTTGTCACGAAATTTAAGACCCCTCCTACCCCTTGTCACACTTCATCAACCCTCCCCTCCCCCTTAACGTGTGATGTAAATTGTGGACCCCTAGTGTGAACGGTTTTCCATAACTACGACAAGGATCGGGAGGGAATTTGGCACTGAGGTTTTCCTTCTGTCGTCCGACTTAGAGCTTTTTAAGAAGGGCGTCACTGAAATGCTTCGAAGTAATCAACTAGTGACTAGTGTTGCAAACTTCTTAAGGCAACGATAACCACTTTCCATCATGTGGGCCATCTACCTGTTTACCTGCATCAGGGAATAAAAAGTCAATATTGTAATCTCTCCTATAAACGTAATCATTACATACATGCATTTACACTCATTCTTAAAACGAACTCCTTTGAAATGAATAAGCTTTTTTAGAAAGGTTTTTAAATACAAGCTTTTGAGATCCTAGATCATGTAGCAGTAGGGTGCTAGCCAAGACAAGTAACGAGCCCAAACACGACGGGTCTATCTTGTTTAGTACGGGAGTTCCTATGGCCACCTTTCGACTCCATCATCAGAACAGCTCCATGGTACCATATTGTTGCATTGTCACGCGATATACATATGCGTGCTAAATTTCAACTCAATCAAAAACCGGGAAGCTGGACAAATTTAACTTGCAAGATTGCACCCGAACTTACATACCCACATATAGGTACATCCATTGCAAGTTAAATAAAAGCTTGTAAAAAGAATCCTTGCATTTAGCGCTTAAAAATGGCAATTATTGCCTCAAAAGCCCAGCCATCAATTCGTAACGCAAATAAACCCCATTTAAAACATTAAGCACAGTGATTTGCACGTGTTGCCGATGCGTTAACAACACGAATAAACCAAGGAGGCACCATAACGGCGATTTGATTTGTGAACCTGCGCGTGCACATTCAGATTCGAGATGCGCTTGTAAGGTAAAAATTTTAATGCCGAAATATGTTTTGATAATTTCTTTGGCTGTTTAAATTAACTATGTCATTCATTTTACATATTATTTAAACTAAGATATTATAAAATAGTAGTTAAGTAATAGTACTGATTGCGAAGTCCGTCAGTGGGGGAACTCCATACACCTTTATCAATAGAACGACGCCTCTTTGTTCTTTGCAGTGCAAGATCTTCCCAAATGTCTCTTGAGATGTTGCATGCAGACAGATGGCGCTTGAGTACGTCCCTGTAACGCAGAAATTAACCACAAGTTTGCGCTTTTCATCCTTAAGACGGCTGTATTGCGCTTCTTGCAAAAGAACTTTTAAAATAAACTTTGGTTTCGCGTAGGGCATTTGCCCGACTGGATGGCTACCACCCCTGGTCTGATATATGTCACCATAACAACCTTGAGTTGTGTTCCGGAATTAGTGACCTGGTTGCAGTCTCCCTTAAGAGAGCAGCAGCGCAATTGTAGCACCTTTGGTGTTGCAAATGTCCATAGACGATGGTAACCGCATTCCATGTAGTGAGCCGTCTGCCTGTCCGCTGAACTCCTGCAATTCAAAAATGACGGATACGTCAAGAAGGACGGAGGATATACATATATATATATATATATATATATATATATATATATATATATATATACAGCGTGTTTTATTTCAAATGACAATAAATTATAATTTTAGCGGTCGTACTCCATACAAATTTTTTGGTACTATTAAATCAACCGTAAAGTCAAAATTTAAAAAAAGCAATTTCCGAACAAATTAATTACGATAAAAAGGGAATAAAAACAGAACATCTTGTAAATATGGATTCGCGAGCGAGACCGTAAGAAAGAACAACTTCCGCGTTTAATGATGAAGAGACGAGCTGGCAACATGATACATTGGTCACTAACCTACCGATTTAGTCACAATAACAGATACATGTTGTTGTAAAATTCTGAAATGAAAAATCAGGTCCTGTGGCTAAACCAAAGAAGCTACCTTGATTCGTTTTTGTATTTGGGCAAAGTACGTCATGAAGCAAACGTGGTCTGATTTATTGTCGTAACGTCTGAAACACGCTGTACATATATATTCAATAGTATATATATATATATATATATATATATATATATATATATATATATATATATATATATATATATATACTATTAAATTCTGTCTTCTAATTGTAGTTGGCGTGAAATTAAATTATACTATTATACTGTTTCAAACAAATGGAAACAATTTCAATGCAAAAATAACGCTTTTTAACTAAATAGCTCACTATCACATTAGTGATAGTGAGCTATTAGCGATGATTAGGATGCCACGTCTATGTGCCGCTATTTGGTATTCGGCATATTCGGCCATTGTTTTAACTATTCGCTATTTGGCCGAATACAGAATGCTATGATATCGTGAAAAAAATGTATACATTTCTAATAAAACTACGTTTGAACGGTTTTAAGCGCAGCTCGTTCGTGACCACGGCCACTGAGGAGCGGCTGAAACGTCGAATAGACCAAAGTCAAATAACTTGCCGCGCTTAAAACCGTTAAAACATAGTTTTATTATGTATGCATGTCGCGAAAACTTAATAAAATAGTATGTTTCTTTCAAAAATTGATATTTAAACTATATTTTAACAATGTTAAATAATTTTATATTTAAATATTACGTTTCGGCTAGTTTTAAAAATATCAGACTCAAAAAAAAACATATGAAATCACATATCATTCGCGAGAACGTAAGAAAATACTTTACAAATTATTGTTTCAATACTAACTTGCTACGCGCGAATTGCACATATTTTACGCCGATTATTCGGCAGCCGAATATTCGGCGCTTCGGTTTTCGCTCAAACCACTATTCGTGGCATCTCTAGTTTAAAGTTAACATGGATCATTTTGGTTACTTCATCCAAATTGAAAGACAAAAGTGAACCTTGTAATATCAACATTATATTCACTATACAGTTCAAGGTAATAAAAGCGTGTTATTAAAAACAAATCGTCCAATAATCACACGGAATCGAAAAGTTACAAATAATGCCGAAGAAATGATCACAGTACAGTCTCTACACAGTGGTTGATAATTTGTTAGGCCGCGTCACGCTGAGCGCGAACACACGCTGCGAGCTGCCGTGACGCAAACAACTCTGTTACCGTCCTTACAAGTGTAAATTGTACCTTATTTTTTATTTCACTATAAAATAATGATATTCTGTAATCAATAAGAGGTACCCTTAAACAAAAATAAAAATACAAAATAACTCTATGATTTGTTTATTTTTTTCTTGTCTCGCTTTCATCGTGGTTCTCGCTCGACTGTCCCTCACTCAATCAGCTCATCCTTTTATACTACGCAAATGCAATGTTCCCGTATCGTAGTCGTCTTAATCCACCACACCTGGCTAATAACTCGGCCGCAACGGCCACAAAATAGTACAATAAAACAATGAGCTGTTTTCTAGAAACGTATGCCAATCAATAAGTAAACAAAAGAAGACAATCATAAAAAATAAAAACTTCGTTTAAAAAACTTCAAGATGTTTTAGATATATATTAATAGCTTTAGAAATAAGTTATTTTATACATTTTAGTTTTTGAAGTCAGTTTTTTTAAACGAAGTTTTTATTTTTTATTTGTTACTTTTTAGTGTCTAGCTATGTATGGGTGGACTTACGAGTGGTGCCGCGCTTCTTAAAAAATATAGGTCCCAAGAAACGAGAACAAAAAAATGATCGTAAAATGAAAACTACTGGGCCAAACTATGTCAAATTTTTAGGGGACTACATGGCAGCTATTGCGCGTCGAACAAAAAAGAATCACGTAAATCAGATCATAAATCACGGAGTAATCGGTGAACATACATAAAAAAGGGAACAAAAACACAAAAAAGATCCCGACGTTAAAAAGAATTACAATAGTTTCAATGTTATTAGTTCAAATGCTGACGGGTAAAAATGTGCTGCTACAATTCTGTACGTGAAATTTGTCTCTCTCGGCGCCTAGGTTGTAACAATATATGTGTTTAAAGAATGAAATGCAACAAACATTACGTAATTTATTAAATCATTAGTTTCAAATCAAATGCTCTGGTACCTTTGTAGCGAGATCAAAAGAAAGGTGAGTCCTGTAGCTGTCAGTGACGTCACTTTGTGGGATTATAGACCCCGTGTCTCGCTGACATCACAGAGCATTTGTTGCCACGCTTTGAGGTAATTGTAAAATGAACATTCTAAATAAATTTTAAAAACATATTACCTACTCTTATTTAAAATCACCTTTCTTCTTATATATGAAAATCAATGTTTGTCTGTATGTCCTTTATAGAATCGTAAACTATACATTTGATCCTGTGATGATCTTTAGCAAATTTGTTGTGCATGAGCCAGAAAAGGTTTCTGAGTTGGTTCACAATTGGAACCGGAAGGTGGCGCTGCCGTCGGCATATCGATTGAAGCTTTTCCAAGCAGGACGACATCTGCCAGGACAGCTAGTAGGTCTCTTTATTCAGTGAGCATGAATATAAATATATGTGCATTTATTTCATAAAAAAACTAATTTCTACTTACAAAATAGATATATAAATAGATCTATAAATAAAAAATTGACTCCATATCGCTGTCGGCGGGGAGCGTACCCAAAATGCTGTCCGCATTTCCACGTTGGATGGCAACGCTTATTCGTTGCCCTAGGTACAAGCCAGCCTTTTGGTCACGCGAGACCTCAATAAGACGCCTTGAAAGGTCTCGATAGAGGTGATGAGCTCCAGGCCCCCACGGCCCCAGGGTTTCGACCCCGAAAGCCACAAATACGTACCCACTACCAATGGATACATATTTGCGACATTTCAGGGCCTCCTGGTGTGCAGCAGCAGCCCCGGCTGTCACGGCTGTGTCTGTAAGGTGGGACGCCGCCAAAGTATCGACACAAGTTGCATCCCATACTAGAGGGCGTCCCATCTTCCATGGCACCAACGACATCCCGTCTGGTCTCTTACCATCGTCGCGGCATAGTCCATTTGGTTCAAGGACAGCCGGTGCCCCGGCGGTGGCAAGAGACCGACGAATAATGTCATTAAGTGTAGTATGCCGTGACATCCTAGCAGCGCTCCTTGCGCATGACAAGCCATGGTGGCCTAACTCATCAACTCTATCTCCGCACCGACAGCGATGTGACACCACAACACCTGCCCCCAGACGAATGCAGGCAGCAATCCTGAATGTAGTGTCATCCAAGAGAGTGCCTAGATTCGCCGAGGGAAGGGCTTGAAGCCACAAACCTGACTCCCATTTAGAGACAGCTAAAAGACGGGCGCGGTCAGTTTCGCCAATACAGGAAGACAAAAGGTTCTCTTGTATTAGCTTGCTGAGCGGTCCGTCCCATAGCTTCTGCGACTTCGGTTCCGCGGGTAAATTTTGCGTTGGGCAAGCCAAGGACCAAGCATTTCTGGCCTCAGTCAAGTATGGGACCTCAAAGCCACTAAGTGACGGGCTTAATATTTGTCCTATGAGGGCCACAGTACTATAAACTGAGGACAGGAAGGCAGGTAGTGCTATGTCGGAAATTTTGCGTACACCCAAGCCTCCTAACCGTATTGGTAAGGATGCTTGGGTCCACGATCGATCTTCCAAAGGTATGTTTATAATGGAGGTTAAGGTTTGCCGAATAATGTTGTCTAGTTTATACAAAATATTTGGATGCCTCCAAAGTGGAGAGCACCGCAAAATGTACGTGAAATTTGGAGTAAACAGGCAATGCCGAATAATAAAATAGGCACTATGTGCGCTTATTTCTTTTAAATTTTTAATTTTGGACTGAAAATTCTGCACTTTATCGTCAACGAAATAAGGAAAAGATTCATCGAAGATAGGGGACCCAAGGAGGCTTAGATTGTCTTTCTTTGCTAATCTTAAATTTGGGGCCAGAACTTGAAAATCGGAAATGGTGTTGTTGTCGTTTTCGGTAGCATTGTGTATAAAAAGTTCACATTTGGAATAATTCAAAGTCAGACCTATTTTACCAAACTCTCAGAAATTATGTCTCTCAGAAATGTCACGCCCGAGGTACCAGTGGCCCCACTTAACAAATCTTTCAAATGTTGTGGAGCGAAACCATCTAATCCTCCAGCTGAGCCACTTCTGAAGGACATAATAGCCCTGAGTATTTCCTCCGGGGTAGTGTAGATACTGCTGTTATTAGTATGATCGTCATCCAGTAATTGGGCGATTCCTGAAGGTGGATGTTTATCCCGTAAAGCACGAAGAGTAGTCTCGTCATTAGGAGCTACATCGTCGTTTGAGAACAGTATCCGTGCTGCTCCCTCTATATCACCGTCTGACAATTTTGATTCTATAAAATTTTTCAAATGAGTTTTACGATTTGGGTATTTTTTCGTTTGGTTAATCTGTGTATCTAATCTCTGTCCAATAGTTTGTATAATTTTACAATTTTTCCTAATTTTAGATGTAACCGTACCTTGAGCATCTTTATTTATATTGAGAATTTGATAAGGGAGCAGTAACAAATCCTCCCAGGTACGTACGGTATTTTCAGCCAAGACTTTTTTTATATATTTTGAGAAGATTTCACATATACTAGATCTTACAGCTCGAGGGATTCTTTTTAAAATTGGTGCCGAATGTTTTAATTTTGAAATTCTTTGCCAAAATGGAATTTGGGTGCTATCCGACAATGAGTCAAAAACAGGTTGAGGGTTAGGCAAAGAGGCTGAGTGTCCATCTCGATCCTTATGAGCTTTGCCGATATGGATCCTCAATCCCCTTTGACCTTTGAAGTATCGTACCTGGGAGCATTCATGACACTGAACTAAGTTCTCAAATGACGAATCAGGTTGTAGCTGTTGCATTCAAAACTGAACCTAAAACTTATATAAAAGAACTAAATTAAAGACTTAAAGATATTTCTAAAATAAAAAATCTATCTATATCAACTTCACAAAAAAGAAAAATGTTCTAAATATTGTCGAAGGCACAGGCACTGTTTTCTTGTCTCTTCTTCTAAATGTAATTGGTAGTAGGTAGTAGGTATTATAAACTGATACAATTTTAATAAAATTATAATTAGTGTAGGAATAATTAACGCGCTATTTGATTTTTATAACTTCTTTACGGTGACGTCATAAGATTTTAGGCTCGTACAAAGTCTACGAAGCTGTGACGTTTTATTAGGTGATAAAAATTACTATAATTGATTTGACTATACGCTCCTTTATTATTACAAACTAGAAGTCAAGCCAGACGTTGTTCTACCCTAAAAAAAATTCGATCCCAGCGCCACCTGAATTTCAATTGTCAAAATTCAAGTTCCAATTGTGAATCTAAATCATCCGGGGACCCACTCAAAGAATTACATCAAAAGCGGTAATGTCGTTCTCGAGTTATACGTGTACATATATTTCTACGATTCATTTTTATATATAGATAATATAACGAAGTATTGTATAAATAGTGCGTTCCAGTAGTCGTTTACAACGCTCAAAGCGCTCCTTTAGCCGTTCCATACCAGTAATCGTTATGGTCTGGCAGAAAAGTCACTAATAATGTCATAAGTCTCGCTCATGCAGCGCTCGCGACGAGCCATCTGAAGAGGTCCAAGTGACCGTTGGTTGACCACAGATTCAAGACTCTAACAAAGATGCGATCTTTAAGCTATACACAAACCAATGGTAATGTACATACGCAGTCACAGTCACGGGAGCGGGAAAAGTGACGAACGTATTGTAAACCGTCAAAAGGCACGCTGTCATACGACACCACTTTGATAGTGACGTTAGGCGATTTGGCCAAAGGGTGCATATACCAAAATTTCTTAAAATCAACGCATAAAAATATTTTTATGCGGATCAATATCGTGTACGTTGGCATGTTAACATATCAACATATAATATGAAGCCTGTTGCGATGCGCCCGCGCAACCCCACTGCGTTGTACACGTGATATATGTGTCGATTGCACGACAAGCGCTGTTCAGCACACTGCCGCGGATGTAATTCAATTATTCATATCTCAGTATTTTTTAACTGAGTCAGACTAACCTCCGCACCTGTATTCACGCTATATGGGAAAACGAATTGTATTTACAACAAAAGGCAATGTGGCCAGCTTAAAGAATTCTAACGAATATTTACTTCTATACTAAACAAATATCATAAATGCGTAAGTTTGGACAGATGTTTGTTGTTCAATAACGCCAGAACGGCTGAACGGATCGATAGGTTATGATTATATCAGTTTCTGGAATTATAAATATTGTCTACTTTTTATTCCGGAAAAATCGAAATGTGTGCTGGGATATTAGAAGTGAAACTTCAACGGACAAGTGGAAAACCGAATCGCAACGTACAAGTGACAAAATGAATCGCAACAAAGTTTTAACTTGAAATTTTAGGGACAGATTGTTAATGTACTTGTCCAATGTAAAAACCTGCCGGTAAAACTATATATATCTAGATGGTTGTACAACTAAACCCTGTCCTACTTTTTATGCCATTTTCTCCTTCCATCTCAAGGTTGTTTGGCAGAGATCGCTGCCAGCGACAAGGCCGCCATTTATACTTAATTCTAAGCTGTTTTTGTGTATTTTCATAACTGTAAACACAATACAGTGTATTCTATTCTATACCTACTAGCCGTAAAAACTATTCATATTAAATTATTAGAGTTGTAAATATGAAATATTGATTGTATAATAAAACAGTTAACTAAACCCCGCCTCATAATGCCATCAATTTCCAGCAAATTTATTGTTTAAAAAAAGATTTAAAAGATCGTTTCCACCTTGTACAGGATCGTAACAGCAAAACGCTTGTAGTCGCAAATACACGTGTCGCGGGCACAACACGCTACCGACGCGAAATGCCTGCTGCGAGAGGAATGCCACTCGATGCATACAACGTGGTAATTGAATCTTCAGATTATTTGCTTTACACACGAATCGATATCGTCCCCATGATGCCAGAATTAAATTTAATAATAATATAATAACAACTTATAAACATCCCACTGCTGGGCTCAGGCCTGCCACTATAAGCGGCAGTCTGTTGTAAGTGGCGACAAAACAACCCCCAGCAACGTGGTAGGGCATCTTCCCGACTGGATGGCTACCACCCCTGCTCTAAAGTATGTCGCCATAACAACCTTGTTGAATTGTGTTCCAGCATTAGTGACCAGGTTCCAGTCTCCCTTAAGAGAGCAGCAGCGCATTTGTAGCACCTTTGGTGTTGCAAATGTCCATAACCGCTTTCCATCAAAAGGGCTGTCAGCTGAATGAAAAAAAGATGAATGGATTGTGTGAAGTATGATATGATGATATGTGGTGTGACAGAAGATTAATGCCAGAGGAGTGTGGAAGGAAAAGACATTGTGCCGACCCCAAGTAATTGGGAAATGGTGAAAGAAAAGAGATACGGGGCTGTCTGCTGAATTGCTGCAATAAAAAAAAACATAGGTATTTGTTAGTACATAATCTATGTGGCTTCGATTTTTTGTCAGATGATTAAATGCATGCCAATTGCCTTGCCCGCTCCTCTCTTTTACCCACTTTCCCGCATTCCTCTAAATATAAGATGCAGTTTTTTACCTCCCCAAAGCAATCTCAGTCACACTCAAAAACTAACAAAACGATAATCAGAAAACGATTCCCTCTAATAGCACGTCGTCTACGCACCATTTCAAAGCTAATTTTGTACAAACAAAGCCATCTGTCGTCGTGGCGTTGAACCGTGAAATGATGTATAAAAAACTGCATTGAATAATTCATCGCCTTTAGGGAAGAGAAACAACTGCTCTAGTTTTCAAGTATCGATATCGTGTAATATTTATAGACTCGAATTTTAATCAAGAATACTATGAATCACAGTAAAAAATATAACACTGTAGAAATCTCTAGATCCTACGTCTACGCAGACTTCAACAAGTCTTTTTTCTATAGTGTTTGGATATTAACAGTAAAATATCACTAGACTTAAAAGCAATATTGTATAACTTAAATTAATTTCTAAACAAATTTGAATTCAAATAAATTTGGTAAATAGTTAACATTTTGGTTTTTTTTAATTAGATAGTCTTCAATTAGTATTTAAATAAAAAAATGTTGGTTGTAAGTTACGATTAAATTGAAAAACTGATTTCTTTGCAATGTTTTTCTTACTTTGCAATTATGATTTCACAAAAAAAATCTTAATAGCCTTTAACAGTATAAAAAAAGTTTATTTCCGCATCTGAATGTATCTACCTTTATATCCGCTAACTCCTAAGTCACGCAACGGATTTTTAAGCAATTTTCACTATCAGTTAAATCATTTTTAAATTGTGGTGTGTACCTTAATTGCGTTTTTATGTAAGTAAAATAGAACTACTTCTCAGGGTCTGACCCGCGGCGTAGCCTCGGGGAAACCTCTAGTCTTAAATTAAATTAAATACTAACTAAAATGAATTATAATAGGTGTCTTATTTTACTTAATAAAGATATAAAATTAGTAATATTTTTTGGAACAACATAGGAATACTCGTAGGTACCTAAACAATGATGTTTCAGTAAAATGTGTTTGGGCATATGGAATATCGATATTTTTCATGCCCCCATAATCTTTACATCACTATGCAATATGTAGTAGTACTTGATTCTTAAAACATTGACATATGGGATTGCCGCTGGCCACAGAACTCTAGTACACTTAAGTAAGATATTTAAATAGATGCATTATAATGGACTGTGAAGATTTTTCACTATAGACACACTATTGACTATAACGGAGGTGGAATGAACGTCATTATATGAAACTAAGCTCTTAAGTAAATCCAACCGATTGACATTTATTACAACAAGGTGGCAATCTGGCTTATGTACAAGCTTTTATTTAACTTGCAATAGATGTAACTATGTACATACATAAGTTCGGGTGGAATCTTGCAAGTTGAATTTGACCAACTTCCCGGTTTCCGATTGAGCTGAAATTTTGCACGCATATGTATATCGCGTGTCAATGCAGTGATATGGCACCATGGAGCTGATCTGATGTTGGAGTCGGAAGGTGGCCATAGGAACTCCTGTACTAAACAAGATAGACCCGTCGTGTTTGGGCTCGTTTTACTTGTCTTGGCTAGCATTCTGCTACTACATGATATCCAGGATCTCAAAAGCTTATTTAAAAACCTTTTTAAAAAAAGCTTATTCTCTTTCAAGTAAATTGAATCAACTGGGTCACAAGATAAAACAGAAACAACACGACGGCATTCAATGAAGATGAATGATTCATGTTTGTGTTTATATGAATCACTTTGGTTGACTCACCCAAATTGAAACACAGAAATGAACGGCTCACCCACTTAGTCCACTGGAACTTCAAGACCGGAGGTTTGATTCCCAGCCGAGTAAATTGCATGATATAGAAAAAGGCCAATTTTTCTTTCAAATTATATAGGAGTTTCAACTTACACTTATCTCAAATTAGAAGACCTTCCTGATTGAAGATTTTTTGTAAGTTATTTTGTTAAATTACTTATAACACTGAAACGGGAAGCATTATTGCTAATTCATTGACAGATTTGTAATATACATTAAATTTAAAGTATCATCAGTTAAAATTACTTTGTTAGCTTTGATATTTTACTAAAAATACTTAGAAATTAAAATGGAAATTCATATTTACCCTTTTTCATATCTTTGAAAAACACTAATTAAATAATAAGACATTGAACGTTGACTAATAAGAGTTAGAATGGATTGGTGCGCCAAGGGAACGTACCCATGCTATGTGACCTGTTCAGGGAGTGGGGCTTAGGATTTCGTCACGTAGGTATTCAACATCCTCCAGGGAAATCTCGCGCTTTTAAGAGCTATATTCAAAAATGGCGCGCAGCGTTTACTGCTTTTTAAAAGGCTTAAAGAAAAATATGCACAAATTAAAAAATTTGGTTGCAAAAAATGATTTATAACCAAATTTATGAATTACGTGAAAAATGTAAGAGGGTTCTTGGCATACACCATGAATGGTCACCGAAGGGGAAAAGGGATAACAAAATATTTTTTTGAAAGAAAGAAAGAAAATAATGTTTATTTAGAGTTATTCAAAGTGATTACAAAATACAATAAACAGTTTAATAAAACCAAAAACTTAACTAACTGTAAACAGGCCCTAACTCAGCAGATGCTGGTTGATAACAACCAACGCTGGTCTTCCGTTAGTGCCTAGCAGCAACGTCACCTTCACAGAAGAAAAATATATAACAGAAGAAAAATATATAACAAAATAACTAATGAACAATTAATATTTTAATATTATTTATAATTAGACCACCATGAAAACAAAGAATAGACATATTTCGAATAAATTAAATTGTTATAATTTATTTATACAATGCAAAAGTGGATGGATGCAGAAGTCGCGGAAGGCCACGACACACCTTCCATGATCAAATTGATCATGTGTTAGCAGAAGGTGATGTTAGGAGCCTTAAGAACAGACGAGCGTGCATGACAAGAGCTATGAATGTCAAAGAAGCAAGTGAGGTGTGTAAGAATAAGCCTGAATGGCGCTCTGTTGTTCGTGCCTACCCCGCAAGGGACCTGGCGTGAAGTTATGTATGTATGTATAATTTATTTATTTACTTCCCATAAAAAGAAAAACAAAATCAATAGAAAACATTTTTTTTGTAATAAAATGGAAAAGACAGGAGCCCAAACTAGATAAACCCTGCATGATAGTACTCCTGGCCCTCGCCTCTCCATTAACCACTATTTCTATAATAACCGCCACCAAAGAGCACTACAATCAAAGAAAATTAAAGAGGTGTGTGCGTGTGTGGTCACCCACACTCACGTGTGTAATAATTACAAGATTTTATAAGTGTGTCTGGGAGTGGGAGTATCAATTTTTGTAAATGGTGAGTGTAAGTAAAAACTAATTGTCATTCAGCAACTGTTATCAATTTCTCAGTTTCAGATTAGTTAAGAGGTATTAGTAGAATTTACGAGTTAAATAAATGTTTTGTCTCTTTTTTGGGTAAGTCATAAATATGACATAACTTATTTGGGACGTAGTATGGGCACATTTCCTAACTATAACTGCAGTTGATGATACGAGTTATGTTTTTGAAGTGAAACTTCTATATAGAGGGGGTCTTACGAATTTTTGGCTCACGAAAAGGTGTCACGGTCACTTGGTCACCGTCACTAATTCTTACATTTTTAAACTCGTGATATCTTTCGAATGGAATGTCCGAATTGAATAATTCAAAAAGTTATATAAAGGTATTGAAGCAGTTTTGAATATGAAGTAATTTATTTTGATAAGGATTTATACCAAGATACAAATAAAGAGTCTTTTCTAGCGGCGGCATTTTAATTAAATTTTTAAAATAAAAGAACACTTATTGTGGCATAACTATAATAGTTAGACATATGCTGTCGCGACACTTTTTGTAGATAATTATCTGTACTTGTCCGTTGCGATTCGTTTTCCCACTAATCCGTTGCAATTCGTTTTTCCACTTGTCCGTTGCGATTCGTTTTACCACTTGTCCGTTGAAGTTTCACTTCTAATATGTGTCCCAGCACACATTTCGATTTTTATTATTAGGTACAATAATAATAATAATATTTATCCGCAGGAGGAATTTGTGGCAAAGCCTTAGGTGAGTAGCGACACCTCGGACCTGACTCCGGGACCAAGGCAAGGCCGTCGCCAAGCCCGGGGCTTGCTTTAGCCAGCCAGCACGGAGTGGAGATCGCTAGAGCTAAGACTCGAGCTCCAGGGGTGGAAGTGATAAATGGCCTAACGTTAGAAATGACTTCCGTGAACCTGCAGGTCTTGCAGCCCACCTCTCCGCATCCGTTGACCACTCACACCCATGTTGCCTCTCGTCAATCTGGTACGGCATTTTTTTGAGGCTCATGTAATGGAAGTGGCGAATCACCGTCTGTCCACTTTCTATATTCCCCGAACAATGCGACGGACAGACGCCCCATAGGTCCAGATCCCTAGTTCCCCTAATAGTTTCAGCAGCATTTCAATAGCTCAGTAACTTTTGTTCTCATTTCCTGTTCTTGGGTATATTTTTATAAAATGTAGACAGGGATAATCGCTGGTCAGTGTCACGCCATATTTACATCGAATTTGTCGAGGGGTCTCTACAGGTTGGTCTTTCTATGGCCCCACGTAAGCCCTCCAAAAGTCCGGGCCATTTTTATGGCCTGTGGTCTATAACGACAAAATAATCAACCATCATACACATGGTATCTATCAAGTCGTTATATCAAACAGTCAAACTGGACCCCCAAAAATATACACAAATCCAATATCTTCTTACAGTTCATGTGTTTCTGCATCAATATAGGGAGCCATATTGTCTTATACCAATATGCAGTACAAACCAAATAGCCTGAAGGGCTCTCAAGCGAAGGGTGTTCCCGAATATGTTCCAATTAGAACGAACCTATACTTTTGAATTTGACAGCGCGGGAAATGAACATAAGATGACCATAGACAAAAGTATTTTACTTCTACTATTTGAACCTGTATCAAGAAAAAAGAATAAAAATGATTTTTTAAAGTCATAGTATTAATTGATTTCTGGAAAATAGAATGATCACGACAAAAGTTAAGATAATAACTCTAGGCAATTATTTTTTTTAGATAAAAATACAAAGCTTTATTATGTGAACTTTGAGAGTTATATTTAACTTCTTTCAAATAGCTCTATGCGTATTTACATTTTAACAAAAGCCTGTTACAAACAGGTCACTGTTTGGCTCCAGTCAAAGCCGGCAGTAGGTACAATTTGGCTGGCATAAACTTGTTCCTGGTACTTATTTTCTTGAATTTATTATTATTTATAAATAATAATAAACTCAAAAAAAATTAACACGACTTTACACTGGCTAACGCACAAACAATATGAAGCTTTCATTATAAAGTACCAACTAACTTAAATTATTTGTTCATAAAAGGTAGGTAGATATTACAATATTCTCAGTTAAAGGTCGTAAAAGAAATCCTTTTTTTTAATAAAATTGAAAAATAAATTCGAACAACGGTTTCGAATTTCGAACTTCACTTTGGATTGCCCTGTCTAAAAAAGGTTGTAAAGATATAAAACCTCCAGATTTCTGCGTTCTATTTGTATTTGAATTTTAAAAGAAAAAAGTTTAGGGTAGGTGCAGATCCCTTGCAAATTCAATATATCCTACAGGCATACACACCTCGCCCGAGGATGTTTGTAATGCGCACTCGTTGCAGTTGGTTTATACGGGGATTACTCCGATCTTTCATTATCTAATGGTACGGCACAAGGGGATAACTGCAGATTTTGTTGGTAACCTCCTTTGATGTGTATGTATAGTATATAAGGTCTTATCTACATTCGAGAGATTAACCATTAAACATTCGAGAGTTTATATTTTGTTATATGAATCGTTTGATAAAATTCACTAAAGACTATTTTGACAATGATCTTTATAGGCCTCTATGAATTAAAAGTAAAAAAAATTAAGTGTAATCTGCTATTTACATGATGCCTAATCATAAATAACGGTTTTAGAATTTTTTATTGTAGAATGTTTCTTTTTGTTTTCTTTAAGGTAATAGTATCTGTGGTCAATATTTTCGTGTCAAATAAAAAGAAATAAGGTAATGTAGGTATTGTAAGATTCCATTTTTTTATTGACGACATCTGAAGAATGATATTATGTTGTGTAGTTTTATTTTCTTAAAAAGTATAATTATTTTAAAACGAACAATAGTTGTAGAATATTTATCATTTTAGTCTAATATCCTTTATGTGAGAATGGTGAACTGTGTAGCCAAATGTAACATTTCGAGTTTAAGCAGAAACAGAACTCTGTTGATTGGCGTCAGTCAAAACCCTACGATTCGGCTGAGCTATGCAAACACGTAATATATTAGAACCTCTTCTGATGTATTAAGTCTTCGCTGCGCGCTGCCTCTTACTGTCAGAGAGGCCAAAACATCGCCTAATTTTAAGAAAACACTCGCAAAACACTACTTTTGCTTAAACAATTATGCCTAATTCTTATATAATAGACTATTTAGTTATTATTATTTAGTTATAAGTTATTTAGTTATATATTTATTATTAAAATGTATGTAATCGTACAATAATTATGTATACCACCATCGCCACTCCCAATCACAATATTCTTGCCACGGGTTGTCTGGAAGAGATCGCTTTTTAGCGATAAGACCGCCCTTTGTACACAATTAAATTATTACTAGTAGTCCGTAAGTTTTCTGTAATGGTGTACAATAAAGTGTTATCTATCTATCTATCTATTTAATATTTATGTATATGTATGTATGTATTTTAATTTATAAAGTAGTTTAAGTATGTGTATTTAATTTATAAATTTTGTAGTTTAAGTATGTTTATTTATGATATTTTATGATATTTAATTATCTGCACCACCTACATCGCCAGATTAAATTAAATTATTCCTTAAGTTAGGTTGCCTGGAAGAGATTGCTTTCAGTGATAAGGCCGCCTTTTGTTTCTACCATGACAATATTGTAATTTTGTATTTTGAAATTGTATATTTGCGGAGCAATAAAGTGTTATCTAACTATCTAAGTCTTCTTCTGAAGAGTCTGTACTCCTTTGCATGCCATTGTGGTGAATTAAACAACATCAACTTCAATATAAGAGATAAAAAATCACTAAGATTTCTTTTGATAAACTTCAAAACTAAAACATGACCATATGTTACAAATGCACAAACCACATTGTTTTGCCGTGTGTGCAAATTCATCAAGCTGAAAACAATAGTCCAACAAAGGACGTGAAGCTTGTCGCTCACTTGTCAATAGGCGTCTTGAATAAATAATTGAGGATGAGTTTATTCAAGAGGGAACTATAATGACTAACCTTTTTAGTCGTTGTATAACGCCTACCTTAGTATACAGAATTAACACAGGTTGAAAAATACATTGCCAGTAGAATTATTTATTGTTTTAAATAAGTAATTGAATATACTAAACATTTCGCTTCATCTTTTCTGACACGCACTGCCGAAGAGTTGAATAATTTGCCGGAGTCTGTTTTCCTGACAAATACAATCTTGAAGTCTTCAAGACACGAGTGAATAGGTAGGTATCTTCTAGATAAGCGTCCTAGACTACGTCATCACTCAACATCAGGTGAGACAGTGGTCAAACGCACCTATACTTCCATTATAAAAAAAACTTTTCGAAAAAAATATGAAGAGTGTCATAATAATTTGTGAATCATAAAATAGAAGAGCATTTGTTTTGAATTTTGTACTTGAGTCTACTGGTAAAAAATATGCAGGATATCGTAAGAAGTAAAGGCACTTTTTATTTTTCAAACAATGATTTTGTATTTGTTTTAAATTCATAATTAGTTTACCCGTTTTGGGGCAATTTTTGGCATAATTTTTTAAAATTCAAATCAAACAACGAATAAATGTTTAAACAAACGCTATCACTATTGTATCAGGCTTTGTAGAAAACAGATGAATTCTATCTATATAATCATAAAGACTTATTCTAATCACTTTAAGAAGTCAGTTTCCGGTCAGCTCAACCTCAACTGACGTCTACAGTCATCTTGTAGCCTCTTACGACTTCTCTCTCCGATCTGTTATGACTAATTAACTACGTGTTATAGTTTAGAAATATTAAATTGAGAGGAAGAAGACTAACATTGTATGTATGGTCATGTAATAAAGAAGGACGAATGTCACGTGACAAAAAGAATGTTAAACTTGGAGTTTGGTTGATGAGTGGTGGTTGATTGGTGGGTACAAATGCAAAGATACATAAAAAAGAGACAGAGATGGTGTGAAGAATGATATGATAACTAGTGTGACAGAGGACGTAGGTATGTCAGAATAGAGGAGTATGGAAGGAAAGGACATGTTGTGCCGAGCCCAAATAATTGAGAAAATGTGAAAAATGTGTCTCGAAATATTAAAGAAATGTTATTTCTAATGATATCAATTACCTCGTTATCGTAGTGCTTTTATTCTTAATGCAAAACTAAATTAAAAGAGCTACGTTGTTGCGTCCACCCATCCTGAGCGTGTGTAATCATCGTGATCGACCCTTGAGCATCCAAGGGAGGGTTGTCACCCTTTTTCACCACTAAAATGTTACCTTTTAATGCAAAGTGAAAATATTTTTATTCAAAAGAAATTCAAAAGTGTGGTACGAGAATATAAAGATATTACAAACGCTTAGTAAATATTAGAAGTGAAACTTCACACATTTCGATTTTTCGCAGGTTTACTGCAAATTATGATTTGGTTAGGTTAGGTACATTTTAATTACTGGTGGAGCCCTACGCTAGAAGCGCTGCGCAGGGCATGCAACCTGGCACACCGCCAGTACACCAGACACTGTAGACGGCGTCGTCGCGCAGCTGACGCAGCGGCCGTAGCAGCTCGCCTGTACGAGGGGTACAGGAGCGCCAGAAGAGAATTTCAAATTGCCATACGCGAGGCTAAATCCGCGGCCTGGGGGGAGCTCTTGGTCAGTCTTAACGCAGACCCTTGGGGGCGCCCTTTCAAGATGGCGCGGAACAAACTCCGCGCCTGGGCGCCCCCGCTGACCGAGTCTCTCTCCCAGGACCTCGTGAGTGATATAGTTGGCGCTCTGTTCCCCTCTAGGGCTGAGCACTCGCCTCCTGTCATGACTCCGCCAGGTGCGGAGACCAGCGCGGACGAAGACACGGTGCCCACAGTGGACCAGGTAGAGCTGGGGGCAGCGATGCTACGGCTACGAGCCAAAAACTCCGCCCCCGGCCTTGACGGCATACCAGGGCGTGCGTGGGTTCTATCCCACGACGCCCTGGAGCCCCGACTGTTACGCCTCTTCAGTGCATGTTTGGCTCAAGGACAATTCCCGGCTCGATGGAGGACCGGGAAACTCGTCCTTTTGAAGAAGGAAGGACGCCCGGCGGATTAACCATCCGCCTACCGGCCCATTGTGCTGTTGGACGAGGTGGGCAAACTCTTCGAGAGAATAATCGCAGACCGCCTCGTCCAGCATCTGACGACCACTGGGCCGGATCTGGCGGACAATCAATTTGGTTTCCGTCCTGGGCGCTCCACATTGGACGCCATAATGCAGCTGAGAGGCTTAGCAGAGGACGCGGTTTCTCGGGGTGAGGTCTTGTTGGCGGTGTCGCTCGACATCGCCAATGCGTTTAATACCTTACCCTGGGCTTGCGTCAGGGAGGCGCTCCGGTATTTCGGGGTGCCGACCTACCTCCGCCAAATAGTCGGGGCATACTTAAATGAAAGAGCCGTCATCTACCCGGTCCACGGAGGAGGGTGGAGTCAACGAGCCATGGTATGCGGTGTTCCACAGGGATCGGTATTAGGCCCTTTGCTGTGGAACATCGCATACGATTGGACTTTACGGTGTCGGGTCCTCCCGGGCGTCAACGTCATCTGCTATGCAGATGACACGCTGATCGCTGCTCGTGGGAGGACCCATAGGCAGGCGTGCATCCTGGGCACGGCTGGGGTGTCACAAATAGTAGGCAGGATCCGGCGACTAGGTCTGGAGGTGGCTCTGCAGAAGACCGAGGCTGTGATCTTTCACGGCCCTCGTAAGCGACCACCTCCGGACACTAACATCGTCGTAGGAGGTGTCCGCATCGGCATCGGGGAAACCATGAAGTACCTGGGATTGGTTCTCGATAGCCGATGGGATTTTTCGGCACATTTTCGGCAATTGGCCCCCAAACTCAAGAGGGCGGCAGGAGCGCTATCGCGCCTGCTGCCCAACATTGGGGGGCCTGAAACCACGTGCCGAAAACTCTTCGAAGGCATCGTGCGGTCTATGGCCTTATACGGGGCACCCGTTTGGGCAGACCGCCAGACGGCCAGAAATGTAGCTCTGCTGCGACAAGTGCAGCGAGTGCTGGCCGTCAGAGCGATACGAGGATACCGTACGGTGTCCTTCGAAGCGGCCTCGCTACTCGCCGGATCCCCACCATGGGACCTCGAAGCCAGGGTCCTCGCGTCGCTGTTTCAGTGGCGCAAGGAGGCCCTGGCGAGGGGCGCGAGACCGGCGCCTCGGGAAACAGAGGCTTGCCGGTCGGAGCTCCGCGACGTCGCCATGGTGGTGTGGGAAGAGCGCCTCAGACACCCCAGCGCGGGCCTCGCCACCATTGAGGCGGTGAGGCCCGTCCTGCAGGACTGGACAAAACGAAGACACGGCACCCTGACGTTCCGGCTGACACAGGTCCTTTCGGGGCATGGCTGCTTCGGAAGGTACCTGTGTCGCCTAGGCCGCGAGCCAACGTCAGGGTGCCATCATTGTGACACCGGCGACGAGGATACGGCGCTGCACACCCTCCAGGTATGTCCTGCCTGGACAGAGCAGCGCCAAGACCTCGTCGCCATCATCGGATTGGACCTCTCGCTCCCGGCCGTGGTTCGCGCCATGGTCGGGAGCTGTACCGGATGGGACGCCGTCTCCTCCTTCTGCGAGCACGTTATGCTTGCAAAGGAGGAGGCAGAGCGGGAGCGTGAGCGCACATCACTGCTCCGCTCCCGCCAAAGGAGGACGCGTCGGCGCCGGAGGGCCAGTCAGGACCTTCGGCCTCCGTAAGCGGGCGGCGCGGGTGGTGCCACTTGGGGTATAGAGGTTCTCACTCACCTGCACATGCCGTCGAGATGGGGGCGTGGCGTGTTCCACACGCGCCCACCTCTCCTCCTGTAGGGCGATTTACAGACCGCCCCACGCCTAGAGAGACTGAAGATGCCGGGCGATAAAAGTAGTCCCCCGGCACTGGAAGAGGCCTCGCAGGGCCCACGCCTGCCAGGGTTGCGGAGAGGCTAGGTCATGTACCCGTAGCCCTGGCATAAGGCGAAGGACGGAACACCCAGGGGTTTTAGTGGGTATCCCTAACCGGGGAGTGGCAATAGCATAGCACCAGTTCTGACTGGGTATGCTGGGTATGCTACCCCCGATCAGGCGAATCCCACACTAGGTCGCGAATTATCCCCCCAAGGTTCTGCCCTTGTCGCGGCTTAGTCCTCAATCGGATTTCCCCTGGTAAAAAAAAAAAAGGTACATTTTAATGGTGTACTACGCTACACACGCACCAAATATTTTTTTACGTCAACAGTTTTGCCGTTCGTTGTCGTTCATTTTTGTTGTGACTTTCGAAAAAATGAACCGTTGGCAAAATTTTCTTGTTGTTAATTTGTTTCCTTAACAAACTCTCTATTTTTTATTTTTTTACATAGACTACAAATAGTGGCAGTGATACCCAGTCACGTGGAGAGCAGAGGTGTAGATAATAAACTACGCTTTAACGGTTTTAAGCGCGGTAATAACGTAGTTTTATTATGTATACGAGTACAAGGCGCAAACAGTTAAGAAAATATTAGCAGAGCATAGTTCGATGCAAACTTAAGTTTGCCTCCATTAATGTCGGCTCGGAACATCGCACATTCCGATGCACTGAACGCGATTTTAGGTATTAGAGGGACGAGGTATATCCTCACTCGCTCTCTCGCTCGCTTTTTCGTTTATGGGATTTCCCCGGCGCTCGGCTCACTGGGGCTTCAATAGCGCTTTCGGAGATAGATAAAGCGCTTTTTAGGGCAACCCAGCTGCCAATTCTATTAAACAACTTTTAGCGCAAAATCTTACGCTTTTTGTAATATGCACATATCGAATTAATTTTATAATATATATATATATTCATATATACATAGGACTAATATTATTAAGAGGAAAGATTAGATTGTTTGTTTGCATTGAAGAAGCTCTCAAACTACTGAACCGATTTGAAAAATTCTTTCACTGTTGGCAAGCTACACTATCCCCGGGTGACAAAGGCTATATTATTATTATTTTTTAATTAGGAATCCTTACTAACACTCCAATAATGTAACGCAAGGTGTAAAAAATACCTAAAATCGCGTGCACTGCGAAAACTATTGATGATAGAATAAAATAATGTACTGCGACTTTGCAGAATAGATAATTATCTACAAAAAGTGTCGGGACAGCATATGTCTAACTATTATAGTTATGCCACAATAAGTGTTCTTTTATTTTAAAAATTTTATTAAAATTCCGCCGCTAGAAAAGACTCTTTATTTGTATCTTGGTATTAATCCTTATCAAAATAAATTACTTCATATTCAAGACTGCTTCAATACCTTTATATGACTTTTTGAATTATTCGATTCGGACATTCCATTTGAAAGATATCACGAGTTTAAAAATGTAAGAATTAGTGACGGTGACCACGTGACCGTGACACCTTTTCGTGAGCCAAAAATTCGTAAGACCCCCTCTATATAGAAGTTTCACTTCAATAATCGGTAGACAAACACACATTATTCATCTCCAAGCCATACAAGTATACTTCTGTTATATAAATCGGACCACTCTGGGGCTGGTTCCAGATACCCAGAACATAGTAAATAGCGGAAAGTTCACTTACAAAATTTACCTTTCCAGAAATTGATTACGGGCCTTTAGAGTATTCAAACTCATGACGTCATGGGTTTGCACGCTCGTCCAATACTTATGTGGCTGTATCGGAATATTTGGTGGCAGTTGCTTCTTTTTTGAAAATTAACCTCGAATTTATGATATGATTATTATTATTAAACTATTACATAATTTAGAAATATACATAAATAAGTACGCATTGAAATAACAAATTATGCGAGAGAGTCGAGAGAGAGAGTGGTAAGTCGTGAATGAGAATTATATTAGAGTATTAACTATTAAGCCTACAAGGCCGCTCCTACATCCCGCGTAGGGGAGACTGGGGCTGGTTGTGACAGGGGTAGGTAGTTACAGTGGCAATTGCGGCGAAACAGAAAACGCTATAATAACGTTAGAAAGAGGTAAATAGTCCCATAACCTTTGGCTAGCACGCCGCGTGAGTCTGTTGCGCTCACGTTTTTACGTGAGGAGCCCACGCATGCTGCTATTAAAACCGCAGGTTAGTAAAATTTTCAATTTTTAGTAATTTTGGTCTATAATCCGTTTTCCACAAAAGCAGAGAAGTTTCAAATGTGATATTTACGCCTTAATACTTTCTTTTGCGATTCATTTACGTATATACAGTTATATTTATTTTAATTTTTACTACTTAACGTTAAAAGGTCAGTTTGGGTGTTGGGGCTAAAAGTGACATTTGCTCGGGGCAGATTGTCATTTGTACCTGACCCGTTGTGCTTCTTGCCAACGGATATTTGATATATAATTAATAATTAGATAGCTATATAATTGGTTTTCTTTTGTAGAACGAAGATGTTTAAAAGGAACACTAAGAGTGGAAAAATATCTGAAGACGCTTACAAATAAGCATCACCCATTTTGGAGTAGCATAAAACTAAAAAAGTTCGTGTCATCGCAAAAAACTTTGGATTATGGCATATGTTACTAACAAGATATTCAAAACAATCAAATAATTAAAGAAAACATTGTGGTATTGTTGTCCTTCCCAGCACACTGCTCGCATAAGCTGCAGCTATTAAGGAAATAGAAAAGCTTGCTGTAAAAAGGACGGTATTACATGATACTGACTGATATGTTGTGATCTATTTAATCCGAGTTGGTAAGGAATGGGTAGAATGTATTGTTTGCAGTTGATTTCATGTAAAATGTGTTAGAGGTAACATTGCACACTACTTATGTTTGAATTGTGAGAGTGATTGTTCAGACTACAAAGATTGCTCTGTTTTGCTTTTAGTATCTGATTGATTTTTCATAAGAGAGTCATCATTTATTTTTGTTCATGAAGCTTAATATACGTCTTGTTGATTCATACTAAATGTTTGTTTAATAAAAAGGTTTATATAATCTTTTTATATGTTGGAAATTATATAAATTTTGTTTCACGAGGTATTAAACCGAAACAAGAGTTTGTTATTTTATTTAAAATTTGAATTTTACCGTTTTTGTTTTAATAAGGCAAAAGACTGCTATGTAGACTTTATGTATGTTATTTAAATTAAGAACGAAACTGATTATGATGATTGTTATTAATAAAAAATCTTTTATAATAATAACGTTCGTTTTTCGTTGTAACATTTTACCCCGTGTTGTGTAACAACCAGCCCCTGGCGTGGGGATGAAAGTTACAGGCCTCTTTTCCTAAATTTTGTTAATTTATTTAATTCCTGTTAGTCTGGTATATAAAAAATATATTAAATGTAAATTCTGAATAGTTACTTAATTCAACAAACCTATATGTAGGTTAAAAAATCAAACGAATAAAGAAATATGACACGTTTTGTAAAAAAATCTCACAACCAGCCCCAGTCTCCCCTACCGCTCGATGCCTAGCTGCTGATTGTGCGAGCTATATGGGCTTGGGCGGTATGCGGGTATGGGTATGGTATGCGGGGTGCGGAGAGTAGGTGTGCTCTGGCGAGCGAGTCAGGGGGGAGCTCTCTGTACGCAACAATATCGTTACCCTAAGTTTTAAGACTATGTCATTCCCATACATTTTCATTCTATTCGTTTAGCTCCAATGGCTCTTGTCTACAAGACCAGTGTAGTAAAATTCATATTGACATTACAGGTATGGAGCTTATGTCAAATTTTTAACAAATAGTAAGGCAAAAGAACGGTTGGTAAGATATATTCACCGGCCATAAGTGTTAATATAGAGTAGTTTTACAACAATGATCGGCATGAGTACTAGGCTAGCATATTTCGAGGGAAGTAGTCGTGGGGCAGCGGGCAGTTACAACGGGCAATCCGTCAGCGGCTCGCGGCTATCACGACGACTGACATTAAAAAGCTCTGATCACACTGCACTGTTTATACTACATTATTTTTGTCAAATTTTGAATGTCTAGTATTTAAATCGGAATTTAAAGCATAGTTTAGGAAATAAGCCCTATTTTTTTTTCAATACTACCAAAGCTTGTGATCTTCTAACACAATATATCTATATCTAATTATCTCCCTATACATTGTTTTTTCTTAGATCATTTTCGTATATTACAAACAGGATTTTTGCAATGAATTACACTATATAATTATGTTTAAATGTCTTAGTCAGTCTTCAGTCGCATGGATCTTGATTCGCACTGGCGGTGTATTTTTGTGAAAGTTTCAGACTTATGGCCCAGGACGAAGCCAACGCGTTGCCAGCCTACAGGGTCGGATATGGAGGATGGAATGGGGGATGAGATATGTGAAGCCATCTAACCTCTATAAAGTTGGATGTCTAAATGTCTTGATATTTTATCTAATTAATGTTTTCTCTGTTAATAATTCTATCCACAATAAAACGACTGTGCATTAAAAGATTCGTTTATTAGGAGTATATTAATTTCACAGGATATAACATTGTAATGGAGGGTGAGATCTGGAAAATTGGATAAAAGGAGGAGGAAAGTAGGATATCGGAACTCTCACTAATCGAACGAAACACGATTTGCTCAAGGCTAGTAAGGCTTTCACGGTGATATTCTGTGAGAGTATTATACCGACCGCGCCGGCCCTACCAGCTGTAATCAAGATTACAATTCCAGCAGGACTCTAGCAAGTATATGGGAATGACATATGGGTACGCTAAGATATGGTACGACATATGTGGATATGTCGTAACCGTGAGGTTACAGTTCTACGAGGCTCATTACGGTCTCGTTAAGTTACTTCATTATTTAATAATAATTATTTCAATCATGCCCGCTCCAGTATGAAAGAGGCTTAAGCAGCGCGCGCGCACCTTGCTCGCGTGCCGGTAATTGCAAACATTATTTTTTCTTACAATCATCACGACTTTTTCGCTCTAACATACTTTTCCTTTAAGGCATTCCCCGCATACGGCTTTTCGATTATTCCAAGTATTCATGCACAGTTTGTATCAGAAGCCATAGATAACTAAGAACTTTATTATCTACTAACCCACTCGTGCCTATTTCGCTGGGCGTCATTAAAATATATAAAATAATAATTATTAATCACAATCAAATATAGCTTATATAAATCAGGTGTAATATAGCTTTCTACTAGGGGGTTTGTAGTTCAAGAGATTACTTCCTACAAATTCGCAAACTTGACATCTCAATCAATCTCATCTTCAATAGAAATCACTTTATTGTTCACCAAATTAAACAATTATAAAATGAATAATTACAATAATTTTACGAAAAAATAAAAGGTGGCTTATCGCTTAAAACGATCTCTTCCAGGCAACCTGACTAATAATAATATTAGTATAGTAGATATAAACTGTCAAATTTTAATAGATTTTGATAATCGTTATCTATGGAGGCTTATTAAGAGCTTCTCTTAATTTTGCTTATTTTATTATATAATGAAATTAAATTAAATTATAATACTCTAATAATTATCATGAAAGAATATTAGAAATGATATATCGGTGATTGTCTGTAAAATGAAGAGCGTCGTTATGATTGCTCCGGTGTTGCTAATCTATAAATAATCAGTAAAGACATTGGAATATATTAAATACAATTAAATTAAATGACGTTCTACTAATTTCATATATACTCCTATATTTCATTTTTATCGACTTGCGTAGACACGTTAGCCGCATCCCATTTACCAAACACGTCTAGATCGGCCGGTTCGGCGGCGGAAACAGCGGAATCACTCAAGCGGCGCAAATATGCAACCCTCGGTGAGAGTAATATGTTTGTGCCGTTTGCTGTCGAGACGCTTGGACCGTGGGGTCCTGAGGCCATAAGCCTCTACCAGAATTTATCGAAACGACTCATTGACTCTTCATGTGATCAGAAGGCTGGTGCCTACTTCGGCCAACGGACCAGTATGGCGATCCGCGAGGAAACGTAGCCAGCCTTCTGGGCACCTTACCCATAGAAGAAGTCTTGAGGGACTATGGGTAGAAAACAATACAAATAAGTTAAGTTTTCTTACATTGTATTCAAAAGTATGTAATTTAAAATATATATATATATATATATATATATATATACTAACTATTTAAAAAAAAATGACATATTGTAGTTTTTGTGGTATTTTTTAGTTTTGTCTGATATTGTTATATTTAATTCCTTTTTTTAAATGAAATTTTTCAATAGATATTGTATCAAATATACTATAATTTTCTTCCAGTTGTATGAGCCAAATGCGTAACATGAATTTTTTTTGTGGAAACTAAGTTGATGTGTATTAATTTATGTGTTTTATTTTAAGAATTATAATTATCATATGTTTCTGATATAAATTAAATAAATAAATGTCACATTAATCCAATATAATCATATATTATAATATATGATTATATTATACTTATTAATTGTGGCCTAATGCATCTTATTCATTTATTTATCAGCGTCAAAAATAAGACCGTTGATGAATAAGCAAGTTTTTAAAACTGGCAGCCCTAAATACTAATGACATTTTAACATGGTGGCTGTATTTCCATTTTTGCCATTTTACAGACAGTTGGGCGGAATGTAATCCCACTATTGTCAATGTGGAGGAATTGACTGTTCATTCACGATAACTTACCAAGCAGGTTTACCAACTCTACAAAATTAACATTTCTGATACAGAGTCATAATATAGCTTGTAAATAAGAATATAACAAAACGATTTTGTTTTATAAGGGAGAATTTTAAAGCGATTTCATTGATTGTAGGTACCTATTATTGATTAGATAGATAAGTATAACACTGTATTGTTCATCATAATAACAGAGGCTATACATTAATTACAGTATTTTTGGTCAGAACAATAGGTGGCCTTATAGCGTAGAACGATCTCTTCCAGGAAATCTAACTTATAAGATATTATATGCTAATTTGGCGACTAGCTTTAGGGGTTAATATTTTTGGGTATTGTTAACCCTGCGTCTCGAATTATCGTGAACACAATGTATATCGTGTAGGGGGTAGGGTTTTAGCGTGTTCCAAAGACTTTATATGTGGTAGAACCATGCTGGAGTCATTACCTATTGATTACAGCTCTTAGAGCTCGAGCTTCTTTCTTTCTAGCTAGTCGTGTTTCGTGCTATGAGTGAGCTAACCTAACCTAACCCATTCCTCCTGTTGGATCCTTCTATACCATATCCTTTATTCCATCCCTCCTATCCTATTACATCCTGCCCCAGCCGCGGATTTTGAATTTATTCGAGGGCGGGAAAAAACTGAAAAATGCCGGCTTCACTCGCCTTTATTTACAAGCTTTTGATGTAGTACTTTGATGTAGTAGTTCCTATGTATGTAAGTTCGAGTGGAATCTTGCAAGTTAAATTTGACCAACTTCCCGGTTTCCGATTGAGCTGAAGTTTTGCACGCATGTGTATGTCGTGTGATAATGCAATAATATAGTACCGTCTAATGACCACTGATCTAATGATGGAGTCGGAAGGTGGCCATAGGAACTCCTGCACTAAGCAAGATAAACCTATCGTGTTTGGGCTCATTTTACTTGTCCTGGCTAGCACTCTGCTGCTACATGATATCTAGGATCTCAAAAGCGTGCATTTGAAAACCTTTGTAAAAAAACAAATTTTACCTTTATCATCATCTGTATTGCAACTATCAAATGCCCACCGAGGAACACGTCTATGCTTTTTAATCTATGCTTACTGGATGTCTCAGTGGTCAAGTTGCGTTAATGATGAGTTATAAATTTGTCTGCGAAGTTCGAATTTGCCGCCCTCTTAATTGGCCGGCCGGGGCATGGGCCCCAGCTTTACGCCCCCCACCAGATTGATTGCGCCCCTGGTGTTGCAAACGGCTATTGGCGATGGCTACCACTTTCTATTAAGGGCCGATCCCTATATCTTACGGTCGTTTGACGGCCTCTGTGGTTGAGCGGGCTAAGCCTTTGACGGCCTACCTCACTGCAACCCAGAGGCTCCGGGTTCGATTCCCGGTATAGTAAATTTCGGAAACGTATTTTCTCCGTTATTTACCATGGTCTGGGTGTCTGGGATCGGCCCCAGAGTGGTCCGTTGTATATTACCCATAACACAAGCGTAACTTGCTTAATTTGGGGATATACAATGTGTGTGTTTGTCTGCCGATTATTATTATTATTATTGTTTAAAATTTTACATAAGCTTTCAGAATTCAGAAATTCAACTTATAGGCATGTGAATAAATAGTAAGAAAAGGAACCGGCCATAATTGGGCCTTAGGATTGATTGCCAGTTTTGCAATCAAAATAGTAGATTCCTCTTCTATGGTTTATAACAATTGCCTTTATGATCTTTGGTTAGTAACAAGATTGAAACTTAGGTATAGTACAAACTACTTGTTATACAGTTAACGCAATCTAAGTTTTATTATGACAGTAAGCAAATGTTAAGCGAAACCAGTTATAATTGTGCCTTGTTGAGTTTGCTTAATGGAGTATGAACGGGAATAAGTTTGAGGGCCAGTAACTTGTAACTTACATAACTTAAACTTGATAACTATACAGCGTGTTTCAGACCTTACGACAATAAATCAGACCACGTTTTCGTCATGACGTACTCTACCCAAATACAAAAACGAATCAAGGTAGCTTCTTTGGTTTAGCCACAGGACCTCATTTTTCATTTCAGAATTTTACAACAACATGTATCTGTTATTGTGAATAAATCGGTAGGTTAGTGACCAAATGTATCATGTTGCCAGCTCGTCTCTTCATCATTAAACGCGGAAGATGTTCATTCTTACCAAGATCAGTGAACCAATATTTACAAGATGTTCTGTTTTTATTGTCTTTTTATCGTAATTAATTTGTTCGGAAATTGCTTTTTTTTAAATTTTGACATTACGGTTGATTTAATAGTACCAAAACTTTCTATGGAGTAAGACTGCTAAAATTATGATTTATTGTCATTTGAAATGAAACACGTTGTATAAACAGAATTTTAAATGGAAGTTGACTATATTACGAGTCATACACGTGCCGTTTGTCAGCTCTAATCTAACTTGGAGCATGAAACAAGAATATTAGGTACATAAAATATAACAACCACTTGTTAAAATTGTAAATTGGACTTGTATAAAAAAATCTAGTGTAATGGACAAGTTGTACTACCCTCAATACTAAAAATCTAGAACCTGATTCCGTAAAAGATATTTTATGTCTAATTTTTTTACATCTTGGGTTACGTTATTCAAGTTTTACTAGGGATTCTTATGTCAGGTAGGAACATTCTCAAAACGCTGGCCGTGTTGCCATGTTGGATGGCAAAGTCTTGGACGACGTGTGCGTTGCCCAAAATGCAGGCCAGCCTTTTGATCACATAATCTGACTTCTTTCACCCGTGTAGATAGGAAAGTAGAATACATTTTTAACTTATATGTATAACCTTCAAAAACTTCGTGGTTATAATATTGGTGTCCAGAAAGCGCCTGATGTTTATTTACCTTGAATAACTTAAATTACGTTTTTCTATATCTGAAGTGATTGTGATCATTCGTCTTGCGTTGGATTCAGTAAAGCTTCAAAATGATTTATTGCTATAGGACTTTAGGTTCCGAAGATATAGCAGAAAATGTATTAAAATCAGGCTGGAACTTTGAAGTTTTCAGTCATAAACTATTGTGTTTCTGAACCGATTTTGATCTTTCATTTTGCATTAGATTCAATATAGTTTCAAACAAATTTACATATCATAAAAATAATCTAGCAAAAATGAAACCGACTTCAAGAATAACTAAAAATCAAAAAATCATTATTTTCTACATCTTGAAAGCGGTGCCAAGTAAAACAAAAAACCACAACAACTTGTAAAATATAACAGTTTTTATGTTTCTCTTTGCACAGGAGAAAAAGCAAAGTAAAAGTCAGTTTCTTTTTTCGTTCTACAATTTACTGTAAGACGTGTCAAACATTCAATTGTTTCTACAGCCGACATAACCATAAAGAAAACACCTCACCCCAATTCAAATCAAAACTGCATCGAAATCACGTAATATTCAATGTCCCCACAAAAAGGGTGGTGCGCAAACAATGGTATTTTTCATTTAAAACTGAGCTTTCCCTATAGGAGTGTGTTGCAAGCACCCCTCGTACGTCGGTTAAGATAATTTTGCCAATCTACAACCCGCAGCGCGGTCGCCGTAATGAGATTATTGCAATACAAGTGAGTAATGATGCAAAAATGAATAGGTACTTTGAACAGCATTGTTGGATTGAGAGATAAAGAACACACGACAAATGTTCAGCAGAAAAAAAATAATTTATATTCTTAATAGTCTCTTTGAATATTCGACCGTTTATATAACGGAGAGTGTTACAAGGAACTGTTCAGAATGGTGCCCTCATCTTCTTTTTACCACCGCAGCGCTCATCATGGGCTAGACGTTCTCCTTATTTCCCTGTTCCACATAACTCATGTTTACTCTTGCGCACAGCATATAAAATAAACGCCCAGCTTAGTCCAGTCATTTAAGCAAAAAAAGGTGTCAATATCGGAATAAGCGATAATAATAACTTGTATACGCACCTTCATTTTACTGTTCTAAAAATTGACTGAAAAATCTCATAAAATTTCGCGATTATCTTGGTTCTTATAACTCCAATGATGTTAATAGTTATTATAAAAATTGGAGAGCATAAAATTTGCGTCAAATTTTGTCTTAAAATGTTTTCATTCGCCTTACCTTGTATAAAGTTAATAAATCATTGAAATAACAAATAATTTGTATTATTTATTAGTTTTTTTTTATTGCAGTAGTTCAGCAGACAGGCAGACGGCCAACTTGATGGAAAGCGGTTACCATCGCCTATGGACACCTGCAACACCAAGGGTCCACAAATGCGCTGCTGTTCTCTTAAAAGAGACTGGCACCTGGTCACCAATGCCGGAACACAACACAAGATTGTTATGGCGGCGTACTCTAGACCAGGGGTGGTCGCCATCCAGTCGGGCAAATGCCCTACCACCTGGCTGTGGGTTTTTTGTCGCCTCTTACGACAGGCCGCTCGGGCGCAGGAAATTGTATTCTTTCTCCGTTCCTGCACGGAGGCAATTACATTTAATTAAATAACATTTTTCGTACATCTCATACATTTTTTTTAAGGCAGGACAACGTCTGCCGAGACGGCTACTAGGTAATAAATACGACAAAATGTATTGTCAGGAAAACACTGTAACTTTTCATTTACAAATTATGTAATTACGACAACTCAGCACCGATTTCCTTTTAGAATTATTTATAGTCTGTGACAACCAAGACTGCACTGATTGGCAAAGAAATTACTTTTGATTATCAGCAATTACGAACGAACGCACGATAACTGTCTATTAGTGACGCGGGGTCAAACGTTCTAATGCCTTGACAAATTAGTACTTTGTGCTTTTACACTGTCAGAAAGGGTCAAATATAAGTGGCGGCATTAGTACGATAATGTCTTTATCGGAATATTCTAGATATTCACTTTTAAATTTCGAAGCGGTTTTGAAAACTTTTTTTACCTGTTTATGCCTACTAGTAGCGGTACTGCCAAATCGCCGGACATTATCTCCATCGGGTCATCGTTTTATACTGCGCAACTGCAATGTCACCGTATCTTTTTTTTTTTTTTTTTTTGATAACGCAGGGGGAATGTCTTTGGACACCGTCCTCGGGCTCTTCGGGGGTAGAGCCACATGCAGCGCAGAAGCATGCATCGAGGGTGTGTGGGACTCTCAGCGACCGGTTCTCCACGCTAGCTTCAAACAGAAGCAGTCGCGAGAAACCGATCGCCGAACTACCCACTAAACCTGAACCTGCGCCCCTGTATCAACGCTTTTACGGGGCGTCACGGGATCTAGCTGCTACCCCCGTAGCAGCGGCCCCCTGTGATGGTAATTATGGGAGGTGGAGATGCGCGTAGCGGCGCCTTCGACCGCCGGTCCGCCTCCTACGGATGGGGTCCGCGTACGCGTCCTCCTCCCTAACTCTTTCGGCGGGCTCCTTCTGTGCCATGACGGACTCACAGAAGGAGGAAACCGCAAGCCAGGATTGCTGGCCCTGGAGCATCGCCTCGACCATGCTACGAAGCGAGCTCACAGGACCAACGACGTTTTCTAAAAGGGACCTCTGGGGCCCCCAGGCGACGCACTCCACGAGCGTGTGAAACGCCGTGTCTTGGAGCGCGCCGCACTCGTGACATTGCGGGGAGGGCTCCCGCCCCGCGATTTGATGCAGATACTTACCAAAGCAGCCGTGCCCAGTAAGTATCTGCACCATCCTAAACGTCAGGGTCCCGCGTTTCCGCGAGACCCAACGAGCTAGGTAGGGGCGGATCGCCTCCACTGTTGCAATCCCGGCTTCTGGGGACTCCAGGTCCCTCTGCCAAATTCGGATCAGGGCCTCGGTCGCCTGGGCCCTGATCATCCGAGTTTCTGCCGGACACGGCACTACTCCTCTCGCTCGAGCATCCTGCCGGAAGCGGTACACTGTTGCGAGCACATCCGCCTGGAGATCCCAGGGTGGATCACCCGCCAACAATGTTGCCGCCGTCCATGACACAGTACGGTATCCCCGTATGGACCTCACCGACAGAACCCTCTGAGTCCTCCTCAGCAGGGTTCTGTTTTTCCGGTGTAGGGCATGGTTCCATACCGGGGCTCCGTACAGTGCCATACTCCGGAGGATACCGGCGTACAATTTTCTCACCGCCGTGCCCGGCCCTCCCACGTTCGGGAGAAGCAGCAGATTTAATCAGCCTTGGGGCCAGCTGGGTGAAGTGGGCCCCGAAGCTCCACGTTCCATCGATGACCAGCCCCAGATATTTTATCTGAGGCTTTACCGCTACCGCAACACCTTGAACAGTAACGCGCGCGTCCCGGGGTGCACGTCTATGTGGTCTACGGAACATGAGGGCCTCCGTTTTCTCAGGGGAGACCCTCAGGCCAAGATACCGGATACGTTGAACTACCAACGCCGTTCCGGCATTGGCGAGCTCCACAGACTCTTCATAGGTTCCGCCCCGGGCCGTGACGAGAGTGTCATCTGCGAAGCAGAGTACCCCCATCCCGGGCAGGACTGGCTCGCAAAGGAGCCAGTCGTAGCCAATGTTCCACAGGGTCGGACCCAGCACCGACCCTTGTGGAACGCCGCACGCGACGCGTTGCCTACCTATAGCCTGGCCAGCTCGGCCGCCTTCCCAGACGATATACCGGTCCTGGAGGTAGTCCTCCAACAGCCTCGTGAGGTACGGCGGGACTCCATGAGATAGGAGTCCCGCCCTGATCGTCTCGTGAGGGAGACTGTTGAAGGCATTTTTAATGTCAAGAGAAACCGCCAGGACGGACTCCTGCATGTTTTCCGCCTCTCTCGTGAGGCTCCGTAGTGCGTTCAGGGCGTCTAACGTCGAACGCCCTGCCCTGAATCCAAATTGAGCCTCAGAGAGCCCAGGCCCATTCGAATCAAGGTGACGAACGAGGCGGCTGGCGAGGATCTTCTCGAAGACCTTGGCCGCCTCATTGAGCAAGACGATGGGCCTGTAGGCGGACGGATCGTTGGGAGGGCGACCCTCCTTCGGAAGTAGGCATAGCCGGCCCTCCTTCCATTGCTTCGGGAATGCGCCTGACCTGATGCAGGCATTGAAAAGGTCCCGAAGCTGGTCGCGTAGGTGTTTAGCGGCCAGGAAGAGGGCTCGGCCCGGGATCCCATCAGGTCCCGGTGCTTTCTTTCGGCCCCGGAGGCGCTCCAGGGCCACGTCAAGTTCCACTTCGGAGACGAGCGGAGGCTCCGTCTCCGAAGGACCAGGATGTGGAGGACTCATTATCGGAGGAGTGAAGGCTCCCGGGTCTGGAAAGAGTCCGTCGATAACGGAATTGAGGACCCCCTCTTCGAGGGACGCCGTAACCGGGGTTGTGCAAGCCCGCATCTTTTTACGGGCCACCCGGTACGGACGCCCCCAGGGGTCCCCGTCAAGACTTTTTAATATCTCTTCCCGAGCCCGGGTCTTTGACTGGATGATCTCCAGCCGAAGAGCCTTTTTGGCAGCCCGATACTCCCCGACAAGACGGTTTTCCTCCACATAGTCTGGAGGTTGTCGGCGCCGGCAACGTCTAAGAGATCGGCGCGCTCTGAGGGCTGCCTCCCTCAGTTCGCCGATCTCGGCGGTCCACCAGTAGACCGCCTTTCGTTGCGGTGGCCGATGCGACCGAGGCATTGCTGCATCGCATACCCTTACAAGGGCTTTGCGCATGCGCTCTGCCAGAACCTCCGGATCTCCGGTAGTGACTGGGTTGACCCAGCTCTGGACAATTGCCATCTCCTCGGCCAGCTCTGGATTGAGCCGACCGAGTGCCCAGCGCGGAAACTGGTCGTGTCCGCGTGGGGGAACCGAGATCGCACTCAGAGGAGGGGAGAGCTCGAATCTGATATAGAAATGATCAGACAGAGTCTCCACCTCCTCCATTACTCTCCATCCGTCCACTCTACGTGCGACCGCGTGGGTGACGAACGACAGGTCGATGACCGATCCACCCCGCGCTCGCACGCAGGTATGGACCGCTCCCCGGTTCAAGATGGTCAGACCGCATTGGAGCGCCCACGCTTCTACGGCCTGCCCCCGCATGTCGGTGGCGGCGTTGCCCCAGGAACGGGACTTGGCATTAAAATCGCCGAGAACGAAATACGCCCTCGGCGACAACCTGCCCGCGGCGGCCCTGACGGAGTCTAAGAAAGTCTCAAACTCCACCAGGGGACGGTTGGGGGAGAAGTACACGCCTATGAAGGCATGCTGACCCCAACCTGCCACCGTGTAGCCCCGTCCCCTCTCTATGACAGAGAGTGGGGTGCCAGAGCCCGATCTGGCGACCACCGCCACCGTCTCGTCCAGATCCCCGACCCAATTGTCCTGGTCGGGGACGTAGTAAGGTTCGCTTACTACGGCCAGGTCAATCCCCCACTCCGCCATGGCCTGCATGGCCAGATCCTGCGCGCTGGCGGAGTGGTTCACGTTAGTCTGGAGGAAGCTATGTCGTGCGGGCATTATTAATTGACTGACATAGCCTCCCCTCTAGCCGAGACTGCTGTCACCCTCGCCGGGGGGGCGAATCTGCCCCGAACGATGGGAGGGAGGCAGACCCTCGCCAGCGTTGGGTGCGTTGCTTTTTTTCCCCCCGCCGCGCAGACTACGCAGTGAGGGACCGAAGCTGTACAGTCGGGCATTGCGTGTCTGCTCTTCCCACAGCGGAGACAGAAGCCCGACCTGTCGGGACAGGATTCCGGGCACATTTGTGTGCTATGCCCGAGCCCGTAACAACGGTAACACCGTATTGGCCGTGTTTCTTTGGCTTCAACTTTCGCCGAGCTGAAACCCACCAACAGGTGGCCCTGCTCGGCAAGCATCTTGGCCAATGGGATTGGGCAAAGCACGTACGCTGAGCCCATGCCCCCCGGTCCTGAGCCAATTCTATTGGCAACGATTCTATCTAGCTGGCAATTGCCAGCTCGGGCGACAGCAGCTCTTAATGACTCGGGCGTGACCGAGTCATCTAACCTTGAGATATAAATCTCCCCCCTCTTTGTGGGCCGGATGACCTCGGCCATCCCCTCAAGCGGCCTCCGGAGGGCCTCCGCCAACTGGTCCGCTTTCTCGGCTCCGTCTGGCCCAGGAGGTAACTCCATAAGTCGGGAGTCGCGGACTGTCCGCGTTAGTTTAAGGCCCTCGCGGAACCCCATGGCAGCTAAGTCCACTTCGGCAGCGGCCTTCTAAAACACGTCGCGGTAGGTGACGCCTTTTTTCTCTGCGTCCGGCAGCAGCTTAATGAGGACTGCTGCCGATTTCGGCTCAGTAAAAACTACCGGTGGCTTCTTTTTCGCCTGTGGTTTGGGCGGAGCTTTCTGCGTTGAGGGCGGGGCGGTGACTTGCGTGGGGGGAGGGGGTTGGGATGACGTCCTTTTCCCCTTCCCCTTGCCTTTCTTCCTACCAACTACCGTCATCCATGCTTCCTCGATCCCCTGCTGGGGAGCGGGCACAGGTGCGGCGGAAGAAGGGTTAGCCTGGGCTTGGGGCCCGGGCTTGGCTCTCAGCGTAGGGAAGTCCGTTAAAACGGAGCCCCCTGAGGACCCGGGTGCCGTTGACGTCTGCGTCGGGGCGTCAGACGCCGTTTTCGCTTTTTTCCCCTTCTTTTTGGGGGGAGGTGGGGGAGGGGGACCCGTCACATCCACTGGCTGTGGAACCACGTCCATAGGGACCGTGTCGTCGACAACGGCATCGGCCGCCTGTGGGGCGGTACTTTTTTGGGGCGATGGAGCCACCGCCCTTTTTGTTCTGTCCGCCGCGGCGAGCGGTGGACGTATAATTGGAGGAGGGAGGAGGCGGTCCTCAAACCCGGCGATCCGGGCGTTCATCATTTCCCCCACCGACACTAGGATGGCTCGTTTGAACTCATCTAGGTCGAGTGAGGGACTGGAGACCACCACCGCCTCCCTCTCTTTGCTTGGGCTATCAGCCTTAGCCGCAGCCCGCATTTGCTCGAACTCCTTGCGATGGGCCTTGACCTCCATCCGCAGGGAGTCCACTTCTCTTTTTAACCGGGAGTTCTCAAGCGTGAGCCTCCGGTTCTCTAAATCTAGGGACCTCGCCGACAGGCTTTGCACGATGTCGGCGAGTTTCCCTGCGGCCTCTTTCAATTTTTTGATATAACCTCCTTTGAGGTTGCCCGAGGTCTGGGCAACATGAAAAATGTCGGCCACGTGGGACCCTGCTAACACACGGAGCTCCTCGGCCCCCATTCTTTCTATATCGCCCTCCGTCGGGTCGACTGGATCGGTAGCGGGCTCAGAGACCCCGCTATCCCTTTGACGGGCGTTTTGCATGCGTTCAATTTCGTCGCAGAGAGCGATACTACGAGCCAGCAGATCCGCCGGCTCGCTCTCTCTGCCGATCGTCGGCGACGTTGCGCCACTACTACTTGCCGCAACTACGGTGTCTTTTTGAGATGCCGCGACTGCAGCGCCTTTTTTTAATGCCGCGACTACGGCCTGTTTTTGTAATACCACACCGTCGGCTTCCCCAACAGGTTCGGCCTGCAGGGTGGCCTTCAACGCGGCGTCCTTACTTCTTGCGGCACCTTTGGCCCCCGCGGGGGTGGCCTTCAGCGTCGCTCCTGTAGTTGTTGCCGCTACGGAGGTGACTCCCGCAGGTTCAACCTGCGAGTGAACCCCCGGCGCGGCGCCTACTGATATGGCTCTCGCCGCACCTCTGCCGCGCCCGACGATGCTTCTGCTCCGCCGGGTCGCAGCGGCCTTTGATGCTGATTCATCAGCGTCTGTAGCGTCCTGGTACGGACCGCGGGAGCGAACTCGGGACTTTTTACGGGCCGCGCTCGCCCCCCTAGGGGGTCGGGGGTCGGGGGTCGGGGTCCGCCATTAGCGGGGCCCCATGTGACCACTAACCGACGGATCCCTACCCGCAACCTAAAACTAGCCGCTTGAAGCGGAAACCAACAACCAAGAACACGCCGAGTATTATTAAATGGACAGAACCACCTAATCCAAAAACAAGCCAAGTCAAAACAAGAATGAAATAAAAACAAAACCAGAAAACGAATGCCGAGTCAAAAATGCAACGCTGGAAACAAATAATCAAAGAGCAAGCCAAGTCAAGGGAAAAAACCAATGAATAATGCACATAAACAAAGGAAATTTCCACCGGTGATAGCATGAGCGCACGAGAAGCGTGGACACGTCCTCCCTCTACGAGTTCGGCCGCGCCACTGAATGTCACCGTATCTAAGCCGACTTTATCCGACATACCTGGCTAATGACTGTTGTAAAATATTACAAAGTAAACAAAAGAAGAAGACCATAAAAGAATCTAAATGTTATTAGTTCTATATGTATAAGATGTATATGTATAAGTTCTATATGTATAAGTATGTTCTATGTGTATAAGAATCTAAATGTGCTTTTTGTTTCAGATATGCAGGTGGATATTGTTTTTGTAGGGACCAGAGTTGTAACAGTACGCTTTCTCCATTCCTGAACAGAGAGTCAATTTATTAAGAGATTCTGCAAAAAGCTGCTTTAAGTATAAGTATAGTAAGTAAGTACTATAAGTCTTATAGTGTCTTCTTATATCATATAATTATCATTTGATATGACAAATACATTCCGTGGGTGTATAATAATAGTTGTTTTGAAAACATCTTCATAATGACTCCATAGAATTCTGGTGTTTACTATAATTATATATATTTCATCTAATAAATAAAAGATAAAGGCAATTCTAAACGTTCCGCCATAATAACGGTGTTATATAAATCACACAGTTTATCTAATCGACACATCTAAAGGTTGTGCAACGGTGAAAATTGAGTGCGTAGGCTGGGACACGTTTCTAGGCTGTACCCGTGACAGGGAGTTACGTCAGGTATCTATACTTTTTGGAGGTCACTTGAAGGGTGATTGATGTGTTTGGAACATCAATTTCTAAAAAGGGAAACCGCCTTCAAGAGTAACTAAAGCAAAGTAACAACAGTAAAGCAAAAAGTAAATACTTTCTACAACATCTAGAAGGGTTTTATTATTTAAGGCCAAAACCGTAGAAAACTACTAGACTTGTCTTGATGTACCTAACTACCGTTTTACCATCAACTGGGGGGCTGCGGTTACTTTTTGTGAGGCAGTAATGTCACTCAAGGAGGCCGCAGAACGCGATATTGAGAGGAGTCCGGCAGCGCGTGCTAATGCGTCTTCTCGAGGTCGCCGGCCTTCAGCTGGCACCCGGAGAGGCAGGTACGTGCATTACTTCCCTCCCTGAGTTAGGTTCCGTTTACCGCGGGAGGCGTTTAGCTTGCTAGGAGAGCAAAGGATTCATCTGCCCCCCGCACAACGAACTGGGGTGTGTTCTCCCAGGGCACACTCCAGGCACTTTATTGCGTTGGATCGACTGGGTGCAACTATGTTCTAAATCTCAGTCTTTCTAACACAAAACAAAAGCGCAAGGTCGACAGGGAGGAGGGGGTTTTTAGTGGGTATTGAGGTTGCTAGCCCGTGCAGCATCACTCGAAATCTCCACACTATTCTGTGACGTCGATCGCGGACGGAGCACTGCCAAGAGCATACTATTGCTGCAGTGTTATCGCCCCCGACCGACGCGTGTCGTTCCCCTAGCAATGGCCCAGATTGTGCGTAAATCGGTTAAGCATTTTCCCTCGCCTCAAAAAAAAAACTACCGTTTTACCATCGACCCCCGTATGACGAAGTGGATATGCTCTGATTCCCGGGGCACATTCAGGCACTTTTTGCGATGAATCGGATTGGGTGTAACTCTGTTCTAAATCTCAGCCTTTCCTACACAACAAAGCGTGGGGCACATGGGAGGGATTTTTATATATATAAGATAAATATGTACGCTGGTGAAAAATCACCTAAATTTTCCAAAAGTATCTACTATATAAATGCACAGCTTAAAAACAAACGTACTAGATTTTCTTTCAAAATAGTGACAATCCTAGTCGGGTCGTAACATAGTTATAGCTCCTATTTCCCCTCAAGTGTTTTTTTTAAAATTGTGCTATACTTTTTACCACTTCGTTATTCGTCATGCATTCTTTTCAAATTATTCTCTTCATGCGCCTCTAGCACCACATTTCCAATGCTCCCAACCTATCGCGATGACATTATGAATCAGAGTGAAACCAGGATAGTGTAACAAGAATAAGAATCTCGGGAACCTTACTTTCACTAGAAAAGTAGAAGCTCCACCAACAAATTGAGATCCGCCCTCTCCAGGCTCTGTTCATGTTGCACACAGGAACAGCACACTGCACTCTAGAGCTAACACTTCTCACAAAGTCTTAAGTAAGACTAGCGTGGAAAGTTTTTCAACTATCCCACGGGAACTCTTTAATTTTTCGGGATCAAATCAGTATCCCATATGTTGACCAGGAATATAAGCTACCAGCATACAAAATTTCATTTAAATCGGTCCAGTCGTTTCTGAGATTAGCCCGTACAAACAGAGAAACAAAAAATTGAAAAAATCTAAATTAGTTCTATTTCACTTCTTACCCTGACTCAGTTCCAGCATTTGTTTTCATTGTATAAAAATTCGAGCTCTACAATTTTATTATATGTATAGATAAGGTTATTCATGCCCAATAATCACAATACACTGAGAATGAACAAATGAGAAGGAACAGCTGAGCGCTTGATATTGTTAAAATGAGGTCGTGTAACTTGGCACTGGCACCTCAGAAGTTATGTTACATTTGAATTGTTTTGACACCATGTTTTATATATATTCTTTTGTCCTCTTATGTCGATATTTTTTCAGTCGTGTATTACTTACATTATAGTATATTAATATCCTTGTGTGCTTATTTAAATAACAGACCACTACCGATCCTAATTTTTCTACATGGTAGCAGAGCGTGGTTGGTCGTTTTTATAATTATATTTACGAAAACTGAAAAAATATCGACATAAGAGGACAGAAGAATATATATAAAACATGGTGTCAAACCAATTTAAATGTAACATAACTTCTGAGGTGCCAGTGCCAAGTTACACGACCTCATTTTAACAGATATGTTCTTTGTTAAACGTGAACTCGGTAAGAGTCCAAAGCAGCCTTTACCCTGCAGTGCGTTAGCTGTTGCCTTACACAGAAAGTGTGTAGACAACAAAAAATGATGGCACGATGTTGTATCATGTCCATCCTTTTAGCAGGGTTCCTAAATAAGTGTAGTGTACCGTGATTAGTAGATAGCCATCACTAACGGTCTCAACTGTACGAGCATAAGTGCATAATCACAGTACAACCGGTCGTGGTCGCCTTTTTATTAGTAGTTGGACAGTCTCATCGGCGTGTGCGCATTGATTTTGCTTCAGGCCATTAAATACCTACTAAGAATCAATGAATTATACAGCTATGTGCCTAAAAAAGCGTGAAGTAATCAAATATAAGGCAAAATAATTTTTGTAAGACTTGTTGTCTTCTTAAACAACTATAACACGTTATGAAGCACAGTATACATAGCGTAGGAAGCAGACTTAATTTTTAACATGTAAGTAATACTAGCTGACCCGTGCCCACTTCGCTGGGCACCAGAAAATATTAAAGAATACTTATTATTAATCACAATCAAATATACCACCCTATGTCACTTAGGAATAATGTATAGCTTTCTACTGGTAAAATAGTTTTCAAAATCGGTTTAGTAGATCCATAGATTAACCCCTATACGTCACAAACTTTACCTCTTTATAATATTAAGTATAGATATATAACTTTCAAAAATTGATCTCCAGTCCACTGGATGTACCGTACATGTGGTCTGAATACCGTGAATTACCGGGACTACTGGAATCCAGACTAGATGTACTTACTTATAATTCGTGCGCAAAAGGTTTGCCGATGTTATCCCCTCCTGCTTTCTACAACCGCGACCCGCGATCTAGTACTACTTAGACAAAAATCCGGTTCCAGTCGTAGGAAGAGCGGGAAGGGTAATGATCGGCAAACTTTCTGCGCAAGACTTATACAAAAAGGGTTACTTTTGCATTTTATAATATTAGCATGAATTTTTGTACGGACGCAATTCAACAACTTAAACTTAATAGTTTAGTAATAGTAATGTAGCAAGCGACATGTTTTGTTGTATTTATTTGTGTTTCTATATGAATTCGTCGTTGCCACTTTCGGAGAACAAAGCAACGTTGGTATAACCCGCTGTTATGAACCTAAAAACATAAAAGGGCGCGATTGTTCTATGGCATTGCCTAATTGTTGGACGGGTGGACCGGCGCCAAACTTCATAATAACCGGGGAAAAGGGCTAAACTGTAATTATACAGGACAGGGAAATGACCGTGTGAATCACCGAGATGATAAAAAAACATTAAAATCAATAAAAAATGGCTAATAATATACACGGACGATTCTTATATATATTAAGTTATATACTTGTAGTATATAAATTATATATATTTATATACTATAAGTACCTTAATATAGAAGTCCACAATGGTATTTATCCGTGCAGGAACGGAGAAAGAATACTATTTGTTGCGGCCGGTCGGCCTGCCGCAACAGGTGACAAAACAACCCACAGCTAGGTGATAGGGCATTTGCCCGACTGGATGACTACAGCCTCTGGTTCAAAGTGTGTCGCGACAACAACCTTGAGTTGTGTTGCGGCATTAGTAACCAGCTTCCAGTCTCCCTTAAGAGGGCAGCAGCGCATTTGTAGCACCATTGGTGTTGCAAATGTCCATAGGCGATGGTAAGCACTTTCCATCAAGTGGACCGTCTGCCTGTCTGCTGAACTACTGCAATAAAAGAAATCTCCACTTAGCTAAGATGTAAATGTTGAGATGGATGTGTTGAGCCGTCAATGTTAAACTGGAAGATTAATGAGTACAATTGTAAAAGTAGACCAAAAAGAGATGGATGGTTTGTGTGAAGCATGACATGATGATTTCTTGTGTGACAGAGGACGTACGCCAAATGAATGGGTATGGAAGGCAAAGACATGTTGTGCAGACCCCAAATAATTGGGAGAAGGTGAAAGAAAAGAATCCGTATAAGAATTTAATGTAATAAAAATAAATAGTATACGTAGTAGTGTTGAAAATAATAGGTACGATTGAATGAATGAGTTAATGAAAACTCTTTATTGTTCAGCATAGACAATTTAATATGCTTACATTTCATGAAAAATAGTTCGTATAAATAACTAATAAATTATATTACACATTAAACTTATTACAAGAAGCACTTTAAAATCAACACCTTAAAAAAGAAACATGGAGACCGTGTCGCGTTGCCGCCAAACAAAGCACGCCGCGGTGCCAGAACCGCGATTTCCGAACGCACTCAATAAATTACAATACCTAATCACCGCTAATTGGGTATGTCGTGACCCAACTTAACCTCTCGCCCGAATAAGAGCAAAATAATACAAACATAATGATACGTGGTGTTTCGGAACGGTCTTTTAATTTTTGAACGTTAAGCCCGACGTTCTTGGACTATAATTATCGTCGCGTTTCCGAACTTTAAGTATAAGGATAGAGATATTTAATAGTCGAGCACGTGTGGTGTTGCCAGTTGCTATGTGAAGCAACTTGGAATTTGGAAAATTTAAGTGGACGACTGAGAGTATGTCGGCTAGTGGCGCATATCTGATTCTTGATCTAATTCTTCAGTATACTTTTAAAAAAACGCCGTTCGAAGTATAAGATTATTCAATTATTATTCAATAGTAACAGAATTAAATATATATAAATTGTGATAGCGTAATGGCTAGTGCACGTATCCCATGCTCAAAGGGTGCGGGTTCGGCCTTGGCCAAAACGCATGTACCACTTTTTGCAGTTTTCTGATCTAATACGCATATTGTTACAATTACTACGTGCTAACAATGGTGAAGGTAAACATCGTAATGCAATCTGCACATGGATTTAACCGATGTGTCAAACCTGCCAAGTCGTCTTAGACAAGCGTGGCGGGTATACTGTCCGTTCCCTCTATAACGGGAGGCCCGAGCCCAGCAGTGGGACATTTATGGGCTATTATTATATTATATAATTATATATATGTATATTCTTCCATTTTTAGACGGCCCAACAGGCCAAAGAAAAGTAAATATAACACTGGCCAAGTATTTTTTAAATTCTAAAACATGGCTTTATTCTTCCAAGCCAGATCTCCAAAAGCTTTCAGCCTCTCACTATGTTTTTACCACGCTATCAATTAATAAATTATTGTTACCTATCAGAAACCTACATTTAATCATTTTAATAATATTAAAATTTTATCCATAAATAATATTACGAGTAAGTAGGTTTCTGACATTTACTAGGGATCCGTAAATATTACGATGGTGACTCATTTTTAGCGCAACGTTCCTCTTGTGTAGGTATTTGTACCGCTACGTAGGTACAGTTCACGAATATTCCCTTAAGTTTTAAGAAGTTGCAATTTATGCAGAAATTAATAGAATCATTTATTTTAAGACTTAGGGTCGCTTGCATAACGATCGCCTTTAAATAAAATTAGTTAATCATACTAAACTGCCTTAATACGTTTTACACAAAACGTATTGACAGTTCTTTAAACATATTTAGGGACAAATTTGCGTTGTGCAAGACGCTCGTCGTATTTAAGAGTGTTAAATGCGTTTAGTATTTCTTAAATAAAAAGGAACGTTATGCAAGCGGCCCAGGACTATTTATATTTATTTAAAATTTAGACCTGGCAACATCGACTACATTTAAAGCGTGAGTATTTGATTTTTTCATAATTTATTTGGTTTTATAGATTTCGGGTAAAATTAGCGGTTACATACGTTTTTGTTAAGCCGCTAATGGTTATAAATGTGTGTGCTTGTCGTAACAGTTTTTCTTCTATAATTTATTAGTCGTGGCAAGTTTTTGTTACAAGTTTGTTTTAAATATTAAACACTGCTTGTGTGGCATATTTCTTATGTAATTAATATTAAAATATCAGCACATGATAAGCGTGGCATGTTCATGTCACGCTTATCCAAAACAGCTTGACGGATTTCACACATCGATAATAGCGATACCGTTTTCTCTTTATCATTAGGTAGCAGTTGTTTATTGTGTTATATAACACATTAGAAATATTGCCATGACTTTTGACGTGACTTCACCTGTTTAAGTACCTTAAGATGTTTTATTGCTCATGTAATGGAAAATGGTTATCATCACCTACAAGTCATTTACAACATCAGCGTTACGTTTTATCTTAGAATAAGTAACCACAAACAAAACGAGATTTGTTCGCGTCGTTCGTAAAAGTACCGGGGCTATTGGGGTGAACTGCTAGTGGTAGTAGGGGTCTGGGAATGGGGACTGGGGACTATGGCGTATGCCCGGCGCAATGTTCAGGGAACATGAAAAAAAATAGGCAGACGGTGACTCGCCACTCCTTGCGTGGGCCCCAAAAAATGCCATAGAAGACATGAAGATATTTTTATTATTATAATATTGTGCAACAAACCCTGCCCAAGTTTTGTGCCATATTTCTTTCTCCATACCAAGGTTGTATGGAAGAGATCGCCGTCAGCGGTAAGACCGTCATTTGTACCGAATTCTAAGCTGTTTTTGTGTAGTCTTTAAAAAAAATTAGTGCAGGAGTTCAGCAGACAGACAGACGGCCCACTTGGTGGAAAGCGGTTACCATCGCCTATGAACATGTTCAACCCCAAAGGACACAAATTTTGTAGGACACAAATGCGCTGCTGCTCTCTTAAGGGAGACTGGAACCTAGTTACTAATGCCGGAACACAACTAAAGGTTTATATAGCGACATACTTGAGACCAGGGATGGTAGCCATCCAGTCGGGCGAATGCCCTACCACCTGGCTGTGGGTTGTTTTGTCGCCTCTTACGACAGGCCGCCCTGCCACAGGAAATTGTATTCTTTCTCTGTTCCTGTACAAAAAAAATGCATGCATGTCCGTGTATGAAAAAAACAGATGTAGTATACATTTTTAACTTATATGTGGGATCTTAAAATCACAAGTTTTGAATTTGGACTTACCGCCTCATACGTCAAATACAAGGTTATCGTACCACCGAAATCACCCCTTCAATAATACGTAGATAAATCATTTAACATATTTCATACAACTTAAGATAGGCCTGCAATTTGCATACTACCCTCTGTAACAGAACTGTGCGCTTCGTTAATTGAGCTATTTCACAGATAAGTAGATAAAACACGCAGAGGGGTCACCCTAAATTATGCGTATTATTTGCATATAATAACTGTGGGGATGACATATTGATGTATTTAATCTATAAACATTCTAAGTGGCAAAAATGTTTAAGTAAAATCAACTCTATCTGTTTAACTATAAAGTTATAATTGCTATAATTTTCAATGGTATTTATATCCTTATACGTTGAACAGTACAATCCTCCTAATTCTCCTAAGATGTTCAAAGAATTTTATACTTTAATGATATATGGTCAAAGTATATACTTGTATGATGATGCATGGTACTTAAACCATTTGTATTCGTGATGATATTTTATGGTATACCCAAGAGATCTCAAGGGAATCGAAGCCACGACGATACCGCATCAAAAATAAAGTTATGCAGATTTAGTAATGACGCTGATGACGATGTGTCTTTTTATTTTTACACTAGCAATGTTCGCGACTTTTATTGCGAATATTTATAACATATAATAATATATCATATACAATATAATATACAAATATTTATAACCAGAGATGCTCGAGAACTTTCGTTTGTGTTGCCACTTGTTTGTTATTCAAGTGGCACCTTAAGAAACGTGAACGTAACGCCATCGTTATGGTTGTATTCGTCTATGAAATGACATGTAATTTATTTACGTAACAAGTATGGGGAACATGAGATAGTTTAACTATACGAGATCAATTTTGTAGGAGCGTTCAAAGTTAACTCTGGGCCGCCAGTGGAGTTTGCTTCGGTAATAAACGTCTTTCTCTCTCAATGTGTGACTAACTAAATACATACATACTTATATAACTTCACGCCAGGTCCCTTGCGGAGTAGGCACCAACAACAGAGCGTCATTCAGGCTTATTCATAGACACCTCTTTTGCTTCTTTGACATTCATAGCTCTTGTCATGCACGCTCGTCTGTTCTCAAGTCTCCTGACATCATCTGTATTTTTCTGATCCATTAAAATCATATACTATTTCGCACGTGCAGTTTTTTATTATTAAGCTAGGAATTTCCTGGGATTTAACCCGCGTTGGACGACATAAGCTAATTCTTTCGTGTCCTTACTACATAAAACCTCTCTTGGTAAAAATCTCACGAGATTGCCCAGATAAAAAGTATCGCAGCTTATATGACAGAGAATTCGGTATTACTCTGTGAAAACCGCGTTGAAAACCCAGTAGTTTTTACGTGAATCTCGAACAATCAGACTGTGGTATATGGAACGCAACTTTGAGGAACGCGACTTTATGCCTCATCCACTCACACTTATATCTGTGTTCCTTCTTCTTGTCTCAACAGTTATATAACCAGTTCACGCTACGAAGAAATAAATCCGTACAAATTAATTACGGTGGTTTAATTAATACATAACACAGACAAACAAAAATATCTAAAAAAACAAAAGACTAACATTAAGTTAATAGTCAAAAAAGTGTTTAACAGACTACTTTAGGTTGATTATCCAAATTGGTAAATAGAATTGATCCGTCTGATATCAGTTTTAATTATTTAGAAGATAGTCTTAGGCCCGCTTGCATAAGGTTGCATAAATTTATTTAAGAAACACAAAACAAAAAACACCCTTAAGTAAATACAATTAGCGTCTTGCACAATGCAAAATACGCTGCTAAATATGTTTGCAGAACTGTCAATACGTGTGTAAAACGTATTAAGGCAGTTTAATATTATGATTAGCAAATTTTATTTAAAGACGTTCGTTATGCAAGAGGCTCTTAGTTACAATTCAAACCAATAAAGCACCTAGAAAACAACACAACTTTCATTATTACTTACTACTGAACATTGTTTCACCGTTGTTAGAATGCACACCGTAATCATCCATCAGAGAGGGCGCTAACAAGCTTAATATTAGCCCTTGAATTTGTCCACGAAGGTCCCCCGAGAAACGGTATTTCATTTGACAGTGGGAACTGGGAAAGCGTGCGGAATAAATATGGTGCATTCGCCACAATTGGGATGAGAACAAAAATCAACACGCACTCCAATGGCGTGTTGTTCATTTCGTTGTTAGGGATGCGAAATGTGTTTTGGAATGGATGTGGCATATTATAAAAAATATAGGTTTATTTTTTCAAAGTCATCGATTTATTATGTATAGAAATATTCAAATTCAAAATAAGTTCCACTGAAAAACACGCTTTGAAGGTCAGACATATAGGTTAAAATTTAATTTTAGTTTCCAGTCTATGTACATACACCGCTTCGCAACGTGTTATTGCTGTTAAGGAGAAGAAGCGGCAAGAAACTCCCCAGCGACACGTCAAGCTAAAAATTATTTTTCTTTTAACTATTTCTCTTATTCTACTTACATCTCAAGTTCTTTTTTTATAAGTTTTATACAGTACATCTGCATAAAACTTTTGTTACATAATGACTTTTGAAGAATTAATACAGTTTTAGCAAACGGTGCATATTCAATAATACAGAGACACAATAAAAGTAAAGAAAAATATTACTATAGTTATAATAAAGACATGACGTACTACATTTTTTTATGCAACATTTTTCATAAATTTCTTACAAGCTTAGCAAGATAAAAACGTTATACAAAATATAGTAGGTATAAGAGGTTGCAACGAGCTGATATGTAGGTAAATAAAGTTTATATCACATTATTACAATATATGCTTTGAAAGAAATTTCTTTTAGTGATAAGACCGGGTATTGTTATCTGTACTTATATTTCTTGAACTGCAGCTTAATGTTATGCAATAAATTATATTCTATTCCATTCTATATGGATAGAAAAAAATATACTTATGTTGCTTAGAAACATTCAGGTAATAACATCCTTTTTTATTTTTTTTTACATGGGGAAATGCGTTGTCGCATCGTCAGCCGCGCGGGGATCATGCACGGCCGGTATGTGGGGCTCCCCGACGCCGATTAATCAATACGACCGGCGCCGGTATACCCACTAAAACCCCATGGGAGCCTTCTTTCCGCCTAGCGCCGGGGCGCGGTATATGCGCGAGCTTAACCCGCAACCCCGGCAGCGGCTGGCCGCCTCGTAAACAGAGGCGGCCTCTCCTGTGTGCGGGCCGGAGAATGACGTTTCCCCGGCCCTGAGAGGGACGCGCGGCTACCTCTCGCGGCATCAGTGCGGGCGGAGGTCATGTTGATCCCCCAGACCTCGACGCCCGCTGCCGCCCGCCCGTGGCTGCCAGGAGTCACGGGCGCTATCCTCCTTCGGTGGGGGAGGGGGAGGCTGTGAGCATTGCTCCTGCGCCTTCACCCCTCCCTCTCCCTCAGCAGCGTCAGCGGCGGGGGGGGGGCTTCGCGATAGGGGGGAGGGGGAGGCAGGTAACATCCTGCATCATCTGATCATAGCTTAAAAGAGCTACTATTGATATTATCATCTACTATTTTATAGAATAAATGCTTAGTACATTAACCCATATCTTATTCATAATAGTTATAAGATGTATACAGGCCCGTTAAAAAAGAGTTAAAAAACTAGTGTTTTTTGAACGCGATAATATTAATTTTTATTGAGCCTAAAAACCCCTTGTTACTATTAGTAATAAGTTACATATGTATCACTGCCTGATAAAATACATAAAAAGTGGACATAAGTTTATGTTTCGGGTACTCTTGTCAAGATTTACTAAATAAATGGATTTTCATAATATTTATCCAAATATGTATCATGTGTAATATGTGTTTGAATATCGACATCCAAGAAATTTTACAAAATCCAAACTAAGCTTACAGGGTAGAAAATACCTTGTTTGTGTGTATTTTTATTGTACGGTCTTACAAATAAACTGTTTTATAAGTTTCTGTAATGATGAAAAACACATAAATAAATATATGCGCTTTGGACGCGGGTTAGAGCTAAGCCATCTGTAATTTATATTAACTAGTTTAATTATTAATAAAGTTGTCGGTGACTTGTCAACTTTGCTTATCTGTTTTACACATGACAATGTTAAGGAAAATTTTATAACATTTTAATATGACTCTTTGTAGACTGTACAGCAAAATCTTCTAATATATAAAATTCTCGTGCCGCGGTGTTAGTAGGTATCTAAACTCCTCCGAACCCGACCCTACTGTATTACTACCATATCCAATGCAACTTCCCTTCGTGTAATCCCGATGGATTTTGGCTCGTGCACGTCAAGTGTCACTCAATATCGTAACATGTTGACGCTGCAGATTATCGGCGATGACCCATCAGCTAGTGTGCGCTAAGCTTCATTAGCCTATATGAATATTTTTCTGAAGTACGTATACCTATAGCTTGATAATAAATATTAACGCTCTTATTCATATCGAGTAAGAGTAATTTTTTAGTATTCTTAAGTGGTTACCGTCGCCTATGGATGTTTGCAAGACCAGAGGTGTCACTAACATTTGCAGACCTCTAAGAAATGTTATAACGCCCTTCTTAAAAAACCCTTTGCCATAGCGCAAATGGAGAACCGTTGTGTAGTTGAGCATAGGAGTGAGAGAAAAAGAGGGGTGAACATCTCGTCGCTGGCGAGCGGTGCGGTTGTAAAAGTGAGGCATTGACACCAAATCAAATAATTATTCAGAATACTCCCCGTTGTACAGAAGATAAAATACGAAGAGGAATGCAAAGTCTCTCCGAAGGCTAAGCGATTCTAAACCGCCTACTAGTATGGGATCGTTGACGATACGAACGGCGCAACGTTGAATGGAGTCGAGGGGGTCAGTCTGATAATAGGGTTCCCCAGCCCATAGATGTGAGCAGTAATCCAAGTGCGGTTCTTAATGAATAATACAAACTTACTTTAACCTCCATATGAATATGAGCGTTGGAAATCGGCATGGAAGATGTAATACTACCAAGTTAAGAAATATGGGTCGCGAAATTAGCAAGCTAAACACAGAACCGGTCAAAGCTGTCGCAGGACCGATAGAGTAGAAAAGTGCTGGAGAGACCGTGGTTGATCCAATGGACGGATGTTTGAGCTTCCAGAGTTCATAGACATTCATAGGCCTATTCTTAATTACTAAAGGATTCTCTATAATTGTCAGTTTCTGTCGTCGGTTTTAAATCGTTGAAATCGTCATTTTAAGTTGTTTCAAATTGGTCTAGCATTTTTCTTCTTTTGTCACGTTGACGTTATTAACATTTTATGGTTGAAATAAAGTTTCACCGTGACTTTATTTCACACCGCACAGGTGAAATAAAAGTAACCCAAGAACCATAGGCAATTTAGTCTGCACTGAACATCTAAAGAGGCGTGACATCAAAAAGTTTGTAAGCCAAGCGAACCATAGACAATTTCGCGCGTGATAGTTTCGGTATCTGTGATGCAGCGGCACGCGACCGCCAGAAGGCGGGCCACGTGACCAATGTTTGTAATGCGATGGACCCTTTATTAACTTGGCCAAGTGCGGTTGGAGTAGTCAAGAGTTCACAGTGCAGACACACTCATGGGTACATAACAAAAAACGAAAAATTAAGTTCTATAAAATAAGTAACTGATGTATGCGATACATCAATGAATGTAAGTACCTGACTGTTGAACTGGTTTAACATTCAAATCCGACAGATGAACATTATATACAAGTTACCATAGATGTTTGTTTTACTTACAGATTTTTTTAATTTGGTGTAAATACTGATTTCTAAAGATTACTGTTTCTCACATAACAAACTTTATTAAGAGACCAATCTATCTACCTAAGCTACGATTAAGTAACTATTACGTTACCTTAATTTAGGGACCCGGTACTCTCTTTCTCCGATTAGACACACCACACTAATCGCCCTAATTTAAAGACTACTCTACTACAACTACTACACACAAAATTCGACTTTAAGGCTTGATAATAAATATGGGACAGTGAAGGCCCATGTCAGCCAGAGTCGTGGAGTTGGCATTAACATATGTCCGTGGTTTTGGCTTCTTGCAACAGCTGAACTGCGAGCTGTTTTAGTGGACCGGTAAAAATAGCCGGCAACCTCAATATCAATAATTAAAATGGAGTAGTCAGCTAACGTATTTGCCAGGTGGTGACTTATTTTGTTTACTTTGTGTTTGTAAAAATCGTAATTAGAAAAACAGTCCATTGTGTATTCTCATCTTCTATGGCTGGCACTCATTATGCAGGTGTAACCGATTCAACAGTGCAACGCCATCTAGCGTGGGCTTTCCCAACCCCTGTTAATCGCGTAGATATAAAATTATAAATGATGGTGAAAGATGAAGATTAAATTAGATTTAAATAAGATGAAGTTGGTGCAAACATTAAAACAATTGATAAAAACAACAAAACAACATGGCTGGCTGATCCGTGTGATTAGTTCCGTTTTATACCGCGGAACTTTCTCTGTGAGACGCACTTTATTGTCATTTTCAGGTCGTGATTTATTGTAACACCGATCATCAATCTTCAAACTATCTTAGCAGCTATAATTAAATATTCATACAGTACGTTATCTACAAAAAGCTTTCAAATCAATTGACCTTTATACTCGAAATCTCAATCAATTAAATGATTAATCGTAACATAACCACTGTAATTAAACGTTTAATAACTGACTACGCCAATATGGATGAGTACTGCATATGACAAGATGGCGCCCGAAGCTAAGACCATAATAGGATAAGTGGTAACACTGGTAACCATAGACTAAAAATTATTAGTTTTAATTGTAAATTTCCTTTTGTTTTTGGCAGGAATTTGGAAAACGATGTACAATGTCTGCATGCTAATTAGCAAAAATATTGTTAAATAAACACCAATGATTAGGTACTATAAATATAGTCACATGTTAAGATAGAACGTGTTCTTGATTTTGTACTGAACGTAGTATCTTACGTCATAACTCTATCGAGTAGCTCATTATTATTGTTTAAATAGTAATTTTAAACAAGAAATTTTGAAAAAGTAATACCGAAAGGCATTTTGTCGTCTGTTTTGTAAATTGTAATTCTGTTTACGTTTTTTTAGTAAATGATAAACATAGCATCATCAAAATCTACTACAATTTGACTAAAATTATATGGGTATACTACTAATAGAGTAGTAGAAACTTGAATAGGATGTAAAATTGAATTTTAAATTATATGTATGTATGATCTTCAAAAAGTGTTCTCCAGTGGAACTTATTTTGAATAAAAACTTTTGAATTTGAATACTAGAGTTTACCAGTTTGCGTCAAACCTGGACAGTAGCTTTATTTTACTTACATAAAAATCTAATTCGGTTATTTACATATAATAATAAAAAAGAAAATGAGTCCATATAGTTTAGACAACTGCTCAGTAAAACACAGATGTGAGTCGAAGCCAACCTGATTTGCAATGGTCAAGAAGCTAACTAAGCTTCTTGACAATGACACGTTGTTTATGACAACGTAGGTATTTGTTAGTGAATTGAAAACGCGATTGCAGCGCCATCTATTTTGTCCATTCTAAGGAATGTATTGTAAGTGTTAAGTCGAATTATAAGCCAGGACTATGTCGAGATTCATTCATAGACGTTCAGAAGCTTAGAAAAGATGAGATCGCCATCTTTTCCGTTATTTTCGTCTATCTCACGTCATTTATCATGATGAAAAGTATCCTAAGTTACGCCTGGGATATAGGCTAGCTTCAATTAAATCCATTCAGTAGTTTTCACATGTTGCTCTGACATACAGATAGAAAAAAAATCTAAACACACCTGATTTATCATCATACATTTTTAAACTAATTATATGCAAACTAACATAATATACTACATATAATAGTAAACCTGTAAGTGGTTCCCACTTACAGGTTTACTATATAGTATAGAATAGATAGATTAACTCTAGAATAATTTTTTGACGACTAAAATAAAAAAAACATTCAAAGCCACGTTTAAAAATAACTATGTTTAAAATATCGTATTATTATAACTATTCAAGTACCTATATGTTTTTAAACCGATAATGGAAAATATCTTAAAAAAGAAGTTTATTGTATATGTCGGAGAAGGCCTCGTTCCACGACATCTCCTTTAGTTATTGCAGGTTTAGTGAGCGTCATCAGGGTAAAATGCGAGCATAAAACACGATAGCCACGGTTTATGCACTTTTAATTTAGATTCGATCAATATTTTGACATAGTTTAGACCGAACAGCAGGTTCAGGGCACCGCTCATACTTCCAACTTCAATACTTTCTTTAAAATACTCCATGGTCCAACTCGACCTGTTGCCATCAACCAAATGTGTCACAAAAACTCCTCCGTCTACCGAAGTAGATACTACTAAAGTATAGAGCGCGTCTGACCCCGCTCCGAGCCATATGCTCTGCTCTGATTGGTCGTTTATGAAATTACAATATTCATAACTTTTATTAGGTTACAACGATACTTAAGTTATAGAAACATTTAACAAATCAAATAAAATTGAATTAAGAATTTTAAAAGTAGTTAAAATGTAAACAAATAATATTGTGCGTTATAAATCCAATCAACAATTATCCGATTTATAATTCCCTCCAACATATATATTGTTGTGTGTGTATTAGCCTCTACGATTTAAGCATAATTTTTATTACCAACGGTATTTTAAACTATTATTTTGTTTTAAGACTCTCAGTTAATAATTTAAACTGAAAGTTTTAAAATAAAACTAATTCAAAATACCTTTTGCAACACAAAATATACTTGATCCAAATTACACTTACGGTAAAATGGATGTAAAGGCTCATAAAGATGATTGAATTATTCAAGTGATTGTCGTAATAGAACAGTTCTTAGGTTGGCTATACACCGTAAGCCTCTAAGGCTAGCACGTACCTACCACGATTTATTAATACCGGACTGAGCTGTGAAAGGATGAGTCCGGTAATCATAGTGCGTGCTTAGTCTTAGCGGCTTTTAGCAAAACGTGCAGGTGTAAAAACTGTAAAGTTAGGTTTAAGTATCACGTAAGTTGAAATGTAACCTGAACGAACATATATCAAATAATCCTTACAATAAAGTAAAATTATCCGCCATTTTGATCCCATTTCCCGCCCTGTCAACGTGCAGTACGCCACGGGCCGTGCACCGTCCGCCGCGGGCCTTCAATTTGAATAATATCCGATAAACCATTACCCACTACAGCAGATTATATTGAACGCAGTTTTTGAATTGTTGCCATCATTCAAGATTTTATGTTTAGTGCAAAATATTTCACAAGCATAATGGCGCACAGTTCAACCGCAGTATGTAGGCAAGTCATATAACTGCGTAAACTATACTCGGAATCTCAGACTCTCAAAGTGAAGTCGATTTTGGAATAGGACACCAATCCATCCGCAATAAGTTACAAGAACTCAGTATTAAATAATCCGATTAGTACGGACAAAGGTGAAATAGTTTCCAGTGGATACATTAGATATTAACCACACAGAAGCAAACCACGTGTATACCTACTACAAAGTTTACGCAGACAAGTTTTTAGAAAATACTTCATTTCATTTGATGCTTTTGTTCATGTAGGCACCGTTTATTCTATACTTATATATCGTCTGAGCCTAGTTTTGAATTATGCATAAGTAACCATAGAACACACCATATGAAGTGCGTTCCACTAGTAGTTCACAACGCCCACAATACTCCGTCATCCGTTCCACAAGGCGACTGCGTTAGTTGTGGTCGTGGCGAAAACGTCATCATTTTCGATCACACAACGCTCACAACGACCCATGTCAAGAGGTGGGTCGAATAACCGTTCCAATAGGGTTTACGAAAAAATCGCGGTAGTGAACGTGTTCGTTGTGAGTCTTTAATGGGCATCGAAAGTGTTAATGAAACGTGGCCTTGGTATGTCTATAGATTGGTTCTGAGAATAATAGAAACCTAATCTATAGATATAGTAGTTCTCTCCCCGTTAGGAAAAGATGTTTATGTATTTTATTATAAAAGACAGTATACGAAATTGTACACTAAAACAATACAGCAAACTTAACCTAATTAATTAATGCCTATTAGTTATATTGTATTCTATTATTTATATCTATGATTCTTTAAGACTATAAGTAAAATAGTGACACTGGGCGAGTGACGTTAAGTTTAAAAAAAAACTAAAATAATACGCTTTCATAAAAAATACAACTAAAAAACAGAAAATAAAAATTAATAAATTTGGTTTCTGATGAATGGGGTCTTAAAAAAAGCGTGGGGTGTATTCAAAGCGCTTTTTCTTCTAATTTAATATCTTAAAAAACTAATAAAAAAACTTAAACTATTATTTATTTTTCATTTTTTAGTTGATTTTTTTTAATGTTATTAAACTCAAGCTTTTTAGATCCTGCATATCATGTAGCAGCAGAGTGCTAGCCAAGACAAGTAAAACGAGCCCAAACACGACGGGTCTATCTTGTTTAGTACAGGAGTTCCTATGGACTCCATCATCAGATCAGCTCCATGGTACCATATCATTGCATTGTCATCGACCTTTGACAGGTGTGCAAAGTTTGAATTAAATCTGATCGTTCAGAGTAGGACAAAATCGAGCTCAAATGGGGTCGGTTACAAACATACATATATACATACATACATACATAAAGGTGAAGCTAATAAAAGCGTGTTAAAAAGAAATAGTTCAGTGTTTGTTTGAATAATTATTTTCAGTATAGTACGCGTCGTATTCTGCTCGCAATCCCGAGTTAGGCGGCATTAGACAGAAAGGATAGGTCCAATATGGTTTAATGTCTTATATTCACCATAAATCCTACTATAACCTCATAATATGAATTAATACAGGTATTAACAAAAGTCAGAGTAATGATCAAACAATCTTTGTAATAAAATAAAAAAGACAAAGATTTGTAGAATATGAGACAAATTCCACTGCAACAATAACGAGTTAAAGACACGCACGTCCGTCGTGAAACACTGCCAGAACTTTGTGTTGTAATCATCCTAATTCCAAAATTGGGGTTAGGGTTGTGACTGTGAAATGAATGTACCTTTTCACCAGTTTTAATACCTGTATGTTGTTGGATCGTGAGGATTGCTTTGAACAATAAATTATGGCCATTATTTAAGATTAGTTTATTTGTTGTACGAACAATAAGATACATTTCAATAGGGCACCGTCGCTGGCAGAAGAGAGATTTGTAGACGTAAAAGTCGCACGTAAACGCATGATATTTGGTTATTTGACAGTAACATTATCCTTTTGACTACAGGGTGCTACAGCCAAGTCTACTCCAACACTATGCTTACAATGTAGTAAACATTATTTGATTTAAACCTCATCATTTTGCGCATCACACTTTACGGTTATCGAGAAAAAGCTTTTGATTTCAAGAATATAAGTAAACTAGCTGTGTCCGCGACGTCGGCCGCGTGGAATTTTATTTCAAGCCCCTCCGATTTTGAAACATTATTCATTGGTGCTCCGCTCCTATTAGTCTTAGCGTGATGATATACAGCCTATATAGCCTTTCTCAATAAATGTACTATCCAACACCAAAAGAATTTTTCAAATCGGACCAGCGGTTCCTAAGATTAGCGTGTTCAAACAAACAAACTCTTCAGCTTTATAATCTTAGTATAGATAACGGAGCTTGGATCGCTTTTTTTCTATGCGTCATTACTAATTACTGATTACAATTACTTAGTGTACATTATGCCAACTTACAATACAGTCATGTTGTCAATGTTGGGCCAATAGTGATAAACTAGATGCATTTACACTCATCCGAGATGTACCTACAGTTTTACGAGACTAGATATGATGAAAAATGTTTGAAAAGTATACCTATGACTGAAACATTGAGAGGAATAAGATTAGGGTGATATATTCAATTGTAATGGGTATAAAATGTAAACAAGTTATTTTTAAGTTGGGAATTTCTTAACGTAATAAATAACTCCTTCCAATACAAATTAGGAGGCAAAATATGTAATACATATACATATATAATACAACGAACAAAGTCTGTTAAACAAGATATAAAATATACGATGCATATTTTGGTAATAGTAGTGGTAATGTTTGTCACGATGGCAGGCTAAAGATTTATTAGTCCATACAGCAAAGTCTTCGTATAGCTCAGAGGAATTGGTTTTAAGGCTGATGCCATTTAACGAAGATCTTGAGAGAACTCGAAAGGCCACATTAGCTACACAATCGCTATCAATATCCTAGAATTGTTGTTCATATTAGAAAATAAAACAGCACACTACAACGCCCCCTTTCCATTCCCGTCGAAAACTCTACATTTTTTGGTTTGTGACAGCCCTGTTAGTAGTGATGTGAGGCGTACGGTCGCGCACGGGCCGGTGTTGCCAGTTGTATAATTAGAAAATGAAAGGGTGGCGCTGCTCCAGGCGACCACTACTATCGCGCACCATCAAGCCTACTCTATATATTGTTGGGATGGATTGGTATGAAATTATCGATACATTTTATATATAGTCGATAAAGTGAAAGAGAAAATAAAATGGGACCTTTAAATTTATTTATTATGGAACCATGCTTCTGTAAATGTTTGTAATACAATAATTATAGATGAATAAATAACATAAACAAATAACGTGTCTTGGTTTAAAATCTACCTACTAGTAGTAGGTAGCCATCTGTTTTTACAAATACATACCTACATACATACGTATTACCACGACTGTTTCCCACGGGGGTAAACAGAGATAATGGATCTCCATTGGCAATCGTAACATACAACTTTCGTTTCATCTATTTTTATTAATCTTTTCAAACATGCACGTTTATTTGAGATGCTTTTTACCTGACTTTCTTTAACACTTCCAAAATTTGAACATGGCGTGTACGCTGCGGTATACCAACAACACACAAATACACAATAATACTTATTTATAACACTCCTCCCTTCTTTAACACCGCTTCAAATGTCAAAGAATAAGGAAAATATATTGTTTCATTTTATTTATTATCCCGAATTATTATATTTTAAGCGTTACAATTTAACAACCCTATAGTTTACATGATTGCAAAACTGCATTGGAAGATTATCACATAAAATAACTGTCAGTCTGTGACTACACATCAGAATTCGTCACTTTGTTTCTGATCGTGACAGTCACGCGAGTTCAATGCATTTTTCCCCAGTCCGAAAGTGCCCAACATGCCCAAAGATGTTTACTTCAAAAACTTCATAAATTAGATTAAATTAAAAAAGGGGATTTCCAATAACAAATTGGTAAGTTTTATAGTGATGAAATATTTTATCTAAGTATACTTTTATTTCCCAACACTATTACGAAATACGTATACTGAAACCCTCGAGGCTTATGGCAATATTATTTATTTTTTAAATATTAATAAGGAGTGCTTACATTATGCCGTATATCACATAAAGGAAAGTCAATCGTCTCCTTTAGTTTTCTAAAAAATCTCTAGTCAGCGACTTTGCCCGCAAGGATTTTTTTTCGCGGTACTCTAAAAAAACGTAGCGTACATTATTAGTCCTTATAACATGAGCTATCAGCCACTGAAAGTTCCGTCAAAACTGTCCAGCCTTTTCAGGTATTAGCCGGAACATCCAGACAGACAGGCAAACATTCTAAAAATTGCATTGTCAGAATGTCCTTGTCCAAATTATCCCGCTGATATTTTAACCTAATCTGGCGATTTAGGTGGTGCAGATCGTTCATTAAATATATAATAAATAAACATACTTAAACTACATATTTTATAAATTAAATACACATACTTAAACTAAGTTAAGAGTTACTTAGGTACTTAGTGATTGTACCTATTTTATCGCATGTTCCGTTGTTTGATGCATAATTTTTGACTTTCGAACAATGTATACAAGCTTCGTAAATGGATTATTTGAGAAAAACTGTTGAAAAAAACATTTTCATAGCCAATCATGCCGAAACAACCAGTCCATTTTATCAGCGTTCATTCATTTAATAAATCTTTATTATACTGCGCTATAAACGCTATTATTCATAGTAATTTGTGTACAATTTTAATGTCAAAATAGTAAGTAAGTCTCATTAAAATGCTTTGGAAATACGGTGTGCGACAGCCGCAGGCTTCCTACTTAAATGCATCAATATCAGTATTGTGACCATGTTAGGTTGATTGACGGGGTTTTAGAACACTCCATTCTATATAATCGTAGTGTTTTGTAGATATAAATTTTACGAAATATTTATCGATTTGCTTATGTAGATATAATACGCAAGAGTTAACTTGAGACCTGAGCAGAATGCGCGCTCGCTTCCCGACCCCCGCCTTCTTACCGCTCTCGCCCTCGTCGCGGCAGTACCTACCTCGCGCTTACGTCATCTGTGCGAAGTCTCAAGTTAACTCTTAAGTTAACCCTTTTTTAAAACCCATGGTCGTCAAAGACATACAGACATTATAATAATCCGTCATCTAGAAAGTTTCTCGATTGGTCTTTGTTTGACAGGCATATTGCTTTTTAATATTTTTGTATGTTTTTTATTTTCAAAAAAACTATAAAATAATATTCTTTTTATGAATTATTATATTATTCATAAGAAAATGCTGAAAATGTGAAAATAAATTTACTTACTTGCGTATATGTCAAATAATAAGACAAAACAGTCCAATATATCGCACCCTTAGAATTATACACACCTAATTAAAAATATCAAGTTTATCAATTTTGTACCTTATTGTTATGTGATAGGTATTTAAATCCCATGACTCAAAATGTTAATTTAGGTCTATATAATTTTAACAGTGCGGATATACAATAATTTAGGCAAAACAAAGAAATAAGTACTTGTAAGTACACAAGGACGGTCCTAAGAAAAAATTTGTTTTTTTTTTTTTTTAAGGACTTTTGGACTAGCGTCCATATCAGTCCGTGGAAACAGAAAAAACTTATAATCACATTAATAATAATAATTAGGTAAGCATAAAATAATAGTCATTTTACATGTGTGAACATGTATAATCACTATTACTTAATGCTTTTAAAAATAAAGTCTAAAACTAATTTTGTTTTTACAGACAGGGGGTCGGCTAAAAAACAATGAAAAATTCCAAAGTCCAGGAAGTCCAAGCATAAGTCTCTCCTTAGTCGCTGTCTCTCATCATTATTTCTGGAGCATTCTACAAGAATATGATATATGTCCTCTCTTTTATTACACGTCTCACAATTGGGACTGTTGGACTTTTTCATGAGAAAAGCAAAAGTCTTGAGCGGCATATGTCCAGCACGCACACGATGAGCGACAACGACTAAGGAGCGGCTCAACTTACTCTCACTGGACCATGGGATACGAGGAGGCTCACTCTGAAATGTTTTGTACCATATTCCTTTAGTCTTCGAGCGTTCATTAAAATATTCTTTCCAAAGATTGTGAAATTCAATTTTGGATTGCGACAAGATTTCGAAATGTGTAGGGAGAATGTAAACTTCCGGACCTACTGTGCAAGAATTGCGAGCTAAACAGTCAGCCTCTTCGTTACCAAATATTCCTACATGTGATGGAATCCATTGCACTTTCAGAGACACTTTCATTTCACACAATTCTTCTAACTTTCTTAACACCGTGTAAGCTAGCGGTGCACCTCTTTGACCAGAGGCGCATCGAGCTATGTGTTGCAATGCACTTTTGCTATCGGTAAGAATAACAGCTTTTTTAGTTTTTAAAGAGACTAGATATGAAAGTGCCTCCGATATTGCAAATAACTCCGCCGACATTATAGATATACTAGAATGTATCTTAAAACAAGAAGAAAGTTTTAATTTGGGGTCATAAAATGCCGAACCTGTTCCAAATTTATTTTTTGATCCATCGGTATATATTTGGTAGTAATCAGAATATATTTCATTTAACTCGTGCATATTGTTTTTTAATAAATTTAAATTTTCTATTTTTTTAGGTTGTTTATAAGTTTCTAATGAATCTTTCAATATATTTTTAATATTAATAGTTGTTAGCGGTTTTCTAAAGGTAAACATTTCCAAAGGATTTGCAGAATACAATCTTTCACCTTTAACCTTTTCGAAAACTGAGACTAATAAAGGTATTTTTTTATTTCTCCAGTAGCTATTTTTACATAAAATACTTAATTTAAACAACGAATCAATGGTATTGTTATGAGATAATGATTTAGCTCTCAAAACATATATAACAAAAATAAACGTCTAATGTGCAAAGGGGGTATACAGATTTCGCTTTCCATAACATGAATTGGTGTAGTCTTAATAAAACCACCAACAATCCTGAGTGCTTGATTTTGCAACTTATCAAGCTTATATGTATGTATAGCAGCTGCATTATCGAATAAAAAGCTACCGAAATCTATCCGACTTCTTATTAAGGATATGTATAGTTTTCGTAAATGCTTTGTGTGTATTCCCCATCCACTTCCGGCTAAAACTTTGAGAATATTTAAAATTTTTGCAGACTTTTCGTATGTAGTATTTATGTGTTTATTCCATCGAAGAGAACGATCAAGACAGATACCTAGATATTTAAAATTGTCAACCAAGTCTAAATTACAGTTATTAATTTGAAGATGTATAGTTATTTAGTTTTAGTTTGCTTGGAAGATATCGCTTTAAGCGGTAAGACCCTTTACTTATTTAACCTTATGTCAAGTTCTATATAATCTATACCTAGTTTTTGAGTAGGATAAAGGGAGTACTTTTAATTTATGGTCAACAATAAAATATTTTTATTAATTCATAACTAGATCATGGAGTTACTACGGGACAGTAAATACGTCGCGTTGATCGCGTGACAAAACTTCGTGTAAGGTGGGTACCGTGATATTTCCTATGGGAACCAACTCGGCCTAAACGCCTAAATCTCACCGATTCCAATAAAGTGCAGAATTCCAATAAATAACACGATTTGATGAGAAACGCAATATGTTTTCATTTACACCGTAGCGATTCTGTGATGACATATTTTAGTACGGCTATTGTGAAAATATTACTAGTGTGAAATTATCTTAATATTCTATGAAACAAGATAGGAAACTGCGATGAAATCATCATGTAAGCCATGTGGCGCCACACGACATTCTTCTCTCGCTTTTTCACCTTTATTATTTATAACAATTTTTTTCAAACCAAAAGTTGAAAAGAAAAACACATAATATTTGAAAGACTTGGTGTAAAAATATATTTCAAGCAATAATAGGTCAAAAAAAGAAAAAGTAATAAGTTTTAGCGACATCCAATCCGTCTAGGGATTTGGTGCTTTTTAGAATAAATTTTATACTGCAAGATTGTTCTTCAACCTACCTTATAGAAATTGGTTAACGTTTAAAATGCCGGGATGTTTTCAACGTGCTCCTGGTCTCGAATAAATTCTATAACCAGAACCAGAGGTGCCTGGCACCTAGCATAGGGACCTAGGGGGCGCATGTCATCGTCATGGTTTGTCAAGACTTGTTGGACTTGTCAGACTAACGACACCCCACATGACTACTATATATATTTAGAAAAAAACAAAATACTAATATAGACTTTGATCTATATACACCCGGAATAATAAATATCAAATAAATTACCGCGCTTAAATGAGTTAAAACGTAGTTTTATTATTTATGAACCCCGGTAGGGCATTTTTCCGTCTGGATGACTGCCACTTACCACACCACTACCCCTGGTCTATAGCATGCCATTACAACCTTGAGTTGTGTTCCGGCATTAGTGGCCAGGTTCCAGCCCCTATTTACTAGTCCGGAGGCACATTTAGTGTTCCAAATGTCTATAGGTGACGGAAGCCACTTTCCATCACAGTTGGGCCATCAGCCCGTCTGCTATTCTCCAGCAATAAAATTCCATTTCTGCCAAAGTGGCTAGGGAACTGTAAAAATGAAATGCTATTTTTTTTTATTGTTGGTAAGGCATATTTGCTTAATCCGGCTCTGTTTTAACGCTTTTCTTAAACTACTGCATACCGTAGCGAAGAAGGAAAATTTCCTTAGTATCTTCTTTCATAACTCCATAAACATCATTATAACACATGAAGCAAAAGCTTTGTACCCCATTTTATCAAAACTGCACGGACGGCGGAGTATGAAATTTCGCACACTTATAGTTTATATAGAGAAACAGTGCAGAATGCTACTTTTATTTTAACATTATACATTAGAAATACATTAAATCAATAAAAAATATTACGCACTATACTATATTATTTGACGCACACATACACTTTTGTTTATAGTTAAAGTCAAATTAATAGTGTAGCGAAATCTGTGATTATAGAAGTCTTTGACAACAGAACGTTAAAAATATTCAAACTTATAATTTATATTAATTATGGTCGAATTTCAACCACTGGGTGACCACTAGTAAGTTACTAATATGTTAAAACTTAAGTAGGTAGATATAGTGTTAACATTACTCAATTTTTGGTGTATTTCGAATTAGGAGTTACAAATCTGTAACAAATTCATTTCGGTCTGACATAAACCTGAAAAAACGTAACACACCTGCAATTATGCGTTTTGGGCTATCATTTGTCGGGGCTAGGTTAATTTTAATATTATGCACTTTTGGACCCTCAAGTCTCAGTCGTGACTCTCTTCAAATCTTTAGACACGATTTTTGCATTCGTTTGACGTGTGCGAGATCCTGCGTGCATGCTGGTGGATTTATTTTTGTTTTATTTATTTTAGTTTTTAAGCTTAAATAGATATTCAGGCCAAATTATAAATTCGTCATTTATTTTGTCTGTATGTGTGCTGCTATCTATCTATGAATGAAATTTGGAAGGAAAGGTAAGGTAGGTCTAATGGCTTTGCTACATTAGAGCGTTAGTGACCATTTAACGCAGATGTAGCAATGGGTTCAATGAGTTCTTTTGTCGTAGCGACATTGCTATCAATTATTAATGATGTTAAACATTGTGTGTGTGCGGAATCCGCATGTAAAAAAGCCCCGAATATTTCCCTAATATACATACATACTTAATTCATGTAATAAAATAATATTATCCCAAATGTAGCAGGGACGTTAAACAGGACTATTTTGTCTAAAATGACTTTCTAGAGACGTTAGTTTATGGATGAATAATGGAAGTGCAAGTTAATAAAATACTTTTAGCAGTGATTGATTTGAATAAAATATTTCTTTTCAAGTATAAAGCATATCCTTTCTTTATTATCTATGAGCTTGAATTTGTCAACTATTAGCCCAGAACCATGACAATTGATAGGCGGATTTTTGTATTCACGCTTATTAGATTAATGCGCCGTCTGTCGTCTGATGAAGGCTGGCTTCGTGAAATAGTTTTTGCGTTTCATTACAAATCACTCGCGTCTGACCAAAAGATCGTCTTATTAGTACAGTTTTTTTATAATGAATAGGTTCGCACTGATGTCAGGTGGAAATGCAGTCTAAGGTTGTTGACGTGACATTATCAATCATTAAAAGAAATTATATGGAAGAGAAAAATTCTCTAACTTGGAAAATAATGTACTTTTATTTAATTACTTATATTAAAAAAACTTAACAAGGTCCTTCGAGCCGGATCTTGTTCCAAGTTAGAGAATTTTTCTCTTCCATATAATTTCTTTTATGATTGACAATGTCACGTCAACATATCGCCCTCCAAGGACCTTTTACTCCTTCAAACTACCCACAATAGTAACAAAGGAACTACAAATTAAACTATAATTTATTATTAAATAATGTAACATTCATGAACAAATACATTATGGATTGTATTATTTTTAATACAAACATAAATAAGCATCTTCTAAACGCATTCACTTTAAAACAACTAAATAACAAAGAAAGAAAGAAAAAATAACCCAAGTTCTTATAATAAAATAAGTGTTGTAATAGAAGACTCCTAAATATCACTTTCAGTAATGGGTAACAAACATAGCTTGGAAGTTGGACGTTGAATAAAAGTGTTTTTATAACGCAGAGTTACTACTCGAGTAAGATTATCATCACCTGGATGTAATTTAACTATTTTACCATAAAGCCATTTAGTATTTGGTAAGTTATATTGGTAAATATTCTTTTGATCAAAGGTGGAGCACGCTTACCTAGAAAATATCTGTTCATGCGAGACTTGAAGACACTTGCATTGTATTCTTCAGGAAAAATAACGCCGTAAAGTTAAAAAGAACGCCGTTAATGAATTCATTAACAATAAAAAGCAATATCGTGGCCCCGGCATAAAAAACATTCTCTACACTTGTTTTGGCAAAATGTACACGTGAATTACATGAAGCGACCTCTACTGTTGAGTAGCTAAAATTAATTATTTTAGTATTTAGAAATACTAATAGATGGTACGATAACGAATAATGTCCAGTGATATTTTTTTTTCAATAAGTATGTATAGATTTTAATTTGTTAAACGATTGATTCTTTGAAAAATAATTACCTATTATATAGTTCAAAATATCTTTATGATATCTGAATTATGTTTCAAAAATCCATAACAAAGAGTACATTGAATATTTATGGAGAATCCATAAGCTTGCAACCTACAAAAATAATATGTCAAATTTGACAAATCGGCATTTTTGAAGAAAACGCTTGTCATTCAAAAAATACAATTTTCATTGTAATTTGTAATTAAACAAAATAAATTTAGTATCGTGAAAATGGCTCTCGTAGATTTATGCCGTTTAGACGAGAAGATTAACTTGAAACCCGCGAATTCAATTGCATCATTGGAAAACGACGTTATTGGATACAGTCAGAACTTTATAAACAGCGCTCAACTAGCAACTCCACCGTTTGCAAACGTAAGTTAAGGTTATGGTAAAACTATAAAATCTTTTGTTTTCCTTCAACAAAGCTACCAAAACTATTTTCTGAACCTTCATAAACTTATCGAAACAACTTCTAGAACTCATCGGGAAGTTGTTAAAATCATGATACCATACTTCATTCCATCAATCAATTTCAAGTCCTCATTACTATTTCAATCAGGAGTATTGCATCTGCATTTAATACAATATTTTAATTATTTAACAAAAGCTAAATAATAACTTATGTTATTCTTCTAGCCTATTGAAACATTAGCACAATTCAACTCAAAGGATGAAACAGGGAAAGATATAAAAATACAGTTTGATCATGGGACCACAACACTTGGCTTCCGTTATAAGGTTCGTTACTTAATAACTTATGTTTTGTAAATTTATGTATATATATTATTAGACTTGTCTTGTATAATTTTTTAATTTATGTTAGCATGTCCTTTGTCATGATCTCATGGAAAAGGGTATTAAAGATTAAGTGTCATCTCCATTGCAAGGTTGTCTGGAAGAGATCGCTATCAGCAATATGACCACCGTTTGGACCTATGCTGCTCTTGTGTATCGTTACAGTAATTTGATTATACAATAAAGTATATTCTGTTCCATACATTGCACAACCTTTGCTTAGATCTTGGGAAATAAAACTTGGGATCATACATCACTTAAATTATGTGCACCACTTTGAAAAAGTTACTGGTCTTAGGCTGGTGTGCACTGACATTTGACCGGTGGTTAAAATAAAAGGGTGTGGTTTACATATATGTCCCCAGAATCACAAGTATTGAGCGGGGGGGGGGAGGAAAACTCACCCCTTCTGCAACTCCTATGTGCGGGAAATGTATAGTTCCTCAATTATTAATGTTTTTGTTAATCTAACCTCACTTCTGTTTTTCACTAATATATAAGATAAATAGTGAACGGTTACCAATCGGTTCTGGCAGTTCGCTTTGGTCTACACAAAACCTAACCAAACTGACTGTTTAAAACTCCACATATTTAAATTTTCTGATACATACAGTGTCCTATTTCGATAAATCCCATCAAAAAACGTAAAAAAACGTCTCGGCGACAAAATTACCAGATCATTGTCGTGAATTTCAAACTTCGATAATTAATTGAATATGTATTTTTTCCACTCAAAACCAATTTCAGTTGTTATAAATAAGTCTTAAATATATTCCTAAACACATTAACCATTAAAATCATCCAGGAAATCATCCGGGGACATATATGTTAACCCAACCCAAATAAAATGAGCACTGTTCAGCCATATATTTTTAGCGATTATTGCATGTAAACCATTGGTTAAATGTCGGTGCACACCAGCCTAATACTGTTAAGTTGGGAGTTTCTTAGAGCTGCAGTGATCAGCAATTACATCCTCACATGCATTCTAATCATTTCATTGTAGAAACGGGTAGTTTCATCAAAAGAATTATATCAAAAGAAAATTGTGAAGATTCCTGGTGAAACCTGCTTTTCAAGTATGTCTGTGAAACTAGATTTCTGTTTTGGGGATGAAAAGAGAATATTTTTTAAATCTTAATTCTTCATACTAGATATTACTTTGGCAGTTTATTTTTGAAGTGAAACTTTGAAATTGTTGTGATTTTAACTCAATTAAACCAAAAAAGTGGCACTAAAATGATATACATAAATCTATAGGAATATGCCTGTGAGAGAATGAGATACGAGTTTTACACTGTTCAGCACAGATTAGAGAGTCAATAGGACAGAACAATTAAACATAGGTCCAATCTGGACCTAACCCTAGGAAGGGGTTACATATTTGTGCCGTTTGGAGTTGAAACTTTAGGTCCGTGGGGTCCATCGGAAAGGGTTTCTTCAAAGAAATTTGTAAGAAACTCTTTCATACCACCCATGATTAGAAGGCTGCTTCGTATTTCGCGCAACAAATCAGCATTGCCATACAGCGTGGCAATGCAGCCAGCCTTCTGGGCACGCTTCCCTCTGGCAGCGATTTGCTACATTCTTTATATTAATTAGTCTATTTATAATTTAGTTTATTTTTAAGTTTTGTTTTAATACATTACACTACAACTCTTATATATACATATATAATTATATATACGGTGGTATTATAAATTAGATATATATATTTGTACACATTCAAACAATACATACATTCATGTAATGCAATAATTTCATTATTATTTAATAGACCAATAATACTTAAATAATTATAATACTACATGCAGAAGGCAGCTTTGTTCGACACGGGTCCGTATTGTGAGGAGATTCCTGTGTTTGGAGCCTTAACCACCGGTAGTCTGGACCCTAGGTCCCACTGCCGGCGATAATCAGTTTTTTATATTTTTTTTATAAATAAATGTATATATATATATTATAAGATATTTATAAAAAAAATGTAAAAGATTTGGATATTATATATATATGTGAATAATACTACTACTGTTTTAGGGTGGTGTCTTATTGGCAGTGGACTCTCGTGCCACTGGTGGTCAATTCATTGGTTCACAAACCATGAAGAAAATTGTGGAAATCAATGACTATTTATTAGGTAAGATATTATTAAGGGGATATTCATCTTAATTTGATTATTATGAAACTTGTAAAAGGGTATTAAAACTTTATAAGAGATATGGAGGAAAGCCTTCTACTCCACTGTTCTCCACAGAACAACCAACCAACAAGTCATTTTCTTCATATTTTTTATCTAAAAAAATATTAATAATTTTATTATTGTTATATACTCACAAATTAACAGGACAGACAACTCGTGAGCGACAGCCATTAGAGACTGACTTCTCCTCAAACTACCTTCAACAATTATTTTTCATTTGAATAGTTAAATATGAAATTAGAATATAAAGTTATGATGAATCTAATCAAAGTTCATTACAAAGTGAAACCAGCAATCAAAGCGAGAGATGTTTCTATATCAAAATGCAAAATAAGATTTGTTTTATTATTGTTCATGTTTTATATTTTAAATATGCATTCTCATAGGGACATTGGCGGGTGGTGCAGCCGACTGTGTGTACTGGGACAGAGTCTTGGCGAAACAATGTAGGCTTTATGAGCTCCGAAATAGAGACCGTATTTCTGTAGCAGCAGCCAGCAAACTGATGGCTAACATGGTATATAACTACAAAGGAATGGGTCTCAGTATGGGAATGATGTTGGCTGGGATTGATAAGAGGGTAAGAGAAATTAAGCAAGCTTATTTTTAACTTATAAATGATCGCCCAGAGGACCTGCAATCCAAGTACAAAAATAACCACAAATCAATCGAATATAATCTAAAGTGCACATGGGACCAAGATGAGAACCATATACTAGAACAGGGGTTGGCAACCTGCGGCATGCGAGCCACATGTGGCTCTTTAGTTATACATTGCGGGCTTCATAACAAATGGGCGTACAGACAAAAGTGCAGTATTACACAATGCACAAAATTGTGAATAAAACAAAACTAGTTGATCGTATAACGCCTAAATCCGGAATACCCTTCTTCTTAGGTACACTTGCATACTGGTACACCTAAATTGTAACATGCATATTTTTTGTAAACAAAAAATTGCATTTTTGTAAAATAAGACATGGTTTCCATTGAGTTTGTTTGCCCAAGTGTTTGTTATTGAAGCACAAGTGAGTCTTGAAGTTAATAAGTTAATATTTTTCATTTTTCTATTTAATGGTATTTTTTTATTAAGTAATTATGTAACAATGTCACATATTATCTTTTTGCTGATATGAATAAATAGATTTGCTTATTTTTATCAAACACTTAATTTATGCAAGTAATATTTATTGTTGTCAAGAGAAAAACTGTGGCTCTTTAAAAACTTTGGAATTTCGTAAATTGTATTTTTGACTCTTCCGCCTCAAAAGGTTGCCGACCCCTGTCCTAGAATGTTCATAACCGCGCCATTATTATCAAGTCAGAAATAAACACTAGAATTATGATAACAATTACTCGCCTCTGCTCCTATTTTTTTGATATAACAATATTGTGTACAGACTCCCTGCGGCACGAATAAACCCATGAGGTTTTCAAATGTATATGAATGTAAGCATGTTGGATAATAAGTTAAAATAAATAACAACAGGAAAGGTGGGTTATAATTCTGATATTAGACAATCAACCAAATTAAGTAAATTGTGTTGAACGGCAGAAACTGCAATATGACGGTATTCAATGATATTATATGATTTAAAATTTGTTTTTACATTGATTGCTTTTATTTGTCTATTTTGAATGACAGAAATGACTGGATCACTAACAAATTTCGACTTAAGGTAAAAAAAATTTGTGCACCTATATGAAAATACACTACCTAAAACTATCAGCGCGTTCCATTAGTAAGTAGTTCCACTTGCTTGCCCGCGTTGCATTCGTAAACCCAAGTGGAACGGTCACTCTACCCACGTTGACATGGGTCGTTGTGAGCGTGGTGTGATCGAAAATGATGACGTCACTAGTGAAGTTTTTACAACGACCGCGGTTGCCTTGTAGAACGGCTAACAGAGCATTTATAGCGTTGTGAGCTACTAATGGAACGCACTGCATGCTTTATCTATCTAGCTAGTGTCCAATATTTAGTTTTCTTGAATATCTGAGTTTTAGAAGAACTCCCAAGCAATAAAATTGCACTAAGCAAAAGTCCAATCAATTAAGTTTTGATTTTATCCTAACTTTGAATAAAAAATGTCAAATTATAAGTAGTATTTGTTTCACGTTTTTAACCAGCTTCAAAAACGAAGAGGTTTTTTTTTATCACGTATAGGTTCGCGTTTGACCATTATCTCGCACGATTTGAGCGGAGATATGGTCTAAGATCGAGCACGCTTACCTAGAAGGTACCTATTCACACGAGACTTGCAAGACACCCAGGTTGTAGGTTTCGGGAAAAACAGAGAGGTTATCAATTCGTCTGTTTTTTTAATGTTCATTACTCGTTTTCTCTGTCAATTGAGAACTGAATTAAAATTATTATTTTTAATTGAAAGGTTACACTTCCAAATTGGTTCTCGAAAGGTTGTCACCGTGTCAGGATCTGATGAGTGAATTCCAAGGAATTAGAGAAAATTATATGATATCTCCGTCAATTCTAAACCGATTTTCAATTTTTTAAACACTAATCGAGAAAGATGAGAAACGTTATTGTCATTTATTATGTTTCAGGGTGCACAACTATACTATGTGGACAGCGAAGGCACCCGCACCCCCGGCAAAGTGTTCTCCGTGGGCTCTGGTTCAGTCTATGCCTTTGGTGTTTTGGACTCGGGCTACAATTGGGACTTGACTGATGAAGAGGCTCAAGGTTTGTACAAACATTTTGTGGTAAAATTGATGATTAGTGATGGATGGATTGTGGTAAAAATCGTCTAGAGGAAACTTCCCGTCGCGGTTTTACCTTTGCGCTATGCCATGTGGTTTTTAAGGTCATTAGAAAATTTCTCAGAAGTTAGCAACACGTTTGGGACACCCCTCGTCTTGCAAATGCCAAAAAATTATGGTTGTACATACTTCAAAAAAAGAATTTATAATAATGACCAGCAGACAAATACACGCATGTATATACCCATAGTGTTATAAGTAATAAACGGACTGCTCTGGGGCCGATCCCAGACCGTAGTGAATAACGGAAAAATCGTTTTAGGAAAACAAAAATTTTTGGAGGTACACCACAAATAAAAATAATTTCTTAAGTAATATTAATGAACATTTATTTATTAACCGTCGAATAATTATTATCGTATTTATTATTAATCAACAAACCTAAAGTTTAAATTGCAGCATAACCGTATTTTTCCGAAGCACACCAATTAATGACCACGGTACACGAGTGTGCCGCGGTACATACTTTGCGGAACACTACTCTAACCCAGTGTTTTTCAAATTGTGGGTCGCGACCCCTAAGGGGGTCGCAGAGCCTTAGTCAGGGGGGTCGCCGGCAAAAGAGAAAAGGCAATTTAAGTTTATTCCTCATACTTAAGTACTTTCTAAGCTCAGCAGCTTTTTGCAGAGAATAGACCGTAATAATAAATATAACTTTTTGTCTGTCATGTCCCAAGGGGTCGCCAAAATTTTTCAATCTGTAAAGGAGTCGCGTCTCCAACAAGATAGAAAAGTACTGGTCTAGAGTATGCCGTCATAACAACATTGAGTTCTATTCCGGCATCAGGGGCCAGGTTCCAGTCTTCCTTTCGAGAAGAGCAACAGCGCATTACAAATGTTCATAGGCGATGGTAACCATATCCGATTACGTGGGCCGTCTGCCTGTTCGTTGAACACATGTAATAAAAAAGAACATATTTTGGAGGTCTTATCCGTGCAGGACCAGAATAAAATTTCTTGCGGCCGGGCGGCCTGTCGTAAGAGGCGACAAAACAACCCTGAGCCAGGTGGCAGGGTGTCTGCCCGACTGGATGGCTAACACCCCGGTCTAAAGTATGTCGTCATAACAACCTTGTGTTGTGTTCCGGCATTAGTGACCAGGTTCTAGTCTCCGTTATTAAGAGAGTGTTGGAAATGTTCATAGGTGATGGTAACCACTTTCGATCAGGGGGCCGTCTGCCTGTCTGCTGTCCTCCTGCAATAAAAAAGGTCGGTTAAAAAAATAATAAATATGTTTCGGCAGAGTTGGGCCGCCGCGCGATATACCACGCGACCCACCGCGACGCGTACTCGGGGGGCATCGTCCGCGTCTACCACATCAGCGACAGGGGCTGGGTGAACATCTCCAACGAGGACTGCTCCGACCTCCACTACAAGTACCAACAGCAAAAAGGCTTCAAAGATGAATAAGCCAATTTCAATGTATAAATATGGAAATAAAACAATTTTATAAATGCATGTTTTTGTATTTTATTTTAATAAATTAGTGTGAAAGGATTAATTATATAAATATTAAATATTTCACTGTTGGGTGGGTCTTCACATTTATACCAGATCAAATCATCATTTATTGCAAAAAATATGTTAAGAATATTCCCTATACAGTTACCTACTCTACCGAGTTTCTAATTTGTAATGGTAAGGTTAATAGTCTGTTATTTATGACTTCCAATTTTGGTAGAAATTCATCTAAAAATATCAAAAAACTTATCGTTACACTATTTTCCAAAACCCACGTTCGTAACTGCTTATTTAAGCAAGTTAATAATGGCATTATTCTATATTTAAGCAGCTAAAAACCAAATAATAATAGTTGAAACGTTTAATTTCGATGTTTTTTTTGTTTTCTCCCATTTCTATCCAAATTGAAAAAAAAAATCAACTATCCAATTTTTTGCTCAAGACACGCTTTAAAAAGAACGTACTGTTTATGGCCGGTTCCTATATCTTACTTTTCACTCACTCGTCTTACCATTGATTAAATTCTGACAACTTGTATGCAGCATATGTCAAATCTTAACTGATAGTAGAGTAAATAAACAATGTTCATGTTCTAGAATAATCCTCAAGAGGGAAGGAATAAACATTGTGACCCCAAATAGTTGGGAAAAGGTACAAGAAACCTCTTGCACTGACGCCCAACGAGTCATATGGCAACTTTCGTCACTTATTTCCAATCAATACTAATATTTTTCAAGTTTTAATACACAGTTTAGAAAAAAATGATAACCCCAGGTCCTAATACTGAATAAATCACTGGGGTAAAAGGCTATTTGTATCGAGCAACATTTTAAAAAGTGTGAAGAAAAGTTTAAGGTTTCAATTAACCCAAACAAACGCATAACTACTACTATTTGATAACGAAGAATATATTACGCAAATTTTAATTGGAAACCAGGTTCTTTATATTTCCTTAAATTGAGATATTAAGATTGAAAAAATCCATCAAGCACATCAAAATGTCGCTTTCACCCCTCGAAACAGTGTGTTGATGAATGATAACACCATTTTATAGTACATTTTTAAGTTTCGCGACTAGTATATATGTTACAGCCAAAGTAATAAATCCGGATATTATACATATTATCTAGCCATTGTGTATAATGTCTACTCAATTTAGATAAAGTGACAATTGAAGACGTGAGTGGATGAAGGTGATATGTCGCATATTCGGTCTTTTGCTTTGTTTGCGTAGATGAAGGTTATCAAGTCGATACCAAATGACTACAGACTTTAGACCATAGATATAAGGCATATTAAAAAAAATAAAGAGTTGCAAAGGTGTTAAGCTCAGTTCAGTTTAAAATAAAATTAAAACTTTGATCTTGATTTACTCAGTATTGGAATTATGCGACTTATCACCTTCATCCACTCATGTCTTCAATTGACACAGAATTAATCACATTAACCAGCAATTTTATATAATATCTTCGAAGACTTGGATAATGTGATAAGACAAGTAGATAAAGGTAAAGATTATAAAGTTATGGGTATAGATATAGATACACGGCACATTTATTTATTATGCACTACTCTGAACTTTTTTAATATAGGTTAGAAGCTCCGCTTCGCTACGCACCCGACTTAGCCTTCGTGGTTATTTTTTTTATAACCATCCAAAATTAATTGTATATCTCAAGTAATAAATACCGCACCCAAAATTATATTTCAATTTTCCTAAGAATTAAAATAACATTGTCATAGATAATAATTCTACGTTAATTAACATTGTTATAAAGTTATTTAACTTGAATTTATAAAGTAAATTTAAAGCTCACTAGCCATAAAACAAAATTTTGAAAAAAAGGAGATCAATACAAGTATTTGGTATCACTCTTTAAAGACTACAATAATAAAATATTTAATTTATTACTTTGGCTAACTTTGACCCGTTATTAAGAATAATATCCGGATAAAGTGACTAATTTATCACATTTTCTATTCAATTTTGCTATTATATATAATGACCAGTCATTATGTATAATAGCTATTTAATCACTATGACTGTAACATATATACATAATAAACTTTGACAATACTCATTGACAGTTGACATCTTTGTCTTCCGTGATCACAGCTACTCTAAAGTTGCCGAAACGTCGGAATAATAAATATCAGATAAATTACAGTTAAAACATAGTTTACCATTTCCACTTTATTCATCATCAATTTCTTAATTAGTTCTTATAAACTAGAAACGTAGGTCGAACAAAGGGCGGTCTTATCGCTTTAAAACGACCTCTTACTGGTGAACTGTACTCTATTAAAGATTTAAGAATAAAGTGTTTATTTCAATTCAAACTACAGATAGAGCGATATATTTATTATTTATATTTATAAGGCGTCGACAGGTTGAAAATTTTCTACAGATAAGATTCTTCCATTAAATAATATTCGATTCGATTTGACTGAAGTTAGTTCTGTTTGCACAGGTCCAGTCGAATGTGAACGTTTATTACACCGTGTGGTGCGAAAGAGATAGTATGCGAGCATGATTAACGGCTGAGCGAGAGGGCGATTCTCCTCTCAGCTGTCTGTCAAACTTACAGCTGTATACTTCGGAATGACTCGTACGAACTTCAAGGACGAATTTAAATTTCGTTCGTACTATAAAAGCTTTTGTTCATTATTGACACAACTTGCATGTTGTTTTATTAAAATACATCTGCACAGCAAGACTTAATGTACCAGTGCACTTTTATGTAGTGTGTCTTCAATTTTCAATTCTAAAAATGTTTTCTATAAAGATTGCCATAACAAACAGCTGCAAGTGCCGCCATTCAAATAGTTATAACGCATGCGCTACAGTGTTACAGGCATGCGCCATAGAAAAATGCAAGATAACAATACTAAAATACTTGACAAAAACTTTATACCTCCAGAAACATTAACATCTCTAACAAACAACTCCCAAATTCACCCACAAAAAGACTAGAAGTTTAATAAAGCATCACATAACAGCCTTAAAACTAACATTCTTCATTCATTATTTCCCATCCTTCTTTTGGCCAGGTTCTATATTAACGGTCACCTCTTCTATCGTTTCTTCAAGTTCCCAGTCTTTTAACGGCATCTCTGTTAATTTGTAAAATTTTCCGTGTTTGCCGATACCTGTAAGTAAAAATATATGTAGTAAAATTAGATTAACATAATTAACTAAAAATAAAAAATTAGAACCCATCAACCCAATTACAGCGTCATCTTAATATATCGAGGACTTGGTAACGAATGGGCGTACAGTCCAAAGTGCAGTTTTACAAAAGGGTTTTTTTTTTAATAAAACAAAACTAGTTAATTGTATAACACTGAAATTTGGAATACCCTTCTTTTTAGGCATACTTGCTGGTAAAACTTTCTAGACTTTTTAGTAAACAAAAAAAAAGCATTTTTTTCGTATACGCCTATATGTTATGAAGCCTTCGATATATAATAGAATTAGATTTATATAATTAACTAAAACATAAAAATCGAGAACCCAATTACAACGCCATCTCCTGGGTCCAATTATGGATCTAAACCATCCAGGAACTCATTCGAACACAAAAATTCATCAAAATCAGTCCAGCAAGCAGGTATTCAGTGACATATAGAAAAAATATTTGCACAAAGATTAGCTAAACAGCCATACTTCGTCGCCATATCCTGACCACTTTTTTATTACTGAAGAACAGCAGACTGCCCACCTGGTAGAAGGTGGTTACCGTCGCCTATGGACATTTATTTTCCCCTCCTCTCTCCAAGCTAACGAGATCGCTCGGGTTATATGCTTTTTGGGGTTTGTTTTTCTTTTATTTCTATTCTTTTCTATTATATTTAATGCTTTTACATTGTTTGTGATATCTAACCCGCCTATGGACATTTACAACACCATCGGTATAACCAACTTGCTGCCCAGCCTCAAAGAGGAACTGGAACCTGACCACTAATGCCAGAACACAGCTCAAGGTTATTGTGGCGGCTTGCTCTAGACCAGTCGGCAACCTTTTGAGTCGGAAGAGTCAAAAATAAAATTTACTAAATTTCAAAATTTTCAAAGAGCCACATATTTTTTCTTGCCAACAATAAATAATACTTGCATAAATGAAGTGCTTGATAATAACAAACAAATCTATTTATTCATATATAAGTAGTGTTTTTCACAACAAAAAGATCATATTTGTGTGACATTATTAGATAATTACTTGTTATTAAGTAAAAGATTGAAAACAATCAACTTAGACTAACTTGTGCTTCAATAATAATGACGGGTTCGTAATCGTCTTACTTGCACACCAGTGAAACTGTTAAAATGTACTAAACCATGTATTTCTACATTGATGCAAGAATAAATATTTCATTTCAATAACAAACAATTGGGCAAACGAACTCAATGAATGCCATGTCTTTTTTTACATATCGACCGCTTCATAACATAGGGGTATACACAAAAATACCATGTTTTGTTTTTTACAAAAAATATGCATGTTACAATTTAGGAGGTCTTACCAGCAGGGCCGGATTTAAATTTGTGCCGCCCTGAGGCACTGAACAAAATGCAGCCCTATGACTTAAATTCTATTTTAATAGGTTTTATATCTTATTTTTTAAGAATTAGATAATAATTAACTAATTGATTGCAGGAAATTTATTATGTATTATATAGTATACATTATGTTTTATTTATATTTATTCTTTATTTACTCATATATTATATACTATAGTAATATAAAAAAATATTTGTATTTTTCTTAGAATTATAAATTTTGCACTAAGAACGACTTATATTATTAGTATCGCATTATTTTTTTCACAGGCAAACTCGCCTAACTTTTTGAATTGCAAACTGGTTGTATATATAAAGTGCGTGAAATATAAAAGAAACCATATTTCAGAAACCTAATTACATTTGTATACTGACTGTAGGTGGCAGCATGTGTAGTTGACAGTTGATTAGATTCAAAAATATAAAATTATTCTTTTAAATTAAAATTATTAGTGTTATTGATAATTCTCCAATTTTAGAAAAAATCATTAACCAATAAAAGTTTCTGTTATCACAAAGACATACATAATTTGAAAATATTTTTAATTCTTCAAAAAAACTACATAAATTTATCAATTCTAGAAAATAAAAATATCAACTTTAATTTTTTCAAACCTTTATGGAAATAAATAAATTAAACTATTTGAATAGTTTTTACTTAAATTTCCTATATTCTAATATACAAAATTTTAATTTGATACATAATACTTAAATCATATTTCTTGAAAGGTAAAATGTTTTTAAAAGAATTAGTTAATTATATATTGTATAGAATTTTTTTTCTCACTTTCCAAATTTTGCCGCCCTAGAAAGTATGCCGCCCTAGGCACTAGCCCCGACTGCCCCTAGTGTAAATCCACCACTGCTTACCAGTATACAAGTGTACCTAAGAAGGGTATTCCGGATTTCAGCCTTATACGATCAACTAGTTTTGTTTCATTCACAATTTTGTGCATTGTGTAATATTGCACTTTTGTATATCCTCCCATTAAGTAGGAAGCCCTCGACGTATAACCGGACCTACTTATGCAAAATGAAACCAACCCACATACTGACAGTTTTGAGAAAAAGCAGTTTTTATTAAAATTTTCTAAAAAAATATATTCAAAATATTGTATATTCTAAGTCCAATAATTCTAGGTCCAACTAAAGAGCCACATGTGGCTCGCGAGCCGCAGGTTGCCGAGCCCTGCTCTAGACCAAGCACAAGTTCGATCAGGCATAGAGTACCATTCTCACCTTTGGGATGACTCAGTAGCCAGGTGGTAGGGTATTTACCTGTCTGGATGGCTACCAACCACCTGCTGGTCCCAGGCGGAAGAACAGCGCTGGCCTTAGCAGCTAGCATTACACTGAGTCTGGGTCCAATTTAAGGACTTACATTGATACAGTTATCTTTTATTTTACTGTTGTTAAAATGTTTGTTTGTCATAAATAAAATAATTCATTCTTTCTTCAAACTATAAGTGGGCAAGTGCCGTTCCTAACTGTGGATTGTTTTGTTCCCTGTTACGAGAATTCTTTACCGTTCTTGCTTGGACACCTTTCTTCCATCATCAGTGTCCTTAAGGACTTTGTGCCAAGATATATCAAGCTTCCACTTACCACCTTGAAACTTCTTGACGCCTTCGTTGATATCCTGAATGGCGTTTCCTAACAAACTAGTCATGACGGCCTCATCGCGCATACTCTCCTCGCTGTTGGGGTTCAGTTGGGAGTTCACCGCCGCCAATTTATCCATTATCAAAGCGTTCTGGGGGAACTTGCCCAACGATTTCGCCAGTTTCACAGACTCGCCCAACGCTGTAATTTTAATGCTTGAATAGCACTTTACATTTAAATCAATATAAGACAACTAGCTGACCCGGCGAACTTCGTATCGCCATATTTTTTGAATTCCTAAAGGACTATGTTTCATGACACAAAAAGAAAATCACCAAAATCGCTTCCGGTGGTTAGGAGGAGCACCCGATGTCAGCGCCATCTACCAGTTCCAACGGTATAAAAAGTATCACATCTTTCAAGTTCGATCAAACTGCACACGGTGTGCAAATTTGATTAAAATCGGTTAAGTAGTTTAGGAGTCCATCGCGGACAAACAACGTGACACGTAATTTATATACATTAAGATATATTTCAATAATTTTCTATGAGGCCAGCCAGCTATTACCAAGGCTATGGGGAAGCGTTGATTTATAGTACCTAATTGAAACAGCGCTATAGTTTCAATTGAATTATTATATTTAATTTTTCAAAACATCTTATCTCACACTGATAGATATTATTTTAAATGCTATTTCGTTACTTTTAAATTCGAAATTGTATAATAAAAAAAGTGTAATAAATAACAATTTTATAGAACAAAAGGCATGGAAAAGCATTTGCGAAATTATTTATAACAATTACCGCATAATTTATTTATTTTTAAAGAGCAATACGCACATCCAGCAATGTTAACCCGCCGGCTTTCTTTAAGTCAAATTATCGATATACCAAAAGCCGTCAAGACTAATATCACTATCTCATAATATACCAAGAATATATACCCATTTCATACAAATCCTATATAAACAGAGTGAGACAACAACACAAATCAATCACTGTGCAAGCGCCATCTGCGGACTGCGAACCACAGACTCACTTGATGAAGGTATGACACTTTTAGCCTTACTTATAATCGATTGTTATTTTAATTTTAAGTAACTGCTCAGGAATTGATTAACGAAAATCTTACCCATAAACTACTCGTAAGGATAAATGGTGGTAAAGTAACTCATAATAAACTGTCAAAAATAACAAACATCAAGAGGTAGTTTAAGTGACTGCTAAGAGGTAAGATGGCTAGTTTTATTTGAAACAGCCATTGATTAGGGGCTTAAGAGTCTCTTGTTTAAGGGATGGCTAACCCTTTCTTAACGAGACTATTATAAGTAAGGCCCTTTGTGGCGAGGCGCCGCAATGCGGTTACGTGTTTGCGCCCTTAAGATCTGCAATAAAGATAACAATTCGACCACATCAAAAGTTGAAGTTCTTTGCAAAATGTTTACCTGTTCCGGTGGATGTCAGTTTGCATGCCAATCCAAATTGATGGGCATCCACTCCGGATATTAGGCGACCTGTCATCAGCAGGTCCAAAGCACGCGAGAGGCCAATCAACGAAGTAAGGCGACGCGCGCCAAACAGACTTTGCGGGACACCTATGCAGAAAAAACACATTTGAAGGACTAATCTAAGATGCAAACAAACAAGTGACCTATGAATGTGTGAAAGTTTGGCCATTTCTAACATTTATGGCCTTACTTATAATCGTTTGTTAAATTTTAAGAAACTGCTCAGCAACTGATTAACGAAAATCTTACCCATAATCTAACTCCTCTTAAGGATAAGAGGTGGTGGTAAAGTAACTCATAAGTAACTGTAAAAATAACTAACAACGAGAGGTAGTTTAAGTGACTGCTAAGAGGCAAGATGGCAAGTTTTATTTGAAACAGTCAATTATTAGGGGCTTAAGAGTCTCTAATAATAATAATAATAAAATGGACCAGATATCACTTTACAGGATAAAATTAACAAAATCACCTACCTTATTGACATTACTGTTCCTAACACACACAACATACAAAAAACAATAACTGAAAAAATGAGCAAGTAAGAAGAACTTAAAGATGAAGTGAGCAGAATTTGGCGACAGGAAAAAGTATATACAATACCCATAGTTCTCTCCACAACAGGCGTTATTCCCAACCATCTTCTCCATAGCCTAAAACTATTAGGCCTCAAAGAAACCCCCTACATAATTCTCCAAAAAGCCGCAATCTTGAGTACATGTAGATTAGTTAGAAAATTCTTGCAGCTAGATGAAAACGAAATTGCCCCTCATAATAACACACCGTCAACATAAATTTGCCTCACTACACGCTGCATTCACTTGGTTTAGGCCTGTGGATGTGGTTTAAACTAGCCAAAATGCTAAGAAAAGATTACCTTACGGAATAATAATAACCTTTATTGTCAGAAAGTCATTTATATTACCTATTGGCCCCAAACTAGGCGAGCCTGTATTTTGGAGACCAACGTCGAGTCTTATTTAAGAGATAGTTAATCCTTTCTTAGCGAGATTATTATAAGTAAGGCCCTTATTGTCAATGTAATTGTGAGTGTGCAGTTCAGACGCAGTATAAGAGAAACAAAGTGTGACAAGGGGTGGGAGGGACTCTAATGAAAGAATCACTAAACAGGTATACAATGCAAAAGTGGATGGATGCAGAAGTCGCGGAAGGCCATGACACACCTTCCATGATCAAATTGATCGTGTACTAGCAGAAGGTGATGTCAGGAGCCTCAAGAACAGACGAGCGTGCATGACAAGAGCTATGAATGTCAAAGAAGCAAGTGTGTAAGAATATGCCTGAATGGCGCTCTGTTTTTCGTGCCTACCCCGCAAGGGACCTGGCGTGAAGTTATGTATGTATGTAATTGTTATGGTCCGGCTTATTTATTTACGGTCTTATTCCTAGTGATTTAGAATAAATTTGTAGGCTTCTTAAAGAAACCTGTAAACTTACTGTAACTCATTATGATTAAGACCTTTAGGCGGTGGCCGGATGTGTCTTCATTAAAACGTTATAAAATAAAAGTAAGGTTTAACCCCTTTTAGGCAGATATGGCGATGGGTTAAGAGGCGACATTTTGTCTTGTCCTCAGATTACTAGAAAAACTACAACACAAAAATGTTCAACCCTCTTTATTCTAAACTTTTATTTTCTTTTTTCATAATCACCAATTGCCTTCTCTGCATAATCCCGAGAAAACAAATTGTTTAAATATTACTTATAAGAGGGTAGAAAGGAAAGATTTAAAAAATCTTAGCTTACACATATTGCAGGGAAGTCCTTGCCACTTCCTCTACTCAAAACAGTGATTGTACATTATGAAAAAGTGTAAATACCATCTCAAGCTCTTTAATTTAACAAATGCAAAAGTTTATTATACAATAACTTCTCGAATAATCAATGGAGGTGTACCATACTGTGCATAGACAATAAGACAAAAACACAATAAAAAAAACATATGAATGTCTTGGGTTGCAGCCATTAATATTGTGACGAGCTACAGGACTCCATTTAAAATGCCGTTGGAATTCCTATAGAATTTATTAGAACTATACAAACATGTATAGCACTGGTACAAATATAACTGGCCGCAACCAGTACAAACTGCACGATTCAATAACACACTCAAAGTCTGTCACTATATCGCTTATCAATGTACACTGTCTTGCTTGTATGGTAATCGTAGCTTGACTGCCCCACTGCTCCATTCAGGCATTTTTTTATAGTAAACCATACAATACAATAATCAACCGCTGGACTGAGTTTCTTCAAGAAAACGTAATCTGCACACCTGCTTAATTATTCCTGTAAACGGTTATAAAGAATACAATAACAATAGGCTATGGTCTAATTACAAATTTTAAACACATAGTAAACAAAAGAAGTCCAAATGCAGGAAAGTTCATAAACCAGGTGTGCATTCACTTTGTCGGCATGTAACAATATCAAAAAAGTCAAGAAATAAATCTTTCATACCAAACCTCCTGCCAAGGCACCCCAGTACTGCGGTATCTTCAACAATCCGCAAATCACATGCCAAAGCCAATTCAAAACCTTCCGCCACTGCAAAGCCTGAAACAGCTGCTATGGTCACCTTGTCACACAGCGGCCTGCGGAGAAGACGTGACTGAAAAGCAATGAACCAGTCGTTATTAAATCCTAAGTTTCATTTACCAGAGGTGTTGGTGCAATAGCTAATATTACATAGGAATGGCAGATCAAATATGAAAGTACAGTGGAGATTCCTGTTATCAGGATGTCAATTACAAAGATATATGATTATCTGTATTGGCAACTACAATGGAACTATACTATACTTGTAATTCCATTCATGTGTACACTGACATGTTGCCCAGTTGTGCTCTAGCCAATCACTACCCGAAGAGTTTTGTTATTAGACAGTTACAATTAGGACCTAGTTATGCAAAGTGGAACCAACCCACACACTGCCAGTTTTGAGAAAAAGCTGTTTTTGTTAAAATTTTGCAAAAAAAATAATTTAAAATATTTTATATTCTAATGTACATTTTCTAAATATTTTTTCCATTTCATGTTTTGTAAGCAAAATATTTAAAAAAATGGCTTTTTCTCAAAACTGTCAGTATGTGGGTTGGTTCCATTTTGCATGACTAGGTCCTAATTATTAATCTGCTGCATATTGATGCAATAGCGAATGTAACATTTTTAAATACAGACATGGAAACCCCATGTCTGTATTTAAAACTGTCAATCCTTATTTCAGTTTGTACAAAAATAGCTTCTCATCATATCGAGGGGTGAAAGGCTATTTGTTTTAAGCGACATTTTGTGTGATACTACTCAACACGATGGATTTTTCATCCTAATGTCTCAACTTAAAGAAATATAAAGAACCTGATCTCTAGTTTCAGTCTTAAAATGTTCTTTTTTTTAAAATATGGGACATAGTTCGTTAGTGATATGTTTTTCTGGGTCATTAGAAACTTTAAACTTTTCTCCTGACAATTTATAAAAGTGTTGTTTAAAACAAATAGCCTTTCACCCATCGATATATTCAATTCTTTTACAGTGCAGGGTGTCAAACTTTGGAATGTGTTACCTCTTACTGTCAGAGAGGTCAAAACATTGCCTACTTTTAAGAACACACACAGAAAACACTACTTTTCCTTAAATAATTATGCCAATTTTTTTATATAATTGACTATTTAATATTTATGTATATGTATGTATTTAATTTATAGAGTAGTTTATGTATGTGTAATTTATAAATTATCTAGGTTAAGTATGTTTATTAATGGTATTTAATTATCTGCATCACTTACATCACCAGATTAGATTAAATTATTCCTTAAGTTACGTTGCCTGGAAGAGATTGTTTTCAGTGATAAGGCCGCCTTTTATTTCTACCATGACAATATTGTAATTGTATATTTGGTGAGCAATAAAGTGTTATCTATCTATCAATTATCCAGATTATTAATTAACTGAATGCCTTACAACAATAAGCAGTCCCATTGTTCAAGAATCCATAGAATAAACACATTTATATACCATATAAGGTTAAGTTTAACTTAACCTTACATTTCTTCTTCTTATATATAAAAATGAATGTTTGTCTGTATGTCCTTTGTCATAAACTATACATTTGATCATGTGATGATCTTTAGCAAAGTTGTTGCGCATGAGCCAAAAGTTTCTGAGTTGGTTCAAGATAGGACCCGGTAGATGGTGCTGCTGTTTGCATATCAATTGAAGCTTTTTGGGCAGGATGACATCTACCGGGACAGCTAGTATATGATAAAAAATATTTAATTACACTTAAGGGAGTGCTAGTGTATGCAACATTACTATTGTCAGTAATACCTCAAAAATAAATCAAGAGACATGAAAAGGATTAAGAGAGATAAAGAAGAGAATAAAGTAATTACAGCTGCATCCTTCATTGTATTGTAACCTTTCTCTCCCATCTCATCAATGTCAAAACCAGAGCAGAACGAGCCACCTTCTCCATTGAACACCAGTACTTTGGCCTGGTCATCTTTATCAAACGCATCTATAGCCTCTGTCATCTCACGTAAAGTGGCCTCACTGAGACTGTTTCTTGTACTTTGACGATCAATGTTTAGAGTTGTTATTGCACCGAATTTTTCAATGACTATATCTAGAAAATATATTAAAATTAGTCAATGTGTAACAAATGTTTGGGCTGCTACTCATCTATCCGGTTCACAAATTTAAAGTAGTGCATAGGGGGAAGTTGTACTATATGCTCATCCATTCAAGCGGAGCGAGGCTGCGGAGCAGAGAAACAACGAAATATTAACCAATTGAATTGGCTGCCTGTCCATTGTTGCAATTTTTATACAATTCTATTGGTCTAAATTTCTCTGTTTCTCCGCTCTGCAATCTCGCTCTGCTTCAATGTGAAAAAATAAGTTAGGTTATGTTTATTGACAAAACTAGAGATCACCAGACCATAGGGGTTGTAGTAGGGGTAAGTATGCCTCCCCTGTCCCCATTGCACCACACCGCTACTTAAAATTTGTGCATCAAACATCTATAAATATTCCAATTTTTGACTTTTCTGTAAGTTTTTACATACAGAAGCGAAGTAGAAATAAAACTTCTATTAAATTTAAGGAAATTACTTAAAACTATTAAACATGGCGAAAATTTATCCCTGCATAATGTGTAATTTTATATTACATAGGTCATGTAACGAAAACAGGGTAATGGTGAAATTTAATAGCCATGGGTAGGTGGTAAGATATCAAATAAAAAATCATAATATGTAACCTTACTTTTCTTAGTATCTTCCAGTTTCTCGGGCTCTTTATCTTTTTCGGATTTCTTTTGAGGTCCATTGGAAAAATGCCTAGCAGTTTTTAAACGAGCAAACGATACGTTTGTCGTAAAGTTCAATTTTCGCAATATAATCCGCATATTTCTATTTTTATTTAAGAATAATTCAAAACAGATCAAAGACAACGAATATTATCCCGTCCCGTACCCGCTTCCCCGCGACTTTGACCTTTCGTACTCTTTGCTTTCCGCTTCCGTGACTTATTTATGGTTTAGAAATGTTTTTTTTGTGCTTTAACTTCATAAACTATTAATATTCATTCTTATGAAACTTATAATTTATAAAATAGTATTTGTCCAAATTGTAATAAGTGTAAAACTATTGTTTTGCGTGTGACAGTGTGTGGTTTTTTTATTTTGGGAACAGGTGTGATTTGTTTAACTAATCTTACGATTTCACGCCATTACCTCGCTAAAATTAAAAATATGTTATTGTCAAATATTGACGATCTCATATGTCATGATTGACTGTTATTTTGTACGTCATATCATTATCATTTTGACAAAAACTATACTATACTTTGCGTATTTTATTTTGCATCGAAATTGCCCAAAGAATTCTCTGGACAAATTCCCTGCGTACACGTGTACTTATAGTAATTGCCGTATACTGTTGAATTTCATCATCAGTCTAACTTCTGTTGAGTTATTATTACGAATTATATCACACAAAATAGAAATTGACTGCTTCACAGAAGTATCCAAGTACCTATACTGTTTGTGAGAACTGAAGACTAGCCCTACGTGCTACGTGTTTACCACCTGTGTTTACAGTCGATAAGATAGTTGTAATATTGTTCGAAAATGTCCGAATTCAGAGACTGGTATAACAGTGTTCCTTTATTCACGAGATATTGGTTAACATGTACCATTGTTTTAAGTTTATTGGGCAAGTTTGGACTCATAAACTATTACTACCTCATCTTGGATTATGACCCATTTGTTTTCCAGTTCCAAGTAAGTGAAGTCGTTTTTTTTCGTAAATCTATTCTCTGTAAATTGGTTTTAGAAATGAACTAAACTCATAATTCTTGTGCTTACAAGCGGCGGGCAGAAGGTTTGCTGATGACTGTAAATCTATAGATCTTTGATGCTCGAATTTTAAGCAGTAAGGTGATGGAATGGGGAGGGGGAGGCTTACTTACCCCTGCTACAACCCCTATGGTCTGGTGATTTTCACTTTTATTTTAATAAACTTAACCTCACCTATTTTTCCCCTAATATTGCACTTTTAAAGTTAAACAATGTTTTAAAGTAAAAAGAAGGCCAGAGTAATCCACAGAAAAAGAACCATAAAACAATAAAACACCGCTGACTGAAAATATCCTATGCACTGCCACCACCATTTCTCAATGCAGAGAAGAATGTTGTCTAATGACTGTCTGTCTGGAAATGCTGATCAATTATGAAATTCTCTTCCACAGATATGGCGTGCAGTCACATCTCTGTTCTACTATCCTATAACACCAGGAACAGGGTTTCATTTTTTAATAAACTGCTACTTCCTGTACAACTATTCACAACGGCTGGAAACGAGCGTTTTTGCTGGGAAACCAGCTGATTATTTTTGCATGTTGCTGTTTAACTGGGGCGTTTGTGTTATAATTGGACTGTTGGTTAGATTACCGGTAAGTAAAATAATGATAAAACTTTATTTTTGTCCTTATTATGTTTGATTGGTTAATATGGGTCAATGATATTTATTAAAGTTTAATCAACTTAGTTGTTTTTAAACAATCTCCAGCCATGTCATGTAACTCTTTTCATAACAATAAATAAATACATTCATAAGATTATTACAAATGAGAATATCCATAAGAGAATCAAGGTAACTTACACAGATTACAAAATTCAAGTCTTACAGCACACTGCGGTCTCGACTGTGGGGAGATCATGTCTCGGTAAATGTACTGTTGGACACCCTCCAGCCTGATGGACTGACGACCTATGCAAGTTCACCAGTAGACACTGGATTAGAAAGTCAGAGGACAGCAGACAGACTTGTGGAAGCCTAAGTCCAGCAGTGGGCTGTGATTGGCTGAAGATGAATATAAGATTTTAAATAATGTTAGTCTAAGTGGGTGTATAACATTGAGTGGGTGTTTGTACAAGTGTAGGAAAGAGTTTGTTTGTTAGTTTAAGTGTATTTATTTTTTATATATGATACCCAAACAGCTGTCTTTTACTAATGTATTTATAGGTGGCAATATGAAAGGCATACAATATCTACTTTGCTTTGTTTGGATGCAAAATATTTTGTTTTTTCAGAGAAGTAACTTATATACATAATTTAAAAACCTAACCTAAATATAAAATTTTATCTAAATTGTTAGTCTTTTTCGAAATACATGAAACAATTTTTTATTTTTTTCTATATAAGAATTGTTTAAAGTTGGACAAGACAAGAACTGTATAAGATATCTCTTTCAAATTAATAACAGTGCACAAAATTGCATCTCTCACAATTAGTATTTTTATCTTGTAAAATCTAAAACAAAATGCTTAGACTCTATAAATAGCAGTTTTTAGTAATATTTCGGCATTATTCAATCACACTTCACTTCAATAAAAGATTAATATCAAAGTTGTTAATTGTCAAGTCATTATCCATTACAAACAATTTTCCAATATGACTTTACCATTTTTGATCGGATAAGGTTGCATCACTTTGGCAGTGATTTTAAAATAATTTATATGAATATACAAGTTATTAAAAAGTTTATCATTGTGATTTGAAACTCGATTAAATGAAAAACCGACACTAAAGAGATAAACATACATAAATCTATTGGACAGAGCCTGTGAGAGAATGAGATAGAATACATTATATTTAATCATTTATACACCTAAAACATTTCAAACTCTCTGTCTCATACAGATAGAGTTGGAAATGTTTTGAAGTTTTCCGTTAATACTTCAAACGTGTTTTAAAGCTTAAATATATTATAAGATATATGAAATTTAAAATCCCTCCCAACCGTTGTCACACTTTGTTCCACTTCTACTGCGTGCAAACGACACACACCAATTTTTTTTTATTGACTAAAGGTGGCAAACGACCTAACAAGGGAAGTGGTTATCACTGTGGACATTTGCAGCAATTGGGACAATACAACACATTGGTAGCCTTTATGATAAAATTGAGGAGATGGGATAGGTATTGTAGCACTTTGAAAAACATTAATCGTTCCAGTTCTTAATGGACCCGATGGTGCTATCAGTCTTGTATGTGTGGTGCCAACTGAACAAGGATGTTATTGTGTCATTCTGGTTTGGAACAAGATTCAAGGCCATGTATTTGCCATGGGTGCTGCTTGCATTCAACCTCGTCATCAGTGGAGGGTGAGTAACTTTCTAAGACTTTGGATTTTTATATTATAACTAACCACCTAAACAAGTTTCTTTTAAAACCTTGAAAGAGAATACCTCACCACCTATTGACGAACGAAAATTACTAATTAGGATTTTTAAAGAAGTGTTTATCCACACTTTTATGTACAAATGGTGTTTTCAACCCTCAGTTATATTATGGTTGTCAGACCTTTCTTTTTGCAATTTCCCTTACTTATTTATGTAGTCATGGTGCCAACGCATGTTATCCATTTTGTCTTTGTAACATTGAGTGTAATAGTGCATCTATTACACTCAATAACTACAACTCAATAAGTACACATGGGCGTTCATCCCCACTTCCTTGAGCCGCTTCGCTCTTGTACGCAACGGTTCTCCACAACGTTCCTCTTGCGCACCGTGGGGATTTGGAATGAGCTCCCAGCCGTGGTTTTCCCACAGCGCTTCGACATGGGGTTTTTTAAAAAGGGTGTCATAAGATTTCTTCGAGGCCGGCAGCGTGTTGGTGACACCTCTGGTGTTGCAAACGTCCATAGGCGACGGTAACCGCTTTCCATCAGGTGGGCCATCTGCCTGTCTGCTGTACTCTAGCGATAAAAAAAAACACAGTCACATGGTCTCTTTTCAAAATTCAGTAAACAACACACTCCTGAGAACTAAAAAACATCCCTGTGCTGCAGTGACTAATACTTTATCATTTTCGAATCTCTGTCTTCTCAAAGACTCTTTAACCTTGGAAATAGATAGAAATTACTATGAGCAAGGTCACTCTATAATGGACGCCCTACGTACAGGTGGACAGACAGCCATGATGAATCTTATAAGAGTTTTTTGTCGCTAAAATGTCAGTGGAACTCTAAAAAGTGTTAATAATTTTGTACAATGTCCTTAAATTATATTTCAGAGGTGCCATGGAACTGCTGGGCATCTTAATTGGCCACTTGGCGTTCTTCCTCTTGTTCAAATATCCTCAAGAGTTTGGTGGACCGGCGCTACTCACACCACCTCAGTTTTTGTAAGTATTTCAGTTCAGTACTGACCTTATCTTACTGTGCTTTATTATATATTAGAGTTTACAGCAGTTTTTTTGGAGCAGGCGTTAATACATGTTACATTGTATTAAATTTTTATGTTGTTGCTATATGCCCCTGGAAGATTCATTTCATTTTATAACGAAAATTATCCTATCTCCCGGGATGGAAAGTATTTATGTACATTATCGGTATTAAAACTATATTTAAACAAAATCTAGTACTCCTAGTGGTGTTTCCTCGAAGGCTTAACAGACAGACAGATCAACTAATTATCACATGTTTTTATAGGTAAACCGACAGAAAGAGTTACTTTAGCATGTATAATACTAATAAGGACTAGCTATGCCCGCCACTATGTTCTTATTTGTTAATATGTTCTGAAACCTGCAAGATAATAGAGATGAAATATTCACAAAATATAAGATAAATTCATTGTTTTAACTCTAAAATTTTCATTGAAATCCATTGTGCCATTTTGAAACCTATTTGAGAAAAACGTTCATACGAACTTAAGTCAAAAATTCTTAAAATAGTCATTTAAATATTGGTTTACTTTGAAATCACAGACATTCCCCTGATTTATATTTGTATATTGAAGACTGTATTTATAATCTTGCTAAGGTTATCTAGAAGAGCTAGTTTCCAAGTGATAAGACAGCCAATGATTTATTTTAAATTGAATTTCTTTTTACGATATCCTAATTATTTGATTTCACATTAAAACAAATCTCTTTTATTATTCCAACACAATCCAAATCCAATATGAATGTAAAAGTCTGGTGAGTGCAGAAATCTCTTTTCATATTTGAGTGTAGATCCATAAAATAAAAATAAAAAAATATTTTTGAATCTTTATATTTCTGAAAATTTTCCACTTCGTAGTTCAAATGTTACAGTGATATACGATTTTTACGACTTTAGGAGCTAATAACTCGCAACCTATTAACTTATGGTTCCGTAGCTAAATTTAAAAAAACTTGAGAGGTGTCAAGGGACAGCCGGATGGAACGAAGTTCCTTTCGATTAATTAGTGAAGGAATTGTATTTTTTTTAAGTTAGTTACAACTATAGCAAAGTGTCGTTACAACTTTTGGTCTTAATTTTTCCCGTCTAGCCCCCCTTCGCAACGCGCCATAAGGAACTTCGTTCTAAAAACTATTTAACTTATGGTACCATAGCTAAGTAGAGACAAACTTGAATTGTAATTCCTTAGCCAAATGAAAAAACTATTTGAGGTATGGTTCCGTAACTAAAAAAAGGAAAAGGCGTGGATCCTTGTCACCTCTGTGGAATCCTTCACCGTGCATTTTACCAAGCACTGACCCAATTTATATTTTCTCTACAACTTCACATCAACAGGAAACAGATATTCCCGGACACGAGATACGTGGGTGGTTTCGGGACTGCTCCACAAGCGCGTGTGCCCACCAGGCCCGGGGGTACGGTGTTCGGGGGCCACAACTGGGGACGGGGGCAGACTTTGGGGGGCAACTGAGCTTCTATGGACCCATGGACTTAACCTCTTAATCAATGAATATGTGGCTGATATAGCTTCCAACTTATCTGTAAAATGGCATATGAATTAAGGTTGCCAGTTGTGAAAACAAGATGTTTATACGTTATTGGTATAATTTTAGACGCATTTGGCAACATTAAATATCTATAACGTTATCCCATATGAAGCTGAAGCATTATATTTTTTTGTTGCAATAGACATTTGACACTATTACTTTGTTTTAATACTTTCAGTTTTTGATTCAGTAGGGTTTAATTTAACTAAAATCGATAGTCTTATAACGAAATAATCGTTTTAAATACCTTTTGCTATAAAAATGTACTTAGGTCCAAAAGTCGCTTCCGATAAAATAGCCGTAGAGGCATGGTTTGATTATATTAGATCATCGTTTCTCAACCTGGGGGCGCGTTTGTTATTAACGGGGGTCGTAGTCTTTTAAAACAATTGGTAAGACCTTTATACAAATCAAATAAATAAAGTATGTATTTTTATAAAATTGTAGTAAAGGGGTCGCAAGAGTTTTTACTTAACGTTTTGGTAGTGTCGTGGGGTGAGACATAAAATCGTTGAAAAGCTTTCTTATATTTTAGATTAATGTGACATATTATTTAAATGCCTGTGACGTTTATTCATAGATTGGCAACAGGAATGAACACAGCGACGCTCTTCATTTCATAGATAAGTTGGGGGCACTTTCTTTAAATTGTATGAATAGTTTCATGGTTTAATTTGTCGATTTTTGGAGGCGGTGTCGTGTTAGTATGAACGCACATTAGCTACTATTATTTTTAAAGTGAGTTAATGCACGGTCGTACTAAACTTGTATATTATAGATATATTGGACGTTCAGAGTTTTTGGCTGGAATTTGAATAATGGTGTATAACTGTGAAGTTTATTAAATAGTAATAATAGTTAAAAGTGAACGATAGTTTTAGCATATGATTGTTTTTTTAACAATGAATTGTGGATTTGTATTGAAAAACACAAACTTTGAAATGAAATATGCCTTTTCAAGCTACTATAACAATTCCCATTTTTGGAATACAATTACAATTTGACTGAGATTTTTGATTGAACATTATCTAGCTGTGGCCACCACTTCGGGCAGGATTATAAATTTTATTCATATCTTCTGAACCCGATTTTGAAAAAGATCTATACTCACTATACTCAAACTGCGGCTTGCCGGGCTTTTGTGAATTGCCTACCTGACATAGTTGTGTAATAAAATGGATCTACATTGGTAACACCTCTAGTGTTGCCAATGTACATAGACGACGTAACCACTTTACATCAGGTGGGCCATCAGCCTGGCTGTTGTAAAGTGCTGTTTATTCTAGTAGTAAAAAATATTTAAATAAAATAATGTCTATGTGGCCCTTACAGAAAAAAGTTTGAGTATAGCTGTATAGTAGCTCCGCAGGTGTGAAAGAAGCTTTATTACTATATAAAGACATAGTCTACTATATTGATTGTACTAAACATAAATGCTCCATAATAAAACGATGCATATTAACAAGAACCGAGGTTATTTTTATATTTTGCTTTATTAAAATATGTTATTTGATTATTACGTTTATAAAATTCTTGATTTAATAAAAACCTTTGGTTGAATTCTTACTTCCTTAGTCTTTACTGAATATATGTTATAAAAGCAGTTAATAAATGGAAAAACAATAACACGTATAACAATCACAAAGTATGAAATATATTTCTGAAATTATCTTAATTGGTTTTTTAAATATTTGACTGAAATCAGTTTAATGAAATAGTTTTTTTTTAAACTAAATGATCTAAAAATGTCATTCCGCCTAGTTTCAATTATATCCACTTCCGTGGCAACAAGCGGGAAAGTGGGCAACGCGAGTATGTTTTTCACTGCCCACTTCCCTGCTTGCTGCTACGGAAGTGGGCATAATCTAAATAAGGGGTTAAGTAATAGACATAAAGCGTGAAAAGAATGAACTAGTCATCTAGTCATGTAAATATGGAGGGTAGAAGCAAGGAGTACCTTATGTGGAGGGGAAGTTGAAAGTGTCTACCTACCCGAAGAGCTGTATACCAATAGCGCTGGCGTACGAGAAACTGCGATATCAATTAAAATGGTCGAAATACCATAAAATGCCTAATAGAAAATCTCAACTATTTACGTGGTCTAAAATAATATGGTAAATATCATGCTGTGAGAAAACATGCTGAGCGATTTAATGAACTTTTAATAATAAGAAATAAAAATAGTGTCCGTCTCGGGACGCCCAACACAAGTGATAACTTAAACTAATCTAAGTTGAACTATTTAATATTGAAATTTTATAACTTGAGAGAAGTTTAGGTTATTACTTGAATTTTATGTATATAGCGCGTGGGTTAGAGTGAGAAGAGGAGCCTGCATACCGCTACCGTATGCGCGAGAGAAAGGAAAGCCAGACTGGCACCGTAACGCGTTACATATCGAAGCGGTTTACCCTCCCATAAGAAGTTATCACTTCAAATTTTGGTCCGTGTTTATTTTTCTATCTTACTCTAATAACTTTTGGCGCTTCCTTTAAAATGTATCCTATACTAATGCAGCGCCACGCAGTAAGGGTAGTTCGCGTTTTGACGGACTTTTTCAACACAGATGGTACTCCATGTCTTTAAGCTCCATACATGTAAAGTTTAGTCCACAGAGTACATCAGTGTAATAGACGAGTTCAGTCGTTCAGTTATACTTTGTCTTATTGTTACTGAGCGACTGTCATTTGTACTATAAATAACTATATTTATATAAAAATTGTTTTAAATATACTATCAAAATAACACAACATTTTGTTTTATTGCATCAAAATATAACTTTTAGATATATATGGGTATATAGCCTGAATAAAACGGTTTGTTTCTGTGTTTCAATTTGGATAAACAAAACGAAGTAATCCTGCCAAGCTGCCTTGGACAAGCCTGGCGGGAATACTGTCCGTTATAGTGGGATCCCCTATAGTAGGAGGCCCGAGCCCAGCAGTGGAACATTCATGGGCTGTTATTATTTATATTATAATCAATTCATCAATAAATATAAAACTGGATGCAACCAGTTCACACTTCATAAACTACACGATTCAATTGCACACGAAAAGTCCGTCACTATATCGGTAACCGAAAGTACTAAACACGGCTTGCTAGTATCGTAACCGTCGCTTGACTGCCTCACCCCTCCGTTCGGGCATCGTTTTATACTAAACTTTAATAGAATAAAGGACCGAGTTAATCCGCATATCTGGCAAGCTTCAACGCAATGCTATAAAAACAAGGATTAGCTCGACACTAATGACAGCCATAATTGCAAAATTTAAACACGAAGTAAACAAAAGAAATCCTAATTCCAGGTGGTAGGGCATTTGCCCGACTGGATGGCTACCACCCCTGGTCTAAAGTATGTCGCCATAACAACCTTGTGTTGCGTTCCGGCATTAGTGACCAGGTTCCAGTCTCCTTTAAGAGGGCAGCAGCGCATTTGTAGCATCTTTGGTGTTGCAAATGTCCATAGGCGATGGTAACCGCTCTCCATCGAGTGGGCCGTCTGCCTGTCTGCTGACCTCCTGCAATAAAAAAAAAATAAAAATCATGGAAGGCAATAAACTGCGTTTTTACGACAGTGTGCGTTCTCTGTCGGTTTTTAATACAAAACAGTCGCTTTCCACGTCTGTATACCCGCTAACACCTTTAAGAGTTGTTGGTTTTCCACACAACAGATTTTAAAGTGGTTTGCACTATTATTTAGGTATTTTTTTACTGAAGGTTTTACTTATATAAGAACTTAATTTTCTATAAAAGTATATCTCCGGAGAAAATTAGTATAAACAATCCAAATATTCAATGATATTGGTTACCGCCGTTTCCTTTCGTCTCGTCATTTTCAATCAACATAAAAAACTCGCTTATAGTATTACAGCTTTAGCTTGGCGAGCGTATTGCTAGACAGAAATCGCATCAAGCGGCGGCAAATATACGTTGGACCACAAAGGCTATATAACAAGCAACCTATAATATATATAACAGCCCATAAACGTACCACTGCTGGGCTCGGGCCTCCCATAAAAGGGGAATGGACAACCTACCCGCCACGCTTGTCCAAGGCGGCTTGGCAGGTTTGACACATCGGGTATCTCGATGAGCGGGTTGCATCACGATATTTTCCTTCACCATTGTTACCACGTGGTAATTGTAACAATATGCGCATTAGGTTAAAAAACTGACTAAGTGGTGTATGCGTTCCGGCCAGGATCGAACCCGCGCCCTTTGGGTTTGGGGACGCGTGCGCTAACCATTACGCTACCACGACGACGACGATAAGTAACCTATATCGTTAGCATTGGTAAGGTGACCAACTGTACTCATTTACTGAGTTTTGTACTTTTTTTTTTGCAAACCGTACTCTTTTCAAATCCTGTACTCTGAAAGTACTTATTTGTATACTGATTAAATAATTAAAATAGAAATAGTAGAAATTTCCTTTTGTTGCCCAGGCACTAATGCTGCTGTTGAAAGGGTATTTTCACTAGGGAATGATTAATAGAGCAGTGAGAAGTCGCAACTATCTGTAAAACATTATCTGCCGTCTTAACAGTCAAATTTAATATGCAAAATGAAAGTTGTTCGGATGTGGCTACGTGATTAGACGAAGATCCTCATATAGGAAAAAAAATCCACTGCGAAGAAAAGTATGTTTTAAAAGAAACAATAAAGTTTTTATCGTTTTCTTTTTTTTCACCTACGAAATACTTGCAAAGTATACTCTTTTGAACAAAAAATAGTTGGTCACCTTAGCATTGGTTAAGATACTCATTGTAGTACAGATAAACAAATTCAACTGGATTGGATGAAAAAAGGTCTTTATTACTCGATTATAATACGGCCGGCGTAACTTGGCAAATGTGAACATAGGCTCTGCGAACTTTAGAGCATGTACACTCGTGTGATCAGTGGGCATACGACTCGTCAGTGAATACAATTGGTCGCCCTTCATCCCTGTATTTTTTCATTGCTTTGTACTAGTTGGTCACTGTATTTTCTTCACGAGTTTACATGCGCTAAAGTTCGCAGAGCCTATGTTCACATTCGCCAAGATAGGCCGGCCGTATTATACAAAAGGAAGCATAAATGAAATACAATTTAAATTAACGCAATTCGACTATATTACATAACTATACACTAATTCAGTGATGATCCTTCTCTTCATGCTTGCCATGCTCCTTTTCCCACATCGCAACAAACTCTTTCTTCCTCTGTTCCCTTTTTTTGAAGTATTCCGGGTAGTGAGCCTTTTCAAGGGGATGCCAGTAATCTAATATCCAGTCTGGGGGAAGTACCACACGCTGGTGCGCAACGCCACCAGCTGATGTCGCAACTGTGAGAATTATTTCATGTATTAAACATGGGGTTATTATTTATTTAGGTTTATGGTTTGGCAGCCAGGCCTTTCAGCCAGATTTTAGATTACAATATAGTTTCTTCATTTTCTTATGCCTATGTATACCTCAGGTGAACTATAGGTTTTCAGCCATTCAACGGAGTTCTTGTGAAAACTCGAAAGGCCACATTTGACTATACAGTTCACATTTCTCACAAAAACACACAATTACTACTCAAAAACTACCAATATCCTACAAATATTTTAGAGTAATTTTATCCGTGCAGGAACGGAGAAAGAATATAATTTCCTGCGGCCCGGCGGCCTGTCGTAAGAGGCGACAAAACAACCCACAGCCAGGTGGTAGGGCATTTGCCCGACTGGATGGCTACCACCCCTGGTCTAGAGTATGTCGCCATAACAACCTTGTGTTGTGTTCCGGCGTTAGTGACCAGGTTCCAGGCTCCCTAAAGAGAGCAGCAGTGCATTCGTAGCACCTTTGGTGTTGCAAATGTCCATAGGCGATGGTAACCGCTGTCCATCAAGTGGGCCGTCTGCCTGTCTGCTGATCTCCTGCAATAAAAAAAAAAAACACATTTTTATAAAATAAAACTGCACAGTACAACATCCCCTTTTCAGTTCCCACCAAAAAATCCTGTTTAATGGGTTGCCTAGTTAGAGTTTTTTCTCTTGCTTGCATATTACCACATTTTTAAACATATAAATTGACGAATACATATGTTATCACGCCTGTTTCCCATAGGGGTAGGCAGAGAGAATAGATTTCCACTGTTTGTGATCTTGACATACATCTTTTGCTTTATCTAAATTCATTAATCTCTTCATACATATATGATTATTATAGGTGCATTTTACCTGGCCATCCTTTAAGATATCTACAATTAGTTCATGGTAAGTATGTCGATGTTTAAGAACGACAACTATCATACAACAAATTGTATTCCACAAATCTTTACAATGAAATTTCAAACATTTCATATAGATTTGAGTTTGATTTCATATACACTTCTATATATGTATGAAAACTATTCTTGTTGGCCGCCAGCATTTTTAGGCACATTCCCCACCGATAGAGATTTGGAAAATTGTCTCCAAATCTCTATTACTTAAATTTATGTTATTTTGTATGTATAGTTTTATTTGTATAGTTCAGTTTATATATTTGATTAATTGTGAGATTAATTCAGTTTACAGTTCAGCATCCAAATATTAAAGGGTTCTTGTTAAAAAATATGTATGAACCTTGTCTGAACAATAATGTTTTTTCATGAAACATTTGAAATATTTGAGTTGAGATTTGTGGAATACAGATTTTTCTTAAGTAAATTCTGTAAATGTCTATCATTAAAAAATCATCATGCACAAGCAAGATTAAGAACTCCATTTAGATCCTTCAACATCATTTACATGGATAAATAAATTGGGCTATGGTAATGTCCATAGTTCATGGATATTGAAGGATACTTTAGTGACAAACATCCAGTGTTGTTATTTGGCCACAAATAACCCTAAGTGGGTACTTCTATAATATTGTGAAATTCTAAAGAGGATGTGTTTGTACACTTAAGCTTTTTAAAAATAGGAAATTGAGTTGAATAAAATGTTTCATCACAAAAATTTGGCCATATAATAGTGTTTATTGTGATTTTGTGAATGTCGCAAAGTAACGCAGTAGCCTTTTGATCATTTAGGTGCCACGAGTTATTCTCCATTCACATTAATTTTAATCCAATGCATTTACACTAGAAATCAATCATTCTGAAATATCTCATGTGAGATTGAAGGTAGGGAGAGGGGATTGAATCAAATCTTACGACATCTCACCATTGGTGTTCGGAAAATGGCTATTAAAAAAATTACTTACAGGCTCTAGGTATAGGATGCTGTGTTAAAAACAGTTCTTCCTCCCCATTCTTCAAAAGTTCATTTGCCTTACGCATATCAGGCTCTTTTGCATGCTGGTCAAACCGTGCACGGAGTAGAACCGCTTGGTAGCGGTATACATTGCTGTAAAAATATTATTATTGCTTATATTAATTTAATTAAATTAATTTGGAAACACTAGTATGTAGGGTTATGTGAGTGTAAGTATTTGCACATGTAAATGACAGAACATACTGGAAACTTTATATTATGTAACACCTATTCATGTACCTATGTTTTTGTAAATAAATTGATTTAAAAACCAGATACACTTTTAGCTGGTGAGGGAAGAAATTCAATTGGACCTACTTATGCATAATGGAACCTACTCACATACTGACAGTTTTGAGAAAGCCATTTTTTATTAAAATTTTGCATACAAAAAATGTGTAAATTTTAGAAAAAAGTTTGTTGAATATTGTACATTATATTTTGTCCTATATATTCAAGTAAACCTCTTAGGTTTTTGGATTACCATGGGTCATGTATCTTGTTAGTTTATTATACTCTTGGTGTTTTGTGGGTTAGCTACTTTTTGATAAAAATGTTTTATTCGAGTCAATAGAAGGTGCATTTTGAAAGCTTTCTGCATCCTTAACCCAAATTTGGCATGTTTGTGGATTGGTTCTGTTTTACATAAGTAGGCCCAATTACAAAACTAATTACGTCTTGGATGAAATCTATAACAAAATATACATTTTATAAGACCTTATAAGGAATTAATTCAACATAACTAGTCTAAAACCACTGCAACCAATACTACAATTAACTAAGGGTTTTTCATTTAAAAGTAGGAGACAGACGTGACCTTTATCTTTATTAAAAGAGTAATGTATTAGAAGGGTTCATAAACAGTTCATAATCTTCATAGTATAATCTGAAAAACAAATCGAAGAACTGTTTTGAGTTTGTTGATAGAAATAATTACGTAACATAAAAACAAAACAATAAAAGGAAATGTTGCTAATTTATATATTAAATAAACATTACCGTCTATCGTAGAAAGCTTCCAAATTGCGCAAAGCTCTTTTGTAAAGGCTGCAAACTTTTTGAGAATGGGTTTTTAAACCAAGCAAGGGAACGTTCGCCATTTTTGTTGTTGACGATAATGTCAATTTCAAATTTTCTATTATGTGGTAATGACACTGGCATTAATCGGGATCGGGAAGTATGATATGAAGTATTTTTCTTTAAAAAAATCTAAAATCATAGGGTTGCTTAAAAACAATCATAATTAAAAAGATTTGGGTTAGAAAATATTATATTTTCTTCATTACTATAATATACTTAATGGGTTGGGTTTACATGTATGTCCCCGGATGATTTCCTGGGTGATTTTAATGGTTAATGTGTTTAGGAATATATTTAAGACTTTTTTATAACAACTGAAATTGGTTTGAGTGGAAAAATTACATATTCAATTAATTATCGAAATTTAAAATTCACGACAATGATCTGGTAATTTTGTTATTTTGACTTTTTTGTGCACCGTAAAGTGTACATTTTGGAGAGGACGTGATTTATTTAAATAGGAGACTGTATGTATCCGAAAATTTAAATATGTAAAGTTTGAAACAATTGGTTAGGTTAGGTTTTGTGTAGACCAAAGCGACGCCAGACCGACTGTTAACCATTCACTATTTATCTTATATATAAGTGAAATTGACAAAAACATTAATAACTCGGGAACTATACATTTCCTCGCCATAGGAGTTGCAGAAGGGGTAAGTTTTCCTCCATTACTTAAGATTCCGGGGGCATATATGTAAACCACACCCTACTTGATTTCCAACTTTTATTTATATTAATATCATTCATGACATTCTAATGACAAAAAGAAAACCTTACATACATAAAAAAGTGGAGTAAATGAAATTTTAGTGTACACTTGGCTTAATTATGCATACACATTGAACCAACAAAAAACGTTTACTTTTGACATTTGGCGCAATGTAGATGTTTCGTCAAATCATGTATTGCGGTGTATTCACGAATGTTCGTTGGAAAACTCGACGCAGGAAGTGAAGCGAGGTTTGATTGGACCGTTTAGGCGGCAAAACAAATTTCTACATTGTGATTTAATTAGAAGTGATGTTTCATTTAAATTTATATTGTTCATTTAAATAAAATCACTTATTAATAAAAACAAGGGCGGTTTATTTGATATTCAAACCATAATCAAATAAATTACTGCGCTTAAAACAGTTAAAAAGAAGTTTTTTTTATGTATACTAGTCGTGAAAACTTAGTGAAAATCTATATATATATATTTAAACAAAACGTTATGTGAGTAAATAAAATTGCAAAATATTTTTTTAATAACGGTCTGTGTTAACAACAGCCTTGGTTTGTGAATACAACGGATTCGATCACATCTGTTACAAGGGTAAAGCATATTAACATGCAATAATTTGCGGAGATCGGTAATCTTTCTGAATTTTATTTGTTGGACCTTGATATCACTAAAATAACAACCTTATAGGGATGCCAGTGAAAACTTTTAAAATAAATGAATTAGTATAATACTTCTGGGTATATCGATTTTCTTCTTGGCACATGAAATTACGAATAAATTAGGTAATTATTTATGTAAGGAAAATACGTTATTGTATTTTAAAATATATGTTGATATATATGTAATATACAAAATATAAGTAGAAAACGTAATAACCAGGTCTGGTTCCATAGTCATGTTCAATAGTAGCACAGAAGGTTTTCGGTTGCGCAGTTATTGATTTTATATGAAAAATAGTCTATCCATATAAGATCAGCAAAAAAGCTCGGATTCATTGTTTTTTTTACTGACAAATAATTAGATAGTACATTTGTTTTAGTTTTTGATTTACATTAATTCGAATTCAAAATGACCACTAATACCATTAGTTTCCCATTAATATAAAGATGGAATCTTGGACTCTCAAAATGAAGCCGACTTACAAGAAATCAGAATTAAGGTTCCGGTTGTAGTATATTCTAATTAGTTTGGGCCGGTGGCCGCAAAGGCCCAAAATGGGGTGCAAACAAAACAACTTTTTGTTTGTAATTACTGATCCATAATTTACCAAAAACCACTAATATAAATCTCCAAGATACCTATGATTCGTAACGTGGATGTTTCGGAATTTTCCTATTTAAGTTAAGAAAAAATATATAATTTTATTTCGTCTGTGTGTAAACATAAAGATTCTACCGCCTTTATCAATTCCAAATAAGGTACATATTATATATAATATACTTTTAATAAATTATTGTTTACTTATATAAGCCGCACTCTGAAGGTTTGCCGATGACTACTAATTATTATTGTATTGTAGTAGCGAGAGGTTACGCAGCTCCTATATACTTATGTAAAATACATACAATAATAAATTTATTGCAACAACTATTTATGTAACCTTTTTTGTCAACCCTGCGTCATCGACGCGTGACATCATGAGGCTATCGGCAAACCTTCTGCGCACGGATAGTATCACCCTGAATTTAAAATATTTATTCGGAACAATGATAAGTAATGGTAGCGTAATGGCTAGCACATGCGTCCTAATCTCAAAGGGCGCGGATTTGATCCTGGCTGGAACGCATGCACCACTTAGTCAGTTTTCTAATATAATGTGTATGTTATTACAATTACCACGTACTAACAACGGTGAAAGAAAACATCGTGATGCAAACTGCATATCGAGATAATCGATGTGTGAAACATGCCAAGCCATCTTTGACAAGGGTGGGGGGTATACTGTCCGTTCCCCCTATAATGGGAGGACCGAGCTCAGCAGTAGGACATTTATGGACTGATATACATATTTATTCGGAACAATAAAGGCCAAATCGATAATGTCTCGACAAATAACATCGACATTCCAAAAAACATACAATGTAGACGTTTCAAAGGACGACATTGCTCAACAATAAATTATTTCACGCCGCTTGATTCTGTTGCAATGTTTTTGGGAAATCCAACATAACAATGTAGTTGTGACTGAATGGGTATTGGCAGACAAACATTGTACACACATTGTAATTACATCCCTAAGTTAAACAAGTTAGGCTTGTGTTATGGGTAATATAGATACCTATATACTCCCGACTGACGTCGGGGCCCTGGAGACGCAGATATGCGCAAGATCCGCCATAATCCCACTGCACCCTCTACCATCTAGGGAGCAGAGCAGTCTTCAACCCTGTTGACGAAGTGAGTTTGCCTTTCCCGGGGCATTCTCAATCATCGATGCGCTAGGATCAGCGTGGGCGTAACTAAATTCTAAGTCTCACGCTCTTCCTGCCATAAGCGCGGGGCACATGAGAGGAGGATGGTTTTAGTGGAGTATTGAGTAGGTTTTCGAGTCTCCACACAAGCCGGCGATTTGATTCTGGTGCTCCATTCGAGGTTTTCACCTCTCGTCGCTATGGTCTAGTCCCTAGTAAAGGACGCGGTAGTGTGCGAAAAGCATTTCCCCTGCCTCAAAAAAAATCCACACACGGGCCGCGACCTTTCCGCCTCGCGCGGCTTAGCGGTCCTCAAACGGATTTACCCTGTATAAAAAAGTTATTAATCTATAAATATATTGTTTAAATGGCGCAGTACGGGACAACGTCATTGCGAGTTGCGCTACTCGAAAGCGAGCAGACACCTAATATCTAATCTGTGAAGACATATCAGGGCAGACGTCGACGCCCGACGGTTGTGTCTAGATGGTGAATTTTCAAGACAAGCTTAAACATATTATATATATTAATTTGATGTCCAACTTACAAAAACTTCAACAGTATCTCTAGTATTAACAGAATCTCTAGTATTAAGGGTGCCTAAACACAGTCGCAAAATATACTTACGCTTGATTATTTGACTTCACACACAATAAATGTATTTATTAAATGTAAGTAGGTAAGTTTCGACTAACTAAAAGACGTGTCAACTTAGTAATTAGCGCACTTGCATTCCAAGCTCAAAGGACGGGGATTTGAATCCTGACCTGAAAGCATGCATCACTTGACAATTTTCTGAACCGAGACATATTGTTACAATTGGACCTACTTATGAAAAATGAAACCATCCCACATACTAGTTTTGAGAAAAAGTCGTTTCTATTAAAAAATATATATTTAGAGTGTTGTATATTATAATGTAACATATTCTAAATATTTTTTTCCAAAATATATATGGATGCCTTTTTGTATGCAAAATTTGATTAAAAACGGATTTTTCTCAAAACTGTCAGTATGTGGGTTGGTTCCATTTTGCATAAGAAGGTTCAATTATCACATGCTAACATTGAAGGAAAACATCGTGATGAAACCTGCGCATTGAGATGACCGTAGTGTCAAACCCGCCTTTGATAAACCTGGCGGGGTATACCTACTGTCCGGCCCTTAAAATTGATCGGTCAAGCCAGCCAATATTATTACATTTTTCGATAATATCAGAAATTAACGTGCTCTTTTTAGTAATCAATAAGCACTAAGCACCGTCCAATTATTTACTCAAATTTGTTAATGTATACAAATTAATAAGGACAAGACAGCTTTTTGTGCACTCTTGAAATCTTGTTATTAAATTATGATTAAAACTCAATCACAAAAAACTTACCGATACGGGCATAACGGGGTCAAAGAAAGTTAGGGAAACCGCTCTGGTGAGATGACCAATGAGAACCGGTCGCGGAGTGTTGCACTGTGGCGGAAAATTGTAAGGATTATTAGATTATTTTGTGGGTTGAAGCTAGTTTGGAAATGTGAACGTGCCTTTGTTGGGGGCTAAGTTTTCATATACATATTCTCCATTTTGTCTTTAGTTTTAGCTTTTAATTAGTACTTACTAAATGTTTTTAAGATAATTTGGTGTAACTAAATATAAATTTTAGATTATAACGTGACCAAGGGGTGGCCTAATTTTAGGGCAACGAATACGTGTTGCCATATAACGGGGGAATGCAGCCAGTTTTGGGAACGCTCCCCACCCACAGCGATCTGGACTACATCTTTTACTTGCAATGTTTATAGTAGTATTTAATTTCTAAGTTTTTGTTTGTAGTGTAGTTATCTATTTTTTTCATACTGTTTTAATATTAATGGCGTATTTGAACTAATAATTAAATTTTAGATTTTCTTATATTGTATATTAATTTAATTCAGTTCTTTGTTGATGATTAGAAACTCACTTTTTACCGATTTCAATCTACATTATTATACAGAATGCGGACGTAATTTTTAAATAAACATGAACATAATTATGACGGATTTTCTTTTGATTAGTCAGATGATGAACTAGTTGGGTCAATATATGATATACAATACAATAGAAAAAAATATAACTTTCATTTAAAATCTTAGGCACTGACAGAAATTAGGAACCGGAACAGTAAAATAACAACTATTACAAATGGTCAAAACATGCAGTGTTCCGATTTTTGAATTTTATAGCTGGCTAATCTCGAGAAATCGCGCCTCCATATATTTGAAAATAGAACACCGTTTTATTTTTTTGGAAAGGTTTCTTTGGACTACAAGACAATGGTTACAGCTTAAAACAGACATATCTTTATTATTATGTCAACTGATATAATTACTATGTTTAAGCCTAGTTGTCTGTTTGGATACTCACAGTATGCCGTGATACCTCGATCTCAGTGTGGTACCGATAGTCGACGCGGTGGTCGCTACCATCGGTAACTTTTTAAGTTAAGTTTTAGTGAGTTATAAACTTCTTTTGCATATTTTTATTCTGTGGACAATCCCAAACGGGTTTGAAATATTTCCTCCTATTCGGATTATTTTTAACAGCTGATAACTACAATAATAATAAGTAAGTACTTAAAACTGCATTAATATGTAATCAATATAATTACATTAATTCTTTTAATGATAATTAAGAGCGTTATATTGTTGAAAGTTACTGTAATATAAGAAAAATGTTTTAAAAATTATTATTTTTAGCGGTTTGATTTTGATCAGAATTGTTTATGGTCATGCTTCAGCATATTAGAAAACAAATTAAAATGGTGGGAAGTTAGAAAGATCGGTCTATGTTCGTTACTTGGGACTGACTAGAACAATGAGTAATAAGTTCGCTCCTGATCTGGTATTTTTGTGAAAAGAAATAAAATTTATTTCGAAATAACTTTTGCTGGTGTTACCAGAAAAATGATTTGATGATTTATCCAAATCACCACAGTTATTTGCTTGTTTTATGGACATAAATATTACAATATCGTGACATCCGTGATATTCATTATTAAAAGTCGTGGTAGCGTGATAACTCAAAGGACGCGGATTCGAATCCTGGTCGAAAGGCATGTACCACTTGGGCAGTTTTCTAATCTAATGTGCATATTGTTACAATTACCCAACAACGGTGAAGGAAACTTCGCGATGAAACCTGCACATCGATATAACCCATGTTTCAAACCTGCCAAGCCGCATTGGACAAGCGTGGCGGGTATACTGCCCGTTCCCCCTATAGTGGGAGGCCCTAGCCCAGCAGTGGGACGCTTATGGACTGTTATTATATATTATATTTGTATATATTATTAAGTGTTTATTCTACTATCATTTATGTAATCATTTATGACTAAAATTGAATAGTATATTATATAGAAGAAAATCGAAGCCTGGGATACCTAATAAAGGCCCAGTTAAACATGACTTATTATTGGTCACTATGATGAGGCAAAAAAAGCGAAAGTTCAAAAAGCACAGATATAATTTCAACTTTCTCCCTTACATCCTATTATGTGACGTAATGGATTAAAAAACGAAAATCTGTCAAGAGCGTGTCGGACCACGAACAGCGAAGAATACCGTAGAGATGACGAATGTTGTTGTATTATTCTTTGCCTAAGGAAGGATTATTTTAACACAATTTTATTATAAGTATTTTTTTATTTTATCACAATTCTTCACCACTTTTAACTCAAAAAATATGATTCAGTTTGGTTTATGCGTCTCAAATTAATATTACTGCAAACGTCCAAGCGGCGATAATTTACCATCTAGTGAGCAGTTTATCGTTTTGAAATTAAAGAAACAATCAATAAGATTATAATAAATTGATTTCCAATAAAATGTTATTAATTTCCTACTTAATTTTAATTCTTAAGGCCTTCGCAAAATTATTGTGAGATTGTTATTTTAACGATTATTGTAAGGTCAAGGTGTTCACCTTTCACTCCACAAAGTATCAGGATATTAAAGATTTTTTTAAATATGTCAGTATGCCTACTTCCTAGTAGCTTCATTATTAGCCTATTAGCATTTTACTATAAATCTGTTGTTAAAATAATCGTTCCTTGTCGCTAAAGGTAATGGTAATTCAAAATCTTTAATGAAATATTTATAATTCTTACATGATAAATGCTTGGTACAACGTATGTATATATGTCACCGTAAAATCGTAAATACCGTTAGGTTATAAACTTATAATCTATCTCGCGAGATTGTAAACTATCGAAATATTGTGAACCGCAAAATACTGTTTACAATTCAACGCATTATTTTTCGGAATCTATTAACGTGAAATCATCAAATTATGAAGTGATATCCGATAAAACGCACTTCGCGCGCTAATTGGTTAAACGTTATGTGCCCCGCCCCGCCATGTTTGGTTCAATTCGTAGCTAATCTTTAACGGCTTCATTTTTAAAGGCAATAATCAATGCGCAAATGGTCGGGGTTATTAACACTAACATTATCCCAGATGGAGCAGGGAAATTAGGAAAAACAGTGCATATATTTATTTATCTTGTTACAAAAAATTCTCACAAAACCGTAACACCACGTTTCTAACCGTGTTAAAAGTAAATTTTAATCAGTAAAAGCAACCTACTTTCAGTCACTGAATTACATTATTATAATAATTCAACAAAAAAGTTTTACTTAAGAATTCAAAGTCAATTTACCGCTAGTTCCTTGCGCCGTCGCACAAACGAGATCCCAAAAAAAATTATGATCTATTGTTAGAAAGCAAATTGCCTTTTTTTTTTAAATGAGTACAGAATTAGTGCCACCAGTGTCGTGTATACATGCGAGGATATAAGAAGTACAATCGCTTGTTATAAAACAGTTGAAGGTCCCCATAGAGGTGGCAAACTTTACTCTGTTTTGGTTATTTGGCTAAAAAGTCATTATTACCCGAGCGATAAGTCCTGGTTGCGTTCAGAGCGTTCGGTTCGATGCCCAGGATCAGCTTTCCTACTTTTCTTCTCCACTTCGCGCGGTCTTCGTTATCCCACGTTTTGAGACCATTGGTTTTTTTTATAGCAGGAGTTTAACAGACAGGCAGACGACCCACTTGATGGAAACTGGTTACCATCGCCTATGGACATTTGCAACACCAAAGGTGCTACAAATGCGCTGCTGCTCTCTTAAGGGAGAGTGGAACCTGGTCACTAATGCCGGAACACAACTCAAGGTTGTTATGGTGACGTACATACTTTACACCAGGGGTGGCAGCAATTCAGTCTGGCGAATGCCCTACCACCTGGCTGTGGGTTGCATTGTCGCCTCTTACGACAGGCCGCCCGGCCGCAGGAAACTGTATTCATTCTCCGTTCCTGCACGATAACGGTTGAGCGGACTAAGCCTTTGCCGGCATTTCGTATATGAATTTTCCGTTATTTACTATGGTCTACGTGTCTGCGATCGGTCCCAGAGTGGTCAGTTGTATCTAATAGAGAAGCACGATATAGATAATTGAATTGAACATATATATAATTTGTATTAGAATAAAAGAGACGATACAATTCTCTTGGTTTTGGCGCGGTAACTTTGATGGCAACTGGCAGCTTGTGGACAACAATAATATTAAATTATTATTTTATTATTATACCCTTAAAAGGGTTCAGGTCCGGTTAGACGAGGAAGAGCCAAGAATAAATAAATAAATCGGTAGACAAATACACACATTGTATATCCGCAAGCTTAGGAAGTTACGCTTGTGTTATGGGGTAGCCGTTATGACATTTCGAGAACAAATTTGTGGTGGTTCTGTTGGAGGCAGTATATCTAGACATTTGTTCTCCTACGTAATTAATCGGTCTCTGTAACGTGGCCGTACCATAGTAAGTGACTCTTGCAGTTTGTCTGTTATGTCACAGACATGAAGACTGACGCGGTTTTTCAGCGTGACTCCACACATTCATCGCAACAAATCTTCTAATATTCATTATTTAAAACTTATTACATGATCGACGATGAGACATTACTTATAATGCCAATTATAAGTAATGTCTCATGGTATAGGAGTTGGTAACCCTGCGTGTAAGATAACAATAAGTATGCATATTCACTATTGTCATCAGTGATAACGCTGCATAACGTATAGTACGAAAGTGCATTGTAATGTCCATGTGGTGGCTAGTAACAATGCGTGTTAGCGTAGTGGGTGCTAAGTAACTGGCATTGACTTACTTGCCTGATTTTGACTTGCCGTTTATTTTAGGGTTGTCACTCTTTTTATTTTACATAGAGACCATAAACGACGATGAACGATATAAGCGACACTAATAGTCTCCAAATTGGGGAATTTTTGCCCCAGAAATTTTTGGTTGGTGTTATACAAGGTGTATATGTACTTGAAGGAGATGGATACATTATTGGACCCAGATTGTACAAAAATAATAATGATTTTAGGATTTCATTTGATTATGTTGATATTTTATATAGCACTAGTGGGTTCAGTTATTTTGGATAAATTAATTTGAAAGCATTGTGGAAATTCATTCACCCGATTCATTTAAATTTAAGGCTGATGTTTTACATTTTGTCATAAAAAATATCACTTTTTTAAGTCCTCTCTACACATTAAACTTCTTTGGTCCAAAAAATCCCGTGCCTTTAGTACACAAAAAATAATTTCAATAACTTGTTTAAAAAAAATTAACTCAATCGGAAACCGGGAAGTTGGTCAAATTTAACTTGCAAGATTCCATCCGAACTTACATAAATAGGTACATTCATTTTAAGTTAAATAAAAGCTTGTAAAAATGTGACAACCCTATATAGTGATTCGCAAATTCCGCAATAGAAAAGCGTGAATTGCCCAACTGGCTGTCATTAGCGCAGAGTAATGGCGTCAATTGGTACGGTCAATATAGGACAGTGACTATACAATAAATGAATATTTGCTCATTCGCATTCAGCTTTTTAATTTGTTTATTTCTGAGTGGTCTTGTCAATGTCAGCTTGCGACAGCTTATGTGCGAAGGTAATTATCACTTTCCATTTCTCGGATGGAATAAACTTGGTCATTTTAAATGCAAACCCTAAAATGTAACAAGTTTATGCTTATTCACTATACAGGTGAGTTTTTCAAGTCGATATAAAACGATTTATTAAAATATCAACCTTTTTTTTAGGTTGTCGTTTGACATTCCTTCACAGAAATTGATACTTCATGCTCAGGGCATGTCATTAGTAGCTCACAGCGCTCAAAATCCTCTGTTAGCCGTTCCACAAGGCGATTGCGGTCGTTGTGGTCGTGGCGAAAACGTCACTTATGACGTCATCATTTTCGATCACCCGACGCTCACAACGATCCATGTAAAGAGGTGGGTCGAATAGCCGTTCCACTTGGGTTTGTAACGCCGGCTAGCAAGTGGAACGGGATACATGGCGGTCGTGAGTGTGGTCGTTATCAGTCCCTGATGGAACGTAGTCACTATGATTTATTATAATAACAGTGCTTTTTTTTATCCTTTGATTCGATTCCCATGTACCACTTCAGTTTTCGTCAGAATTGGCCTCGAAATACCTTTGAGTGTTTATCGCTATTTCGTACAGTTTATTTAGGATTTGGCCCTGAAGCTACACTTAATTTTTTTTTAACAAAAACAAAACAAACTTCATAGTAGGGGAGCCCAAGATGCTAAATGTGGAGTTAGTCGAGCGTCGCGGGGATCTTTTGGGTTTTGATGATTAGATGCTAACGTTTATTTCTCGTTGTGCAACCAATCACCTAATATTGGTACGTTGCTTCCTGTAACTCGAGATTCGTATCATGTCTGATACAGTAGCATCTATACCCCTGTGTCTTTGCCGAAATGGAATCGCTACCTTAATAAGATATTTATGTAGGTATACGTGTTTTTATTTGTAAACTCAGTGAAAGTCCCGCTGCAAGCCCGAAGAGCAAAATGAGGACAGCGAGCGGTGACTCACAATGGTAGAGCAAGTTGCTCTATGCAACGGTTGTTTGTTTGATCCATTATAAAGTGTAATTTTCAAGAAGCGCGAATCTTGTTGCGCTCATATTTATGAAACGCTTCGTATACACTACAATAAAATTAAAAGGTCTGTTACGAATTTACGATGTCTATTTACAAAATAGTTAATCCTTTCAGATTTGTGTTCGTTATTTTTTAATTCCATGAGTTCAGCAGACAAGTAGACGGCCCACCTGATAGAAAGCGGTTACCATCGCCTATGGACATTTGCAAAACGAGGCATTCTATCGCCCTTTAGAGAGAGTCACGAACCTGACCCCTGATGCCGGAACACAACTCAAGGTTGTTATGGGGGTATACTCTGTATGAGGGTTGGTGCCGGTTGCCACGTGGCAGTGGATTATTTCATCGGCTCTTACGACAGCGACACAACGCCCGGCCGCAGAATATTGTATTCTTTCTGCGTTTCTGCTAAAATGGTTGTCTCGAATAAGCTCCGAAACGGTTCAACGGATTTTATTAATAAATCCAACAGATGTGGACTTGAGGTCACAGGACGTCATGTTACCAATGATACAACAATATAGAACGCAAGTCTTTATACAAGAACGCTCCATACACTACCAAGATTTAAGGTTAGAGTGATATTGTATACCGCATATTTATATACCTAGTTTACGAGACAAGTAGCATGATAGAACCTTTTGTAACGAGGGGAAATCTGACGGCCGGGGCTTGTAGGTATCGCTATAAGGGTGGCATCAGGAAGCCTATACAATATTATAGTCACCTGAGTTAGGGATACCCACTAAAACCTTTGTGTTAAGTCCTTCGCCCTTATGCAAGGTGTACGGGACAAAGTTTCGCTACTCAGTGATGCCCTGGTAGGTGGTGCGAGCATGAAAGAACCTTTATGAATCTTTTATTACCTTAAAAATTACAATGTGAAAATTAGTAGGAGCAATCAAATGCTAAACCGTAAACACTACTCAGGACTGAATAGAATAAGCTTTTTTAAAAAGGGTTTTTAAATACAAACTTGATATCATGCAGGAGCAGTATGCTAGCCAAGACAAGTAAAACGAGCCCAAACACGACGGGTCTATCTTGTTTAGTACAGGAGTTCCTATGGCCACCTTCCGACTCCATCATCAGATCAGCTCCATGGTACCATATTATTGCATTGTCACGCGATATACATATGCGTGCAAAATTTCAGCTCAATCGAAAACCGGGAAGTTGGTTAAATTTAACTTGCAAGATTCCATCCGAACTAACTTACATACATACATCTATTGCAAGTTAAATAAAAGCTTGTAAAATACTACATTATTTGCATAATTTTACTACAAACATCGTCAATAATATACACAATATTATGCCAGAATTACAACCTCCGCTACTTGCGACACACCATTAATGTTACAGGCGGTTACATAAACTTGTGTTTACCAACTAACCGACTTTTGATGTCCTATCAGAGTATTTCTTAACAGACATGGTATATTTTATGCTCGGGTTTCATTTGGGATAGTGTTAAACTTATTGATTATGGCCAAATAGGTATTGTTTATAGCGTTAAAAATAACGCCGTAGGAATAGCTACATTAGTGTTTATACATATGTTATCTAATAATATTTAATGTCATTAACCATTAATAACAATATCGCATCACATAACGCCTCAAATCCATCGCCACATATAATGATCAATACCTATACCAATAAAATTATACCAGATGGTAGTAGCATTACATTGACGGAATTCGCTGTCTCAAAAACAAGTCGTACAATGAGGTATAATGTAGGTACTATGTACTACATAAAACACAATGCCATAGTATCGATGTATTTTGATGTGTAACGTACGTAATATCTTGCCACGCTGTGAAAGAACTAGTCATTCCAAAGAGTATATTGAATATATGGAGAAGTCATTCCATCATGACGTCTACCATCGTCACGTGCAACACTATTCGGCTCCAATAAAGACGGCACGTTAGCGGTGGCAAACGCCCTCCGTAAGACATCAGTCAAGGCGACGTGGCATGACCATCTGCCGGCACTACGGCGGTAAGAAGGACCTTGGTATCTTGGCTTGATTACCTCTGTTCTACAATGCATGTGTATGGTGTACATATTCACATAATATATTAATTTAGTTTGAAAGAAGGAAGAAAAAATATTTAAGACTACAACACAAATGAATACATTACACTAGCATAAATAAACAAATGTATAATGCAGTAAATATAAAAAATTAAGCAAGTATAGCTCTTGTAAAAATATTAAATAGGATTAAGTCTTGGTAGTGTCAATTTTACTTGCACAGAGCAAGTCGTGAAAAAGGCGAGTATCCTTAAGCAGCACTAGGATATCATGAATATTTGAAGTAATTTTCAAAGCGGATTACATGGTACAAAAAGATAGAAAATAAATAAAAAAGCATCCCAACCCTTTCCCTTTTGTGGTATTAGAAAAAGACAGAAAATAAACATAAAAGAGAGATTCTCTTGAATGAACAGTAAGATATAGGAATCGACCATATAACAGTTATATGTTTTCACTTAGGGACAGTGATTTGTGAGTAACATTCTACCATTTTATTATCTGTATCTTCTCACAGTGAATAGAATTTAAGATAGGTAATTTAGTTTGACACTATTTCAAAAACTAAAATTAGTCAACGATTTCTTCACTGGTCATTTGGTCAACGTGTTGCTTAATTATTGATCACTTAAAATTAATTTGTCATTCGAAATCATTACAAATTAGCAACAGTCCCTAAGTATTTAGCAATTGTAATACTTCAATAATGATGTACTAATTTTGTTTGTGGACTAACCTTTGTAACTTATTTACAACAATCTCTACAAGATATGATCAGAAATTAATCATTTTTATGCTGCAATAGAGATTTGGAAGTAACTATCTATATATCTATAGTATAATATACAATAATAAATCTTTAAGTAATTCAAGTTTGTGCATTGCGTTTAAAAATGTGAAAAAAATCAGGGGCTAATTCGGATCAGGAGATTCCGAAAATGCATTTTTTTTTACTATCTGTCCTTCTGTGTGTCTGTTCATCACGAGAAAACCACTCAACGGATTTAAATGGAACTTGGTACAGGGCTAGCTTATATCCCGGGTTGTAATTTAGGATAGCTTTTATCCCAATAAGTGTCATCATTTCCGTAGGATAGACGGAAATAGCGAAAAAGATCGCGCTGGAATCGCATCTTTTTTGGAAACTACAGAACGTTCTATATGAATAAAACTCGATATAGATAGATAGATAAATAGATAGATAGATAGATAGATAACACTTTATTGCACACCAAAATATATAATTACAGAAACAGACCATAATATTTACAATATTTTCTAGGCAATACAATAGGCGGCCTTATCGCTCAAAGCGATCTCTTCCATTCTTCGATATAGTGCTAGCTTATAACCCGACTTATTTTATCCCGATAAGTAATGTAGTTTTCATGGGATAAACGGATTAGTAAAATAAATGGCGCTGCGTTTGTGTTTTTTTAACTCACTGACAAACACCTACGTTGATATAAACAACATCTTATTCATTGTATTACTTCAAATCAGGTTGGCTGCGACTCTCCTCTGTTTCGTTGCGCAGTTGTGTACAATATCTTAGTTCAGCACACGTTTTCCTATTAGGCGAAAGAATTTGCCCAGGTCTCTATCGTAGTCGTCAGCCATTCACCGTCCACTGCTGGACGTAGGCCTTCCTAAGACGGCGCCACTCATACCTGTCCGCTGCCTTTCTCATCCATTGCACACCGGCGACCTTCGTAGATCGTCGGTCCATCGGGCTGGAGGGCGTGCAACACTACGTTTACCGAGACGCGGTCTCCACTCCAGGACTCGTCTGCTCCAATGGCCATCGGTCCTGCGACAGACGTGACCGGCCCACTGCCATCGGTCTCTATGTCTCTATCTATTGTTACCTGCTGACAAAGGTGAATGCACACCTGCCTCTCATAAAACGCAGTTTATTACTTTCCCGCATTTGGACTTTGTGTTTAAAATTTGTAATTAAAAAACAGTCCATTGTGTACTGTCATATTTTATGGCAGTCACTAGACAGGTGTGTCGAACTGATTCTAAGAAATCCAATCTATGCGGGCTGGCTATATTGTATCAGTACAGCAATGGCCCAATGGAGAGATCGGCATTCTAGCGAGAATCACGATCAAAGCAAGACGTGGGTATATTCGATAAGCTATATAGTGATGGACTTTGCGCGTGTTATTGAATCGTTCAGTTTGTACTGGTTGCGTCCAGTTATATTTGTACCTGTGTTATACGTCTTTGTTCTAATAAATTTTATAGTAATTCCAACGGCATTTTGATTCGAGTCCTGTAGCTCGTAACACTATGGATATTTGCAATACCAAAGGTGCTACCAATGTTCTGCTGGCCTCGGGCTGTCTGGAACCTCATCACTAGCACAACTCTTACTAAGAATTGTATATAACTAGCGACCCGCCCCGGCTTCGCACGGGTGCAATATAAAAACATAGCGGCCCGCTCCGACTTTGCACGGGCATCACTACATAGAAACCTCTAAAATTGCAATGTTGCCTTAGTATTATACATATAAACCTTCCTCTTGAATCACTCTATCTATTGGAAAAAACCACATCAAAATTCGTTGGGTAGTTTTAAAGATTTAAGCGCACATAGGGATATAGGGACAGAAAAGGCGACTTTGTTTTATACTATGTAGTGATGATGATGATGGGATGCGACTAACGTATCTATCTAATACGCCTTAATATAATAAAATCGTATACCGAAAATTTTACAGTATCATTCTATAAATCAATTTAATTGTTGTTTTCCTAGTACAGTGTGTATTTTAAGTACACATTGTGTTCCTTATATATTCTATTATTCTTATATATTAATTGAGGCCATATTTGGAGTATAATGAGTCAAATGTTCCCCGTTTAGAGGGCGGACATTCTGTCTTGTCAGCTGGTGTACCTATTTTTTTAAAATTATGATTACAACGCCAAGGCGCGAAAAGTGTTTGTTAGAATCGTAGCAGGTTGAAATCCACAGTCTCTGCCTTCCCCTACCCCAACGGGAAACGGGCATGACGATATGTATGTGTTGTTTGTTTACTTTAGTGAAATCTATTTGTTATCTATCTCAACGGCTTTTGTGATTGAGCGATGTTGGAATCTCAAACAAATAGTATTTATTACTTTGGTGTGGCATAGTACTGGCCACCAATACGAAATATTTGAATTTGGAACATAGACGTTTCTTTGTTTTTTATCTGTATACTTTTTCCCTTCGTTGCTATTAAAATCTTCTTATATTACGCACGTGCAGTTTTCTTTCATAATTAAAATATCTACAGTCCACAACGAATTAATATTTAAAGAAGTGTTTATCAAGCGGTTTAAGCCTTTACTCGTTTAGCTCACTGAAACACAGAAGTCCCGGGCTCGTTTTCTACCATACTAAATTGGGTAAACCTTATTTCCATTATTAACTGATCTATTGCTTAGGATTTCGTTCTTTGTACACATTACAAACAGTTTTAGGGCTATAATTTTATTTTTATAGCTGGAGTACAGCAGACTGGCTGACGGCCTACCTGATGGTAAGGGGTTGCCGTCGCCTATGAAAATGTATGCTTTGTCTAATAATTCGCACACAAAACACTCATTGTATATCCCCAAACCACGTTAGTTACATTTGTATTATAGGTAATATACAACAAACAACTTTAGGGCCGATTCCAGACACCCGGACAACAGTAAACAATGAAAAATTCGTTTACGAAATTTACCTTGCCAGGTATCGAACCCAGAGCCAATCTGTAAATTATTATTGTCTATCTATATTATACCAATGTGTACTTAATGTATATAGGTATACATTGAATCACGAAGGGCCAACTGTGTCGCAATATTTCGGGAGCTAACGGTGATCACCCGGGTGCATCGACCGAAGCACGCGATCCGTTGTGCATCGCGGACGTATACCGTGTTGGTCCATAACAAGGGCTTTTACCTGACTTGTTAACATTGTTTATTGCTTAAATAAAAAACCTAAGGTTTAATATTTTCTTAGCCACTCGAGATTATATTAAGCATGATTCGATTTCATGATTAATGACGAAAAATAATTTTAATGTTTTAACGATTTCGAACGCTTGTTTAATGTGATTTTGTTTAGTTTATTCTGTGATTTAGACCACTTTTTAGTAGCTGTCTTAGGAATTTGATCGTGAATCGACGCTTGACAGCCAAAACAACCTGTGAACACGTTAATTCAGATATGTTAGAGAATATTCTTGACGTTGCAATTCAATTTTTCGGTTTATACTAATTTAATATTTTATTGGTTAGAATTAAGCAAAATTGGTGCTTATGAAGGGTCTTGATCAGAAACATAAAAATAATTATGTAAATAAATCGCAACAAGTTAATGAGAATTTTGCAAATGGATGATTAATTGTACTGATTCAAAATATTTTTTGGTAAGTGCTTATTTTTTTTGAACTTTTGGATACCCTATTGTATTCAAATTTTGAAGTATATGCAGATCACTACACTTTTTCCTATATTACAAACAGGATTTGTGTGAATGTCAATGAATTACACTATTTAAAGATGCTAATCCACAGCTAAGGTTTTTTTATTCTCTTCGAGAGAACGAGATTGCTCGGGTTTTTTTGCTTTTTAGGGGGTTTTTTATAGTTATTCTCTTAGTTTTTTTTTAATTTTCTTTTCCTTTTTTATTTCCTATTTTTTTTATTTATCTTTTCTTTTTGTTTCTTTTAATTTTCAAAAAATAATTTTACAATGTTTCTTAATACTAATTCGTCTTTTGTTACTTCTAGTTGTGTATAATTTTATTTCAAATCTTTAATTTAACATAATTTTCTAGGCTACCACATCTAAGGTTTAACCAAAAATGTATCTTATAAGAAAAAACTAAGTATAAATACATTTGAAACAATAAATTAATAATATATTAATGTACCGTAACATCTGATAATATCCCTATTAATATTATAAATGCGAAAGTAACTCTGTCTGTCTGTCTGTTCCGTTTTCACGTAAAAACTACTGGACCGATTTGGCTGAAACTCAGTATATATTATATGTTTTCGATGCCGAGAATGAAGATAGGATACTTTTTATCCCGAAAAATGGGATAGTTTCCGGGATAAATATATATTTGTCTTTCTGTTTTTATGCTTTTACGGAAGAACTAATGGGCCGATTTGTCTGAAATTCGGTACGTATGTAAATTAAATACTGAGGGTGGACAAGGGATACTTTTCATTTTGGCCTTTTTGGTCATTTTGGCTATTTTAGCCTTTTTACTCATTTTGGCCATGTCGGTCACTCTGGCCTTTTCGGTCATTTTGGCCATGTTGGCCATTTTGGCCGTTTTGGTCATTTTGACTATTTTGGCCTTTTTGGTCATTTCGGTTATTGTTGCCTTTTTGGTTATTTTGGCCTTTTGGTCATTTTGGCGTTTTTAGTCATTTTGACCATCTCGGTCACTGTGGCCTTTTTGGTCATTTTAGCCTTTTTGGTCGTTTTTGCCTATTCCGTCATTTTGGCCACGTCGGTCACTGTGGCCTTTTTGATCGTTTTTGCCTATTTCATCATTTTGCCACGTCGGTCACTGTGGTCTTTTTGGTCATTTTGGCCATGTCGGTCAGTTTGGCCTTTTTGGTCGTTTTTGCCTATTTCGTCATTTTGGTCACGTCGGTTACTGTGGCCTTTTTGGTCATTTTGGCCATGTCGGTCAGTTTGGCCTTTTTGGTCATTTTGACCATTTTGATTATTTTGGCCTTTTTGGTAGTTTTTGCGTATTCCGTCATTTTGGCAATGTCGGTATCTGTGGCCTTTTTGATCATTTTGGCCACGTCGGTCATTCCAGCCTTTTTGGTTATTTTGACCATTTTGGTCAAGTTTTGTAATTTATGTTGTTTACAGATAGACGGGATGGTATAATTAGCGATATAAAATGAAGTGAATATTCCGTGGGCGAATACATAAAAAATTAATATAATATAACCTGTAGCGCTTGCTCTATAAAGAGACACGCACAAGAGGTTAACCCGCGGCGCAGCCGCGGGGTAATCTCTAGTTCACTTATATTTTTAAATAATTTCCATGAATCCGTAATTATTTACATTAATTTATCAAAAGGTCTTCTACTTGTTGACCTTGACTATGATCTGCCAAAAGAACGAGTTGCTATTTACTGTTGAACCGTTGACATACGCTTAATAATCCATACGTTAGCGATTATGAATAATTTGCATAAACAAATTATTAATAGTTAATAAGGTACTTAGTAATAGATTTAAATCGAAATCTATGTACGTTTTTTTTTATCCCCTCGTTATAATAAAAACTATACTCGCAATTCCTTCTTTTTTCGTTGCACCAATACATATATTATAATCTCAAGTTTATTGACATAGACATATTTGACATACCTTTAAATATACTTAAAATTAAACTAAATTAAATATTGCAGTAATTAACTAATAAAATATGTTTTTTTTGTTTATTGCAGAGAAAAACGCACTACTGTAATTTTAGACAAATAAATATACGTTAAGAATATGACATTTTAGATAATTAAATTTCATCATATTAATTAATAAATTATGTTATATGTTTATAGATAAATATCGTAAAAATAATTGTTTTGAGTTAATACATGTTTGTGTGACTGTGTTTTATATATTTGACTAAGACTCCATTAAAAAAAGTTTCACTTTATATGCGTGTATTTATTAGTAGGTACTTACTAATCTTACTAACTAGTAATTACTAATGGCAGCATTCGTGACATCTCCAGAGTCCCCATAACCGATCGATATTATCTTACAATAACAAATCTTTACTAATATAAAAGCTTGAAACGTATTGTTTGAATGATTAGTGCTATCCTCATTGAACGAGTATTCTATGTCGTGCGATACGATGTCGTCTGAATGGAAAGTAATGTTTTTCTTCGAATCTCCGCGATCGTAAGAATGAACAGCTAATATGAAATTTGTTATATATAATTATGTACTTTCGATACTTTTTATTCTGTGTATTAGGATACATTTATGTGATCGCAGAGTATCTACGTATTTAAAAGTTAACACTGGTTCTCTTTATTATGTCATATTAATATTGTGAATTTGTCAAAAGAGCCTATATTATGTTTCCTTTGAATGTGATAGCAAATCATGTCACTATTATGAACCCATAACCATATATAATCAGCGTGCAAATAGACATATATTAATATAACCCTGTTAAGAAGTCATGATTTTGAAAAGGTAGCCTCACTGTTATATTCCTTAAAAGTAACTCGCATAAGCCCTTTACGAATGCCAAGAAATTCTTATCACTTCATCAGAACCAAAGTACATTACCATGTCTTTTATACCTCTATATGTGTAGACCATAAAATAAGGTACAAATACAAGACAATTCTAACCTTATTTCTTTCACAAAAGATCCCACAATGCATAAAATATAGCAAAACAATGATATTCAGTCAAGAAACAACTACGTTGGGCGACTCCAAATAGGTTTATTGATGATAAAATGTATACTCTGTAGAATATTAAACAAGAACAACGCCATCTATTCGCTAATAAGATATCAAACGATTGACGTCGCTGCCCATAACTAGTTCTTTTACCTTCTTGTTTTATTTATGAGATCGTTCAAAGTTATTTGAGCTTCCGTCTATGTACTCTATCCCGAATATGACGAGGACGTTTTAGCTATTTTGGCAACATCAAAATCCTTATAGATTGTGAATATAGAACTTAATGGCTAATGAACTCTAAGAACTACTTTTATTTAAAGGTACTAAAAACGTAAATTTTACCATCATTTCAAATTTGAACGGTATGCGAGAAATTATGAAAATAAATAATTTTGATTGTAAGTATAAATTATTATGAAATAGTACCAGGATTTAATATATTTTATATAATTAAAATCGTTATTCATTTCGTATGAAAGTTTACGGTTCGATGAGAATAATATATACTATATTTTGGACCAGGGTCCTTATTTAGTTAGTGTGTTAGTAACAATCTTAATATATATAAATTACATGTCACGTTGTTTGTCCGCGATGGACTTCTAAACTACTTAACCGATTTTAATCAGATTTCCACACCGTGTGCAGTTTGATCCAACTTGAAAGATAGGATAGCTTGCATCTTAATGGGCCCTGTAGATGGCGCTGCAATCGGGTTCTAAATTTTATTTCTTCGGGCCGGGACAGCTAGTTAACTTATAAAATAATGTTAGTAGTGTAATATTATACGAGCCACTTATATTAAGCCGATGACTATTCAATGTTTTTAGAAGGGGCAGTCAAATCTAACCGCAATTGCCTTCAGAAGGCTGTTGGTCCTGCCGCGCAAGCGTTTCATCAGCGAAGCGGATTTTTTGCGGATAATCGCCTTAAAACCCTCTGTGCGGGCCTCCGCAAACATCCCAGTCGCACTACAGTGCCGCGGCAACCCCAACAGCATTCTGAAAACATTGATGGCTCGTTGCATATAGTCCACCCACAGGCCGCTCGAGTAAAATGACTGGGAATAAGCTTTGAAAATACAAGTTATGTTTTATGGATGTGTTCGCCAAAGTCTATTTCAAATAACCGTCCTATCCTACTAATGTTTGTTACTTTTTCACTCAAAAACTACTGAATGGAGTTTGATGAAGCTTTAGAATAATATAGCTTAACAGAGTAACACACAGGCTATAATTTATAAAAATATAGTGTTAATTATCCAAAATATAATGGATTTTCCATCACCACGCGGCTGAGACCGCGGGGCGCAGTTAGTTTGAAATAAGCTCCAATGGTATAGTCAGCGACATTAAATTTAAACAGAGTTGCGCGTAAGTTACTTAATTGTTGCATAAAACACATTAACTAATTTCACGTCATGCTGATGACGTAACAACGCCTTAATAAATTCCCGCCTCTTTAAGGTTATGCCATATATGAAAGACCTTGACCACAATAGCCAATAGCTGATGTTTTTTTTTAAAGTGGTATGTAATCATTTTCATAATGTTTTAGACTAATGTGTGTGAAGCATGTTAGCAGCATGTATCGCTTAGGGAGATTTTAGAGTTTCCTGCACATTTGGGTCAAAACGGAACCCTGTATAAGTCGTTATATCTGTTCATATTTGTCTCTGCATCAGGAACGAAAAAAAAATTAGGAGCTAACTGTTGCTCGCGGGTTCGTTCACGTAGACTAAGGCCACGTCCCCATTAGACGAAAAGTTATCAGCTAACTGATTATGAGCGGCATTTTGGTCGCTAACTCAATATCGAGTTAGCAGCAAACTGTGGCGTATTAGTCGCGAACTCTTGGGAGGGAAGGTAAACGGTTAATATATAACACAGCGCAGCGCTCTGGGATAGTGAGCGAACTACGCCGCCGACTGAATGAATCGGCAGGCAAAACGCTGCAAATTACGTACATTATACACAGTATGCGGTGTATGCGCATACGCGCTGTATAGACACTGCATTTAAAAAATATAGGGAGACAAACTAGAAGCAACCAGTTACTCACGCACTCGCTCACTGTTCGTCGATAAGTAATAATAATACACGGCCTAAGTTGGCCGTAGATTGCGCAAACTTTCTACACCTTTGCCTCCCTCATGAGACGATCAGGGAGGGGCTCCGTGCACACGGAGTCCCCCCGTACCTCACGAGGCTGTTAGGCGAGTATCTGCGAGATCGACACATCCTTTGGGAGGGCGGTGAGTCTGTCAATCACGAGCTAGGTCGGCGACGTGTCGCGTGCGGCGTTCCACAGGGGTCGGTGCTCGGGCCGATTCTTTGGAACGTAGGCTATGACTGGATCCTTCGGGTGACGGTCCGGCCCGGGGTGGGGCTGATCTGCTTTGAGGACGACACCCTACTCACGGCACGCGCCGCGTCATTCGCGGAGTCCGTGGACGTCGCCAACGACGGGTTGGCGATAGTCGTAGATAGAATAGCTAGGCTGGGCTTGAGGGTCTCCCCCGCGAAAACGGAGGCCATCATGTTCCATAGGAAGTTTCGTAATCCACCCGGATCCATCCCGGATCTGTCCGTTACAGTCCAGGGGGTGGCGATTAGCGTAGGGCCCAAGATGAAATATCTTGGGCTAGTCTTAGACGGGAAATGGCTGTTCAAAGCGCATTTTGAGCAGTTAGTTCCCAAACTTGTGAGTTCCGCGGGCGCACTCTCAAGGCTTCTTCCCAACGTGGGGGGGCCGGGGGGTGCGACGCGGAAACTATATTCTGGCATCCTGAGGAGTATGGCCCTTTACGGTGCCCCCGTCTGGTTCGATTCGCTTCACCGCCACAATCGAACCCTGCTGCACCGGGCGCAGCGGGTTCTGGCCGTGAGAACCATACGGGGGTATCGTACAGTGTCTTGGACGGCGGCGACACTCTTGGCAGGCGAGCTGCCCTGGCCTCTCCAGGCAGACGTCCTGTCCAGGGTTCGTCGTACCCAGCAGGATGCCCTAGCTAGAGGACTGACCTTCTGTCAAGTCGAGATAGAGACGGTCAGGAAGCGGGAAACCGCTTCCTGCCTCGTCGACTGGTCTCGTGACCTCGAACACCCTGCGGCCGGCGGCTTTACGGTGGACGCAATCAGGCCACAACTGGAGGAATGGGTTAACCGCACTAGCGGTACCCTCACCTTCAGGACGACGCAGATACTGACCGGACACGGTTGTTTCGATCAGTATCTGTTTCGCATTGTGGGCTGCTTGCCTTCTCCGGATTGCCGACAGTGTGGCGCACCCGATACGGCGTTTCATACGCTTGTCGAGTGCGCTGCCTGGGCGCCGCAGCGTTTCGAGCTCGAGACAAAGTTAGGAGCCGTCCGATCACTCGGCGACTTGGTAACGGCCATGTTGCAGAGCGTCGACCGCTGGGATACTGCGGTTTCTTTTTGTGAGGCAGTTATGTCTCTGAAAGAGGCCGCAGAAAGGGATAGGGAGCGAAGTCCTAGGGCGCGTGCTACGGTCTCTTCTCGAGGTCGCCGGCCTTCAGCCGGCACCCGGAGAGGCAGGTACGCGCATTACTTCCCTCCCTGAGGTAGGATCCGGAACGATGGGGGCCCTTAGCTACTAGGTAAAGCAAGGGACTTAACAACTACCCCCGTTTCGTAGTGGAGTGTGTTCTCCCAGGGCACACTTCAGCACTTTATGCGCTGGATCGACTGCTGCGTAACTATGTTCTACATCTCAGTCTTTCCTTCACATCAAAGCGCAGGGCCGCGAAGGGAGGAGGGGGTTTTTAGTGGGTATTGAGGTTGCTCGCCCGTGCGGCATCACTCGGAGTCTCCACACTCCTCTGTGTAGTCCATAGCGGACGGAGCGCAAGTAGAGCATACAATTGCTAGCGTTACCGCCCCCCGTGGATTCGTGCCGTTTCCTAGTGACGGCCCAGAGAGTGCGTGAATCGGTTAGTCATTTTCCCTCGCCTCAAAAAAAAAAAAAAAAACTTTCTACGTAATACGTCTTTACGAGGTCGCCGGCCTTCAGTCGGCACCCGGCGACGCAGGTATGCGCATGACTTCCCTGAAATAATACCGCTGCGGGGGGCCTTTAGTTAGCTAGGGAGCAAAGGATTCATCAACCCCCGTTTGACGAAGTGGATGTGTTCTGATTCCCGGGGCACATTCAGGCACTTTTTGCGCTGGATCTGGCTGGGCGTAACTATGTTCTAAGTCTCAGCCTTTCGTACACAAAAGCGCGGGGCACATGGGAGGAGGGTGGTTTTAGTGGGTATTGGTTGCTGCTCGTGCAGTCATCTCGGAGTCTCCATACAAGCTGAGTGGATCGCGAGCGGGTTACAAAGCATGCAGTAAAATCTCTCTCGCGATCGATGTAGGTCTGATCCCTTGCCAGGACCCAGTATTGTGCGTAAACAGCATTTCGCCTGGAAAAAAATCTTTCTGCACCTTTTTAATCCCCTTAGGAGTCGAATTTCCAAAAACGCTGACATACGTATACATTTGCTTCTAATCAGAAGCAGATGAGATAATCTGCAGACACTTCCATATGCTAAAAATTAAATTAGTTTTTAAAAAACCTATTCCGATTTATTTTGTCTCAAGTTTTCGACCGATTTAATAGCTTGCGATTGTAGCTGACCATGCTAGCCATGCAAATTCAACGGCACACAGCGGTTGCTAAATGGCTGACTGACAACGGCTAACGTGTAGAAGGTATTAGTTTACGTACAAAATGTCGTAAATCATCCCTCAAGTTAACTGTCACACTTCGCCCATTGTTCATAGTCTGACAAAATCAGAGTGGCAGCAACTGCTTAACGGGGAAAGTGTGTTAGTGAAAGTTCAGGCACGCTCACGCCAACTGGTTTGAAGGTCGACGATGACACGTGAATTAGATTAGAAATTTTGGAATTTATTTAAGGCTCTTGTTGCCGCAACTTTTTGTTGGTATTTACTGATCAATTTACTAAAAGAAATTATCATAAATCTTAACGACATGAGAAGCGAGTGCGTTAATTCTTTTGCTAAAGCATTTTATATACGTATGTACTATTTCAATACCATACTATAATTTGTAATAATATTCTCATTTATAATGGATCTTGCTAATCGTCCGCTAACCGAACAACAAGACACCGCATTCACAATTCGGTAGTTGACAATTTTTGAGAAACAGGTTTATTTTGAGCCTTATGGTCTATTTTAGCCAAATATTAATATTTCAGCAAAAAACAACATTAACATATTTAATTTAGCAATTTTATAAATATTTTGACATTTCGTCACAAAAATGCGTCAAGCTGTCATGGCGTCTCGCATGACGTCATAGTGTGCAAAACTAACATCTGTTTCATTTAATTGTTATCTGAGAAGTCATTGATACTTCTTATGTTTTGCACACGTCACGCGCTCAGATCGGCGTTCATTGTCACGTGGCTAATGGCTGCAATATAACAATTATATTTCTCAAAAATATCAATTAATTTCTAATATTTTAGTTAAAACAATTTATTTTTGTCATATTTAGTTCGTAATCTACGATATAAGTATGTTAAAATCGGCCTATATTTTTCATACTGGCATGTACCGTATTCTTGTAATATTTCGGGTCTGTTTTGTTTATACATTAGTTTTGCTTCCTGTTTAATATTTGAAGCCACGTCTTTAGGACGAGTCGCGGTTGTATAACCAATAAATTATTATTATTATAGCAAAGTCAAATTAAATAATATATGCAAAGCATAAGTCAATATAACTTCGACTATTCGTTAACGATTAGGTGTGGTAAGAATGTGTTATGTAAAGTTTGTTTGGTTTTGAACTTGTCAGTAAGCGTGGATCAATATTTGACATGAGGCTTTTCAAGGGCTTTTTGGAACACCTGTTTAATTGATTTGCAAAGCTTGTTTAGAAGCTACGCTTCAGTTACTATGTTATAATTAGTATGAAGTAGAAAGTTCTGAAAAATTCAAGATGGATTACCTTATATAGAATATTTTAGTTATTAAACGTGGTATAATTTAGTAACTTTGTAAGATTACTTTTTATGATAATCGGCTGAGAAATGCACACATTGTAGGTATCGACTTTACGGTCACGGTTCACGGTTCGGTTGGTATCACGGTTTTATCCGTGCAGGAACGACGAAAGAATACAATTTCTGCGGCCGGGCGGACTGTCGTTAGAGGCGACAAAACAACCCACAGTCAGATGGGAGGGTATTAGCCCTTCTGTATAGCTTCCACCCCTAGTCTAAAGTATGTCACCATAACAACCTTGACTTGTGTTCCGGCATTAGAGGTCAGATTCCAGTGTCCCTTTATTATCCCCGCAAATTGGTAATGCGCTGGAACCTTATGAAATTAACATTCACGTGACGTCATCTGCAACTCGTTATGTACGCGTACTCGCCGGCCAGTGATGCTTACAGTACTGAGTGTTCGGCTACGGTTACGTCACCAAAATGGCGGCCAGGCGCAATAGCAATTTGCGGGGATAACATAGAGCGGCAGCACTTGGGTAGTTTGGTGTTATAAATATCAATAGGCGATGGCAACCGCTTTTCATCTGGTGGGTCGTCTGCCTGTCTGCTGAAATCACGTAATATATATAAAAAATGTGGATACATTGGGTCCATATCAATCCGTACTGATTGCTACGATAACAAACAGAAAAACTCTACGCTATGATATATATCCATGGTTATCCAGTTTTTCTGACGTAATGTATTAACTCTTTTTAATTACTTTTTCAGATAAAATGGCGACATCAGTCCTCCAGCCAGAAGATTGCAGGAGAGATCACGACCTTCGTTTAAAAGATTCCCCGCGTATGACAGATGATGAGCGGCTTTCTATAATTGAGGGGAATGAGAGAGAAACTGGTGAACTGCCCCCAGAATTGCGAGAGAAGGCTAGAGTCGAGTTGAGAGAAGAGCCAGCGATACGCGATCACGCACTTTCTCAAATGAGGCATTTTGTTGAAAAACATCCTGCTATTAAAAAGTGTCGCACTGGTAAGTTGATCTTATGTTAGTAATTAAGTGACTTGTTGGTATACAGCGATGTACCGAGAGAGTATCACGCTTTCACAGAACATCGGCCAATCATACAAGTCGAGCTGGCACTACGAACTGAAAACAAGATAATGATTTCATTAGGGTTCTACCTAATCAAAACCAGTCGATGGAAAGTGCTTGTTGTAGCCTATGGAAATATAACGGAAAATTTGTTGAACGAATATGTAAGTATTTAGATATATGCATATCCTTTATTTCTTCACTTTTCCAGATGCGCCGTTTCTTCTTCGTTTCCTCCGTACAAAGAAATACTCAATACCCCAGGCGTGTTCCATGCTCGAGCGGTACCTCACCATCCGCCAGATGTATCCGCATTGGTTTCAAAAGTTGGACCCCCTGGATCGAAAGATAGCTGCTGTCATAGATTCTGGGTACTTGGTGCCTCTGCCCAAACGCGATGCTGAAGGAAGAAGAGTTGTTTTATCCTGTATGGGTGGGTATCCTTAAAATGCATTTACAGAAGCGTAAAACTTAAATATGCCCAAGGAGAAGTTAGATCCATGAGTTTGCATAGGTAGGGCAAGTTATACTAGGGATCGTGAGCGTCTGTGGCACCCCATAAAAGCGCATAGGAGGGGCGCAGATTAGGTTGAGTGGGTAGTCGGGCGGCCGACCATCCCCCGTTCCTCCATTTGCAGGCCAAGGTGAGCATCCGGCCGATCAAGAGTCCCAAACATCCCTCGGTGTAAAGCCTTCCCCCCAAGCCCGAGGATGGTGTCCCAAGAAAAGTCATTACCCCTGCGTCATCAAAAAAATCCTATTCTCATCCTCGGCATCGAAAAAATATTTATATACCGAATTTCAGCTAAATCGGTCCAGTAGTTTTTTCGTGATCAACAACAAGTCAATCAACAAGTTATCACTTCAAAAAGAGATCGTGAGCGTATAAGTTTGCACTGCTCCCGCCATAGAAGGACGCGTTACTTATTTGTCAAGTGGAGATCCATCGTCTGCCTACCCAATGGGAAACAGACGTGACCATATGTACCTATGTATTTATACTTTTTTATTAACGGCCGATTCCTATATTTTACTATTCATTCACTTGCCCTACTGGCGAGTAAAATTTCACTTATAAAAGCTCCAACAAGTAATGTCAAGTTTTTATCGATGACAAGGGAAGTGAATGAAATAGTAAGATACATATATACATATTGTCAAGCCTGTTTCCCATTGGGGTAGGCAAAGACGATGGACCTCCAGCTGCTACTATCTTGACGAACACTTCTCGTTTCATCAACTTTCATTAATCTTTTCGTATATTCACAGTACATGCTTGTTTAAACTGCTTTTTATCTGATCTTTTTTTAAAATATTTTCAATATGATCATGGTGAGTATGTCTCGGTCTGCCGGCACCGACTTCATCAGTACATTACATTGCAATATGAATATTTGAACCATTTCATATTTTTATCGCAACTACAAATTCGGACCGATTGAAAAGAACACGGAATATTTCATCACTTATTCTTGGAATCCTCTTTCTTTGAATGATATTTTGTTGCTATTGCTGGCAACACTAAAGAAATAGAATTTTCAAAATCGGTTCAGTAGATCCAGAGATAACTCCCTGCGACACACAAACTTTACCTCTTTATAATATTAGTATGATTAAATTGAAATATCTCGAAATAAAAGGGCGGCAAAATTGTCTTCCGCCTCAGGCGCCCGTCACCCACGCTACGCCGCTGCATTGCTGACATATACTTGTTTTGTTATTCTCCTTTCACTCTGCTTTCGTCATAAATAGTAAAATATAAGATCCTATAACTATAGGAAGTAGATTACATATTGGTATTATTGTAAATGTCCGAACCCCGCTACATTTTAAACTATCTACATCGTTAATAATTAGTTTGAACACGATCCGTGAAATTTTGAGATGTGGTATATTTTCAACTACACGTTTTTTAGGGTCGCGTAAATTAAAGCAGAAACCACCTTGTATGGACAGACTTGTATAAGACCGGTTCTTTTATCATATTTTTTATACACAGGCCGTTTCGACCCTCACGTCTATGACAGCTGTGTAATGGCGCGAGTGCATTCGATGATCGTGGAACTTTTGCTCGACGAGCCGCGCTCCCAGCTGTTGGGCTACACGCACGTGAACGACGAGGCTGGCATGCAGATGCCGCATATCAGCCTATGGTCGCTGACTGATGTTCGGATAATGCTCAATTGCATACAGGTGATTTCATAAACATAAAACTTGATAAATTAACAGGTGTAAATTGTTTAAAGTAATAGGATTTGTGTACATGGTGACTTTACTAACAAGGCTTGGAACAAATTTTAAATTAACCGGTTTTAATCGGTTACAACCGGTTTTAGTCCACTATTTCGTTCAGAGTGTAAATCGTAAAGAGAGTGTTATATAAACCTAAATTAGCCGGTTTATTCTACGAGAAGAAGAAGTAGTATCATTCTATCTCCCTCAACTTGTGTTTGTGTGCGACTGAAAACTAGTGAAAACTTTTGTACCAAACGGCTGTGCTCTGAAGGTGTGCGTGTGGCAAAAATCATTCCAAATCGTTCGAAACGGCTTTATTCAAGAAAACCTATTTAAGGAACTTTTGTAACCAAAAACCGATTGATTGAGCTTAAATAAAGCACAAAATCGAAAAGAAAAGATCCTATCTTAGGAACTAGTACTGTTACAGGTCGACTTTTTACCGGTTTTCAAGCTTCGTTTACTAATAGTAAAGTTATAATATTTTCTTAAAATATGGATCCCATTGTCCCTGTTCCGGCATAATGTTAGTACTAGTGATTGTGGTCTTGTTTATAGCGTTAAAAATAACTACGATTACGATACTACATTAGTGTATAAGTACATTTATCTGTCAATTTATATCGTCATTAAAAACACTAAGCAATATCGATCACAAATAACGCAGTAAATCAAAATCAATGACTTATAACATTATCCAAGATGGAGCAGGAACATATGAGAAGTAGATCATAGATAGTACACTGTTGAGATATACTGTCTGTTGATTTACCGCTCAAAATTGGGTGGAATCTAATATTTTATATATAAGGTTACATAATAATAAAATATTATATTCAACCCAATTAATTAATGCTAAATGTATATCCTTTTGAGAAATAAATGTGTTTAAACAGTACTATTCACTTAGTTTCAGGCTACGGCTATTAATGATTATATTATTTATGTTACAGAATTCAACACCAATGCGGCACAAACGCACTCATTTTGTGAATATTCCACAATATGGAGTAAGATTCTTTGAGTTTGCAGTCTCACTTCTCAGTGAAAAACTAAAGGATCGAGTCATGGTAAGGACTCCACGTATGTTAATGTACTTTTATATCAAGATTCGAGCTTATTAACAATATCATCAATGTTTTCGTTGTACTATAACTTTAAATCTATCTGTTAATAGTTTTACTTTATACTTCCCGCCATAAACATGTGGAAAACATGTAAATCTATTGCAACTAACTTCACGTGTCAATGCTGTCAATATTTTAACTATTTTTAACTGTAACCATAGAACGTAGTTTTCGACAACTTTGCTGTTAATGGTAAGTAAGGCACGTGAATGAGAATAGTAAGATATGCGTACTGGTCATTGTCTGGTCATAATCGCTCCAAAAAAGCATGGACGGAAGGGTATTATACTTTATTTAATCACAAATATTCGAGTAAATTTTTCTTCTTAAAAAGCACATCGATGCTAGGGAATAATCGATCAAAATAACATGGATGAACGTCGTATTGTGCAACTTTATGCAAGATAGTAGTAGCAAGTTTTTTCTTAAGTTATGTCTATAGGATATATTTTATAAGCACCCTGAAAACATTTCGTAATGGATAATAATTACAGAATTTATTTTCAGTTTCACCGTACATCTGAAGATCTCGTCAAACACGTTGATCCTGCTATATTACCTAAGGAATACGGTGGCACCGTACCTCTTAGAGACATGATTGAAGAACTAAAACGAAATCTTCTTAAACACAGAGATCAACTACTAGCTCTAGATGACATGTGTGTTGACTTATATGCTCTTGAAAAGAACGATTTAACTCAAAATATACATTCTACTGCTGGATCATTCAGAAAACTTGAACTTGATTAGTTATAATTTTATAAACCAGTTTTATTTTGATTACTGTACATAATAATGCAAATAGATTATATATGTATGTACAAGTAATAGCACAGTTAAATTACAATTTCTGGACAGTCAATTTTGCTTGGTAGGGTACACAATAAAAGGTTTTTACTCAAACTGATACTGATACTAACATTTGAAAGAAAATTTGATGTCATAAACAACACAACTTTATGATGAAATGAATATTTGAATAAAATGAAATAGGTATTTAATTCACACGAAGGATGAGTGCACGTTTTCATGATTTCTGTGATTCTATGTCTTAGAATAATTATTAAATCAGAATAATAATTAAGTATTCTAAGGTGATTTATTCTGAGGTGTGTAAGAATAAGCCTAAATGGCGCTGTTGTTCGTGCCTACCCCGCAAGGGACCTGGCGTGAAGTTATGTTATGTTTTTATTCTAAGTTTTATGCAATTTATTTCATACTTGTCCTATAGAATAATAAGGCTTGGCTTAGTGAAGATATTTTAGAAAAAAATAATAAATTGTATTTGTGGTTGTATTATGAGATATAGGAAACATTATCATACGATTTAGAAAAATCCATCTAATCACTTTCTACAGAAATGTATTGTCTTTATAGTTGTGATCTAATAATCTAGACCATAGATCTCATATTCTTGTTTAATATTTAAGATTGGGTAGGGTTTTTATGCAGTTTAATTTAAAAGATAGCATATACTTAAATTATACTTTCACATGTTCGAAGTATTCTTTAATCGCGAATAATATGCGATGTAAAAGATGACTTGAAAATGTAATAATATGTTTGTAATTTAATTTAGTAACTAGAGAGCTTAGTGGCAGCCGTCGGTGGTGTCACGTTACCATTCTTAAGCTTTTATTGGCTGATGAGCAAGTTCTAATGCAATTATATAATTTGCTTAGATGCGAGAATTCGATAATACATAATATGATAGCATGTGATTATATTTTAAATAATAATTATTTTTTAAATATTATAAGATTATTAACATGACAAACTGACAGCTGCATAAAAATACCTAAAGTTGGGAAAGTGACTTGTTTTATTACCAGATATCATAGTTTTAAAATTAGATTTTTCAAGAAAGTAAATCATACTTCTTTGATGACTCGATATATACACACGAAAATTTATTTCATGTAAAATATTGAAATTTGATATACTATTATAAGGCTTAAAATAAAATATACATGTTTATATCCGTTGTTTTATTTTATAAAAATCTATTCATTATAAAGATTTTCTTTATTGCAAATAAATATATTAAAAATGTTGAAAATAAAAATTTAAATTGTTTAAAATAAAAACACACAACAACTTTGAGATTTTTTAAACACACCACTGTTAATATTGAAAATATAATATCTAACCTAGAAACTATTGAAGTGTCAAGCTCGTTTCTAATTTCAATTATCAGTTTAGCATGAGCAAACTTGCCTCTTAACTGTAATAATTCACGAGAAACTTTCAATGTTTGGTATAATTATTTTACTGGTGCTTAAAGAAAATTCTCTAAATTTATTCAGAAGGTTAAAACAACAAAATCAACCATTTAACAACACTACTCGTATAAGCCATATATTCAATATACTCTTTGGTATAAGCGTAACGTTAGGGAAAAGGGGGTTACATTCTACCGTTCCGCACCATAGTTACAAGTTACAACATAGACAAATTACGAGCAATAGACACGTTTTCAATCCATAGAGTAACGAATCGACCTTGAATGCTAAGCTCATTTGTTACTAACTTTGTTGTAGTTTTTCCCGCAGTTTGGCGTCCACTAAGAGTTGATAAAAAAATATTCAAAGAAAATTTCTATGTATTTAGATCAATAAGACGTTCCTTGAGTCGTATGATTTATATTATAGTGATAGTTTAAAGAGAAGATAATGTTATTTCAGTGGTAGTATTGTTTGATTTATCGTATTGTGGTGAAATTGTAAACATCGGGTCTCTGAGGCAGGCCCACGTCTATGCCTTCTTGTAAGTATTCCAGTCGTAATCGGCAACATTTTGTATGTTTATATGATAAAAAGAACATAATCAACGGTTATTTAGCTTTTTCATTGCAAAGTTTGGAAGGATTAACCTAATTTCATGCATTGTTTGTAATCACGCAAAAAACGTTCCTGCCATAATTTGACATGGAGCTTTATTGATATGAGCACCACGAGTGCGTTTTCACGAATCTGAGCTACATGTTACTTGTATTATGGCTTGATATAATGAATTGTAAGCACTGTATCGTTATTATGCGTGTTTGTTTTCAAAACAGGTCGTTTCGAGTTAAATGTTCATAAATATTTTCGTTATGTTCTCTCGACTTTTCAAAGAATTTTGTTATACGTTATGGTATTCCAAGTGCATAGTCAGCATTGTGTGTTGTAACGCTTTTAGTGCATTGGGTTAAATAATGGCTAGCAAGTCTTTTCAATAGAAATATGACACAATTATCAAATTATTTATGGGTTATCTGACATTTTTGTATATTTAATGTCGCGCCCTTTGAGTCTGATGGAATGTGCAGTGTTTATAATCAAATTATAATTTTAGTAATAACATGAATAGTGGGTATTAAGTTCCTACTTATTATATCCCAGCAACAGGAAGGTCTCAATGAAGTACAGATCATGACCTATTGTTCAATATGGGCCAATTGGTCAAGGTTGTGCATATATAAAAAATGATCAGATTGTTGTGCTGTTTCTCCTAAATTAACTTCTAAATTAGAACATATGATTGAAATAATCCTCAAAACTCATAATATGGTAGTAATAGTTTAGATGAAACAATAACATCTTCTTCTATATTACCCATAAAAGTCCATACTATAATCAATGTTGTATGAAAACCTGTCTGATGCATAGTGATTGGTTGCTAGCTAAGAGCAGCCCTCGTCCAAAAAAATAAGTGAACCAAGCCCTGAGTTCTTGGGCTGAAGTTGGCTAATAGAAGCTGTTTTTGAAATAGGAATCCAATCATATCACAGTTGTCTAGGAGAATTAGTATAAATAAAGGTGGTATAATTTAGAGTGCTAGATTAATGGCTAGAGCACACATTCAAAAGTAAAAGGACGTAGGTTTGAATACTGGCTACAACGCATGCACCACTAAGGCAGTTTTTTGACCTAATGTGCATATTGTAACAATTAATATGTGCTAACAACAGTGATGGAAAACATCGTGATGAAACCTGTACTTCGAGAGACCCAATGTGTCAAACAAGTCAAGACACCTTCAACAAGCATGGCAGCTATACTGTCTGCCCTTATTATGGGAGGCCCAACCCAGCAGTAGGATGTTTATGGGCTGTTGTTACATAATTTTCCATTGATACATTACTATTAAAAGATATGTACTTGCCTTCCTTTAACACTATTATATGTAGGGTTGTTTATACTATTATTCATTGTGTGTGGGGGGGGGGGGGGGCTATATCATGTTGAAGTCTTTGTTATCAGCATTTTTGTACTATATATTGTTCTCCATTCAATTACAATCACATGAGTTTGAATTCTTATTTCAGACCAAATATTATGTCATTATGATTATTTGAAGCTGATGGTAGAGGGTAACATATTGCACATATTATAGCAAAATATTAGAAGAAACAATTTAGGTATTTCACTTTTTGTGAAATACAGGTAAAATAATTTTATATATAACAAAGATCCTTAGGCTTGTATCTGTGAGATTGGTAACTTTATGGACATACTAAAATTATAGTATGTCATTGAACTCCTGGTAAATGGTTGGACTGGTTTTATTAAATATTTTGTATGAGTTCAAGTGTGGGTCCCTGGATGGTATAGATTCACATTTGGACCTTGTACACGCCACTACAATCGGGTTCTAAATTTTAATAGTTAAGGCAAGACAATATATGTCTGCTAGAACTGTTAGTAATTAATATATATACAATAATTTATAAAGTAGCTATCCTCTAACATGCTCGATGTTTAGGACCAATCAGGATCAGGAATCAGGACTTGTTAACTGAGGTAATTGTAAACACTCGGCTTAAATTCTCTTTGTAGGTGTGTGAAAATAGTAAAGTTGTGTTATGAGATGAGGTAAACAACTTTATTCTACTGGTAATGGTCAATTTGTGAAGGCACAATCACAACTTTCTCAATTTACTACATTAAAATATGTCCATAATAGGATGGAAAAAGATAGTATTCTTCTTCCATGATAGTAGTGAAGCTTTTTTAGAATTATCTGGATAGGAAAATGGAAAATAATTGAAAATAAAATATTATTTTCAATTATTTTCTATTTTCCTATCTTAGCTCTCTAGCCTATTCTTCCTATTTTATTTTCTTTACTAGCTTCTGCCCGCAACTTCCTCCACATGGAATGGTTTAAAAAAACCCCGATTTTGAAACATTCTTCATTGGTGCTCCGCTCCTATTGGTCTTGACGTGATGATATATAGCCTATAGCCTTCCTCGATAAATGGGCTATCTAAGACTGATAGACTTTTTCAAATCAGACAAGTAGTTCCTGAGATTAGCATGTTCAAGCAAGCCATCAAACTAGGCTAGCAACATGTTAGCTTCGCCCTTATGTTGCAAATAAGCATAGGTGATGGTAACCAGTTTCCATTACATGGGCCATTTGTCTGTTTATCAGATTTACAATAAAAATAATTTTCCATGTCATACCTATGAGTAAAAAGAAATGTTTAATAACCCCATTCCTCCATTCTTATTAAAAATAGAGTTCAAGATCTAGCGAAGGCCTATCAGAAAAAAGTGTTACACTTTTATCTCTCACATGTAGGTATGTTTAATTTACCATGTATTCAATTTGCACATCACTCTCATATACTTGCGATTCTGTTTATAAAATCCATAGTCTGGGTTGATTGAGGCTGCCTGGACAAGATCTTCTAAAGCTATAAGGCAGCCCATTGTTCCATTACTGTTTAATGTGACTACTGTAAATTGTTTATTTTATGTGTATTTGGTGACTATAAAAAGTTAAGGTAACTTCTTATGAGAGGGTAAACCGCCTCGTTACGTAACGCGTTGCGGCGCCAGCCTGTCTGGCTTCCCTCTCTCTCATACATACGGCAGTGGTAGGCAGGCTCCTCCTCTACCCCATACGCTATCTCCTCTCACTCTACCCCATTCGCTATATACATTACATTTAAGTAATAACCTAAGCTTTCATCAAGTTAAACAATTTCAATATTAAATAGTTCAACTTAGATTAGTTTATTTTATCACTTCGGTCGGGCATCCCGAGACGCACACCATCTATTTTTTTGTCTATCTAAGTCCTATAATGGTAGTTTTCAGTTACCCCAAAAATCTTAATCAACACATCTGTAAGATATGCTTATGTAATTATCAAGGCCAAGTGCACACTTTGAGTTATCAACAAAGGCTGTCTAGTATTGACAAACTGTGTTGGGCAAATGTAAATACACATTTTTGTTTTAATTAATACTCCTGTAAAATACATAAAAATGTACCATATTTTTTTCTTAAGTAAGAAACTAATGAAGTGTTTACAATTATCCTGTTTGACTACATATATTAAGCTCAGCAACTTGGACCATTTGGTATAACATAACCAGTGCTATTGGTTTTTTTTTAAATTTTATTTTTTATATATATATATCCACAATCAGTCGCATCCCGACTTTAAATGACTGGTTTGTGCTAATTTATTTTTATTAATGAGTGTGTTCTCCATTGAGAACACTACTCTTTGTTTTATGGAGAAGTCCTCTCCTGTAACTTTTGGATATCATGCCTCTTAAGGAGAGATGGGTACGTACGCTGCATTAACTTGGCTGCTAATTTATTTGCATGCAGAGCCAATTGACATTGGTAGCTTTTAGCAAGTTCACAAATTTCTTCTTTTATTGTTTTTACTCCGAGATGTTCATGAATCTCACTGTTTCTTATATACCAGGGTACACCTGAGATTGTGTGAAGTATGGCATTTTGCAGTCTTTGGATCATAGAAATGTTAGAGTTGCTTGCACTACCCCAGATTTGAATCCCATATGTCCATATTGGCTTTAGTACCATATTATATATAAGCAACTTGTTGTCTATAAACAACTCACTATTACATCCAAGTAACCACAACATAATCTTGTACTTTAGATTCATCTCTTCCCTCTTGGTTTGAGCATGATACTATTATTTTTGGTTTTTATTAAGTTTATTGGTGAACCCAAAATGATGATCAGGCTCTGAAAGGATGGGTCTATAAATATATCTTTTGTCCTTTTGTATCGCAATAAAGTGTGGCTTGTGCTCGAAGTATGTGTCAGACAAATGAATTTATTGCAGTAGATGTGTAGACCACCTCACCTATTTGTGATGCACTTTTTATGTTTGATACCTGTAGATCATACTGCATACACGTAAATTGCAGACACTGAATGAATATTAGGCTATAATTCTAATAACTTGTTTTTAAAACGATTTTTACATACACACTTTTGAGATCCTGGATATCATGTAGCAGCAGAGTGCTAGCCAAGACAAGTAAAACTAGCCCAAACACAGCAGGTCTATCTATGTTTAATACAGGAGTTCCTATGGCCACCTTCCGACTCCATCATCAGATCAGCTCCATGGTACCATATTATTGCATTCTCAAGCGATATACATGTGCATGCAAAATTTCAGCTCAATTGGAAACTCGGAAATTGGTCAAATTTATGTTGCAGAATTCCACCCAAACTTATATACATACTGTATATCACTATGAGAAATAGTTATGATACTAGGAAACAGCTATAGAGATCTTTAAAGTATGTAAAGTGTAGTGTGCCTAACTTTGTGTCATCCTTAGATTGCAATCAAAGTCTGCACAACATGATTGATTTACATCTATTTTTTATGTTTAATAATAAATTAGCGACAAACATACATACACTTTGTATGTCCCCAAGCTAAGCCAAGCATAAGCTATGCTTGTATTATGAGTAATATATATAACGAACTACTGTGGGGCCCGATCCCAGACATCCAGATTATAGTAAATACAGAAAATTCCTTTACAAAGTTTACTATGCCAGGAACTGAACCTGGATTCTCTGTGTTTTGATGACATTGGCCAGCAAAAGTTTAGCCCACTCAACCATAGAAGCCGTCATTGGTTCTGTGTGTTATTAGTACCAACTAAACAGGCTCAACTCAGCAAATGAGTTGAGCCTGTTTAGAATTAACTTAACCCTTGTTTGTTTTTATGTATAATTCTTATTTAAGTAACTCTAAATAAACATTCTTTTCTTTCTTTCTGTTTCTTACTAAAAGTGCTTATTAAGTGTGGGGTGGACTTGCTTATTATTGGGAAGTTGGCATACAGGCAGATGACCCATGTAATGGAAAGTGGTTTCAATTATCTATGGACACTTGTAACATCAGGTTGCCAACACTTTCTAGTTTTAAGTATGGTATAGGAAGATCAAATAAGATGAAAGGTTAGGAGGAGGGAGAACTAAGATGTAGGCTGCTGTGCACAGACATTTACCCAATGTTTAAAATAATATAATCACTAGAACTATATGGTTAAACAGTGGTTATTCTGTTTTAACCAACAGTTAAATGTTTATGTTGGTGTACCAGCCTTAGCGCCCATTTTTCAATCATCAAATAAAATAGTAAAATAAAACAGCTTAACTGTTTTATTAAAGCTACTGTAATTATTAATTTATTGCTGTTGTATTTTAATTGATGAATAACATTTTTATCTGACGATTTATCAATTGGCCTTTTATTTATTCTTTATTGTACTCAAAAAGTTACATACACAATTGAAGACGTGACTGGATGAAGGTGATATGTGGCATATTCGGTTTTTTGCATTTTTTGCGTAGATGAATGTTATAAGTCGATACCAAATGACTACAGACCTTAGACCATAGATATAAGGCATATTTAAAAAATAGAAAGTTGCTAAAGTTGCTAAAGTTGATAAGTTCAGTTCAGTTTCAAATAAAAGTAAAACTTTTATCTTGATTTACTCAGAATTGGAATTATGCGACTTATCATCTTCATCCACTCAGGTCTTCAATTATAAAACAGTTTTGATATACAAAGGCGAGCTTAACCCTAAAAGAGTTTTCTTCCAGCAAACCTATGAGTCTAGCGAGAAGGGGTGAAGCAAAAGGCAGGGTTGTATACGCTAAAGATATTTTATAAATAAATTAACAAAAATAAATTATATACAAAATACTCATAAGATATATACATACATATATAATGTAAAATATAGATATATAAGGATAATTTAACATAGATAGTGTCCTTTGACTTTAGTAAGTTTAATGATCATACACATTGTTAGCTAGTTACAGCAAAATATGGCCATACTGGTGTTGCCAGCTCTCTTGCAGTTTACGCATGATACCACAAACATTTTTATCTCTCTCACACACAGATCTTGCTTTAGTTATTCGAGTACCTATAGAGAATGATTCACTGCCTGATAAAAGAAATGATAAATTCTGGATAAATGCTCCGGTGGTTCGGGCATGTGGAAAGAATGTATGATGAAAGAAACAGTAAACAGATATACAATGCTAAAGTGGATGGATGCAGAAGTCGCGGAAGCTCACGACACACCTTCCATGATCAAATTGATCGTGTAGCAGAAGGTGATGTCAGGAGCCTTAAGAACAGACGAGCGTGCATGACAAGAGCTATGAATGTCAAAGAAGCAAGTGAGGTGTGTAAGAATAAGCCTGTATGGCGCTCTGTTGTTCGTGCCTACCCCGCAAGGGACCTGGCGTGAAGTTATGTATGTATGTATAAATTCTGGAAAACACAGATTTGTAGAGCTTACTCCTTCAAGGAAATTCCATTGAATATGTTTTAAAATATTAAACGGGTTTTTAAATGTGAAGTATTTTCAAATAAAGTTTTGTGATTTATAACCAAATAATATAAATAAACAGGCACAGGACCTTGCAATATGTGTGGACGTAAACTGGCTTTACAGCTGTAAGTTTTGCTAGTGTTTAGCCTCTAATGGTAGATTCCTATAACTTACCGACTTTTCATTTGCCTTACTATTGGTTAAAATTTGACATAAGCTCCATACTAGTAGTGGCAATATTCAACCAATGGTAGGCAAGCGTCCGCGGAGGTTAAATCCGTCGCCTCCGCATCCGCATCCGCCCCCGCTAAGAAGGCCTCCGTTACAACCCTAGTCCTAAGATATTATAATTAAATATAACAGAGTAAAGGCAAGACAATTTATTTTCGATATTCACTTGGTAGTTGTTAGAAAGCCTAATGTCTGTCTGTACGTCAGACAGTAGAATAATATATTTGGATATATTATTCTTATGCTACCAGGTATTCTCATGGTATCATCACGTAGGTCGAACACTCCGACTCCGACATTGATAAATTGTAAGCGTACATAGCCTTAGGCGTCGTACAGACGAGCAGCACTTTGCTGTCGACAGAGGCAACTGCAGGTGCCCGCGTTTGCCGTCGACACGTGGACAGCAAACGCCGACAAATGGCGGCAGCTGCATTATGAGCGCAGCGCGCGCGCTGCCTTGTCAGTCGACTTCAAATACGATGAACGATTTCGTCTTTTTTTTCGTTTATGTCTACGGAGCAGAAGAAGCAACAGTGTTTCTTCCTCGAAATTCATTTTGTTACTGTCTGTGTCTGCCTCTCCCTACTACAATAACGTTCATGGCGCACTACAACAATGCTGTCGACATGGTGGGCAGCTGTCGGCGTGTCGAATACTGCAGCAGTGGCTTTTGTCGACAGTACTGCTACTGTCGACAAAAGCAACTGCTTGCTTCTGTCGACAGCTGAAGTTGTTTCTGTTGACAGCAAGGTGCTGCTCGTCTATTTGACGCCTTAGAAGCTCTCACAGATGAGGTTATGAAAGGATGACGGAGGACGAAGGATGATGATGAGGATACATAAGTAAAACTTACGAGTGTAAGACTTGGCTATACTCATTTGCTTGGTTTTTTAGTAATAATTTACCCTAACCGTGAAAATAGGAGTAGTGTACGATTTATATAATATAACTTCCATAAGGAAAATAGTACTGAGCATGTGGTATAACTAATAAGTTAGGTTAGTGGTCGCCCGTGCTTGAAATTCGACCATAATAATTAATTTAAATTATAAGTTTGTACATTATTAAGGTTCTGTGGTTAAAGACTACACTTCTATAATCACAGACATCGCCAAGGCTACACTGTTAATTCGACTTTAACAATAAACAAAAGAGTATATATATATATATATATATATATATATATATATATATATATATATATGCCTGTGTGTGTCAGATATATGGCAGTCTGTGTAATGTTTTTTTATTGATTTAATGTATATTATATGCTTAATTTAAAAAAAATATATTAACATTCTGTACTCCTTATCTATATAAACTACTAGCTGACCCGGCGAACTTCGTACCGCCATATTTTCTGAATTCCTAAAAGACTTTATTTCATGACACAAAAACAAAATAATCAAATTTGATCTAGGTGATTAAGAGAGTTCTAAAATCCATACTCAACGCCACCTACCAGTTCCGGTTGTGAATCTAAACTATCCGGGACCCACTCAAACATACGAAAATAAAATCACCAAAATGAGTCGGTGATTAGGAGGACTGTAGAATCCGATCTCAACGTCACCTACCGGTTCCAATTGTAGATATAAACCGCCCGGAGTCCCATTGAAACACACAAAACAAACAAATTTCATCAAAATCGGCTAATTAATTCTCGAGTTATGCGCGTACATGCATACTGTACTACGATTTATTTTTAGATATATACTAGATAAGTGTGCAAAATTTCTTAGTCCTCCGTCCGCGCAATTTTTGTAAAAAGTGGTATAAAGTTTTTGCTGTGTGTTTGTTTCACGTATATATATATATATATATATATATATATATATATATATATATATATATATATATATATATATATATATATATATATATAGATAATTCCAGAACGGCCATACCAAGAAAACTCAACGAATTTAATGAAAATTTTAGTAATTAAATCGACAATTTTATCTTAATTTTGTCATGTAATATTACTATTACGGAATCCTGCGATAAAATCCCCTTCAAACTAATTCACGGGCACACGGGCCAGAGACAAATGTCGGTGGAAATTATTGTTTTTTTTATATTGTGTTACCAGATTGGCATCATGGCGGAAATAGTGTACCCGCAAGGCTGTCGCCCGATCACCGACGACCTCGGTCCAGATGAACTTGTCAGAAGACTAAAGGTAAGTCATTCATAAAATTCATATCTGCCCATAAGGGGCCATCTACAAATCGAGTCAAGTCACACGAATTTCATGATTTGTTTTGACCCCTCCCCCGTCCATCTGTGATAAGAATATCACACATGGTCACATTCGTGAGATACCTCCCTCCCTAGAGTGACGTGACATATTTTGCAATTATACATTTAGACAGCATTATTAAATTAAACGATCAGTTCCGTAATTAGTATTAATTCCATTAAAATTATTTTTAATAATTTCAATATTGTTCCGAGTTTAGCGGGACTCGAATTAAAATGCCGTTGGAATTATTATAGAGTTTATAAGAAATGTACAAACACAATATAACATAGGTATATAACCGGACACAACAAATCCAAACGTAATGCAGGTCGTAATTCAATAAAACGCGCAGTCTGTCACTATTAGATTTTCGATTGTACACACATCACGCCTTGATCGTAGTTGTCGCCGAACTGCCCCCTCTCTCCATCAGGCCGTCGTTTTATAGCTCACAAACACAAATGTGCCCGTATCGTAGTCGACGTAATCCGCAACACCTGGCTAATGATTCAGCCGCAAGCGGTCGTAATCGGATACAATAGAACAATAGGCTGTACTCTTGAAACGTTAAATTCGTCTATTCATTTGTAAAAATCAACTTACCGCACTTGTATCATAAATAACTATTGTCGTAACAAAAAACCGACAAAAATACAAAAAGAGTAACAACACTAAAATGAACATGACTAAATGAGTTTTAGACAACATAATGGATCTGAATTAGTTCTTTAACTTCTCAATTGCGTTAAATAGTAGTTTAAATTATACTGTTACGACTCTGTTCCCGACAAAAACAAATTCACACCTGCATACCTGTAGAAACACATTGTATTACCTTTCGGCATTTGGATTTCTTTTGTTTACTTTGTGTTAAAATAGCCCATTGTGTATATTGTAATCTTTTATGGCAATCATTAGCCAGGTGTGTCGGATTTAGAGTACAAACTGATTCTAGGACATTCGATTCAAGCGGCCGGGCAGACATATTGCATCTGTGCAGTATAAAGCAAAGCGCCGATTGAGGGGACTTGGTTAGGAGCTAGGTTAGGGTAATCTATTTAGTGACTGACTTTGCGCCTGTTATTGAATTACGACTTTCTGCATTACGTTTGGATTTGTTGTGTTCGGTTATATTTGTACCTGTGTTATACGTGTTTGTATAGTTCTAATAAACTTTATTATAATTCCAACGGCATTTTAATTCGAATCCTGCAACTCGTAACAATACTATGAATGCTAAAACAACTATATAATTATGACATTAGTAACCCACTTGATACGGCTAATCGATAAAATCCATATTTTGAACACGTAATAGGTGCCGCATAAATTATGAGAATGTGCCAAAGCAAATAGTCGATCTATTTCTATCGTGCACTAAAATAAAAGAGTACACTTTGACACGGTATTAATTCGTGGATATTTTTAAAATGGTAGCCTAGTTAATGAGATGCTTTAGCATTTAGGTACGCTTTATGCCAAATTTTAAGACCGTTCTTGACCTTAGCTGCAACAGATGGCTGCCTGTAGATGTTACGTATGAAATCAACTGTTGACAGTCACTAACTTTCCATGCATGTACTATAATTACAACGGCCCACAAAAAAGAGGTCTGTGCTTTTGATCAGACCCATTTATTCGTATGTATTTCGATGTGCTGAATCCGAATCTGGGGCCAGTTTGGTCCTCCATACACCCTCAACATTTTGAGTGTTTTTTTTTATCATGATGACTGCAATTTTGTCGTAATTTTTAGTAATGTTCAGAGGTTTTAGTAATGAGAAGGGGTGAAAGTCACGTGACAAAAAGAATGTTAAACTTCAATATGGATGGGTACAAATGTAAAGGTAGACCGAAAAAAGATGGATGGATTGTATGAAGGATGATATGATATGTGGTGTGGCAGGAGATGTATCAGAGTAGAGGAGTGTGGAAAGAAAAGACATTGTGCCGACCCCAAATAATTGGGATATAGTGAAAGAAAAAAGCGAGAGAGGTTTTTCTTATTTAATTGGATTTTTGAGGGCTTATTGGCCAAATAGGCTTGAGATTCACAATCGGCAGATCGAAATAAATAAAAATCATGTTTGATCTAGTTCTACAAAAAATTGTAACGATAAGTGTATTTTTTTGCGATGCTTAAAATTTTGAGGGTGTATGGATCAAACTGACCTCAGTATCGGATTCAGTGCTTCCAAATACATAAAAACGATGATGATGATGAATGAAAGACATGGGTTTGGTCAAAAGTATAAAAAGCTTTTTTTTGTTGATCGTTGTAATTATTGATCCATTGCTGAAGGCCTAGAACTCGTTTCCGCAGATTTGCATGATGAACATGACAAGTACCAACGTAAAGTGGAATTTTATGCTACGTGTTATATCACCAGTGTATCAAGACACGTGTCTATTTCACTAAGCGATTCTCCAAAGGCGACCGCTTTAGGGCCTTCGTGTTCAGCCTTTCCGTTGTAAGGAGGAACAGATGGCATACCTGCCATATTTGTTCAAGGCTTATTGCCGGAATTCACACATCAACCTCTCTCTCTCTCTCTCTCTCTTTTTAGATTCTAGCCCACACATTGCAAGGTCTAGGCCAGGATGAGGGTATGTACCAGCAATACATCCCCTTGGCCCTACACCTTGCGGACGATGTCTTTCTGACACACCCGTCTAAAGATGTGCAGCTGCTGATTGCATGCTGTATTGCAGATGTGCTTAGAGTGTATGCCCCGGAGGCACCTTATAAGGATCAAGAACAGGTTCGTAGTATCCTTAATTATTTGGTAAAAATGATTTTGCGCTCCTATTTATCTATGTAACCAGTGTCAATTAATTTAAGGCTTATAATAATTTACAAGCAAATAGCATCAGGCGACATTTGGATTCATTTATTAAAAGAGTCGGAATTGTTGTAGGACCCTAACCGACTATATACGGAGGAGTTCTGTTGGTAGCTCGAAAATGATCTTTTACTAAACAGTTGGGATTTTCTATACAAACTCCCGATTCTTGATTCAAATATATTATAATGCATCTTAAACAGATTTAAAAGGAAGAGTTTCTCAATTCGTCTGAATATGTATGTTTATGTATATTGGGGCATAACTTATTACTTAGTTGGGTGTGGCAGAAGAAGCATGAAAGTAGGATAAATGCAGTTGAAATGAGAGCTTTGAGAAGTATATGTAAGGTTAATGTAAGTGATATGATAAGAAACAGTGTGATAAGGGAGCGTTGTGAATTGAAAGAAGATGTAGTGACAAGAGTTGAAAAGGGAATGTTAAGGTGGTTTGGCCATGTAGAGAGAATGAATGATAGCAGAATCACAAAACAAGTATATGATAGCAATGTGACTGGAAGAGTCAGTGCCGGTAGACCAAGACGTACTCACCATGATCAAATTAAAGATATTTTGAAGAAAGGTCATATAAAAAGTACTTTAAATAAGCGTGTATGTATGAGAAGATTAATGAAAGTTGATGAAGCGAAAAGTGTTTTTCAAGATCGTAACAAGTGGAGATCCATTCTCTCTGCCTACCCCAATGGGAAACAGGCGTGACAATATGTATGTATGTAACTTATTTTTATTGGACCTTGGACTTCAAAGATACACTTGAACATTAAAATCTGGCCTCGAAGATGCAAACTGAACTCCTTAACGACAAACGTTACACATATGTAAAATAACTCATTATGGGTACAATGTTAATAAGCGCAGCAGACAGGTTTACGCCCATGTGCTGAAAAGTTGTTATCGTTGCCTATGGACATTAGCAATACCAGAGGTGCAGCCGGCCTTGAAGGTGAAACTTGGCCACTAATGCAGGAACACAGCTCAAGTTGTTATTCGGCATACTCTAGACCAGGGGTGTAAGCCATCCAGACGGGCCAATGCCCTACCACCTGACTGTGGGTTGTTTTGTCGCTTCTTACGATAGGCCTGTTTCTGTACGGAGAACTTTACTATTGTTTTAATATTTTCAGGTTAAAACGATATTCCTGTTTCTGATCAACCAGCTTCAGGGTCTACAAGATCCGAAGGATCCAGCATTTAAGCGCTACTTTTACCTATTAGAGAACCTCGCCTATGTTAAGTCTTTCAACATGTGCTTCGAATTGGAAGACTGCCAAGAGATATTCTGCGTATTGTTCTCACTCATGTTCAAGATTGTCAAGTGAGTAATTAGTTTTAAATATTACTGTATAGCACTGTTGCCGTAAAGAGCAAATCGTCATTATTCATAAACACCAATAAAACTTGTATTTTTTTTTTATTATTTTATTTATCATTTTATTATCGTCGTCGTTTTTAAAACCGTTCATTTATTGTTAATGTTTTTGTGACAATCTAGCTTTACGATTTTCTTTCGTGATTTCCAATGACGTTTATAATTTACCAAAAAATACCTTACAACAGTTTTATCCGAAATGTTATTTTCTTTTACAATTTGTTTTGTAATGTGAGTGACAATATGTTGCAATAAATAGTATCATTATCCATCTCGTACGTCAATGAAGGAGAATTGTGAAGATGGAAGAAATGTGCTCATATTATTGTAATTTTTAGCACGGAGCACTCTACAAAAGTGAAATCGTTCATGCTGGACGTTCTGTGTCCCTTGATTACGGAATCTGATGTTGTGTCAAATGAACTCCTAAATGTGATTCTTATAAACTTGGTCGAGCCGAATAAACGTGATCACAAACATGCGTACGCGCTCGCCAAGGAACTCATTGTCAAAACCAGCGAGACCCTGGAACCTTACATACAGGCGGTAAGTTGAAATTATTCGGGTCGCGCCGGTATGTACGCGAAAGATGGATTATTCTTTGATGCCAAATTATCTGTCTACGGTTAATCGCCTAATTTTAGAGTCTAATTCGAAATCTACATACACACAAATCATCATCATAGGCATTTTTTTGTAATTATATTAGTAAAAACATTCCTCAAAGTTTTGTGATTCATTCAAGACCTCCCGTGTGGAAGATACTATTTTCCGTAAGGAATCGGAACTTGTGCTGGCTTGTAAGGTATATGTGTATTTGAGATACCAAGGATGAATGCGGGATAATTATTATCCCAGTATATGAGTCTGAAGTATCTATGCGTGAACGAGGCCGAGTAAAAAGCATTAGTTTCTTAATATTTAACCACAGGGTCCACATATGTGAATATTGCTATATTGTAGCATGTTTATGGTTTGTGTAATATTGTAAGTATAATTTTGATTGTTTTCCGACAGTTTTTCAACCACGTCCTTATCCTCGGTAAAGAAGAGAAAAATCTCCAAATATTCTCCAAAGTGTACGAGCTTATATATGAACTATACCAATGTTCCCCTTCAGTACTCTTAGCAGTGTTGCCGCAACTCGAATGCAAATTAAAATCGGCCCAATTCCAAGAGCGTCTTAGTGGGGTGGCATTACTTGCTAGAATGTTCTCTGAACCTGGTTCAGAATTGGCCAAACTTTATCCCGCATTGTGGCGAGCTTTTCTTGGTCGATTCAATGATATACTAGTCCCGATACGCATTAAATGTGTGCAATACTGCATGCACTTTCTCGTACACCATCCAGATTTGAGAAAAGATATAACCGAAACATTGAAACTAAGACAACACGATTCCCACGAACAAGTGAGATATGAAGTCGTAATGGCGATCATAGCAACGGCTCAAAAAGATTTCGAAGCGGTTGCGGAGTCTGAAGACTTGCTACATTTTGTTAGAGAACGGACCTTGGATAAGAAGTTCAAAATCCGCAAAGAGGCTATGTCTGGTCTTGCGATGATATATAAGAAGTTTTTAACTGAGGAAAGTGTACCTCCAGCTACTGAGAAAGCAGTACAATGGATAAAAGATAAAATCTTGCATGGATATTATATGACGGCGCTTGAGGATCGTTTATTGGTGGAAAGGTTACTCAATACGTCTCTTGTCCCTTATACGTTGCCACCACCAGTTCGCATGAAGAAGCTATATTACCTAATGTCAAATGTCGATGATAATGCAACAAAAGCGTTTATAGAGCTCCAAAAACATCAATTAGCGGTACGTCGTACTGTTGCCGAATGGATAGAGTTGCATAGGAAACCGCCAACCCCAGCGGTCCAAAAGCAAATGATCGCTAAAGTTTTGCATATAAGTTCTAAATTTTTACCGGAATCAGTGAAAGCTCAGGAGTTTCTGAATAAATTCTCATCGCATATGAAACAGGCGCCGGAGTTATTACAAGGGATGGAGACCATTTTGAATCCGAATGTCAGTTGTGATGTTTGTATCCGCACTACGGTGAGTAATTTTCTTCTTGTTAGTTCGTGTAAATGCTATAGTTTATTAGATCTTTTGAAGATTATTCAAAGGAGATGGAATGATTCAAAGGAGCCATGTGATATATGATAGTGTTACGAGTTGCAGGACTCGAATTAAAATGCCGTTAGAATTACTGAGTTTATTAGAACTATACAAACACGTATAATACAAGTACAAACATAACCGAACACAACAAATCCAAACGTAATGCAGAAGGTCGTTATTACATAAAACGCGCAAAGTCCGTCACTAAGTTTCCTTGGTGTACACGCGTCTTGCTTCGCTCGACTGCTCATATCTCAATTGGGGCATTGCTTTATACTGCACAGATGCAATATATCAGCCCGACCGCGTGGACGGAATTTCCTAGAATGTCAATACAACAATAGGCCGTAACAGATTACAATACACAATGGGCTGTTTTTTAAAAATCACAAATTTTAAACACAAAGTAAACAAAAGAAGTCCAAATGCCGAAAGGTAATAAAATGTGTTTCTACAGATATGCAGGTGTGAATTTGTCTTTTGTCGGCATCTAGGCTGTAACAACAGTTTAGTGCTCGTTTTATAAATCTTACTGTGAAAATAGTTTTTGTTACTGTCTTAGATATAGAACACATGTAAGGTTCGGTAGTCATTTTGGGAGAATAGAATCCTTGTGTAATCGTCATATATTCTAGCGGCCTGTTTTTGTGGGCCAGCCATTTTTATCAGAAAATACTGGGTCATATATGGATTAAAATTGACAAAATTTTAAATTTTCGGGATTGCCTTTATACACGAAACAGAGAGGTAGATATTTTTTTAGTTTGCGCGTGTGAAGTATCTTTAGTAATATTTAGAAAGTCTGTAGTTATGTTCGTTGGTGACTCTTTTCTTCAGTCATTATTCGCTTCTAAAGTCATAAAAACTGTGGCCATAATTCGGTTTGTTCAGTTGTGTAATTTTTGAGATAATATTTACTTTTGTATTACTCTCTTTTCTTACACCATATCCCAATTAAATGAGGTCGGCACAATATGTATTTTCCTTCCACACTCTCTTATTCTGACATACATCTTCTGTCACGCCGCCAATCATCAAATCATCCTTCACGCAGCCCATCCATCCTTTTTTTGGTCTACCTTTACATCTGTACCCATTCATCTTGTAGTTTAACATTATTTTTGTCACGTGACTTCCATCCCTCCTCATTATATGCCCATACCAACTTAGTCTTCTTCCTCTCAATTTTTCAGTCACGGGTGCAACTTTCAAAGATCCCCTTATATATTCATTTCTCACCTTATCCATTCTCGTAACACCACACATCCATCTCAACATTCTCATCTCAGCTGAGTGGAGACGTTTGTGGTTTATCACTTTAGCGGTCCAACATTCGGACCCGTAAATCATTAGTTTGTCGCACGATACGCCTGTTACTGTAGGTAAATAACGAAAACATCCCTATGTTTATTACCTGTAGTGGTAATAAACCTACCGTACTGTTATGCGCGGACTCCAAGCGCTCACTCAATTTTATATCTTATCATTCTTTGCCAGTCGAGCGTACTAAAGAAACTCGGGCAGCCGGTAATGACGAATTTGTACTACAACACAATCAAGATGTTGCTCGAGAGGATTAGTTCAGTGATGATCGATCACGAATCGTTGTTGATACTGGTTGGGTATGTGGAAGGAGCAGTCACAGGTACCGATCCAACAATAGCTGAGGAATGCGGTAAGTTTATTTGTTAATGAATAAATGGTGATGTTTGATTAACTTCTTTCACTAACAGCCTTGTTTTGGCTATTTTTAGTCATATATAAAATAAGGAATTTAAAAAAATCACATTATTTTCTCCATAGTTCAAATAGCTTAATGGGGATTGTTCACAAAAAATTACCCTCTGATTTTATATTTTTATTACGTAAAATAGGGTATTTTAAGATACTAATTTGAATAATTTTGTATTTTAAGCGTTGTTTTTTTATAATTCGATTTTAAAACTATTTCTCCGATGACGTTGGTTTACATTGATTTCTTTGCCTAGAAAACAAAAATAATAAAACTCACTAATCATAGTAATCTGTGATACTACTATTTAAATGTCACTGTCGTTACTCATTACATATCGTGATCATTTCAGTGTTTTTTGTCGTTAGGCTTATAATTTTTCGTATTCAACCATTATTATTTTCTGTAGTTATCGTAAAATGTTATGAAGTGGTCTTTGGGGAAAATCCATATTATAGAACTTAAATCAAATAATGTACAGCTAGATTTTTAAGCAGGCAAACAGGCAGCCGCCCCACCTTATTGGATTTTGTAAGGTCAAATAAAGGTCAAACGCATTTCTTACAAAATACAAGAAGATCGTACGTTTTTTGGAATTTTAACTAGACAAAAATGATTAGTGACACTATTCCTCGAAATGGTTTTTCAAAAAGCTAAATTGAAAAAAGTGAACAATCCCAATTGTACAGACATGGCATTTTTAGATTTTTTACTGACTTCCAAAAGGAGAAAGTTCTCAATTGGGTTCTATTTCTTTTAAATAACATAATAGATAATTACCGATAATTTGTTTAGTATTATGTCTAGCGATATCCTCATACTGAAACATTACCTTTATTATACATTTAATCCGTGGTTAGTGAAATGAAATGAAATTTATTTGCATATGACATGGTACATAAAGTGTTATGCATTGTTTCTTTATCCGCTGAAACGAAATAAATTCTTACGAAATCTTATGACGAACTCTATGGTGGCGTGTTAAGCCTTTGATGGTCAACCTTACTGCAACGCAGAAGGTTCGATTCTTGACATGGTAAACTTCGGAAAAGAACTTTCTGTTATTTACTTCGGTCTAACATACACAACCCACAACACTTAACGTAACTTGCTTAATTTGGTGATGACAGTGTGTGTTAGATTTTTACAAGCTTTTATTTAACTTGTAATGGATGTAACTATCTATTTATGTAAGTTCGGGTGGAATCTTGCAAGTTAAATTTGACCATCTTCCCGGTTTCCGATTGAGCTGAAATTTTGCACGCATATGTATATCGCATGCAATAATATGGTACCATGGAGCTGATTTGATGATGGAGTCGGAAGGTGGCTATAGGAACTTCTCTACAAAACAAGATAGACCCGTCTGGACTCGTTTTACGTGTCTTGGCTAGAACTGTGCTGCTACATATTATCCAGGATCTCAAAAGCTTGTATTTAAAAACCTTTAAAAAAAAGCTTGTTATTATTTTATATTTAAGCGCTAGTGTAGACGGCATTATCAACACTCTACCATCACGCCGCCGTCGCGCCGCAATGATATAAATTTCTAATATATCAATTTCTAATTTCTCTCTTTGTCGTGGATGGCCTAATTATGCTTTACTAATACTAAAAATAATTTTAACAAGTTTAAACTTTTCTTAGGTACATAACGAAAACCAAACCAAAAAGTTTGCACTCACTACAGAGTCCACCACTTTGTGCAGACTTCAAGTTTTCGATTTTTTTTTCAGGTATCGATAGCACAAAAGCAGCGGAACGCGGTCTTAAGTTGTTAGTGATGTTGTCATTCGTTTTCCCCGCTCACTTTTTACACGAGGATGTTCTAAATCGGCTCATTAGTTTGCTAGAGTTGGACGAAGAGAACGTTGCCCCGCATATATTGGCCGCGCTGACGTTCCTCGGAAAATATAGGCCACTCAGTAAGTTGGCTTTAAATTAGACTATTTTAATAATTATTTCAACACATTAGGCTCAAGTGATGCATTTACGAAGTTTATCAAACCATACAACGGAATCGGCGGAAAATAGGTACTCTCATGTAAGTACATGTTTACGACACACTACGACGACATAATTGTTGTACGTTGTATAATGCGATTCAAATGAGAATAGGATCGTCTTTGCGCCATATTGTGACTTTAGATAACTTTAATTAATTAAATATTATATTAAGACAATTTACTACTAATTTAACCTTTTTATTTAAATTTGATGTAAGACTATTTATTATTGATATGCAAATAAGTTTTTTGCAAACCATACTTTTCATGTGACATTTGACAGATATAGGTTATTGACATTCCTATTTTTATTTGGATCGCACAGTATAGCGCCGTGCGTATACATTACAGTTTTTCTTTAATTAAAAAAAAATGTATATCGAGGCTTCATAACAAATGGGCGTACAGACAAAAATGCAGTTTTACACAAGGGCCAAAATTATGAACAGAACAAAACTAGTAGATTGTATAAGGCTGAAATTTGGAATACCGTTTTTTTAGGTGCACTTGCATACTGGTAAGACTTTCTAAATTGCAACATGTATAGTTTTTAGTAAACGACAAAAAATGGCATTTTTGCGTATACGCCTATATGTTATGAAGCCCTTGATATATGAATTATGAGGAAGAAGAATAACCACGAAGTTTTTTCATTGCACGAGTTCAGCACGTGGAAAGACGGCCCACCTGATGGAAAGCGGTTACCATCGCCTATGGACATTTGTTACACCAAAGGTGCTACTAATGTGCTGTCGCTTTCTAAAATGAGACTGGATCCTGGCCACTAATGCCGGAACACAACTCAAGGTTATTATGGCGGTATACTTTAGACCAGGAGTCTTAGTCATCCAGACATATATTACCTATGGCTCGCATAGTTTAAAAGTTTTGACAGCAGGGATAATCGTTACTCAGGGACGCAAAAGTATTGTTTTTTCAACCCTCTGATTAGGTAATTTCAAGCGCAGTTTTGAGTATGAGAAATGAAAGAAAAAATTACGTTCAAAAACTTAATTGTTTCGCCACGAGTAACTATGTTTTTTTTATCAATGTATTTTAAAATTTACCACATTATTAGTTTCGATGAACATATTTTTTTAATCGTTAAAAAAACTTATAAAATTTCAATTTTCAAGATAACACATTATTGAAGCAAAGAGGTGATGTATTTGGAATTTGTCCATAATAGGTGAGGCGTGCCCGTCGCTATTCCCCAGACTGATAACACTATGCAAGGCATATGCTGAAGTTGGGACTACGAAACAAGCCAAAAATGCAGTCAGGTGAGTGTACTATAAGTGCATACATACATACATACATAACTTCACGCCAGGTCCCTTGCGGAGTAGGCACGAACAACAGAGCGCCATACAGGCTTATTCTTACACACCTCGCTTGCTTCTTTGACATTCATAGCTCTTGTCATGCACGCTCGTCTGTTTTTAAGGCTCCTAACATACATACTTTACATAAGTAATAATAATAGTAAGTAATACAATACAATAATAGTATTGTATAAGTCGTGGTAGCGCAATGGCTAGAGCGCAAGTCCCAAATTCACAGGATCGCGGATTCGATCCTGGCCGGAACGCATGCACCACTTAGGATGTTTTCTGATCTAATGTGCATATTGTTACAATTACCACACGCTAACAACGTTGAAGGAAAACATCTTGATGTAACCTGCACATCGAGATAACCGATGTGTCAAACCGGCCAAGCCGCTTTGGACGAGAGTGGAGGGTATTCTCTCCGTTCACCGATAGTGGGAAGCCCAAGCCCAGCAGTGGGACATTTATGGGCTGTTATTATATTATTGTAATAGTAGATAGATAGATAACACTTTATTGTACACCGTTACAGAATACTTACGTTCTAGTATTAATCTAATTGGGCACAAAGGGCGGGTTTTATCGCTAAAAAGCGATCTCTTCCAGACAACCCGTGGCAAGAATATTTTGATTAGAAGTGGCGATGGTGGTATACATAATTATTGTATGATTACTTACATTTTAATAATAAATATATAACTATACTATATATAAAAATATACACATAAGTTATATACATATACAAGATATGGTGATAATATGCAACTATTTACATAATAAACATATAAATATATGCAATATAATATCTATTAATTATATAAAATTACATAGCATTATATTGTAGATAGAATTTGCTGACCAAGTTCTTAAATGTTATTAGGAATTTTGCTTGTCTGACAGCAACAGGCAATAAGTTCCAAAGTTGGACAGCCTTAACCTTAACCTTAGCTTGTAAGTTATACAATACAATACAATACAATACAATAATGTATTGTATAACTTACAGTACAATACAATACGCTGCTCATAGAATAGTCATGTTTACGTGAACACCTAAAAAACCTAAAAAGTTGTGACTTCTCCAGATGCCTGTTTGTAAACGTACCGGACCAGCGCACCCAGATATTCACGGAGATACTGGAGACGTTGAAGACCACCCTGAGCCCGCACTCGGAGCACTACCGCACCGCTATAGTCACACTCGGACACATCGCACAGAATCTACCGGAGAACTTCCCCGTTCACATAAAGAATATTGTCTCCAGAAAGGTGAGTGAAGTCATCATTGTTGTAGTGATATACCCACATGAAATTCTACTTTATTTGGATGTTTGTTGTATTCATAATAGGGCTTTTTCGAAAGCGGCTGATTGGGGGCGTCTTATGTACTAATCTATGATACATGTATGTATTGTTGGATAATATATAGATATATTTTTAAATACATATTAGATTTTCATGGGCTTTTTATACAACGTTGTATGAAATTTTTAATTATCCTACGAGGATCTTTCATCTACTAATCTATGATCTTGGTTCCGGCTCTGCGTTCTGGTGAGGTGTTCCTTTGTTCTTCTCTTTTCCTGTCTTTCTTTCTCTCTATTTCTTACTTTTTATTTTTACGGTATTTTACGGTAGCTAATATAATTTAAATTATTTAATATGTGGTAAATGATGTTGGTATTGTATCAAGTAAAAATATTTATGTATAAGTTTCATAATGAGTTGTAAATTCTGTACAATACTGTTTTTTTGTCCAAATAAATTAAATATATATATTATATATAATATACATTTATGTATTATGTTGGATAATATATAGATATATTTTTAGATACGTATTAGATTTTCATGGGCTTTCTACATAATTTTGTATGAACATTTTTATTATACCATAACTTTCTTTAATTCTGGCTTTTAGCGCCTCAGGTCACTCAAATAGGCATTCGAATTGAATTGGAATTGTAACTACTCAAATACCGTTTGTAATCCATAAACCATCTCGGCTCAATATTGAATAAATCATGATTTGACCGAAACTGATTCATGACCGGTTTCTACATCTTACCGACCGTGCATTTGTCCTTACTATCAGTTGAAATTTGTAATTTGATTTGATAAGCTCCATACAATTAATGTGACAATTAAATTAACGGTAGAGCAAGTTAATAATTAGCAAGATGTAGTAACCCGCAATCAATGTCAATTTTAGTGTCCACGAATATTTGACCATCTGTCAGTCGAGTGGATCTGGACTCACACTAGAACGGCATGGTTTTTTAAAATTAACAGACTTGGGAGCTCTTGTGTGAAGTGAACCAGTTTGCGGCAATAACACCTTTAACTTGACTTCCACAGTACTCATTATCTGACATTTCAAAGTCAGTATGAGAGTAATGTTTTTTTTTCTAAAGATCGTGAAGGAGCTCCTAGTCCGCGAGGCAGGGGGCGGTCCGAACGCCCCAGAAACCGACTGGTGCAGCGAAGAGGAGCTCCCCGAAGAGACGAGGTGCAAGCTGGAGGGGCTCAAGTGCATGGCCAGGTGGCTGCTGGGCCTCAAGAAGGACGAACTCTCCGCTCAAAAGACCTTCAGGATGCTCAACGCTTTCATCGTACACAAGGGGGATCTATTACAGGTAAATTCAACGCTTAATGTACGTTTGCATAGTTGTAATATACATTTACATAGTTGTAATACACATTTAAATAGTTGTTATATACATTCCCATAGTTGTAATGTACATTTACGTAGTTGTAATATACATTTACATAGTTGTAATATACATTTACATAGTTGTAATGTACATTTAAATAGTTGTTATATAAATTTACATAGTTGTCATATACATTCACATAGTTGTAATGTACATTTAAATAGTTGTAATATACATTTACATAGTTGTTATATAAATTTTCATAGTTGTCATATACATTCACATAGTTAAATGAATGATAATACTTTAATGTTCACCAAAATTAAAACTATGTTCTTAAAACTAAGTACAGTAAATGTCGAACAAATGGCGGCCTTATCGCCTAAAGCGATCTCTTCCAGGCAACCCATCAAACTAAGGAAAATATTAAACGTGACAGTGGCGGTGTAGACAATAAAATAATACAAAATATTTAAAGTATAGTTGTAATAATAAATGTAATATATAGATGTAATATTACATTTATTATTACAACTATACGTTGTATATAACGATACTAGAGGACAAAATAGAGGATATTCAGAAAACCAGTATAAAAACTAATTTTGTGCTGAAAAATGTCCCCAAACTCCAATCAGAATCTAAAGAAGACTTAGTTTCTATGACTTTGAGCCTGGCTGAATCAATTGGTTGTACATTCGGAAAAGCAGATATACGCGACATCTATAGAATTCGTCCAAAAAAGGCGGATGCACCAGACTCACCTATTGTAGTCGAGACTTCATCCACTTTAATTAAACAAGACTTCTTAAAGTTAACTAAAGCTTTTAATGTGAAACACAAAAATAAGTTATGTGCAAAGCATCTTGGCCTGAGAAAATCTGAACATACACCAGTTTTCGTGGCAGACCATCTAACGGCAAAGGGATCCCGATTGTATTTTCTTGCCCGAGATCTAATTAAATCTCAAGCCTTTAAGTTCTGCTGGACTGCGTATGGCAAAGTTTACATTCGAAAAGATGAGAATGCACGTATTGTCCTAATAAAAAACGAAGCACAAATTCAACAGTTATTGCAGCATACATGACTATTTTTAGCCTTAAGTTTACTTAAAAAACTTTCCATAGTGTGTTTTTATCTCTTTATCTTTACTTACTAGTTATTTGTGTTATATTATATATAAGTCATCTTTCTTATTTTTATTCTTGTGATACTGATAAATTGAATGTCTTCACAATTCTTCACAATAACACTATATTCAACTCACTAATACAGATTCTTATTAAATTCAAATATTTTTCGGATATAAATTTAAACTTTTTTAGTGTTAAAATGTTGCGACATTTAATAAGAACATATATTATTTTTAATTATTATTTCATTCAGCATTGTTTCATAAAAACATCAATATTCGCTTTTCTTTGTACGCATGTAAACATTTATAATATTAAATCACATAAACCTACAATTAAAGTAAATAATCACGTTCTTGCATATTTGCATATGACTTACTATAAGAAAATAATGATTCCCAATTTTTCTAAGCTTCACTTTGTTTTGTTTATTATATACGGAATATTTACGTATTCTGTACTGACAAAACTAGATAGTTATTTACATTTTTCTTTTTGTTTGATAAATGGATAATAATACTATTTCGACATTAAATGAAATAGACGATATTAAAATTGCAACATCTGTTCTTTGCAATGTGGAAGATGTAAATCAATACATGACTATCAAACCGAATGACTTAATAGTCATTTGCCAAAATATAAGAAGTGTCTATACTAACATAGATGATCTTATTGTCACTCTCAGTGAGTTTAATTTTAGCCCAGACTTAATATTTCTAACTGAATGTAGACTTAATAAAGATAAACCTATACCTACTCTGATAGGATACTCTTCTTATCAAAGTACTGCTGAATTCAATCAGAATGATGGTGTAGTTCTATATGCCAAAGAGTGTACTGAAATTACGAAAGTTAAAGAAATTCGTCTTATAAATGCATCATGTCTCCAAATACAAATTAATAACAATATTTTCCTCGGTATATATCGCTCGCCATCCGTTTCTGATGCTACCTCGTTTATTGCATCTCTTAACTCTCATTTAGAATCTATAAACAGTCAGTGCAATAACATTATTGTGACTGGAGATATAAATATTAATATTATTCCTAAGGAATCTAAGTCGACCTATGAACGTAATAATAGACAAAATTATTTAGACATGTTAGTAATGCACAGTCTTTTCCCTGGACACCTAATCCCTACCAGGGAAAAGAATTGTCTTGACCACTTTATTCTGAAACTGAACAATAATAAAACTAATGCTGATATAGCGGTTCTTAATACCACTATAACAGATCATTATATGATAATGTTGCGCTTGTCTATTTCAAATGTCAAAAATAATACAGGGAAGACTATAGCAAAGACTGACTTTGATCAGGCATTAGTTTCCTTGTCACAAAAAAATTTAAGTGATTTGTTATTATGCGATGACCCTAACTTTGTTGCCCAAGCTCTAACATATTCTATATCAGAAGCTCTTCGAGAAAACACTTACTTGCTTACTGTCCCGAGTAATAAAAGAATTATAAAACCGTGGATAACTGTTGGCATTTTAAAATGCATAAGAAATAGAAATAAACTACAAAAAAAGTCTAGAATGGAACCCTACAATGAAACAGCCCAGATTATTTATAAGAGATACCGGAATTTCTGTAATAATTTGATTAAAAAGTCGAAACAGAATTATAATAAGCAGCTGTTAATCAATTCATCTAGTAATTCAAAAGTCTTTGGAAAAGTGTTAGGTCGATCGTTAATATTAATTCTTCGGCTTCTGATAACAGCAAGCTATTGAACGCTAAGTCTCTTCCCCAAAATTCTGTTAATTTTGTGAATGATTATTTCTCTAACATTGCTAAAACCTTAGCCGAAGAGATGTTATGTCACCCTAGCTCCTCAAATACTCTTCTGGATAGCAATACTCAATATTCTCAAATAAACTCCTTTGGTCTTATTGAAACTGACTGCAATGAAGTCCATGACACCCTTGTCAGTCTTAAGTCTAGTAGCTCACCGGGAATAGATAATATCCCCACCAGCTTTCTAAAATCAGCGAAGTCTGAAGTAGTACCTATTGTGTGTCATCTAATAAATCTCTGTTTCAAACAGGGTATCTTTCCAGATATACTTAAACAGTCAGTTGTGGTTCCAATCTACAAGAGTGGAGACATGGAAGACGTTAATAATTACAGACCAATATCTATTTTACCGTCTATATCAAAAATATTGGAGAAAATTTTGAATAAAAGATTAATTAACTTTCTAGATAAGTATAATATACTTTCAGAAACACAATTTGGGTTTAGACGAGGTCGTTCAACAGAAGACGCTGTTAATTCACTGACTTCTCTTATTATAGACGAGTTAGATCACGGAAAAAAATGTTTAGGCGTGTTTCTAGACCTTAAAAAAGCCTTTGACACTGTCCACGTCCCCACCCTTCTGGATAAGCTTGAAAAGATAGGAATACGTAATACAGCTCTTGATTTATTTAAAAATTACCTTAGTAACCGGAAACAATATGTCAAAATCCAAAAATATCTTAGTTCGGACACTTATATGAATTTTGGAGTGCCGCAGGGGAGCGTTTTAGGCCCAACGCTGTTCCTCATATATATTAACAATTTGTGCAACCTTAAAATTAACAACGCTAAAATTTTTAGTTATGCAGATGACACTGCTGTCGTATTTTCTAATACATCATGGAATCATGTTTGTAAAGACGCTGAATCTGGGCTTGCAAAAATCGCTAAATGGCTAAAAATAAATTTACTTACCCTTAATGTCACTAAAACTAACTATATTTGTTTTAGTATTCGCAATAGAACTCAACCAAATGCTAATTTTGCTATAAAAATGCATAGGTGTGATGATGTACTTGCCTGTGATTGCAGCCCTGTTACCATCAGAGTATCTAATGTTAAGTACTTGGGCGTGATCATAGATCAAAGATTAAATTGGCATTTACAAATAGACACGGTTAGCCAGAGAGTACGGAAGCTGACATGGATCTTCAAAACACTAAGGCTTGTTACCTCAGCCACCTTACTTAATAAAATTTACGTAGCGCTACTAGTGCAATCAATCTTAATATACTGTATTACTATATGGGGAGGCGCTGCTAAGAGTAAATTTATTGAGCTAGAAAGATCTCAACGCTCATTGCTTAAGGTCATGTACTTTAAACCATATAGATTCTCTACTGAGGAACTTTATTCTACATGTCAACTTCTAACAGTAAGAAAACTATATGTGTTAAATGTTATCTTAAAAACTCATAAAAACTTTTCATTTTATGAAAGCGTTGATAAAGGAAGAAGGAAAGGGAAATCTATAAAAACCATTAGGGTTAATACTGCATTTGCTAATCATCAATATAAAATGCACTCCATACATCTATTTAATCAAATTAATAAAGTATTAGAATTTAATAATATGAAATATTATGATTGTAAGAAAATTGTTACAAATTGGTTATTTTCGAAAACATACAAAGAATGTGAAGAATTTTTAGTGTATATTACATAGTTTCTTAGTTTGTAAACATAAACATACATAAACACTCATACATTTACACACACACGCACACACTCATTCTTACATACATTCACACACACAAATATAGGTATACAACACATAACAATTATTTGTATAAGGTTTATTGTAATAATAAGTTATTTTTAATGTTTAAGTTAATTGAGAGCGGGTCCTTCTGACACAAGTATATGTTTATACTTAATAGAAGGTCCCAACCCCAAAAATTCTTGTATATGTACTTTTGGATCAAATAAACATTATTATTGTTATTATATATGTTAACCCTTTTTGGGTAAATATATATTGTATATTAACCCTGGAATGGTTAATATATAAAATTGATGAGGTGTCTTTGGGACGTTTAATTGAAATGAAGTCTTGAAGACCATCGAAAACCATGGAGGAAATTGTATAGTAATAAAGCAGTAAACATACAGTCTACAAGTAGTATGATAGTAATATGAATAATAATCACAGTGTACACAGTCTCACAAAGTACTGTCAGCATATAAAACAAAAAAAAAACGAAGAAAAATGTATAATGAATACATGTCTTTTGCCAGGTGGTAGGGCATTTGCCCGACTGCATGGCTACCACCCCTGGTCTAAAGTATGCCGTCATAGCAACCTTGAGCTGTTAGTGACCTGGTTCCAGTCTCCCTTAAGAGAGCAGCAGCGCACTTGTAGCACCTTTGGTGTTGCAAATGTTTATAGGCGATGGTAACCGCTTTCCATCGAGTGACCTTCTGCAATACAAAAAAAAATGTGTATTTATTTATTTGGATCGACGATAAAGTGTTTATCTATAATATATATTATGATTTCAGCAAAACAGGTTGTCGAAAGCGGAGATGGCCCACCTGAGGCTCGCCGCGGGCGCGGCCATGCTGAAGATCTGCGAGCAGAAGGGCGTCGGGGACCAGTTCACGGCCGAGCAGTTCTACAATCTCTCGCATCTGATGGTTGTAAGTAGACGTCATTGAGTGTATTTGTCACGGAATTCTATTATTATTCGCATGTACATATATACATACATACATACATAACTTCACGTCAGGTCCCTTGCGAGGTAGGTACGAACAACAGAGCGCCATTCAGGCATATTACACGCTTACTTACTTACACACTTTTAAATTTCTTGTCTTTTGACATTTCTTGACATACTTTGCTCCGTGCAGGAACGGAGAAAGAATACAATTTCCTGCGGCCGGGCGGCCTGTCGTAAGAAGCGACAAAACAACCCACAGCCAGGTGGTAAGGCATTTGCCCGACTAGATATCTACCAGCCCTGGTCTAAAGTATGTCGCCTTAACAACCTTGAGTTGTGTTCCGGCATTAGTGGACCAGGTTCCAATCTCCTTTAAGAGGGCAGCAGCGCTTTTGTAGCATCTTTGGTGTTGCAAATGTCCATAGGCGATGGTAACCGCTCTCCATCAAGTGGGCCGTCTGCCTGTCTGCTGACCTCCTGCAATAAAAAAAAAACAATCTTTTTAATTATGTATGTGTTTAGTAGTTTATAATTGTAATAATTTTGTTTTTCGTTCAATTACGATTGAATTTAGTTAAACCACCAAATATTATTTAATTTTCTTGTAATATCTCCTTGGACACTGGGTTGTCTGGAAGAGTTCGCTATAAGCGATAAGGCCGCCCATTGTTCTAATTGTAATATGTTTATCTATACATATAATAAAATTGTAGAGGTCAAATTTCTGTACAATTAAAAAATTGCTAAAAACCGAGTCAGGGGGATTTAAGAAGTGAAATAGAACTAATTTAGATTTTTTTCAAATTTTTTGTTTCTGTTTGTCTGTCTGTTTGTACCGGCTAATCTCCGACACGAGTGGATCGATTCACATAAAACTTTGTATGGTGATAGCTTATATCCCTGGTCAACATATAGGATACTTTTGATCCCGAAAAATTAAAGAGCTCCCGGGGGATAGTTAAAAAACCGCACCACGCGGACGAAGTCGCAGGCAGAAGCTAGTATTAAATATCTAGCTTTAAGTTATTGTGAACAATAAAGAGTTTTCATTCATTCATTCATTGTTACCTCGAACATGAACATATATAGAAATTTGGATGGACGCGGATTCACTTGCAGCAATGTTTCACTTTTTAAAACTGTGCAACTGGAATTGAGAACTGATTCTTTGATCTTTGGATGGTTTGGTAGATTCAAACTTTTTAAACTTTATTTCGCTCGTTAGCTCAAAAATGAATTCAGTAAAACCTGTTAATTAGTCCTACATTATGAGTAATTTTTGTTGTTGTTTGTATTATCGATATGCGCTGTTGGTTTTTTTTCAATAAATAAATGAATTAATCAATATCTTTATTTGCAAGAATGTAGTTTATACAGGTGTTACACGATTGTAGATGCACAGTACATTCTACCTCATAGTGGTGTACAAAATAAATCAAATGAAATTTAAAATTAAAATAACATAAATATTCTAATTTAAAAAAAGTCAATTTTCGATAAAATACAAGTAATTAATGTCAAGAAAAATAATAACAAATAGATCACTAAGCTTTTCCATATACATAATAAAGACCAGCACTTTTTTAAAGAAATTCATCTACAGTATAGAAATACTCCTTGATCAACCACTTTTTTAAGACTACAGTGAATTTTCTTGGGGGGTGCGTTTGTAAAAAAAATCGCATCTAACCCGTACATCACGGTGTTCGTACTGAAATAATCTTTATTTTAACTTAACTTAAATTCATTAACCAGACCAGTGCAAATTACTAATATCCATTTACCTGTTTATACTTGTCTAGCCTAGTTGTGACCGGAAAAACATGGTTAACCTAACATTTTTATATTCTACTAGCGGTCCCAGCAGACGACGTCCTGCCTTTAAAAAATAAAATTCGAGTACCCGATTCCAGCGTCATCTACCGGGACCAAATGTTAATCGAAACTATTTTCAAATGCACTTGAACAAACAAAAAAAATCATCAAAATCAGGCCCAGCGTTTAGGAGTATCGCGGCGCCACCTACTGGGTCCAATCGTCTATTTAAACCCTTCCGGGACAAAATTCAACACATACAACAACAAAAAGAATACCTCAATTGTGGTAAAATATCTTTTTCAACACACTTGCTCATAAAGTGGCTCTATGGTCACCGCAATTAGGCACATAATGACACCCATAATCAAACTGAGTAAAAAAATAACTCACTAATGAGTTATAGATTTTTTTTAAAAATTTTATTGGTTGAGTTGTTTTGTTCTTGAAAAAGTTTTTATTCAAAAAAAAAGATCGTGTTCTATAGAACAAATAAGTTAATGTTCCTATTGCTTGCTCATTTCATGCAACTTCTTATTTAAATAGATAATTTTAACTCGTACGTGTTCAATAAATAAAACTTTCACTCATATATAACGTTTTTTCTCTGTAATAAAAGAGAACTTTGCAGAATAGGCACAAACCCTATGCACGGAAAATAAAAAAAAACCTCATCCATTTAGTCTGTGGTTAATCACAATGCGCGCGCATAGGAAAACTGATTATTTTTTCCCGCCATAGCCAAACATTTTTCACAACTCGTTTTCACTGTTGAAAGTATTGTTATTTATTAATTAAAATGTCTACAAGTACTAGTTACGAAGAAAATGATTTATGTTGTACACCGCCCGATATAAGATGTGAAGCCCTTAACGTTATGGAAAGGTTACTTACTATCTGAAATCTCCAAGGAAAAATATATATTTTATCTACTAAATAAAATGAGTTTTTGTTGTTATTTTATTCACAAGTGTGTTGAAAATCGTCGTATGATACACGTGTGTATTGATGATTACCGTCCTCGGCTCTCTTAAGAGCCTCGCCTACGGCTCGAGTCTCAATGGCGCCTCGGGGGTAATCATCAATGTAACACACTAGTACCATGTACTTATTATCCATTAAGCAACTCGGTGAAGGTTGTATACTGGGATGCTATGCTATTAAAGATAAAGAAACTTGAAACTTTTAATTGATTTAATAAAAAGATCTAATAATGAGCTATAGTGCTATCTAGTCACGTATCACTTAGATTTTTTTTAGAGCTATATTTATTATTTTTTCTTCTTCCATGATAAATATAGAAGTTTGTATTGCTTTCCAGGATGAGGTGCCGCAAGTCAGGGAAGCCTTTGCGGCGAAATTACATAAGGGATTATCAAAAGTAAGTTGATTATAAATAAAAATATTTTTAACAACAAGACTATTCCGAAATCCAATTAAATTGTTTGTTCCTCGGATATCTAGTAATTATAGGGCAAATTCTTATTTTATTAGTGTGTCAATCAACTATAATCTATTAGCTGGTACACATGATATAGATTTATTTGTTAGTAACCCACAACATCTTAAGACAGTCCTGGTAAAGAATTGGTCTGAATATTAACAAGTTTTATTCAATAGGTCAGTTTTAAAATATTGTATTTTCTTTTTCTTTTATAATTTCCTCTTTTTAGTTTATTTCATAGAATATAAAGTATTTACTAGCAAGCATTATAGCTATCTATATGTGGAAACAATTAAATGGTTATAGATATTTAGTAGTATGTACTTAGTCACAAACTGTTTTTTTTTTCAAATAAAATAAAATAAAATACATACATACATACATAACTTCACGCCAGGTCCCTTGCGGGGTAGGCACGAACAACAGAGCGCCATTTAGGCTTATTCTTACACACCTCACTTGCTTCTTTGACATTCATAGTTCATAAAATAAAATAATTTGGCATATTCCCTAAAGAATTTTATTATCTGCCCTATACTAAAAGTCTCAATGAGATGGCAGTGTATTGGGTCCTTAGTATTGCAAATGCCCATTGGTGACGGTAACCACTTACCATCAGGTGAACCATCTGTCAGTTTAACTACAAGCAAACATAATTAAATAATGTTTGTGTGGTTGGTGTGTGCAGGGCATCCTGGCTTCCTTAGTGTTGCATATGTCCATGGGAGATGGTAAACATTTACCATCAAATGGGCTATTTGTCTTCCAGCAAAGATAAAGAAGTAAGAATGATTGGTCGGTATATCAGGGCATCCCGGCACGCTTAGCATTGCAAATGTCCATGAGCATCGGTAACCACTTACCGTCAGGGACCCAATTTTGCTATTACTATCTCGTCAAATCGCAATCGTCAAATATTTGATTTTTTTCAATATTCGAATATTCAAAATTATTTTATCCATGCAGGAATACAATGTCCTGCGGCCGGGCGGCCTGTCGTGAGAAGCGACAAAACCACCCACAGGTGGTAGGGTATTTACCCGATTGGAGGGCTACCACCCCTGGTCTAAAGTATGTCGTCATAACGACCTTGAGTTGTGTTCCGGCATTAGTGACCAGGTTCCAGTCTCCCTTAAGAGAGCGGCAGCTCAATTGTAGCACCTTTGGTGTAGCAAACGTAAAATATTCGTTCTATCTAAACAATATTAGAAATACTGAACAACTAGTATTAAATATGACCCCAAAAACAACCCTCTTTTCCCAATACTGCATATAACATGTGCATTCAAATCTACAATAAAATGCCAATCCACATAAATAAATTAAAATAGTTAATGGCTCTTAAATAGAATCTTTTACTTGGTGAACGAATTCCTCAATTGTAAATAAATAACTGGCTTGGCTTATGAATGTTACTATTATTGTGTTTTGACATTAGATGATGACGTCTGGCAGACTGTAACATATGTGTCGGCTGTTTGATTTGCGCGCAGGGCATCCCGAACAAGTGCCTGCCGCTGGACTTCATGGGCATGTACGCGCTGGGCGGGCGCGAGCCGGACAAGCGCATCCGCGCTCTCATCCGCCAGTACATGCTCGCGGACGTCGTGCGCCGCCGCGAGTACGCCAAGAACATCACCGTCGGCACCAAAGGTATCCCTATTAATATTATAAATGCGAAAGTAACTCGTGTCTGTCTGTCTGTTCCGTTTTCACGTAAAAACTACTGGGCCGATTTGGCTGAAACTCAGTATATATATGTCGCAGAACGGCCTCGTTTTCACGACATCTCCTTTAGTTATTGCAGGTTTAGTGGGCGTCATCAGGATAAAATGCGAGCATAAAACACAATAGCCACGATTTATACACTTTTAATTTAGATTTGATCAACATTATGACATAGTTTAGACCGAGCAGCGGGTTCAGGGCACCCGCTCATACTTCCAACTACAATACTTTCTTTAAAAATACTCTAAGGTCCAACTCGACCTGCTGCCATCAACCAAATGTGCCACAAAAACTCCTCCGTCTACCGAAGTAGATACTACCAAAGTATAGAGGGCGTCTGACCCCGCTCTGCCATATTGCTCTGCTCTCATTGGACATTTATCAAATTACAATATTCATAACTTTTATTAGGTTAGAACGATCTTTAAGTTATAGAAACATTTAACAAATCTAATTAAATTACATTAAGAATGTTAGAAGTAATTATAATGTAAACAAATGATATTGCACGTTATACATCCAGTCAACAATACATCGTCATATCGTCATAGTCATAGCTTCCCTCCGACATATATATGTTTTCGATACACCACCTCTGTTTTTTCTTAATAGTAGGTTAATTAAAAAAAAGAGCATTCACGTAATCAAGGAAGTACTTTCATAGACAGACATTGAATACATTGAAGAAAACTTATTAAGATTTTTGTATCTCCTGAAAAGTTGGTTTTTGCTTATACGCCCCTCTGGCTTGAAGCCCGCGATATATTAATAATAATATATTTAATATACTCTTTGGTCAATAGTTCGTTGTCCGCTGATATCACTGGACGTATGCAACATCAAATCTCATATCATCAATATCAATATTATATCATATAATCAAAAATCATAATGATTTTGATATATACAGTGAAATTATAAGTTGTTTGTGTGTGCGTTTGCAGTGGAGCGCGCCGTGTCGCAGTTGCCGCACATCCTGCCGGACTATATGCTGGTGTTCGCCGTGCCCGTGCTGGCCCACGACCCGGCCTTCACCAGCTACGACAACGTGCAGCAGCTCAAGGTATTAAAAAACTAATATTTTGGTTTATGGCTTAGCAGCTAGGCCTTTAAGCCAGATCTTAGTTTATAATATACATTTAGTTTCTTCATTTTCTTAAGCCTATGTGTAGCACAGCTGAACTGTTGGTAATCAGCTAGTGCCATTCAACGGAGTTCTTGTGACAACTAAAAAGGCCACATTTGACTATACAGTTCGCATTTCTCATATTCATTTTAGAGTAATTTTACACATTTGTAGATAATAAAGACATAGAAAGAAGAATAAATTTGGGGAATAGTGTGAATGGAGCGTTAGATAAACTTCTAGGCGCTAAGAACCTCAGCCAGAAGGCCCAGCTTGCCATACACAACGCGGTGCTGGACCTACGCTCACGTATGGAAGCGAAAGTTGGGTATGGAACAGAGAGCACGAAAGTAGAGTAAACGCGGTCGAGATGCGAGCACTGCGCAAAATCCGTGGAATGACGCTCGCGGACCGCGTTCGTAATACCGAAGTAAGAAAGAGAGTTGGTCTGAAAGAGAGTGTCGGGGTGAAGGTAAGGAAAGGAATGCTCCGGTGGTTCGGGCATGTGGAAAGAATGTATGATGAAAGAATGACTAAACAGATATACAATGCAAAAGTGGATGGATGCAGAAGTCGCGGAAGGCCACGACACACCTTCCATGATCAAATTGATCGTGTACTAGCAGAAGGTGATGTCAGGAGCCTTAAGAACAGACGAGCGTGCATGACAAGAGCTATTATGAATATCAAAGAAGCAAGTGAGGTGTTTAAGCATTGACTTACTAACCAATGGACTTGGGGTCTAGTACAAATTTCACGGAAAAAGTGTACAGAGTTAGCTTTTAGGTATTAACAAACAAAAACACTTCAATTTATGTTTTATATATATCGCTTCTTTGCTTTAATAACGTGGTATCTTGTATAACCTAAATTTACAGTACGCCGCTTTTAAAATTTCAAAAAAAGATTTTACCCAAACATATTTTACAGTTTTTTTGTATATTTTTTACAATTAAATTTAGTGTCAATTTACTAAGCTTTTTGAAATATATCAGAAAGTTGTGATAATATGATAAATTTAGCAAAATATAGTGAGTGAGTGAAATAAGTGAGTATTGGGATATGTCACGTTATTGAAGCAAAGAAGCGATATAAGGATACAGCATAAGTTTGCTTATAATAATTTAATACCATATGCAGCTTCGACTGGTGGTCGTACTATTTTGGCTTCTAGTTTCTAGTGAAGATCATAGTAGTAATGGAGTAGCATTAGTTCTATTTTTTTTTTGTTTACTACATTAACAATATCGAATAGGTATATATTATTATACTGTATATTTATCATACATTTTATAGACGTCTGTGGTCTAGGGGTTCAAGTATCGGACGTGCGTGAATGTTCGTTACCGCGTATCTTCAGAATTATTGAACCGATTTTAATGAAATTTGAAACGTAGATAGTGTAGGCTTAGTTTTTCTCTAGGTCTCCTACTTGATCCTACAAGTAGGCTACAAAGCACTACTTGAAAGTAGTCAGGAAATACACTGATTTGCATTAAAAGAGTTCCATTTTAGTATTTAAACTATGGTAATCAAGTAATAATGAATCTTCTTTGTATTGAGTATAAACGAATGGTTGGGTTTATAGTGGAAATAGTTTCTGTTTTATTATAGCAAAGACATCAACAGGTTAGGTAAAAAAAGAAAATGCTTGAATCAATTTTATATTAAGACTTGACAATTTTAAAATATAAATACAAAAAACGAAACGCAAAATGAAATGTTACCAGCAATGTTGGCACAGGTGTTTTTATAAGTCTTCTTAAGCCTTTATGGGTTAAATACATGATTCTGCAAAATAATCCGAGCAAACAATATTCGATCCTTTGGGATTAAAATGTTCATCTTGTCGTGATACGGTTATAATTTCTCCAACTTATAGGATCTCGAGGAAAACTGAAATTAATATAGGTATATACGGCATGGTATTAAAATAACGATAATAATTTTACAAACATAAATACAAGACAAACACAGAATCTCCGTTTTTAAATTGATTTAAAATAACTCCTTTTTTATCAAAACATTTCCATAAAAAATGCATATAAAATAAATCTCCAATTATTAAAAAACAAATTAACATCAAAGTGACTCTATGCAGTTTTTTGTTCGAAAATTTTCGACTGTTCATGGCAACCTGAACAAATGTTATTTGTCGTACTTGTCGATTGTCATCTCTTTCGGTCTAGTGCGCGCATAACGTGTAAAAACAAGACAGATAGATACTTCTTGTTTATTTTGGCTAGTTATGTGATTTGTTTTTACAATTAATTGAATTTTAAATAATATACTTCATTCCCAAGCGAAATAATACTTTTATATTATAAAAAAATCTATACTTACTGAAAATAAGATACACCATCGTCTTTTTTGACTTTACTTGCGTAGTTTTTACACGTTTTAACAACACAGTACGGCATTATTTACGCGTGTTCTATGTCAGTCGACCAAATGGAGACTAGCGCGCAATTGTTGCTCTTTTTGCATTTTGTTACTCTTTTGGTTGGGACACTTTTGAGTGCGGCACGCGAAGTCCATTGGTTAGTAAGTCAATGTGTGTAAGAATAAGTCTGAATGGCGCTCTGTTGTTCGTGCCTACCCCGCAAGGGACCTGGCGTGAAGTTATGTATGTATGTAGATAATGAAACTGCACAGCACAACATCTCCTTTCAGTTCCCACCAAAAACACCAGCTCAAGGTATTCTCGCACGTATGTGTAACTGGGACACGCCCGCGGCTTCGTCCACGTTTTTTTTGACATTTAATTTTTTTTTACTTTTAATTCATTTTTTTTCTTAGTTTTTAATCTATGATAAGTATATTATTTTCAACCATTGTAAAGGTGGTCTGGAAGATAGCGCCGGCGGCGATAAGACCTCCTATTGTATATATGTACATCCCCCGACTCGGTTTTTAGCAATTTTTTTCATTGTACAGAAATTCGACCTCTAGAATTTTATTATATGTATAGATAATATATAAAGCTGATAAGTTTCTTTCTTTCTTTGTACGCGCTAATCTCAGGAACTACTGGTCTGATTTGAATTTTTTTTTCAGTGTTAGAGAGCCAATTTATAGAGGCAGGTTATAGGTAGGTTATAAACCATCACGCTAAGAGCATAAGGAGCAGAGCACCAATGCAGAATGTTTAAAAATCGCGGGGTTTTTTAACTTACTTTTTTTAAACTATTCCACGCGAACGAAATCGCGGGCAGAAGCTAGTATGCAATAAAGAGCATTCATTCATTAATTTATTTGACTTGAAATTATCGCCGGATCTCCGGGACACAAATAATCGCAGCATTAAAAAATAAAAAGGTGTGCGTCTCGGGACGCCCGACAGAAGTGATAAGCTAATCTAACGTGAGAGAAAGGGAAGCCAGACAGACCGGCGCCGTAACGCGTTACGTAACGAAGCAGTTTACGCTCCCATATGAAGTTATCACTTCAAAAGTCGAAGTGTGGGACACATAGTAAAAGTGAAACATCAACAGATAAGTGGCAAAACGAATCGAACCAGATTTTTAACTTTAAGTTTTACGGGAAGATTGTTAATGTACTTGTCCAATTTGAAAACGTGCCCGTAAATCTTTTTTGGTAAACAATTTTGTTGCGATTCGTTTTTCCACTTGTCCGTTGAAGTTTCACTTCTGATATGTGTCCCAGCACACAATTCGATTTTTCGCAGGGTTGCTGCAAATTATCATTTGGTTAGGTTAGGTACAGTTTAATGAATGCATTTTTTGTTTAAACATATTTTGTTTTATCAAACACAAAAGACTGGATTCGATCCGGAACCAAAAAACGCATCCATAGTATACTCTGAAATTATGCCGCCTCTCACCACGTCTAGTATAAATTTATGCCGCCCCTCCTCGATTATTGTCAAATAGTTAAACAATTTTTTGTTTTGTGACTTAGTTGAAAAAGGTATCATGTGCTCGGGGAATGTTAAATGAATCGATGTGAAGAACGTTTTCATTACGCCACCGTACATTAAAATGTATTATCCCTATTAATATTATAAATGCGAAAGTAACTCTGTCTGTCTGTCTGATCCGTTTTCACGTAAAAACTACTGGACCGATTTGACTGAAACTCAGTATGTATATATTTTCGATACCGAGGATGAACATAGGATACTTTTTATCCCGAAAAATGGGATAGTTTCCGGGATAAAATGATATTTGTCTGTTTGTTTGTTATGCTTTTACGGAAAAACTACTGGACCGATTTGGCTGAAATTCGGCACGTATGTAAATTAAATACTGAGGATGGACAAGGGATAATTTTCATTTTGGCCTTTTTGGTAATTTTGGCCTATTTGGTCATTTTGGTAATTTTAGCCTTTTTGGTCATTTTGGCCTATTTGGTCATTTTGGCCTTTTTGGTCATTTTTCCTTTTTGGTCATTTTGGCCTATTTGGTAATTTTAGCCTTTTTGGTCATTTTGGCCTATTTGGTCATTTTGGCCTATTTGGTCATTTTGGCCTTTTTGATCTTTTTGGTCATTTTGGCCTATTTGTTAATTTTGGCCTTATTGATCATTTTGACCTTTTTGGTCATTTTGGCCTATTTGGTCATTTTGGCCTATTTGGTCATTTTGGTCTATTTGGTCATTTTGGCCTTTTTGGTCATTTTGGCCTTTTTGGTCTATTTGGTCATTTTGGCCTTTTTGATCATTTTGGCCTATTTGGTCATTTTGGCCTATTTGGTCATTTTGGCCTATTTGGTCATTTTGGCCTTTTTGATCTTTTTGGTCATTTTGGCCTTTTTGGTCATTTTGGCCTTTTTGGTCATTTTGGTCTATTTGGTCATTTTGGCCTTTTTGATCATTTTGGCCTATTTGGTCATTTTGGCCTATTTTGTCATTTTGGCCTATTTTGTCATTTTGGCCTTTTTGATTATTTTGACCTTTTTGGTAATTTTGGCCTATTTGGTCATTTTGGCCTATTTGGTAATTTTGGCCTTATTGATCATTTTGACCTTTTTGGTCATTTTGGCCTTTTTGGTAATTTTGGCCTATTTGGTAATTTTGGTAATTTTGGCCTTTTTGGTCATTTTGGCCTATTTGGTCATTTTGGCCTTTTTGGTCATTTTTCCTTTTTGGTCATTTTGGCCTATTTGGTCATTTTGGCCTATTTGGTCATTTTGGCCTATTTGGCCTTTTTGGTCATTTTGGCCTTTTTGGTCATTTTGGTCTATTTGGTCATTTTGGCCTATTTGGTAATTTTGGCCTTATTGATCATTTTGACCTTTTTGGTCATTTTGGCCTATTTGGTCATTTTGGCCTTTTTGGTCATTTTGGCCAATTTGGTCATTTTGACCTTTTTGGTCATTTTGACCTTTTTAGTCATTTTGGCCTATTTGATTATTTTGGCCTTTTTGGTCGTTTTTGCCTATTCCGTCATTTTAGCCATGTCGGTCACCGTGGTCTTTTGGTCATTTAGACCATTTTGGCCTTTTTGGTCAAGTTTTGTAATTTATTTTGTTGACAGATAGACGGGGGATAGTATATATAATTAGCGATATAAAATGAAGTGAATCTTCCGTGGGCAAATACATAAAAATATTGTAATATAATATAACCTGTAGCACTTGCTCTTTAAACAAGAGACACGCACTAGAGGTTAACCCGCGGCGCAGCCGCGGGGTAAACTTTAGTTATATATATACTAGCGGTCCCAGCAGACGACATCCTGCCTTTAAAAAATAAAAATCGAGTACCCGATTCCAGCGTCATCTACCGGGACCAAATTTTAATCTAAACTATTCTCAAATCCACTTGAACATAAAAAAAAATCATCAAAATCAGGCCCAGCGTTTAGGAGTAGCGCGGGGCCACCTACTGGATCCAATCATTTATTTAAACCATTCCGGACAAACTTCGACACATACAACAACAAAAAGAACAAATAAATTCTGGTACCCGATTGCAGCGCCATCTACTTGATTCAAATTTGAATTTAAATCATCGCAGTAGAAAATTATAAAAATACTAATAACCCTATTAAAAATAGGGGTTGATCGTAGAGGGTTGAAAATTTAGGGTTGTATGTATTTTTTGCTGCTGTATCATAAAAAAATTAAAATAAAAAAATAACTGAAAATTAGAAAAAAAATATTTAGGGGTGGACTACCCTTAACATTTAGGGGGATGAAAAATAGATGTTGTCCTATTCTCAAACCTACCCACTGTGCACACAAAGTTTCATGAGAATCGGTCTAGCCGTTTCGGAGGAGTATGGTAAGTATCACTGTGACACGAGAATTTTATATATAAGATTATTGATAATCGTCTGGCAGGTGATGAAATATTGCCTGTGGTTCGTGCTTGAGCCGTTGATAACCCGGAACGACTTCTACTGCTACGGCTTCTACAAGAACCTCATCACCCAGATGAAGCTTCACAAGGACGCCCTCAACGAGACGGACGACACCCTCAACTATGTGAGTATATCACTGACCACCTTAATTATAGGATAGCTCGATCTGCTCTACTGTAACAACTATTCACAATCGTTGATTACTATAGTAGAATTATTTTGTCCGTGCAGTTTGGGTCATAAAATAATCGGAGCGGTGAAGCGAGTAGTTCGCTCTTTTTTCCACTTACGGGCCTTATGGGCGGGCATACTGATGCGCATTATTGTTGTCGATAAGCGTTATCGATAGTGTATTTATAGTTTTGTCATTTTGTGTGTTAGTGATATAAATGAAAGAAAAAAATAGATAAAACAACGTATTTATTAAAATAAAAATGATTTTTAACAGCAAAAAATATAATAATGGTTTTTGCAAGAATAATAATCTTTGTTTGATAAGAATGAGTTTTTATCGATAATGGCGTTGCGCCCGCGCAACATGTTCACAGCCCTAGCCGGGCTGAGGCCGGCTATGATTTATGACCCAAACTGCACGGACAAAATAATTCTACTATAATTAAAACTATAAATATTTAAAATAAAATAATACATATAATTTAAATTAAAAAAGTCACCTACCATAAATACCATAATGTCATACAATAATTTGATACATGTAAAGGAATGTCTCAAGGTGTACAAAACAGATGACTGAATGACGGTAGGGGAGGCAAAAATCATTTTGGGCTGGCTCAGCTAAACTTGTAAATGTTGTTTATATTTGAGTTAAATAAAGTGATTATTATTCCCATACTGGGATTTTGGTTGGGAGTAAACTCCTCCCACTCTCTCCGAAATCTACTCCCTCGATGTGCCTGGGCCTCTTGTATTAGCAGAAGAGACAGCCGTGCTATCCAGCATACTGCAACGATTCTCCGGAGAGTGCGGTACCTATTCTGAGACTAGCCAGGGAAACTGTTTTTTTTGTTTGGCAAGAACCTACTTGTTGTTACCCTCTTATTTTCTTTAAAAATTTTTTTTTTTCTGAATCCTATTTTTATCACGTTTTATTTATTTTAAAATGAAAAGTGACAAATGACGCACTAAACTTGGTTTACTAATTACGAAGTCGGTTTCAGTGGTTAATTCTTACTAATAGGCTTTCTTCGCTCACAATGACCGTTGCACTATCTTATTAGGATAATTATGAACTTTTAACAAATTTATTTGTCTATAATGGTCGCGTTCTAAAGGAGGCTCACAAAGACCACGCTTGCGACCGCCATTTTTACAAGCCTTTATTTAACTTGCAATGGATGTACCTATTAAGTTCAAGTGGAAACTTGCAAGTTAAATTTGACCAACTTCCCGGTTTCCGATTGAGATGAAATTTTGCACGCATAAGTATATCGCGTGAAAATGTAATATGGTACCATGATGCTGATCTGATGATGGAGTCGGAAGGTGGCCTTGAAGGAACTCTTGTACTAAGCAAGATGGGGCGTCGTGTTTGGGCTCGTTTTAATTGTCTTGGCTACCACTCTGCTGCTACATGATGATGATGTGATCCAGGAACTCATAAGCTTGAATTAAAAAACCTTTTAAGCTACTTAAATATATCGTTCACTGCCGTGAAGTTATTCACTTAGTTATTGCTGTTTCACCGGTGAAAAATCACCGACCAATATTTTAGTAACGAAATTAAAGTAACAGTACCGCGACTTGTTGCGGTGACGACTGGAACTGCAAGTGATTATTGGATATATGGCATGAAATAATACGTTGCACTCTAATGTTACTTCACGGTATTATATATAACTCAAGCAAATGAATGCCTAAGGGTTTAAAGAACAAGGTTCAATTCGACTTAAATAAGTTCCCTCGTTTATCGTTTTGACTGTCTACTTTAGCTATTTTGTACTCCATAGCGCTTTGATGATTTGTCTCACGTGAAATAACGCTCTGATGAAATTTAACGGTTGTTTCGTATTCTTGTAATTGTAGTGAAAAGTGACTTATATCACCGTTATTAAACCGGTTATCAGTGAAATGTGCTATCACTAGTTGTTTGTACAACGAATTTTAAGCCGTTCTTGGTGACGATGATCACGACTATTGAAAGTGGCCGAAACGTCCGAATAATAAAAATCTAATAATTTATCGCGTTTAAAACCGTTAAACCGTAGTTTTATTAAATATGTATGTATGATCGATTTATCCTTGTTGTTTAGGCCAATTATTTCGATTGGTTCATTTCCTTGATTATATGATCGGAATGAAGTCAGTCGCGCCGACATCTTCCCATCTGTGCCCTGCTAATTGGCCAACGACGTCATGTCGTCACGTAATGTGAAGAATGGAGGGACAAATCCGCACCCCGCCCCAATTATAATAAGTCAAAAATCGTCTACCGGATCGCGCGCGCATGAACGACCCGCTCCGTGGCCATATGAGCTACCTGTCAATAGTTTACCCGCTGTTGTGTGAATTCATTTGTCACAACAAAGACATAATCCACTGTGTGTGCAACAAATCAAATAAAACCTCAGCGACCGCTGCCAGACGTCTCCAGGCTTGCCGATTTGGGAGAAGTGCAGTTTCGGGAGGTCAAGGTTAGCGGCTTGATTTTCCTTCCCATATAATCAATCGGATGCAACGATTGATCTGATTGTCCTGCCGTCCACTGCTCTTGAGCTATATTATCGAAGGCCGCACCAGTCCAGGAGGTAGGGCAATAAAAATGACAACCGCCGCCACGTAGTGTGCTATAGGGGAGGTGGGGAAGGATCTGAAAATTTTACCCTTGGCACCACCACTTGTTTTTATATATACTTTGTTGTTTTAGTTTTAAATAAAATCCTCCTTTCCTAAAATTAAATTATTTTTTTTCGAGTGGTACGGACGAAAGGCGTTTGAGAGTATTATCCGCAAGAGTTAACTTGAGACCCGAGCGGAATGCGCGCTGCCCTCCCGACTCGCGCTTACGTCACCCGTGCGAAGTTTCAAGTAAACTCCCGCCCTGTTGTGTGGCCTCTGAAGCGACGGCTGCGTGCGCTTGTTCTGTGCAGAAACTGTGGGCGATGTGCGACTTGGCGATGACGGTGATCTGGGCGCGCTCGAGCACGTTCGAGATGCGCGAGTTCCCGTCGGACGCGCGCATCCCCACCATGTACTTCGCGCCGCAGCCCGACTTCTTCGTCAACACGCGCGTCTTCCTGCCGCCGGAGCTGCAGGTACGGTATAGCCAATTGTTACACAAGGTATTATGGCAGCCGCATACAGTAGATTTGGGGTTGCCAGGTGTGTTTGAAAAAAAAACCGGACGAGCTTTGTTTTTGAAGTTATACTTCTTTAGGCGCGTTAGGGAAAAATGATGAGAGTAAAATTTTACGATGCGCGTGCACACTGTCACACGAAAAACCTACACCATGAAGTTAGCTATAGTCAACATTTTAGTTTTGAAGTTATATTTTTACGATGCGCGCGCAAACTGTCACGAAAAACCGACACCCTGAAGTTAGCCATAGACAACCGACAACTTGAAGTTAGGTATAGTCAACATTTTAGTTATACTTTTACGATGCGCGCGCACACTGTCACGCGAAAAACCTACACCATGAAGTTAGCTATAGTCCACCGACACCTTGAAGTCAGCTACAGTCAATATTTTAGTTATACTTTTACGATGCGCGCGCACACTGTCACGAAAAACTGACACCCTGAAGTTAGCCATAGACAACCGACACCTTGAAGTTAGCTATAGTCAACATTTTAGTTTTTCTATTGTTAGTGTCGTTTTTTCTATAAACGTAGAATAAGGCAAAAGATAAAAATTTTAAAAATATTTTTATCTTGATACGCCAAAGAAGTATAACTTCTAACTTCTACATAAGTACACACACACACACACACACACACACACATTTTTTTTGTTTACATATAACTGGTTATCATATTACTGGTTGATCAATTTATTTCCAATCTTACACAGTCATGGAGTTTTGTTCGATGTAATGTTACAAGTCTGAACGCATCTTTAGATAAACCTATTTAGGCATCAGATGGTTTGTCAAACGAGCGTAGTAAGGGTGTCGCTTAGTTCGAGTGTCTAAAAAAGTCATGCACCCGAATTGAAAACTGCTTTTCATTTTGAATATGAGGAAAGCAAATAATAACCTGATTAGTTGAACAAATGATATTTTATTAAGACACTAGCTCACCTGTGCCCACTTCGCTTCATAATCCCTATTAATATTATAAATGCGAAAGTAACTCTGTCTGTCTGTCTGTCTGTCTGTCTGTCTGTCTGTCTGTCTGTCTGTCTGTTCCGTTTTCACGTAAAAACTACTGGACCGATTTGGCTGAAACTCAGTATATATATATTTTCGATACCGAGGATGAACATAGGATACTTTTTATCCCGAAAAATGGGATAGTTTCCGGGATAAAATGATATTTGTCTGTTTGTTTGTTATGCTTTTACAGAAAAACTACTGGACCGATTTGGCTGAAATTCGGTACGTATGTAAATTAAATACTGAGGATGGACGAGGGATCATTTTCATTTTGGCCTTTTGGTAATTTTGGCCTTTTTGGTAATTTTGGCCTTTTTGATCATTTTGTCCAATTTGGTCATTTTGGCCTATTTGGTCATTTTGGCCTACATGGTCATTTTGGCCTTTTTGATCATTTTGGCCTATTTGGTCATTTTGGCTTTTTGATCATTTTGGCCTTTTTGGTCATTTTGGCCTATTTGGTAATTTTTCCTTTTTGGTCATTTTGGCCTATTTGGTCATTTTGGCCTTTTTGGTCATTTTGGCCTATTTGGTCATTTTGGCCTTTTTGGTCATTTTGGCCTATTTGGTCATTTTGTCCTATTTGGTCATTTTGGCCTATTTGGTCATTTTGGCCTATTTGGTCATTTTGGCCTATTTGGTCATTTTGATCATTTTGGCCTTTTTGGTAATTTTGACCATGTCGGTCACTGTGGCGTTTTTGGTCATTTTGGCCTTATTGATCATTTTGACCTTTTTGGTCATTTGGGCCTTTTTGGTCATTTTGGCCTATTTGGTCATTTTGGCCTTATTGATCATTTTGACCTTTTTGGTCATTTTGGCCTTTTTGGTCATTTTGGCCTATTTGGTCATTTTGGCCTTATTGATCATTTTTACCTTTTTGGTCATTTTGGCCTTATTGATCATTTTTACCTTTTTGGTCATTTTGGCCTTTTTGGTCATTTTGGCCTATTTGGTCATTTTGGCCTATTTGGTCATTTTGGCCTTTTTGATCATTTTGGCCTTTTTGGTCATTTTGGCCTATTTGGTCATTTTGGCCTTTTTGGTCATTTTGGCCTATTTGGTCATTTTGGCCTATTTGGTCATTTTGGCCTTTTTGATCATTTTGGCCTTTTTGGTCATTTTGGCCTATTTGGTCATTTTGGCCTTTTTGGTCATTTTGGCCTATTTGGTCATTTTGGCCTATTTGGTCATTTTGGCCTATTTGGTCATTTTGGCCTTATTGATCATTTTTACCTTTTTGGTCATTTTGGCCTATTTGGTCATTTTGGCCTATTTGGTCATTTTGGCCTTTTTGGTCATTTTGGCCTATTTGGTCATTTTGGCCTATTTGGTCATTTTGGTCTATTTGGTCATTTTGGCCTTTTTGGTCATTTTGGCCTATTTGGTCATTTTGGCCTTATTGATCGTTTTTACCTATTCCGTCATTTAAGCCATGTCGGTCACTGTGGTCTTTTGGTCATTTAGACCATTTTGGCCTTTTTGGTCAAGTTTTAAAATTTATTTTGTTGACAGATAGACGGGGGATAGTATATATAATTAGCGATATAAAATAAAGTGAATCTTCCGTGGGCAAATACATAAAAATGTAATATAATATAACCTGTAGCACTTGCTCTTTAAACAAGAGACACGCACTAGAGGTTAACCCGCGGCGCAGCCGCGGGGTAAACTCTAGTATGGTATAAATAAATATACATTATTGTTAAGATTATATCTAAATAATTTACTGAAATTTTGAGTATAAAGTCGTCAACGTTTGTTACACCTTACGGTGTGTTGTGCGAATGAGATGGCATGCTAGTTTGGATAAGGCTAGAGCGAGAGCGAAACATTTCCCTGTTAGCTCTTAACCTCGGACGCAATGACGTGTGCGAATTTCAAGGAGGCACAAAAGTTTTGCGCGTACTATAATAGAGTTATATATCTATCATACAGTAAATATATTATAACGTGGTGTGTTTTTGCAGTTCCAGCCAAAGAGGCCGGCGCCGACGGAGGCCAACCCTCGCCTGAAGAAGCGTATGAAACCCACCCAAGAGAGGGAGAACTCGAACGATGTCGAGGTAAGTACTCATTTCTCATGCTCAAATCTATATAAATAAATATAATTGTTTGTGTGTTAGTCCTTTACGCGTACCCAAATCATTGATCAGATCTAAATTAAGAGCTAGTCTACTTTTTCATATATTTAGTACTCGATGCCACTGTTTTTTTTGATAATGTTTTATTGCCTGACATGGATTCAGTGCAACTATCAGGTATATTAAAGAAAACGCAATAATTCAGGGTGGAGGCGCGTCGAACGAAACGTTTTCAGTATTTTTTCGAGTTCGATAGATAATGAACGAACTTGCTTTAAAACAGGATAACCTTTGTCCGATTTTCCAAGATTTTCTTGGCCGAAAAATAAAGAATAAATAAGCCAGACTGTCCAGGTCGAAAACCTGGCAACCCTAGCTTCCAATCAATCTTTCCGGCGATATTTAGGACTGTCAACTGGTCGCCTCAAGTACGCCTTTTTGATCATGCATCCGTTCTACATAACCAAGCCATCGAAGATAGTAAGCCTTTATCTCCCCAATTATGATGGGACGAACAATCGGTTATCTCCTTTAAGTTTTAATGTTCAGGCTTCATAGCCGCACAATAAAATTGGTCTTATGACCGTCTGAAGAAAGCTTAATTGCGAAACTGAAGACGAGGGAGAAGATAAAAGAATAATAACATAATTCGAGGATTTCATAATATATAGGCGTATACGCAAAATTGAAATTCTTGTGTTGTTTACTAAAAACTATGCATGTTGCAATTTAGAAAGTCTTACTATGCAAGTGTACCTAAAAGGAAGGGTATTTCGAATTTCAGCCTTAAACAATCAACTATAGTAGAATTATTTTGTCCGTGCAGTTTGGGTCATAAATCAAGCTCGGCCTCAGCCCGGCTAAGGCGGTGAGCGTGTTGCGCGGGCGCAACGCCATTATCGATAAAAACTCATTCTTATCAAAGAAAGATTATCAATCTTATAAAAATCATTATTATCTTTTTGGTTGTTAATTTTAAACTTAGATATAAGTATTTATATTTATTTTTAATATAACTTGTTAACATTCTAAACTTTTGTATTTATAGTTTTTTTAACATAGATACCTAATTAATAATTTATTATAAGTCATTATTATTCTTATTTTAATAAATATGTTGTTGTATTTATTATTTTTTTCATTTTTATAACTAACCCACAAAATGACAAAACTAAATACACTATCGATAACGCTTATCGACAGCAATAATGCGCATCACTATACCCGCCCATAAGGCCCGTGAGTGGAAGAGAGAGCGAAATACTCTCTTTATTTTATGACCTAAACTGCACGGACAAAATAATTCTACTATAGTTTTGTTTTATTTACAACTTTGTCCCTTGTGTAATATTGCACTTTTGTCTGTACGCCTATTTGTTATGAAGCCCTCGAATGTGTAGGAACTGTGCATGTTTTTCGGATTGCCAGCGAACGCTAGTGTTCGCTTTGGTCGTGTGTGTATGTAGCCTTATGCAAACATGCTTGGTGTTTGATGCCCAACGTTTGTGTGTTACAAGCTAACTATTGGACGCACTGGAAGTATTGACGCCAAGGTAAACACGTGTAGTGCGACTATCGATATGCTATTGGTGTGTATTAAGACTTATGTACTATATATAACCACGCCTGCTCTCATCTCACATATCTCACTATACTTTGATTTTCAAATGCCTGGACTAAAATGACAGCTGCGATCAAACTTTTTGATGATGCAATCTTCGAGCATACTACCTGTCGTTGGAACATGATATTCATATTTATTTATAAATATTTATATATTTTGTATATATAGTATATACATACATACATACCATACGAATACATATATGATATGTATTCCTATGGTATGTATATTAAGTATATATGTATGTAATATATAAATTTATATATATATATATATATATATATACACGTATTTGTTTTTATGTTTGTTATGCTTTTACGGAAGAACTAATGGGCCGATTTGGCTGAAATTCGGTACATATGTAAATTAAATACTGAGGGTGGACAAGGGATACTTTTCATTTTGGCCTTTTTGGTCATTTTGGCCATGTTGGTCATTTTGGCCGTGGCCATGTTGGTCATTTTGGCCGTTTTGGTCATTTTGACTATTTTGGCCTTTTTGGTCATTTTGACCATTTTGGCCTTTTTGGTCAAGTATTGTAATTTATGTTATGTACAGATAGATGGGGGATGGTATAATTAGCGATATAAAATGAAGTGAATCTTCCGTCAGCAAATAAATAAAAATGTAATATAACCTGTAGCGCCTGCTCTATAAACAAGAGACACACTCACGGCACAGCCGCGGGGTAAACTCTAGTATATATATATATATATATATATATATATATATATATATATATATATATATATATGCAGAGATTTTATATATTACATAGATATATACTTAATATACAGTACGTACTATATGTTACGTATTACCATATCAATTCATTCGTGAGTTGTGTTAGTTGTTGACTCAACTCACACACAACTCACTGACTAATGAGCTGTGACTGCAATATTATGCTCCGAGTTTGCAACATTAAAAAGGTCAGTCCCAGCTATCATTTTAGTCTAGGTAATTAAAAGTCACAGTATAGTTAGCATTCCGTCCGATACTCACTTACTTCATTAGTTAGCGTTCATACACCTAAAATCCCAAGAACTGTTCCACAATAGACAGAGACAGAGATGTCTATCGTTAAGTTCGTAGTCTCGCACATTAGGTACCTACCCTCTTTTTAGAAAAAACATAAGGTTGTTTTACTGTCATATGAAAGCTGCGATATGTCATCTATCTAATTCTATAATATTTTCTTAAGTTTTTTATATAAAACTACGTTCTAACGGTTTTAAGCGCGGTAATTTATTTGATTTTGATTATTCCGACGTTTCGGCCGCTTTTCAGTGGTCGTGGTCACGGCAGACAAAGATAATAAGTAAGAATTGTTAAAGTTTTATTTAGCATACCCCCAACTTGTTCAACAATATAATAACGGAAGGAGAAGTTTCACGACTGACCAGCTGTGAAAGGACGGAGGAGGGGTCAAAATTTTTGAAATTCGTGTAGCGTAATCTGTAGAAGGCCCCCAAGCAACGTTGTCCCCTTCTATCATGTGAGCCATTTGACACTACTGTATTCTAGATTTGTATCCCTATCCTATATCTTATTGAGAGTTCATACCTTATGGATTAAAACTTGACATACGAGTAATCGATATTATTAAACTTACATATAATTTTATTATATAGCAAAGGACTTGCTTTACGTCTTGAATTGTACACTTGCGAATAAAATTAGAATTCGTCTAATACTTGTACAACATAGATGTCGTTTGAATCTTGTTAGAATAACCTAGAGCTAGGCAAATGATTCTTCATTTCAAAATTGAGACCTAACAACGTTATGTATACCGAATTCAAATTCAAAAGTTTTTATTCAAAATAAGATCCACTGGAGAACATTTTTTGAAGTTCATACACATATAAGTTAAACATTTAATCTACTCCCTATTCTATGTGTGACACGTTATCGCTGTTTAAGGAGAAAAAGCGGGAAAAAACTCCTCAGCAAAACACGTCCAGCTATTCTTTTGTTCATATCTATCTCGGACTCCTTTTTTAATGAATACAGAAGTATTTTACATAATTACATTTCAAAAAAATCAATGAAATTATAACAAACAGTGCATACTCAATAGGACAAAAACATAATAAGAGGCAAGAATTATATCGTAATAATGAACAAGATTGCTTGTTTGAAAGTTTATACATTGTTTTCCTCGAAGATCAGATCTTAGACAATTTAAGGTACATCTAAAACTAGCTAGTACACTAGAAAATATTTTTTATTAATTATTTCAAGTCAAAATTTAACCAAAAATTTATCTTATAAGTAATAACAAGATATATATTTGCCCTATCGATTGCAATTTTCAACACTTATGTGCGTATCGACTTGTTTCCCAGCCATCCGAAGCGTCAGACACTCAGATCCAACTGCCGGGCTTGGAACAACCGCCGGAGACGGAACTCGACGAGCCGCAAGCCAAGAGAATGAGCGAGGAATGAGACCACGCCCTTATGTCGGTAAAACAGTGCGTATCGGTAAAACAGTACACGTAGAGTATACATATTTATTGAAGAACATTAGCGCACGTGTGCGAATGGTGATATTGGTTATTGTATGTTTGTATTTCACGCAGGTGGTTTGTTTGTTTGTTTATTTTCACATGTGAACAAATTTGGTATTTTTTTTGGTGACTTTTGTTTTTGCCTGGAGATTAATATGTTACGAAGATATTTTTTTTGGACTTGTTTAAGTTGCAAAGTGGAACATATGCTAAATGTTACGTTATTAATCATGTCATCAGATATTAATCGAAACTGTGGATCTGGGGGCCTAAAGCGGCCGCATTAGCAGATTCGTTTTACGAATATTTAAGTATTAAAATAAAGTGGAACTTCATGCTATGTCTTATAATTACTGGTATATCTTGACATGTGTCAATTTCACTAATCGATTATACAAAAGCGGCCAGCTTTAGGCCGAGAGTTAAATTTTGTTTCAATTCTGTTCAGATTCTTGTCTCCAATTATGCAATTATAAAAAATTAAGTTAAGTAAAAAATAAAATGCAGCATAATTATGTGATTTTTATATCATTCTCTTTGGTATAAATCAGTAGGTATCATAAACTTATTGATATTTTATAATGTTGGTAGTCAGAACATAATACCAATATCACCAAATCGTATGATATATGCGCGAAATAAAACGGACGTGACAAAGCATTGCTGTTGTGTGTGAAAGAATAACGTGTATCGTGTGTTGCAATTAGTTTTATACAAATATATTTGAATTTCAACAAACCAAATTCATCACTGTGACAATGCTAACACTACTTTGGAGCAAAATTCATTAATAGTATAACGATTTTTGAAATGTAGGTCTCTACAGAAAATACTGCTTTTTTAAACTTTAAGGCTGTATGATCAAATACCGTCGCCTCTGTCATTGTAGAAAATGAAACGTAATTATCTACATTTTATAAATGAATTTAAAACCAAGCCAGACTACAAATGAAGAGGCTGTATGGTTCGAGATCTTTGCCTGCTCTTCAAATTTTGAAAAACAAATAATACTATTATGATCAAAGCTTGACACAACATTTAAAAAAAGAACGAAACAATAAAATTACGTTGATCATGGTCCAAGTTGTTTTTGCCGGGAATTCGAAGGGTGAGAAGTTAACCGTGCAGATTAATTTTTTAATATTGTAATATTAATAAAAAAATAAAAACCAATACCCTTATTGATTATTTTTAAGTACGAGTTATGCGTTTGTGTGGTTGTTGCATTTTTTTTGTGTCAATCAAACACTTGCGATTTGACCGAGCTGATACTGATAATTATCTGACTAGACTGTATGGATTTAGATCCTTTGCCTGCCATTGTGGCCAACTGAATAAGTTATAATCACAAATCATGGTCCAATCAGATTTGAGATTTGTATTTGAATTTGGAACATATATAAACCAGGGGTTCCCAAAGAGTGCGCCGCTGTGCCCTGATGCGCCGTAGACAGTAAAGAGGGGCGCAGTGAGGTGCTCTTGTTTGTCATTGTCCAGAAACATAGGCATTCATGGTTACAAAATGTGTGGAGATCACCAAGCTCGCACGTCACTGTGATTAATGTTAAAATGAGGTAGCATTGGCATCTCAAAAGACATTTGAATTTTTTGACACTATTGCTACGTTCCATTAGGGACTCACAACGACCACGTTCACGACCGCGATTTATCCCGTTCCACTTGCTTGTCGGCTTTACAAACGTAAACCCAAGTGGAACGGCTATTCGACCCACCTTGACATGGGTGAGATCGAAAATGATGACGTCATTAGTGCCGTTTTCGCCACGCTCACTGAGCATTTTGGGCGTTGTGAGCTACAAATGGAACGCCCTGCATGTGTTTTGATATATTCTTCTGTCCTCTTATGTCTTCATTTTTCATTCGTGTATTATATTATATTAATATCCTTGTTTTTTCTCATTTTTATAATGAAAACTGACCATTGCCGATCCTAATTTGAAATAAAATAAATAAATCGGCAGCCAAACACACTCATTGTATATCCCCAAATTAAGCAAGTTACGCTTGTGTTATGATCCCAGTCACCCAGATCATAGTAAATAACGGAGAAAATTCGTTTCTGAAATTTACCATACCAGGAATCGAACCTGGAGCCTCTGCAGTGAGGTGAGCCAGCAAAGGCCTAGTCCGCTCAAACACAGTGGCCGTCGTAACAGACAACAACAGTAAATTATTTACAACTAGATTGCATTATATTTTATTTCCTATTTTGATTAAATAACATATGTTTTCTTGTGTATAAACACTCAGCTTCATACTATTGTGAATGTTTCAATTTTCGAGCCTATCTACTTAGTATCATTGTACCCTATTTCAACTATATAGGGCGCCGAGACAAAGTACTAAACTCGAAATGTGCCGCGAACTAAAAAAGTTTGGGAACACCTGACATAAACAATTAAATAATTCCTTTTGTATGTCAATTGACATAATTGCGACATACGCTACACAATACTCGTAAAACAATATTTTTTGTTACATAAAATATGTCATCGAAATATTGTTAACTTTAATATAAGAGGTTCTGTTTTGGGAGTTGGTAGTGTTTTATTATTATTCCTAGTTTCTTATACAAGTAGTTTCATGAAGTTTTTCACAAATGCGTAACTTTGCAAAAAATATAACGAAATTATACCAATTAGAGCTCGGAACTAATAACTGGTAAAGAAAATATATTTCTTGACAAAAAGGTTCTATTTATTAAATGTTACTAATATTTACATGAGTTTGCTTAATTAATGTAATACAGTTGAAATAAGTATTTAAATTTATATCCTTTTGCGTCCTGAATTTAATTTTGTTCATTTATTGTTGTTACGTTCATCACATCCTTGACGGAGAAGGGACACTTCGTTATGACGTCTACATGCCGGGTTAACCGATGTGTGCAACCCGCCAACTCAGCTTCGAGAAGTGTAGCAGGCATACTAGCGTTCATCAACAAATTCGTGCGTTCCCGATTCCAGAGGTGGGATATTTATGTGTTGATGTAATTATAAACTTTTTCTGAAGCGATATGATGATATACTAAGTTTAGACAAATATGAAACTATTTACATGAAATTAACTTTTATATAAAACGCAAGAGTTTATAGAAATACATTTCGCACTGTAATAACTCCCAAAATCTTGAACCTTGACAACTTACCTCCCAGGTAATAATACGCTTACAGTAAGACTGTTCCAAACTTTTTGATAGTAGTTAGTTCAGTTAGAAAAGTGCGCAGTATAATTTTCGTTTCAAAAAACCTGTACTGCGCACACGATCGCTGACGGTTTCAAATCGTACTGGAACAGATGAGTTAAGATGGCTACTTTTGCAGGATCGTATTACGAATCTGTCAAATTATAGAGTATAACGGAATCCTATACAATATTTTGCACTTTCCAATATATCTAGTGATGTGTCAGATTCATAATTGAGTCACGATAACTTGATACGCAGTGTTGCCAACGATCAAAAATATCAACCCTCAAGCTAAAGTCGAGTTAATTACGAGAGCATTGCTGGAATCATTATCTTGATTAACCTGCTTTAAGGGCTTTTAATGTTATTTTTCCACAAGCTGCCATCAAAATAGCCGCGCCGAAATCAAGAGAATTATGTCGTCTCTTTTATTCTGATACAAATTCTATGTAGTAGAGGGAGTAAACATCAGTTTCTACGTTCATTTCAATTATCTATATAGATTGGCAACAAGTTTGTAGTCGTTCAGTCTTAGGCTGGTGTGCACCGACATTTAACCGGTGATTAAAATAAAATAATCGATCAAACTGTATGCATAAACAGCGATTATTTTTGGTTAACCGTCGGTTAAATTTCGATGCACACCAGCCTTAGAGGCTTTAGGCTCGATCAGGGTGGTATCAAATTGACAGAATAACTGCGGGAAACGGCTAGCGTTGAGCTAATTTAGTGAGCGAGTGAGAGTTCCGATGAAATACTAACCCCCTCCTATCTCACCTTCCTATTCTATCCCGTCTATCCCATTCCTTCCATCCCACTCTTAAGGCTGGCAATGTACTAGATTCGCCCCTGGTGTTACAAACATGTCCCATATTTGACGGTAACTGCTTTTCATTGGGTGGGTCGATCGCTTATTTGCTAGGTTCGTAAAAACAAAACCAAAAAGAAAACAAAATCAATTAAAATCGCAATTTATTAGAAACCTCACCCAAAACATAAAGAACGAAGTAAGTAAGAAAGTTGCCAGATGTGTTCGTAACATATAAATTTACTGAAAACCTTTTTAATACTAAATTGCATTGAATGCTAAATTAAGAGCCAATCTGCGTTTTCATATATTTGGTACTCTGTCCTGCTTTTAATAAAGTTTTATCTCTTGAAATGGCGTCTTTGTATTCAAAGCAACAAGCAGTTATATTAAAGAAAACGCATAATTCGCTAGATAATTAACGAATTTACTTTAAAACCGTCGTTTTGCCAAGATTTTCTTCACCGGACAAACGTAAAAAAGCCAGTCTGTCCGGTCCAAAACCGGGCATCTGGCATCTCTAGTTATAAGTCATGTTTTTGGAAATTGGTAACTTTGCGTGTCAATTTATTGCGGAAAGGAAATGAGTTGCGTTTACATTTCGCTCTGCCCATTTTCCTGCTTGTTGCCGGGGAAGTGTGCACAATGTAAACGCGGCGTTATATTTTGCAAAAAAAAAATGGTCGTCGCACCCAATCGATTTTTAACGAAGACCGGATATATGGCAACAAAATACTGCCAAAATCATGAAAAACAATATTGGTTTAACGTGATATTTATGTTACATTGGGTAACATTACTTTCTTCGATTTATGTGAATAATTTTCTATGTGAAATGAATTATGTTGGGAATTATGTGAGATTTAAATAAAGTTTTCTTTTTTAATCTAATATAAGTAGGGGTTTTTATTGATGATTTCTCTTTGCCAACCCCTAATCGTGCAGTTTTATATAAATATAACAAATATAAAATGACGCAATTATATATATTGAAAAAATAGCAGCAGTAAGTTTTAAAACTTTTATTAGAAAATCTTTTATGTTTACGCTAGTAAATCTTCTATGTGATTTTAAAATTAGGCATTTGATATTTTTAATATCCGTAAGAGTTAACTTGAGACCTGAGCGGAATGCCTTCTTACCCCTCTCGCCCTCGACGCGGCAGTACCTCGCGCTTACGTCATCCGTGCGAAGTCTCAAGTTAACTCTTGCTGGTTGTAAAATGAATGTTTGTGCACTCCTTGCTTAACCGGCCGTTCTCACTTGTCGCATCGCATGCTACGGCATTTGTCCGACTGGAGGGCTACTACCCCTGGTCCAGAGTATGCCGCCATAACAACCTTGAGTTGTGTTCGGGCATCAGTGGCCAGATTCCAGTTTCTTCTTCTTTTTAGCCGGCAGCACCTCTGATATCGGTATTGTCCATAGGCTAAACTACTTTCCTTCACAGTTGGGCTGTCTGCTGAGCGTCAGCAACAAAAAAAAATTGAAGCTGTTCACATTCACTTGACACCATTTTCTTTTGTCGACGCCGACAAGAAATGTTGGGTGTTTTTGTCAGCCGTCTACGTCCGTAAAATGTCCGTTGATTTAAATTATTCTGAGCTCTGTTCTACTTACAAGATTCGTACACGGTTGCGCGCTACGAAAATTGTTCTACTGTGCGGGTACATCGGGAGAATATATTTTAAATATGCCAGGCGGGCTGCAGGTAGAGTATAGCGGAATAAAGACAGACAAAACATCTAAAATTTGTCACTTATAGTGAGGTAGTTTTCATTTGACTTTTGCGCACTTATTTTGAGGTCGCAACTTTTAACTTAGCTTATTAGCTATTTCAATTTTATTGGTATGGATAGACGTACCACGTTATTTAAGTCAATTTTAAAACATTTATTTAGGTCTCACATGGTTTTGTATCTAAATTTAAGTGTAAATCCATATAAAATGTGGGCTTTGACTATTATATAGTAATTACCTTCGTATTTTACTTTTAAAATGAATCACGGCTGAGAATTGTAACTGGTAATGTCCAAAGTGATTATTTAATAAAAGATTGTCCTGCAAATGTGTTTTATTTTTCTCAATTTTTTAATTACTACTTACTGTACTATTGTTTGTATTTATTAATGTTAAATATTACTATTTACATCTTCTATCAACTTAGTAATTTTTGAGATATGAGTGTCGAGTAATAATTCAAATTTTCAAATGACAAAAAATGGGCGTTTATCACCTCTACGGAACCCTCTTCTTGTCTTTATGGAACTATTTATCTCTACGGAACCCTCTTCTTGTGTTTATGGAACTCTATCTCTACGGAACCCTCTTCTTGTCTTTATGGAACTATATCTCTACGGAACCCTCTTGTTTTTATGGAACTATTTATCTCTACGGAACCCTCTTGTCTTTATGGAACTCTATCTCTACGGAACACTCTTCTTGTCTTTATGGAACTATTTATCTCTACGGAACCCTCTTCTTGTGTTTATGGAACTCTGTCTCTACGGAACCCTCTTCTTGTCTTTATGGAACTATTTATCTCTACGGAACCCTCTTCTTGTGTTTATGGAACTCTATCTCTACGGAACCCTCTTCTTGTCTTTATGGAACTATTTATCTCTACGGAACCCTCTTCTTGTGTTTATGGAACTCTGTCTCTACGGAACCCTCTTCTTGTCTTTATGGAACTATTTATCTCTACGGAACCCTCTTCTTGTGTTTATGGAACTCTATCTCTACGGAACGCTCTTCTTGTCTTTATGGAACTCTATCTCTACGGAACCCTCTTGTTTTTATGGAACTATTTATCTCTACGGAACCCTCTTCTTGTCTTTATGGAACTCTATCTCTACGAAACCCTCTTCTTGTCTTTATGGAACTATTTATCTCTACGGAACCCTTTATCTCTACGGAACCCTTTTCTTGTCTTTATGGAACTCTATCTCTACGGAACCCTCTTCTTGTCTTTATGGAACTCTATCTCTACGGAACACTCTTGTTTTTATGGAACTATTTATCTCTACGGAACCCTCTTCTTGTCTTTATGGAACTCTTATCTCTACGGAACCCTCTTCTTGTCTTTATGGAACTATTTATCTCTACGGAACCCTCTTCTTGTCTTTATGGAACTCTATCTCTACGGAACCCTCTTCTTGTCTTTATGGAACTATTTATCTCTACGGAACCCTTTTCTTGTCTTTATGGAACTCTATCTCTACGGAACCCTCTTCTTGTCTTTATGGAACTCTATCTCTACGGAACCCCCTTGTCTTTATGGAACTATATCTCTACGGAACCCTCTTGTTTTTATGGAACTATTTATCTCTACGGAACCCTCTTCTTGTCTTTATGGAACTCTATCTCTATGGAACCCTCTTCTTATCGTAATGGAACTCTTATCTCTACGGAACCCTTCACGTGGCATTTTACCGATTTTATCATTACAAGGAATAAATAATACTAAAAATGAAATGACAATTACGCAAAACCTATTTAACTCATCAACAACTTCTGGTTCATTTTATTAGAAATATTAAAATATCACAATAATATTGATAAGACTGTAAATAAATAAAAATGTTGAATTTGAAACTTTCACCAGCGTTATTATATTTCTTTGTATACGTTTATTTCATAACCTGTCGCACGTTTAATAAAAAATAAGAAATATAATTTAAGCGTTTGGAGATCTTGTAATAATTCTTTATTTTATAAAGAAATTGTAGGATTCTGCAGCTGCACACTTCAATGAAATGATCGAAATGCACGTCCAGCTTACCCCCAAATGTAGTTCGTTGCCTCGCTTACATATTAGCAGTTTTTTAAAATAATTAATTTCTTCTGTCAGTCCTTGTCCTCTGCTAGACGTAGGCCTGCTCAAATTTGCGCCACATATCCCGGTCTCCCATTTTCTTCAACCGGCCCCTGCCTTACGCAGGTCAGCCCTCCGGGATGGGGCTGGATGGTATCCTACGCTGCATTTGTCGAGACGTGGTCTCCAAGAGTCCAATTCTTCTATTTAAATATACGAAGATATTCAAAGTACGATTCCATTGCGATAGTGTAAAAAATTCGTAATGTACTAAATCTACAATATCTTCTCGATATCGTTGCGGCGGAATAATAGAAAAAAAAAATGGTATTACAACCAAAATATTTTAAAATTTATTGCGCGAGTTTTTGCTTATAAATATTTATGAAGATGGAATTGCGTGCGATGGGCACAGAGTACCGGTATGATGCAAATTTACGGTTGATAATAGACGATCCGGCGATATTATAATACGGCCGGCGTAACTTGGCAAATATGAACATAGGCTCTGCGAACTTTATTCCCCTAGCAACGGCCTTCCCCTAGTAACGGCCCAGATTGTGCGTAAATCGGTTAAGCATTTTCCCTCGCCTCAAAAAAAACGCTCTGCGAACTTTAGAGCATGTACACTCGTGTGATCAGTGGGCATACGACTCGTCAGTGAATACAATTGGTCGCCCTTCATCCCTGTATTTTTTCATTGCTTTGTACTAGTTGGTCACTGTATTTTCTTCACGAGTTTACATGCGCTAAAGTTCGCCAAGCCAATGTTCACATTCGCCAAGATACGCTGGCCGTATTATAACGTGTAATAGAAGAATTAGTAGCTAAAAACACGTCTGTAAACCGTTTGTTCCGTCAGTCGTCGCTCCTGCGGCAGCTAGACGTGACCACTGTCACTTCAACGTGCTTTTGCGAGCTATGTAGGTTACCTTCGTTCTTTTACGACAAATCTTTATCAACAATAATCACGAATGTTTCACATATATTTGATTTAATTTACTATAAATAAAAATGAAACAAATTGATCTTTTTATGTGATTTGTGTAATACAGACTTCTTCAAAGTAATTATTGTCCATTTATATCTTCGAAAATGAGGCACTACTTCGCGAGCGACATGGCTACGAGATTTAGATGGCTCCTTACCAGAAATTGTAGGAGTAGACAAATTAATACACGTTTTATAGAAAATGTTAAATTTTGCGTTTTTTATTTACATCATTTTAATGTGCGATGTGTAAGTATGATAAATATAAATATTTCCTACATCTTGAAGTCTGATAAAATTAATATATTTTCAAACTTAATGTTTATTTTTGTTTTATTTGGCACTGATTTCAAGATGTACGGTCTACAGTTCAGAATTTCCAGCACACCACTTGCAAGATCCATCGACTAATAAAAATTGTTCCAGCACAATAAACATGAAAGAGAAATCTCATTTACTCCACATTGAGGCCTTATTATCGAATAATACTAGTTTTAGCTAAAGCCAGGTTTCCAAATCTTACTATCTATTCTCTGCCTAATTATTTGACACTACATGCACAACCCGTTCGCATTAATATGGCACTGGCTCGAAAACAACTCTCCTCCCGCTGCTTTGTACTGTCACGTTTAAAGCATCTTAAAGTAGTAATAATAAGATAATTTATTTAGCGCAAAATAAATGATGATATTCAAAGAACTAGAATATTATTATTTTGATATTCGAGCCAGGTGCCATGTTAGTCCGCACGGGTTGTATAGAGTTTATATCAACTTGTAACCTTTGCTTCTATAATAGTGTGTATTGAAAATGACATATAATGCCTCTGTTACCAGTTCAAATAAAAAAACCAATTAACATCTATAGCCCTTCTCAAATACCAGAACTAACCACAAAAGGATTTTTTAAATTTAAACATAAAAATAATTATAATGTCTTGTCAGCCAGGCACTGGATAAGGCTGTGTTGGAAAATGTTACTTCAAATAAAAGCTGGTAATAATTTCACTTATTTCTTTGCGTAACCAAAATATTATCGATGCATTTTATTCCAACTCCTTCGCCAAACAGGTTGTCTTACTTTGGAACTCTGCCCACTGACGTTAAGGCTAAATCGTTTGCCATATTTAAAAATTCACTTAGGAATCATTATGTTAGTCTTACACAATAATGTATGCGCCAGTTTATAATACTTTTGACTGTACTCTGCTGTCTATATATGTCATTTTTTCCTTTGTGGCATTATAATAATAATTACAGATAATTTAAGAATTTTATTTAAGTCGGGTTGCCTGGAAGAGATCAGCGATAAGGCTGCCTTTTGTTTTACCAAGTAACTATTGTCTTGTTGTGCATTTTTTTTGTAATTTTTGTTTTGGTGAACAATAAAGTGTTCTCTATGTCTACCGACTGGTATCTAACGTCACATCACTAAAACATGAACAACATTTAAAAAAAATTAAAGTAGTAGAAAGCTGTAAAGAGGCCGTCGTCAACAAATAGGAAAATATAGGAACCAACTATAAGACTATCATACAAATACAGGCTCAGACTTCTTCCAAAACATTTGTATTTCGTCCAAACTCTTCTTCTTCGTTTCTGGAACCCAAAGTATAGTGTATATCACCCCAAATAACGCTACGGCAGAGAATGCGTAGAAAACGACGTAAGCCCCGAATTGGTTCGCGACTGGAGTGTAGAAAAGAACTGTCATTGAACTACAAAAGAAGGAGAACGCCATACTTGCGCCGGCCATCCTTGCGCGTAACTGGAAAGAATAAGTTTTTTTAAATACAAGCTTTTGAGATCCTGGATATCATGTAGCAGCAAAGTGCTAGACAAATAAAACGAGCCCAAACACGATGGGTCTATCTTGTTTAGTACAGAAGTTCCTATTGTCACCTTTCGACTCCATCATCAGATCAGCTCCATGGTATATTATTGCATTGACACGCGATATACATATGCGTGCAAAATTTCAGCTCAATCGGAAACCGGGAAGCTGGTCCAATTTCGCTTGCAAGATTCCACCCGAACTTACGTATATAGGTACATCTATTGCAAGTTAAATAAAAGCTTGTAAAAATTCGCAGTGTCCATAACATGCTCGGGCTCCACCTTTTTTATTTTTTATTGCTAGAGTTCAGCAGATAGGCAGACGACCTACTTGATGGAAAGCGGTTACCATCGGTTATGGACATTTGCAACACCAAAGGTGCTACAAATGCGCTGCTGCTCTCTTAAGGGAGACTGGAACCTGCTCTCTAATGCCGGAACACAGCTAAGAGTTGTCATGGCCACGTGCTAAATTGTTGTTTGAGCTTCCAGATTTCGCAGTAGTAATAATTTATTATAGACTAGGATATGCCAGCGACTTCGTCCGCGCTTGACTTGTAATTCCCGCGGGATTTCCGGGACACAAAGTACCGCAGCATTGAAAAAATGTAAGCTATCGTTTTAGTAAAAACTAAAAACACCGGAACAAGTACAAACTGTTCCCGGGAAAATTTCCACGGGGATAAAGAATATCAACATTATATAAAAAAAATTATTGATAGAGGCGTCGACATATTGCAAAAAATAATAATACCTGAAATATTATAAAGAGGTAAAGTTCGTGACTTTGTTAAGTTGTAGGGGAGTAATCTCTGGATCTATTAAACCGATTTTGTAAATTCTTTCACCAGTGGAAAGCTACATTACTCCTGAGTGACATAGGGTATATTTAATTGTGATTAATATTTTTTTCTGATGCACAGCGAAATGGGCATGGATTACCTGATATATTTATATTTTTGTCTTATTTCTATGTCTATTATACCTTCAATTAAATATAAAAAATAAAAGTATATATATATATATATATATATATATATATACTTTTTTATTCTAGTAATATTGCAAAACCTACATGTTACACAATTTTTCCCTAATCCATCCCAAGGTTGTCTAGAAGAAATCGCTTTTAGCGCCTATTGTCTTCTGTACTTAAACTTCTTAAATTGTATTTTAATTGTATGCATTAAAGTATATTCTGTTATAATCTATATTCTACCTGGAATGTGAAGACCTCAGCCATGATCACCATAGGGACCGGAGCCAGCCCAGCCCCGTACGCCAATATACATGTGCACACGGCCACGACTGGCAGCCAACTGACAGACCCGCTGCCAACTAGGAAACAAGTCGCCAGTGTTGCCATGCAAATCGACACCACCAACGAACTGCAAGCTAGAGGTTTCTGAGGGTAGAATATTTTTTTTTGTATATTTGAAATTTCGGAGTTGCAAGTCAGTATTATTATAATCAGGGTAATTGACACATATCACTATAAGTTCTGAGACACTTCATATAAAAGAGTGGGCTTTCCAATATTAGGTCATCATAACTTAAAAATATTTTTATAGAAAGAAATTTGACGGCTGTTTATGTTATAATTAATAAGCTATTTGATTCATTCTAGAAATGACGTCATAATTTGCAAAGCTCGTATAAAATCTATGTTGTGTCGGCATCTTAAAGACGATGAAAAGTATTTTAGTTGAATCCACCCCATTCAAAGTTATCACAATTTTACATTTACTGAGATTTGTCATTGAGGAATTAATTAATACTATACTAAGCTTTATTCATACATAAGGGGATCTTCGAAATTTGCACCCGTGACTGAAAAATTTAGAGGAAGAAGACTAATTTGTTTTGGGCATATAATGAGCAGGAATGAAAGTCACGTGACAAAAAGAATGTTAAACTTCAAGATGGATGAACACGCAGAGCAAAAAAAAAAGGATGGATTATGTGAAGGATGATATGATGATTTGTGGTGTAACAGAAGATGTATGTCAGAATAGAAGAGTGTGGAAGGAAAAGACATATTGTGCCAACCCCATTTAATTGGGATATGGTGAAAAAAGAGAGAGTTAGCTTTATCCACAAGTAAATATTATAAATTCTTTTTTCAATTCATGCACTTTCAGACTTAAAAAAAATATTTTAACTAGCTGTCCCGGCAGACGTTGTCCTGCCCTGAAGAAATAAAATTTAGAATCCGATTGCAGCGCTATCTACAGGGTTCATTAAGATGTAAGCTATCCTATGTCTCAAGTTTGATCAAACTGCATACGTTGTGCAAATTTGATTAAAATCAGTTAAGTACTAGGTACTTTAGGAGTACATCGCGGACAAACAATGTGACACGTAATTTATATATATTAAGAAGATTAAAATACCATACACCGATAGGAAATTTATTAAAGTAAGAATTTACCTTTCTTCCAAATTTCTCAATCGACATAGTCGTAAAGAATGATCCAGCCAATTGCAAGGATCCGACGAAGAGCGCCAGCGTGTTGGGACTCCACTCGGTTCCAGCCCTATCAAAGACGTCAGCAGCGTAGTTCATGAGGGCGAAGCATCCTGAGAGCGTCTGCATTGCCATTAACACCAGCGTCATCCGGAGGGCAGAGAACGCTGGCCGATCGCGGACTACACATAAAGAAAATAATGTTTTTGAGGCAATTTTTTGGTGAACTTTTGCGATTTAGTCTTCGCTACAACTCCTTATTTTTATTTTTTTACGGCCTTATAATAATCTTGTTAAGAAACGATTAGGCATCTCTTAAGTAAGAGAATCAGAATCAGACCCTTATCAAGGAATATCTTGTTTTCACTTCTAAATGTGTATTACCTGTTATTCACCTAAGAGGAGCACAGATAAACGAAATTTGAATGATTAACGTAGGTTGTATCCAGAACAGTCGACTAAAGAGGAGTTTATGAGTAAGATTTTCACTAATCAGGTGCTGAGCAGTTTCCTTAAATTTAAGAAACGATTATAAGCAAGGCCCTTAGAGGTGAGGGGAATGCCAGTCACTTAAGGAAAACTTTTTATTTTTTAAACTTTTATTCTGAATGGCTTCATATTAAAAGTTGGACAAAACAATACAATAATAATTCATTGATTCAGTAATCATTATCTTGATATGAAACGTGGAAAACTTTCTTAATAATCGGTGATTAAGCAAAACCATTACTCGACCATGAGTAATACCGCACATATAAAAGCATATAGACCCCAGAAGTTATGTATATGATAAAACCGCATGAAATATAATGCATTAATTAGTCTTATTGCTAAATATAAAAAATAATTATCTTCATTAATAGTAATAACTATAATAATTTAAATATTGTAGTTACCAGTAAAGAAGTTCAGCCAACATTTTGTTAGCGGTACTGAAAACAAAGAGACGTGCTTCTCTTTCTCTTGCTGTTAGCGGATTTGTTAAGCTAGTTAAAAGTGTTTACTCGCATCATACTCCCCACGCTTTAACCGGTGCTTTGTAATCTAACGCACTAAGTTTTGCAAGTTATACTTGTAAGCGGCATTAACCCTGTTTACTCTTTATGAATCGATTGTCAGCTTAATGGCTTCTAAGAATTCGCACGAAAGACCAACAGAGGAAAGAAGGTTTTATGACGACTTACGGTGGCGTAATCAAGGAGATTAACGTCAATATTATAACATTCATATTCAAAGGGGTAATAAGACGCCTGCAAAGGATAAGTATCGGCTGGCAACAATATATATAAAACACCTAATTAATTTATTAGGGTTTTTTAAGCGGCATAGCAACGGTGTAAACTCTAGTACAAGCATATATTTATACCAAAGCGCCCGTCCTTTGCTTGGCAGCTGAAAGCAATTAAGGTGCCCATAACCTGTATTGTCCCATCTACTCCGTTAGAAGAGGAACCCTAAAAAGTACCTTAGTAACTTCTTAAGACAATCATTGTTTAGTAGAAATAAAAGATTTTATCTGCATAGACAATCTCATCTTGTATACATATGTATTATTATCATCATACTTATCGTATTTTGTATTCACATATCTAAGTAAATATCATGTAGGTACATAATCTTTATAATTAGTTAAATAAAGTTACAGAATTACATTGTGTTAAAGCCTTATCTCAACCTTTTAATCTTGTTTTGAATACTAAACAGAAATAAATATTTTAATTATATTTTGTTAAGAATTTTGTTGCTGTAAAGGAATATGAATTATTAATATAGTTTTGTTTATTATTTAAGCGGGAATTTTAAGCATGGTTGCCAGCATTACACTTTCACACATTACTCTTCTCTCTGTACTAGAATGTGTATATATATCTATCTCCCTTCCCCGAACATCGAATACGCGCGAAATGCAACACTTCTCTTCGAACCCTGGGACACTAAACTTCTCAACATACTTTTAATACAAAAACAATACCAAAGGCCGGCCCAGTAAACTTTGAACTTATATTTTCTGTGATTGTTTAAAGTGCAGCGTGCTAGCGGACGTAAACTACGTGCTATTTAAGTTATATGTATTCATGTTTATTACTTTTTGAATACACAGCAGCGGACGCGCAAAGTTGAGTATTTGCTAACCAGCCAGCGATTTTATTCGGATGCCCGGATACATTCATAAAGTATTCTTTTGAAATCCGGGCACATACAAGTTTATTATCATTTCGTACTGAGCTTTACTGTATAGATAATACATTATGTATGTATATCTATATACCTATATATACGGAACCCTAAAAAATCTCAATCTCAGAAACGATAACTGTTAAACTGATGTTATAAGGAGTAACTTGGGCTACTTATTTATTTTACTTTTATATTGCTCGGCGTGTATAATATAATTATAAATTTCATAAATGCGAAAGTTGGGACGGATGTTTGTTGCTCAATCATGCCAGAACGACTGAACAGATCTGGATGAATTATACCTATTATTATTTAGGTTAATGGCTTGGCAGCTAGGCCTTTAAGCCAGATCTTAGTTTACAATAATTAAAAACTATTTAGCTACGCTAACTATATTATGATTTCTTCATTTTCTTAAGCCTAGGTGTAGCACAGCCGAACTGTAGGTTATAAGCTGCTGCCATTCAATGGTGTTCTTGTGACAACTCAAAAGGCCAGATTTGACTATATAATTCACATTTCTCACAAAACACATAATTACTACTCAAAAACTATCAATATCAACTATTGTTCATTTTAGAGTAATTTTGCACATTTTTAGATCTGGATGAAATTTGACACAGAAATAGATTATAGTCTAGAATAGCACATAGGCTACTTTTTATCCCGGAAAAATGTAGGCTTTCCGTGGGATTGATTCCGTGAGAAGCCGCGGGCAAAAGCTAGTCAGGCAAAACACAACATAAGAAAGTGGCCGTACATTACCCACGGTGAATATGTTAGTTTTGGGCATCTCTAGAAAGCGTCGCTGCTCGTCCTTCAACCGTGTTATTTCAGCCATCACGATGTCACTATTCTTCGTGGTGCAACGTAGCCAGGATATGGTTTTCACGGCTACCTATAAATTCATACTAATATTATAAATGCGACAGTAATTCTGTCTTTCTGTAGAAACATTTCTCTACCGTTTGTACTAATAACTCACGGAAATTGTGGTAGCCTAATACGGCTCGCGGGCGCCTAGGGGTATAGGGGTTCTTACTCACCCGCACATGCCGTCGAGATGAGAGCGCGAGTGTTCCGCGCGCGCTCGTCTCTTTTCCCGTGGGGCGCGTTACAGACCGCCACGTTGGAAAAGGCCTACTTGTGGCCAGGGATCTAGTCTCCTGGCATTGGAAGAGGGCCAGTGAGGGGGACCCAGGCCTGCTAGGGTAGTTGGGAAAACTGCATACACGTAGCCCTGGCATAAGGCGCAGGACGGAACACCCAGGGGTTTTAGTGGGTATCCCTAACTGGGGAGTGGCAATAGCGTGGCACCAGTTCTGACTGGGCACGCTAGTGCCACCCCGATCTGGCAAATCCCACACTCACACGGGTCGAACTGCCACCCAGGCTTCTGCGCCTGTCGCGGCTTAGTCCTCAAACGGATTCCCCCTGGCCAAAAAAAAGGTATTAGGCTTACGCAACCGTCCCAAACTTAAAAGGGCGCGGGTTCGATCCTGGCCGGAACGCATGCACCACTCGGCAGTTTTCTGACCTAATATGATTACACATTCTAACAAAGGTAATAGCAAAACATCGTGATGCAATCGCCTTGGACAAGCGGGCGGGTAAGCTGTCCGTTCCCTCTATAACGGGAGGCCCGAGCCCAGTAGTGGGACATTTATGGGCTGTCATTAAAAAATGCCTTGTTGAGAGAAAAATGCGATTCTAAAATTTATTTTCTTAAAATTGATAGATAACTCACGTACCTATGCACGAATGTATCTAATCAAAAACGGCATTATTTTTTAATACTATAAGTCGTATTTGGATACAGTCAATATTGCCCCTGCCTACCTGGTTTAATGTTGGTTTTTGGACCATCAAATTCATTTTGGTAGCAATAATATCTTTTGTATTGCAAATCACTACTGAGAAAGCCAAATTTGCCGAAAAAATTAGTCCTGATCATCATCATCATCCGAGCGTGAAATCCCGGTTGCGTTCGTAGAGTTCACTCCGACGACCAGGATCCGCTTTCCTACTTTTTCTACTCCACTTCGCTCGGTCTTCAGCATCCCCCGTTTTGAGACGATTGATACGCATATCATCCTTTACAACGTCAAGCCAACATTTCTTGGGCCTTCCCCTTCGTCCGGGACTTGGCGGAGGTGGCATGGCTAGACATTTGTTCCGCACATAATTATCCGGTCTCCGTAAAACGTGGCCGTACCAGCGGAAGAGACACTCTTGCAGTTTGTCTGCTATGTCACGGACATGAACACTGCCGCGGATGCTGGAGTTCCTGATATTTTTATAGATACAATAACTGTGTGAAAAACTAGAGTCTAGCAGATTATGTGTGGTAAGTGTAGGTAGGAGGTGATTGGTTGCCACCTCTTGTCTGTCTATGCACCTGGATTCCTCGCACCTTTTGCATCCTCAGGTAAGACAGCCCTGTTCATAATATTTAATTCTTAGTTCCTTACCTTATCCTTACCAATCTTCAACAGATAATTAGGCGACTCCGGCATAAAACAGAAGACCAAAACGTGAATCCCAGCTATCGTTAGGTAGACAATCTGGTTGACTTCATACGATGCCGCCATACCCACGGCGTACACGAAAATGACACCGAGTTTGCACACAGTCATTGTTAGAGAACCTAATGCACCACGCCAGGAGTCTTCTGATATCTCTTTGACGTATACTGGTACGACAACAAAACATCCGCCAGAAGCTAAACCAGCTATTACCCTGGCGATAATGAGAGATGGTGCCGTTATTGCTGTTAGTTTTATTGTCCATGATATCTGGAACAAAAGAAGATGAACTATGTTGTATTCACAGGATAATTATAATATTACATATTGTTACAACTCAGGTCCCGATAAAAACAATATTCACCTGCATATTTGAAACAAAGCACATTTATTACCCGTCGGCATTTGAATTAATAACTATTAACATTGAAATTATTGTAATTCTTTTATGATCGTCTTCTTTTGTTTACTCATTGGCATACGTCCTATTGTTGTATTGTAATCATTAGCCAGGTGTTACGGATTTTAAAGTAGAAGCTGATTCTAGGATATTCGGTCCACGTTTCCGGGCGGAAATATTGCATTTATGCAGTATAAAACAATGTGCCTGTGTTCCAACGGCATTTTAATTCGAGTCTCGCACTCGTAACAATAAAATCGAATACAAAGCAAGAAAAATTAACTTATTTATATTGTATTTATTTTTAGCTGATATCCCCAAAACACGCACACATTGATAGTTTTTGGAGAGTGAATATAGCAACGCTTCGCGTTTTCGATGCCTTTTTTCGTGGTATTGTTTGTTAACAATGCTCTCTCTTCTGTAGACATTTCCTCAATGACTCTTACTAGTAAACTCCTCCTTAGGTGTAATAGGGCATACTTACACAGGATAGTAAAGAAACTGCAATCACTCCCTTCTTCCTTCCGAATTTATCAGAGGCATAACTGAAGAAGGGTATCCCGCATATAGCAGCCAGAGGCAATGCTGCGGCCATCCACGATATATCCTTGTCTGACAGCGGCGATGGCGCTGGAGTGTATGCAGATTTCAATAAAGGACCCATAGGTGATAGCCATCCAATTTGAATGCCGTAGGTAAAGGTGGGTACTGTGGCTGAAACAATAACAACATAATTATTTTGACTAGTGGTCGGCATTCGACCATAATAATTAATTTAAATTATAAGTTTGGACATAATTAAGGTTCTGTTGTCAAACACTTATTACACTATACTTCTATAATCACAGATTTCGCCAATTGCACTGTTAATTTGACTTTTAACAATAAACAAAAGAGTGTATGCGTGTGTGTGTGAAATGTACGGTAGTGTGTGTAATGTTTTTTTGATTGATTTTATGTATTTTTTATGCATAATTTTAAAAAATATTAGTACCTATTCTGCACTCCTTCTCTATATAAACTATAAATGTGCGAAAATTCATATTCTCTATCCCCGCAATTTTCGTAAAAAGAGATTCAAATTTTTTGCATCACGTATTATTAATATTTTATTTTGTCTTATTTCTTTTCTATAATATTCTGTACAATATAGTCTTTACAAAGTTTGTGGAGTTTTTGGCGGGAACTGTTAGGAGACGTTATGCTGTGCAGTTTTATTTTCTAAAAATGTGTAAAATTAGTCTAAAATGATCAATAGTTGTAGGACATTGATAGTTTTTGAGTAGTAGTTATGTGTTTTGTGAGAAATGTGAACTGTATAGTCAAATGTGGCCTTTTGAGTTGTCACACAAACTCCGTTGAATGGCACTAGCTGATTAACTACAGTCCATCTGTGCTACACATAGGCTTAAGAAAATGAATAAACAATATTGTAAACTAAGATCTGGCTTAAAGGCATAGCTGCCAAGCCATAAACTTAAATAAATTAATAATAACTACAAAGTTTGTACAATAAATTTGAAATAGAGAAAAAACTGCCTATTTCTTTTTGGTTTTGTTCAAACTTTAACCTCCGATAATTTAACCTCGGTTTTAATAAAAAAAAAATCGTTTAAAGGTTTTTAAAATAAAACGGTTTGGAATGGTTTTTACAGCACACCTTCAAAACGCAATTGTGATATATCAATTTAGAGACATATAGATACCATAATTCTCTTAGAATGCAGAATTTATTGCAGGCTTACATAATATTCCATTTAACGATAGACTGAAATAGCTAAGTAAACCGATTACAATATCAGCCCATAAATAACCCACTACTGGGCTCGGGCTTTCCATTATAGGGGGTAACGGACAGCAAAACGCTGTATGTTGAACCATACTCGCAGTTAAAGCAAAATGAATTCAAATTATGCTTTGAAGTGATATATTGTTTATTGATAGTGTATTTTTGGTTCAAAGTGCTCCTGCGTATTGAATTTGTAATCGCCATGCATATTTATTTTATAGATGTAAGATAAAGTGCCATGCGTTTTTAGACAAATAAAAAAGGTTTCTTTATTGTAGAAAGATAGATAACGGCGCCCAATAATATCATACCTCGAACCTAAAGACAGACGATTGAGAAGATTAATATAAGCCATTTTAAAACACTTATGAATTATTTCGATTTATTAATGCACTAGTAATGCCAGCGAATGTTGAGATGAATGTAAGTTTTACAACAAAAGCTTAAGGTGAGAATTGATTACATTAGCAGACTTTGAAAGTTGTATCTGTGATTGAAACACCGAGATGAAGAAGAATAAGGTATGTTAAACTAGAAGATTGATTTGGTAGACCAAAAAGGAGATGGATGGTTTGTGTAAAGGACGACATGATGATTTGTGGTGTGATAGAATACGTATATCATAATAAAGGAGTATGGAAGGAGAAGACATATTGTGAGAAGTGAAAAAGAGAGAATTCCAGCCAAACTTAGTTGGCGATGCATGACGTTGAGCGTCGACAGCGACAAAGGCTTAAAATAAAAATGTGCCACAGCTGTGAACTATATTTGTATATTCCAGAGGTATGATGTCATTTACCGGGATAAAAAGTATCTTAAATGTTGGCCCGGGATATAAGTTAGACCCTGTGTAGACTTTCATATAAATCTTAATTAATATTAAGTAGAATGTATATATTTATGTATGTAATATCAATAGATGTATTTATATTTGTCTATTAAGTATAATTCTTACCTATATAATATGTTTATTAAAGAATTAAATAGAATGTAAGTAAATGCATATTGTATAATATTTATGGTATACCACCTTGATAATCAATTTTATTCCTGCCACGGGTTGTCTGGAAGAGATCGCTTCTTAGCGATAAGACCGCCCATTGTGCACATTTAGAATGTTGGTAGGGTATAAGTTTTTCTGTGTATTCTGTAATGGTGGACAATAAAGTGTTCTCTCTCTCTCTCTCTAGTATCCTAATAGCATTAGTAATATTAAGTAGAATCTTAATAGCATTCGCTTTTTCTTTCAAATTATCAAAAACGCAAGATATAAGAAATAAACTAAACTAACCAATTATAATTAGATGGTCATGGTACGCCGCCATGACGTCTTACGGAGGGCACTTGCTATCGCTAACGTACTGGACTTTTAGAGTCCAATGGTATTACACGTTCTGTTAAGGTATTGTTTACGGTTTATGCCATTTCCGGACGCCGTCGTCGGACTGGCGTCCGGAGACGCAGGTATGTGCAAAAACTCCTCCCGTGATTTCATCGCAGGGGTTCGGTGCAGCTTGGGGATACAGAGGGTGATCAAAGCTTGATGCGCGGATTTGTATTTAACTTTGTTCTAGACCTCATGTTGTTCCAACACAAACGCGAGTAACTTGAGGTTTAGGTTTGGCGAGGTATTTGAAAACGACTTTACCAGAATCCACGCAGACGTTTCGCGGCGCTTCTCGCTGCGGATTGGTTCTCTCCCCATCGAATGGTAGTATAGCAGTATGGTACGAAAAGTAACTACCCTTACGCATAAAAAAATGTATATAAAAAAATAAATATGTACGGTTGTACAGATATCTAATAGTACAAACTGTTACTTTTATCTCCGAACTCCCCTACCCTTGTGTACTATAAAATTATGGACAGGCATTTAATTTTTATCTATCTCAGTCTTTAAAATAGATTGCCTCTTCAATAACTCATCACCATTAGAAGAGTAAATAAGAAAAACAAATGTTTGGTGAGACATTACGTAAAGTCGTTAGGAAATTTCACGTAGCGTTGCTAAGTTATGGCATTCGACAGTATGCCATTAAAATGGAGTTCGAACCAAAGCAATTGATTGTAAAATTATTATAAAATTTATATATATTTTTTAAATAACTCTATTCTATTTTAAGCAATTGACATTGTGGGGGATGGATACTTTTTACACTTACACGCAACAACTAATTTTGATGAAATGGACTTTATCCATTTTGGATCCAGTCAGAAATCAGATGAACCAAATATCTTTTTAAAATTTCATATTTTTTTATTGCAGGAGTTCAGCCGACAGGCAGAAAAATGGCGCTCTATAGCTCTTATAATAATAGCTTATAAAGGTCTCACTGCTGGTCTCGTGCCGCCCACTTTATGGGATCGGACAGTATACCCGCCACGCTATCCAAAGCGGCTTAGCAGGTTTGACACATCGCTTATCTCGATGTGAAGGTTTCATCACGATGTTTCCTTCACAGTTGTTAGCACGTGGTAAATGTAATAGTATGCATATTAGGTCAGAAAAACTGCCAAGTGGTGCATGCGTTCCGACCAGGGTTTACGCTTCGCTTGACAACGCAATTTTAATATGTTGCTTTCATGGTCAGTTTCAATTACGCTAGCTAGCGTCACGGGTATTTAATTATAAAATAAATTTGACATTTCTATGGAGGGGTGCAGGACTATCAACGAGCGGTTTTCCACTTTGTGTACGAAATTTAAATTAACGCGTGTCAACCTATGGGAAAAGCTAGTCGTAAATAAATGCAATCATCATCATCCTATTAATTTCTTAATAACTTTTAATTTTTAGCAAAAAATTATGTGGTTATTCAAAACAAGATGTAACGATTAATATACTAATTTTATTAAATCTAAGCATCTATTTTTCAATTGCAAAACTGTTATATTATTATAATAATTGCATTACTACAATGATTATTAATGTGCCGTGTGGACTGTTAACTACGTAAAATATACATTATTTTGAACTTAACCTAGAAAATAGACGAAACGAAACGCAATTTCGACAATCGGTTAATATTTAAATTATATTAATTAAAACCGGCCAAACACGTGTGGAACCTCCGCGGAATCTATTGATGATTATTTTTTTTTGTAGAGATCCACTTACGGACATCGCACCGTTTGGGCATCACTCTGAGGACGTGAGGAGACTTGCCGACCGACAGCGGACTGCTGCTGGAATACCACTACCACTGAAAGTCTAAGTCTCCGTGTTCCTTCCATTCGCTTACAGCCAGGGCTGCGAGAAATGGCTATTGCCTGCTCCGCGTGGCCCCGGCAGGCGCTGGCCGACACGGCCTCGTTCATTGTCACTGCACGGCGCAAGCGTGTTCAAGGATCAGCGTGGGAGTAACTACGTTCTAACACGTCTTCCTGTCATAAGCACGGGGCGCATGGGAAGAAGGTGGTTTTAGTGGAGTATTGAGTATTCAAGTCTCCACAGATGCCAGCGATTGACTCTGTTGTTGACCACTGGTGTGGCTTCCTCTCATCGTTTTGGTGCAATCCCTAGCAAACGACCCAGTAGTGCGCGAAACGCAACGGGGGACCGTTTCAAAAAAAGGGTGCAAGCGCTCCGTGACGACAGGAGGAGGAGCGCGGAACAACTCCGCTACCTCATCTCACGACGACAACGACGAACCCTCCCTAGGTTTTGCCCGCAGCCATTTGCGCTGGAGGTTTTTCACCCCAAACGCAGCACCGGAGTCTTCTTCTAGGCGAGGGCGAAGCTATGGCTTGATCGCAGCGAGATTATTGCAGTGCCACTCCCGGCGTGGGCGCAGAAAACTTCATTTCGTCCTACCTTTCCCGTCACTTCTCTGCTTGTTGCCGTGGAAGTAGGTATAATGTGGCATAAGAAACCATCAGATGATATTATTTATAAACTCCTTTGCAAAAAAGGGCGGTTTTAATTTTTCTACATGATTAGTAATTATTTAGTTCTAAAGAGGTTTTAATAGTCAAACTATTTTACTGGCACTTAATAAAGAGTGCATATCTCCGGAGGCCAGCTGAATGCGGCCCCCGCTAGTCGCATGCTCCTCCCTTTCTTTCTCAGCAGCCTCCATGCGAGACATTACTGCATCCCGCCAACCAATGATCGTCGCTGTGAAGCGTGGCTTCGACCAATCCCCCAACGGATCGATTTGCTCTACGACGGCCTCGACATCGAACCTCTGTGGTTACCATGCATCATCCTAAAGGTTTGGGTCCCGCGTTTCCGCGCGACCCATCGCAATAAGTGGGAACGAACTGCGTCCACTGTATCATTGCGGGCCTCAGGAGATTACAAGTCTGCCTGGCAATACAACAGGCCCTTAGCGCTGGCATCCTGTCGGGAACGTCGCGTCTTTGCAAGCACCTCCACCTGTGGATTTCAGGGCAGATCACAGAAGAGTGTCGCCGCTGTAATCCCGTGTGGACCTCACAGTCAGGACTCTCTAAGCTCTCTTCAGCAGAGTTCTGTTGTGGCGATGGAGTGTATGGCTCCACACGGGGGCACTGTATAGTGGTATACTCTGAAGGCTGAAGAATACAACTTCAGGTCGTCCCGCTTGGTCCCCCCCCCCCATGTTGGGGATAAGTCTAACTAAGGCGCCTGCGGGCTTAAGCAATTTGGGGACAAGTTGTTTAAAATAACTTTTAACTTGCCATCTGGGGCATTCCATCTGGGGCTTAACGGTAATGAAAATACCTTGGACGTAACGTACGAGTCTGAAGGTGGACTCCAAAAATGCCCATGGAACATGAAAGCCTACTTATACGTTGGACCACAGTCGCCAACGCGGCACGTGCCATGAGTAGGGTGTCCGCAAAGCAGATTAATCCTGTTCCGGGCAGGACTGGTTTCTAGAGCCAGTCGTAGCCAGTGTTCCAGAGAACGGGCCGAGGACCGGTCCTTGTGGAACACCCTGCACGTGACGTGTCGCCTGCCTATCTCGTGTCCAATCTGGCCACCCTCCCAAAGATGTGTCAGCTCTGGAGGTACGTGCCCAAGCCTCGAGAGGTACGGGTGAAGTACATGTAACTGGAGCCCCGCCTTAATCGCCTTAAAATAACTGTGACATACCAAGACATGAATCGACAGACATGGCAGTTTTATGTAGGTTTCGGTTTTGCTTAAGCAGTCATGCACGGGAGCCCTAATTATTTAACTGTTTGACCATTGCGAACTTTCACTCACCCAATAATGCAGTCAAAATCTGTCTACGAGGATTTCTATTTTCGTTTGATTTCTGCTTTCTATCCATATTGGCAATGCACTCTATAATTCCGTGGTCAGAATATATATTTTAAATTAAAAAAAACAACAATATTTTTAAAAGCACTGGTTACGAAACACAAAATGTAAATGCAAAAAGTTTTTTTTAATTTAATGTTGTTTTCAAATTATTTGTTTTGATATAATTTTGTTTTTATTATTTACGAAACAATTTTGAATCTGGAACACAACCACACTATTCGCAGTGATACGGCAACTACATTTTTATAATTATAACCTATGCCATTTCAATTCTTGCATGGCATGTATGTTCAGTTACGTAGATTACAATTTTAATAGATACTTATGATAAAATAATCAGTAGTTTGTATCACCTACACAATAGAGTCTATTTTTAAGGAACACTTTAAAAAAATATGTTAATGATATAAATTGGTAAAGATGGCTAACTGACCGAGGTCAAACTTCATCTACGTGTTCGAATTGCTTTTCAAATTTAGACTTTGTATCTTTGGAATAAGATATTGTAAAGTTGTTCCCGATTTTGAACGAATACATTTTTAAATTGGTTACTATCGCGTTACAAGTTTAGGAGTTTCCCTGTACGTTCAGAGAACTAAATGAATTATTTCCGAAAAATGTAATTGATAAGCGCATTTTTAATTGGGAGGAAGCGTTTAATGACTAAGGAGTACACGTCATCTTTATCATTACTCCACTTAGCCTTGAATGGCATTCGGAACCCAGCAACGCATATTTTGGAATCCAGCGTTTGTCTTCATTTCTTTGAGAGAATTTTTTTGTGAGAAATGAGAAAAGTATATAAGGAGATCTTTGAATGTTGTACCTGTGACTGCAAACTTGAGAAGAAGACAGGTGGAATGGTCATAAAATTAATGTTAAATTATCCTTGTATGTCTATATTTTACATTATATATGTATGTATCTTAAGAGTGTCTTGTATTTATTTTATTTTTGTTAATCTGTTTATATTATATTAGCGGTCCCGGCAGACGTTATCCTGCTCTGAAAAATAAAAATCTAGGACCCGATCCTAACGCCACCTACCGGTCCCAATTGTGGATTTAAACCATCCGGGTACCCATTAAAACACACAAAAACAAAATCACCAAAACCGCTCCGGGTGGTTAGGAGGATTCTAGAACCCGATCTCAGCGCCACCTACCGGTTCTTATTGTGAATCTAAACCACCCGGGAACCCACTCAAACACACAAAAACAAAATCACCAAAATCACTCCAGGTGATTAATTAGGAGGATTCTACAACCTGATCTCAGTGCCACCTACCGGTTCCAATTGTAGATTTAAACCATCCGGGAACCCGCTCAAACACACAAAAACAAAATCACCAAAAGCGGTCCAGGTGATTGCAGGAAGATGCTTGAACCCGATCTTAGCGCCACCTACCGGTTCCAACGGGATAAAAAGTATCCTATGTCCATCTCCTGGTTCTAAGCTATCTCTTGAGTTATAAATAGTGTAACTAACACGACTTTCTTTTATATATATAGATGTTATATCGTAAAATATCTTTACAGTACATAACCCTGCCTTTTGCTTCGCCCCTTCTCGCTAGACTCATAGGTTTGCTGGAAGAAAACTTTTAGGGTTAAGCTCGCCTTTGCACATCACCACTGTTCTATAATTTTGTATGTAACTTTTTGTGTACAATAAAAAATAAAGGACGAGGAGAGATGAAACTCTAAAACTGGAAGGTCGATGGGTACAAATATCAAGGCAGACCAAAAAAGAGCTTGTGTACAGGATGACATGATGATTTGTGGTGTGACAGAGGACATATGTTAGAGTAGAAGAGTATAAGAAAAACACAATATTGTTTCGAATATTCTTCAATAAAGTCTTTCTTACGCCAAATGATCGGGTCAAGTTGGAAGCATTGAGGTATAACGTTTATATGATCTAAGGTTGGAAGATAAGAAAGTTTAGTGTTCCTAATTTTTATAATTTAATAGCTGTCCGGGCAGACGACGTCCAGCCCGGAGAAGTTTCAATCGATATGCCGACAGCAGCGCCACCTGCCGGGTCAAAACAAAACTAGTTGATTGTATAAGGCTGAAATTTGGATTACTCTTCTATTTAGGTACACTAGATTTGAGTAAGCAACAAAAAATTGCATTTTTGCGTGGCATATACGCATATACATCTTTGTTGTGAAGCGCTCGATATTGTTACGAGCTATAGGATTCGAATAAAAATAAATGCCGTTGGAATTACTATAGAGTTTATTAGAACTGTACAAACACGTATAAACATACATACATATTATCACGCCTTTTTCCCATGGGGGTAGGCAGAGACTATAGATCTCCACTTGCGACGATCCTAACAAACAACTTTTGCTTCATCTACTTTCATTAACCTCTTCATACATGCACGTTTATTTGATATGCTTTTTACCTGACCTCGTTTTCTGACACTTCTGTTATTTGATCATGGTGTGTACGTCGTGGTCTACCGGTACCAACTCTACCATTCACAATACTCTCATACACTTGTTTTGTGATTCTATTTTCATCCATCCTCTCTACATGCCTAAACCACCTATAAAACAGGTACATATAAAACTGGATTCAACCAGTTCACACTGTATAAACTGCACGATTCAGTTACACGCGAAAAGTCCGTCACTATATCGCTATTCGAAAGTACCACCCACGTCTTGCTAGTATCGTAATCATCGCTTGACTGGCCCACCCCTCTATTCGGGCATTGTTTTATACTAAACTGTCTAATACCGACAAAGGGGCCGCGATATGAGTTAATCCGCACATCTGGCAAGCTTCGATGCAATGCAATAAAAAAGGATTAGTTCGACACTAATGACAGCCATAATATAGTTACGACAACAATAGGATGTTTTTAAATATTAACCACGAAGTAAACAAAAGAACTCCGAATGCAAGGAAGGCGTTTTACGACAGCCAGGTGTGCTTTCTTTCTCGGTATGTCACAGTATGAATAAACCAAAATCCTAGACTCAGTATAATATGTTCGTATATATTCATAATTGAAGAACCAAAGATCGGTAGCAATACGTTACTGTTTTCATATAAATTCTCAGAAGCTGTGCCAAATAAACAAACAAATTATTCTCAAGTCGATTGTTATTAGAGCTATTCTAAATCAATAATAATTGAATTGATTCAGGGTTGTTCTGAAGTGTAGTTTGTTATGATTTAATATACCTATTCAATGCTACCTGGTTGCATCTAGAACGCGCTGCTTGTTCATTTGTTTATTCATAAATTTATACTATTTCCATTTCTTTATTTTTCCATGACAGCTCCTATGCAAACTTGACGAGCGTCTTTTTTACATTGTAAAACCGGGTTTTTAGTGCAAAATCTCCGGAGGTTAAAATTGCAACCGGTAGATACACATCACTAGTTTCTACTGGACGGCGAAATTGTCAAGGGCAGCAAAAGTTGGAGTGTCAGCAAAAAAGAAATATTTTCTTAATCATATCAGTCAAGTCCTGGAGTATTGAGGCGACCGCCATGCGCCACTTGTCGAGCCACACCGTAGAATGTCCATCATGCGCTGCATTCGGCGAGCTGCTATGTTTGGAATACAAGAGGACGCGAAGAAGGCGCTGTCATCTGCGTACAACGCCAGCGTGATGTCCCTCTCCCCGGGGGTTAGGGAGCCCTCGAGTGTTGTGACGTCATCTGTGTACAAGCCGTACAACGCTGGCGAAAGATAGCTGCCTTGGGGAAGACCGGCAGAAATGGTACGCTTCTGGGAAGTCGTCAGCTCGACCGAAACGTAGAAGTCCCGACCGTGGAACTAATTTATTTAATTATATTTTGGAAATGGTAACCTGCAGTACAAATATTAACAAGTCGTACTGCTAGTACAATATATAGCAAAATGTGTGAGCGGGACGTATGATGCGCGAAAGAGATGAGAGAGAGAGCAACTATTAATATTAAGGTGACCAACTATTTTTTGTTCAAAAAGAGTACACTTTGCAAGTATTTCATAGGTGAAAATTTTTTATTAAAAAACGATAAAAACTTTATTTTCTTTTAAAAATATACTTTTCTTCGGAGTGGATTTTTTTGCTAAATGAGGATGTTCGTCAAATAATGTAGCCAAATCCGAACAACATTCATTTTGCATATTAAATTTGACTGTTAAGACGGCAGATAATGTTTTACAGATAGTTGCGACTTCTCAGTGCTCCATTAATCATTCCCTAGTGAAAATACCCTTTCAACAGCAGCATTAGTGCCTGAACAACATAAGGAAATTTCTATTAAAACTTTTAAATTTTCATGTGGGATATGTTCTACTCTAAAATGCCGAAAGATTTCTACCCATCTTTTGTCAAGTTCTATTTTCTCATGGTTCCATTTCTTCAATTTTCTTCATTTAAATATAAATTTACTCTTATTTAATTAACATAAAAATGAGTACTTTCAGATTTTGAAAAGAATACGCTTTGCGAAAAGAGTACAAAACTCAGTAAATGAGTACAGTTGGTCACCTTATTAATATGTGTGCTCCCACGTTGCGCTAGTCTGTAGTTCCATAGATGATGGATGTGTAGTTCGTTGTCCGCTGCGTTGACTAGACGTATGCAGCTGCCATAAAGATGTAAGTACACTCCGAACGAAATACCTATAGTAGAATTATTTTCTCCGGGCAGTTTGGGTCATAAATCAAAGCTGGCCAGCGCGGCTAAGGCGGTGAGCATGTTGCGCAACGCCATTATCGATAAAAACTCATTCTTATCAAAGAAAGATTACCATTCTTATAAAAATCATTATTATCTTTTCTGCTGTTAATTTTAAACTTAGATATAAGTATTTATATTTATTTTTAATATAACTTGTTACATTCTAAACTATTTTACTTATAGTTGTTTAATACATAGATACCTAATTAATAATTTATTTTAAATCATTATTATTCTTATTTTAATAAATACGTTGTTTTATCTATTTTTTCTTTCTTTAACCCCCAAAATGACAAAAATAAATACACTATCGATAACAATTATCGACAACAATAATGCGTATCACTATGCCTGCCCATAAGGCCCGTGAGTGGAAGAGAGCGCGAAATATTCGCTTCACCACTCCGATTATTTATGACCCAAACTGCACGGAGAAAATAATTCTACTATAGTTGACTAAAACCATTTATAACGGTTCAAAGCATGCCCCCCCTCCCCAGGACTGTATGAACTGTTGTCGATAAACGTTCTAGTAGAGTCACATTACTACTTACTTTACAATAGGTATGTTATGCGTTAACTTAAAAACAACTAAGACTATATAGCAAGCATAGGTCTCCTGCAGGTGTTTCACTTGCAAACTACATATAAGGTTTAAGAAATTTCTCAATACCCACTAGCAAGCCCATGCACAGCTATATGGTAAAGAGCATTTGTCTGTCTGGATGGCTATAAAAACCTTGAGTTGTGTTCCTTTATTGTTGCAAACGTCAATAGGCGTCGGCAACTACTTTCCATCAGGTGTGCAAGAAGGTTCATTTCACGATGAAAGATTTTTTACAGGACTGCACCTAATGGGTATAAGCCGATGGTTACTAAGCTCTAACTTAGATAAACTCTGTATGAACATGGAAAGACGAATAATTATTTTAACAATAATTAAATGCTTTGGTAGACTCATGACTTTCAAATTTAATTTAAATTGAAACAAATGATTTGGCTAATTTTGGTTTTGAATTATTTGTGGAAGTCCAGGGAAGGTTCAATAGGTGAGTAAATATGAAAAAAGAGCTTGGAATATAGCAAAAGCAACAACTTCGATTTCCCTAAGAAACTATTCCTACCTGTCAAACATTTGATGTTAGTCCTGTCGTTTAGAAATTAATTGAAATGAAATTAAATTTAATAGTGAAGTATTTTTCTTTTTTTTTGGTTTTGAATGTCGAACGTTTAATGTTTGTTCCGTTTAAGTTTTGACCACATTTTTTACTAAAGTTGAAACCTTCTGCAATTTGGATTTAGCTTTTTTATTTATTGATTCTGAGGTGCTACGAAGTTTGCTGAGCTAGCTAGTCATCTTTTAAATATCTATTACGCGCTCTGAGCCCGGAAGGAATAAGTAACATGGGATGATTTTTTTTTCATTAGAGTACCTACCAGAGTGTGTGTGTGTGTGTGTGTGTGTGCGTGCGTGCGTGCGTGCGTGCGTGCGTGCGTGCGTGCGTGTGTGTGTGTGGGGGGGTTGTGTGTGTGTGTGTGTGTGTGTGTGTGTGTGTGGGGGGGGGGGGGGGGGTTGTGTGTGTGTGTGTGTGTGTGTGTGTATGTGTGTGTGTGTGTGTGTGTGTGTGTGTGTGTGCCTGTGTGTGTGTGTGTGTGTGTGTGTGTGGTGAGAGAGACAGACAGAGAGAGAAAAAGAGAGAGAGCGTGGGTGCGTTTGAGTTGTATATGTTCCGTATTCTTCTAAACAATTGTACACTACTATCTTTATATTCGTGGATAATGTAGTAGGATAAACACTGACTTTGTACTACTATATACCTCTTTTATTATGTAACTTTAGTGTATATCTGTTTATTATCCTAAATAAATAAAATAAAAAATAAAATACACAACATTATTTTTATTTTTTCTATTCAGTCAACCTCCTCTCTTCCTGGAGTGGATATTTCGACAACGGATTTCATGGGCGGCTTCATTGGAGAGTCTACGTCTCTCATAGCCTCAATTAGATCTTCGGTTGTCTTGTACGACGCTATTGTGTTCTTAACGAAATCTCTGCAAAAAATAACTTTTTTATGTTTCATCGTGATCAAAACGTACTTGCGCGGTACACATATTTATTTCTAACTACGATATGCCCGCGACTTGGTCCAGTCTTGACTTGAAATTCCCGCGGGGTTCCCGGAACCAAAGTACCGCTATCTATCGTTTTAGTGAACTTCAAACCGTTTCGGGGAATATTCCCGCGGGATTTCCGGAATAAAAAATGTCGCACATTTTATTCCATTAAAGATATCGAGCATTGAAAAACCACATTGGAATTCGACTTATGTTTTAATCTGGCCATTTTAAATTATTTCCAGAAAAATTTCCGCGAGATTCCCAGGATAAAAAGTATTTCAGAATTTAAGTCAATAAGAATTAGCTGTTAATCAGCAAAAACCACATCGGACCAGTTGTTTTTATGTGAATCCCGAACAGACAGACAAGAAATTTAAAAAAATGCATAATTTTGTTCTCCATTGTTTATATAGTCTACTCCAGTTGTTTTTTTAAATAGCTTTAATGTATAGACACATTTAGGGGAAAGCAGGTAGGATTCGTACGTTTTCTGTTCTGAGCCTTATAAAAAAGAAACTACTAGCTATTACAAAATTATTTTAATAGCGGTATATTACCCATTTATCTGGCTTTAATATTATGGAAGTGCAGTTTTCATATAAAGCAACACGGAGAAGTTACGACCGTTTCCCTAAAAAATGGAAAACGCACGAAAGCACCCCATGCATGGGGTAGCTTCGTGCATAGCGTGGGGCACATTCGTACATAGTGGGGAACCTCCGTACAATCAAAGAAAATGCCATTTATTCAATGTAGTGAAGTCCTTTAATGAGGTCAAAGTTAAAACAGCGTCAGCCGTCATATAGTAAACTAGTAATTATTGTATTCAGAGTACCTATGTAACGAAAAGAACACAAATATATTTTTTTCTTCTCTAATAATTATGAAACTAATGATCTTCATCTTGTAATGATCAAAAATATTGTTTTAAGTACTTTAATACTTAAAAATAAGTCCTAAAAATATTCATATAACATAATATTTTTTCCATTAATAAAAGAACTAAAAATCAACATTATAAATTTTATCACAAGTCTCAACATACATAAATACATAACTTCACGCCAGTTTCCTTGCGGGGTAGGCACGAACAACAGAGCGCCATTTAGGCTTATTCCTACACACCTCATTTGCTTCTTTGGCATTCATAGCTCTTGTCATACATGGTACCAGCACTGCGTTGTGTATGGCAAGCTGGGCTTTCTGGCTGAGTTTCTTAGCGCCTAGAAGTTTACCAAAAGCTCCATTCATACTATTCCTCAAATTTACTCTTCTTTCTATGTCAGCGCTGTACCTTCCATCCCTGCTAAAAGCACATCCAAGATATACAAACTCATTCACTTGTTCCAGCATAACATCATCGACCATTATCCTTGCATTCGTTCTGGTTTCTTCTCTTTCAAACACCATAACCATTGTTTTCTTCGCATTCAAATATAAGCCTCTCGCATGACAGTCATCTTTCATCATTGTATCTAGTGTTTGCAGTTCTGATGGCGATTAGGCTAAAAGCACGGCATCATCCGCATAAAGCAAAGTGCTAACAACTAAATATTTTTTTTGCAGAGACTTAAAACATAAATTCTAGTTGTATTTATCGTGAAATTAGAACAAAATTGCCCATAGGTACAATATCTACCGGTACCTATTATACTAGAGGAGGATTCGTACAGTACGAATCTACCTCACATGTAACTGCACGAAGGTACCCCATCCAGATAATTCAACAAATTAATTTGAAATAAACATAACCGTTATAGTTGAGCTAAAATATCTATTTAAATATTAAAGTAATATTTTAAGGCATAAACTATAATAAATCACTTTTATAATTTGAGCATAACTTATACCAGCCAAGCGAATTAAAAGATGACAACGAAAAATACTTACGCAGAGCGAATTCACGTATCGACTTACATCATCGAAGCCAATGGCCGTATTGTGGCCCCATCCCGCAGGTACCCGTATCCTACAAACGGCAATCACGCACACAAATCCAAACATTTCAATGTTGCATAATGGCGGAGATATCTCCACTGTACGAATGCTCCCTGTGTACGAATCCTACCTGCTTTCCCCTAATGTATGATTAGAATTTTATAATATTATAAAGTGTATCTAGTATATTATAGTATAAAGTTTATTTTCTAAACTCTAAAGTCTGGTTCTAGTTTTAATACTTAGGTATATTGTTTCTTTTTATTTTATTTTATTCTCAGTATCTATTGTTGGTCGTGAATTTTACCCCAATTAAACATTTATTTAAAATTCCATTTCTACATCAAATCATTTCGACTTGATGATCTAACAGTAACCTGCCTTCTACTTCTACTAACTATAAGCAAATATATATTCTTAGAGCGAGCAAGAAATTAAGTAAGCAGCGTGATAATGACCCATTTGCGATCAGTATTTCAAGAGCCAAAAATTGTTGAAACTTAAATTCTTCAATAACTAGTTTATGAGGTACTTGTCAGCATGTTATAAAGAACGCTGAGCAGTAATGGAGGGGATGTGTCTGCGCAGGTGTATTGACATATCCTAAAGTTTCACCCCGTCTCGCCCCCTTCATGCCACCAGTTTAATCGATAAAACGCTCACTGCGCAGGTTCAACGCCAGCGTTCTTTTTACGTGGCGCGAACTATACTTGATAAACAAAAACTTCTTCACGAAAACCTTTAATTGGCTATCTGTTCATAATTATAATTATCTATTTATGTCTATTTTTTGTACGTTTTCCATAGATAAATAAATTGTACATCAATTAATTTATTATATTTATTATTTTAAATTTTAATAAAAATACCTGAAGTAAAATGCTTTGATAAAAACTGCAGGTTGGAAATCGTGACCGCATTTCTCAGGACCAAAACTCATGATGCCCATTAGACGATTCTGTTGGACGGCTGGTGCGCCTGCGTCGAACTGAGAGCAAATTACATTTGATCCAATTTAGTCAGTTCTAAATTTGACCTATTTTCATATAGGCATTTGTATTACAATTCTGAAATAAACACCTGTCTGTAAATGACTCACGCATTAAAAGTGCCTCTGTCTATATATATATAAGCAAAGTTTGTTTTCTTTGTCCAAGGTAAACTCGAAAACTACTGGACCGCATGAAACCACAACCATTCGACGCGGAATTAATCGTAGATGGTTATAGGCTATATATTTTTCCATGTTTTCTCAATTTGTTTGTTTGTTTGTCATTCGCCGGGCGAAGCGGGCGGGAACGGCTAGTAAAATAATATAGACATAGACAACTCTTTATTGTTATCAAAACCAAAGTTACAGAAAGTTCACAACAAGACAATAGTTACTTGTTTTAGCAAGTTTTAGCAAAAGGCGGCTTTATCACCAAAAGCGATCTCTTCCAGGCAACCTGACTTAATTACTTAATATATTTTCCTTCCATACTCCTCTATTGTTATATAAGTTCTCCGTCATGCCAGAAATCATCCTTCACACACTCCATCCATCTCTTTACTGGTCTATCTTTCCCTCTATAAAATACAATACGGATATTCAAATCTTACTCGGATCGTCAGCTCTGACTCTCACTAGTCGTTAACTCGATATTGGCACGCAACGCCAGTGTTAAAGTGCGTATATAGCCAAGTGCTACTAGCTATTGTATTTTTGTTTTTATACAATTATATAGAATTAGCCGTTTTCCGTAGAACGTGACCATATCAACAACGTAGAGAATTTTCTTGCACTTTACTTGCTATATCGCAAACATGAGTGCTGCTGCAGATTCACGAGTTCATTACACATTTCTTCGGCATATCGCATCACCATCCCCGTGATACGCAGCACTTATTTGTGTCGCTCAAGTACAGGTTCCGCTTCACTGTCATATAAAGAGACCTGTTTTTTCGGCTAATGGATATTTTGGAGTTAAAATGATACCAATTACCTCACTCTATTTGTTCTAAGCGGCTGGAATACAGGCCTGAACGTCATAAATGATATGCCCGGGCGCGTGAAGTACCTACACTATGCACACGAAATATTTAAACTGATCCATCAATAAAATAATTGTAACGTAAACATTGTCGAATTTCTGTTACTTAAGTCCCGTTAAGTGATCTCACGCTCAGAACCTTGTGTTAAGCAAGTTCTGAGCACGGTATCATTCCGGTACGGTCTTCTGGTCCTCTGGTCTACAGTCTCCGATATAGATAGTCTTTTTACGCGCCCTCGACGAAAATACCTATACATCAATCACACTACCTTGCTTCAAACAATATCATTACCACGAGAGCAATAAACATCTGAACACTGACTCGGTCTTACTGGTACCGTGAGATTAGGTATGACGCCTACCTGGGGATTAAACTTAAATTTCTACGACAGCAGTGTATTGCCGTGTCACCGGCTTTTTTTTTGTTTTGCGGCGAGGGAAAATGCTTAACCGATTTACGCACACTCTGGGCCGCCGCTAGGAAGCGGTACGCATCCATCGGGGGCGATAACACTAGCAATAGTATGCTTTATTTGTGCTCCGCCCGCGATGGATGACACAAAGTAGTGTGGAGACTCAGAGCGATGCCGCACGGGCGAGCAACCTCAATACCCACTAAAAACCCCCTTCTCCCTTTACGACCCTGCGCTTTTGTTTGTGATGGAAAGATTGAGATATAGAACATAGTTACGCAACAGTCGATCGCCGTGTCATCGGCTTACGCCAACGCATGCATTTAGACATAACAGAGCCATCCAGTGCTCATTCAGAAGCGTAGTCATTTGATTGGCAAACAATAATTGATCCTTAGCAGAATCATAATTACAATAATTTCATCGATCACTTTGAAACAAATTTATATGTATCATTAAGGTCCTATGTAGGAATTTGATAACTTATACAACCAACTTAAGTTTCTAAACATTCTTAAATTGAAATATTTGATGATTACCAAACAAGCATCTCTAGTGCCATTCCTCAGAGAAGCACAGAAGAAGTCAGCGGTGAATTGGAATCCGTTGACTAGCTGATATGCGTCTACGCAGTAGTGTTTTGAACGCACTTTCAGTCGTGCTGTCAGGAGATCAGGGGTTGGGTCTCTGAAGGCTGTATCCGAACCCTGTATTGAGAAAGTAGTTTGGGTTTTACTTAACGATGCTGTAACATCAGTTAATTAATAAGCCGTAATTTTTTGAAGCAAATTGTAATTGATTGTGAGGTAGTAGAGCTTAATAACATGCAAACACATTTATTTAGTAGTATAGGTTCACGTTCGATCGTTGCGTCACTGCATTTTAGTTTTTTTTTCACTTAAATCCATAAAGGACTATTTAACATACAGGTAATTTCAGTTAAATATTTTCGGGTTTGTCAACTTTATGAAACTGAACTGTGTGTGGATTCACACCCACTTAGCAAATCATTTTTATTTTGATTAAATAAAAATACTTACTCTTGTAGCGCCCCATCCAGTAACTACAACAAAACTTTGAGCAAAAGGTTCCTTTACTCCGTCATATATTTTTATAAGGTTGACGAACCTGTGAAATTCTAGTAAAACACAATTGGAATATTATACTGTATGCATATTTAAAGCTGTTCAGCGAATTATAGCGATCTGGAGCTATATTAACCGATTATCTTATGGACAAAATCATAAATATCTGTAAGGGAATAAAGATAATATAATCCATATCAGTATCAGCTTTCAAAAATTTTAAACTAAGAGGTAATGTTGCATTGGTAAAAATACGACAAAAATACGGCTAAAATTTGTGGAGGACTACGCTTAGAAGTGGATAGCGATGGGTTGTTTGTCAAAGATATTTCTAAAGACCTAGGACCTGTAAGTAAGCTAAGTACGTTGGCATGCTTTGAATCTAAGCATATGTAGCCATGTACCGAATGGAATGATTTCAATGCACTAATATAGGAGTAAGGTGCTTGTCGGAAGTACTTATACATATTTGTAATGTTATCCTACATCTAATGGTCTGCCATCTTGGTGTGGCACGATACAAGGTAAATTTTCTAAATTATGTTGCGAATGGGAATAATGCGATCGTTAGCAAGGTCAATTTTGCTAAAAAATATCTTACAAAGACACTAAACAAAAAAACATTACTAGAGTAGTGGATCATTTCTCTTCTTTAAAGAACAACTAAAACTGCTTCAGGAGCAATGGTAGAATTGGCGCTTTAAATTAGTATAGTGATTTAGGACTGTACTGTACTCATTAGATAAATAATCCTCGCCCATCATACCTAAATTTTCTGATAACTTCAATAATGCTACATCGGCATGCGGTACAGGTTCTTCTTCGAACTTTGGATGACGTACTGCTCCTACTACATCTACCAGGGTTCCACCTTCGTGAGCACGGGGACTTCCCACTCTTACCTTCACATATTGACCAAGTGACTTCATGGGGGAGACATGTAGTACACTGAGAGTAACACAAGAAAAAATCATCAATAGACAGCATTTTTTGTTATCGTATATATGTTGGCATTTGATCGATACATCCTCTAATATCACGCGTTATCTGTCTGCATGTGACATCCAAGTGACGGTTGGAAAGATCATGCTCTGCAAAGAAGGGATTGGCGTGATTCTATTGATAAAGTTTTTGCTGCCTTCGAAACGCAGCGATTATAAAACTCTGAAGAGCATCGCCTTATCAAAAAGAACCGTCCTAAAATCTCCTTCAGCTATACATACGATACATCAGGACGGCTGTATGGCGCTCCTTGTAGAAGACCTTTTAAAACCAAATTTGATTTCGCTAGCCAGCTGCGCTCGCACAGCCGGACTTGACTAGGCTCGCCGTTGACGGATACGTCAAAGAGGACTATATATAATATCATGTGATGATGCTATCTAAGACAGAGCAAGCTTATCTGATAGGTACCTATTTTCTCGTGACATGAATTGTATGAGTCGGGGAACACAGACTCCGGGAAGTAGTTTTATTTGACAGCTGTGTGTAAAAGGAAGAAAAGAATTCTTCCTAACCAACGGTATGTTCACCGCCACCAAGTAAGGCATTGTCAGAGAACTTATCTTGCGTACCACACCGCTGCCAGTGTGGAACTAAGGTGGAACCGTATGGACAGCACGGATTATCATGTTTACATAGTGTAGGTAGTACATTGGTTGGTTAGTACAAGTTGGTTTCGTTTAATTTTTTTTTTATAAGGGCCGATTAATCAATCGTCAAAAAAAGTTATCAGTCGAATACAACCTGAATGAATTCGAAACTGAAATCATTCAACTGTATTGGACATGCAAATTACATTTTAAAATTTTCCAAGTTATACTTTATTCTACGAATAACTTTTATCTGGTGATTGAAATCGGATCTTAGTCCCATACTTTGCATATTAATAATTGCAGAACACTTACTAATTCAAACAATGGGCTGCAGTCACAACCCAATTCTCATCAACAATTGCTCCAGCACACCACAATCTTCCATTTATAATAACTGCAACCATATATGGGAAATTCATGGTGTCCGTGGCGTTGCCACCACGTATCCGAAGATTTCCATTCTGGATGACAGGAGGGCCTTCATTTCTGATTCGTAGATACTGTTTATGGGACCGGCGACCATCGACTAGAGGTTTCGAATTGGAGATCTCTAAACGGAAATTGACTATTGTGAAGTTAGTTGAGAGGCAATAAGAGGTTGCGAGAAATGAGTTTATAATGACGTGGATTCGGATCTTGACTGAAAGCATGCGTTGCTTGAGCATTTTTATGTATATTATTCCATTTTCACTGGCGGTGAAAGGGAAATGTTGTCAAAACACTTGCATCGAGATTATTATTGAATGAAACTCGCTAACCTCTAAGTCTGTTTTCCAACGAATGGAGAGACTGAGATGTAATGATGGTAATCTCCATCAAGTAACTTAAACTAAATGTTAAAAACAATCATAGATGAGCAGTCCTATTCTTTTTTATAACACTGTCTGTTATTGTTTTAAAATTCATAAAATTGACAAATGAACGTGGTTGAGGATCAATTTTTACCTATAGGTTTTTTTAATTTATTTTTAAGATAGCTTAGATATTTATATTAGTATTATTATCCTTGATCGTGATTTAAGCTTCATTGCATTACTAAAAAGGGAACAACAATTGCGTCTTCATTAGAATTATTATCTCAAAGTATAGGTACCTTGGTTTCCTTCACTACTTTCATAAGCCGAAGTAACAGAAAATACAAAAGCAATAAAATACAAAATCAAATTCATATTGGATTTTGTAATATAAACTGAAATATCGTTACTCTTATCACCTAGTAAAAAAATATAAAATTTGTTTTAGGCAAGGAAATAAAATTTTATTTGTTTCCATAATAAGCTATTTCATCTTTGAAACTTTGAAACAACTCCGTTACCCCGTACACCGTTCGACGGCAGCAACCATCATCTCATAACCATCACACATCATAACGCTCACTATAATATTAATATATATAATTAAAGTATGAAAATACATTCTTGAACGACCGAAAATAAGGAAAATTACATTTATTGATAGCAAAGTCATCTAATAAAACAGATGCCGATCGGATTTCTTTAAGAAACATAAATAAAACCACTATGTTTATAAATTAAATATTTATTTTATTATTTTTTAATAATTAATAATATCAATCAACAGAAATATCTTTTTGCCGTTAATATCACAATTGGTAGTTACATGTCACTTTTTTTTACAATAAAATTATTGTAATACATTCGTTTTCTTTAATACTAATAAAAGTACCACAGAACCTCGATAATCTGAATACTTATTAATCCAGACGCTTTCCTAATACAAACGCAGGGTGCGTTTGTTTAACTTAAATTGCAAGACCTTATAACAATAACACGTATTCTTTAAAAATATTTAATAAATGCAATAAGCTACGTCTTACATTAAAATATTTCCAAAATCTTCTTTTTATTTTGAACGTGCATACATTTTCGGTACTCGGATTATCGTGGCTCTACTTCATTTTTTTATCTGTAATTTCATACTCATTTTTTTAAATAATTACCTATATTTATTCAATTTTACCTTTTTTGACTTAACGTAGACCTACGTTTCATGCAACGTGAACGTTCAAGAGTCAGTTAAAAAGCACACTAAATACTTCCAAAATCAGCTCCAAATACTGGAACGTCAATTTGCTTTCCTTAAATTACATTAAGCAAAACAATGCTTCATTATCATCATTTAAAAGTTAACCTTCTTTTATAAATATGGACTTCAGTGGAAACCTTGTGTTACACCATTTTTATGTTGGAATTCTAAGTCACATACACTAACAATAAAATTATAAGACTTCCGTAAGTACTTTGTATTATCTCAAAAAATTACACCTGAGCCACGTTCACGAAAAAAGAATCAGATGTATCAAAATCAGCAAGTTTTAAAATCGCGCTGAAAATCACATATGTATAGCAGGTGATTTAAACAGAATAGCAAGTTTGTCCCACCAATTGCAGGACAATTTGATAGTATAATTCACGATCTAAAATCAGTTTTGTCGTTTTAAGTTTTTTATTTATTTATATGACTAATGTTATGCTTATCAAACAAGACTAAAACTCAGGTCTTGTATGTAAAAGCAATCAGTCCTTAATATTATTTAATCTCTCAGTTCCATATTTACTAATGTACGTTCATCACAACCTACTAACTTCTTTTCCATTCTCAACATCTTTTCGTTTCTCCTTTTTTCTTCCATCCTCTAATAGCGTGTAAATTTCTGCTACAGTCCGATCTTTTGTCTCCGGGACCCACATTACAGTGTAGAATGTACCAAAGAAGCATACCATTGAGAACATTATGAAGACCCAATGGATCCCTATAAGCTTCAGTAAGGGATCATATGCTTTGGTTTGTAGGAAGTCACTAAGGGCGTCAACACTGCTTACGAATGATGTCACCATGCCACGATGCTGAAATTTGATAAAAATAGAGTTTTAACTGTTGGAATCACATAGTAATTAGGCTATGGCCTAAAAAAAAGCCAAAGCCGAAAGCCATGCCGGTTGATTTGTGTCAGCGTCAAATGATTAAAGTTGAGATTAGGCATATTTCATACGGTGAGTGAGAGTTCCGGTAGTCTACTTTCCTTCCTCCCTATCTTATTCGCTGTCTGAACTCTTTTATCTCATCCGCCCTTTCGAATTTCATTTTCAAATTCAAAAGCTTTTTTATTCAAAATAAGTTCCAGTGGACAACACTTTTTGAAGGTCAATACATTGTGTTAACATTTAATTTTACTTCCTAGTCTATGTTCACCGCTTAGCAACGTATTATTGCTGTTAAGGAGAAGAACTGGCAAGAAACTCGTCAGCCACAAGTCAGTTAAAAATTGATTTATTCAAAATTTTCTTTTTTTAATTTTTTATACAGAAATGTGTTACACAATCACTTTTCGAAGAATTAATGGAGTTGTAGCAAACAGTGCATCTTACTGTCTGATACAATAAAAGGAAAGAAAAATTCTGTCATGAACACAAGAAATTGTATTCTTTCTCCGTTCCTGCACGGATAAATATCCTAATCTACCCTTGTATTCATCTGATATTCGAAACCTGTCTAATATTATCACATCTTCTATCATATACACCAGAACAAAAAAATGATAAGATTTTCCAATCCTGGTATGTGAAATTTTTATAGAAGCTTGCAGTTAATAATGAACTATATTTTCATCTAATTGCTTGTTAGAAGATTTCAACCACCTTACAACGGTATAAGGTATACAAAAAAAAAATGAATTATCACCCTTCTTAGTAGTTAACAAATTGAAATCTTACAAATATTATTCACAATCATTACGTAAAATAAAACGAAAATATACCTAAACTAGTAATATCTATATGTAGCTTAATTGACAAAGATACATACATACATACATACATAACTTCACGCCAGGTCCCTTGCGGGGTAGGCACGAACAACAGAGTGCCATACAGGCTTATTCTTACACACCTCACTTGCTTCTTTGACATTCATAGCTCTTGTCATGCACGCTCGTCTGTCTCTCGACAAAAGATAAAATTACAAATAGTAAATGGCTCCCAAATCGCTTGGCGAGTTACCATGTTGTATGGGCAGGCGTTGACCAAATTACAGGCCAGCGTTTTGGTAGCATTAACTAAATATTTTCTCAAGGGTTTGACACATTGTATTTCTGAAGTAAATTCCTGGCACTTACTTGAAAGGAGAACAATTCCGATGTGATGACATATGGCACTGGTTGATAGCCAGCCGCATCAGCGAAGATGCACAAACACATGGCCAAGACTGGCAGCCAACCTGGCAACCAGATGGACATTGAGGTGACGTAGAACCAGGCTCCAAGAGCCAACATTGAGAGGCCCGTTGCAAAGGATGTGCCTGCTAGTAACCACTGTAAAAGATGAAAAGAGAACTAAATAGATTTTTTAGGATATACATACAACAAATATTTTAGTGACATGACATTTTTTATTCTTCGAACGAAATACTTAGACATTAGTAGTTAGTAAACTTATTAATAAGATTCAAAAGGAATGTATTATCCCCGCAAATTGCTATTGCGCCTGGCCGCCATTTTGGTGACGTAACCGTAGCCGAACACTCAGCACTGTTAGCATCACTGGCCGGCGAGTACGCGTACATATCGAGTTGCGGATGACGTCACGTGAATGCTAATTTGACAAGGTTCCAGCGCATTAGCAATTTGCGGGGATAATAATAATGTTTGTATTTAGACTTAATCATTTAGTTGTGTTTAGTTTTCCTGTCGAAGTTTCACAGTCTAAGATAGGTGTGTAAATAATTAATTTTAGTGTAGTGTAAATTGTTTTTGTTCTTTTACTACATTATAAGTATCCATCTTTGGTTTAGATTTATTGGTATGTATTCTTAGACCTTAAATTTATGGATATACTGTTGGATACTTTTTAATAATAAATAATAAACTACGTAATATATTAAATCACTGGACCTGTCATACCTAGTATACTCCTACGGTAGAAATTATTAATGGTTAGTTCACACGTACGAGTTACGACTTGGCCGCAACGGACACTTTTGTAGAGCATTCAATTCTAAAAAAAACCCGTCCATAGTCAAAGCGATGCTATGAAATGCCACTGAGCTATAGAAATTTAAACATGAAAAAGCCAAAGTTTCTGTGTTTTTTTAAGGGGAAATTTCACGATGGAACCGATAAAAAAAAAAGTTGAAAAAAAAGCACCCTAATATATATATATACCTATACTGAGTTTCAGCCAAATCAGCCGAGTAGTTTTTCCGTGAAAACGGAACAGACAGATAGACAGACAGACAGAGTGCATATATATATATATATATATATATACATCGCCCACTTCGACCACACCGACGAAATGCACCAAAATGACAAAAATGGCAAATCACAAAAAAGTGTCGTTACAACATTTGGTGTGTCGTTACAACATTTTTGGTCTTAAATTTTTTCGTCTAGCCCCCTTTCGCCATTCGTACAGCGCGATAAGGAACTACGTTCCAAAAAAATGTTTATAATCTATTTGCCGGTCTCTGTGGTTGAGCGGGCTAAGCCTTTGCCGGCCTATCTCACTTCAACGCAGAGGCTCCGGGTTCGATTCCTGGTATAGTAAATTTTGGAAACATATTTTCTCCGTTATTTACTATAGTCTGGGTGTTTGGGACGGCCCCAGAGTTGTCCGTTGTATATTACCCATAAGACAAGCGTAACTTACTTAATTTGGGGATGTACAATATGTGTGTATTTCTGACGATTTTTTTTATATTCAATTTTGCAGATCAATTTAAAAAATGATGTTTACTTGTATACAAATCTGTAAAGGAGTCGAGTTTTTAAGATGAATTTAATAATGAGTAAAAAAATCAGGAGCTAACGACGGTGAAGGAAAACATCGTGATGCAACCTGCACATCGAGATAACCGATATGTCAAACCTGTTAAGCCGGCTTGGACAAGCGAGACGGATGTACTGTCCGTTCCCCTATAGTGGGAGGCCGAGCCCAGCAGGGGGACAGTTATGGGCTGTTATTTTATAAGTAGCAGTCTCTATTTCCTAGACATTTGATTTAAAATCATAATGCCTATATTTAGAAAAGAGGTACCATACCTTCCTTCCAGTCTGTTCAACAATGCAGCTAGCCACGATTGACCCCAGAAGTTGTATAGCCCCAACGACTATGGTCTGCTTGTTGGGGCTGAGCTTCAAACTGATGGATTCAGATGCTTTCTCGAAGATAGATCCGGCATACATCAGAACTACCAGGTAACCGCAGGTCTCCTGTGACAGCATCACGTTTAAGGAGATTCTGAAGGCTTTGAACGTTGTCTTGTCTTGCACTGGAATTATAAAATAACACTAATCAGCCAAACATACTACCACTAATGTCCTTACATAAAAAATATAAATATCAAACATTTTATCACCTTAAATTTGTTACCGTTTAGTAAAAAAAATCACACTGGAATTTGCTTTTTTCAAATCACTCCCGGAAAATTTTCCGCAAGATTCCTGGGATAAAAAGTAGCGCAGAGTTTAAGTCAGAGAACTAGCATCGAAATCAGCCTAGTCATTTTCACGCAAATCCCGAACAAAAGACACAACGACAAACAGACAAGAAATCAACAAAAAAATGCACCGTGTTCTCCATCTATACTAAAATATTATAAAGAGGTATAGTTTGTGAGTTTGTGACGTTGTAGGGGGGGGGGGGGATAATCAATAGATCTGCTAAACTGTTTTTGAAAATTCTTTCACCAGTGGAGAGCTATATTATTCTTGAGTGACATAGGATATATTTGATTGGGATTAATATTTTTTTTCTGATGCCCAGCGAAGTGGGCACGCATCGGCTAGTCGTTTATATGGTCTATATCAGTTGTTTTTTTTAAATAGCTTCAATATATACGGCATGTTTGGAATGTTATTATATTATAGATAAGATATACACTAGTATGACTATTCATTAACGGCGTTGTTTTTAACATACATACATAACTTCACGCCAGGTCCCTTGCGGGGTAGGCATGGACAACAGAGCGCCATTTAGGCTTATTCTTACACACCTCACTTGCTTCTTTGACATTCATAGCTTTTGTCATGCATGCTCGTCTGTTCTTAAGGCTCCTGACATCACCTTCTGCTAGTACACGATCAATTTGATCATGGAAGGTGTGTCGTGGCCTTCTGCGACTTCTGCATCCATCCACTTTTGCATTGTATATCTGTTTAGTCATTCTTTCATCATACATTCTTTCCACATGCCCGAGCCACCGGAGCATTCCTTTCCTTACCTTCACCCCGACACTCTTTTTCAGACCAACTCTCTTTCTTACTTCGGTATTACGAACGCGGTCCGCGAGCGTCACTCCACGGATTTTGCGCAGTGCTCGCACCTCGACCGCGTTTACTCTACTTTCATGCTCTCTATTCCATACCCAACTCTCGCTTCCATGCGTGAGCGTAGGTACCAGCACCGCGTTGTGTATGGCAAGCTGGGCCTTCTGGCTGAGGTTCTTAGCGCCTAGAAGTTTACCTAACGCTCCATTCATTTTTAACGATAAAAAAAAATGCTCTCAGCCACATTGTCGATATCTTTAACATGTTAGCGAATAATGTTTGTAAATGCCGTAGCGTATATTAAATTATTGAGTAACAATACATTGATGTATACATATAGATATATAGTAACTGCAATAAGACTGTATTTTACAGTAATGAAATAAGAGATGGCGCTACAGTTGAGACGCTTTTGGTGTCTCGACTCAGGTCACATTTACATTAAACTTGTCAAGGGGCCTCTACGTGTTGGCCTTCCCATGGCCCCATGCAAGCCCTCCAAAAGTCCGGGCCATTTTTATGGCCCGTGGTCTTCAAAGACATGAAAATAATCTATGAGTAAGTAATACATCTAAATAGTATATAATGTCACCATTACAGCATGTCAAATATATTTATTTTTTAATCGTCCACACTACTCGACTTTCATCATTTATAGTCGCCTTTGATTTAAAATCGTTCATAGTTTTCACACGATGCTCTGACAGACAAAAATCTTTTTTTTTTTCGGAATTTGCTGGTCGAATTTAGGCCTGCTGAGTTGTTTAAAGAGTTATTTAAAGTTACATTTTATAATTGACATTTCCTTATATTTTTCCTTTATGATACCTCATTTAAACCGATACATTCTCGAGACCATAAACAAGGATAAAAACGTCACAAAATCACTAGTTACGGGAAGGAAAAAACAATTTTAAATTTCGAATGTGCCAAACTAAAATTTTAAAGACAATGCACACAAAATCGCTATCGGCTATTCTCGCATGACTATAAGCACAAGCACAACATTAATATTATAATTTTATAGGATTTAATAGAAGAATCATAAGGCTGGCTAGTGGCTTATAGGGTAGCTTATCTTAGCATCTAGGGAGCAGAGGGGTCTTCACGTTCATTCATGTTGACGAAGTGAGTTTGCCTTTCCCGGGGCACTTTCAAGCACTGATGCGCTAGGATCAGCGTGGGCGTAACTTCGTTCTAAGTCTCACGCTCTTCCTGCCATAAGCGCGGGGCACGTGGAAGGAGGGTGGTTTTAGTGGAGTATTGAGTTTTCGAGTCTCCACACAAGCCGGCGATTTGACTCTGGTGCCCGTTCGTGGTGTCACCTCTCGTCGCTTTGGTCTAATCCCTAGTAAAAGTCCCGGTAGTGTGCAAAATGCATTTCTCCCACCTCAAAAAAAAAAATTTCTTCTTTAAATTGTTTATAATTATATTGTAAAGACTGTAGAAATTAACTGATTGGATTAAACAGTAAATAAATATTAAATATAAATATTATAAACGCGAAAGTTTGTAGGAATATAATAGGTATATGTGGATGTATGTTTGTTACTCTTTCACGCAAAAACTACTGTAGCGATTATGATGAAACTTTACAGTAATATAGCTTACATATTAGAATAACACAGGCTATAATTTATAAAGATACAGTGTGAATTATCCAAAATATAACGATTTTCCATCACCACGCGAGCGAAGCCGCGGGCGCAGCTAGTTGTGTGACAATTTGTAAGTATAAGAAGCTTTTCTAAAAAGGTTTTAAATAAAAGCTTTTGAGATCCTGGATATCATGTAGCAGCAGAGTGCTAGCCAAGACAAATAAAACGAGCCCAAACACGACGGGTCTATCTTGTTTAGTACAGGAGTTCCTATGGCCCCCTTCCGACTCCATCATCAGAGTAGCTCCGTGGTACCATATTATTGCATTATCACCCGATATACATATGCGTGCAAAATTTGAGTTCAATCAGTAACCGGGAAGTTGGTCAAATTTAACATGTAAGATTCCACCCGAACTTACATACATACATCCATTGCAAGTTAAATAAAAGTTTGTAAAAATGAGGCAATGATAAGGCTAAATAAATTTAAATAGAAAACGCAAACTGTCTCTGTGTGTGTGTATGTGCGCGCGCATGTGTGTATGTATGCTAAGTCAGTTATAAAAAAAGGACAACTGATATAAATGATAAGTTAATTGGTATGAATGGTTTGAGGGTTAAGAGATCTGATTCTCACATAGAGTTGCAGTTTAGAAAGCGATACCCATTGGAAGAGAAAACAATAGCATAGGGCCAGATGTAATTCTGGTATTTTATAATATAATGAAAAAAGACAAGTATAGAATATAAAGTCAATAGAATATTTGAAAATACCTTTCTAAAAACATGCCAGTTTTGTACCAATCTTAAAATAAAATTTAAAGAAAACAGATTTTAGCAAGAGTCAGTGATTGAGTAATTGAGGAAAATATCAAACACTGCGAGATGTCCCAAACATAACAGAAAACTTTCAAAGGTCGCTTTTTGCTTCCATAAAAACACAACGTTGCAATTCCAAGAAACATTATTTATGCAGAATTCATTTAAACTTTTAAAATAAATAAAAAACCGAGTCCATCAAAAACAAAACTGGTTTTAAATGTTCTACGTTTGACGGCACACATGTTAGATTTATTATCATGAAAAAGATTTAATTGTTGATATCAAGAACTTAGACAAAACGGTCTAATTACTGGGATTTATAATCATTATGCGTATAATTCGTATAATTAATTATTAATTGACGGCCTCTGTGGTTGAGCGGGCTAAGCCTTTGACGGCCTACCTCACTGCAACCCAGAGGTTCCGGGTTCGATTCCCGGTATAGTAAATTTCGGAAACGTATTTTCTCCGTTATTTACCATGGTCTGGGTGTCTGGGATCGGCCCCAGAGTGGTCCGTTGTATATTACCCATAACACAAGCGTAACTTGCTTTCTAATTTTTATTCGACTACCTACACGATTATTATTTAAATGTATTCAACAAATAACTGTTTTATGAAGCACTATCGAGGTCAAAGGATATTGTTCAGTTCAGAATAATTCATAACACATGTCAGATTTTTAAATGATATTATTAACGTACAAAACGTTAGTAAACTAAATAATCTGTATTCTACGAATCTTATACTAATATATAAAGCTGAAGAGTTTGTTTGTATGTTTGTTTGATTGAACGCGCTAATCTCAGGAACTAATGGTGTGGTTCGAAAAATTCTTTCAGTGTTAGATAGCCCATTTCTCTCGGAAGGCTTTAGGCTATATATCATCACGCTAAGACTAATAGGAGCGGAGCACCAAGGAATAATGTCTCAAAACCGGGGTGTTTTGAAAACAAATTCGTGTAGTGTCGCGTTTAAATTAGTGTCGCCAGCACAGTATTAACAATAAAATTACTGCTGGTATGTAGAGAAATTACAAATATTTTACCGACGTTTCATTTTGATTTCATAAACAAAAAAAACTGCACTATAAAAAGCATATATATAACCTTTTTTAACGAGACGTAACACATCATGGAAACTCTACCTCTTTGGGACACTACTGACACTAGTAAGGTAGTATTGGACCGCCGATAGCATGCTCGGACCTACCAGGTAAACCACCTCTTTTCTCTTTTACTTTCCTATTGTGTATAATAATTATATAAGTATATATATGTTTGTGTACATGTATGTGTATGTACATATGTATACATATTTTTTTTGAACTCATTATTATGTTTATATGTCATTCATAATTATTCATTAACTGCACCACCGTCGGAACCTATCCCTGTCAAGGATTGTCTGGAAGAGATCGCGTCTTTGCGCTAAGGCCGCCCGTTGATTATTTGTTTGTGCTTTGGTGTACAGTACAATATTTCATTATTATTTAAATCTACCTTGCGTACGAACATACTTACGTATTTCCTAACACGAGTGAAGACGCGATTAAAAGTTTCATAAAATCTATCAATACACATACATGCATATGTAGCTAATACCTATAGATTTTAGCTGGACATGGTCAAGTTAGCATGACTAAGCCTTGCGATTCGCAAGCCAGTTTGGAAGCAGTTTAAAAACGACCAACTGGTTATTCCGTATACCGTTTTAAGTTATGTTCTTATTATTTAACTCGTATACTGTATGTGTAAGGGGCTGAGTAAACTTCAACGCTGCTATGTATCTTGAACCGATTTTTCAATCATCCGATTAAAATTTACCAGTGGAATAAATTATAACCTGACTGTATTCAAAAGGAAAACAATTCAACAGTTACATTCACGCAACAGTTATTTTTAATTTTACCATTTTGCACTTTATTCTATGAATAAGTTTTACCTGATGGATGAAAAATTGGCACTTAGAACAATAAATTTAATTTCAGTATTATTATAATAATACTAGCATTTATAAATGTTCTTAGAAATGAAGAGGTCAAAGTACCTAACGATACATACCCGTAACGCCATCTAGTAAAGCGAAGGTGGTACTAATTAGCACCATGTTAAAATCGTCATTGCTATGGCGATGTATTTGTTAGTAAATTGTAGTATAATAATAGTCAATATTACGTAGTTGGAGCAAAAATTTTTCCGCTATATACGTTATAACAGATATAACCTCGAGAACAGTTCTTTTTATGGATTAAAAGTAAGGGATATAGTCCGTTGGCAATGTGTATGCAAAATTACGTGACGATCTCTTACGTAGTTAAGACGTGAAAAACAAACATCATAAACAAACAGACATTTGCATTTAAGATGTTGGTTAGGATTACTTATTTTTATACTCTTAAACTCCCGGACACATCTATCAATCACATCTATTTACGTTTTGACTTGCTATAATAAATGTTAGCGTGAGCGATAAGTTTTTAATTGGTTTTAAGTCTGATGCATTGGTCATCTTTTTTCAGTTCGAAACTATATAAAAACTTTTCTCAACCCAATATTTATTGTGAGGTAGAGGCGGTTAAAACTGGAAACGCCAGGTATATGACACAGAGAGAACATAATATATTGTACATAAAACACGTCAATCCTCCCAATCCTTTACATCGCCATTCTCTGTACTACTAACGCAGTTGTAAGTTTTTGTAATTTGTATCTAAGACTGTATATAAATAAATAACATAATATTATGCATTATAGTTTATGGGTCTATGGGTTAAAAATCTGTTTCTGGTTTTCAAGCTCTGCATATATATCGAAGTTCAAATTAATCAATAAGCTATAGACAAATAGGTTTGATGCCTAATGATTTATAATGTATATAATTCAAGTCCGGCTCTAATCGAACGATTGCGGATAAGTCTGGTTTATCCCTAACTCGTTCGAACTGGTATAGTGTGGTGTAATTAATGTGCAATGACAGGGTAAATGGTCGAATGGGTTTTCAATAAGGGTCGAGTACCAGGAATGCACCTTTGGACTTTTTTTTCAGAGACTATTTTGTATTTTTATTCCCGTATGTTTTATATTTCATAAAATATTGTTATTCAGATTTAGATAATATTAACTGCAACTGTAATAAAAAAAAGTTTTTTAAGTAGCTTAAGTTGCTTTTTATGGCATCAGCTGTCTACCAATGAAAGTCATATTAAAATCAGTTCAGTTGTTTAAGGACTCACAACGACACTTGCTTGGCGGCGTTACAATCGTAAACCCAAGTGGAACGGTTATTCGACCCACCTCTTAACATGGGTCCTTGTGAGCATTGTGTGATTGAAAATTATGACGTAATTAGTGACTTTTCGCCATGACCACAACGATCGTGGTTGCCTTGTGGAACGGCTAACGGAGCATATTGGGCGTCGTGAGCTACTAATGGAACGCGTAGGTAGTATAAAAGGTTGATACGCACCGGTATGTAAATGCAATATTGTCATCTAAATATCCCCAATAGTGTTGTAATATCTATTTATATATTTATTGTATGAATAATAATGATTGAACAGTAAACACCCATTATAAGATTGGCGACTAATAAACTGAATGTAAAAATGGAAAGGAAATTCTTGATAAAACCCATTCGTAACTGAGTGTCAGAAATGTGCAATCACCAGATGAGTATCATGTTTATTACAGTAGTCCCCTTTTGTTGACGTGTTTGCGGGTAAAATTACCGTTTAAGTTACGAAGAATACTGGGAATGCCAGTCATCCAGTAAAAAACGTAATTCTGTAAACGTCCTAAATCTTACAAGACTAGATAAATTATAAGCTAGTAGAATGACAAAATTTCTAAATTATCGAATACAATAAAAGAAAACTTAAATTATAAGAGCCTTACTTATAATCGTTTCTTAAATTTAAAGAAACTGCTCAGCAACTGATTTATGAAAAATTCACCCATAAACTCCTCTTTAGTCGAATATTTTGGGTACAAGCTACGTTAATCATTCAAATTTCGTTTATCTCTGCTCCTCTTAGGTAAACAACAGGTAATACACGTTTATAAGTGAAAAAAAGAGATATTCATTGATTAGGGACTGATTCTGATTATCTTACATAAGAAATGCCTAATCGTTTCTTAACGAAATTATTATAAGTAAGTCCGTATGTGTTTAAAATTTGTGATTAGAAAAATAGCCCATTGTGTATTGTAATCTTTTATGACAGTCATTAGCCAGGTGTTATTCTAGGGAATTCGGTTCACGCGGCCGAGCAGACATATTGCATCCGTGCAGTATAAAGCAATGCCTCTATTAATGGACGATATAGTCGAGCGATAATCACAAGCGATTCAGTGATCTTTTTAGTGACTGACTTTGCGCGTATATTTATACCGGTGTTATACGTGTTTGTATAGTTCTAAATGTGGCGTGACACTGACCGGTGATTATCCCTGTCTACACCGTATAATAATGCACCCAAGCCCCGGCCAGTGTAGGACTACTGTGGGAAATGAGCATTTATGAATTTTTTTGAAGACCACGGGCTATAAAAATAGCAGGGACTTTAAGAGGGCTAGCGCAGGGCCATGGGAAGGCCAACACGTAGACGCCCCTTGACAAATTTAATCTAAATATGGCGTGACACTGATCGGCGATTGTCCCTGCGTACAACTTTTAAAAATGCACAAAAAGACAAAGGACAATTGTAGGGAATGAAAACAAAAGGTACCGAACTACGAGGATGAACTGCTAGTGGACTTACAGATCGGGGACTATAGGGACTATGTTGTCTGCCAGGCGCAATGTTCAAGGAATATGGAAAACATGGGCAGACAGTGACTCGCCATTCTGTATTTCTTAATTATTATTATTATTTGGGCACTGCCTCAGGAGGGCGTGTGTCTTAAATCAAATATAACATACCGATACTCTTCCACGATGCTTTCTTCATGCTTCTAGCGTATTCTTCCTCTCGCTCCAATTGCTGAATGGTTTCTTCTAAGTTTTTGTCATCTGTACTTGTATTGCGCAGCCACGCTAATGCATTACGAGCTTCCTGGAATAGAAGAAATAAATATGTTCTACAAGGCCAGCGTGTTGTAATGCACCGAAGGCAACCTTGGATCTATTTTGAAGTGAAACTTCTAAACGACGAACTTCTATAGACGAGGGGGCGGGTGGACTTATTGAGATTTTTTTCAGTCATGAAAAAGCGTTACGGCCGCCTGGAGGGGCAATTTCATTAAAATGTACCTAACCTAACCAAATTATAATGTGCAGCAAAGCAACGAACAAAGCCTTTTCCGTTGCGATTCGTTTTTCAACTTGTTCGTTAAAGTTTCACTTCTACTATGTGTCCCAGCATTTCCCAGCACACATTTCGATTTTTTTTATTTATAAACTTGTAAAAATATCGGGTGTTTTTCATTAATGATTTTTATATAGCTTCGTAACGTAGTAGTAGCGTATGGCAGTGGACCGATCACGTCTGTCGCAGGACCGACGGCTGACTGTGCAAACGAATCCTGTAGTGGAGAGCACGTCTCGGTGAACGTAGCGTAGGACGCCCGCCAGCCCGGACGACTGACGACCTGCGCAAGGTCGCCGGCAGGGGTTGGATGAGGAAGACAGGAGACCAGGATATGTTGCGCTATTTGGGGAGGTCTACGTCCAGCAGTGGACTGAGATTCGCTGAAGACGAAGAAAGAAGCTTCGTAGCCAAATTATGAAAATAGTGGACGTTTATCACCTTTAGGGCACTTCACTCTGCATCGACTGACAAACATTTGCCCAATTTATTTGAAATGGCCTCGGCAATTGAGTGAGGTAAGCCGTCAAGGGCTTACCGCTTAATGTCAGTCAGTTCTGAATTCAATAATCTTATTTACATATATATTATATATGTACATGTATTTCACATTAATTAAAAATCCTACCTCAATCTTTCCTTGTTTGACAAGAAAAACCGGAGTTTCTGGCATGGCGAGGAACAATAAGAGATGGACAACAGGCACCGCAGTGCATATCCACATCACCGCCGCGAAGGGCAAGAAGTCTCCAGCGACGTAGACTATCAGATAACCCAGGTTTTGGGAGAGGATGAAAAGTGATCCTAGAGCTCCTCGAACGTTGTCTGATGCCACCTGTGGAGGAATAGAAAAACAGATAATAAAAAAGAGAAAATTGTATGGATAATAATTATTTTCTGCGTGCTTCTCTTTCTACCACCACATTGCTCGCAATCGGCACGGAGCTTTGAACATTCCCTTGAACAGCTTTACTCATTAACGCAGCAGAGGCTTGAGAACTCCAAAATGTTTGTCTTGAGCACTCGAGGTTTGGAATGAGTTGAGGATATATGGTATGGGCTTGTTAAGAGAGACATCTCTTGTCATAAGATTCTTCAGAGGCAAGACATAGGTAACAAGTCAAATATTTATACCGGGCAATTGTAATTTTCCGTGAAACGATTGTTTTCAATGATGCTTCTTTCTGACACTTTTTTTGTAAATCTTCTATACGAAATTATTTTCAAATCAAATCATTTATTTGCTTGAAAACATGGTAAAAATATTAGATGACAATATATTATTTTGTTTCACATATTTTTGACCTTTCAGGCATGCATATAATAATTGAGTTGAAAATCAACTAATTAACAAATAAACAGTGTTTATATTTTAATCTTATTTATTTTATGCAGTATTAGTAAAACATAAACTTTCTAGACTATCGTATAATTAGAAACACCTGCGACACAAAACAGCAAAATTAAACATTATAACCCCAAAAAGCTTTCTCCGTCAATATAAAATTTATTGTAGATGTAGTTTTATTATCATTATCACTAAATTATACATTCGTAAGTTTATTTTCGAGACACTAACCTCCTTTAAATACAAAGGTGTGACCACATAGCAGCCTGCGCAGGCGAGTCCCGCGACCGCCCGCGACGCTATCAAGGCCCAAGGTCGAAGGGAGAATAGGATGATCACCCAACTGATCTGTATGGACAAAAATCATATTATAGTAGCCCACAACGTTAAAATGCTCCGTTAGCCGGTCCACAAGGGGATCGCGATCGTTGTGGTCGTGGCGAAAACGTCACTAATGACGTCATCAATTTCGATCACACAACGCTCACAACGACCCATGTCAAGAGGTAGCCGTTATTTACCATGGTCTGGGTGTCTGGGATCGCCCCCAGAGTGTTCCGTTGTATATTACCAATAACACAAGCGTAACTTGTTTAATTTGGGGATATACAATGTGTGTTTGTCTGCCGATTATTAGTATTATTATTTATCTAAACAACACAATAAACACTGAAAGATGTTTCCTTTAGTATCTCACAACGCCCAAAATGCTATACTTGCCGTTCCACTAGGCGACAATAACCACTCTCATAAGGTGGTCCATCAGCGTGTTTTCAAATTCCAGGGACAAAAAAATTAAGCTTTGATATAGACCCAGAAACCGAGAAAATGACTATGATGTCCATAGACTCACGGACGAATATAAGGATGATTTAAGGTTTTTTTTTACTAAAATGGATACGGAACCCTAAAAGCAAACTCTGTGTTTATTCTGATTATAAAATAAGCAAGAGGCGAAGGAAATGATGGAACACTGAAAATTTCACTTACCACCAGCATAAGAGAGGTTAGCAGAGTAGTTATCTTCCTCCCCCACCTATCAGCTAAATCGCCAACAAGAAACCCGCAGAAAATAGGCGGGAAGAACGTTATGGATGCCATCCAGGAAATGTGTTCATCCGTGATCTTCTCTGGGGCAGGTCCTTTTGGGTCTTGAAGTATAGGCGTCATGGGTGACTGCCATCCCATCAACATACCGAAGTTTAATACAGGAATAGTCACTGTGAACAGAATTAAAAAATCAAATTAATTATGATGGACAAAGTCAAAATAAAGCACGTCACAGTTACACTATTATAAATTACAAACAGCTGGGCTGTATGGAGATAGTCCCTTATCCACTCTTGCACACAAAATAGGCGTGGTCGAGTTATGGAGGCCACCCGCTTGCAAATGTAGAAGAAGAAACTTGCTATAGGTTAAATCTATGCCAGGCCTTTTTTAATGGTGGAAAATGCTCTCAGGCTTCTAGAGGAGGCTTTACACAGACAGGTATGACGGATTCCGAGGGGCTGGCTCTGCACACTCCTCACTGAAGGAGTTGTGAGATACTGACCGCCTGACTACCCAGTAAACCTCCCTCCCCGCGTCTTATTGAGGGCGTCATGGGATGCACTGTAAGTAATTCATCCATGACACCTTCACGCAATCCATCATACCTGGGGAGTGTGCTCCGACCAGGTTACTTCCTCCATAAGTGGGGCTCGCCAGGGAGGTCCCTTTTTTTGAAGAAGAGAAGACTACGTACATACGTATGGGGATAACGGTCAAGATGTGTTGAGACTAACTGGCCCGGTCCTATCCTGGGGGAGTAGCTTATTAACCAGGAGTGCTGCAATATCTTCTAAAACTCTTCATGTTTCTTACATTTTTTTATAGTCAGGGCAACGGGAAGTAGCTATCGACTGCTCCCCGTCAGCGTTATTGGCGCTGCTTGAGACGGCCTAGGCCAATGCCAGTGACAGTATGAGGAACGCGAAACAGCTCCCTAACCCCACCGGGAAGGTCCCCTTTGTTGAAACGAGGGGAAATCTGTTTGAGGGCTATCCTCCGCGAGGGAGACGCGGTGGAGAGTGTGAGATTCGCGACGGTTGGGGATATCCACTAACACCTCTCGGTGTTCCTCCCTTTGCCTTATAGCAGGTTTACGCGAAAATGGAATCTTAATCAATTCCGCGTGCCCTGGCAGGTGGGGGCTCCTAAGGTCACATCCACTGTCGGGAGAAGCATGACTCCCGGGCAGGGAGGTCCCACTATCCGTGCTACATGTGTAACTATATCTTTATGTGTTCTTAAAAGTCATCAATCATTATAATTATTAATAAACATTCAACCGAGTGCAAGACCTTGTAACGACTTGATACAACCGGTAATCTCTAGCAGAAAAATGATTATGAGTAATGACTAAGTAATTACATTTTAAATTGTTAGAATTTTTCTTGGTTTAGATTTTATTATGTTTGTAATTTTATAGCTAGATTTGACACTATTGATTGAACACACCCAGATTCCAAGAAGTATAACAATTCGTGATAATTACATACCATTAACAAGGTAAACACACTTTTAATTAGATTTATTTAACAATAAAAAATTGTAGTTCATGATTTTGCAACCACGCCATTCAGCCAGGATTTATTTGAAATACATGAACAATGTATTAATGTACGATCATGTAACACAACTAGCCGTGAGTAACCAACCGATTCGACAGTCTGTAAAAAAACCACTTTATGGACTTACTATATATCGCGAGCAAACGCTATAGTATATGTACCTAGCCCAGCCATAAGTTCTGTTACAAATGAAAAATGCTTTTTTTTAAAATGAAGTAATGTAATATTATTAAAATGTATACCTACATATTTATGAAAGTCACAGCAAAAAATAAAAAAACATTCTATTCGAAATGGCCACCTTTGGCTTTTATACAGGCCTTTAATCTGTTTTGCCTTAGCATTTAGATGGCCTCAGAAGTTAAGATTCTAAGTGTTACCATTGACAGCAGTTTAACTTTAAATTCACACATACGTAATGTATGTGCGAAGGCAATTAGTTTCCACCAGCAGTTAACGCGCGCCGCAAAGGTCACCTGGGGTCTTAACCTTGAGATCGTCCGGATAATGTACACAGCGGTGCTGGAGCCAATAATCCTGTACGCAGCGAGCGTCTGGGCGCCTTTGGCCACAAAGTTGAGTGTGCGTAAGCAAGTCAACACGGTCCAAAAAGGATTCGCTCAAAAAATGTGTAGAGCGTATAAGATCGTCTCTCTGAACTCTGCCATGGTGTTGGCTGGTCTGCTCTACCTTGACCTCCGTATAAAGGAAGTTGCTTCCTTATACGAGGCCAAGAGGGGGGTAGAGCAGTCAATGCTTGGGGACAGGAAGATGGAAACGCGTGTTGCTTACGCCAACACAACTCACCCGGTCTCACAGATCGAGTTACAGTATAGCTGCCTGACAAACCAGGAGCAGGTAGATGCGCAACGCCTACAGGCGGTGCGCATCTTCACGGACGGCAGTTTAATCGAAGGCAAGGTCGGAGCCGCATTATCCTTCTGGGATAATGAGGTCGAGACCAAAAGTCGGAAGATTAAACTGGCGTCCTATTGCACGGTCTACAAAGGCAGAAATGCTGGCGATGCGACAGGCAACAAAGAAGGCTAAAGAAGCTTTGGCATCTACAGTGATTCTAGATCGCGGTTCAGGCGCTGTTCAACTGGGGCTCCGTCAACCCGCTTGCCGTCGCATCGAAGGAGAACATTCGGGAGTGTATCTCCTAAGGCAAGGAGGTAAGCCTGTACTGGGTAAAGGCCCACGTTGACGTCAGAGAAAACGAGCGGGTGGATGAGTTGGCGAAAGTGGCGGCACTTTCTCTGAAAGTGAAGCCGCTTTACGACAAATGTTCCGGTTTCCTTCGTTAAACGACAGTTCCGCATGGGAACGGTTGACGAATGGAACCGGAGATACTGCCAAGAGTCAACTGCATCCGTTACGAAACTCTTTTTCCCTGAAGGTCAGTCGGTTTCAGGTCGGCCTCACCGGCCTGCATAACCAACTCTTTATGGGGCACGGGGGATTATCGGAGAACCTGAACCGGTTCGGGTGCAAAGAGTATCTATCGTGCATCTGCGATGAAGAGCAGATAGAAGATGTCCCACACTTGATCTTCTGGTGCCCGGCATATTCCCGGGAGAGGCATGACTGCGAGAGCAAGCTTCACATAGAAGTTAAATTTAGAAATATGGAAGACCTTATGTCGAAACGCAATGTTACATACTGTCTCAAGATAGTCAAAAAAGTTGTAGACAGAAACAAAACTATGTAATAGGATAGATAATCTGTATAATTATCAAATATTATAGTATATATACATAATGTACAATAATTAGAGTAGCACATATACAGTAGATTAAGTCCGAAAAAAACACAAGAAAACCCAAAAAAAGTAAATAAAACATAAGTAGCATATAAATAGATAAAAAACATAAATAGAACTGTATAAAATAGTAATAAAGTAGGATAAACTAATAGAATATAAGAAGCTTGCCGTTGTAGCGGAGCAGTCTAGTATTAAGACTGTAGTGTCTATCGACTATATATATATATATATATATATAATATATAATATATATATATATATATATATATATATATATATATATATATCTAATATATAAAATTCTCGTGTCACAGTTTTCGTTGCCATACTCCTCCGAAACGGCTTGACCGATTTTGATGAAATTTTTTGTGCTTATCCGGTATGTATGAGAATCGGCCAACATCTATTTTTCATCCCCCTAAATGTTAGGGGTAGTCCACCCCTAAATTTTTTTTTATTTTTATTTTTACCGTGCAGGACGTCGTCTGCCGGGACAGCTAGTATATATATATATATAACTAGAGTATAAAAGCAATATGTTAGATTTAAGATTTGTAAAAAATTTTTGGAAACAAAAATGAGGAAAAAACAGCAATAAAAAAATAAAGAGCAAAAAAGAACATTAAGAAAAAAGAGAAATAGATAATAAAAACTAAAATATAAAAACGTTGAAAACAGCAAAAAACCCGGACAATCCCGTTGGTCCAAAGAGAGGAAAACAATCTGTTTGGCCACGAATCTATGGATTTACGCACTGTTTCCAAGGGAAATTTCACCACTGCTTGCTCCAAAGATTTTTAAGAGACTCAATGTCGTCGTATAATTTAGAGCAGGCCATGTCCTCTAAAACTGACCATAATTTGAAGACTAAAGGGTTGAGGTTTGGGCTAGATGAGAGCCAGTCTTCAGCTCTTATAAAGTCCGGAACGTTGGTTTCAAGTCAGGCTTGGGTAGTTCGTGCCTTGTGACCAGGTGCAGAGTCCTCATGGAAAGTCCACGGTATATATTTAAAAAGTGTATTGCTGAGAGGTTTCGCAACATGATCTAAAACTGTATCTTGATACGCTTTGGCTGAAGTTTTAACTCCTTTTTCACAAAAATGTAGTTTTGTGACTCCTTGATAAGACACACCCCACAAACGATCAATGACGCAGGATGATAACCACGTTGTACCTTTCCGACCACTTGAGCAGCCTCTTTAGAACTGTGAGCGTACACTTTATCGTTTTGCTTATTGTAGTGTTCGTCAGTCGTGAAAATTTTTTCATCGGTTAAGAGGATATTTCTGTGCCTGTCACCTGCGTATCGCGATAGAAGGCGTTTTGATCGATCCACTCTCTTCAATTGTAAAGATTGATTTAGGACATGTCCTGTATATCGACGATAAGCACCGAGCTTAAGGTCTTGTTTTATAATACGCGACAGAGTCCTAGCGGGAATCTTTATTTCTCGCGATAAGATTTTTTGCTTCCTAATGGGATTTCGACGAATTCTGGCTTTCACAGCATTAACAGCCTTTGTAGTTCTAACAGCATGCGGCTGCCCCGATCTTTTCTGGTCTTCGACAGACGAAGTGTTGTTGTATCTGTTGATATTACGATATACGAACACACAGCTGATACCAAGCTTTTGAAGTGTCTGGAATATGACCGACGGCTCCATACCCACTTTGTGCAAGGCGATCACTGTAATCCTATTTTCTTTAACACCCCATTCCATATTGTAATTTGATAATGAACACGAAAAATATGTGAAATTTCGCAAACTCGAAAGAAGTTTTTAAATAATAAAAATTCCAAATTCAAATAATTAAAAAGTTGAAAAAAAAAAGGTTTTTATGTACCTAACAGTATTTATGGCCAGACTAGTTATAAACCTTCCTTGTATAATCTAACTAATGGTGAAAATCGTTTAAAGAATCCGTTACGTGGTTTTTGAAGAGTTAGCAGATATACAGACGCGAAAAATGACTATACTATGTAAAGAGTTCGTGGTAGTGTAATGCGTCCCGGTCTCAAAGGGTATGGGTTCCAATCCTGTCCGAAACGCATGCACTACTTAGGCAGTTTTCTAACCTAATGCGCATATATTTACAATAACCACGTGCTAACAACGGTGAAGGAAAACATCGTGAGGAAACTTACACATCGAGATAACCGATGTGTCAAACCTGCCAAGCCACTTTGGACAAACGTGGCGGCTATACTGTCCATTCCTTGTTCATTGATTCCTTGTATGTAAAAATATATCCTATACCCAAATGTGTTTGGGTCAATGGCGTGTATAAACTTGAAGGACGCAAGGACTTCACTAATACTATAATACACGAGACCCACACGAGATTCAGAATAACATTTTGCTTGTTTTCATTTTAAGACCACATATTTGATTTACAATAACTCGAATGACATCATAACAATCTACAAACTAAATATGATTTAAGTAGAAACAAATAAACATCAACATGCCACTCAAAATGTCACTTATGAATGGTAAACAAATGTTATTTTTTAAGCTAACATCGGTACTAACTTCTGAGAATACATCTCACTCGTTTAAAATGTGATCGCACCGGTGTTATCGTAGAATAACACGCTGAATTTTACGTTCATTGAGATAAGAGTAAATTTTAAGCCATGTGTGCATTTCCAACGTGTAAACACTTCTTCGAAATATTGTATTGTCTATGGAGACGTTTTTAATTCCCTATAATATTTTCGTCAGAAACACTGAAGTGAAAATGATCGTTGCAAATAATTTCACTTACACGTGCTTTAAACTTTTGCTCGCCTGGTACTATCAAATGAACTTTTTATAAAATGAGATTTTGCTACCTTAATACTTTTTAGTGGATTTTATAACGCGTATTTAATTTTCTATGGAGACTCTTTTAATTCTCTATAATATTTTCATCAGAGACACTGAAGTGAAAACGGTCGTTGCAAAGAATTTCTGTTCAGAAGTAGGTTAAACTATACGATTATTTGCATCCCACCCAATGATTGGCACTCAGCTAATTTATTCACAATATTAACAAATATTTTATATTTTTATTTTATAGCCGTAGAATATTATTATTATACATAACTTCACGCCAAGTCCGTTGCGGGATAGGCACGAACAACAGAGCACCATTCAGGCTTATTCTTACACACCTCACGTGCTTCTTTGACGTTCATAGATAGCTCTTGTCATGCACGCTCGTCTGTTCTTAAGGCTCTTGACATCACCTTCTGCTAGTACACGATCAATTCCATCATGGAAGGTGTGTCGTGGCCTTCCGCGACTTCTGCATCCATCCACTTTTGCATTGTATATCTGTTTAGTCGTTCTTTCATCATACTTTCTTTCCACATACATTATTATTATCAAAATAAAAAATATTTTATTATTATTTTAATAAATAATAGTGTTACGACTTGCAGGACTCGAATTAAAATGGCGTTAGAATTACTATAGAATTTATTAGAACTATACAAACACGTATAACAACACAGCCAGTGCAAACGTATGCAGGATTCAATAACACGCGCAAGGTCCGTGACTAAGGTCTTGCTTCGCTTGTGACTATTGCTAGACTGCCTCAAGCAATGCCCCAACGGAGGGGGCATTGCTTTATACTGTACAAATATAATATGTATTCTCGACCGCGTGGACTGAATTCCTAAGAATCATCACACCTGGCTAAAGACTACCATAAAGATTACAATACACAATGGGCTGTTTTCCAATTACACAAAGTTAACAAAAGAATACGGTCATAAAAGCGTTTCAATGTTATTAGCTAAAACACCGACGGGTAATAAATGTGCTTTGTTGACAGATATGCAGGTGGCCAAAATTGTAACAATATACTAAACTATTAAAAGAGTCGTAACTCTGGGATCATGGGGGCCTGAGGCGCAGAAACTATATCGAGACAGCAAAACGCCTGGTAGACGTCACACGTGACAAATAGAGATACCTCGGAAAACGCATTAGCGTTGCCATACAGCGAGGTAATGTAACCAGTCTTTTGGGCACGTTTCCAACTGACTGGTGTTTGAAAATTTCAACACACCCACACTCACAACAACGATTCCGCATGCAATTAAGGGAATTAACTTTACACATCATCTAACCAAAAAAAATCTTTGGGATATGACCACACCTAAGCCTCTGTGCCGAAACAACTTCCTGCCTTATCATTCTGCTCATATTAAACTAAGAGGAACGAGGGCGAGAAATAGAGCGAGACAATCAATCTTTTTTCCGAGGTCAGGTCTTGTTAACAGGTAGTCTCTTCAAGAATCGCCTCGATTTACATGACTATTTTTCTAATATACAGACCATTACGATTTCACTACGCTTTTAACACATCAGAGGCTTGTATTCACTGTTTGGCAACTTGACGCCAGTTTTTAGTATGCAAAACATACTTCGCATTGTTTAATATCTGTTCATTTGTATTCTTTATATGGGACACGTGTGTCCAACTCGGACGAAACTTAAATAGATTTATTATTACATAAGCTTAGTGACAGTCGTAGGTCTGCTGGACCTCTGGGCCCAAAGCATAGGCGGCGTAAAGCGTGGGCGACATTACGCATCTCTTACGGCCTCGTACTCCTGGAGGCCTCGTACCTTAAAGACAGGACGAGTAAAATTTTTGTCGTGATTAAAATGTCGAAAATGTGTATTTGTCGTAAAGGGCCAGTTACATGGAGTTTATCGCGCGTTTTGCACGAAAATTGTATGCCATTTTTGGTTGCGCCGAGGAACTTCCTTATAAATTCTTCCTCTACATCCTCACCATTAAGAAAAGAATCAACTTTCAAATGCAGAATGCGCAAAACAAGACAAAGAATCATCTTCTGTCAGTGCTTTCATCAGAGACACTGAAGTAAAAACGATCGTTGCAAAGAATTTCACTTTCACGTGCTTTAAACTTTTGCTCGCCTGGTACCATCAAATGAACTTTCTATAAAATGAAATAGTATTTTCTTAAAGTGTTTCGCTACCTTATATCATTCATCATCATCATCATCATATTTAGTGAAATGATAGTTTTAACACGACACAAAGAAAACATAGTAATTGAATAACCTAATTCTCCTAAGCAAATCCTAGGGAGTATATGATCCTCCGGGGGACGATTGCAGTTTACCGGTTGACCATATGATTGGAACGTCGGCCGATAATACTGTCGAAGAAGTAGAATTTAAATCATATTATTTAATTTGTACTTCTTTCTTACAGAAAGAAATAGAAATTGCACCACGAGATACAGCTGATATATAATTTATTTAAACTTACTCCATTTTATGATATGAGAAAAGGAGACCGATGCGCTTTTATATTTGGATTTCAATTTGGACCCTAACTTGTAAAAATAAGATTTCTTTTAATATTAGTTATTTTGAATCACTTAATCGTGTGGTGTGAGTGTTTTCATATCATTAATTATTGAATTTAATTAATATAAATCGATTATAGTAATTGATAATTTATTTTGTTTGTGACATTATTTTTAAGATTACTTGTCTTCCAGATAGCATCATCGAGTTTGTAATAGAAAAACCATAACGCGTTTTTAAGCCATAATCCATACCTCATCTCATTACATTTCTTTGTCCTAAAATACCACGTCTCCTTTACGCTACAAAGTCAATCAATTGTTAGTGTTACTAACAATTAAAAGAAGCCATTATTTCCACCACGAAACTGCGCAGCTGTGTATAATTAGAAACAATGAAAATCGCTGGAAAATCACCGTCAACATCGCCTGATGATGCCTAAATAACGTCTACTTGTTCTATATGCGTCTAGAAACATGCACAAAAGCGTTATTGAAAACAGCTCAAACATTTCCATGCGATTAGTCGTAAAATGTGTGACAAATAAATTAGGCAAAGCAAGTCTAAAGACACACATTATGTTTAATATACTTCATTCACTGCTCATGAATAAATCATTTTAACAGAACAATTATAGCTTGTCTAACGATTTATTTTGCTTTTGACGTTTGCACACCTATATAGGCCGCGTTCCACATGAGGCTCACAATGACCACGTTCACGACCGCCATATTTCCCGTTCCAGTTGCTTGTGAGTGTTATAATCATAAAATCAAGTGGAACGGATTATGAAGTGCTGGCATCTAACGACGAAATACAAGAATGTCATTGGTTGATTTGAAAATCGCGCCTTTATCAACAAACATATCGATAGAGAGAATATGTAACAATTTTCATCAAAAATTTCCACCAATCGGACTTTTAAAACAAGGAATGAAAATCAGTTAGGAGACGCGACTGAAGGTCACGTCAAGTTGTCTTTCTGTAAACCAAAATGCACGAGCAGCCCCGTGGATGTGGCCGGTAAGTGTCAGAAGCAATTATTGTATATTTATTTTTGATGGTCATAGGTACATATATTTAGCTTCGAGTTGCACTCAACAACGTTTTCTAAATACGCTTCTGTTTCATATAGCTTTCGTTTTCGCAATCAAATAACTACCTAATTAGAGATACCATATATGTAACGTAAAAGTGTAAAATAAATAAAAGCTTACAAGAAAAAACCTAATTCAAAAAATAAGCATTTCTGCAATATCTTGAAGTCAGTGCCAAGTAAACCATAAAAATTACCACTGTTACAACAAAATATTGCAAAGTATAGTCATTTTTAACACGGCACACTTAGTCTTATAGAAGTAGCAGCTTTACAGAGTAACATTTTTCAATAGTATATTTTCATTCGCAGTACTTTTCTTCTTCTACCATGCTTTACTTTTTTAAATCAATATGCAAGTGTAGTGTGTCGGTCGTATTTTTTTTATTATACGCTTATCAATCACGTTCCTATTACGGCGTATGGCTGTCTGAATGTATGTTTACATTTGAATTTCAAAACAATAGGCAGCGTTCATTTGATCATGATTAAATCGCAGGATTTACATTAAAGATTGTCAAGGATTTACGGTCTAAAATTGATATAGTAGATAAGTTCAAAGTCATTTATTTATTAGTAGAAATTATAGATATATAAGATCTTAAAAATTATATTTAAAGTCCACGCAAAATTTTAATGCGGCTTTGAAGTTAGTGGCGGCAGATAAAGGGGATCGATTTCCGACTGTAAATAATTTATATTGAACTTTAGTTGCAAAGACAAAAGGCAGATTGCTGCTTGCTAAGCATAGCTCTATCTCAGTTACACGATTCGTACACTGTCACGTATATTAAAATTAATTCTGTGCAATATTTACACCGGGATTATTATTAGTTGCGTACTAACTGCACTTTGTATAGAATTGACAGGGGAGTGTTGTGCTCTCGCTCAGTCGTTATGTGAACTCTTGTAACTCTTGATTGGATCTGTTTTACGAGGGGAAATCCGATTGAGCATCATCAGCCGCACGCTGTTGCGGCCAGTATGTGGGATTCGCCACGTCGACGTGGCACTAGCACCGAAAGCAAGAAGTGCTGTTGCCACAGGACGGTCTGGGATACCCACTACAACCCCTCGATGTTCCTTCCCGCGCCTTATGCCAGGGCTACGGGAAAGCGAAAGCTCGACCAATTCCACGTGCGCTGGCAGGAGGGTACCCTAGGGCCACACCCACGACTGGGGAAGCGTGACCCTCGGCATCGTCCCTCTCTGTCCAACATGGGACATCCAACCTGATATGGTTTCCGTGGGATAAACGACAATAGTGAAAAAGATGGCGCTGCGGTTGCGTCTTTTTGTGGAAACTACTAAACAAATATTCATGAAACCTCTATAATTATATAATTACACAATACAATACAACTTGTCAAGTTATATTGAATTATACATTAAATTATTTTTTGTAAAAAAAAACAGTTTTTTTTTGTTAGATTCGTATAATACCGATTTGTCGTAAGTAAATTAAATTTATATTTCCAACGAACTTCATTTAGATTGATTAAGATAACTGACTCCAGTGACACACAGTCAGACATCAAAGTGAGATGATAAGGATTATTTTTTATTAAAATACAAATGGTGGCTGTATCGCTGTTAGCTATTTCTTCCAGACAACCTTTGGTCCGATACAAAGATTACATTAATTTCTATAATATAATCATAAGGCTTTGAGGCGTTTTAAATCGAACTTTCTGGTCGATAATAATGATATCTAGACAAATCGTTATTTGAAAGGTACCTGTTTCATTTCTAATATTCTGAAAGTACGTTTGAAGCTGCCAAATCACAGAAAAGAAAACTCAAACAGCACTTTTCGTTCCTGAGAAACGATTCTCCCTGCTGTCAAAACTTTTTTAAACTATATGAACCATAGATAATAGATACTTATATCCCAATTTTTCTTACAACCACTGTTAATATGTTATAAAAAATATCAACATTTTTTTAACATCATATTCTACTGTTACACACCGACAAAGAAATGCGCACCTGGTTAATTACCGTTTCCTGCATTTGGAGTTATTTTGTTTACTTCATGTTTAAAATTTGCAAATAGCCTATTGTTATTGTTTTCCACTTTGTTGGCCGTTCGCAGAAATAATTAACCAGGTATGCAGATTACGGTTTCTCGGAAACCCCAGTCCACGCGGTCGATTTTTGTATTGTATAGTTAGTATAAAACAATGCCCGGACGGAGGAGTGGGGCAGTCAAGCAAGGATTACGACACGAGCAAAACGTAGATTCGATGAACGATATAGTGACGCACTTTGCACGTGTTGTTGAATAGTGCAGTTGAACTAGTAGTGTCTAGTTATATTTGTACCTGTTTTATACGTTTTTGGAAATTTAGTAAATTCTATAGTAATTCAATGGCATTCGTTCATTCATATTAATTCGAGTCCTGCGTAACTTGTAAAAATATTATAGATTTCTTGACGAAAGAGAAAAAACACTCAAGCCTATATACACCTTACATATTAAATATTTTCACTTTAAGTAACAATATGGCGTTTTTTTATCGAAGTTATTAATGGTATCATTATTATGAAAAATAAATATTTTAATAGTATTTTCTAAGTTTTCGAGACAAGTGCACATAATAAAACTACGTATTATATTTGGTGTATTTTGCACATATGGGTAAAATATATCATCAGGCAAGTACAAAAAAGGTTTATCGCTGTATAATAATATCAGGCAATTGCCTAAATTTAATGTCAATGTAAAATATCATAGCAACAAGTTAGAACTCGTTTTGAAAGTTTTCCCGTATTAGTCTGTGAGATGCGTCTTAAGCCAGGTACTCACCTGCGAGTCTTAATCTTAACCGTTGCACGTTACTGTAACTAAAAATTATAGTGTGTACTTTGTACACTCCACAATCACAGCGCGAGCGGCTCAAAACCCGTCGTCAGCCATTTGCAGTCCACTGCTGAATGTAGGCCTCCGCAAGACGGCGCCACTCATCCCTGTCCTCCGATTTCCTCAGCCAGCGCCTGCAGGCGACCTTGCATCAGAGTTCAGAAGGAACTGTATTTACTTGGCTCCTCTTATTTATAACTTTTTGCCAACTAATATTATAAACGTACCTTCAAGAAAAATCACTCGTCTTTAAAAAATGGCTAATCAGGGAGTGTAAATACTGTATATGAATTTCTCAAAAAAGTGCTTGTCGTTATTATCGGTATGGAAAATCTTAGTGATCTATTTGTTATTTTATCTATGAACATTAATTACTTATATATTAACTAAATTTGTCATTTTTTTAAATTAGGATATTTATGTAAATTTAATGTATATTTTAGTTCATTTTGTACACAGCTATGTGGTAAAATATACTATGGTTCTACAATTGTATAACACCTGTATACACTACATTCTTGCAAATAAAGATATTGATTGAAAATTTAACCTAAAAATATTACATTTCCTAAGTCGACATTATTTAATATATAAAACTAAAGTACACACTGATGCTAAAGTGGCGCCACGCTAATTTAATGCATTTCAATGCACACTTGTTCATATACAAAGATGGTTTTCGTTACCTCTACCCTCCATAATGCACGTCTCACACTAAAGGTCTCTGCCTACTACACCGCATCATACCATAACTGTGCTAGGAACGTATCAAGCACGGTTAAAAACACGATAAGGTCTACTATGCCCATTAGAACATATCAAGAGCGCACGTATCACATTCGTAGCAGTCGCGTATGATACGCGTGTAATATGGGTATGAAGTATACGAGAAATATCACACTTTTGCGATTGAAACAATTGTATATGGAACAGTAAAATATTCCGGATCACTGATATGTTTCATTTGGAACATTGAGTCAAAGATATAAAATCATGGTAGTCTTGTTATGGTACGTCGCGGACTGAGGCTGAAAAACGGGCTGTGGTTTCATTCGAAACATTGTGTCAAACTTGTCAAAGATAAAAATACAGATATTTATGTCGTGTCGCAGGCATATGGAGGCAGACGATGTTAAGGCGTTTCAACCTTGATTTGATGCATTTGAAACATTATTGATGTGTAATCTTTTGGAACACCTAAATGTTTCGGATCAGTGAGTCGGTTCAGTAAAGAGTTACACACGCCTACTAATGAATGAATGAATCAATATCTTTATTTGGAAGGATATAGTATATACAGGTGTTATACAATTGTAGATCTACAGTACATTCTACCATATAGTGGTGTACAAAATGACTTAAAAATTAAAATTACATTTATATAAATATTCTATTTTTTTTAAATGACAATAAAGCTTGAAAATATTATTATTTGGTGACGGAACGGTGTAGTGGGCATGGTCTAATACTTTTCAACACAAAGAAATTTTTTTTGCCGGATACGCTAGCACGGTCATGGTGTAGTGGATAGAGAGTTTAAACCTTAATCACTATATCCAGCTGATTACAGTTACAGCTCCCTAATAAGTACGCAAGAAAACTAGCTGGTTGGACGTTGCGAACGAAGTTAGTTTCGCGCGTACACATTAGAGCACGTTACTCTATTCCAGGGATTCCCAAACTATTAATGGGCAACAGACTCCTTTTTCAAAATGAACCTCCAAACCAAACGACTTTAAAAATCATATCTATAGTTTTTTTCGTATTGGAACAAATTACTTACCAATATAAAAACTTTGCTATTGGTTTAGTGAGTAAACTCGAGTTCATTTTCTGATCGTAATTTGACAAAATAAATAGACTAAAATTCAGTAAATATCAAGTGTAATTAATGGTTACTAATACAAATTACGAATAAATAATTCAGTATGTAATTATTTAATAAACTAGCATCTGCCTGCGACTTGGTCCGCGTAGAATAGTTAAAAAAAGTAAAGTTACACAAACCCCTGACTTTGAAACGTTCTTCATTGCTCCTCCGCTCCTATTAGTCTTAGCGTGATGCTATACAGCCTATAGAATTCCTCGATAAATGAATTATCTAACACTAAAAGAATTTTTCAAATTAGACTAGTAGTTCCTAAGATTAGCACGTTCAAGCAAACCAACTCTTCAGCTTTATATGTTAGTAGTCGATTTTTAGACCTCATCAGCCCCTTAAATCAGTTTTCATTTATGTCGAACTGATTTTGACCCCAGAGATCGATATCGACCACTTTAGGAATCCCTGCTCTACCTGCTTAGTTACAGTTGCGGCTCGCAGATGAGTACCCGCCTTTGTGAGTCACATTTACCTGTTTCGCATATCGTACTTTGCAGATACATGCAGTTCTGTTTGTGGAGTTTGTTGGCCCTAAATCACAATAACAGTAAAGCGCGCATGACTTCTATAAGAGGTTGAGTAAAATGTTAAATATTTGAACATGTAACATCTGGCTTGTTAGCAACGTCATCGTAGATTTAAAAGTGTATAAGTTCTTTTTCAAGAGAATTTCACTTTCGATTACAAACTTATTATGTATGTAACATTCTGTCTGTTTGACAACGTCGTCTAGGATTTAAAAGAGTATAAAAGTACACACTTTTATCAAATCAAAACTTTTCAAGAATTTTTGATATGTTGTCTTTTTTTATTGTATGATTTCAGCAGACAGACGGCCCATCTGATGGAAAACGTGGGCATTTGTAACAAATACGGGCAAATACCCTATTATCTGACTGTCTTGTAGCCTCTTACGACATGCCACTCGGCCTGGTCGGGAAATTGTATTCTTTCTCCGTTCCTGTACGCTTTAATCGTCTGTCTGTTTGTGTACCACGTGATAATTACTGAACGGATTTAAACAACTTAACATAGAGCTAGTTTGTAACGTCCGGCGTGATGCTGTACACATTTACACAGCTGTGAAACGCTTATTATGAAAATAATCTATAATAGTCTCTCATACATGTCTGATGTGGTACATATTACATACGCTGTACGTGGCGTTTATGCGTCATACATCATACACCGCGTCGATTTTTCTCGAACTTTCTAATGTAAAAACGTCGCGTTTTTGACGTCAATCAATAAATCTGTCCAATCGTAAAGAGTGCATGGGAAATCTGCCACGTGTGTAAAGCCGAATTTACATTACGAAACTAGTGGCATGAAAATAGTTTCGTGACATTAATTTTATCAACAATTTCACGTGTAAACGTCAAGTTTTACAATGCATGCATCGATTTCACGACACTGAAACAGTTTAGTGTCGCGCGCGGTTTTTGAATAAAACTAATGTCATGCAACTAATGTCGTCGTATTAAGACGATGCGAAACTAGTGTCGCCAAAGCGCCTGCGTTGATAGGATGTGTGCTCTTTAGTCGTGGTAAGGGCGGAAAATGTCAAACCTACGTTGGACAGCTGATAAAAATATAAAATTTGTTAATGAATACCAGCGAAATGAGTGTCTCTGGCATCCGAAACACCCTCAATACAAAAATAGGGATGAAAAATTATTTTCACTCATTCGAAAATATTTTGTATCGCTCTCAGGATCTTCATCTGCTAATTCAGAAACTAACGGTGTTGCACCCAGATGCTTTCTTGCTAGCCATCCTCGAACCCACCAACGTCTTTTCTTTCGAGACAACTTTTTTAAAATTTTATGCAATGCAATGCAAAATATAGCTTTGATGTTGGCGGAGCCATGAACACAGACATACTGTTGATTTCATGACACTATTAATTTCAATGAAACTAGTTCCACAGGTACTGCAAATAGTGTCATGAAATTAGTTTCATCATGCATGAAACTAGTTTCGTAATGTAAATTCGGCTTAAACCATCCGACGCTAGAACCGGCGTCTAATGTCGATTTCCAAGACGCCACATTCAGCATTCATGTCAGACGGCGGTAATTAATATACTCTGTGCATTAATTAATATGATCATAATCTAGAATATAACAATTCTACGATAATTGTTACTAACGTCAATTCAATTAGTTCAAGTACAAATGTCAAGACTATTGATAATATGATATATGCCAAAGTCAGTGTTGTTACTTGTTAAGGATATATATGTTATGTTATAAAATTACATAATTATTATCTAAGAGTAGTATTACATCATCTAACGTTCTACAATATTTTTATACAATTAAAACTAACGTAAGGCCACAGAAGATCATGGCTACTGCAAAGGGGCCGAAACATCGTAATAGAAATTAATTGAAATGCGACGTTTAAAACTGTTAAAATGTAGTTATGCGTATTTGTCGCGAAAACTTCAGACAATAAAATATATTCATATTTTAATTAAACTTTTAGAGTTCTGAATTAATATAAAAAAATATTCGAGAATTTACTTGACAGCCGGGGAGCAATGAAGGCTATGCAGAGGTGATAGAAGTAAAGTTGTTTACAGCACCATATAAAAAGGCTCTAATCCAATATATCAAAAAATACGCATCGGATAAATATTCAAATGGTTTTTTTAAGTAGTTATTTTTACCAAAATGGTCAGGGGGTCCTAAAAATGTTAAAATAACAAATTGTTATATAGTTATATTGACTCTTTTTCTACTTTAAGAATCCCTGGTTAAAAGGGATAGTTAAAAGGGAAGGTAAAAAAACAATATAATTTAAGTTTCCTTCATTATATAAATAATATTTTCTTAAGTTTTCGCGACTTGCATACATAATAAAACTACGTTTTAACGGTTTTGAGCGCGGTAACTTATTTGATTGTGGTTTATCCGACGTTTCGCCCGCCTTTTAGTGGCCGTGGTCACGGACGACGGAAGTTTATAATTAATATATATTATAATTAGATAATAAATTACAAACATAATTAGTGTTATTCAACCAAATTTTACGTAAAGGGTCCATCCGATATCGAAATTGAAAGTTGTCGATCCACTTATCAAAGACTAACATTGTAACTTTCTCCATTACTCTCTAGGCTGTCAATCTGGGATCCAATTCTGTTATTTGAATATGTTGGCGTTGCAGATATCTCTTTACACATCTATATATACAGATATATAAAATTGAAGTGTCTGTTTGTAATTTCTAAATAACACCTTATTACTAAATGCATAAAAAAGTATACACGATACTGATGTAATAATTTTTTTTTTGCCGTCTGTCTGGATGTTCCGGCTAATCTTTTAAAACGGCGGGGCTTGATTTTGACGGGCCTTTCGCTAGCGGATAGCTGATGTTTATAAGGATTAACTTAGGATAATTTATTTTAGGGTTCAAAATAATGTCTTTTTAGTGTTGCTTTTTCGTTTCTTAGGTATGAGAATACCTAAATAAAGTCGTTTTTTTTATAATGAATAGGTTCTCGTTTGACCGACATTGCACCTTATCTCAGGCGGAAATGCAGTCTAAGGTGGAGCACGCTTACCTAGAAGATACCTGTTCACGCGAGACTTAAAGACACTTAGATTGTATTTTTCGGGAAAAACAGACGAAGGTAAAGAGGTCCATTCTTCAGCGGTGCGTATGATGAAGGTAGAAGCATAGCGTTTCGTCCGCTTCGTCGGTATTTCCACCATATAACGATGGCGTAAGTGCGTACGTCTGCTTGTCCGCTGGTAGAATGGTGAGGGTGGAACCAGCTCATGCAATTCCGAGGCACACTCACCGAAGTGTATCCTATAGAATACCGACAAACTCGTCGTAAAGTACTTTTTATTTTTGTGGCAGAACAACGTTTGCCGGGTCAGCTAGTTATTTATTATATAGGATTATGAATGTTATTTTAACACCTGTTCTTTTATATGTAGAAATATTAGAATGTATTGTACCATATTGTGTCCGCATCTCTATTTAATTTGATTTACTAATGAATAAGACTGTCATCTAAGTAGTCATTACTTCTGGATTTTATAAGGCCCATAGTATAGTCTATATTGCATATAGACTATCTTTTTAATCCTATCCAGCTTAGTACACGTGTGGTGTCACGTTTGTCAATACACGTATCGCCTAAGCAGTTTTGTCACGTGTTGTCGGTAAAGGGATTATCACAAGAAATTATAGGCTAGGCTCATACTAGGCCTTTCGTGATTCGGAAGGTAACAACGTCGAAGAGTGCATCGTTGTGCATGAATTCAGCAGACATTCAGACGGCCTACCCGGGGCTAGGGTTGCCAACCATACTTTTTATTTTTCCATAAAAATAATATTTTCGACGGATCAGAAGTAAATATACAAGCAAGTAGTTTTGAATGTTTTTCAAAATTTAAAGAAAGTATTTATCAGGAATGGAAAGAGTATATTGGTTTGGCATCAAGAGAAAAGGGCATATGGTATAGAACATTGTAAAGCGAGCCTCCTATCCCTCCTATTCCCTGGTTTACTAATACTAGATTTGTTAGACGGCTTTGTGTCCTAGCTCATAGATTGCGCTCCGGTCACATTCCACTAAATAAATTTTATCATCTTGTGGGAAGGAGCAATACTCCGAATTGTCTACATTGACATATTGTGGAAGACGTACAGCATCTGTTAGTGGAATGTGTTCGGACCAGAGACGGCAGGAAGGGGCCGGTGGATGCTCATATTGTCGCGGCCACAGTCTGCTGCGGCTCTTTTAATTTATAAAATAGTTAAATCATTTATATGATTTGTGGAATTGTATGATTAGGGTAAGATGGGGCTGACATGGTGATATTATCACTAAAAGCTCCTAAATAAATTAGATAATAAAATTAATAATAATATTTGTCAAATTGCATTGGCATTGTCTGAGATGCGTAAAATGAAACACTTACATGGATAGTTACTGAACTATTATTGATCGAGCTTTCACTGAAATAATCATTTTGAGTAATGAATCTAAAATGGCGAGAAGGGAGAAACAAGATATCTAGATAGCTTACAAAAATTTAAGGATACTGAAAAATTGTTAGTGTGTGCTCGAAGCATACAAAAATAGGTCTTCAAGAGAAGAAAGAAATTTAAAAAAATATTTTTATTTAAATTTATATTTTTCGGTTGGTTTCGCTTATAAATATTGTTACATGCCCACAAAGGCGAATGTACAGCTGCCTGCCATAAAGAACAGTTTATTACCTTCCCGCAATTGAACTTCTTTTGTTTATTTTGTGTTCAACATTTGTAATTAAGAAAAGCAGTCTATCGTGTATTGTTATATTTTATGGCAGTCATTACGTGTGTCTAACTAATTCTTGGAAATTATTGTTTTGCGTCGAGGCATATTGTATTTATACAGGATAAAAGGAATGCCCGAACAGAGGGGAGAGGCAGTCAAGCGAGGATTACGATACGAGCAAGACGTACATTCGATAAGCTGGTGACGGACTTTGGGCGTGTTATTGAATTGTGCAGTTTGTACTGGTTGCCTCCAGTTATATTTGTACCTGTGTTATACGTGTTGGTATAGTTCTAATAAATTCTATGGTAATTCCAACGGCATTTTAATTCGAGTCCTGTAGCTCATAACAATATGAATACTTAATTTATTATAAATAGCTTCTGCCTGCGACTTCGCCCGCGTGGTGCAGTTTTTTAACTATCCCACGGGAACTCTTTAATTTTTCGGGATCAAGAGTATCCTATATGTTTACCGGAGATATAAGCTGCAACCATATAAAATCTCATTTATATCGGTCCAGTCGTTTCGGAGATTAGCCGGTACAAACAGACAGACAAACAGAGAAACAAAAGATTTGAAAAAAAATCTAAATTAGTTCTATTTCACTTCTTACTCTGACTCGGTTTTTAGCATTTTTTTTTATTGTACAGAAATTCGACCTCTACAGTTTTATTATATGTATAGATGAATTTATTATAAATATGATGCTGAATTTATTTACAAGTTGTTGAATAAGTTTCGACAGCAAACTAGACGCTTTCAGTTTTAATATATATCGCTTTCAAACAATAAAAAAAATATAAGGCAAATGAATGGAGGGGAAGATATAGAAAACCAGTATTAGTCATGTGGGATGTAGCTTTTTGAGTTATATTTTTTTTATTGGACGATTCCATTCTTTTAATATTTTTCTTACATACGTTAATTAACAGTGTTTACGTGATAAAGTTTCCGCAGTTATGTGGACAGAATTTCTGTAATTGTTCACTTTATGCTCGACAAAGGAATGTTTACAAACATTACCTAACAGTAGCCTGCTAGAATACCGTGAATGTTGCTAAACAAGAATCGCTAAGGCTCGATGCCGATTAATTTCTGTGGCCTTACTCTCAAAACCTTATGTCGTACATTTTCGTTTTAGAACTTCATTTGCTTTTTTAAATTAGGATAATATTTGTTTATAAATTAGTGCAAGTATGTATATTTAAATTGTTACTATTTTTTTTCTGCTCCACATAAATTGCCAGATTAGTTAAGAATTTCTTTTAAGTTAGGTTACCTGGAAGAGATGACTTTAAGTGATAAGGCCGACCTTTGTTCAACAATGACCTAGTTTTCAGAAAGTAGTTTTCATTTTGATGAAAATTGAAGTGTTTTCATTCATTTATTCATTCAAATAAAAGATAGTACAACATATTATTATTTTATTTGGGTTTATGGCTTGGCAACTAGGCCTTTCAGCCAGATCTTAGTTTACAATTAGTTTCTTCATTTTTTAAGCCATCATGTAATCAGCTAGTGACATTTAACGGAGTTCTTGTGAGAACTCAAAAGGCCACATTTGACTATACAGTTCTCATTTCTCACAAAACACATAATTACTACTCAAAAACTATCAATATCCTACAACTATTGTTCATTTTAGAGTAATTTTACACATTTTTAGAAAATAAAACTGCACAACATCTCCTTTCAATTCCCACCAAAGACTCATAGTATAATATAAATTCTCACCCATCAAAGCCATGAAGAACTGGTTGGCTATGCCGCCGTTTTTGAGCCGCGCGATCCATCTCAGCGGAAATACGTCGAGCATGCTGCGCGCGCGCCTTGCTTCCGGATCAGTTTAGTTGGTATTTTAGTGACGCATCTCCTTTGATGACCTGAGGAAAAGAATCGAGGTTATTTCGATGCGACTATCAGTAACATATTTAAATAGAAGGAAGTATTCAATAGTAATGTTAGTTTGCACATTATTTTTATATTCAAAGAGCGTATCTATCAAAACACTATATAGTGCGTCCGGGCGGCTTGTCGTAGGCTCTATGGTTGAGCGGGCTAAGCCTTTGCCGGCCTACCTCACTTCAACGCAGAGGTTCCGGGTTCGATTCCTGGTATAGTAAATTTCTGCAATGTATTTTCTCCGTTATTTACTATGGTCTGGGTGTCTGGGATCGGCCCCAGAGTGGTCCGTTGTATATTACCCATAACACAAGCGTAACTTGCTTAATTTAGGGATGTACTCTATGTGTGTTTGTTTGCCGATTATTATTATAAATTATTCAGTTTTTTTATAGCTGGAGTACAGGCTGACGGCCCACCTGGTGGAAAGCGGTTATCGTCGCCTATGGACGTTTGTAACATCAGAGATGTAACCAACGCGCTGCCGGCCTCGAATAAATTTTATGAAACCCTTTTTGAAAAATTCCATATCGTAGCGCTGTGGGAAAACCTCGGCCGGGAGCTCATTACAATTCCCCACGGCACGCAAGAGAAACGTTCTACAGAACCGTTGCGTACATGAGCGAAGTGGCTCAAGGAAGTGGGGGTAAACTCCCAACCGATGGCGAGCGGTGCGATGGTAGAAAGAGGACGAAGGCACCATTCTAAAGTTCTTCGGAACACAATACGCACAGAGAAGCAAAGTCTCTCCTAAGGCAATCAAATCAGTATTCAGCAAGTGGCGACAAAGCACTCCACAGCCAGGTGGATTATTTGAACGCCTGAGTTGTATTCAGGCATTATGGACCAGATTCCATTTTTGCTTTAGAGGGCGGCAGTATAATGGTAATACCTTTGGTGTAACAAATGACCTTAGGCTATGGTAAGTGCTCTCCACTAGGTAGGCCTGCCTGCCTGCAGAACTCATGCAATAAAAAAAGAAATGGTCACGCGCATTTAGAGGTGCTTTGTAACTAATAGATAGATCGATATATAACTCTTTATTGTACACCAATACAAACATGAATTTAAGACTAAAAATATATCTAGTTATGTACAATTTAATAATATTATATAATTTAATACAATTGACTAGAAACATTTGTATGCTTCTATGGGAGTAAAACATGTGTACACTATGACATATATACCAACTGTTTAACCATGTTTTGAACAAATAAATTTGATTTGATTTTGATTTGATTTAATTTACAAAGGGCGGTCTTATCGCTAAAAAGCGATCTCTTCCAGACGACCCCATTATAATGCGTACGTACCTATTATAAATGCTCGAGTAGTTGGCAGCGCCAACACCCCGCTGCTACCGCGCTTATACTCTGAGAGCATTGATATATACATTTTGAGTCGTTGTTTGTGCATCTTGGATTTTTTATATATCAATGTCTGAGAGAGTTTCTGTTCTGAATGTTGTTAGCCCCCATAAGGCCGGCCGTTAGACCGCTAACGCCCGCTTGACATAGAAGATACTGTGGCGGCGCGCTCGCCACGAGCATTTAGTCTTATTTAATTTCCGCCTTAAAAACTAGTAAAGATTTTTTATAGGTACCTTTTTAAATCTAAGTACCGTCATATAGAGGTTAGTTTTGTCTAAGATGTCTTTTGGCAAGGTTAAGCTAAACTTAAAATAAATCACATTATTAAAAAACGCACTTCGCTATTTACCTTATACCACAAAATATTAATTTATTATGAAAGAAATTTCCTGGATTGCTTAAGTTAACTTAAAACGCTTGAACCTGTAGATATGAATTTTTATTAGACGGGTTGGCAGAATAAAAATCGTTATCATTCTAATTTTTCTATTTATATTTTCACAATGACTTAAAATTCGTTATAACGAGGTTTTACAAAAGTGTATTCGTAATAATAATAATAAATCGGCAGACAAAAATACACACTGTTATATCCCCAAATTAAGCAAGTCACGCTTGAGTTTACAGCGGACCACCCTGAGGCTGATCCCAGACACCCAGACCATAGTAAATAACAAAGAATATTCCTTGCCGAAATTTACCATACCTCGAAGCGAACGATTCGCATTTCTATAGATGTGTTAAAACGAGGAAAGCGTTATAATGACGTTCGTTATAATAAGCTTGCACCGTATTATTTCGTAACACTATAATACTGCGTATATGAAATTGCCCAATTTCAAGCGATAAATTGGTAATTTGGCATATTTTATCCATTACTAGCGGTCCCGGCAGACGACGTCCTGCCTTGAAAATTTTTTGAAACCGATTGCAATGCCACCTACCGGGTCCAATTGTGAATCTAAACCATCCACAAATCCACTTGAATACACACAAAAAAAATCATTCAAATCGGTCCAGCCGTTTAGGAGTTCACTGTCAACACACGTACAGAAGAATTATATATAAAGGTATGGCCAGACAAATATATAATACTTTTTAGGCAAGGCTTTTTCTTGTACTACGATAATTATGGATTCCAGTTTTATTATATATGAACAAAATCATGTCGAAAGGTATAGTTAAATAACACGGCAGTGTTTTAATAATATATAATATCAATTAATTAGAATCAGGCTTAAACAAGGCTAAATCATGGTTTACGTTCACTTCTGGTTTTTTAATGCGCTTAATCTCAAAGCTCTAGCATTCAATACCTTACGGGAACAAAGAAGTCTAAACAACATCTATACATATAATAAAACTGTAGAGGTCGCATTTCTGTACAATGAAAAAAAAAAGATGTAAGAAGTGAAATAGAACTAATTTAGATTTTTAAACTTTTTGTTTCTCTGTCTGTTTGTACGGGCTAATCTCCGAAACGGCTGGAGAGATTTAAATGAATTTTTGTGTGGTGATAGCTTATATCCCTGGTCAACGTGTAGGATACTTTTGATCCCGAAAAATTAAGGAGCTCCCGTGGGATAGTTAAAAAACTTTCCACGCGGACGTAGTCGCGGGCAGAACCTATTTAATATATATATATATATATATATATATATATATATATATATATATATATAGTCTCGATGTCAGCCAGGAACAACGGAGCTTTAGATGTAAACAATTCATTTATGTTAATATTATTCCTAAAAAGTACTTAATTATCTAAAATAAATTTTTACAAGTTGTAAATAGTCAAATAAAACAATATACCAACTTCGATAAGACCAATATCGTAGTCACGGGCGATTAGTTCCCATAAAGTGACAGGTCACGTGATTTCCATTGCTTCCATAGCGTGACGTTGGTTATAACGTAATTAATAGTGTACTGTGTAGGTTAGGGATAATAACAACCTATTAATATGACGAAGAGATTAATTTATAATACTTTTTATTATTTAAGTGTTTTACTTTATAGTGTAGTATAATTTTATTAATGCTAGTTCATAATTTTGTTGTATTAAATGTTGTAAAAAACTAAAGTGTATAGGTATACGCGTACATGCATTCCTAGGTATAATTTATATATATATATATATATATATATATATGTATATATATATATATATATATACATATACATATATAAATGATTCCTAAATGCGTAAGTAACTCTGAGTTCCTATATCTTACTTATTTGTCTTAAATTTAAATTAGACATGTTTATTTCTGTCTTTCGTATTGCATAAAAAGGGACAATAAAAAAAACGATTATGACTTTTTAACTGCTTTTTCGTTTTTTTTCTTTATTTTGTTTTTTATGTTATTATTTTGATATATTTATTTCTAGTAGTTATTTATATACAACAATATTTCATAGTTTAAACACGATTTTGTCCCTTAAAATACACAATAATCTAAGAATATTTTATAATCAGTTAAAAAAAGGTTCATATAAAACCATTTTTAACTATTAAATTCGTTTATATGTTAAAGTTGACAATGCCGCATTTCTATTAAAATTGAAAGACAAATGAGCGGTTTATTTTCTGCATTAGCATTTATAGAAATTTGACATTATATTTGGATGGGGCTTATGTCAAATTTTTACTCAGAGTAAGGCAAAAGAACGGTTAGTAAGATATAAGAAAACCACGGTATCGATTATATTGGTGAGCAATAAAGTGTTATCTATCTAAGAGCGGTCAAAAAGCTCGGTTATATTCTATTTTATGCGGTTATTACCAGCGCAGAATTACAGTACCGGTTCGTTACCGGTTTATTTTTATTTTATTGGCGCGCGCAGTGTTCGATTGCGTCTCTTATTAATTGGTGACGATTGACTGTTATTGGTATTTAGTTCCAGGAGATTATTAAAATGCATTTCCTAAGTATTTGAAAAGGAACTTTTTTACAAATAATAATTTAATAAGACAGTGGCATATTCTTAAATAAATTTCAAAATAATGTCCATACAAAGAGCTAGCGAGATCGGTTGAAACATTAAGGCCGTGGGGTCCGTCGGTGAAGAGTTTGTTTAAAGGCATATGTAAGAAACACTATTTATAATTTACAGTGCGGAAGCCATAACCAGTGGAACCTTATCATAACGAACCTCAATATAACGATATTCTCGATTTAACGATTTACTCGAATTAAACATTACTTGGAAATCGCCTAGAGGTTACAAAATATATATTTTCATTACTTACTCATATTCATTACTCATATATACTTATGTCTCAACTTTTTCTACAGCCGCTGTTATTTCGCGGCATAAATTGTGATAAAAAAGATCAACAACGTTGGAGTTTTTGGCGGTAACTGAAAAGAGATGTTGTCCTGTGCAGTTTTATTTTCTAAGAATGTGTAAAATTACTCCAAAATGAACAATAGTTGTAGGATATTGATAGTTTTTGAGTAGTAATTATGTTTTTTGTGAGAAATGTGAACTTCAAAGTCAAATGTGGCCTTATAAGTTGTCACAAGAACTCCGTTGAATGGCACCAGCTGACAACCTACAGTTTAGCTGGGCTACACATAAGCTTAAGAAAATGAAGAAACTATAGTATTGTAAACTGAGATCTGGCTTAAAGGCCTAGCTGCCAAGCCATAAACCTAATTAAAAAAAGAATAAATCAACAACGTTGTATTATTATTTTATACTTATAAATTACTTTTCACTAAATAATTATTTAATTAACATAAATTTGAGCTAAATTAGTAACAAAAAATACTGGTAGAATGCCACAGAAAAACACCACTTGAAGTTTCATATGTGACGTATTAAACAAATTCTGAAGTCTGATTTAATTAGAGAAATAGTTGTTTACTTAATTAATTAGTTATTATTTACTTTCCTCATAGTCGAAATAAAAGCAGTGCTAATCTCGGGTGAAAGGCCTATAGAAGCACTCGAACTAATAGCGCCCTCGCTACGCTTGCGCGTCAAACCATCTCATGCCTAAATAGGTCACGTTCACATGTCGTGCCACAATCTACTATTACATTAAGAATACACTTTTGGACAACCATTTTATAACGAATTTTGAATCATTGCAAAACATTAATAGAAGGTATAATTCACTTTTTATAACGTTTTTTGTCATCCTACAACGTTTGCATAAAGTATTATATCTAACAACAATTCATGTGTCGACAGGTTCAAACATATTCGTTCACCGTAAGACAATCCAGGAATTTAAACTTTCGTAAAAAATATATATAATAAAAATACGTTTTAACGGTTTTAAGCGCGGTAATTTTATTGTATTTTGGTTAATTTGACGTTTCGGCCCCCTTTCAGTGGCTGTGGTCAAAAAGTAATTAGTTTTATTATGTATACAAGTTAACTTAAGAAAATGTTATTAAAGAAATATGTTTAGTGTTGTAAGGTTTTTTTTTAAGTTTGCTTATATTACCATTATATATTAAATCGTCCCGGTTATGGCAAAATTAAATAAAGAAAGAACTAAATTTAAGAGATATTTTTATGTTATCAAATAAATACATCCTTAGTAATAGTGCAAGTGTTAGTTAAACAAATAAAAAAGAACTATAATTATTTATTATGTTTATTTTTTATTGAACTTTCCATGCATTATTATAATTTCTCATTTCAAATGATTGATTTTTTAAATAAAATACTTTACTGACTATATTTTTGTTAATAGTCATGATTTGTAAACGTTGAATACATTAAAATAGGTAACAAACAATTTCAGCTTTAAGAAAATTCAATAAAATTAATTCTGCATAAAGTTTTCGTTATATAGAAGTTTTCGTTATATTTCGTTATATAGTATTATCTTTACTATTATTTATTAACACAATGATAAAATTACATACTATTGAATACAATGTAAGAAAACTTATCTTATTTGTATTGTATTCTACCCATAGTCCCTCAAGACTATAAGTAGAATACTGAGCCCAGATCACCGTCTTCTATGGGTAAGGTGCCCAGAAGGCTGGCTACGTTTCCTTTCCTTTTCCTTCCCCATATTATCTTAACGGGGTCGATATTTTTTTTTACTAAAGCAACTTTTATGAATGTCTACAATTCTTAGCAATTTAATTGTCACAATGCATCAAACAATGAACCCGGCTTGAACTCCCAATAACTGGTCCAAATATAGCTTTATTGATATAAATTATTATCATCGTTAGGACTATACATTTTTATTTTTGAAAAATTCTAGCACACCAATAATTTGAGTGCAGACCTGGTTTGCTGAAAATGTTGCGTATAATTATATTACCAATTTTTTTATGATCTGTACATAAATAGTGTACAATAGATAGATTTGTCTTACGGTTTAAGCCCTGCGGAAAAAATGGAGGTAATTACACAAATCAGCCCAGACACGTTGTTATGTTATTTTTATCAAGTGTTTTAATGTAAATATTACATTATATTCTTATTTTATTTACTAAATCGGTATCTTTATAAAATTATTTTATCTTCTAACATTCCATTGCGCGACCATAGCGCCGCATCTGCGAGAATTATACCGTGAGACAGTGTACGCCCTTGTTTGTATCTTCAAAAAAGTATTTTTCTTTATGTTATTGTCTATTACCCTTCATTAATATATAAATAAAACTTTAGAGGTCGAATTTCTGTGCAATGAATAAATTGCTAAAAACCGAGTCAGGAGGATGTGAGAAGTGAAATAAACAAGATTTTTCTCATTTTTTTTGTTTCTCTGCTGTTTGTATAGGCTAATCTCGGAAAAACTGGAGCGATTTAAATAAAATTTTGCATGGTGGTAGCTTACATTCCTGGTCAACATATAGGATAATTTTTTAATTACGAGAATTAACGAGTTTTTGTGGGATATTAAAAAAAACTTTAATTATTTAATTCTTCCATGTAAGTCAGCCAACCAACCTATTTGTCCATGTTCCGATGTAGTTTACATTCAACGTCGTCTATAAAGAAACATTATAAGGTATTGCGATCTATAAAATTTTAATTGAAATAATAATAAATAACACGCGTTATCATTCTTTCGAGTCACGGGCATCAGCTAGTATTTTATAATGTTTAACATTTTATGATAATAACTCTAATGTGTGCAGCGAAACAAGATACTTCCAAATTCCCGGCAAAAAATTCCAAGTAAAAACACAATTCATACATTATTCGCACGAAGCCAGTAAACATCTAGAAAAAGTCTATGGTCGTAATTTACATTCTTTACAATGTGGTATCCATGCTATATGGTTACAAAACCGGGATATTATCGAAACGTGTTCTTTGAACAGAGGAATGCGACAAAAAAGGTTTAAACTGGGACAGGTGCAAAATGGTGACAGGTTTCTTTTTAGGATTCCGATGCTTCCAAGAAAAAAAGTTATAGTTTCCCATAAGTAAGTTCTACGTATATATATATGTATGTGTACATATATATTTATGTATGTAATATCAATAGGTGTATGTATATATGTCTATTAAGTATAAAATATATGTAAGTAGCTGTATATCCTCTAATATTTATGTATGCCACCTTTGACCAATATAATATGTTTTTATTCTTGTCACGGGTTGTCTGGAAGAGATCGCTTCTTAGCGATAAGACCGCCCATTGTGCACATAAAGAATATTTTTAAGCTATAAGTTCATCTGTGTTTTCTGTAACGGTGTACAATAAAGTGTTATCTATATAAGTTTACCAGCCTTAAATTTAGAAACATTTGAGACACGCTTTGCCAATTATTAATTAATTATTATGTTTTTTTTTAAGTATGAGTAGTATAATTATTGCTCTAATCGTCTTTTATATTATTTTATTATTCATATAGAAATAGATTACAGTCTGTTAAAAATAAATTAATAATAAATGCGGTCTGCGTTTTGTAAACGTTCTCAACTGACGGCTATTTGGAACTCGTACATTTATATGTTATTTTTATTATTATAATTTTTTAAGTTTAATTTATATATATTGTTTATTTTTAGTGTCTAATTTTATTTTAATTAGTTTCATTTTAGTAATTTAAATACCTAATTTAGATATTAGTCAGGACTATATTTTATGTTAAACAACGACAAAATATCAATTATTTGATAATTCATTGTTTTAATTGTAGAATTGCAACCTAAAAGAAAATAAAGAACAAAGTTTAATTTTGTAACTTGTAATATGATTGAAATTTGGTTTTACATCAAGCATGACTGACATGATGACATAACCCAAATCTATTTTGAATTCTTTTTTGAAAGATACTAATCTAGTTATTGGAGTTTAAAGCATTATAACTAAGTTAATTTTTAGACATTTTGTCAGCCAGTTTGCCTGAAAGATTCTCTCGAATGGATCCGAAACGATTTTAATGAAAATTTTAGAGATTAAAACAGCATTTTTATTTGAAAATGTGTTTCGCTTTGATATCTTGCAGGGTTCAGAAAATATAACATATATGTAAATTCCAGTTCCACGCGAACAGGAAAATTAAAACTAAAAACTGTAATAAATAAATAAAATACTTACGTGACTTAAAAACTGGGATCCGATATCAAAACTTATTTCTATCCGAAGAATTAATGAATAATTAAAAATATTTAAATAAATTTTTGCAAAACTTTTTGCGTGTTGTTTTTTGTATATCTACTTTATTTTTTATTTTATAGTGCCTTTTACACTCGTCAAACTATAAAATTATAAAGTTTAGTATCACATATCAGTTGCCAACTCTCAAAATCACAGTTTAATAATAAGGTTTAGTTTATACAATTTCTTTGTTATTATCTGTTAAATTTTATATATTTGTATATACACTGAAATTATATTCGCACACTTGTAATCTATATTTTTAAATTGTAGTCTGTTATTTAAAAAAATATTGTCACACTATTATAGAATACTTTAGAACTTTCAAAGATTTTTTAATAATTTTTCTAGAGATTAATTGTGAGAATCTAAAAAATTTTAAAACACTTTAACGGCGATTTTATCGCCTTTAATTTAAATAGTTTTATTTTTTAATTGAAACCATAAATAAGCAATTTGTATATTTTTTTTCTATTCACGCGGAACAGATCGTATATAAGCACGACGATGCGAGCGTGTGGCCGATGCAAGCATCTTCCATTCACTAAAACAAAACTGCGTCCACTTTGTTTTTATGAGCTGATTTATAAACAAATAGAAAAAAACACAAGTTCGAACTGTGAATTATTTTTATGGTTCTGTCTCTTAATGTTATAAGGTTGTATAGTAATTTCTATAGTAAATCTTGAAGTTATAAATTGAAGAAATCTTGAACACTACACACTCTAGATCTAATTTTGAATCGGTTTACAATTTTAGATTTTTATTTATTACTTACTCGCTAGTACAATTTTGTTGTTTTCATAGTAAAATTAACATTGTATTTTGAGGTTTTAATAACTATTTTCACTTAATCTATGACAATATATATGTCGGAGGGAAGTTATAATTGGATGTATTATTGACTGGATGTATAACACACAATATCATTTGTTAACATTTTAATTACTTCTAAACTTCTTAATTTAATTTAATTAGATTTGTTAAATGTTTCTATAACTTAAAGATCGTTCTAACCTAATAAAATTTATGAATATTGTAATTTAATAAACGACAAAGAAAGTAATGATGTTGAAAGTATGAGCAGTGCCCTGAACCCGCTGCTCGGTCTAAACTACGCTTACCTAGAAGATACCTGTTCACGCGAGACTTAAAGACACTTAGATTGTATTTTTCGGGATAAACAGACGAAGGTAAAGAGTTCCATTCTTCAGCGGTGCGTATGATGAAGGTAGAAGCATAGCGTTTCGTCCGCTTCGTCGGTATTTCCACCACATAACGGTGGCGTAAGTGCGTACGCCTGCTTGTCCGGTGGTAGTATGGTGAGGGTGGAACCAGCTCATGCAATTCCGAGGCACACTCACCGAAGTGTATCCTATAGAATACCGACAAACTAGCGACTTTACGTCGATGACTTAGGCTCTGAAGCCTTTCGTCAAATAGTCGGTTGTTGCCTATCAGTTTCCTAGCTCTTTTCTCTATCGACTCGAGTATCTCTAACTGGTATTTAGCTGAGTCATCCCAAAGATGAGAGCAGTACTCTATGCAAGACCGTACTTGTGCTTGATACAGATTCAGCAACTGAAGTGGTGTGAAGTACTGCCTCACCTTTGAGAGAACCCTTAACTTTTTGCCAGCCAGCTGAGCAACAGACTCTATATAGGAGCCAAAATTTAGAGATTGTGTTAAGGAGATGCCAAGAAGCTGAAGGCTGTCGGCTATCGGTATGGATACACCTCGGAAAGTAGGAGTTAAGGTAAAAGGACTCCTTTTGGCAGAGAAGAGACACGCCTGGGTTTTGGAGGCATTGAACTTGACTAGGTCAGATTCACCCCAATCGGAGACTGCCTTCAAGGTCAAGTTTATCCTAGTAATCATTGACTCTCTCAGTGACTGAATCTGGGCGCTACTGGCTCGCGCGTTGGATGTATAGCTCTCTACAACAGTGCTGTCGTGTGCATACCCCAAAATACCGGGTTTCAGCAAATCGTTTATATGCAACACGAAAAGTGTTGCAGAGAGCTCCGATCCCTGAGGGACTCCGGCACTTATAGCCATTTGATTAGATGTGCATCCGTCAATGACTACTCTGATCGATCTATCCCTCAGGAAATCGGAGATCCAAGCGCATAGACTGGTAGGCAATCCATAACATGGAAGCTTGCTTAAAAGAGCGTCGTGCCATACCCTGTCAAAGGCTTTCGAGATGTCAAGAGAGACGGCCATCGTCTCTCCATATCTCTCGATTGCCTCATTACAGATGTGGGTGACGTACGCAAGAAGATCACCCGTTGACCGGTTTCGGCGGAAGCCATATTGGCGGTCACTCAAAAGGTCATTATCTTCTAGGTACGCCAGCAGCCGGACGTTCAAAATACGTTCCATACTTTTACAAAGTATGGATGTAATTGATATGGGCCTGTAGTTGGCAGGGTCGGCACGGCTTCCTTTTTTGGGCACTGGCTGTATATTAGCTATATATATATATATGTATATATATATATTATTGTGCTTCCTTGTCCTTTATGTTCATTTTGCAACATAAATAGTATAAATTACGAGTAATAGTAATTTACAATTTTTTTATTTAATAATAATTATTATTATTAACTGTTATTTTTTTATCACACAAAATTATGAAACTTTTAATATTCTAAACTATCTTAAAAATTAAACTACATTATACAACAGAAACCTAATATAACCTAATATAAATACTAGACTAAAGTAAATAAAATAGAGGGTATTATTATACCTAAAATATTGGTCCACTGTCCACCAAAACCACTGTCACTTACTGGATATATGCTTAATGGGAAAGTTTCCAAAAGGCTGGCAGCGTTACATATATTATTATATTACTGGTAATAGTGCGGCGAACTATGGCGCTAAGACAATAAGAACATGCGGGGTGTCTGTAAACTCTTTGTATGCAAAATTCTTTATCTGAATTCTTCTTTATTCATTTGCCTTTTTTTAACAAAGCCTTCATTCTGATAAGTGTTTTTATTGTTTCACTTTAAAGTGTGTTTCAAATCGAATGGTATGGGAGAAGTTACATAAATAAATAATCAAACATCGTGATTCTTAATATAAGATTATTATTAAATAGTAACAGGCTTAGACATAATTATTTTTATATAATTAGAATTAATATTTATTTCGTAGGAAAGTTAAGCGAATGATACAAATTACTTTGTATGGACGTAACGGACATAACATCCCATTTGAAATTCCTCCTCTCAGAGTGTTTGTAAGAATACAAAAGGAATTATTTGAGCGATAATACTACGTATTGTATTGCTTAGAATATATTATAAATATGGTCTTTTTTGAAATTGTATATTTTGGTGTGCAATAACAGATTATTGGAACATAGTTCCTTATCGCGCGGTACGAATGGCGAAAGGACTAGCTAGACGGAAAATTTTAAGACCAAAAAAGTTGTAACGACACACCAAATGTTGTAACAACACTTTTTTTGCGATTTGCCATTTTTGTCATTTTGGTTTATTATGTTGGTGCGGTCAAAGTGGGCGATGTATATATATATATATATATATATATATACAGGCCGGTGATTTTAACATCAACTCCAGTAATGAAAAATCAAAACCAGTTTCTAGAGGAAGAATTTGATTTAAGAACAAACAGTAATCCACTAGAATCAACAACAAAATATAATACTACTAACATCGATGCAGTTTTTTCAAAACATTTAAATAAAATAGAACCCCAAACATACCTTTCGAACTTTTTTTTTTTTTTTACATGGGGAAATGCGTTGTCGCATCGTCAACCGCGCGGATCATGCACGGCCGGTATGTGGGGCTCCCCGACGCCGATTAATCAATACGACCGGCGCCGGTATACCCACTAAAACCCCATGGGAGCCTTCTTCCGCCTAGCGCCGGGGTCACGGTACATGCGCGAGCTTAACCCGCAACCCCGGCAGCGGCTATGTTCGGGCCGGGGAATAACGTTTCCCCGGCCCTGAGAGGGTCGCGCGGCTGCCTCTCGCGCCCTCTCGCGGCATTAGTGCGGGCGGAAGTCTCTCTGATCCCCCAGACCTCGACGCCCGCTGCCGCACGCCCGTGGCTACCATTTAGCCACGGGCGCTATCCTCGGTGGGGGAGGGGGAGGCTGCGAGGATTGCTCCTGCGCCTTCTTACCCCTCCATCTCTCTCTTCCTCCTCTCTTCCCCCGCCGCCTCGTGCTCTCAGCAGCGTCAGCGGTGGGGGCTTTTTTATTGGGGGAGGGGGAGGCTGCGAGGATTGCTCCTGTGCCTTCTTACCCCTCCCTCTCTTTCTTCCTCCCCTTTTCCTCGCCGCCTCGCGCTTTCAGCAGCGTCAGCGGTCGGAGCCGGGGGAGGCCACCTAACTTCGAAAGGGAAGAGTGTTTTGGGAGGAGGTTCGGAAGGAAGGGAAGGCTTTTAGGATGAGGAGGCGGAAAGGTAGGACACCACTGTCACGGAGTGAAGGGGGAATGTGACAGTGGCCGCTCGGGGCCCCGGGGACGCATCCCCTTGTACCGCTACCTGGACGGAGGGGAGTCCAGGGCGGCACCTCCTGGGGGGATACCTTTCGAACTTTAGTTAACACAAGCCAATTGTTACTAAAATTGAGCCTACTGATTAAGTTTATATTACATTATATTTTTATAACTCAAAAAAAATAAAAAATATTTTTTTTATTACAATTCCTTCACTAATTAATCGATAGGAACTTCGTTCCATCCGAATGTCCCTTGACACCTCTCCAGTTTTTTTTTCTCTCTCTCTCTCTAACAAAAAAGGCAGAATATACTTAAGTCGCTTTATAAGAAACTATGCTTTGCTCTAATATGTCAATATTTCTACATCACTACGGATCCCTAAACATTTATTACACGACACATGTTTGTTTCACGGACACTTAATTTTAAAGTTATTATACAGGAAATATTGGATTTTGTGAGTCATTGGAAATTGGATTACGTTAAGGTCATTAGCTGTGGATAACTGTTTCATCTTAAAGTTCATTCACAATTTTTCGAGCAATTTGTCGGTTAAATGACAGGGAGAGATGTAAACCATACTTTGAAAGTTTTGAAAAAGAAATTTTGACAGTTACTTCGCTTTATATATACGAAATCATAATCCTTCGAAAAAATATAAATTTATTTAATAATTTTAAAAGCGAACGCCAAGCACATAAAACAATATGTCATAAGAGTCGATCAACTCTGCTACAGAGTAGCGTGTTGTGTAGGGCTCCTGGGCTCTATAGTCACCTACCAAAATGTATAATTGACATTGGCAACACTAATAATTTTAAGTTAAGATTAAAGACATTTCTAACTGACAAATCGTATGACAGTGTTAATGAATATTTTAATGATAGACTTTAATTTACTGAGGTAGTATACAATTTATTATTATGGATAATTTTTAAATTTTATGACATTTATTTTAAAGAATGTTTAAATAAGATTAAATATTATGGTTAATTTATTATTATTATCAATTTTTATTAATTAGAAATTTTAAATTACATACTATTGAATACAATGTAAGAAAACTTAACTTATTTGTATTGTATTCTACCCATAGTCCCTCAAGACTATAAGTAGAATATTGAGCCCAGATCACCGTCTTCTATGGGTAAGGTGCCCAGAAGGCTGGCTACGTTTCCTCGCTGGATCGCCATACTGATCCGTTGGCCGAGGTAGGCACCAGCCCTGTGATCACCTGAAGAGTCGATGAGTCGTTTTGATAAATTTTGATAGAGGCTCATGGCCTCAGGACCCCACGCTCCAAGCGTCTCGACAGCAAACGGCACAAACATATAACTCTCACTGAGGGTTGCATATTTCCGTCGCTTCAGTGATTCCGCTGTTTCCGCCGCCGAACCGGCCGATCTAGAAGTGTTTGGTAAATGGGATGCGGCCAACGTGTCTACGCAAGTCGCATTATTATTATGAATTATTTTTTTTAATATAAATATAATATCAGTACTGACAGAATCGAAGAGAATTGTTAATTATAATAATTATGTACATTTTGCACGCTCTAGAGGCAAAAACATGTGAAACTATGAAACAATCCTACCATCTTTTTTTATGTACCATGTTTTTATGTAATAAATGAGGATTTGATTTGATTTCACACTTATTTGTGAATTGCAACTCAGATTTTTTAAAATATTTTAGTCGTAAGGGCTTGTTATGAATTATATTCTTTTTTGTGCATCAATAAATTTAAAAAAGGTATGATTCGTATCTGAATAGAATAAATATTCGTCCGGTTGAACGGAGGAAGCCATTGCCGGCCTGCAACGCAGAGGCTACGGGTTCGATTCCTGGTATGGTAAGTTTCGGAAACGAATTTTCTCTGCTATTTACTATAATTTGGGTGTCTAGGATCGGTCTCAGTGTAGTTGTATATAACCCAGTGGCGGATTTGCAGTCTTGGCCGCCCTAGGCCCCACGATATGTAGTAAGTACCAGCCACCCCTTTCTCAGCACCCATCATATTGAGTACATAATGAATTTACTTATATACATATTGTAGTACATAATGAATGATATAATTACTTCACATTACATTATTTATATTTTATTTATAAAAATTACAAAAGTGATTTAGGAAGATGATTGTTATACGATGCGGTGTAGTGCAGCCTACTATAATGTGCACTAGCCTTTAGAATATTTACGTACTTTGAGTTTTTTTTTGGTATCATCAGTGAATTTTTTGTCATAACTGGCTGTCCCTAATGTCTGGCCGCCCTAGGCCCGGGCCTCCTGGGCCTTAGGGCAAATCCACCAATGACAAAAACAAGCGTAACATACTTAATTTGGGGGTATTCATTATGTGTTTGTCGGCGATTATTATTATAATTTACGTATTAAGTATTCCGCACGCATAAGGAAAACAATATAAAAACGACATCCATCTTTAATTTTATTTATTATGTGGGTTACAAATATTTAAAAAAGTAATATATAGTTGTTACGTGATTTTGGTAAAGTTATAATATAATAGTAACATATAATATAATTTAATATAATTTAAATTATTTAATATGTGGCAAATGATGTTGGTATTGTATCAAGTTAAAATATTTATGTATAAGTTTCATAATAAGTTGTAAATTCTGTACAATACTGTGTTTTTGTCAAAAAAAAAAAAATAACATATTTTTATGTCAGCTTTGAAACCCGATTCTTGTTGCTCTCAGACAAGCTAAATCGCTACCGATATTTATTAAAATTACTAGTACTCCATTGAAATGTTACATGAGCTTTCCATTTGTTAGAGGACGCAATTTTATCTTTGGGACATGTGTGGGGGGGCAATAGAAGCTGAACCTCAAGTCTGTGGGGTCGCCACCCTTGTCCCCCGGCCGCCATCTTGGAAAAAGTGGTGAAAACACTTTTATCGCGATATCTCGGAAACTATGCGTCTTACAAAAAAATTGTAAAGTCATAATTTGTAGCAAATTGTTTTCCCTACAAATATGTTATATAACTTTTTGCCCTAAATTAAAAATTAAAGAAGTTATAAGCAAAAAAGTGAGATTTTTTTTATTCATTCCTAGCTCTTTTCTTTACTATAGAACTCACCAAATTTAACTTATCGAATGTAGAAAAGGTCCCCCCCGTATTCCCCGCCACCTATGAGGTAGAGTCCGTAGGCACGTTTTTTTACGTGGTATCCTCAGTAGGCCTACTCCACGGACATCTTGCTTATAAGATAATCATATCATGTAGAAACATTTATATATTATTTGTAGATACATATCTACAAAATATATAAATGTTTCCATATGATGTATTTGTACTATATATATATATATGTATATAATTTATATGTATGTATATTTATATGTATTCATTATTAAAAAGCAAGTACTTCGTACTATATGTTACGTATACCACCATCGCCATTATTATCTCAGTTCATTCCAGGGGTTGTCTGGTAGAGAACGCTTTTTAGTGACAAAACCGTCCTTTGTACGTAGGTACCTAACCAGATATAATAATTTTATTATTTAAGTTAATTTTTGTTCTGGTGTATAATATAGTGTTATGTACCTATCTTTCTTTAATTTTTATGGCATGGTATGATTTGGTGTGGCATGTGGGTGGTAATTTACTTCCATGCTTTTAGAAGACCTCTTCTAAAAGCATGAAAGTAAACTACTAGAAGCAACACCAATATTTACACCTGTGCAGGAACGGAGAAAGAATACAATTTTCTGCAGTCGGGCGGCCTGTCGTAAGCCCCACAGCCAGGTGGGTAGCTCATCTGGACGGCTACCACTAGGTTTAAAATATGCGCCATAACAACCTTGAGCTGTGTTCAGGCATTAGTGACCAGTCTCTTTTTAGAGAGCGGCAGTACAGTTGTACTACCTTTGGTGTTACAAATTCTCATAGTCGTTGGTAATCGCTCTCCTTCAGGTGGGCCGTCTGCCTGTCTGCTGAACTCAAGTAATGAAAAAAAATTACTCAACAAAAATACAATGTATTTTTTTATGACTTTAACAATTAACCGCGAACAAGTAGTAAAACTATACTTATTCAATGTTATTAAAAGTTTATGACTTGCTGAATGCGTTGTAAAGCAATTGACGTCCATTTCGTGGGTTTAGGTTTTTCCATAATCCTTAGAACTAATAAATTATAAAAATTACCTTCTGCGATGCAATCATACCTTCATCATTGATTCATTTAATGATGTTTCATACATACTTATTGTTTATTAAAGTAAAACTAATATAATAAACTTATGCCTCTATTAGTTTTACTTTAATATGGTAGCAGAGCGCTGAATTGCCTGAGGCTAAATTCTATGAGTGGATACAAAAACTAAAGTAAGAATCTTGAATTATACGTAAAAGTCGAACTGTCTCTACAATAGTAAAATTTACGATCGTCACCATGCAGTAGTTTGTATATCCAGACTCTTTATAGTGAAGCTATTGAACCTACTTAGATAAAAGTAATATGCATTGACATCTTTAGAATAAACCAAAACTGATGGTGTCACTTCTTTAAAAATTGTATTCCATGTAAAACATCTAATCTACAAATAAAACTCATATTATAAACTTATGCCTCTATTAGTTTTACTTTAATATTGTTAAGTAAGTCCATTTCGTGATGCAAATTGATCATATCTTCCTGAAAATTCTGACACATGTCATTTATTGAACAAATATAAGTAAGTTCTCAGAAAAGGAATTTCAAGTTGGCGATCTTGTTCATGCTTAGGTTACAAGCTAGACGATACCCCAATCGCAATTGAATTAGATTATATAATAAGAAATAGATTATGAATAACACCTTTTTTAACAAAGCTATTTGACTAACTAGGATTTGCCCGCGCCTTCGATCACACAAAGTGTACACACACAGTAGACACAAAATATCGCAGCATTTAAAAAGTAAGTAAGCCTTGGTTTTAGTGAAAACTGTGTTGGAATAAGTAATTTTTTATGCATCCGGACAACTTCTGACCGCTGCCGGAACAGTTCCCGCAGATTCCCGGGATAAAAAACACACATTTTATTACATTACATTTGTTGTCGATCAGTAAAAAATCACATTGGATTTCGTTTTTATGTAATCGGGCCATTGTGAATTATTCCAAGAAAAATTCCCGCGGGATCCCCATCATAAAAATAGTGCAAAGTTTAAGTCTAAGAATTAGCTGTCGATCTGCAAAAACCGCATCAAACTCGGTCCGATAGTTCTCACGTGAATTCCAAAGAAATAGACAAGCACAAAAAATGTAAAAAGTATAGCGGTCTTGTTCATATTGAGTTAGAGTTTAGAGTAACTTTGGAGGCTTCTTTAAGAACGATAAAGAAGCTTTCAAGCTTACTCTAAATCAATATAACTAAGACCGTACGTGCACTTTTACAATTTTATAATATTATAGATAGATAAATAACTTTGTTGCAAGTGCTTATGGCCGGTCCTATATCTTACTATGTATTGTTCACTTACCTTACCACTGGTTGAATTGTGACATTACTTGTTTGGAGCTTAGTTCAAATTTTAACGTAAGGCAATTGAACGGTCGATAAGATATAGGAACCGGCCCTTAAAGGTACAATAGGCAGACCTTAGAGATCGTAAATAATAATATCACAATATTTTCTAATTACACAACATTTAAATCAAATGGAAAACACGTGTAACAATTTTTGACAAAAATTCTCGGATTGAATGAAATGTCATATTTGTTAGTTGTTTAGGCCAATTATTTCGATTGGTTCATTTCCTTGATTATATGATCGGAATGAAGTCAGTCGCGCCGACATCTTCCGATCTATGCCCTGCTGATTGGCCAATGACGTTATGTCGTCACACAATGCAACTGGAGGGACACAACCGCACCACCGCCCCAATATATAAAATAAGTCAAAAATCGTCTACCTGACCGTGCGCGTATAACGACCCGCGCCGTAGTCATATGAACTACCTATTTTAATATTTAACCGCCATTGTGAATTTGTTTGTCACAAAAAAATCCTTTAAAAAACCACTGTGTGTGCATAAAATTTGAACCTCGACGACCGCTGCCAGACGTCTCCAGGCTTGCCGAATTGGGAGAAGTGCAGTTTCGGGAGGTTAAGGTTAGTGGCTTGATTTTTCTTCCAATATCATCAATCGGATGCAACGATTGATTTGATTGTCCTGCCGTCCACTGCTATTGAGCTATATTATCCAAGGCCGCACCAGTCCAGGAGGTAGGGCAATACAAAGTACAACCGCCGCTACGTGGTGTGCTATAGGGGAGGTGGGGAAGGACCTGAAATTTTTCCCTTGCACCACCATTAGTAAATCAAATAGCTTATTTAATCATCAGGTAAAGATTTTTTAATCATCAGAATAAATCTTGTCCTATATAATAAAACACAACATGACAAAATTAAAACCGATAATTGCATGAATAAAACAGTTGAATTGTTTCTTCTTCTTCTTCTTATGAATTTCATCAGGGTATAATTTAGAAATCGGAAATCATTTATTCATAACAAAGTTACACGTCAATTTCTACATCAATACGCTAGTCATTAATAAAATTAAAATTATATTATATTATGGGATATAAACTCCTTGTGATTGTTATACTATTTATTCGTCTGATAATTTTTATGATGATTGAAACATCGGCCCTAAAATCCTATATAGGTAATTCTTTAAAGTTATTAGCATGGAACAATTAAATATGTCAGTTGCATGAATAAGACTGTTCAATGGTTTTACTTTTGAATTCACTCTGGTTTTAATTATTCGAAATTCGTAGTAGCGTAATGGCTAGTTCACGTGTACTAAATTCAAAGGGCGCGGTTCTGGCCGGTTTTAATGCACCACTTGGGCATTTTACTGACCTAATGTGTATATTCTTAGAATAACGAATAGTATGCTGTAGTGGGAACGACACTACACTGGGAGGCCCGAACCCAGCAATGGGGTGTATATGAGCTATTATTATAAATGATTAAATTTTATCTTTATATGTATCTCTTTTGTTGCTTCATCCAAATTGAATTACAGAGGAACTCTGCAAAATATTTGAGAATATTGAGAGAATTGGTATATATGTCTCTTCGTGTCGTGGAGTAGGAACATTTATAATAATTATTGTGACGCGGGTGTAATGCCCTAATATTTGTTTAATTAGTTAGTAGTAGTATCGTTGTGAACTAATTTGATGTTTTTTTAAATTGTTAACAGTGACATAATTTATAATATAAAACTGTACAATTATTGTACAGTTTTATATTATTATTAGTATATAAGAAATTGATAAATCCATATTATGGATTTATCAATTTCTGAAATAAGTGAATTATTATTTCACATATATATTTAATATCCAAATCTTTTACATTATTTTTATAAATATCTTATGAAATATATATATATATACATTTATTTATAAAAAAAATATAAAAAACTGATCTTCGGCGGCAGTGGGGCCTAGGGTCCAGACTACCGGTGGTTAGGGCTCCAGACACAGGAATCTCCTCACAGTATGGGCCGTGTCCAGCAGGGCTGCCTTCTGCATCCGACCCTTCAACCAGATACCAAGCGAGAGCCTTTTAAGGTGGCGGTCAAGGCTCTTCTATTATTTTTATTATTATTATTAAAAATAGGTACTTATACCTTCCTGGTAGAAGCGGACTGCTGGTTTGTGTCTTGCGTTATGCGAAATAAATTCTAATAAAATGAAATACCATTCATTTATCACGATATCACTTTGGTACATAAAGAAAAACAAAGCACAAAATCATTTTGTTCTAAAAATGTTGGTGTTATCAACACGAACTTTCCGTTACTTACAAATTACAAATCCTTTGAGTGTCAGGATCGTGTATGTTGTTTATTAAATAAAGGGTAAAAACGGGTAGTTTACAATTAGTAGAATAAATTAAAACAATAATTATAAATCAAAATTTGTATATTTTTATATAATAAATAATTATTATATGACGTTTGCATTACACACTGACTGTAGTGATTGAATTAATTATATTAACTTATTATCACATATTTAAAATTATTATTAATCGGGTTTAGTGCATTACTTTAATACACAGCGAAAATACAATGTAACATATGTAGATTGGTCAAATTAAGTAAAATAATAAAACTCTTTTCGAAAATAATCAAGAGGCTAGAAACAGGGCAAAAATGACGAATATAAATTAATTTGGCTAAAAATTAATACCAAAATTTAAAACTTAGTTTAGAACAGCGGTTCTATCTACTCTATGTTCTCCATTATGCGTGGTGTTCTTACTACTTTCATCCAAAAGTATTTCTTGGGCATATTTCTTATACAGGGACGTGATGGAAGTGGCATGGTTAGACATGTTGTACTGCACATAGGTAGACGGATTCCGTAAAACGTGATCGTACCAGCGAAGGTGAAATTCTTGGAGATGAAAGAATTGATAAATATTCTTTGTTGATAATATGAAAACACTGCTTTTTGTTCAATTAATAAGATGAATAAATATTTAGAAATAAATATTTCTGAAAACGTTGCGCCTTTTTATTTACTTATAAGAGTTGTTGCTATTAAATCAGAAGAAGGCGCTTTAAAGAACAACGGTCTTATTCATATTGAGTTAGAGTAAGTAAGTTAGGCTTCTTTAAGAATCTTAAGGAAGCCTATAAACTTACTCTTATTTAATATGAATAAGAACGAAAATTAATAGCTGTCGCAATGATTATTTCGTACTTTGTAAACACTACACTTAAGGCCTTGCTTACACTAAACTTGAATTAAGTTTAGTGTAAGCAAGGCCGTAAGGCAGCAAGTAATTAAGTAGCGAGGGCAGTGAGTAGCGTGCATACATGAACATGAGGCCGTGTAATTTAACTCTGACACTTCAGATATCGAATTATATTATAAAAAAAATACACCAGCTCTTTTTACTGTTCTGTTTATCTCTCATGTTTTAATTTAAACATACATTATTATGTTACCTAAAACGAATATTAATACCCTTGTTATTGCTCATTTTAATATTGAAAACAGTCTTTCTCTACAATGGGAATGCAACTTATTTGAATATTTATACTCAAGCTACCCAATTTTCTCATCACTAAATACTATGCTTGCTGCCTGAGAATTGGGCAAAAAATATATGAGATGTACAGTTTTTAAAGACCATTTACACGGGTCCTGTGGGCGAGAGTGTGTTTCTTAGTTATTTTGGCAAAATCGGAATTCTTATAAAATCATCATTTCTACTTAACTATTTTTCTCAAAGGTCCTTGGGGTAATGTGAAAGAATGATTTAATAAAATCAAAAAAAAATCAAGAATGGGTAATATATATAAACTAATTAAGGAGTTGTTTCAGTACGTATGGGGTTAGACACTACTTTAAAGTGGCACGTTTGAGCAAAGTTTCTAAAACAAATAACTATTTTAAACATTCCCAACACTATTTACATTAATATAATAGAAATTAAGTGACTAAAAACAAATTCTGTTAAAAATAACAGCGCTTTCTTATATTAGATTCAGTCATAGATGAGGATTACTGTCGCCATTATCAAAAAGGACGTGACTATGGTGTGACGTATGACAAAAATATTGTGTGCTTTCAAAACAAAATAAAAGACACATCTACACATATAATTGGAAAAAAATAATTTAGTAAACTATACAATTTTTGGCACCAGCCGTGGTGATTTACACCATATTTTTATTTAAACCATTAGGAAATTTTAATATTTTTTTATGTTGTATCTGTACAATAATAATATTATTGTAAACACTAAGTATCAACAATGGTACAGTTTCCCTTATATAAATATTTATATGAGATTTTTTTTCTGTTTACTAGTATTTAAATATTTAATAGTCAAAGTGATAGGGGCAGAGGTATTAATTAATATAAAAATATTAGTGTACACGTCATAATATATTTCTGATTCCGAAACTATCAACTCGTACTTCAATTTTGGAAAAAATATTACATACCTACATATACGTCTTTTCCTTTATGACGGCAGACAACTATGAATGATAAATGCCCAGTAAAAAATTACACATTCCAAGATCTCTACATGATTAAATAGCTTCACATTGTATTCTGCTCTTTAGGTTTTTAGAGACAAGTAATCAAAAATTTGAAATAAATTTAATAGTAATTATAAGGTTTCACTTCTTTATTTGAATTTCGATAGAAATGAGGCAAAAAGAATTAATAAACAAACGTATTTAATCTTTAAAATATTTTTCGTAAGTGAGTTTTTAACTGCTTATTTAAGAAGTTATAAAAGCCATTGTTATGGCTTTCAACAAATGTTAAATTTACTTAAGTTGAAACGATTTGTTTTTCACCTTTTTATCCAAATTAAAAGATAACTGAATCGTCTAATTTCAGCTTAACCTCAATATTTTCGATTTGGTTTAATATGCGTTTTCCATTACAAAATGCCAAGCAATGAGAAAACAATCACCTTAGTCGTCTAGATACTTAGAGTGTATGAGTTTTTTAGAGTTACGTTCTTTACTGGGATATTGTCATTCTTAATATCTTCTTCCATGATATCCTTCTATTCTAAGTACAAATGTATTAAACATTAATCCTAAGAACTTATCTATACTACTAGAAAATTCATGATATTTCTAGAATTTTATAATTCGGGACTTATTTCTAAGGACACAATTTCAACAACAAGTAAGTATAAGTATCTTTATAATATCTACTGCTTTAGATAATTCTAGAACACCATTCTTTGAGACTTTATAATAATATCTAGAACATTCTAGATTAACAACTAGGCTACGGTTCCAGTCTTCTTATCATCTTTACTTACTTTATTACTTAGCTTCAAGTATATATCTTCAACAGTCTTCCCTCTAGTCTCAGGGAAAGATACAACAGTATAGAAACAAGCTATGAAGGAGACTATAGCAAAGAACAGAAAAGTCCAGTGAATACCAATCAGCTTGCATAGAATCGTGAACCATTTCATTTGGACGAAGTTGCTCAATTTTGCGCAGATGTTGGCAAAAGATGACACTGTACCTCTTAGCTGGAAAACAGAAGAACAATTATGAAGCTTGCATAATAAAACATTACCTATTTTCTTGGTAAATGTTCCACGTGACCATAAGACTACATACAGGTTAATTATGAGTGCTGGTATAGCAAATACCGACTTTTGTTGGCCTTCCTATACTCCATCCAAAGGTTGTCTGGAAGAAATCGCCATGGGCGATTAGACCGCCGATTGTACTTTTATTTAATGTTCTTGATTTTATGTAGCATTTTTACAATAAAGTAAATTCTATTCTAATTAATACAAACGTTAATTTTATATTAATTGTTCAGTATCTTGTTTATATATATATATCTGATTTTTTAAAATTTATGAAATAATTCTAACCTATATACTAAGAGGAATAAAGCAAAAAACTATGTACCTATATTAGTTGCATTTTATCTGCAACTACACTCGCGTTAAAGAATCGTATGTTTGTAATAAAGTGAGCATATTATAATTCTGTGAAATTTTGATCTGAATTTTTAATTCAAAGCACTTAATGGTAAATACACGTAACACGGTCTAGCGAAGGTGGTACAATCTTCGAGAGCAATACATCAAAGTTTTTATTGTTGTTAGTGAATTATAAACGGTGGTGCTATAAAACCCGATCGTAGCGCCATCGTATGCGTACATCCGTCAGGAACAGTATTTTTGGATGAAAAATTCTTTTCTATACCATTAATAACGTGTACCTATGTTAAATTTATCTGTTCCGTACTTAAAGGATGAAACCTCACAAAGAAACTCACATTCACATAGTTAGGATGTTAGGATGTAAGTTATGAAATATTAATACTTCAACTTAAACTTCCGCAACTATTTCTGAGATTGATTAAAAATAGAACTTTTAGCCCCGCTCTCCCCTATAAAAACGAAAAATTTTATTTAACAAAATTATATTAGATAGAAATACAAAAATACATTTACAATATTTTTAGGCAATACAATAGCCGGGTTTATCACCTGAAGCGAACTCTTCCAGGCAACCTAAATTAAAAGAATTTCTTAGCTAATCTGGCGATGTAGTTGGTGCAGGGTAATATTATTATTATTTGAATTTAAACTCACCTGGAATGTAAACAAATCGGTGATAATAATATACGAGATGGGCTGGAAGCCTGCTGCATCGGCGAATATGCATACGCACATGGCCAGCACGGGCAGCCACCCTGGCAGCCAAGTGCCAACTGCAGTCAGGTAGAACCATCCTGAGAGGACCAACATACCAACGCCAACGGCGAATGATGTCGTTACTAGAAGCAGCTGGAATAGATGATAAAAATCTTATATATAAAATTCTCGTGTCACAATGTTAGTTACCATACTCCTCTGAAACGGTTTGACCGATTCTCATGAAATTTTGTGTGCATATTGGGTAGGTCTGAGAATCGGACAACATCTATTTTTTATACCCCTAAATGTTAAGGTTATTCCACCCCTACATTTTTTAGATATTTTTTATGATACAGCATTAAAAAATACATACAACCCTAAATTTTCAACCATCTACGATCAACCCCAATTTTTTTATTTTTTTATTATAAACTTTAATGCTGTGCCGACATATATCTATGAAGCTTTTCCGGGCAGGACGACGTCTGCCGGGACAGCTAGTAATATAACTATAATATTATAAAATTCTCAACATGTCGTGTCTGTACATTGAAGCTATTTAAAATCAAACAACTGCATACATGCAAAATACACTATATAAACGATTATTCCAAGATCCCAGAGCGATGAGACATAACTTATTTTCACATAGTTGAAACCTTAGGTTCTCAGTGGCGTCTCATGCTCTTCAAATACCTGCTTGTGAAGCTCGCTTTGTTTGACACCAGGCAAGGAAGGCAACTAAAAATAAGAGTTACTTAACTGAAATGTACATGGCTGATTTTTATATATACATAAATACATACATACATAACTTCACGCCAGGTCCCTTGCGGGGTAGGCACGAACAACAGAGCGCCATACAGGCTTATTCTTATACACCTCACTTGCTTCTTTGACATTCATAGCTCTTGTCATGCACGCTCGTCTGTTCTTAAGGCTCCTGACATCACCTTCTGCTAATACACAATCAATTTAATCATGGAAGGTGTGTCGTGGCCTTCCGCGACTTCTGCATCCATCCACTTTTGCATTGTATATCTGTTTAGTCATTCTTTCATCATACATTCTTTCCACATGCCCGAACCACCGGAGCATTCCTTTCCTTACCTTCACCCCGACACTCTCTTTCAGGCCAACTCTCTTTCTTACTTCGGTATTACGAACGCGGTCCGCGAGCGTCACTCCGCAGATTTTGCGCAGTGCTCGCATCTCGACCGCGTTTACTCTACTTTCGTGCTCTCTGTTCCATACCCAACTCTCGCTTCCATACGTGAGCGTAGGTACCAGCACCGCGTTGTGTATGGCAAGCTGGGCCTTCTGGCTGAGGTTCTTAGCGCCTAGAAGTTTACGTAACGCTCCATTTATATATGTTTTGTAAAATATTATTCTAAAATAATATCATATATGTCAAACACTTCCCACGGACCAAAACTTTTGCCAGACATTTAAAAGCTCCACAAAAAATAAATGAACTTTACTTGTTTTCACATGTCTGATTTTTTAAATATGTTATTTATTAAGGTAACTATTACAAAGTTATATTTCTGCCTAAATGGTGCATGCGTTCGGGCCGGGATCGAACCCGCAACCTTTGAGTTTGGGACGCGTGCCCTAGTCATTACACTACCATGACTTCAATAACTTGGTGAAAAGTAATTTATAAGTATAACATGTTGTTACAATTTACGGCGCGATTTAATAGTGACTGTAAAAAAAGATGACATGAGTCACATGTTATTATAAATAAACTAGCTGTCCCGGCAGACGTCGTCCTGTCCGGTAAAAATAGGGGTTTGTCGCAGAGGGTTAATAATTTAGGGTTGTATGTATTTTTGTATGTTGTATCATAAAAAAATAGAAATTAAAAATTTTGTCTAAAAAATAAAAATGAAAATTTAGGGGTGGACTACCCCTAACATTTAGGGGGATGAAAAATAGATGTTGGCCGATTCTCATAGATACCGGATAAGCACAAAAAATTTCATCAAAATCGGTCTAGCCGTTTCGGAGGAGTATGGCAACGAAAACTGTGACACGAGAATTTTATATATTAGATATAAATAAATAATCGGTAGACAAACAAACATATTGTATATACCCAAATTAAGCAAGTTACGCTTGTATTATGGGTAATATACAAGGGACTAATCTGGGACCGATCTCAGACACCCAGACCACAGTAAATAACGGAGAAAATACGTTTCCGAAATTTACTATCCAAGAATCGAACCCGGAGCCTCTGCGTTGCAGTGAGGTAGGCCGGCAAAGGCTTAACCCGCTCAAGCACAGAGGCCGTCATTATCTATGGTTCGCATAGTTTTCTAAATTTTTAGGCAGCAGGCAGAAGCAAATGTTACCTTTCGTCCAGTCTTCTCAACGATGCAAGTGGCGAGAATAGACCCGAGCAACTGTACAAGGCCAATCATCATAACCTGCTTATTGGGGCTGAGGTTCAAGCTGATGGATTCTGACGCCTTTCCAAAGACGAACCCAGCGAATATCAGCACAATCAGGTATCCATCGAATTGCTGCGTGATCTTAATTACTAAGGTAATGATGAAAGCTTTGAAGGTTGCCTTGTCGTTGACTGGAATACAGATTGGTAAATTTTATACATATAATTCCCAGAATTACTATAAACAATAAACATATTAATATAATATATAGTTTATTTTTAGTTTAATTTATTTATAATTTAGTTTATTTTTAATTAGGAGTTTAGGGTAAATTTTCTTATTTGTATTTACTTCAGTTTAAATATAAAACTTTATGTTTGAATAAGGTTGAATTTTAGTGTCGTTTTTCGTTAATGCGAATTTCAAATCACAACGAGTGTAAAGAAGTTTCACTTCAATTTAAAAAAACTAGATAAATGTAAAAAAAGTTACTTTGCCTGGAAAATATTGTTATAAGACATAAGGCCACCTATTGTTTATACGGTGACAATATATTGAAAAAGAATATATTGATGGATGATGGATATTGTGTGCATTCTGGCAAAATATTTAAGAAGAATGATATAAGACAGTGGTTCCCAAAGTGGGCGATAACGCCTCCTTGTGGGCGCTGCAGGCCTAAAAGGGGGCGGTCAGAGTCCTAGAAAAAAAATGGGCATTGGCAGGTGTAGCCCATGAGTTAACTTGAGACCTCAGCGCTGTTGTGTACTACCTACTGCGCTTTGATCTCAAGTTAACTCTTGCAGGCTATAGTAAAAGTTTCGTTTAGAATGAATGTTTCTCCGCGAATGTAGCTCTCAATAATCAGTTAATTTGACGTTATAGTGTTTTTAAGTAGGTGGAAAAATGGGGGCGTTAAAAAATAATTTATTCTCAAAGTGTGCGGTATACAAAATAAGTTTGGGAACCACTGATATAAGATATTGTTACGACCGACAAAGAACAATTCACACCTGCAGTTTATTAACTTTCGGCATTTGGATTTCTTTTGTTTACTTTGTGTTTAAAATTTGTAATTAGAAAACAGCCTATTGTGTATTGTAGTATTTTATGGTAGTGATTAGCCAGGTGTGATTCTTAGAAATTATTGTTATGCGGTCGAGTATTGTGTCGAGACATATTGTATAGTTTAGTATAAACCAATGCCCGAACGGAGGGGTGAGTCAGTCAAGCGATAAACACAGGCGGAGCAAGACGTGTGTACATTTGATAATCTATATAATGACGGACTTGAATCGTGCGTTTGTACTGGTTGCGTCCAGTTATATTTGTACCTGTGTCATACGTGTTGGTATAGTTCTCATAAATTCTATAATAAATCCAACGGCATATTTAATTCGAGTCCCGTAACTTGTAACAATATTTTACATTTCTTCACAGATATTGATCCATACGAGCTAAACTATGATTTCGTATAATAATGTATTTTATTTTTAAGTAGATGCTCCTCTTCTCTTCACACGGAGAATTATTTTTTCAAAGTGTAATGTTTCAACTAGATTTTACGTAAATATTGGCCACGAGACCCTTGAATTGACCTTGAAGGCCCACTTAAAAAAATCACCTAAGTATTTGAAGGGTCAGAAAATAAGTATTGTCCTGGTAATCTTGGATACTTACATATAATACCCCAGGCAGACTTTGGATCAGCTTGGGTTTGCTTCTCTACGTTGATCATGCTGTCTATGTCTTTCTCCACAGATCTTTCCACCACAGAGACACCCCGGAGCCACGCCAAGACAGTTTTAGCTTCCTGAAATAATTAATTAACATACATTTTAAAAATATTTGTACGCCGACAAAGATAAATTCATACCTGCAGAAACTTATTATATTACCTTTCGGTATTTGGACTTCTTTTGTTTACTTTGTGTTTAAAATTTTAAAAAACAGCACATTGTATTGTAATCTTTGATTGCCTATTGGTGTATTGTGATCGCGGCCAGGTGTCTAGGATTAAAGGACAAATTGATTCTAGGAAATTCGGTCTACGCGGCCGGGGAGACATATTGCATCTGTGCAGTATAAAGCAAGGCCCCCAATGGAGAGATGAGGTAGTCGAGCAATAACCACAAGCGAAGTAAGACTTGTATACATTCGGTAATCTATCTAGTGACGGACTTTGCGCGTGTATTTGAATTACGATCTTCTGTATTATGTTTGAACTTATTGAGATCGGTTATATTTCTATCTGTGTTATACGTGTTTATATAGTTCTAATAAACTCTATAGTAATTCTAATGGTATCGTAATTTGAGTCCTGCAACTCGTAGCAATATTAACCTTAATAATATCATATATCTAAGTTTAAACTTCACAGAGGTGAGGACGGTGTAGTCCCTGGTATAACGATACTTGAGCTGTAACCTTAGGCTGCGCACAAGGTTCGGTTTTTTTTCGAAATATTTTTCTTTTCGAGTATCGAGACAAAAACATACAAAATATTGTCAATATATTGATAAATCATATTGGCTACACTCAATGCCGCAACCGCTCAAGAGCCGTGCCGGGAACTCTACAGATACTTGTCACGCTTATCTATATAAGACCTTCAACACAATAACTAGGGATGCCAATTACCCAATAATCTAGATGTTTTCTAGATTTGTGTGAAAAGTGAATAAGACACCTTTTTAATACGCTTTTATTAGCTTCATACGTATGTTAGTATGTATATAAAGGAATCTTTTAAGTTAAATTTGTTCGACTTCCCGGTTTTCGATTGAGCGGAAATTTTGCACGTATGTGTATATCGCGTGAGAATGCAATAATATGGTACCATGGAGCTGATCTGATGATGGTGTCGGAAGGTGGCCATAGGAACTCCTGTACTAAACAAGATAGACCCGTCGTGTTTGGGCTCGTTTTACTTGTCTTGCAGCTCTAGTCTAGCACTTTGTTGTTACATTATCAAAATAACCCTTCTACTCATATCTGTTCATAAAATATTTATACCATGCCTTTTTTAACAATAAAATCATATTTTCTTACACAATTTTTAATTCAAATTTATTTTCAATTTTTAGTTGGATTTTCTATAAAAGCGTATTTTTTAGTTGTTTTTTTAATTACACAACTCAAGGTTGTTATGGTGGCATACGCTAGACCAAGTGTGGTAACCATCCAGACGGGCAAATACCTTGCTCTGAGTTGTTCTGTCGCCTCTTACGACAGGTGGCTCGGCCGCGAAAAATTGTATTGTATTGTTTTGAAAGCGAACCTTATCATCTGAGTTTCAATTAGTAGGGGAGGCCAAGAGGGTTTTTTGGGATTTACTCGAGCGTGGCAGAATAACATAAGAGGAGAAACCTTACACCCTAATATCTCCCCACCATATATAACCCTTCATATATGGTGGGGGTATTTTTATGCTTTAAATTATTTTTCAAACTGTCAGATTAAGGAAATTCCTCTATATAATTGTAAGATTATGGGTCAGCACGTCAAGGACAACAAGTTGAACCGTTTGTAAATTAATCTGACGCGCTCGCGTACTACAAAGTTACTTTTTTTGCATTTTAAAAAATCGGCCATCGCTTTTGGTCGCTTCTAAATCGTCAGGCTTTTGAATAGGAGTTCCTTTAGGGTTTACTTAACATCCCATTTGAATATCTGACGCGCTTGAGTATTACTCTGTGACTTTTTTTAAATACTACAGGTATTACACGCTCCCCCCACTAATGAAAATGCGTACATCGAAAAAAGGTTATACCTTTTTTCTTTTTAGCATCTAATCGCGACGCTATAGGAACTCCACATTTAGCATCTTGGGCTCCCCTATTAAGGAGAGAAGCTCATAATTTGAGTTTCAGTAGCAAACTTCATGATTTGGGTTTCGGTGGCAAACCTTATAATTTAAGTTTCAGTAGCGAATCTCGTAATTTGAGTTTCAGTAGCGAACCTCGTAATTTGAGTTTCAGAAGCAAATCTCGTATTTTGAGTTTCGGTAGCGAACCTCATAATTCAACTTGCGTTTCTTTTCTTATCTTTATGTACCCTAAAATTAAAATACTTAATTGTTAACAGCGGAAAATTTTCGTTACCCTGTCATACATACATACATAACTTCACGCCAGGTCCCTTGCGGGGTAGGCACGAACAACAGAGCGCTATTTAGGCTTATTCTTACACACCTCACTTGCTTCTTTGATATTCATAGCTCTTGTCATGCACGCTCGCCTGTTCTTAAGGCTCCGGACATCACCTTCTGCTAGTACACGATCAATTTCATCATGGAAGGTGTGTCGTGGCCTTCCGCGACTTCTGCATTCATCCACATTTGCATTTACCTGTTACCCTGTCATTTCCATTTAAGGTCGCTTATAACAATCAAATGTTCTCTTCCGGCTAATTTCGATCGAATGAAGCAAAAAATATTATATGTTTTTATATTTTGCAAATGGAAATCTATATTGAATAAATTTCCATAATGTATTACGACAGATGATACATGAGGAACTAAAGTGTTATGAATATTAAATAATATCCTACTTCCTTACAATAAAAATAATAATATAGAGTGAATTGTTGTTATACAATTTTATTTTATTATTGTATACAAATTTATTGTTCGCCAGGTGGTAGGGCATTTGCCCGACTGGATGGCTACCACCCCTGGTCTAGAGTATGTCGCCATAACAACCTTGAGTTGTGTTCCGGCATTAGTGACCAGGTTCCAGGCTCCCTAAAGAGAGCAGCAGCGCATTCGTAGCACCTTTGGTGTTGCAAATGTCCATAGGCGATGGTAACCGCTGTCCATCAAGTGGGCCGTCTGCCTGTCTGCTGATCTCCTGCAATAAAAAAAAAAAAAAAAAACTAACAATATAATAATTATAGGTATTAAGAACCTATCCTATGCTGATAAATACCCCAACCTGTGCTAATAGAAATGTAATAGATAAATAGTAATAAGTAAATAGTACATAGCTAAAATGTTACAAAAATAGAGCATATATATAAACTGTAATAAATATAATTAACTAATAAGATAGATGCATAATTGAAATAGTAAATAAGAGAAGTTTGTAATTAATCAGAAAGAAAATAAAATAAAAAAGATCCCCCCCTTATCATCCCTAGAATAATAAAAATAGTTTAAGGTAGCTAGAATAAGACTTGTATGCAATAGGCTCTGTCTTGAAACATGACGGAGGAGTAGGCGAATTAAATAAAAAAAAATAAAAAAATATCCTATGCTGATATGATAGTTGAGTGTTACAACCTAGGCCCCGACAAAGACAAATTCCACGTACAGATCTATAAAGCACATTTTATTATCTGTCGACATTTCAACGAATGGTAATCCTTTTTTGATTGTCTTCTTTTGTTTACTTATTTGTTGGCATACGTTTCTAGTTATTGTGGAGAAACAGCCTATTGTCCTATTGTACTCGTTTACGGTCGCGTGCAGGGTGCATCATTAGCCAGGTGTTGCGGATTACAATTACAAGCTAATTCTATGAAATTGTGTCGACGTTGCCGGGCACCGCCTAAAACGTTTTACACAAAACGTATTGACGGGATTTAAAGGATTAAACATATTTAGCGGCAAGTTTTGTGACGTGCACGACGCTAATTATATTTAAGGGTGTTAAATACGTTTTGTGTTTCTTAAATAAATTTAAACAACCTTATGCAAGCGGTCCTTAGTGTAAAGAGTATGTTTTAATTAATGGAAATAAAATAGAACATTGCAAAATGAAAGAAGATTGACCTCTGCCACCATCTTTTAACAAAAACATATATGTATATAAGTAGGTTCTATACTTGTAATGATTCGGGCGACACTGGTATTCAAGAACACAACTGAGTTTCTCTGTAATTAAAGTTTTATTTTGTTAAAATAGGCATACTGTTTTACAGAAAGAATTATAATTTAAGTATTAAACATTACAAACAAACTTTTACCTGTAATTAAAGAAACGACATTTAATGTTATTTATTCCAATGTCGATTCCAAATCCACAATTCACAAATAAGCCTTAGCTTTCTATTTAATAAAATATTTTAAGAATAACATGCGATCTTTCGGCACAAGTTTTAGGTTATCCTCAGTGTCCTAACAGTCAGTACAATTATTTTTTCTTAGAGATTTTTTTGCGTTCTATTAGTAGGTAGGTATTGCAGTAGATGTCACTGTTCTCAAATTAATCACCAAATGAATGAATATAATATGTTTCTTTATACGCAGTTGTTTTAATACTTGTTTAAGAAATATTTGATATGTTTTTATGTTTTTGCAAGCCATATCAGCTAATAAATATATTTTAAAGTGTGTAAATTCTAGTCCTCACCTTTTTCAAATTAAAAAGCTCTTTTTAACTTTAATTGATAGATTTTAGATGAATTGTCAATTTACCAAAAACTTATTTCAAAGATGTCAATTATGTCAAAACCAAAATGACATTCCGACTGATACAAGTTACATTCGTGAACATATGTACTTTGTTTGTGTTTTGATTATTTTTCGATAACTTTGTTTGATTCCTGGACTCCAAAGACTTCGCTTATCACGTTTACTAGTGTTCTGTGATCACGTTGGACTTACGCATGTACCCTGAACACCAATTTGCCTAACGATTTGTTTTCTGATGACTTGGATTATGGCTTCTTCTAAAAGAGGTTGTTGTGTGCCCAGATATGGTAAAACTTGTAAGTACATAATCTTAACGGCACCAGATTAGATGTGGATACAAATGATGTTATGAAAATGTATGCCTTTGAATATTTTAATAAAAGGAAACATAATAAATCACGCTACCGCCAAATTGTTGTTTTATTTACTAACAAATAAACATTTTTTGGAAAGGCTTTTGGGAATTGCAGGAGTTAAATTATAACTCCCGCAATTTCCAAAAGTCTAATATAAAAATCAAAATAACACTAGACCCCCTGGATGGTTTTTGCCGTTGAATAAAGCCGTATACCGATAGAGTGCGTTAGTATATATATTATAACTGTTGACTCTATACCAGTATATATAAAGTACTCTGTGGTTATCCTCTTTCCACAGATTATCTATAGGGTTTTGTCAAAGTCACGATTGTCACATTGCGCGGGAATATTAAAATTAAAGAAACGACATTGGCAAAATCAATGCATAAACAGCATAGCAGCCATCATTAAAAAAAAAAAAAAAAAAAATTAAAGAAAATTACGTTTTTTCTTTACATGTATTTGTAAGTTAGGTTTATTTATAGGATATTTTAGTTTTTATTTTAACCTGGCTGTATTGTATGTTAGATTTAATGATGAAGTTGTTATGCTCATATTCCAATTCATTTAAAATAAAATATTTTATTGTAATACTTTAAAGGAGCGCTCCCTATGTATACCTACCTTGAAAAATAACAAAAACTACAACTCACATCAATTTTTCCTTGTTTGACAAGATACTCAGGCGTGTCTGGCATGAATAGGAACACGAAGAAGATCACCGCTGGGACCAATATTCCAAACCAGAGCATCGTGGTCACGTCCAGTAGATCAGCGCACACGTAACTTGCCAGGTAGCCTATGTTTCTGGAAAAGGACGATATTTCGAAATAATTAAATTAAGTATATATAATTGAATACAATGTAAGAAAACTTAACTTATTTGTATTGTATTCTACCCATAGTCCCTCAAGATTATAAGTAGAATACTGAGCCCAGATCACCGTCTTCTATGGGTAAGGTGCCCAGAAGGCTGGCTACGTTTCCTCGCTGGATCGCCATACTGATTCGTTGGCCGAGGTAGGCACCAATAAAGTATATATAACACTCAAGGTGCCATTCTAACATCGGCTGCAGGCTGCGGATGCAGGCAGCACATGCGGCGGCTGCATGAAGCCGACTGTGGCTGCACGACTGGATTTCTATGTAGTAGTATAGATTTCTGTGAAAAACATTCCGAACGCGGCTGCGGCTGCACTTGCTGCCGAGTCTTGGTTGCAAGTGCTGCTGCAACTTGCACCCGCAGCCGATCGCAGACCAGTAGTGCTGCGGCTGCAAGCCGATCCGCACGTAGTGACGTTACTCCAACCTTATTAAATCGACAATAATTCCTAAACTGATCGTCATCATACTTCAAGTGTTTCTTAATTAGTATTGAATAACTTTCATCAGTGGGTCTACATATTATATAAGGACGTCTGACTACTCTTCTCTGGCTAGTTAACAATGACAACATGCCATCATTATCCTCTTCCTCTTCTAATAAAATATATAACATCAAACTATTCTCACGACTATTCCTCACGTCCGACATTTTGAATTATTGGAAGCGACTGGCTGGCACCTGCTGCCTATCACAGCACCTGCAGCCAGCCTCGGAATCACTCCCGGCTGCGAATGCAGGCAGCGGCAGCGAGTCATGCGTGTGCTACCTGTATCCGCAGCCTGCAGCCGAGGTTGGAATGGCACCTTAACGTAGTTGATTTTTAATTGTTAATTGAAACTAAAATACATTATGTAGTAGATCACTGCCAACGGGGAGCGTGCCCAGAAGGCTGGCTGCATTGCCACGCTATATGGCAAAAGTTATTTGTTGTGTAAAATAAGAGCCAGCCTTCTGATCACGGGTAGTGTCAAAGAGTTTTTTATATATGTCTTTAAACAAACTCTTTGCCGACGGAATAATTATAAAGGATTACCTAGTAACGATGACATTGATATATCTCACTAGAAATATATGCAATACTTACACCGATATATCGGTGATATTTTAAATTTTACTGAATTATCGAAATCGGCGAATGATTTTGATATATCTGACTAGGGATATATCCACCACCTAAACCGATATATCAGTGATATTTTAAATTTTACTGAATTATCGAAATCGGCGAATGATTTTGATATATCCGACTAGGGATATGAAGCGTAGGAAGTCTTCAATGAAGCACCTTTTGCTCTAAAAATGCGTATATTTTAATATTTTGCGATTAACAATAAATTTTAGTTGCGCGTACAATAAATCAACGTCGATCGTAGTGTATTATTTTTTTTTATATTGGAGGTTGGCCGTAGACAAATGAGCGTTTTCCATAGTCAATGTTGATAGTGTGTGTACACACCGGCGCGAGCGTACTGAATTCGTACTCGGCTGGACCGGTGTGTACGTTCCTTTCATAAATCGTGCCGCAACAGGATATATCCAATACCTACACCGAAATATCGGTGATATTTTAAATTTTACTGAATTATCGAAATCGGCGAAATTAATTTGTAGAGAGACCGATACGTTTCAAGTATTATTATAATTAATGTCAAAGACTATACGTCTATAATCACAGATTTCGCCAAGGCTACTCTGTTAATTTGACTTGAAGAATACACAAAAGAGTATATATGCGTGTGAGTGTCAAATACATGGCAGTGTGTGTAATGTTTTTTTATTGATTAAGGGCGGCTTGCATGACGCTCCTTAATTTTATTTAAGAAACACTAAACGCATTTACCGCCCTTAAATACGATAAGCGTCTTGCACAACGCTAAATTTACTGGTAAATACATTTGCAGAACTGTCAAAGTTAATCATCCAAAAATGGTTATTTAACTCCTTAAACGCATTTAAACATTGTCACTCGTATGTCTTTATGAAATTGTCACTTATAAAAAGTCAATTACAGATTGTCACTCGTATATTATTTGCTTTAATTATTTATCTCAATTCTAAATACCCATTATTCGTACAAACTAACATGGTAGCAGAGTAATAAAGTTAAGGAATTGGATCCAGTAAAGATATTTTAACTAGGAAAGAATAAATACAATATTCTAGCATTGTACTCGACCTGACGTTTACAATGGATAAGGCGATCGCAGAGGCTTCAAGGTAAAAATAATGCACCTAGATGGTAAAAATTATAAGCCTTGGCGGTATCGTATTGAGACAGCGTGCAGGGCACCCGGCGCTGAAGAAATTTTGCAAGGAAAACTTCAAAAGCCCGATGGGCCTGCAGCATCTGATGGTGCAGATGCTAAAGCCAAATATGTAATAAATTTACAAGAATTTCTAAAAATTGACTGTGCCGTTTCAACTCTGATGACGGCAAACATGACGGATGAGATTCTAAAACAAGTTATGCGATATAAGAGCGCTAAAGAAGTATGGGATGAGCTAGAACGCCTATATAATGGAGGCAGCGAAGACAAACATATGATCTTTGTCTACAATTCTTTGATTATAAAAAGGACCCTGAACGTGAGATGGGAAAGCATATATCTTCTGCATTAAAGAACATTTCAACAAATCTTTTTATAAATTTATATTTATTATTCTTTATGAAATTGTAAGTTATTAAAAAGTCAATTAAAGATCGTCACTCGAATTTTATTTGCTTTATTTATCTCATTACTAAATACCCATAAAATCGAAAATAAAACCGCACAGCAAAAGATCATTCTTCAGGTTGCCGCCAAAAATTCCGAAGTAAACTTAACCATACGAACAAAATTTCAAATGTCAATTTGGCATTGGCCAACTAAAATCCTTTTTACGCAGGAAATAACTAACATTAAAGCTAAATTTCGTGGGTTTGTTCGATAAAATGTACCGCCACGTGTAAAGGATCACATCTGGCTGTTTTACTGATGGCATAAATACATTTTACTAAATGACATGCGAGAGTGCCTCGTGCAAGACAACATAAATTCATTTACTATTAAACGCGTTTAGAGTGTTAAATAAAATTAACTAATTTTATTTAAAGACGATCGTTGTGCAAGCGGGCCTTAATGTATTTTTTATACATAATTTAAAATAAATATTAGCATTCATCCCTTCTACTCTATATAAACTGTGTGTGCGAAATTTCATACTCCTCCGTCCGCGAAATTTTCGGTAAAAGCGGTACAAAGTTTTTGCTTCACGTATTAATATTTAGATTAATAAAACCAAAATATTTAATTCTCGTTTATAATGCAGTAGAATGTTTTTATTCCGTTTTGATAAAAATTGAAGAAGTAAAATGGTTTCATGTGAATAATTCGGAAGTGATTTGGTAAATTTTTTTATAACTTAATATATCCATAGCAAAATTACGACAAAACCACGTTACGTCTCATATCTCATATTTTATTATTATTTATTATTGATCAGTAAAAACTAACGAAAAATTGTTTCGTTCGCGTCTCACTTTCGACCTTTTGCCGCTATCGAGGCCTTAACATTCAAAACGCCGCCATTATCGTAGACGCAGGCTGGCAAGACTGGTTTAGTCAAAACTATTTATACAACGGTATTAAATTATAAATTAAACATTTGCTTTATTAACGATTCATTATATAACAGAACACGTATATAGGTCAAGCGTTGTTTGTTGTTATGTAGTCAACAGCATCATGCAATATTCCCGATTGCAAAATGCTTAGTAATTCATTGCCTGAAAACTTAAGAAAGGTTAAATCATTCCTGATAATTAAAAAACTGGTACGAGAATAATTATCTCGCACTGTAATGAATATTTAAGTTTAATTCCTAATTGCATGTTAATTTACTTTTTACTGTATTTTTATATCAATATATTATGTATTATTACTATTTTGTATGTCTCTAGAGACCACGGACCATAGAAATGGCCCGGATTTTTGGAGGGCTTGCATGACAACTCCCCGTAGAGGTTCTTGACAAATTTAATGTAAATGTAGCGTGACACTGACCGACGATTATCCTAATCTACACAATATAATAATGCACCCGAGGACAAGTCCCAGTCATTGTAGGGCTATTGTGGGAAATGAGGACATAAAATACCGGGCTATTGGGGCTAACTGCTAGCTGTACTAGGGGTCTGGAAATATCGGGACGAGTAGTATAGACCCTCGTATGTGGGAGTAGTATTTATCCAAAATAGTATACTTACTAGACAAAATATTGTGACTGTTTATATAATATTTAACAACATTTTATTGGTATTTTTCGTTTTCTTTCTGACTGGGAAATGAAAGAGGCCTCACAAAGTTTATCTTGTCGACGTCTAAAGATCTAGAACCTCCACTACATCTATGGAAAAGAATATGGAAGGTGTATACGTCTAGTCATCGCAGTGGACAACGAATTACTGGCCACTTAGCGCTACGTAGGAGTCCACATGTTAAGCCGGGTACTCATTAGCGAACTGTAACCGTAACTGTTGCATTTTATGTAACCAAAAATTATAGTGTGTACTTGGTACGTGAGCTTGCCGCGTGCAGCACGCAGCGAGCCGATGGATGTCGGTTTTTGGCGCGAATCAAAGGAAGCTCGCAGTGCGTTCGTGGACGTCGAGAGTGAAGATCGTTGCACACTGCGAACCTATAAATATTCTTCTCGAGATGAGTGAGAATTGAATTTTTGTATTGACCAATGATTTGTTGATTTTTTTAAAGAAAAAGTAGATTACTTCTTTCCCTTTACATTCGATGAGTCCACCATCTTCGTGGCTTTTTATAATTATTGAGTAAAGCGTCCTATAAGTATATATGCTGCACACGCGAAAGACATTTCGTCCGACATCGCCAAGCTCCATACGAACACTGCGTCAGAGCGGGCTTGTCGTTACGTTCACAGTAATGTCGACATCGCGAACAGACACTGTATCTGTTTGGTAACAGTTACAGCAGACTGAATGAGTACGGTGGGTGAGGGCGTTCGATGGACATATTCAGTTCGATGGACACGAAGACTACAACACGTGTATACACTAGAACCACGTTACTGTAACTGTCCGGTTACAGTTACAGTTCGCTAATGAGTACCCGACTTATATAGTTGCTCTATCTCACTCGCACATCATCCGTCCCGCTCACACATTGTGCTATATATTGTACTAGCTGTACGACTTGTTAACATTTTTACTGAAGGTTACCGTTTCCAAAATAAATTACTTCACTTCAGTTGACATCAGCACTCAACAGTGAACACTGCTCTCTGCTATCTGAAGTATAATTTTACCTCACTGGTCGCTGTTATAAAAAAAATGACCAAACGCTTCTTACCTGTTCAAAATTAACAAAGAACCGAGCGCTCCTCTCAAGTCTATGTCGCTGATTTCTTTCAAGTAGATTGGCAGCACAATGTAGCACGCCGAGCAGGGTATACCGGCCACAGCACGCGCCAAGATCAGAGCCCATGGCTCGAAGCACACAAGCTTGATCAGCCAATACACCTATTGAGAGAAAAACACAGATTTAGTTACCTTGAGAAATTCTACAACGCATTTAAAACAAGTAGGGTTGGCGACTTTTCTTATTCCTGCGGGATTCCCGGGATAAAATAATATCACACATTTTACTACATTAAATTTTCTATCGATCATAGAAAACCTTAACGAGATCGGCCGAGTGGTTTTTATGTGAATCTCGAACCAACATCAAACAAAAAAATCAATGTAAAAATTCACCGTATTCTCCGTCGTTTATATAGCCTATTCCACTGGTTGTACAAGCACGGTATGTTTAGAATTATTTTGGTAATTCTTGATATATGAAAAAAACATATCGCATATCGCTTGAAGCTTTTCCGGGCAGGACATCTGCCGGGATAGCTAGTATTATATGGACAAGATTACAAACAGACAATTTCATTTTATCTATCTGTATAGATAGTCCGTCTGAATAGTGTGATATGAAAATGCGTAAACACACGCACGCACACGCATACACACACCCACACAAACACACACGTCTGCCCGCTGTGGCTTTTAACATCGACTTTGGTCTTTAAAATATAGGCTTCGCCTAGTTTGAGTAATATTTATTTTTTATAAGGAGACGGTGTACATTCCTGGAGCGCCGAGAGATATACTTACATTAGGCATAATAATACATATATCAGCGCATACCATTAGCAGCTTACAACGCCCAAAATGCTTAGCCGGTCTACAAGGCGACCGCGGTCGTTGTGGTCGTGGCAAAAACGTCACTAATGACGTCATCATTTTCAATCACACAACGCTCACAACGACCCATGTCAAGGGTCAATAGCCGTTCCACTTGGGTTTACGATTGTAACACCGGCAAGCAAGTGGAACGGTCGTGAACGTGGTCGTTGCGAGTCCCTAATGGATCGTAGCCTATATATATATAATTTAAATTGATTTAGATTAATTCTTATGTATTAAAATTATAACTAACTAACTGCGTTAGCTCATCGCCCCAAAATGTGCCTTGGCCTCCGAAACGAGAACACGCCACCTGTTCCTGTCCTGTGCGATTTCTTGCCAGTTAAGGGCTTGAAGCTCACACAGGTCAGCCTCCAATTTGTCCCTCCACCGGTACTTGGGACGACCGACCGGACGTCGTCCATCCGATCGTCCCAAATAGGCCTTCTTCACGCTTCGATCCTCTGCCATCCGGTCCACGTGACCGAGCCAACGAAGGCAGTGAGATTTTATTTCTCCTAGTATGTTAGGCTCTGCCACGAGGTTTTCAATTTCGACGTTGGTTCGGACTCTCCAGCTGCCATTGTATTAAAATTATATTATCCGTGCAGGAACGGAGAAAGAATACAATTTCCTGAGGCGTCGTAAGAGGCGACAAAACAACTCACAACCAGATGGTAGGGTATTATATATATACTAGACTGGATGGCGACCGCCCCTGGTCTAGAGTATGCCGCCATAACAACCTTGTGTTGTGTTCCGGCATTAGTGATCAGGTTCCAGTCTCCCTTAAGAGCGCATTTGTAGCTCCTTTGATGTTGTAAATGTCCATAAGCGATGGTAACCGCTTTCCATCAAGTGGGCCGTCTGCCTGTCTGCTGAACTCCTGCAATAAAAAAATATATAGAAAATTGTGTCCGGAAAAAAATATTTTGAAATAATAATTTGACCCTGACTTAAATTAATAATAAAGATAACAATATGTATATGATCCATTTAGAAAACATGTCATTCAAAATTTTTAAATGCCAAATAATCTGGTCTCAAATCTAGCAATTTGGATTGAGCTGATCTCTAACCTGTAGTCAAAAACATTTAAATACATTATTAGCATAACCTTTAAATGTTATTTTTTTATGGATTTGGATATAATACGTTTGTTCATAATTTTAATTACATTTTCAACTATGCAGATTTATACATTCACGTTGCAGATTACGTGAACAGTAAATAAAAATATAACAAATTAAATTAGAGAAGAGATATTTAGATTTTATATGGGTGTGGAGCATGGACAATGACATAAAGAGATCGCGATAGATTAGAAGCATTTGAAATGTGGTGTTGGAGACCCATCGAGAGAATAAGTTGGAAAGAAAAGTAGACCAATGAAGAAGTACTGGATATGATAAAGGAGAAAAGCATAATTTTAAAAACTCTGGAAGAAAGAAGGGGGAAGAAAAGAAAGAAAGAAAAAGGGAATGGAAGAACAAGGCGAGAATTCATGGATCAAATAAAAGTGGGTGTCGTGTCATGAACAACTAGCCTATAATAGAGAAGATTGGAGGAGGCTCCACCGACAAGACCAATAGCTCTTAGATGATAGAGATTAATAACACTTATTTTTTTGCTAATTTCTTCAAATCAAAATTTTTAGAGTCGGCTTTAGACAATGAATTTAAAAACGAAAAGAAATGTATTAGAGGGGCTAATTCCCGGCCAGGATTCAAACTCACGTGTATTATGAAACGCGAGTTTGTGGTTCGAGAGCGTTATCTACTAAGCTACCACATCTTGTAATAAAAATAAATGGAAAATATACTGGTATCAGCACGTTCTACCGACAACTAATGAAGATTCTAAAAATGTCAAACTATCAGCAAAACAGTACTTCGGAAGCGGATATCCTAGTCACAGTATTGTCACCCAACAACAGAACATAACATTCTAAAGATCGTACAAAAACAAAACGCCTCGAATGCTATAAAAAACCAACAATGAAAATCTGTTTATTATTGAACAAGTAGGTAATAAAAAATTGTATAATGATTAAAACGATTACGGTGATTATTTGCTAAAGAGATTTTGATAATGCGGTTATTACGTCATGCAGTATACAAGGACACTCATCTTATATCAGGGTTGTTTAATAAGAACATCGGAGGCAGACGTGGTATAGCCATACCAAAATCAACATCTTGATTATAGCTCTTACAGCGGGCTCGGTCGATATAATACTACGTTGTCACAGAATACACTATCGTCACACACACACGTACACACCGGACACTATCGTCTCAATCGTAAATTTGCCTGATCACGGTATTCTCTCAATTCCACTCTTCTTCAGGCAATCTCATTCCACTTCTGGACGTAGGCCTCTCCAAGTACGCGCCATATGGCCCCGTCACCCGTATTCCTCATCCAACCCCTGTCGGCGATCTTGCGCAGTTCGTCTGTTCTACGCTACGTTTGTCGAGATGTGGTCTCCACTCCAGGACTCGTTAGCTGCATCAGCCGACTGTCCTGCGACAGACGTGACCGGCCCACTGTCACTTCAACTTGCTAATTTTGCGAGCTATGTCGGTTACTTTCGTTCTCGTACGGATGTCCTTATTTCTTAATGTACCGTACCCGACGGCACAAACCTACAAGGAAATTTTTGGAACTTAGATACTAGGTACTTACCTGATACTCCAGCCGGCGGTGGTGGGAGTAGAAACAAGGGGAACACTAATCCGTCAGTATTTTAAGGGAGAGGCGCCCCTTGAGAAGAAATATATAAAATATTCTACGAAACTACTATTACAAGGGAAACACTACGGGGTTTAGATAAAATGTCTGTCTAAACACACCCGCGCCTCGTCCTTCTCACACACAACTCGCTCAGTATATTATTGTCACTATTATAATGTTCCATACACTTGTAAGTATGTGAAATTCTCAAGAAATAATTAAATATATTGCGCGAGAGCAGTCACACCGTTCGACTTGAAAGCCAAATCCGCGACATACCCGATTTTTGACGCGATAAAAAAGTGCCTTCGTATGAATCGTAACAATCAAAGCCGGCGTTCGATATCTGTATTCCGAACACTGATTTTATCCATAAGAGAAACACCTAACATAGCTCGCTCAATAGTCCGCTGAGCGACTTTGAATTTGTGGACCAGTCCCGTCAGTGTCCATGTCTGGGCACCGAACGTCATGATGGGCAGGACTCTATCTTTACAAATATTTATAAGCGAAATACATTTTTCAATTTTTGATAGCTTTCCAATGTTCATTTCGGCTGATATCAAATTCTTTCTAATACCAACTTGTTTCTACTATTATTCCTCCGAGACGATATCGAGAAGATATTGTCAGTTTAGTAGAATAAGAGTTGTTGACATATCGCAATGAAAGCGTTCATTGTATATTATCGCAACTCCAAGATGTTGCATACGTTTATAGGAAACGGTAAACACTTACCATGAGCTGGGCCGTTTGTCTGTTTACCAGGCTCACATCAACAACAAGAAACTACTACTTTCATTAATTCCATCCCATTCAAAACATCTGCGATTTAATCGTAGTAAGTACGTTGCGGTCTTAAATTGAAGTATTTAAAAGTAACTTACAATAAGAGATAAAGTGGTGATCAAAGTCATCTTTTTCCTTCCATATCTATCAGTGAGATATCCCATGGGTGCTCCGAAGATGATAGCAGTGATGTACGTGACTGATGTTATCCATGATATTTCGTTAGTGGTATATGGCTCTGGGGATGGACTCTCCGAGGATTGAAGCACCGATATCATGGGCGACAACCAACCCTGAACCATCCCGAAGCTGAGAAGCGGTATTGTTACTGCAAAGAAAAAGGTTTTCTTTAAATTCTTTATTTAGAAAGGGCTTTGCCGCTTAAAGGCCATGTTTCCTTGAAAAGTATCCAAATCCTAAATAACATTTCTAATGACATCTCTAATGTCTTTGATATTACTATTTAAAATCAATATAATAATTAAAAGTCTAATGAATTACACCTGAATACTTATAAAGTGAGAAAAAAAGTTTTTAAATACAAGTTTTTGAGATCCTGGATATCATGTAGCGGGAGAGTGCTAGCCAAGACAAGTAAAATGAGTCCAAACACGACGGGTCTATCTTGTTTAGCACAGGAGTTCCTAGGGTCACCTTCTGACTCCATCATAACAATCAAATTTAACTTGCAAGATTTCACCCGAACTTACAAACATACATGCAATAAATTACACAAAAATACATAGAAATTAAATACTATTATAAACATATTTACGAGTAAAAAAATGTAGTCCATATCGCTGTCGATGGAGAGCGTTCCCAAAATTCTGGCCGCATTCCCACGTTGTATGACAACGCTAATCCATTGCCGTAAATATAAGCCAGCTGTTTGGTCACGCGAGACTTCTTTCAATCGCCGTGAAAGGTCTCGGTAAAGTTGATAAACCTCACGTTCCCATGGCCCCAAAGTCTCCACCCCGAAAGCCAGAAATATGTATCCGTCACCGATGAATGCATATTTGTGGCGTTATATCTTCTCTAATTAATATAATCGTACCGCCGGTGCTACTGCAGTCGAACGGGAGACCGCCAAGCACGGTCGACCGGCGGGGACACCGGATCCGTCCGCACACAAAGGCTGCAGGAGGGTTGCACGCACATTCGCGCTCCCCCTCTCATCTTGTGGTGAGACCCGAGATAGCCGAGGAGAGCAAGCTCTCCGGCAAACAAATGGTAGGGTCAGCCCGTAAAAAGGCCGGCCGTTGTCAGTTCACAGTGCAGACAAGGGACGTTCGAAGATCGGACAGGGGTTTATGTAGGTATGTATCCCTTACTGTGGCGTGGCAATTCCACTTCACACGTGAGGTGGTATCGCTACCCAGACCTGACCTGACCCGAAGCCCACACAAGGGCCGCGACCTTTCCCGTCACGCAGCCTATGGTCCTACGGATTTCACCTGTATAAATAAGCCGTCATTGAAAAGGGTTACATATTTGAGGCATTTGGGGTGGAAACTCTGGAATTCCAGCGCTCTAAAGCTCTATTGCTCTCTAGGTGTATTTAAATCATTTACGAGCCATCAATTAACGGCCGTACCAAATACATATAAATAAACAATGATAGAACTAAATATAGTATTTTTACAATGTACAGTCGACTCTGGATAAGTCATTTATTTTACGCTTTATTATAAAGAGAAAAGTATAACTATTGATGCCACTCCTACCAATGATTGGCACCAACTCAATTTACTTAACGTATTAAAATATCTTAATATTTTGTAGCCAGCCACACAATATTATTATTATTATTTGGCTACAAAAAAAAAATAAGAAAGACTTAAAAAAATAATAGGCTGCCATTCACTGTACTCGGGTCCCAACAATGGTACAGTACCCCTCTAACTTTAAATTAATATCAAATATACACAAAGCCGTGGTAGCTTCTGGTTAAGCACTTGCTCCTTAAACGCAAATAACGTGATTCGAATTCTGACCGGAAGAGCAGCCATATCTTAGGCATTTTTTGATTTGCTAATATGTTGATGATAAAGAAAAACATCGTGATGAAACCTAGACCTCGAGATAATCGATGTGTCAAACCTAGCCGATTTAAGGCTGGTTCTTATATCGTACCGACCGTTCTCTTGTCTTATCATCGGTTAAATTTTGACATATATATGTAAGCTCCATACAAGTATTGTTTAAATTCGACCGATGGTAGAGCAAATAAATGAATAGTAAGATATAGGAACCAGCTATTGGAAAAGCGTGGCGTGTATACTGTCCTATCCTCTTCAAAATGGAGAAGCTTGAGCCAAGCAGTAGGATCTGTATGGTCTAATATAATATTTTATTATTAGCTTATATGACAAAAATAATAATATAAAAGACTGGTTAGATGCTATATGTAACAAAAAATCCTAACATTATTTACATATTAAAAACGGGCTGTAAAATACCATCCACTTTTAAAACATCTTGATAGAAATATTATTAACTGTATGAAATGTCAAGTAAATATATATAAAATGTGACATTTTATTATACTGAAACAAAATAATGATGATTTTGTACGTGTACAAAATCTACGAGGCTATAACGTTTTGTAAGACGTTTTTTTTACTGTTCCTATGTCTTATTAACCGTTCATGTACCTTACTATCGGTTAAAAATTGACGTAAGCATAAACGATGGTAATGCAAGTACCTGAATAGTAACTATAGGAACCAGCCAGAAATGTCTCTATTAGTTTGATGGTCATCAACCTTATTATTTTATTTGTTTAATTCGTTTCACATATGCGTTGTTAGAACTAAGGGAACGAACCCATATAACGTGACCTATTTTTAAACTCCGCCTCCATTCAGAAAGGAAAAAAACCATTTGTACCATATTTTGATATAGCTCAAAAAAGCTTGATATTTCCCTAGAGGGTATTGACTATATGATGAAAACCTTACCAGTGACCAAGCGTGGTATTTTGAAGACCTCACCCATGTATGGGGCACGTAGTACGGCTACATTCCCTAATGCGTTAAGGAGAGTTTTAGATTATTATATATTAATATTTTAATTTAGGCAATTAATAAGTTAAGTTAAATTAATAATAGTCAAGTGTCCTTTAGTTATTAATAGGCTCATTAAAATTTTTATAAATACTTTCTAAAGAGCTTATGAATCGCGTGAATTATGAGGTAGGGATTTGGTTATGTTATTTTTCTAATAACTCGTATATTTTGTAAACAGAACGTGTATGAAGTTTACACTAGTTTTACTGCTGACCTTTTGTATTCTTTTTCAAATTATGTGTCCGAAGTAGTTTTATTATAATAAAATATTTTATTTTGTCTTGATTGTTATGTCACGAGTTGAGAAAATGTCGTCTTAATTATCATAATTAATAGATTTGTAGGTAATTTGTATTAATACATTCCACAAGTGCATAATTCTTGCAACACAATACTTCCACATATTAATTTTCTTCAAGAATATTCAAAGTATATCAAATAATAAATGAAGGACTAATGAAAAACTCAACTATTACTAAAATTAAAATAAACCTAAAATACTTAATCAACGTCCATTAAACCCATTTGTCACGCAACAGTTAAGAAAATACATAGCACCATATTGATGTTAAGAATTAGATTGTATTAGTTAATAATAATATTTTAATTTCATTGTACATATAAACTAAAAGTAATTATAGGAAATAAACTTCTTTAAATCTAGACGTTTACAAGTTTTTATGAATTTTTTCATCCAAGAAGTTTGTGCATGTTAACCAGGTTTGACGGTCATAAATTAAATACGGCTAAACGTATGCAAAACGCATATTTAACATGGCTAAGTTAATGATACCTGCATGGGTTGAGGCTATTGCTAAATCGAGTTCTCACAAGGTTAAGGCAGGTTATTGATTCCAATATTGTGTTTGTACTGCACTAATGTTTTTAACGATACACGGTATGCCAAACACCAGGTATGTAGTACTTTTGAAGTGAAACTTCTATATGGAGGGGGTCTTACGATTTTTCGCTCACGAAAAAGCGTCACAGTCACGTGGCCTAATTCTTACATTTTTAAGCTCGTGATATGATTCGAATGGAATGTCCAAATTCAATAATAAAACAGTTATATAAAGGTATTGAAGCAGTCTTGAATATTAAGTAATTTATTTTGATCAGGATTAATACCAAGATACAAATAAAGAGCCTTTTCTAGCGGCGGCATTTTAATTAACATTTTAAAATAAAATAACGCTCATTGTGGCATAACTTTAATAGTTAGACATATGCTGTCGCGACACTTTTTGTAAATAATGATGTGTTCTGCAAAGTCGTAGTACATTATTTTATTCTACCATCAATAGTTTTCGCAGCGCACGCGATTTTAGGTATTTTTTTACACCTTCGGTAACACTATTGCAGTTTTAGTAAGAAACTCTAATTTATTTGTAAATATAATATACCCCTTGTCACCCGGGAATAGTGTAGCTTGCCAACAGTGAAAGAATTTTTCAAATCGGTTTAGTAGTTTATTTATTTATTTGGCACACAAAACAAGATACAGCTAAAGTTACAAATTTCATATTATATATAAATTATCAGGTCTAAACTGTAACTCTAAACATGTGAGCACATAATGTACCATACACTGACAATATATCTAGGGGTTAGTATGACTTAACATAATGTTAGATATACAGTGGTAAGGTAACAAAATTATTATGTAATTATGCCAGAAGTATTGGTGCAAATAATAGCTCGAATTTCGCGTTTAAATTTAAGGAAGGAGGAATTAAAAATATCAACGGATGTATTTGTACTTGCAATCTCATTATAAAGCCTGCACATTCTTGTGATTGGATTATAAAAGGATGTGTTATTTTTAAAAACTTGAAGGGAAAAGAGTCTAGGCGAAGGATTACGAGTTTTGTATCTAGTGTTAAAATTAATGAAGGAAAGTATGTCTGGACAGTCAATTGAGCCATTTAAGAGCTTAAATAAACAAAGTAGTTCATTACATTCACGTCGTGATTTGAGTGAGTCAATTTTAAATTTCACTAGTCTTTTTATGTAAGATCTGTATTCGCGGCCAAGATGGAATCTATAATAGAGAATATTTAACATTTTTTTCTGCACTCTTTCTATTCTATCGCTATGCACAGAGTAAAAGGGAGACCAGATTATTGAGGCATATTCCAGTATTGATCGAACGAGAGAACAGAAGAGGTAAACGATTGTATGTTGGTTTTTGAAATCCTTAGTTGAACGCGAAATGAATCCAACTAGCTGGTTACATTTGGTAATAATATAATCATAGTGCGAGTGAAAAGTTAATTTTTCGTCAAAATACACACCTAAATCCCTAATAACAGTTTTTCTTTCTAAAGTTAGACCACTGAGCGTATATGAATAATATACTTTATGTATAGTTGAGAAAGAAATGACAGAGCATTTTTCTATATTGAGATACATCCGGTTAGCAGAACACCATTTTTCAACACGAGTGAGGTCGTTTTGAAGATCTTGGCAGTCATTGTCATTTAAAACTGTACAATATATCTTAAGATCATCCGCATATAATAGGGACGGACATGATAATTGCTTGATCAAGTCATTTATAAATATTACAAAAAACAAGGGTCCTAAAGTTTCGGAGCCTCTTCATCAAAACATGAGCAAGCGAAATTTTATTGTGTTATTTTTGTTGGAAATATTTTTCTGTTAACATAATGTGATGTCCGAATGAAGTTGATGACGAAAGATGCGCATTTGTTAATGTTCTGTTGTATGTGTATAATTTTAGAGTAGACTATGAATGTTTTTTTGGTTTCGGATCGAATTCCGTTTTTTGTTCGATAAAATAAAATATGTTTAAATAAAAAAATGCATCCATTACCTAACATAACCAAATCATAATTTGCAGTAAACCTGCGAAAAATCGAAATGTGTGCTGGGACACATATTAGAAGTGAAACTTCAACGGACAAGTTGAAAAACGAATCGCAACGGACAAGTGGAAAAACGAATCGCAACGGACTAGTGGAAAAACTTTAACTGACAAGTGATAAAATGAATCGCACCAACAAAATTTCTACTTGAAGTTTTACGGACAGGTTTTTAAATTGGACAAGTACATGAAGAATCTACCCGTAAAACGTCAAGTTAAAATTTTGTTGCGATTCATTTTGTCACTTTTCAGTTGAAGTTTTTCCACTTGTACCTTGCGATTCGTTTTTCCACTTGTCCGTTGCCATTCGTTTTTCCACTTGTCCGTCGCGATTCGTTTTTCAACTTATCCGTTAAAGTTTTTTATTGGTGAAGCACAGCCGTCAATGATGGAAAGTGGTTACCGTCGCCTATGGACATTAGCAATACCTGGGATGCTGCCAATGAGCTGCCAGCCTTGATGGAGAAGCTGGAACCTGGCCACTGATGCCGAACCCAACTCAAAGTTGTTATGGTGGCATGCTCTAGACCAGCGTTACGCAAACTTTTTGTGTTCAAGGTACATCTAGGAAAACGAATATTTTTGGAAGTACACCACAAATAAAAAACATTTTTTAAGTAATATTAATCAACATTTGTTTATTAATCATCGAAGCAATAATTATTATTAATCAATAAACCTAAAGTTTAAATTACAGAAAAGATATTTATTATTATTAATCATTAATCAACAAACCTAAAGTTTAAACTGCAGAAAAGGTATTTATTATTATTAATCAAAAAACCTTAAGTTTAAATTGCAGAAAAAGTATTTATTATATTATATTATTATAATAAATACTTTTTCTATATATTATTATATATATTTTATATATTATTATATAAGTATTTATATATTATTAAACAACAATCCTAAAGTATACATTGCAGAAAAGGTATTTATTATTATTAATCAACAAACCTAAAGTTTAAATTATTGTAGCATAACCTTATTTTTTTTGAGGTACACCAATTAATGACCACGGTACACCAGAGTACCGTGGTACATACTTTGCGGAACACTGCCCTAGACCAGGAGTGGTAACCATCCAGACGGACAAATGCCCTACCACTTGGCTGTGGGTTGTTTTGGCACCTCTTAAGACCCCTTTCCGGTTCCTACACGTTGAAAACTAAGTAAGCAGTAATTTATTAATTAAGAAAAACATCAATAATTAACGTAAGAGAACACCAGATGAATTATAGCGTAAATAAGTTTTAATAAACTAGAAAACACATAATTTATTAGAGATATGCACATATTAAGGGAGCCGGCATGTTGGTTTTGCTATAAAAACCTTAAACAAACTGGTTCATAGATTTGAAAAAACAAGCAACAAGGAAAACGGCATCAAAAGTAACTAAAACGCAAAAAATATTTTTACAACAACTTGAGGCCAACAAGCAAGTAAACAACGGTGACGATAACTATGGAAGGAGGAGATGCGCGTAGCGGCGCCTGCGACTAGGGTTTCCTTTACGCATTAAAATAACGTATCCTACTTTATTTATAGTAAATATACTTGATACTTTATACAAGACGTCCAACGGCGCAAATATAGAGCCTTAGGAAGGGGTTACATATTTGTGCCGTTTGGGCTTGAAACATTAGGCCCGGGGGGACCGTCGGCAAAAAGTTTGTTTAAAGACATGTAAGAAACTCTTTGACACTACCCGTGATCATAAGGCTGGCTAATATTATGCACAACAAATAAGTATTGCCATACACCGTGGTAATGCAGCCTGCCTTCTGGGCACGCTCCCCGTTGGCAGTGGCCTGCTACATAATATATTTTAGTTTCAATGTGTTTGTTTCTTTTATTAATGTAAATATTTTGCATAAAAATAACGTATGTGAAGATACTCTATTTAACTCTGATGCGTAAAATGAAATACTTCTACGGCCAATTAGTGAACTATTATCGATCCAGCTTTCACTGAAAGAGTTTATTCAGTAATTAATCTAAAAGGCGAGAAGAAGGAAACAGGGCATCTATAAATTTAATAAAAATTCAATTGTTTGTTTTATTAGAATTCAAATTGGGATAATGAAAATTGGTTAGTTAGTGCTAGAAATACACAAAAATAGTGTCACCAACACAAGAAATAAATATTTTTTTTTAAATACTTTTTCTTCCATATACTTTATTTTATCGCTACTTTAAAATGTGATAGGTTATTTTTCTCAAAAACAGTTGGCAACCTGCGACCGCCTGTCGGCCTCCTGCGGACGAGGTCCGCGTACGCGTCCTCCTCCCTCGCTCTTTCAGCGACCTCCTGCGACATAACGGATTCGCAGAAGGCGGAAACCGCAAGCCAGTAATGTTGACCCTGGAGCATCGTTTCGACCATGCTACGAAGCCAGTTTACAGAGCCAACGACGTTCTCTATCTAGGGCTCTCTGTGCCCCCAGGCTGCGCACTCCATGAGCGTATGAAACGCCATGTCTTGGAGTGCGCCGAACTCGTGGCAAGACTGGGAAGTTTCCCACCCCACCATTTAAGGTAACGGAACCATAGCGAAGCCATGCTAGGGAATTTCAATCAAAATTTCTATTAGGTAATTTATGTATATAATTAAGGTATTGTTTAACAAAGGTGATGGTGTTTAAAAAAGAAAAAACCAGAACGAATGCAAGGATAATGGTCGATGATGTTATGCTGGAACAAGTGAATGAGTTTGTATATCTCGGATGTGCTTTTAGTAGGGATGGAAGGTACACCGCTGATATAGAAAGAAGAGTGAATTTGGGGAATAGTGTGAATGGAGCGTTAGGTAAACTTCTAGGCGCTAAGAACCTCAGCCAGAAGGCCCAGCTTGCCATACACAACGCGGTGCTGGTACCTACGCTCACGTATGGAAGCGAGATTTGGGTATGGAATAGAGAGCACGAAAGTAGAGTAAACGCGGTCGAGATGCGAGCACTGCGCAAAATCTGCGGAGTGACGCTCGCGGACCGCGTTCGTAATACCGAAGTAAGAAAGAGAGTTGGCCTGAAAGAGAGTGTCGGGGTGAAGGTAAGGAAAGGAATGCTCCGGTGGTTCGGGCATGTGGAAAGAATGTATGATGAAAGAATGACTAAACAGGTATATAATGCAAAAGTGGATGGATGCAGAAGTCGCGGAAGGCCACGACACACCTTCCATGATCAAATTGATCGTTTACTAGCAGAAGCTGATGTCAGGAGCCTTAAGAACAGACGAGCGTGCATGACAAGAACTATGAATGTCAAAGAAGCAAGTGAGGTGTGTAAGAATAAGCCTAAATGGCGCTCTGTTGTTCGTGCCTACCCCGCAAGGGACCTGGCGTGAAGTTATGTATGTATGTATGTATTGTTTAAAATGCAGTTTTTCCTTATTTTTTAACATTCACTTTAAAATTACAAACAGACACTTCAATTTTATTACCTACTAGCCGACGTCGTTCTGCCCGGAAAAGCTTCAATTGATATGCCGACAGCAGCGCCACCTACCGGCTCCAATTGTGAACAACTCAGAAACCTCTGGCTCATGCATCACAATTTTGCTAAAGATCATCACATGATCAAATGTATAGTTTACGATTCTATAAAGGACATACAGACAAACATTCATTTTTATATATAAGACTACAGAAGATTTTTCAGGAATCGGTTGGACGTTTATCATATTTCCACACTATCGTGGCTCTTACATCGATTGTAAAAATTCAAAAATTTCCACTGTTCGTAACAGAAATACAATAATTATATGATGATGATGATTCATTTAATTTTAATTCGTGCAAAGAAAAAAATCTCTCGAAGATGTTATACAAAATCTATATTTATGCCTACTATTTTAAGAATACGCAGTGAGATTTGATTAAATGACAGCTAAAGTATGATGAGAGTAGAAAATAAGGGCGCCACTTTCGCAAAATTGTCAAAACTCTATGAGTAATTTTGATACTTACTAGTAATTTTTAGTACTACGTATAACATCGTGCAAATATCAAGTTGCTTTATTTACGGTATAAGCGTTTCGTCAACACAACCTATGATGTTTAGATACTTTATTAAAAATTACTATAATTTTGTAAGCAAGAGCTTTAACAGCTTTTGATAAATAATTAGCAAATATTTGATTAAAAGAAGCTAAACGTAAGATTAAAAACCTCGATCTTTGGTATATATCGTCAAATGATGATGAAGTTTTATACATTAATTTCCGCTACACATCTATGGTAAACTATAAAAATCACTGCTCATGTGAAAATTATTATTGATATATTTATATCTGTATTTAGTTATTTTTAGTGGATTTAAGACTTGGATCAATTCGCTACAATGGCAGGCAAGGGAATCTTAGTCTTCCCACAGGGGGTGCCGCCCTGGACTCCCCTCCGTCCAGGAAGCGGTACAAGGGGATGCGTCCCCGGGGCCCCGAGCGGCCACTGTCACATACACAGGGAGGGGTGATGGCGCAGGAGCAATCCTCGCAGCCTCCCCCTCCCCCCTATTGCGAAGCCCCCCCCCCCCGCCGCTGACGCTGCTGAGAGCGCGAGGCAGCGAGGGGAGGAGGAAGGGCAGGGAGGGGTGAAGGCGCAGGAGCAATCCTCGCAGCCTCCCCCTCCCCCACCGAAGGAGGATAGCGCCCGTGACTCCTGGCAGCCACGGGCGGGCGGCAGCGGGCGTCGAGGTCTGGGGGATCAATAGGACCTCCGCCCGCACTAATGCCGCGAGAGGGCGCGAGAGGCAGCCGCGCGTCCCTCCCAGGGCCGGGGAAACGTCACTCCCCGGCCCGCACACAGGAGAGGCCGCCTCTGTTTACGAGGCGGCCAGCCGCTGCCGGGGTTGCGGGTTAAGCTCACGCATGTACCTTGACCCCGGCGCTAGGCGGAAGAAGGCTCCCATGAGGTTTTAGTGGGTATATCGGCGCCGGTCGTATTGATTAATCGGCGTCGGGGAGCCCCACATACCGGCCGCGCAGATCCCCCGCGCGGCTGACGATGCGACAACGCATTTCCTCATGTAAATAAAAAGGGAATCTTAGTCCACACAGCCAATTCTGATGTATTTATGTAAGTCTTTGTATAGGTAGCGTAGTTGAATTGTAGACGCTGACGTAACTGAACTGAAAGTAACTGACGCGATTCAACGGAGTTCTTGTGACAACTCGAAAGGCCATATTGGACTATACAGTTCATATTTCTCACAAAAAGACAAAATTACTACTCAAAAACTATCAATTTACTGCGAATATTTTTAATTTTAAACATTTAAGAAAAACTGTAGAGCACACAGTTCCACTCTCAGATCACGATTAAACCGGATTCAAGCTTTGCATGTTCTAGACTTTATGGCCAAGTTATACATGGAACGATTTATCGTTCTATATATAATAACTTGGTCATAAAGTCCAAATAGCCATAAAGTCATAAAGAACGGTAGGTAACCTACCTGCCGTATTCGCTAAAAAAATAAAAACTTCATTTAAAAAAACCGACTTCAAAAACTAAAATGTATAAAATAACTTATTTCTAAAGCTATTATTATTAATATATATTATCTAAAACATCTTAGTAATTTTCAAAATATAGTAATTTTTATGTTTTACTTTGCACCGACTTCAAGATGTTTTAGATAATATATATTCATAATAATAGCTTTAGAAATAAGTTATTTTTTTATACATTTTAGTTTTTAAAGTCGGTTTTTTTAAACGAAATTTTTATTTTTTATTTGTTACTTTTTAGTGTCTAGCTATGTATGGGTGGACCTACGAATGGTGCCGCGCTTCTTATAAAATATAGGTCCCATGAAACGGGAACAAAAGAATGGTTGTAAAATGAAAACTACTGGGCCAAACTATGTCAAATTTTTAGGGGACCAATTGGAAGCTATTCCGCATCGAAAAATAAAAGAATCACGTAAATCAGATCATAAATCACGGAGTAATCGGCGAACATAAATAAACAAAGAACAAAAAAAAACATCCCGACGAATTGAGAACCTCCTCCTTTTTTCGAAGGCGGTTAAAAATGGGAATACAACGCTGAAATACTGTTAGATTAAGTGTCGTTATACCTATTCATGTAGCACAATCGGTCAATAACAAGCAAAACTACAATACCCATTATAATAACCTAGCATAAAGCAATTTAATAGGAATTATGATTAATATCGTCAGAACCGACGTAATTAGATCTCATCACGGAATGTAGCAAATATACAGATGACCGTTACCAATATTTTATAGATTGAGAGAATCACAATACCGCAATAATAAGAATATAGTAATTCCGCAGGGGGCTTTGTGGCGAAGCCTTAGGTGAGTTGCGACACCTCATACCCGATTCCGGGGGCCAAAGCAAGGCCCCCGCTTCGGTTCTTGCCTTAACCAGCCGGCACGGAGTGTAGATCGCTAGAGCTAAGACTCAAGCTCCAGGGGTGGAAGTGATAAATGACGTCACGTCAGAAGTAGCTTCGGTGAACCTGCAGCCCACCTCTCTACATCCCTTAGCCACTCACACCCATGTTGTTACTGACTTCTATGACATTTTTTAGGCCCTATGCAGGAAGTGGCGAGACACCGTCTGCCCATTTTTCCATGTTCCCCGAACATTGCGACAGGCAGACGCTATAGTCCCCATATTCCCAGACCCCCAGTACCATTAGCAGTTCACCTCAATAACCCGGTACTTTTTGTTCTCATTTCCCACAATAGTCCTACACTGGCCGGGGGCTTGTCCTTGGGTACATTACTATATGGAGTAGACAGGGATATTCGCCGATCAGTGTCACGTCACATTTACATTAAATTTGTCAAGGGGCCTCTACGTGTTGGCCTTCCCATGGCCCCACGCAAGCCTTCCAAATGTCCGAGCCATTTTTATGGCCCGTGGTCTTGAAAGACACACAAATATAGTAATATTAATTAATGTTCTAATACTGAGACATCAAGAATATCACATAACATTTTATTTATGTAAGCAAGTTTTCACAATCATATAAAAAAGTTGCAAAAGAGAGAGAGAGATTCAGAGATTATTCTCACAGATAATTCTTCTCTACCTGTTATTAATATAAACATTCTTCCTTTAGTCTACATCCGTCAACATGTTATAATTCAAAATAAACTTATTAAGAACCTATCACTCTTCTATCACTCAATTCTTCACTGTTTTAGTCTAAAAAAATATTATCAGTTATATTTCGGGCCAAATTGACTCTCTAATCTGTTATGCACAATGTAAAACTCATGTCTCATTCTCTTGCTGGCTTAGTCCTACAGGTTTGCGTTTGTCTTCTTTTAGTGTCGTTTTTTCGTTTCATCTAGTTTCAAATCATAACTATTCTAAACGAGTTTCACTTTGCAAAAACAGACCAATTGAGAACCTTCTTTTGGAAGTAGATTAAAAAGAAAACTTAAACTAATCTAAGTTGAACTATTTAATATTGAAATTGTTTAACTTGTGAAAAGCTTAGGTTATTACATAAATTTTATGTATATTTATATGATAATGTAAGGAAAGGTTATTTATTAATAAAACCTTTTATTGAATGTAAAATATATTTTGTTTCTCGGCCTTTTTTTCGGCAAGCTATAGCTCTATCAAATTGTCCATAGCTGAAGATTTCAATATTTCTAGATTGTCTGCCTCTACAATAACAAGTCAAGCCATTAATGTTGGCCCAGCAGTTATTCTCAAAAATGTTATTATAATATAACATTTTTAAAAAATGTTATATTATACTAATATATAAAGCTGAAGAGTTTGTTTGTTTAAACGCGCTACTCTCAGAAACTACTAGTCTGATTTGAAAAATTCTTTCAGTGTTAGATAGCCCATTTATCGAGGAAGGCTATAGGTTATATATCATCACGCCAAGGCGTTACGGAGCAGCAATGAAAAATGTTTCAAAATCGGGAGGTTTTGAAAACAAATTCCATGCGGACAACGAATCTATAAGAGATAATTAATAATCACTGAATACTCATTATTGTTATCAACAAGGCAGCTTATTGAAAAAACCCTGAAAATTTATAGGACTTATGTGTAAGGAATGTAATTACGTCGCTATTTCTGCAAATATGTTTTTCTTCCTTTCTTTTCTTTGACCTTAAAGTTTAAAATAAACGCGGGTGCGTACAATGGTGCACTCGGGTAATTCGTCCAATTACAAAAATAATATGAGTACTACAGACATATACAATGCAAAAGTGGATGGATGCAGAAATCGCGGAAGGCAACGACACCCCTTCCATGATCAAATTGATCATGTACTAGCAGAAGGTGATGTCAGGAGCCTTAAGCACAGACGAGCGTGCATGACAAGAGCTATGAGTGTTAAAGAAGCAAGTGAGGTGTGTAAGAATAAGCCCGAATGGCGCTCTGTTGTTCGTGCCTACCACGCAAGAGACCTGGCGTGAAGTTGTGTGTGTGTGTGTGTGTGTACTACAGACAAAAAAAATTACACGAACTACCGTTTATGTGTGACCAGTTATAACAAACTACTTTCGCCCGCGCCTTAATAAAAAGTTCTAATATATTGTAATATTATAATGCATGTATTACATGCCGTAAAAACCTGTCTCTAGAAAAATCTTGGAATCCTAATGGACCACTTTCACATTACGTATTTGATGACCATTCTTATTTGTATAGACATTTAATCAAACATTCTTAAATCGGCAAATATGTGAATAAGGTAATTAATATTTAAATTAATAAGGTCTCGCACCAAGTTTTGAAATGTGGATTTGTAATATGGTGATTAAATTGATGCCTGGGCCAAAATAAGATGATTTTTTTATACAGGCTTCTCTACCATTGGTCAGGGCTGAGTTCTCATTTTTTTTAAATCTATTTTATATATGCTTTCTCAAAAATTTACATTTTGCTACTACTTGTTTATATGTTACTGCGGGTAAATATCTGTAGTTATATTATATATACATATAAAACTTAGATGGTTGCTCCAAGGAATAGGAGGTGTTTTTCCTCTCCTCGCCATCAGAAGTATAATTAATTCAAATAAAGATTCACTAAGAAGCAAAACAAATTAAAAATGCTTGTTAGTGCTGCAGTACCGTCTCGTAGAAATCCTTAAGAACACTGGCCACAAAACATAAAAACTTCTTTATAACTTTTATTTAAAAAAAAAAAGTTTTTGTTTTTTGTAGCCAGTGTTATTAAGGATTTTTGCGAGACGGTACTGCAGCACTAACAACCGATTTTTATTTGTTTTGCTTCTTAGTGCATTCTTTATTTGAATTTATTCTACTTCAATGGCGAGGACAGGAAGAACACCTTGAAGCAACCGTCTTATTTTTATAGGTATATATAATATAACTATAGATATTTACTCGGAGTAATGAAAAAGTGGTCAAAAGTCTAGACTTTTTTTTCACTTTTTTTCGGTATACCGTCCTTCGTCCTTAATGCCAAGGCCATGGGTTTACGGCATAGCCCCTCCGCTAACCAAGGCAGGCGGTGGTCCATTAGCTACATCCACTGCCAAGGAACTACTATTGTTCCCCGGCATGTTCTTGTTGCGCGAGGCGGTCTGCAACGTGCTCCATGGGAGGAGAAGTGAGCGCGCGCGGAATATATTGCGCCCCTATCTCGCCCACCTGTACTTTTGACCAGACCCATCTTTTCTTATGTATTTCGATGCGCTGGATCCGAATATGGGGTCGATTTGTTCATACACCCTCAACATTTTGATTTGGAAAAAATATTGAATACAATAATAAAACATGGATTGAAGTTTAACACGTTCACAGCAGTACTGTACTTTTTATTTCTGTCGTATGGGGTGTTTCAGACCTAGTACAAAACGGCGATAATAGGTCTATTTACTTTTTAAAAATAACAGTAACTTTTTAAAAACAACAATCATTTTTAGCTGACATAATATGTAGAATAGTTTTTTTTTTTTTTGCGGGACAAGGTCAAGGTAACCCCGTATTAAGGTGGGTAGGGTATACTACAGAATTCTGGTTTAATGACACATTTCATATATATATTCTTTTGAAGTGATAACTTCTCATAAGAGAGTAAACCGTTTCGTTACGTAACGCGTTACGGCGCACGTCTATCTGGCTTCCCTCTCTCTGACGTTAGATTAGTTTAAGTATCACTTCTGTCGGGCGTCCCGAGACGCATAACGTCTTTTTTTAACACTTAACTAAATTCACACTCTTCGGTGATGGACTGGACTTCTCTGTGGGCAAAAAGGTCTACGTTTGTCTTAGCCACACCGCAAGTGAGACATGTTAGGGGCCACTTAGATCCCGTTTCCAAGTAAACTTGTTAATTGAGATCTATAAAAACAAATACTGGACTGGTGGCGCCAACAGGGATTGGAGAGCGTGTTACGTTTTCACTAGGCGATTGTCATTCTTCATTGTTCTTCTTCTACGGCTATGGTTACCGCGCTATGCGGATCAGTGGTACTCAACAGCGGGTTGCGGTTGCAATTCCGGCAGCCGCGTATTCTAACAACCTGCGGACAGCCATGCGGGTAACCGCATAGTTCGTATAAGTCACTTAAACTATCACGTCTTACTACCATGTAGATGTGTCTAACTTGGTACTAATTAGTATGTCGTTCAAATACCTACATCAATCTAATCCTATCGTATTTGACCTTCAACCAATGCGTCATGATGCAACTATGGAAAACACTGGATGCGCAACCAAAATCATGTCGATTCTACTTAACTATTTATAGACCAAAATATAATACAGCCAACTGCTGTTTATCATCCATCATGCAGGGTCTTCTTCCTCAGCATCAGAATAAGGAGATTAAAGCCTCGAGGCTTTACCTCTTTGCTGGAATTTTCTCCGCATAGCGATGGCTTCGCAGCAGGTCCCATTGGACAGCGTCCAATGGCCGTTGCGGGCTTTCCGCTGGCTACTTCTGCGGCTTGGTCATTCACTGGCTTCTGGTAGCAGCAGCTTTGTACTTTCGCGACCTCACGTCATCACCCTAGAGTTTAGCTACAGTGAAGGGTTCCATAGAGGTGACTAAGGTCTCCTATTTTACGTTATTTGTTTATGGAACAAGATTTTATAATAGGTATACTAGTATAGGGTACTCTAGCCCACGTCTAATACTGGTTCAATTTGTGGACTGTATGGGTGAGATATGACCTATGACCTATTTTTATGTATATAATATTAACACACTTTATTACACACAATTTTACAAAATAAATTCATATATACAATCGTAATGATAAGTATATATGTATACATAACATACATACACATGTACGTATGTGTATATAATGTATTATGTTCAGCGAAAATTTTGTTTTTCTAAAATGAGTTCGATGATTCTGTTTGCGTTTTTTTTCTTTAGTTCAGCAGACAGCACACGGCACACCTGATGGAAAACGGCTACCATCGCCTATGGATACTTGCAACACCAGATGCTACAAATGCGCTGCTGCTCTCTTAAGGGAGACTGGAACCTGGCCACTAATACCTGAACACAACTCAAGGTTGTTATGGCCGCACACTCTAGACCAGGGGTGGCTTTCCTGGTTTTGGGTTGTTTTGCCGCCTCTTACGGCAAACCGCCCGGCCACAGGAAATTGTATTCTTTCTCCGTTCCTGCACGGGTGAAAATGGGTTCCGAGGATATAGCAGAAAATTTATTAAAATCGAAGAGAAATTATGAAATTTCCGCGGTTTTCCTTTTTGTTTGTTAACCGATTATTCATTTTTCGTGGGATTCAGTACTCCGTCAGAATAGTTTAGTATTTTTCATTGTGTTTCGATACCATACAAATACGTTAAAACTTTTAAGGTACTTGTATAGTATCGAATTATTAAAAGTGAATATTTACGTCATCTTTAAGTCGGTGCGAAGAACAAAACTTAGTAATTTTTATGTTTTATTTCGAACCGGCTTCAAGAGTTCAAACTATTTATTTTTTGCCTTTTATTTATTCTTAAAATTAGTTCGCTTAAATTTTTTTATTGTTGGAACATTATTTTCGTGGGAAAATTCATATCATTACATAAATACAATTTATTTATTTTTCTTTTTTATTTTTGTATTGTGTTTCAACTTTGAAATTATCTTTATTTTGAAACTAGAACACCTGTACAGCAGAATCTGTATTTCGCTACTACCCCATTTTTCGGGATAAGTAAACATTTTTTTGAATCCCGAAAAATGAAAGAGTTCCCGTGGGATAGTTAAAAAAGCTTTAATTACTTAAACAGCTTATAACAGACTGAAAGTAATTTCTCTGCAACGTAACATAATAGAAGCAGAGATTTTGACAGGGTGTGGTTGGGTGGTGTCGGTGAGAGAGTTTTATCTTATAAACATATTTCCATTACGTCGAAGGCTGTAGGTAGTGACTGTGTTCCGAAATATGATTCTCCCTGTCTTAGATGTGGTCCTTCCAATCATTACACACATCCTTAACCACTCCTTAGCACATGGTGTCTTTCCTAGTAGTTGGAAAGAAGCACAAATTATACCCATCCCAAAGAAACCCCATCCCAAATCTTTTTCCGAATACCGTCCTATATCCATACTGCCTTTCCTTTCTAAAGTGCTGGAGCGTCTTGTACAAAATCAGCTCAGCATTTTCCTAAACACAAACTCCCTTTTCAACCGTTATCAGTCTGGTTTTAGACCTGGGCATAGCACTGTCACTGCCTTAACAAAAATTTCTGATGACATAAAATTTGCCGCGGAGAATGGCAATCTGACAGTTCTTACTTTGTTGGACTTCAGCAATGCCTTTAATACGGTAGACTTTGATATTCTGCTTGGAATGCTTTGCTCTCTTAACATATCTCCAACGGTGATTGATTGGTTTCGTACTTACCTGCATGGTCGCCGGCAGCGTGTTCGAGTTGATGAGAGAGTCTCATCCTGGTGTAATACTGCTGTTGGCGTGCCTCAGGGTGGCGTCTTATCTCCTCTACTTTTCTCGATTTTTATAAATTCTATCTCCGAACAACTTCAGAGTTCCTACCACCTTTACGCAGATGATCTTCAAATTTACACTAGCGCACCCATTCATACTTTGGATGATGCGTTACTTATTACTAATAATGACCTAGAACGAATATCTGACTGGAGTAGAGATCATGGATTAAGTGTTAACCCTAACAAAACTCAAACCATAATCATTGGCAGTAATAAAATGATTTCCAAGGTTAACTGATCTTTGCTGCCACCAGTCATGTTTGGTGGGGCTGTGATCCCCATAAGCAATACAGTGAAAAATCTAGGAATTTATTTTGACAAATCACTATCCTGGGAACCTCAGCTACAAAAAATAAGTCAGAAAATATTTGCATCAGCTGCTTCTTTACGTCGTCTGCAATATTTTCTACTGTACAGCACTAAAGTAGCGCTTGCGCAATCCCTCCTTCTCCCAATACTTGATTATGGTGACGTCAGCTATCTCGATCTTAACCAAAGCCAATTAGATAAACTTGAGCGACTTCAAAACTTCTGTATACGATTCATATTTGGAGTACGAAAATATGATCACATATCCTAATATCTTAAAAAGCTCAAGTGGCTACCAATTCGACTTCGCCGTAATGCTCATGTTCTGTCTCTACTTTATAACATATTGTTTGATCCTCGTACTCCACCCTATCTTAAAGAACGCTTCCAGTTCTTCCACAGTGATCCAAGATCCCTGAGATCATCAGAGAAGTTGCGGCTGAGGACTCCTTTACATACCACGGAGATTTACGAACGATCGTTCTCTGTTTGTGCCGTGCAACTTTGGAACGCATTGCCGGCAGACGTGCGCTCTACTAAATCGATTCATAGTTTCAACAGACTTGTGAGGGAGCACTATCTCACTGCATAATATGTATTATTTGTTGTGTATGTCTATGTAAGTATATATATATATGTCGCAGAACGGCCTCATTCTCACGACATCATCTTTAGTTATTGCAGGTTTAGTGGGCATCATCAGGATAAAATGCGAGCATAAAACACAAGGCCAACGGTTTATACACTTTTAATTTAGATTCAATCAACATTATGACATAATTTAGACCAAGCAGCGGGTTCAGGGCACCCGCTCATACTTCTAACTTAAAACACTTTCTTTAAAAATACTCTAAGGTCCAACTCGACCTGCTGCCATCAATCCAATGTGTCACAAAAACTCCTCAGTCTACCGAAGTAGATACTACTCAAAGTATAGAGGGCGCGTCTGACCCCACTCAAGACATGCTCTGCTCTGATTGGTAGTTTATTAAATTACAATATTCATAACTTTTATTAGGTTAGAACAATCTTTAAGTTATAGAAATCTAATTAAATTACATTAAGAATTTTAGAAGTAATTAAAATGTAAACAAATGATATTATGCGTTATACATCCAGTCAACAATACGTTCAATTAAAGCTTCCCTCCGACATATATATATATAATATGGTTATTTATATATATATATATATATATATATATATATATATATATATATATATATATATACAGTATCTATATCTATAATTGTGTTTAAATGTATATGGTAAATATATAAGTTTCTTATTATACATACAAATAAAACAAAAAGAGCAAATGCAAATTAGAAGTCTGATATCAGCACACATGTACCAAAGTTGCATAAATTGTGCGCATCTGAGTGACCATGTGTGCTTATGCATATCTGTATGTTGTTATGACCGTGGAAAAGCTATATACCTACTTACTTCCAAACTAATTTTAACCATTATCTTATTTAAGTGTTAAGACATCTAAATACTAATTGATTTTTGGACGTTTTTATTTTTAAATGCGTCATTAGTAGGTATCATTATATGCGTCATTAATATCATAACGTAAAATCCCAGTGAGGTTCTGAGCCTGAGGTTCACTTTCCAATATATTACTTGAACATTAATTTGGGCAATCATTAAAAATATGTAGAATCCAAATTCTAACCATCGTTGTTTTTAATGGCATATTCTAGAATCTTGAGTCACTGTCTTATGGCTTTTATTATTATTAATGAACTGATTAAAATGTTTTTGGGTCCATTTATGCAAACAATTCGTGAAACTATCAATAATAATTTTGTTAGATTTGGTCTGATTTTTTTAAAACTTTATTTTCATTTTACATTACAAAAATCAAAAAACGAGAAATAAAATAACAGATATGTTTATAATGTCAGTAATATTTTGAGAAATTAGGATACATCGAAGTAAATAAAGAGGAAAATATATTTTATATTTCCATAAAACGCCTTTTATGAGATTTTCTTTTATAATCTTTCAGGGGACAATGTCTTTAAAAAGACCAGAATTAATTAATTGTTCAAAATATAAAATATACAAAAATCATGAAAATACGAGCACATTGAGAACTTTCATGAATATATTCGCAATCTGGGCACTTGAAAACAATTTACGATGATATCCAGAGCAACAAAGCAAATCTTTTTTTTGTAGATATAATTTTATTGCTTTTGTAACAATCAAGTCCGTTCCTCTCCGTCTTTATATATACATAATTCGTACGTCTATATGTCCCTGAACTTCTCCTAAGCCGCTGTACCGATTTTAATGAAATTTTTTGTGCGTGAGTGAGTCTCGAGGTGATTCAGATTTACAATTGGATCCGGTGGGTGGCGCTGGAACCGAGTTTCAGAATTTTGAGGGAAGTTTTCGTGTTTCAGTGGGTCTCTGAATAGACTATTCAGAGACCTCTCAGTCGCACATATTCACTTGCAGCAATATTTCACTTTTCAAAATTCGACAACCGGAATTCGGGACTGATTTTTCGCAGGCAACCCTATACCACCGTATTCTGTTCATAATGAAATAATCTTTATTTTCATTTAATTTTAATTCAATAATCAGACCGGTGCAAAATGCTAGTATCGATTTACCTGGCTACCCGAGAGTTGTGACCGGAAAAGAATAGGCAACTTCATATACTGTATATCTGTCTTTGTGTGTGCAGCTAAGTCATACTTTATAGACCTAGAACGGGAACAAAGATCCTTGCTTAAAATTATGCTCTGTAAGCCATATAGATTTTCTACTGAATCCCTGTATGCAATTTCTAAGCTTCTCTCCGTCAGGAAACTCTATATCTTATACATGACACTTAGATACCACAGGGTTACCTTTCGACCGTGCAAAACTTAGGAAAAGACGGTATGAGATAGTTGCCCCTACATATTCCGCATGTTCAGTCTTTGCTAGTCGGCAATATGTAGCTCGAGCCCCCCGTGTTTATAATAAAATAAATCGCATTCTTATCATTTACCCAATGCGACTATTTGAGTGTAGGAAAAATCTGACTGAATGGCTCCTTACCCTTAATTATGATGAAGTGGAAAACATCTTGCTTATATTAGCTTGAATATGATACATGCTTAGTGTAGTAGTAATTAGTAGGGATTTGTGTTCTATTTAAACTAACACACACACACACACAAACACACACACACATACACACACATACACACATGCACACTAATAGTCTTAAAAAATAATGTAACATAGGAAGAGCGAGGTTTCCCAACACAAGTGTCATTTGATTACTTTCTGGGAAGCCCCGGCAACTTACATGTATAGACTTTTTGAAATAAATACATTTTTATTTTTTTATTATTTATTTACCTAACATTGTCATGTTCTATGGGCTTCATACTTTGATTGGTATAGAATTTATTTAATAAACAAACCGGTGAAATGTTATTTTTTTTTAAATTATTAATTAATCATATACTGGACTGAAATTTTTTAGGCAGTTGCCTAAAAAATTTCAGTATTTGCATTGCATATGGATGTAATATATTTATTGACACATTAAATATTTTAATTAATATTTAATATAAAATAGGTTTCATTAAATAAGCATCTCGGTGAAGGTCGTTGTATAGCGCGATCTTAGGCTAAAAGAAAAACTTGAAGTATTCACGGTTTATAAATGTAGAAATGTTTGTTTACTTCCAGTAGTGTAACTGGTACGGCCACGTTTTACGGAAACCGGTAAATTATGTAGGGAACAAATGTTTAGCGATACCACCTCCACGTCTCGGTACAATGGATAAGTTTACGAAATGCTTGCTTGTCATCGTGAAATAAGGAATGATGAAGACCGCACGATGTGTAGAATAATAGTATGGTAGTAGTATAATAGTATTAAGCCAAAGCAAAAACTGCGTTTAAAAAAACCGACTTCAAAACTAAAAAACCTAAAATATATAAAATAACTTATTTCTAAAGCTATTATTATTAATATATATTATCTAAAACGTCTTAAAGTCAGGGCCAAAGGGCCAAACTATGTCAAATTTATAGGGGACCACATGGCAGCTATTGCGCGTCGAACAAAAAAAGAATCACGGAAATCGAATCATAAATCTCAGAGTAATCGGTGTAAGTATGGAACGAAAAGGAATTTTTTTTCATAAAAAATGTTCATAAAGTGAAAACTACTGGGCCAAACTTTGTAAAATTTTTAGGGGACCAATTGGAACCTATTCCGGGTCGAACAAAAAAAGAATCACGTAAATCGGATCATAAACCACGGAGTAATCGGCGAACATACATAAAAAAGCAAAAAAAAAGGAGCCCGACGAATTGAGAACCTCCTCCTTTTTTCGAAGTCGGTTAAAAAGGAAGTTTTGCACTGAAAATCAGCAATACGGTGAGTGCAAACCTTGTTTGCGGAAAAAGCTACGAAAAAAAATCTCAAAATATGTTTTTATTTTTAAGATACATGTAAGCAATGTAGTAAGTACGTCGCAATTTCTTCAAATATTTTTTCTTTTTTATATACATACATATATAACTGACGCCAGGTACCTTGCGGGGTAGGCACGAATAACAAAGCGCCATTCAGGCTCATTCTTACACACCGCACTTGCTTCTTTTACATTCATAGCCCTTGTCATGCACGCTCGTTTGTTCTTAAGGCTCCTGACATCACCTTCTGCTAGTACACGATCAATTTGATCATGGAAGGTGTGTCGTTGCCTTCCCCGACTTCTGCATCCATCCACTTTTGCATTGTATATCTGTTTAGTCATTCTTTCATCATACATTCTTTCCACGTGTCCGAACCACCGGAGCATTCCTTTCCTTACTTCACCCCTTTCTTTCAATAAAAAGTAGTAATCTTACTACGGGCTCGGAAGGAGATGCTCTGAACGTAACCAGGATTTAATACAGATCAACAGTAAATTATTTATACTCATATACACATATCCCCCCCCCCCCACACACACACTCATATGTTTTACATTAAAACTATGAATGGTAGAGGTAAGGAGGACCAACTAGTATGGGGGATCAGTTGAAAAAGTGTACATCTGAAAACAGCAAATAATGGTTCGAAAACTCATCTATTTCATTAATTAAGATAACTAACTAAATTATCTGAAAATTCCACCGTGAGACATGCAATAGTTACATTTTCATAAAATGCGCGGTGACAAATAGGAATTGTGACAAACTGTTCGTGCCTACCCCGCAAGGGACCTGGCGTGAAGTTATGTATGTATGTACGACAAATAGGAAGTCTTTCTTTCCTTTTTTAGCCTAGTATCCTACTCAAATTATTTGTGGCGGTATTTTTAAATACTTTCCACTTGCTATTATGGCGCCATCTTAATTTGCTGCCCTTCAGTGGACACTTTTTAATATACTGAGATGGTTCTCCTTGCCTCTACACCCCATAATTACAACAGTGTAATGAATAATTGTAAAAGAATTGCATGCTTTTTCAGCATGATGTCACGACCTATAATTAATTCTGCACTACACTTAGAACTTAGTGTAATAATATAAACAAATGTATGTACCTACTAGTGTAAGACTTGTTGGTTATTCTCAATAATTAAAAAAAAATACTAGCATGATAATTAGTGGTATTGCAACACCGTAGTTACTGGACGCGACAACGCTTGGATTAAAATATTACTGATGGTCGGTTCGTATAACTTACCGACTGTTCAATTGGCTTACTATCGGGTAAAATTTGACATAAGCTCCATACGAGTAATGTCAAAATTTGACAGATATCAAAGCAAGCGACTTCATAATAAAATATAGGAACCTGCCTAAAATACTTCTAATAAAAAAATATAATAATAAAATTATTTCGTTTAATATTTTCTTAAGTAACGTTAACAACATAAACGTCGCAATAACGAAAATAAAATAAACTACCGCGCTGAAAACCGTTAAAAAGTTAGTTTTATTATTTTGTTTACTTTTGTCGAGCTATTTCTAGATTATAGAAATGTTTTTTATAACTACCTTCACAAGGTAACTTTCACAAATAATTTACGAAAATTATTTTGAAACTTGTTACCTATATTTTTTAGATATGTCCGAAAACATAACAAAATATTTATGAAAGAGTAAGAATAATTACAATTTGAATTAATAAAATGTTATAATATTGACTTAGAAACTAATACAATAAAGGAAACTTAGTTATATTGTATAAAATTTATCAGCCCTTGAGAATATAACTTAAAAACAATAGAATTAAAATATTAATATTTTAATCGAAGAAATAAAAAATATGTCTCAATGGGTTTTCTTGATTTGATACAGATATTCACATAATACTTACTAATAACAGCAAAAACGTATTGATTTATCCTCGTCCCATTCTGCCACATTAATTTAGTAATTACAACATTCATTGTCCAGTTTTTTTTAATCACAGTTTTATTTATTTTTTATCTAAACACTATATTCGGCCTTCTGCCAAGACGTCTTTAATGGAACTACTACACGAACGGTTTTAGTATAACTCGTGAGAACTTTGTAGGGCTGCCATCTATGCACGAATGTTAAGCGCTGCACGAGATCAAATAAAACGTAATGCTTTATTTTATCATGTGCATTATGCTACACATTTTTTTAAATTACTTATAAATGTTGCCAATGAGTAGATTTATGGAACTGCTGGGTACAAAAGATTCTTAGAAGATATGATTAGTATATACTTATAACAACCCATAAAAGTCTCAATGTTGGGTTGAAGCCTCCCAATTACCCCTAGTACGAACAGTATACCCACCACCGTTGTCAGACAGATTGGCGGGTTTGACATCTCATTACTTCGGTATGCAGGTTTTATAACGATGTTTTCAATCACCGTAAGCAAGTTATGTAGTAACAATACCCACATTCGTTCAAAAACTGCTTTCAGAATTAAACTCGCCTTTTGAGTTTGGGATGATAGTACGTAACCACTTACCACAACTATATATTACTACATAAAGACGAGAAATTCTAGAAAAACTAATTTAGATTGTCCTGTTACCACAGTAAGAATATAATAATTATTATTTATTTATTTCAGACACATAGATTCACAATAAGAAATCGGTTGTTTGTAAAGTCGATTTACTGACGGTAGTTGAACGTGACAACGTTCAACACTCAAGTAAGAGAGAGACAGATGTTGAACGCGGCTGAACGCGGAGGCCGATTGTGCCTCTTTGTCGCTCGTTTCGCGCTCTCGCTTGCACTTCAAGCCTTAAACGGAATGCCTAAGAGCGAGATAACGCCGCATGAGTCATGTTTTTTCGTCCGTGCAGCATCGAATTACAAGACGTTGTCACGTCAAAATTAATATAACTTTAAAAATACATTCCATGTGCAAAACAGATTGTAGGAAAGTTTTAACATCCTAGTTACTTACACTCAATTATGAAGAGATTGAGAATTTAACTAAACAGTATGTATTATGACACCTTATTTAGTACATATACACACTTACACACAAACACTAAACACATACTCATGCTCAAACACACAGACACTTAAACACACATCCTCTCAATCGCACACGCACAGTGACGCATGCATTCGTTTATTCATCTAAGCATAAACATGCACACTTTATATTTTCATAATTCATTAGTTCGATCTTTTAAAAAAACGATATATTGTACAGCATGCAATAAAAAAAACACCCATGAGATTTGGTGCTAAGAGCATCTTAGTAAAAATATAAGATGGATAACCTAAAAAAGCGCTAAATCTAACTTCTAAAGCGGTAAGGTAACAGCCCTAGAACAGCGCAGCGGGCCGGTCGACCGGTTAGTTCTATAAAATTGTTTACAATGTCGCGGCGGAATTTATTTGTTTGTATACAAACGGGAGATGCGTTTTTATAAACTCTATTTGTAATTGAATTATTGAAATTGCAACAAATTGCAACTCGAGGCATTAACGTAATGTAATTGATAATTTTCTAATTATACTTAGGTATAATCTACAATATATTGAGGGAGTTAAAGGCGACAAGCGACATTTTCAAAGTTATCTATATCATAATATTATATATATCAGGATAAATTAAAGGAGAAGGGGACTTTTGAGCCAAAGTAATGTAATGAGTTGAGATATGGCTTAAAAAGCGTTATATTTTTCTATTACAAAATGGAAAACATCGACCCAAATTCAATCTTAAAGACGAGAAATCTTGAAAATAAGGTCACAAATGAAATAAGCTATCGATTACCATTATCGATTTATGTGAATGAATCTCAACAATTAATAACATTATTTTACATTATATGAAAACACAGCATGCATTTATCACGCACCACAATTAATCAATTGATTTTTTTATAGTTTCACCCGTATAATATATATTTACTCAATTTTTTATGTGACTGGAAGAGTCAGTGCCGGTAGACCAAGACGTACTCACCATGATCAAATTGAAGATATTTTGAAGAAAGGTCAAATAAAAAGTAGTTTAAATAAGCGTGTATGTATGAGAAGATTAATGAAAGTTGATGAAGCGAAAAGTGTTTGTCAAGATCGTAACAAGTGGAGATCCATTGTCTCTGCCTACCCCAATGGGAAACAGGCGTGACAATATGTATGTATGTATGTACTCAATTTTTTTTATTTTCAATACATATATATACAATTTGTAATATGATTTTAGTATAAATACATAAATAGCGTAAGGTTTTAGAACAAATATGTATGGAGTGTGTTCTCCCCGGGCACACTTCAAGCACTTTATTGCGCTGGATCGACTGTTGCGTAACTATGTTCTATATCTCAGTCTTTCCAACACACAAAAGCGCAGGGTCGTCAGGGAGGTGTATATAGTTTTTCCCGAATCGAATTGAGTTAATGAACGACAACAACCCTTTAGTAGCAAATCTAAAATTAAAAATAAGACGCCTTAGAAGCTAACTGTTTTTGGAACTTTGTCATAGATTAATATCACACAACAGAATTAATTATTATTTTATATATTAATTAATAATAATAGAGCAATAAATCCATAAAATTTTGGTTTTTGTTTCTGAGCTGATTTTAATAAATCTTTATGGGTTGCATTCTAATGGTGAAAGAATTATTAAAATAAGTCTAGCAGTTTTTAAGTTTACCCGTTACAAACCTACAAAAATAGAAGTCTTTTCTTTTGGATATTTAGGCGGGAACTGAAACAAGATGTTGTGCTGTGCAGTTTTATTTTCTAAAAATGTGTAAAATTACTCTAAAATGAACAATAATTGTAGGATAGTTTTTGAGTAGTAATTATGTGTTTTGTGAGAAATGTGAACTGTATAGTCAAATGTGGCCTTTTTAGTTGTCACAAGAACTCCGTTGAATGGCACTAGCTGATTACCTACAGTTCAGCTGTGCTACACATAGGCTTAAGAAAATGAAGCAAACTTTAATGTAAACTTAAGATCTTGCTTAAAGCCTAGCTGCCAAGCCATAAACCTCAATAAAAAAATACAAATCTTTCCTCTGTATAAAATTAGTATAGAAGTGTAGATAGATTTTTTCCATTCACGGTACATTATTTGTACTTTAACCATGAAATCATGTGATACCATTGTTATGGAAATCAGTTCCTAATTAGCTGCCACTGCGAATATGTTCAAATATATTGTTATCTATCTATTAATTTATTTGCGTAGTTCGTGTGTGCCTTATTTAGTACCAAAAATAAATTAAATAAACACAAAATGTTAATTAAATTTTATTATTTTTATTTCTAAAATTTTGTCTAATAATACACATTCCCAAATAACACTTAAACATAAAATATCCGGACTAACAATATACAAAAGAACCAAATACGGCATATGAAGTAGTATAACATTTCAAGCTTTAGACAGGAATATCTCCACCAATGAATATTTTCAAAACAAGGTTAAAAAATATGTAGGAAACCTTATTTAAAGACTATCTGACAGACACTCAAACATTAACTCTTGTATCATGATAGCTATAAATATAATACAGTGTATAGCTGTTAATTAAGTTGGCTTATATATATTACTAGCGACCCGCCCCGGCTTCGCACGGGTGCAATGCTGATACAAAATTAAATACACTACAGAAAAACTATGAACGTTGTATATAAAAACATAGCGGCCCGCTCCGACTTTGCACGGGCATCACTACATAGAAACCTCTAAAATTAGCAATTTTGCCTTAGTATATGATGCATGTATTATACATATAAACCTTCCTCTTGAATCACTCTATCTATTGGAAAAAACCACATCAAAATTCGTTGGGTAGTTTTAAAGATTTAAGCGCACATAGGGATATAGGGACAGAAAAGGCGACTTTGTTTTATACTATGTAGTGATGATAGTGATGAAGTATACTCGATGTATTTTATGGTATAACAAGCTGCGCCTGCGACGTCGCCTCTGTGGAATTTGTTTCCAAAACACCCCGATTTTAAAACATTCTTCATTGGTTCTCCGCTCTTATTGGTTTTAGCTTGATGATAGTCTGCAACCTTCTTCGATAAATGGGCTATCTAACACTGAAAGAATTTTTTACATCAGAACAGTACTTCCTGAGATTACCGTGTTCAAGCAAACAAACATACTCTTCGGCAATATATTAGTATACGATAATGTATATTTCTCTTTAAGTAAACTGCATTGTTCTTTGACTAGAGAGAGAAAGAGAGAGAGAGATAACTCTTTATTGCACACCAAAACATACAATTACAAAAACAGACCATATTTACAATATTTTCTATATAATAGGCGGCTTTATCGCTCAAAGCGATCTCTTCCAGGCAACCTAAATCAAAAACAAATTTGAATCAGGCGAAGATTTAAACTTTTTTTTAAATTTTGTAGTAACAGGTTCCTTCTGTGCCTATGGGCTCGGGGCGGGCGGCTCTGGCATTTGTAATCTCTGCTACCCTATTGGTACGCCGCTGCCTGACGTGGTTCAGGGATCCAATTCTGCTTTACTACCTCGTCATAATCGCCGGACACTGTCGTCTCAATCATAGGTTCGCCTAATTTCACCGGTATTCTGTTAATTCTACTCACGTGCCTGTGTCATGTCACTCAATGTTTATAAGCGAGAAGTCGTGAAATTAATTTTTAAAATTTTGGTAACTTTTCAATATTTATTTCGGCTAATGCCATTTTTGCTCATGGCAATACCATTTTTGTCTGTTATTTGACCACAAGGACATCGGGAAGATAATGCCAAAATATATAAATAGTAGAATTGGACCCCAGGCATCATGCTATTATCTACATGTCTTATAACAGTCACGTGCAGTGGTAGTATGACAAATATGATAAACAATTTTTTTCCAATTTGGAAATACCCTGCATAAAACAAGCTCTCATATGCGATGGTACCAGCCAATAACTGGCCCGACATCCGGCGACTGTATGTACCTAGTTGCATTAATTATTTATTAAAGTTTCATGAATTCACATACGTAACCGCGCTTCAAATGTATAAATTTTAACTTGTTTTTTGTATCCAGTAACGAGTTTCTGAACTTGTTTGAATATTAACATCGACTGTTATCTTCTTTAAAATTACTGATACTTATAAAATGTTGTTTTTGTTACTCTAAACGTGTTTTGTGAATATGTCGAAAATATCGTGCTTAGTTTTTTACATTGGTAATTAATTACACGTCTTCGACGCATAATACATGAAAACTGCAAACATAATTAAATGTTCTCAGATTAAAATGTGTGCCGAAAAAATCTGGTAGCCTTAGACCTGTTCTGATCTGACTCTCGCGGTCGCGGGTGCGATATGCAAGCAACACATTACCTAGAAGAGTAATACGTAACATTACAATATGGTGAGAAGGTTGTTACAAGCTTTTATTTAACTTGCAATGGATGTACCTATGTATGAATTTATGTAAGAATGTAAGTTCGGGTAGAATCTTGCAAGTTAAATCTGACTAACTTCCCGGTTTCCGATTGAGTTGATATTTTGCACGCATATGTATATCGCGTGACAATGCAATAATATGGTAGCATGGAGCGGATCTGTTGATGGAGTTGGAAGCTGGCCATAGGAACTCCTGTACTAAACAAGATAGACCCGTCATGTTTGGGCTCCTTTTACTTGTCTTGTCTAGCACTCTGCTGCTACATGATATCCAGGATCTCAAAAGCTTATATTTAAAAACCTTTTTAAAAAAGCTTATTACCTAGTCAATATGCTAAAAAGGTTGTTAATTAGTCTACATTATATCAATATCATTTCTGAAACTGGTCCCATTATTATATCAACTTTATTTTTACTTTACGTTTATAGTCACGCGGAAGGATCGCATCTGCAGCAACCTTCAAATCATTGACATATGCAACAAATAGCAGAAGTACAGTATGGCCACGTTTAAGCATCCAATGCTTAATTATGTCATGTCCACTAGCCCGGAAGAAGAGACTTAAGAAAGGCTGGCTTGATGTCGTATGAGATGATATTGTTGGTAATGTAATATAACACCTGGCAACACAAACCCATTCTCGTATATCATTAAAACATTGTTAGCTAATAAATAATACTTTATTTAGAAGGGAAGTATTGCTTCATATACATGTATATTTACCGCCCATTTTCAATAGATATAGAGGCACTGTGGTCTCAAAATAACTAACGTAAAAGATTGCGACAAGTTGAGAAGACAAATAATGAAAGCAGACTCCGCTTTGAAGTATACGCGAATGTAATCAGAATTTGAACTCCTGCCAAATGCGGCCAATATACTTACTATAATACCTGCATCTGTTTGTAATAATATGACCACACCCGTGAGTAAACGTGAGCACGCACTAAGTCTTGTCAAAAGCGAAAAAATCAACTAGCGTTCCAGTCATAGGTATTAAGTAACCAATGACTGGGACGCTAGTTGATTTTTAGTATCATGGAAGAAATATACCTACTAGAAAATCAGTGGTGTAACTTGGTGTAGACGGGCCCTGTATTGAAATGTGTTGGGGAGCCCAACGGTAGTTTTTTTTATAAAAGAAAAAATGCTCGTTATTGAATTAAAATAATAATAAATTAATTTGTTACTTATACTTATTGCTCCTAGGAGCTAAGTTAAACAATTACCATCAAAAATAGATTTTCGCCTTTTTTCGGCAAACATATTTATCAAATCATCCATACCTGAAGACGATTTAAGTTTTTCTAGATTTTCTGCTTCTATAGAAAATAATGACAAGTCTGCTAGCCGTTCTTATAGGCCCAGCAGTTATTTTCAAATATATTATATATAAAATTCTCGTGTCGCGGTGTTTGTAGTTAAACTCCTCCGAAACGGCTTGACCGATTCTTATGAAATTTTGTGTGCATATTGGGTAGGTCTGAGAATCGGACACCTATTTTTCATCCCCTTATGTTAAGGGTAGTCCACCCCTGTTTTTTTATGATACAGCATTAAAAATACATGCAACACTAAATTTTCAACCCTCTACGATCAACCCCTATATTTTATTTGTTGAAGCTATACTTTAATGCTGGCGGCATATCGATTGAAGATTTTCCGGGCAGGATGACGTCTGCCGGGACAGATAATTAACCTATAAAAGATTGTGGATAACGTTTTAAGAATTTTTGATTACACATTTTCGGGGCCTAGCCTAGCCCAGGTAGCCTGAGGATATCGGATGCGGACCGCGGTCCGCCATTTGGCGACCCCCGAATTAGGTCGTCAAACTATCTGCCGAAAACCAGCAATAAAAAAGTAGTTACCGTTGCCTATAAAGGTTTTTGCAACACTAGAGATATTAGCAATGCGTTGGCGACCTTGAATAATTTTAATGGCGACCTTATCAAAGAACCCAATGTCATATTCATTTTGTTTATCAGTTTATTCTTTAATCTAATTGAGGTGTTTAGAAATTACGGTGGAATAAACGCAAATAATAAGGTCACTTAGGTACGTACAAAAATAACTCAACATAATTGATGGTGTAAAAAAACAAATTATTGTGCTCAGTTACTTTATTTATCAGCACCACAATAAACATCTTAACTTATAATATATTTTTACATAATAATAATTAGAGATGCCACGAATAGTGGTTTGGCCAATGCGCCGTATATTAAGGTCACGCTCTCGGCCATAGCACCGAATATTTGACCACGACCTCCGCTGAAGCGCCAAATATTTGGCCACGCTCTCGGCGGATGCGTCGAATATTTGGCCACGCTGGGAGCCGAAGAGTCGAATATTTGACCACGCTCTCGGCGGATGCGCCGAATATTTGGCCACGCTCTCGGTCAAAGCGCCAAATATTTGGCCACGCTGGGAGCCGAAGCGTCGAATATTTGGCCACGCTCTCGGCGGATGCGCCAAATATTTCGCCACGCTGGGAGCCGAAGCGTCGAATATTTGGCCACGCTCTCGGCGGATGCGCCGAATATTTGGCCTCGCTCTCGGTCAAAGCGCCAAATATATGGCCACGCTGGAAGCCGAAGCGTCGAATATTTGGCCACGCTCTCGGCGGATGCGCCGAATATTTGGCCTCGCTCTCGGTCAAAGCGCCAAATATATGGCCACGCTGGAAGCCGAAGCGTCGAATATTTGGCCACGCTCTCGGCGGATGCGCCGAATATTTGGCCACGCTCTCGGTCAAAGCGCCAAATATTTCGCCACGCTGGGAGCCGAAGCGTCGAATATTTGGCCACGCTCTCGGCGGATGCGCCGAATATTTGGCCACGCTGGGAGCCGAAGCGTCCAATATTTGGCCACGCTCTCGGCGGATGCGCCGAATATTTGGCCTCGCTCTCGGTCAAAGCGCCAATATATGGCCACGCTGGAAGCCGAAGCGTCGAATATTTGGCCACGCTCTCGGCGGATGCGCCGAATATTTGGCCACGCTCTCAACCGAAGCGCCGAATATTAGGTTACCGAGTGTTCATTGATTCAATGTTGAATTGATGACGGCCTCTGTGGTTGATCGGGCTGAATCTTAGCCGGCCGAAGTGGCTAGAAAGCAGAGGCTCCGGGTTCGCTTCCTGGCATGGGAAATTTTGGAAAGGATCTTTCTGTTATTTACTGTGGTCTGGGTAATAATTTATAAGGTAATAATGGTAAATAATTTTCGCCTATTAATAAATTCCATTTTTATTAAAGGTTACCAATATTGGTTCTTTCAGATTCTTATATTTTTTTCAGTTTTTATGGCAACTTTTTGATATTTTCGAAATTCCCCGCAAAATAGCCCTGCCTATATATACCTATACATATACATATTTAGAAGAAAACCTTTAAAAAATATTTAAACATAATTCTTTGTATGTAAAACAGCCATTATTGTGATATACTTATATACATACGGTCGGCGTCAGTGTGACATTGTAGCTACATTTTTTTGGTGAAATTGATTTTTTGTCAAATTACAATTAACAAGTATTCATATAGACAATAATTTTGACGAAAAAAATATCATAAAAAATGTAGTTATAAGGTCCTGATGCCGATATGTTGCTCTTTTGCAAGAACAACGTCCTATTTCTAAAAATGCAACTTGTGCCTCATATTGGCGAATATGTAGTGTGGATTCGGTTTGGTACTTAGAATCAATGCTGTTTTGAACTTTCGGAAATCAAACCTTGGTCTTCATTCGTTACAGTGAAAACCAGACGTGAAAATACTTAGACCCTCGAGCGTCAAGGAATTTTATTTGTAAAAAATGAAAATCGCCTAATGTTTTTTCTATCTCTTCTATATATTTGTAGAAAAACAAGCGAAGCGGTATTTCGCTTTTTTTCTCCAAACATAGATAGATTAGGCTTCGGCCTCACAGCACGTGGCATACTTAGCGGCTAGAGGTTAGTCGATCGCATAGATGACTCGTACTAGTATTTACCGATTTTTTTTCTTTGGTCCCTTAATGTCAAATATCAAGTATCGACAGTGTACATTTTTTTTAATAACTCGTTGCTCTTGTAAAGGAGCTGATTACATAAGGCTAGATACGCACTCGACAACCTAGCCGCTGCGACAGAATCGAAAACTATCTTGCTTGCTATAATATAAGCGGCCAAATTGAAATCTATACTATAACTAGATATCCCGGAAGACGTTTTCCTATAAGATAAGCCGACGGCAGCGCCACCTACCGGGTCCAATTGTGAGCCAACTCAGAAACCTTTGGCTCATGCACAACAACTTTGCTAAAGACCATCACATGATCAAATGTATATTTACGATTTTATAAACGACATACAGACATTATTTTTTATATATAATAAGATTATAAATGCGAAAGCTTGGATGGATATTTGTTGCTCAGGTATCCTAGAACGGCTGTACGGATTTCGATGTCACGTTGTCACAGAGATAGATTAGTCTGGAATAGCACATAGGATACTTTTATCCCAGTAAATGTACGGTTCCCGATGATAAGATGAGCGCGAGCGAAGCCACGGTAACATATAGTATCTAATATGAATGTGCAGATTCGTGGTTTTAAAAATACTTTTTAATCTAAAAGGGTCATCATCACTAGCGTCGGTAAAAGATTTGAGTCAATTAGTCCAACAAGTAACTTTGAATTCACTAGGCGCTTAAGGCAGAGTAATATTACATACATATTTTTTCCCATTAAATCATCCACTCTTGACTATCGCTTTGTAAATACAACTTTGTCAAGATATACTGGTAGATAAAATATATATCACTAGCTGTCCCGGCAGACATTGTCCTGCCCTGAAGAAATAAAATTTAAACCCGATTGCAGCGCCATCTACAGGGTCCATTGAGATGTAAGCTATCCTATCTTTTAAGTTGGATCAAACTGCACACGGTGTGCAAATTTGTTTGAAATCGCTGCAGTAGTTTTGGAGTTTATTGGCAACATACATCGTGACACAAGATTTTTATATATATAAGATATGGTTCTATGTCACTCTATTTATTGGCTCTTCGGGCCAAGCGTCACCTCTAACAGTCAGTATTTAGAGTTTTCATTTTGTATTTACTTTTCTTCTTCTAAGTTTTTTTTCTGTCCCTTATTTCCATCTATATCACAAATGGTCTGATCTTATTTACTATTTTATCATGTATCTATATATTTGTTGTTAATATATTTTATACTTTTCTAGTCGAAGGTCCAACTTCTTATTAGTTATTCTACTTACCCTATATCTTCATTTTCATTATTTTACTTATACTTGTCACTTCGAATGTGACGAGACTCCCCATCACCTATTATGTTTTACAGTATCCTTTCTATATGACTTGGATTTCACATAAGACGATGACTTAATGCCCATTTTCATACTAATCCAGATAGATAACACATATTGTACACGTACAAACATGAACTTAAAGACATAAATTATATTAATAATACAATAATACACCTCTCACGCGACCAAAAGACTGGCGTTTGTTTTGCTCAAAGGATAAGCATTGCTATTCAGCGTGGTTAAGCCGCCAGCCTTTTGGGAACGTTCCCGGTAAGTGACAGTGGTTTGGGACCAATATTTTATTTATAATTTTGCTCTCTATTTGCATTTGTATTTTTAAACTAGGTTTATTTATAGAATATTTTAGTTTTTGTTAATAGTTGTTAGATTTAGGTAATTTCAATTTATTTCTAGATATGTCTATCATTAAAACTTTAATACCAAAAAAAAAATGTATTTAATTATGTAAAAAGGGCGGTCTTATCGCTAGAAAGCGATCTCTTCCAGACAAACCCAACCAGTTAGTTATAAAACAAACGCCTAGTAAGTATACAAAAAGTTTTTCGAAAGTAATGCAAAATATTTCCAGTGAATATTATTTAAAACTGTTTATGTCCTTAGAAGCACACATTTATAAAAATATACAAAAAATCAGTTTAAAACATCGTTATGTTATATGTACATTAAAAAATGTGTGGTATGTATGTGTTTCTTTTTAGTGGAAACTTGATAGATTATGTATTAATTTTGTGTTTTACTTAAGAATATCAATTATTGTATGTTCCCCATACAAAAAAACAGATGGCGTCCGTCGCGGGGCGCCCGACAGAAGTGATACCTAACTAATCTAACGTGAGAGAAAGGGAAGCCAGACAGACTGGCGCCGTAACGTGTTACGTAACGAAGCGGTTTACCCTCGTATAAGAAGTTATCACTTCAACAAATATGTACCTTAAATGTTGTATTTTTCATAATTTGCTATGAGTATTGGCATGATACATTATTGCTACGGAACCCTGAAATGACTTTTTCTTATTTTTATTATTATTTACAATATACGACCGTCTTAATCAAGTCGACGTGATGTAGTAATAAAGTCTTATTAGCGTTTATTAACCTTTAAAGATCGCCGCGGTCATGTCGTCGAGTGAGTATATAGCCTAAGTTTTTCTAAAGAGATATAATAAATAAGTCACTATAAAATAATTTCGTGTTTGAAACTCCTTGTTAGATGTTTGTGCGGTAACACTATAGAATTGAGTAGTATTGTTTCAGCTGGCACCACTACGCCTGCGCCTGAAAATTAAATATAAAAATCCTTACCTTATGCAAATAGTACTGTTAGACCTTATGTTTTGAGACATAGGCTAAATTAACATTTTGTAAATGTAGTACTTACTAAGTTTTCGCGACTGGTACAGACAATGGGGATTGTTCACAAAAAATTACCCTCTGATTTTATATTTTTATTACGTAAAATAGGGTATTTTCAGATAGTAATTTGAATATTTTTGTATTTTAAGCGTTAGTTTTTTTATAATTCGATTTTAAAATTATTTCCCCGATGACGTCATAAGGGACAACTTTACATTGATTTCTTTGCCTAGAAAACAAAAATAATAAAAGTAGGTTTTACCTATATATATAATCATAGTAATCTATGGTACTATTTGAATGTCACTGTCATTACTCATTATAATACGGCGTAACTTGGCGAATGTGAACATAGGCTCTGCGAACTTTAGCGCATGTAAACTCGTGAAGAAAATACAGTGATCAATTAGTACAAAGCAATGAAAAAATACAGGGATGAAGGGCGACCAATTGTATTCACTGACGAGTCGTATGCCCACTGATCAACGAGTGTACATGCTCTAAAGTTCGCAGAGCCTATGTTCACATTCGCCAAGTTACGCCGGCCCTATTATACGTATCGTGATCATTTTAGTGTATTTTGTCGCTAGGCTTACAATTTTTCGTATTCAACCATTATTATTTTCTATAGTTATCGTTAAATTTTTAAAAAGTGGTCTTTAAGAAAAATCCATGTTACATAACTTAAATCAAATAATGTATAGCTAGTTTTTTTTACACCTGAAGCAGGCAAACAGGCAGACGGCCCACCTGGTTGGATTTAGTAAGGTCAAATAAAGGTCAAACGCATTTCTTACAAAATACAAGAAGATTGTACGTTTTTTGGAATTTTAACTAGACAGAAATGATTAGGGACACTATTCCTCGAAATGGTTTTTCAAATAGCCAGATTGAAAAAAGGTGAACAATCCCCATTAGAATTATGTCTTAACGGTTTTTAGCGAGCATTCTATTTGATTTTTATTCATTAAATATATTTTAATAAATACATTAATATCACGCCTGTTTCCCATGGGGGTAGGCAGAGACTTGCACTGCCATACATCAGGGTTGGCATCAACACATATATTATTAATGTGATTACAAATTCTAATTTTGATAACTTTTTTAATGAATACATACTAACTAACAAGGTAACTTAGTATATATATTTTACTAGCTTCTGTCCGTGACTTCGTCCGCGTGGAGTAGTTAAATAAAAAGTAAATTAACCCCCCCCCCCTCCATTTTGAAACATTCTTCATTGGTACTCCGCTCTTATTGGTCTTAGCGTGATTATATATTCTTCCTCGATAAATGGGCTATCTAGCACTGAAAGAATTTTTCAAATGAGACCAGTAGTCCCTGAGATTAGCGTCTCCAAACAAACAAAAACTTCAGCTTTATATATTAGTATAAGATTTGTTACAAATAAATATTAAATACTGACCTAGTATTGAGACAGATGGATTTAGTCTACCATCAGTATTGAACAGGGGAGTGTTGTCCATTTTGGCGAAGGGCTTATTCGGATCGGGGTCCGATGGAGTGCCTTCAACTCTTGACCATTCACCAACCGATGCTTCTTGACCCACTATAAATTCCAATGAACGAAATAAAAGACCATTGTAACAACTATTAACAAACGATGTTTACTTTATATAATTAAAACTAATATAATACAAGTGAGGTGTGTACATAACTTCACGCCAGGCCCCTTGCGGGGTAGGCACGAACCACAGAGCGCCACACAGGCTTATTCTTACACACCTCACTTGCTTCTTTGACATTCATAGTTCTTGTCATGCACGCTCGTCTGTTCTTAAGGCTCCTGACATCACCTTCTGCTAGTACACGATCAATTTGATCATGGAAGGTGTGTCGTGGCCTTCCGCGACTTCTGCATCCATCCACTAATAATAATACATATAATTAATAAAATATATGAATATCAATTAAATATAATATAATTTAAAAGTACATACATAACTTCACGCCAGGTCCCTTGCGGGGTAGGCACGAACAACAGAGCGCCACACAGGCCCATTCTTACACACCTCACTTCACTTAATTTAAAAGTCACCTACCATAATCTTTAACTATAATTCGATACACGTAACGTCGCAAGGTGAACAAAAAAAGACGACTGAATGACGGCGAAGAGAAAAAAAGACATTTTGGATTGGCTCATAGAGGAGATTGCGTATTTTAACTGTTACATATTTTGAAAACTATTTTTCTAATATCTTAGTGTTTAGGCCAATTATTTCGATTGGTTCATCTCCTTGATTATATGATCGGAATGAAGTCAGTCGCGCCAACATCTTCCGATCTGTGCCCTGCTAATGAGGCTCATTGGTCAACGACATTGTGTCGTCACATAATGTGAATAGAGGGACATATCCGCACCACCGCGAGAATAAGTTGAAAGTCGCCTACCTGACCGCGCGCGTATTACGACCCGCGCCGTAGTCATATGAACTACCTATTTTAATATTTAACCGCCATTGTGAATTTGTGTGTCACAAAAAAATACTTTAAAAAACCACTGTGTGTGCATAAAATTTGAACCTCGACGACCGCTGCCAGACGTCTCCAGGCTTGCCGAATTGGGAGAAGTGCAGTTTGGGGAGGTTAAGGTTAGTGGCTTGATTTTCCTTCCAATATCATCAATCGGATGCAACGATTGATTTGATTGTCCTGCCGTCCACTGCTATTGAGCTATATTATCGAAGGCCGCACCAGTCCAGGAGGTAGGGCAATACAAAGTACAACCGCCGCCACGTGGTGTGCTATAGGGGAGGTGGGGAAGGACCTGAAATTTTACCCTGGCACCACCACTTAGTTTTAATACAAGCCGAACTAAATGTTATTTAAATTCTTTTAAAATAAGTGCTCATTATTCCCATACTGGGAATTTGGTTGGAAGTAATCTCCTCCCACTCTCTCCATAATCTGCTCTGTCGACGTGCCTGAGCCTCATGTATTAGAAGTTGCGAATGAGGAGTGCCGTGCTGTCCAGCATACTGCAAGGAACCTCAGGGGGGTGTGGATTCTATCCCAGGACTAGCCAGGAAAGTTGATTTTTGTTTGGCAAGAACCCACTTGTTACCCTCTTATTTTCTTAAAAAAAATTGTTTTAAATATACTCATTTTCTTATCCTTATTTTGATCGCGTTTTATTTATTTTGAAATAAAACGTGACACCATTCATAAATTACATCACACCAAAATTTCATAATTTTTTGACCCCTCCCCCGTCCTTGTCACAATTGGTCATAGTACATATATCATCACATAAAGAATAATTAGACATGGGATTATATGCACTATATCGAAATGGCAAAATATGATAGATAGATAGATAGATAGATAACACTTTATTGTACACCATTAGAGAAAAGCTTACGAACTAGTATTATTATAGTAGGGTACAAAGGGCGGTCTTATCGCTAAAAAGCGATCTCTTCCAGACAACCCGTGGCAAGAATATTCCGATTTGAAGTGGCGACTGTGGTATACATAATTATTGTACGATTACTTAAATTTTATTAATAAATATATAACTATAGTATATATACAAATATACACATAAGTTATATACATATATAATATATAGCGATAATATGCAACTATTTAAACATAATAGACATATAGCTATATGCAATATAATATATACTAATTACATAAAATTACATATCATTATATTGCAGATAGATATGCACAATCAATAAACCATTTACTATTAGATTAATTCGAAATTAAGTTTGTTAAACATATATTAGAGTTTTTGGCGGGAGCTGAAAGGAGACGTTGTGCTGTGCAGTTTTATTTTCTAAAAATGTGTAAATTTACTCTAAAATGAACAATAGTTGTAGGATATTGATAGTTTTTGAGTAGTAATTATGTGTTTTTGTGAGAAATGTGAACTGTATAGTCAAATGTGGCCTTTTTAGTTGTCCCGAGAACTCCGTTGAATGGCACTAGCTGATCACCTACAATTCAGCTTTGCTACACATAGGCTTAAGAAAATGAAGCAAAATATGTTGTAAACGAAAATTTGGCTTAAAGGCCTAGTTGTCAAGCAATAAATGCATTAAAAAAACTTTAGTTAATTTTAGTTCTAAATTATTATTATAATAATTTACTTATTATAATCCTTGTGACAGTAAACAATAACATATTTTTCCAGGTTTTCTGCAGCAAACTTGTGACTTTTGTCACTTAATATTAATTTATAGGCTCAAAATGACCTTTCAACGTCAACTGACGTCACCGGATAGAACTCGAAATTTGGCGCCATTTTTGCAGAGATTTCTTCAGGTAGAGTTTGTCCGGTGCCGTTGATAAATGTGTCAATTTTATTTTTTCACGACCGGGGTTTTTATACAAAACTGCATTTAATTTGCCAGGCGGACGTGTCGTCGGCATATTACAGGACGCCAACACTTATAACTACCAAAATAAGCACTGTCAATGAAAAAGTACCAAAATATGCAATAACGCTATAATAATAGATTTATATGCATTCGCATATGAAAACATGCAAATGCATATAATCCGATGTCTAATAATAATTATATTGTATACTAAGATCTTTCTTAAAGGCCTAGCTGCCAAGCCATAAACCTAAATAAATAATGATATTAATATACACTATGGTTCTCATAACTACCGTGGGGGACATCTTGTGGCAGGAGTTAAAAATTATGGCGCAGAATTATGTGAGCAACTCACCAACTGAATACATGACCAGCGCATGTTCGTGTATCGTCGCATTGTTCAATATTATTGACTCCTTTATCCTCACGCCAGCTTTGATTGTTACTCCAGCACCAATCGATACATTCGGCCCTATCTGAACATCGACAAATAAATATATTAAAAAAAAACACAAAATAAAACCGACCTTAAAATTATTGATGTTCAAAAAAATCTACTAAAAAAAGAAACCGACTTCAAAAGTAATAAAAATACAATAAAAAAAATACATATTTTCTACAACATCTAGAAGCCGATACGAAGTAAAATAATGTTACAACCTGAACGCCGACATAAAACAAATTCACACCTACATACCTACATACATTTTATTTTTACATTTTACTACCTTTTCGGTATTTGGACTTCTTTTGTTTACTTTGTGTTTAAAATTTGTCATTAGAAAAAGAAAACAAGACACTAACAATAGCTTAAAACTATACCAATGCGAATCAAGATCGATTCGACTGACAGATGGTTAAATATAGTATCTGAAATTCATATTAAATCATTCTGAGTCAAATCCAAATGGATTCAACATTGAGCCGAGATGGGATGGTTTACAGACTACCAAAACAATCAAAAGTTGCAATTCCAATTCAATTCGACTGCCAATATGAATCCTCTACAATATTTTTTTCAAATCAAATCAATGGGTTTCTAAGTAAAAACTGCCCCCGCGGCGTTTTCTACTTTTACTATAGGGATCGTTTTGTCATTAAATAAAACTAATTCAGCAAATTTTTCAACTTTTATCCTAAGAATTTTTCGAGTTTTGAAAAACCTATTTCGCCGTTTTTATTTATTTTTTAATTACAAAGTAACTCATGGCGAATTTTTTAACAATACTTGGGATCAAAGCGCTTGGAGCAATATTTTTGTTGTCATTTCCGGATGAAAAACCGATAAAAAAAAATTAACTAAAATATTTTTTATGTCGAGTTTTTGAAAACTATATATGACCATTTTTTTCACAACCCTTTCTACTCATGAATTTTTCCAATTTTTTTAAAGTGGTAGAACAGTGTCAAACAAGCAGTTAGTATTTATAAACATGTTTTAAAGAAATATTTGTGATTTGATTGGTATTTAGTTTCTTACCACAGCCGTGGGGTCCACGCTAGCACTCGGATGTATAAAGACCTCACTGAAAACCTGACATATTTCCTTTCTACCGTCCTCTTCTTGTTTATTACTCAACATCAAGTAATGCCTATTGGCGTATATCGCTGAACCGGCCGTTTTCACTTGTGACCACCAATTCGTTACCTGTCATATGAAATATAGCTAGATAACACCTAAATAAAAATTTAAAAATGACTAAAAATGCTTTAGTTACAATACTTTCTTGACAAAACAATAAATTGATTTAATGCTTAAGGCTTTCTGCTAGTAAGTACTCCAAGATCCCAGTCACCCCAGAATTGCGTGATTTTAGAAAAGATGAAATTTTTAGGATCGGTAGTTTAAGATTAGACCTTTCTAAGTTTATGTGAAACTACCGATCTTAAAAATCGCGCTTCCTCACACAGCGGAACTCTTAACGAGTCTGGGAAGATGTTTGGCCCGTCAGATTTGTCTGGTTCATTGGAAAACGTTTTAAAATATTATAGTTGATAATATATATAAAATTCAGCCTTCCTAAAATGACGTAGGTTCCCATTTTTTTTAACGTGTCTGTCAAAAGTTATGGCCCCACAGGAAGTGTTTGGCAACTCCATATCTTTGTTTATAACAATATCATATGTAAAAATTAGCCTTGCTACTTTGACTTAAGTTAGCATGGTTTTCTCCTACCTTTCATACATGCTACCTGAAAACGGCCCCACTTTCAGCTTAGCGAATATCCATCCTTTCTAAGTTTGTGTTAAACCACTGATCCTAAAAATTCATCTTTCCTAAAATCACGTAAGTTTTGGGTGACTGGGATCTCAGTCTATAGGCCACCAAGCATCTTAGAGTATCAATTTAGTATTAATTGCTCTACACTGATATATAAAATTCTGTATACTAGTGGTCACCCGTGGTCGAAATTCGACCATATTAATTAATTTAAGTTTGAAAATTATTAAGGTTCTGTTGTCAAAGACCTATACTTCTATAATCACAGATTTCACCAAAGCACTGTTAATTTGACTTTAACAATAAACAAGAGTATATATGTGTGTGTGTATCAAACACATGGTATTGTGTGTAATGTTTTTTTGTTGATTTAATGTATTTTCTAGGCACAATTTAAAAAATAATATTAGCACTCTTCTTCTCTACATAATCTAAAGTGTGCGAAATTTCATACTCCTATGACGGCGCAATTTTCTTAAAAAGGGGTACAAAGTTTTTGCTTCACGTATTAATATATAGATAATAATGATGATTACCTGCATTGCATACATTTTCTTGGTACCAGCTAAAGGTGCCAATACATCCTGTTCCCAAGACATGTATCCAGGATGGGGTGTTCCCTGGCCATTACCACTGAAAGATAAAACCCAATAGTTATGAAAGCTGAATAAGCCATACTACCTTAAGGGAGTTAGTTATCTCACTCGTGTTTTACCATATTTTTAACCGACTTCAAAAAAGGAGGAGGTTCTCAATTCGTCGGAATAATGTTTTTATGTATTATAATATCTTATCTTTTATATATATTATCTAAAACATCTTGAAGTCGATGCAAAGTAAAACATAAAAATTACTATATTTTGAAAATTAATAAGCACCGACTTTAAAATGTTTTAGATAATATATATTAAAAATAAGATATTATAATTAATAATTATAATAATTATTTTATACTTTTTAGTTTTTGAAGTCGGTTTTTTTAAAACGAAGTTTTTTTTCGAAAATACAAATAGACAACAAATGTTTATTCTATGAGTATTGACAACATCAATGTTTCATAAATCAGACAAGATTATCTGATATGTGCAGGAATAGAGAAGGAATATAATTTCCTGCAGCCGGACAGCATGTTGTAAGAGATGACAAAACATCCTACAGGTAGGGTATTTGCCTGTCTGGAAGGCTACCACCCCCAGTCTAGTGTATGCCGATATAACAAGCTTGAATTGTGTTCTGGCATTAGTGGTCAGGTTCCAGTCAGAGAGCAGCAGCACATTGGCAGTACTTTTGGTGTTAGAAATATCCAAAGGCGACGGTAACCACCTTCCATCAGGCAGGCTGTCTGCCTGTCTGCTAGACTTAAGCAATCAAAAATTGAACTGAAAATTTGTACATACATACATACATATTGTCACGCCTGTTTCCCATTGGGATGGGCAGAGACAATGGATCTCCACTTTTTACGATCTTGACAAACACTTTTCGCTTCATCAACTTTCATTAATCTTCTCATACATACACGCTTATTTAAACCACTTTTTATCTGACCTTTCTTCAAAATATCTTCAATTTGATCATGGTGAGTACGTCTTGGTCTACCGGCACTGACTCTTCAAGTCACATTGCTATCATATACTTGTTTTGTAATTCTGCTATCATTCATTCTCTCTACATGGCCAAACCACATGTTAAGACATTCCCTTTTCAACTGTTTTCACTACATCTTCTTTCAATTCACAACACTCCCTTATCACACTGTTTCTTATCATATCACTTATGTGGTATGGAGCGGTGGCTGCGGCGGACTGAGGTGGTTACAGTAGTAAAACTACATTGTCCCGAAGTGTATGATGTATTTATTCTGATTATTCTGTCCTTAAGTTTAACAAATGAAAGCCTTATATACTACATTATTGCTACATGTGCAAATACTTAATTATTGTGCGCTGGCCCCCCTAACAATAAACAATACAATTGCTTACATACTACACTTACATTAACCTTACATATACTTCTCAAAGCTCTCATTTCAACTGCATTTATCCTACTTTCATGCTTCTTCTGCCACACCCAACTCTCACTGCCGTACATTAGCGTTGGTACTAATACCCCTTGATGGACAGCCAGACGTGCGTTTACAGACACTTTCTGGCTGTTTATAAAAGAGTTCAGCGCTCCATTCACCTTATTACCTGCCATTACTCTCCTTTCAATATCACTTTCATGCTTTCCGTCTCTGGTAAACATGCACCCTAGGTAAACAAATTCTTTAACTTGCTCTAGTCTTTCATTTCCTACCTGTATGTTACACATTATCATACTTTCATCTCTTTCAAACACCATAACAAAATTTGTCAGTCAAAATAATGTTGACTAGCTATAACAATATAGAATAGATCGCTTGTACCTGTAAAAGCCGTCCTGTTTCCTTTGGAAAGCATCGGCCATAATATGAAAAACGTTCAACGAACAAACATACACCCCACAGTTGATCAATGTTGACACATAAGTATTCGGTTTCTCTACATAGTGAGTAACAGATTTTGAAGATTCCTCCAAGACTAAGCAACCATAGTGAACTGATTGTTCGCGAGTTGCCTCCGTGCCCATTATCGTAACCTGTAATAGAAACATATTAAATACTAGCTGTCCTGGCAGACATTGTCCTGCCTTGAAAAAAAAAATTAGAACCCAATTGCAGCGCCACCTACCGGGTCCAATTGTGAATCTAAACCATCCTCGAATCCCCTTGAACTCACACAAAAAATTTCATCAAAATCGGTCCAGCCCTCTAGGAGTTCAGTGACATACACACGCACAGAAGAAATATATATATATAAAGATTTAATGCTAAATATTTAAAATTAATTAACAATAATGCTCTCTTAGGGTTCTATGGCCATTCATTTTAATTTTTATAGCATGAGTTCAGCAGACAGGCAAACGGCCCACTTGATGGTAAGCGGTCACCATCGCTTGAGGACATTTGCAATACCAAATGTGCTGCTGCTCTCTTAGGGAGACTAGAACTTAGCCACTAATACCGTAACACAACGGTCAATCAAGGTTTTTATGGCGGCATACTCTAGATCAGGGGTGGTAGCCATCCGAACGGGCAAACACCCTACCACCTGCTTGTGGCTCGTTTTGTCGCCTTTCACGACAGGCACTGCACGAATAGTAACTATACAAAAAGTCTAAAAATAACAAAAGATTAAGTAGACTAGAATATTCTTGCACAAAATGTTACAAATAAATTAAATACACACAATTTTAATCACAATAGATGATCTTATCATCTTATCTCTAAAAGTGATTGCTATCAGACAACCTTTGGGTAGATGGATGGGGTAAGTATGCAATAGATATAACATACTAATATAAGCAAACATAAAAGAAAATAATAATATCCTGCAGGAATGGAGAAGGATACAATTTCCTGCGGCCGGGCAGCCTGTCGTAAGAGGCGACAAAACCACCCACAGCCAGTTGGCAGGGTGTTTGCCCGACTGGATGCCTACCACCCCTGGTCTAAAGTATGTCGCCATAACAACCTTGAGTTGTGTTCCGGCATTAGTGATCAGGTTCCAGTCTCCCTTGAAAGAGCAGCAGCGCATTTGTAGCACCTTTGGTGTTGTAAATGTGCATAGGTGATGGTAACCACTTTCCATTAAGTAGGCCATCTGCCTGTCTGAACTCCTGCAATAAAAAAAATAACAGAAATTTGTGTTAACTAAACCAGCATAACTTATAATATAAACATAATATTAAATATGTACCATAATATAGTGACTGAAATGATGGAATAATAATCAAATACATGACAGTGCTTAAAACTGTTAACACAGTATATTGTTTATACTAGTGACGAAAGTTAACACCAGTAATACATGCCATAATAGAATTTTATTTGTTTTAACTTCAATGATCAGAGTACTTGTTAGGTCTTCAAAGTCAAATTTATCGTCAGAAAGTCAAATTTATATTATTTATGTTACCTGCTGGGCCCAAACTAGGCAAAGCCTGTATTTTGAAGACCAAAGACGATGTTATAGCCACAGCAGACAGATGTGTGTTTTTGTATATGTGAGTGTGTGAGTGAGTGTGAGTGTGTGTGTGTGTGTGTGTGTGTGTGTGTGTGTGTGTGTGTGTGTGTGTGTGTGTGTGTGTGTGTGTGTGTGTTTACACATTTTCGTATCACACTATTAAAATGGTGATCTTTTAGCACATTTTCATTATCGTCGTAAGTTAGACTGCTTAGCCATGCCTTTCTTGGCCTCTTTGACAGACTTATTTTTGATGTCACAGAATTTAACCACCATGTTATAGACTGGCCAGTGTGCTTCAGCTTTATTGCTTACAATTCATATGAAAACAATATAAGATAATAATACTGTAATTAATCATGATAGGGTATCATGAGTGTTTATGCATATATTGTATATGCACAAATTAAGCAAGTAATGCTTTTGTTATCGGAAATATATAACGGACTACGCTGAGGCCAATGTCGGACACCCAGGCTATAGTAAATAATTATTGATCATCAGGAATCAAACCCGGAGCCTCTGCATAGCAGTGAGGTCAGCAGGCAAAGGTTTAACCTGCTCAACCCCAAATGCCCATTAATTTAAGTTGTTATTATTTAGAACATTATACAGGCTATTGTGATTCCATAAAATATTACTGGAATTTTATAAATGATAATTAAATACAAGTTTCTTACCAAAGCATTAGTTCTCTCTTGGTGGAAATACCACAACTGTTTCAAAGGGAAGTCCGCACAAACATCTCCATTAAGAAGGAAGAATGCTAACGGGTTGCCAGCCCGGATTTGGTCTCTGAAGTGATAAAGACCACCCCCTGTGCCGAGCGGAGTGAATTCTTGCAAGTATCTAAAGAATACAACAATGAAATTAATTATACTATACACCATCTTTTCCCAAAGTGGGCAATAGTGCCCCCTTGTGGGCGCTGCAGGCCTAAAGGGGGTGATAAGAGACCCAGAAAAAGCAGGCAGGTGTAGGCCGTAAGAGTTAACTAGAGACCTTTAGCACCGTTGTGTACTACCTACTGCACTTAGGTATCAAGTTAACTCTTGCGGGCTATAGTAAAAGTCTCGTTTAGAATGAATGTTTAATCTCTGTTAATCTAGCTCACAATATTCAGTTAATTTAATTTGACGTTATAGTGGTTTTTAATTAAGTACCTATGTGAAAAAATGGGGGCACTAAAAAATAATTTATTCTCAAAGTGGGCAGTATACAAAATAAGTTTGGGAACCACTGCTATACACTATTGAGTGGTCAACAAGTAAATACCAACTTGAAGCACTACAATCAAACAATAAGAGAGCCAGGTTGGTTAGTAACAACTAGATTTTTGGTGACAAAACTCAGTTTCCAAAATGCAGTACTGCTATTGGATACACTTTTGAGAGTGTGTAGCATAGCTTATTTAATCTGATCCACTGTCTCTTTGTTCAAAACATGACAACCTCTTTTATCTATATAGTTGTTATTAGTCTATGCTTCTTACATTTGTTACCATTTAAGGACTTACAATAAAAATAAATAAGTTTAATTTCATTACATTATGTGTGCAACACTCCCTTTCACCATTGGACAACCAAGCCTTTGAAATGTGTGAAGTTGCTCTGTGTTTATGTAGGAACTTCTAATAATCGAAAATATATTCACTTGGTTTTTAGGGACAACAATATATCAAGGAATTGGTCCAAAATTAGTTATTCCATTTATACAGATACTTTTATGGTACAGAATAAATCTTGGGTAACATTAATTGAGCAGTAATAATTAAAAATGTATTTATTTCAATAAGTCCATACATGTAAGTTGCCGGGGCTTCCCAGAATGTAATTAGATGATACTTGGGTTGGGAAACCTCACTCTTCCTATGTTACATAAATTTTAAGATTATCAATTTGCTGAATTACAGAGAGTACTTTTACAAATATTTAAAGAAAATAAGGAAAGAGATAAATAGATGGGTTTCGAGTGGTTGTGTCCGCATTGGGCAAGTAGCAAACAAGTGTGAGGTGCATGTGTATGTGTGTGTGTGCAGGTGGAAGTTTGAATGGAATGCAAATCCCTACTAATTTGTTTTGAGTCTATCAGATTCAAGCTAATGAAAGCAAGATGTCTTCCACTTCATCATAATTAAGGGTAAGGAGCCATTCAGTCAGATTTTTCTTACACTCATATAGTTGCATCGGGTAAATGTTAAGAATGCGATTAATTTTATCATAAACATGGGGGGGCTTGAGCTACATTTTGCCTATTACTATTTAGTGATGTAAAGACTTATCATGTTCTTGAAACTATGTTTCAAGGATTCCTAAATGTGGTATTTTATTTTAAAATTTTAAGTGATTTAAACCAAACTGCAGTATTTATATTTACCAGTCGCGAAAAATTAAGAACATTCTGTTTGGTTCAGTATCAATAACTCATTTAATGATAATTTATGGGTTGTGAAAGTGGACGCAACTAACCTAATAATAACATGATACTCCTTCTGCATATCACTCACGAACTGGGCCATGTGTGTCGTGGTATATGAACCTATGATGAGGATTTCTCTACATTCTGGTAGCTTCACACACGCCTCTATGTGGTGCTGGATGAGAGGCTTACCGGCAATTGGGAACAATGGTTTCGGTGTATCAAGGGACAGGGGACGGAAACGAGTTCCTGGAAACCAAAAGCGAATAAAATATAATGTAAAATCTTCAAATACGAACATGTTTATCAGATACCGGTGATGTTATTGTTTAGACGGATATTTAATTACCTTTTTGTGGTCCACCAATAAGTATTACAGCTTTTAACATTTTGTACAGGTTTGAACACCCTTATGGCAGAGTAATGATATTATAATATGTGGCGTTTTGATTATTTTTCGAAATAATCACTATCAAAACAATAGTACGTGTCTTTGCGGCAGTTTGTCATTGACAGTTAGTGATGTGAACAAAATTTTTATCTTATGTACTTAATCAATAAAAGTAATTTATATCGATTTGTATAAATAACAAGTTATTTATGTAAATTAATTATTAAAAAGTTCGCATGTATAAGGAGGTTAATGAAAGTAGATGAACCGAAAGTTATTTGTCAGGATTGTCCCAAGTGGAAATCTATTGTCTCTGCCCAAACCCATGGGAAACAGGCTTGATGATGTATAAATACGTATGTATTTACTAAAAGAATGCTTCATATTGTTTATACATCCACTACATAGTGGAAAAAAATAAACATTCATCTTTTGAGAGTAACTCACCCCGATATTACTTCAACCACCTAAAACAAGGTGAGGTAGTGTTAGTCCACCCATCACAACTTAACCTCCTACAGTAATCGCACAAGTATGATATTTTTTCCTTACATCAGGTGAATGTTTTAAGTCAAGAAAGACAAATTTCTTTTGTGTTTGTTGGCACTGGTGCTTGGTCATACACAAGCAAAAACCTCGAACATACGCTCGGAGACATCACATTTTAAAAAGGTGGTAACTTAAAATTAGTAACAATGGTTAAAGTTGGGGTACTTAGAATAGTACCCTGGGCATTCATTTGACGAAATTGGATTTAGTGTTGGGCTATAATTACTGTTTCATTGAAGTACTTTTTAAGGATCGTGGGCGCTAGGAGGTTAAAACCACCCATTAAACTTCTAAGGACACGAAATAATCACAATAATAATTTGCTACAGTATTAATAAATAAATCAATTATAAATATATTTAATAATATATTTATAATTGATTAATCATACGTTCAACTTAACCTAATTATTGTATATTCAATCGTCTTCTGTCTAATAATAGTTTGATACATCACTATATGTCACAAACCGACAGTTTTCAACGTCAAGTCAAATTAGGATATTTTTTTAAATCAGCAGTCTAAAGACTATATATATAATTATATCATTACATTACACGACATAAAATTTCCTTGTTTTATAATTATTGGTTGTGAGGTTCGCCAGACCACAGGCTAATAGTCTTATATGTTTGAAATGAAAACTCTTTAATGAACTGGCAGATGCGAAGTCTATTGAAGTTGTGCGGAGACATGAGTATATTATAGAGGCAACATAAACTTGTAAAGGGTGATGAAATTCGATTATTTTCGGTGGATTTTTGCCCGAATCAAAGGAGATATGTCCCAAGGCGTTTGGGTAATTTGTTCGGAGGTTGGTTTGATTTTTTTTATGAGGGGCCACTTTTTTAGCTATTGCTATTTAGTAATTCTATACTTGAAATACAAGACTATTAAAAAAAACTTGGTTCTAAGTTACATCGCAGCCGAGCTATTTAAGATCAAAATCGTGTGAACTTAAAATACCATAAAATAAAACGGGGTTAATATAATTCACGGGGTGATTAAACACATTGAGGTTTGGCTAAAAGTGGCTTGATTTTTTGAGTTTGCGTCCAGTGATTACATTTATACAGTAATAAAAACACTTTTTGTTTTAACGTTTTCGTCTAACATACATCGGAGCCGAAATATGTGGAAAAATTGAATCAATTCAAACATACATTATTTTTTATTTGATTTTGTGTTTTCGTGCACATTTATGCCCTGGGCACATAACAAGTAGAGCAAACACGTAGCTATTATAGTGAACACATAAAAAACGGAACCTATTTAATTGATATATTTAAAGAACCCACACATGGCTTATGAGAGGAAGAATCCAATCCAGGCATGTGTCGAACCGAACTTACTATGTCTATATTTTGTTAGAACGAGGGCTTCAGGGTCGGGATGCTATTTTAGGTATATCATTCAAAAAAAGGGCATTCCCCGAATTTGTCACAGAATCACAGAATAAGTAATGAAACATTCCGTGCTCTTTTCAATCGGTTCAAATTTGTAGTTGCGATAAAAATATGATATGGTTCAAATAATTATATTATGTATTGTGAAATTTTGCCATCCCCTAAAAAGTGCCCCCCGGAGCGGGCCGCCCCTACCTCTCCCACTACGCTACGCCATTGCAAAAGCTCCTAGTACCTCAAACACCTCCCAGATACTCACTAGCTCTCAATTATAAGTAATATTATGATAAAGACACAAAGACCCACAGGGGGGCTTTGTGGCTTAGTGAGTAGTGACACCTTTAACCCGCCTCGGTGCTTGCCTTCGCCAGCCGGCTCGGAGTGGAGATTGTTAGAGCCGGGACTCAAGCTCTAGGGGTGGAAGTCATAATTAGCAACGCCAGAAGTAGCTTCGGTGAACCTGCAGCCCACATCTCATCCCTTAGTCACACACACCCATGTTGTCACTGTCTTCTATGGCATTTTTGGAGCCCTTGCAGAAAGTGGCGAGTCACCGTCTGCCCATTTGCCATGTTCTCCGAACACTGCGACGGGCAGATGCCATAGCCCCCATATTCCCTAGTACCACTGTACTTTTTGTTCTCATTGCCCACAATAGTCCTACACTGGCCTTGGTTTGTCCTTGGGTGATTTACTATATGGTGTAGACAGGGATAATCGCCGATCAGTGTCACGCCACATTATTATTAAATTTGTCAAGCGGCCTCCACATGCTGGCTTTCCCAGGGCCCCACACAAGCCCTCCAAAAGTCCAGACCATTTTTATGGCTCATGACCTCTAGAGACATACAATAGAGTAATATATTTCCTTCCAAAGTTTAATTTGTAAAACTGTTTCTCGCGTTCTGATAAGCTCGCGAGAATGTAGAGTGTATATATATCCAGCGAGATTAAGAGCTGATATACTCAAACAAACAAAGCCACATGTACATATATACCCTAGCAAAAAGTTTTAAAATATTTTTCTTTATTCCTACCCGCCGTATTATTTATTTCCAGTTAGTAACACAAACCATAAACCCTTTCTGACACAAGTTGAATAAAGAGTAGCTACAGTAATGCCTTTCATAAAAGAAAAATATGGAGAATACTTAAACAATGAAATGGGTATAACTGAAAGTTCCAGAATATATAAATTTCACTAAGTTTTTAGAATATTGCGAGTTTCAGGGTGCAAAAGTATTTTTATGGAAATTTTCTTTTATGTTTACACGCTTTGTAAAGCGTTATTATTTATAAGTACCTAGTACTTTTCTCAGTGGTTCGCTCGTACTAAATCCATACTAATATAAAAATACGAAATAAACGTTGGGAGTCTAAAGCTACCGCTTTCTCAGACTCCTATTACGAATACGATAAACTTATTAAAACAAAGCGGACCTTTCTTTATACTATGTCTTAAATTAAGTTAGATCGAGCGATCTCCATCGGGATCTGAAAGTGGAGTTTGTCAACAACATTATTAGGAAGTACGCGGAAGCCCACGATCATCGGCTTCATCATCACGTGAATGTCGAGGCGATCCAGCTCCTCGACAACACGGACATAACGAGAAGGCTCAAAAAGACAAAACCATTTGAACTAGTGGTTTAACAAAACAAAAGTGTAGTGTAATGTGCTTGCTATTAATAAAGAACACATGAAAAAGTGTCTTCGCCTTAATAGAGACAATAAGAAGTGTTAATGGACACTTTCTTAGTACTAATACTTTTAGTTAATTTAGGTTATATTTAAATACTTATTAATCTTCTTAGGTTAGATGGTAATATTAATAAGGTATTGCTTATTAAATAAATACCTTATTTATAGAAAAAAAATGTCTTAAATTGGGCGGCTGAGGCTGTTCTGAAGTCTCTGCAAGAATGTCATATTATTTGGTGATATGTTACAGTGCTGAGTTAGGCCTGTGTAAGGAGTAGAAGGACAGAGCACGAAGCGCATCTGTTTCTCTGGGTAAGACAGAGATCGTACACGGTTGGAAAGGGCATCTCAACAGCAATCGATTGGTACCAATAAAACACCATATTGTTACATACCGACTAAGAACGCACGCCTGGCTGTCGTAAAACGCAGTTTATTGCCTTTCCGGCATTCGGAGTTCTTTTGTTTACTTCGTGTTTAAAATTTTAAAACATCCTATTGTTATCGTATTTATTTTATGGCCGTCAATAGTGTCGAACTAATCCTTGTTTTTATTGCATTGCGTCGAAGCTTGCCAAATGTGCGGATTAACTCAGTCAACGCGGCCCCTTTGTCGGTATTATATAGTTTAATATAAAACAATGCCCGAACGGAGGGGTGGAGCAGTTAAGCGACGACAACAATACTAGCAAGATGTGTGTTGTACATTCGAATTCGTGTTATTGCCTTGTGTATTACATTGGGACTTATTGCATATTTTATACGTATGTATACAGTTCCAATAAGCTCTTTAGTAATTCCAACGGCAATTTAATTCGAGTCCTGGGTAGCTCGTAACAATGTGATCGAGTCATGTAGTGCCGACAACGTAAAGTAATGAATACGATACGAGACACTCCTTAGCAAGTACTCGATGCATAAACTTGAGACGAGGAGAAACCTCCTAGATGCTATGCTTTTATATAACATTTGTCATGATAAATTTGATTGTATTACATTATTGAACCAAATAAGTATTTGGTTTCCGCAAAGATTTCACGTGACTCGGAAGACCCGTGCGCATGAAATGTTTGCGGCTAAGATATCTCGAACTAATGCAGGTGAACGTGCCCCAATTAACAGGATAATGAAACGTTACAATGAATACTATAAGAAGCTGACATATTTTTTCTAAGGCCTTCTCTGTACAAAAAGAAGATTTTAGAGCTGACAATGGATGTACCTGTTGCTCAACAATAACAGATTTTAGACAAGTATTGTAGTGAATTTCACATCTATTGACCACCAAATCTTATAAAATCAAAATAATTTTTAAATGTAATTCTCTGGATAAAATAACTGACTGACAGACAGACGGCTTTATTCCTTGTTTATTATAGTTATGGGCAACATCGCTGGTTGCGCCACAAGTAATATTTACCAATAGTTTATATTTTTATTTAATCTTAGTGGTGTAATTGTTCGTTGCCCTAAATAAAAAAATAAAAAAAAATACGGCAGAGTGGATCAACAACGCTGCGATTTTCTATTCTTTTCGTTCTTTCTTAATTTTTATTGTCTTATTGAATATGCACTTTGCTACAACTCCATTTAATTCTTCAAAAGTCATTCTGTAACATACTTCTGTATAAAACTTATAAAAAAAGAACATGAGATATAAATAGAATAAGAGAAATATAAATAAAAGAAAAACAATTATTAGCTAGACGTGTTGCTGGGAAGTTTCTTGCCGCTTCTTCTCCTTAACAGCAATACACGTCGCGAAGCGGTGTAGTACATAGACTAGGAAGTAAAATTAAATTTAAACCTATATGTTATTACAATCAGACAAGCAAAATCGCTAGCGATATTTAAAACTATGATTATAAAATACTATCTGTCTTTGGAATATGATATTTAAATTCACTTATAAGTATTTATATATTTTGTAGATATGTATTTGTATGGTATATATATTAAGTATATATCTATGTAATATATAAAATTTATCCATATATTTATATATGTATAATTTATGTATTTATTATTAAAATGTAAGTAGTTTGTACTATATGTTACGTATACCACCATCGCCATTATCATATAATATCATTTCTGGGGTTGTCTGGAAGAGATCGCTTTTTAGCGATAAGACCGCCCTTTGTACATAACTAGATATAATTTTAGTCTTAAGTTCATGTTTGTATTGGTGTACAATAAAGAGTTATCTATCTATCTATCTATATGTATGACCCTCAAAAAGCGTTCTCCAGTGGAACTTATTTTGAATAAAAACTTTTGAGTTTGAATTTGACGGTGCCAGTACATCTGCAGCTGGGACACCCGGAGACTGACAGATTATGACATACATAAAATAATAATATTTTATATAGAAATAATTAGCCGTTCCGAGACATATTCATGTATAAAAAACGGCCGTGTCCATTACACAGCCGCACCCAATTTCTCAATCCAACCTAACGTTGTCTGGGAAAAATTGCTTTTAATGACAAGAACGCCTATTGCTTTTGGTACTTAAATGAACTGTATCTCATACAATAAAGTATGTTCTGATGTATAAATAAGAAATGAAGAAAGAAACGTTTCTTTGTCAACGGCGTCACACACACAACTTATAAGGTTAATAAATAATGACCATCATAACATTTTAAAAGTTGTATGCCGCAATTGGACAAATGAGGACACAGTATATTGCTGTGCCGAAAGTTAATTCGACCCAGCACTGATTTTCAGTGCCTACCTCTTTCTTAGTTCATTATATTGAGACCCTTGTAAGAAATATAGTCTGTTACTTAATAGTATTAGATATATATGTATCTATTACTAAAAATAAGAAGAAAAGAAGAATATTTCCTATAGTTTCCTCTTTTTTTTTATTAATTTATTCATGACCATAGAATCAAAGTCTTTCAGTCGGAAACATGTTAATTAATAGGTCTTCGTATAGTGGCGCAGTTGTATTGCAGTCTACAACCGATGCCATTCAATGGAGATCTTGTGAAAACTCGAAAGATCACATCTGACTATACAGTTCACATTTCTCACAAAAAAATATAATTTCTACTCAAAAACTTTTTTTTTTATTGCAGGAGATCAGCAGACAGGCAGACGGCCCACTTGATGGACAGCGGTTACCATCGCCTATGGACATTTGCAACACCAAAGGTGCTACGAATGCGCTGCTGCTCTCTTTAGGGGCCTGGAACCTGGTCACTAATGCCGGAACACAACACATGGTTGTTATGGCGACATACTCTAGACCAGGGGTGGTAGCCATCCAGTCGGGCAAATGCCCTACCACCTGGCTGTGGGTTGTTTAACTATCTATATCCTGCAACTATTGTTCATTTTAGAGTAATTATACACATTTTTAGAAAATAAAACTGCACAGCACAACGTCTCCTTTCAGTTCCCGCCAAAAACTCCACGATTAAACTCAATTTATGTGTGTTGCCATATCAATTAATATCCATCGAATATTGGGCGTTGCCTTTCACTTGCCGGTTTTCAATCAAGCCAAGTTGAATATGACATATTGGTCTTATTTTGGCAGTGATTAATGAAGGACACGCAAGAAACTATGAATTTGATGAAATGCGTCTTAATTCTGGGTTCGACTTTCGTAACAAGTGTTTGACAGGTGGTTAGGAGTTGCTGTCACACTGAAGTTTTTGTTTCAAATTAAAACCGTTAAGCGCGGTAAATTAATTGATTTTGGTTATTCCGGCGTTTCTGCCGCTTTTCAGTGGCCGTGGTCACGGACGACAATGATGACATTTGTCTATCAAGTATTGTTAAAGTTTTATTTAGCCTACTAATTTGGCGACTTGTTCATTTTAATCATTTAGTTTAATTTTGTTTATGGTTATTATTTACTCTATGGAAGTATAATCTAATTTACCACCGCTTCACAACATGTTGTGGCTTGAAGAGAAAAAGCGGCACAAGAAATTCTTCAGCAAACATGCCTAGCTCTAAAAAAAAAATATAATATTCCTTCCACCCATTTTAATATTATATAATTTTTTTTAGAGCTAGGCATGTTTGTTGAAGAGTTTCTTACCACTTAATAAATTACCGCGCTTAAAACCGTTAAAAACGTAGAACAGATTTAGTTATTTATACCTTAGTAGATAACATTACTTATCCCGAGCTTTTACGGGAATCTTCGGGATTCATGTATTTTCATACTAAAAATTCCGTTGCCCTCTTGGAAATACGCTTCGATTTTAAATACTAGCAAAATAATTGTAACCTACGTAACCTGTGAAACGTGGACGAAGACGCGGGAAAACCTAGTTATTGTATAGACCGTAAGTATACAATCTCACCGTCAATTACGAGTACCAGGAACACATAAGTGGCCAGGCGCTCTTACAGACAACGAAATTAGCAATCGACAGCTCAATTTATGCGACCAAATTAAGTTGACCTACCTCTGTAGTAGCTCCCGTTCCAAAGTACCTACTTAATGTTTAATGCACACATTAATGGGGGTCTAAGTTGAATGGTCCGTACAAGTGCAAAGCTTAACATCAGGTCAAGGCTTTCAAGTTGTACTTATAAGATTTTAAGGGTTTCAAAAATTTTAAGGATTCTGTGGCAGTACATTTCGATACATAAAAATGCCTTATAATAAAATCCTGCGTAGCGTAGCGTGATATAACAAATGAAATAGTTTTTAACTTCTAGATTTAACTCTAACGTAATGTTACGAGCTACAGGACTCGAATTAAAAATGCCGTTGGAATTACTATAGAGTTTATTAGAACTGTACAAACACTTATAAAACAGGCACAAATATGACTGAATACAACCAGTAACACTACATGATTCAATAACACGCGCAAAGTCAGTCACTATATCGCTCTTCGTATATACTACGCACGTCTTGCTAGTATCGTAATCGTCGCTTGACTGCCTCACCCCTCCGTTCGGGCATTGTTTTATATTAAACTGTATAATACCGACAAAGAACCGCGTTCACTGAGTTAATCCGCATATCTGGCAAGCTTCGACGCAATGCAATAACAACAAAGATTAGTTCGACACTAATGACGGCCTTAAAACAAGTACGATACCAGTAGGATGTTTTTTGTAATTGCATATTTTACGCAGTAAACAAAAGAACTCCGAATGCAGAAAAGATAATACACTGCGTTTTAAGACAGCCAGGGCATATTTCTTTGTCGGTATGTAATAGTAATATAATATATGTCTACCCTAATGACTAGATATCACGGAAATGTATCCTCTATTCTTCTCTATGGGATAATTTTATGAGGGAATTCTACCAATAATGAAATTTTATTTAAGTCAAAAAAGAGATGCGTAAGGGCTAAGTGTGGAGTAAATCAAACTGATAATTGTGTTCCTTGCTTTCATATTGTTACGAGTTACAAGACTCAAAGCAAATAAATGCGCTTGGAATTACTATAGAGTTTATTAGAACTATACAAACACGTATAAAACAAGTACAAAATAAAACTGGATGCAACCAGTTCACACATCACGATTCGACGTCTCTAATCGAAAGTACTACACGTCTTAATCGTATCGTATTCGTTTGACTGTCCCACCCCTTCGTTCGGGAATTGTTTTATACTAAACTGTATAATACCGATAAAGGGGCCCCCGTTCACCCACATCTGGCAAGCTTCGACGCAATGTAATAAAACAAAGAATAAGTTGTTTGACACTAATTACAGCCATAAAATTAGTACGATAACAATAGATGTTTTTAAAGTTTAATCACTAAGTAAAAAAATAATTCGTATTGCAGCAGCATGCAGCTGTGTGGTCTTTGTCGGTATGTAAAATACCTATGTATTTGAAGTAATACAGTTTGTCAAAGAAAATCTCAACCTGTTCACATACCCTGTAAGCTTAAGACAAAATAATAGAATGTGTTGTCCACTAAACAGGACGGCTTATTTAAATAAAAATATATTTGTGGGTTGCTTACATAACAATCACCTTTAAATAAAATTAGTTAATCATATTAAACTGCCTAAATACGTCTTACACAAAACGTATTGACAGTTCTTTAAACATATTTAGCGTCAAATTTTGCGTTGCGCAAGACGTTAATCGTATTTAAGGGTGTTAAATGCGTTTAGTGTTTCTTAAATAAATTTAAAGAATGTCATGCAAGCGGCCCTTATCTTGTACATACATGCATCAAAACTCTACGACCGTCTACCAGATGAGCTTTAGAACATAACACTGTTAATATTGTTACAATTTGGGCCACCTGCAAACAAAGCACATTTATTACCCGCCGGCGGTGATTGAGCTAATAACATTGAAGCGCTTTTATGACCTTCTTCTTTTATTTACTTTGTGTTTGAAATTCGTAATTAGAAAAACATCCCATTCTGTATTTTAAGTTCTTATGGTAGTCATTAGCCAGGTGTGATTCTTAGAAATACAGTCTGCGCGGCCGAGAGACATTGCAATTGTGCCGTATAAAGCAACTCCCCAATGCAGAGAAGTGGAAATCAAGCGATAATCGCGAGGCTAGACGTGTGCACATTCGATAAGCTATATAGTGATGCACTTTGCGCGTGTTATTGAATCATGCATTAAGTTCGTACTTTTTGAGTCCAGTTATATTTGTACCTGTGTTATACGTGTTTGTATAGTTCTAATAAACTCTATAGTAATTCTAACGGCATTTTAATTCGAGTCCTGCAACTCGTAACAATACCAATATTGATTTCATAATTTTGACCTTCAACTCTCAATTACTCTTCTTAATCTCATCCTTTTTATTCATGTATGGAGAAATCTATTACAGAAATGAGATATGGGAGAGAAATATTTCCTTTTTATCTCAGCATCATTTTCATTTAACCAGCTAAATGGTTTCTAACTGTACTAATGTATAGTTTTTTGTCCTATTTTCGATATTGATAAATGCCCGACACTCAAACCATTCACACAGTCGACAAACAAACAGAGAAGCCTCCTGGAGCGCGCTGCCTCCGGGCTGAACGCCTGCGCTTCCACCGAGTCGGAAAGCCTTCAAAGTCCGGTATCGCTGAAACAGCCATTTAAAGTAATGAAGTGAAACTTCTATACGTATAGACGGGGGTATTAGGATTTTTTCTGTCACGAAAAAACGTTAGGGCCGCGTGGAGGGCCGACATAATTTTAGAGTAGACTATGGATGTTTTTTTTCGTTCCGTATCGAATTCAGTTTTTTTGCTTAATTAAAAATAATATGTTTAAATAAAAAATGCATTCACTAAAATGTATAAGTATATATAACCTAACCAAATAATAATTTGCAGTAAGCCTGTTTGTTTGCTGGGATACATAATAGAAGTGAAACTTTAACGGACAAGTGGAAAAACGAATGGCAACAAAATTCTAACTTGAAATTTTACGGGTAGATTTCTAATTTGGACAAGTTCATTAACAATCTGCCCGCAAAAGTTGAATTTAAATTTTGTTGCGATTAGTTTTGCTACTTGTCCGTTGCCATTCGTTTTTCCGCTTGTCCATTTAATCCAATGTGTGATCTTTCTTAGCCCGGGAGCGGTTTGCAGTTGTCCGGGGCACAAAAATTAGTTTATTCCAACACAGTTTTTCCTAAAACGATGGATTACGGTCTTTTTAAAACCTTCTTACTATAAAGTATCTTCCGAAAATCTAAGTTTCTATTTTCATGTGAACGAAGCCAACAACATAAAACAAAAGAGTTTGATACAAAAAACGCTTTCAATACAAATATAACTCGATTTGAGAAATACCCGCAAAGTATTCTTGCAATATTGTAATGGATTTCTCGTGTCGCAGCATAAAGTATTAACTGCACGATAATCGACGCTCAAGACCTATATTGAACATAACTACAGCATTTTCTTTTAGTTCAATTGATGCTGTAGACGTAGGAACGGAGGATATACAGATGTTAGGTTTTTCGTAATAATTCGTATTTTTTTTTCACAATAATCGCTACTCTGGTATATTTGAACGTATTTAATGAAGTGACATAATAAGTTAGTAAGGTCGAGCGTGGCCTGTACTTGAGCGACACAAGCAATAACTGCGTATTAAGAGATGAATACACTGCGTTGGATGTGTGGAGTGACGCGGCTAGACCGTGTCAGAAACTCCCACATCCGTGACGGTCTTCATGTCCGTGACATAGCAGACAAACTGCAAGAGTATCGCTTACGCTAGTACGGCCACGTTTTACGGAGACCGGCTACGGAGTTATGTGGGGAACATATGTCTAGCCATGCCGCCTCCGCCAGGACCCGAAGTTAGGTCCCGAAGGCAAAAGAAATGTGGCTAAACGTTGTGAAGGAAGACATGCGTACCAAAGGTTTCAAGACGGGAGATGCTGAAGACCGCACAAAGTGGAGTAGGAAAACGGTCCCTGGGCGTCGGAGTGAACGCTCCGAACACAACCGGGATTTAACGCTCGGATGATGATGATGATAATAAGTTAGTAAGGTGACATTTCTGTCATTGTTGATGTGACGTTAACGTATGTGAAATGTGGTTGCTGTCGATGGCAACTATCCACAAAGCTAAAGGTGGCTCCGACCAGAACCAAAACGCGTATTTTGTTGTGTCTGAATAGACGATTTTTGTGATAATTTTGGTCTTTATGGCAGATCTTCAGATGAGTCCTGAGAGTGGAGACCTAGTCTCGATTTTGACGAGGGAAATACTATTTGAGGACTATCCATGTGGGGGAAACGCAGTAGGGAGTGTGGAATTTGTCATGTTTTACACACGGCACAAACAATGGAGAACACGATGCATTATCTTATTGCTTGTATGTATATGTCTTTGGGATTCCGTTAAAAACTACTGGGCCAATTTCTATGCGGCTTTCGCTGATCGACAGCTAATTTTGAGACTTAAACTCTGCAATGTACAGAAGACCTTCGCCTTGCGAATGTGTACTACAGGTTCTGAAACGTACACCGTTATACGTCCTACTAATACTAATCGTGTTTATATTTCTTAAATGTTTTATTTATAAATACCACATTAATATTACAATCTAATCTAAAAGATTAATAAGTAATTTAAATATAACCTAAATTGACTAAAAGTATTTAACTAAGAAAGTGTCCATTAGCACTTTTCTTATTGTCTCTATTAAGGGGAAGACACTTTGTTGATGTGTTCTAAGTTAGCACAGTACACTTTAGTTTTGTTTAAAGCACTAGTTCAAACGGTTTCGTCCTTTTGAGCCTTCTCGTTATATCCGTGTTGTCGAGGAGCTGGATCGCCTCAACATTCACGTGATGGTGAAGCCGATGCTCGTGGGCTTCCGCGTACTTTCTGATAATACTAGTAACAAACTCCACTTTCAGATCCCGGTGGAGGTCGCTCGATCTAATGTACCATGGCGCGTTTACAATGCCTTTTAGTACTTTGTTTTGGAATCGTTGTATTATATTTATATTGCTTGGTTTGGTACAGCCCCACAACTGTACGCCGTAGGTCCATACCGGCATCAGGACTTGTTTATAGAGGAGCAGTTTGTTAGGTACTGACAACTTGGAATATTTTCCAAGTAGCCAGTACATATTTCTATAACGCGCTTCCAGTTCATCGCGTTTCTTCTTAACGTGAGCCTTCCAGCGTAGTTTGGCATCTAGAGTCATACCTAGGTACTTTGCGGTATTTTCATACGGTACTACGGTGTTGTTCATGTATACCGGATGATAATTAGGCATTTTGTTAGTGAAGTCAATGTGGATTGACTTGGCTTCATTTAGCTTGATACGCCATTTTTTTGTCCAGTTATGGATGGTATTAACTGCCTTTTGAACTTTTTCCACGGCTTCTTCGTGGGTTACTCCTGTAGCCATGATGGCTGTGTCATCCGCAAAAGTAGCTATGGTGTTATTTTCTAGTTCTGGGATATCACTCGTGTATATTAGGTACAAGACCGGTCCTAATACACTACCCTGTGGCACTCCAGCTTTAATTTCTTTAAGGTCTGAGAAGCAATCTTCTTGTCGGACCCTAAACTTTCTATTTGAGATATATGATGCTAACAAATCTGAATACTGTTTGGGTAGCATTTTCCTTAGCTTAAAATTAAGTCCTTCATGCCAGACTTTATCAAATGCTTGCGCCACGTCTAGAAAGACGGTAGAACAAACTTTCTTCTCTTCTAATGTTCTCTCAATGATGTTCGTGATTCTGTGCACTTGGTCTATAGTTGAATGTTTTTCTCTAAATCCAAATTGATAATCGGGAATCAATTTTTTATCTTGAATTATTGGCTTTAGACGGCGCAATAATAGTTTTTCAAACAGTTTAGACATTATTGGTAAGAGAGAAATTGGTCTGTAAGATGTCGTCTCATGTGGAGGTTTACCAGGTTTTTGTATCATGATTACTTCTGCAACTTTCCAGAGACTAGGAACATGTTTTAATCTAAAACTAGCATTGATAAGGGTAGTGAGTTTAACTATACCCTTTCTTGGTAGGTTGCGTAGCACTTCCCCGGTAATGATGTCATAACCTGGTGCTTTCTTTTGACCTAGTAGTTGAATTTCTTTATGGACTTCTTTAGGAGTTACAAATGTAATTTCCAATTCTTCAGGTGATAGGTACTCAAACATATCTTCATTATCATTACCTTCGTTTGGTTGGAAAATTTTCTCTAAATGTTGAGCAAATCTGTTGGCTTTCTGTTTGTTATTTATGGCCCAAGCTCCATTCTCTTCTCGAATGGGAGGAATTTGATTTATTGGTTTTTTCAGAGATTTTGTTACTTTCCATAATGAATAATCTGAATTACGATCACTCGAGAGTTGACTAAGGTGAGACTGCATAGATTCGTCGTTGAATTTTTGTATTTCTCTACTTAGTCTTTTTGTGAGATTGTTCAAAAGAGTTTTATCTGGCGGATATCGCGATCTTTGCCAATTTTGTCTCTGTTTTCTTTTGTGTTTAATTAAGTTAATAATTTCGCTCGGATAGTAAGTACGTCTAGATTTTATTTTCAAATCAGGTGTATTTTTCCAAGCACACTGTTGAATATTTGTAACAAATGTTTTTACATCCATATCAAGTTCCTCTGGTTTTTTTAATGGCACTTTCAAATCTATGACACAGTCTAAGTCATATCTAAAGCTTTCCCAGTCTGTATTCTTATTAGTCAAACAAGGTTTTTTTTCTCGACACATAATGTACTCATTTAGACTTAAAAGTATGGGAGAATGATCAGAATTCATATCGTAACCTTCTTCAATATGAAGAAGTTCAGATGATATATGTTTATAAATAAAAAAATCTATTAAATCAGGAAGTTTATTCGGATCAGTCGGCCAATAGGTAGGCTTTCCTGTCGAAATAACATCACATTTATTTTCTTTAATTGCATTCAAAAGTTCTCTGCCTTTCGTTGTAGTTAGCCTGGAGCCCCAGTAAGTATTCTTTGCGTTAAAGTCGCCCCCCAGAATAAACCTGTTTCCGAGCTTATTAAGAAAATTTGTATAATATAAACATTTTAAAGCATACCTTGGTGGACAGTATATCGCTGATACAGTTACCGGGTAGCGTTTAGTTTTGATTGATACAGCAATAGCTTGTATTTCTTGTTCTTCATGCTTCAATACTTCAAAATGATTGATATTATTTTTAATCAGGATGGTACTCCCTCCCCGAGCTGTGTTGTCGGGGTGGAGCGCATGATATGCTTGGTAGCCTTTGATTGAAATAAAACTTTCTTTATTAAAATGTGACTCAGAAATGAGGCATACGTCAATATTTTCCGTATTTAGGACCATTTGTAACTCTTTCTGATGGCGCAGAAGTCCATTAGCATTCCATGTCATAATTTTAATTGAAGGTGGCATCATTAATGTTTTATTACGGCTCTCGTTGTTTGCTCTAATTTCTTCAGTCTTTCATCAAATGAAGTCATGAAGTTTAATATAGTGTTTATTTTCTCTTCTAAATTAGATGATGTCTTACTTAGGGATGGTTGCTGTGATAAGTACAACTGCGATTTTGTGCCTTTAGTTACTTGAGCAAATGATAAGCTCTTTGTTACGGGTTGACTTGTAGGAGCCTTTTTAGTTACATTTTTATTTAAAAGTATATTACCGTTTGTTGTCCCCTTTAACTTCTTATTCTTTATTAGTTGTAGCTCTTTAGCAACTATGCAGCCTCTGTAGCTAGCAGGGTGTGGTTCGCCACAGTGCACACACTTTGGTTTGACTTCTGCAGGCTTGGTGCAGTCTTTGGTGAGATGTTTTCCTATGCATTTCACACATCTGGGCTCTTTACAGCAGTATTTCTGGGTGTGTCCATATGCTTGACACCTTTTACACTGAGGAACCAATTTAGAGGTTTTTATTGGTTTTACATCCACTTTACACCCAAGTATAGATTTAATGGAGTAAATCTTTTTAATTTCTTCATCTTTAGCAAAAGAGAGCATAAACATATTTAGTGGTTGTTTATTTCTCCAGCTTAGTTTGTTGACTGCGTCCTGTATTTTATATCCTTTAGCAGATAGCTCATCAACTATCCTGGCAGGCATGCATGAGGAGGGCAAATTAATTGCCATCACCCTGATCGGTCTATCTTGCTTGTTTTCATAGGAATACCAGCAGCAGTTATTTTGCAATAGTAGGCTTGTGAGAGCTCTGTAGGATACATCACTATTTGCATTTATTTTAACACTATCTCCATTTCTCATTCGTATAAGAAACGAGTCACTTGCTAGACTAGTCAGGAGAAAGTCATAGAACTTTTGATAGTCTCCGATATTTTCTACGATTACCGGTGGTGGTTGAGGATCTTTTTTAACAGTTTCTTTTTTATTTAATTTCTGATCTTGCGTTTCAGGAGGGGTGAGTGACAGATTCAGCTTCCGCTTCTTTCTACTCTTTTGACGTACCCACTCGGTTTCTCTAACTAGATCTTCTTCGTCCGTTTCATACTGGACACTATCTGGTTCTCTCTTTCGATCGGATGTATTTTTGACTAGAACTATATTCTGCTCTTTGATGTCTTTTAGCTCTTGTTGCAGTTCTTGAATATGTTTTTTAAGCTCAAAAACTAAGCTTTCAAGATGTTTGCGTTCTGCTGCTTCTTCAGTAAAACGCTGGTACAACAGACGTTCCGTATCTGTTTTTATTTTAATTTGACTGGAAGCCATATTTAATTAAAAATATAACTTCGCCTTAACAATTTTTATACAAAACACGTGTTTCACTACATAATAATTAATAACTGAGTCATCGCGGTGACCGACTTAGGCTACGCGCGATAGTGATTTTGCTGCACATGCGTTTTGCCCGAGCGCGAACTAGGGCAAGTGCAATGCGGCTGTACTCGGTAGGCGCCGAACAATCACTTTTTTCACAATAATCGCTACTCTGGTATATTTGAACGTATTTAATGAAGTGACATAATAAGTTAGTAAGGTCGAGCGTGGCCTGTACTTGAGCGACACAAGCAATAACTGCGTATTAAGAGATGAATACACTGCGTTGGATGTGTGGAGTGACGCGGCTAGACCGTGTCAGAAACTCCCACATCCGTGACGGTCTTCATGTCCGTGACATAGCAGACAAACTGCAAGAGTATCGCTTACGCTAGTACGGCCACGTTTTACGGAGACCGGCTACGGAGTTATGTGGGGAACATATGTCTAGCCATGCCGCCTCCGCCAGGACCCGAAGTTAGGTCCCGAAGGCAAAAGAAATGTGGCTAAACGTTGTGAAGGAAGACATGCGTACCAAAGGTTTCAAGACGGGAGATGCTGAAGACCGCACAAAGTGGAGTAGGAAAACGGTCCCTGGGCGTCGGAGTGAACGCTCCGAACACAACCGGGATTTAACGCTCGGATGATGATGATGATAATAAGTTAGTAAGGTGACATTTCTGTCATTGTTGATGTGACGTTAACGTATGTGAAATGTGGTTGCTGTCGATGGCAACTATCCACAAAGCTAAAGGTGGCTCCGACCAGAACCAAAACGCGTATTTTGTTGTGTCTGAATAGACGATTTTTGTGATAATTTTGGTCTTTATGGCAGATCTTCAGATGAGTCCTGAGAGTGGAGACCTAGTCTCGATTTTGACGAGGGAAATACTATTTGAGGACTATCCATGTGGGGGAAACGCAGTAGGGAGTGTGGAATTTGTCATGTTTTACACACGGCACAAACAATGGAGAACACGATGCATTATCTTATTGCTTGTATGTATATGTCTTTGGGATTCCGTTAAAAACTACTGGGCCAATTTCTATGCGGCTTTCGCTGATCGACAGCTAATTTTGAGACTTAAACTCTGCAATGTACAGAAGACCTTCGCCTTGCGAATGTGTACTACAGGTTCTGAAACGTACACCGTTATACGTCCTACTAATACTAATCGTGTTTATATGAGTAATTTTAAAGTTTTCATGTTGTTTCTTTTAATCCTGAGAATCCTGCATAATTTTTCTAGGAATGGCTTAAAATTACTCGAAAAAAAGAATCAAATTCCAATGTTTTTACTCATACATAGAAAATTTAAAAATGTAATAAAATGTGTGAATCCCGCGGTAATTTTCTCGTCAGCGGTTCGAAGTTCTTCGTATGCATAAAAATGAGCTTATTCACAGTCTCACCAGTTTCCACCAAAACGATAGCTTGTAGCGTGAGCTGACGCTTCATAATAGCGTGCAACTAGTATCGGGGCTGGGGGGGAGAAGGTACGCGGGACATGGGGCCCTGGATGCCAGGCGCGAGTGGATAGCGTATCACGAGGCAGTCGACCGGTTTCCACGAGGCCTGTGACACATTTTTTTTTATTGCAGGAGTTCAGCAGACAGGCAGATGGCCCACTTGTTGGAAAGCGGTTACCGTCGCCTATGGACATTTGCAACACCAAAAGTGCTACAAATGCGCTGCTGCTCTCTTAAGGGAGACTGGAACCTGGTCACTAATGCCGAAACACAACTCAAGGTTGTTATGGCGACGTACTTTAGACCAGGGGTGGTAGCCATCCAGGCGGGCAAATGACCTACCACCTGGCTGTGGGTTGTTTTGTCGCCTCTTACGACAGGCCGCCCGGCCGCAGAAAATTGTATTCTTTCTCCGTTCCTGCACGGACACATTGTCGCGCTATAGTTATACCTCTTATAATAAATGGCGTAAACTGAACTTGTTGTTTGATTCAAACCCACCACAAGCTTATATTCCTTTCTGATGCTGTAGTAATTTGTGTCCCGGGAATCCCGCAAGAATTTCAAGTCAAGCATGGAGGAAGTCGCGGACATATCCTAGTCTCAATAAATCCTCAATTTCACTTAACGAAAGTCAGCCAAATTGTAGTTTGTTACGGCGAATGTCTTAATTGAAAAGAGGCACTGAAATATTCATGAAGACCCGACTGCGGACGCTAATGGTTTTAGTTCTTACCTGGCACAAAATGAATGGAAGGTTTCTAGTGAAAAATAATATATCAGACCTCTATTCCAATAGAAAAGGGTGCATGTTTCATTTTACACTGGTCATTAAGCTTTCATTAAGTTATCCATTATAAGTTGACCTGTGGCTTGAGGTCTTCGGATCAAGTTACTCTGGGTATAATTATATTCGTTATACTTTCTAGCATAAGTTGAACTGCGATTTTCGCAATAAGTAAAGATTGTGTGTGTATTTAAGATAAGGTAATTTAAAGCCTTATTAAGGATAAAATGTATAATTAGTTTCATGTTCAATTTATAGAATAGAATAGAAGAAAATACACTTAATTTTACAGTAAAATTTATGAAACAAATGTTACAGTTATTAAGTAGCTTGGTAGTTCTTGTCGTGTTTTTTTTTAAGTTAATAAATAATTTCGTTATGTACCCTCTTATTTCTAAACGATACAATCGGTCAGTTCCTTAATTGAATAATAATGTTATATATTTATTTATTCTTTGATTAGAGCCTATTTTGTATAAAGTAGTTCTCCATAATTTATCTCCATTTTTTATTACAACCAGCTGTCCCGGCAGATGTCGTCCTGCCCGCAAAAGCTTCAATCGTTATGCCGACAGCATTAAAGTTTATCGTTATCAAATAAAAAATAGGGGTTGATCGTAGAGGGTTGAAAATTTAGGATTGTATGTATTTTTTAATGCTGCATCGGCTGCTACCCTGCTGTGCATTTGCCGTCGCCTCACACAGAAAGAGGGTAGACATCAAAATTGATGGAGCGATATTTTACCTGACTTATACCTACTAGGGAAGTACTGAACATAACAAGTTACGAGACTCGAATTAAAATGCCGTTGGAATTACTATAAAATGTATTAGAGTAAACAAACACGTATAACACACGTACAAATATAACTGAACACAACTAGTACAAACGTAATGCACGATTCAATAACACGCGCAAAGTCCGTCACTATGTAGATTATATGTATACACGTCTTGCCCCGCTTGCTGTTATTGCTGGACTCCCAATCTCTCCATTGGGGCAATATCTTTTAACCCACTTCAAAAAAGGAGGAGTTTCTCAATTCGTCGGGACTTTTTTATATGTATGTTCACCGATTACTCCGATATTCATGATTCGATTTATGTGATTCTTTTTGTTCGACGCGGAAAAGCTTCCAATTTGCCCCCTAAAAATTTTATATAGTTTGGCTCAATAGTTTTATGAACATTTTTTATGGAAAAAATTTCCTTTTCGTTCCATATGTACACCGATTATATACTTTACAATTACAATATGTCTCTCGGTCGCGCAGACTGAATTTCTCAGAATCACACCTGACTAATGACTACCATAAAAGTTTACATTATGCTGTTTTTCTATTTATACATTTTAAACACAAAAGAAGTCCAAATGCCGAAAAGGTAATAAACGGCAGGTGTGAATTGGTCTTTTTCGGTCCTAACAATACCCATAGCCAATGGATGCATGTTTGTAGCGTTTCAGGCCCTTTTGGGGTTCGGCTGCCGTCCAACTTATTATCTGTATCTGTAAGGTGGGACGCAGCTCCTTATTTAGTACTAACATCACAACAAATACCATTATCTCTCATCAAGCTAACGTTACCCAATCCTAAAATGTATTGACTAGTAACATAAAACATGTTATTTATTATTCCGAATACATTGTAAAGAAGGATCTTCAAGATTTTGCAGTGAAAAAACATTGTAATTTCAGAGTTGACAGATAGCTCATTGCCAATCCATGTTCTCGAGAATAGGAGGTCGTGGGCCGGACTTAGAATCCAGGTAAGGGCACTTCGAGGGGGTCATTAATTTTCATATATAAACAAAATGCATTTTTTAAATCTTACGGTTTTTTCAATTGACCAAAGATATGAGTAATAAAGGAGCGAAGGAGCACACGCGGTGGCCGCTATTCGTGTACTGACTATTTGTTAATATAAATTAATAAAGTAAAATAAAAATGCATTGTCTGCAGTGTTCGGTTTCACCGTACACAATATCTATCTACGTTTTGTGTGTTCGTTTTTTTGTCTTTTAGGATGAATTCGTTGGAGTTATGTCATTTTTTAGATATCTGTATCTTCTATCTTTCTGTATGTATATCTTTTTGTCCTTTTTTCTATAACCAAAAAAGGCTTTACCGATCTTGATGAAAGTTAGTATACTGTAAGTATGTATGCTTGCATGTCCATTAGCCATTTAGAACTGAATTGTTTTGCTTATCTTTTATACAATCATAATTATATCTCTTTCTCCTTCCTATCTTCTTCTACGATTTGAATTTCTTGTTCCTTCTGACAAACATTATAGTCCTTCTAAACCTCTTTTTTTCAAAGCTCCCACACACTCAGCGGCATGTTATAGTGGTTCTTTCTAGGTCCTCGTAGTTTGATTATGGAACGCCATGCCACATACCGAGACAGTTCATCGGAGAGCCGTTTAAAAAAAAGTCAGAACTATCTATGTTAAACTATCCTTATATGTCTATATATTATATAAGTGTATATCTTAAGTGTATCTATATATAATTTATTTTTGTAATCTGTTTATATTAATAATGTTATATAGTTTAATCGTAAAATATCTTTAGTGTACACAGTCCTGCCTTTTACTTCTCCCCTTCTCGCTAGATTCATAAGTTTCCTGGAAGAAAACTTTTTTAGGGTTAAGCTTGCCTTTGTACATCACCACTTTTCTATAATTTTGTATGTAACTTTTGGTGTATAATAAAGAATAAATACATATAGATATAAATATGAAATAAACGCTTCTGTTAGGTATTCGTTTTCTAGTTTACCTGCTCACCAACGCCATCTTTACAATCAGATCTTGTCCATACAATTACCTGAAAAAGATTGCTTAGCGCAACAAGACCACTCCTTGTATTTAAAATTATTGTGTATTTCCTTTAATTATGTTGGTGTACAATAAACAGTGTTGTATTGTATTGTATTGTGTATTGTATTGTGTATTGTTAAAGTTTGGTTTGATCTTGGTAAGACCCCCATTATAACTTCCAAATACGAGCCTGTAAGTTTTTGCGAACGCCTTAAAGTAAAGGTCGCCAAGGGACATACATCTTGGAAACCTCAAAGTTCTGAGGTTTATTGGCTTAAACCTCCTATGCTTGAGGTTATGGATAAATACAATAAAGATATATGATTTTTGCTTGCGGCAAGGTTGTTGCGTGTTTTATTTAGTAAATACTTATTTCAGATTCTGTTTTAAAAATATAATAATTTAATTTAATTTAATTTGAAATACACACTTTTTTATTGTATGAGATCAGTAGACAAGAAGACGGTATACCTGATGGAAAGCGGCTACCATTGCCAATAAATAAAATAAAAGGTGATAGAAATGTGCTACAGATCTCTAAAGAGAGACTGAAACCTGGTCAACGCTGGGACACAATTCAGGGTTGTTATGGCAGCATACTCTAGACTAGGAATGACACCCACCCAGACGGGCAAATACCCTACCATCTGACTGTGGGTGGTTCTGTCACCACTTACATGATTCATTACGATAAAACAATGTATACTACACTTTAACATATGTGAGATTATTTTAATTTATTTTACTATTGCTAATGAGTTGAATTAGGGACTAGATGATGTGTTCGGGTAGTTGTGATTATTACTAAGCTCGAATGATGAACAATCACTCCAACTTTGGTCCGATGCACATGTTGTAGTAGGGCTCTAGAGTGGCGAATTATACTGGAACATACACAGCACGCAACCTAAAGGTCCCAAAATGTGGGAGTGTTATAGACCAAACTGACCCCAGATTGGGCCTTTTGGTCCATATACCCGAAAATTAATATATTTTATCGGCCGGTGTTATTGTGTGAGACTTAGTTAATTAGATCAGCATTCTCATGGAAGTTAACACGCTCAGAATAATTACGGTTTACAGACAAGTAACCTCTCTCATTCTTTGATAAATAAGTTGCCAACGTTGAACAGATATTACATGTTTAGTTATATAGATAGATAGATAGATAGATAACAACCCTCAGAGGGTGCCGCCTGTAAAATGCCTGTCCGGTATTTTATAGTGCACACGGGTACGCGAGCCCGAGGTCCTCGACGCGGCCGCTGTTACTTTCCCTTTGCTCCGTGACAGTAGTGTCCCCCCTTCTCCCCATCCCCGCATCCTCCATCTTTACTCCTTCCCACATACCACCATCCATTCCTGGTTTCCCTATATAGGTTGTGTAGGTCGGGCGGCAGCCGCTACATTTAAAACCAATACTCGCCACATCATTTATGGTCAGTACTAGGAATGTTTTGGGTATGGCTAGGGCGTCGCCGGAAAACGACGCGCAGGCACATCGCCCTACACCTGCGACAAGTGGGCAAGGGCTACCGTGTCAAGGGCGGGCACGGCTAACGACGCGAGTCCACACTCAAATTAGGAAACTCCGCTTCGCGACGTGGAATATTGGCACGCTGACTGGACGTGCAAGGGAGTTGGCTGAAGTACTCTCCAGGCGGAGGGTGGCCGTGGCGTTCTTGCAGGAGACTCGGTGGAAAGGCTGCAGATCCCGGTTCATTGGGAATGGCTACAAGCTGATCTATACGGGTGCTCCTGGTGGGGAAAACGGGGTTACTGTAGTGCTCTCCGAGGAGTTCCAAAACAATATTCTGGAGGTGAAACGCTTCAGCGACCGGCTTATGGTCGTGTCGGTTCTTATCGAAGGGGTTGTGACCCATTTGATAAGTGCCTACGCGCCACAGGCTGGTTGTAGCGACACTGACAGAATGAGGTTTTGGGACCAAATTGGGGATGTGCTACGTGGCATCCCGTTATCACAGGGGGTCGTTTTGGGTGGTGATCTTAACGGTCATGTGGGTGAGAAGTGGGAGGAGTTTGAGCGTGTTCACGGTGGCTTCGGATACGGAAGCCGCAACGCAGAAGGGGAGGACATCCTCCGATTGTGTGCGGCTGCCGATCTTGCCATCGTGAACACGTATTTCAAAAAGAAATCCGAACACTTAATCACCTACAAGAGCGGGAGGCATGCTACCCAGATCGACTACCTACTCACCAGGAGATACCACATCGGCAAAGTAGCCAACTGCAAGGTCATACCCGGAGAGAGTCTCACGGCACAACACCGTCTCCTTGTCATGGATCTCTGCGTAAAACCCAAAGACAAACCCGTTGAGCACTGTCGACGCCAAATTAGATGGTGGCTGCTTGATGAAGGTAAATCCCAGGAGTTCGCTTCAGCATCCGTCGAGAGGTGTGTCGGAGCTGAGAGCGAACTAGTCCAGAGCCACTGGGACAAGATCCAGGCAGCCATCACTAAAGCGGCAAAGGCAGTGCTGGGTTTGTCTAAGGGTGGACGCAAGTGTGACAAGGAGACTTGGTGGTGGAACGACACAGTCCAGAGGGAGGTTAGGGTGAAGAAAACCCTTTTCAAAAAGTGGCAAGCGTCCAGATCCCCTGAAGATCGCGACGCATACAGGGCCGCAAAACGTGCCACCAAAAGAGCTGTAGCCAGAGCCAGACGAGACCACTTTCGATCGTTGTACGATAAGTTGGAATCGTCTGAGGGGCAGAAGCTCATTTATAAGTTGGCACGTTCCAGGATCAAAGCGGCACAGGACATTTCCAAGTGCCGCTGTGTTAAGGATCCTGGCGGTAACCTGTTATGCGAGGACCTCGCGGTGAAGGAGAGATGGCGCTCGTACTTCCACGAGTTGCTGAATAAGCAACACAAAGAGGTACAGCCACCGAACCTCCCTCCGAATCAAGGACTAGTGCCACCGATAACGCCTGAAGAAGTCCATAGGGCTCTTCGCCGCATGAGGAATCGGAAAGCTGTCGGAGCCGATGGAGTCCCCATCGAAGCCTGGAAGGCGATGGGTCCTCGTGGTGTGGGCATTTTAACAACCCTTTTTAACCGCATACTCCTCACCGGAAACATCCCGAGCCAATGGAGAGTGAGTGTTATCACCCCAGTCTTCAAAGGTAAGGGATCGGTGCAGGAGTGCGAAAACTACCGCGGAATAAAGGTAATGTCCCACACCATGAAGCTCTTTGAGCGCATAATCGACTCTCGGATCCGGCAAGAGTGCACTATCTCGGGATGTCAATATGGGTTTCGTCCTGGGCATGGAACCATGGACCCTGTTTTTGCCCTAAGGATCATCATGGAGAAATACAGGACGAAGAACACGCCTCTGCATTTCCTGTTTTTGGATCTGCAGAAGGCCTTCGATTGTGTTCCTCGCGTGATGATCTGGTGGGCACTGAGGTCCAAAGGGGTGCCAGAAGCCTATATTGACATTGTCCGGGATATGTACCGTGATTCCGATTCCATAGTTCGGACCGCCGTTGGCGACACCACACCCTTCCCCATTACCGTAGGCGTGCACCAGGGATCGGTCCTTAGTCCGTTTCTGTTCAGCGTGATATTAGACGAAGTGTCGAACAGCATCAGAGATGCGCATGAGCAACCTCCATGGTTGCTCATGTATGCTGACGATATCGCGCTGGCAGATTCGGACAGGGGGCGCCTGGTGGGACGTGTAAATGCGTGGAAGAGATCGCTAGAGAACGGTGGTCTGAAACTAAATGTGGCGAAGACTGAGTACTTGGCCTGCAACACTACAGATCCCACATCCGTGCGCATAGGCGAAGATACGGTCGAGCGCACGGATCAGTTTAAGTACTTGGGATCTGTCCTTAGTGCGTCCGGGGATATCGATCTCGACGTCAAGGCCCGTATCACAGCAGCTTGGGCCAAGTGGCGTGAGGTAACAGGTGTCATTTGTGACCCCAAAATGCCGGTTAAATTAAAACGGCAGGTCTATAAATCCATCATTAGACCTGTCCTTTTGTATGGCAGTGAAGCGTGGCCAGTACTTGAGCGACACAAGCAAGAGCTGCGTGTCACGGAGATGAATATGCTGCGATGGATGTGTGGAGTGACGCGGAAAGACCGGGTCAGGAACTCCCGCATCCGCGGCAGTCTTCATGTCCGTGACATAGCAGACAAACTGCAAGAGTGTCGCTTACGCTGGTACGGCCACGTTTTACGCAGACCGGCTAATTACGTGGGGAACAAATGTCTAGCCATGCCGCCTCCGCCAGGTCCCGGTCGAAGGGGAAGGCCCAAGAAATGCTGGCTTGACGTCGTGAAGGATGACATGCGTGCCAATGGTCTCAAAACGGGGGATGCTGAAGACCGCGCGAAGTGGAGTAGGAAAAGTAGGAAAGCGGACCCTGGGCGTCGGAGTGAACGCTCCGAACGCAACCGGGATTTAACGCTCGGATGATGATGATGATGAGATAGATAGATAACACTTTATTGTACACCATTACAGAAAAGCTTACGAACTAGTATTATTACAGTAGGGTACAAAGGGCGGTCTTATCGCTAAAAAGCGATCTCTTCCAGACATATTCATAGTAAGAAATAATTTGTAGCACCGTTTGTTTATGTAGTTGAAAGATTTAAGAATTTTTTAAGGATTAATTGCATTTTCCATAGTTTTATCTGTAACAGCGAAAGATAGAGGGTTAATGAACTGAACTAATTTATTTTGAAAATGGTAACCTAACCACAAGTAATAACAAGTCGTACAGCTAGTACAGTATGAAGCACAATGTGTGAGCGGGACCGACGATGTGCTAGCGAGATAGAGCAGCTATTAATATGTGCACTACCGCGTTGCGCTAGCCACCTCATCCGATTATAAGCCTCGATGAAAGTTGTCGTGCGATGACCTTGTGACGTCCTCACAAACAGGGTTGACGTTTTTACAAAACGGCTGGCCCGCGGTTAGGACGACAGGTTAGCAGACACTGTCAGACAGACACAGACGGCAGTTTACTAGATGCTGCCAATTACGATCTCTCAACGTCCCCGAGAGGGACACCAGCAAGCCATAACCCCCCATATTGATAGACTAGGCGTGTTGCTGGGAAGTTTCTTTCGGCGTTTCTTGTCACCCAGCCATAACACGCTGTGAAACGGCAGTAAGATAGTATAGGCTGCCTCTAACCACCCGCCGGGATCCTTCCCCTCGGGCTTCATATTACTCGTCACCCGTTTTCAATTGGTATCTTGTGTCGCCTTCTAGTCGCCATCGTTAGATTCATCCCCCTCTCATGGCAACAGTTCAGTCGAGGTTAAGCCCCCTAGGGAGCTCCCTCGAGCAAGTTGCTTCCCGGGCTCGGGCGCCTTCAAAACCCTGGTAAATTTGTGTTGGGCTTTGGACCTTCTACAGAAGGTAAAGTCCAATAAAAAGCACTAGCCCGTAGTTCGTTATCCGCTGCGATGACTAGACATATGCAGCTCCCATATATTCATGCAGGAAGGGGTCGAGAACATTTCCAAGGGACCTACCTGCCCCCATCAAAGGAGAGTCTATCCCGCGTCAGCCTCGGGGTCCTGGGTAGCTGCAACTGTAACACTGTAATATAAAACGGATCAGCCAAATTCCATCAATTTTGTTGAAAGGCAAGAACTAAAAGACCACGATATTCAATGTTTGGATCGCTTTGACTGTTTCATCCATATTAAAAACAGAAGTGAACCATTTAACATTAGGTTGACGATGGATTTGTTCACTCGTCTTTTCAGCTTAACTGGCTTTTAAGGAATTTAGTCTACGATATATTCTATCAAAATGCAAAATAGTGCCGGTGGGGTGAGACGAGATTAGGCGGATAAATTAATTATATCGAGACCGCTCTTTGTATACCGATGAGATTCGTGTAGCTACGCGGTTTTCGAAACGAAAGGAGAACATAATTATGGTTCTTGGGGATCGGTAGTCCTTTTGCGAAAAATGGAACCCACATGTTATCGCCATGTTTTTCTTAGAAATTTTACTTCGATCATTTTTTGTAAAAGAATTACCAATTCTATCATTATATTAATACGTGAAGCAAAAACTTTCTACCCCTTTTTACGAAAATTGTGCGGATGGAGGAGTATGACACACTACATTATTATAAGACCATCACTAACACCACCTAAAAATGTTTCATGTCACGACAATTAAATAATAAATTATAACACCACACAAAGTCACAAACATACAATCAAAAATAACAAAACTTATACACTTACTCACACCAACGCGCAATACCACTGCATTGCATTACACGCACAATTCACAAACAAAGCAAGACACACAAAGAGCCTAAAAATTAATAACCAAGGCACAGAAAGAAAAAACAGCATACATGGCACTAGTTAAGATAATATATAGGTATAGACATAAGGCACACACTGCACATGCACTCTCTCACAACACCAGCATGTAACAGATACACTCTACATTAGTATAAGTTAGGTATTAAAATTAGAAAAAATATATATATAAGTTTTTCTTAAGGTACACAACACAACACAAAAATCATAAAATTAATGTCACACATAATAACACATAAACAATAAGCGTGTATAAATTCAAAAAACTCTAACAATAATTAAGTTGTAAAAAGGGTACGGAACTAGAGTAAGTAGATTAGTTAATAAATTTAAAAAAAACATTATTATAAGTGTAGTACGTAGGTACTACACAAATACATCCATTGCAACTTAATAAAACCTTGTGAAAATACTTATATCTAAGAGATATTTTTTTGATAGGATGATTTTTGAAAGAGTTAGGGTTGGGAATGCGTTTTAACGGTTTTGAGCGCGGTAATTTATTAGATTAGTAATTATTCCGACGTTTCGGCCCGTTTTCAGTGGCCTTGATCAAACAAATTACGGCGCTCAGAGCTGTTGTAGTTTTATTAGTGCCCTTGATTTCTCAAACATGATCCCCATACAAATTTGTTATACAACATGACCTATAAAAGATTATAGATGTATTTGTGTAGCAATGACTTGTCAAGTTAGTTCCAAATGGAAGTTATGTGTTTAGTTAATGCATAGATGCTGTTATGGACACGCTGCGAATCACGACCCTCGGCTTATGTTGGCATATTTATAAGTTACCAGTCCTATGAATTTACCGGGTAAAATTTATATTTCTCATTTCCTTCGAATATGTAAATAATGCAATACAATCCGCACAGCATAATGTATCTTATACTAATATATAAAGCTGAAGAGTTTGTTTGTTTGTTTAAACGCGCTAATGTCAAGAACCGCGGGTCCGATTTGAAAAATTCTTTCAGTGTTGGATAGGACATTTATTGAGGAAGGCTATACGCTATATATCATCACGCTAAAACCAATAGGAGCGGAGCAGCAAAATGTTTCAAAATCGGAAGACCTTTTTAACAATTCAACGCGGACGACGTTGCGGTCACAGTTATCTTATATTATATATATAAAAATCTTGTGTCACGATGTATGTTGCCAATAAACTCCAAAACTACTGAACCGATTTCAATCAAATTTGCACACCGTGTGCAGTTTGATCCAACTTAAAAGATAGGATAGCTTACATCTCAATGGACCCTGTGAATGGCGCTGCAATCGGGTTCTAAATTTTATTTCTTCAGGGCAGGACAACGTCTGCCGGGACAGCTAGTATTTAATATAATCATTTGATAATGCTTCACCATCCGCCTTACTGGCCAGATCTAGCCCCAAGCGACTTCTTTTTGTTCTCTCATCTAAAAATTGCAGACGGAGGACAGACTTTCGTCAAATGAAGAGGCAATCACCTTCGTGAACAATTTTGCAGAGAAAAACGCCGCGTACTATTTGGACTGGTGAAAGAAATGGGAGCATCGCTGGGAGAAGTGTTTAGAGGTACAAGGAGACTATGTAAAAGAAAAACTGAAAAAGTCTTGTATGTTTGTTAGGTCGGAAACTATTCAGACCACCTACGTGACAATCACTTTCATGGCGGCCGGCATTTAGTTCGTGTCAACAACTCACTGCACTTGCCGAAAATCTTACATATTATATCTTACATACTCTCTATTTAATACCGCAAAACGAATCCGACGACACAATGGCGGCATCTTCGTGAAGTAAGTCATAATTGGGATGGGTCAGAGATAGATATACAATTATACATACATACAATTATACAAAAAGAGAAGGAAATATGTGCGTATCAAGAATGCGCATTGAAGTAAGATCTAGATTACCTTGATTTAAAATCTTTTTCAGCATTAAATAATGTTACTTGCCGACAAAAAGTGAATGCACACCTGCTTGCCATAAAGCACTATTTATTACCTTCCCGCATTTGGACTTCTTTTGTTTACTTTGTGTTTGTAAAATTATTAATTATAAAAGCAGTCAATTGTGTATTGTCATCTTTTATGGCAGTCATTAGGCAGGTGTGTCGAACTGATTCTAATAAATCCAATCTATGCGGGCTGGCAGCCATATTGTACCGATGCAGCAATGGCACAATTGAGAGATCGTCAGTCAAGCGAGGATTACGATACGAGCAAGACGTGTTTAGTACTGAATGTACTATAAGCGATATAGTGACGGACTTTGCGCGTGTTATTGAATCGTGCGGTTTGTACTGGTTGCGTCCAGTTATATTTGTAACTGTGTCATACGTATTTGTATAGTTCTAATAAATTCTATAGTAATTCCAACGGCATTTTAAGTCGAGACCCACACTCGAAACAATAATAAACAATTCACATTTATGAAATTCTGAGAAAATTACAAATTACGAACAGAGAGATGACATTGTCAGTTTACTATCCAATTTAGATACGTTACTTATTCAAATTATGGTTATCGTAAACCCCTAAATTATTCAAAGCTTAAAAGCATTTGTTCAAATCCCAACGGTAGTCCTTTGTAACAAAATATCCAAATAAGCAAAATCGTATCTCATAAAACCACTTGTCATAAACTGATTTATTTAACTTTAGTTCGACCATCATAAAATAGTCCGGGAGCTGGACAAAAATAAATGAATATGGTTGATAATTGAAGCAATTTTGTTGCTGTTAAAGAAGAAAAATCGGCATAGCACAGCACAAGAATAGTAATCCAATATGGACCATTTTAACTTGCACAGGGCCGCTTGTTTTATTAAATATATTTTTACGAGTCGCGAGACTCGAACTGAAATGCCATTGGAATTACTATAGAGTTAATAAGAACTATACAAACACGTATAACACAGGTAAAAATATAACTGGACACAACCAGTCCAAACGTAATGCACGATTCAATCACACGCGCAAAGTCCGTCATTAACGTCTTGCTTCGCTTGTGGCCATTGCTAGACTGACTATCTCTCCATTGGAGCATTGCTTTACACTGCACAAATACAATATGTCTCTCGGCTCGCAGACTAAATTTCTTAGAATCACACCTGGCTAATGACAACCATAAAAGATTACAATAAACAATGGGCTGTTTTTCTAATCACAAATTTTAAACACAGGAAGTCCAAATTCCGAAAAGGTAATAAAATGTCTTTCTACAGGGCTGTAGGTGTGAATTTATCTTTATTGGCACCTATAGTAGAATTATTTTGTCCGTGCAGTTTGGTTCATAAATCATAGCTCAGCCTCAGCCCAGCTAAGGCGGTGGCGCAACGCCATTATCGATAAAAACTCAATCTTATCAAAGATTATCATTCTTATAAAAATCATTATTATCTTTTTTGGCTGTTAATTTTAAAATTAGATTTATATTTATATTTATTTTTAATATAACTTCTTACATTCTAAACTTTTGTATTTATAGTTTTTTAATACATAGATACCTAATTAATAATTTATTTTAAATCATTATTATTATTTTTTTAACAATATTTATTTTTTTATTATTTTTTTACAATACGTTGTTTAATCTTTAATAAATTTTTTCATTTATATCACTAACCCTCAAAACGACAAAACTAAATACACTATCGATAAAGCTTATCGACAACAATAATGCGCATCACTATGCCCGCCCATAAGGCCTGTGAGTGGAAGAGAGAACGAAATACTCGCTTCACCGCTCGATTATTTATTACCTAAACTGCACGGAGAAAATTATTCTACTATAGGTCGTAACAATCTTAAATACTTTAAATTATTACTTAGCGAACTGTAAATATGTTATCGACTAAAACAACACGTGCATAATAACTATGACGAGTTATAATAAAGGAAGAAAGATTGAACGTATAAAATTAACAACCTACCATCAATATTTTTTAAATTAATAGATTAAATTTCAAACCTTATCAACTACAATCCCTTACAAATAGAACGCTATGGGAGAAATTACGTAAATATAGAAATAATCGTCGTGATTCTAAGCCAAAAAAATATTATTAAATAGTAACAAGGTTAAAACAATTTTTAATTATATAATCTAATTATTGATACTTATTTCGTTTTAATATGTCGTACATTTTGTTCTTCGTGCGACAACGAATTGAAGACATCTAACCGCCGAGGTTTTCCCTCTGTACTACGATATGGATTGCTTAAGACGAGCTTTATAAAATTTCTTAGAGGTAGGCAACGCGTGGACAGCTGCCCCGCTGTTGCAAGCATCTATCTATAGGCGACGGCAACCACCTTCCATCTAGTGGGCCTTCTGTCTGTCTACCAGACATAGGCAACAAAAACAAGGTAATTTTACGATAACACTACAAGTTACATTGTAGGTAGGGTTGCACCCGTACTTTATTGTACTATGTTACTTTATTATAGTATTTTACGTTATTTCAGATAATTGAACTCTACACTTTTGAGAACAATAAAGTTCACAAAAATACTTTATTTCGCATGATTTGATTTCTTTGATATTTTGAAATATTTAGTCGATTATTTTGTTAAACGAAAATTAACGATTGGTGATTAGGTGCTGAATCGATGCCACTCGCCAGCGCCACATCACTCAAGCACTCGTTTTGTACAATTTCTGAACGCAACCTAGCCTCAAATGTCAATGATGTCAGTGTGTCAATCATTGTCACAATTTTTTGTTTGTTTTGTGCAAAGCGGTTGGAATGCGATTAGAATACGATTTAAAGTTTTATATATTTATTCTATATAACAATACATTATGGATAAGAATACATTATTTGACAAAAAATGAATTACTTATTTATTTTAATTTAAATATAGAATGTAAAGATGCCGTGCAATTGTTTAGTAAATTTTCCTAATTTGACACAAATTGCAAAAAGCAATAAAATATGTTCTTGAACATAATAATAAAGAAAAATAATTTTTGTTTTATTTTAATATTATGTACTTTTTTCTTACCTATAATAACCAATGTACTTTATTTGCAAAAAAAGGTGGCAACCCTAAATATAGGTCACCTATATCAACCATACATTATAATAACGTATCCTACTTTGTTTATGGTAAATATACTTTATACTTTTGCATAAAAATAAAGTATCTGAAAATACTCTATTTCCCATACTTCCTCTGATGCGTCAAATGAAATACTTGGATACTTACTGAACTATTACCGATTCAGCTTTCACTGAAAGAGTTTATGTAGTGATGAATCTAAAACGGCGAGAAGAAAGGAATAGGACATCTATAAATTCAATAAAAAGTGATATTTTTTATTCAAATTTAAATTGGGAATGTAAAGATAGCTCCCAAAAATTTAAGCATAAAGAAAAGTTGTCAATGTGTGCTAGAAGTACACAAAAATAGTGTCTCCAAGAGAAAAAATAAATAAACTTTTAAAAGTACTTTTTTTCCCCTACTTAAAGATATGTAATACGTTATTTTTCTATAGTTGGTAACCCTACTTATATCGTCCAATTTGAAATAGAATTTATGACAAATTCTTCTTGTTGAAGATTCCAACAAAGTACATAATTTAATTTCACCAACTCCCTGTCTATAAGACCCTTCTCAAAAAGCCCAAAAGGCGGCGTGTACGCGTGGAATCGTCGATTTTTATAATCTAATACGCAATGGGACGGGTCAATGAGAAATATTTGTGTGATGTCAAGAACAGGTATAATGGCTTTATACGATTAGGGAGGCCTTATTACGCTTACTCATTGACCTGAGGACCTAGAACCTTTTGCAGACCAATTAGTTAGTGGGTATTTAATATTAAATGATGACTTATGTATAAATGTTCTTCATGAGATAATATTTTTTTTATTAATATTCAATGGGTTTTTTTAACAACTCTACGGACTCGAGTTCCGTACCCATTTTTACAATTAAATTTCTAAGAAAGTTTTTAGAGTTTGTACATGGTTATTTTTATTATTGTGTGTGACATTAATTCAGTGATTTTTAAGTCGTGATGTACCTTACGAATAAGTTTTTATTTTAATTTATTCTAATTTTAATTCTAAACTCATACTAATGTAGAGGTGCTGGTGTTGCAAGGAAGTGCATGGGCAGCGTGTGCCTTATGTATATACCTATATATATTATCCTATCTAGTGCCGTGTGTGTATTTTTTTCTTTCTGTGTCTTGGTTTGTTTGTGAAGTGTAATACATATTACATATTCAATGTTTAATTGTCGTATTTAAAGAAATATGGCAAAGCCAATCCATGTATGTGCGCTTGGGGAAATATGGACGACGATGCATACATAGATGAATTTGATGTCCTGTGAAGAAAAAACAGCGTTACAACCTCCCTAGACAAGGGAAATTAGTGCTAAGCGAATAGAATAGACAATTTATAGGAATGACATATCGTCACGTTAAGTATTACATCATTGTCATACATTTTCTTTCAATTATCTTGTAGTGCTAATGCCACTTGTCTACGGGCTGAGCAGACTGCGTGGAAGCAGCAGCAGCATCGTAGGGAGAATATCTGATAAATTTGACTGCCGACTGATTTGGTCATTTGTTAACTAGACCAAATCAGCGTTAGACATTGAATACTAACACAAATAAGGTAAAAAATACTACCTATTGTTCGTAACTAGAATATTGGAACGTTCCTAATCGCGCGTTGCGAAAGGGGCTAGACGGAAAAAATGAAGATCAAAAGTTGTAATGACACTTTTTGCTATAGTTGTAAGCCGTGCGGCGTTATGAATGCGTATGTATTTAGCAAGCCGTGCGTCTTCTAACCTATACATTGTTTTATTTACGAAGTCGAGAGTATATATATATGTGTGTGTGTGTGTGTGTGTGTGTGTGCGCGCGTGCGTGCTTGCGTGCGTGCGTGCGTGCGTGCGTGCGTGCGTGCGTGCGTGCGTGCGTGCGTGCGTGCGTGCGTGCGCGTACGCGTTCGCGTGCGTGTGCGTGTGTGTGTGTGTAACTTCGTTCCATCCGGGTGTCCCGACACCTCTCAAGCTTTTTTTATATATTGTGTTTATTGTGCAGACATCCAATAATTACTAACCACTACACCCTGTATTATCTTATAATAAATAAATAAAAAGTAATAAAAAGGGAATGCACACGTAGCATGAAGGTGAAAGGCGAAGGTGGTGTCAGGAGCCTTAAGAATAGACGTGCGTGCATAATAAGAGCTATGAATGTCAAAGAAGGAAGTGAGGTGTGTAAGAATAAGCCTGAATGGCGCTCTGTCGTGCGTGCCTACCCCGTAACGGAACTGGCCTGAAGTTATGTATGTATGTATGTGTAAAAAGGAAACTCTTAGGCGGTGACCTAACAAACGCTACACACTGCGTACTGCAGCGTGGACGCGCACCGAGACCGACGAATGCTTAGTAATATGAAATGCATTTCACACTACCGGGTCCTTTACTAGGGATTAGACCAAAGCGACGAAGGTGACACCACGAATGGGTACCAGAATCAAATCCCCGGCTTGTGTGGAGACTTGAATACTGTATACTCCACTAAAGCCACTCTCCTCGCATATGCCCCGCGCTCATAGCAGGAAGAGCGTGAGACTTAGAATTTAGTTACGCCCACGTTAATCCTATTGCATCAGTGCTTGAGAATGCCCCGGGAAAGACAAACTCACTTTGTCAACGGGGGTGAAGATTCCCTAGATGCTAGAGGGCCCCTACAGTTTTATTAAGGGAGGAGATCTTGCGCATATACCCGCGAAACGCATGCGCACCTCTCTCCCTGTGATCTATACGCAAATACGCTAACGTTCGCTGACGTTCTTGAACGTTCCAGTGTAGTATATTATTATTATATAGTATATATATATATATATATATATATACTATATAATAATAATATACTATATATATAATATATATATATAATATCAGCCTATAAATGTCCCACTGCTGGGCTCGGGCCTCCCATTATAGAGGGAATGGACAGTATACCCGCCACGCTTGTCCAAGGCGGCTTGGCAGGTTTGACACATCGGTTATCTCGATGTGCAGGTTGCATCACGATGTTTTCCTTCACCGTTTTTAGCACGTGGTAATTGTAACAATATGCACATTAGTTCAGAAAACTGACTAAGTGGTGCATGCGTCCCGGTCAGGATCGAACCCGCGCCCTTCGATTTAGGAGCGCGTACGCTAGCCATTACGCTACCACGACTTCCAGTGTAGTGTAGTGAAACAAATCTGTCCATTCAATCAACCCCTCAACCAAATTGATTTAATATGGTAGACCGGTGTAACTTAGCTTTTACATTCCTAAATAAAAGACTAGCTAGTAAAACATACATTGGAACCTGTTATCTGATATTCCCGTAAATAAGATCACATACAAAACCACTACATACAGCGGGTGTAGAAGTTCAAGTAAGTAATCGTACAAATGGCCTGAGTGATCTTTTTCGAATTTAAAGGTTCGTGTACATTGTTGAAAAATCACGTAAAAATTGTTAATGTGGTTGATAATACTTAGCACTGGCCACGAATTTATGGAATACGAATAGAATTTTTGAATTTGGAATTTAATCGTTCCTTTGTTTTGAAAACTTATGGCGGGAACAGAAAAGGGACTTTGTACCGTGCAGTTTGGGAACGAAGTTCTTTATAGTTTTCTACAAATATATAAAATTACTATAAAATGAACGATAGCATTAGGATATTGATAGTTTTTGAGTAGTATTTATGTGTTTTTGTGAGAAATGTGAACTGAGTAGTCAAATCTTGAATGGTGTCAGTTGAAAACCTATAGTTCAGCTGAGCTATACGAAGACTTATACATCAGACTTTGAATGGACTAAGATCAGATTTTTAACACTTTTTAATAATTAAATCTGTAAATTAAAAGAGTTAAATAAAACGGTATATATGTAATTCTAGCAACAAAGACATTATATAAAAAAATTGACTCGTATTTGAATTACATGCATATTTCATATTAAAACTAAATGTGTAACAAAGGTTATTTTGTACGCTCTTATCGAGGCAACTGTTGTTCTTAAATTCTATTGATACCACATTTATGTATACAGTTTAACAATAAATTATTCTATTCTAAAAGTACTCGTATGAATGAATGAATGAATGAATGAATGAAAACACTTTATTGTTCACCAAAATTAAAACTACGTTCTTAAAAACCAGTTACAATAAATTTTGAACAAAGGGCGGCTTTATCGTTTTTTTTTTGAGGTTTATTTAATTTTTGAGATATTTTATGTCCGAACTGAGCACATATTTTTTTTATTTGGGTATGCTCTAATTCTTTTCGTAATCTCTTCGAGTTTATCTTCTTTTGTTTTTTCAAGAATATGTCCTGGGCTACTCGACTACTAGAGATCTCTTCCAGGCAACCCCTCGAACTAAGGAAAATATTAAAACATGACAGTGGCGGTGTAGACCATATAATAATAACATAAAATATTCAATATAATATATATAATAAGTATTTAAAAAATCTTTATTATAAACTTTACATACATTACATATAAATAAAAAAATAATTAAAAATCATGATTTCGTATTTACGCAAGTGTATCACCCTCTTTAAAGAGGTTTTAAAGGTAACCCGAATAGGTGCGAAGCTGTAAAAGGTTAGAAAGAGGTGAAAATCTGATTGAATTTCAACATCAAAGATGCAGGCCCAGGATTATAAATCTGTATACATAAATAAAACTCAGATATCTGACGGTGATTTTGGAGTAAATGACAAAAAGCGACAACTATTCTTTTATTGTCTTTGTCTTACTGAGACAACTTTGCTACAACTCCAATATTTTTCGAAAAGTAATCGTATATTCTGTAAAAAAATATGTCAAAAAAAGCTTGCATAAATATATAATAAAACAACTTTTATTAGCTACAGGTGTTGCTTGAAAGTATATAGTTTTAGAGCTGCGAAGTGGTTTACGAAGAATATAAAGTAATTTTAATTTTTTTATACTTTCTATTGCAGGATTTCAGCAGACAGGCAGACGGCTCACTAGATGGAAAAAGGCTACCGTTGCATATGTACATTTGCAACACCAAAGGTTCTGCAAATGCGCTGCTGGTCTTTTAAGGGAGGGATCTTTTAACCTGGTCAATAATGACAGAACACGATTCAAGGTTGTTATGGCGACATACTTTAGACCAAGGGTGGTAGCCACTCAGTTGGGCAAATGCTCTACCACTTGGCTGTGGGTTGTTTGGTCGCCTCATACGACAAGCCGCCCGGCCGCAGGAAATTGTATTCTTTCTCCGTTCCTGCACTGTGGACTGAACTCAACTCTAAACTGCCCGGTAGGCGCGCCTTACGCTGCTTATTATACCCGGAAGAATCTTCTAGAACCCATAATTTCGTTATTCTTTTATTTACTAACTGCCCCTTTCTAAACATCTATCTATCACTGTCTTTTCCTTCCCGAACCTTCTATTCTAGAACTTTTGTTTGTCATCTATCCCTTTCTAACGTCTATCTATCTCTTTCTTTTCCTATCCGAACTATCTATTCTAGAACATTGGTTCATCGTCTATCCCTTTCTAAAATATATCCGTCCTTGTCTTTTCCTTCCAGAATCTTCTACCTTTTTCCAAAAGTGTTGAAAAAGTTCTACCTTTGGTGGCCACAATATTAAAAATTTATCTGTCAAAATAGACAAGTGAATAATAAGCTTTTTTTAAATAATATAATTGTTTACCTTATACTTCATGAGTAAATTTCATTCCTCCGCTGCGGTCTAGAGATATGTTAATTCAATACAAAACAAGCATATCCAGTATCTTATTATAAATGGTCACAACAAAAGGTCACGCAATGAAAGAGGCCTGTTTTTCAATTTAGCGCTGGATATTTTTGATAAAAGTATCATTTTTAATCAGCTTTGTGCCCGTATTTCCTGTGAATAAGCTTTGTTGGCTTCATACGAATAAATTGAAAGGGCTTTTATTTTTTCATCTGTGATCACACTGCTGCCTCGAAAACATATTGATGGGTACCATTAAAGCCGAATCGTAAACGTATTGCAAGTATACCAAAAATCATATTCAAATTCATTCATTTGCTTAAAGCATGGTACATAAATTTGAGATGACATAAGGATACTTTTTTTATTGGAAGAAAGAAAGAAGAAAGTAGAAACGCTTATTTAGAACTACAACACAAATTAAAGTACAATATACAAGCATAAATAAATAAATGTACAATGCAATAGAAAAAACGTGTAGCTCTAAATTGGTCCTAGCTCAGCATGTTACTGGTTAACTTAACCAGCGCTGATCTTCCGCTATTGCAGTAATTCAGCAAACAGGCCGACGGCCCACTTAATAGAAAGCGGTTACCATCGCCTATGGACATTTGCAACACCAAAGATGCTACAAATACGCCGCTGCTTTCTTCAGGGAGACTGGAACCTGGTCACTAATGCCGGAACACAAATCAAGGTTGTTACGGCGACATACTTTAGACCAGGGATGATAGCCATCCAGTCGGGCAAATGCCCTAACACCTGGCTGTGGGTTGTTTTGTCGCCTCTTACGACAGACCGCCTGGCCGCAGGAAATTGTATTCTTTCTCCGTTCCTGCACGAACAATCACGTCTTAATAATAAAACGTGAAAATTTTCTTTAACATTATTGAAAAATACACTTTTGTGTTGGTCTGCAAAATTGAATATAGATTATATACTTATTTTTTTGATTATCTATGGACTATGTATGATTTTAGAGTGGTAAAAATACAATACAAGTAAGTGACAAAGTTAAGAGGATTTGAACAAAGTCTTGAGTCAGTGAATATGTCGACCTTTGTATGTGAGGAATTACTGTAGTTCATCATTGTGTAAAGAGGCGAATGTTGACCTTTATTTGTTCTTACTTGTGGTAAATTAAAAGTTTTACGATTAATTAGGCGACTTCCGTTCCGGGGGATAGAAATTGTTACATTTTAAAGTGTATTAGAATGGACTACTCCATTCAAAATAATAATATTATGTCACATTTTATATACTAATACAAAATAATATATAAAATGTAAAAAATGCCACAGAAGACAAGGCTAAGGGGTGTAGAGAGGTGGGCTGCAGGTTCACCGAAACTTCTGGCGTGATGACATTTATCACTTCCACCCCTGGGGCTTGAGTCTTAGCTCTAGCGATCTCCACTCCGTGCCGGCTGGTAAAGGCAAGAACGGAGGCGGGGGGGCTTTGCCTTGGCCCCCGTAGTCGGGTACGAGGTGTCGCTATTCACCTAAGGCTTCGCCACAAAGCCCCCTTGAGATTTTAAAACAATTATTATTTTCAGCTTGATTTCGGTCCAAATAGGATCTATATTTGATCATTGGTCTTATTGGTGCTGCACAATGTAAAACTTCTATGTTACTCTCTCGCAGGCTTAGTCCCATACATTTATGTGTTTTATCGCGATTCAAATCACAACAATTCTAAGAAAGTTTCACTTCAAAAATCTTCAATGATATTAGGTATTTATAGATACCTATCGCAGGTAATGTCATTTTGCTTGACAAAGACCAGCTTCGGGAGTTCAGGCAAATTGAATTAACTCAAACTTTGATGACATAGGGGATGAAAATCGATAATTGTAATTTAACTTTTCACCCCATCCGCCATATTTGTATTGTGATTTTCTTATTTATAAAATGTTTAGGAGTTTTGGCGGGGATACTAAGAGTGACGATGGTTTTACTAACTCCCTTGGCTTAGCAGACCAAAGTCGGTCTTGGCCTCCGAAACGAAAGCACGCCTCTTTCCTCTGTTCTGTACGGTGTCTGTTGTTGGCTTGAAGGTCTGGGGCCCAATTCTGCTAATACTGTTGTATTATATCCGTGTAGGAACGGAGAAAAAATATAATTTCCTGCGGCCGGGCGGCATGTCATAAGAGGCGACCAAACATCCTACAGCCAGGTGGTAGGGCAATATATCGCAACTTCGAAACAGGACATCTATACTATAAGAATTCTGTAAATGATTCGAGTTTGTAAATGCGTTTAAAAATGTGTCAAAAAATTAGGCGGACTAATTCGAACCAAAAAATTTCGAAAATACCATTTTTGTTTATCTGTCTTTCTGTCTGTTAGACCACGTGAAAACTACTAAACGTATTTAAATGATACTTAAAACGGAGCTAGCTTCTATCCTGGTTTATTATTTACGATACTTCTTATCCCGGTAAACGGAAATCGGACATCCTATAGTATCCTATAATCATATAAATATTATAAATGCAAAAGTTTGTAAGAATGTATGTATGGATGTATGTTTGCTACTCTTTCACGAAAAAACTACTGAATGGATTTTGATGAAACTTTATAGTAATATAGCTTACACATCAGAATAACGCAAAGGCTATTATTTATAAAGATATTGTATGAATTAACCAAAATATAACTTTATATAATTTTCCATTACCACGCGGGTGGAGCCGCGGGCGAAGGTAGTACTGTATAAATGTACATTTTAATATGAGTATTTCCGTACACTTTTGTCCGATTTTATTAATTACCATACTTGAATAAAGCCCTAAATACATGTCCCGTCGCAACCCTCACGAGCGTAACTTTGTTTCCTCCCACCAAATTAGGTTCCGTGATACCGCCCCGACTTCGGCATGTTTGAAACATCTTTATAAATATCGTAAGTTGATTATAGAAATATGGACGAAATATTATCAAGAATTTTAACAATTTCCCCTTTTGTTTACCTATTTTACCCGCTCTCGTCTCATCCAAAATCAATATATTTTTGTTCAATATATAGATATCCTCAATATATACACCTAGACACTTCCGCCGGAACACAACTTAAGGTTGTTATGCTGGCATACTCGAAACCAGGGGTGGTGACCATCCACCATTCATATTGTGATTAAGATTTGTATATATAGGCTGAATTTTTCTAGTGGGCCTGAAGGCCTTAAAGGGCCAAGTCCTAAACTTTTTTTTAATTTTTTTTATTGCGGGAGAACAGCAGACAGGCAGACGGCCCACGTAATGGAAAGTGGTTACCATCGCCTATGGACATTTGCAACACCAAAGGTGCTACAAATGCGCTGCGGCTCTCTTAAGGGAGACTGGAACCTGGTCACTAATGCCGGAACACAACCCAAGGTTGTTATTGCGACATACTCTAGACCAGGGGTGGTAGCCATCCAGTCGGGCAAATGCCCTATCACCTGGCTGTGGGTTGTTTTGTCGCCTCTTACGACAGGCCGCCCGGCCGCAGGAAATTATATTCTTTCTCCGTTCCTGCACAGATAGAAACTATGCTAAATGGCTAAATAGCAGACTGAAAAAATAGACACACCTGTAGCTTGTGTTAACGCCGACCTATTTGGTCACCGCCTCTTTGTTTTATTTATTCTTTCGCCGCATCTGTTACTATGTAATGTGACATAGTCGCGACGCTGCTTCCACACAAAATCACCACATTTTGTATGTTGTGCCGCATTTTACACCCGCTTATATCAACCCGCATGCTGGAAGGTACCTACTGTACCGTTCCAGCTGCTCCACTCGTCGAAGGAACCGCAAGACGAGAAGAAAAGATCACGAGGAAGAAGTGCCTGCCGCTGCGAAGCCCGCATAGTGCGTATCTGGTGCGGCGACCTTATCCTGTAAGACCTTTTCTTCTCTTTTATCCTCGCTCCCGCCAGCTCCATCAGCTTGTAAAGATCAATTTCCGTAAAGGAATCCCAAACGACCAACTAAGGGAAAAGGTTGTTTTTGAACAAAATATTATATTTCCCATACATCACCTCTCGCCAGTGGTGTGTAACCATCATATAGGCCACGCAACATAAAATAAACCCCTAAAATTATCTTCGATATAAAAACCTCAAAGGGAGAGGCTAATAAATATCCAATTTATATTTTCACTTGAGAAAATATTCAAGTTTCAGATGAAATAACAATAACTTGTTGATACAAAATATTTCATCGCTTTCTCCTCCGGCGAAACACGTATGTAACCCGATACTATGAAGAGCGGTAAAACAAATGGAATATGACATGGGACAGAAGGTCGAGCTTGACGAGGGTTTCGTAATCCTACAAACTTACATCGAAAATACTTAAAAGGAAACATTAAGGATAGTTAAGATTTTATAGAAAAAATCTTATAATAGTACAACTATTTTTATTTTAACTATTGTCTTACTTACTATCTATTATTATTATCCTATACATAGTCTTTTATATAATCATATACTAGGAGGTCTGAAAGTTTCTGACTTCAACATGAAGATAGCAGCACTCGTTAATAAAAGCTAGTGAATTTTGTTGTTCATCTGTTGACTGTTACTCACCAAAGTTTCAGCCATTTTGGACGGGCAGTTATGTACCAGTCGTTTGAGTGAGTTGATGTGAGTGTTTTTATGAAAATGGGCAAAATCGAGTATCGAGCTGTGGACGCTTCTAACAGCAAAAGTAATGCCAATGGGCTGCCGGCCCTGAAGGGGGATCTGGCCAGTAATGCCGGAACACAACTGAAGATTGTTATGGCGGCATCGAAACCACAGGTGGTAGCAATCGGGATGAACAAATGCCTTACCGCTTGATTGTGGGCTGTTTTATCACCTCTTATAGGCCACAGGAACTAGGAGGACTATTCTTTATACATTCCTACACAGATAAAAATTTATCTCGTTTTATGTTAATTTTTTCAAAAATTCGATAAGCATATTACTAATATTATTTTACAGTATTTTTAATTTCTCGTACTTAGGTTTAGGTTTCTGTGATCATTTTGAAAAAAGAACCATTTCTGCAGGTCTTCGTGTGACATGGTTTTTATTACCAGCCTTTTTACAAGCATGTATTTAACTTACAATGTTCAATATTTAGCATGTTAAGCTCAAATCTTGTCAGCTGAATTAGAAGCAGTTCTTTTAGATTAATTTTAATGTGAGCAATTTTGTATGCTTCTGCAGTTGTGATAATAATATACAAAATGAAAATAAAAAGTAGTAAAAACATGTTTTATATATAAGAGAAAAAGTAGCACATGTCCAGTGAAAACTAAAATTATTGTAAACTAGCTGACCCGGCGAAATTTGTACAGCCATATTTTCTGAATTCCTAAAAGATTTTGTTTCATGACACAAAAACAAAATCCCCATAATCGGTCCAGGTGATTTGGAAATTTGTAGAACCCGATCTCAGCGCCACCTACTACCGGCTCCAATTGTAGAAATAAACCACCCCGGGACCCACTCAAACACACACAAACAAAATTTCATCAAAATCGGTGAAGTTGTTCTCAAGTTATACGCTTACCAACACATTTTGCGATTCATTTTCATATATTGTAAATAAATTAATATTAAAAAGGGTTTTTTTATGCAAGCTTATATTTAAATTGTAAAGTAAAAAAAAAGGAGAAATTAAACTCATAAATACAAAAAACTCATAATTACAACTGATAAACTCATAAGTACAACAAACTCATACTTTTGTTACATTATGTTATGTATTGAAACAACGTTAGTTTGTTTGCAACTGCTTTATTCAAAAGTACCTACATATTTAACTATTATAAATAACCACCCACAACATCTTCCCCTAAAAATAAAAAGTAGAAACTTATATCCTAAATATATATTTTATTATACCAATTACACATATACTTATTTAACTATGTTTTTTAGTTCTGTTCCGAGTGCAGGGTAGCGAATATGGTTCATCAACAGACACGTTGACTGAAGGCTCATAGTCTTCATCCTCCTCACCCGAAACGAACATGTCGTCCTCGCCATCAGACTTCTCCTGTGCCCTGCTATTATTAATTTCTGTTTCTTGTTCAGCAACAGGCGTTGTTTTTAACAAGTGCCATAATTTTATATATTGTAAAAGCTTCTCGCAATAACTAAAAGTGTAACCCGATAAATGTTGTTTCCAAGAAATGGCAAAATTTCCGTCAATTTGCTTCGTTATAAACTGTAGATGATCTCGTGGCGAGCAGGCAGCAAGCGGCCGTCTAGGGCTGGCAAAAATTCAACATATATTTTAGTAAAACTACCTTTTACCTTATCATCCGTGCAAGAACGGAGAAAGTATACAATTTCCAAATTCTCGTATGAGGCGACAAAACAACCCACAGCCAGATGGTAGGGCATTTGCTCGACTACATGGGTACCACCCCTGGTCTCAAGTATGTCGCCATAACAACCTTCAGTTGTATTCCGGTATTAGTGACTAGGTTCCAGTCTAACTTAAGAGAGCAGCAGCGCATTTGTAGCACCTTCGGTGTTGCAATGCAAATGGGCCGTCGGCCTGTCTGTTGAACTTCTGCAATAAGAAAAAATTAACGGTATTAAGCGAGTCATGTGATTTTTATTCCCAACGTTTACGAAGCGATGGTAAATTATATTAGACACCCACAGAGTATATAATAACCAGAAAACAAAAATCAAATTAAATAATTAAACCGAACTATTTGGGGGGTAGACTAAATAAGAAGTTTAATATTACTGATTGACACTTGTCTTATCTATTATCTTAATCTTCCGTAATCAGTGGTACTGAAAAGCAGCTGGAACCTCTGGAATAAAAACCGTTAAATTTGGTTTTGTGTACTAGCCGCGAAAACTTAAGAAAATACTATACTTTTATTTTATTTTCAAAGATGCATCCTAAAGATACGGAATCGAAAGTAAAAAGATATGTAAATATTTTTTATCCCCATTATAGAAAATACAAGTAAATATAGGACAACAAATGTAAAGAAGGAGCGAATAAATTGACATAGAACACGCATTTTGGATCCACAATGAAATTGAATGATTCTTAACCAAATATCTTTCTAAAATCTTATATCATGTTTATGTTATATAACTACTGCTTAGCATTTCTGTGCTAATCTCTATATATATATATATATATATATATATATATATATATATATATATATTTCTATATATATATATAAATATATATATATATATATATATATATATATATATATATATATATATATATATATATATATATATGTATATATACTAGCTGTCCCGGCAGACGTCGTCCTAACGGTAAAAATAAAAATAAAATTTTTTGGGGTGGACTACCCCTAACATTTAGGGGGATGAAAAATAGATGTTGGCCGATTCTCAAAGATACCGGATAAGCACAAAAAATTTCATCAAAATCGGTTTCGGAGGAGTGTGGCAACGAAAACTGTGACACGAGAATTTTATATATTAGATACATATATATATATATATATATATATATATATATATATATGTCGGAGAACGGCCTTGTTCTCACGACATCTTTAGTTATTGCAGGTTTAGTGGGCGTCATCAGAATAAAATGCGAGCATAAAACACAAGGCCAACGGTTTATACACTTTTAATTTAGATTTAAGAGACATTTTAACATAGTTTAGACCGAGCAGCGGGGTCACAAAAATGTGCCACAAAAACTCCTCCGTCTACCCAAGTAGATACTACTCAAAGTATAGAGGGCGTCCTTGACCCCGCTCAAGACATGCTCTGCTCTCATTGGTCGTTTATGAAATCACAATATTCATAACTTTTATTAGGTTAGAACGATCTTTTAGTTATAGAAACATTTAAGACATCAAACCAAATTAAATTATCAATTTTAGAAGCAATTAAAATGTAAACAAATAATATTGTGCGTTATACATCCATCCAATTATAGCTTCCCTCCGACATATATATATATATATATATATTAGTATACAATTTCTTATTTCTATATTAGGCACTACATTATTATTCTTACTTTATTATTTCCGCTATTGCAAGCTTCTTTTTATCTATTTATGCTACTTTGTATAATTCTACTTTTATCCTACTATTTTTTTTTGATGCTATTTAATTAATTTCCACTTTTAGGGTTTAGGGCTTTATTAACTGACATTATTCCTCATATCATATCGTATAGTACTTCAATATTCAATGATCCCAAATATTGGTGACTATCGAAGCCGCAGAATCACGTTGTATCGAAGTTAAAATAACACGTGCATATTACAAGGTCCTTTGCGGCACAAATAAAAACCCAACGGAAGTTTGTGTGCTATAATAGTAAATGTTTTTATATGAATATAACTATATGCATTATGCATATTGGAAAAAATAACTTTAAAAAAAGAAAGAAATTTAGGTACATTAGGACATTCTTATAAATTCCAAATTTTATTGGGTTGAACCGTTGAAGGGAGTGACTCCAATGGTTGGAGAGGCGAGATGGAATGCTCCTCCGACTCAAAGAAAGATGTTCCAGCGAATATATTGATGTTCCTCGCAAGTCGCAAGATAGGCCAGTCTCTTTTAGTTGAAAATTTGTATATATTATTTGTATGTTTCGGGAAACGTTTGTGACCTCAATTATTGAACAGCGCCATCTATTGGCTCGTAAGTGTTCCACTACAAGGTATTCTGTTTTTAAACTGCCAAATAAAACTAATAGATATTTGACAACCCTACTTAAAACGGTCGCCACGACGCCGTATCATAAAATTGTCTTTTTTTATTATGAAGCCTTTTTATTTGATACTTACAGAAGGTTATTCAGTTATGACGTCATTGCAACTAAAATGACTTACTGTTCTGGAAAGTTATCTTTTTGACCTTTCACGTCGAATTACAATAACCTGGGAATCTAAAACGGTCGCTTTTGCAGATTCGTATAACGAACACAACAAGTTTTATTTTTTATTTTTATTGCCGGATTTCAGCAAACAGGCAGACGGCCCACTTGATGGAAAGCGTTTACCGTTGCCTATAGATATTTGCAACAGCAGAGGTGCTAGAAATGCGCTGCTGCTCTCTTAAGGGGGACTAGAACCTGGTCACTAATGCCGGAACACAACTCAAGGTTGTTATGTACCTTCGGCCAGGGGTGGTAGCCATCCAGTCGGGCATACCCTACCACCTGGCAATACAACATAAACTGAAACGTTGTCTTTTGTTTTAATTAGAATTAAATTTAATAAAATTACTTGCCAACCATCTTCTCTATTGAAAATGTGTTTTTTGATTTCAATAGCCTCACGCATAATTCTAGATAGGAAACGATTCTCTTTCGCGAGGATTTCTGGTTTATTGAATCTGATGTAGTGCTTGGGTTTCTCCAGCGTGTGTTCTTTGATCGCAGACTTTGTAAGTCTTGTGTGTCTCATGTCAGCAATGTGTTCTTTTACCCGTGTTATTATGCTCCTCTTTGTTTGCCTAATGTAGAATTCACACACACAATCGAGCTTGTAGTGCAAACGTCGGAATAATACAAATCAAAAAACTTATCGTACTTAAAACCATTAAAACGTAGTTCTATTATGTATGTATGAAGAGTGGGACTCTTTACCGTCGTCTGTTTTTCCTGAAGTATATAATCTCGGTGTCTTTAAGTCACGCGTGAACAGTTATTTTCTGGGTAAACGTGCTCCGCCTAGAATGCATTTCCGCCTGACATCAGGTGCAACGTCGGTTAAAGGCGGACCTGTTCATTATTTAAAAAAACACAAGTCGCGAAAACTTTTGAAAATATTAGAATTATCAAATTAAATTTAGAATTATAGCTTTCGCTTGCGTATCGCATCGTAGTATACTCGTGTCGTATACCCGCATCGCATTTTTGTGGCGCATTCTCGCACCGCATACTTGCATCGCTTTACAGCGCTTCCTTGCATGGCCGCATACATATTCAGCTTTAAAGGGAATCTTTCAAGCGAGGTGGAAGGTTGCGCCGAGGTACACCTCGTATATTGTCCCTCTCTGCCTTCGTCATCAAGAAAAATAATAAATGAAGAATGCGCAAACAAGAGAAACACTCAGATGGTGTCAGTGCTGTTACCGCAAAAAGTATATAGTTGTAACACGATATAAAGAAAACTAATTTTAATTAATTATTATTAATTGATTTAATTATCGAGACCTATTAAGGCGATTGAAAGAAGTCTTGCATGACCAAAGGGCTGGCCTATATTTAGGGCATCGGATTGGCACGTGGGAATGCGGTCAGGATTTCGGGAACGCTCCCCATCGACAGCGATCTGGACTTGTAAATATATTTATAATTGTAAATATTTGTATTTAATTTTTAAGTTTTTTTGTAGTGTAATTTATTTATAATTAATTTTATATTAAATCATTTAGTTTTAATTCACTACACTGTTAATTATAATATTAAGGTTATTTTGTGTTGATATTAAGAATTCTCCGAATTCTGTAAATACCATTTGTAGGTCATACGAACGACGCAACGCTATTTATGATTCTTGTTTGGTTATTTAATTAAATACTTTAGATGTTTATTTAAATTAATTCCTATATATTGGTATCTATATATGTGTCTGGACTTATGTACGTATTAAATGTATAAATTAGTTTTAGTATTTATATTTAAATTGTACAATCCTATCTTTTTTCTGCTCCACCTACATCGCCAGATTATTTAAGAACTTCTTTTAATTTAGGTTCCCTGGTAGAGATCGCTTTTCGCAATAAATCCGCCAGTTGTTTTGCCAAAAAGTATTGTAACAATGCCTTTGTTTATTTTGGTGAACGATAAAGTGTTATCTATCTCTCTTCAATTTTGTCTTAATCAAATCCTAGTGGTGTAGTGCAGTATGACGGTAGATTCATGGAGGTAAGTTATTAATGAAATGAAAGCCTGTGATTGTTTCTACTTTATATTTAATATAACTTTAAGTTGGACAGAGCAGAGCACTTGCGGAATGGAGGTCGGCCATCTTAGGAAGGAAGCTACCACATACAATATACATGTTATAGATCTGTCAAGTTTATGGATTTGTTGCGGTCCCTTTAACAGTTACCCCTTGCTTCTTCTTCCACATATCTTTGCTTTCTGCCGACCATGGAATCGCGCCTGTATTTGTTGGGGGTCTTACTATGTCTTACAAATACCAGTATAACTAGAGATGTGTCAATTTCACTACGTGATTCTTCAAAGGCGACCGCTTTAGGCCCTCTGGTAGCTTATGGTAAGTTCCTATATCTCAAGCCGAAATTTTACGAGATTGAATGATTCTTGATTTTTGAAAAATTTCCGGGATTCTCGGAATATAACGCACAGCATTATTTTAAAAAGAACTGCTATCATCCTAATGGAAAGTAAAAGCAATCCTAGAAAGATTCTCGCAGGATTCCCGGAAATAAAAGAATCGAAATATTTGAAAAATCCTAGTGAAATCATATCGGAATCAGTTAAATTGTTTTAGTGAAAATTGTGTCGGCTTAAGCAAATTTTTATGCGTTCTAACAAATTTCAAACGCTCCCGGAAAAACTCCCTCGGGATTCCCGATATAAGTAATATCAAACGCTGACAGTGATGGTCACGCGAGTTCGATGCTTTTCCCCGTACCATAAGCGCTCGACGTGCCAAAGAAGTTTTCTCTTCAAAAATGACATTTACTTAGTAATAAACTTTTGACATTGTTTTCGGTCCTACTTAAATTTAATTTAGTTGTTTACCAATCATTATTTCGTTGCTTACCCACTTTGTGCCTTCTGTTACACTTGAAATACGTCGTAAAAGTGCTCCGAATAATTTATACGTCTTCAGCGACCCGTAGATTTTCTGGCAAACGTATAAGCCTTAGGTATAGGGTGAAAAGATAAAGACAAAGCTCTGTGTCAAGTTTCATTTGATTGATGTTAATTTGATGAGGTAATTAACGCTCACATGATGCTCGAACAGTTAAACAAATCCAAATTTGCATTTCCGGAATCAGCTTGTCAGATTTTTTTACACAATTTAACCTCCAAGAAAGAGGAACTATGGATCTAGAAGATGTATACAATATACACACATGTACATTTACGCTTGCTTCCATATATACCTATATACATACATACAAACATATATTTATATTTCTAATATTTTAAATACATTAACTTGAACTACTATAGATTTATTATACTCATATAATAGTGGTTTCGAGAGACTGCTCTGCCCTGAAAAAATAAAAATGTGTGCGTGTACTTCTTTATGACCTAATTTTTCGAAAAATGATCTACTATATGCAACTTTACAGAAATTGGTTAAATAAATAAAGCCCCTACCACGGTCGAATCGACCATGGTAGGGGCTACCATGGGCTAACTGGGGCAAGAAAAAGATGGCACGTAACGGAAAACGTGTAACGCGTAACCGAAAAATGTGATACTATATTTTTTACACCTTGGGTTACATTATTTAAGTTTTAGTAGGTAATCCTATTTTTTTTTTCTAGTAACAAATATAGTGAGAGATGATGTGTGGCTCACATGTGTCACCACAACAGCCTATATTAATCTGGGATAACGTAGCATTCTAATGGTGAAATCGGTCCAGTTTTGAGTTTATTCGTTACAAACATACGAAAATACAATATTTCCTCTTTATAGTCTTATATATATAAATAAATTTGCAAATGCAGTGCGACGCCAAACCACGCGATAATTCACAGACACTACACAAGCACAACGTTTATATATGTGTTGAATGAACGTGCCATGCGCAAACTGACGCCCACTACTATGAAACGTGGCCAACTTGCGTGCCGCGTACTGTACACATAAATCTATATGACTAAACCTGCGAGACAATAAGATAAAGACTTTTACATTGTGCAGCACAGACAAGAGAGAGAATAAGACCGATGAGTAAAGAGGTCAAATTTGGACCCAAATAAATCTGATAATAATATGTTCTAGCCTAAAAGAGTGAAAAATTTAAAGCGATACTTAAGAAATTTATTTTGAATGACAATGAACATTGACGGATGTAAGCTAAACGAATTAAATTTGTCTTAATTAAAGTTAAAGAATAATCTGTGAGTATATGTATATGATTGTATATATTTTAAATTATGCGCACTAAATACCGACCCATTATTAAAAATATAAAATTATCTCCAGAAGGTTGTCTGGAAGAAATCGCTGTTAGCGATAAGACCGCCGATACTTGTTATAAGATTGTTAATTCATGTGTATTATTATTTTCTAGTGTGCGATAAAGAATATTCTATTCTATTCTATATTGTCTGAAGTTTCACTTTTACTGCATGTGAACTGCACACACACACACACACATTCTTTTTGCTGAGACTTCAATATATATTATATATACAAGTTTTATTAAGATTACTTGATTAAAAAATTAACTCATTTTATTTTGTAACAGGATTAATTACCGGAAAAATGTAAGACTTCAAGCAATTAAATGATTTGATACGGAACCCCTGCCATTAATGAATCACGCTTATCAGCCTTTATGTCTTTTTTATGTGTACTTAGTATACTATCTGAGCCCATTAGGTCTATACGCCCAGCATAATTGCTTATTATACGTTTTTTCATATTTTCAAGTAAATCAGCGCTAAAAAAAGATAAATTGGGTAAGTGCTGGATAGTCTGTCCTTAACAAAGGGTTCCATAGATGTGTCAATCATCCCATACTCAGGTTATTTCGCTACCAAATCCTAAAACCCATTTACAATACTCCATACTAGGAGTCTGGTCTGTGGCTTCAGAGTCTTCGGCGAATCTAGGTACACTCCTGGATGACACTACATTCAGGAACCGTCTGGGGGCAGACATTGTAGTCCTACATCGTTGTCGGTGCGGAGATTTTTGTTTTATAGCTTCAGTTCAGCAGACAGGCAGACGTTTCACCTGATGGAAAGCGGTTACCATCGCCTATTTGCAACACCAAAAGTCCTACAAATGCGCTGCTGCTCTGTAAAAGGCTAACTAGACCTGTTAGTTTCTGAGAATAATATATGTGAGATAAAAAGATTAACGGACAGACTCGGTAATAAGATAAGGATTTTAGATTTGTCAAAATACCGAAATAATCTTAGTACTTGTTCTACATTAACATTGCATTTATAATTTCTATTGGATCTACAAGCGCATTAGATCAAACATCTATATAAGAAATGCTCTCCGACAAGGAATCGAATCTCGTCTTTAGAATGATATTCGGGTACTGTTGTCAGTAGGCTGCAAAGAACTTTTATACAAAATAAATATACACGAGTAAATGGAGAGTTAAAATGTTTCATATAAGGTTCACGAAACTGAAATTACATATTAATTAATTACGACCCGAACCGTAGCTTTGGCTGAAGGGCCCAAAATAGACCCTTGGCGGCCGAAATTACCGAACACGCCATCCGACTTAATATTTCACCTATTTTTGTTTGGCTTTTTTGATATTTTTTTTAAGTTCTCCTCCATCCTGACCGAACTCGATGTGTCAGGGTTATGTTTGTGTTTTTTATCTCATTCCTATTTTATTTTACAATGTCACTCTGTTCTTCTATTTTGCCTACAGTTTTATTATTATTATCTGTTATTTCTATTCAATTCAAATTCAAATTCAAAAGTTTTTATTCAAAATAAGTTCCACTGGAGAACACTTTTTGAAGGTCATACATATAGGTTAAAATTTAATTTTACTTCCTAGTCTATGTACACCGCTTCGCAACGTGTTATTGCTGTTAAGGAGAAGAAGCGGCAAGAAACTCCCCAGCAACACGCCTAGCTAAAAATTGTTTTTCTTTATATTTGTTGTTCTATTTTTTACATTTAAGTACTTTTTTTTTAATTTAATACAGAATTATGTTACAGAATAACTTTTGAAGAATTAATGGAGTTGTAGCAAATAGTGCATATTCAATAAGACAAAAGCGCAATAAAAGGATAGAAAATAATTATAGTTATAAATATAAAGACGTAACGTAATTATTTTTTTTGCAACATATCTCCATATATTCCTTAGAAGTACGGCAAGATAAAAAGGTTATACTCGTACAAAACACAGTATAAGAGGTTGGAGCGAGCTGTTATGTAAATGAAGTTTTGTCATTTAAATATTCTTCAATAGTGTAGTATCCCTTTTTAAGCAAGATAGTTTTTATTTTGATTTTGAATTTAGTGAAGGGCAGATCTAACATTTCACTCGAAATCTTATTGAAGAAGCGTATACCAACCCCCAAGAAAGAAGACAATACTTTTTGTAATCTAAAAGATGGCAATATCAGTTTATTACAATGCCTGGTGTTGAAATCGTGAACATCCTTATACCGCTTGTAGGCACTCAAATAATTACGAATATAAATTATATTAAACAACACAATAATATATAAATTATATTAAATAACAATTATATTTTGCCTTCTCCTACAATCGGGTCGTTGTATACATTATTACTAATTACTTCCTATTTTTATATATTACTTCTTATCTTGTTACTTATTCTATATATATTTTTATCTTTATTTCTATACTATTTTGGTTTCTTCTCTTATTTCACAGATAATTAAACTCCTTGTACTACATATTTACAATATATATACAAGCAGTTATTTATTAGGGTGGTCGTTAAAAATTAAATTTCTTGCGACGCCCCCTAAAAAGCTTCCTTTTAATGAAAAAACACTGGGTTTTTTTATAATTTTTTCAAGTCAAGACAACACGTGCCTCAAGACGATTGTGATTGCGAAGGAATGGATGAAGGAGCGAACTTTCTTGGTCTGCTCCCGCCAAAGGAGGCGCAGATGGCGAAAAGCTTCTTTAGGTCTACGACCACCGTAAGGGCAGGTGCAGCTGGCCCATGGGAAAAGGTTTCCGCCCGTCATATTTGCCGACGTGACGAGAATGCATTAGTGTTCCACACGCGCTCATATCCTCTCGTAGAGCGGCGCAAACATGCCACACCGCCGAGGTCTGTCGGGAGATCAGGTTCGTTCCGGCCATGGACGAGGCCTATGGGCCACCACCTGCCGGGATTCACGGAGTTCGCATAAAGCGAATGACGGAACTCTTTTCTTTTACTTTATCCCTATGATTTGTGGTTGGCACTATATATAAGTCGCATATATTTCGATAATGTCCCTGCTTCACCTGAATTAGTATCGATGACTTCATTAGTGCATTATCCCCGTAAATTGGTAATGCGCTTGGACCTTGTCAAATTAACATTCACGTGACGTCATCCGCAACTCGATATGTACGCGTAGTAGCCGGCCAGTGATGCTAACAGTACTGAGTGTTCGGCTACGGTTACGTCACCAAAATGGCGGCCAGGCGGGGATAATATATGATATGATATTATATATATATATATATATATATATACACATATATATATACATATATATATACATATATATATACATATATATACATATATATATATATATACATGAGTTATTTGCCAATGATTAATGTCATGAACAATGTCGCCTTTGAAATAATGCATTACACCCTATATCAGCGTGGCACAATCACTAACATAATCAATACCGCAGGTGTAGCAGAGGCATAAAAGTAACCGGCAAGTCCCACACACCTTGACCACAATCTTCATTACCTTGGGATACAAATTTTAGGAAACCCTGAGTTGTGTCTTGGCATTAGTGGCTAGGTTCCACTCTTGGCGCAGCAGCACGTTGATAGTACCATTGGTGTTAGAAATAATCATAGGCGATTTTAACCGTTTTCCATCAGGTGGGCCGTCAGCCTGTGTGCTGAACTCATGCAATAAAAAAAAATAACCTAAGCAAAGCCGCGTGGCAGACTCTAACTTATTATAAATACTTTTCTTCTTGTAAGAGGGAATGTTTTCGTCCTGGGGGGTAATGGAAATTGAATTTGGACCGGGGACGGTGCGTCCCTTTGGAGCGATTAGAAGCCTTTTAGCATAAGTATGAGAAAATTGACCTTCGGTTTATCAAAGTATTTATTCGCTATTGAATGGTTGTAATGAGCTCAAATTCTTTTCAAATAATATTCATTTAAAACTTTTAAGGTTTGATAAGACTCTGTAGTCCCTCTGTTTAAGGATGCTCGACTTAAAATATATAAATCTAAATAATTTCAAACAAAGTTTTTTTGCAGTGATAAGTTCTTATGGGAGGGAAAACCGCTTCGTTACGTAACGCGTTACGGCGCCAGTCTATCTGGCTTCCCTTTCTCTCGTGTTAGATTAGTTTAATTTATCACTTCGGGACGTGATAACTTAAACTAACGCGTCGGGCGTCCCGAGACGCACACCATCTTTTTTAAATTAAGTACTTTTTATTTTCAACAAATATCTAATATATAAAATTCTCGTGTCACAGTTTTCGTTGCCACACTCCTCCGAAACGGCTTGACCGATTTTGATGACATTTTTTGTGCTTATCCGGTATCTATGAGAATCGGCCAACATTTATTTTTCATCCCCCTAAATGTTAGGGGTAGTCCACCCCTAAATTTTTATTTTTATTTTTTAGACAAAATTTTTAATTTCTATTTTTTTATGATACAGCATTAAAAGATACATACAACCCTAAATTTTCAACCCTCTACGATCAACCCCTATTTTTTACCGGGCAGGACGACGTCTGCCGGGACAGCTAGTATTATATATAATATACATAGGATAATATACGTAGGTAAAGGTTACTTATTAATAAAATCTTTTATTCATTATAAAATATATTATATTCTTAGTTACATTTCTTGAATATGTTTAGAATTTTGTGTATGCACATTATTAGTATCATTATTTAATCTAATTACCGAAATACGGCTGTGAGTTAGAGTGAGAGAGGAGGAGCCTGCCTACCGCTGCCGTACGCGTAGAAAGGGAAGCCAGATAGACTGGCGCCGTAACGCATTATATAACGCAGCGGTTTACCCTCCCATAAGAAGTTATCACTTCAAAAATCCTCTGATCCTTTGGTATGTCAGCTTTTATGGTCGCAGCATAGTCAAAAGAGTGCTGACGTTGCTGGCCAACGGAAATGTTCCTATCGTCTTGTTACCAGAATTTATGTTTTTACTGGAAATTATTCCAACTATAACAAACAGGCCACGACACACCTTCCATGATCAAATTGATCGTGTACTAGCAGAAGGTGATGTCAGGAGCCTTAAGAACAGACGAGCGTGCATGACAAGAGCTATGAATGTCAAAGAAGCAAGTGAGGTGTGTAAGATTAAGCCTAAATGGCGTTCTGTTGTTGGTGCCTACCCCGCAAGGGACTTGGCGTGAAGTTATGTATGTATGTATGTGAGTAATCCAACTCATGTAACACATGTGACCTATAAATAATAAATAAAGCTAAGGTTTTGTTCTGAACGCAGTAGTTAGTATAATACGCCCTATACATTCATTAACTGTTACCCATTTGTCCAGTATCCCGTAATTAGAAGTTATAACAGAAACGCTGCCGGTAACTTTAACTACAGAACTTTCTAGTATAATGTCACAACTGCAGTAAGTTTTAATTAAATTTTAAAGAGCTCTAAAACAGGAACTTGTCTATTAATTAAATGGCAATGTGCAGCTGTTGCGATATTTTTAAACATGTTTTGCAATGCGCAATTTGCGCTCAGACACATATCGTAGACTCCTGACACCTGCACACACTTCATCCTTTTACGATAACTCTTTTACAGTGCAGGCTGTCAAACTCTGGAATGCGTTGCCTCTTACTGCCAGAGAGGCCAAAACATTATCTTCATTTCGGAACTCCCTTCGAAAGCACTATCTGTCTTTAAATAAATATGTCTAATATATAATAAATTTACTTATTTATCTATTGTAATATTATGTTAATTAATATAAAGTCCTTGTCACATATAATGTTAACAAATATATTTATCTAGATTGTTTTGTATATACGTTTATATATTACTATTAAGTATATTTATATATGTATTAAATTTATAAAATAGTGTAAGTTTGTATATTTAAATTGTACAGTCCTATCTTTTTCTGCTCCACCTAAATCGCCAGATTAGTTAAGAATTTCTTTTAAGCTAGGTTGCTGGAAGAGATCGCTTTTAGCGACAAGGCCTCCTATTGTTTTGCCAAGAAGTGTTGTAATTGTGCATTTTGTTTTTGTATTTGTTTTTTGGTGAGCATACATACATACATACATACATAACTTCACGCCAGATCCCTTGCGGGGTAGGCACGAACCTTTTGGTGAGCAATAAAGTGTTATCTACCTATCTATCTATCTATCTATCATGTTTTTTGGAAATTTTGGTAAAATCGAAACCGTATTAAAGACTTGTATTCGTCTTTTTGTATCACAACTGTTTTGTGAACATTTTAAGTGTTATTAACATATGGTCAGAATAAAAATCATAAACATGTTTAAGATCGTAGACAGAAGCTGCCTACGTTTAAGATGTACAATATTGGCATATACTATTAATACAAAGACAGAGCCTCGAACTCTCAAAGTGAAGCTACTTAAAGGATAGCGATCTTAGAATAGGAAACTAGAGCTCAGTATTTAATTGAATTAAATTAATCGAATTAGTGAGGATAAAGGTGATTTAATTCCGTACACACTAAAAACCACGTGGATAATATTTCATAAGGGAACGCACACAAGCTTTACAAATAGGCATCACTTCATTTGACGCTCTTGTTTACGTAGGCTCCGTTTATACTTTTATTTCGTCTGACGTTCTCAGTATTTTTTTTATTCCAGCCACGTGCGATAGCATCATTTTATCTATTTTCGTCTTATCCTCGGAAATGATGTCATGTTGGATAAAAAGTATCCTAAGTGTGAATATAAGAAAAAATATATAAACTTTATATATTACTTGGTAGGGCATTTGCCCGACTAGATGACTAACACCCCTGGTCTAAAATATATCGCCATAACAACTTTGATTGTGTTCCGGCGTTAGTGACCAGCGTCTCTTTTAAGACAGCAGCAGTGCATTTATACATTTGTTTTGCACCTTTGGTATTACAAATGTCCATAGGCGATGATAACCGCTTTCCATCAAGTGGGCCTTCTACCTATCTATTGAACTCCTTAATAAAAAATACATATTTATGTAGTGGATATATAGATTATTACTATCTTTGAACTAATACCGCTAAATCTGCTGTTAGTTCGTCATCAGTATTGTAATATTTAAGAGCTTAAGCTCTGGTCGGTGAAGCCTTAAGGCGCCAAAGGGCTATAAATTTCCTGAGCATTTTCTTTTTCAGATTTATTTTTGCCGCAGCGTACAGTTGGCGCGGGGGCGGCATAAATGAGGTAGCCGTAAGGGATGCTGCCATTATCTTTATTTATACCACCTTAAGATGAATCTTTTAACAAATATAGCTTTGTGTTCTAAGACGGTGCTATGTCTGTGTGTGTCTGTGATGGAAAGATGTCAGAATTTGTATGTGTATAACATAATATTATACAATAATAAGTCGTGGTAGTGTAATGACTAGCGCAAGGGTCCCAACCTCAAAGGGCGCGGGTTCGAATCTCGGCCGGCACGCATGCACTACTTAGGTAGTTTTCTGACCTAATGTGTAAATTGGTACAATTACCACGTCTTAAAAACGGCTAAGAAAAACATCGAGGTACCCGATATGTCAAATCTGCCTATCCGCCTTGGATAAGCGTGGCGGGTATACTGTCCGTTCCCCAATAGTGGGAAGTCCGAGCCGAGGAGTGAAACATTTATGGGTAGTTATTATATCATACAATACATTTCGCAAGTGGCGTTTATTTAAGAAAGCTTATTGTGGCGTGTTGCTTGACGCGGTCCATTTTCAGATGCATTATTTTGTTGTGAATAAAATGAATTAAAATTATAAAAAAGAAAACTCTTTTTTTATAAAGATGTTATTTTTCTTTCTTCTGTTTTAATAAAAATTGAAGCAGAAAACTGTTTTCATGTCAATAATTTGGAGGTGATTTGGTGATTTTTTTCTTAATTTAAAATAACTAATAAAAATTATGAAATAATCACGTTACGTTACGTTCTTTAGTAAATTATTGATCAGTACCTAAATACCAATAAAAACAATTTTTGTTTGCACCCAACTTTCGACCTCTTCTCCGTTATTTACTATGGTGTGGGTGTCTGTGATTTGCCGCAGAGTATATTAACCACAACACAAGCGTAGCTTGCTTAATTTGGGAATATACAATATGTGTGTTTGTCTCCCGATTATTTATTAAAAGCCATTATTATACTTTTAAGCTGTTAAAAAGTCACTTACTAGAAAATTTGTAATTTTAATTTCGTTAAACGTTAACTAGTTTCTTCATATTTCTTATTCTATTTATATCTCAGTTTCTTTTTTTATTAGTTTTCTAAAAAAGTATATTACAGAATAACTTTTGAAGAATGAATGGAATTATAGCAAAAAGTGCATACTTATATGACAAAGACACATTAAAAACAAAGAAAAATATTATTATAGTTAATGCCATAAAGCCCTTAGGTTACGTCTCTTGAAACTTTAGGAAATATTTTTCTCGTCCCTCGAGAACGATTTGACAAAAGAATTAGTGCCAGCCAGCCGTTGCCTAGGGAAATAAAAAATAAATCGTAGGTAAACAGTAATGGCAAGCGTTGTGTTTGTGCAAGATTAAAAAAGTTACGCCCTCTAGCAAATGTTGCCTTGAAGCATTTTTCGGAAACTACCCCAGTATTTTAAGTTACAAGTTACTACCAGAGATAAAATTGATTAGCACCGAGTTTGAGTATAACGAAGTTATTTTTGAAAGTATAAACATCGTATAACAATTTATGACGTGACAACGTCTTATAATTCGATGGAGCCGGCTGCACGCACGAAAAGACATGACTCATGCGGCGTTACCTCGCTCTGAGGCGTTCCATTTAAAGCTTGAAGTGAAAGCGAGAGCACGGAACGAGCCACAAAGAGGCACAATCGGCCTCCGCGTTCGGCAGCGTTCGACATCTGTCTCTCTCCTACTTGAGTGTTGAACGTTGTCATGTTCAACTATTGTCAGTAAGCCGACTTTACAGACAACCGATTTTCTAACAGTTTCACGTTTCTCCCTGGTCACAATGCTTCCTTACAGTCGGTTCCTCTCCATCAGGGAATTCTCGGAATGCCCTGCCGAGAGCCGCTGATTTCTTTAAATATGTGTTTGTAATTAATGTAGACAAGTCTTGCTCCGCTTGTGGTTATCGCTCGACCGCCTCGTCCATCAATCGAGGTATTGCTTTAACAGCACGGTTGCAATATGTCTGCTCGGCCGCGTGACTGAATTTCCTAGAATCAAACCTGGCTAATGACTGCCATAAAAGATTGCAATACACAATGGGCTGTTTTTCTAATTACAAATTTTGAACAAGTAGTTAACAAAAGTCTGAATGCCGAAAAGGTAATTAAGTTTGTTTCTACAAGGCTGTGGGTGTGAATTTGCCTATGTCGGCACCTCGGTCGTAACAATATATAGATATTTGTAAATTGTAGGTTTTAAGATAGTCCTCTCAAGTTTCATCTATTGTACTTAAAATTGACCTTCTCTATTGCAATATTCAGTGCATAATTGAATATTTTGTTTACCATACCCCGACCATTATAATAATCACACCCCCGGAGTACCAGGTAACAACATATTCAGTCGCTTAGAGCCTGTCCGCACAGCGATTTTTTACAGCACGATTTTTTCCCGTAATTCTGTAACACATTGAATATTATAGGAGTAGCCGCACTGGCGATAAAAAAATCGCGCGATAAAAAATCTGTGACTTGATGCAAATTGATCGCGAAGCGGTGCGATTTATTTTCGCGCGATTATTTTGTACCGTATAGAGTAAGTATGGCTATGTTCGCACAGTGGAATAAAATTCGCGCGATTCGCTCAGTCGTGGTCGTGGTGAAACGATAACAACCAAACACAGTTTATGGTGTGTTCTCCGATCACCAGTTGCCACGACACCACTAGCGCCCGAGTGATTATCTAAGCTCACATCGTTTGAACTCACGAACGATGTACCGGTCGGTACAATTACCGGTAGCAAGTGGGTAGATCGAGATATCATACGAATCGCGTTGTAAATTAGAGCATCGTGTGCAGAGAAGTACAAGATACCCTATACAAAGTATTTGAATACAAAAAAACTTCATTTAAAAAAACCCTAGGTGTACCCTTCACCTCCTAGGTGCCCCAATCTTCGACGAGTCAATACCTAACTATGTCGAAGAAAATATTAAAAATTTTCGTGAAAGTTCAGATCGTTTACTCCAAATTAATACACATATGGCCTACACTATTATCCGATACTGTATTTTCGTGCCCAAATTTACATACGCCCTCCGATGTTGCCAACTCTGGAAACAAACCTCTTTTACAGACGTTGGACAACATCGTGAGGGATACCCTCATATCCATCATAAATTTAGAAATAGACGACCGAGCATGGTCACAGTGTTCTCTGCCGGTGAGACTGGGTGGCCTCGGCATCCGCAAAATCTCCAGTGTCGCTCTGCCAGCATTTCTGTCATCGGCCTACAGTACCAGTGATTTAGTAATCAAAATTTTACAAAAGACCAATTTGCAGTTCGAAATTCCCTATTTAACCGATGCCAGAAAAGTATGGTCAATGGCTTTTTTTTTTTTTTTTTGAGGCAAGGGAAAATGACTAACCGATTTACGCACTCTCTGGGCCGTCACTAGGAAACGGCACGAATCCACGGGGGGCGGTAACGCTAGCAATTGTATGCTCTACTTGCGCTCCGTCCGCTATGGACTACACAGAGGAGTGTGGAGACTCCGAGTGATGCCGCACGGGCGAGCAACCTCAATACCCACTAAAAACCCCCTCCTCCCTTCGCGGCCCTGCGCTTTGATGTGAAGGAAAGACTGAGATGTAGAACATAGTTACTCAGCAGTCGATCCAGCGCATAAAGTGCTGAAGTGTGCCCTGGGAGAACACACTCCACTACGAAACGGGGGTAGTTGTTAAGTCCCTTGCTTTACCTAGTAGCTAAGGGCCCCCATCGTTCCGGATCCTACCTCAGGGAGGGAAGTAATGCGCGTACCTGCCTCTCCGGGTGCCGGCTGAAGGCCGGCGACCTCGAGAAGAGACCGTAGCACGCGCCCTAGGACTTCGCTCCCTATCCCTTTCTGCGGCCTCTTTCAGAGACATAACTGCCTCACAAAAAGAAACCGCAGTATCCCAGCGGTCGTCGCTCTGCAACATGGCCGTTACCAAGTCGCCGAGCGATCGGACGGCTCCTACTTTTGTCTCGAGCTCGAAACGCTGCAGCGCCCAGGTAGCGCACTCGACAAGCGTATGAAACGCCGTATCGGGTGCGCCACACTGTCGACAATCCGGAGAAGGCAAGCAGCCCACAATGCGAAACAGATACTGATCGAAACAACCGTGTCCGGTCAGTATCTGCGTCGTCCTGAAGGTGAGGGTACCGCTAGTGCGGTTAACCCATTCCTCCAGTTGTGGCCTGATTGCGTCCACCGTAAAGCCGCCGGCCGCAGGGTGTTCGAGGTCACGAGACCAGTCGACGAGGCAGGAAGCGGTTTCCCGCTTCCTGACCGTCTCTATCTCGACTTGACAGAAGGTCAGTCCTCTAGCTAGGGCATCCTGCTGGGTACGACGAACCCTGGACAGGACGTCTGCCGGGAGAGGCCAGGGCAGCTCGCCTGCCAAGAGTGTCGCCGCCGTCCAAGACACTGTACGATACCCCCGTATGGTTCTCACGGCCAGAACCCGCTGCGCCCGGTGCAGCAGGGTTCGATTGTGGCGGTGAAGCGAATCGACCAGACGGGGGCACCGTAAAGGGCCATACTCTTCAGGATGCCAGAATATAGTTTCCGCGTCGCACCCCCCGGCCCCCCCACGTTGGGAAGAAGCCTTGAGAGTGCGCCCGCGGAACTCACGAGTTTGGGAACTAACTGCTCAAAATGCGCTTTGAACAGCCATTTTCCGTCTAGAACTAGCCCAAGATATTTCATCTTGGGCCCTACACTAATCGCCACCCCCTGGACTGTAACGGACAGATCCGGGGGTGGATTACGAAACTTCCTATGGAACATGATGGCCTCCGTTTTCGCGGGGGAGACCCTCAAGCCCAGCCTAGCTATTCGATCTACAACTATCGCCAACCCGTCGTTGGCGACGTCCACGGACTCCGCGAATAACGCGGCGCGTGCCGTGAGTAGGGTGTCATCCGCAAAGCAGATCAGCCCCACCCCGGGCCTGACCGTCACCCGAAGGATCCAGTCATAGCCTACGTTCCAAAGAATCGGCCCGAGGACCGACCCCTGTGGAACGCCGCACGCGACACGTCGCCGACCTAGCTCGTGATTGACAGACTCACCGCCCTCCCAAAGGATGTGTCGATCTCGCAGATACTCGCCCAACAGCCTCGTGAGGTACGGGGGGACTCCGTGTGCACGGAGCCCCTCCCTGATCGTCTCATGAGGGAGGCTGTTGAAGGCGTTCGCTATGTCTAGCGATACTGCAAGAACGACGTCCTTCGCTTGGACGGCTTCGTCCGTCACCGTTCGCAGCGTCTCGAAGGCGTCCATCGTGGAACGCTTCCTCCGAAACCCGAACTGCGTATCTGATAGCCCCGGCTCCACGGTGTCTAGATGCTTCACGAGCCGCTCCGCCAAGATCTTCTCGAAGACCTTGGCGACCTCGTTCAGCAGCACTATGGGCCTGTAGGCGGACGGATCGTCGGGAGGTTTACGACCTCCCTTGGGAAGAAGGCACAAACGCCCCTCTTTCCATTGCGACGGGAACCTACCTGCGCGAATACAGGCTTCGAAGAGGTCCCGCAGCTGGCTGCGTAGATGTTTTGCAGCCAGGAAGAGGAGGCGACCGGGGACCCCGTCGGGTCCCGGAGCCGTCTTCCTGGCCCGGAGCCGGTCCAGGGCGACGTTGAGTTCCCCCTCGGAGATGGAGTGAGGCTCCTCATCCGTGGGGGTGTCGGGAATGGGTGGACCCATGCTGGGGGGAGTGAAGCTCCCCGGATCCGGGAAGAGCCCGTCGATCACCGAGCGGAGCACCTCGGGTTCGAGCGTTTCCGTGACCGTGGAAGTGCAAGGCCGCAACTTGTTGCGGGCCCCACGGTACGGACGCCCCCAAGGGTCCCGATCGAGCGTCTCGAGGAGCTCGGCCCGAGCCCGGGCTTTTGACTGCAATACCACAATCGAAAGGGCCTTTCTGGCCTCCCTAAACTCTCCCACGAGTCCAGTTTCCGCGACATAGTCCGGAGGACGGCGCGCCCTGCAGCGTTTGAGCCTACGGCTGATGATGCGAACTGCCTTTCGCATCTCGCCGAGCTCCTCGGTCCACCAGTGGACCGCCTGCCTGCACGAAGGCTGCCGTTTGGAGACGCGTGGCATCGCAGCGTCGCAAACCCTCGTCAGGGTCTTGCGCATGTGCTCTGCCTGCGTGTCCAAATTCGCGAATTCGGCTGGGTAGGTCCAGCTTTCCGTACATGCCCACTCCTCGGCCTGCTCCGGATCGAGCTTGGTAAGGGCCCAACGCGGGAGGAGAGGGGGGCGACGTTGAACAGGGCTCGGACCGGAGGAGGGGGTCGTTAGCTCAAATCTGATATACCGATGATCAGAGAGCGACTCCACCTCCTCCAGCACCCTCCATCCGACCACTCTGCGGGCGGCCGCATGAGTGGCGAATGACAGGTCGATGATCGATCCACCCCGTGCGCGTACGCAGGTCTGGATCGACCCCTGGTTCAATATTGTGAGGCCGGCTTGAAGAGCCTGGTCAATGGCTTGCCCTAACGTCAACGTACCTACTGTCCTTACTTCACAGCATGCTTGGGATGGGCCGCTCTGCGAACTTGCGCGGGATAATCTTCTACAAACGTGTACCAGTTCAGCAGAGCGCGCCCGCCTCTTAGCCGTCGCTAACTGGGAGTCTGGACAGTGGTTACAAGCACACGCGTCATTTTATAATAACACACTTCTGGACATTCCGATTAGCCGCAAGTTTACGCCTGGGGGCACCATGTTGCGTACCACATCACTGTCAATGTGGAGTTATGGTAGACCGATTTGGACACCACGGGTTGTCATGTTTAAAAAGCGCAGGAAGAAGATCTCGTCATGCTAGCCTCAACGACATCATCCGCCGAGCTCTTGTCAGCGTCGGTGTACCGGCCATTTTTCATAAAAAATGTTCATGAAATAAAAACTACTGGGCCAAACTATGTTAATTTTTTACGGAACCAAACGGCAATTATTCCGCATTGAACTAAAAAAAGAATCACGTAAATCGGATCTTACATCTCAGAGTAATCGTTGTACATACATAAAAAAAATACAAGCCAAGTTCAGAACCTCCTCCTTTTGGAAGTCGGTTAAAAATAGAAGATACTATTTAAATAAATATTTGAGATAAAAGATACTTTTGAAAATGGTATTTGAAATACTAAATACAAACTACTTATCTTCTAAATACTTTTTAAAGATAAAATATACTGTTACGAGCGTGGGACTCGAATTAAAATGCCGTTGGAATTATTATGATTTATAAGAACTATACAAACACGTATAATACAGGTACAAATATAACTGGATGCAACCAGTACAAAGTGCACGATTCAATGACATGTGCAAAATCCGTCAGTATATCGCTTATCGAATGTACGTCTTGCTCGTATCGTAAGCCTCGCTTGATTGCCGGCAGCCGTTCGGGCATTCCTATTATTCTATACAAATACAATATGCCTCGACGCAAAACAATAACAACAAGAATTAGTTCGACACACCTGCCTAATGACTGCCATAAAACAAGTTCAATAACAATAGAATGTTTTTATTAATTAAAAACATTAAACACGAAGTTAACAAAAAAATACAAATGCGGGTAAGGTAATAAACCAGGTTTATGGCAGGCAGATATGCATTCACTTTTTGTCGGCATGTAACAATACTCTTTGAAAGAAATCTTCATTTTATTGAACTTTGTTTATTATTGGTTCATGTCCACGTGATGTCGTCCATAGTGAATTTACACGATATAGCATAACAATGAGTGCGCTTCTAGAAACTTCTAATACGCTAAGCAACTGTCGTCACCTAAGAATAATGATCCCAAACGACGTGCTCCATTGAAAGTGCCTTATCATCTGACAAATGAATGTTTAAGTTGATGATTGACGATGTTTGGCTTATGAACTTGGAAATTCTTCAATTGTAAAATCTGACGTATTGCGAGTTATGTTTAACTTACTGCTCCATCTGTGATAATATTTTAGTTGTTGACGGTTCCACGCAGATGTATTAATTACCTCCTTAGAAAAAGCGCAAAGAGCTGTTTTGTTGTTCCATCAAAAAGGCCGTCTGCCTGTCGGCTGAACTCATGCAATAAAAAAAATACATACATACATACATAACTTCACGCCAGGTCCCTTGCGGGGTAGGCACGAACAACAGAGCGCCACACAGGCCCATTCTTACACACCTCACTTGCTTCTTTGACATTCATAGCTCTTGTCATGCATGCTCGTCTGTTCTTAAGGCTCCTGACGTCACCTTCTGCTAATACACGATCAATTTGATCATGGAAGGTGTGTCGTGGCCTTCTGCGACTTCTGCATCCATCCACTTTTGCATTGTATATCTGTTTAGTCATTCTTTCATCATTCATTCTTTCCACATGCCCGAACCACCGGAGCATTCCTTTCCTTACCGTCACCCCGACACTCTCTTTCAGACTAACTCTCTTTCTTACTTCGGTATTACGAACGCGGTCCGCGAGCGTCACTCCGCAGATTTTGCGCAGTGCTCGCATCTCGACCGCGTTTACTCTACTTTCGTGCTCTCGCTTCCATACGTGAGCGTAGGTACCAGAACCGCGTTGTGAAGAAAAAAAAATACAAAAGTCACAAATGAAACTCAACCTCGGTAATTATTTCATATCATTTATTTTGTAACTATAATTTCGAATTACATAAATATATGACAAATCTCATTAAAACATCAAATTTCAATACACAATAGTCTACAACATAGTAAACACAACAATTTTACATTTCAATATACATTTATAAGAAATTCAGACTTCAAGAGTTATTACAAGCTATCAAGGATGTGGGCGACCTTACGCAGACGTTCTACAGGAATTAGGAAATGAGTCATAAGCGGAGCGATTTATTTTGGTTATTTAATACGCTGTAATATTACCTCAAAATATTATATAGGCGTTTGAACATAGCACACAAATATTAACCACTTTGTGTTATGCATTAATGATGACATCTCATTTACAACCATTGCCTATAGGGGAAAGTGGGGGAATTGAGAACACTTAAGTTTTGACGTTCAACATAACAGAAAAAAGTAAAAGATATAATCAATTATTATTGTAATAACAACTTTCTTTATTTATTTACTTATTAGTGACGATAAAACTCTTAAAAATCTACGTTTGATTAGAAATATAGGTAAAGGTCAATAAAAAAATACAGAAGTTCCCCTTCACCAGGTGTAACTCTCTATGGGGTAACCGAAATAATCCCGTTGGGAAAATTGGAACGAAAGAAATAGCATAATTCAAAATTTATAATAAACTATACCGGTTATTACATATTTTCAATGTTCTACCAAATGTAAAGTATGAGAAGTTATAGCAAGATTTTTTTTGCTAGTTTACAGTAAACAGGCTGACAACTCACTTGATGGAAAGTATTTACTGTCACCGATGGACATTTCCATCACCAAAAGTGCTACCATTGCACTGCCGGCTCGAAAGTCCCTCCTTCAATCAATCTGACCACTCATGCTAGAACATACGCACAACCCAAGGTTGTTATCGCGTTATATCGTAGACCGCGCGTGGTAGCCATCCGGGGTTTTTTGTTTTAAAGATACGTTTTTTTAAACATGAATATCAGTGTAATTACATGCATTATTACAATGTCTTCGTAGTATATATTTCTGATATTTTTAAACCAAGATTAGAGTTATTACACGTCTTTCCACGGCTTTCGATAGATCACATTAAAAAGTCGATTTGGCAAAATTTTGGATAGCGTCTTGGATTAAGTGTGCGATGTGTAAGAAGTTAATATATCATAGATAATGTGGATCGAGGAACAGATCGGGGCATTAAAACATCCAAGCACTGGCTAATATGCAAACAGATAAAAATCGCTACCGCTCTTACTTTACACGAGCCTTTATGGAAAGTGCTGTGGGCAGCAATCAAGTCAAGGAAGCAGGTGGGCGAAGGCGCTTTTTCCATTACTTTCACCTAACAATTTAACAAGTTAATGTATAAAATAAACTTGTGTTATAAAAAATTGAACACATTTAAAATAGCCTGGAAACTTTTCCTGTCGTCGGATGGGAACAATATATTAAAACTTTACCCAGAAAACTTAAGAGCGGGTAGTATTAAATTTATAACAGGACTTTCGAAATACTTTTTAAAAATTATTCAGTTATCTTTAATCAAGTTATAGTTAAATAAACGAGACGGAAATGCTTTCATACATTCTTGATATTGAGATTTATAATTACGGTTTAATTATATTGCATGAATTAATCGTGTGTTGTGTTTTTAATTAATCTATTACGATAACCAGTAACTTATTTTATATGTGACTTTATTTTGTATTATTTTTTATGAATGTAATATTTATTAAAAACATGTAAATATTAAATGTTGAGAAAATAATAATATTGTACAAAACAAGCCAATCCTTACAACTTGTGTATCGAAGATATGATCGAAAGAACGCGATCGGGTGGAAAATGGTTTTCGGGTCGGCCATAATAAATGCTTTGTGCACAAAAATATAGCTTCAATGGAGAAAATTTTATGTTACACGGGAAATTAAACATTAAGTTCACGGGTTTTGTCGTTATATTTTTTTCTATTTATTTATTTCGTCATCTTACAAACAACTTTGTAAATCTTGCATTAGTTCATAATATATTTAAAACGAAGACCATGAATATTTTCATGTATATTTAAATATTGTTACAACTTAGGTTCCTACAAAAACAAATTCCACTCCTAGCCACATTTTACTACCTGTCAGCATTTGAACCAAATGTAATTATTTTATCTAATTATTTATTGGCATACGTTTCTAGAGAATAACCTATTGTTCTATTGTACTCATTTATGGCCGCTTGTGGCTGAATTATTACCCCGGTGTTGCGGATTACGTAGACTAAGATACGGGCACGTTTCTAATTATGAGGTGTAAAACGACGGCCTGATGGCGATAAGAGAACCAAAATCAACGCGTGACGTGTATACAATCGGGAGTTTGCGCGTTTTATTGAATTATGACCTTCTGCATTGCGTTTGGATTTGTTGTGTTCGGTTATATTTGTACCTGTGTTATACGTGTTTGTATAGTTCTAATAAACTCTATAATAATTCCAACGGCATTCTAATTCGAGTCTCTCAACTCGTAACTATATTATATAATACAAAATGTATAACGTAAAAGCAAAACATGTTTCCGAGCAATTTTACGAGCAAGAAGCTGCTCATATGCTGCTCGGTAACATGTTGCTCGGAACAAATTGTTTTGGAAACGGTGATAGAGTGATGACTTTCAATAACTAATCTGTAACACTATGCGAGCGCTTGCCTGGAGAAGGCAAAGGAGCGGGAAGAAGAACCAAGGAAACTCACCTCGCCACCAGTCCGCCTCCACACTGCACTCATCCCCTGGGTTCACACTCTCGCTAGGATTGTGGCTTTAATAGTTAAATGTGGTTATAACTGTTTATTTATTTGTGTTCGAACAATATCCTGGTACGTAATTTATTGCGGTGACAGCACTGACAGTAACTAAGAATATGTCCTGTTTTGCGCATTCTTCATTTAAAAGTATATTCTATTCTTGATGGCGAGGACGGGGAGGAAGAATTTACAATGAGGTATTCCTCGGCGCAACCACTCTATGTTGAAATAATAGATTGTTACATAAGGGATGAAAAACCTGAGATGGTTTGGTTCACGAGTGTAGCGAGTGCGCTAATATTTCGAGTGCCTAAGATCTTTCACCCGAGGTTAATGCTCTGCTTTTAATTTTGAACATGAGGAAATTAAATAAAACCAGATTAGTTAAACAAACAACTACTTCTCTAATGAAATCAGGCGTTAAATCCATATCTAAATCTGATTAACTCGTTTTATAAAAAATATTTTTCTGTGGCATTCAACCAGTCAGTTTTTTTTATCATTGATAGTAAATATTTAACTCAAATTTAGGTAAATTAAATAAAAATTTAGTAATAAGTAAATTATAAATATAAAATCATGTTACAAAATTATTGATATATTTTTATTAGGTACAATTTATCTCGCGATGTATATACAGTGGTTGTAGAAAAATATGAGAGATGGGTTGCATGTTCTTGTAAAACCTCATTTAATGTCATAGACAAATATTTGATTATTATGTGGAATACATTATTTTTTTTAACTTACTTCAATAAAAAATGTCGAATAGTTAACACAATCTTTTATAAGAGATATTATCCAACACATGTGCTATCTATGACTCGCAGTTGTTAATTTTTTGACAGCAGGGAAAATGGTTTCCTCGAGACGAAAAATACTGTTTTCGTCCCTCTGATCAGATAACAGCAAGCGTACGTTCATAAACAAAATTAATGTGTAAATAAAGATTTTATAAAATTAAGTCATTTTTTAAAAAAAGAGGGACACTACTGTAAGGACGCCCGATAATTTTATAGTTTCTCACAATACATTAAGGAATTACAAAAAAATATATGTCCTAAAACACTATCCTATAACTACATAATATGTTATTCTTCTTTTATATATCATAATACAAGGTATATTCCAACACTTAACCATCTATAAGAGGACTTCCCAACTAGTGGCGTAAGAATGCCTCCCTAGTGAGTCGTAAAGAGATCATAAGTGGGCAATTGGATTTTAGACATTATTTTAGATAACGTTTCTTTATTATAACAATGAAAAAAATATAATATACATACATATTAACCTGTATTGCAAAGAAACAGGGGGCCCAAACATACTTGGTCATCAACATTTTTGAAGTGATAACTTCTTAGTGAGGATAAACCACTTAGTTGCGTAACGCTTTACGTCGCCAATCTGTCTGGCTTCTCTATCTCTCACGCTGCGGCAACGGTGGCAGGTTCCTCCTGTCTCACTCCAACCCACATTTCGCAAAGTAATAACATGAGCTTTTCTCAAATGAAACTATTTCAATATTACATAATTCAAGTTAGATTAGTTTAAGTTATCACTTGTGTCGGGCGTCCGAGACGCACACGATTTTTTTAATGCTTCTTTTTCTTTGTATTTTCATCTTGTCACTATGGTATCTCAATTATAATGTCATTACACGCAATATTTCCTTTTAATTTAATTTCATATTAAATACACAGTTTTTATAATCGGGCTAAAATCATGGATTACTGCCTACTTTTTTCGCTATTTTGGTATACACTTTTCATCTACTTTCATTAAATACATTTAATAATTGATATTCTTAAATATAACACACAACAAAAATAATACATTATATCAATCAAGTCTCCGTTAAAAATAATTTATACAATAAACATTTGGCTCAAACAGTTACAATTTCAACTTCAGAAAATATCTTACACAATATATAATTATTATAATGCATTTATATTTGAAATATATTAGGGTATCGACAAATTAATATCGCCGATCCCGATATGTCGAAATCAGTAACGACAATGAATGCATCTCTAATTGAAACCAACGAGGTTCGAACAGACATTTTGTGTCTATATCAAAACGAAGACTTCTACGAACATTATTCCTATTTGTATTAACTTAGGAATTATAAATATAATAATAAACGCCATCTTGTTATCAGAAATAATCAAAATGGCTGACTGACAAAATACATAAATCATCATAATGATCACATTATAGGACTAGAAATAGGTAATAGGGTATGTATTAATTAGAATTACCTAAAAAGTTATCGGTTTAAAGCTCGATCGCCATTTACGGCATTTATAAGGTTCATACAATTTCAATTCACTTTATTTTAAAGCTGTGACTAGTAAAACCAATGCGGTCGGAGGACCTCCGTCCTTAAGTTAAACTGAAAAATATTAATTTATTTTAAAATTAAATACGAAATAATAAATTATATAAAAATATATACACGTGCGCGGTGACAGCGCCCGGATACGGCCGAATAAGGATGATTACAATACTAGTTTAAAAATACCGTATTTTACACTAATAGTTATTATTTTATTTTAGATAGTATTTTATTACATTAAAAGTTCGAACTTGTATAATAAAAATTACGTCAAAGGTCTCCTGGTAGCGACACAACGCTTTTTCCGTACGTGACCACTCTCTGCCAGTTCACTCCTATAAGCCGTCTACAAAAACTTCATTCCAAAAATGATGGATAGGTACAACAAAACTTGTGTCTAGCATGTAAGCATTGGAGCAAAGCACTAAAATGTATAGAGTAACAGTAACTATGGTCTAAACATCATGTTATTTCTGGCATAATAAATTAATTAAATTAAGGAAATTTCTAAAATTCAGACAGCAGACCTTGGCAGTAAGCTACCACGATTATCAAAATTGTATAAACCTTATTATCTATTTGTTTCTATCTAATCTCTTAGAAACTTTCCCTTAAGACAAGTACATCTAAAAGCAGTCAGTGAATATGCAATTCTAAACAACATCTAGAACAAAAACATTTATATATCATATTCATACAACTATTCTTAACATTTAAGGAAGTTACACTTACTTATTCCATAGAAATTTATTTGTGCCAATAAAGTACACTCGTATACAACTTGGTGCAGGGTTTTAATTGTAACATTGCCGCACCAACTTAACAAAACTATACACTATTATAGATTATTTCAGGTACCGAAGCAGTTAAATAATAAAAAAAATAAGTTAATACAAAATAATCATAAACCAATATAAACAAAAAAGGAGCATTAGGAATTTAGAAAAAGAAAACATTTGAGATATCGTGATCGTCAAGCGCAGAATTTATAGGTAATGGGTTGCAAAAATATGTAAAAAGTAATTACTTAAAAGACATGTTATTAAAAAAAAAACAAGTAAATGCAAAGCAAAAAATTGCTATATCCTATGAAGCTGTCATCACTAGTGACGTTGTCTACAAAAAAAAATTCCTTGCAGCCATCTGCTTATAGCGTAAAATTTTTCACAGAGAGTAATCAATAAAGTTAAAACTTCGAATTTATTGACACAAATAAACTGATAAAATCTTTAATTTCAGAAAAAAAACATTATTTTATAAAAAGTCGTAGAAAGTTTTTGTTTATAGAAAAATATAATTAGCACATCAATAGTAACACGTAGTTTATTTAATTAATATTAATTACATTATATTTATTTTTGCAATTTTTTTACAAACACACATCTATTATATCTACTTTTTTATAATGAAGTATGTCTAATTTTAACACAAGTTAAAGTTAAACTACAAGGAAGATTATTTAAGACTTATAATTCAGTTATATAATTAATAATACATAATTTATTAATACTTCTAGCTTTCCCACACGACTTTTCTCGCATAGACTTTCACAATACTGATGGCCGGTTCCTAATCTTACCATTCATTCACTTGCCTTACCATTGGGAGAAAGGCGTTATTAATACAGAGTTTATGTCAAATATTAACCACTGGTAAGGCAAGTTAATGGTTAGTAAGGTATAGGATATGTATCCGTGCAGAAACGGAAAAGAATACAATTTCCTGCAGCCAGGTGGCCTTATAGTAAGAGGCGACAAAACAAACCACAGCCAGGTGGTAGGGCATTTGCCCGACTGGATGGCTACCGCCCCTAGTTTAGAGTATGACTTAGACTGAAATAAGACAAATAATCGAGAAACTATTACTTTTATATCTGTGAAGTAGTAAGAATATTTATTTTTACGGAATACTTACTTGTATGTATGTATTGTGCCTACATAACTATGTGTTGTGCGCACTAAAATATTTTAGTTGAATTGAATTAATATTACTTATATTTGATATTGTCAAGATGATGATGATTTTTAAGGATTATAAATTACATATAACAAATAACATCTTGTGAAATTATTATAAAATAGTAACAAAATTTCGTTTAAAACAAGTTATTACATAACTTGATAAGTCTATGTTTACTTATAATATATATATAAAAAAATAATACTCAGAATAATCATAAAACTCAGACTTAATAAAATACCAAACAATTTATTTCTTTTAGAAAAAAATTAACACATTAATATAGATTTATACGAATTTCTTTGAAATTTTATATAGAAATCGTTATTTATTACTTGACCCAATTTTTATTTTACACGTGACATAGCTCCATTCGTTTAGAGACTAGTACATACATAAGCTTTCTTGAATATACCTTAGTTCTGATATATATCTAAGAACATGTTAAAAAGTAAAACCATATGAATTTTTCTCGTAAGAAACTGTACTTAACTATATAAAAATTAATCAGTTTTTTTAATTATTTAATAATTTATTTAATAATAGGATTAAAAATCGGATTGAATGTTCTAATTTACAGAATATTATTATTTAAACAATTTTCTAAGACAAAATTATAATATATTATCATTAGTAGGATAATACAAAAAATATAAAATTTAGCCCACTTCACTCTGCACTATTATGCTCGTTGCTGTCGAAGTAGACCTATTATTGTAAATCGTTTACATTGTTTAAAACATATTTTTAGATAAAAATGATTTAAAAATTGATCGATTAAATTGATGAAAATTACACATTTTTATTTATTTATTTAACATGAATTTTCTTGTAGGTGTGATTTACTTTGATTTTATTCTTGCGCGCAGGCAGACGGCACAACTCATGGAAAGTGGTTACCGTCGCCTATAGACGTTTGCGAGACCCGGGATAAAGTCTATGCGTTGTCAGCGTTTAAGAGAAGATGGAATAAGACGGCACTTTGACGTTCCGCCTGACGCAAGTCCTCTCGAGGCACGAATGCTTCGGGAGGTACCTGTGTCAAATAAGGCGTGAGCAAACATCAACGTGCCACCACTACGTCGTCGGCGACGAAGATACGGCGCTGCACACACTCCAGGTATGTCCAACCTGGGACGAGCAACGTCGCGATCTCGTCAAGGATTTGTCCCTCCTGGCCTTGGTGAAGGGCATGGTAGACAGCGCCGATGCGTAGGACGTAACCACCTCCCTCTCCGTCATGTACGCGAAGGAGGTGGCGGAGCGGGATAGGAGGGATGTAATAGGGAACTGGGATAGAATAAAAGAGATTGCCTAGTGGGTGGGGAAATTGTGTCAACGCAATTGTCACCCAACGTACGAAACACACTTTGCTCGAGGCTTCACACCGATATTCTGTGATATACATCGCTCGAGCGGGCTCTAAGAGTTGTAATCGAGATAATTATCCAAGTCTGGCCCTTCACTTTATAAATTGATTTTTAGTTCGTCATATAATTAACATGACTTTACTATAATAATAATAAGTCACAATTACCTCATACTCCTTTTAAAGTTATCCGAAACCAGTATATCCAAATTTTATGTTTTCAGTACATTTGCACATAAAAACGGCTGTCAATTCACTATAAAAGGGTATCTGTTACGATTTTATTCAAATAACGTTGTTAAATTTATAGTCAACTGAACAAAGAACATGCGTATGCTGGCTAGATTTATGTCTCCTTTTTATATAAACACTATATAAAGCCGGTAAGAATACATAAAGAAAGAGAACATAATATAAGCCACCTATATTAAAAATTTAAAAAGTGTTTTACAATTATTTTTAATACTCATAGGCTAATACTACACGGGCGGTTCTCCCGCCGCGAGAATCCGCTTCTGAACCGCACTAGACATAATTTAACATAAACGTTGTATGCTGCTTACTACACTGTGCGGTTTCCCACTGCATTCACAGGCGGGAGAAATACGACCGCCGCATGTAGCATCAAACCGCCGCTGATAGCCGCCCCTTCAAACTACACGGGCGGTTTCCCGCTATTGCGTCATTCTGTACGGGACATTGTGCAAGGACGCTCACGTGCAGGAACGGAGAAAGAATACAATTTCCTGCGGCACGGCGGCCTGTCGTAAGAGGCGACAAAACAACCCACAGCCAGGCGGTAGGGCATTTGCCCGACTGGATGGCTACCACCCCTGGTTTAGAGTATGTCGCCATAACAACCTTGTGTTGTGTTCCGGCATTAGTGACCAGGTTCCAGGCTCCTAAAGAGCGCAGCAGCGCATTCGTAGCACCTTTGGTGTTGCAAATGTCCATAGGCGATGGTAACCGCTGTCCATCAAGTGGGCCGTCTGCCTGTCTGCTGATCTCCTGCAATAAAAAAAAAAAACGTGCGCCATGTCATGTTGAAATGAACAAAAGACAGCGATAAACCGCAATCTGTGTATATTGATGGCCTGCGGCAGCTTTGTCGAGCGGATTCCCGCGGCGGGAGGACCCTCCGTGTAGTATTAGAGTCGATTGAGCTAAGAGCCGTGGAGTAATGCCAATATTCAGTCTTGAACATCGACGCGGTGTAGCCAGCCTATTGGTTTTCTATCGGATACACTTAAGAGAGTGTGCATTGAAGCTTTCAATCCTAACCCACCGTTTCCCGTCCATCACTGGACAAACAGACGCACTGGCATACGGCACCGCTATATGGTGGTCATACAACATATACAAAAGAGTGGAAAGAAAGAAAGAAAATAATTTTATTTAGGACAAATTATAACACACACAGTATAATTACTTAAAAATTAAAACGAAAATAATATAATTTTGTCCCAAAAGGGGCATCAGACTCAGCATAATGCCGGTCGGTTAAAACCAGCGCTGATCTTCCGCTGTGCCCTTAAGGTATCGTCACGGTAAACATTACATCATTGTAATGCATAAAACTAGAATACTAAACTATATATATACATACATACATAGTACATACACTTAAGGTAGAACTAGGGGAACTCATTATCAGGGATAAATATAATAGTGTTAAATATACGTTCTTAAAAATGAAATAAAATAACAAACAAAATTAAAATACAATTAAACTAAATTAAATACCACTCGTATCATGTTTTAGGTCGCGCTGTGAAAGTTGGTGCTCTTTTAAAAAGTGGAACTCATTGCTGAAGTCTGTTCTTCCTGATAACTACAACCCAGGTGTTTTCAAGTCTCGTGTGAATAGGTACCTTACAGATAAGCGTGCTCCACATTAGACGATATCTACGCCTGATATATAAAAGACAAACGCGAACCTATACTACAATAAAAAAATGTGTGTATGTGTGCAGTTCACACGCACAAGGGGTGGGAGGGATTCTGAATTTTGTGACGTCACACTTCATATATTATATCGTTATAATATATTTGAGATTTAAAACACGAAATTTAAAGTACTAAAGAAAAACTTCAAAACATTTCCAACTATTACATATAAACGACGAAGAAAACACTATGCATAGCATATATATATATATATATATATAGGTTTGTATGTCAGGAGCCTTAAGAACAGACGAGCGTGCATGACAAGAACTATGAATGTCAAAGAAGCAAGTGAGGTGTGTAAGAATAAGCCTAAATGGCGCTGTGTTGTTCGTGCCTACCCCGCAAGGGACCTGGCGTGAAGTTATGTATGTATGTATGTATGTATTTAGGTTTGTTCTGTTGTTGTTGTTCGCGATTCAAAAACTACAAGGCTGATTCCGACGCGGTTTTCGCTGATCGTCAATTAATTCTTAGACTTAAATTCTGCGCTACTTTTTATCCCGAGAAATTTGAAATGGTATGGATTTTTTTTCTGGGAATGATGTGAAATGGCCGGATTGAAACAAATTTCGAATTCCAATGTGGTTTTTTTCATTAATTGATAGCAAATGATAAGTTATAAAATAAAATTTATGATACTTTTTATCCCGGGAATCCCGCGGGAATTTGCCCGAGAGTGATGTGTTCGAGAGCATAAATATTAGCTTATTCTGACCCAGTTTCCACTAAAACGATAACTCGGGAATTCAGCGAGAATGTTTCCGGGTATGGTAAAATTAGTTATATTGCATAAATGTTAGCTAACTTCGATACGATTTCAATAAAACGATTCTTAAGTTCTTTATGAAGTGATCCGATACTTTATATTTCAGGAATCCCGCGAAATTTTTTCCCGCCCGCGGGAATCTCAAGTAATCTCGACAAAAACGCGAGCATATCTTTTTTTCAATATAAAATTATTAGGTATTTCAAAAAGAAACTATTAATATTTTAATACAAAATAATTAAAAATAGTTTGGACTTATCACAAAATGTGACAACTATATAGAAGGGTGAAAGTGTTTTAAGCGACATTTTGAAAAAGTGTCGGAAAAAGAAACTTAAAATGTCAATTAACCCTAAAAACGCATTATTAATTATTTTTTTTGGTTGATGAACCAAAGCTTTTTATGTTTGACATTTTTGTTTTTTCTTCATTCAATATTTCTCCTTGATTATAAACGTATCTTTATATAATAAATACTTATTATCTTTACTTAATTTCCAACTTATATATACATTACTGTCTACGTGTTCTCTACATTGATTAATTATTTACAACATTTGAATAAAAAAATGAAAAAATACTAAAGTGACGAAATTAAAAAGCAAAAAATTAATATTTTATATAACATTTTGAAACGTCAGCAAAATGCACCGAACTTTGCAGTCGTTTTTCCCCTACCAAAAAGTACCCAACGCGGTTAAAGAAGTTTCCACTTCAAAAATATCATCTACTTTTTAGTTGCAAAAATACCTGAATAGTTTTACAAATAGTATAATAAATGCCTGTAAAAAATATACAACTCGACTGCGTATATAGGTATACAAGTTTGCCTTTCGAAGAAAGTAGGCACTTGGCACTGTTCAACAAGGGTAGCTCTCGTTTTCACAAAAATCCCCTCATTAAATCCTGAATTGGTGACAATGGAACCACCTCAGGAATATGCTCTTTCGAATAAAAAAATATTTGAAAATCGGTTCACAACTGACGGAGAAATCGCGTAACTACCATAAACAATTACACGCGAATTGAGAACCTTATTGCTAGTTGCTTAAAAAGAAGAATATCTGTTGATTTTCATTGGAAACCAGGTTCTTTATATTGTCTTATATAGAGACATTAGAATAGAAAAACTCATCATGATCGCTTAAAACAAATAGCCTTTCACACGTCGATACCAGTTTTTGAAAATAAAACGTTTTTATCCGTGCAGCAACGGAGAAAGAATACAATCCCCTGCGAGCCGGCGGCCTGTCGTAAGAGGCGACAAAACAACCCACAGCTAAGTGGAAGGGTACTTGCTCGACTGGATGGCTACCACCCCTGGTCTAGAATATGCCACCATAACAACCTTGAGTTGTGTTCCGGCGTCAGTGACCAAGTTCCAGTCTCCTTTAAGAGAGTTCCAGCGCATTTATAGCACCTTTGGTGTTGCAAATGTCCATAGGCGATGGTAACCGCTTTCCATGAAGTGGGCCGTCTGCCTGTCTGCTGAATATAAATAAATAAATAATCCGCAAAATCACAGACACACATATTGTATATTCCCAAATTAAGCAAGTTACGCTTATGTTATGGTTAATAATACATGAACTACTCTGGGGCCGATCCCAGACATCCAGACCATAGTAAATAACGGAGAAAATACGTTTCCGAAATTTACTATACCAGGAATCGAACCCGGGTCCTCTGTATTGCAGTGAGGTAGGCCGGCAAAGGCTTAGCCCACTCAACCACAAAGGCCTTCAATGTATGTTTGCGCAGCGTAAATTGAAATTACGCCGCACCGTTAAGACAATATATCTACGAAATAAATGAAAGTATTCAATTTACTACAGACCTATTCCATCTATTGTATCTTCTACTAAAGAAGATTAGACAATTCTGTTAACGTTAAGAGCAAATTGTAATCGAAATTGAGAGTAGAGCACAATAGGATTCAATTCATAAATCAAATAAGCAGATACTATCTCTTTTATGATATTACTTTGGATTTCAAATCAAACGTACCTTTTTGCATCAAATTTGTTTTTGCAGTGAAACTTTTTTAGTGACGGTTGTGAATTCTTTCAATGGGAACGAAAAGGCGTGACACCGTGTATTTAATCATTTAAACACTATACACTACTAATATTATAAACGTGAAAGTCTATAATAATGTATGGATGTATGTTTGTGACGCAAAAACTACTGAATGGATTTTGATAAAACTTTGCAATAATATAGCTTTACACATCAGAATAACACAAAAGCTTTAGTTTATAAAGATATAGCGTGATATATCCAAAATATAACGATTTTCGAAACGAAATCGAAAACGAACGCAACCGCGGGGCGCAGCTAGTTGGAAATATTTTGAAGTTCATAAATCAAACTAAACCTAGAGCGTTTGATTCCTATTATAATTATCATAAGCCTCTCGTGTCATTTGTTCAAAGTGAAAACATGAAATCTGAATAATATGTGTTATAATAACATGAATGTCAAAGAAACAAGTGAGGTGTGTAAAGTAAGCCTGAATGGCGCTTTGTTTTTCGTGCCTACCCCGCAAGGGACCTGGCGTGAAGTTATGTATGTATGTATAATAATATGTTAAATATGTAATATATGAAATTTATTATTTTGCATTAAAATATAAAAATATTTTTTGAGTTTGGTCAAATAATATAAAAATAATAAACCTTATAAATATCCTCATACTCCTGATATTATATTTATCTCATTCTCTCGTAGGCTACTTTTCAGTAGTTTCACTTCTACCGTGTGTGAATTGCATATACACTTTTATTTTTACATTTAATGGGTTTATTACACATTTAGGCCTAGGTCGCACTACGGTTTTTTCCCGGGAGCGGTTAACCGCTAGAACCGCGAAACCGCTCGAGACGTACACACTACGGATTATAAACCGCGAAACCGCCCGTGCTTTTTTTCACAGTTTGAAGATGCATTTCAAAAGAGCGGTATGTGTTTTGATGCTCTGGTACTAAGAAATAGAAAAAAAAGACGTCAACGAAAATTTCGCAAATATTGGGTCCATCCACTCACTACCCGTAGATTTGACAATGGTTTCTTTCAGAAAAAATATAAAATTTTAAGAGAACATCCAGAGAAATTTTCCAACTACTTTCGAATGTCAGTAGCCAGCTTCGATAAAATTTTAATTTAATTGTAACGGGACGATAACACAACTATTCTTCGCGGCGGTCGGCCGAATACTAGCCAAAAAACCGCCCGCGGTTAACGCATAGTGCGTGTGCGCCCACTAAGTTCTATGGATTACAAATTTTGCTACGGTTTCTTACTGCGACATTTTTGTAACATTTCACGGTTTTAAAATCAGTCGCGGGTAAAAAGCGCAAGTGCGGCCGCTTGTATTCGTTTTCGTGGTTCATAAACTCACACGGTTAATAAACGCTGCGATTTAACCGTAGTGCGTCCTAAGCCTTAATAAGGTTCGCGTTTGACCGACATTGCGCCTGATGTCAGGTGGAAATGCAGTCTAATGTGTAGCACGCATATCTGGAAGATACCTGTTCACATGTGACACGAAGACACTTATATTATAAGTATGTTTCAGGAGAAACAGGCGACGTTAAATATAAGCGAGAATAAATACCACTCTTCAGCGGTACGTATGATAAAAGTGGATTTTGTCCGCGTATGTTAAACGGCATTTGGACTTCTTTTGTTTACTTTTTGTTTAAAATTTGTGATTAGAAAAACAGCCCATTGTGTATTGTAATCTTTTATGGCAGTCATTAGCCTGGTGTGATTCAGGAAATTCGGTCACGCGGCCGAGCAGACATATTGCATCCGTGCAGTATAAAGCAATGCCTCGATTGATGGACGAGGCAGTCGAGCGATAACCAGCCGCGAGGCAAGAGTTGTGTACATTCGGTAATCTATTTAGTGACGGACTGTGCACGTGTTATTGAATCGTGCATTACGTTTGGTCTAGTCTAACTGAACAAATTCAGTTATATTTGTACCTGTGTTATACGTGTTTGTATAGTTCTAATAAATTTTATAGTGATTCTAACGGTATTTTAATTCGAGTCCTGCAACTCGTAGCACTATTAATTTATTCAAAACAATAAGATTTTTATTTTTTAATTTGTTAAAAATAATATTGTATGGAGACTAATTAAGATAAAGTTTTTTTTTATATTGTGAATAAATTAGCTGAGTGCCAATCATTGGGTGGGGTGCAAATAATGGCACAGTAAAGTAAGATAATACTTCTGAACAGAAATTCTTTGCAACGATCGTTTTCACTTCAGTGTTTCTGATAAAATATTATAGAGAATTAAAAGAGTCTCCATAGAAAATTAAATATGGGTTAAAATCCGCAAAAGTATTATTTGTATAAAGTAGCGAAATACTTCAAGAAAATAAATACTATTTCATTTTATTGAAAGTTCATTTGATAGTACCAGGCGAGCAAAAGTTTAAAGCACGTGTATGTGACATTCTTTGCAACGTTCGTTTTCACTTCAGTGTTTCTGATATTATAGAGAATTAAAGAAGCCTCCATAGAAAATTAAATACGCGTTAAAATCCGCTAGAAAGTATTATTTGTTAAAGTAGCGAAATACTTTAAGAAAATAATACTATTTCATTTTATAGAAAGTTCATTTGATAGTATCAGGCGAGCAAAAGTTTAAAGCACGTGTATGTGACATTCTTTGCAACGATCGTTTTCACTTCAGTGTTTCTGATGAAAATATTATAGAGAATTAAAAAAATTCTCCATAGAAAATTAAATACGCGTTAAAAACCCGCTAAAAAGTATTTTTATATAAATAAGGTAGCGAAATACTTCAAGAAAATACTATTTAATTTCATAGAAAGTTCATTTGATAGTACCAGGTGAGCAAAAGTTTAAAGCACGTGTAAGTTCTCACAAGATTTCGACTTAGTTATGTCGTTGATGCATATCTTCTGAAGGAGCTCCCGGGCGATGCTCAGCGAGATGTGAGTGCGGGAACTTGCCAGTTTGGATGGTTTCGCTTCCTGTGAAAATAAAAAATAACTTTTATCGCTTGTTCAAATTTCAAAGTTAAATATCTATAATACAAATTGCATTATAATAATATGTTTAGGAACTCGAAAAATTAAAGGTTAATGACGAGTGAAAAAGTTGTCTATAAATAAGGGTGACAAGATAAATTTCATATGCGTCCAGATGCCAAAAATATTATTGTTATCGTCATCACAATGCAATTAGGAAATGCTAAAAGTCTTGCATAAGTTGACTTCTTACTCTATGTACACACACCGCTCCACAATGTAATATAGCAGTTTTAGAAGAACCAGAAAAAAACTGCTTTTGCAGAAATGCTGCGAATTTCTTGCAACTTCTTTCCCCAAAAGCGACAATAACATGTTACGAAGCATTGGACACAGAGTAGAAAGTTTTTAACTTTTAAATATGTATGTAGGAGTTTCTGAACTTAGTTTGAATGAAGTTCAACAGAACTGAGTTTCAATACTAAAGTTACCTAAATATAAACTAAATAATATTACATATAGTAAAACTATAGAAGTTGAATTTCTATACAATGAAAAAAATGCTAAAAACCGAGTGAGGTGTTGTAAGAAGTAAAATAGAACAAATTTAGAAGTTTTTCAAAAAAATGTTTCTTTGTCTGTTTGGACGGGCTAATCTCTCATACGACTGGACCGATTTAAATGAAATTTTGAATGATGGTAGCTTATATCCCTAGTCAACATATATGATACTTTTGATCCCGAGAAATTAAAGAGTTCCCGTAGGGTAGTCAAAAATAGCTAAATAGCTAGTAAAATCTAAAGTAGCTCATGTAGCTCACTACATCACTGCCAGCGGGGAGCGTTCCTAGAAGGCCTGGCTGCCTTGCCACGCTTATTTATTGGGTGAAATAGGAGCTAGCCTTCTGACCACAAGTAATGTCAAAGAGTTTTTTACAGATGCTATTAAAGTAACTCTGCCGATAGACCCCATGGGCCCAAGTTGTCCAAGGGTCCAACCCCAAACGGCACAAATGAAAGTATTGAATTTGATTATAAACATGCTCTTCTGCATTTTGTTTTTGAAAGCAAAGCCAAACACAACGAATACAAAAAAAAACATGCGTGCGTGTACTAGTGTACACACGTAAGTAGTGAAACTTCTTTATGACCTTATTTTTCGAATAATGATCTACTATATTCAACTTTACAGAAATTGGTTAAATACAGTTAAATTATGATTTTGCTGATCACTTTAATATATAATATATATATATATATATATATATAAGGGTGATCCAAAAAAAATTTTTTTTTCCAAACAGGCTCAAAAGTTTCTTTTGGGTGTAAAATAATTTCTGTGAAAAGATGAGCCCTTAATATTAATGTTAAGATTGTCCTCATCGCATTTTTTAAATTCCCATAAGAATAACACAGGAAAATTTTTCATTGCTTCTTCTGATTTTTGTACCGTTCAAACGACTGGTTGAATGATATATCGCTGTTCCAATCTTTATAGAGAATTGAACGCTCTACAAAAAAGGCCTGATAACATTTTTTGATTTTAACCTTTTTTAACATTTTTATATATATATATATATATATATATATATATATATATATATATATATATATATATATATATATATATATATATCTCTCTCTCTCTCTCTCTCTCTCTCTCTCTCGGAGAAGGCCTCGTTCTCGTGATATGTTCTTTATTGGTTGCATGTTTAGTGGGCGTCATCAGGATAAAATGCGAGCATAAAACACAGTGGCCACGGTTTATACACTTTTAATTTAGATTTAAAACACATTTTAAGATAGTTTAGACCAAGCAGCGGGTTCAGGGCACCGCTCATACTTCCAACTTGAATACTTTCTTTAAAATTCTCAAAGGTCCAACTTGACCTGGTGCCACCAACCAAATGTGCCACAAAAACCGGAGGAGTTCTACCGAAGTAGATACTACTAAAGTATAGAGGGCGTCTTGACCCCGCTCAAGACATGCTCTGTTCTCATTGGTCGTTTATTAAATTACAATATTTATAACTTTTATTAGGTTAGAACGATCTTTAAGTTATAGAAACATTTAATAAATCAAATTAAATTTTCTTCCAACGCCGATAAAGAAGTTTCACTTCAATAAAGTATTTTCAATCATTTCTCATTATAAAACCGGCACATCGGATTGACGTTGCTCACGGACGCGTTTCAGAACACCACTTTCTTTGACTACCGTACGCTTATTGGAATGACGGGCTTTGCGTATCACGTGTTCTCAATATCAAAATGGATGAGATGTTTCGCATATTAGTAGCTACTTTGCATTTATTAAAGGTGAACATTAATTCAAGTCACTTATCGTGTCAATCTCATAACTTCTTGGGGCCCGTCTCGACCTTACATAGATAACACTTTAATGCTCATCAAAATAAACAATTTAAAAAAATGCATATTTACAATACTGAGGGCCGCTTGCAAAATCATCGCCTTTGAATTATATTAAACTGCCTAAATGAGGATGATAATTGCAAGGAAGTCTTTGAGTGACTGTTTAAGAAAGATAATATAATATAATAAATGCAATGATTCCCATGTTAGTCAAACAAACGGTGTTCTTGCTATTTCCCAACCCTTTTAAACTTAAGATGACTTTTAACTTCAAGTTGTATTTATCAGTTTTACCCATATTACATGACCGTCTTATTATTGGTTTAAATATAGCTGGCATCAACTTGTTGCACTAATAACGGATCTAAATTATTCATACTGCATAATTGATTGTTCTTCTAAAGAAAGTAAGTGAGACATTTGTTATTTACCCATTTACCTGTTTCCCGACTTTTTTCGCTTGTTTCTTATCCCTGCTCTCCTTTAACCTGATCTGTTTCAATATACCGACCAGAAGTTCATCGACATTGTGCTGAATGCCCGAAGACGTCTCGATGAACTTGCAGTCTCGAGACGTCGCTAGGGATTTGCCCTCTGCACCCAAAAAGAGTATTATTTCTACATTTAATCTAAAGATAATAATTATTAACTACGTAGAGAAATGAATCGTTCTATTCTTGAGCTCTTAGGGCCGCTTGGATAACAATCGCATTTAAATAAAATTAGTTAATAATATTAAACTCCCTAAATACGTTTTACACAAAACGTATTGACAATTCTTTAAGCCTATTTAGCGGCAAATTTTGCGTTGCGCAAGACGCATTTGTATTTAAGGACGTTAAATATGTTTTGTGTTTCTTAAATACATTTAAGCAACCTTATACCTTATGCAAGCAACCCTAAGAGATGAATCGTTTTACTCTTGAGCTCTTAGACGCAGATTTTATTTATATAGGATTATCAATCTAGTGTATTAGACAAAATATTAGGTAGTAGCAATCCGTAGTTTTGGCAAAAAGGTAACCCTTGTGTATTCGTCATCATGTCCAGCTGTCTACGAATGCCCAATTTCCTACGTTTTCTTCTCAATTTGCGCGGTCTTTGGCATTCCCAATTGTGAGACCATTGGTACGCATATCATCCTTTGCGAAGCCAGCATATCTTGGGCCTATCCCTTCGAAAAGGACCTGGCGGAGGAGGGAAAGCATGTTATTAGTTGCAAAATCTCTCAACCTATCCTGCCCAAAACAACTTATATATACTTATACTTATACTACCGACTTTTGTTGTCCTTCCTATACTCCATCCAAAGGTTGTCTGGAAGAAATGGCCATGGGCGATAAGACCGCCGATTGTACTTTTATTTAATGTTCTTGAATTTATGTAGCATCTTTGTACAATAAAGTATATTCTATTCTATTCTATTCTATATAAATATCCATGCAAATTTGCGCTCCAGTGCTTAAAAGTCAATAAAAACATTACAACAATAGAATTACATACCAACAACTAACTAAAATAAAAAACTGGAGAGATGCGTGTGAGTTCACGTACAATGGCCTACGGTTCCGATATAGGAAGATTAAGAAATAGGATAAGATACAGGAACCGGCCATTAGAAGAAATATTTGACGTGGCGATTATTATTGTTACGAGCTACAGGACTCGAATTGAAATGCCGTTGGAATTACTATGGAATTTATTAGATCTATACAACCACATATAACACAGGTAAAAGTATAACTGGACGCAACCAGTACAAACTGCACAATTCAATAACACGCGCAAAGTCCGTCACTATATAGCTTATCAATGTACACGTCTTGCTTGTATCGTAATCCTCGCTTGACTGCCTCACCCCTCCGTTCGGGCATTCCTTTTATTCTGTACAAATACGATATGCCTCGACGCAAAACAATAACAACAAGAATTAGTTCGACACACCTGCCTAATGACTGCCATAAAACAAGTACAATAATAATAGAATGTTTTTGTTAATTACAAATTTTAAACACAGAGTAAACAAAATGAGTCCAAATGCGGGAAAGGTAATAAACCTGGTTTATGGCAGGCAGATGTGCATTCACTTTTTGTCGGCATGTAACATTATGATACGGTTTCAAGCCTTGCTTAATAGTAAACTAAGTTACTTGCCATTGGTAGTGACTTGTCTCGCTCTTGCTAAGTCGGCCTTATTCCCGACTAAGACCACGGTGCGCTCAGCCGTGAACTGCTCGCGAGCCAAGTAAGAGAGCAGCTCAGCCGCTCGTCCAAAAGAACTCCTCGCGACGATAGAGTATACCACCACACAAGCGTGGGGTTCATATGTCGACATGCAGTTTTCTACCTGTGGAATAATGTTAAATACTAAGTGAGATCATCAAAACCGAACAGTCATTATACATTAATGATATACTAGTCCTCCAGACGTTGTTACGTAGTCCTGACAGATGTTGCTCTGCCTTAAAAAAATAAAAATCTAGGACCCGATTCTACTGCCACCTACCGGTTCAAATTGTGAATCTTAACCATTCGGGAACCCAGTCAAACACACTAAAACAAACTTATCAAAATGGGTTCAGAAGATTAGAAGTATCCCAGATCCCAGTGCTAAGTACCGGTTCTTATTGTCAATCTAAACCATCTGGGTACCCACTCAAACACACATAAAAATGTCATCAAAATCGATAAAGTCGTTATCAAGTGAATGAATCAATGAAAACTCTTTATTGTTCACCATAAACTTGATTGATAATTGATATGGATTCATTTGCATTAGAACAATGGGCGGCTTGGCCTTAAACGAAATTTCAATATAAGATTTTTGGTATAAGTATATACATACAAGTGTATAAGTACATATATTTTTATTTATTTATCTATAATATTATAAAATTGTAAGCATGCCGTGTCTGTACGTTGAAGCTATTTAAAAAAACGACTGGAATAAATTACAATAAACGACGGAGAACACGTTGCAATTTTTTTAGATTTCTTGTCTATTTGTTCGGGATTCACGTGAAAACTACTGGGCCCATTTCGATGCGATTTTCGCTGATCGACAGCAAATTCTTAGCCTTGAACTCTGCGCTACTTATTGTTCCGGGAATCCCGCGAGAATTATTCTGAGAGCGGTTTGCAATAGTTCGAGTGCACAAAAATTAATTTATTCTATCACAGTTTTCACTAAAACGATTTCTTCTTTTTAAATGTTGTGACCGGGAACCCTGCAGGAATTTCAAGTCAAGCGTGGACGAAGTCACGGGCATATCTTAGTATATATATATTTAGATAGATTTATTCAACTTACAGACATTTCAGTACTGGGATGATCAATAAATATGAGTTCGGACTCTTCGCCGTCGAGCAGGACCGAGACTGACTTCTCCCCAAACTCATCATCTGGAAATAAAAAGTGACTTTAATCTCTACATAGATTATAACGGTGCAAGGATTATTTTAAGGTGCGTCTTTATCTACGATGGTGTTATAGATATATAGTCATGGTGGCGAAATCCGTCAATGGGGCAATTCCATACACCTCTCATTATTGCAGATTTTGAATAGTTACGACGACCACAAATAATTCAATGAAGAAACACCATGGAATTCTGTCTTCGAATTGAAGTTGGCGTTAAAACGAGCGGCGTATGAACTTACCCTATTGACGGAATTCAACACCTTGTATATACACCGGTTCATACAGATATGGCGATAGGTTTTATGCGTTATTACATCCCATATGGAGTACTGCTCACACTAGTAGGCCGGGGCACTCACCTACCAGCTAAATACCCTGGACAGTATTCAACGTCAAGCCGTTCGCATTGTCGACGGTCCCATACGCACAGACAGTTTTGATACACTTGGTCTTCGGAGAGACTTTGCGTCTCTCTGCGTATTCTAGCGACTGTACAATGGGGAGTATTCCGAGGAACTGTTCAGAGTGGCGCCTTCGTCCTCCTTTTACCACACTTACTTGAGCCGCTTCGCTCTTGTACGCAACGGTTTTTAGAATGTTTCTCTTGCGCACCGTCGGGATTTGGAATGAGCTTCCAGCCGTGGTTTTCCCACAGTGCTACAGATTTTTTTAGTAAGCCTGGGAGTCTTTTTCATAGTTCTATTTAATTTCGTTTCCTTTTGTTCGTAACGTACCTAAATATTATTATTTTTCAAAATCATTATTTTCAAATTTCAATAATTTTTTCATAACATATTATATACTCATATTAAATAATTAAAAATATGTCTATTCTTTGTTTCAGGTTGTTCTAATTCGGTAGTTGACAATATGAAAAATATAGGCTGATTTTAATATATTATATCGTAGATTACGATCTAAATATGGCAAAAATAAATTGTTTTAACTAAAATATTAAATATTAATTGATATTTTTGAAAAATAAAATTGTTATATTGTAGCCGTTAGCCACGTGACAATGAACGCCGATCAGAGCGCGTGACATCATAGTGTGCAAAACACAAGAAGTTATCAATGACTTCTCAGATAACACTTCAAGGAAACAGATATTTGTTTTGCACACTGTGACGTCACGCGAGACGCCATGACAGCTTGACGCGTTTTTGTGACGAAATGTCAAAATATTTATAAAATTGCTAAATTAAATATGTTAATGTTGTTTTTTTACTGAAATATTAATATTTTGGCTAAAATAGACCATAAGGCTCAAAATAAACCTGTTTCTCTAAAATTGTCAACTACCGAATTGTAAATAATATTGTAATATTAAATGTTCATTAGCTATTTTTTTCTTCTGTGCAGGTGACGTTACTGCTTGGCACTAACGGAAGACCAGCGTTGGTTGCTATCAACCAGCATTTGCTGAACTAGGACCTGTTTAGTAAGTTAACTTTTATTAAACTAGTTATTTATATTTTTGTAATTTTAAATAACTCTTAATAAACATTATTTTCTTTCTTTCTTCGTTCTAAAAGGATGTTATAAAATGTCTTTGAGGCCGGTAGCGCGTTAGTAACACCTCTGACGTTGCAATCGTCCATATAGGCAATGGTAACCGCTTTCCATCAAGTGGGCAGTCTGCCCATCTTCTGTACCTACTCTACCTTAAAAAAAAAGAGATGAGACATTGTTTATGTCGTTAAATATTGACCTTCTAATCAAACACATATACATCCACGATATTGACAGATAATATTTTCTTAAGTTTTCGCCACTAGTATTACATAATAAAACTATAGAGCTCCCATAGAGTAAATAATAACCATAAACAAAATCAAAACTGATTAATTAAAATGAACGAGTTGGCGGTAGGCTACATAAAACTTTAACAATACTCATTGATACTTTTCATTTTCGTCTTCTGTGATCACCGCTACTGAAAAGAGGTCGAAACGTCGGAATAATAAAAATAAAATAAAGTACCGCGCATAAAACCGTTAAAACGTTGCGTGCTATATGACTATATTTGATTGTTTTTTTTTAAAGTAATAACTTCTTATGGTAGGGTAAACCGCTTGGTTACGTAACGTGTTACGGCGCTAGTCTGTCTGGTTTCCCTTTCTCTCACGCATACAGCAGCGGTAGGCAGGCTACTACTCTCTCACTCTTACCCAGAGCGCTAGCCGTATCTCGGTAATTAGATTAAATAATGATACTAATAATGTATATACACAAAATTCTAATGTACATGTTCAAGAATTGTAACTAAGAATAAAATATATTTTATAGTTAATAAAAGATCTTATTAATAAATAACCTTTAATTACATTATCATATTGATATACATAAAATTTAAGTAATAACCTAAGCTTTTCTCAAGTTAAACAATTTCAATATTAGTTAAACTTAGATTAGTTTAAGTTATCACTTCTGTTGGGCGGCCCGAGACGCACACGTTTTTTTCTTTTGATAGCGTAATGGCTAGCGTACGCGTCCAAACCCAAAAGGCGCGGTTATCCTCGCCGGAACGCATACCACTTAGGCAGTGTTCGGACGTAATGTTCATGTGTTACAATTACCACGTGTTAACAACGATAAAGGAAAACATCGTGATGAAGCCTGCACATCGAGACAACCGATGTGTCAAACTTGCTAAGCCGCCTTGGACAAGCGTGGCGGGTACACTGTTCGTCTTCCTATAGGAAGAGAACCGAGCCCAACAGTTGCAAAATGCATGGGGTGTTATTATATTTTTATGTGCCGCTCAGCGAAGTCCGCACGATTCAGCTAGTTATTAAATCAATTTCATAAATACAAACAACAACTTCTACAAACTTCTACAATACACTATTATATAAAGGGTACAATTTAAATGCTCACCAAAAATATTTTTTGTCCCTTAGACTAAGCACGAAATAAAATATATTACTTCATATAAATTTAATCCACTCTATACCGAGGTGCCTAAAAAACAATGTTTTACGTTCCAAAATAAATATACACTCATCAGAATAATTGTACGTTTTGTATTTAAATTCTTTTTGCTTATCAAAATGGATAAATGACCACCAAATATTGTTTTACTAAAACACTAACATTCAAACCGAAAATTACAATTCTAAATAGTTTAAGTGTAATCAAATTATCCAACCTGAATCCAAGAGTGGAAAAAATACATATTCAATTAATTATCGAAGTTTGAAATTCACGACAATGATCTGGTAATTTTGTCGCCGAGACGTTTTTTTACGTTTTTTGACGGGATTTATTTAGATAGGAGACTGTATGTATCCGAAAATTTAAATATGTGGAGTTTTAAACAGTCGGTTAGGTTAGGTTATGTGTAGACCAAAGCGCCAGAACCGACTGTAACCATTCACTATTTATCTTATATATAAGTGAAATATTAGTGAAAAACAACGCAATATTATATTTGGTATTAAAAATAATTGTACGTTCGACCGTTTGCTTTTTTGCCTCAACAAAAATCACTAAATTGGAAGTGGAGAAACAAAATATTGGTAATATCGACTTAGCGATAATGTAAAATATTTGGTCTGAAATTAGCTTTAAAGGCGTTTATATATTTTTATGGCATAGCATTAAAAGGAAAATAGCTTCATTTCTACAATACTTCTGGAAACATAATTTGGTGAACATTTATCCATTCTGGTAGGTATTTCGAATTTATTGGTAGTAAAATAGGTGCATTTCTGGTAGGCGTTTAAACACAAGCCTTATATAAACACATGTACTTCACGTATACCATGTTATCCAAAGAAGTAAATCCCTTCAGTAATAAATATTTAACCTAACATTAGCCCCATTGAGAGTTCACATACATAACATGGCTTCCCAGTATATCGATTGCGGTACCAGCCGACCGTCTCTTTGGAATGTGTATACAAGGCTTCGCTCTTATAGCTGTTAATGTTATGATTGTGAGAAAAGTCAACCTGTTAATAAAGAGCTGGAAACTGGGTAGGTAATTCATGTATATTGATACAAAAAGGTAGTTTGTGAGTTTGTTTGGTTATGGGAAGGAATCTCTTGATCAATTGAACCTGTTGTGAAAATTCTTTCACCACCGGTAAGCTACATTATTATTGACTGCCATGGGTGTAGCTCATCTATTAATTGAAGACGTAAGTGGATGAAAGTGATATGTCTCATATTCGGTTTTTTGCTTTTTTTGCGTAGATGAAGGTTATAAGTCGATACCAAATGACTACAGACCTTGGACCATAGACATAAGGCATAATTAAAAAATAAATGTTGAAAAAGGTGTTAAGTTCAGTTTAAAATAAAAGTAAAACTTTTATATCGATTTACTCAGAATTGGAATTATGCGACTTATCACCTTCATCCACTCATGTTTTCAATTACATACATACATATATAACTTCACGCCAGGTCCCTTGCGGGGTAGGCACGAACAACAGAGCGCCATTCAGGCTGATTCTTACACACCTCACTTGCTTCTTTGACATTCATAGCTCTTCTCATGCACGCTCGTCTGTTCTTAAGGCTCTTGACATCACCTTCTGCTAGTACACGATCAATTTGATCACGGAGGGTGTATCGTGGCCTTCCGCGACTTCTGCATCCATCCACTTTTGCATTGTATATCTGTTTAGTCATTCTTTCATCATTCATTCTTTATTATTAATTATCTCTATTATTAATTATGTGCTCATATTGATAGCTAATGTGTACAGCAATTTATTACATTTAATTTAGTACTGGTCGTGCTTTGGAAGCGCGCAGCTCGTTCGCTGCAACAACCAATTTTGGTAAATACTCGTCGGCGTCGATCGCGTAACGCGCGGCTAGCACCGGCAGGCAAGGCAAGGCCCGTGTCGCTTGCCGTCCGATAGTCTCCATACATTTCAGATATAGTGTACAACATTTATTGTTTCATATCAGAAATAAAATACTATAAAAACCTATATAGGCTATATTTTCTTTTGATTAATAGTACTTTTTTAATCTATATATTAATATGTGAAGCAAAAACTTTGTACCCCTTTTTACGAAAATTGCGCAGACGGAGGAGTATGAAATTTCGCACACACAGTTTATATAGAGTAGAAGGGATGAATGCTAATATTTATTTTAAATTATGTATAAAAAATACATTAAATCAATAATAAAACATTACAAACACTACCATGTATTTGACACGCATGCATATCGCTTCTTTGCTTCAATAACGTGGTATCTTGAAAAACTTACAGTACGTCACTTTTAAAATTTCAATAAAAGATTTTACCCAAACATATTTTACACTTTTTTTGTATATTATTTACAATTAAATTCAGTGTCAATTTACTAAGATTTTTGAAATATATGAGAAAGTTGTGATAATATGATAAATTTAGCAAAATATAGTGAGTGAGTGAAATAAGTGAGTACTGGGATATGTCACGTTATTGAAGCAAAGAAGCGATATACTCTTTTGTTTATTGTTCAAGTTGAACTAACAGTGTAGCCTTGGCGAAATCTGTGATCATAGAAGTATAGTCTTTGACAACAAATAATTATGGTTGAATTTCGACCACGGGCGACCACTAGTAAAGTTGAATATTAAGACATTAGTAAGTGTTTTTGTATTAAAAACTTTCTGTATTTTCTACCTAAAATTAGTTAGCGTAACGTAGCTCCTTGTCAAAATAATGTTGCAAATAGTCTTCTTGAAAGTAAGGAATCGGAACTATTGGAGCTCGTCACACTAAGACATTATCTAGGGGACTGACAGGATTAACGCGTCGGCAAGTAAACTGAGGAACTTTTAGGCACCGCTAAGACAGTTTTCTGATCTAATGTGCATTTTGTTATAATTAACACGAGCTAACAACAATTAAGGCAAAAAGTATTAAAATAAGTTGAAAAGTGTATAATTAATAGGCAATAACTTAATAAGTAGAACATAAGTTTTGTGGAAAAGAAACTAAGAAATATAATAAAAAGAACCCCTTTCCCTTTGTTGTATTATAAAACTAAAGAAATAAAAAGGGCAAAGAAAATTAAAAACCTCTATCTACACATGATGGAAAAGGCAAATTAAAAAAACATTACAAGAAAAAACGCCCTATAATCGGAGGTGAGCCCAGCAGTGGGATTTATGGGCTGATATTATATAAAAGTGCTTCACTTTACTGGAACCTCCTCGGGTTCTAATGGCGTTATCTATCTGTTCAAGCTTTAATATCTTGAGTTTCTTCAGTGAGTGCTGAATAAATTATGATCACTGATCCACGTGGCTTTTGTTTCATAAAATTGTAATGGCCTGTTCGCGGGGGAGGCTCGTCGATGAATTCAATTGACATTTTGTGAGGGAGAGAAGAAAATAAAAATACATTATTATTCGACGTCTGACGTCGGAATGTTTCTTTATTTATGAGGCGAGAGATGTTCTCCATTGAATTATATTATATTAAGCCGCTATTCTTATTAACATTGACAACATGACGACTATTCATTAGAATGATTGTTTTTTTTTATGTTTGCGTATAGGCAAACTGGCAGACGGGTCCACTCGATGGCAAGTGGCTACCGTCGCCCATGGACATCTGCAACACTAAGGGAGCCGATGCGTTGCCTACCTCGTTGAGACTTTAAAAATCTGTTTACGCCCTTTTTGAAGAGCCCCATATTGTAGCGCTCTGAGAAAACCGCAGGAGGGAACTCATTCCACAGCTTGCTCACATATGGCATAAAAGAGCGAGCGCCACGTACATTGGATAACTTCCAGGTGTCAAGGAAGTGTGGATGAACTCCCAGTCGCCGGCGAGCAGTGCAGTGGTAAAATGGCGATGTAGGTACCAAACCAAACAGCTCCTCAGAACACGCCCCATTATACAGACGGTAGAACGCGCTGAGAGCGCCTACGTCTCTTCTGAGACTTAAAGGTTCTAAGCCGCCTGTAAGTTCCGTAATTCTTCTGAAATTAATTTCCGATAGACTGGAACTTATTTAAAAGAAATTTGTTACATTCTTTATATTAATTTATTTTTAAGTATTTAGTTAAGTTATTCCCATTGTTTTAATATTTACGTTGAATTTGAATAAAGATGTTTGTTTTCAGAACAATAAAGAAATTAATATACTACAAAAAAGAACCTTGTTTCGACAAATAAAGTGTTCTCTTTATTCATTTATATTGATAAAATACTTTGTATAATACACAAAATAATAATACAATTTTAAAAGATATTCACCAGATCAAAATGCCACGTCACAGTTATTTATTGTTACAACTCAGGTCACGACAAAAACAAAATCCACCTGAAAATCTGAAACGAAACACATTTTATTACCTGCTGGCATTTAAACTAATTGCAATTCTTTTATGGTCGTCTTTTTTTTGTTTACTTTGTGTTTAAAAATTGTGAATTTAAAAAAGGCCAATTCTTTTATTGTACTCTTAATGGCAGTTTGCGGCTGAGACATTAGCCAGGTGTGGCGGATTCAATCAACTTTGATACAGGGACATTGGGTTTGTGCAGCATAAAACGATGACCTGATGTAGGGGGAGGTAATTGAGCGAGTACCACGAGCGAACCGAGACGTGTGTACTACAATCGGGAATCTAATAAGTGACGGACTTTGCGCGTTTTATTGAATTACGACCTTCTACATTGCGTTTGGACTTGTTGTGTTCGGTTATATTTGTACTCTATAGTAATTGTAACGGCATTTTAGTTCGAGTCTCGCGACGATAATTATTTTGGGAAATTATTGATCAGTAAGTACCAAGGAAAATTGTTTCACTTGCACCCCACTTTCAGCCTCTTGGGGCAACAGGAGCCTTAATCGCAGTGCATGCTAAGCCTTAGAGCAGTAATGAAGATATAGTAATTCCAACATGTCTTTACCGCGTCAATTTACTGCTAGGTTGGTGATAATGATAAAATAATAATTATCCCAATTTATTATGATTCGTATATATATATATATATATATATATATATATATATATGTGTGTGTGTGTGTGTGTGTGTGTGTATATATATATATATTATGTAGGCGGTTCACTGAAACAACACTGTCATACTGTCAAGAGTGATATGTTGTCAATATCACGTCGGGAAGAAGGAAGAGATAACCTCTTCTGGAGAACGTTCGCCAGCGCACCAAGTAGTCGACAAACTGCGATTCATTACCTTAACCAAGTGAATTATAACGTAATCTGTGTTAATATCAAGAGAGATGATTGTTATTTAAGCAATAGAAACATTACATTGGTAAATATCACAAAAGATGTTAATTTCATAAATATACCCACTTCATGCCATGCCATGATGAATTCTGATGAATAAGCCCCTCATGAGCTTATATGGGTTTGACGAGCTTATATATATAATTGAAATCCACGTATACAGTGACTCATCACGATATCTCAGGAACTATAATACCTATAGACTTGAAATACGGCATGGACCTTCCTTTCGCCAAGTAGAGGTTAGCTAAGAACAGATTTTACGGCACACGAGGCGTGCGAGTATCAGCTAGTAAGTATATAATAGCAGCCCATAAACGTCCCATTGCTGGGCTCGGATCTCCCGCTATCGAGGAAGGGAGAGAATACCCGCCACGCATCCAAAGCGGCTTAGTAGATTTCACACATCGGTTATCTCGATGTGCAGGATTCATCAAGATGTTTTTCTTCACCGTTGTTAGCAAGTGGTAAATGTAACGCATATTTACTCAGTGGTGCGTTCCTAGCCTTTTGAGTTTGGAACGCCATTCGCTACCACTTTCGTGATTATGACCCTTAAGTAATGATGAAATGTGAGACAATATTTCTTATAAACAAACTTCGCCTGTTGAGGATCAAAGCAATCAAATTAGGAGCTAAGTGACAACAGAACAAATAGCATCTTCGTATTTGTTTCACTGGAAAGCATTCGCTCCGCGAAATTATCTGTCACCTGTTTCTCTTTTATGATCTTTACTGTTTTCGAGTTACTAACTTTGTTGACAAGAGTTATTGTCTTTTTACTGTTTCACGATTCTACTTTTATGTTTATTTCATTACAAGTGATGGAACTTGCGTCTTATATATATCAAAGGTCAACCCGGTCAGTTGGCAGTTAGCTGAATAACCATATGACATATGACTGACAGGACTGAGGCGTCGACAAGTGAACTCAGAATTTTAGATCCTACTTAAAAGTGCTTCTAAAAAAGTTGTGATAAAAGGGTGGTTTTTTGTGCCAAATTTAATCCTAGTCGTTCACTATTTCTAGTAAATTTTTTTAACATCAATACTACGGATTCGAGGTCCGTACCCTTTTTATAACTTGATTACTGTTACAGGTTTTTGAGTTCATACACGCTTATTGTTATTTTTTGTTATTGTGTGCGACATTTATTTTGTGGTTTTTATGTTGTGTTGTGTACCTTAAGAATAACTTTTCTAATTTTAATGCTAAACTTATACTAATGTAGAGTGTATCTGTTACATGCTGGTATTGTGAGAAAGTGCATGTGCAGTGTGTGCCTTATGTCTATACCTATATATATTATCGTAACTAGTGTCATGCATGTTGCTTTTTCTTTTTGTGCCTCGGTTATTACTTTTTAGGCTCTTTGTGTATTTGGTTTTTTTGTGAATTGTGCGTGTAGTGCAATGCAGTGGTAGTGCGCGTTGGTATGAGTGAGTGTATGTATAAGTTTTGTTGTTGGTTGTGTGATTTCTAGTATTGTTTGGATAGAGATCTTCAGCCGTCGTGAAGATTGTAAAATTGTTTGTGACAAATAAGCATACTTCAAAAATATATATACATGGCAATGGTAAAATTTGTAGATCTTTAAAATGAGGCTTACAAGTCTCATAAAATCGGATAAATTATTGTAAATTATAGACAACAACTCTAGTTAATAAATAAAAAATATAACATTATCATTCAACTAAGGAAGTAGACAATTGTATCGTTTAGAAACAAGAGGGCATATAACAAAATTAATTATTAACTTTAAAAATTAACACGACAAGAACAACTATGCTACTCAATAACTGTAACATACGATCTCTGAACAAATAGAACAAAAACATCAAGATTATTTTTTCACAACATACATAATGGATATGAGAAGAAAAGGGTGCAACTTACCGCGTTTTGCTTCGCCAAACGGGTGCAAGCAAAAAGAAGTCGTGTTATTTTAGAAGAGTTAGCGTTAGCCATACACAAACACCGCTGTATTGCGTTCACATTGATAAGCGGTAGCGATTTTTTTCAAAGCGAAGCGATAAAATGCGAGAAAATATTTTACACGTCATTGGAACTTTACCACTTAACTTTAGGAAAAGCATGATTTTCGTCGACTTATGCTTTTTTTTTATGCAGGAATTCAGCAGACAGTCAAACGCCCACTTGATGGAAAGCGGTTAGCATCGCCTATGGACATTTGTAACACCAAAGGTGCTACAAATGCGCTGCTGCCCTCTTAAGGGAGACTGGAACCTGGTCACTAATGCCGGAACACAACTCAAGGTTGTTATAGCGACATACTCTAGACCAAGGGTGGTAGCCATCCAGTCGGGCAAATGCCCTACCACCTGGCTGTGGGTTGTTTTGTCGCCTCTTACGACAGGCCGCCCGGCCGCAGGAAATTGTAATCTTTCTCCGTTCCTGCACGGATAATTATACACAATTAAATCTAAGTTTTAACGGTTTCAAACGTAGCATTTTACTTGATTTATAAATCAAGGTTTCGGCAACTTTTAAATTAGATTAGGCTCCCATAGAGTACATAATAACCATAAACCAAAATTAAATAATTAAAATGAACAAGTTGGCAGTAGGCTAAATAATAACTGACATTGTCATTGACATTTGACGTCTTTCTCTTCCAAGTTCACGGCTACTGAAAAGTGGCCGAAACGTCGAAATGAAACTCAAAAATTACCGAGCTTAAAACCGTTAAGCCGTAGTTATATTACTTATTTTTCTCACAAAATATTTTTTTTTCAAGCGGGCCTCTATAGACAAATTCAAAACCGTAAGATATAACGAAAATATACTCATCGGGGCCTATTTTGACGACAACTAAAATGGTATCGTAAGATATTTCAAAAATCAATTACCCTGGTCAGGAATCGGATCGGCAAATTTAAGAAAAAACTAAAAAATAACTGTATTATTACACCAACCCGTAGTGTAACTTTTCAGAAGCAATTTCTGTGAAAGAATATCAAACGGCACACTAAGGAAAAGGGTGAAAAATCACATATTAAAGTTTTTAGATTAACATTTAAGTATAAGTACAGTTTGCTGTTTTTTTTATTGCAGGAGTTCAGCAGACAGGCAGACGGCCCACTTGATGGAAAGCCGTTACCATAGCCTATGAACATTTGCAACATCAAAGGTGCTACAAATGCGCTGCTGCTCTCTTAAGGGAGTCTGGAACCTGGTCACTAATGCCACAGTGGAACACAACTCAAGGTTTTTATGGCGACATACTTTAGACTAGGGGTGGTAACTATCCAGTCGGGCAAATACCCTACCACCTGGTTGTGGGTTGTTTTGTCGCCTCTTACGATAGGCGGCCCGAATCACCAAATCAAAGACTTCTTTTGATCAAATTTTAAACGTCGATAAACGTTAATTAACCCCATTTAAATGACAGTACTACAAATGAAAGGTAATTTAAATAACATCGTTAATTTCGGTGACATTTAACACATGAGATCAGATTAAATGAACACAAAAGCCGTGAAAATGGCTTTGTGGTTTCAATATAATTACGTTGAAATTAAACGTATGTCTTTGTAAAGTCACGTTTGAACATATTTTAGTATTTGCTGATGTTCTAATTAGATTTCTATCTTTGAAACTTGTTATCTGCGTCGTTTAGTTCAAAGCTTGAATTTTAGACTGATAAAATAGTTGGGTAATTGAATTATTGTGTTGTAGCACGTAGCGTGTGCTACGAACACATGCTACAAAGCTACGATGAGTTACGAGAAATTATCATAAATAGTAACGTAGTACGAGAGCGAGCAACGTCGGAAAAGCAAGAATTTCAAGAAAGCCAGGTTTTAGATATGCTATTCCTCTCACTCGCTGGTGGTAGTGGTTGCGTTCATCAGTGCGCATGGTATCTGTACAGGGAAAATATCAATTTTTCAAAGCATTTTAAGGTTTCTTTTTTTTATTATTTTAATTGGAATTTTTGATACATGAATCTATTATTGCCAGACATTTTTGTTGTTGTTTAAACCGTGCCAGACGCCAATTCAGAATTGTTTCTTTTTTCAAATTATTTTAGTATGGCTGAAATTTTTATATGACGTTATTTAACTAGCTACAAACCCAAAATTAATTTGCCAAACAGTAATTCAATTGTTAACCTTCAGCCAGACCGATCTAAAAATGAAAAGTGATTGGGTATGTTGGAAGAGTACAGACAGTTACGCACTAGTTGCGCAAGCGAGATAGACAATATCTTCTTTATGGAAAGCTCTACCGTGCTTTCACGCAATCACAGGATGCGACTACACACCAGTTTTTCCCGGAAAGGAAAACTCCGACCTTTTAAACTGTTAGAGCAATCAGAACAGTATCAGTCAGCCTGTCAAAATACTATAACAGATGATGAAGAATTGCTGGATGAGACATTTGAGATCTTAGAAAAATTAATATGTCGGCATTTAAATTAATTGTAACTGTTTTATGATCGTCTTCTTTTGTTTATATTGTGTTTAAAATTTATGATTAGAAAACAGCCCATTGTTTAATTGTTCTCTTTTATGGCAGATTCCGAGCAACTCATTAGCCAGGTATGGCGGATTAAATCGACTTAGATACGGGGACCGTGACATTGCATTTGCGCATTATAAAACGATGACCTGATGGAGGGGGAGACAGTCAAGCGAGAACCATGATCAAGGCGAGACGTGTGTACCATCTAAGATCTAGTGACGGACTTCGCCGTTTTATTCTACGACCTTCTGCATTACGTTTGGATTTATTGTGTTCGGTTATATTTGTACTTGTGTTATACGTGTTTGTATAGTTATAATAAACTTTATAATAATTCCAACGTCATTAGAACTCGAGTCGCTCGCGACACGTAACAATATAGTACCGGTATTATAAATAATTTATTAAAATAGGTACGCGCATCGCTGATAAGCCCTAAACTCTTTTACTAGCCACCATCCCACATATATACTTTTTTTACAAGGGAAATCCATCTATGGACCCCCCACAAGGGAGACTTCGACGGGGGAGTGTGGGACTCGCCGGCTTGAGGAGCCAAAATACCCTCTAAAACCCCTTGGTGCCACCTGACGCCATGTGTCGGGGTCACGGGATATGCGTGAGCTTTATTTCCGCGACCCCTGGATCCCACATATATACTTACTAAATTATGATGTTGACATGGTATTTTAATGCCCACTCTTTTTATAATTATAAGCATTATTTCATAATTTATTGTAATATTTGTCAAATACCTCATTGCGAACTCGTAAGTCTCAAGTAACTAATTCTAATTGAACTTGTAGAATTTGATCTAAACAAGCTAACAAATACCGCTATATAAACCATTGATCACGGTTTTTGATAGGTTTATAAGTTTATTTCTTGTCACCGTTAAACGTTATTGCGTACCCTCAAATTGCCATTAGCAGAAAACCTACCTAAAAGGGGTCAGTAATGGCGTACCATAGATAATGCGATTCATTATTTGAGCGACACAATAGGCGGGTAGTTGACAAAGATGACATGTGGAAATAACCTTAATGGAAGGTAGATGAATAAAGGTTGTTTTACGATCTTTTGGTGGCTAGTGTGCGCAGCTCATCGCGAATATAATATTTTGTTTTACGCCGATAGTGTGGACGATACCCTGGTGGTTGTAGGTATAGAAGTTAAACATTGTTAGTGGTGGAAACTTATAACAAAACATTTTTAATATGTAAAAAATGTATACTCAGCTACAACCAAAATGGAAGAACAAACAAAAAGCAACAACAGTGTTGCAAGTTTAAAAAATAATATTATCTTAAGTTGGTGTGACCAACAGCTAGATGTAAAATAATCTTTGACCAAATAATGACCATTTCATGTTTAAAATCATCAGATATCTTAGGTCGCATGTCCAATAGACAAACATTGAGCGGCTAACTCTTTGCTTCCAGTTTCCCTCCCTAGAACTTTTGAAATGGAGTATCCATATAGAGCGTAATGTACGCAGTGTACGGCATTTTACTTGCTCACTCATTCGGTGAGCGGCCGATTAGCAGCGAACGATGCGCGCGGCCGGCAGCGTAGTTCGCTAACTACGCCGGAGCGCTACGCGGCATTCTATTATTCTTCAATATTCTAACCACTTATCTTCGCTTACAAGAGTTTGCAAGCGTTTTGCAGCTAATACGCTACAGTTTGCTCCTAATACGATATTAAGTTAACGACCAATATGCCGTTCAGAGTCAGCCAACGAACAGTCAGCCGCTCACTATTCACCTAATGAGAATATGGCCTTTAGAAGCTACGCAGAGGGATTGAGATCACTTTATTGTACGCCATTACAAAAAAAAACATAAAAACTTAAAGCCTAAAAATATTCTAAATTCACAATGGGCCGTCTTATCGCTAAGAAGCAATCTCTTCCAGACAACTCCACGAATGAATTGAGATGATAATGGCGATGATGGTATACGTTACATAGAGTACGAACTACGTACATTTTAACAATATATACATATGCAGATATTTTGTATATCACATAGATATATACTTAATATACATACCTACAAAATATATTAATGTTTATAAATTAATTCAAATATCATATTTCTTCAAATCTGTTTACGCCCTTAATTCGTAATTTTATTGTTAACATTTGTGGAACATGTATAGATGTTATTTTAACGCCAGTTTTTTTATCCGTAAAATATTACATTAGATAATTTATTTTAACACGTGTCCTTATTATCTGATACCTCTCGACTTGCATTTTTTACATTAACAGGCGAAACTTTTACATGGACGAGAAAAACTTTTGCTCTTGTTTTATTACCGCTTGTGGGTAAATCTCTTAATACCCGCTAGACTTGTAATGAGTGTCGTATAACACAATTACCCGTAGTCCAGCGTTTAGCTGTGTAATTGCTCCCTTAGCGATAATAGTCAGTGAAAGTGTGTGGTATTGTTAGCATTTGCGATTTTAACAAGCGAAATGCTAAATGGTTTTTACTTTGGGAGCTATCAAACAGAGAGCGGTCACGCATTCGAGCGTTCCGCGTTAGGGTTCCGCGTTCGTTGTATTAGGGGCCACACATAAATTACGTCACACAGTAAATACGACCGATGAAATGTGACATTGTGTGACAGGATGGGATAGGTAGGAAAAACTTCAAAATATTTCCAACTCGGTCTTTATGAGGGAATAAAATAATATTACGAGTGCGGGACTCGAATTAAAATGCCGTTGGAGTTACTATACAATTTATTAGAACTGAATATAATATAATATAACTGGACTATAGAATATAACTGGACGCAACCAATGCAAACTGCACTATTTAATAACACAAAGTCCGTCACTATATGGCTTGTCGAATGTACACACGTCTTGCTAGTATCGTAATCGTCGCTTGACTGCCTCACCCCTCCGTTCGGGCATTCCTTTTATTCTGTACAAATACAATATGTCTCGACGCAAAACAATAATTTCCAAGAATTAGTTCGACACACCTATCTAATAACTGCCATAAAAGATTACAATACACAATTGACTGTTTTTCTTAATTGCAAATTTAAACACAAACTAAACAAAAGAAGTCCAAATGCGAGAAGGTATGTTCTTTATGGCAGGCAGGTGTGCATTTACTTTTGTCGGCATGTAACAATATCAAAACATCTTCCTCTTATAAACATCTACAACCCGCTGAAAAGCCACAATCCATATTTGGTCAATGCGGCGCTTTGTTGGTTTGTTCACCGGTGTTTAACCTTTCTAACCAGATAAGCTGTTTATAGTCAGGGCCAGACCTAGGAGGGGCAAGCCGCGGCCCAGGCCTCGGGCGGCCAGTTCAGAGGGCGGCAAATTCATTCTTCGCAGACAAATATACAACTAATAACTAATTCCCTGGCAGCGTGGCAAGCCTTTGGTGTGGGATGCGACTTACGTAGACACGTTAGCCGCATCCCATTTACCAAACACGTCTAGATCGGCCGGTTCGGCGGCGGAAACAGCGGAATCACTCAAGCGGCGCAAATATGCAACCCTCACTGAGAGTTATATGTTTGTGCCGTTTGCTGTCGAGACGCTTGGATCGTGGGGTCCTGAGGCCATGAGCCGCTACCAAAATTTATCGAAACGACTGTTCAGGTGATCAGAAGGCTGGTGCCTACCTCGGCCAATGGATCAGTATGGCGATCCAGCGAGGAAACGTAGCCAGCCTTCTGGGCACCTTACCTGTAGAAGACGGTCATCTGGGCTCTGTATTCTACTTATAGTCTTGAGGGGCTATGGTTATAATACAATACAAATAAGTTAAGTTTTCTTACATTGGATTCAATAGTATGTAATTTTATAATAGTGCAATACCTTGTTAATAAGATACTAAATTCAGTAAACATAAAATTATGCACTAATAACTAACGCAACTTTAATCAGTGAAACATCTTATATTTCGCGGGGCGGCGCATAGTTTAAAAAGCACAGACGCACGTGAGTCCATCAGTGGGCGTCTGATGGCTGCAATGATGATGATTAAGGTAAAAATAAAGGCGAGCGGCGGGACATTTTTTAGTTTTCTTTAAGAACCCTAAAGAAGCCTACAAACTCTCTAACTTAATATGAATAAGGCCGTAAGAATTCACAAAAATATGTAACAGGCATGTGTATAATGTATATATGTATTTGATTATAAAGTTTTACATATGTATAACAAAATAGCTATAATGATTAAATAGTAATAAGATAGGATATTGTAATATATATATATATATATATATATAATTTTGACTAACAAAACCTTTTTTGAAAGAAATTTGTAACATATATCTAAGAATACTTTAAACACATAAGAACATTGTAAAATATTATATAAAAACAAGAAATAAATAAAAAATAAACAAGTACAACATCCTACCAATCCTAAATCATTCCATTCATCAATTTATCCATAACCATCCACCGAAAACCTTTCCAGTAGTAGAAAACATTAGAGTAATATATAAGTATGTATATGTAAAAAACAATATAAATAATAAATAAAATGTAGTAGTCTCGGGCAATCATGTTCGCCCGGGCAAAAGACGAAGAATAAAAAAATCAATAATCGAGGACACAACCGTAAAACAAACTACACGCAGCAAAGTAAATAAAACCATAAAAGTATATGCAAAGGGAGGAAAGTAAACAAGTTAACGAATTATGTGTTATGAAAAAGAGCGGTATCAATTTAGTGTTGTATGTCCCCCCTGCTGAGATAACAGGGACATGGCTATTACAATTATTGCGGCTGACACAAGTGTGTCACTGAGTCATCGCGTCATTCAAATGGGAGGTACAAATGCGTCATCTACTTTATTGACACGCCTATTGAATAGCAAAAACGTAGTGGCAGTGTTATTGAAATAATACTTGAAATTATAAGCTATGTTCTATATGTGAGTGTTCTGATCTAATCAAGGAGTGTTTCTATAATGTAGATGAATCTCTTAAAAAAGTGCTTATCGTTATTATCTATATGGAAAATCTTAGTGATCTATTTATTATATTTCTTTTGACATCAATTTCTTATATATTACCATTTTTTTTATTAGAATATTTACGCTAATTTAATTTTAATTTATTTTGTATACCACTATGTGGTAGAATGTACTGTGCATCTCAAATGAAATCAATTTATTGACAAAAAAATTACAGAGAAATAATGCATTCATAGGTTCCGCGCTAGGACTAGCCTGTATCACGAACACCAAGTACGTAGGGATTGACGTAAAAATTTATACTTGTGTCCAAGATTAATTTTTAAAATAAATGTTAACTTGTGTTTTCGTTTATGTTTGCAATGATGGATCATAATATTCTGATATATATTATATAATGTAGCTCACGTGTACTCTGAATCAGTATTCTATGAAAACTATCCTATTTTCCGTTATATAAGTATCCTATGGCTACTTTCCTTATTAAAACTATATATTTTCACCAAATTTGTATATAGACGGTATTCACTACATTTTATTTTCATGTTGCCAGACGTGATAAATTTATACCGTGTTCGGTTTATCTTATTATATCTATATTTTATAATCTTATATATAATATTATCTAAAATTTCCTAACAATAATGTATTAAATTCTTTACATTCATAACCCTTTAATGAAAATAGTTTATCAATGACTTCAATCCGCTATCGGCTGTGCCAATTTGCAAGTGTCTTATACTGTCAAAATTGTTGGAGGGATGGCGACGTGTTCTAAAGATGCTTGTCGAGTGTGAAAAGTCAATGTATAAAATATTTTGAAACCGTAAGCTTCTCTGATTATTAATATGTGTCCAGTTGCTGTTCTTTTATTACCATAAATCCTTCTGAGTTTTTGCAAGTATTACAGTTTATAGTTAGCTCGCTGGAATCTTGTTAGCATTTTGTGCTTATTTGCATGAATATCACTCTAAAACTTACATAATCACGAATATTTAACACTTGCTAATATTTATATTATACCTAGAACCTGAACCGACATTTGAAAAAAACACTCAAGTACAACTATTAGGTTATTTCTAAATAAGAAAAACAGAGGGTAGTTAATTTTAGCGCTACGACAATATAAAAGAACAGTATCAATTTAGTGTAGTATGTCCCCCCTACAGAGCATCGCAGGCTCGTCCGACGTCCATTATTATTATTGTAGCTCACAAACTAATATAGATACTACGTATCAGACGGTTCACTTCGAACATTTTTGTTACCTACTAGCTGATCTGCAAAAGCATACAATCCTTGTTTTTTTTTTTTAATTTTTTTTTTTTAAATATTGATATCAAGAAGCTTACGCATTTTTTAACAGACGAAGACGATCGAAACCATAATACACTTTGTTTTTTTTTAAAATACATTATTCATAGAGGCTAAGATACTTAATACAGACTACACAATGATCTAGCTAGCTTTTTGTTAAAAACTATATTTTATAAATTTCTAGTGTTTGAAGTAAAAAAAAACAACAATTATTTTAAAAAATCATTTTATTTATTTTTTAATCTTTTTTGTATTTATTTAAAGCTTTATTTTGCATTTTAGGTAAAGATACTTCGAGACGTTTAATGTCAACCCCTTTCAAAATTCTATTTATTCCGCTGCACCAGTTCATAACACACAATTTCACTGCAATACTTAAAAAATGTTCAAGAATTACAATTTTATGTTCTTCACATTTAAGGAAGTCGAACGAATACTTGGATTTTATAATTTTAATTATATTTTTTGCTATAAAATTACTTTCTGGAGTCATTTCCAAGTATTCGTTCGCTTCCTTTGCAATATTTCCAAAACTCCTCACAGCATTTTCAGTGGGATAGGTGAGCTTTTGAGAGTTTTTAAAACCATCGAATTCTCTGTGCGATATCCATTTATGAGTTGAAGACGATCCTTCCTATTCCTATCCTTTTGGGATAAACATTTGGAACATTTTTTACAATTATTCACATATTTCAAACATTTTCTTATCACCCATACCACTGTGTATGCTTGTAAGTGTACATTTAGTCTCTCTTTACGAACTTCTGCTTGAATATTTTTAATGTGAACAGGAGGCAAAGTCTTCTTGATAAAAGATGATGGTAAAGAGAGATCTTGTGGTTCTAAATATATCTCTTTGCCATCATCTTCTAAAACTGTTTGCGTTAAATTTTGTAATTTTAATATTTGCTCTCCTGTATGTAACAGGAGAAGGTTACAACTTCACAATTGTAACCTTCTGAGTGAAACTTGATTAATCTTGTGATGAGCAGTGAGCGGAATATTTGCTTAAATGCCTGGCATGTGGGATTATTATTTCTATAACTATAGGCCTTCACTTGTCCGAAAAAGTTTTCTATTGGATCCGAATTAAAATATCGAGGGCGCATATATTAAATTTTTTTATTTAAAAAAAATCCCACAGCCGTTGCAAACTTCTTAAAGTTATAATAAAAAAAATTGAGAGGGGACTTGATTTACTTTATTTTCTCTATCTGTAAATCTTATAATTTCTAACTTTTTGATGGCCGATATCCAGAAAGCTCTATGCTGGCTACCCTGATGGACTGCTGCCCTTAAAGGTTTGCTTCTTACATTCTTGAGTGTAGAAGAACCATTACATGAATCAAACAGGTCATCCAAGAAAGATATTAGTTCAGATGTATTTTTTAATGTTGTACTAACTCGATTCCCATCTGCATAGTGCTAGCTGTAAATAACAGAAATTAAATATATTACTAATGTCCACGATTGGCTTGAAATTCATTCGGGATTTTCAGGACATACTAGGCATTCAGGAAATAATGTAGGCTATCGCTTTAGTGAAATTTGGGTCGGAACAAGTCAATTTTTATGCACCCCAGCAATGTCAAATCGCTCCCGGGAAAATCCCCGCAGGATTCACAGGATAAAACATATCACACATTTTATAACATAAAATTTGTTATTGATCGGTGAAAAAATTTCATTGGAATTCGATTATTCATTTATCTGGCCATATTAAAGCATTCCCAGAAAAGAAAAAAAGAAAAGAAAAATTCTCGCAAAATTCTCAGAATAAAAAAACCGACTTCAAAAACTAAAAACTAAAATGTATAAAATATCTTATTTCTAAAGCTATTATTATTAATATATTTTATCTAAAACATCTTAAAGTTGGTACTTAGTAATTTTCAAAATATTATTGTAATTTTTATGATTTACTTTGCACACCGACTTCAAGATGATAATAATAATAATACCTGTTGTTCGTGCCTACCCCGCAAGGGACCTGGCGTGAAGTTATGAATGAATGAATAATAATACCTTTAGAGTTATTTTATACATTTTAGTTTTTAGTTTTTGAAGTCGGTTTTTTTAAACGATGTTTTTATTTTTTATTTGTTGCTTTTTAGTGTCTTGCTATGAATGGGTGGACTAACGAATGATGTCGCGCTTCTTAAAAAATATAGGTCCCAAGAAACGAGAACAATTTTTTTTTGTAAAATGAAAACTACGGAGCCAAACTATGTAAAATTTTTATGGCACTAATTGGAAACTATTCCACGTTGAACAAGGGGGGAGGGAGGGAGGAAACCTTACTCCTTCTGCAACTCCTATGGCGCGGAAATATTTACTTACTGAGTTATAAATGTTTTTGCCAATCTAACCTCACTTCTGTTTTTCACTAATATGTAAGATAAATAGTGAATAGTTACCAGTCGGTTCTGGCACTCGCCGGCCGCTGCCGCGGCACGCTCGCATCGCTCGCTCAGCTCGTGCGCTTTGGTCTACATAAAACCTAACCTAACCGACTGTTTAAAACTCCACATATTTAAATTTTCCGATACATACAGTCTCCTATTTCGATAAATCCCGTCAAAAAACGTCTCGGCGACAAAATTACCAGATCATTGTCGTGAATTTCAAACTTCGATAATTAATTGAATATGTATTTTTTCTACTCAAAACCAATTTCAGTTGTTATAAATAAGTCTTAAATATATTCCTAAACACATTAACCATTAAAATCATCCAGGAAATCAACCGGGGACATATGTAAACTCAACTCGACATTAATAAGAATTCCGTTTTCTTTTTTAAACTCTTATATTATCCGATTTATATTGTTCACTCTTGATAAAAAATTGCATGAGGCTTCCTATTCATATTTGCTAGATATAATTGCACTCTTACTCACTATTATTACATATTATTTACTCCTAATTGGTGCCTAGTTTACACAGATGTATGATGGAATTTATGTATCATTTATGATGCGATATTGATATCTGTGCAGCAACGATAAAAAAAGAAAAGAATTGAGTGACAATTCTTAAAACTTACCATAATCAAAGTTTTCTTTTATTTCTCTCAATGGTATACGATGCCGCTTGAAGTATGTGTGATCATTATGCATCTCTCTTGAGTAAGTATGATCAATAAGTGGCCGTTGAAAGTTTTCTGTAACAAATAAATTAGGTAACTGCGTCATAAGCCATGTATACAGGTGGTCGTCTATTTTCCTTATTTGTTAATGATTCGGGAAAAAGCATTTAATCAAACATACCCCAGGACATGGTACGACACATCTATTTATTACTTGAAATATAAAATTAACTTTGGGAGGTTATAAAAAAAATAACTATGAAAGCCTTCTAACTTATATTATAAAAGTTCGTATCGTATCTCTTCAAAATATATAAATATGCCGTATAACTATACCCTAACCACCTTACAGTAGTTTAAAGAGTCAAATAGCGCATTATTAAATTATTATTGTTGAAAAGTAATTAAAAAACAAATACCACTTACCAAAGTTTGCAAATGCATGAGGAATTCCGGCTTCAATTTCTTCCTTGGTAAATAAAGAAGGGTAAGCATATCTATGCAAATATTTGCCACTAGTAAGGCTCTTTTCAAAATGTTTATGACACAAAAACATTTTCTGAAGCTCACTGACACTTAAGTTATTAAAATAATCCACATTAATGCACTGCACCCACTTTTCGAGTCCTATCTCAGTCTTTGGAAATTTATGTAACTTGTTATCTTTCCGAGTACTTGAGCCACCCGGAAAAGAACACCGCCAAAACATATTAAGCACAAGGAGATATTACAATTTTAAAGGAAAGGATAACCACGGAGTATGTCTCGACGCAAGTTCACTCAATCAACAATAAAACTGTAATCACAAACTAATATTATGGATACTACGTAGTAATGGGGGTCGTTGGTGGACGGTGATTAAAAGATCGGCCAAACGTCAAAAGGCTACACGTCAAATTATGAAATTGACATTGACGGGAGGAGAAGTGGGAGTGAATGGTAATTAATCTTGTTTCTAACGTTGCAAAGTACTTAACAGAAAATTGTATGGACTGAAACGGCCGTGTTGTAGCTGACGCGAGCGTGCAAACACGTCGTCACGCAGTGCTAATAAATACAATGTTACCTTAATCTTTTTGTAAATGATTTTACATGACACTTTAATACGTGGGTAGGTATCAGTTTTGTTGATTATGTTTAGTTATTTACCCATAATCGCTTTTGTTGTAACGTTTAATCATTAATGTATTGTAACATACCGACAAAGAAATGCGCACCTGGTTTATTACCCTTCCCGCATTTGGACTTCTTTTGTTTACTTTGTGTTTAAAATTTGTAATTAAGAAAAACATTCCATTGTGTATTGTCATCTTTTATGGTAGACATTAAGCAGGTGTGTCGAACTGATTCTAAGAAATCCGGTCTATGCGGGCTAGCAGCCATATTGTATCGGTGCAGCAATGGTCCAAGGGAGAGATCGGCAGTGAAGCGACGATTGCGATACAAGCAAGATGTGTACATTTTTATGCTATATAGTGACAGACTTTGCGCGTGTTATTCAATCCTGCACTTTGTACTGGTTGTGGCCAGTTATATCTGTGTTTTACGTGTGTATGGTTCTAATTGATTCTATAGTAATTCCAACGGCATTTCAATCGACCCCGCACTCGTAACATTATGAAATGAAGCTGAAATACAATATATTCGTTTATTTTCGCGACGTTATATATAAACGAACAACATAAATTATAGTAAATATATTTCACATCCCGAAAAACAATTTCTGATATAAATATCAATGTGTGTTCAACATTTCCTTTGAGAGTTTTATTCATTTGGGACACACATATGTTTAAGGATTTATTATGAAGCGAAACAATTTTAAAGGCAAAGCTACGAAAGGTAAATTAATTATACCAAAATAGTATTGAATTTCTCCCTGGAAGCCATAAGGTATATAACAATGGTATACCGGTGAGAGTATAAATTTCATAAATAAACGGCGGAAATATGCATCTCTATGTATGAGAGTTATGAATGGCTGGACACAAAATAAACGCTTCACTTTAAACTGGAATAAATGTATCCGTGTAGGAACAGAGAAAGTATACAATCTCCTGCGGCCGGGCGGCCTGTCGTAAGAGGCGACCAAAAACCCACAAATAGGTGGTAGGGCATCCGCCTATCTAGATAGCTACCACCCCTATTCTAGAATATGCCGCCGTAATAACCCTGAGTTGTCTTTCGGCATTAGTGGCCAGGTTTCAGTCTCCCCTTAGAGAGCGGCAGCACATTGGTAGGAAGTTTGGTTACAAATATCTATAGGCGACGGTAACCGATTTCCATCAGGTAGGCCGCCTACCTGTCTGCTGAACTCACGCAATAAATAAAATAGACAAGTGGAAAAACGAATAGCAACGGACAAGTGGGAAAACGAATCGCAACGGACAAGTGGAAAATCTTCAACTGACAAGTGACAAAATGAATCGCACACAATTTTAACTTGAAGTGTTACGGGCAGATTGTTAATGTACTTGTCCAATTTGAAAACCTGCCCGTAAAACTTCAAGTAAAAATTTTCGTGTTTTTCGTGAGCAAAAAATCGTAAGACCCCCCCTCTATACAGAAGTTTCACTTCAATAAATATTAAAATACATTAAAATCGAAACTACATATTTTTATTGCTCTGAGTGACCACGGTTGTTTATAAATGTTTGCAACAACAAGAGCGTCGCTAACGAGTTGCAACCTCGAAGCATTTTTGCAACTTCCTTTTTAAGTATCCCGTGCCGTAACTCAGAGGAATAATTTCAACGGAAATTTCCCTCTAGACTCTTATTGTTCACGACATAGACGTTCTAGAACCTAAAGCAAAATTGCGTAGTCGTGCGTAGATCAAGGAAATAATGCTCGGTTTAAATTATTCCAGTCTACTAATCAAGTGAATCAATCCAGCGCAGTATTGGACTGAATGATATCGCCTACATTATTCCAGTCATTTAGAAGCTGTTGAAGTGTTAACACTACAGTCATAGTGATTTCAAAAAGTTCAGTTAAGAAAAAACAAAGATAAAGTTGATAACGAACCAAAAAAAAATTGGGTGTCAAATTGGATCATCGAAAGAGATCAAAATAGAAGGTCTTTCTTCTTTGCAGTTCCGAAAAACATCCAACACATCCTTTCTGTCCTGTCTTGATCTACGGGGCCAAGACATGAACCCTGACGGCGATTGGTACTCAAGTTCGCTCAACGCGCTATGGAGCGAGCTATATTGGGTGTTCCTCTTATGGATAAAATTAGAAATGAGGATATCCGTAAGAGAACCAAGCTGACCGACATAGATTGCAAAATTAGCAAGTTTAAGTGGCAGTGGACCCGTCAAGTCTGCTGTAGGACCGGTGACCGATGGAGCAAACGAGTCCTGGAGTGGAGACCGCATCTCTGTGAACATAGTGTCGGACGCCCTCCAGCCCGATAGACCGACGACCTGTGCAAGGTCACTGGTAGGCGCTGGATGAAGAAATCAGAGGACAGGGATGAGTGGCGTCTTGTTAGGGAGGCCTGCGTCCAGCAGTGGACTGCGAATAGACGACGAAGAATGTTTACTGTACAATTAGTTCTGTCACATGCAATGATCGCGCTGCATTCGAAAGTAGAACGCCAATCTAGTCATCGCACCAGAATACTCACTGGAATGGATACATTCCAGAGCTGGTTTACATAATTCCACTAGCATTCCAGTCGCTGGATTCGATCGCTGGACTGGAATCGTGTAAACTGGGCATTAAGCCCGGTTTACATTATTCCAGTCAAGTGATCCAGCGAGAATTCAGTCCAGTGCTGGACTGGATCTGTAACGTCTACATTATTCCAGTTATTTAGAAACCGTTCAATGGGAACACTACAGTGACAATGATTTCAAGAAGACATTAGTTTCGAAAATGTTTCAAACGTGCTCAATTACTCTCGCTACAAGAAGTTATTAATGAGGTTGATAAGGAATTAATAAAAAGGAACAGATTTGGGTGAGAAATTGGATCAGCGAAAGAGATCAAAAGGAGGGTCAGTAATACTTTTGCAACAACTAAAGTTAGAAGATCCTACTGAATATGGACTGGCATTGAGAATGACAGCATAATAATATAATCTTCTAATGATATGTCCCATAAACAAGGATTTTCTCTGTATAAACTGACATACTTTAAAATTTGATCTTCAGATAACTTCTTCATCATTTTCAAATACTTTCTTCGCTGCAATAATCCACAAAAACAACCAATACGTGTTTAGTGTGTCAGCACTGATTGAATGGAATGGCACTGGATTGGCCGTCTACATTATTCCAGTTGCACTGGATTGGTCGCACTGGACTCAAAAGTAGACCGCCAATCCAATTACTGGACTAGAATGTTAACTGGATTGAGTACATTCCAGTACCAATCCAGCGCTGGATTCGATCACTGGACTGGAATCGTGTAAACCAGGCATTAAGCTTTAACTTCCCCCCGATGCCCAGCGTTACAGCTACAAAAGTAACGCATTGGTATCAGGTACTATTTATATCATAAAATCATCACAGTTTCCCGACGTAATTCATTCTGTATCAGAACAGCAAATGAATTGAATAAGTTACATAAGTTGGAAGATATAGATTTAGACCTATTCACTAATAGTGTAGCATTGTTAAGCGCAAAATTAGTTAAGTTAAAGTTGATTAATTATCCGTGCAGGAACGGAGAAAGAATACGATTTCCTGCGGCCGAGCGGCCTGTCGTAAGAGGCGACAAAACAACCCACAGCCAGTTAGGGTATTTGCTAGACTGGATAGCGACCATCCCTAGTCTAGAGTATGCCGTCATAACAACCTTGAGTTGTGTTCCGGCATTAATGACCAGGTTCGTCTTCCTTAAGAGAGCAGCAGCGCATTTGTAGCGCCTTTGGTGTTGCAAATGTTCATAGGCGATGGTAACCGCTTTCCATTAAGTGGGCCGTCTGGCTGTCTGCTGAACTCCTGCTATAAATATAAAAAATAAAGTTTTAGTCAAACTCAGATTTATCAGTTTAAGTATCTTATATCTATGTACATTTTTTTTTGTTTCTTTGTTTAATTTTATATATTTTTTATTTTTACAGTAATCTGTGGAGGCTTTTTACTAGCTTCTCTTGATCTAGCTTATATATATAATTTCAGCCCATAAATGACCCACTGCTGGGCTCGGGACTCCCATTATAGGGGGAACGGACAGTGTCCCCGGCACGCTTGTCCCAGGCGGCTTGGCAGGTTTGACACATCGGTTATCTCGATGTGCAGGTTGCATCACGATGTTTTCCTTCATCGTTTTTAGCACGTGGCAATTGTAACAATATGCACATTAGATCAGAAAACTGACTAAGAGGTGCATGCGTTCCGGTCAGGATCGAACCCGCGCCCTTCGATTTAGGGGCGCGTGCGCTAACCATTACGCTACCACGACTTAGCTGATCTAGCTTGTTTCTAGTTAATATTATTATAGCTGTTAGCTCCCCATATAAAATAAAATTAAATGTGTGAGCCATTTAAGTGCTTCCATTTCTTCAAATAATTTCTTTATTTTCTTTCTTTCAGATGAAAACTAAGTATATTTAAAAATACCTGTTTCTCAGAAAAAAGTATTATACAGATACAGAGTGGGCTTTCAGGCCCACTTGCAAAATGTATTTAATTATCGTTTGATATTCCTTCACAAAAATTGATCCTTACTAGCTACATTATGATTTGATTTAATAATACAGGGTGTGTTCATCTTTCCTCACTTGGAAAAAATAAACATAACAGTTTTATTTTTGACAAGAGTAATTGTGTTTTCAACAATCTAATGATACCAGTTTAGTTTTTGACAAATGCGGCCTCGAGACCCTCTTGAGTGTTTTTCGCTTTATCGTATAGTTTCGATGAAGGCCTACTTGAAAACTTGATTTGCGTTACGTTAGACTTGCCTTTGGGCAGCGTGATTGTAAGAGTGGCATATTACCAAGATCTCTCTTATTTTTATTTTATTATTATATAATATATATATTTATAATAAAATATATAATAAGCGTGCTTTTGTAAGATTGCAATAAAATAACACGACTTTTATGAATAATACATCGCGTGCGAAGCCGCAGGCGTAAGCTGATTTACAAAACCAAGCTGATAGTAAAAGTCCGACCGTGAGGCACAAAAGCTTGATAAGAACAGACCATTCATATTATCAAAATAATCTACGTCTAGACATTACAAAGCTCAATGACTTCTAATATCCCTACGTGCGTAAATCGAGTTGGGAGACAGAGTATGAGATTGAAGTCGGAGATTGAAAGAGAAGATTCATATTCAGTTTGAGCTTCGTAAAACTAATTAACGTATTCAGACAGGACTAAAAGCGTAACATTTGGAACTTTGTCATATTTGTGACGAAACAAAACTTCTGATTTATGATTTTGGAATTTAATAACTGTCATAATTACAGACAGCGAAAAGTCCTCATTATTTATTATTTACATACATATAAAAATGAATGTTTGTATGTATGTCCTTTATAGAATTGTAATGTATAGCATTTGTTCATGTGATGATCTTTAGCAAAGTTTTTGTGCATGAGCCAGAGAAAGTTTCTGAGTTGGTTCACAATTGGATCCGGTAGGTGGCGCTGCTATCGGCATATCGATTGAAGCTGTTCCGGGCAGGACGACGTCTGCGAGGACAGCTAGTATATTATAAATGTACGAATCGTTTTACTCCTGCATCGACTCGTCATATTCAATCCAGTTGTATTTATTCCTCCGTTTTAAACTTTAAATCAAAAAGTCAAAGACGCAAAGGAATGACATATTATTAAATATGTATTTCCTTTGCGTTCGAGATAACTCTCGACGGGAAATTTTCTACAAATCGATATTGTATACGGAATAAACATTGTATAGAACTGCATAGGCGAGCGTAGTAACTCAAAGAAATGAGGGAACTCCCACCTCCCACGATTTCAATTGATTTCTTATATAGTAAAACATGAAACTATGTTTCTAATAGTTGTATGTTAACAACAAACATAAAATATAATCACACGGAAACTACCGCATATTGCACTACGGTCGGACTTCTGCTACTAGCTTATGCACTCACCAAGACTCGCGTCGTATGTGTTCATGTATTCTGAGGTCATGAACTGCGACACGAGCGCTGTCTTCCCGACGCCCGCGTCTCCGAGAAGCACCACCCTGTATTTTGGTATCTGTTGACAAAGCGAACAAGATAAATGCATTTATTTGGCATGGGTGTTTGGAGATAGATGTTGTGCTTACACTTTTATTTTCACAAAATTGTTTAACTAAACTTTACAATATACTTAATTGCTTTTAATAAGAGTTGCAGTTGTGTCGCAAATCAATTGTTGGAATCTCCAACAAACAGTTTTTATATATTTGGTGCGACATAGTACTGGCCACCAAATATACTAAATATTTGAATTTAGAACATAGATGTTCTTTTGTTTTGATCTGTTTTTTTTTCCCTCCATTACTATTAAAATCGTCATTATATTAAAATAATAATTAGTATAAACGCACGTGCAGTTTTCTTAACTAATTAAAATATTTACAGTCCACAACGAATTAATATTTAAAGAAGTGTTTTGAATAATAAAGAATACTAAATAAACAAAGACAAACAAACATATAGTACATTTTAAAGTTAAGCGAAATACGCTTGTGTTGTGGATAACTCGGAGGCAGATCCCACAGACCATAGTAGATAACGGAAAATTTGTTTAAATTTGCCATACTAGGAACCGAACCCGGATCCTTTGAGTCCCAGTGAACTCGACTGGCAAAGATTTGGCCCTTTGTTTTTAATAAAGCATTTTTTATTGCCAAGCTGGTAAAGAAGTAGACGGCCCAGGTCATGGAAAGTGGTAACCGTCGCCTATAGACGTTTGCAACACCATTGGCAAAGCCACATAAATAACTGTACAAGGGGCGCGTAGGCGTAAGTTAAAAATCACAGACGCACGCGTGTCCATCAGTAGGCGTTTTGCTGAAATGATGATAATGATTAAGGTAAAAATACAAGTGAGTGGGGGAGGTATTTTTAAGTCCCCTCCCTCCCTCTCTCGAAAAATGCAAGATTCAGGACTTTGAAACCAACGTCTTGCCAGCCTTTGAGATGGGATAAGGGACGTGAGATAAAAAGATCAGTCAGGGAACATTGAATTAGTGAAGAGGGATGAACAGAACCATTGGAATTCTCACTCATCACAAGAAACACGTTTAGCTCAAGGGCAACTGTTTTACGCGAATCTTCATGTTTGCGTGCTATCACACAGACCACGCAAAACATTAAGAAATAAGCTAATGTAATACCTTTGGCATTCAATGCACATCCATTCGAATCAGTCTGTTTGAAGCCATTATATTGATTTATCTCGTTTTATCCCACCTGAGGCTAAACGGTCTCTTCGACAGACGGTTGCCAGGCAACGTCTATTTCGGTACTCCCAATATCGATAAATTAATTAACTTTCAATGTTCCATATTAATTGAGATCAGGGGCGGTAATAGAAAATGATATATATAATAAATAATAATAAGTGGTCGCCAATTGGTCGAAATTCGACCATAATTAATTTAAATTATAACTTTGAACATTACTAAGGCTCTGCTGTCAAAGACTGTAACTTCTATAATTATAGATTTCGCCAAAGCTACACTGCTAATTTGACTATAACAAAAGAGTATATATGCGTGAGTGTGTCAAATACATGGTAGTGTGTGTAATGATTTTTATGTATAATTTTAATAAAATATTAGCATTTTGCACTCGTTCTCTATATAAACTATAAGTGTGCGATTTTTTTTATATAATGATAACAGCACATAAAAGTTATTATAGTAACAGTATTTTTTTATATATGGACTTGAGCTTTAATAGAGGTTTTGGGGCTCGAGTCCGAGAGCAACCTGCTTGAGAGAGCTCCCTAGGGGCTATACCTCAGCTGAACTGTTGCCATGAGATAAGATTGAATCTAATGATGCCAGTCAAAGGGCAACAACAATGGACTAATCAGAGATGGCGTCAAGTGTGGGCGACGTGGGCAATCGCCTACAGCCTCGCACTCCTAGAGGCGTCGCACCTCGAGGGCAGGACGAGTAAAATTTCTTTTCGTGTCTAAAATTTTATTCGTCGTAAAACACATTTTAAAAAATCTGTCAAAAACTTAGTTCTTAATAAGATATATATTTTTCTATTCTTCTTAACTAAGCTGTTTACTATACACATTGTACTGTTCTTCCTTTTTTATTTTACATCTTTTTAATTAGTTATACCTAGACATAAGTTGTTAAAAGTATCCTCTCAGTCAGGTTGTCTGGAAGAGACCGCTTTTAGCGATAAGGCCGCCTTTTGTTTTGCCATCAAAGTATTGTAATTATTTATTTGGAGAATGTTTTCTATCATTACTATTAAAACAATAATTCTAACTCATACCAAATGGTATATAGTCTGGGTATGTCTATATAACTTATGTAGTGTCTTTTTGTAACTTTTTGATTCTCCATCTTATAAATAAGTCATAAGTATTTATTTCGTACAATAATATACAAATATATATATGTACACGTCATATCAGTTACATTTTAAATAAATATCAATGTTTGTATGTTTGTCCTCTATACGTTAATAAGCCATTGATCAGATTTTGATGTTTGGTAGGGTTTTTTGAGGAAGCTTAAAAGGGGTTCTGACTTAAAAAAATCTATATATGTAAAATTTTTTTTTTTCTTTCTTTGTCAAATATTCTTTCTAGATCAAATTCTGATGAAACTTTGCGAGGATATTCTGACGACACATGAAATTTAGGTCTTATTTCGCCACTGGGACCAATTGATGACGGGCGATGGTGATATGAAATCCAGGGGGGCGAACCGGGACTGGCGATCTGTTTATAGAGGACAGTATACCTGACAAGCTCTTTCAAGGTGGATAGGAACGGTTATCTCGATGTATAGGTTTCATTACGATGTTTTTTTCACCGTTAGCACGTGGCATTTGTAATATCTACCTTAAGTCAGAAAACTGCCTAAGTGGCACTGAAGCCACAGTTTTACGACAAAAATTCGAACATACGCCCTTTGAGTTTTGAAACGCGAGTGCGTTCACCACTACCACAGTTTTTTTAATATTATGTAAAATATTTTATTTCTTACCAGAGTTTTCCCCCCGCCCGCGGCTTCGTTGCTGATCAAACCCTATGAAGTAGTTCCATATTACTTACTTTAAAATATAATTGGGTTTTTTATATGCATACTAGCGGTTCCAACAGACGTTGCCCTGCGCTGAAAAAGTCAAAATCTAGAACCCGATCCCCGGACCAACTCAAACACTTTTTATACACCTTGGGTTACATTATTAAAGTTTTAGTAGAGATCCCTAATTTATTCTAGTAATCAATATAGCTTATAATTAATCTGGTATAATGTGCTATTTTAATAGTGAAAGAATTTTTGAAATTGGTCCAGTAGTTTTTGGGTTTAATCGTTAAAAACATACAAATTTTTTCTCTTTATAATGTTGTTATATATGAAAATATCTCCAAGTGATTGGTCGAAACCGTTAAAAATTCGTTGCGTGTTTTAGGAGGATATATAGACAGAATGTGAGTTTGTTTTGTACTATGTAAATGCAAAGATATGAGAAAAATTAATGTTCAATACTGTTACTGTTTGTCAGTAACTCATAAAGATTGTATTAAAGTAAATAATATAAGCCCATAAATGTCCCACTGCTGGTCTCGGGCTCCCGTTATGGGGGAACGGACATTATACTCGCCACGCTTGTCCAAGGCGGCTCGGCAGGTTTGACACATCGGTTATCTTGATGTGCAGGTTGCATCACGATGTTTTTTTTCACCGTTGTTAGCATGTGGTAATTGTAACAATATGCACATTAAGTCTGAAAACTGCCTAAGCAGTGCATGCGTTCCGGCCAGGATCAAACCCGCGCCCTTTGAATTAAGGACGCGTCCGCTAGCCTTTACGTTACCACGACTTTGTATACTTGGTTTTAATTACTTGAAAAGTAAATACTTAGATCGAATTTTGTGTTTATTAAGTCTCATTGCTGTGCCCCCGAGTTAATGGGAACCAGGGGCGGCTCGAGACAGTAGGCAACTGCCTACGGCGGCAAAAATACCTTCATTAACGTTTGAACTACTAAAGCCCAAAAAAACAAACACAACACCCAAAAATATATTTCAATTCGTTCACTTGAATCTAGAATATACATGAGTAGTGAACTCAACAAGTACATACAACACGAAAATACAGGGTTCTGGGAGAAGAAAGCTAGATAGGAGACTTGTTTCAGTTTTCTCAAGCTTCGGTGGGGGCGGCATTTTTCGAGTTTGCCTACAGCGGCAAGAATGCCTTCATTTACGCTTGAACTACTAAAGCCCAAAAAAACAAACAGAACACCCAAAAATATATTTCAATTCGTTCACTTGAATCTAGAATATCCATGAGTAGTGATCTCAACAAGTACATACAACACGAATATACAGGGTTCTGGGAGAAGAAAGCTAGATAGGAGACTTCTTTCAGTTTTCTCAAGCTTCGGTGGGGGCGGCATTTTTCGAGTTTGCCTACAGCGGCAAGAATGCCTTCATTTACGCTTGAACTACTAAAGCCCAAAAAAACAAACAGAACACCCAAAAATATATTTCAATTCGTTCACTTGAATCTAGAATATCCATGAGTAGTGATCTCAACAAGTACATACAACACGAATATACAGGGTTCTGGGAGAAGAAAGCTAGATAGGAGACTTCTTTCAGTTTTCTCAAGCTTCGGTGGGGGCGGCATTTTTCGAGTTTGCCTACAGCGGCAAGAATGCCTACATTTACGCTTGAACTACTAAAGCCCAAAAAAACAAACAGAACACCCAAAAATATATTTCAATTCGTTCACTTGAATCTAGAATATCCATGAGTAGTGATCTCAACAAGTACATACAACACGAATATACAGGGTTCTGGGAGAAGAAAGCTAGATAGGAGACTTCTTTCAGTTTTCTCAAGCTTCGGTGGGGGCGGCATTTTTCGAGTTTGCCTACAGCGGCAAGAATGCCTACATTTACGCTTGAACTACTAAAGCCCAAAAAAACAAACAGAACACCCAAAAATATATTTAAATTCGTTCACTTGAATCTAGAATATACAGATATATGAGTAGTGAAATCAACAAGTACAATAGAACACGAATATACAGGGTTCTAGGAGTTCTCTTAGTTTTCTGAAGCTTCAGTGGGGAAGTTTGCCTACGTCGGCAATAAAGCTAGTCCCTGCCCTGTAGGAACCTAAAGGGTATTTGTTTATTGCAACAAGCTCAGCCAACAGGCAGATGGCCCAGCTGCTAGAAAGCGGTTACCATCGCTTATGGACATTTCTTACACCAAAGGCGTTACAAATGTGCTGCTATTCTCTTAAGGGAGGCTAGAACCTGGCCACTAATGCCGGAACACAACTCAAGGTGGTGTTGTTTCATAATCTAGAGCAGAGATGGTAGCCATCCAGTCGGGAAAATACCCTACCACCTGGCTGTGGATTGTTTTGCCGCCTCTTACGACAGGCCACCCGGCAGCACGAAGTTGTGTTTTTTCTCCATTCCTGCACGGATAACTTATCTCATCTTGGAAAATTATTCTCATTAATGACGTAGCAACAACATGACGACAGAGGGGCGTGCTAATCTACGCCCGACATAGCGCTACTACGAGTCTATAGTGAACACGTGTATGTACTCGGGAATAAGAGCCTGTCCGCACAGCGATATTTCACAGCACGATATTTTCCCGTAATTCTGTAACACATTAAATAATATAGGAGTAGCCGCACTGGCGGTAAAAAAATCGCGCGAAAAAAAAAAATCTGTGACTTGTTGCAAATTGAACGCGAAGCGGTGCGACTTATTTACGCGCGAATATTTTGTACAGTCAAGTTCATTAATATATATGCATTGACAAGGATTCAAAATATTGTATGCAGTAGAATGTTAAAAAATATCCTTACAATCAAACAAATCAATAATTTGTGGTCAACTTTTAGATTCATTTATATATGACAGACTCCGTTCAACAATATGTATGCATTACGATCATAATTATGTGTGCAGTGACGGATTCATAAATATTTTGAATACGATTTACCTTTAAACTTGTCTTAATTGTCAAACATTAGATTTTATGAAACCTTTCAAACTCTTTAGTTAAAGTTTGCGATTGGTAACATTAGTTACTGGTCGAAAAGATATATTTGTATTTTTTCAAAGATAAAGTGTTCATGCTTATGAGACATTTAGCTAATATCTCTAAAAGATAAATTAAAATTTCATCTTCTTTATTTATTATTAAAAATGTATAGAATTAATGAACACACAAAACACAAAATAATGTGTGAGGAAGGTATTCCTAAATTTTCCTAAAGAAAGTATTCCGAAGAATTGGGAATACCAATAAATACTTTTTCTTAATGGTGGAGAAGGTGGCTAGAAGAGGGTGATGTAAAAATACATGTGTCGTTTGGTCGACCCAGAAAAACAACTTATGAACAAGATATGCATTGATTTTCCATACATACATACATAACTTCACGCCAGGTCCCTTGCGGGGTAGGCACGAACAACAGAGCGCCATACATTGATTTTCCACCAATTAAAAATGATCGACAAAATGTCATTGACGTAAATGGAGCGTACAAAAGATTTTAAATTAATACTCGCTGGATAAGCCATGTTTCAAAGCGGACAAAAAAGCGCTTAGTGCAGCCACTTGTATTCTTCATATTTATGTACCTAGACTATAAAGGTATCTAGCAGACATAAAATCGATGCCTTTGAATTGTAGTGCTGGAGTCGCATTGTCAGAATTCCATGGACAGATCACAGAACAAATGTTTCTATACTGGAAGAGCTTGATATCCAAGATCACCAGATGTTATCTGCAGTGTGCCGACAACGTATACTACTGAAGTACTTTGACCACATATCGCGAAGGAATCCAGACAACATGCAGAGACTCGTGGTCACTGGGAAAGTTTAAAGCAGGAGACATTGTGGTAGATCTCCAAATCGGTGGCTTGACTAGATTGCTGACCAGATAAACATTTCAATAAATTTGGCCAGCCACTATGTACAGAACCGATCTCCGTGGAACAGAGTTAATGTTCTCACTGCTATCAAAGTCATAATCCTCAGCAATGAAGGAACACTTAGAAAAAGGAGCTATTTTTTTATATATAAAAATGTATCTAAGTTCATTGAAATGTTTTTATTTTGTTGATGTTCCATTCAATTTTTGGTTAATAATTTTAAGAGATTCTTTTTTTAGTTTCATAGTTACAGAAAAATAAATAAGTTTTCCGAAATCTCATTTTTTTAAAATTCGTATACTTTATTCTGCAAGTACCGAGTTAAGTAATACAACGAGAACACATTGATATTAATCAGAATCCTAAAAACAGTAGCTAGTTACGCGACGTTGCCCGATGGGCAGTTGCACGTATTGGCAACGATGCATTATTACTTGCATATAAGGTACTGCAAAATGAATTCTAGGAAAAAAAAATTGAGTGAAATTCCCATATCTTTAAGATATTTATAAATATTTGACTAGTCAGATATTTTTGAATCCTATGTTATTGAGTTATATTTGATCATAAGGCTGGTCACAAATTATTGTAAAGTGTCCAGGCATATATTATTGAACGAATTACATGATGATGTATTAATGAACTACAGACTGTAAAGATATTTTTTAACATTTTACTGCATACAATATTTTGAATCATTGTCAATGCATATATATTAATGAACTTGACTGTACCGTATAAAGTAAGTATGGCTATGTTCGCACTGTGGAATAAAATTCGCGCGTTTCGCTCAGCCGTGCAACGTCGCTATTGAAAGTTATAGTAAATTATCGAATGATTTTTTTTCATTCTGTAATAGCCAAAAAAACCTTTTTGCTGCATTTTCGCAACTCTTTATATGATTTAAGATTTGATTTTATGTAGAAAAATCCTTTCATGGGTCTCAATGACGTAAGTGGGTGAATTCAATGTTCATGACATCTTTTGATACGTCTGTTACGCCGCCTTAGCATTAGATAAATTAAAATTTTAGTTCGGTTGTCCATTTTACACGTGCGTCTCAGCCGAGAATTGAAGTAAACTGACAAAAATAGTACGAAATTTTATTCGCAGTGCGTACTAGGTGTAATTCCGGTCGCGGAATTTAATACGCGAGAATAAAAATCTCGCGGTGAAATATCGCTGTGCGGACGAGGCCTAAATTATTATAAACAATCTTAAAGAATATTTATGAAAAACTAGGATTCGCCCGCGATTTCGTCCAGGTTGGACGAAATAAGATAACTGTTACATGTCCTAACAACATTAAAATCACTCCCCAGAAAAATCCCGCGGGATCCCCAAGATGTAAAGTATCACTGATTTTATCACGAAGAATTTGCTATTGATCAGTGAAAATATTACTACATCAAAATTCGATTTTTTTCAACCGGGCCACTTTGACCCGCTTCCATGAAAAGTCCCGTGGGATTCCCAAGATATTAAGTAACGCAGATTTTAAGTCTGGGATTTTGTTATCGATCAGTGAAAACGCATCGAAATCGGCTCCGTAGTTTTTACATGAATCCCGAACAAACAGACCAACACAAAAAAATCTAAAAAGGAAAAGACTACAATTTTATAATGTTGTAAAAATGTCATTATTCTTAAACGTTGAATAATTATTTATATTTGGAATAAAGATTAAGTGCACCAAAAAGTCGCCGCGGCGCTAATATTTTAAAAAAAACTTTACATTTGCGCATATCACCTCTATTGCTGCTCCATCGTTGAAACCGGCTTTACAGTGGCGGTGTCGTGTACACATGCGCTTATACCCCTACTACCAGTGATGGTCATCATCATCCGAGCGTTAAATCCCGGTTGCGTTCGGAGCGTTCACTCCAACGCCCAGGGTCCGCTTTCCTACTTTTTCTACTCCACTTCGCGCGGTCTTCAGCATCCCCCGTTTTGAGACCATTGGCACGCATGTCATCCTTCACGACGTCAAGCCAGCATTTCTTGGGCCTACCCCTTCGACCGGGACCTGGCGGAGGCGGCATGGCTAGACATTTTGTTCCCCACGTAATTAGCCGGTCTGCGTAAAACGTGGCCATACTAGCGTAAGCGACACTCTTGCAGTTTGTCTGCTATGTCACGGACATGAAGACTGCCTACCAGTCATGGTAAGCTGATATTATAATACTTACAGGGTCTAATTCATCTTCGTCAGGTGTAGTGAGGCTTGCCGAGTCCACTGGCCTGTACCCTGAGCAGCAGGAGCCATCGAAGGGAGACCGATCTGACGCCCTGGGGACAAATAATAAGGTAAAAAAACTTATGCTAGTCAGATTCTGTGTCAGCTGCGACACACGGCTGGAGTTTACTCCTTAAACATTGAAAATCAATTGCTGTTCGTTAGTCTCGCTATAACGGCCTGATTTTTTTGTGTTTTATTACTACATGCGTGGCATAAAAGAAAGTTACACTTTTGAGCTAACCGCTTATAGTATTTCATTCCTAATCAAATTTCCATACCAGCGGGCTTTATATGAAAATCCAAAATCGTCAAATTGTGTCAGATCATACAGCTGAGCAAGCATAGATCTGTTCCTTTAAACCAATTTGGTTGATCTGTCTAATGCCATCATTATAATAATTTAGTTTTAGTTAGTAGTCAATAATACTGGATTCCTACATCTTACTAGCCGTTCACTTTCCTTAAGCAGAGGTTAGACAATTGTTCTGATTTTCAATTTGGATGTATCAACGAAAGTGATCTATCTAAACATTAAATTGAATCATTCTAAGTCATTGAATGGCGTCGTGGCATTCAATTCTATACCTTTCAAGCCAATTGATTCAACTTGGTTGACCCATCTAATCGGTATTACTAGTAGCTTAAAATTGACATATGTCTAATTTCTATAAGTAGAAAAACAAATTAATCAATAGTAGATACAGGAAACCGGTCATAAATTAGTTATAAGTGCCTCGTAAAACAATAACAACAAAAGATGTCACTCGGCCATATCGTTCATAATTTATTAGCCTTCATACAATGTGTATATTTACGTAACAATGTACCAGTATTTACCGGTTACATAGGGTCTGCTTGCTGAATATGTTTAACGTAGCCCGATCTGCTTATTTACTTACTTACAACGTTTGTGAAACCTTTTAATTTATCAAATTGATTTACTGCACACAGAGTCAAATAATGCTCCGTTATAGTTCTTACAATTCACGAAGGTGAACGGGTTTTACTTGTGATAAATAAGTATATGTGTGTGTGTATGTATATATATATATATATATATATATATATATATATGTGTGTGTGTGTGTGTGTGTGTGTGTGTGTGTGTGTGTGTGTTTGCATGTGAGTGCGTGTGAATAGAACGGCACATCCGCAGTTGATCGCTCTGTCAGTCACACACAATCGCAACGCATGTACACGTTCACCAATGAACAAAACTTTGGAAAGCGCTGCCTCTTAGCGCTCGTGTAGACTGCATGGCCGATATGCCGCCACCGCGTTATTATGCTGAGAATTCCAAAAATATATTACATATTTTCTTTTATTAATTTTATGATTGTGACAGTTTATACAATAAATGTTTATTCTATTCTATTCTACGCTTAAAACGACTTTTTTTTATTGCAGGAGATCAGCAGATAGGCAGACGGCCCACTTGATGGAAAGCGGTTACACCAAAAGCGCTAGAAATGCGCTAGTGCTCTCTTAAGGGAGATTGGAACCTGGTCATTAATCCCGGAACACAACTCAAGGTTGTTATGGTGACCACCATCCAAGGGCGGTAGCCACCCAGTCGGGCAAATACCCTACCACCTGGCCATGGGTTGTTTAGTCGCCTCTTACGACAGGCCGCCCGGCTGGTGGTAGAGTTACACTGTTTATGGGGGTATCGGTGAAGTCACCTCTACTGTACCAAGTGATACGGCCCTGCTTCTCGGGGTTTAGTACTAAATCGGCGCACTAGGATGTCAGAAGAGTTTAACTACGTTATACATCCCTAGCATTCTAGATCCCGTTTGCCGTTTGGTGCAAGAGACCCACACGCAAACAAAGCACGCGGCATTAGGCGTTGCTTTTTTTCTTCCCCTGTATCCAAGACTCGTGTGTGTGTCACAAGAAAAGACATGCCCCCCTGAGTTACAAAAAAGGCCATCCGGCCGCAGGAAGTTACATTCTTTCTGCGTTCCTGCACGACTAAACGAATAATTTTAAAGATACACTGTCATATTTAAATTATAACTTTAGGGTGGGTTACTGGTGGCCTGTGTACACATTTCTAGTTGCTTCGGGCAATCCTAACCCGAACTATACAAACAACGCTTCGGTCACCAGTCTTCAAAAACTTATTTCATTAAACAACTTATTTTATTGGGCTTCTAGTAAGCAGAAACGCTTTGACAAAAGTCCATTTCTACGACATGCCGTACAAATAGAAATATACTAGACATATACAAAACTTATATGCATTTGTCATGTCTTTCCAGATAGACATATGCAATGGACATGTCTATCTTGCAGCCGTACTCAGCTCTCCGGCTACATCGGGTCTCATCATGAGGTGAGAAGAGGCGCACGGATAGACGCGCGTCTCTCCTCTCCGGCCTTTATGTCCGGGGCGGATTCAGTTTCCCAGCTGGTCGCTCACATGGTGGTAGCCCATGGGTAGAGGTCGTCTTGGACGATCTTCCGTCGCCGCTGCTGGCTCTAGCGGGAGGGGAGCGTGGAGGTCCGCTCCCTATCCCGCTCCTCCGCCTCCTTTGCGGACATTACAGTGTCGCACAAGGCCTTCGCCACGGCCCAGAGGGACGAATCTGCCCCAATGTCCACGACGAGATCACAGCACTGCTCGTGTCATGTTGGACACACCTGGAAGGTGTGTAGCGGCTTGTCTTCGTCGCCGCCGACGCAGTTTGGCACCCTAACGTCTGCTCACGCGCTATCTGTCACAGGTACTTCCCGAGGCTCGTGACTCGAACCTGAGGGACCTGCGTCAGATGAAACGCTGGCATTCTGGCATTATTGGCCGGTTCTGGGGTTAAAAAGGTTCACATGTGACTTTTTTAATTGCTTATCTGCTTATTTGTTATTTAACGATGAAGATAATTCAAGGTAAAAAATAGTATACAATATATATAAATATATATATATATATATAATTTCAGCCCATAAATGTCCCACTGCTGGGCTCGGGCCTCCCATTATAGGGGGAACGGACAGTATACCCGCCACGCTTGTCCAAGGCGGCTTGGCAGGTTTGACACATCGGTTATCTCGATGTGCAGGTTGCATCACGATGTTTTCCTTCACCGTTTTTAGCACGTGGTAATTGTAACAATATGCACATTAGATCAGAAAATTGACTAAGAGGTGCATGCGTTCCGGTCAGGATCGAACCCGCGCCCTTCGATTTAGGGGCGCATGCGCTAACCATTACGCTACCACGACTTATATATATATAAATTAATAGATTTTATAACAACGTACTTTTGGAAATTTTTACATTTAAAAAGCAAAACCAAAATATACTAAAACGAATAAGCAGTTACAAAGTGACTTATGAAACCTTTTTTCACAACTAGATAAAAATTTTATGACTCGTTTGTATACAAATTGAAAAACAGAAATGAACCCGGCCACTTTCGTTTTAGGCAAGTCAATGAATAATAAAATATAGGAACCATAAATTTTGAATAATAAAAAACAAAAGGAGCAAACAAAAGACGAGATGTTAATCAAAATTAATTTTTAATGAAATAAATTAACAAAGGTTGCTCTAATTATGCACGTTCATTAACTTTTGTTCAACGTTCTTGATGGATCATTATGCGAAAATATTAGTAGCTTGTTCTTTAACCATTAAAATGAGGATAACGAGATTAAGATACATAATTATTTTTGTTTCAAATTTTGTCTTTATTACAAATTAATCGTTTTTAACAAAGGTTTTTCGCCTTGAACTAATCTATGTAACAAGATATACATACATATTGTTTGAGTTCATCGGTCATTATATTATTTTACAAGCTGTTATTAACTTAAAATGGATGTACCTATGTATGTATGTATGTATGTAATTTCGGGTGGAATCTTGCAAGTTAAGTTTGACCAACTTCCCGGTTTCCGATTGAGCCGAAATTTTGCACACACATATCGCGTGACAATGCAATAATATGGTAGCATAGAGCTGACCTGATGATGGAGTTGGAAGGTGGCCATAGGAACTCCTGTACTAAACCAGATAGACCCGTCGTGTTTGGGCTCGTTTTACTTGTCGTGGCTAGCACTCTGCTGCTACATGATATCCAAAACATAGTTATCCATACATGGTTCTCAAAAGCTTGTATTTAAAAAATTGTTCTATGTATTCTATTTTTTTTGCTTTTGATTGCTTAAAATTGTATATATTTCTATCAAAAATTTATAGTACGTTTTAACAGTGTTTAATGCAAATTTAATTATTTTTTATTTTAATATTACGTTTCTTTTAAATGTCAGCATCGAATAATAAACCATTTGATCCATCCAACCATCGCGCTTAAAACCCGTTAAAACAAAGTTTTATTATATGTATCTATCATTTGCGAGAATGTGAGAAATTCAATAGTAACGTGCTCCGCACGAATTGCTCCCGGATATTCGGGGCTTCGGTCGGCAGCGCAGCTGAATACTCAGCCACGCTAATATTTGGCCAAACTACTATTCGTCACATCTCTACTTAGAATTATGGCCAGATATAATACAGATAAAACACAATTGGGATTGTTCACTTTTTTTCAATCTAGCTATCTGAAAAACCATTTCGAGGAATAATGTCCCTAATCATTTCTGTCTAGTAAAAATTCCAAAAAACGTACGATCTTCTTGTATTTTGTAAGAAATGCGTTTGACCTTTATTTGATCTTACTAAATCCAATCAGGTGGGCCGTCTGCCTGTTTGCCTGCTTCAGGTTTAAAAAACATTCTAGCTGAAAATTATTTGATTTAAGTTCTGTATCATGGCTTTTCCCTAAAGACCACTTTAAAAAATTTAACGATAACTATAGTAAATAATAATAATGGTTGAACACGAAAAATTATAAGCCTAGCGACAAAAAACTAAAATGATCACGATACGTAATGAGTAATGAAAGTGACAATTAAAAAGTAGCACAGATTACTATGATTATATAGATAAAACTTACTTTCATTATTTTTGTTTTCTAGGCAAAGAAATCAATGTAAACTTGTCCCTTATGACGTCATAGGAGCAATAATTTTAAAATCGAATTATTAAAAAAATATACAAAAATTAAAATACAAAAATATTCAAATCAGTATCTTAAAATACCCTATTTTACTTAATAAAAATATCATATCAGAGGGTAATTTTTTGTGAACAATCCCCATTTCGCGTAGTGCGCATAGTATCGTTCCGCCGGCGGCATATTCGCGTTTGATTGTCAGAAACAAACTTACAACAACACAACAATACTATTTGTTGTACACCAACTTAAAACAATAACACATTGACATAATATAAAATTAGAAGGTAGTACTAGTACAATGGGCGGTCTTATTGCTTAAAGCAATCTCTTCCAGGCAATCTTTGGATTGACTTACTTACTTTATTTTTATTTTGTTATAAGCTTTATTACAGTGATTTAACTCCAAGAAACTTACAAACCCGTAGCTCATTACTTTAGACTTACTGTAGGTGAAGTCAGCATGGCACTTGGATGAGAGCGGGGGCGTCGAGCCATAGCTCTGTCCCCATGCAGACGAAGACTCCGGCGCCGAGTTGGCCTGGATGACCTCCGGCATGGTAAGCGAACGTCCACGAGCGAAATTCAGGCGAGTGTCCGCCCGCATATAACAAGGAAGCGGTGTTGCACCGCGCTCCCCATTCTGTTGCCACGGGGTGTATTACGCTCTGCGGTGGCACTGGACGAAGCCGTCTCGATCGGCGCATACCAGGGCCAACGTGAAGCAGGTGATTGTCATTTTCCGCGACCCTGGCCATTGACGAATAGGAACACGGGGAGTTTTAGTAGGTATTCCGGCAGTAGTAACCCACGTCCATCAAGGTAGGACCAAGCCGGGGAGTCTCCACGGGCCCTCACCAGAATACCTACATGGTGATAATTCATAAATAAATTTCTCCTCGTCAAAAAAAGGGTTTATTCCCTTTTTAGTATTGGTAAATCGAACTGCTTGACGACTTGACAATATGACTCGCCGTAATTGGCGTGATAGCCCAAATGAAGACTACAGATCCTTAAAAATTAGACTTTAAATTAGGAACACCAAACACCAATGACCTTTTAAGGCCAAACAAATGCCGCGGTACAGTGCTCCCTTTGTGACAAAATGTTACTAGTTAGGCAGTGAAGTGATCGATTGTAGGCATTTTAATGGTGCTAAAGAACCCTGACTTCCTGTGGGGGGCGCGTCTTTAATGTTGTATCGGGGTCGGGCGGTGACGGTTGCCACAGGCTAATTTGCACTTGCCGGTTCTACATCGAAATGGATTTACTTAATGACTAATTACGGACTCGGCTAGAAAATTCTACATAGAATTTTGGCAATTCCATATTTATAACCTATTTTTCTTATGAGACGGAGCCTCGGACTCTCAAAATGAAACCGGCTAAAGGATGCCGAACGTACCACAGTGCGTTGCAAGACCTCAGTAATAAAAATCGAATCAGTACGGATAAAGATGGAGTAGTTTTCAGTGCACACATCACTATTAGCCACACAAACATAAAACACGCGTGTGCGTTGTACATAATTTACGCACATAAGTTTGAAAATAAATACTTTAATATTTTCTTAGGTTTTCACGACTTGTATACATAATAAAACTACGTTTTAACGGTTTTAAGCGCGGTAATTTATTTTATTTTGGTATATCCGACGTTTCGGCCGCTTTTCAGAGGCCATGGTCACGGACGACAAAGGTGACATTTGTCCAACGAGTATTGTTAAAGTTTTATTTAGCCTACCGCCAACTTGTTCATTTTAATTATTTCGTTTTAATTTTGTTTATGGTTATTATTTACTCTATGGGAGCCTAATCAAATAGATTAGGTAAATCATACCACCGCTTCACAACATGTTGTAGCTTGAAGAGAAAAAACGGCGCAAGTAACTCTTCAGCAAACATGCCTAGCTCTAAAATTGTTATATAATATTCTTTCCACCCATTTTAATATTATATTAAAAAAAACGTGAACGTTTGTGAAATACGCTTGAGAGAATATAAAATTAAATGAGAGTCTTATTGAATTAAGGAATTTGAAAACGTGTCTTTAAACTATTGTTTTTTTTTAATATTTTATATATTATGATTTATTTATGGATGTATATATTTATTTATTCTTGGAATGTTTCTTATTATTTATTGTTTTCACCACCACTGTTTTCTTATTTTTTCTTTAGTTAGAGGGTTGCCTGGAAGAGTTGATGGGTCGCTTTAAGCGATAAGGCCGCCCTTATTCAACATGTTTTTTTTTTTTATTGCAGGAGTTCAGCAGACAGGCAGACGGCCCACTTGATGGATAGCGGTTACCATCGCCTATGGACATTTGTAACAACAAAGGTACTACTAATGCGCTGCTGCTCTCTTGAAGGAGACTGGAGCCTGGTCACTAATGCCGGAACACAACTAAGGGTTGTTATGGCGACATACTTTAGACCAGGGGTGGTAGCCATCCAGTCGGGCAAATGCCCTACCACCTGGCTGTGGGTTGTTTTGTCGCCTCTTACGACAGGCCGCCCGGCCGCAGGAATTTGTATTCTTTCGCCGTTCCTGCACGGATAAAGTACTGTACTTTGTGTTTTTTAACAAATCTACAGACTCGAGTTCCGTACCCTTTTTACAACTCAATTACTATGCAAGTGTTTAGAGTTCATACATACTTGTTGTGTATTTTTGTTACTGTGTGTGACATTAATATTGATTTCTCGTTCTGATGTACCTTAAGAATAACTTATAATAATTTTTTTCCAATTTTAATACTAAACTTATACTAATGTAGAGTGTATTTGTTACATGCTGGTGTTGTGAGGAAGTGCTTGTGCAGTGTGTGACTTATGTCTATACCTATATATATTGTCCTGTACTGTACTTAGTTTTAATTTATGGTGAACAATAAAGTGTTTTCATTTATTCGTTCATATTCAAAACAACATAATACCGCTCAACTGAAATAATAAGTTGAAAACTTCGCCAATATTATTATTCTCCAACAGTTTATCACGGCAATAAATCTTTGCTGGTTAATTAAATAAGTTTTGCAATTTAAGGACTTCGGTGATTCTGTTGGGATGCCAGCGTTTAACGCTTTTATTAGGACATAATTATCTCTTTATATTTATTTTCGCATTTAAAATTCAAATTCATTTATTTTCTTAATTAAAAATTCGTCATAATTATTAAAGTTATCTGTTAACTAGTGTATAAGCTGACTACATACAAAAGTAATATAATAAGATATTACTATAATGTTAGTATTATATTTTATATAGCTGAAGAGTTTATTTGCTAGAACGCGCTAAACCCAGGCACTACCGGTGGGATTTGAAAAATTCTTACAGTGTTAGATAGCCCATTTATTAAGGAAGGCTATATATAGCTTATATATCATCACGCCAATAGAAGCCAATCACCAATAAAGAATATTTCAAAATTTGAAAAGAAATTCCACGCGGACCACGTCGCGAGCAGAAGCTAGTAAACCATATATAGCACGTATTCACTTCTTTTTCGCCGACTTGTCGGATTCAATTGGAGTAACATATTTTGAAATGACGGAGTATCTCTATTTAGGAACCTCACAATGGTCGCCTTTACTCAGGTCAATACATTTTAGTTTTATTAAATTTATTTATATTTAAATTTATTAATTAATAAATTTATTAAATTTAATTTATTTTAATTTTATTATTATCTTCAGTAAAATCTTAATAAATTCACTTCCAATTTCATATCAAAAAGTATCAGAATGACATTTATAGTTTGTAAATGTTGATTTTGCGAGTGTTTGGTAATTTAATAACTACTAAAAGTGGTAAAGCTAACAATTGTGTGAATCAAGAGTAAACTTAAGGCTCCGTCCCCTGCAAATAATATCTAACGGTTTGTACAAATAAAATTGAATTATCTGTGTGTAAATTCAAAATTAATACCAAAAATTAAGGAAAATCTGTTATTTATACGAACACTAATTTTAAATGAAACTATTAAGAAATGTTGTCTTCCAGACTAAATGAAAATTACATTTTTATCATCATTTAAATGTGTGCTTCTGATTTAAGGCTGGTAGCAAAGTCAAGGTCCTTGAGAAGCTTTTGCTTAATTTTTCGGGCCATAGCGGAGATTTCATACAAGCGGTCGTTTTTCAGATGAATTATTACTGTTACGAGTTGCGGGACTCCAATTTAATTCCGTTGGAATTACTATAGAGTTTATTAGAACTATACAAACACGTATAATAGGTACAAATATAACCGAACACAACAAATCTAAACGCAAATGCAGAGGGTCGTAATTCAATAAAACGCGCAAAGTCCCTCACTATGGTTCCTGATTGTAGTACATAAGTCTCACTTCGATCGTGGTTCTAGCTCGACTCACTCCCCCCCCTGAATCGAGCCATTGCAACAAAACAAGACGACCATAAAAGAATTTCAATATTATAAGTTCAAATGCCGGCGGGTAATAATTGTGCTTTGTTTCAGATATGCAGGTGGATTTTGTTTTTGTCGGCGCGTAACATTATTTTATTGTGAATAAAAGAAAGTAGTATGAAAAACAACAACAATTAAATAATTAAAATGGTTAGATGTCAATAATTTAAATGTAATTTGGGGATTTTTTAAACTTAAAATCAGTTACGTAAAAATACTTTACGTGTCATGTCGTGTAGATTTGTGTTTTTTTTTTATGAAAGATTGATCACTTTTGTTTGAAATCCACTTCAACGATTTGCGGTAACAGGAGCCTTTACAATAAGTTGATGAAGCGAATGGCTTCTGACATAATTGTAGTAGGTATTTATAATTTCACTTTCCTTACTGGTCCCTTTGAGAAACAGACGTATTAATACAGTTTAGTCACTTCTATAAAACCTTATCGAGCGCAGAATATAATATAATATTTAAGTAATAATGCTTAAAATATCTTCTGTATATCTTTTAATTATTTTTCATTGTTTGAAGCAAGCCGTCGCTAATAAGCGTTTGCAATACCAGACGTGTTGCTAACACATTGCCAGCCTGTAAAAAAAAAATAAGCCCTTGCCATAGCGCAGAGCGAAAAACCGCGGTGTGTAGTTCTCTCCAAATCGTTGTGGTACAAGGAACAAACGATCTGGAGAGCCGCAGTGTAGTTCAGCGTGGGAACTCAAGGGTGGCGTGAGCTTCCCTGACGAAAAGGGTTTTCACCCGCCGTATTCCGCGCGCGCTCAGCACACTTCCCATGGAGCAAGTTACAAATCGCCCCAGAAATAAAGAATATAAAGATTCCCCAGTAGTGTATGAGGCCGATGGGCCATCGCCGGCCAGGGATAGTGAAGGAGCTAGGGCATATGCCCCTAGCCATGGCATAAGGCGAAGGACGAAACACCGAGAGATTTTAGTGGGAATCCCTAACTGTGTTATGGGACCTAGCGAATCCTACACACGGGTCGCGACTTCTCGCCCTTGCGCCGCCTATGGTCCTCAATCGGATTTCCCTTGCTAAAAACAACAACAAAAAATGGGAGCTCAAGAAAATAGGCTGACCACCCTGATGGCGAACGGTGCGGTTGTAAAAAGGAGGCGTTGGCATCAGTTCAAATAATTCCTTGGAAAAAGTCTCTTACTTTAATCCCATTGTGAGAAAGGCAAGATATTATAATGAGTTGGCAAGTTACAACACTGGTCTTGATATATTTAAAAACAGCTTCTGTAAATATTGTAAACTATTAAAAAAATATTCTTAAATAATGCTTTACATACATATAAGTACCGTATGCGTGTGTGTGTGAGTGTGTGTGGCTGCGTGCGTGTGTGTGCGCGTATATATGTATATATATACAAAATCGTTTACACCTGTTTAGTTTTATGATTTTTCTGTATGCACCTATTTAGAATTGCAATCCAGATTGTTATGTTAGTAATATAATCTTTTAATTTGTTTTGTGGATCAATAAATAAAAAATCTCCCCACTTCACTGACGGTAGAGTATGCAGAGAAACGCAAACTTATAGAGAAACCCTTTCATAAAATGTACTAAACATGTAAATAACAAGGGTATATGAAAGATTTGTCTAGCCCTGCACTATATACGATTGTAACGAGTGGAAGGTCGGCCGCATACATTATCTAAATCTGCCATTGTTAGGATTTCTAGCACTTGAAAATGTCACAAAGGAATCCTTTTTCTATTGTAGATATTGTAACACCCTTATTTCCATGTGGTGAAAAGACTAGTGCAAGGACTATTATAATCCTTTAAGACTATAATAGTTTAATACTCAGCCTAGGTCATGAAAGTCAATGGATAAGGTTCTCAGGCTGGCTACGTTATCTTACTGGATCGCCATACTGATTCGTTGTCCGTGGTAGGAACCAGCCTTCTGATCACCCGAAGAGCCAATAATATTATGGTAGATTAGAATATTAGGCCACGACACACCTTCCATGATCAAATTGATCGTGTACTAGCAGAAGGTGATGTCAGGAGTCTTAAGAACAGACGAACGTGCATGACAAGAGCTATGAATGTCAAAGAAACAAGTAAGGTGTGTAATAATAAGTCTGAATGGCGCTCTGTTCTTCGTGCCTACCCCGCAAGTGACCTGGCGTGAAGTTCTGTATGTATGTATGTAGAATATTAGGATTTTTGTGATTTCTCTATCACATCTTAAAGAGTGGCAACATGTTGCCTTCGCTCCTAACAAACGTCTATAGGCGACAGTAACCACTTTCCATCATGTACGCCGTCTGGCTATCAGCCAGCTTCGGAATAAAAAAAACCGGTTAAATAGGGTGAAATAGGAACTGGTTTGCCTTTTATAAACCACATCCATTGAACCGTGTGTTCTATTAATCAAAGAGTGCCAAGTAACCGGGTCAGGCTTGGTCACGCAACATTGTAATCATTCACAAATCTCTCTAATCTTACTACACATCGCTTGGTATCTTGTGTTGCGTAGGGTACCGAAGTTTGTACAGAGAAACCATTACAGGATTAATTTGTTTGCCTGTTGTGCTGAAATTCAGTGATCGGAATTATGGGTAGATTTTCTTTGAAGTTATCGCTACAACTGCAGTGTTCTAAGAAGTCAAAATCCCTATTATCCTTTTGTACCCGTGTTTTCTTACCTTTTGTAATTAAATTATCTGTACTTCTTGTGCTGATGGTATTAATTGTTCACTGTCACACTATCTATTTTCAATCGATACTCCCTTTGTGTTTATGGCCGGCCTTCGAGTAAAATGTTATAAACCGTTCTTATTGTTCAAATTCCGCTGCAGATTCTTAGAAACCATGTTTGGGATTAAGCTATGAGTTCGAGAATTCCAATTAAGGTTGTGCATGTTGTTGAAGGAGGGGGTTCCATGTCTATTTTAAAAATATGTAACGTCCGCCCACTGAGAGAGAGTTGGTTGAGTTTCAACTGCTATCGAAGAGTTACTAAGAGGTTCATATATCTTTCTATTCGTTCACTTGCCTTACCATTGACTAAATTTTGACATTACTGGTATGAAGCTTATGTCAAATTTCAACCAATAGTAAGGCAAATGAACCGTTGGTTAATATATAGGTACCGAGAATAAGACTACCTATATTTGAAATAATTCGATTCATACATCGATAAACATTGCGTGTTTCATGGTATTACGATTTCTTGTTGGATTTTGGATTGGATGGATTTTTGTTTGTAAAAACTGTAAATTATGTGGGAATCCCGCAAATTCGTAACAGTGTGTTTTCTGCTTTGTCTAATAATTAAATATCCTTATTAAGCTTTAATACCGGTCTAGCTGATATAAGAGCACTTTATCTACGTAGAGTTGATAATAACTTTATAAAGTTCAGGAGTTGAAGCACGGAAGGTTAGTTTTCAAGCTCTACAAACTTTTGCATATAAAACAAAATTAATTCACAATATTCACGATGAAATGGAGTGATTACCGTTTCTGGAAGTGACATGGAGTGACAACTCTAGTAAACTTAAATTAACTTTCAAACAAATTGCGAAACATAAATTTAAAAAAAAATCGACTTTGGGGGTAGACTAAATCATAACTGTAACATTACTCATTGACACTGGACATGTTTGTTTTTCATGATCACGGCTAATGAAGTAGCCGAAACATCGAAACAAAAAACAAATAAAATATCGCGCTTGAAACCGTTAAAACTTGGTTTTAATTGTGAATAATAGTCAACAAAACTTAAGAAAATTCACTTAAAGGTTAGCATTTATTACTTCAAATATATTATAAGATAGAGTTATAGGCATCTGTGATTGAGTGAGCTAAGCCCATGCCGGCAAAGCTTACTGAAATGAAAATGTTCCGAATTCGATTCCTGACGTAGTAAATTTGGTAAATGAATTTTCAGTTAAATAACTGAAAATAATAAATAAATACTACGTTCTGGATTTCTGGGATCGGTCCCATAGTGATTACTTAGCAAATTATGATTTTTTTGGTCTATAACACAAGCACAAGTAGTACAAGATACTAATAAAATAAATATTTGAAATACTCCATACGTATCTTCTAAATACTTTTAAGATAAAAGATACTTTTTGAAAGAAATCCCAATTTTATTGAACTTAAGTTTATTAAGTGAATTATGAATAGATCGCTCAAATATGACAAAATATAATATTTTTAAGGTTGAAATTGAGACCCTTCTTTTTCGTTCTTCAAACATTACATCACTTGTTTTTGTTCGATGAGGATTCAATATCATACCCCCAAAAGAGGTGGCTACGTACAGGTTTGTATCTTGTGTCTGTATTTCAAATACTTGTATCTTAGATAAGTCACATCTCTGAATAAGGGGAAGGATGGCACACCGAGGGATTCTAGTACCCACTAGTCGGCACATTCTCGGGTGTGCTACCTCAACATGGCGAATTCTACACGTCCCCATCTCGATTTCTCCTTGGTGATAATATAATAATATTGTATTGTTACATACCGACAAAGGAATGCGCATCTGGTTTATTACCCTTCCCAAGTTCGGAGTTCTTTTGTTTACTACGTGTTTAAAATTTGCAATTTGACAATAGGCTTATAATTGTTTTCGACTTTGCTGACCGTTCACAGGAATAATTAACCAGGTGTGTAGATTACGATTTCTCAGAAACCCTAATCCACGCGGTCGATTTTTGTTTTGTATAGTTAATATAAAACAATGCCCGAAAGGAGGGGTGGGGCATTTAAGCGAGGATTAAGATACGGACAAGACGTACATTCGATGAGCGATATAGTGGCGGACTTTGCGCGTGTTATTAAATCGTGCAGTTTGTACTAGTTGTGTTTAGTTATATTTGTATCTATGTAATACGTGTTTGTATAGTTCTAATAAATTCTATAGTAATTCCAATGGCATTTTAATTCGAGTCCTGCGTAACTCGTAACAGTATATTCCTTTTATGTCCCCTGTTATAATCACATGTTCCTGGGATCGGCCCCAGTGTAGTGTGTTGTATATTACCCATAACACAAGTTAACTTGCTTAATTTGGGGATATACAATATGTGTGTTTGTGTAACATGTGTTCGAATGCCAATTATTATATGTATGTATGGAACCGCCTCCGCTGGCTCGGTCATGTAGAACGATTGGAAGAGCGGCAGAGAGACAGTGGAGGCAGACCTGTCTAAGCTTAGATCAGATAATTGGCAAGCAACTGCGCAGGACAAGGAGAAATGCAAGGCCAAGACCCGCTTTGGGTCGCTGAGCAAACGGAGTAGTAGTGTGTACGGAACCATACAGCCGGTAAACAAATATAATCACTGTTTTTTCCCTTCGAACAATGATATTCGTTATGCCGTATAAATGGACTACATTTCCTTAATGTGCTGCATTAGAGACGATACAACTCGGATTAATTCAAGGATAACAATAAAGCCAGGATAGACAAGACGGATTTGCATTTGGGGAGTTCTGTTTTGTTGTTCATATACGTACTTACATAGGTACTATCTTTATACACAACTAGCATTCTACTTGTAACGTTCTTAATACGTACTAGTAATGGTAATTAAAGGTTAGTTTAAGATATAGGAACTGACCACAAGACAATTAAAGATCATTTAATAGTATAATTGAAAGCAAAAATTACCTTCTAGGGAAAGACAATGTATAGGTAGGTACTAGTAACGAATATTCGCGTGATTATTGGACATTCGTATTCGTACGACACTGCGAATTTTTGGCCAATGTATTTGACAAATGACAAGGAAATTATTATTTTTTTTTATTGCATGAGTTCAGCAAAATGCGGTTACCATCGCCTATGGACATTTGCACCACCAAAGGTGCTACCAATACGCTGCGGCTCTCTAAAGGAAGACTGGAACCTGTCGGAACATAATTGAAGACGTGAGTGGATGAAGGTGATAAGTCGCATATTCGGTTTTTTTGTTTTTTTTTTGCGTAGATGAAGGTTATAAGTCGATACCAAATGACTACAGACCTTAAGCCATGGATATAAGGCATATTTAAAAAAATAAAGAGTTGAAAAAGGTGTTAAGTTCAGTTCAGTTTAAAGTAAAAGTAAAACTTTTATCTCGATTTACTCAGAATTGGAATTATGCGACTTATCACCTTCATCCACTCATGTCTTCAATTCAAGGTTGCTATAGTGGCATACTCTAAACCGGGGGTGGTAGCCATCCAGACGGGCAAATACCCTACCACCAGGCTGTGGGATTTTTTGGTATTTATATGGTACGATAATGCATTATTCCATATACAGTGGACGCACTGAATATCTACTATACTCATTAATATATAAAAAATCTATACTATCCGAGTTTACGACAAAATATATTGAAATTTTCACGCCCGTAAAATTTAAGCAAAACTTACCTGCTGTTCGTAGAATTAACAGATGTATTCGACCGACTCCTACGGTTGCAGATAGAGTCACCACAGTTGACAACGCCGCCCTTTGTCGTGATGCTGAACGTCCTCAGCCTGTAGAGGTCGTCTGACGCCCGAGGGTTGTACGGCTTCTCCGGCAGCGAACAGACTCTCGGGCGAGAGTGTTCCACCACTGAAAAGATATCGAAATTAACAAAATTGGCAACGCAGCCAGCGTCCTAGCACGGCCAACGCCTATTAGACCAGACCCTAAGCGTTCCTTTGTGACAAAATGGACACGGAAGCCAAATAGAAATTAACTTGTTTCAGATACTTTTTCATATAATTATTTGTCAGTTAATGCAAGTATAACGGTAAAAAATTAAACTATATTTAAACAATTGATTTATAATTCGTTGTGTATATTAATCAATTATAGTTACTATAGTTTTATTAATAAATTGAAAATATTTATACAACATAAATACACTAAAGAATTTTTTTACAAAACAATTATAAATAAATAACCAGCGAAACGTCTAGGTCTGCAAAGTTTTTAAAAACATAAATAATATGAAAATTTACAGTTATACCCGCGCGGCATCATTTTCACAAGACTTGAACTTTATATTGTTATCTTCTGAATTCTAAACCCTGCAAGATATACATAACTTAATTACATGAAAAATTCTATTAAAACCTAGTAAATATTGTAAAAACTAGAAATTAAAATTACGCCATCTGTAAAGTTGTAATATATGGATAATTATATAGATCCAACATCAAAGGACAGTATTGCGCAGAATCCACAAATGGCGTAAAGACTCATACGCTATACAGCATTCTTTCATTTTCAGTATAGGACAGACGTGTATGACATAACAGTATAGAAATGAGGAATACCCCCAATACTTCTTGTATTGGGCTATTGGGGTGAACTGCTAGTGGTACTAGGGGTCTGGGAATATGGGGACTATGGCGTCTGTCCGTCGCAATGTTCAGGGACCATGGAAAATTGGGCAGACGGTGACTCACTACTCCCTACATGGGCCGCAACAAATACCATAGAAGACAAGGGCAACATGGGTGTGAGTGGCTAAGGGGTGTCAAGAGGTGGGCTGCAAGTTCACTGAAGCTACTTTTAATGTTATGCCATTTATCACTTCTACCCCTGAAGCTTGAGTCTTAGCTCTAGCGATCTCCACTCCGTGCCGGCTGGCTAAGGCAAATACGGAGATGAGGCCCTTGCTTTGGTTCCCGAATTCGGGTACGAGGTGTCGCTAGTCACCTAAGGCTTCGCCACAAAGCCCCCTGCGGGTTTATTATTATTATTACATCAACCGACTACTTCGTTCAAAATAACTAAAACAACTAAAATTATACATCATAAAAAGATATCTTAAAATCAGTGTGACCTTTTAATAGTCTGGGCCCAAGAATGTTTGAAACCGTATCTATCTCCTTTGGACTACTGAGCAATTAGTACAATATTAAATACATTAGTACAATATTATTTAAATGCCAAACGTCTAGCAACACTCTAACCTGAAGTTGGACAAAAGGTCTAAACTTTACAATGTACAGAGTTAAATCAAATAGTAGGCCCCCGGATCGGGCACAAAACTGAATAATTAATCTAACAGAATACCCACTATATTTAAAAATGTATACGTCATTTTACAATTTCCATAAGTACTTTTTTAATACTTTTTTGTTATGCTAGTTTGTCACGTGAATATGTGACAGACCGACGCTGGAATCAGTAACTCGATTTCAATTCTTAGGGCCGGCTCGGTCGGTATGATGCCACAGTATACCTCACCAGTCTCACACAGTGGGCAATTGGGAGAATCAACTTTGCCCATGAGGTGGCCAAAACTTCTTGTCGGGATATGACCTGCTCGGATCCTATTCAGCAGCTTTATATCTCAAATGCTATCTATATACAAGGAAGGTAGACTCTTGTTTTCGACCACAATGAATATTTTTATAGTATATATTTTTTGGCACATTAGATACAAATGTATAGGTAGACCAAACAAAGATGGATGGATTGTGTAAAGGATGGTATGATGATATGTGGTGTGGCAGGAGATGTATGTCAGAGTAGAGGAGTATGGAAGGAAAATACATATTGTGCAAACCCCAAGTCATTGGGATATTATTTTTTTAATACTATAGGTTCGCATTTGAGGATGATCCGATGTAGACAAGTATTCACACAATACTTGAAGACACCCAAGTTGTAAGTATCGAGAAAAAACGGATTATTAAATATAAATAAATAATAATTAAAATAAGGTTTTGAAAGGATGTTCACATGATGAACATGAGGTCCAAACACTACGTTTGCATATTGCAGAAATTTGAAAAAGCACTGACGTTATCAACCCTTAATTTCTTGTCTTATATGAATTATAGTCACGTGACTAAAAAGCTCGTGAGAAGAACACAGCACTACCCTACTTAATGTAAACTTAATAAGCCCACATGATGAAATATCAAGTAATATTCCACATAAGCATACTTGAGAAGCCAAATATCAAGTATGCCAAATTAATTATTTTGTCTTGGCATCTTATACCTAAAGACAAGAAGGAATCTTTTTTATCTCACTACTGTGTCTGTCTGTCCTTGTGTTACAGTTGATTACCTCAAGATATATCAAACTAGTCAAATCAATCAGACTTTATAATAATTAAAATGGGGACTCAAAAGAAAATTATCCTGTGGATGTATGTAAATTCTAGCACATGTCCAAATCATTTTTATTTATTTAATATATAAAAAATATTGAGAAATTTTTGAAATAATGAAAGTCCTGCCCTATCTCTGACGTTTACCAGCCCAAAAAAAACTTGAGAAATATATTTTATTTCGATAATAATTTTTTTTATAAAAAATATATTGTTCAAATACTTATCCATAATACGATTAACATTTATACCTTAATAAATAGGTCAATTCTTTATACATACATACATAACTTCACGCCAGGTCCCTTGCGGGGTAGGCACGAACAACAGAGTGCCATACAGGCTTATTCTTACACACCTCATTTGCTTCTTTGACATTCATAGTTCTTGTCATGCACGCTCGTCTGTTCTTAAGGCTCCTGATATCACCTTCTGCTAGGACACGATCAATTTGATCATGGAAGGTGTGTCGTGGCCTTCCGCGACTTCTGCATCCATCCACTTAATTCTTTATATGTTAGTTTAAATTCTATACAAGCTTTAGAACCGCTATTTGTAGAGTTAAACAGAAAAAATATGCTATAAAAAACATAGGGGTAACCGCTTGGTCTCTAGTATTATACCCAAAACACTAGCGCACGCGTCGTGTACAAGAACCGACTCGCAATCTTTGAAAGTTAAACTGAATATGACTTGATATCCGTATTGTTATTCTACCGACTGACACATGGACACTTTTTAGTGTGGCACTTAATACACTTATACCTACCTCTAAAGTAAAGTACATAATCCATAATATTATAAAAGTGTCCTCATAGTCTTTAGTTTCTTACATTTTTTGTGTTTGTTTGTTCAGAATTCACGTAAAAACTACTGGACCGATTTCGATTCGGTTTTCTCTGATCGATAGTATATTCCCGTAATTAAAATCTGCGGTACTTTATATCCCGAGAGTATTACGGGAATTTTCTTGGTAGAGGATTAAATTGGCAAAGTGGAAAAAAATTGAATCGATGCGAAATTTTTACTGATCGATAAAATCATTAAAGAAAGAAAAACTTTATTTGATGATTTGATGATTATGATTACATTCTTTATACTTTATTATACATAGAGCATAATTTGAAAATTTGTACTTTAGTATAACAATTGTAGTTGCCTAGTAATTCCTCGTAACATTACTTATCCCGAGTTTACAGGAATTTCCGGGATCCATATATTTTCATACTAAAAAATCCATTACCCTGCTGAAAATAACCTTTGATTTTATATTTAGCAAAATAACAAACACGAAACCAAAACGCTGGTCTGTATTTTGCGCAACGCATAAGCGTTGCCATACAACGTGGTAATGCGGCCAGCGTTTTGGGGACGTTCCCAACTGACGGTGATTTGAAACCTATTTATTATTTGTATTTTTTGTAAATTAAGTTGTATATATATATATATTTCGAATAATTTAGATATATAAAAATTATGCTTGTTATTGTTTGAATAAAGCCAAAAATTGTTTCATTGCAAAATAACTGTAATGTTTTTAACCTTTGTACAACGTAGACAAAGTCGCGGGTAAATACTAGTTATGTAAATAATAACATACCTGGTAACTCCAAAAAGTTTGAAGTTCGTCTCTGCCTCCCTCTCATAGTATTTTGGAAATTCAAGGGTCCTATATCCTCCACAGAGTCACAATTCGACATTGTAGATTCTCTTGAGCCTCTCCTACTCGCCAGATATGCCAAACCACCCTTCATTGAACCCCTTCTCATTGGTGAGCATGGTCTGCTTACACTAGTAGACCTGGTGTGGGGAGTATCATCAGTCAAGTCAGTCAAATCTGACGTCGATTTTCGACAAACCTTCGAAGACGTCGTAGTAGCCTCATCATCTGCGTCATGGAGAATTGCTGACGGGGTACCAGGCATTGCGTCAGTCAAGTCATCAGTATGACTTGACACAATGCTCGGTGATGTAACCAAGCGAGGAGAACTGACTGTGGAGGTCGAGCTATATATCTTTCTAGTGCGCTTCGGAGAGACGTAACCTGGGTTTGTGTGGATGTGCACGGGGGGTGGCTTCGGTGACCTTGACTTCTCGCGGCGGTGGTGCTTTAGTGATGTAGTGTAATGAAGCGCTTGCCCTCGGTCGAAGTTGCAAGGACTAGATTGTCCTGACGGGGATTTTTGTGGGAAGTTAAAATGTCTAGGGCTCATGGGACTTCTGTGCCCGTGCGCGATTGGGGATTTGGGTGGTTGGTTGTGCTTGTCATAGCTGCAGCCGGACTGGGGCGTGTAATACCCCGAGGAGGATGTGCTGGAGGTGATGGAAGGGCTCTTTTGCGGGAAGACGAAGTGTCGGGGGCTTTTGGGGGTGTGGGGTTTGGGTGACACGGGTGGGTATCCACCGGGGCTGTTCACTGCCATTTTCACTTAGCACTCATCACTTTTTAATACCTGAAAAAAAAGAAAAATATTTTGTTACTATATAATAACATGAGTTTGTTCAGAATTCACGTAAAAAGTACTGGGTCGATTTCGATGTGGTATTAGCTGATCGACAGTAAATTTTAGACTTCTTTTTCTCTTAGAATCTGCGTTACTTTTTATCCCGGGAACCCCGCGGGATTTTTCCAGGGAGTGGATTCAAGTTGTTAGAACATGTATAAATTAGCTTATTCCGTGCAACGTGGACGAAGTCGCTGGCGAATTCTAGTTATTCATAAGATTTCAAATCGTGGTAGCGTAATGGCTAGCGCTCGCGTCTCAATCTCAAAGGACGCGTCTTCGATCCTGGTCGGAACGCATTCATCACTTACTCAGATTGCTGACCTAATAATGTGCTCGTTGTTACAGTTACCACGTGCTAACAATGGTGAAGGAAAATATCGTGATGCAACCTGCACATTGAGATAACCGATTTTTTAACCAGGGGAAATCCGTTTGAAGACTAAGCCGCGACAGGTGCAAAACCCTGGGGGTATAACTCGCGAGCTAGTGTAGGATTCGCCAGATCGGGGGTGACACTAGCATGCCCAGTCAAAATTGGTGCCATGCTATTGGCACTCCCCAGTTAGGGATACCCACTAAACCCCCTCGGTGTTCCGTCCTTCGCCTTGTGCCAGAGCTACGGGTATATGACCTGGCCTCTGAGCAGCCCTGGCAGGCGTGGGACTTGTGAGGCCTCTTCCACTGCCACCACTATTTTTGCACCCAGCATCTTCAAGCTCTCTAGGCGTGGGGTGGTCTGTCACGCCCCACGGGAGGAGAGGTGAGCACGCGCCGACGTCTCCTCCTTTGGCGGGAGCGGAGCAGTGATGTGCGCTCCGCTCCCGCTCACATTGAGATAACCGATGCGTCAACCCTGCCAAGCCGCCTTGGACAAGCGTGGCGGGTATACTGTCCGTTCCGTATAATGGGAAGCCCAAGCCCAGCAGTGGCACATTTATAGGTTGATATTATTTATTTTTATTTATTATAAGATTTCAGTTGAAAAATGAATAAATTGGCTAAAATAAATATTACATGTATACATCGGAAACACTGATGAATACATTATTTTTAAAATGTCTATCAAATTCGTAACATGTTTGTTCTTTGATTATCGTTATCCGTCAGATATATTTTTTAAAGATTAATTTTACTAGAATCATATTTTTATTTTTGCATAATAGTACACTAGAAACTGCATTCTTTGCGGTCATTCATAAATAATAAATGCGGAGAAGTTATTTTAAAAGTAGATGTAAAGAATGCCTTTAACTCTGTCGACAGGTCCGTCATGTTACACGAAGTAACATCTAATATTCCAGAAATATCGAATTACCTTTATGAAAGCTATTCAATACCCACAAATCTTATGTATAAAAACAACCTTATTCTATCATCTGTGGGCTGTCAACAGGGCGACCCGCTAGGTCCGGCCATCTTCAGCTTGGCGATCCATCCGGTCATCGAATCCCTCAAATCTAAATTCAATGTGTGGTATCTAGACGATGGGACTCTAGGCGGCGACGCAGAAACCGTACTCCAAGACCTACTTATCCTGATATCAAAATTTAATTCAATAGGATTAGAGTTAAATTTCTCCAAATGCGAAATTTTCTTGTCCGATAGCCTGTCTAAAAACGAAAGCGACAATATTAGCAATATGTTCAATGTCGTCGCACCCGGTATTAAGGTCCTGGAGAAGGATTCTCTTCGCTTGCTTGGAGCCCCTATTCTAGATGAGGCCATTCCAAATTATCTGTCTGAGCAATCAGCCGCGTTTGATCTGTCATACTCTAAACTTTTCGATATTCACTCTCAAATTGCATATCATATTATACGATATTGTCTGTTTGTACCAAAATTAACATATGTCTTACGATGCGCCCCGCTTTGGAAATTTTCTAATCTTATAAAACCACTAGATAATCGCATTAAAGATGTGCTTAGTAAAATTTTAAATTCAGAACTCTCAGACAACAACTGGATCCAAGCTTCCCTACCCATTAGGTATGGAGGTTTAGGCATCCGCAAAATCTCTAGCGTTGCTCTACCGGCTTTTCTTTCATCTGCCTACAGCACGGGCTCATTATTTAAAAAAATTATGCAACACTGGGATAATGTCAATACATGCTTTTTAAATGAAGCACTAAACGCCTGGAAAATGGTCTGCCCTAGTGAAGACATTCCCACGATCATGAATTCGCAACGATGCTGGGATGAACCTATATGTAGAGGATTAAACACAGAACTTCTAAATTCAACTAACTCTACAGGACGTGCCCGCATCCTTGCTGTTTCTCGCAAAGAGTCTGGTTTTTGGCTCCAAGCTATCCCCTCCCCAAACATAGGTACATTAATGGATAATACATCCTTTTCTTTGGCTATAAACCTGCGCTTAGGTTCTCGCATATGTGCACCACACACATGTGTCTGTGGAATAGAGGTAATCGACCCGGGATACCACGGTCTTTCTTGCCGCCGCAGTGCCGGCAGATGGTCACGCCACGCCGCCCTGAATGACGTCTTACGGAGGGCGCTTGCCACCGCTAACGTGCCGGCTCTATTGGAGCCGAACGGTATTGCACGTGATGATGGCAGGCGCCCTGACGGAATGACTCTAATTCCCTGGCAGCGTGGCAAGCCTTTGGTGTGGGATGCGACTTGCGTAGACACGTTGGCCGCGTCCCATTTACCAAACACTTCTAGATCGGCCGGTTCGGCAGCGGAAACAGCGGAATCACTCAAGCGGCGGAAATATGCAACCCTCAGTGAGAGTTATATGTTTGTGCCGTTTGCTGTCGAGACGCTTGGACCGTGGGGTCCTGAGGCCATGAGCCTCTACCAAAATTTATCAAAACGACTCATCGACTCTTCAGGTGATCAGAGGGCTGGTGCCTACCTCGGCCAACGGATCAGTATGGCGATCCAGCGAGGAAACGTAGCCAGCCTTCTGGGCACCTTACCCATAGAAGACGGTGATCTGGGCTCAGTATTCTACTTATAGTCTTGAGGGACTATGGGTAGAATACAATACAAATAAGTTAAGTTTTCTTACATTGTATTCAATAGTATGTAATTTATATTATAGTTTTATTTGAATTGTATAGGTTATATATTTATAGTACACTATGATTTTCTCTAACATTGTCAGTAGTATAAAAGTTATGTCTTGTTATTCATTCACTTGCCTTACTGTCGGTTGCATTTTGATATTATTTGTATGAAGCTTATATCAAATTTTAAACGATAATAAGGGAATTGTCTGTACTACAATATAGGACTAGGCCAAGAATGCATATCAAATCAGTTTATTGATAGAGCAAATGGGTATTCTGCTGAAACGTCGCTTCTTTTTGAAAGTTTCGACAAAAAAATGATTATTTTGTCAAACCTGATAGGGACCTGGAAACAATTTTATTTCTAATTATTGTTACAACTCAGGTCCCGGCAAAAACAAAATCCACCTGCATATCTGAAACAAAGCACATTGTTTTATTGTACTCTTTTATGGTTGCGTCATTAGCCAGGTGTGACGGATTAAGTCGACTTAAATACGGGGATAGTGCATTTGTGCCGTAAAAAAACGATGACCTGATGGAGGGGGGATGCAGCCGAGCGAGAACCACGAGCGAAGCGAGACGTGTGTACTACAATCGGGAATCTAATGAGTGACGGACTTTGCGCGTTTTATTGAATTACGACTTTCTGCATTACGTTTAGACTTGTTGTGTTCGGTTATATTTGTACCTGTGTTATACGTGTTTGTATAATAGTTCTAATAAACTCTATAATCATTCTAACGGCATTTTAATTCGAGTCTCGTGACTCATAACATTATGTATACAGTAGTTTTCTTTTTAGGTATTTTATATATTGTTGTAGATATTATCACAAACATATGGTAATTTGTTGTAAAAAAATAATAATTTTGATTGAAAATCGAAAATTAACAAATATTTATATTTTACTTGTAGACAGTATATTATTTTTTTCTCTTTTAAAGTCTCGTGAATAAGAAGTTCTCTTGAACGCTTGAAGTCCCTTTTTTCTGATATCTTCTTGGCTTTAACTTTGGCTAGATAATGCAAATCGTGTAATACCACATTTGGCAAAAGGTACTGCAATTATATTTATTTTTATTTAGACGTTTCAGCCACTTTAGTAGCCGTTTAAATGTTTGCCGTTCTTTTCCGTACACAAGAGGAACAAACATGCAATTCAAGTGGACTAACAAACTCCATGTAGGTTGTTTGTTGTGCACTTAACTTTTAAAGTACCTACTTAATAGCTTATGTCGTGTAGATAAAGCTAGTAGTGTATATATATAAAAGCTAGTAGTAGCTAGTAGAATATTTCAAGCAGGATTATTATCTATAGCAAGAAACCTGAAAAAAAATTGCATTGTATTCTTCATCGCTTATATAGTCTGTTCCAATAGTTTTTTTAATAACTTAAATGCACGGCACGGCGTGTTAATATTTTATCTTATATATAAAATTATCGTGTCACAATGTTAACGAACATAAACCCATACTCCTCTGAAACGGCTAGACCGATTCTCATGAAACTTTGTGAGCATATTGGGTAGGTCTGAGAATAGGACAACATCTATTTTTCATCCCCCTAAATGATAAGGATAGTCCACCACTAAATATTGTTTTTCATTTTTAGATAAATATTTTTATTTTTTATGATACAGCATTAAAAAATACATACAACCCTAAATTTTCAACCCTCTACGATCAACCCCTATTTTTTAATAGCGATATTAGTATTTTTATAATTTTCTACTGGGATGATTTAGATTTTAATTTGAACCAGGTAGATGGCGCTGCAATCGGGTACCAGAATTTAGGTGTTCTTTTTGTTGTTGTACGTGTTGAAGTTTGTCCCGAAATTGTTTAAATAAACAATTGGACCCAGTAGGTGGCGCCGAGATATTCCTCTTAAACGCTGGGCCTGATTTTGATAAAAATTTTTGTTTGTTCAAGTGGATTTTAGAATAGTTTAGATTAACATTTGGTCCCGGTAGATGACGTTGGAATCGGGATCTAGATTTTTATATTTTAAAGGCAGGACAACGTTTGCCAGGTACAGCTAGTATTTTATAATATTACTAGCGGCCCCAGCAGACGTTGTCCTGCTCTGAAAAAATATGACCCGATCCCAGCGCCACCTACCGGTTCCAATTGTGGATTTAAACCATCCGGGGACCCACTCAAACACACAAAAACAAAATCGCTCCCCGTTGTTAAGAGGATTCTAGAACCCGATCTCAGCGCCACCTACCGGTTCCAACGGTATAAAAACTATCCTATCTTTCAAGTTGGATCAAACTGCACACGCTGTGAAAATTTGATTAAAATCTGTTGAGTAGTTTCGGAGTCCATCGCGGACAAACATCGTGACAGGAGATTTATATATATTAAGATAGATTAGAGTTAATATTCACTACTTAATACAACTAACTGATACACCCAAAAAACTCTTAGGACAATTTCAATATAGTATTTGTTGTATTTTATTCTTTTTTATCAAAAAGAAACAAATCGAATGAACAGAGAGAGAGAGAGAGGGTGCGAGGTAGTAGAGCATTTGCCCGACTGGATGATTACCACCCCTGGTCTCAAGTATGTCGCCATAACAATGTTCTGTTGTATTCCGGCATTAGTGACCAGGTTCCAGTCTTCCTTAAGAGAGCAGCAGCGCATTTGTAGCGCTTGTGGTGTTGCAAATGTCCATAGGCGATGGTAACGGCTTTCCATCAAGTGGGCCGTCGGCCTGTCCGCTGAACTCCTGCAATAAAAGAAAATTTAAAATAATGCACAACATGGCCTATGTTGCGCGTTTGCTAATCGCGCGACAGCATCGCTACAAAAAGTCGCATCGCTACTAATGCGTATTAGTCGCATTTGCGACGCGCTACAGTAGCAATGCAAACGCGCTTTCGTTACCCACGCCTCGGGTGCTTACGTAAAAGCAGCACCAAAGCACAACGTGACTAATGTTGACGTACTCAACGGAGTCCGTCTTGCAACTGTAGCAATCGCAGGTATTTTTGTGCCGTTACTGAATTACGCTTGCTGGCGACAGAAGTGCGACAGCATCGCGACCCCGTGGGCGAGGGCACACAGCTGGCGACCGCTTCGCGACTGTATCGATGCGGACACGCGACGGCATCGCTACAAAAAGTCGCCGTGGGCGAGGGGCCATAGTAGTGACCAATCGAAAATCTCCGAAATAATGTCGTGTTTATGTGAAGGATGGCTGTATGTAATAACGCTACGATATTGGCATGCAAAACGCGTCCCGTGCCGGTGATTAATTGGACCGTTTGCCTACTGGCGCGTAACATTGCCCCGCCGAAGGTATTTTTGTCATTTTCCATAGGTAGAAAATACGATCATAAATTTACATGTCTTTACAGCGTTTTGTTTCATGCTGGGACTTCGTCTTCATCAGTATTAAAGGTTTAGACTGTGGCCGCTTATCTATATATTATCCCTGCAAATTGCTAATGCGCTGGAACCTTGTCAAATTAACATTCACGCAACTCGATATGTATACGCGTAATCGCCGGCCAGTGATGCTAACAATACTGAGTGTTCGGCTACCGTTACGTCACCAAAATGGCGGCCAGGCGCATTAGCAATTTGCGGGCATAATATATCAATATATTTATATTTGTTAATTTTGTCTTATTTGTATGTCTATTATACTTGCCATTTCAAAATTTTATACATATACTTTTTTATTCTGGTTGTATTGCAAAACCCACATGTTACACATTTTTTTTTATCCAACCTAAAGATTTGTTTTCTTTACCCACTTAAAGGGAAACCAGAGCGACTAACGCCGTAACGCATTACGTAAGAAGCGGTTTACTCTCCCATAAGAAGTTATCACTTTAAAAAAAAGAGTTTGAGATAAATAATGGGGATTGTTCACAAAAAATTACCCTCTGATTTTATATTTTTATTACGTAAAATAGGGTATTTTAAGATACTAATTTTGAATATTTTTGTATTTTAAGCGTTAGTTTTTTTATAATTCGATTTTAAAATTATTTCTCCGACGACGTCGTAAGGGACAAGTTTACATTGATTTCTTTGCCTAGAAAACAAAAGTAATAAAAGTAAGTTTTATCTATATATAATCATAGTCATCTGTGCTACTATTTAAATGTCACTGTCATTACTCATTACGTATCGTGATCATAGTAGTGTTTTTTGTCGCTAGGCTTATAATTTTTCGTTTTTAACCATTATTATTTTCTATAGTTATTGTTAAACTATTTAAAGTGGTCTTTAGGGATAATCCATGTTACAGAACTTAAATCAAATAATGTACAGCTAGATTTTTTTTACACCTGAAGCAGGCAAACAGGCAGACGGCCCACCCGATTGGATTTAGTAAGGTCAAACGCATTTCTTAATACTTAATACAAGAAGATCGTACGTTTTTTGGAATTTTAACTAGACAGAAATGATTAGGGACTCTATTCCACGAAATGGTTTTGCAAATAGCTAGATTGAAAAAAAGTGAACAATCCCAATTTAGTATGCCCCTTAGTGAGTTACCGAATCCCGGGATACCTATAAAATAAATAAACGTCAATTCCAATTCTGATGAAAAAAATCATTTTTAGCTAGACATGTTGAAGCGGTGTACATCGAATAGGAAGTAAATTTAAATTTTGACTCTCATGTATGACCTTGAAAAAATATTTTGCATTGGAATACTATTCAGTATATTGAATAAGACATTTTTAATTTGAATTTGAATATTCTATTCTCTAATTTCATATTCGAAACAATACACAACGATAAATTAGTTAACAAAAGTCTATTCAACGCATAGTACCATAACTCCGACTCATAAAAGGGTGATGCGTGAACAAAAGCGGGATATTTTCGTCGCATTTGGCAAGTCATTGCTCAAGTAGGGCAATGCCTTCAGGATTGTTTATCCAAACATCCCCCCTTTATATCCTAGTCATAACTCATCCCATTTGGCACGAGCTCGAGGAAAGATTACCATTTTCAAGAGCCTCGAAGAAAGATTTAAAGAGCTGTTGCGTTGTAATGGCTGGCGATATGCTATTTATTATTTTGCCGTATTTAGTTTGCACAAGTTAGTCTGAACTAGTCGTGGTAGCGTAATGGCTAGCGCACGCGTCACAAATTCAAAGTGCGCGGGTTAGAATACTGGCCGGAACGCATGCACCATTTAGGCAGTTTTCTGACCTTATGTGCATATTGTTACAATAATCACGTGCTAACAACGGTGAAGGAAAACATCGGGATGAAACCTGCAATAGAGATAACCGATGTGTCAAACCTGTCAAGCCGCCTTAGATAAGCGTGGCAGGTATACTGGCCGTTCCCCTTAGCCGGAGGTCCGAGCCCAGCAGTGGGACGTTTGTGGTCTGTTGTCTATATATTAATACGTGAAGCAAAAACTTTGTATCCTCTTACGAAAATAGAGCGGACGGACGTGTATGAAATTTCGCACACTTAGATTTTCAGTAGAGAACAAGCAACGAATGCTAATATATTTTTTAAATTATGCATAATAAATACATTAAATCAATAAAAACATTACAAACACTACCTACCATTTATTCGACACACACGTATTATATTCTTGCTTATTGTTCAAGTCAAATTAACAGTGTAGCCTTGGCGAAGTCTGTGACTATACGAGTATATATAGTCTCAGACATTAATTATGATAGTCGAAATTCGACCACGGGCGACCACTCATCGGCAATATGACATAACTTGACATCTTTGTCTTCTGTGATCACAGCTACAGAAAATAGCCGAAACGTCAAGTAAAAATTATGTTAATACATTGAACAATTAGGAAGTTACATACTATTGAATACAATGTAAGAAAACTCAACAAATTGTATTGTATTCTACTCATAGTCCCTCAAGACTATAAGTAGAATACTGAGCCCAGATCACCGTCTTCTATGGGTAAGGTGCCCAGAAGGCTGGCTACGTTTCCTCGCTGGATCGCCATACTGATCCGTTGGCCGAGGTAGGCACCAGCCTTCTGCTCACCTGAAGAGTCAATATACTTCTATAATCACAAATTTCGCCAAGACTACACTGTTTATTTTACTTTAACCATAAACAAAAGAGTATATATGTCACATACATGGTAGTGTTTTTTATTGATTTCATGTATTTTTTATGCATAATTTTTAATATATATTAGCATTCTGCACTTCTCTATAGTACAAGTGTGCGAAATTTCATACTCCTCCGTCCGGGCATTTTCGTAAAAAGGGGTACAAAGTTTTTGCTTCACGTATTAATATTATGATTATGAAACTTTTGACGTTTAAATTTTAGATTAATTTTTGACAAAAAAATAAGTAGAAAGTTTAAAATAACATCAATGTCATTTATATTTGGCATTTGAAACAAAACAAGCAACGCATCAACAACACTAGTAAAATGGATAGCCATTATAAATTTTCTTTATTGGCTGTTGAAGAGCAACTTTTCCAGATGGAATAAATCGATAGCTTTTAATTCCGCGCCGACGTCAACGCTTGATTGATGGGACAGGGTCAAAGACGAGCCGAGACTGGAAGCTGACGGAAGCTAAAGATTACTCGAAATGATTGTTCGCCTCGAAGCTTCCTTTTGTTCCGCAACAACACTGCAATAATTAAAATCCGAATGGTTTTTTTTTTGAGTATACTCCTTTAAAATCAATTTTCATACAAGGCCGCCGGTATGGAAATTTATTGAAGATTATAATAATATAAACGTATTTCGAAATTGTTATGTTTTTTTCTTTTATACTAGCCCTGTATAGGGGGACAAAACAAAACGAAAATCAAATCGGTCGTACTGTTTTTGTAAATAATTTAAGTGTCAATGTATGTGTTACATACGTTATTATCCCCGCAAATTGCTAATCCGCTGGAACCTTGTCAAATTAACATTCACGTGACGTCATCCGCAACTCGATATGTACGCGTACTCGCCGGCCAGTGATCCTAACAGTGCCGAGTGTTCGGCTTCGGTTACGTCACCAAAATGGCGGCCAGGCGCAATAGCAATTTGCGGGGATAATACATACATACATAATATCACGCCCATTTTTCATGGGGGTAGGCAGAGACTATGGATGTCCACTTGCGACGATTCTGCTAACAAGTTTTGCTTCATCTACTTTCATTAACCTCTTTAGACTTCCTAGTCATATACTTACCTATTCATTCGTTTATTTGAGCTGCTTTTTACCTGACCTCTCTGTAACACTTCTGATATTTGATCATAGTGTATTCTATCTCTCTTATCTCTGATAATCATGCACCCTAAGTAAACAAATTCTTTTTTGTTCTAAGTTTTGATTTTATGTTCTGTATAGGCACTAGCTGGCTTACTAAGACCTGACTGAAGCTACAACATATTTAAAAAGATTGTGAATCTTAAAACTTTCGGATGTGTTGTACTACTGTAATACTGCAATAATTCAAATCCAAAATTTTTTTTAGAGTTAACTCCTAAATACTCGATTTTCATATAAGGCCCTCGATATGAAATTTTTTTGTGGGCTGTAATAATACAAGCGCAATTCAAAAACGTTACACTTATTTTATTTTTCTCAAACTACGAGGATATTTATATTATTATTGTAATACTAGAATTTGACCGCGATTTCGTTCACGCTCGGTAGGTAATGTAGATTAAATTTATATTGCTAGTATTTAAAATCAAAGGGTATTTTCAACAGAGAAACGGATTTTTTAGTATATAAATGCATGAATTCCGAGGATTCCCGTTAAACCCATGAACCCAGAACCCAGGAGAACCCAGTTACTAAAAGCACACATATCTAAATTTTATAAAGATTTATAATAAACAAAAAAACTGTCATATCAAGCGACTCCTAACAACATCTTGTTTCGTAATGAGGAAATCTCTGAGAATATAAAATTTCCGGCATTATTTTGTTTCAGTATCAATCGAATCCGAATCAGCCAACTTTATGTATAATGCTCACTTTCAATCCTCCCGGAAAACATCACGCGGGATCCAGGAGTATAAAGTATCACAGCACTTGAAAGAAGACAAGCTATCGTTTTAGTAAAATTGCATCGCAATCATCTAACACCTTACTCGGGAAAATCCTCGCAGAATGCCCGGCATAAAAGTATCTCACATTTTATTACATTAAATTTGCTATCACTCAGTGTTTTTCAATCTGGTCATTTTAAATAATTCCCAGGAAAATTCTCGGGATAGAGAGTAGTGCGGATTTTAAGTCTCAATTAGCTATCAATCAGCGAAAACCGCATCGAAATCAGCCTTGTAGTTTTTACGCGAATCCCGAACAAACAACAAATGTAATAAAAAAGTTTTTAAGTACGAACTTTTGAGATCCTTGATATCATGTAGCAGTAGAGTGCTAGCCTGGACAAGTAAAATGAGCCCTAACACGACGGGTCTATCTTGTTTAGCTCATCATCAGATCAGCATAGTACTCCATAGTACCATGTTATTGCATTGTCACGCGATATACATATGCGTGAAAAATTTCAGCTCAATCGGAAACCGGGAGGTTGGTCAAATGTAACTTGCAAGATTCCACCCGAACTTACATATATACATTAGGGTGGTCGTTAAAAATTAAATTTCTTGCGACGCCCCCTAAAAAGCTTCCTTTTAATGAAAAAACACTGGGTTTTTTTTATTATTTTTTTCAAGTCAAGACATCACGTGCCTCAAGACGATTCATGTTAAAACTAAAAATATAAGAAAAATTGAAAGATAAGCTTGAATCACGAAGAATTTTAAACTTTTTCTGAAACTATAATTTGAAATTCATCACTGAGAATGATGATAATACGGAAGGTATTTCATTGTTAAAACTTTTCCAATCTTAAAATAATTATTACTTCTAAGTATGAAGAAGTTTCCTGAAAAAGCATGATATTACCCAGAAATTAACTTGAATCGTCTTGAGGCACGTGTTGTCTTGACTTGAAAAAATTATTTAAAAAATCCCAGTGTTTTTTTAATTAAAAGGAAGCTTTTTAGGGGGCGTCGCAAGAAATTTAATTTTTAACGACCATCGTAATATGCATCCATTGCAAGTTAAATAAAAGCTTTTAAAAATGCATCGTGTTCTCCATCGTTTATATTATCTATTCCAGTTGGTATTTTTTTAATAGCTCAATGTACAGAGACGACATGTTTAGAATTTTATAATATTGTTACGAGCTAGAGAACTCGAATCAAAATAAATGCCGCTGGAATTACTATAGAGTTTATTAGAACTGTACAAACACGTATAAAACAAGTACAAAATAAAACTGGATGCAACCAGTTCACATTTCACAATTCAATGCAAGTCCACATGCGCAAAGTGCGTCACTATGTCGCTAATCGAAAGTACTACACGTCTTAATCGTATCGTAGTCGTGACTACGCCACCCCTCCTTTCGGGCATTGTTATATACTAAACTGTATAAAAGGGGCCGCGTTAACCGGCACTTCTGGCAACGCAATAAAAAGAAGGATTAAGACACTCGACACTAATTACAGCCATAAAATAAGTACGATAACAATAGATGTTTTTAAAGTTTAAACACATACATACATACATAACTTCACGCCAGGTCCCTTGCGGGGTAGGCACGAACAACAGAGCGCCACACAGGCCCATTCTTACACATCTCACTTGCTTCTTTGACATTCATAGCTCTTGTCATGCACGCTCGTCTGTTCTTAAGGCTCCTAACATCACCTTCTGCTAACACATGATCAATTTGATCATGGAAGGTGTGTCGTGGCCTTCCGCGACTTCTGCGTCCATCCACTTTTGCATTGTATATCTGTTTAGTCATTCTTTCATCATACATTCTTTCCACATGCCCGAACCACCGAAGCATTCCTTTCCTTACCTTCACCCCGACACTCTCTTTCAGACCAACTCTCTTTCTTACTTCGGTATTACGAACGCGGTCCGCGAGCGTTACTCCGCAGATTTTGCGCCGTGCTCGCATCTCGACCGCATTTACTCTACTTTCATGCTCTCTATTCCATACCCAACTCTCGCTTCCGCAGTTTAAACACGAAGTAAATAAAATAATTCGTTTTAAAACATGCACCTGTGGTGTCTTTCTCGGTATCTAACAATATTAAAGATAATATAAACACCACACCATAATATTTTAATGAGAAACAAACTCAACGGTACTGAGCCTATTAAAGGCAACTTGTGTTGCTCATAATTAAACCCCATTCGCCAGCAACAGTTCCGGATGACTGACTTGTGGTTTGTTAACATTGTTACTAATTAGTTGAGGATTGTTCTGAGACACCGCAAATTGTACTACCAACGCAAAAAGTTCGCATTACACAAAGACACGTAAGCTAAAACTGAAACTTTATAGTTAATTTCACTATAGACAGGCTCAGAAGAACGAAATTAAAAAAGGTTAAGACGGAACCCACGTGAATAAGAGTGTCAAATTTTACAAACTTGTTTTTCTTTTTAATATGCAAAAGTATAATAAAACTACGTTTTAACGGTTTTAAGCGCGGTAATTTATTTTATTTAGGTTTATCCAACGTTTCGGCCGCTTTTCAGTTGCCGTGGTCACGGAAGACAAAGATGACATTTGCGAACGTGTATTGTCAAAGTTTTTATTCCACCTACCGCCAACTTGTTCATTTTAATTATTTAGTTTTAATTTTGTTTATGGATATTATTTACTCTATGGGAGCCTAATCTAATTTACCACCGCTTCACAACATGTTGTGGCTTGAAGACAAGAAGCGGCGCAAGAAACTCTTCAGCAAACATGCCTAGTTCTAAATTAAAACTAAATAATTAAAATGAACAAGTTGGCGGTAGGCTGAATAAAAACTTTGACAATACACGTTCGACAAATGTCATCTTTGTCTTCCGTGACCACGGCAACTGAAAAGCGGCCGAAACGTCGGCTAAACCTAAATAAAATAAATTACCGCGCTTAAAACCGTTAAAACGTAGTTTTATTATGTGTACAAGTCGCGAAAACTTAAGAAAATATTATGCAAAAGTATTTCAATAAACGCGCCTACGGACTACCTTTTCTACCTGCTTAACATTCGATAAGTTAAATTTGGTAAGTTCTATAGTAAAGAAAAGAGTTAGGAATGAATAAAAAAATTCTCACTTTTTTGCTTACAACTTCTTCAATATTTTATTTAGGGCAAAAAGTTATATAAACATATTTGTAGGCAAAACAATTTGCTACAAATTATGACTTTACAAATTTTTTGCAAGACGCATAGTTTCCGAGATATCGCGAAAAAAGTGTTTTCACCACTTTTTCCAAGATGGCAGCCGGGGGACAAGGGTGGCGACCCCACAAACTTGAGGTTAAGCTTCTATTGACCCCCCACACATGTCCCAAAAATAAAATGGCGTCCTCTAAGAAATGCAAAGCTCATGTAAAATTTCAATATTTACTAATGTTATGTAGTATACTAACTAAACGCTGGAAATTACGTAAGACCTAGTATAATACGAACAACTATATATTAGTGTGTATGTTTTTTTTAAATGGTATGTATAGACTTAGTTATAAGTGAGCTATGTATGTTACGCCCGGGCATATCTTGTTCGCCCGGGAATACGATTGCTGAATAAATTTATAAAAAAAACCATCTCATATCTAAGTAAGTCACTTTCACCTCTCGTGTAATCTACTATTAAATCTGATAACAAACAAAAACTTTCCTATTCATAATACCTTTGTACATAAACACATTACCAATAGGAGGCTTTAGTATCCAATCAATAAGTTTATCGCTTGATACCGTATCATGGCTGATACGGCATAATATGTAATAATCAATATAGGCGCCACCCTTTACATATTGGATGTATTCTCCATCGAGGTATTCTCCATCATTAGGTAAAACCATCATTACATATCGAAGACTAGTTGGAGTTGACTCCTTAAGAATCGATTTACATATAAGGCCCCGGAATGGATATTTTACGAGGAGTTAATTAATACAATTGTAACTTAAAACGTTATGTTTTTGTTGGGAATTTACTCATTAAGAATCGATCTTCATATCAGACACGGGGGATTCAAATTTGATGAGGAGTGAAATTATACAATTAACTCAATACGTCTTGCTTTTTTTGGAATTTACTCCTTAAAAATCGATTTTGTTATATGGCTCCCGGTATTAAAATTTTTGAGGAGTAAATCAATACAATTATAACTCAAAACGATGTTCTTTTCCCCTTTTAAAATACCCCTGTATTAGAGCTAACAAAATAAGTATTCAAATCGGTCAAGCCGTTTTTGTTAATTAAAGTATTGTAATTCAAGCGTTAATCTGCATGACATGTTAATGTTCAGCTCTACTACATTTGACACATCACTATCATCTTTACCCGAGCGTTAAATCCCGGTTGCGTTCGAAGAGTTTGCTCCAACGCCCAGGGTCCCTTTCCCTACTTTTTCAAATCGATCCATATTTGGTTCGACTAATTTTGGTATTACATGAAGCGGCTGACCTATAAAACTCGCTTAGAGAAACCAGAAGTGGGTAATGATATGTAGAGAGAATAAAGATTAAAGAAATTAGAAAGAGACGGGATATCGCGGGATAACACTGTCACGGAGCAAAGTGAAAGTGACATGGCGTGAAGGACCTCGGGTTGCGTACCCGTGTGTACCATAAAACACCAGACAGGTATGTAATAGGCATCCTCTCAGGGAAACTACATTTGACACATCACAATAAATTCTGAAACAATGTTCATAAATTAAAAAGCATTCAGATACCATATCACAATCCTAACCTTGAAATATCTTATATCATAATTGTAATTGTGTTTAATACGCTGTTTGACTCGTTATAGAAATGACATCATAATTTCAAAATCAAATTTTCAACGCTCTTACAAAATATAGGCGACTTCGGCATTTTGTAAGATGATAAAAAGTATCTTGGTTAATTCGACTGTCAACTAACCTATTTACGCAGCGACTAGCAAAAAGTTTTCAAATCGATTCACTCAATTTAACAATGCGTGATAGGCTGTAAGAACTGCCAAACCATATAGAAATATGTCGCAGATTACGTTGTACTCATTTTAACATTATTTCACGCAAAAAGTATACCTGTTGAAGCGAGATAAACATTTATCACTGTGGAACTTTCTGGAATTCTCCGAACGTAATGTGTAAGAACCTACCTGAGATTTTAGTGGAAACTTGAAGGACGGTATGTTGCTATTCAGGTCTACTTAAAAATCTCTTTAAAAAGTACACTATTTACAGGAATATCAATTATAGCCTACAAGTGAATGAAAGAATTAATTAATGTTCTTTATTGCATTCCTAAGTTATACATACAAGATATCTCCCAGACCACCTTTACAATGATTAAAAATTATTAAAATAAAATATACTTAACATAGATTATAAAGCAGGAAAAAATAAATAATTAAATGTCAAAAAAATCTAATAATGATACGCATGTGTTTAAGTAAATAGTATTATTTTAAAAAAATACAACATAATCTCACAAATCTAGTGCCAGACGCGTTCCCCAGTTATAAGTGGGGAACGTTGCCAATATGCTGGCCCCGTTAACTCTGGATGGCAACGCTAATGCATTGTTTGAGGTGTAAGCCAGACTTAAGGTCAAGTAAGAAATCTACCAGACCATTGGCTATGTCTCAAGTCTATGTATCTAGTGAAATTGATTTTTGACATTCCGTTACAGAAATTGATCCTAATTCAATATTTTATTACATAACAACACTTTCCCTTAAGTTGGCGTTAAAATTCCTTCACAGAAATGTACCATTATAAGGAACGCTATAAGATTATGTAATTATACAGGTTTTGTATTATTTTTTCATCAAAATCAGCTGATTCGATTCCAGACTCGTTAGAATTGTGATGTCGACTCGTATTACATGTGCATATAAATCCCAAAAGGTTTTGGCAGTCATCTTCATCAAAAGACTCTGAAATTATGTTACATGACGAATAGTATAATTATTGAAATATTTCATATTTAAATAAGCGTTTTATACCGACTGTGAGTGCCAGAAATATAAACGCGTTTCTTGAATAACAATTCCAGAAATTGTCACGTATGTCTTCATACACTGTAAGCATGTGATATAACGCTTACAAAGCGTCTGACTTCATAAAATATTCACAATAAAAAGAGCAAAAATGTGTCCGTTCTTTTTCCATTGTTGTGTTAAATGTTGCGCATTTCGGCACACATTGTTAAATAGGCACCCGAAAGTGGAAACTGGAATCGAGGGGAAATACCAAATGCTTTGAAGAGGCACGTAGTGTAGAATTTCCTCTATGGCTTGACAATAACCCAGCAAAAAGTTTTCACACGTTCACTGCGAAACGGGGCCTATGTGGCCCCGAACGTGATTTATTTGCGGTTCGAATAAAAAAAAGCTAGAATTCTCTATTATGTAGGCGCAACTTCAGTTTAGAAATAAGAGGAATAAATATCTAAGATGTGGAATTAAACCAGAGTTCCGTGTTATAACTTAATAATAATAATAATTTTTCCATGTTGCCCCTGCCTTCACATTTTTTGGGGCCCATGCAGAGAGTGGCGAGTCACCGTCTGCCCATTTTTCCATGTTCCCTGACCATCGCGACGGGCAGACGCCATAGTCCCCATATTCCCAGACCGCTAGTACCACTAACAGTTCACCCCAATAGCCCGGTACTTTTTGTCCTCATTTCCCACAATAGTCCTACACTAGCCGGTGGTTGTCCTTGGGTGCATTATTATATGGTGTAGACAGGGATAATCGCCGGTCAGTGTCACGCCACATATTTACATTAAATTTGTCAAGGGGCCTCTACGTGTTGGCCTCCCCATGGCCCCACGCAAGCCCTCCAAAAGTCCGGACCATTTTTATGGCCCGTGGTCTTCCAAGACAGAAATAATGATTTACCCGCAGCTGCAGCTTCGCCACAAAACTTTGTGGCGAAGCCTTAGGTGAGTAGCGACACCCCAGACTTAACTCCGGGGACCAAAGCAAGCTCCCCCCCCCCCTCCGTGTTTGCCTTCACCAACCGGCAGCCCACACCATTAACTGAATTTACGACACATTAACTAGCTAAAAAATTCAATTAAACGGCGGTAGGAAAGCTGTTCATGTTTGTAGAGTGATTGTGCAATAGAGTGGTCATTTTGTTGTTGGTGCTGCAATTTTCTTCTCCAGTTCAAGTTACATGTATGTACATTTGGGAAAAGTAGTAGGGTAGAATGGAACTCTAAATATCCACTGAATTCCCAAGTGTTTTTTGGGGCATTTTATAGGTTGTGGGGTGGTTTTCTCTACTTCAAAATATTTTAACTGATTCCAAAAGAAAAAGTTTCTCAATTCGAATATAGGTTTTTTTTGTATATGTGTTACGCAATCACTTCGTTAGTTTGTATACCGATTTTTTCTTTTCTTTTCTTTATTCGTAAGTATGTTCCCGAAGTAGTCCCATGGTCATCAAATAAGGATCTAATGTGTAAAAAACACCAAGCGCCTACATTCTTCGAAAAAAAATTAGATTAAATACGCGTGCCAGTATAACATTTTCTAAAGGCGCTTAATTTTTTGTATGCATGTTACGTGATTTCTTCCTTAATTGGGAACCGATTTTCAAATTGTTTTCTGATACAAAAGAGTATACTCCCAAGATGATTCCACTGTCACCAAGTCCGGATCTGATGAGTTGCAAGGGAATTCGAGAGAATAAAAAAAAGAATTATTCAAACAGATCGGCCTAGCGACGTCGTTGTGTAGTTTCTATCAAGTGATTTAATATTAATGTTACATTATATTATTATTCCATTTAAAATAAAATCAAATCTTTCTAAAGCTATTTTATATTTCTAACATTCCGTTGCACGACCAAAGCGCCCTATTTGCAAGACTTCTTTCTTGAGACAGAGTTTAGGAAACTAAGTCTGTAGAGTAACAGATAAATAAAAAGGACGAGTCTGCAGAACCCTCTCCAGTTTTAATTACTCAAAGTTATTCCAATTCGATATTAAGGTCTAATTAATTGCTCTAATTCGGATGAGTCCTATTGATTTAATTGAATAAACGGTTAATGTGATTACGAATCAAATGATTGAGAACATCATTCGACACGTCAATGGGTTTATGACGATAATATACTTATCGAATTCGAGAATGGTTATGTCTGTTAAAGCAGAGTATGTAAATGCAAAATACTTGAATATTTGATACCTGCGCTGCCAACTTCTCTAGTCACTTTCCTGCTTGTTGCCGTCAAAGTGTGTATAACGTGAACGAGGGATAAAGTTCGTTTTGGATGCCATTACTGAATTTGAATTCTGAACATAAATAAATAATTCTATATTTAAATCACTGTCACAGTGAACTGGTGTTTTATTGGCCTGGTATCAGAGACCTTTAAGCCAAGTACTATTTAATTTACCACTTCATTTTTTTAAACTCTTTCTACCTATTTTTTTTTATGTTCGCAATCGAAACTGCTCGTATGTTGTCACGAATATTCTGATGTGAGTAATATTTTTTGCCATTTGTCAGAGGAGAATATTGCAGTCTCATTAGTTGAAACCTATTTTTGTTATAGAATAGAATTTTTAATATGATTTTTATTTTTTATATCAAACTGTTTTTTGTCCTCGTTGTGTGTATTAAGTTTATATATTTAAAATATCACAAAAAGCAGGATATTTTCATATAAATTAAAATATCTCTCGTTAAACGACCACAATACCTCACTTATTTAGAAAAATAATGTACTAATACTCTATTAAACTAAACTACCAGAAACATCACTCATGCAGTAAGTCATTAGGGGCCATTCATAATTTACGTCACACGAATTTCATGATTTTCTGACCCCTCACTCGTTCTTGTCCCAGTTGGTCACAATTGTGAGACTCCTACCTCCCTAGTGTGACATTACGTATTTAACAATTTTACATTAAGAAATTATTAAAAATTTAAAATTATTTAAACTGGACTTCCGTAGATCATTTTATTTCCATTTAAACTATTTTTTAATAATTAAACACTATGCTCAATTGTTCATGCTGTTACGAGTTGCGGGACTCGAATTAAAATTCCGTTGGAATTATTATATAGCTTATTAGAACTATACAAACACGTATAACACAGATCCAAATATAATAATAACATTGAACACAACCGATCCAAACGTAATGCACGATTCAATAACACACGCAAAGTCCGTCACTAAATAGATTACCGAATATACACAAGTCTTGCTCCGCATGTGGCTATCGCTCGACTACCTCCTCTCTCAATTGGGGCATTGCTTTATACTGTACAGATGCCATATGTCTGCCCGACCGCGTGGACCGAATTTCTTAGAATCACACCTGACCAATGATTACCATAAAAGATTACAATATACAAAGAGCTGTTTTTCTAATCACAAATTTTAACCACAAAGTAAACGAAAGAAGTCCAAATGAAGAAAAGGTAATAAAATGTGTTTCTATAGGGCTGCAGGTGTGAATTTGCCTTTGTCGGACCTAGGTCATAACAATACTATAGAGTGCCAAATATTTTGAAGTATTTCATTAATAATTCGTGTTTTAAAGCTTAAGTATTTTTTGAAATGTGACGTCACGAAACTTAGGACTCCTCCCACACCTTGTCACACTTCGACGACCCCGCTCCCCTTAACGTGAGGCAATTTAGTATGCCCCTTAGTGAGCTACCGAATCCCGGGATACCTATAAAATAAATAAACGTCAATAAGGTAGGTTCATAAGCGCGCATTACCCACGCTCATAAATATCGACGCATCTTAAAATTAACACCAATACCTATAGCTCGTGTAACCCACACCTATATAGGCTTATTTTAGATTAGCTGCGCCCCACTGTTCCACCTGCTATAATTTTATATATTTCATCAATGAATGAATGAAAACTCTTTATTGTTCACCATAACCTTTACAACTTAATATGAATGACAATTTAATATGCATGCATATCTATTAGAACAATAGAAGGCCTTATTGCTTATAGCGATATCTTCCAGGCAACCCGGTGTCCAAGGAGACATTACAATGAAAATAAATAATACTTGGTGGTTTAACTAACGTATTTAATAACGTAATTAAATATAGAAAAGACAAAAAAATACTCAGATACACATAATAATATAAATTACATATTATACTTACTTGCAAACAATAATATAATTCTATTTATTTAATGGACAAGTAATGGTCAGAGATCAAGCGTTTAAATGTAGAAATGGATGTAGCTTTCATTTTCAAGGAGAGAGAACTCCACAAGTGAAAGAATTTCCTACGAAGGACGAAGTATGTTTAGGTATCGTCATCAGAAGTCTGCATGCTACGCGGCTAGAATTCGAACCCACACCCTTTGGGTATAGTATGTGTGCGCTAACTATTAAGCTACGACAGTTTTGGTATATTAGGTACGAGAGTATTTCCCTAGTAAAACCCAAAGAGATAGACTCTATTTTACTTACATAAATAATAAGGTTTTTTTAGGGTACAAACCTTTACATAAAAATTGTCTACCTGGTGGTGAAAACGGCTTAAAAGTTCATTGATTTAAATGGACTTAGCAGATACACAGACAGACGTGGATCGCTTTGTAAAGGCGATAATTGATTACATAGTATGTTGAATATATAGTAAGCATTTTTCTCGTGAAATCTGTCGTGTTTTTACGAATCAAAGACAAACACTTAATTTTTATTTATAGAACGTATAAAAGCGCATTAAATTCATGCTGATAAATATTGATACTTCTCGAAAAATAACCAATAATGCAAGTGTTGCGCGAACCTATGGAAGTGGCCATTAACATAGAGAAGAGGGCACTACGCGCCAGAAATGATAATCTTGAGTGCTGCCAACGGCCGAGTGAGCTCTTGAACTGGTGACCTAAGGGTCAATCTAAGTCAGCGGTTCATCTGAAGAAAATAAAACATATAGAAATTTCTACTCGTAATATTGAGCCTTATTTATAATAATCTAGATAAGACAAGATTAGCCATCTCTTAAATTAAGCCCGTAATCAATGGCTGTTTCAAATAAAACTTGCCATCTTGCTTCTTAACCGTCACTTAGTAGTTTAAGTTTAACTCTCGATGTTAGTTATTTTTGACAGTTATTTATAAGAGAGCCACCACCTCTTATCCTAAGAGCAGTTTATGGGTAAGATTTTCGTTAGTCAATTGCTGAGCAATTCCTTAAAATTTAACATACCATTACAAGTAAAGCCAATGGCGTTTATTCCCGACACACGACATGAAATATGCATTTGCTAAAACAAATAGCTAACTAAAGTTGCCTCAGCGACCCAAAGTGAGTCTTGGCCTCCGAAACGTCTTGCGATGCGACTATATCGAGAAGATGTTATGGGTTTAGCAGAATACGAATTTTTGACACTATCTTAATGGAATCGTACGTTTAATATCTTTGCAACGTCAAAATACTTGAAATAGCAGAATTGAACCCCTGGCCATTAACGCCGGAACACAATTCAAAATTGTTACGGCGACATGCTCTATACCACTCACCTGACTGTGGGTTGTTTTGTAACCTTTTAGAACAGGCCGCCCGACCGCAAGACCCGCGCATAAAAGTTGGCATCACCCATGGTGTTACAAACGTCCATAGGCAAAGATAAAACGCTAAACGTACTGTTTCACATGCTCTAAAATAGCATGCTAAAAAGCGTGCTATTGAGTATACTCAATACGAGCATGCTTATGAACAGTTTATATTTGCTAGCAATAGGCATGCTAGTTTTTATAGGCAACCTGTTTAGACGTGCTTAAAGCACGCCCCCTTCCACCCGCGCCTAAGGTAGCATGCTCAAAAATCGCACGCCTGTTGATTTTTAAGCAATCCCGAAATGACCATGCTAATTTTGAGTAACATTCCGACACACATGCTACTAAGTAGCAACTGCTCAATAGAAGCATGCTTTCATGCTTGAAATGAGCATGTGTAACTGTACCTTAACTCAACGCGAAACACTTCACGCAGGGCCGGCCTGCTTTCAGCAATAAAAATGAAGTACATTGAATTTAAATAATGAAATTATTTGTCACAAAAAATATCCATTTCCATCGCCAACAAATCAAGCGTAACGTTTCGAATTGAGAAGCCAATGGCATAAAATATGGAAATAACTCAATTGTAAATATACGAAATAAGTATTGCCAGTATCCAAAATGAAATTTCACACAATACATTACTCTTTATTGTACACCAACATTATATAGAAAAATACACAAAAAAATCTAACTCACTAAAAGGTAGTACAATGAGCGGCCTCGCTAAAGGCAATCTCTTCCAGGCAACCTTTGGATGGACAGGATGTGCTAGCATATATAGCGTTGGCGTGCAGTTGAACTATATATTAATATAATAATAAAATAATTATAATACATGTAGCTTTTTTAAAATACAATATAAACAATAGCTAGCTGATGTATTGTGTTTTTTTAAGTTATGCAATCCATAAACATTTTAATATTTTGCTGTTAGTTGGAAGAAGAATATTAAAAATTAAAAGAAACTTATATTACGTTTTATAAAAAAAGTCTAAAGTGAAGAATTTTAGAGATTTTAAAGATTTTTTTTTTAAACCAGATGACTATCATATTTTCCTGTATACTTTTCACGTATTATTAAAACAGAACCAGAGAATTACCATCTTTAAACTATATTCATGGCTTTCAAAATATATCTATTGTTTTAGTAATTTAGTATAATGTTGTTAATTTAAAAGGGAGTTCATTTTAATTTTATTAGGTTTGAATGCATTTTAAGTCAAATATTTATCGTTGTAAGTAAAAAATCCAGCGAAAAAATAATTGAACTTTAATACTAAACTATAAACGTTTTAGTTCATTTTGTTACTGTTGAGTTTTTGCTACGACAGCAATACAACAACTTCACTACGATATATGCACCGTCTGCCTGCTTGCATGCTTCAGGCAATAAAAAATTATAAACAGCAAAACCGATGAAAAATTACACAATCTCGTAATTGGCAACACTGAAACAGACTGCACTTGAGTTTGTACGTCATGTTGGGCATAAAGGAGTTAAATTTAGAGATTTTACTTCGTATTATTGGTAACTTATTAATAGACTATGCAATTAACACTGGCAGTTATTTAACCCTGTTTATATGTAGTACAATATACAGTATCAAATATAAGGCTATCCACACACTTGCCGAATATACGACACTGCAATTTCGGCTATATGTATTTTTACAAGCTTTTATTTAACTTGCAATGGATGTATGTGTGTATGTATGTAAGTTCGGGTGGAATCTTGCAAGTTGAATTTGACCGACTTCCCGGTTTCCGTTTGATCTGAAATTTTGCACGCATATGTATATCGCGTGACAATGCAATAATATGGTACAATGGAGCAGATCTGATGATGGATTCTGAATGTGGCCATTGAAACTCCTGTACTAAACAAGATGGACCCATTGTGTTTGGGCTCGTTTTACTTGTCTTGGCTAGCACTCTGCTGCTACTTGATATCCAGGATCTAAAAGCTTCTACTTAAAAAGCTTATTAGGTAGGTTATTAGCTTATATGACATATCAGCTGAAATTACGTAATTGTTACATTTTGCAGGAGCTCAGCAGACAGGCAGACGACCCACTTGATGGAATGCGGTTACCATTGCCAATGGACATTTGTAACACCAAAGGTGCTACAAATGCGCTGCTGCTCTCTTAAGAGAGACTGGAATCTGGTTACTAACGTCGGAACACAACCCAAGGTTGTTATGGCGACATACTTTAGACCAGGGGTGGTAGCCATCTAATGAGGCAATTACCCTGCCACCTGGCTGTGGGTTGTTTGTCGCCTCTAGGACAGGACAGGCACGGATAAAAAGCATATCTTTTAAACCAATGATAATGCACATCGTAAGTTCGTAATATTCGCAACTGCTATCTCTATGTAATACCTCCTGCACGACCGCTATATAACATAAACAAAAAGCTTTAAACAAGTACAGATTAATAATCAAATTACTCAAGTTATCCCTTTAACTGACTAAACAGTTATCTGTTAGGCTCAGTGTTCTAACTTAGATATTCGGCGATTAGTTAAGTAAACTTTGTAATAACGCTGTCTAGGGATTCATCAGTACTGCAAATGTTAAGAACTTGCCTAACCTTACTAAATATAGATTTGAAAGCTATTAGGATTATGTAGTCAGTTGGACAAAAATGGATCCCGTGTACAAAATGTCCTACCATTCGCATATTTTGTAAGTAAATAACTTAGTTTTAAAAGTACTGGGTTTGATGTTCCTGTAGCCGCAGACGTCCGATCACCACGGCGGCCGCTCACAAATGAGCGGCAAACGCGTAGCGCGTTGCCCCTGTCGGGCCTCACGTGTTTACCTCCGCGCACACCTCGCCTCACCTCACCGCGACACTCGAGTGCGCGTATAGCAGCTAAGTGTGTGCTCTATTGTAAAATATTAATCGGTATTTTTACCAAATAAATATGCATTCCTGAACTGCAATTCAAACACTCAACATTGTTTCACTTCTACCTGAAGACCTCTAAATTCCTTTTTCCTGAACGCAACCAGCACAAACTGCACAATTCAATAACACGCACAAAATCTGTCGCCATGAGACCCCCGAACACACGTCACGCTTGTATCGGAGAACGGCGTACGATTCCCGCTTTATCCTACAGGACCCTAAAAAGAAACAAATCGTCCTCATTCCGAAACAAGGTGCAATAAACCCCTGCCTCTGGCTATTTCATCAAAACAAAAAACAAATCTTAATGGATTTCGTTTTAAATTTACATCAGTTTGAAATAAAACAAAAAGGTTTTCAAGGTAAAAAGTTTCAAACATTTAATATCGATGAAAAATAAAAACATGATTTTACAGAAAACGACATATATATACACTAGCTTCTGCGACTTCGTCCGCGTGGAAGTTAAATATAAAGTGAGTTACAAAAAATCCCCCCGATTTTGAAACATTCTTCATTGGTGCTCCACTCGAATTGGTCTTAGCGTGATGATATATAGCATATAGCCTTCCTCGATAAAATGGCTATCTAACACTGAAAGAATTTTTTCAAACCAATTTGTAGTTCCTGAGATAAGCGCGTTCAAGCAAACAAACAAACTCTTCAGCTTTATATATTAATTAGTATAAGTAAAGTACTGTACGTCTCGCAGGTGAGTACGCGGCTTAAGATTAATCAAGTTGGACCAATGTTGTGCAGAAAATTTATTTAGTTTTCAGATTAATTAATAATAAATAATCGGTAGACAAACACACATCTTGTGTATCCCCAATCTAAGCCAGTTTTGCTTGTGTTATGCGTAATACCCACCCAAATCAGAGGAAATAACAGAAAGTTCGTTTATGAAATTCACCATGCCAAGAATCGAACCCGCAGCCTCTGCGTCTCAGCGGGCTCGGCCAGCTAAGACTTAACACGCTAAACCATGATAAATGTAGTTAGATCTAACCCCACGCAAATAAATCATTCGATTCCTCAAGGAAGCGTCATCGGATGCATCCTTTTTCTAATCTACATAAATGACCTCCCTAAAATAATTAATGAATCCTGTGTTCTTTTCGCCGACGATATTTCTATTTTGACATCTTGTAAGAATGACATAAATGTAAATGAAAACTTGACTGACATTTTTAATAATATAATCGCATGAGGGAAACTGGAACCTGGCCACTAACACAACTTAAGGTTATTATGGTGGTATACTCTAGAACAGGGGTGGTAGCCATCCAGACGGGAAAATACCCTACCTGGCTGTGGGTTGTTTTGTCGCGTCATACGACAGGCCGCCTGACCGCAGGAAATTGTATTCTCTCTCCGTTCCTGCACGGATAAAAATAGTATAGAAGCTTATACTATGGCGCTACATATTGATTAATTGTTATTGGGCAGATCTTGAAAGATCATGAAGTTATGAATTTTTCATAAAGTTGTAAAGAAAGGCCCTGTATATCCATTTTCAATATATTAATAAAAGTCTTCTTTAAATTTAATGTAATGAAAATCAACACAACACCAGACTAATAAATAAAATTGTTTTTGTAAAACAAATTTTAATTTCACGTAATTGCTTTTATGAAATTGGTTTTTAGATATTCCAATCAGACGAGTACAGTATGGCTTCGTTACAGAAACGTATCAAAATAACTTTGTGAAGAAATTAAAGTCTGACCTCAACCTTGTTGCTGTCACTTGATCATGTTCAGCACTTTATTACATAAAAATAATATTAAAAGTTTGATGCTTAATAACTTTTTCAACACATTTTCTCAAAAAATTCATGTACATTGTAGTGTAAGTGCGGAAAATACGTATTTTTGATCGATACATTTGTCTTACTTTAATACTATAGAAAAAATAAGACTAAAGATGTACTTCTAAATTTCACCACAAGTAAGTGACGCCATTTACAAATACGCGCCATTTTTATGTTAGAAACGTCAAGGATTGTTGCGGCTTACCGACTGATGCTTATGTGTTTCAATACCTATTGTACTGTTCCCTACTAAATGTGTTAAAAACGTTGTGGTCTTTAGATAATAGTCAATTATACTAATTTTATATGTCTGTCTATATTACCTATTAATAATCACAAATTAAAAATTAATTATATGTTTCTCTCTCTCTCTCTATCTCTATTTCTCTCGCTGTCGTGGTCTTCGTGGTCGTGGCTGAGGGTATATCTGGTCATAAATAGTTTTACATAAAAACTTTTCTATTTTTTCAACTTTTTAATTATTTTGAATTTGAAACACGTATATTATATTACAAACTTCTTTCGATTTTGCGCCATTTCACATATTTTTTCGTGTTCATTATCAAATTACAATATGGAATGTGGTGTTTAACAAAATAGCATTGCAGTGATCGTCTAGCACAAAGTGGGTATGGAGCCGTCGGTCATATTCCAGACACTTCAAAAGCTTGGTATTAGACGTATGTTCGTATATCATACTATCAACAGATACAACAACACTTCGTCTGTCGAAGACCAGAAAATATCGGGGCGACCGCATGCTGTAAGAACTACAAAGGCCGTTAACGCTATTAAAGCCAGAATTCGTTGAAACCCCATTAGGAAGCAACAATCTTATCGCGATAAATGAAGATTCCCGCTAGGACTCTGTCGCGTATTATAAAACAAGACCTAAGCTCGGTGCTTATCGTCGATATACAGGACATGCCCTAAATCAATCTTTACAATTGAAGAGAGTGGATCCATCAAAACGCCTTCTGTCGCAATACGCAGGTGAAAGGCACAGAAATATCCTCTTTACCGATGAAAAAATGTCACAATTGAAGAACACTACAATAAGCAAAATGATAAAGTGTACGCTCACATTTCTAAAGAGGCTGCTCAAGTGGTCGGAAAGGTACAACGTGGTCATCATCCTGCGTCAGTGATGGTTTGGTGTGGCGTGTCTTATCAAGGAGTCACAAAACTACATTTTTGTGAAAAAGGAGTGAAAACTTCAGCCAAAGTGTATCAAGATACTGTCTTGGATCATGTTGTGAAACCTCTCAGCAATACACTTTTTCAAAATATACCATGGACTTTTCAGCAGCTCTGCATCTGGTCACAAGGCACGAACTACCCAAGCCTGGCTTGAAACCAACGTTCCGGATTTTGTAAGAGCTGAAGTCTGGCCCTCATCTAGCCCAGACATCAACCCTTTAGACTTCAAATTATGGTCAGTTTTAGAGGACATGGCCTGCTCTAAATAACACGGTTGAGTCTCTTAAAAAATTGGAGCAAGCAGTGGCGAATTTTCCCTTGGAAACAGTGCGTAAATCCATAGATTCGTGGCCAAACAGATTAAAGGGCCTGTATAAAAACCAAAGATGGCCATTTCGAATAGATTATTTTTTGCTTTTTTGCTGAGACTTTAATAAATATGTACGTATAAATTTTAGTAATACTACATTACTTCATAAAAAATGCATTTCTTGTGTAACAGAACTTATGGCTGGATGAGGTAGATAATCGATAGAGGTATTTCCAAAGTATTAATTATATCACATTTTTAATTAGGTAGGCACGGCCACCCGCTCTTCCACGAAAGGTTCCGGCACCCACTAGAGGGCGGTACCGCTCCCGTTTCTAATGTGGCCTTTCGAGTTGTTACAAGAATTCCGTTGATCGGCGAAAAAATTACAACATGCCTGAGCTATACTGAGGACTTAATACAACAGATAAGGCTGTATGAACTAAGTTCCTTTGCCTGCGATTGTGGCGAATACTTCTAATTAATGGATATTTAACACTGGCTAGATACACAAAAGGCGCAGATAAAAATATCGCCAAAGACAAAACAAGAAACTATGCGTAGATAGCCTACTTATTGCTATTTTAAGATAACTTACATACCTGAGTGATCTAAGCTTAAATTTTAGCCCACCAAAAGGTATTTCATAGAGATGTAGGGAAGGGGCTAGAAGGGTTTACTTTACTACCTGTTATTTCTTTGCATTTTCTGAGAACATTTACCATAGTAAGGTATGTTTTTATTTACACCATCTGAAATAAAAGATTTCAAGAAACAAAAAGCCCACAGATTCTGTTAAAAAAAACTGATATTTAGACGCGAGAATTTTCGATTCAAAATTAGGGTGGTTTTTTGATATTAAGGCAAAATAAGGTGAAAATATAACTATGTTAAATCAAAATTACAGTGTGTTTGAAACATAAAAAGGCAAGTTTTCACCAAATTTCGTGAAAAAAAAATTTTTTTTTAAAAGATAAAAATAAAAACCAAAAACTTGGTTATTTGAATTTTTCACATAATTATTGAGGTTATATGAAAAAAGTGTTAATACAAAAGTTGTAGATCTTTTTATTACCTACAACTTTGCCATTTAACTTTCTTCCATTGGACTTGTAGTTTTGCCGGAAATCAAGATAAACCGTCCTTCACCCAAACTTAACCCCCCTTCCACTTCCCGACCTCAGATCGCCCGTATTTTTCCTTTCATTTTTGATATATTCTCTTCCTTTTCCAATGGGTGTCACCTATATAATTTTATTTTGTTTCAAAAATTAATCTACCCTGGTCTAAATATACATTGGTAATCTTAGCATCCTACAACAGCTAACATTTTCTTTTATCAGAAAATGTGTGTTTCTCGGCTGGTAACCCTGTTCTTATTTTTATTAGAGGGTAGCAAAAATATAATTTAACCGATACCGTTATATGTTTTCGTTTGTGAAAGACTTGAAAAACCACAAGAGAGCCATTATGCTCTTCCGAACGCTGAAGTAGACATAAGCGTGCATGTGGACTGGATTACGTGGTAGTTACATTGGAAATTAAGGAATTACAACAGAAAGTGGATAGAGTCCATGACTAAGTCATTGTGGGAATTACAAAGTGAACCGTTTATTAAAATGTAAGTAAGAGCCATGCTAATGGTAAGTGTTTTACTATAAATTGTGGTAAAAATAGATAATTATTTTTAACCGACTTGGAAAAAAGGAGGAGGTTCTCAATTCGTCGGAATCTTTTTTTTTGTTAATGTTCCTTGTTTTATGTAGGTTCACCGATTACTCCGTGATTTATGATCCGATTTACGTGATTCTTTTTTTGTTTGACGCGGAATAGCTTCCATGTGGTCCCCTAAAAATGTGACATAGTTTGGCTCAGTAGTTTTCACGACGATTTTTTTATTCCCCCCTGTTTGGGACCTATATTTTTTAAGAAGCGCGGCACCATTCGTAGGTCCACCCATACATAGCTAGACACTAAAAAGTAACAAATACAAAATAAAAACTTCGTTTAAAAAAACCGACTTCAAAAACTAAAAGACTAAAATTTATAAAATAACTTATTTCTAAAGCTATTATTATTAATATATATTATCTAAAACATCTTGAAGTCGGTGCAAAGTAAAACATAAAATTTACTATATTTTGAAAATTACTATGCACCGACTTTAAGATGTTATAGATAATACATATTAATAATAATAGCTTTAGAAATAAGTTATTTTATACATTTTAGTTTTTGAAGTCGGTTTTTTTAAACGAAGTTTTTATTTTTTCATAAATATTATATAGTTGTTTTTCTATTGCGAAGGAATTAAACTCGGAGCTATGGATTACAGTAAGCTAATCTTTATTCTTTACATAGTATTAAACAAAGTTGCTTTGTGCGTCTGTCTGTATATCCGCTAACTCCTAAACTACGCAGTGATGTTTTAAGCTGTTTCCACCATCAGTTGATGTATACAAATCCCTTTTTTAGTTTAGTTTTACGAGGAGGCTTATCAATTCTATCGAGACCTTTTATTACGGATGTCTTGCGTGACCAAAAGCCTAGCCTGTATTTTAGACAGCGCATTAGAATGGACACTGGAAGTGAGACTGGTTCACAGAAATGAGGACATCCGTAAGCGAACGAAGGCAACCAACATAGCAAGTTGAAGTGGCAGTGGGCCGCAGGACCGACGGCCGATAGAGCAAACAAGTCGTGGAGTGGAGACCACGTCTCGGCAAACGTAGTGTAGGACGCCCGCCAGCCCAGTGGACTGACGACCTACGCAAGTTCGCCAGCAGTGGCTGGATGAGGAAGACGAGAGACCGGGATATATAGCGCGTACTTGGGCAGGCCTACGTCCAGCAGTGGATAGAGTTTGCTGAAGAAAATTAGCATTGCCATACATCGTGGAAATGCAGCCAGCATTTGGGAAATGCTCTCCATCGACAGCGACCTGGAATCCATTTCTTATATTACAAATATGTGTATAATAGCTACATTTTTATGTTATTAAAATAGAACGTATGCCTAAAGTTTAGTACGCGACGGAGCTGCAGGGAAAACTCTAATAGGTAATAACTAATATTAAAGACACTACTCCCTGTCGAAATAAAGTCCACTCAATATTTATATTAGTGGATTTTTTAAGAATTTATATCAAACGGCAAAGAATGGGGGCTAGAGTAAATATCAAACGGAAAATACTAAAAAAATTACATAGCCGAGAATCGAACCTACTATCTTGAATTACCGTAAGCTAGCCCACGCGTTACACCACAAATACTGTCTATAAATAAATTAATTAAGTGTAGTATTATTATTTTATCAACGCACAAATTCATAATTTTATTGTAAGTAATTAATATAATTACATTATTCGTTTGACGTTAAAACTAAGTATTTGTTATCCACAAAAAGGATTACGAGTTATAATTTGTAATTCTTTTTCTCGATAATATCCGAATTAATCTCATCTCAGAAGCGATTACTTAAGTACCCGTTAATTTATTAAAAGGCAAATCGATATTCACCGGACGCCCACAGCCTCGTAAGATTATAAATAAACGAAGAAAAAACATTTCAGTTAAGTTTTCACAAAAATCATTAATAAATAGATATTAAAATAACACACGTATTTTTATAAAAGCTCCAAAGCATTGTATTCATATCAAAATATTTAAAAAACAAAATTCTTCAGTATTTTGGCTAAAACGACATGAGCAACAGGTACTCTGGATTTGTGTTAAGTTTATCTTGAAATCTTTCTATACAAAATACTAATAATATACTTACAATAAATTATAAATGTTATATCTATTATAACAACACAATATTACACTATTATAACACAGAGTTTATTTTATTTTTATGACACTGGCTTTATGTGGGTGGCGGGAAAATCGCGATACGTCCGCCTTCCAAGAGCTGTCGGGAACGACTGTGGGCTGGCTACTTGGCTAGCCTGGCTGGGTAGATTTTACAGACTGTAGACATCAGTAAAATTAAAGAAAAAATATCCTTTCAGGAGTTTCAAGCCGTTGCTTTCCCCGGTGGGCAATTAATAGAGCAATTTACATCTTACACGAGAAATTCTAGCTCGCAAGTAGCTCATATATTTTGTATTATTGAATTGTTTTGTAGTAGGTAATCTTGTTTGTTTTAGCGTCGATATCCTTTCAATCGATTTCACGTATAAGACATGTTTTGGATATAACTACAAGTGTTTTTACATCACAACAGCTGTATATTAGCTATGTAATATGAAAACTACTAGCTACTGACATCGTTATTAACTTAATGTTTATGCCTTTATTGTTTTACTATAAAACCCTATTTGCTGATATATTGCTCCTATTTGCTGTTATAGATTAAGGAAATGGTCGATTGTATAGTTTAGAAATAAGAGAGTACATAACTAAATTAATTTTTTACTTTAAAAGAAACACGACGAGAAGAACTATGCTACTTGCTGAGTACTGAGGTGTGTGTGGAAATGTATATCCAATTCGTTATTACTCAATCAACTCAGTTATAAAATCGATTCGCAAGTAAAAGTTACTTATTAATTAAGCGGAAATCTGTAATATTACTGTCAGTGTTTAACACTGCTTGTATGAATGCCAGAACGTGCTTTCTACACATCATTTAAATTGTATGTGTAATATTTGATTGTAATATTAATATTTATTCAACAATTCTCTTGAAGACGTGCGTGTGTTTTTTTAATAACAACTCTTCGGACTCTAGTTCCGTACCCTTTTTTACAATTAAATTCAAGAAAAGTTTAGAAGTTGTACACGCTTATTTGTTACTTTTTGTTATTATCTGTGACATTTAAGAAATGTATGTTGTGTTTTGATGTACCTTAAGATTAACTAATTATATTAATCTATTCTCATTTTAATACTAAACTTATACTAATGTAGAGTGTATCTATTACATGCTGGTGTTGTGAGGAAGTGCATATGCAGTTTGTGCCTTATGTCTATACCTATATATGTATATTATTCTATCTAGTGACATGTGTGTTGTTTTTTTCTTTTCTGTGGCTGGATTATTAATTTTAAGGCTCTTTGTGTGTTTTGGTTTGATTGTGAAGTTTGCGTGTAATGCGATGCGGTGGTAGTGCGCGTTGGTGTGGCTATGCGTGCAAGTTTTGTTGTTGTTGTGCGTGTATGTTTAGGAGTTCAGCTAGCTCATAATCGTTGAGACTTATTAGTTATCTAATGTTGTATTCGGTTTTATATGCCTTAATAAATCTATACAGAGAAATAAAATTCAAGTATCTGTTTGTAATGTCAAAATAACAGCTTTTTACTGAATACCTACATATAAAAGTATACAAGGAACTTATACCAAAAGTAAATTTTCAAAATTTTTGTCTGTCTGTCTGAATGTTTCGGCTAATCTCTGAAACGGCTGTATCCATGTTGACAGGACTTTCACTGGCAGATAGCTGATGTTATAAGAAGTAACTTAAGCTACTCATTCAAACTTTTTTAGGGCTCCGAAAAAAAAACTAGGTGGACGAAATCGCGGACTGGTAAATACATAAAAATAAACTCAAATATTTTCTTACTGATAACCTTCTGCTTTTGTCTATTCAGATGAAGACAGTTTGTTCATACATATATACTTATGATGTACGTAGATATATTATCCCCGTAAATTGCTAATGCGCTGGATCCTTGTCAAATTAACATTCACGTGACGTCATCAGGAACTCGATATGTACGTGTACTCGCCGGCCAGTGATGCTTACGGTAGGTACAGAGTGTTCGGCTATGGTTACGTCACCAAAATGGCGGCCAGGCGCAATAGCAATTTGCGGGGATAATAAGGTTGTCAGCTTACGCCCCCAAGGCATCTGCTTCCGGGTCCACGCATCCCTCGCCGGGTAAAGACGGCTCTGGAGACCGCTATAATGCATTCTCCTAAGGATCCATCAAATTCTTACAAATAACTAAAATGGTAATAAAAGTAATTAGTAATTACGGAACTGCTGTTTTAATAATAATCATAAAATTCCCAAAATAAATATTAAAAATAAACTTAAAATGCACTTTTTTAACTTAATGTATTGTTACAACTGAGATCCCGACAAACACAAAAACCACCTGCATATCTGAAACAAAGCACATTTATTACCCGTCGGCATTTGAACTAATAACATTGGAATTCTTTTATGGTCGTCTTCTTTTGTATACTTTTTGGCATACGGCCTATTGTTGTATTGTGATCATTAGCCGGGTGCAACGGATTTAAAATACAAGCTGATTCTAAGAAATGCAGTCAACGCGGTCGGGCGGACATATTGCATCTGTGTAGTATAAAGCAATGGCTCGATTGAAGGAAGAGCGAAACCCACCAGCGAAGCGAGACGTGTGTGCTACATTTGGGAATCTAATAAGTGACGGACTTTGCGCGTTTTATTGAATTACGACCTTCTGTATTACGTCTGAACTTGTGCTCTGTAATATTTGTACCTGTGTTAGACGTGTTTGTATAGTTCAATTTAACTCTATAATAATTCCAACGGCATTTTAATTCGAGTCTCCCGGCTCGTAACAGTATAGTCAGTGTCAAAGTCCATTAATGGGGTAAGTTCATACAGCGCTCGTTTAAGGAATACTGGATCGGTTTTGCTGTAATAATACCGAAAATGGACATAAATACTTTTAATGTCGGGAGATGGGATAATTTGCAATATGAAATGAAATTAATCTTCCAGCTGCAAATAGGATTATCATAAAAATCTAGCACAATATAACCTGTATCAACAAATTGTCAATGATTTTCTATTGTTTTGTTTAATCTATCTTATATAGAAAATTCTCGTGTCACAATGTTAGTTACCATACTCCTCTGAAACGGTTTGACGGATTCTCATGAAATTTTGTGTGCATATTGGGTAGGTCTGAGAATCGGACATCTATTTTTCATCCCCCTAAATGTTAAATTAAATAAAAATGTCAGTGCTTAGCCTTATTAACGTGAAAATTTTCGCGGGATTCCCGGAATAAAAAATACCGTATAATTTATGACATAATATTTACTATTGATCATAAAAAAATCTCATTTAAATTCGTTTTTTTTCAATTTGGCAATTTTAAACTATTCTCAAATTTTATCTAAAAAAATTCTGTCGATCAGCGAAAACCGTCAGAAATATAGTCTATTCCATTTATTATTTTAAATAACATCAAAGTACAGGCACGCCGCGTTTAGTATTTTATAATAATAAATATACGAGTAAGGCTATAAACGTCTACTACTGGGCTCGGGCCTCCCACTATAGAGGAACGGACGATAAACCCGCCACGCTTGTCCAATGCGGCTTGGCAGGTTTGACACATCAGTCATCAGATGCGCATGTTTCACCACGATGTTTTCCTTCACCGTTATTATCACGTGGGAATTGTAACAACTACTAATGCATATTAGGTCAGAAAACTGCCTAAGTGGTGCATGCATCCTAGCTAGGATCCGAACCCTTTGAGTTTGGGACGCCTGTGCTAGCCATTACATGGTCTTACTTATAAACGTTGGCTAAATTTTAAGCAACTGTTTAGCAGCTGATTAGTGAAAATCTTACCCATAAACTCCTTTTAAGGATAAAAGATGGTAAAGCAACTCACAAATAACTGTCAAATTTAACCAACCTCGAGAGGTAGTTTAAATGACTGCTAAAAGGCAAAATGGCTATTCACATTTGAAACAGCTTATTCTCACGGAGTGCGGAAATAAGGGGATCGAATCTATGTATAAAAATATATCAGTAAAAAAAGCATTGAATTGGTGTCGCCACCTACCGTAGCTAAAGGGATATTTATTGAAGAAAGTGCTAAAAAGTTAGATAGATAGATAGATAACACTTTATTGCTCACCAAAAAAAAAACAAGTACAAAAACAAAATGCATAATTACAATACTTCTTGGCAAAACAACAGGAAGTGCTTGTCACATATAATGTTAACAAATATATTTATCTAGATTGTTTTGTATATACGTATATATATTACTATTTTATTTATATTTGTATTAAATTTATAAAATATTGTAAGTATGTATATTTAAATTGTACAGTCCTATATTTTTCTGCTCCACCGACATCGCCAGATTAGTTAAGAATTTCTTTTAAGCTAGGTTGCCTGGAAGAGATCGCTTTTAGCGATAAAGCCGACAATATATAGATATTTTTTAGTCAATGAACTTGATGAGAAAGTAGTAGTCTGAAAAGTATCCCTTTCCACCTTCGGTATTAAAATTAAGTATGTACTGAATTTCAGCCAAATCAACCGAATATTTTTTCCTTAAAAGCAAAGAGACAAATATATTTTTATCTCGCAAGCGATCCCACTTTTCGGGCTAAAAAGTATCATATGTTCATCCTCAGCATCGAAAATATATTTATACAAAAAAAACTCGACTTCAAAAACTAAAATGTATAAAATAACTTATTTCTAAAGCTATTATTATTAATATATATTATCTAAAACATCTTAAAGTCGGTGCCTAGTAATTTTTATGTTTTACTTTGCATCGACTTCAAGATGTTTTAGATAATATATATTAATAATAATAGTTTTAGAAATAAGTTATTTTATACTTTTTAGTATTTTAGTTTTTGAAGTCGGTTTTTTTAAACGAAGTTTTTATTTTTTATTTGTTATATTTTAGTGTCTAACTATGTATGGGTGGACCTACGATTTGTGCCGCGCTTCTTAAAAACTATAGGTCCCAAGAAACGGAAACAAAAAAATGATCGTAAAATGAAAACTACTGGTCCAAATTATGTAATTTTTTTAGGGGGCCAATTGGAAGCTATTCCGCGTCGAACAAAAAAAGAATCACGTAAATCGGATCATAGATCACAGAGTAATCGATGAACATAGATAACAGAAACAGAGTTACCTTCGCATTTATAATATAAATAGGGGTATATAGGGATGGGATAAATGAGATGTAAGGTGTAAGCATGTTAGGATCGAAGCAAGTGGAGATCCATTGTCCCTACTTACCCCTATAATAAAAAGGATAATAATACATATTATTATAACTTGGGCCCCGACAAAGACAAATTCCACGTAAAGATCTATAAAACCACATTTTATTACCTGTCGGCATTTGCACTATTTGTTATCCTTTTATGATCGTCTTCTTTTTGTTCACTTATTTATTGGCATACATTTCTATAATCCCCGCAAATTGGTAATACGCCTGGCCGCCATTTTGGTGACGTAACCGTAGCCGAACAGTCAGTACTGTTAGCATCACTGGCCGGCGAGTATGCGTACATATCGAGTTGCGGATTACGTCACGTGAATGTTAATTCGACAAGGTTTTAGCGCATTAACAATTTGCGGGGATAATATTTATTGTGGAGAACAACCTATTGTTCTATTGTACTCGCTCAGGAGCATCATTAGCCATGTGTTGCGGATTACAAGGACATACTAATTCTAGGAAATTGTGTCGTCGTTGCCGGGCGGGCACATTTGCATTTGTTAACTCTAAAACGACGGCCTTATTGAGAGAGGGGTCAGTTGAGCCACAACTACGATACAAATGACGTGTGTACATACGGGAATCTAATAGTGACGGACTTTACGCGTTTTATTGAATTACGACTTTCTGCATTAAGTTTGGACTTATTATAGTGCTTGGCGGGACAAATGACACAAATCCATATGAATTTCCATCACATTTAAATAACTTATTATCTAACTTAGAAAATACTAATATAATTGTTTGTGAAATACCATTTAATCGTTCACTTAATGTTAGTAAACTAAATAATGATTTGAAAGTCATATGCAACAAATATACCCATGCAAATTTCATTGACATGAATTATAGTCGATATATACCGAAGGGAAAGTTCTTTTCAACATATCTAGCTAGGAATATATTGAGAGAACTGATTCGCGTTGACTATGAAACTAAAATAAATAATTATAAAATTAAACGTACATATATTTCAGCTAAAAAAGCGATGACCGACAACATTATGTCAAATAAATCGACACAAACTGAACCTATGCCTAAATCAATATCGGACGAAGGTGTTGCTATCTCACCCAATAAGAACTTTTTTCGTTTATAACTCTATAAATATAATGCATCAAAATATCAATGGATTGATTAACAAATCTGACGAATTTAATTTATACTTAAATGAATTTAAAACTAATTTTAACTGTATTGACGTGATATGTATAACAGAACACAATATGCTCAGAAATGATGTGAGTATGTTAAAACTATCAGGATATGTTATTACATCTTACTTTTGTCGACACAACAGAAGCGGTGGTTCATGTATTCTAGTCTCAATTAGGCATAAATTTGAAATAATCCCTGACATAAATAGACTTAGCATCATTAATTTCTTTGAGTGTAGTGCTATAGAATTAACTGAACATAAAATCCTAATTATTTGTATTTATAGGTCTCCAAAAAATACAGTATCTGATTTAAACTACTTCTTTAAAAAACTTCAAGAACTCCTAGACATGATACGTTATAAAAAGAAAAAAATTGTCATATGTGGTGACTTTAATATCGACAGACTAAGTCGAAATTCTTTTTCCATACAATTTGAACAAATATTAAGTCAAAGTAATTTATTTTGTGTATACAGGTTTGAATATGATGTCCATAATGATAACAAATAGGTATCACTGTATCCTGCCACATATGTAGCTTACAAAATAATATAATTTAAAACTAATAATGTCTAGATTAATATACAATTTATAGTGCGAATACTGAATAATAATTACGATTCCTCATGTCACAAAATCAGACTCCTGTATCAGTATTTGGGTCAGAAAGATACTCATGTATTGTGTAATATGCTTTTTTTATTAGTAATTGTCTTAATTTTAATTTAAAGCTTTTGATGTCGAGTTCCTTAATTTTCAGTGGTAATTTATTAAAAATTTTAGTCGCTATACAGAAAAGACTGTTTTGTAACAAAGTGGTTTTCGAAGGAAGTGTAAGAAGGTAGCTGTTATGGCGTTTACTGTTGCATTTAGTATATAAATGTAGATTATTTTTAACAAACAAAGCAACTTCATAAATGTATAATGATGGTAATGTCAGTAGTTTTAGGGATACAAAATATGGTTTACAAGAATCTGTTTTCATTATATGACATATAGCACGTATACAGCGTTTTTGCGCTATAAACACGCGTTCTTTACCAGTGCTATTGCCCCAAAATATAAGACCGTATCGTAACAAAGAAACAACATAGCCATCATAAGCCATTATAACTGCTTTTTGGTCGACAACTTTACTTAAGTTATAGAGGGCATAAGAAAATCGAGATATCCTGTTACATAAGTCGTTTATATGAGTATTATATTTTAAATTACTATCAATATGAATACCTAAAAATTTAGTGCTACTTGCTTCTTCAATTTTTTGTCCACAATACGTTACAATAGGATCGGGTATATATTTATTAACTCTTTGTCTAAAGTGCATAATTTTTGTTTTTGTCAAATTGATTTGCAAATTATTATTATTTAACCATGATATTATGTTATGGAAGGCACGATTTATGTCGTGTTCGTAATTATCAGTATTAATTCCTTCAAATATAATCGTACTGTCGTCAGCGAATAATATCATTTTTTGAGTCACTGCCTTATGCATGTCATTTAAATAAATTAAAAATAAAAGAGGTCCTAGGACTGAGCCTTGTGGCACTCCACATAAAATTTTACGGGGCTCGGAAGTATATATTGTTTCACATAATGTACTTGCATCTACTTTTTTAATATGCGTTACTTGTTGACGATCAGATAAGTAAGATTTTAAGAGGTTAAATGCATTGCCCCTGACTCCATATGCATATAATTTATTTAATAGAACTGTATGATCTACAAAATCAAACGCCTTGGTTAAGTCCATATATATAGCTGCAACTGGCACTCTTTTGTCAACATTACTCATGATTAAGGTGAGTAATTCATAAATAGCTAAATTAATATTTTTGTTCTTACGAAATCCATATTGTTCGTCACCAATAATATTGTATGTCTCAAAATAATTATATAGAGAATTGTAGATTATTTTTTCAAATATTTTTGAAAATATTGTTATTATGGCTATTGGCCTATAATTACTCACATCTAATTTATTATCTTTTTTATGTACTGGCTTAACCACAGATATTTTAAGTTTTGATGGGAAAACACCATGTTCTATGCACAAATTGACTATATAGCATAAAACAGGGGCAACAATAGGAGCGCTTACTTTAATTACTTTAGTTGCAATGTCGTCAATACCAACACTATTAGTATTATTTAAGGTTCTGATAGTGTTTATAATGTCAATAGGAATTAACGGAGCTATAAATATAGAGTTAGAATTATTGTAAGTAATGGTGTCAGACTTATCTTTACTTTTGTGATTATGTTTAACTTGGTCAATAAAATAATTATTAAATATCTGCGCCATTTCTTGAGGATCCTTGACAAATTTATCATTATATTTTATTTTTTCAATTCCTTCATCGGGGTAAGTCATTTTCATATCTTTGATTATTTTCCATGTCGCTTTAGATTTATTTTTAGAATTTAATATATAATAATTGCTTTGTGCTTTTTGTGTAAGTTTTATAATTTTTTTATATCTTTTGGAATAGTTTAAGTATTTCGTTTTAGAAGTTGGATCTATGGAAAATCTGGCTTGCCAGTATAGCTGTCTTTTACGTTTACTGCATAGCTTAATTCCACGTGATATCCATCTTGGTCTTTTGACAATTGTTCTTTTAATTCTTATTATAGGGAAACAAAGATCATAAAAAAGTTTATAGTAGTCCAGGAAAGTGTTAAATGCCATATTAGGATCATTAGATTCATAGACCTCGTTAAATGACAGTTTTTCGATACAATTTTTAAATTTAATCATATTATCCATAGAATAATCACGTGCAAAAATGAACCAATGTGGAATATTACACACCTTGTCTACAGTAAATTTTATAGTTTGAGCAGTGTGATCAGATAACGCAAGTTCTATTATCGATGTCTGACAGTGAGTTAAGTTGTGAAAAATGTTATCAATGCATGTGCGACTGCTAAGTCTTGTCGGTTTTTTAATACCAATATTCAAATTGTAACAGTTGAGTAGTTGTTCTAGTTCTTTGGTTAGTTTGTTATGCTTTAATATATCTATATTGTAATCTCCGCAGATTATTACTTTAATTTTACTGAATAAGCAAGTTTCGCGTAATATTTTGTCGAAAACGTTAAAAAAAATATTGATGGATTCATTTTCATTTTTAGGTGGACGGTATATACATATAATAATTAAATTATGCACAGGTATTTCGATGGCACAACATTCTATAATATTACTTACAGATTTAGTAGAAATATTATGTAATACAGAGTATCTATGACCATATTTAATTAATATACAAGAACCACCATATCTGTTACTTCTCATAGAATACGTAGCTAGTTGATAGTTAGGTATTTTTAGGTTATTTATATCTTCTTCAATCATTTTATGTTCAGTTATGCATACTATGTCTATTTTTTTGTGTTTACAATGAAGTTCATCCAAATTTACTGAGAGCATATCCGATTTTGTGACAAGACCATTTATGTTTTGATGAAGTACATATATTTGGTTAGTTACGAAAAAAGTCAGGTATTTTTACGTCATCACAAGTCTGGGTATACTTATTTAATAATAATTTATTATTGTCATTTCTAATAATTATTTCTGTACATGGTTCAGTTTGGGTAGTTTTCTCATTGTAAGACATATTTGAAATTTCTATGTTCTTTGACACAGTTTTCTGATACTCAAAAATCTTGACTTTATAATTAATACGTAAAATTTCTCTATGTACAGCTCGACTCAGGTTTGTGGTGAACAGACTAGGTTTTGGTACATGTCTACTGTAATACATGTCCAAATAATTTGTTTTACAGAATTTTCTACTTAAAAACCTTAGCTCATAATTCATTTTATCTTCATTTAACATTTTATTATTATAAGGAACTTCTGATATTATGATGTTAGTAATTTTAGAGTACTCATTAAGCCAGACAATCATATCAGTCTTAAAATCTAATGGATTAGTATCATTTAGACCACACAATATTATCACAAAATCTTCTTTTGTCATGTTTTTTAGTTCTTTTTCACTAGAGTTAATGACATCGAATAGCCGTGCTCCTGGTTTTATAATGGATGTTATTCTATATTGATAACCAAGTAGATTCTGTAATTTTTGTCTTAAACCTTTTCCTTGCTGATCTGCCAATATAAGTATTTTTTTAAATTGTAAGTTATTGTTATATTCCAGATTTTTTGATTTACTTGGAGTCTGTGTAACTTTAATTTCAGTCTTATTTTCATATTTGTTTATTTCTTCTGCATCCGTGCTATATTTGTTGGTACCTTCCTCTTGATTATCATTAGTTTGTATGTTTCCTATTAACCAGTTACAACTTTAAATTAAGTGTAAACGAAATTACCAGACCATGTAGTAGAACTTGTCTGGACAACATTGCACATAATAATATAATAGGAAGTAAAACTATTATCTCAGAACTAGCTTTGTCAGATCACACTGCACAAATTATGAAGTGCCCGGTGAAAAACACGTATACAATTAATTGTCTGTTTAGATGGCAGAGAGACTATTCTAATGAAAATATTAAAAAGTTCACGGAATGCTTAAGTAAACTTTCATTTTCGGACATTTACGATATAACAAACCCAAATAAAGCATATGATGAATTCTTCGAAATTTTAAATTATTTTATGATTTATGCTTTCCAATAATCAAAGTAAAGATACCTCTTCGAAATCGCTTGAAATGGCTTAGCAAGAGAATAAAATTATGCGCCAGAAAAAAGAGATCTCTTTTGTGGAAGTACCGACACTCTCCATCAGAGCAAAATAAAGAATTATTCAGGGACTATTCAAAACGTTTAAAAAAAATTATCAAGCTAACTCAAAAATCTCAAAATAATTATGCCATCACACAATCTAAACATAAAACAAAAACTATATGGAATATTATAAATAATTATAAGCAACATAACATTAAAGAACAAATTTTGAAAATCAAATTAAATGATAAAATAATTACTGATCCTACTGAAATTGCGCAATGTTTTAATAATTTCTTTATAAATGACATCGCAACTAACAAAAGTAAATCGGACAAAGCTAATTTTAACCTAAACAATTCTATCAAAAACTCCTGTTTTATGGGACCAGTCGATAATGTTGAAATTAAGAATATTATTAAATCTTTAAATAACACGAAAAGTAGCGGCTATGATGACATATGTACCAAAGTAGTTAAACGAACATCTCATTTCATAGCTCCTGTTTTATGCCACGTGATAAATTTATGTATTGAAAATGGGAAATTCCCATCAAAACTTAAGACGTCAATCGTTATACCATTATTCAAAAAACAAGATAGAGAAGATATTCGTTGTTATAGACCTATTGCCTTAATACCTATAATATCCAAAATTATTGAAAAAGCCATCCATAACAGACTGGTATCTTACTTTGAAAAGAACAATGTAATAGCAAAAGAACAAAAGGGTTTTCAAAAAGAAAAATCTACAGACACAGCTATTTTAAACTTTTTGCAAATTATCCTCACAGCTCTAGATAATAAAAAACGCGCAGTTGGCCTTTTTATGGACATGACGAAAGCTTTTGATCATGTCGACCATGGTACATTATTAGACAAATTAGAAATGTACGGTGTACGAGGAAATGCCTTAGAATTAATAAAATCATATCTTTCTGACAGAAATCAATACACAGAAATTACAAGACTAGATAGAATTACTCATATTGAAAAAAAATACAAATCTGAACTTAGACATGTCAAATTCGGAGTGCCTCAGGGAAGTATATTAGGACCATTATTGTTTCTAATTTACATAAACGATCTTCCTAAGATTATAAATCACACCATGGTCCTTTTTGCTGATGACAGTACTATTATTTTTACGGACAATAATGATAATAAACTAGAAAGTGAAATAAATAACTCCCTCGCTACTGTAGTGGACTGGTTAGACAATAATAATCTTAAAGTTAACTTGGACAAAACACACATTATGACATTTAAAAACAAAAATTCTAATTTTGACAATATTAATATAAGTTATAACGGGACGAGAATTAGCGACATACAATCTACAAAATTTTTAGGGATACATATTGATGAAAGGCTCTCATGGAAATTACATGTGGAAAATATATGTACAAAACTGGCTAGATTTTCATATGCACTGTACATGTTAGAAAAAGTGGCAAACAAAGAGGCACTTATAAGTGCTTATCATGCTTATGTAGGTTCCACACTAAAATACGGAATATTGTATTGGGCAAACTCGACAGATAAAGAACGTGCATTCAAAGCTCAAAAAAAATGTATACGTGCAATCTGCAAACTCAAACAAACAGATTCATGTAAAGCCCATTTTACTAACCTAAAAATCATGACACTCCCTTCGCTATATATTTATGAATCAGCTTTATTTATTAAAAAGGACATTAATAATTACGAAACCTGTCAAACTATTAGGCATCATAATAAACTTAAAAATGTTAACTGTAAAACGACTTTGTTCAAAAAAAGTATTTTTGCCATGGGTATATTAATTTTTAATAAATTATCAAATGATTTAAAAATGATTAAAAACATTAATTCATTTAAAAATAAACTGCGAGAACTCTTGATCCTAAAAGCATATTACACAATAGACGAATACATGTATGACATATTGTAAATAAAATATATTAAAAAAAAAGTGTTGCGGTGCCTTATATCCTGTTAAGTGATCTTTTGTTATTATTTCTCTTGACATTAATTACTTGTATTTTATCGATAATTGACTTTTTTTAATTAGAATATTTATGTTGACTTAATGTTAAATTTGATTTCATTAATTTTGTACACCACTATGTGGTAGAATGTACTGTGCATCTACAATCATGTAACACCTGTATAAACTACATTCTTACAAATAAATATTGATTGATTGATTGATTGATTGATTGTGTTCGGTTATATTTGTACCTGTGTTATAGGTGTCTGTATAGTTTTAATAAACTAACGAAATTTTAACTCGTAACAATACCTATGTATATTCATTACAATTTTAATTTTGCAGAGTAAGGGGGCCCACTTGCAGCTATTTAAATATTAAGGTAGACGCTTCGATATGCTTGAACTCTACGTCAGTGCCTCAAAACTAACAGGACTATAAAACAAAATAAAACAACAGTTCATCATTTTTTTATTTAATCCATACTTACATTATTATTAACAATAACCTAAAAGTAATTATTATTAAAATCCGCTTTTATGTTATACAACATGCCATATTTATTTCATGCTCGGGCTACACCTGCGGTAATTTTAAAGTTATCGACCGTTAACGAATAGCCACATTAGTGTTCATACATATTTTATCTGTCAATATTTAACGCCATTCACAATTAATTACAATATCGCATCACATATATCTTCTGCCCGCGAATTCGTCCGCATGGAATAGTTTTTAAAAAAAAGGTAAGTTAAAAAAAACCCAGATTTTGATACATTATTCGTTGGTGTTCCACTCCTATTGGTATTAGCGTGATGAAGTATATATAGCCTATAGGCCTTTTTCGATAAATAGGCTATCTAAGACTGAAAAAAAAATTCAAACCCTTTCTTAAGATCGCCGCTTTCAAGCAAACAAACAAACTCTTCAGCTTTATATATACCACGTGTTTCTTTTCAAATGACAATAAATCATAAATTTAACAGTCTTACTCGGTACAAATTTTTTGGTACTATCAAATCAACCCTAATGTCAAAATTAAAAAAAGCAGTTTTCAAACAAATTAATTACGATAAAAAAGGAATGAAAACAGAACATCTTGTAAATATTGATTCAATGACCTTTGTAAGAATGGCAACATGGTTTATGTGTCGGGCTAACATAAAAAATCACTAATAATATCTACTCACAAATTATAAAAGTTGTCCCTTTCGCACCTATTATTTTTTTATTGTAATGAGCAAGAGCGCACGAATGAACAACTTCCGCGTTTAATGAATTATATGAAGAGACGAGTTGGCAACATGATAACGCACCATTCGTAGAAAAAGGACGCAAGTGGAAAACATGAACTTTACAGGAACGTAAAAAAAACTGTTTCGCTGAGAAATGGTAAATCATAGATAAATGTGTTCTAAGGAGACTTCATAGACAAAATTAATCTGCAGATACCTGTCTATTTGATTTTAAATAATATTGAGTAGCTTTCGAGATAATTTAAAATTAATGCGTTACGTCTTTAATCCCCGTCATGGTGTTATGGCTTTTAAGAATAAGTAAAGTAACCACTTTGTTGCTACGGTATTCACACGGATCACAGCATCGTAATTTTACTCACGTATTCTTGCCGACCAGATTAATTAATTAAGTAAACACATAATTGAAGACATGAGTGGATGAAAGTGATAAGTGACATAATTCTAATTCTGAGTAAATCGAGATCAAAGTTTTAATAAAACGGTTTTAACGGTTTTAAGCGCGGTAATTTATTTTATTTAGGTTTATCCGACGTTTCGGCCGCTTTTCAGTGACCGTGGTCACGGAAGACAAAGATGACATTTGTCAAACTTGTATTGTCAAAGTTTTTATTAAGCCTACCGCCAACTTGTTCATTTTAATTATTTAGTTTTAATTTTGTTTATGGATATTATTTACTCTATGGGAGCCTAATCTAATTTACCACTGCTTCACAACATGTTGTGGCTTGAAGAGAAGAAGCGGCGCAAGAAATTCTTCAGCAAACATGCCTAGTTCTAAAAATTTTTTTAATATAATATTAAATTGAGTGGAAGGAAAAAATAAAAGAAATTATTAGTCAAGTTGGTTTGTTTCGTTGCACGCAGAAAGAGCTTACAGTGTCTTGAGGTCTGGCAGTTGGTTTTTGCTGGGTTTGGGTCTTAATAGTTTTGATGATTGGATCCCAAACAGGTGGCACCTGCCAACCATCTTCTCTATTGAAATTTGGGTGTTTTTTGATTTCAATAGCCTCACGCATTATTCTTGGTATGAAACGATTCTCTTTCGCGAGGATTTGTGGGTTATCGAATCTGATGTAATGGTTGGGTTTATCCAGCGTGTGTTTATTATGTGTACAAGTCGCGAAAACTTAAGAAAATATAATCAGTTTTAATTTTATTTTAAACTGAACTGAACTTAACACCTTTGCAACTCTTTATTTTTTTTATATGCCTTATGTCTATGGCCTAAGGTCTGTAGTCATTTGGTATCGACTTTTAACCTTCATCTACGCAAAAAAGGAGAAAAACCGAATATGCGACATATCACCTTCATCCTCTCACGACTTCAATTGTGTTTATTTAAAAAAATAAAGGTAAACATTTAGTAGAAGAAATACGTAACTAGACTTGCGCGTTTATCTATTCAACAAATATCGTGACAAAAGTATGTAAGCTAGTTTAAGCACACTATATTTCAATTCTATGGCGTATAAGTAAGTAATAATAAGTTTTTATTGACAGCGAAAATTTCATAAATGACCAAAAACAAAACTTACGTAATTTATAGTGAATATTTTAAAAAAAATCTTAGCATTTCGCTAAATTTGCGATATCTTCGTCATTTATTGGGATATTTTTTTCAAACTATAATAATAATAATAATAATCGGCAGACAAACACACACACATTGTATATCCCCAAATTAAGCAAATTACGCTTGTGTTATGGGTAATACACAACGGACCACTCTGGGGCCGATCTCAGACACCCAGACCATGGTAAATAGCGGAGAAAATACGTTTCCGAAATTTACTATACCGGGAATCGAACCCGGAGCCTTTGGGTTGCAGTGAGGTAGGCCGGCAAAGGCTTAGCCCGCTTAACCAGAGAGGCCGTCAACTTGTTGAGCATATGTATCATAATGTCCTTCGAATAGTGAAATAAAAAAAATGACGTAATTTCACTTGCGACTTTCTTCTACCAACGGTGCGATTAATATGATTACCTCCTGCATTTGGTCACTAACTTGCCGATTTAGTCGCAATAACTGGTACATATTGTGGTAAAATTAATTTATATATTTTGTAGATATGTATTTGTATGGTATGTATATTAAGTATATATCTATGTAATATATAAAATTTCTTCATATATGTATATATATCATTTATGTATTTATTATTAAAATGTAAGTAGTTCGTACTATACGTTACGTATACCACCGTCGCCATTATCATCTCAATTCATTCCTGGGGTTGTCTGGAAGAGATCGCTTTTTAGCGATAAGACCGCCCTTTGTACATAAGTAGATATAATTTTAGTCTTTAAGTTCATGATTGTATTGGTGTACAATAAAGTGTTATCTATCTATCTATCTATCTATCTAAAATTCCGAAATGAAAAATGAGGTCCTGTGGCTAAACCAATGAATATGTTTGATTAGTTTTTTGTATATGGGAAGAGTAAGTCATGAAGAAAACGTGGTCTGATTTTTTATCATAAGGTCTGAAACACGTGGTATATTAGTATAAGATTAAACCCATCGCTACGTCTGTGTGAAACGGTCTAGAACTATAACACTATCCCAGTAGCATAAGAATAATAATCGACATTTTATTATATTTCATTTTAATTTGTATATTTAACCCTCCAAGACAAAACCACCACAAAGTTACCGAACTGTCACATACGCCTCATTGGGAAGTATCAGAAATTTGTGATCAAATACAGGTAATTGAAACGAACATTGAACTGATGCTTTCTCCCTCTAACTACATACAATTTATGTTAGAGTAAAAGAGACGGTATAATTCTCTTGGTTTTGGCGCGACAATTTGATGGCAGCTGTCAGATTGTGAACAAAAATAATATTAAAATTTGGCCCCTGGAAGGGGTTGAAATTGAACTTTGACCATTTTATTCACTGTAATCTTATATATATATATATGTATATATTTAAATGTGGAGGCGATCTCATACTGCCGGTATGAGGCCGGGCTTCCTTCCAGGCCACGCTTCTTTCGCGTACTTCTTGCGACGGGGCTCCGATGAGGGACCAGCTTCCTCTGGTGCTGAAAATATGAAATGAATTCTGCAAATTTTCCAAACAGAAAATATACGAAAAATTATGATAATATTTCATCCGTGACCTGCGTAACAGGGGACAAAATAACCCGAAGTCAGCTGATGGTATAGTGTTTGCCCGTCTGAATGGCTACCACCCCTGGTATGGACTATGGCGCCCTAACAGCCTTAGTTGCGTTCCGGTATATTAATGGCTAGGTTCCATTCTCCCTTTGGAGAGTAGCAGCAAATTGTTAGCACCTTTGGTGTTACAAATAGTCGTAGACGAGAGTATCCACTTTCCACCAGGTGGGCCGCCTGCCTGTCTGCCGAACTCGTGCAAATAAAAAAATATATATTTCAAATGCAAAAATTTACATTGAAATCTATCAAATCCTTTTCCAAGTCTGTGCGAGACGGACAAAAAAATTTAAAGCCACCATTTTTCTTTGCATTCTGGCAAACTGGTAGAACGGCACACCACTATAGTATGTATAATATAGAACTATAGATGTTTCCAAAACCAAAACCAAACCAAGTCTGTAACTCACAAAAAAAGCATTCCAAGTATCCAGTCTCCAAAATTCACATCAAATCAGGATTGATTCAATATTAAGCCAACGTGGCTAATAGATTTGCAAAACCGTCAAAAGTTACGATTCAAATTCTATTCGATTACCGGTTTGAATTATGTCTCGGAGCACAGGGACGAAATAACCACGTTGCCAGCGTTTAGGATGGGATAGTAGGATGGAATAAGGGGGCATGGAGCTAGAGGGCACAGACAGGAAGAATGGGATATGGGGCGGGAGAAACTACCACTCTTAGGCTGGTGTGCACCGACTTTTAACCGATGGTTAAAATAAAATAATTGCCACAAACGTATGGAAAAACAGTGATTATTTTTGGTTAACCGTCGGTTAAGTCGGTGCACACCAGCCTTAGTGCCAAAAACGAATAGCACAAAATGTGGCGGCCGGCGACAGTTGCAATTCAGCGAAATTGTAATGTTCGATATTTGAAGAGCTGTCGCTAGTCGCCCCCCATCGGCCCTCGCGTGTGTACGCTTTGCTTTGTGTTTGTGGAATATTATTTAGAGTAAAAGACAATTGACTGATGGACTTTCGTTTTATTTCCCACTGTTCGATACGCACTAATAAATATCAGGAGAGAAGTACTGATTATAAGTATAACGAAATACAACACAAAACTATAACCGTTTCACGTCTATAATCTATGTGTGTGGTATCGCACCGATCGTGCCGGCCCTAAGAGCTACATGTAACCAAGACAATGATTCTAGCAACAAAATGTATGATTTGACATTATACATATAACAGGTTTCACTTAAATATTGGCATATATTTTGATATTACAAACAGATACTTCAATTGTATTTATTGATATAGAATCTGTATCAATAATTAAAATTACAGTTTCATTTATGGATATAACATCTATAACAATAAATAAAATTAACGTTTTATTTATTGACTAGCTTCCGGCCGCGACTTCGCCCGCGTGGTACGGTTCATTAGCTATCCCACGGAAACTCTTTAATTTTTCGGGATCAAAAGTATCATATATGTTGACCAGGGACACAAGCTAATAGCATACAAAATTTCGTGTAAATCGGTCTAGTCGTTTCGGAGATTAGCCGGTACAAACAGAGAGACAAACAGAGAAACAAAAAAATCTAAATTAATCTATTTCACTTCTTACATCCCCCTGACTCGGTTTTTAGCCATTTTTTTCATTGCATAAAAATTCGACCTCTGCAGTTTTTTTTATATATATAGATAGATATAGAATCTATATCAATAAATACAATTGAAAGTATCTGTTAGTAATATCAAAATATATATATTTAATATTTATGAATATACATTAAAGAAGCCATAGTTTGAAAAAGTTGTAGTTCTATTTAATTCATTTTCTTTTTTATGTAACCTATCCATTCCTATTTCCCAAATTATTATTATTTCATTCACATTTACTGAGTTAGGGCCTGTTTATGTTGGATTTTGTTGATCTATTTATGTATAATTTCTATTTCTAATAACTCTAAATAAAAATTATTTTCTATTTTAAAATATATATCCATACCTGTGTTTGGTAAAGGTGGATGTATGTTGAGATGTGGTTCTGGCCCTTCGAGTTCCACGTCCGGTGCTGGGTTTGGTAATGACAAACCTAACCTATAAATGATAATTAAAACTTGTACTAAGTTAATAATAGTAATTAACTCTTTATTTGGCGTAACCACTGGTAGCCAGGCCGCGCTGTCAGTGGGGATTTTTTTTTTGTTAAGATTTTATTTTCTTGTATTTAAAAAAAGCATATTTGTATTTATTTTATAAAAATGTTTTTACTGATTTAAAAAAAGGGATACAAGTCTTTATTTTTGTTAAAAATAATGTCTACATAAGTATTAATTAAAAATCAAAACGAATATAATAAACCTTGCAATAATTTTTATTTTGCTATTTTACCATCTTATTCAATAAAACTATAGAATTTTTATTAAACTAATCAAATAGCTGTATATAAAACAATTTAGTAACATAATCATAATTGCTCTAGTACACAGTATTGTGTTGCAGATGTCTGTCTGTCAAATCCATTGAACGCTTTCAGTCTTTTGGAAGGAAACTTTCAGAAAGGCAATTATACTAAAAACAGTAATTTATGATTCGGCATAGTATAAATAGCAACTGTCACTTAAATATTTGAATTAAGTTTGAAATCATCAACCGACGCTTTTTTTTATATACTAATTTACCTGGCTCCAATAAGGCTTAGATGTGAACTTGGTGCTGGTAGGTCTGAATAAAGATTACTGCCACGTGATATCTCTTGTAGTCTTAAGGAATGGTGGTGTTGACCTTTAAGTAAAAAATATTCAATTATTTGATAACGACATGGATAATATTATCGACAAAAATGTTCTGTATTAGAACTACTCAATGTTTCGTCTACAAATTAATTTTCATAGAAAATATTTTTTATTTTCCACTACTTTGCTTTCCTTATTAATTTTGACAACATTATTCATTCATTAACTTTTTTATTATATTTGTACTTGACATATGCATAATATTGACATTAATTAATTAAATTACTAGAAATTGACATTCGAATTGAAGACGTGAGTGGATGAAGGTGATATGTCGCATATTCGGTTTTTTGCTTTTTTGCATAGATAAAGGTTATATATAAGTCGATACCAAATGACTACAGACCTTAGACCAAGGCATATTTAAAAAAAATAAAAAGTCGCGAAAAAGGTGTTAAGTTCAGTTCAGTTTAAAAAGTAAAACTTATCTCGATTTACTCAGAATTGGAGTTATGCGACTTAACACCTTCATCCACTCATGTCTTCAATTGTAAATACTGTGCACTCCTTTAATGAGTCCACACATCAGAACTTTCATATTAAATGATATGTAATGTAACAATAATGTGTGTGCTGTTGGTGTGCCTTAAATAAATAAATAAATACTTCATTTATTTTTAAAGAATTTTCCACTTGGTAGTAAGAGGGGTGACTTTTTACAACTTTAAAAGAGGCATGGTCGCGGCGCCGGCGGTGGAAAATTTCAGCCTATTTAAGTTACTGTATTTAAATGTACTCCATCTTCGAATTATAGTCACATAGACTAATGCACCAAAAATTGTAAGCTGCAAACCGGGAATAAATAGGCTGAATTCAAATATGTGAACACTACCTCTATTCTTTTCAGACTATCATCCATATGTTCTATATCAAGCTAACAATGTAACTAACGGTTTTGAGTGCTCAGTCATTTTTTAAGTGAAACTTCTTTAGGCGCATGAGGGAATTTTTTTACGGATGAAACGCAATTCGTTTGAAGCTTAGGTAGTTTTAATATTTACAAATAACATGTGGCATTTTAATTTGCCACTCGTCATTTAATAATTGCAAGACTTAAAAATTAGTTTGCGAAAGAAGTTTCACTTCTGACATGTGTACTTTGCACGCACGCAATTTTTTTTAATACTTAAATTACCTATAAATCCAAAGAGTATGGAAATTGTTACAACTCAACCAAAGCCTTACTGCCATACGTGAAACGGGCATGGAGGCGGCGCGGCGGACGAATATGGCGTCCAATGTGTACTTTCAAAGGGCTTCTCCCTATAGTGATATGATTTTTCAATATCACTATAGGGAGATATAATACAGGACAGAACACGAAAATGGTCTTAGGAGACTATCCGTAACTCTCGTGAAATTTTGGATCCCTGTTCACAGATTTTCAAAATAATGTACATTCATCATTTTATACCAACATTTTTTTTTGATCTTGATCGAACCGTTGTTGAAGTACAACGACGGTTGGTCCGATAGAAGTTTCCGCATTCGCATTCGTGAATCTGCAACGGTTAAGGAAGCCCCGCTGGAAGTTCCCACCCTGTATAAAATACTGTTTCGGGTGTGGGACTCGAATTAAAATGCCGTTGGAATTACTATGGATTTTATTAGAACTATACGAACACGTATAACGCAGGTACAAATATAACTCGCCACAAACTGCAAGATTCAATAACACGTGCAAAGTTCGTCACTATATAGCTTATCAATGTACACGTCTTGCTTGTATCGTAATCGTCGCTTGACTGCCTCACCCCTCCATTCGGGCATTCCTTTTACCCTGTATAAATACAATACGCCGCAAAACAATAACAACAAGAATTAGTTCGACACATCTGTCTAATGACTGCCATAAAACAAGTACAATAACATTAGAATATTGTTTAGATTTTCTTAATTACACATTTTAAACACAAAGTAAACAAAAGAAGTCCAATTGCGGGAAAGGTAATAAACCAGGTTTATGGCAGGCATGTACTAGCAGGTGATGTCAGGAGCCTTAAGGACAGACGAGCGTGCATGACAAGAGCTATGAATGTCAAAGAAGCAAGTGAGGTGTGTCAGAATAAGACTGTATGGCGCTCTGTTGTTCGTGCCTACCCCGCAAGGGACCTGGCGTGAAGTTATGTATGTATGTATGTACGGCAGGCAGATGTGCGTTCACTTTTTCTTCGGCATGTAACAAGACACTATACTTACTATCATCGCCGCTTTGCAGTTTCAGCTTCCTCGGGGTGCTGCTCGAATTGGGCACTATGGTCGACTTGACCAGATTCCTGAACTTGCCGATGGTCGGATCTATGTCCTCGGGGTTGATGATATCCACTTCCTCGTTGAACGACACGTTCCGCTTCTGCTTCTTAGGAATACCACCCGGCATTGAAGCCGACCGTTTCGTGCCAGTGGGAGGCTATTAAAGAAATGGATTTTCATTATTATGACAAGAGTTATGAATGTCAAAGAAGCAATTGAGGTGTGTAAGAATAAGTGCCTACCCCGCAGGAGACCTGGCGTGAAGATATGTATGTATGACTTTCATTATTACAATGGTAATGTTGAAATGGATGTGCGGTGTTACAAGAATGAATAAGGTGAGAAATGAATACATAAGAGGATCTATGAAAGTTGCACCCATGACTGAACAATTGAGAGGAAGAAAATTAAGTTGGTATGGGCTGTATAGGCATATAATGAGGGGTGAAAGTCACGTGACAAAAAAAATGATAAACAAGATAGATGGATACTAATGTAGAGGTAGACCAAAAAAAAGATGGAAAGACTGTGTGAAGCATGATATAATGATATGTGGTGTGACAGAAGATGTATGTCAGAGTAGAGGAGTGTGGAAGGAAAAGACATATCGTGCCGACCCCAAATAATTGGGATATGGTGAAAGTAAAGAGAGAATACATTTTATTCCTCTTATTATGTTTTTGTCCTATTGAGTATGTAGTTTGTTACAACTCCAATAATCCTTCGGAAAGTAATTGTAAAGAATATGTATGTATTTGTTTTAATAAAAAGAGCCTAAGAGAAGAAGAACAGAATATTTGGCTAGACATGTTGCTGGGGAGCTTCTTGCCACTTCTTATCCTTAAACAGCAATAACACATCGCGAAGTATAATAATATAATACAAGTTCACATCTCAAGACAAGTATAGAGCTGTTCACACACATTTATGTGTTACATTCTTGATTATATTGCAGGTGAAAAATTCTACCAAATTGATTTAGCTTTTTGGAATTATAATTCCTCAAGAACATTCTTTGAATATGTTACAAGAAATCGTTTTGTAAGAGTCTGGTTAACATCTAAACCCAACAAATTAATGTGGCTTTTTTATTTTTCAATTCCTTACTTATTTAACCTAAAGATACAAAAATTTTAAATAGCCTGAAATTTAAAAAAAACCGTAAAAAAAATTCAAGGGTTGGTAAGGGGCTGCTACCCTGCAGGCAGACTTCGATTTTCTTATTTAGGGGTTTTTCAAGTACTATTATAAAAATTCTCACTACTAGGGTAGGTACCCTAAATTGGTAACTAGCTCTCGGACTATTAATGCTTTTCAAACTGCTAATGACCCAAATCAATTACTATTTTTTAACTTGCCTGTGCAAAAAGTAATTTAAGACCATGTTTATGATTGACTACTTGAAACTATTGGGGAGGATTACACATATAGATTTATATGTATAAGTTATATTCTTAGAAATGGAGATATGCCTGGGAGCAAACTAAAATGGAGCAAACTAGTAACCCACTGGCACCCAAGGGTTGGCAAAAGGAGTAAGGGAAGGCAGAGCAAGCGCCCTATGACATGCTGCCATAGACAGCCAGCACTGGCATGAGCTGGAGGAGCTCCGGGAGGCACTCTGAGAAGAGATACCTCGTCTAGAAGAAACATTGAAAATTACCTCATCTCAGATATTAATGCTATATTATTATTATTATTATATAATCCATTAATTCTGGTCATAGTAGTAAAATATTTGATTATAATAAATATGACAAAGACAAACACGCATTGTACATTCTCAACAACATATTAATCTATATGTTTCGTGCAACAGAACACAAACCAACCTGAGAGCCTAACCTAGAGCTAAGCATGTTTGCTGAAGAGTTTCTTGCGCCGCTTCATCTCTTCAAGCCACAACATGTTGTGAAGCGGTGGTAAATTATATAAGGCTCCCATAGAGTAAATAATAACCATAAACGGATACTACACCATTGAAGAATATTTAAATGACAAAACTTCATTTACATAACAGCTCGCTCCAACCTCTTATACTGTGTTTTGTACGAGTATAACGTTTTTATCTTGACGTACTTGTAAGGAATATATGGAGATATGTTGCAAAAAAAATAATTACGTTACGTCTTTATATTTATAACTATAATTATTTTCTATCCTTTTATTGCGCTTTTGTCTTATTGAATATGCACTGTTTGCTACAACTCCATTAATTCTTCAAAAGTTATTCTGTAACATAATTCTGTATAAAATCTTAAAAAAAAGTACTTAAATGTAAAGTAAAAATAGAACAACAAATATAAAGAAAAACAATTTTTAGCTAGACGTGTTGATGGGGAGTTTGTTGCCGCTTCTTCTCCTTAACAGCAATAACACGTTGCGAAGCAGTGTACATAGACTAGGAAGTAAAATTAAATTTTAACCTATATGTATGACCTTCAAAAAGTGTTCTCCAGTGGAAATTATTTTGAATAAAAACTTTTGAATTTGAATTTGAACAAAATTAAAATAAACAAGTCGGCGGTAGGCTAAATAAAATTTTAACAATACACATTGGACAAATGTCATCTTTGTCGTCCGTGACCACGGCCACTGAAAAGGGGCCGAAACGTCGGATAAACCAAAAACAAATAAATTACCGCGCTCAAAACCGTTAAAACGTAGTTTTATTATGTATACAAGTCGCGAAAACTTAAGAAAATGTTATATGTTTCTGCTATCCTAATGGAATATGATTTATGGTATAAAATGTAAAACCAGAGACAATAATGATCTAGTCATGCAATAAACAATAAAGTCAATAAAGTGAATATACCTTCATAACATCAGTGCCATCATCTGTTGATATTCCCAACATAGATATCCTTCGGTTGTGAGCGGTGTTGAATTCTGTTAAGTTCTGAAATAATAACACTACTATTAACAGTAGAATCATTAAAGCCCAGTAATTACCAAGTGCTTTACTCATGCCTATTATATTTGAGACCATTGGCCCTCTACTTGGTCACTAGAGTTTGGCTCACAAAATTAAACACTAGTAATAGTCTTACATTTTTAAGAAATACAAATGTCAATGTCATTTTACCAAAACATTGTCACCTACTGTACTTTTTGTGCAATTATATAATTTGCATTGCCGACCTAAGACATGAACAAAAGTATTAAAAGTGAAGTGCAAAATGTATTGTTTTGGATGTTTTCAAATTGGAGAAAAAGCAACAGATGAAAGATGCTGAATACAAAGAAAAAGCAGATTGTATATGTATTGTATAAATATTCTATGGTGATTTGAAGCTGTATACTGATGTTTTTTTTTTTCATTTATTTTGCATCAAACAGATATGTACATTTCAACTTAAATTAACACTTAAATAAAATTTATACTTGTTTATGAAGTGATAACTTCTTATGGATGGGTAAACCGCTTCGTTACGTAACGCGTTACGGCGCTAGTCTGTCCGACTTCCCTTTCTCTAACGTTAGATTAATTTAAGTTATCACTTCAGTCGGGTGACCCGAGACGCGAACCATATTTTTTTTTAATTTGCCATACATTTTCAATATCTCCAATTCTATTAATCATTCATTCACATGTTTCTGTAAATTAGAAGCATAAGATCACTTACATCTAACTCAGTCTGTGTCTCTGGGAGTCCCAGCAACGCCCCTTCAGTTTCTGTGTTGGGCAATTCTTCCATAATACCCCTCGAATTGCCTGTGGGTCGCTCTCTAAAAATATTGTCCTACTTCGTCAACTATATGATTTAAGTAACACCTGTCATTGAAGTAATGCCGTTTATATTATTCCTACTTCCATGGCAGCAAGCAGGAAAGTGGCGAGGTAAGTAAACAGCAAAAGCAAAAGCTTCCTTGAAAAATTACCTAACTAATGGTGAAAACCCCTTCAAAATATATTGAATGGTTTATGAGGAGTTAGTGAATATGTTACAGTCATGGTGATTAAATAGCTATTATATATAATGACTGGTCATTATATATAATAGCAAAATTGACTAGACAATGTGATAAATTAATAACTTTATCCCATTGATATATTTTTTATATATCAGTGCTTTATCCGGATATTATTCATAATAATGGATCAAAGTTAGCCAAAGTATTCAATTAAATATTTTATTATTGTAGTCTTTAAAGAGTGATACCAAATACTTGTATTAATCTCTGTGTTTTTTTTTAAATTTTGTTTTATGGCTAGTGAGCTTAAAATTTTCTTTATAAATTTAAGTTAAATAACTTTATAACAATGTTAATTGCTCCGGTGGTTCGGGCATGTGGAAAGAATGTATGATGAAAGAATGACTAAACAGATATACAATGCAAAAGTGGGATGGATGCAGAAGTCGCGGAAGGCCACGACACACCTTCCATGATCAAATTGATCGTGTACTAGCAGAAGGTGATGTCAGGAGCCTAAGAACAGACGAGCGTGCATGACAAGAGCTATGAATGTCAAAGAAGCAAGTGAGGTGTGTAAGAATAAGCCTAAATGGCGCTCTGTTGTTCGTGCCTACCCCGCAAGGGACCTGGCGTGAAGTTATGTATGTATGTATGTTAATTAACATAGAATTCTTATCTATGACAATGTTATTTTAATTCTGAAGCAAATTAAAATTTAATTTTAATTTGCTTCAGAATTAATTAATTTATTATTAATTAATTATATTTGAGATATAAAATTAATTTTGGGTGGTTATAAAAAAATAATTTACAACACACTTGCTCATAAAGTTGCTCTATGGTCACCGCAATTAGGCACAGAATGACACCCATAATCAAACTGTGACTAAAAAAAATTATAACTCACTAGTGAGTTATAGATGTTTTTTAAATTTTATTAGTTGAGTTGCTTTGTTCTTAAAAAAGTTTTTATTAAAAAAAAAAGATCGTGTTCTATAGAATAAATAAATTCATGTTCCTATTCCTTGCTCATTTCATGCAACTTCTTATTCAAATAGATAATTTTAACTCGTACATGTTTAATAAATAAAACTTTCACTCATATATAACTTTTTTCTTCTCTGTAATAAAAGAGAACTTTAAATTCCCCATTTTGTACGTAGCAGAATAGGCGCAAACCCTATGCGCGGAAAATAAAAAAAAAACCTCATCCCTTAAGTCTGTGGCCGACCGCAATGCGCGCGCATAGGAAAACTGTTGTCTACTAAATAAAATGAGTTTTTGTTTTTATTTTATTCACAAGTGTGTTGAAAAATGTCGTATGATACACGTGTGTATTGGTGATTACCGTCTTCGGCTCTCTTAAGACCCTCGCCTACGGCTCGAGTCTCAATGGCGCTTCGGCGGTAATCACCAATGTTACACACTAGTACCATAATGAACTATAAACTAACCTATGTTAAAAAAGTTCGGATTTATATATATATAATATTTAATAATACATAATTTTATAATCTTTTCCTATACCAACTTGTTTTATTACAATTATATTACATTAAATATATATTATTTATCCAAGTCTTCGAAGATATTATATAAAATTGCTAGTTAATGTGATTAATTCTGTGTCAATTATTTACTTTATCTAAATTGAGTAGACATTATAAATAATGGCTAGATAATATACATAATATTCGGATTTATTACTTTGGCTGTAACAGATATACAGACAGACGTGGAAAGCGACTCTGGTTTATACTATATAAAAAAAATTGTATTATTACAAATTGCAAAACAGAAATGACCAATTTAATATAAGCTCATTATAGATATTTTACTAACATTGAATATGAATGCTTTAATTAAGGCAATTTCTAGGTTTTAAGTGGTTATAAATGCATATTACCTTATAATATAATTCCTTGTGGAAGCCCCAAAATGGAAGGACGAGTCGATTGGCAACTGTGTTGGTTTGTTGGACTCAAGCCGCATTTTTCCAATATATGTGCCATGAGCTAGAACAAATTACTAAATAGACAAAAATATATTTTATCGATAACTTTATAATGAGAATTTATAACTTGGCACTTTGCATCTTGAAGTTTCTCTTCACCATCAGCACGAGGCGATTGTAACAATTACACATTATACCACACAACTGCCCAAGCAGTGACCTGCTTCTCAGCCAGGATTCAAACCCGTTTCACTTTTATTGCAAAGTTGACAAACAAGCAGGCTGGCCACCTAATAAAAAGTTTTCAACACCAGGGGCAAGGCGGATACAATGTCAGATTTTGGGATTAAATAGGAAGTGATAATGATGGCATTGATACACACAACAATATTATATTAAGGGATATAACTATGAAAATAGTAATAAAACATACAGACATAAATGATATTATAGTTTGAGAAAAATGTACCTTATATACTCTAAGTAATGATTTTTTTTTTATTAACTAACATGTGCCAGTGAAATCTCATAAAGGTAGCATTTTCGGTATTGTCATAGGGCACATTTAATTATTATTTGAGATATAAAATTACCTTTGGGTGGTTATATATATATATATATATACAACCACAAAAGCTAAGGCGGGAGCTCTGTTTCGCTTCATGCCTGCCTTTGCCTTTTAACCCATATTAAAAAAATTTGGATCTGTTCATCTTCTCATAAAAATGAATATTTGTCTATGTCCTTTATAGAATCGTAAACTATACATTTGATCATGTGATGATCTTTAGTGAAGTTGTTGTGTTTGAGCCAGAAAAGGTTTCTGAGCCCACAATCGGACCTGGTAGGTGGGGTGCTCTCGACATATCAATGGAAACCTTTCCGGACAGGACGATGTCTGATGGGAAAGCTAGTAATCAATAAATGTGCCCTATAACTATACCCCACCCAAGGTAACATCTAAATGTTAACCCAGGGTACAAGCTACCAGCGTGTCAAGTTTCATATAAATCTGTTCAGTACTTTTCAGATGATGCTCAACAGACAGACAGACAAAAATTCTATATGTTGTGTCATTTTCAAAATCTGCTGGTCCCAATTAGCCCCCTGCCATTTTTCTCTATAAGTGTTGTACAAACCCGAACCCTTTACAGATTTACTATGTTATAGATGGAAAAAGTAACAAAATTAAAAATTATATACTGTAAAGTAAATTTCTTAGCAGTTATTATAGTCATGAGGTATAGAGAGAGGTCATACACTTGCGAATCTCCCCTTCATAAAATACATAGCCCGGGTTGTCCAGAAGAGATGGCTCTAAAGGCTTGATAAGGTCACCCATTGTTCCTACTTTTTCTGTTTAATGTGACTACTTTAAATTTTTTATTTTATATATATGTGGTGAATAATAAAGTGTTCTCTATTCTATTCTATAAAGGCTAAAACACAAGAAAGCTAGGATAGCTTAAGCAATATGAAATTATGATTAACAAGTATACTTACTGCTGCCTAAATCAACCAAAAATGCCCTGTTCAAGTCCTTGTGGTAGACAAAAGCTGCATGGACCCTTGAACAGCTGGCATGATCAATACAAAAATCATTCATTTGAGGATTACGACCAAACAAGTAACATTTTTTCTCATCTATCATCAGTTTTTGAATTAATTTATCTCCTTTTAATACATCAAGATGAAGCCCCGTTGGGGGTTTACCAGCCCTGAAACATAATAAAAAATGTTACAAAAAATTATTTCAATTAAACTGGTAAATCTGTACTAAAATTTCTATAAGAGTGTACTATGAGGAATTCCAGTTAACCCTTAATAAGTGGCCATATGATTAGGCGTGTATGATTAAAGATATTCATTGAGAGATAGTCTTAATATCCAAATATAGCCAAACGGCTGTAGTGAATTATTAGATTATCTATATATAATTGAATCTTAGAAATGTATGTACACACAACTTTAGAACGACTACCAATTTTGATGAAATTTTTTGTATGTGTTTGAGTCCCAGGATGATTTAGATTAGATTCACAATTGGAACCGGTAAGCGGTGCTGGAATTGGGTCCAAGATTTTAATTTTTTCAGGACAGGACAACGTCTGCCGGGGCCACTGGTAATAAATAAATTACCAACTCGAATAGTCACAAGACACTTTATTTTCATTTGTAAACCATAAATGTACACAAATGTTAAATACCCGGTGTTACTGAAAAGTAAATATCAAGTATCCTTACCAATTGGGCACTTCATAGTGATTTGCCATGATTCATAAAAGATAAGAGCAAGTTTTACTTTTACATGAATAACATCAAAACATAAAAAAATATTTATCTAATTCAGGTTATACGCAAGAAAGCGCTATCGCTATATCTACGGGTATTATTATCACAGAACACAAATATTCTTTATTTCAATATTTTTTTCTTAATTTGACACTTGACAACTGAAAGTTCTTGTAACCGAATTATCAGCATGGCCAACACTCAGTAGTTGATTTCACTTGATAAAGAAACGCGCTTTTTTTTTGATGCGCAGGGGGTATATATTTCGTACGATACTGAGTCCCTTTCGACTGTGAGGGTGGGGCCGGATCACGGCGATAAGCACCGCACACAGCGTGTGCGAAGATTCTGGGCAGAACCAACTACTCTGCTAAACCTAAACCTGCGTCCGATACCCGGCGCTGTGTATGGAAGAACATGAGGTAACGAGCGAAGCTACACCCATTGTTCAACCGCGCAACAAGCTTAGCTCACCCCGGGCTGCATAGTGACCTACTTCACCAACAGAGGCTGGACCCGTCGTATCCTCACAATGTGCGGACCCCTGCGATGAAATCATGGGAGGAGATTTTGCGCATACCTGTGTCTCCGGAGGCCAGTCTAACGACGGCGTCCGAGGAGCACCTACGCAGCTCTCTCCCTTACTCTCTCAGCGGCTTCCTTGCAGGACATTTCTGCTTCGCAAAAGGAAGAAACCGCTGACCAGTGATCGTTGCTGTGGAGCATGGCCTCAACCAGTCTCCGCAGCGAATCGATCGGCCCTACGATGGCCTCAAGCTCAAACTTCTGAGGTTGCCGTGCAGCACATTCGACCAGCGTGAAAAGTGTCCTGTTGTTGTTTTTAAGCCAGATCTTAGACTACAATATAGTTTCTTCATTTTCTTATGCTTATGTATAGCTCAGCTCTGTAAATTATCAACTTAAGCCATTCAACGGAGTTCTTGTGACAAAAGACAACATTTGACCACTTCAAAAGGCCACATTTGACTATACAGTTCACATTTGTCACAAAAACACATGATTACTCCATAACTATCAATATCCTACAACTATTGATCATTTTAGAGTAATTATACAAATTTTTAGAAAATAAAACTGCACAGCACATCTCCTTTTAGTTCCCGCCAAAAACTCTGTTGTTATTTTTCTTCGGTAACAACAGTAGTGTAGTATTCCCTCTTCACGATAAGTTGACGCTCTGGGCTACCAACAATCAGAAATATTAATACTTATAGCTGGAGTTAAAAACATCTAAATTCATGACAATTACTAAAATATTCCCACAACATGATCAACACGTTCCTTTTTTAGCTCACAACGCCCAAAATGCTCCGTCAGGCGTTCTACCCACAAACTAATATGGTGGTTCTACCTGGCGACCGTAGTCGTTATAGTCTTGGCGGAAACGTAACGTCGTCATAATTTTTGATCACGCAATGCTCACGACGACCTATGTCAAGAGGTGGGTCCAACAACCGTTCCACTTGGGTTTACGATTGTAACGCCGACAAGCATGCGGAACAGGAATAATCGCGATCATGAATTTGGTGAATTTTTATGAGTCTCTGATGGAACGTCGAAAGCCGAACATCAAGTAACATCGTACTTGATGTTATTTTCAGATTTTGGTAGCTCCGCGCATCGTGAAGGGCATATAGAGCTTTATATTTTCTAATATCTGTGTAAGTGAAAATTTTAATGTCAGCTGTCAACTAACAAACATAATTGTCATAAATTAAAAAACTTAATAATGGCGTATTTACTGCATAAGTGTTTATTTTGATTCCTTGTAAAAATTATAAATCTTGTGCATCTTCCGTATTCTTTTCCACAAATATGGTATCCAGTGAAGAAGAAACTGAAGTAAAAGCTGGCGACACTGTCCAATGGGATGTAGACATGGAAATACAACTTTTCTACACGATGGCAAACCACAAGCCAGTCGGTATAAATAAACATTTTCAAATGGCCTGCATTTGGGAGAAATTATCTAATTCAATTACAACTGAGGTCACTACGCATGATATATGGAGACATTTGGAAACTTTATATGATTTATCTATGTTAGATGATACAGAACCCATACCATTTCCAAATCACGAAGTCGCATTCAGTTTGCCGGAAAATGAATTTGGCGCGTTAATGAAACAAAAATGCAAAGAAATTTCAGTCTCGACTGATGAGGCGGAAGGTATTCTTTTTCAATTTATATTAAAAAGTTTAAACAGATATACAATGCAAAAGTGGATGGATGCAGAAGTCGCGGAAGGCCACTACACACCTTCCATGATCAAATTGATCATGTTCTAGCAGAAGGTGATGTCAGGAGCCTTAAGAACAGACGAGCGTGTGTGACAAGAACTATGAATGTCAAAGAAGCAGGTGAGGTGTGTAAGAATAAGCCTAAATGGCGCTCTGTTGTTCGTGTCCACCCCGCAAGGGACCTGGCGTGAAGCTATGTATGTATTAAAAAGTTTCCGAGTTAATATCTTTAGAGAAATATCACATAAATATTGAAGAATAATGATTGTCTATTAGAAAATGTGGATAGGTTCTATATATAGGGTGCACTTGTTTTAAGTAATGGGAAAGGTAGGGAGTCATACTTACCTCTTCTACACCCTATGTCAATAACAATAGTTCTTGAGATATGAATGTTTTTGTAAATATAACCTCACTTATATTTTTACTAATATTGCACTTATATCATAGGCCCAAAGTTCAAAAATATTTTATTTTATAAAGTTTATGCTTGGCAACTAGTCCTTTAAGCCATGAAAACGTTCTAATGTAGTTTTGATATAATACTAATTTTGGGTGGTTTGGAATAGAAACAATTACTTCTCCCTCTTGCAATGCCTATGTCTGGAAAATAGTACACAGACAAAAGTTCACAAGCTGAGCTATTGAAGGGAATGCGCCTTGGTGGCAGCCGGTGAGTGCCAGAACCTATTGGTCTCCATTTATTCAATAATAACTATTTAATGATAGTTAAAAACCAGTTGTCACACTCATTGATTACTACTGTGGTACAGTCGTTTTGCCCGATTGGTTTGTAGCTTTAGTCCATACTGTTTCCCAGACATAGGGGTTGCAGAAGAGAGAAATACTTAAGTTAATTGTTTTTGTATATACCAACTCAAAATTCATTTTAAATCAAACATACATTAGATTTTCATGGCTTAAAGGCCTAGTTGGCTTTGCCAACAATAAACTTCATAAAAAATACATATAAGTATTATCTATGATTTTAATAGGGTTACTATGACTCCCTTCCCTCCCCCTCCACCCTTTATTACCTAAAGTAATTTTTTATCACATGTTATGTTTTCTAATTAGAACCTTTGTTTTCTGTAAAGCTTTCATATTCAGATGAGCTGGCTGTGATATTTACTATAATTTTGTCACTAGTTTATTAAAGACTCAATTCCATTCTTATTCCTAAGTTAGAAATCATAGGAGGATTTACACATAAACACTATCCGATGTTGAAAATTTATTAAAGCTCATACAAGAAAATTAAGGCTACCAAAGGTATTACATCACTGGTGTTATTGGTTATGTTGGTGGTCCCATTATATCTATTATATAATTTTATGGAGTTTATCATCATATCAAATTTTTTTTTACCACTTATACTCAATAGAATGGTATATATTTATATAATTTTTTTTTGGTAAAACAATGGAAGACTTTATCATCAAAAGTGAATAATAACAGTGTGTAGAATGTTCTTAGTTTAGTTTGATTTAGTAAAACATACATAATATGTCCTTCATAATATAGTTTTTTCTTAATATTCAATTTAAGATTATTTCTTGTGAAAAATAGGGTTAATCAAGTTTATTATAATAAACTGCTTTCTCTAATTCCAAATTAGTTATGCTTAATACACTTTCTTTTTTACAAGTTACAAGCTAAAATGCTTTGCAGGCAGTGGTTTTCAGCTGGTTGTGCTTTTTAAAGTAATTTAACATGTGTTATATTTAGATTGCTGCAGTGTTTCACCTAAACCTTCTGCATCTAGAAGCAATTCTAGAGGTGCCACATCTAAAAATAATTCAAAAGGTAGAAGATTGATAAACAAAATCATCTTTGGGTATTTGATTATACTATAATGGGCATAATTTTTGGTATTCTGCAAAAGTATGAAGCTTTTTGTAAGAAATTACTGTGGCGTGCATTCGAATTTAATTGATGTTGCAAGAGTTTAAAATTTGCCTATTTTAGTGGGAAAATCTGTTTGTTTTTATTCTAATTTTTGTGTGTGGTGGTAGTGGTGATGGTCAATTTAGACATGATTATGGTGTAAATATTAATTAAAGGTTGTAAATTATAGATATTGAGCATAGAAAACTTACTAAAGTTAAAATTATTATTATTATATTTACATAACTGAGTTTCATGTTTTATTTTTGGTGATGGTGGATGGTAGCTTGATCTTTATCTTTATATCTGTATAAAAAGGGGATTTGAAAATGGAATTCAACCAAATTAACTATTAATTCGTTATTTCGATTTTATTTAGCACAGTATAAGGCATTGGACTTGATCATTTTTGTATTTTGTTACTAAACAAACTGGTGACTGATGAATTTATATTATTTAATGCAAAATAATAGAATCATTGATTTAAAACTTAGTATACCTAATGTAGTAATGAGTGTGCTTAATTTAAGAAATTTATTGAAATTTGTACAATTAATTATGTCACTTATTTGATTAGGTAGCCGCAAAGACAGTATTAGTGCTTTAGCTACGAAAGCACGTAAAGAGAGTGGTAGTTCGCATGCTTCTACTGATACAACAAGTGTCAAATCTGAAAAAGATTATGGTGAGTTTATTATTAAAGTAATACATATATATTTCTTTATAACTTTGAATATAACATTTATTCATTTACGATTCCATGGCCAATACTTTCCATAGACTTTAAGGCATTTTATGAATCCTATGTTGAAAATTTTCCCTTATTAATTGATCCAATTTTTTACTTTTCTATAAAAATAGTAGCATTACCCAATATTACCCAAGTTGTCTCCTGTTAAAAGCAATAGAACCATAGGGTTAGTGCTTAATTTCAAATTTTAATACTTGTAAGGGTTTAAAATGCAATACAACTTGTTTTCCAGACAGAAGAAGAGATTCTCGAGACTCAAATGCGTCTGGACCTCGTGATAGCTCAGGTAGTAGAAAGTCCACATCTCATCGCGATAAACCACCAAAATCTAAAGTCAGTTCTGTAGCAGGTAATTATATTTCTTATGTCACAAGAAGTCTTTAAGCCAATTTCAATTTAACATCATGAAATACTTTTGTCAGTTGTCTGAAAGAAATTGCTATCAGAAAATATAGTTATTAGGTATATAAGATACTGTTTATGTGAATAGAGAATTTTGTATTTTAAGTCAGACTGACAATAGATAACACTTTATTGCTCACCGAAATAACAGACAAAATAAGTTAATTGCAATATCTGACGATGTGGATGGTGCATACTATCAGATGTTTCTATAATAGATTTCCATTGGATTCGCAGTTTTACCTTTGTTTATTTTGGGTAAGTCTTAGTTATATATACAATTCCTTTATGCCTTTAGCTTGGGACTCACCACTTATAGACGAAGACGCGGGGTCGCGTCGTGGTAGGCGTCGTACGAACACATCAACGCCGCCAGCGACGACTCCGGCGAAGCGCAGGCGAACTTGACACACTCACGCGCACACATACCACCACTTCTTCTGACACACACAGCCGCGCTCCACATGGGGCAGGACCTGGAACGCCAGGGGGCGAGACCCGGCCGTCTGTATGCTATTCTCATAGGTGGTGCGTGGTGTGTTGGTATTTTTAATGTTTTAGGTCTAAAAGCAAACCATCAGTTTACTCGATTAACATACTAACGAGAGAACAGGACAAGTCTCCTTTTTGCTTCAATAATGTGGTAAATCGACAAATGAATTAATTTTTTGATAAGTAGAGCTGCTCTTTCCTGTTTTATTTTTCGGAATCTTTTACATTACATTACATTGTATACTGATAGTAAAAAAGTTTGTATACAATTATTTTCTGAAAGTTAAAAAAATCTTCTAACATTTAAATTTGTAACATGTATGCAAGCTTTCACTGCAATGAGGACCACTTTTCAGCGGGTGGGCTGCCAACCCGTATATCTGCATTTCGTAATATAAATACCTTAAGTTGCCTTGATAATATTGGTTATTTTGACAAAAATAATGTGATTATTTACAGAGGTGGTTTTGCTTTTAGATTTCTTATTTATGAAAAATGTAACTAGTAATTAGATTATGAACTGAAGTTATCAGTATCAGAGTAATATTTTCAGTTAAGTTTGCGTTTCTAGAAATAGATGAAACATTTTTTTTAATCTAGCTTGATATCCAAAATGTGTTTGCTTATCTAAATAAAATACTGTTTTTGTAAACCAAGAAACAATTTTTTGTTTTGCTTACATTCTCTAGATGAAGTATTAGATATTTGATTAAATGTACTGGTACACATTAAGCATTTAAATAATAATTAAATACTTTAATTTGTTGTAAGCAGGAAATAGAAAACCATGTGTGTATTTAAGTATAAACTGCATTAACAATTTATAAGGATTATCTATGTTCGTGTGGTAAAATTTAAAAAAAAGTAATAGATATTTACATACATACATAACTTCACGCCAGATCCCTTGCGGGGTAGGCAATAATAGATATTTAAAAGTTAATAAAATGTTTAGTTGGCATTTTTCGTTTTATTTTAATTTTACCTGGCAATATTTCGAATAATATGCGAGTACGAGGCCAAAAAGGTGAAGATAAAGAGATCGTTTTCCCTCAAGCAAAAACCATTGCATTATTACCAAATAGTTTTGTATATTATGTACATTGTACAAGAATGTGCAACAGTATTAGGATTTTGATTTATTCTGGATTTTTTTTGGAAAATAAAGAGTATTATTAACACTTTTTTTTTAAATCTTGCTGTAAATCAATTATAGAAAGATACTGCTTGTTATAAGTAGGATCTGTGCATCAATTTTTTAATAAATTGGCCAAATGCACTTGTTTCTCAATTAGAAGAAATACATTTAAGTACCTATGCAATTCTCTCGGGATTTCGTCCTTTGACTTTGGTCAGGGTCTCGGAAAATTATCATGGCATGTTGGCCGTGCGTTCGCGGACCTAAGAACGTAAGAGACCTACAAAACGGTTGATCCAAATACATTGAAATTCATTAATCTGAGGATTATACCTGACTAATGAAATAAATGGTAATATTATTTTTACAAAGTAGATGAACATATCTGTTTACATCAAGATCTGTACCTGCTGTTTGGTAATTAAACAAAAACACAATGTCAAATAGTAATACGTCATATTTGATTTGACAAAGAGAGTTTTTGGCGGGAACTGAAAGGGGACGTTGCGCTGTGCAGTTTTATTTTCTAAAAATGTGTAAAAATACTCTAAAATGAACAATAGTTGTAGGATATTGATAGTTTTTGAGTAATAATTATGTGTTTTTGTGAGAAATGTGAACTGTATAGTCAAATGTGGCCTTTCGAGTTTTCACAAGAACTCCGTTGAATGGCGTGGCTTGTAGCCTACCATACAACTGCGCTATATACGAAGATTTATACATCAGACTTGGCTGTATGGACTAAGATTCCTTTGCCTGCCTTTGTGGCGAATAAATAAACAACAACAACAACATGATTTGACAAATGACAACATGTAGCTTGTTTTGACTTGAAAAAGTTCTAGCTAAAAATTAGAAACAATTAGTCTTTTAGTAAACATTGACAATAAAGTTTAATTTTAAATAAATTAAGTGATGGCGTTACCAGTAGCTCAGCCAGCAGAAATACTTCGAGCATGGCAGAAAGATGATCTATACGAGAAACAACTTGCAGAATCCTTAGCACGACTTATGCCGTCGCAACATGCTCCAAAAGCTGTGCCAATCTCCTCTTTGCTTTACAAATCCTTCACTACACTCAAAGATTTGCAAACATTAGGCGAAGAGTATTCTGGTATCGTTCAGGTCGACGAGAGCTATCACAAACTACCTACATACGGCAATCGTCTTATAAGCATTCTGTTATCCGCCTTAGGTGAAGCTTTAACAAGACGGTTCTTTCATCGATTAGAAAAACAAGTTGAACAGAACCACGCTTTGCGTCCTGAAGCACAGAATGTATTTTTAATTATTCTAAAGACATTGAACAACATTGTACCTCAAGTGATTAGTATACATAGAGGGCTGGCTTATATCAATGGTGGGCCTTTACAAATCGGGAAGAGCTTGAGTGGTATTGACTATGTTCATGTTAGACCTGCAGCAGCTGCTTATTACACTCATTTAAGACTCCTAGGCATAGTGACATTACTACATGCAATAATATCCTGTGGGCAAAGTTTGTATATGGTGAAAAAGTACATGTACCAACTTCATGAGTTGCCAAATGAGGTAGAAAGTGAAAAATCATGTGCTGCATGTCTAGAAGAGATGTTGCAACCTTGTGTCTTGCATTGTGGTCATATATTTTGTATGCAATGTTGTTATGGTGCTTTAGATAGTTGTGCTTTATGCCGGACACCATTTATAAAGAGTAATGTTGTTCCATTGATGAATTATTACCCTGGCACTCTATGAAAGTACCTCTTAGGCTTGATTTTCACTTGGATGCCGTTCATGGTTCAATCTAACCCTGTTCCTACTCCCAGAGCCATATTTAACAGTGTTATGGGACTTGTCATGTATACATAGCTTTAACCAGACCAAAATGGAATTAGTGTGTATTGAATCATAACATGCTTTCTTTAAGACTGGACATGGAATGATTTTAAGTGAGCTTATGTGATATTAATAAAAAAAATTGGTGATAGAACAAATATTAAATAACTTTGCTGATAACATATAAATTTTGTTACTATTATGAATAGTTTTAACTTGGGAGTTTTGAAAATAAAACCATTATTCATGATATATTCTTTTATTAAATTAAAAATTAGTTGTCAATTTATTGGCCAACATTATTAGCTTTATAAATGCTTACACAATCGGGAACTTCCAGTTTATTTAAAATTGATTCAATATTCTCTTCAGGCACAGAAAGATAAAAAAATGACATATTCAACTGAGATAGAAAACATTGAGTATTTAGTTAAATTAGTGTTAGATTCACATAATTAATTTAGGATATTATTTTATTTTTTTCTAAAAGTAAACATGATGATTATATTGACATCATCAATAGTTTTACATGCATTGTAACACAATACCTCAGCTACATATGGGATGTTAGTGAATAGTGACACTTTAATACAGATGTAGCAAAGGGTTGAAACATTATTTGTTATGATATTGTTATTCATTGTTAACAATGTTAAATATAGACAGATAATTTATGTATGTACACTAAAGCAGCTATTTGTTAATAGCATTAATTCTAACATGAATAAGACACATTTGGCCACAGTAATTAACTATAACATTATCCCAGATGGAGCCCGAACACCAGACTCACATATTTATACCTGTTTTTCTAGAAGCAATAAACATGATGAATGTATTGATTTGATCGGTCATGTTGTTAAGCACACTACTACATAAGACATTAAGAACTAAGAACTTAATTAATATGGTTTCAATAAATATTTTACCAAATTATACTAGTAGGTGTTTAAACTATTAAAAGATGTTGAAATTGGGTATGTCTTGATATACAATTATATACTTACCAAGTCAATAACAAAAATTTAATATTTTTTTATTTTTTTTATTGCAGGAGGTCAGCAGACAGGCAGACGGCCTACTTGATGAAGAGCGGTTACCATCGCCTATGGACATTTGCAACACCAAAGATGCTACAAATGCGCTGCTGCCCTCTTAAAGGAGACTGGAACCTGGTCCATTAATGCCGGAACACAGCTCAAGGTTGTTATGGCGACATACTTTGGACCAGGGGTGGTAGCCATCCAGTCGGGCAAATGCCCTACCACCTGGCTGTGGGTTGTTTTGTCGCCTCTTACGACAGGCCGCCCGGCCGCAGGAAATTGTATTCTTTCTCCGTTCCTGCACGGATATTTTGTATTTAATATTTTTGTACAACTTTCTGAATTAGTACTTTAATTATAAATGCATAAAAGTGATCCCAGGTATTAATATAGCATGCAGTACATAATGTAAAATAGTCTCTAGAACTACTAATAGTTTTAGATACTTATATTACTGCTCCATCTCTTCTACTAATGAGGGGAAATCCAGTTTCAGGACCATCAGCCTCGCAAGGTGGGAAATCGTGGTCGGAATGTGAGCCACTCGCCATGTTGGGGTGGCACTAGCACCGCAAGCAAAATTGCTATTGCCACGTTTAAATCCTGCTCCATCTGCTTTAAGTGACTGTTTTCAATTGCGTCTTATTTATATCGTTAAAAGAAATGTGTTAAAGACTAGCTACATTAGTGTCATGGAGGATATAAAGAGGTAAGGAGTATCATCTCTGTGTTGAAAGTGTTTTTGTGAATGAATGAATGATATTAAAGTAAACTTCAAAATGTGTCTAGACTTAATTTTCCCTTGACTCCCCCCCCCCCCCAAAGAATCTACCCCGAAGTCGAAAAAAATATATGACCCGAATTTGTAGGACATTCCCCAATCTGGTAACACTGCGCTGCGGCAGTAATTAGAGTGAGATAGAAAATAAACAATGATGGAAAGATTTCCGCTAATTAAATCACTACACAGTTGCTTATAGTATTATATTTAATACATTATTTTAGACAACGTAAATAATTGAGGTGTTTACAGTGGCATTTTATGGTACTTCAACGATCTGAAGAGTGAACTATGATATTATTATTGTGATGTAAGGTTCTTGAATAAATATAACTTTGATCTTAAACTGGCTTTTTATTTTCACTTTTTGTAAGTCTCTTTTTTTTTTTTTTTTTTTTTTTTTTTAAAAATATAAGTTTTATTTATTACAAATGCTTCCAATAGAAATAAATTGAAATACTATAAATGTAAGCAAATAATTGAGTTGAAAGCCTGAGCTTGTGGTAACCAGGATCGTGGTACATTTCAAGCAAATATAATATAAAATTATCTACGACTTAAACGTGGTAAGTTCATCCACTACACTATTCCCCCCCTGAGACTGATGCTGGAAGCTAAGGTCGATAGTGATCCGTAAATTTTACTCTTCTTCCAGATTTGGTTCGTTTTTCAACGCTCGGTTGCGGCGAAGAATCGGGCAAGGCAGTGCTAGCATCCGGTGTGTCATTCGACGGCGTGCTGATGTCATCCTTGGTCATATAGGCTGGCTTCACTCTGTCAATGGAGACTGTAGTCTCTTTGCCTTTGACCTGGATTTTAAAGATCTTCTTGCCGCGCTCCACGACTTTATAAGGCCCAGTGTATGGCGGATCAAGTGGATGTCTCACACCATCATGGCGGAGGAATACAAAATTGCATGTAGCCAAGGTGCTTGGAATATAAAATGTCTTTTCCCCATGACGACTTGTTGGTGTCGGAGCCAGTCTCGCCATATGTCGCCGCAGGAGTGTCGTGAAGTTGGAGTAATCCATTGAGTGGCAGGCAGATGGGTTGAAAAATTCACCAGGTAGACGAAGTGGTTCTCCATAAACAAGCTCTGCTGCCGACGAGTTTATGTCTTCCTTCCAAGCGCTGCGTATGCCCAGGAGCACTAGAGGGAGGGCTTCACTCCAGTTGGTGTCAGTATGGCATCTGATAGCCGCTTTTAGCTGGCGATGTAGGCGTTCAACTATACCATTGCAAGTGGGGTGGTATGCAGTCGTCGGACGGTGCTGACTGCCGAGCATAGCAGCCAAGGAATGGAAGAGGCTACTCTCAAACTGTTTGCCTCTGTCTGTAGTGATGCGCTGCGGACAACCAAAGCGAGATACCCAGCCTGCTATGAAGCTGCGGGCACATGTCTCAGCTGAGATATCTGATAAAGGATATGCCTCAGGCCAACGTGTAAACCTGTCGATGACTGTAAGGCAGTATCTGTAATCAGATGAAACAGGTAATGGTCCTACTATGTCCATGTGGACATGTGCGAAGCGTTCAGTTGGAACCGGGAAAGATGGTATTGGTGAAACAGTGTGCCTGGAAATTTTATTTTTCTGACATTCAATACATTCTCTAGTCCAGTTTCTGCAATCTTTCCTTATCCCATGCCATACAAAGCGCTGAGTGATTAACTTAACAGTGGCCCTGGACCCTGGGTGGCTCAAGTTGTGAAGCATGTTAAACACTTGTCTTCTAAAAGGTGCTGTAATATAAGGCCGAGGGGTTGACATGGATACATCACAAAATAGTGTGTTCTGTGAGCCTTCCACTTTCACTCTTCTTAACTTGAGGCTGGAAGAGCCAAGGAGCTCTTGCAGTTCAGAATCTTCATTCTGAGAATGTGCAAGTGCATTAAAATCAATGTTCTCTGTTAATGACTCAACTCGTGACAGGCAATCAGCCACTATGTTGTCTTTTCCACGTACATAGCGGACATCTGTTGTAAACTGGCCGATGAAGTCCAAATATCTAAATTGTCTGGGTGAACACTTATCTTTATTTTGTTGGAAAGCATATGATAAGGGTTTGTGGTCTGTGAATATTGTGAAGTGTTTACCTTCGACCATGTGCCTGAAGTAGCGGATAGCTTTGTAGATGGAGAGCAATTCCCGATCATAAGGACTGTATTTCCTTTGTGCTGTGGACAAGCGGCGGGAAAAGAAGGCTAATGGTCTCCAGGTGTTGTCTGAAGTCTTCTGTTGAAGTACTGCCCCCATCGCTGAGTCTGAGGCATCGGTGTGAATGGCCAATTCGGCTTCTGGGTTTGGATGTGCTAGCAGAGCTGCCCTCAGTAAGCTGGTCTTACAGAGGTTGAAGGCTGCTATCATCTCCGGTGTCATTAGCAGGTCTTTAGACCCTTTACGTTTCGGGCCTGACAGTGCAGCGTTTAGAGGTTCCTGTATTTTGGCTGCGTTAGGTATAAAACGGCGGTAGAAATTGAACATACCTAAGAACCGCCGCATGCCCTTGACAGTTTTGGGTGGTGGGTACTCTTTTATTGCATGCACCTTCTCCTGTAGGGGACGTACACCTTCTGCCGAGACTTCATGCCCCAAGAAGTTGATTTTCGACTGGCCAAACTCGCACTTAGCTGAATTGATTAATATGCCATATTCAGACAGCCTCTGGAACAATTTATTTAAGTGGTCAACATGCTGGTCTTCAGATTGTGAAAAGCAAAGGATGTCATCAAGATAGCCATAGCAAAATGGCAGGCCTCTGAGCACCTCGTCCATGAACCTTTGAAAGGTTTGTGCAGCATTCCTGAGCCCAAAGGTCATGTATGGAAATTCAAATAACCCAAATGGTGTTGTAATTGCTGTCTTCTGTATGTCGTCTGGGTGCACAGGGATTTGGTTGTATGCCTTAACTAAGTCTACCTTACTATATATCCTACTGCCGGCCAGTTGATGGGCAAAATCCTGTATATGTCGGATTGGGTAACAGTCGGGTATAGTTCTGGCGTTCAGTGCCCGGTAATCACCACAAGGACGCCAACCATTATCCTTCTTCGGAGCAAGGTGGAGGGGAGATGCCCAAGGGCTTTCTGATGGACGTGCTGTACCATCTGCCAGCATTGCTTCGAACTCCTTTTTGGCAATTTGGAGCCTATCTGGTGGTAGCCGGCGTGGGCGACCAGAGATAGGTGGGCCTGGAATAGTGCGGATGTGGTGTACCGTGTTATGATTACTGTGTCTTTTTATACCTGCAGGTCTAGTTATGTCTGGGTACTCACGCAGCAGCTTATGGTACACTGAACCTCCACCTACTGCCTTAATGGAAGCAATAGCCGAAGTCTTCGCGGCAGATGTCGCTATTGTGGAAAGCTGAGTAAGACCATCAATAAGTCGATAATTCTTAAGATCTATTAATAAATTATAAAAACTTAAGAAATCTGCTCCGATTATTGGCTTACTGACATCGGCAACAACAAACTTCCATGTATAAGCACGTCGCAGGCCTAGATTGAGTTTCAGCTCCATCCAACCATAGGTGTGTATTGTACTCCCGTTGGCTGCGAAGAGCTGGTACTCTGTCCTGCTGCGTTGCTGCTTGATGGCAGATCGAGGGAACACGCAAACGTCAGAGCCTGTATCCACAAGGAATTGCAATTTAGTGTTGTGATCTGTCACGAAGAGGCGGCGGGGGCTTGTAAGGCAGTCGTTAGCCGCTAATCCCGACTGCCGTGGGCGTTTCCCGCGTAAGTACAGGGAGGTTGGCATCGGCGAGCTCTACTCCCGAAACAATTGTGGAAATAGCAATAATTCTTATTGAACCGATCTGATGACCTTCTACGTGCGGCCGGCTTTCGCTGATATCTCTCAGATGAGCGAGACCGAGACCTTGAGCGTACCTGACTCTGGAGGGAAGCTACCTGTCGCGACAGCTCTGCCATTTGCCGGGTGAGCTCGCTTATTTCGCTGCTGGAACTAGTGCTAGCCACCATAGGTAATGGTGGGGCTATTTCGTGGACCCTGTCTGCTAAATCTGCAACAGATTCGAGTGGTAAGTTAGGCTGTGATGCTATTGCAGTCTGAATGTTTACAGGAAGGCGGCTTGACCATAGTGAGGTCATGAATGACTCGGGTAGACTCTGTCCTGCCAACGCTTGCAAGTGGCGAAGAAACTGGGACGGTTTCCGATCTCCCAATTCCTCATGCATAAGGAGTTGTTGCACTCTCTTCCCTTGTGAGGCGGAGAGACGCTTAACAAGTTCGGTTTTTAATTTCCCAAATTTGTTCTCTGCTGGGGGAGATGTAATAATATCCTTAATTTCTGCTGCATACCTGTGGTCAAGCTGAGATATAACATGATAAAATTTGGTAGCATCCGCCGTTATACCGGATAACACGAATTGTGCCTCCACTTGGGCGAACCATAAAGCTGGCTCTTCTGGCCAAAAAGGTGGCAATCTTACCCCAATCCTGCACACTGTTTCATCTGTTTCATATTTACCATCCATTGTATTTGTTTGCTTTGTTCTTTAAGTCGGTGGTCACCAATGAAGAGTGAACTATGATATTATTATTGTGATGTAAGGTTCTTGAATAAATATAACTTTGATCTTAAACTGGCTTTTTATTTTCACTTTTTGTAAGTCTCTTTTTTTTTTTTTTTTTTTTTTTTTTTAAATATAAGTTTTATTTATTACAAATGCTTCCAATAGAAATAAATTGAAATACTATAAATGTAAGCAAATAATTGAGTTGAAAGCCTGAGCTTGTGGTAACCAGGATCGTGGTACATTTCAAGCAAATATAATATAAAATTATCTACGACTTAAACGTGGTAAGTTCATCCACTACAGATCTAAATTCATATGGTAGTTTTTCTTTCGCTGGCGCTACTGTAGTAGGTATTTGCTGCAATTTTCAGCATACTGCTGGGCACTTTTTTACTTTCCCGTCCATATAAGACGAGTTATTATTACAATTACCACGTGCTAACAACGTTGAAGGAAAACATCGTGATGCAACCTGCAAATCGAGATAATAATAATGTTTTATTGACACCAAAGATACATAGTTTTACATTAAGATGAAAAATATATTTTTTCGTGTCTATTAATAATAAGTTAAATTGTCAACTAACACCTAAACTAGGCCGAGCCTGTTTTTTAGGTGTTAGTCCCTTCCAGTGTCTTAAACAGAATTATTTGAAAAGAAAATTATAAAATTTAAATATTGTTTAAAAAAAGAAAAAAATAATAATATAATAAGATTAAGACTAAGACTTGCTTTCGTAACTAGCTATGTTTAATTATATTTATTTCTACTAAAGTTTTTTTAAATTAACAGTACAAACAAATTTTCAATATCATCATAATTGCGTAGTTTTAGCCAATTTATTAAAACATCTTTACATTGATATTTGTTGAGGGGGTAAAGTGTAAGAATTTTATTAAGTTTGTTATATAGAGTGGGACCTAAATAACACTGAAATTTAGTAATGAAATTTGTTTTAAATAGATTAAGTAGACAAACTTTGTCTTTTCGTCGTGTATTTTTTTCGGTGCCGTAAACAAGTTTTTGGTGCTGAGATAGAATAGTGTTTAAAACAAATAATTTTCTAATTGATAATACATCACATTCAGTATAAAGGTCAATAGTGGGATATCTAAAAGGTTTAAAAGTCATTACTTTAAGTAGCGCACGCTGGGCTCTTTCCAATTTGATTAGATGAGTTTTCCGACTCCCTCCCCAAGATGTAATGCAGTAAGAGAATGTTGATTGAGCTAAAGCAAAATAAACCGTTTTTAGTAACTTAAAATCAGCAACATTTCTTAGCTTTTTGAATATGTAAATTAATTTACGCGTTTTAGCAGCAAGCTGGCTAAGATGTGGCTGCCAAGATAATTTGTCATCTAGCACAACTCCCAAATATTTTATACTATCAGTAACACTTATAGGGTAACAACTACAAAAACTTTGTGTTATATTATAACATGTATGAATTCTAATGTCTAAATTTCCAGTAGGTAGAGATCTTGTCGTATTTGTGAAAAGGATATATTGAGTTTTAGCTTTGTTAAGGGTAAGTTGATTATTATTTAACCATTTTGCTGCTGTTTTTAAACCCGCTTCAGCTATTGCCTTTGTCTCACTCCACGACTGACCATAGAAAATTAGAGCTGTGTCATCAGCATAAGAAAAGATCTTGCAGTTTTCAAGTTTTAAATCACAAAGATTATTAATGTAAATTAAAAATAGGGTTGGGCCCAGTACGCTGCCTTGAGGCACACCGTATGTGATTGGAGTATTAGAACTAAATTTACCATCAATAGTAACTCTCTGTATTCGTTTAGTAAGATAATCTTCAAATAATTTAAGTATTATCCCTCTTATACCAAGTTTTTCCATTTTATTCAACAATATAGGAATAGAAACTGTGTCAAACGCTTTAGCCAGGTCCAAAAAAACACCTATGCATTTGTTTTTATTATCTATATGAGTAGCTATAAATTCAGTAAGTTCCGACACTGCATTTGCCGTTGATTTGCCTGATCTAAAACCAAATTGGTTATTAGAAAGTAATTGTTCGTCTTCTAAATAGGATAAAAGTCGTTTATTTATAATTTTTTCTAATACTTTCGAAAGTGCTGGCAATACAGAAATTGGGCGATAGTTACTGACACATTCTCTATCTCCTGATTTGTGAATAGGATGGATAATAGAAATTTTAAAAAGGTTGGGAAACACTCCTGTTTCTATACATTTATTAACTATGTGGGTTAAGGGTGGAATTATTTTATCTTTCGCCATCTTTAATATTTTTGTTGGAATTCCATCCCAACCTATTGCACTGTCTGATTTTAAATTCATTAAAGTCGATTCTATTTCCTTTTCACAAGTACCCATCATGACCATCGAGTTACACGATGACTGAATTAGTTCATTGTGCGCTGTAGTAGCATGATTGGTTTGTATTTTTTCAGCTAATTCTTTCGCTATGTTACTAAAGTAGAAATTTACTTTTTGCAATGATTCTTCCGGTGTTCTATCTAAATTTAGTAAATCTAATGCTGCTTTTTTAGGTTTGTTATGTCTATTGGTTATTTTATCAATTATTTTCCATTTCATTTTGGGATTTTTCGCATAAGTATTAAGTTGTTCTTTTTCAAAATTTTGTTTAAGCCGTTTCAGTAAATCATTGCAAAAATTTTTATATCGATTATAAGTTAAGTTCAAAATTGTATTTTTTGGATCCCTTTTACATTTTAGATGCATTCTGTCTCTGTTTTTCATGCAACGAACTAGACCAGGAGTAATCCATGGCTTTAAGCAACGAGTTCGATTTGTTGTAAAAATAACCTGCGAGTTTTTGGTAATAGAATCTTTTATATAATTAACTAATTGTTCTGTGCACCAGTTAGGATCGTCTGATTTTAATATACTATCGAAATTTTTCCCATTAAGATCTTTAACAATTGCATCGTAGTTTAATTTCAGGGTTTTGGTATGTTTGACATAGTTATTTACATTATTTTGCACATTAAGAGCAGTAATGACTGCACAGTGATCAGTCAGTGGAGCTTCTATTACTGTCGTTACAGTAGGTTTGTGAGACTTAATCATGGAATGGTCTAAACAGTTATTAGCTCTAGTTGGTAATTCATGGCCTGGTAGAAAACCATGACTAGAAAGTAGATTAAGATAGTCATTTGAGGTAGCATTGTCACTATTTGACTTTATATCAATATTTAAGTCGCCAATCAAGACAATAGTTTTAAAATGTTTGTAATTATTTAGTAAAACATCTAGGGAATTAGTGAAAGGCTCGGTGTTTTTGTAGGATGGAGATCTGTAAATGCCAACAACTGCAATGTCTTTATTAATCTCAATCACAAGACATGTAGCGTCAGTAACAGATACTTCTTTCACCTTGTATTTGAGGTCGTGGCGCACATATGCTATAATACCATCATTTTGGTTGGTATTATTTTTAGTGTGATGAGTGTCATAATTATTTAATGTAGGAAAATTGAGAGCTTTACTATTCCAAGTTTCTGTAAGTAAATATATGTCACATGGTGTGTTTAATCTAGTTAATAGCACTTCAAATTCAGGAAAGTTTTTATTGACACTTCTTATATTTTGTGTGAGAATTTTGAAGCTATTGTCAGATACTTGTTTCGTTAAAAGATATTTATATAATTCCGGTGCACAAACAAAGGAAGTTCCAGGCTTTACAGAATCTAAACTGTTTAGTATATTATTGTTGTTAATTAAATCGAATTTTAAAGTTATAATCACGTGATATTAGTATTGTTGTACTTAGTATATTTTTAAGAACCGTTAATATTTGTTTATTATGCAGGTTTAACTGATGCGTTAAACCTGCCAAGCCGCCTTGGACAAGCGTGGCGGTTATACTCTCCGTTCCCCCTACAATGGGAGACCCGAGCCCAGCAGTGGGACATTTATGGGCTGATAATTTTGTAAGACGAGTTATGTTCCATTAGCGACTCACAACGACCAGGTTCACGACTGCGATGTATCCCGTTCCACTTGCTTGCCGGCGTTACAATCGTAAACTCTATTGGAACGGCTATTCGACCCACTTCTTAACATTGGTCGTTGTGTGATCGAAAATGATGACGTCATTAGTGACATTTTCGCCACGACCACAACGACCGCGGTTGCCTTTTGGAACGGCTAACTGAGCATTTTGCGCGTTGTGAGCTACTAATGGAACGTCCTGATAATGTACTGAATGTCAGCTGCATATAAAAAGGAATCTGCTTTAAAATAAAAACAACTGATGATGTCATGCTTTCAGAAACGTACTAATAAAGACATTAAGTTGATTTAATCAAGGTTTCAATGTGTTATTTGAGATGCGACATTCATAATGACATTAAAGGTAGCCTATTTAAACTTATACAAACAATATATAAATCACAATCCTTGCTATTTGTATTAATAAAAATAAAATACAAATTAAATGTTTGTACTGCAATTTACTATTATATTAATAACTTAACACACATAGCAAATACATTTTTATGAACAAGAAATCATATTGAATTAGAGTATATTTGGAGGCTTGTTTAGGATCTTTAAATAAGCCTACAAACTTACTCAATATGAATAACACCGTTAGTATTGTAGTAAACAGTGATGACATACCAATTTTACATACCTATTTAAATTATAAATATGACTTACTGAACTAATTTCTTTTTCAAATTCATCACTCATTACATAAGCTATTGCATTCGTGCGTTCACATTTAGTAAACATTATAAAAAGCTACTATGTTACATGTCTAATTAGTAACTAACAGTAAGTCCCAAACCTTACATGAAAATAAATAATATATAGCATCATAATGACTAAAGCTTTTCACAAAGTTTAATTAATATATAGAAATAAAAAAATTATATTTAATGACTCATTCTAAACCTAGTAAATAATGTCATAGCTTTAGTCAAAGATTAGAATAGACAGAGTATTTGCAGTAGACATCGAGCCACCATTTTTATTAAGCGATGGAGTATAGTGTATATAGATAAATTATCTTTGAGCCCATAATACCCTATCTATTCTGGTCTAGAGTTATTAATCAACACTTTATAAAAGTTAAATAATAATAAACAGAAATATATAAACTAAGTAACAACAATACAAATTATTCAACGCGTAGAAGTTCAACATCAAACACAAGTGTTGCATTTGGTGGTATCACACCAGGATGTCCTCGTGAGCCGTACGCAAATTCCGGAGAGCATGTAAGTCTGGCACGCTCTCCAACAGACATCTAAAATTAAAAAACTCATGTTATGCATTTATAACAATAAAATTTAATCTGATAAAAGACAAAATAAGTAAATGGACTTTCTAAGGTAGGCTATTCTGAAAAATCTCTGTGCTCTGATTTCATGGAGAAACTAAGTGGTAAAATGTAATCATTTTAATTTTTATAAACATAGCTATATACACATTTAAATAACATTTTTCTAAATTATGTTTGTAATTTTCTAATAAGAATGTGCCACATTAGAGTTAAGTATTTCATGTGTTAATATTATACCTCATTGCAAGTCATATGCTGTAAACTTCTTTAAATTATCTGTATTTATTTATACAAAAATATGGGATATAATATGTACTTCTGGACCAGTCAAAATAACATTTAACACTTTTCTTAAATGTTTTCTATTTGAATATTTTTTCAGTCTGAAAAATAAGGTGATTTTTACAAATGAATGCGAGTGACTTTTATCATGTGACACAGTTATAAATCATTCCATCAGTCTGTATAAATCGCTCATAGCCCTACAAGCAAGTTGATATTAGTCAAAATGACTGGTATAGTTAGAATGAGGTATAAGTTGATTACAGGTGCTTCTAATATTAAAGGGAATGAAGGAAAACTTGCCTAATTATAATGGGATTATCTTTTTCTTTTTAAACCTACCAAAGTAGGGGTGTAAGCAATTATGATACAAGTAACACAATTGGATTCGAATGGCTATTCTGTTCCAAGCATATTCTGCAGACATTTGTGAGACACTGTAATTGATTTGATTTAATTTGTGCATATTTACAATGATTAAGTTTTTGTAACTGGGGTGGTATTTTTTCTATTATTTCATCATTTTAGCCACTTTTCAGTAGCCATGATAGTGGAACTTTTTGTTTATGATTACTATTTACTCTATATCCTAATCTAATTTAAATTACAACCACTTCTAACATGTTGTGACAAAACATTAGAATAATAAATTTAAAAAACAATTTAAAATACTATGCTTAACTGTTTAAACATAACTTTAGTATGATTATTCATGTTTAATTTTATGCACTACCTGCATTACACCTTACAAAATACCTTTAAGTGAGGCCTGGAAGAGGTAATATTAGGAATAGGTAATTTAAATCATATTTAGTTTCAATATACATATGCTATGGACAGTGTATTTCAATATGAAAATTGTATTCTTCCAAATATACAAATCGAAAAATCACATAATAATGAGAAAAATACTAAAATAATTTCAAATACAAGCAAGATAAAATGTTTTTTGCATCAGTCACATTCAGATAATACATGTAGATTTCAAATTTTAAATTAAACTAGTGCTCGCCAGTGCTCGAAATTCGACCATAATAATTAATGTCAGAGACTATAACTTCTATATTTACAGATTTCGCCAAGGCTACACTTTAGTTTGACTTGAACAATAAAGAAAAGAATAAAAATCATTTATAGAATAATCTATAGCCTCTGCCTACCCCCATGGGAAAAAGGCGTGATAATAAATATGTATGTATGTATGTATGCACACTACAATGATATCGAAATCACAAAATATTGTGATTATTTTAAAAGCAGATATCCGAAATCAATATACTTTGGATTTGATATGCGTCAAAAGTGATATTACCCACTCCTAGTCATTATGCAAGCTATATATATATGAGGCCGTCAGCGCTAAAGCAGCCTAACCGTCAATTTATTATATTCAGAGATAAATACTGGAAATTTTGTAAAACATGCTAAAATATAATGCAAGAATGGCCATCTTTGGTTTTGTCACTTGATAATAGATGACGTTCCAAAGACTTTGCATTTCCTTAGTTTTATATAATTTCCAGTATTTATCACCGCATATAATAAATTGAGGGTTAGGCCGCTTTAGCTCTGACGGCCTCATATATGTATGTATGTTACCCTGGCAATTCCTTGGTCCCATCCTTTTATCACGTCGCCGCGGCCAAGAGTGAATTTAAAGGGTTGACCTCTATCCCTTGAAGAATCAAATTTCTTGCCATTTGTTAAAGTTCCTGTATAATGTACCACTACAATCTGTCCAGATTTGGGATAAGTCGAACCTGTAAATAGATAGATATTATTTAGATTTATGTTAAATGTTAATATTAATTTAAAAACACGTAAATGTACAAATATTCGCTGGATAGTTTACAAACCGTCCCCCGGGGATATTGTTTCTACGTCGACACCCATATCTTGGAGCTCAATTTTGATTTAGTTAGAAATTGATCTGTAATGATTTGAAAATTCACCAATCTTTTTCTTTAGAATTTAGATGGAATGAGGAATGATTACAAATTATTAATATAAAGCAGACAAACCATAAAAACAAGTATAGTATAAATATATTTTTTTATGTTTATGGCTTGGCAACTAAGGCTACAAACCAACTACAAGATTCGTTTGCATCAAAGAGTACATTGAATTGCATCAATGACAGGCAAACGAAATTGGTCCATATAAAACATATCGTGTGGCGCAACCAACAGCCGCGACTTATAAATATCTGGATAATGATGTTGAACATACTTTGATATGATATAACGACGTTCGGCCGTTTGGTAGAAATCTAGATGATTTTAGTGCTAACAACTCTGATTGGACAAAAAGGGCAGTGTTAACCCTAAAGTACAAAGATACAGTAAAGACGTAAAATATACATTTAATTATAAAAATACTTTTTTTGACGATAAATGATAATATTCCATTACGCATTGACGTTACAATGAAGCAACGTGTTTTCTCTTACGTGAAATCGTGAGTCGGCAGCACTGAAGCCGCATCCGAAACAACCGTGCATGTTATCAGTCGTAGACCGCGGTTTCCAGATATGTCCGATAGTTTGATTGTAATTTACAATGAATATGTATTCAAATGTTTTTAGATATCATGCTTACAGTTCTCTTGTCTGTTATTAAAATATTAATCTGAAGTCATGACAGTGCTTCGTACAGAATTAAATAATTTTGTAATATCTGTGAGTAGATTAATTCATGACCATGAAGCTTCTTGGAGTTTTTGGCGAGAACTGAAAGGATATGTTGTGCTGCGCAGTTTTATTTTCTAAAAATGTTTAAAATTACTCTAAAACGAACAATAGTTGTAGGATATTGATAGTTTTTGAGTAGTAGCCTTTTGAGTTTTTACAAGAACTCCGTTGACTGGTACTAGCTGATTACCTATAGTTCAGCTATGCTACAGATAGGCTTAAGAAAATGAAGAAACTAAGTTGTAAACTAAGATCTGGCTCAAAGGCCTAGCTGCCAAGCCTTAAATCTAAATAAAAAAAGAAGCTTCTTGGATTAACCAATCACAAGGAAAAGATACATAAACATACAACATGGCGACGATTCAAATGTCAAATAATTATCAGCGCCATAAATTGTCTATGGCGCCGTACAAAACAAAAAGAAACAGTTGAAATTGAATTTCTAATAACGAGTGAAATATATTTTTTATTAATTTCAAGCATTTTAGTAAATATTTTGACTTAATTGAAGTTTATTAATGTATATATTGTTTTATTGATTTTATTTATATCGGAATTAAAAAATCTGGTTGGGAAAACATGGAAGTGGATAGTGTTGAAAGTTGGAACACAAATCCTCCAGACGGAAGCAAATTTACCAATTTAAAGGCTTTTGTGAATGCAGCAAGAGAATTTGAGGCTACACATAGTGAATCGGCTATTAATTTGATGACTAGATATTTAGGGGTAATTATATATATTTTTTTAAATAATTTACTGATAAGGAATGTTTATTTTGATCTATATACCTATTTAAATCAAGCTTGCAGCTGCTAATCCGAGAAATGATATATCTTTACTTGTTTAATGCTCGCATAAGTAAATAATTTCCCGATTGATTAAAGTAGAAGAATTATTTATTATTGAGGGGTGTTTGGGAGTCACGCCCTACCATTTCCAGCTGCCGGATATGCGTAGTTTTTTAAATATTAAAAATAGAGGTATTTGGTATATCTACAAATTTCAAATTATCTGCCGAAATATAAATCTGCCTAGTGGCAAATGCCTATAGGGCAGAGGTAAAGTCAGGCGAGTAACCCTCTGCCACCAATTCTAGTTGCGGGAGGCACTTATTTTTGAAGTGAAAGTTCTATATAGAGGGGGTCTTACGATTTTTCGCTCACGAAAAGGTGTCACAGTCATGTGGTCAAATTCATATATTTTTAAACTCGTGATATCTTTCGAATGGAATGTCCGAATTGAATAATTTAAAAAGTTATATAAAGGTATTGAAGCAGTCTTGAATATGAAGTAATTTATTTTAATAAGGATTTATACCAAGATACAAATAAAGAGCATTTTCTAGCGGCGGCATTTTAATTAAAATTTTAAAATAAAAAAAACACTTGTTGTGGGCTAACTATAATAGTTAGATATATAGTGTCATGACACTTTTTGTAATTAATGATGTGATCTACAAAGTCATAGAACATTATTTTATTCTATCATCAATAGTTTTCACAGCGCATGCAATTTTGGGTATTTTTTTACACCTTGGGTTACATTGTTGGAGTTTTAGTAAGGATCCCTAAAATTTATATTTATATCACCCGGGTATAGTGTAGCTTGCCAACAGTGAAAGAATTTTTCAAATTGGTTCAGTAGTTTCAGAGCCTCTTGAATGCAAACAAACAATCTAATCTTTTCTCTTTATTAGTACAGATATTCATATATATTTATTATGAAAAAAAAACTAAAAAACTAAAAAGTATAAAATAATTTATTTCTTAGTTTATTTTTATTTGTTACTTTTTTGTCTCTAGCTATGTATGGGTAGACCAACGAAAGGTGCCGTGCTCCTTAAAAAATATAGGTCCAAGAAATGGGAACAATTTTTTTTTCGTAAAATGAAAACTCTGGGCCAAACTATGTTAAATTTTCAGGGGACTAAATGGCAGTTATTCTACATCAAAATAAAAAATAATCATGCAAATCGGATCATAAATCTCAGAGTAATTGGTGTACATTCGGAATAATGAATTTTTTTCATAAATAACGTTCATAAAATAAAAACTACTGAGCCAAAGTATTTTATATTTTTAGGGGACCAAATGGCAGCTATTCTGCATCGAACAAAAAAAGTATCACGTAAATCGGATCATAAAATACGGAGTACATACATAAAAAAAACATACCGATCAAATTGACCTCCTCCTTTTTGGAAGTTGGTTAAAATTAATCAGATATTTGCATATTATAAAAAGTGAAAGACTTTGTGCTGGGTTGCCCTAAAAATCGCTATATTTAGTTCCGAAAGCGCTAAATTGGAAGCCCTGGTAAGCTGAGCGCCAGAGTAGTCCCGTAAACGAGAAAGCGAGCGAGAGAGCGAGTTAGGATATACCTCGTCCTCCGACGACCTTGTCCCTCTAATTATTAGAGGGTCAAGGTCGTCGGAGGACGTCTAATACCTAAAATCGCGTTCAGCGCATCGGAAAGTGAGATGTTCCGAGCCGCAATTAATGGAGGCAAACTTAAGTTTGCATCGAGCTATACCACTGCTAATATTTTCTTAAGTTTTTGCGCCTTGTATACATATTAAAACTGTGTTTATTACCGCGCTTAAAACCGTTAAAATGTAGTTTTATTATGTATACCTCTGACGTGGCTGGGCAACACTGCCTCTATTTGTATCTCTATTTGTATGTAAAAAAATAAAAATAAATAAATAAATAGAGAGTTGTAAAGGAAACAAATTAACTACAAGAAAACTTTGCCAACGGTTCAGTTTTTCGAAAGTCACAATAAAAGTGAATGACAACGAACGGTAAAAGTGTTGACGTAAAAAATGGTCCTTGAGTATGTAGTGTATTACATACACAATTACAATGTACCTAACCTAACCAAATCATAATTTACAGTTAACCTGCGAAAAATGGAAATGTGTGCTGGGACACATATTAGAAGTAAAACTTTAACAGACAAGTGGAAAAACGAATCGCAACTAAAACGAATTGCATCAAAATTTTGACTTGAAGTTTTATGGGCAGGTTTTCAAATTGGACAAGTACATTAACAATCTGCCCGTAAAACTTCAAGTTAAAATTTTGATGCGATTCATTATATCACTTGTCAGTAGAAGATTTTCCATTTGTCTGATGCGATTCGTTTTTGCAATTGTTCGTTTTTTACTTAAAAGAAATATATATTGAAACAATTTGGTACACTTTAAAAACTAGCACAAATTTCATAATATCTCATTTATAGGGCATAGTTCTTTCATTCTGGCTGCATTTTAAAAAGTGGGAGGTGAGAGCAGTTATTTCTTGGTGGTTAAAAAAATCACTGCTCTCAAAAAGAAACAAAGCTCTCACCTTAGCCTTTTAACCTGTAACAGCAAAACACATATCTGCTTTAAAAGTGGAGCTCCCACCAATCTATCGTAACAAGGTAATACTACTCTATAAAAAAAAATACCATGTATCTTATATCCAATATGGTGGGGGATGATTCCCCCAACCCTTAATTCTACCTTAACAAACTGAGATACTAGGTAACTAGACCAAATCCCCTAAGGCGCCTTTATATATTTTTAAATTAAAGAGAAAACTATGCATCTTTGTCATCCGAAATGGTGGAGGGTGACTCGTATGTACAGGTACACCCCCCTTTCTCCCTGATGCAGGGTGTAATTCAGGGTGTAACACGCCCTTCATATTACTTTTGATTGTTTGTATTGAAAGTTGAGGATTTTGTGAATGGAATAGCAGCAACACTCATTTGTGTTTTACCTCACACAATAGAAAAGTCTTTATAAATATTGTATATTCATTTATTTATTTTTGTTTTACCCATATTTATGCTTATATTAAATACTAGCTGACTGGACAAACTTCCAAACTTCTTACCACTTCAGAAGTTTCTAATGGAAAATGAAATTATTGTTTATGAAATTCCAAGCATTTTTTTTATATTTACTCATCTTTTAAACCTCTCCTAGACTACTACCACAAATAATTCAGAAGCAAAATTAGCCAGTCCAACAGCAATTGATTTTTATATATAGATATATAATTTTGGTGTTTGGCTTCACTGTTTTGATTGTTAATATGGCTGCTTTTACTCTTGTAATGTTTTGTAGCTTATTGCATCTTCATGTGATCTGTCAATATTTTCACCTGGGCGTTCCGAAGTCTGTGCCTTCTTCAGCTCTCTATGGCGTGTTATGTGTGACATCCGAGGCCCTCACTGGGCAGGCGTGGCAGTGCTGGCACGGGCTTCTATTGAACCTAGTGCAAAGCATGCACTCACTCACACCTACAAGTAAGTTATGTCTGCCTGGTAACTTTTTGTTCTCAAACATGAGAGTAATCGCTTGCGCTTCACTAAATACTACAGTCTAGCTAGAAAATGCTAATTAATCATTTAATTTCAATTTAATAATAATACAGCCTTAAATATTGGAGTGATTCCTGGCAAAGGCTTCCTTGAGCTCACTCTAGTGCTTAAGATTTGTATCAATAACTTATCTTACATGAGTGTCAAGGAACTGCTTTCATCAAGTATACCATAGCTCATTATGTTATCTTATATATAAAGCTGAACAGTTTGTTTGTTTGTTTAAACATGCTAATCTCGGAATTACTGGTCTGATTTGAAAAATTCTATCAGTGTTGGATAGCCCATTTATCGAGGAAGGCTATAGGCTATATATCATCATGCTAAGACCAATAGGAGTGGAGCAGCAACGAAAAATGTTTCAAAATCGGGGGGCTTTGAAAACAAATTCCATGCAGACGGGGTCGTGGGCACAGTTAAGTACTACTAGTTAGTAGTATAAACTGTCCTGAGTTTGTGAAATAATATGTTGCATATTACTCAATGTGAATTGTTTAATAAATGCTTAATAATCCCTTTGGATTTCTACCACCTTATCACATCTTATCTTTTAAAATAGTCACAAGAAAGTTTTTTTTTATTAAAATGGTGATTGAAAAAATTCAATAAATAATCAGAAATATTCCATTTTGGGTTAAATATGGAAAATTACCATTGAAAGGTCCTTCATCTATCTACTTATCTATTTGAAATTATTAGATATTTTTTCATAATTGAAGACATGAGTGGATGAAGGTGATAAGTAGCATGATTCCATTTCTGAGTAAATTGAGATAAAAGTTTTACTTTTATTTGAAACTGAACTGAACTTAACACCTTTAGCAACGTTTTATTTCTTAAATATGCCTTATATCTACGGTCTAAGGTCTGTAGTCATTTGGTATGGACTTATAACATTCATCTATGCAAAAAAAAGGAAAAAACTGAATATGCGACATATCACCTTCATCCACTCACACGTCTTCAATTATATATAATTACTAGCTGTCCCGGCAGACGACGTCCTGCCCGGTAAAAAAAAAAAAAATTAGGGGAAGACTACCCCTAACATTTAGGGGGATGAAAAATAGATGTTGGCCGATTCTCATAGATACCGGATAAGCACAAAAAATTTTATCAAAATCGGTCAAGCCGTTTCGGAGGAGTATGGCAACGAAAACTGTGACACGAGAATTTCATATATTAGATTTTCCAGTATAGGAAATATGTAAGTTATACATAAAAATCAGTGTTATAGTTGTTCTTTCATACACAGAGGCATACTTGCACACAATACACACAATCATTCACACTAACCCACTCACGTAAAGGCTCTCACACACTTGTAACATTCAGCAGTATATTCTACAATTTTAATATTAAAATATTTTTACTTATGAGGAGAGGAGGCCTAGAGATCACTCAAATAGGTTTTTTAACCGAATACATACCAGGCTCTTTCTAAATCAATTTTATATGTGATAAATTGTTTACCATGACTGTGTAAAATGTTTTGATTTATGGAGAGCAAATAAATAAATAATTGTTATCATAGTGTTTCGAGTTTCAGTTATAAGCTCAATGTATTGGAATTACAGAACAGGATTCTAAATAATAAATAATTATGCTTTCAGATTTATGCCAATTTTGGCACGGTTACTTACAGATGCGATAACAAATGATAAGAAAATTAAACTGCTTGCTGTGATGCAGGTAAGGTTCCAAAATGGATTTAATGTTACACATTTTTATCGTTTACTAGTGGTAGCCCGTGGTCGGAATTTGACCGTAATAATTTGTTCTCAAAGACACCATAACCACAGATCACACTTCTATAATCACAGATTTCGCCAAAGCAACAATTAACATAATAGATATGCGAGTGTGTGTCCAATACATGGTGTGTGTAATGTTTTATTTTGTTAATTTAGTGTATTTTTTATGCATAATTAAAAAAAACACACAACATGCTTTGTAAACTAAGTAATAAGATCACGATAAATCAGTGTTAATGGCTCTATACATTTAAATCTTGTAATTTCCTTTTTTCTGCCAGGATATATCTTATGGCATAAAAATAAGTTGGCAAGAGTCATATCTTAATAACCTGATGAAACAGCTGACTGAATGGATCATGCAGCCGATGGCGGAGCCAGCACATCGTACAATTGGACACAAGTCGCTCACAGTTTTGGTTAATGTGTGCTATGGAAATTTACCAGCCATTTACACTCTCATGAGGACTGTAGATACTAAGGATTTTGTTCTCCATTTAATAAGCTTAAAGGTATATATATAACATTTTCTTTTCAGAACTAAACACTTGAAAAACCATACTTTAGAGCAGTGGTTCTCAAAGTGGGCGATAACGCCCCCTTGTTGGCGGGCACTGCAGCCCTAAAAGGGGGCGGTAAGAGACCCAAGAAAAAAATGGGCATTGGCATAAGAGTTAACTTGAGACCTCAGCGCCGTTGTGTACTACCTACGGCGCTTAAAAGTCTCGTTTAGAATGAATGTTTAATCTCCGCTAATGTAGCTCTCAATAATCAATTAATTTAATTTGACGCTATAATGTGTTTTAAGTAGATGAAAAAATGGGGGGCACTAAGAAATAATTTATTCTCAAAGTGGGCGGGATACAAAATAAGTTTGGGAACCACTGCTTTAGAGTATATGGAGAAGAAAAGATTTTATGATTATCAAAGATTATGTATCTCATTTTATAAGGGGTAAATTATTAACCTACTATTACCAAAAGGAGGATGTTTTCAGATCGACTTTGTGCTTGTTACACTGATTTCAATTTTTTCTTTATTCCAAAGAAATGTGGACTGCTGATGTGGTTTCATTGTACTATGTTTAAGATCTGACAAGTGGATCCCAGGAAAATAGAAAGCGACCCTTGTTGAAGAGCGCCGAGCGCCTATACTATTTGGGTAGCAAAACTTATATGTGCCAGTAGTAAAATTTCTATTTTTTTATTGCAGTAGTTCAGCAGACAGGCAGACGGCCCACTTGATGGAAAGCGGTTACCATCGTCTTTGGACATTTCCATGGCCAAAAGTGCTACAAATGCGCTGCTGGTCTCTTAAGGGAGACTGGAACCTGGTCACTAATTCCGAAACACAACTCAAGGTTGTTATTGCGGCATACTCTAGTCCAGGAGTGGTAGCTATTCATGTGGGCAAATACCCTACTACCTGGCTGTGGGTTGTTTTGTCGCCTCTTACGATAGGCCACCTGGCTGCAGGAAATTGTATTCTTTCTTTGTTCCTGCACAGATACAAAAGAATTTCACAGGTGCCTTATTTTTAAAGCTATTCAAGCAACTAAAAAGTAGAAAATATGTTTTTCTAAACAAAAACAACTTAAAATCAAGTAAATAATAGTTTTAAAAAAACAGGCTTTCATAAAAAATCCAACTAAAAAACAGAAAATAAAATTTAATAAATTTGGTTTCTGATGAATGGGGTCTTAAAAAAAAGCGTGGGGTGTATTCAAAGCGCTTTTTCTTCTTCTTTAACATCTTAAAAAGCGCTTTGAATACACCACACGCTTTTTTATTTATATGATTACCCCATGATTTTTTATGAAAGCGTGTTTTTTTAGTTTTTTTTAAAACTATTATTTATTTTTCATTTTTTAGTTGATTTTTTTTTAATGCTTTTAAATACAAGCTTTTGAGATCCTGCATATCATGTAGAAGCAGAGTGCTAGCCAAGTCAAGTAAAACGAGCCCAAACACGATGGGTCTATCTTGTTTAGTACAGGAGTTCCTATGGCCACCTTCCGACTCCATCACCAGATCAGCTCCATGGTACTATATTATTGTATTGTCATCGACCTTTGACAGGTGTGCAAAGTTTGAATTAAATCTAATCGTTCAAAGTAGGACAAAATCAAGCTCAAACGGGTCGGTTACAAACATACATACATACAGGTGAAGCTAATAAAAGCGTGTTAAAAACAAATATTTTTATAACGTCTTAAAGTTGGTGCCAAGTAAATCATTACAAAAAACAAAAAAAAATGCAAAATGCACAAACTTCAGGGTGTTGTAGTTTTTTTTGCTTTTATACCATGAAGTCGGTTTTTTTTAAAAACGTGCTTTGTCGCTGTGGTACCCTAAAATGAAGACTGGACGTGATTTTTCAGGACGGTAGTTATGGCGGTGTGGAAGTATGTCGCTTGTTGGTATGTCTCTCTGGCGCTACGAGGGGAGCCATAGCCCGCCAACCGGATGCCCATAGTTATGTCTGTTGCACTATGAGGACATTCAATAAGGCCATTTTGTGAGTGTTTATTATTAAATTTTATCAACATAAAATCTTGATACTGTATTTAAAATAAAAAAAAATAAATGTTTTTTATTGCGAATCTGGCTAAAATGCAAACAGCCCACCTAACGAAAAGTGGTTAATGTCATATACACACGTTTGCAACATCCGGGGTGAATGCGACGCGTTGCCAGTCCTTAGGATGGGACTGAAGGATTAAGGCTGGAGAAATTGGATAGAGGGGATTGCATAGTAATCCATTGAAATCTTACAATTTAAGGACCGAATATTGAATTTTTTAGAGGACACAATTTTATTTTTGGGACATGTGTGGGGGGTTGATAGAAGTTTAACCTCAAGTTTGTGGGCTCGCCACCCTTGTCCCCCGACCGCCATCTTGGAAAAAGTGATGAAAACACTTTTTTCGCGATATCTCGGAAACTATGCGTCTTACAAAAAAGCTTCTATTGACCCTCCCTCCACACATGTCCCAAAAATAAAATTGCATCCTCTAAAAAAATGCAAAGCTCATGTAAAGTTTCAATGGACTATAGGGGAATGTAATATCCGTTTTCCCGTTGCCCTGGCATAAGACGCTGGAAGGAACACCCAGGGCTTTTAGGGAGTATCCCTCTACTCCCTGTCGCACTCTATGGCCCTCAATCGGATTTCACTTGGCTAAAAAAAGTTGTGTGTATGCAGTTCACACGCAGTAGGTGTCAAAATACAGAGTGTGTACAGTATATCTACAACGTTTGGTAGACAAGTATGGACTGCACACACACACATTTTTAACAGACTTCGAAAAAAGGAGGAGGTTCTCAATTCGTCGGGATCTTTTTTTTTTTTTTTTATTTTATGTATGTTTACTCCGTGATTTATGATCCGATTTACGTGATTCTTTTTTTGTTCGACGCGGAATAGCTGCCATGTGGTCCCCTAAAAATTTGACATAGTTTGGCCCAGTAGTTTTCATTTTACGCTCATTTTTTTTGTACCCGGTTCTTGGGACCTATATTTTTTAAGAAGCGCGTCACCATTCGTAGGTCCACCCATACATAGCTAGACACTAAAAAGTTACGAATAAAAAATAAAACCTTCGTTTATAAAAACCGACTTCAAAAACTAAAATGTATAAAATAACTTATTTCTAAAGCTATTATTATTAATATATATTATCTAAAATATCTTGAAGTCGGTGCAAAGTAAAACATAAAAATTACTATATTTTGAAAATTACTAAGATGTTTTAGATAATATATATTACTAATAATAGCTTTAGAAATAATTTATTTTATACATTTTAGTTTTTTAATTTTTGAAGTCGGTTTATTTAAACGAAGTTTTTATTTTTTATCGTATCTATTTTCTATTATAGACGTCTTTATTCTTAGCTACTTTGACCAATATTCGAAATAATTTAATCTAAATTACACTTTAAATCAGTAGCATAAAGTTTAAAATTCAATCCACTGTTATGCATGTAATGTCTATCTACGTATCTGTGGATCTACATATAAAAGAATATCTGCGTTAAGTGTATACAAATAGGGCTAAAATTCATTTAAAATCTTTTAAGTTTTACTTAAAGTGAAAATTAATAATAACGGGTAAGGGGAAGTGTCTTTTATTTGAAATGAAATTTGGGTTGAATTTTATGTGTTATCTCTTTTTAGTGTCGCTTTTCCATAGGCGACGGTAACCGCTTGCCATCAAGTGGGACGCCTGCCTGTCTGCTGAAGTCCTGCAATAAAATAAAATAAAATAAAATAAAAAAGTTGGTTTTCACAAAGGACTAGGCGAATGTAAGCCTATTGCCTGGGTTATAAGTGTCTTGGACAAGCGCGTCGGCCTTATATGGTTTTCGCTTTAATATAATTCCAGGGAAAAAGATGCGACGCAGTTGCTCCATGCATATACATTCATCAACGATCTCTGCTCTGATTCCCATTTGCGAAGTTTCGTGCTCACTTATCCGAATTTTTCGCCGGCGCTTAGCGTGGGTATCAAGGTATATATTTTCTGCCAATATATTTTCAGTAATATAATTTATACTTATTCGTAATAATTTGAGTGCCTACAAGCGGTATAAGGATGTTCACGATTTCAACACCAGGCATTGTAATAAACTGATATTGCCATCTTTTAGATTACAAAAAGTATTGTCTTCTTTCTTGGGGGTTGGTATACGCTTCTTCAATAAGATTCCGAGTGAAATGTTAGATCTGGGCAGATCTAAATTCAAAATCAAAATAAAAAGTATCTTGCTTAAAAAGGGATACTACACTATTGAAGAATATTTAAATGACGTCATTGTAAGGAATATATGGAGATATGTTGCAAAAAAAATAATTATTACGTTACGTCTTTATATTTATAACTATAATTATTTTCTATCCTTTTAGTGCGCTTTTATCTTATTGAACTGCACTGTTTGCTACAACTCCATTAATTCTTCAAAAGTTATTCTGTATAAAATCTTTTTAAAAAAAAGTACTTAAATATAAAAAATAGAACAACAAATATAAAGAAAAACAATTTTTAGCTAGACGTGTTGCTGGGGAGTTTGTTGCCGCTTCTTCTCCTTAACAGCAATAACACGTTGCGAAGCGGTGTACATAGATTAGGAAGTAAAATTAAATTTTAACCTATATGTATGACCTTCAAAAAGTGTTCTCCAGGGGAACTTATTTTGAATAAAAACTTTTGAATTTTGAATTTTATCAAGGTATAAAAAAAATCCACATCTATATAGTTACATATAAAATTCTTGAGTCATAAAATAATACCATAAATGTACATTTTTGAATATCTACAGAGTAATAATGGCTTAAATATGATTTCAACTCTTTCAAGAGTCCCGTCAGAAATTTAAAATTCGTTTTTTCTCGCAAAACTTGTAAACTAATCTCTTTCACAAGAGAAAAAGAAAGTCGTATTAGTTACACTATTTATAACTCGAAAACTGCTATACCGATTTGGCTGATAATTAGTGAGTAGCTTAGGACCAGGAGACGGACATAGGATACTTTTTATCCCGTTGGAGCCGATAGGTGGCGCTGAGATCGGGTTCTAGAATCCTCCTAATCACCTGGACCGATGTTGGAGATTTGGTTCTTGTGTGTTGCAGTGGGTCCCCGGATGGTTTAAATCCACAATTGGAACCGGTAGTGCCGCTGGGATCGGGTCCTAGATTTTTATTTTTTCAAATAAGGATAACGTCTGCCGGGGCCGCTAGTATTTCATATAACATTGCTGGCAGGTTTTATTTTATTCTAAATAATTTTAAAACATAAAAAGTAATTGAAAAATAACAGAACTCATCTAGTTGTGTATATTTTGGGATATTTTTCTTCTATCACAGTCATAATAGATTTACCATCTTTCAACCCCCCTTACATTCACTTATACAAATTTTAATCATATTCAACCAAATCAGGTTAAAATTTATATAAGTGTAATAAATGTTTTTACAGGACGCTGAAGCTCTCTGTCAGACATCTCCTGAGGACATGGAGCCAGAAAATGCAATCAATTGTCTAAAACATGTGCTAAAATTCCTTACAGTTCTAGTCGGTTTGGGTATGATTATAATGAACTTGTTTTAAAATCTTGATAAGATTTAATTTTATTAATTTTGATCTTTGTCAATAATTTTATCATTATTATGTTTGATTAAGTTAAATTTTTGAATGAGTTGGTGTAAGAAATAAATTTTTGAATAATACTATTTTGGGTGAAAATTTAGCGGTGTTTTGTTAAATTAAAATATAAGAGATGAGAGTCTTAAACCAGCTAAAAATTTAAGCTTTAGGGGTTTTACTATAGTTTCTGGCCTATTGTCTTTTCTTTTCTGTGTTAAACACTCGCTGCCGGTGGGGCAATAAAACGTAAGACTAGGACAGCTCTACGTCTGTCTCTGTCACACTTACAGTGCTAATAAGAGCTATAGTGACACACCAGAATAGTATCGATATTAATACTATGAGAAGGTATACTTATCGATAAATGTAGCACCGCACGCGTCCCTCCCTAGTGCATCGATGATTTATGGCACGGTGAGCAACAAGCGCTTCACACAGCTATACTAGGTTTTTTCTATAATATTGTTACAACCTAGGCGCCTACAAAGACATATTCCACGTACAGATCTGTAGAAGCACATGTTATTACTCGTCGGCATTTGAACTAATTGTAATCATTTTATGATCGTCTTTTTTGTTCATTTATTTATTGGCATACGTTTCTAATTATTGTGGAGAATAGTCCATTGTCTTCGCTCATTAGCATAATTAGCCAGGTGATGCGGATTCCTTTATCATTTGTGAAGTATAAAACGACGGCCCGATGGAGAGAGGGGGCAGTTAAGCGAGAATCACGATTAAGGCGTGAAGTACATACAATCTAATAGTGACGGACTTTGCACGTTTTATTAAATTACGACCTTCTACATTACGTTTGGATTTGTTGTGTTCGGTTATATTTTTACCTGTGTTACGTGTTTGTATAGTTCTAATAAACTCTATAATAATTATGACGGCATTTTAATTCGGGTTATTCTGTGATAAAAAATATTTGATTACAGATCTTTACTCATTAAGATGTCATCATTGCGATTTAGTTGGCTTGTGTTTGAAAGCCAGTGGGGTATGTTTACCGGAATCTTTGGAGCTGTTCGCTGCTATCGTATCTCAGTATAGAGGTAAATATTGTTTTTAAACACCATATTAAAACTGTGAAAGAATCTAGGACACATGCGACAGACATAAATGCGTCCACAGTGAAGTTAGCTTCATGTATTCGCATAGATCCTGTCAGGTGTTAACGTTTATTGCATCTGATGGTGTGTAGTGTGAAAGAGATAGCATGTGAGACTGGATAACGGCTGAGCGAGAGTGCAACATTTCTGTCCTAAATCTTTTTATTTATACAATCTAATGAAACTTATACTTTATGTACTACGTAACATACGACTTGTAAGAACTTCAAGCATGCATTAAAGTTTTGTTTGTATTGTATTGATGAATAACTTCGTATGATTTGTTAGATGCCTATACTAGATGATTATAATTTCTACTCCATATATATTTGCATAGAAAAATAGTCACAAAAAAGACAAGACTTTTAAGTGTGAGCTGGAAACAGTAAATAAATAGCTAGAATTGAAAGATGCGAAGACTCATCTGTTGTTTTCATAGTATCATCCAACTTTTCTATATCACGATAATATTTTAACTAATTGTTTTAAGCAGTTCATACATATATACATAAATTCACGCCAGGTCCCTTGCGGGGTAGGCACGAACAACAGAGCGCCATTTAGGCTTATTCTTACACACCTCACTTGCTTCTTTGACATTCATAGTTCTTGTCATGCACGCTCGTCTGTTCTTAACGCTCCTGACATCACCTTCTGCTAGTACACGATCAATTTGATCATGGAAGGTGTGTCGTGGCCTTCCGCGACTTCTGCATCCATCCACTTTTGCATTGTATATCTGTTTAATCATTCTTTCATCATACATTCTTTCCACATGCCCGAACCACCAGTTCGGGAGTTCAAGTCTTATAAGACTTATAAGCAGTTCAATATTTTTTAATTATTTAAACTGCCTATAAATGTAAAAATAGTGTGGAAATTGTTTACAAATTCAACCAATATCTTACTTACTTATCCCAGTTTTGTTTTGTTTCCCATGAGGTATATGTTCTCAATACACACTACACAGACAATGCTGCAACAGTAAGCAAAGTATGTAAAACTTTTTCCACTTTATTTATTGTCTATATATATGTATTTTTTAGATGAAGGCAGGTTGCCCCAAGAACTGATATCGGTCATAAGTGAAGGTCTCCCTGGAATATTGGTTCCACCAGCTTTGGAACCTGGAAAAGCTGGATTGCAGTGGGTTAGTGTTTTATTAATATTTTCTGTGGTCTAATTGTCTGAACACAGAGGATTCGATTGTTTGTAGGGTATGTTTTGTTTTGTTTCTTTGTTCATTATTTTACCAGATCGACTCTAGCATTATTTGTTTCACATTACTTTTACTAATTATATTCATACATTAGGGCAATTTATTTTAGACTATTTTGTCGTATATGTCGGATAAAAAGTCGCTGAAAGTTACAGCCATTAATATTAATTTTTTCAACACACTTGCTTATAAAGTGGCTCTATGGTCACCGCAATTAGGCACAGAATGACACCCATAATCAAACTGTGAGTAAACAAATAACTCACTAGTGAGTTATAGATTTTTTTTAAAATTTTATTGGTTGAGTTGCTTTGTTCTTAAAAAAGTTTTTATTAAAACAAAAAGATCGTGTTCTATAGAACAAACAAATTAATGTTCCTATTGCTTGCTCATTTCATGCAACTTCTTATTTAAATAGATAATGTTAACTCGTACGTGTTTAATAAATAAAACTTTCACTCATATATAACTTTTTTTTCTCTGTAATAAAAGAGAACTTTAAATTCCCCATTTTGTACGTGGCAGAATAGGCGTAAACCCTATTCGTGGAAAATAAAAAAAAACCTCATCCCTCTAGTCTGTGGCCGATCGCAATGCGCGCGCATGGGAAAACTGTTATCTACTAAATAAAATGAGTTTTTGTTGTTATTTTATTCACAAGTGTGTTGAAAAACGTCAGATGATACACGTGTGTATTGATGATTACCGTCCTCGGCTCTCTCAAGACGCTCGCCTACGGCTCGAGTCTCAATGGCGCCTCGGTGGTAATCACCAATGTTACACACTAGTACCATAATGTACTATAAGTACTTTCCCTGAGGTTGAAAAGATTTTCCATATAAAATACACGTAAATCAATTTTTGTTTTGTTTTTCTAAAACTCAGCCGTGTTTTATGCTATCACACCGGGCTTAGTTGCGATTAACTCAGAATTGCACTATCTACAATAGTGTCCATTGCGGCGAAAGTGATACTGAAATTGTTTTTTCCTAAAATTCTAGTATTTTTGACCCGCGACAACCACATACAGGACTCGCACACGCCTCGGGCCCGCGTGTACAGAGTAGTGTAGTGACTAAGGACGCGTTCTGCTAGTAGCTCACGACGCCCAAAATGCTCTGTCAGCCGTTCTACATGGCGACCACGGTCGTTATAGTAGTGGCTAAAACGTCACTTATGTCGTCATCATTTTCAATCACACAGCCCTCACAACGAGCCATGCCAAGAAGTGGGTCGAAGTGGGCATTGACCAAAGAGTATTAATTCTCAATTTTCTTCTATTAGATATATAGAAATTTGAATATTTCGTCATTAACGACATCAACGCTCCATAATGCATTCCACTAGAGTTTATGATTATAAAATCGCGGTCGTGAACATGGTCGTTGTGAGTCTCTTGTGGAACGTAGCCCTTGTGGCTTTCAGATGTCACAACGTGAGCTCGTGTTCGTGTCGCGGGGTGAGTGTGATGTGCGGTTGAATTTCGATAAATGCAATTTGAGATTTATTTATGTGTCATAAGACTCAAATTATATCCAATAAATTTCAAAGCGAGTTAAGACGCTATTGCTAACGCGTGTGGCGTGGCGTAGCATACGCATGTCGTCTGCAGGCAGCCTTAATAATATTTTTCTTATAAATAGAGAAAATATTAGAAGACGTATTTTTTTTTGGAAATTTGCAATTGATTTTAGATGTTTGACTTTAGCTTTATGGTTTAGTATTTTTTGCGTGTAAATAACTTTTTTATTCGATTTAATTTATTTTTCCCGTGTTAAACAATTTATATCTGTGATATGCGTAATATCACATCCCAGTGAGTAACAGTCAGTCCGAAGTGGCAGCGATAAGTACGCTTTTTACTTAAATAAGTGATGTTTTTTTTTTGCAATATTCCAGTTACAAGTAGTGGGTGCGTTGTGCGAATCATTAGAGACTCAGGAAAGAGTTTTGCAAGAGGTCACTCCGGATACGTTTGAAGATACATTGTACAATGTTCTACAGTATATGTTACAGGTGAGTGCACCAGAAAACCACAAGCAATCAATTATTAAAAAAAAAAATGTTAAGGTTTTCGTTTCGAAGAGTTTTTGGACCACATAACTCAAATTCAATCGTGTTTGAATGTCACTTGTCTTGTAATAAAATTATTACTTTTTCCAATATTTTGCTGTTGTGATAATGTGTATAGTATTTTTGTGGGATTTATCTCCCACACAGAGTTGCAGTTCCTTCTTTTTGAGTCAATTTTTGTTTTTATTATACAAATTATTTTTTAGTGGAAACTTGATTGATATATGTATTAATTTTGTGTGTTATATTTAAGAATATTCCAAACAAATTAAATAAATAAATAAATAAATTATATAATCACCTTTATTTCTTTTGAAGTTCTTATTTAAGAAGAAATAAAGATGTTTATATAATATTTTTATTGTTTTTTTTTTATTATATATATTGTATTCAAAAATATTTTGCACAAGGGACAATAATATGAACTAAATTTCACTGTGCATATTACAACAAGGCTTCCTCTAGACCTTTGGGATCTTGAAAGAGCTAGAGCGAGAAGTGTCGTTCCGATCTATCTCGTCTCTACCGAGCTAAAGAAGTGATACAAATCTTCAAAGAGAATGGGCTATATCCCTTTTTTTCTTGTTAGTGAGCGGTTTTGCGAAAGTCTAGTCATACCCCTAATTATACCTCAGTCTCTCAATCAGTCTTTCTATCTGTCTATTAAAAAAGTTTAAACATTTTGATTGTATCGTTTTCTAGAATGGTTCAGTGGGCGTGGAGGCGTCTCAGCAGGCGGTGGTAGTGGGTTGTCGTACCGCACTCACTTTAGCGCCCCTCTCCAGGGAATGGGAGTGTGCCTTGAACAGAATGCTGGCACATCATCAGGTGAGTCAGAATTGTTATATATTGTATTTGTGACGATGGGGCTTCATCCATCCTCTCTACATGCCCAAACCACCTTAGCATTCCTTTTTCAACTCTTGTTATTACATCTTCATTCAATCCACCACGTTTATCCCTATTAATATTATAAATGCGAAAGTAACTCTGTCTGTCTGTCTGTTCCGTTTTCACGTAAAAACTACTGGACCGATTTGGCTGAAACTCAGTATATATATATTTTCGATACCGAGGATGAACATAGGATACTTTTTATCCCGAAAAATGGGATAGTTTCCGGGATAACATGATATTTGTCTGTTTGTTTGTTATGCTTTTACGGAAAAACTACTGGACCGATTTGGCTGAAATTCGGTACGTATGTAAATTAAATACTGAGGATGGACAAGGGGTAATTTTCATTTTGTCCTTTTTGGTAATTTTGGCCTATTTGGTAATTTTGACCTTTTTGGTAATTTTGACCTTTTTGGTCATTTTGGCCTTTTTGGTCATTTTAGCCTTTTTGGTCATTTTGGCCTATTTGGTAATTTTTCCTTTTTGGTCATTTTGGTCTATTTGGTCATTTTGGCCTTTTTGGTCATTTTGGCCTATTTGGTAATTTTTCCTTTTTGGTCATTTTGGCAATTTTTCCTTTTTGGTCATTTTGGCCTATTTGGTCATTTTGGTCTTTTTGATCATTTTGACCTTTTTGGTCATTTTGGCCTATTTAGTCACTTTGGCCTATTTGGTCATTTTGGCCTTTATGATCATTTTGACCTTTTTGGTCATTTTGGCCTATTTGGTCATTTTGGTCTATTTGGTCATTTTGGCCTTTTTGATCATTTTGACCTTTTAGGTCATTTTGGCCTATTTGGTCATTTTGGCATATTTGGTCATTTTGGCCTATTTGGTCATTTTGGCCTTTTTGGTCATTTTGGCCTATTTGGTCGTTTTTGCCTATTCCGTCATTTTAGACATGTCGGCCACTGTGGTCATTTAGACCATTTTGACCTTTTTGGTCAAGTTTTGTAATTTATTTTGTTGACAGATAGACGGGGTATGGTATATGTAATTAACGATATAAAATGAAGTGAATCTTCCGTGGGCAAATACATAAAAATGTAATATAATATAACCTGTAGCACTTGCTCTATAAACAAGAGATACGCACCAGAGGTTAACCCGCGACGCAGCCGCGGGGTAAACTCTAGTATATATATATATAAAGGCTTTTTGTAGGGGCACGCGGGGGCACGCAGTGCTCTTAAAGGAATTTGCGAAAATATAGACAAATTTGCATTTTTTTTTATTGCAGTAGATTAGCAGACAGGCAGACGGCCCAATTGATGGAAAGCGGTTACCATCACCTATGGACATTTGCGACACGAAAGGCGCTACAAATGTGCTGCTGCTCTCTTAAGAGCGACTGGATCCTGGTCATTAATGCCGGAACACAACACAAGACTGTTATGGCGGCATACTCTAGACCAGGGGTGGTCGCCATCCAGTCGAGTATATATATATAATACCCTACCACCTGGCTGTGGGTTGTTTTGTCGCCTCTTACGACAGGCCACCCGGCCGCAGGGAATTGTATTCTTTCTCCGTTCCTGCACGGATAAAAACGGAAAAATGAAAGAAATCAATTTTGCTAACCTTTACGACAAAAAAAATAATGATTTTTTACAAGGTTTTTTGGAGTGGAGCTAAACACAATAAAATATAGGCTTACTCTCGAGAATTAGCGAGATCCCAAAAAAGAAGTGACAAATAAGACCTGCATATATATATAGCCTATGTGTTATTCTGACGTGTAAGCTATGAAGTTTCATCTTTGAAATTGAAATGAAACTTCATTTGTAAAAATACAGGTAATAGTTACAATCAGGTGGTAGAAAGTCAGATGTCCTCACTGTATTTGACCTACACATGGTCATACGAATATTTAATCTAAAAAAAAATCACAACAATTCAAATAGTATACAAGTCATTGTTCGTTATATTATTAAAAATAAAAACACAGAAATGAAACAATGTCAACAAGAAAAATAAATTAAATGTCAAAATCGAAAGATATAAATAAAATGTACAATAGTATTAAAATATCATGTCTTTATCATATTTAAGGAAATCATTAATGGAGTATGTCATATTTTCCAGTAACCATATTTTTAGCTTTTAGCATCAAAATTCATTCAGTAGTTTTTGCGTGAAATAGTAACAAACAAACATTCTTACTTTTTGCGTTTATAATATTTATACAGATTTATTATTAAAGGTTCGTAAGTTGCTCTGCGCTGGTTTGACGAGCAGCAACGGGCCTAGACGAAGGCAAATCTTGCAGTTGGTCAAACATCACTACTTCCCATCAGATCAAATGAATCAGGTAATTAGGTTTATTATAAGCGTCGTAACTCTTTAAATAATTTCGATTAAATGATGATGAAAAGCAGCAAATATAGCAAAAAAAAACGAAGAATTATGAACTGTGTGCTGTATAATCCAAGATCTGTCTGTAAGGCCTAATTGCCAAGCCATAAACTCTAAAAAAAATAGAGTCCACCCGCCGATAGAAGTCCCACGGATAAGAAGGGAACTAAAAGTGGCAGGTCTTTTTGATAGTTTTTTTTCGTGAAATAGCCAGGAAACAAATTTACAGCTTTAATGATGTAACATTTTGTATTGTGACGAATACGTGTAGCGGAATTTCTTCCCCTTAAGAAAATAGTGCATAATCTTCGCCTTAATAATTGTACAAGAATGGTCCATATACAAAGTAACACGCAAGAGCAGGATAGAAAAATAGGGCCAGACAAGTGTTAAAATGAGATAGATATATTCGGGAAGAAACTGGAATAAACTCGTAGTAAGTAACAGTATTTGTTATTTAGTAATTACCTACATCGAAACAAGTCAACAACCACTCATTATCTTTTGTAAAAGTAATTTGAAAGAAACAAGAAAAAGAAAGAATAATACTTTTTTTGAAGAAAATGGCGACGTAATTACATGTTTACATATAATTAGCATATTTTGAGAGTTTATACGCCGCATTTTCAGCAAACAAGGTTTGCAGTTAGCATATTATTGTGCCGGAGTTATATCCGACACAAGGCTGATTTTCAGTGCAAACCTTTTTGAAGTTGGTCAAATTTAACTTGCAACATTCCACCCGAACTTACATACGTAGGTACATCCAATTGCAAGTTAAATAAAAGCTTGTAAAAAAATCGGTCAATTAAATAGACAATCGCGACGGCCTTACACGGTCCAATCGTCATGATGAAGCCAAAAGAATTGAATTTCGATTGTTCTCTAGAATTTAACTGTAATGCCAATCTGCGCCCACACACGGTCAGTTCTACTCGATCCAATCGGTTTGACGCTGACAATAGGCAGCATGTTGTGTGACCACCATTAGGCAGGTATGTCACGTAGCGATGGTCGATGTTACTAAAAAACAATCGAATTATACGATTGTTACGGTTATTCGATTGCAATCGAGAAACATTTGGTGTTTTTCGATTGTTATTGATGTGTTACTATTTTATATTCATGGCTCACTTGTCAATTGGCCTGCGCTCGATTGTTTATGATTATACTAATCCGCACAACAATCGAAGATTGCACAGGACGATTGGTAAAATATGTTTTATTACTATCGCGCCATGCTCGCGGAAATGTATTTAATTTTATTTACATTCGATTGGTATTTAGCTATGACGAATGAATCGACAATCGAATACTCGCTTGCACAATGGGGATTGTTCACAAAAAATTACCCTCTAATTTTATATTTTTATTACGTAAAATAGGGTATTTGGGGATACTAATTTGAATATTTTTGTGTTTTAAGAGTTAGTTTTTTTATAATTCGAGTTTAAAATTATTTCTCCGATGACGTCATAAGGTACAAGTTTACATTGGTTTCTTTGCCTAGAATACAAAAATAATAAAAGTAAGTTTTATCTATGTATAATCATAGTAATCTGTGCTACTATTTAAATGTCACTGTCTCACACTCTCATTACGTATCGTGAATTTTAGTGTTTTTTGTCGGTAGGTTTATAATTTTTCGTGTTCAACCATTATTATTTTCAATAGTTATTGTAAAAAAATTTAAAGTGGTCTTTAGGGAAAATCCATGTTACAGAACTTAAATCAAATAATGTACAGCTAGAATGTTTTTTACACTTGAAGCAGGCAAACAGGCAGACGGCCCACCTGATTGGATTTAGTAAGGTCAAATAAAGGTCAAACGCATTTCTTACAAAATACAAGGAGATCGTACGTTTTTTGGAATTTTAACTAGACAGAAATGATTAGGGACACTATTCCTCGAAATGGTTTTTCAAATAGCTAAATTGAAAAAAATTGAACAATCGCAATTATCGATTCATTCGATTTTTTTTTAAAGTGACAATCGCACATCGCTAATGCCGCGTTACAGGTGTTCGGCGAATCTCTTCAGAACGTGTCCGATTTGAGTTCGGATTCGCTGTCGCCTCGCGGCGGCGGCGACCTCTCGTCGTCAGTCGCGTCGAGCGCGCCGTGCGGGGAGGCCGCGTGGTGCGTCGCGCAGCGGCTGGCGCCCGCGCAGGAGCAGGCCTTGGACGCGCTCGTCGCGAAGCTCTCGGGAGCTTTGAGGGATGACAAGGTACATTGACAAATATATTGTTGCAAATGAATGCGGGACATGTCTTTCTTTATATTGTATAATAATATGTCCGCGAATTCTTTTTATGCTTGACTTGAAATTCCCGGGACACGAAGTACCACATTTAAAAAACTTACATTCTAGCAATCGTTTTAGTTAAAACTATAACGGAATAAACGAATATGTACGCACCCAAACAATTATAAACAGCACCTGGGAAAATTCCTACGAGAGTTCGGGATAAAAAATATCACACATTTTATTACATAAAATTTGCTATCGATCAGTGAAAAAATCATATTGGAATTATTTTTTTTTTAACTGGCCATTTCAAATCATTCCCTAAAAAATTTCAGCAGGATTCCCAGGATAAAGAGTAGCGCAGATTGTAAGTCCAAAAATTTGTTTTCGGCCAGCGAAAACAGCATCGAAATCGGCCCAGTAGTTTTTACGTGAATTCCGAACAGGCGTGGACAGTACAGTCGTGGTAGCGTAATGGTTAGCGCATGCGTCCCAAACCCAAAGACCGCGTGTTCGAATACTGGCTGGAACGCATTCGCCATTTTAGCAATTTTCTGACTTGATGTGCATATTGTTACAATTACCATGTGCTAATAACCGTGAAGGAAAACATCGCGATGAAACCTGCACATCGAGATAACCAATGTTACAAACCTGCCAAACTGCCTTGGATAAGCGTGGCTGGTATACTGTCAGTTTCCCTATAATGAGAGGTCTGAGCCAAGCAGTGGGATATTTATGGGCTGTTATTATACTGTAATAGACAGATGACAAAAATTCTTAAAATTGCTGATGGTAATTAGACTCGATTGTTTTTTTTTATTCACTGTACCAGCTTCGTAGAGTAGAATAGAATGTGGATTATCGCCTTTTATATCTCAGATATCTGACATCGCGACGTCGAGTGTTATGGAGCTGTATGGATACAAGATGACCTGTCTGGAACAGAGGTTGCACTCTCATTCTGTCGCTTTACAGGTAAAATTACACCACAATATAAAAAAAAATTTTTTTTCACTGTCACCAATATAATTTAGGGGTCATCCATATTCATCATCATCATCATGATTTCTTGATCCCTGTCCTTGGTCCTTGGTCACATTCGTGAGACTCATAGTGTGACATCACATAGTTTTCAATTTTACATCAAGAAATTAGTAAGTTAATACAGCATTTCCGTAATTAGTTTAAATATATTGGTTTTTGAAATGTGATGTCACTAAAATTAGGATCCTCCCACCACTTGTCGCACAATGTCACACTTTATCCACCCCCCTCTTCTTTGCATATGGGCGGTTTCCGCAACAGGACGTCAAGGCGCCTATTTTGCGGGCGAGGGTGGATGAGGGGTGATTCCTTCAGCCCAGCTCCTCCAGGTAGTTCACCAGTTTCTTGACGACGCTGAAGACTTCACAGAGCCTATCTGGGGCGTCCAGATACTGTATGGCACCCCGCATTAAGCATGCAAGTTTATTTGCTTCTCTATTTACACCGTTTCGTAAACTTGGTGCCGCCAATGCGAATACCGGGCGTCTTCTCCACCGATTGTCTATCTCGATCTATGTGTTGATACACCGGTGGGTTCACAAGATCCACGTAGTCTTTCTGAGAGTCAAATGGCTGTAGTCTTCCGAATGCTTCTTGTTCTTCCTGGTCTTCTTAGTCTTCCTTGTGTGTAGATATATACTCGACGTAATGCTGGCATCTCACATCGTGCTTACTAAGGTACTACAAAAATACAGACGCTTAGCAGCTAACGGTGAAAGCTACATATTCGCGGTAAGCGGGGCGTGGGGGTACGGAATTTCCGGGGAAGAGGTCAGTGATTCTCTCCGCAACACTGTATATTTGTATATATGTATATTATAATGTATGTCTTTAAAGACCACGGTCCATGCAAATGGCCCGGACTTTTGGAGGACTTGCGTGAGGCCATGGGTAGGCCAAAACATAGAGGCCCCTTGACCAATTTAATTTAAATGTGGCGTGACACCATATAATAATGCACCCAAGGACAAGCCCCGGGCAGTGTCAGACTATTGTGGGAAATGAGAATAAAAAGTACCAGCTATTGGGGTGAATCCGCGTTTTGGACAGAGACTTTCATCACAGTGTCGGTACTCCTTATCTCTACCCTCTATAGCAATGGTTCCCAAACTTATTTTGTATACCGCTCACTTTGAGAATAAATAATTTTTTAGCGCCCCCATTTTTTCACCTACTTAAAAAACATTATAACGTCAAATTAAATTAATTGATTATTGAGAGCTACATTAGCGGAGATTTAACATTCATTCTAAACGAGACTTTTACTATAGCCCGCAAGAGTTAACTTAGACCTAAGCGCAATAGGTAGTACACAAAGGCGCTGAGGTCTCAAGTTAACTCTTATGGGCTACACCTGCCAATGCCCATTTTTTTTGGGTCTCTCACCGCCTCCTTTTAGGCCTGCAGCGCCCACAGGGGGGCGTTATCGCCCACTCTGGGAACCACTGCTCTATAGTTTTCACTTATAACCACCAGACCGTCAAATTTAACCCCGTATTGTGTGAATACATTTTCATTACATCTCCATAAAAGCGAATTGAAAATCTAATTATTTTCGTAATATAGGGAGCGAGCGAGCACATGGCGTCTTTACAACACGCACTGGCGATGCTTCAGGCGACAAACAGTTCCCAGCAGGATGTCCTGTACACTACGCAGATGCAAAATGAAAGGCAATTATTTAAATATTATTTATTACCTAACCTATTCTATAGTTTCGCGTAAGCAAGCAGGAAAGCGGCGAGGAAATTGGTGCTTTTGTTGTTGCTACCCTACGCTGCCCTTGTTGTTGCTTTTCGTGCGGGTATCAAACGTACGGGCAGCGCGAGTGCGATTACGTGTTTACATGCTGCCCTTACTATGCTCACATACCGCAGAGCTCTTGGAGAATAAATTGCCAATTATAAATTGCCCTTAGTAAGTTTATTAAACAGTAAATTAAGCAGTATCGAAACTGTTTAATATAGAATTATCATTTACAAGCTGTTGTTTACGACTTCGCTCGCGTAGATTAAAAGTACCTAGTCATAGTATGGGCAAACTTAGTATATCTTTTTAACCCCCTCAGGCGTTGAATTTCCAAATATACCGATACACTTGTACATTTGTTTTCTAACCAGAACCGGGTATATATAATTTTATGCTTCTTTGAAAATGACGGATTTGCATACTAACTTTCATCCCGTTTTTCACCCCCTTGGGCGGTAATTTTCAAAGATCCCTTCTTAATGCAACTGCAGTATGGAAAGAACCTTGCATGTAAGTTTTTATTGACCTAGTCTCAGTAGTTTGTACTGTGTTGATATTTCAGTCAGTCGGTCTGTAAGGTCAAGTTTTTATATATCTATACTTAATATTATAAAGCTGAAGAGTATGTTTGTTTGTTTGTTTGTTTGAACGCGCTAATCTCAGGCACCGCTACTCCGATTTGAAAAATTCTTTCAGTGTTGGATAGTTCATTTATCGAGGAAGGCTATAGGTTATATATCATCACGCTAAGACCAATAGGAGCGGAGCAACAATGAATAATGTTTCAAAATCGGGGGGTGTTTTGAAAACAATTTTCACGCGGATGACGTCGCGGGCACAGCTAGTTTATTTATATTTGTACATAAAAATAAATAATAAAGCTTCCGCCCGCGACTTCGTCTGCGCCGAAAGTTTTTAACTGTCCCACGGAAACTTTAATTTTTCGGGATCAAAAGTATCCGAGGGATATAAGCTACCACCATACAAAATGGGGATTGTTCACAAAAAATTACCCTCTGATTTTATTACGTAAAATAGGGTATTTTAAGATACAAATTTGAATATTTTTGTATTTTAAGCGTTAGTTTTTTTACTCATTACGTATCGTGATCCATTTTAGTGTTTTTTGTCGCTAGGCTTATAATTTTTCGTGTTGAACCATTATTATTTTCTATAGTTATCGTTAAATTTTTTAAAGTGTTCTTTAGGGAAAATCCATGTTACAGAACTTAAATCAAATAATGTACAGCTAGAATTATTTTTACACCTGAAACAGGCAAACAGGCAGACGGCCCACCTGATTGGATTTAGTAAGTTCAAATAAAGGTCAAACGCATTTCTTACAAAATACAAGAAGATCGTACGTTTTTTGGAATTTTTACTAGACAGAAATGATTAGGGACACTATACCTCGAAATAGTTTTTCAAATAGCTAGATTGAAAAAAGTCAACAATCCCAATTGCATTTAAATCGGTCCAGTTGTTTCGGAGATTAGCCCGTACAAACAGACAGACAAACAGATAAACAAAAATTAAAAAAAAAAATATTATTTCACTTCTTACATCCCCTTGACTCGGTTTTACCATATTTTTTCATTGTACAGAAATTCGATCTCTGCAGTTTTATTATATGTATAGATTGGGGTGGTCGTTAAAAATTAAATTTCTTGCGACGCCCCCTAAAAAGCTTCCTTTTAATGAAAAAACGCTGGGATTTTTTTTATAATTTTTTCAAGTCAAGACAACACGTGCCTCAAGACGATTCAAGTTAATTTTTGGGTAATATCATGTTTTTTCAGGAAACTTCTTCATACTTAGAAGTAATAATTATTTTAAGATTGGAAAAGTTTTAACAATGAAATACCTTCCGTATTATCATTCTCAGTGATGAATTTCAAATTATAGTTTCAGAAAAAGTTTAAAATTCTTCGTGATTCAGGCTTATCTTTCAATTTTTCTTATATTTTTAGTTTTAACTTGAATCGTCTTGAGGCACGTGATGTCTTGACTTGAAAAAATTATAAAAAATATCCCAGTGTTTTTTCATTAAAAGGAAGCTTTTTAGGGGGCGTCGCAAGAAATTTAATTTTTAACGACCACCCTAGTATAGATAGAAGATGATGAAATAGGAAAATATCATGTAGGCAGTTTATATAAAAAGTCACGTAATCATTTTGTTTCACAAGTCACATAATATTATGTATTACGTATAGAAGTGGATTTTTATCGTTTAGTATATGAGCATCGGTGGTTCAGTGGTAGAATGCTCGCCTGCCACGCGGGCGGCCCGGGTTCGATTCCCGGCCGATGCAACTTCTTTTTGTCTTTTCATTTGCCTTCAATTTTGTATGTGATAAGGTTGTCTAAATTTTAATTGCTTTTTTCGTTGTTTTTGATATATTTTTAAATAAATAAATGTTCGTAATAAATCTGTATTAGAGTCACTGTACTTTTAATTGTTTGAAATCAACCGTTGTTTGTTTATTCAGATTTTAATTGTTTTTAAATTTATTTGTAAACAATTTCTTATATTAATGTTAAAAGTACTTTTAAAATTATTTTTCTGCTAAAGAGTTTGTTAAGTTATACAATATAGGTTGTCTGGAAGAGATCGCTTTTTAGCGATAAGACCGCCCTTTGTACCCTACTATAATAATACTAGTTCGTAAGCTTTTCTGTAATGGTGTACAATAAAGTGTTATCTATCTATCTATTAATTATGTAACATTTGTATGAGAATAAAATTAATTTAATGCATTTTGTATTATTATGGTGATATACAAATAAAATTATTTAAATATAAATGATAATAAAACTGTAGGAAAACACAGTTTGACTGTATTTGCCGGACCCCTGCCGACTAGTGTGGTAACTAAGGGAATGTAAAATTTGTGGAAAATATTATTAAAATAAAGCATTTGTTTTTGAATAATATGCTTTTTCAGACATAAGCAGACAATAGAAGATTTAAATAAGCAACTGGACGATGCGGAGACGACGTTGCGAGGGTTCCGTGCGAAGATAGCGGCGGAAAGGCTCGACAAGGAGAACCAGAGGGAGAACATGCACAAGGAGTTCAGGGCACAGATGGCGGTATGGGAATCACTCAAAATTCATATATTTTTTTCAAATTATACTTCTTTAGGCGCGTTAGGGAAAAATGATGAGAGTAATTTTTTACGATGCGCGCGCACACCGTCACACGAAAAATCTACACTATGAAGTTGGCTGTAGTCAACCGACACCCTGAAGTTAGCTATAGTCAACATTTTAGTTTTGAAGTTATACTTTTACGATGCGCGCGCATACTGTCACGAAAAACAGACACTCTGAAGTTAGCTATAGTCAACCGACACCTTGAAGTTAGCTATAGTCAACATTTTAGTTTTGAAGTTATACTTTTACGATGCGCGCGCACACCGTCACACGAAAAAGCTACACCATGAAGTTGTCTATAGTCAACCGACACCTTGAAGTTAGCTACAGTCAACATTTTAGTTTTGAAGTTATACTTTTACGATGCGCGCGCATACTGTCACGAAAAACCGACACTCTGAAGTTGGCTATAGTCAACGGACACCTTGAAGTTAGCTATAGTCAACATTTTAGTTTTTCTATTGTTAGTGTCGTTTTTTCTACAAACGTAGAATAAGGCGAAAGATAAAATTTTTGAAGAGATTTTTATCTTGATACGCCAAAGACGTATAACTTCTAACGCGTGTACATGAGTACACACATACACATTTGTTTTTTTTTCAATTAATTTTTACTGAAAATCATTTTCTACTTGTATATTATAGTCTGGAATGTCGGACTTTCTTTTTCCAGAGATGTGGTACAATAAAAATAAATCATGTATAAAAAATGTGCATTTCGCACGCAGCAGAAGTGAAACTTTACAGAATATGCTCTCATGTAATTGTTCTCTTCACTTTTATTATTATAAATCTAATTAATTTGAACCTGCATCCGTCAATATATTATAATTAAATAAAAACTTTTTAACCCTCTACAAAGAACCGTCACAAATTTATGTTAGAATTGTTACACATGCTAATTGGGAAGCACCACAAATTTGTGGTCAAATACAGATAATTGAAGCGATTAGCTGTTATTATTATATTACACATGTCACTTTTATAAAATTACAAATTATTATTATTATATGTATGTCTTGGAAGACCATGTGCCAAAAAAATGGCCTGGACTTTGGAGGGCTTGCGTGGGGCCATGGGGAGGCCAACACGTAGAGGCCCCTTGATAAATTTAATCTAAATGTGGCGTGACACTGAATGGCGATTATCCCTGTCTACACCATATAATAATGCACCCAAGGACAAGCCCCGGCCAGTGTAGGGCTATTGTGGGAAATGAGGACAAAAAGTACCGGGCTATTGGGGTGAACTGCTAGTGGTACTAGGGGTCTGGGAATATGGAGACTATGGCGTCTGCCCGTCGCAATGTTCGGGGAACATGGAAAAATGGACAGACGGTGACTCTCCACTCCCTGCATGGGCCCCAAAAAATGCCATAAAAGACAGGGGCAACATGGGTGTGAGTGGCTAAGGGGTGTCGAGAGGTGGGTTGCAGGTTCACCGAAGCTACTTCCGACATTAGGCCATTTATCACTTCCACCCCTGGAGCTTGAGTCTTAGCTCTAGCGATCTCCACTCCGTGCCGGCTGGTTAAGGCAAGCACGGAGGCGAGGGCCTTGTCTTGGCCCCCGGCGTCAGGTACGAGGTGTCGCTATTCACCTAAGGCTTCGCCACAAAGCCCCCCTGTGGGTTTATTATTATCACATATTTATTAGTTTTCCAATTATTTACATTTTTCTTTATACATAAAAAAAACATATATTTAAAAAAAAATGTAAAAAACCGATGTCCGCCGGCAGCAGGGCCTAGGGTCCAAGCTACCGGTGGTTAAGGTTCCAGAGATAGGAACCTCCTCACGATACGGGTCGTGTCCAGCAGCGCTGCCTTCTGCATCCGACCCTTCACCCAGGTACCAAGCGAGAGCCTTTCAAGATGTCGGTCAAGGCTCTTCGCTATTAATCCATTCACTGACACAACTATCGGTACTATGATTGTAGAGTCCATGTTCCACATGGCAGTAACCTCGTGAGCGAGATCAATATACTTAATTTGTTTTTCTTTCTCGGCTTTCACGAGGTTACCATCATGGGGAATTGCGACATCTACAATTATAGCACGTCTCGCAGACCGATCAACTATCACAATATCAGGCTTATTGGCGACAATAGTCCTATCTGTAATAATTGATCGGTCCCAGTAGAGCAGATATTGACCATTGTCAAGAACTGGCTCGGGCTTGTATTGGTAATAAGGTACCTCCAACGAGACAAGTCCGTATTTAAGAGCAAGTTGCTGATGGATGATCCTGGCTACTAGGTTATGCCTGTGCAAGTACTCGCTGTTAGCAAGACGAGAACAACCGGAGGTGACATGTCTGAGAGACTCACCAGGGTGGTGACACGCCCGACATATGTCAAGCGTGCCGTCCTTCAGAATGTACCTTCGGTAGTTGTTCGTCTTGATAACCTCGTCCATAATTGCACAGACAAACCCTTCGGTTTCCCCAAATAGGTCACCGAAACGTAGCCAGTTCACCGAGGCTGGTAGATCCACATCAGGCCCTGTTAAAGCCTGATAGAACCTGCCATGCAGCTCCTTGCTCTTCCATACGTCCATACGATCAGAAGCACTCATTACCAACGGTTTCTGCCAGTTCTGTTTTGCTAGGGATAGCGGGGTGAACCCCTTGTCTACTGACACCATATCGTGATGCATACCCGCTGTTTCGCCTACTTTGAGAAAATATTCTCTGAGATTGTACACCTCACGGTTGTGGAGGTCTTTGGTATTTAAAAACCCCCTACCTCCACACTTCCGTGGGATGTACAGTCTCATCACAGACGAACGTGGGTGGTGCATCCTATGTGTTGTCAGTAAACAACGAACCCGTCTATCCAGGGCGTCTAATTCAGTTTGAGTCCATCTTAGTATGCCAAAGGAGTATGCTAATGCTGGCATGACCCAAGCGTTGAAGGCTCGAACCTTATTTCCACCTGAGAGAAGGCTGGTTAAGACCTTTCTCAGGCGGGAAAAGAAACGGTCCTTCATCGCCTGCTTCACATCAGCATCAGGAATACCCAACGACTCTGATATACCAAGATACTTGTAGGTTTCACCTTCAGAGAGGGTTTTGAGGGATATATTTTCAGATAGTTGTAAATTTTCTGAATTTACAACTCTACCTCGTTGTACATGCATGACGGCACACTTATCTACACCGAATTCCATACTAATGGAGTTGCTAAAGCTTTCAGTAATCTTTAGTAACTGCAAAAGATCTGGCTTTTTCGATGCAAATAGTTTCACGTCATCCATGTACATAAGGTGTGATATAATCTCGCCCCCTCTTCGAAGTTGAAAGCCTAACTTTGACTCCCTAAGTAGTGTACTTAGTGGATTCAAAGCTAGACAGAACCACAGTGGACTCAGACTGTCACCCTGGAAAATGCCCCGCTTGATCCTTATTGGGTCGTGCAAAGCAGAAAGATTCCCTCTGTCCCCTGGATGCCTAAGCACCGTGGTCCACTGCCCCATACATGAACTAAGAAAAGCACGGAGAGTTGCATTTACTTTATACAACTCTAGGACCTTCTCCAGCCATGTATGGGGCACCGAATCATAGGCTTTTTTATAGTCAATCCAGGCTACAGACAGATTTTTTCTGTTTCGCCGTACCTGATGACTAATGGTCATATCAATGAGGAGGAGCTCCTTAGTACCACGGGACCCATCCTTACATCCGTTTTGAGTATTGGCCAAAATGTTATTATTTGTCAAATGTTTCATTAATTTAGATCTCAAAACAGATGTAAGTAGCTTGTATATAGTTGGTAAACAAGTGATGGGTCTATAGTTTTTTGCCTCCGTGGTACTACCTGACTTATGGAGCAGATGAGTGACTCCAGTAGTCATAAAGGAAGGAAGCGAACCCATGTTTATAGCCTCCTGGAATTGGACGGCCAAACAGGCGTGCGAACTCTTAAACCATTTAATCCAAAAGTTGTGCAATCCGTCTGGTCCAGGACTTTTCCAGTTCTGAGCCACACGAATTGCACAGCCTATGTCAACTGGTTCAAGAGCCAGCGGTTCCATTTCTGGAATCATTTCACAAGCCTGCTCGGCCATCCTAGTCCAGTCGCCTTCTTGGTGGGTGACAGGCACCGACCAAATATTACTCCAGAACGCTGTCATAGAGTCGATATCTGGCCTGTGACTATCATCCACAGAAACACATGGCTGCTCCCATCCTCTATACACTCGTTTTTGGTCTCTTTGGAAAAAGCGATTCAGGTTATAACGATCTGCTCGTTTTTTATACCGACGTAGTCGATTGGCCCACGCACAAATTTTTTGTTTATAAAAGTCAATGCGTTCTGTAACTCGAGATAAATAGTCACTGGGATTAATGTCAGTCCCAGTGAAAGCCCGATTTACAAAACGCATTACTTTTGGCCTGGTGTTTCCGGTCCTAAAACAAAGTAATTTGGCTATAAGGGTCCTGGCCTTACCAATACGACATTCAATTCTCTTCTGCCAGGCAGGCTGTCCATTACTACGCCGTGATCTCTGTTCCAAATTTGGGAATTTGGTACCAGAGACACGACATACAGCAACAGCGCCACAGTAAAGAATCGAATGTGTCTCGGTAAGATCTTTACTGGCTTTAAAATATGGAGCCAGTAAGGAATCCAAGACCCCCATGAGCAACAAATTACGTTTGTAAGTGGGTAACCGTGGTAGACGTGGTCTACTTAATATAGGTATCTCCTTATAATCTTGAATCGCTTCCTCCAAAGCCCTCCTCATAAGCTCATTATCCTGGCTACTTACGTTACCAACCGTAGTATCGTTAATTTCCATCGGCGACAACGCCGTCACCCTAGGTGTTATATTTGGGTGTTGTGGGGAACTCGGAGTCTCACTGATTCTACGGGTGGTTCGTATTTCAGTGCGCAGACGATCAAGTGTAGACTCATCCAACAGATGTCGTCGTTGAATAGCCCGCACCTGATCCGACAAGCGCTGTGCCGTGACATTGGTATCTGGTTGAAGGATCTGAAACAGAGACAGCATGCGGTCACGGTACGCAGTGAGGTTAATTCCTATATCTGTCGCCTCGTAGTACGCTCGCATGACGTTCTCATTCATTTGCTGAGTCCATCGCATGCGGCGCACTGCACCACCGGTAGCGGGGGCCGAGCGCGGGATACGTCCCGCAGGCCCCAAGCGTGCCGACGGTGGCCGTCCTCGGCCTCGCGTAGGTCTTCGTCGCGGGGCTGACGGCGCTGGTCCCTCCTCGCTGGTGCTCGACGTCTCAGTGGCCGCCGGTGTGAAGAAATCTTCATCCGTTGACGACGACTGAGGCGTGGAGCCAGGCGAGGCGGGCACAGCAGGTGGTAGGCGTGCGCATCCTCGTCTTGCTGCAATATTTTCTGTCTGCTTCCGTCTTTATTTTTTCATATTATAGTTTCGTCGTGATATACATTTCCTTACGATTTTTCATTTTAGTTCGCACGTTTGACATTATGTATGTCATAATGGTAAGTCTTTTGATGTTAGTTATAAATCGAAAGAAAAATAAGTTTGTAAATATTTTGGGAAGAAGGATCGTCTATTTTTGTGTGTTTGTAAAAGCTATTATATATATTGTGAGCACTTTATTAATTATTTACTAAGGAATTTAGGAAACAGACAATTAGTTGATTGACAGACTTTTTTTTTTTTTTTTTTTTTTTTTTTTTTTATTATTATTATTATTATTAGAATTCAAATTTGTCGTCTTTTCAGAATATGGAGAATGAGATTAAGGCTCGTGAAAGAGAATGCGAAGAGAAAGTTCGCGCGGCTGAAGGGGAAACGAGAGCAGTCCAAAAGAGATTGGAGCAGCAGGTAAATAGTTGACCTCACAAACCAAGACTTACGACATATATTAGATTGGAGTAAGGCATTTGGACTGACTGTAAATCCATCTAAGACTCGGACCATTGTTGTGGGTAGCTCCAGGATGATTTCTTAAGTTGAGCTTCCCACTTTACCCCAGGTTCTTTTTAACGATGTCACCATTCCTTACAGTGAAAAAGTGAAAGACCTGGGAATTTACATTGACAACTTTCTATCCTGGGGTCCCCAACTAAAAGAAGTCAGTCGAAAGTTGTTTGCGTCAGCGGCTTCACTAAGCAGGTTGCGAAACTTCCTACCTCACATCACTAAAATTGAACTTGTACAAGCCCTCCTACTCCCCATCTTAGATTACGCCGATGTCAGCTATCTTGACCTCACCGAAAGCCAACTTAATAAACTTGAGCGACTCCATAACTTTTGTATCCGATTCATATTTGGTTTGCGTAAGTATGATCATGACTCAGAATTTCGTGTTAAACTCAAGTGGCTTCCTGTCCGTCTTCGTCGGAATGCTCATATTCTGTCCCTTCTATATAACATACTATTTAATCCTACAGCACCTTCTTATCTCAAGGAGCGTTTTAAATATTTACACCTTAGCCATAGTCATCACCTCAGGTCATCGGAAAACATGCGTCTAGAAACACCCGTAAATCACTCGCGATTTTACAATAAATCTTTTACAGTTAATGCAGTGAGCCTATGGAAAGCGCTACCTGTGAAAATCAGGCATGCTCAGTCTCTTCAGGCGTTCAACGGACTCGTGAAGGAACATTACCTCGGCCTCTAATAGTCTAGTCTATAATAACATCTTCATTCCTCCCCATATTTACTTATATAGCTCTATACATTATTTCTATGTTTATTATTTACTAGAGTTTACCCCGCGGCTGCGCCGCGGGTTAACCTCTAGTGCGTGTCTCTTGTTTAAAGAGACAGTGCTACAGGTTATATTATATTACACGTTTATGTATTTGCCCACGGAAGATTCACTTCATTTTATATCGCTAATTATATATATACCATCCCCCGTCTATCTGTCAACAAAATAAATTACAAAACTTGACCAAAAAGGCCAAAATGGTCTAAATGACTAAAAGACCACAGTGACCGACATGGCTAAAATGACGGAATAGGCAAAAACGACCAAAAAGGCCAAAATAATCAAAATGTTCAAAATGACCAAAGAGGCCAAAATGACCAAATAGGCCAAAATGACCAAATAGGCCAAAATGACCAAAAAGGTCAAAATGATCAATAACGCCAAAATGACCAAATAGGCCAAAATGACCAAAAAGGTCAAAATGATCAATAACGCCAAAATGACCAAATAGGCCAAAATGACCAAATAGGCCAAAATGACCAAAAAGGTCAAATGATCAAAAAGGCCAAAATGACCAAAAAGGCCAAAATTACGAAATAGGCCAAAATGACCAAAAAGGAAAAATTACCAAATAGGCCAAAATGACCAAAAAGGCCAAAATTACGAAATAGGCCAAAATTACCAAATAGGCCAAAATTACCAAAAAAGCCAAAATGAAAATTATCCCTTGTCCATCCTCAGTATTTAATTTACATACGTGCCGAATTTCAGTCAAATCGGTCCAGTAGTTTTTCCGTAAAAGCATAACAAACAAACAGAAAAATATCATTTTATCCCGGAAACGATCCCATTTTTCGGGATAAAAAGTATCCTATGTTCATCCTCGGTATCGAAAATATATATATACTGAGTTTCAGCCAAATCGGTCCAGTAGTTATTACGTGAAAACGGAACAGACAGACAGACAGACAGACAGACAGAGTTACTTTCGCATTTATAATATTAATAGGGATTTATGTCTATTAAATTATGTATATTTTTGTCTTATTTCCATGTCTATTTATACTTACCATCTCAAGATCTTATATATATACTTTTCCATTGTATTTATATTGCAAAACCGATCTGTCACACAATTTTCTCTAATCCATCCTAAGGTTGTCTGGAAGAAATTGCTTTTAGTGATAAGACCGCCTATTGTCTTCTGTAGTTAAAATTCTTAAATTGTATCTGAATATTATGCAATAAAGTATATTCTACTTTTGAATTGATTGATTTGCCCATATATGTGTGGAAATTTTATATATTACATAGATATATAAATAACGTTCATACAATGTTAGTTTTGTACTAACATTACTACATAACTATTATACCGCTTTTTTTTTCTCAAGGGGAAATCCTCATGGACTGCGAGTCAGACTTTAACCGAGTAAAACCCTTCCTGACGCCTTATTTATCTGCGTCCCTGCCGTTAGCCTATCGCAGATAAACATTTGTCTTTTTCTACTTCTCATCTTCTTCTTTTTGTCTTATTATTCTATTGACATATTTGTCAATTGACCTCCGTTCATTGTTTTCCTTTTAGCAGAGTCTCCACGAAATTATCCGCGTTAATGCCTCCCACTTCACTCTCTAGTTCAAGCCTTTCAATGGACCATCTTTGACACGAAAAAAGAGTATGTTGTGCATCGTCTACTCTATTAGGACAATAAACACATTGACTATTGACATAAATATTATACCTGTCGGATTCACTTCCGCCGGGAGCGAATCACACTCGAAGTATAATAATCAAAGTTTATTACACTAGAATTATTACAATTACAATGTTAAATACAGCACAGTAATACACAGAAATATTAAGACAACTCCAAGAGTTGTCTCTTTGCTTGTCAGGTGTCGAGCATCAATTTGCCCTTAAATAATACTGCCAATATCGAACAATAACTATCGGCCACAATATACTATGGGCCTTTTGTCCAACACAGCTTCCGCTGTTAAACCGATGGACGTAGAATCACGGTTGTAGACTCGTAGACTGTCGGTTTAAGACTTCCCCTCTTCTGCCCGAACACCGCGTATTTAAGGTCCTCGTAGCACGCCGCACTGACACCATCCGGTAATGCTTTGACGCCACTTCAATAACACTAACTTCCGCCATCCGTATAACTTCCAACTTCCGGTTACTCTATTTCCGATATCCGTTAGCTTGATAATAAATGTTTCTACGTTGACATGCGGTTACAAGACTTCCGATTACCACATTTGAATACTACCGTCATATGGCAACTTTATAATAACAAATACTATTCCGACATACCTGTAGACGAGTAAAAACAGCGAGTTGGCGAGCGTGCTGATAAAGTTCGAGGAGCGCGTGAAGCAGCGCGACAAGAAGCTGGAGGAGGCCGCCGCCGCTGACGTCGCCCTCAGGAGGGAGCTCGACCAGAGGGACCTGGTGAGCTTATGACGAATATCTTTTTTTTTTAATATAACAATAATTTTGGATAAATTCATTTTGAAAATGTCCATATCGAGGGCTTCATAACATATAGGCGTATACGCAAAAATGCATCTTTTTTGTCGTTTACTAAAAACTATGCATGTTACATTTTTTTAATTAATTTTTTCATGACCATATAATCAAAGTCTTTCAGTCGGAAACATGTTAATTAATAGGTCTTCGTATAGTAGCGCACATGTATTGCAGTCTACAACCGACGCCATTCAATGGAGTTCTTGTGAAAACTCGAAAGATCACATCTGACTATACAGTTCACATTTCTCACAAAAACACATAATTTCTACTCAAAAACTATCAATATCCTGCAACTATTGTTCATTTTAGAGTAATTATACACATTTTTAGAAAATAAGACTGCACAGCACAACGTCTCCTTTCAGCTCCCCCCAAAAAAACTCATGCATGTTACAATTTAGAAAGTCTTACTAGTACGCAAGTGTACCCATAAAGAAGGGTATTCCAAGAGTTTTTGGCGGTAACTGAAAGGAGATATTGTGTTGTGCAGTTTTATTTTCTAGAAATGTGTAAAATTACTCTAAAATGAACAATAGTTGTAGGATATTTGTAGTGTTTGAGTAGTGATTATGTGTTTTGTGAGAAACGTGAATTGTATAGTCAAATGTGGCCTTTTGAGTTGTCACAAGAACTCCGTTGAACGGCACTAGCTGATTACCTAAAGTTCAGCTGTGGTACACATAGGCTTAAAAAAAATTAAGAAACTAAATGTATATTATAAACTAAGATCTGGCTTAAAGGCCTAGCTGCCAAGCTATAAACCTAAATATATAAAGGGTATTCCAAATCAACTAGTTTGTTTTATTCACAATTTTGTCCCTTGTGTAACTGCACTTTTGTCTGTACGCCTATTTATTTGTACTAGAATTTACCCCGCGGCTGTGCCGCGGGTTAACCTCTAGTGCGTGTCTCTTGTTTATAGAGCAAGCGCTACAGGTTATATTATATTACATTTTCATGTATTTGCCCACAGAAGATTCACTTCATTTTATATCGCTCACTATACCACCCCCCGTCTATCTGTAAACAACATAAATTACAAAACTTGAGCAAAAAGGCCTAAATGGTCTAAATGGTCAAAATGACCAAAGAGGCCAAAATGACCGAAAAGGCCACAGTGACCGACGTGACCAAAATGACGGAATAGGCAAAAACGATCCAAAAGGCCAAAATGACCAAATAGGCCAAAATGACCAAAAAGGCCAAAATGACCAAATAGGCCAAAATTATCAAAAAGGCCAATATTAACAAATAGGCCAAAATTACCAAATAGGCCAAAATTACCAAATAGGCCAAAATTACCAAATAGGCCAAAATGACCAAAAAGGCCAAAATTACCGACATGGCCAAAATTACCAAAAAGGCTACAGTGACCGACATGGCCAAAATGAGTAAAAAGGCTAAAACAGCCAAAATGACTGAATAGGGATGAAGCTCTCGACATCATCGCGCTTAGACCAATAGGAGTGGAGCACCAATGCAGAATGTTTCAAAATCGGGTTTTTTTAACTTACTTTTTTTTAACTATTCCACGCGGACAAGAGTTAGTTGTTATACAACCTGCATATACATGCGTGGGCTAGTTTTTGACTTATGACGAGTGAAATGAAATGTATTTCCCGTTATACGCTCTTTTGTGGTTCTGTAGGAAATTTGCGAAACATTGGTCACACAACATCTACGGAACCCTCGATCGTGTATGGCATCGGGTATGACACGCACTTTGCCGTTTCCTTCACAGACAATAAAACAGCTAGAGAAGACCGTGCTGGAGCGCGAGAACAGACTGTACCAGGTCACCACACAACTGGAGGAGATGAAGCGGGTGCAAGAGATGGTCGCCAAGCTGATGAGCAAGAGTGCAAACACACAACCGAGCTAGCGAAAGGTATATATAATGCTGACTCATAATATTAAAGTACTGTATGTAGGTTATTTTATTTGTGTTACAAATATTTATTATTTTTACATACATACATATTGTCACGCCTGTTTCCCATTGGGGTAGGCAGAGACGATGGATCTCCACTTGTTACGACCTTGACAAACACTTTTCGCTTCATCAACTTTCATTAATCTTCTCATACATACACGCTTATTTAAACCACTTTTTATCTGACCTTTCTTCAAAATATCTTCAATTTGATCATGGTGAGTACGTCTTGGTCAACCGGCACCGACTCTTCAAGTCACATTGCTATCATATACTTGTTTTGTGATTCTGTTATCGTTCATTCTCTCTACATGCCCAAACCACCTTAAAGTACAAGTGACAAGAGTTGAAAAGGGAATGTTAAAATGTTTATATTTAAAAAATAATACGTATTTAAAAAAAGCAATAATAATTAATCCAAAATTAGGCCAAAATGACCAAATAAGCCAAAGAGGCCAAAATGACCAAAGAGGCCAAAGTGACCAAACAGGCCAAAGTGACCAAACAGGCCAAAATGACCAATTAGGCCAAAATGTCCAAATAAGCCAAAATGACCAAATAGGCCAAAATGATCAAAAAGGCCAAGATGACCAAAAAGGTCAAAATGACCAAATAGGCCAAAATTGCCAAAAAGGCCAACATGAAAATTATCCCTTGTCCACCCTCAGTATTTAATTTACATACGTACCGAATTTCAGCCAAATCGGCCCTTTAGTTCTTCCGTAAAAGCATAACAAACAGAAAGACAAATATAATTTTATCCCGGAAACTATCCCACTTTTCTTTTTTTTTTCACGTTTCAGCTAAATCGGTCCAGTAGTTTTAACGTGAAAACGGAACAGACAGACAGACAGACAGACAGACAGACAGACAGACAGACAGACAGACAGACAGTTACTTTCGCATTTATAATATTAATAGGGATTTAGGATTTAAATACAAGTACTTTACTATGACGAATTTCTAGTTTCAAGTTTATTCGATAAAATTGAAAACTAGAAGATAGTCACAATAATGCCGCCGTCACTGGCAGTGTTCCACGTTGTTAAAATTCATGTTTATATTTAGATGTCGGGCACGTTCCCCTTGTAGCTCGCAACGCTCAAAATGCTCCTTCAGCCGTTCCACATAGCGATCACTCATTTTCAGAGGTGGGTCGAAGTGGGCATTCATCACAGAGCATTAATTCTCTATATATCCAAACAACCATATGACAAGCAATGATATTTGTGTATTTCGTCGTTAATAACATTAACGCTCCATAATAGGTTATACTTGAATTTATGATTGTAACGTCCGCAAACAAGTGGAATGGGAAAAACGCGGTCACGAGTGTTGTCGTTGGGAGTCAAGAGGAACGTAGCCAGTAGTTTTCATTATGGCCATTCGATTGTTTGGCGGGAACTGAAAGGAGATGTTGTGCTGTGCAGTTTTATTTTCTAAAAATGTGTAAAATTACCCTATAATGAACAATAGTTGTAGGATATTGATAGTTTTTGGGTAGTGATTATGTGTTTTGTGAGAAATGTGAACTGTATAGTCAAATGTGGCGTTTTGAGTTGTCACAAGAACTCCGTTGAATGGCACTAGCTGATTACCTACAGTTCAGCTGTGCTACATATAGGCTTAAGAAAATGAAGAAACTGAATGTACATAATAAACTAAGATCTGGCTTAAAGGCCTAGCTGCCAAGCCATAAACCTAAATAAATAATTATAGCCGTTCGCTATATCTTACTATTCATTCTCTTGCCCTACCATCGGTTGAATGTTGACGTTACTTGTATGGAACTTATGTTAAATTTCGATCGGCAAGATATAGGAATTAGGTCTAAATCTAAGATCATCCATATGTATCGAAGCCTCCATGCAATAATGACGTAATTTACTATTACAGATTTTTTTAAATGACAAAATAGAACTAAGAACGCATAGCAAGTAACACTACAATTTCCGCTTGCGAATAAAGTTCAATATAGATTATTTGAGGCCGTCATTGCGAAAGCGGCCTAACCCTCAATTTATTATATTCGGAGATAAATACTGGAAACTATGTAAAACTAAGGAAATGCAAAAGTCTTTGGAACGCCATCTATTATCAAGTGACAAAACCAAAGATAGGCCGTCATTGCATTATATTTTAGCACGTTTTACATAATTTCCAGTATTTATCTCCGAATATAATAAATTGAGGGATAGGCCGCTTTAGCGCTGACGGCCTCATTTACATGTCGGAAACTGGTCTGCATTTTTTGCGCAAACTAAAACTGCAGATCGGAATTATAAGACTGTATTATAATGATAATTATTTCTTTGCTAAGAAAGTATTGTGACTGTGTTTTTATATTTATTTTGTTGAGAAATACATTTTTATGTGTATGTTGTTGCAGGTGAAGGCTGCCAGCAAATGTATATCAATCATGGACTATTAAAATGCAATTTTATAATCTTTTATTATAACCCTGACATTATGAGATTTAATATTGTACACAACTATTTTCATATTGATTATATGATTGTGGCCGGGTGTATTTCTAGACAAATTCACTATTGTATATTAAGCTCAGAATAATAAACATGATGACATTATGTGTTTTATTTTTTCATTACATAAAAGAATATATTAATAGCAAATTAAAAAACACGTACATATTTATATCTATCTTAATATACATAAATTCCTGTCACGATGTTTGTCGCGATGGACTCCTAACTACTCAACGATTTTAATCAAATTTGCACACCGTGTGCAGTTGATCCAACTTGAAGATAGGATAGTTTTATACCGTTGGAACCGGTAGGTGGCGCTGAGATCGGGTTCTAGAATCTCTTAACAACGGGAGCGATTTTGTTTTGTGTGTTTGAGTGGTCCCGGATGGTTTAAATCCACAATTGGAACGGTAGGTGGCGCTGGATCGGTCATATTTTCAGAGCAGGACAACGTCTGCTGGGGCCGCTAGTAATATTATAAAATACTAAGCATGCCGTACATTGAAGCTATTTAAAAAAACAACTGGAATAGACTATATAAATGTTGGAGAATACGATGCAATTTTTTGTAGATTTCTTGTCCGTTTGTTCGGGATTCACATAAAAACTATTGGGTCGAATTACCATCAGACTTCAATTTTTCGTTTTTTTTTAGCTGTCTGCCTATTAGAATATAATAGCCCATAAATATCGCACTGCTGGGCTCGGACCCCTCATTGTAGGGGAACGGACATTATACCCGCCACGCTTGTCCAATACGGCTTGGCAGGTTTGACACATCGGTTATCTCGATGTGCAGGTTGCATCACAATGTTTTCCTTCACCGTTGTGATGCATGCATGTCAGAAAACTGCCAAAATGGTGAATGCGTTCCGAGCAGGTTAGGAACAAGCGCTCTTTGGGTTTGCGACGCGTGCACTACCCATTACGCTACTACGACTGTACTGTACACGCCTGTTTGTTCGGAATTCACGTAAAAACTACTGGGCCCATTTCGATGCAGTTGTCGCTGGCCGACAACAAATTTTTAGACGATCTGCGCTACCTTTTATCTCGGGAATCCGGTTCATAGTTGTCCCGAACAAACATAAGCTTATTCCGACACAGTTTTCACTAAAATGATAGCTTGCACTCTTTTTCAAATGCTGCGGTACTTTGTGTACCAGGAATCCCGTGAAAGTTTCAAGTCTAACGCATATCCTAATACATCATATAACTTTTATTAATAAGGGAGTTAATCAAAGGAACCAACTGAATCATGACCCACCATAAGGTCATTTTCCTACAGCTGTGAAATACAATAAGGTTGAAATTCGTCTGAACATACATTTCCTTGGTAACGAACTTGTTATCATTTTATTAGACATTTACACTTATTGGCCACGTTGTATTAAACAGGTCAGAGAGACTCGACTATACTCGTATTTACACACGACCATCTGACTAGACGGATTTCAGTTGGAGATTCAAATTATTTCAAATCATTACTGTTTTATCTAAAACATATCGAGCACAATGATAACAAAGTTTAAAATTGCGTAGTTCTCAGAGCCTAGTGACGCATTTTTATTAATGTTTAAAACGCCCTAAGTGCAACACCGATAAATCTTTCTATTTTGACGATTTTAAAGGAATTATTAGCAAAGTCGGTCATAATTCAGTTGGTTCGATTGTACAAATGAATACTACCTACAGACCTTTGATAAAAGATTCTACGTTACATACGTACTCTATTAATATCAAACAATTCTCAATTTAATATCTGTAAAGGTTTCAACCCAAAGCAAAACATATATTCGCTACTACCCTCATTTAGAATTTATCAAATAACATAGCGATGTTTGTACCAATAACAAATACACAATGTAGACGCGATGCGGGTATTGGGGTGCGCCCTTGAACTACACGGCCTGAATACGACTGAAACAGTTTCACACCGACAATGTACTGGTGTGTACAAAATTGTGGATTAATTTAAAAAAATTGAATTTTGAGTTTTGCTTGTTTTTTAAAATTTTGACAAAACTACGAAATACGAAATAGTTACAATTAATTTATATATTGTGGTGGATGGTTGCCGGTTTGTGTAATAAAAGTGAGTTTTTGTAGCACATTTTATATTAAGTAAAAAAAAACAAGGTTAACATCATTACATCATAGATAACAAACTGCGCGTAAAATTCTCGAGCATTTAAGATTACCGCGACAAGACCGTACTCGCGCGCTGACCGAAGCAGACTGTCTGTCAGTGTTTAGCTGTCTGAAGGAGAGGGGCTCGCGCGCGGTAAGGGCGACGCGGGCGGCGTATAACGTAAAGGCGGCTTGCCACGGTTATGTCGCTTAGGCAGTCTGCTGGCCGCTACAATATATGTAATACATAATATTGGACACTACAGGTTTTGAGAAGATCCGTACGTCCATAGTAACAAATGATGGAAATACGACATATACGTTATTACTAGCCGTGCCGGCAGACGTCCTGCCCTGAAAAAAATATTGTTCCAATTGTGAATCTAAAACATCCGGGGAACCCACTCAAATACATACAAAAATGACATCAAAGAGGTAAAGTTGTTCTCAAGTTACTTGCGTACATACATTTCTACGATTCCTTTATATATTTATATATTGTTACGAGTTGCGACACTCGAATTAAAATACCGTTGGAATTACTATAGAATTTATTAGAAGTATACAAATACGTATCACACCTGACTAACGCCTACCATAAACGATTACAATACACAATAGGATGTTTTCCTAATTTTAATTTTTAAACACAAAGTAAACAAAAGAAAAAGAAACTGCAGGTGTGAATTGTTCTTTGTCAGTCGTAACAATATATTAGATTTACACTGATTTAACTTTACATACTGTAAATAAAAAAAGGATGGTACTTAAAGTATGCTGCTATCTATTTGACACTTATGTAATTTAGTTGACAGCAGAACTCATTGATCATATCCAAGATATAAAAGCTAATTTGAAAAAACAAAGTTTCAAATTAGTTTTGTTAGCTTACGCCAATTTTAGATTAGATGGCGTTACTAACGCAATTGATTACTTTTATTTGGAATCGGTTTGTGTTTAAAGTTCCAACGTGTGTATTCGCCTGTACCCTTTTGCTTTGATAGACGTATGAAAGCTCATCTCTGGCTGCCTGTACCCCGCCAAAGATACACCTGTGTCATGGCCGCTTACATGCTAAAATAAGAATCATGTTTTTTGGTCTTGTTAATTCGTTCTGGAATATGAATATAATATAACGAGCGAATAGTATAATGAGCGAATGAAAAGTCTTTAGTGTTTTTTTTATTTCGTCGAACCGATCGATTTCGTCGATATGGTCTATTACACGATTATATTTCAATAGTGTCAAAAATTCCTATTGAATATCAGATATGTTGGCTAACGTTGTGAAGGTTCCGAAGTGACATGCGTGTGATCCACTGATGACCAATGATCTCAATACGGGGATGCTGAAGACCGCGCGAAGTGGAGTAGAAAAAGTAGTAAAGCAGACTCTGGGCGTCGAAGTGGACTCTCCGAACCCAACCGAGATTTAACGCTCGATTGGTGATGTAAAAAATCATATTCTTCTAAATCCACAATATGTTCCCGATATCATCACAGCACAATATTAGAGAATTAGAAATAAATTGCTATTGTCATTAGCAGAAATTGGATGGATGCAGAAGTCGCGGAAGGTACACACTTTCCATGATCAAATTAATCGTGTATTAACAGAAGGTGATGTCAGGAGTCTTAAGAACAGATGAGCGTGCATGACAAGAGCTATGAATGTCAAAGAAGCAAGTGAGGTGTGTAAGAATAAGCCTTAATGGCGCTCTATTTTCGTGCCTACCCCGCAAGGGACCTGGCGTGAAGTTATGTGTATGCAATAGCAGAAACGGCGTCAGCCGAAATGAATATTGGAGAGCGACCAAAAATTAGTTACCTGCTATTTTGACGAGATACTAATAGAAGAATTTGGCCCCAGGAGATGAAGGCAGCATCTTTATGAAACTTGGAAATCGAAATTACCGCCGCGTGAAATTCGCCAATCTGCGTTGGAACCATAAAACCAGAGGAAGCTTGAAGTGGGGTATTTATGGGTAGATATTATTATCCCCGCAAATGCTATTGCGACTGGCCGCCATTTTGGTGACGTAACCGTAGCCGAACACTCAGTACTGTTAACATCACTGGCCGGCGAATACGCGTATATATCGAGTTGCGGATGACGTCACGTGAATGTTAATTTGACAAGGTTCCAGCGCATTATCAATTTGCAACGATAATACTTATATCTCTTAATATGTATATTTATAGTCTGTATGTCTATTGTATAGCTATCATTATTACCAAATTTAGTATACGTTTTACAATACTCGCTAGGGTTGTTTGGAACAATAATAAAATAAAACACTGTATACTTTCACCGCGCATTGTATTTTGTCATTTTCTTTTGTTGCTTTGCAATATCTCTAAATTAATTCCGTTTACTTAGCAACCCAAAATGTAACTTGCCTTCTGAGATTATCACCATTTTGTGTTCCGGGAATTTTTATGGGTTTTTTTATTTATGGCTTGGCAACTAGGCCTTGCTAGCCAGGCGCAGTTGTATTGTAGGCTACAATCGACGCCATTCAACGGAGTTCTTGTGACAAAAGAAAGGCCACATTTGGCTTTACAGTTCACATTTCTCACAAAAACACATAATTACTACCAAAAAACTATCGATATCCTACAATTATTGTTCATTTTAGAGTAATTGTACACATTTTTAGAAAATAAACCTGCAGAACACAATGTCCCCTTTCAGATCCCGCCAAAAACGTCCAATTTTAAAAATATACGATTTTCAATGTGATTGTTTTACTGATCGCAAATTACTCGAGAATCCCGCGGGAGCTTTCTCAGGAGCGATTCGAAGTTTTTCGCATGCATAAGAAAATTAGTTTATTCCCACACAGTTTCCACCAAAAGAATAGCCTTACATTCTTTTTTAAATGCTGCGATATTTCGTGTCCCAGGAATTTCATGTCAAGCGTCGACGAAGTGGCGGGTATATCCTAGTAAATCTATATTATATATCATACTACATAGTATAAAAAAGTCGCTTTTTTATATTATTGCTTAATTTTTACTAACGATTTTGTTTTTTTAATAGATGATTCAAGAATTTTATGTATAATATCATATATAAACATAGTATTTTAATTTTATGTATATGTGCAAGTGAGCGGCGCTATTTTTATATACACTTATTTTTCTGTAGTTATTTATTTTGTATACATGCACCGTCGAAGCCTCGTATTAATTATAAGTTTCATGTTAAACTCGCCTTTGTACATGACCGCTATTTTTAGTTTAATATGTAACTCTTTTATGTACAGTAAAGAATCAATGTATTATCTGCAGACTATAATAACATAACCTCGCGTTGCGGTATCTCACGCGACCAAAAGGCTTTTGTATAAAGGTTATTTTGATCAAAAAATATTACTTATTTAGTAGTTTAGTAGTATTAGTATTATTATTATTATACAACGTAGTAACGCCGCCAGCCTTTTGGGAACGTGTGACAGTGGTCTGGGACCAATATTTTATTTATAATAATACTTTTTTATATTGTTTAAAAAAGCCGTGGTAGCGTAATGGTTAGCGCACGCGCCCCTAAATGAAGGGCGCGGGTTCGATCCTGACTGGAACGTATGCACCTCTTAGTCAGTTTTCTGATTTAATGTGCATATTGTTACAATTACCACGTGCTAAAAACGGTGAAGGAAAACATCGTGATGCAACCTGCACGTCGAGGTAACCGATGTGTCAAACCTGCCAAGCCGCCTTGGACAAGCGTGGCGGGTATACACCCCCTATAATGGGAGGCCCGAGCCCAGCAGTGGGACAATTATGGGCTGTAGTTATATATTATATATTTTATTTTAGTTTTTCATATAGCTTAATTTGTAAATTATTTTAAAGTTTATATTGTATTTCAATTATGTTCATTTTTGGAATTATAGTTTAATTTATTCTAAATGTGAAAATTCAAGTCAGATATATCTTTATTCACAAAACAACTATAAAATTATATATAATCGAATATGATAAAATAAAACTTAACTATTTGTATTGTATTCTACCCTCAAGAGTATAAGTAGAATACTGAGCCTGGATCACCATCTTCTATGGGTAAGGTGCCAGAAGGCTGGCTACGTTTCCTTTATTTTTTATTTATATTATTATTTCTCATACATTTTTCATTTCAGCCTAACATAATATAACTTTAATCAAATTACGCTTTCGTCTATTCGCAGAATACCTGTAATTTTGTCTACCATTTAGCACTCGGATGTCTGTACCCAAATAAGCCGCGTCGTTTTAGGTACATTTTATACCAACGCTTCGGGGACGCTATGAATAGGCACGACGAAGCACAGCTGAAATACCATAGCGACCCCTGACATTATACTAGACAATTTTAGATATATACAGTTTCTCAGACTTATTTTGTAACGGATATTTTAAGGTGCATTAGAACAATATAAGTTTATTTATCGAGTTTAAAGAAGGTGTTAATGGTATTTTCGTAACTTTTTAAATTTATTGTTTAATTGGCAAACATATACCTTCGCTTTAACTCATCCAGTGCTTACTGGAGACCTCGCGCATGTTCTTTTTTTAAATTAAATAGGATTGCGTTTGACCACAATCACGTCCAATATCGGACGATGATGCGGTCGAAGATGGAGCACGCTTACCTAGTACCTATTCACACGAGATGGGAAGATACCCGGATTGTACTTTTCGGGAAACACTGACCCAGAGTCATTGTCAGTGCATTCCACAATTCTGTGGTACATAGAAGGAACGTGGTGGCGAAACGTTTAGTACGCACTGGTAGCCGTCGACATGTCGTCAGTGCATCGGGGTGGAGGGAGTCTAACACTATGTTTACCGAGACGCCGTTTGCTCCATCGGCAATCGGTCATGCGGCAGACGTGACCGGCACACTGCCACTTCAACTTACTAATTTTGCGAGGTATGTAGGTTACCCTGGTTCTCTTACGGATATCCTCATTTCTAATTCTATCTATAAGAGAAACACCCAAAATAGCTCGCTACATAGCCCGTTGAACCGCTTGGACGAGGAAGCCAGAGGACTGACGATTGGAGATACAATACAAGACAAATACGTGTCTTGTATTGTATCTCCAAGCCAAGTGAGTTAGGCTTATATTACGGGTAATACAAACGGACCACTCTGGGGCTGAACCCAGACCATAGTAAATAACAGAAAACTTCAAGAAATTTACCATGCCAAGAATTGAACTCGGAGCCTGTACACTGCAGTAAGATAGGGCGGTAAAAGCCTAATCCACTACACATTAAAGGCCAGAGGCGTTAAGGCTCTGCTGCAAAAAGATCGACAGTGGGGCGCAACCGAAACAACATTTCGTTGGGATTTACCGATAAAAAATTACCTTCACGATATAAGGCTTAACGTGGTTTTTTCGTAATTTTTCTATAGTTATTTTGAGTTAAGTCAAACTTTCACCAAATCACCTCAAAGTAACCTTAACCTATGATAACGCAAATAAACGATCCCGTCAGAGTCTAGCATCTAGGGATCAGGAGTCTTCACCTCTGTTGACGAAGTAAGTTTGCCCCGGGAGGCAACTTACTTCGTCAAGCACTGATGCGCTAGGATCAGCGTGGGCGTAACTACGTTCCAAGTCTCACGCTCCTCCTGCCATAAGCGTGGGGCACATGGGAGGAGGGTGGTTTAAGTGGAGTATTGAGTAGTCGAGTCTCCACATAAGCCGGCGATTTGACTCTGGTGCCCATTCGTGGTGTCACCTGTCGTCGCTTTGGTAAAGGACCCGGTAGTGTGCGAAATACACTTCCCCCGCCTCAAAAAATAATAATAAACGGTCCCGCCATAAGAGCGTAGAGAGCGGATCGTGTTGTCTAATTAGGGTATATTTCAAGGCTGTAAAGGTGATTTTAGATTAAAATAATATTATATCGAAGAAGTTTTGTTGCCAATCATCAACCATGTCTGGACCTTCAAAAAGTGAACTCCACTGGAAATCAGTTAAAAAAAAACTTTTGAATTTGAATATAGGCAAGAAAACAAATTGTTTTAATTTAAATGATGTCTATTTATTGATTTCATAATACAATAGTAGATAAGTCTCGATGAAGTGAGTTTAATATTACAATTTTATGTATTTGAATAAATAGAACGTTAACAGTTGGTAAATAAAATTTATAACGATAACAGCGTACTTAATAAATATACTTAGATTAGAATAATATTCAGTAGTAATCGTTGATCATCGTGTTAATGCAGCAAATTAACAATACTGTATGAATAGAACTGGGAATTGCAAAACATGATTCTTCTATTATAGAATGGCTGGTGATGGAAAGCTGTGCTGTAAATCAATTTTAGAACAAATAACTAGAAGTGCGTTACCTATTTTAAAATAATTTCCTTACACCTTTTCCCTGAAGGAGTTTTTGATTTATATTTCCGCTAATAATTTGAGATGATAATAATAATTAACGGCTGACAAACACACACACATACAAAAAATGTATATCTCTAATCTCTAGCTAAGCAAGGTACGTTTGTGTTAAAAGTAATAGATAGATCGATAGAAGATTCGAACCCGAAGCCTTTGATTTCCAGTGGCCTCGGCCGGTCCATTCAACCACACAGCACACAGTCGTTTAAATGAATAGTTTGTTCTATATTCTCCTATTCTGGCATATGTCCTCGGAGACATCACAAATCATTACAATTATACTTCGTATATAAGTTTTTTGTTCGTTACTTACACTCATCAAACTTTTAGTATAACACTCATTTTGTCATATTATTAAAAATTGTATGCTTCCTCATTACATGCCCATATCATCTTAATATTCTTTCATCCAAATAAGCGCATCACTGTGTATGGTGTTATGAAAGTGGATGAAATTGAAATGAATTCATGAGAATCCTAAGAGTTAGGTTACATTGATTGTGAAGTGAGCCATCTGAGCTGTCGTGCGAAATACCGATAAGCGCCTAAATTTGTTGTAATAAAGTTTTTTTTAATTTAACTTATGGCGCGAGGTGCTTTTCACGCTTTGGCGCCGCTGTGCGCTGTACGACCTTGCCCATATGGGCGGTGCATCTCTGACCATAAATTCATCTTAGCATTCTGATCATGACTAATGGCCAGTTCCTTTATGTTCCGAACCGTTCATGTGTCTTATTATCGGTTAAAATTTGACATTAGCTCGATACATGTAATATCAAAATTCAACCGATGCGCTATGATAAGGCAAGTGAATAAATAGTAACATAGGAACTAGCCATGTGCGACCATCTTTAATCTACCATTTTAGTGGTCTAAAGCATTTCAATACACAAACTATGATATTAATTAAAACACATAGACCAACGATTATTACAAAACGATATATATTTTATAATGATATTATTAATAGCTAATTAACATTTTAAATTAATTTTATATAACAATCGACTAAAGCCTAAAACAAGGATTTTAATACTGCTAAGTTGCTTTTTTGGCATCATATAGAATATAAAATGAGTTACATAGTCAAATATTTCTCGACGAGGGACAACAAAGTAATTTGACTACAGAATAAACACAGACAACGGATATGAACGTGGGTATGTTCATCTCTGTCACCCGCCACTTTTGATCATATTTATAAAAGAACAAAATTTCCTTGCTATTCATACACAACTGAAGGTTACGCGATTAAAAACCTTTTGGAAACTTCTATTTAACACATTTATGCCCATTGGCCTCTGGTTTTAATGTTAGACCCAGTTATGCCAAAATGCAATACAATACAATCAATACGCCAAACTGGTAAGAATATTCAGAAAAAACATCCCAAATTATAAAATATCTGATATAAAAGATGTACAATATACTATGCTTTGTTTTCCAAGACATTTTTTTTGATAAAATGTTAGTTAAATCGTGTCTTTGGATGATTAATATAAAATAAAAAAATCTATTGTTATATCTGACTTTAGATGAGGGTTAAGTTATCTAAGATATTTAAACATCATTAAATAGTGTAATTCATTGTAAAAATCTTATTTGTAATTTACGACAATCATCTTCTAAGAGCTATGAAGAAGCAAGTGAGGTGTGTAAGAATAAGCCTCAATGGCGCTCTGTTATTCGTGCCTACCCCGCAAGGGACCTGGCGTGAAGTTATGTATGTATGTATCTGCTAAGGAAAACAATATAATATGAATATTAAGCAACGCATTTACGGAAAATTTAATTTAGGGCCTATTTTTGGAACAATTGCTTCTTACATATTATCTGCATTCTTAATCTGTAGAAAATCTTAAATAAACAAAAGTTAAATATGTGTCAAAAGGAGCAACAGACATTCGGAAAATAAAGTAAATATGCCAGACGTAATTACGACACAAACTTTAAACAATTTTTTGTCGTAATTTTAATATAAGTGGTACATTTTGACACAAATGGGTGCAAATAACAAATTCAAAAAAATCTTATAACTATGTAAAAAACACATGACTCTGGCTGAATGCACAAACCGTGCCAAGCCTGAACAAAGAAGAAGAACTATGTAAAATAATTTTTATCGTCGAAGCTTAAAAACAAAGCAATGTCAACAACAAGAACATCAATAAGGCAAAAATCACAATCTGTGCGTTTTTAATCATATATAATTATACTATTCTTGTGCGAATTTAGTAACAGGACCTCAGACGAACAAAATAGGTTGACGATCCCCGAGCTCTCAGATTGAAGTCAGTTTTCGAATACGAAGCCGATTGCATCGAATTTCTTACGAGAACTTTCTATAAAATAATTGCATTAGTACGAGTAAAGGTGTAATGATTTCCAGTGAATACGTGAATGAGTTTAAATTCAAATTTATAAACGTTACAAAATCTTTTAAATTGAATATTACTATCATAAAATCGTATGGCCGGTTCCTAAATTTTACTAATTATTCATTTGCCTTACTACGGGTTAACAGATATAAGCTTCGTACAAGTATTTTAATGACAATTTTCTACCAATGGAAAGGCGAGTGAATGAATGATTACATATAAGATCCGGCCGTAAGTCCCAAAACCTAGTGACTAAGAAATGGGCATCCCTAATAATGTATGAAAAAGCATGTAAACTGCTTGTCGCTGGCCACCAGTGGCTGCATTCGGTGGCTTGTTTGTGCCAGCCTTAGAGTCAGCTTTAGATTTAAAAGATTTTATCTCGTTTATAACATTGACAGTTTGACAGTTGACACACAAAATTGACAGTTGACTGTCAATAAAAACATACGTTTTGAATTAATTGTATTTTTAAATTTTATTTTCTTCAGCGAAGGCTCGATAATAAAACAGTTCGAAAGAAATTTATGAGAGATGTATTTAATTATTCAATTATGAATCTAATGAGTTACTTATGCTAAGTTCTATACAGAGAAACGCTTAAACAATAAAAAGCCGAGTTTCTTCCTATATTTATCCATTTTTACCTTAAATTGGTGGTAAATTGACGTAACTCATATGGAGCTTATGTCTTTAAATTTGTAGTAAGTCAAATTATGGCCAGTTCTCATAACTTAGGTACTATTCACTCACTTGCCTTACTATCGATAGAAATTTGACATTACTTGTATGGAGCTTATGTCAAGCTTAACCGCTTGTAAGGCGTTAGCGATTTGTAAGGTATAGGAACAGGCCATCAATGGATAGTAATATAGGAACCGGCTGTAAACGACACGTTTGGCACTTTGGTCTTTCATTCATATGTTCGCTCCGTCGACGGGTACATTTCTGTTTTTCAATTCATGCAGAAATGAGATAAAAAATAGAACGATCTTAATTGTTAAAAGATATTTCATGAGCGACAATAACTACTGTTTCTTTTTGATTTTTTATTTATTTTATTGTTAAGTGTCAAATTTTGTTGTCTGTATTTCTATTATTTTTTAATACACAACATAAATACAACGTGTTTTATACCTTAAACAAAAAGTCCTTCTTGAAAATACTTAACAATCTAAGTAACACTATTATTACATAAAAAAGCAGAGAAACAGTTATAAAGTCACAAATAAAACCTTTTTTAACAATTAATTTCCTTTATTTATTAAAGAGGCCCATTGACTAACCTGCAGTTGTTTTACAGTGAGCGGAGCTTGCAGGACTCAAGATGCAATCTCCTCAGTGCCGAATGCAATGCAGGCTGCAACAATATTTACTGTCCTGCATTACGCGCCGGAGCGATAGGCGGAATGCTTTGCAGGATAGTGAATGGGCCCTTTAAAATTGACAACGGCTCATTTCTATCAATATTGAAAGACAAAATGAACCGTCTATTTTCGGAATTCCAATCCCGGTGGTGTTTGAAATGTTTTTTAAAATAAATCAACAATCAAAAGCACTCAATGTATTTGATAGCTGTCTATTGTAGTCTCGTCAATTTTTAATAAGATAATGCAAAGATATTCTATTTATGGTACTCAAAATTATAAAAGACGACTACGTTATTTCAAACAGCATCGGGGTACAAAAACTCTTCAAATATTTCATTTCGCTTCTGTTATACGAAACTTTTACTTTCCCTCGATATTAAAATGTTAAGCCAACCAAGTAAGTGAGCAAGTTATCAAAACTCGATATATTCGTCGCAATACGAACACCTGTGTTCAGAAGAGTGCTTACCTACTTTTATAAAAACACGGTCGGCTAAGGAATCAATTTACTTCAAACTTCAAATATAGAATATTTTCCACAGTATTAGTCAAACGGGCGAAGAATAATTAGAGAGTAGATTTAAAAATACGTGTTAGCTATTTATATTATTATGTTTATACGCTTGCTTTCCATTTCTGTATGGTCTTGTTATACTAACGTGCTTAGTTTGTAGAGAAAATTTAGTAGCTTTACATTAGCAAAAATTGAATCTTTCAATTATTTCTCGTAATTATAAACTTACGATTTTATTCATAATGAGTTAGATTAAGTTTGATGGCTTATTTATGGTTCTTAAAGAAGCCTTCAGACTTACTCAAGTCAATATGAATAAGATTATATATATATATATATCTAAAGGCTGCAAGTATCTGCTCGAAGACAGAACGGTGAAGTGCTGTACTGGACTCGAAGTGGTGCATTCTAATGTATTATGAGAGGATTTAATATTTTTTGGGTTGTCTATTGAAATAAAGAGTAAGTTAAATCTTGCATATAAATCAGTATGGTAATAAGCATCACTAACCTTCGATTAAATCTTCAATAGGGCCCTATGTCAGCTCCTAAAAGTACTCGACACTAACATGCCTTAGGGTGCTACTTTAGTTACTAATTTCTTGAATGTTAAGTTCAATGATGATAATAATTGATAAGATCTGAAACATTCAAAGTTGGTCTTGGAATTGAGTGCACGGAACGTCCGCACTGGCCTCTTTTGCGCTGGAGACTGAGTTTGTATCCAACGTAAGATAGTGGCATTTGCAAAACTACCCACATTATAACTAAATGCGAGGATTCAATATTTATGTATCTTACTAGACATTCTTTTACCTTACCATTGGTAGACATTACATATTACGTAAGAGGCGACAAAACAACCCACAGCCTGGTGGTGGGCATTTGCCCGTCTGGATAGCTACCACCCCTGGTCTTGAGTATGTCGTCATAACAACCTTGAGTGGTGTTCCGGCATTAGTGGCCAGGCTCCAGTCTCCCTTAAGAGAGCAGCAGCGCGTTTGTAGCACCTTTGGTGTTGCAAATGTTCATAGGCGATGGTAACCGCTTTCCATACGGTGGGCTGTCTGCCTGTTTGTTGAACTCGTGCTATAAAAAAATGTATGAAGTTTATGTCAATTTAGCCAGTAGTAAGGCAAACAAATGAATGTATAGAAAGATATGCCAACCGGCTATTATCATCCGGCTATTAGGTACCAATCATATCGACTATTTATAAAATATTTTTTTGTAATTTTGTCTTGTTTAAAAAGTCCTAAGCAATTAGATATAGTATATGCTGACAGATGAAATATATAATATAAAAATGGAAAAACTTCTTAGCCGACCGTAGGACTTCACAATTTATTGCTATTTATTGAAAACTTTTAGTCAAATACGAATTTTAAAACGCTTCTAATGTTACTAATATGCTAAAACTTACTAAATACAATTTCTAATTACATGTCATTAATTTTTTATTTACTTTTTAATAAAATAGTTTCAATTTAAGATTCTAGTCTTGGTCTTTAATAAAATTTATTTGTTTATTATTTAAACACTATTCAATGAAGTGATTAGAAACATGCAAAACGTTTTTATAAGATGATAATGAGCAATTTTATACTTAAAGATCAAATACTAAATTCATTAAAACAATAACTTCTCACATATCATACTATTATTCGTAGATTTGTAAAGAAAGTCGAATTAAACAAATTCTTTATACAAAACAAAAAATATTTAGTTCTTCCTTTCTGTAGACTTAAATAAACATGTTAAAAAATTAAAATACATCAAGTTGTTGCTAGTTGAAAATTAATTCACCTATTTTTCGATTGTGACAATCTTTGTATATCCACAACATTATTCTTATACTGCCATAAACACATTTATTTTTGGTTGAAAGGCCTAGTTCCCACACCATATTTTTTTTGTTTTATTCGTAACTATATATCGCGGGCTTCTCAGGAGATACATAAAACTTAATAAGTTTTTTTCAATGTATTCAATGTCTGTCTATGAAAGTACTTCTACTAGTATTAACCTACTATTAAGACAAAAAAACAGAGATGGTGTATCGATAAAAATATAAATGATAGACGAAATAAAAAGAAACGCATTTTGTTTATACGTCCCTCTGGCTTGAAGCCCGCGATATTATTTCATATGTCATAATTTTATTATAATTTAAAAACACAATTAAATTAAATTAAAAATAACAGTTGCGTAATTAAAACAGTTTAACTTTCATGTTCATGTTACTGCTCCATCAGGAACAATGTTAGTGACCGTTTCTTGCAGATGTAGCAATGGGTTTGGGTAAATGGGTAATGCATTGTTTATGATGCGATATTGTTATTATTTGTTAACTTTATATACAGTATGTAATATTATCTATGCTATAAATATTTGAAGTAAAACTAATTTACGAATTTCTAAGTTTTGATTTGAATTATGAAAATAAACCAAAAGTGACTCAAGAATCAAGGCCTACAATAGTATATTATGTGAGAATAAACAAAGCATAAGATTATACTAACCTAGTGCGATTTTCGTTGACATCACAAGCAGTGAGCGACAATTCGCCGCTAATTCATCCAGCACATTAGATACTTATTTAAACTGTACCTATCTTATATAGGATACGACCGGATACAACCCAAATACGAAAAGATTCTAAACTATCGTCAAATTAATTTTGTATCATTATCGTCACATATTCAAAACTTTGCTATGTTCCTATTGGATTCAAATATTTTTTGTTTGTTACCGCTCTCGATTTTAGGTCAACCACACATTTAATCCTTACTTATTGTCTATGTCGTCAATCTTCATAAAGCTAATTGCACATTGATTACAAACGGTCTTATTCATAGAGAGGTCGGGTAAGTTTGAACGCTTCTTTAAGAACCATAAAGAATCATTCAAACTTACTCTAACTCTCTATGAATGAGACAGTTCATGTACAAGATTTTATTATATTATTGTGTAAGTAGCTTATATTAACGTTCAGGACTTGTGATGCCAACGTTTACTATATAAAATGTTCTTATAACTGTACAATTATTTGTCATTTAGAAATTACACTTTACCATTCTTGTATAATATGATTCGTAAATTACATTACAAAATCACATTACGAGATTGTTAATTAAAAAGAATCAATTATGATGTTACATCAACTTGTTTTCGCGCTTTGAAACAAATAGCAAAATTAGAAGATTGTGTAGGTTTTTAAATCGCCATCTCTAAGGAATACTACGCCAACTTAATGTTAGGTATTTTTGGTTTTTAAGGGAAAGCACTAATTAATGTCTTAATATTATATTTCTAAAATTTAATAAAAAATATTAGGAACCAAAAAAACATTTCATTTTCTCAATATTTTTTTATGAAATTTTCGAAACATTAAGACATTAATGAGTGCTTTCCTCAGAAGATAGTTTTCTAACTAAAATCAAGTTGGGTTAGTATCCCTTGGAGGTGTCGAAATGTAAACTGTTATTTCTATATTGGTATAATAAACTACCCAATTTCAAATTTAAATTAAGAAAATTTTATATATGTATCTAATGTAGGAACTAATGTATAATTTAATAAATATCATGCAGTTTGTTTCAAAAAGCTTTATAAGTAGGTAATAACTAGTTATAACAAGTTACCGCTAAGATCACAAAACTCATTGACTAAAGAACTAGTTATCAATTCCTTTTTGTCTCTAAGATGAAAAGTATTGCTTGGCATGTAAAGCCTAAATTAGATCGGCCATTACCGTCTTTCCATTTCGATAAAAATGGGGTAAATATCTAAAAGAAAGACAACATACGGCCTTATGCTTCGAGAGTTAGAGAAAGTTTGACGCTTGTTTAAGAACCATAAAGAAGCGTTCAAACGTACATATTATTTCGACGAAAATCACTTATCTAAGTGGTAACGAATAACGTTACCATTTACATAGGTTTTGATGTAGATGTAAAACAAAAAGATTTTCTTACGTACCTAAATAAAATAAAATATTTGCATTATTAGCTGCTTAAATAAGCAGTTGAAACGACATTAATGAAAAACATTGTAACGATTAAGTTCGTTTGTTGTTATGTATTTTTTGCCTTACTTCAATCGAAATTGAAAGACAGCTGTAAAACCGTTTAATTTCAGCTGAGAACAATCACGTCTAAAGTGGGATTTAAAGGTGGATGCACACAAGAACGCGCTATAAGAGCTGCACGCGCTCGTATAGTATCTATGCCTAAAAAAATACGAAAACGTGATCAATCTGCCATAAATTTGTATGACATATTATGTTCAGTTCATGTCAAATTCAGACTTAACTTAGACTTATAGGAAGAAAATGAAATTAAATGCAATTATCCTTGGGAATAATTTTCATACACGCACAAAGCTTTGCTCTTAATTATAGTAGCGTTTTGACATTTCTTAAAGGTTAAAGGTTTCTTAAAGCACAATTGCTGACCAAAATAGGTTAAATACACACGCGTGAGCATAGCACCGGCTTGAAAATGACAGCACAAATGCTTAGAACACCTAGTGTTAAATTTGAATTAGAATATAAGTATTGATATCTTTGATTTACACGGAGTGGTTATATTTTGCACAGCAAAGAAGCATTGATGTTTAATGTAATAATTATCCACCATTAAAATAAACTAGCTTTTGCTGAAAAGACATAATATAAAACGCGCTAGTTTGCTGAAAAGGCCGCGCTAAAAATTGATACTTTTATACTTTATACATCATAAAACGTAATGTCTTCAAATAAAGTTTTTTTTTCTTTCTGCTTCTCATTGGCAGTTATCTTACACAACCATCGTTATAGCACAGTTAAAATTTTAAATTTCGAACTTTTATTGGAGGAAGCGAATACTCGTAAATTCGACATGAGCGTCTTTAATAGCGGGTGCAAGTGTGCACGCACCTTAACTAGTAAATCGTTTTGTGGGATGAGGATTTAAAGGCAAGTGTTTGGAAGGGAACATTGAGCAAGGTAAGATTATAAATAACTATTTTACAATATTGAATTAATAGGTATAGATAACATTATTAGACCAGATTTGTAACTAATTATCGGTATAGTCCTCGCTAAATTTTATGGCTTCTCCATATTAGCTGCAGAAGATTGCGTATAAACTGTTTTGTATGGAAAACCGACTATTTATTAACCACCTGTTGCTAATGCGAATAATAGACAGATCAACGAAATTGATTCAATTTGGTTAAAAGGCATTCAATGGCATTGAATAACTCAAGTTTACATTTATATGGATCACTTTGGTTGATTCGTTCAAATTGACAAATCTATCTAGACTCAACTTGAAGCCGGTAAGTTTATAACTAACACTCTGACGAGCGTTCTACTTTTCTCTCTTGATGTCATATGTTTACCGTCGCTTGCAGAACATGAAAGTGTGTCGGTTGTAATCCCTCGTTTACATTGTCTTTCAGGGAAGTAAGTAGGAAAGTGTTGAGGAAAGTGTACAACACGAGTGTGCCATGTTCGACATATAAATGAGAAAATTGTCTTTGTCACTGAGTGTGTTCTGTTTGCCACAACTCCATTAATTCTTCGAAATGTAATTGTATAACATACTTCTGTATAAAATATATTTAAAAAAAAGCTGAAACGAGTTTTTTTTGGCTAGAGTTTCTTGCCGCTTCTTCCCCTTAACAGCGATAAACATGTTACGAAGCGGTGTACATTGAAAAAATATTCTCCAATGGAACTTATTTTACTTTTCAAACTGAATTTGAATGAAAGATAAAAACTCTTTAGTGTTTACCATAAATCTTAAACTAAATAATTAACTAGACATGTTGGGCCTTACTTATAATAATCTCGTTAAGAAAGGATTAGCCATCTCAAATAAGAGACTCTTAAGCCCCTAGTCAATGGCAGTTTCAAATAAAATATGCCATTTGCCTCTTAGCAGTCACAAACTACATCTCGATGTTGGTTGTTTTTGACAGTTATTTACGAGTTACTTTACCACCACCTCTTATCCTTAAGAGGAGTTTATAGGTAAGATTTTTTTAATCAGTTGCTGAGCAGTTTCTTAAAATTTAACAAACGTTTATAAGTAAGGCCAGTTATGTTTATGTAATCGCACTGCCCATTTCCTCTCCCCTTTCTGTTCACCGTCGTGGTAGATGGCACAGCGTAAACTTGGAATAAAGTTGGGCAGCTTACGAGTGACTGCTACAAAATACACACTCCGATCTATCCCGTAGTTTAGTGAAGCTGAGCGATACCATTAGCAACAGGTTATCCGTGCAGGAACGGAGAAAGAATACAATTTCCTGCGGCCCGGCGGCCTGTCGTAAGAGGCGACAAAACAACCCACAGCCAGGTGGTAGGGCATTTGCCCGACTGGATGGCGACCACTCCTGGTCTACAGTATGCCGCCATAACAACCTTGTGTTGTGTTCCGGCATTAGTGACCAGGTTCCAGGCCCCTAAAGAGAGCAGCAGCGCATTCGTAGCACCTTTCGTGTTGCAAATGTCCATAGGCGGTGGTAACCGCTGTCCATCAAGTGGGCCGTCTGCCTGTCTGCTGATCTCCTGCAATAAAAAAAAAGATTCCCTACACTACTAAAAGGAACGTTTCATATTCCAAACATTGATCGTCCTATTAGTTGACACGTAGGGCGATCAACTTGTCATTCTGCGATCCGACAATCTTGTGTAGTTCATGAACGGTGAACTATTGGGAACAGGTTGCTAATAAATAAAATTGAAAATACTAGTTTACTATTAAGGTGAACTAGTTCAGTGTCTGAATTGTATTTAAAAGGAGCGCTCATTTGGATGACTGAATAACCACTACTTTCTCGAAGTTAGTTACTACGCACACCTTTGCGGCTTCTCTAGACAAGCCATTGAATTTAGCAAAAAACTATAATGTAAATATTTTAAAAGCTATTATTTACTCCATATAAATGAGGTCTATTATGTTTAATTATTTTCAAACTGTTAGCATGATCATGTACTTAAGATCCATTGACAACATGATTTAACATATGAACAAAAAAACACTTGATAGTTTATTCGTCTTCTGTAATCATGGTTACTGAAAAGTGGTAGCGTCGAAATGAGTCAAACAAGTGGCGAAAAATTAACAAAATACTATTCTCAAAAGGTTTTTGAGGAGAACTTAAAGACTAATTAAAAAAAATTAATCAATAGCTCATAGAATATTTTTGATTTCTTCTACATATATACAAATATCTTGTTACTTTCAAAAATGTCAATACTAGAATATTTTAACTTAGTTTAGTTAAATTACAATTTGTCTGAACCTGGGATAAAATTTATAAGAACCTGATTTTCCCTTGTTTATTTGCTTGATCTTTTGAAAATTTCAAATCTTCCATCCAAAAAACAAAATAATACACCAAAATGTGTATCGCAAGTAATGCTTTTAACACTTTATGATACTTTATTCGATTAAAAGAATCTTAATGATGCAGTACAAACCTGTCATCTCGGTGGTTCTTTGGTAAATATCGTCAAATTGTGACGAAAATTTATTTTTATCCGCGCAGGAACAGAGAAACAATACAATTTCCCGCGGTTGGGCGTCCTGTCGTAAGAAGCGACAAAACAACCCATAGCTAGGTAGGGAATTTGCCCGACTGGATGGCTACCACCCCTGGTCTAAAGTATGTCGCCATAACAACTTTGATTTGTGTCCGGCATTAGTGACCAGGTTCCAGTCTCCCTTAAGAGAGCAGCAGCGCATTTGTAGTACCTTTGGTGTTGCAAATGTCCATAGGCGATGGTAACCACTTTCCACCAAGCGAGCCGTCACCCTGTCTGCTGAACTCCTGCAATAAAAAAAAGATATTTGTTTCCAATTCCGTCAGACATCTTTGGAAAACTTTAAATAAAATTGGTCCTGTCAAACTTAATATTGTTATAACAGTATTTAGTTATTTTTAAAGGATTCGGACCCACTTTAATATTAAAATAACATGTATAAATTCATTATGTTTACATTTCACTGACATTGACTACAAATATGTCAGAATAACGCAAAAAATAAGTTCATATTCTAGACATTATGGCTAGGCTTTACGAAAACTATAAAATATTGCGGTGCGGGCTTATTACGTATTAGGTATTAGTATAGATATATAACTATATGTATTAGGTTAGGAACGGAATGGGTATTAAAAGGTCCGTTGCGTAGTACACTGACTAGTGATTACATTTATCATCGCCCTCGCACCTTGCCTCAGAAACACCGCAATAAAAAACCGACTTAAAACACTAAAAAGTATAAAATAACCTAATAAAGATATTTGACAAAGAATTTATTTAGTTTATTTAGAGACACAAAAATACAAAACGCAATTTAGAACTTCCTCCGTTTTGAAATCGGATAATAGTATAAAATTTTCTACATCTTGAATTCGGTGCCAAGTTTACCATAAAAATTACAATATTTTGTTTTTATAACAGTGCATACGCCAATTTTTATGGTTTGCTCGGCACCAACTTCTAGACGTAGAAAATTTTACATAATTATGTTTCATAATAAACTAAATAAATTCTTAGTTCATTCATTTATCATTTAAGAGCATGCTCTTGTCGGTGGAGCCTCTTCCAATCTTCGCTATTATGGGCCAGTTGTTTTATTTCTGTGTAAGACACGACACCCACTTTTTCTTTTATTTCTTAGTAAACAATCTTTATTATATTATTTTTAAATTTTTAAAGTCGGTTTTTTAAACGAAGTTTTTTTCATTTGTTACTTTTTAGTGTCTAACTATAGGTGCCGCGCCTTAAAAAATAGCGATCCCTAGAAACGGGAACGGCAAATTTTCATAAAATGAAAACTGATGGGCCAAACTATGTTAGATTTTTAGGGGACCAAATGGCAACTATTCCGCGTGAAACTAACGAAGAATCACGTAAATCGGATCATAAATCTCAGCTTCAATCGGTGTACATATAAAAAAAATATACCGATCAAGTTGAGAACCTCGTCCATTTTGAAGTCGGTCAAAAGTATTGGAAGATAGGCTACAGAAACCGATTATAGGAGATAAAGATTGTCAATGGATCTTAAATATCTACATTTCTGTATTTATTTATATATTTATCAACTGTACATGCTAACAGCTGAATATTATGTCGATATGTATCATATTATTTTCAAATCTGTATTATTATATTGTGCTATTAAATAACTGAATATCTCTATTATTATTACGTAGTTTAGCATGCATTAATTAAATATGTTTGGTGTCTCTTCAACAGGTTGTTGTTGACGTCTAAAATTGCAATTTTGAAAAACAACGTCGAAATTTACGTGTTTAATTTTAAACAATTTAAATTAGTAACAGATGCAGATAATATATTTTAAAATCAATATTCCAATGGTAAGTATTTCAAATCTATAATAAACTGTTATGAGGGAATCGTGACAGACGACATTTTGAAGTACCTAATCTGACACTATTAGTAATAATAAAAATAAGTATTTTTAAGGCCTAACAATACATAAATAAAACTAAACCAAAACTGGATACTTATAATCTAGAAAAAGGAACAGAAAGAAATAGTGAGTTACACTATACTAAAATATATTACTTAATATATCTAATACTGTGAAACTTCTGACGGGAAAACTAAACACAACTAAATTATTAAGTAAAGTAAGTAATAAAAAAATAAAAAAAACTTTCGATCAATGAAATATTGATTTAAACTTTACTATCCATATTGTAATATTTCATAGAGGACTCTTCTAAGCGCGATTTTTCCAACTCGTACACGGTCCCTAAACAACATATTAAATATGGCGAAGTTATAAAATATAATGTGGAAATAAAAAGAGCAAGTTCAAAATCAGACTTCAATACTAACTATTAAATATTGAAGCATAGAAATGTTTAAGAAATAAAATATACATTAAATATGTCTAAATCAATTTACTATTTTGTATTCATATATTTTTTTAACATACTGTATTTCTTTGCAAAATTGCAATCAATTAGGCGTCAAAGACAACGTATATCGCAACCTTAGAATTATAGAGACCTAAAACAAAATAATAAGTTATTAAATTTAGTTCCTTATTTTTTATGCAATAGATACTTAAATCCAATGACTCAATATTCTGATTTAGATCTCTATAATATTAAGAGTGCGATATCTTTATATATACACAGTCAATAATGTCTGGATATGGATTAATTGTACTACTGTTTTGTCGGTGTCACCTGCGTTACATCTAGAGCTAGTTTCCTCTCTTCTCAAGTGCGGATTGTTATATTATTACCTGCAAATATACATATTATAAGATAGACAAAAACATTAGATTTATTCACTAAATACATCAAAAGTTATTACCAGTGTCCATCACTTAAATCATGGCACTTAATATACATGTAATTTAAAAAGAAAATTGATGTATTATTTAATCCCTATAATTTTCATTGAAACCCATAGTGCCGTTTTGGAGTCTGCTAGACAAATTTTTACACTGACTGGGACAGCATAAAAACTATTATATTTGGAACAAAAATTTCGGTACTGGCAAGGCAATTTTGCGTCTCTTCAAGGACGCCATACATAAAAGGGCGCCAGAAGCTGCTCAAAACGTCTGCAACTGACAATCTTGATGTCAAGTTTGACAAAGACATTCGAAAATGAAATTGCTAAAAATATTGACTTCGACTAATTAGATAGTGGCATATATGTGTGTATGCGCGCGCGTATTAGCTACTATGTATACATTGTTACGAGTTGCAGGACTCGAATTAAAATGCCCTTGGGATTATTATAGAATTTATTAGAACTATACAAACACGTATAACATAGGTACAAATAAATAACACGCGCAAAGTCCGTCACTAAATAAATTACCGAATTTAGTACATACGTCTTGCCTCGCTTGTGCTTATCGCTCGACTGCCAATTTCCCCATTAGGGCATTACTTTATACTGCACAAATACAATATGTCTCTCGGCGGCGTAGACTGAATTTCTTGAATCACACCTGCCTAATGATACTACTTCCATACAATATTACAATGAGTTGTTTTTCCAATAACAATTTTTAAACACAAACTAAACAAAAGAAGTCCAAAGAAAGAAAAGGTAATAAAATGTCCACAGGTACGCACGTTTGAATTTGTCTTTTGTCGGAATTTCAGGTCGTAACAATATAAACATAAGTGTTTAAAGTTTAAAGTTACATTTGTTCAGTTTTAAGTTTTTCTGTATTTGTTTTGAATTATAATCCAGATTGTTATGTTCCTTATTTAATCTTATTTTTTAAATTATAATTTTAATTAATTATAAACAATAAAATAACATACCGTACTAAAACCGTCAAATGTAGTTTTATTAAATATAAAAAAGTAAAAAAAAACACGTCTATGAATTGGACGTCATAGAAATCTCATAGATGTCATAGATGTTAAAACGCATTGTAATTAGTATGAATTCCTCACCAAGAGCACAACTCCTCATCCCTCCACGTGTCTCAGTCGAGGTTCCCCCCGTTCCTCAGCCCCGCCTTCGTCTCAGGAGGCACCTGCTTGCGGAAGCAGTCGTCAAAGAACGACGACATAGTGCGGTATAAGTGTCGACGGACACCTTCTAACGTGTGCCCTTCGTCTGGGTAGATCTATAGGAAAGAATCAAACAGACTAGCTTGAAACTGAGAAGCATTTTTTAGGGTGGAGACTGTACAGTGATGGTATGAAAAGGTTCGCCAGTTATCAAATTGAATTATACATTAACGTTCCGCGAGCATCTTCCCTTTTCAAACTAAGTCACAGAACAGACTTATCCACAGAAAACTATGTTTAATTGTTTGATAATAAAGTTTAGAATTACTTGGATCTAAATTGTTTGATTTTCTATCTTGTTTTAGAAGATTGTTTAGAGATGTAAAACCTTTTTATTGTTTTTAATATTTATGATAAGCGTGGTATTACGAGTATATCCTCTTTGTTTCTGAAGATTAAAACTATTTTTAATTTCAGTGTCTGTCATTGTCAACACCGCAATTTTCTTTTCTCACGTTTCTATATTTTATAAACGTATTTCTTTTTAATGTTGGTAGTACTATTTCTTGTATTCGAGCAAGCAAGTCAATTTTAAGGTGATAAACATTATCATACCGTGACTGTACTTGGTTTGTAAGAGTTCTACCACAATTATACAGTAATACAGAATTTACTATGTGAAAAATCGTTAATAATTACTATGGTATTTTTGACTATAAAACACTGATAGTGGGGCCAGGAAAAGTACAAATCTACACGTTTAAATACAGTTTAAAATAAATTATACTATGAGCGTTTCCTCAAATATTTGATATTGCACCTAGACACCGGAGCGAGTGTAACAGACAGTCCCAGGTGACCAGTGTGTGTGTAGTTCCGTTGATCAATTGTGCGCCAACAACGATACTAACTTATTTCTCTAAAGGAGGTTATATTCTACAATTGTTTAAACCTTAAACATTACAGTATCTTGTTCAATTAACTACAATTCCCAAAAAAAAACAAGTGTAGACAACATCAAAACATAAAGAAAAGTCGCAGCCAACCTGATTTGAAGTACCTAATACGTAATGAATGACATGTGGGCAACCTGATAACGTATTTGTTACTAAATTACACCTATGCTCATCGAAATCGCTATTGCAGCGACATCTTTTACTAATCCGTCTGTTCCACGGAAACGACGTGATTCATTGGGACAAAAAGTATCCTAAGAATTGACTCGGGTTATAAGTCAGCTCTGTATCGAGTTTCATTCGCTTTTTTCATCTATCCCAAGAAATAGCATTATTCATCAGGATAAAAGTATCCTAAGTTACGCCCTATGATATAAGTTAGTTCCGTTTCGAGTTTCATTTAAATCCGTTCAGTAGTTTTTAATGATGTTTTAACAGACAGACAAGAAATCTAATTTTCATTGTTGGAATCTGCTGATTTCTTTCACATTTTTAAACGAAATGCATAAACTCGAACCATTTACAGATTTATTATAGTTATAGATTAATGTTAACAGTTAGAAAAGAATCACACGTTTCTCGGTGTTAGGAACTAGCATCAGACCCTACCGCTCTGACAACGGTCATAAACGTCGAGCCAGGGTTAGTTGTCATTCAGACAATAATATAAAAATTTGCTGGTATTGCTTTGTATTTCCACTCGTGTGTCTAAATTGTAAATACTGGAGGGTAATACCCCATTTGTTGTGGGGGAACTCCATGAGCCAATGCCGTCAGGACCGTGGGATATTTTCAATTCCCGAGGTCCTGACATATGGAGACGCGATGAAACTTCGGGGTGGTTCGATAGATTCAGGCAAGCAATTTGAGAACTCAACACTTCTCTGCTGTAATCTCCGAGACTTAAGTATCCATGACGGCTTAATCGGAAAAATATTTAACAGTTGTAACATAAAATATTTAATTTGAAATACCTGTTGTCGGAACATGCTTCCCTGTTCTCCAAGCGCTCTCGCTAGCGCCATAGTCTGCTGTATGTGGACATTATCGTCCGCTGTCCCATGGACCAGCAATAGCATTTTATCATGTAACGCTGCTGCTTGCTTAGTCACGTCAGCGTCAGCATAACCTCTATAATTGCCCGTAGCATTCGGAAAGCCCATGTAGCGTTCCGCATAGGCTGAGGCTGTTGCAAAAAAATGACTAATATTATTTCTTTGGAAAAGTGTGTATTTGCATAAGAAGTGTAAAGAATAAAACTTATAGTAATGCACTCTTCTAAACATTTTGTACAAACTATCTATAATATTATTTTTAATAAGCTTTATATCAATGTTGTTATGATATTTTACTATTTAATTGTAGTTTAAAATGTAATTCATTATTAAGTCATTATTGAAACATTTATTTTAGTTAAGTAACTTTGATTTATGCGTTTAATGCTAATTTTATGTATATTTCCGTTTGATGAATTTGTTCAGGCGTTTCATATTTATTTGTGTTATATTTAACAAATATTTTAGTTTACTAATAACATAGGCAATTTTAATTCTCTTACATGGGTATTAAATCATTAGCTATATATATATAGCTCATAGTTTAGTTAGCATTAGCTATAGCTCATAGTTATTGATAAGGTTCAAAAGGAAGAAAAAGTTTGTATTTAGGTTTAATTAGTATGTATTTGTGGTTAAGTATCCATTTTTAGTTTAGATTTATAACTCTCTATTATTTTGTCGTTTAGATGTATGGAATCACTGTAGGATACTTATTAATAAGTTAAAAAAATTAACTTAATTTAAATTAATTGTACAGTGTAGAGTGGATTACACTATGTTTTTTTGTTAATTAGTTGATTTTCAACTTAATAACTATTTGCATGCCTAAAAGGGCAAAAACATGTGAAACGAAATAATATATTGTCTAATCTAATATTTTTACTGACCATGTTTTTAAGCAAATAAATGATTGATTTGATTAGGGGTTCAAATTAATAAAACAGTTTCTTTCTTACCATAATACCGCCAACGCACAATAGGCGTGAGTGCGATGCCGCAATGGAAAACATTCAGCGGGCTGGCGAGCGCCAGTGCGGCTAGGAAACCGCCGTGCGACTGGCCCCACACGGCCACCCGACGCGCGTCTATGAAGTGCAGTGAGTCGCGGAGATATCTAAATGAACAATTTATTTTAAGCCCTTTTAAGGTTTTGCAGCCATTTATTTATAAACGTAATCCTATAAATTGGTAGTCTGTTTATGTATACTTCTTTTTGGTTGGGGAATGATTTTTCGTGTATCCTTGGGCACCAGGGGAGGTCACCGAGGGGTATGTGGGACTCGACGGCCGACGCTACACAGAAGCTTCTGATAAGAGATGGAGTTGCAATTTACAATTTTGCGCCGAATGAAGGAATACAAATTACATGTTTTCACTTCTAACTATAATTTTCTTCAAAAAGGAAAAAAATGTAATCTTATGCAAACACATAAATCAATTATTATCTTAGAGCTCTCAGGGCCGGCTTGATGTTTAAATATAACGCTGAACAACTATGGCGGATAAATATATTTTCTCGTAACTATAAAAATCCGAGTTAAAAAACGCCATTCTCTTAAATCTAATAAACATACTAAAAAATAAGAATACTATGTAACAGTACTTTCTGGAAAAATGATTTTGACACACAAAATAGACGAACCTAGTGGAAATGTAAAGTTTGCTAAAAATACTTAAAAGCATTGAAATTATCTATCCAGTTCTACCGACTTCCTCTCGTTGGTGTGTTTATTAAAAAAATATTACTCACTCGGCGACCTCTAGCTGGTCCTGCAATTCCACTGTTCCCAGCCTTCGATGTAGAGTGTGGTGAGCGCCAAGACCTCGGCCCCCCGCGCCCCTCGCGTCCACGGAGGCGAGGACTGCCCCCGCCCCAGCCGCTAAAGAACCCCAATTGAGGGTCCATCGCTCTGTCACTAACTGCGTGCCCGGAGCACCGTGCCTGATAACCCAAAATTCTACTATAAAATAACAAAAATATAAAGTTTTTGGTTTATATTTACTCTTGAAGGCAGTTTCTTTTTTGCTTATGGATAAGAAGGTACCTTTTCGAATGCGGAAACTAAAATCCAAATACTAATAGTAATAGATTATCTTATATATAAAATTCTCCTGTCACAATGTTCGTTCCCATACTCTTCCGAAACGGCTTGAACGATTCTCATGAAATTTTTTATGCATATTTAGTAACTCTGAGAATTGGCTTTTTTATCTTTTAGATATTTTTTTATGATACAGCATTAAAAATACATACAACGCTAAATTTTCAACCCTCTACAATCAACCCCTATTTTTTAATAGCGATGATAGTATTTTTATAATTTTCTACTGGGATGATTTAGATTTTAATCTGAACCAGGTAGATGGCGCTGCAATCGGGTACCAGAATTTAGGTGTTTTTTTGTTGTGGTATGTGTTGAAGTTTGTCCCGATATAAACGATTGGACCCAGTAACCACCCAGTTGGTGGCGCCGCGATATTCCTCCTAAACGCTGGGCTTGATTTTAATGAAATATTTTGTTTGTTCAAGTAGATTTGCGAATAGTTTAGATTAACATTAGATTAACAAAGAAGATGTAGTGACAAGAGTTGAAAAGGGAATGTTAAGGTGGTTTGGCCATGTAGAGAGAATGAACGATAACAGAATCACAAAACAAGTATATGATAGCAATGTGACTGGAAGAGTCGGTGCCGGTAGACCCAAGACGTACTCACCATAATCAAATTGAAGATATTTTGAAGAAAGGTCAGATAAAAAGTAGTTTAAATAAGCGTGTATGTATGAGAAGATTAATGAAAGTTGATGAAGCGAAAAGTGTTTGTCAAGGTGGTAACAAGTGGACATCCATCGTCTCTGCCTACCCCAATGGGAAACAGGCGTGACAATATGTATGTATGTATGTAACATTTGGACCCGGTAGATGACGCTGGAATCGGGTTCTAGATTTTTATTTTTTAAAGGCAGGACAACGTCTGCCGGGTACAGCTAGTATAATAATTAACTAACACAAAAACAACACATAACAATTACACATTAAACATTACACTCGTCATCAGAAGGCTGGTTCGTATTACGAATTAGCATTGCCATACAGCGTGGCAATGCAGCCAGCCTTCTGGGCACGCTGCCCTCTGGCAGCGATTTGTTACATTCTTCATATTACATACATACATAACTTCACGCCAGGTTCCTTGCGGGGTAGGCACGAACAACAGAGCGCCATTTAGGCTTATTCTTACACACCTCACTTGCTTCTTTGACATTCATAGTTCTTGTCATGCACGCTCGTCTGTTCTTAAGGCTCCTGAATCACCTTCTGCTAGTACACGATCAATTTGATCATGGAAGGTGTGTCGTGGCCTTCCGCGACTTCTGCATCCATCCACTTTTGCATTGTATATCTGTTTAGTCATTCTTTCATCATACATTCTTTCCACATGCCCGAACCACCGGAGCATTCCTTTCCTTACCTTCACCCCGACACTCTCTTTCAGACCAACTCTCTTTCTTACTTCATATTAGTTTATTTATAATTTAGTTTATTTATAAGTATTTAGTTAAGTTATTCTCATATATACCTATTTTAATGTTACATAAAAATTAATAAAATTTCATATTTATTATACTGTTGGAAGATCTTTTATTGAAACGACTGCTCTTAGTTCCACATTTTTCTTGAAGTAAGTATATTTTAAATTAGGCTTCCACACTAAAGAATGTCTATGATGTTATAAAACAAAAAAATAATTGAAGAAATAGCAATAGAAACATTGCTCACATGTATCTTAAAAATAAAAATATAATTTGTAGGCCGCCGTTATAAAGAAGCAGGTTTCACATAATATTATATGAGTAATAAATCATCATCAGTGGGGAAAGCTCCCAAAACGCTGGCTGCATTTCCTCGTCTATTGTATTTATAGCTTAAATATAATTAATATTATTAGTTTTTAAATTACATTCGTGGAACATAAATAACAGAATTGAAAACATTTGTAAACTAATTTTTGTACATTTTCAAAATAGAACTACTTAGCAAACCAATACTTTCCACTGTGGATAAAGAATAGAATCTTGCCATGCAACATCTTTGGTATTCTAAGTGTGCATAAGGGACGATAAGCACTTTTTAAGAGGTGGGTTGTGAGCCTGTCTCCTGTACTCCAGCAAGAAAAAATATATTTTAAATTAATTAAATAAAATATTCATTAAAATGCTCGGAAAAGCTTCAATCGATATGCCGACAGCAGCGCCACCTACCGGGTCCAATTGTGAACCAACTCAGAAACCTTCTTTGGCTCATGCACAACATTGCCAAAGATCATCACATGATCAAATTTATAGTTTACGATTCTATAAAGGACATACAGACATACATTCATTTTTATATACAAGAAGAAGAAGATATATCAAGATAGTTCTTAGTCAAATGAAGTGAAGCATTTTTTTATAAACTTGTGTAGCGGGTCTGCAAACTCATAACTCACTGCAACGCGATCAGCCGGCCTCACTTTTAGACTCCTAGAGTCCGAGACTTCGTCTTTTTACTAAAGGCGTAAGACTTAAGATATAGACATATACTGAAAAAAGATAAAACTTACACTTTTAGCACTAATGGATATTTGGTGACTTCATCTTCCCTCAGGCCCGGGGGCAGAAGCAGTCGCACCTTCGCTGCATATCCGCTCGACAGCTGCACGGAAAAAGTCCGTGGTGTCGGCAATGCTATCTCTGATAACCTCTCCTATAAGAGATGAGGAAAACATTTACAATCGTGTTACATTATTGTACTGAATTTAATAGCCAGTTATGTGAGATGCCCGTCAGAGGAAATTTTAAAAAACATAACTAAAAATAACTAAAAAATAATTATCAAGGTGATCAGTTCTGACCGTGTGCTACCGCGATTGGAGCCAGTCTGTGTCGTACATCGGTCGTCAGAGTGGCTCTAAAGCTTCACTGGACAGTCTACTATATTCAATATATTCTTTGGTCTCCACTCAGCGCTTCCTTACGCGCAAGCGTGAGTCACCTACAGGTGGCTTCAATGAGGTGTTTTCTTTGATTTGTTAAGTTAAGAAACAACAGTGTAGTCTCATATGTGTGGAAAACCGTAGGGTTACCACACATAACAAGCCCATGATATAATTCACACTGTATTTTAAGGTATAGTGTCTTTTCCTGTAAGATAAACTTAACAATATTAATTACATCTAGGAACATCTATGATGAAGGCATGGCACTAGCACTCAGTCTAGCGTCAACTATGTAAATGAGCTACTTAATCATTAAACTAGAGGCTGTGAATTAGTAGTCAAGTCAAGAAGAGTGTCCAGTAGAATTAGTTTTATTATTATTAGTTGTATGTCTTTCAACACCACGGCCATAAAAATGGCTCTGCCTTTTGGGGGGCTTGCGTGGGGTCATGGGAAGGCCACCACGTATGCGCTGGATCGACTGTTGCGTAACTATGTTCTATATCTCAGTCTTTCCATCACAAACAAAAGCGCAGGGTCGACAGGGAGGAGGGGGTTTTTAGTGGGTATTGAGGTTGCTCGCCCGTGCGGCATCGCTCTGAGTCTTCCACACTCCTCTGTGTAATCCATCGCGGACGGAGCGCAAATAAAGCATACTATTGCTAGCGTTATCTCCCCCGGCGGATGCGTGTCGTTTCCTAGTGACGGCCCAGAGAGTGCGTAAATCGGTTAGGCATTTTCTCTCGCCTCAAAAAAAAAAAGGCCACCACGTAGAGGCTCCTTGACAAATTTAATGTAAATGTGACGCGATACTGACCGGCGATTATCCCTGTCTACACAATATGATAATTCACCCAACGACAATCTCCGGCCAGTGTAGGACTATTGTGGGAAATGGGAACAAAAAGTACCGGGCTTTTGGAGTGAACTGCAAATGGTACTAGGGGTCTGGGTATATGGGGACTATGGCGTCTGACCGTCGCAATGTGCGGGGAATATGGAAGAATGGGCAGACGGTGACATGCCCTGCATGGCCCCCAAAAAATGCCATAGAAGACAAGGGCAACATGGGTGTGAGTGGCTAATAAAACTTTAACAATACTCGTTGGCACTTGACAGAAACGTCGGAATAACAAAACTCAAATAAATTACAGAGCTTAAAACCGTTAAAACATAGTCTAATTATGGGTTTACACCATCAATTCTAAGGTACAAATACGCTGTTTGAGGTGTTCGGCAGAAGTGGCCAAATCAATTCAGTTTATTTCCACCAAATGGTGTATGAATCATCCAAATTAATTTTATACAAGGAAAGCAACAAGTCGACAAACAACTAAAAAAATAACACATAAAAACATTTCACCTCCCACGTTTATACCTAAAGAAATAAACGTCAGTAATTTCGTGCAAAGATTTTTAACTCAGAAATACCTAAGGATATATTACGAGTATGAAATTACAAAGTGCTTTTGTAAAACGCTAAAACACTTTCCTCGGATAACTTCGTACTTTTCCTTGAAGAAAGGGACAGTGAGCGAACGAAATCTTTGTGCCGTAAGGAATTTCTATTACGCTCTTTTGACGAGAAAAAAATATCTAATAATAAGGAGGATATCTTTCATATTTTTATGATCTCATTTCAGCTGTTCGCTTTTTCCTGCGATTACATATAAACAATACATTATTTACACGAGTGTATCGTTTGTTTGTTGTGTAAATGACAGTTGGAGTTAATTATATTTACTACTTGTGCCGCGTTGACAGTATCAGAGTACGCTCGGACCCAGTGTACTCAGATAACTACTCGGATGCTGCTTATATTGAGGCAAGTGACAATCCGAGTGCATTTATTGGCCGGTCCCAGTTATATCTTTTTACAAGCTTTTATTTAACTTGCAATGGATGTACTTATGTATGAAGTTCGGGTGGAAACTTGAAGTTAAATTTGACCAACTTCCCCGTTTCCGATTGAGCTGAAATTTTGCACGCGTATGTATATCGCGTGACAATGCAATAATATGGTACCATGGACCTGATCTGATGATGGAATCGGAAGGTGGCCATAGGAACTCCTGTTCTAAACAAGATGGACCCGTCGTGTTTGGGCTTGTTTTACTTGTCTTGGCTAGCAATCTGCTGCTACATGATATTCAGGATCTCAAAAGCTTGTATTTGAAAACCTTTTTAACAAGAGCTTCTATCATTCATACATTTGTCATTCTGGGCCATGCATGATTTGGGTCACACGTTGGGACGTTTTTGGGTAGACAAAGTGTGACATTCTGTGACAGGTGGTGGGATCGGTCCTAAATTTCGTTACTTTAAAATCTACAAATATTGTTAATTCTTTCTGTATGAGGAAATAGAACTAATTACAGGACTGTTCTTTTAATCTATCTTCTTGATGTACAATTGCAAAATGTGTGATGTCCACTTGTGTTTATGATTGTAGCGCTCGCAGACAAGTGAAACGGGAAAAATGTCAGCCGTGAGCGTGGTGGTTGTTACTTGTTAGTCTCATGTGGAACATAGCCATTGTTGTTCTTACCTGCTGTCATTTTTGTTATTTTGGTGTAATTGTGCATTTACGAGATTAAAACATGAATAAAAACCATTAAAAGCGAAATGCGGACGGAAGTTATAGTCTTGTAAAATTTTCAAATTCGAAAAAAACAGCAGAAAAACAAACACTAAATTCAAAGAAAATCCACGATCTTGCAGTGCAGTCCCGCAGTGAGCAGAATTTACAGAACTCAGGAGGCATTCTGCTCGGTATTGCAGGACTCAATGCATGTTACGACAACATTCACAGTCCTGCATTACGCGACGGACTGCCACGTCGGATCGTGAATGACCCCTTTACGTATTGTATACATACTCTATGTAATTTGGAGTATATATACTGATATTTTTAAATTTGCCGTATTTTTGCAGGTTCTACTTTCATTAGGCAGGCTCTAGCGCGATATATTTACCTTAACTGCAGTGTTGTTCTCCAAATGCACCAGCAGCCTCGGTTCAGGTAACGCAGTTCTAAAGAGACTGGCTGTAGGCACTCCTGGACCGAGGCATTCCAGCACGAAGTACGCCGACGACGGACTGAAGTATGCCTCGTGGTATAGGCAAGGCAAGTTTTGAGGCATGCCTTCTGTTCGGGTAAAACAAATATTTCATTAACGTATTAGAACTAATCGCCATTATAAAGAAACGCAACCACAGTGTATTTTTCAGTCAGAAAAATAGTTATCTCTATACTCCACAGCAATGTAACGTATTCTACGTTCTGACCCAAAATATAAGCCCTGCTCTGTGTTAAGTTAAATCCGCTCTGTAGTTTTCACGTAGTGCTCTAACAGGCAAACAAACAGAAATTCTGAAAGTTAAATTCTCACAATCTGCTGATCGCAATAAGTCACTCTGAATTTCCATTTTTTTTAAATTGATGGCACAACCTGGATACCCTCTACATATTTATTATATTATAGATAGACATGTACATACGGTGCCGAGACGTGGACACTGACAGCGGGACTGGTCCACAAATTCAAAGTCGCTCAATGGGCTATGGAGCGAGCTATGTTAGGTGTTTCTCTTATGGATAAAATCAGAAATGAGGACATCCGTAAGAGAACTAAGGTAACCGACATAGCTCGCAAAATTAGCAAGTTAAAGTGGCAGTGGGCCGGTCACGTCTGTCGCAGGACCGACGGCCGATGGAGCAAACGAGTCCTGGAGTGGAGACCACGTCTCGGTAAACGTAGCGTAGGACGCCCGCCAGCCCGGTGGACTGACGACCTGCGCAAGATCGCCGGCAGGGGCTGGATGCGGAAGACAGGAGACCGGGATGCGTGGCACGTACTTGGGGAGGCCTACGTCCAGCAGTGGACTGAATTTGGCTGAAGATGATGATGATGATGATGATGTACATACATAACTTCAAGCCAGGTCCCTTGCGGGGCAGGCACGAACAACAGAGCGCCATTCAGGCTTATTCTTACACACCTCACTTTGTGTATGTATTTATATAAAAATTCCTCTATGACCATTCCTTAAGTAATCGGTTAGGCTTAGTTGTAAAAATTAAGGAACAAATGGATGAGGACCTGGATGTCGCCTCTTCTTTTTCTTTGTTGGCGACGGAGAAGTAGCTGGCATTTCGTCATCCCAGTCATTGTCCCACGTACTGTCGCCAGAGGACGCTAGGTTCCCGTAGTACTCTAAGTTTATTGACGGTGACGGCTGTTGATAAAAAATCTACTTATAATTACATAGACGTAGCAATAAACGATTCTGAGATTATAAAACAATCGAAGGGATGATATTCCATTCAAAATTACAATTAATTAAAACCCTGTGATTAATCAACTGGTTTCTCAAAAAATTTATGCTAACACTATAGAGACCGTTATCTAAAGTAATAACTGTGTCTTTATAACTGATGATGATAAACTCAAACTAGCGTTTCTTTTGTGGGATTGTTATTTAAATTAAAAATATGTATTAATATCTTGTGGACTGTAATTACTCTATATCATCACACCATTTGACCATAGAATAACAAATAAGCATAGATAACAAATTCAACAGAAATGTTTTATGATTGTTGGAGTTATTAGGCTCGATGGCTGATCAGTAAACCACTTTGCACTAGTAAATAATGGCGAATCATCGGCGCTTCCGTTGATTACGATAGACAAAACCCGAGTCCGAACCCTATTCTCGAAATCATCGAGTGGATACCATCACCGTCATCGAATATTTGGACCAATCGAATCAATCGACTTTGAACATGACATCTTTGCGCACACAAGAAATAAGTACCAGGACATCATAAATTGACTCACTTGTGAGTTACACGTCACACAATAAGGCAACTTCTGCGGTGAACCAGGCCTTGGAGCTTCCGAGGATACCCTGTATAGATGCTGCTGTCCTGGTTTTCCCTCTGGTATTCCAAGATAATATCTATAAAGATAATTAATTCTTCACTAAATTAATTGATTTATGCAATTAATTAGAATTGCAAAAAAACCATATCTTATAAGAATAACTCTAAAGTTTAATTTCAAAGTACTAGAGTATCATAACTTACATGTGTTGATTCGCGTGATCCCACGCGAGTAGTCTTACAACATCAAAACTACCGTGCGTTAGAGGCAATGCTCTAGGTCCATGAGCGTTATGTTCAGTCCTCACTATATGTCTGAAAAGGCCCGCTGGGCCATCCCTGACTGGAGCCAGGGTCACTAAGGCACCTCCTCCTGCAGACCAGAGCGGCGCAGGTGCTGATTCTACCCAACCGTCTGTGCCTGACGAGATTCTATACACCTAAAAATTAAATTTCATTAACTGTGTCTATAAAAATATTTTACCAAAATGGTTAAAGAGATATTTTATTAATGAAAACGGAACAAAAAATATGTAAAATATACTCACTTCTTGGCAATACCACATCGGACTCTTGCAAACTGAAACAACAGACAGATTCTGTGTCCTCGTCAACCAAACCACACAGACTTCCGTGAGAGATACCCACTGAGCGCTGGTAAAATAATAATCACTGCAAAAAAACAACATTTATTTATTCATAAGCCATTAGGAGAGAGTAGTCATTTTATTTTTAACTTGAGATAAGTATTTAAATGACTAAAACACATGTTATAATACTGAAGGACAAATGGACACACACAACAATTTTATGAGGATTCTTTTGTTTATACGAAGAAAAGTGTGATTCGTGTAAATTCGTCTATGAATAAAATCAAACTTGTAGTACAAACGCTTTATTAGTGTGCCTTTACGAAAGGCGCGTGTAATTGTGAAGTCAAACACAAGTAATATTTCGCAGAGGTAACTCTCAACTATGCGGGGTTGACTTTGTGAAATGTGGTCCTTTGTTTGAATGTGCTGAAATAGTTTCTATTGTGTGTACTTCAAGTTAACTTTCATAAGGCAATGATATAACCACAAGACGGATATAATAATTTATATTATTTATTTTTGTATGTACCTACTTTGAAGTCATGGTACGTTTTATGACCTAATGTGCATATTGTTACAATTACAACGTGCTAACAAGCGTGAAGGAAAACATCGTGATGCAACCTGCACATCGAGATAACCGATGTGGCAAACCTGCCAAGCCGCCTTGGATAACCGTGATGGGGTATACTGTCCGTTCCCTTTATGGTCGGAGGCCCGAGGCCAGCAATGGGACAGTTATGGGCTGTTATTATATAGGAAACAACTTTACTTGTCCGGAGATATGGAATACGTCAACGGGAGTTTAGATGAGTCTATATATAGTAGAATTATTTTCTCCGTGCAGTTTGGGTTATAAATAATCGGAGCGGAGAAGCGAGTATTTCGCTCTCTCTTCCAATCACGGGTCTTATGGGCAGGCATAGTGATACGCATTTTTGTTGTCGATAAGCGTTATTGATAGTGTATTTTGTTTTGTCATTTTGTGGGTTAGTGATATAAATCAAAAAGAGAAAAAAAAATAGATAAAACAACGTATTTATTCAAATAAGAATAATTTAAAATAAATTATTAATTAGGTATCTATGTATTAAAAAACTACAAGTACAAAAGTTTAGAATGTAACAAGTTATATTAAAAATAAATACAAATAATTATATCTAAGTTTAAAATTAACAGCAAAAAAGATAATAATGATTGTTATAAGAATGATAATCTTTCTATGATCAGAATGAGTTTTTATCGATAATGGCGTTGCGCCCGCGCAACATGCTCACCGCCCTAGCCGGGCTGAGACCGAGTTTGATTTATGACCCAAACTGCACGGAGAAAAGAATTCTACTATAGTTGTATTCATTTATTATTATTCGACAAACACAACAACTGAAGGCAACAAAATTATACTATTAGCTCAGCGGCTACGCATGTACGGGAATGTCCGGGTTTTTTTCACTTCGGATCGGCGCACACAAGAATCGCTATGTTCAAGATCTGAGAAAGAAGGAACACCGCGAGGATGTAATCCCGACTCGGACGGTAATAGCACTTTATAGGTTACTTGGTAACGTGGATCTAACAAATGATAGACCTGACTGATGTGCTCAACGTTATAATAAACTTTAGAAGTGCTACTTACCCTTCTTCTATAATAACTTTTGGTGGTGTCAGATGTCTGACTCTTATATGCTTGGGGTCTGCGATGTCTGCCACAGTCAGCGTCACTGTTGGATTGTTTGTACCCGGCTTTGGGTACCTGACGCTTCTGATTTCTGGGTATGTCTGCACAAAGAGTTTTGTCATTTGTGTTTTGAAGGATTTAAGTTTTGTATTTTTAAAGCTTTAAGGATTATTAATAGGAGTTCATGCTCATTTAACGTTGGCAAGGGCTCATTTTGTTCATCAAGAGGAAGTAATTGATTTACCATATAAACAGTAGTCACGCTTTTTCTGACCGATACTTTTTTTTCATCTACATCAACATGATCAACCTATTGTGCTTTATATTATACCTGCCAGGAAAATAACAAAACCTTTATCCCTTGAAGTTTGTATGAAAATTGTTAGAGATATTAAAACTCGAGTCAGTATCATTAACTTTACGTTTTTTTTACTTTACTTTGAGACTCAGAATAATTATAATTAAAGCTTTAGAGATTGTTCCGAGGTTTGACACAAAAAAACAAGTCGCCTGGATGATTGGGTAAATTTGGAAATAAAAATCTCATTACGTAGCCTATCATAATAATAAAATAGGTCACAGACTGATTAACATAATTTAATATAAAAAGCCGCACATTAACTATGCATTGTCTTGTTTTTCTGCCCGCATATTAAAATTTGTAAAACAGTAAATACGTACATTCTGCCCTACTTCTAAAGTATTATTATTATTACTAAGGTACTTTTTCAATAGGTGTGATATTAATGCAACATTAAGTTTCTTTCACCATATCCGTATTCCAATTATTTTGGGTCGGTACAATATGTCATACATCACATACATCTTCTGTAACACCACATATCATCATATCATCCTTCACACAATCCATCCATCTTTTTTTGGTCTAACTTTACATTTGTACCCATCTATGTTGTAGTTTAACATTATTTTTGCCAAGTGACTTTCATCCCTCCTCATTATATGCCCATACCAACTTAATCTTCTTCCTCTCAATTTTTCAGTGACGGATGCAACTTTCAAAGATCTCCTTATGTACAAATTTCTCACCTTATCCATTCTCGTAACACCACACATCCATCTCAACATTCTCATCTCAGCTGAGTGGAGACATTTGTGGTCTATCACTTTAGTGGCCCAACATTCGGACTCGTATAGCGTGACTGGTCGTATGGCAGATTCTTATATCTGACCTTTTAGTGTCAGTGGCATTAGTTTGTCGCACGTCACACCGGTTACCTGTCTCCACTTTAGCCATGCTACATTTATTCTTCTCCTTACATCCCCTCTATATCACAATTATTTTGCAGTAGTGAACCAAGGTATCTGAATTCGGGGTTACGTGGTAGTGTGGCTGATTCTAGTTTAAGAGGCACATAATAACTAAAGGGGTTATTTATTTAAACAGAATCCAAAATCACAGAAATGCATAAAAAACATATTAACCTTTGATGGATCATCGGTGTCCAGAGCTGCGCCATACCAAGGATACTTTTGTTCGTGTACCAAGCTGTCGTTGAAGGTGCGTATAACACCATGTGGCCGTCAGCTGACATCCATAGTGCTGATCTTGAGTCCAGTATTTCCTCTATAACAATGGATAGAGATAATTCTTTATTACATTTTTATTTTTTATTGAAGGAGTTCATCAGACAAGCAGACGGCCCACTTGATGGAAAACTGTTACCATTGCAACACCGAAGGTGTAACAAATGGGCTGCTGGTCTTTTAAGGGAGACTGGAATCTGGTCAGTAATGCCGAAACACGACTAAAGGTTGTAATGGCACAGCGGCGTAGCGTGGGTATCGGCCGCCGTGGGGCGGAAGACAATTTTACCGCCCTTTTACGTAGGTATTTCATTTTAATGCATACGATATATATACTAATAGTAAGGTAAAGTTTCTGCGTTTATCTTGTAGCGAGTAGTCTGTGGATCTACTGAAGCTATAAATTGTTTTTCTTTTGTGTTGCCAGCAGTTGCTACAAAATATCATCCAAAAAAGGGAATTCTCCGAATTCGTCACAGAATAAGAAATGAAAAATTCCGTGCATTTTTTAATTGGTCGAATTTGTAGTTGCGATAAAAGTATGAAATGGTTCAAATATTTATATTATTTATAGGGAAATTTGCCGACCCTAAAAAATGCCGCCGGGGCGGGCAGCCCCTGCCTTATGGCGACATACTTTGGAACAGGGGCCATCCAGTCGGGCAAATGCACCACTTGGCTGTGGGTTGTTTTGTCGCCTCTTGCGACAGGCCGCCGGCTGCAGGAAGTTCTATCTTTCTCCGTTCCTGCACGGATAAAACATTCATTTCCCACCATAGACACAAGTGTAAAATATATTCCTCACTACGCAAATTGGAGCACATGCGAGATCTAGTTGTGTATTTTCACGGGATATTAGTCACTCGTCAGCACGACTATGACGTCATATCGATTGCAGTTTCACAGACAGTGCATAACGACGTGCGTCATTGCGAACTGCTGCGTGCCAGCTTTTAATGTACAGGCAGATGTTTTTAGAGTAAACGCAATATCAGCTTTTATTTTTTTTTCGCCGGCCGAATACCTGGGTTTTGCATGTACACAATTTTTTATTACAAGCTTTCTATTAACTTGCAATGGATGTAAGTTCGGGTGGAATCTTGCAAGTTAAATTTCACCAACTTCCCAGTTTCCGATTGAGGTGAAATTTCGCACGCATAACTATATCGTGTGACTATGCAATAATATATACCATGGAGTTGATCTGATGATGGAGTCGAAAGGTGGCCATAGGAACTCCTGTACTAAACTTGTATTTAAAAACCTTTTAGTTTTTGAAAGAAAGAAAGGGAGGAAAAATTATTGAAGAAATAGCGACATAGTTACATTGCTTACAATATCGGTATCTTACAAACATATAATACAGGAAGCTAAAAACTTAATAAGCAAACTTGGAAATTTGTATGCCGCATTTTCAGCAAACAAGGTTTCGCACTCAGCTTAGGCTGTGCCGGCATAATATCCGACACAACAGGGCAAATAGTAAATTCATTTTTCTTTCGGTGTTTTTAGGTCTTCTCTTAATATTTTTTCTGTAACATGGGATATTTATTACATCCAAACTCGTAATAAATTTCTCTAATTTTCTGCTAAATTTTTATAACATTTTTAAGGTCTATCAGAGCTTAAAAATTCACCGGAAATCGGTTTGAACAGTTTCGTTATTTTTGCATACATTCTGCCTCGTTTGATATTGGCGATATGTTTTTAGGGTACCGTAATAAGGTTCAAAATAACCAAGAAACCCTTCACTATGCTTTAACTGACACACATTTGGTACAGATTTCATGTTAAAAAATATCCTTACAAGCACCCATTCTAAAAATTAAAAAAAACATTAAAGTACCCGTAGAACAGATTAAACGGTTTTGTTCCAAATTTGTATTTATAAAAACTACTCATTTTTGGGACAGAATATATTGTCTATACCTATAAGTGGAAATACACGCGTACCAAAACCAAGCTCATCGGTTCATTCCCGATGATTCCCGAGTAGGGTGAGAAGTAATAATCAACTTTATACAACGTTACTTTCAAATTTACATACATTAAGGACAGCTTGCATAAGATTGCTTAAATTTATTTAAGGAACACAAAACGTCTTAAATACCCTTAAATACAATTAGCGTCTTGCACAAGGCAAAATTTACCGCTAAATACGTTTACAGAACTGTCAATACGTTTTGCGTAAAACGTATTTAGGCAGTTTAATATTATTAACTAATTTAATTTCAAGCCGATCGTTATGCAAGCGGCCCTTAGAATGGATATTGTATACTTCATTTTTAAAACGTACCAATTTCCTTAAAAATGCTCAATTTTCTGAAGTGTATTGGAGCGTAAGCGTTGGCCGACACGACGCTCAGCGTTCTGCCTGTCTCAATATATATCTAAGTATAAAAAACTAATTTGTCGCCTGAACAGCGCTGTTTCTTATATACCATATATTATATGCAGTGTGAAACCTGAATGAGCGGCCCTTGATACGTGAGAAAACTATGTGCGGTCCGATAGTTTTGCATTTTAGATAGATACATAGAAAGAAAACACTTTACAATAAAATAACACATTCAATATTTAATAGGTTATGAAGTAAAATGTCATTTGTTGCATGTCAGTGACGTTGCACACAGAATGTGATAATGCTAGGCAAGCACTCTAGCGAATTATATTCGAATAAATTATATCGATGGTAAGTATTTTTTAACGAACTTTTAATGTCGAGAAAAGTTAATTCTAATGACAGAAAACATCATACAACTATGTCCATATTAAAAAAAAAAATTTAATGAAATAAATAGTTTTATATTTTAATTGAACATTAAAAAAATCATCGTTATAACAAAATTCGCTTAAAAAATATTATCGATATACAAATTGTTACAGGAGTATTTATTTATGTTGTTTTTATTAAAAGTGATTTATTTCTTTTACATATTAAAGTATTAATATTAAGTATTACATAAGTAGAATTAGTTTAATTAATTATTATTATTTTACTAACAAAATTGGGTCGTTTTCGTCATACGCCAAAAGGAAGGTTGCACTGAAAATCAGCGTTGAGTCGAATATAATTACGGCACAGCAATATGCTGAGTGCAAACCTTGTTTGCTGAAAATGCGGCGTATAAATTTTCAAAATATGCTCTGTGCATAAAATGTATAAGGAATGTAATTACGTATTTCTGCAAATAGATTTTTCTTTCTTTTATTGTACACCAAAATATAGATAAACAGTAATAGAAAATACAAGAGATAAACGGGTGGTCTAATTGCTAAAAAGCGATCTCTTCCAGGCAACGCTTGGCAGGGATTATCTGTTACTGGGAATTTTCCAACCTACATTGTAACATAACCACCTCTTTGTAATAATAAGATACGTAATGGTACGTTTCGACCTCTCATAGTGGGACCTCTATAAATAAGACAATTGTCATGTTAAACTACCTGTTTGGGAAATTGGGTAAATGAAAAGCGTCTATAGCTACATACATACATACATACATAACTTCACGCCAGGTTCCTTGCGGGGTAGGCACGAACCACAGAGCGCCATTGAGGCTTATTCTTACACACCTCACTTGCTTCTTTGACATTCATAGCTCTTGTCATGCACGTTCGTCTAGTTTTAAGGCTCCTGACATCACCTTCTGCTAACACATGATCAATTTGATCATGGAAGGTGTGTCGTGGCCTTCCGCGACTTCTGCATCCATCCACTTTTGCATTGTATATGTTTAGTCATTCTTTCATCATACATTCTTTCCACATGCCCGAACCACCGGAGCATTCCTTTCCTTACCTTCACCCCGACACTCTCTTTCAGACCAACTCTCTTTCTTACTTCGGTATTACGAACGCGGTCCGCGAGCGTCACTCCGCAGATTTTGCGCAGTGCTATAGCTGTGTAGTGCGTCTATAGCTGATAAGAAATATAGGTCGTTACAGTTCCCAGTTGTATTGGTTTCGCTGTATTATTAATATATCAATAATACCACAACAGACAACTAATTTAGTTATTTTTATATGGTGTCAATTTATTATAAGTTTATAGATTTATTAAACTGTACGTAGTACCTATGTCACTCATAATTACGATATTTTTCCTTAGTTTTTCTTTGCATAATCAAGGTGTCAAAGTCCGCTAATAGGGTAAGGTTCGTTCTGCTCGTTTTTTTAAACGGATTTTAACGCCAACTACAGTTTGAAGACAGAAATCAATGGCGTCTTAGCTTCACTGACTGATTTGTTGTTAACTATTCAAACACAGAAATAATGAGAGGTGTATGGCGTTCCCCGACTGAAGTACTTCCACCACCTTGACTATATTATGTTTTTCTTTATTCCGTAGCTGGGAAACAGGACGGTCCACCTGATGGAAAGCCTATAGAGGTTTGCTACACGTTGGGCGAAGATAATGCTTTGCTAGTCTTTAGAATAGTGTAGAGAGGTTTCACAAAAGAGATGGAATGGGGAAGGCGAAATGGGCCATTGGAACTATCATGTTTGTTGCAACTCCATTAATTTTTGAAAATAATTTGCTTAATTTACTTTGTTAAAAAAGGAACTACACTATGCCACACCACGCACACATCACATTACAGTTCACTTCATCTTCGTGGGCCGATCAATTTTTTGACTGACAATATTTATGTATATTTGTATATATAGTATAGTTATATATTTATTATAAAAATGTAAGTAATCGTACAATAATTATGTATACAACCATCGCCACTCCTAAGCAGAATATTCTTGCCACGGGTTGTCAAGAGATCGCTTTTTAGCGATAACACCGCCTTTGTACCCAATTGGAATAATACTAGTTCGTAAGTTTTCTGTAATGGTGTACAATAAAGTGTTATCTATCTATCTATTTATAAAACAATATTGAACAGATTTATATCGTCCTATCGTGGATCACGCTGTATACATAATCTAATAATAGTGTAGCGAGACCCGTCGTGCTCGCTCTGGTCGTTCTCACGGCTAACCTAACATGATAAATGATTATATTTCTCAAATTAATACTTTCCAATAGCGAAATTTCACTTAAGGCCAAAATTAAAAAAAATAAATTGTAATGTCTCCTTAGACACCGGGTTGCCTGGAAGAGATATAGTCGCCCATTGTTCTAATGGAAATGTATTTAGGTACATTAAATGTCTAGGTTTAAGTTATGATGAACAATAAAGAGTTTAATTCATTCATTAAGGCCGATATTTCAATCATCAGATAGAAGTTATTCATATAATAAAGTATACCATGAAAAAATAAAAAAAACAGGTGCAAAGTAAAAATTGAATGGTTTCACTTTTAAATTTACTCAGGTTATAATTTATTCGACTGATAAATTTTATCTGACGATTGAAAATTCGATCCTTAAGTTGGTAAATTTATCAAAGCTGTTGCATTATTGACACTTTTAATAAAATAAATCTAATTACGCTTCCTATCAGAGTTTACATTTATCACATCGAACTGGTTTATGGCCGGTTCTTATATCTCACTATTCATTCACTTGCCTTACAATAGGCGAAATTCTGACAATACTTGTATGGACCTTATATTAAATTTTAACCGATAGTAAGGAAAATGAACGGTGGGCAAGATATAGGAACCTATGGTAGGTTAGGTAGGGTAGGTACTCAACAAAAGCTAGTTAACGAACTTTCAACAAAATCGAAAACAAATTTATTTGCTTGCAAAAAATATAGTTTAAAAAGTGTCACATTTAGTTATATTTAAATATATATGGTTTTGCCAGAATAGCGTGCAGATTTAGCTCGTACAATTAATTATAATATAATATTATTTATACATTTAATTCAAATATAATATGTCAAAATCTCAATTAAGATATAAAAGCGTTCACAGTCCCATATTCAGATAATTATAACAGTCAATACAAATAAATTTTGATATTTAAAAAATGACTGTCTTTAGGTCCTTTATACTTTATAGAATCGTAAGCTACTCATCCGATATTGATGAAGATTTCTGTGTGTGTTTGAGTGGGTCCCGGGATGGCTTATAGCCAGAATTGGAACCGGTAGGTGGCGCTGAGGTCGGGTTCTAGAATCCTCCTAATCGCCTGGACCGATTTTGGTGATTTTGTTTTGTGTCATGAAACAAAGTGTTTTAGGAATTCAGAAAATATAGCGGTACGAAGTTCGCCGGGTCAGCTCGTTTGTAATAAACAATAGTCGGTGATATGATTATCATTGTTAGTTTGAATTACAGTTTAACATTTATGTATTCATTCATAGTATAATAGCATTTATTAGCAAGCGATCGAAAAGAAAAGGTCCTATGTACTTAGCCTGTACCCGGTTTTAAAAAGATGAATGACTAAACAAAGCAGTTGAGCGGGCATCGTTATGAAGGCGATTTAAATGATAATTCTTCATTACGACACGGAATTTTGCAACGGCTATTCAAGATTAAACCGGAACCTTTATTATTCCCAGTTGTCCCTCCGTAATAACGCGATTTGGCGAGATGAACGTGCTTTTTTTGTATAAAAAATATAGCTCATTACATATAAACGTTTTGTATATGTGAATATTACTTTTTTCAAACACCTTGTATCTACCAAGGCTTGTGTACTAAAGTCTTTAATATCTTATCTCTGTTTTTTCCTTTCACCATATCCCAATTATTTTGGGTCGGCACAGTATGATATTATAATATTTTATATACAGTGAAACCTGGTTTAGTGAGACATCAAGGGACCTGCAATGTGGTTCACTTCTAGAAGTATTCCACTTACCCAATGTCTCAGATATGCAGGAAGAAGTAAAGATCTGTCTCATTTACAGAGGGTTCCATTAATAGAGGTGAGAATACAGGTTATTTCAGTTAAAGCGAAACTAAAACTGTTTATTAAAGCTCAAAATTACTTACGTATTTAAGTGCGGAATTTGCTGGTGGGATAAGAATAAGTAAGTAAAAAAACAACACGATCTCAGTTACAAAGATCTATGCATATAAAATTCACTCGCTGTCTCAGTTATAGAGGTAATAATGATGATAAATCGAAAGAACGAATCCCAGATATAGAGGTTAGCTTCGTCCCACTAACAGGGGTAATTCAGTGCCTAAATGTCAGGGGCCTCAGCATGAGTTCCAGCTATTGAGGTTTCTCACTATCCAGGTCCCACTTAAGGAAGTTTCACTATATATAAGAAATAAATTACAATATATGTGTCATTTGAATTCGACCCAAAAATAACGAAGTAATTAGACAACCAACGACATTTAGGCAATTCGATTAGGTGAATAGCACTGGCATGTATTGCATTTCATAATCGTATTAGTTGTCAAACGGTGTCACATGACTGGCGTAATCTCATTAATTTGATTGTTCATTGCGACCAGAGTCTATTTCAAATAGGAGGTGACACATCCATAAAACGTAATTAGCTGCAAAGGTTGCCAACTTATTTTAGAAGAAATACAGTATATCTGCTTTCAAAGAAACTAAAATAATAGTATTGGCTAAAAAAAGGAGTATAATTTATTTAAGGTATTTTTTCTAACTTACGTACGTATATACGGCTATTTGGCTATTAAAATACACTAAAGTTACATAATAAAAAAGGTATATCGTTCAAAATCAGTGTTTATCCTACTACAGTATCCACGAATAAAAATATGGTAGTGTACAATTTTTAGAAGAATACGAAATATATACAACTCAAACACACCCACACACTCACAAACACACACACACACTCACTTTCTCGCACTCTCTCTCTCACACGCACATATACACGCGCCCATACAACCAAAGAAACAAATTATATTGGGTATCATACTGGGTAAGCACTAATATACTCACTGGCACTAGTAGACTAAACATTATGTAAAGAAGAGTATTTTAGCGTACTCTATTAGTCTTTTAGAAAAAAGTACACTTACATAACGCAACACTCTATTTTAGAGAACGGTTGAAAGAAAGAAAGAAAGAAAATAATTTTATTCAGGCCAAATTACATTGGTGTAGTGTAGTTACAATTGTTTAAAAAAAAAAATTAAAACTAACAAATAATTTGTCCTGAAAGGGCATCAGACTCAGCATAATGCTGGTCTTTTAAACCAGCGCTGATCTTCCGCTGAGCCATAAGGTACTGTCACGGCAGACATTACATCATGCGAAGCATTGCATCTTAATAATAACACATACATACATACATATATACACATACATACATAATATATACACATACATACACACATATACGTAGTATATCCAAAAATAGAAATAAATAATCATGAATAAATATAAGTATTGTATATACGAGTATTGCAAAAATTAAATAAAGTTGGTAGTGTTATATTAAGCTTTTTTACGAAATAAATATCATTGTTTTAATACGTAAGCAAAAACTTTGTACCCCATTTTTACGAAAATTGCGCGGACAGAAGAGTATGAAATTTCGCACACTTAAGAGTATATACTTTATATAGAGAAGGAGTGCAGAAGAATTAGTGGCCAGATTCCAGTCTCCCTTAAGAGAGCAGCATTTGTTGCACCTTTGGTGTTACAAATGTCCATTAGGCGATGGTAGCCACTTTCCATTATTTAAAGATAGAGAAGGGCGTGCGTTGACGACGCTAGTCGGATTCGAAACTATCGACTACCTGTGAAAATAGTCGATAGATAAAGAGATGTTTGAATAATCAAAACAATCGAGTTGAACATCCTGTCAACGTGAATCGCTATATAAAAAAACTTCCTGCGCCCCGCGGTCTCTCCCGCGTGATGATTGAAAATCGGCATAGTTCCAAAATAAAATATTTTTCTAAAATAAAAGTAGCCCAAGTTACTCCTTATTACATCAGCTACCTGCCAATAAAAGTCCCGTCAAAATCGGTCCAGTCATTTCAGAGATTAGCCGGAACAAACAGACAGACAAAAATTGAAAAACATGTTATTTTGGTGTATTTGGTGTATATATATATATATATATATATATAATATATATATATATATATATATATATATATATATTCATATTATGCATGTAGTAAAAAACCGCTATTTCAATATTACAAACAGACACTCCAATTATATTTATATGTATAGATGTATAGATATCCTTCATTCAATGCAGCGACTTTTGAAAACTAGACTGAAACTGAAATAAGTTGTGTTGTGAATGACGTTAAACATTAATGTAGCTAATAGTTAAGTGCTTAATTTTTAATGCTATAAACAGGACACATTTGGCCACATTCATTAAGTACATCATCCCAGGTGGAGCTCGAGCAACACTGAAAATGTCGAAAAAAGAAGTCGGAAGGGTTTCTTATAAATAGTTAAAGAAAAAAATACTTTTTAAAAGAGAAAGCTTCTTTATTTAAAAACATTGAAGAAAATAGCTTTAATGTTGAAATGCGGCCCTGAACTGTTTTCTTTCAATTCTCATTAGAACTAACTATAAAACCGCCTCCGTTAGCATAAAAGGATATATGCCACCTGACTAAACCCCGCTGCTCTTAGGAGATTGTAAGATACGTATGGTTAGCAAAAAAAGTAGAAGTAAATTCACTTAACACGTTAGGAGTTTTCCGTAAAATGTCGAATCCTTTTTAAAATGAACACCTATAGAAGCACAGAAGAAGTGTACATGTGATTGATGGCTTCAATGTGTCGACCGAACTCCTACAACCAGACCAGAAACAAAATACTTACAGCATGATGAAAGAAGTACCAAACCCGGTAAAAGAACTTTGAAAGAGTTAAATTCTACATTTCATGTTGATCATAGGGCGCTATAACTAATTGTTTCTCGCTTTTTTATAAAAAAACTACCAATAAAACTTTATTTAATTAAACTTATTTCTTAAAACACATTCGTCGGTTTGGCTATAATAGATGATACGTAAAAACAAATGTAAATAATAAATAGAAATAAGAAAATGGACAAAGTTAATAATAAATGAATATTTACATAAATAAGAAATTGTAATAATATGAGAAATGTAAATAAAGAATGATAGGCGGAAAAGAAGAAAATAACACCCGTATCTAAAGAACGTATGATAACTTATATAATTATTATAAATTTCATCAATTGTAAATGTTGACGCTCTCCTTGCTGCATACCATGGTCTCATATCGTCTAATATTAGATATGGCATAATATTCTGGGGAAATTCCACTGAAGCTGGTACAGTTTTTAAACATCAAAAGCGTTGCTTAAGAACTATGTTCAAACTCAAACAGACAGATAGTTGCGAATCTTATTTTAAAAAATATAAAATTTTGACTGTACCCTGTCTATTTATATTTGAAATATCAATATTTGTCAAACAAATCCACACCTATTTAGTCAGCGTTCGGAGGTCTTTCCTCGTAACAGACGCGATGAATTTAAAGTTGCACCATCAACTCAATTACGACATTAATGCGCAAAAGTGTCTATTGCATGGGCCCTTTGTTTACAATAAGCTCCCGAAGTCGCTTAGAGAACTGCCACTTACAATATTTAAAAAAATTAAATTTGTTACTGACCACTAAATGTTATTATAACATAAATACGTTTATGGAGGACAAATCATTATGAAGTGACATAAATATATTTGACATTCTGTAATATTAGACATTTTATTATTTAGATTATTATTATATTGTATACCAGATAATTATTATTAATGTTTAATTTTAATTGTTATTCATTGATTTCATTCATTCATTTTTTGTACATAATTTAATATTGTAATAATTGGTATATAAAATCCTGTTTAATATTGTAATATTAATTTTGCACGCCAATGATGGGCCGAATGCATTGATACCATAAAATCTGTAACAACTTTGTACATGCATTACGCAATAAATATATATTCTATTCTATTCTATTCTATTCTATTCTATTCTATTATAAATCTTAAGAACAAGTAAAAAAATAAGGTTTGTATATGATCCCTGAGAATGTTAAGTGGATGCCTGACCTGAAAAGCCTATAAAAATCACTTCATCCCAAAATAAGTTAATACTAAATACTAGTAATATCTAGTGATCTAAGTTATTTCACTTTGTAGTCATAGTCATTAAAGCAACACTACTGGAGTTCTCATTATAGTGTACTACCACGTTAACGAATCGTATAAATATTCAGTTGTTTTGTATACGTTAATTACGAATGCATACGTTAATAAAAGATTAATATTTGAAATCTTTCTAATATTTAAATTATAAAAAAATTAAACTTAAAAGCATATCTAAATATTTCTCTAAAATCCACAACCTTCCTGTCTAAACCCTGTTCATCCTTCCGAAAATAAACATGACATCCATAAATTAAAAATTTATTTTGCCCTACGTTGCTGACCGTACATGCATCCCTTCCGCCAGGGAGGGTCATCTATACATACGAAGAGGCATTGCCGACATATTTTATGGACATGCTGATATTGTTTACCTAGTACGTCCCGCCATAAAATATAAGTGTACAGAATGTTTAGTACAACTTATGAATATGCATACAAAATTTCGTTAAAAAGGTTTCTTAAAAAAGGTTAACTTTCACATACAATATTCTCAGCGCCACCTACTGGTTGTTATTGCGAATCTAAACCATCCGGGAACCCATTCAAACACACAAAAACGAAATCACCGAAATCGCTGGTGATTAGGAGGATTCTAGAACCCGATCTCAGCGCCACCTATCAGTTTTAATTGTAAATCTAAACCATCCAGGAATCAACTCAAACACACAAACACAAAATCACCAAAATCGGTCCAGGTGATTAGGAGGATTCTAGAGCCCGATTAGTAAGTTATTAAGAACCGATTTTCTATTGACAAAGTTTTTCACAAATTAAAATCTGTTCATAAAAAAGTTGATTTAATTTCACTTATATATTCGGTCAAATTTATAATTTAGAAAGCAGCGGCGCATATGTCTTTTTGTATTTAGGAAGAAAAGAAAAGAAAGAAAGAAACTTTGTTTGCAAAAATAGCGACGCAAACACATTTTGATAGATAGAGCATATTTTGAAAATCTGTACGCCGCATCTTCAGCAAACAAGGTTTGCACTCAGCACATTAGGTTTATATTATTTATTTTAGTATTATTTTCTAATATTGTTTAATAACTGTTTTGTTACGATAGTTACTTACGATAGTTACTAACTAAAATAATATAAACTAAGAATAAAGAAAACTAACTAACAATAATAAAATACAGTAAGAAAATTGTAACTTAGTATAACAATAATTATTTATTTATTTACAAAAACATATAAGCTACACAATTTTTTAGAAGTATATATAAAATTTATTTATTTATTTATATATTTATTTATTATCATATTACACAATAGACGAATACATGTATGACATATTGTAAATAAAATACATTTAAAAAAAAATGTTGCGGTGCCTTATATCCTGTTAAATGATATTTTGTTATTATTTTTTTTGACATTAATTACTTGTATTTTAACGATAATTGACTTTTTTTAATTAGAATATTTATGTTGACTTAATGTTAAATTTGATTTCATTAATTTTGTACACCACTATGTGGTAGAATGTACTGTGCATCTACAATCATGTAACACCTGTATAAACTACATTCTTACAAATAAAGATTGATTGATTGATTGATTGATTGATTGATCATACAAACAAAATTGATGATGAAATAATATAAAATTAATATACTTTAATAGTACTGTATTGTGTATTTGATTAATCATTTATTCATTCGCGTTTTATCATATTACAAGTAAAATGATCAAAGGCGAGAAAAAATACGAAACAGCCCCATCTAGTTAACTAGTGATGTAGAGTTTAGGAGATAAAGATAAAGTTTTAGTATTAGGGGATAGTGTTTGAATATTTTCGAAGTATATTGACTTAATGAGTTTTCATTTTAAACTGTGGTATAACATATGTACACTGTACACACTTACTGACAGAAATGAAACTCTTAATAACTCAAATATCTGTATTTTCAAATGTGAAATATCGATTTTGGAAAATCTACGTTTATAATCGATATTTCTTTCGTCAATATCGATATTTTCAATACCGATCGATATTTGCATTCCTAATTCCCATTTCTAGTAATCTTTATAAACTCACCCTATAATGCATTTGAAACGAGAATGAGTAAATCTTCTGTTTCTTTCTATTCTATGGTCTCGTTGGTATACTTATTTCATACATTGGCATACTAGTTCTTTTTTATGGTTTGGGTCCAAATCGTTGCCCTCGGGAAATTATCCGGTAATTGAGTGTTCAATGCTTTTATGCTTTTACCAAATTCAACATCTTTGGGTCCATGTATGTAGATATACATTTTATCTTATGTTATTTCTTGTTATAGAAAGTGCAAGTTTGCTGGGTCACATGGGTTTATTTCTAAGTCCGTGAAGAGAGAGTAAAGCAAAATATACTTTAATTTCTATAATATTGTTACAACTTAGGTTCCGAAAAAAACAAATTCCACTTCTAATCAGTAAAAACACATTTTATTACCTATCGGCATTTGAACCAATTGTAATTCTTATATCATCGTCTTTTTTGTTTACTTATTTATTGGCATACGTTTCTAGAGAACAGCCCATTGTTCTATTGTAATCACTTACGGCCGCTCGCGGCTGTATCATTAGCCAGGTATTGCGGGTTACGTCGACTACGATACGGAAACATTTGTATTTTTGAGGTAAGCTAATGGAGAGAGGGGGCACTTCAGCGACAACTACGATCAAAGCGCGACGTGTGTACAATCGGGCATCTAATTGTGATGGATTTTGCGCGTTTTATTGAATTACGACCTTCTGCATTAGGTATGGATTTGTTGTGTTCGGTTATATTTGTACCTGTGTTATAAGTGTTTGTATAGTTCTAATAAATTCTGTAATAATTTCAACTGAATTTTAATTCGAGTCTCGTAACAATATAATAAATCTGTAGAATTCGTGAACTTCATCCGTGCAGGACCGAAGAAAAGATGAAGAGAATGAAGAAAGAATGTTAACTCTTGAGGCCAGGCGGATTGTCGGCGGCAAGATAACCAACAGCCAGATGGTAGAGTATTTACCCGTCTGGACGGCTATCACCCCTGGTCTAGAGCATGCCGCCATAACAAGCTTGAGCTGTAGTCCAGCAATAGTGGATAGATTCCAGTCCCATGCATAAGTCCGGCAGCTCATTGGTAGCACGTTTGGTGTTCATAGGCGACGGTAACCATTTTCCATCACAGCTGAGCCTTCACCTGTCTGCTGTACTCGGGTTTCAGGATCTTCTTAATATTGTTACACGCCGACAAAAGTGAATGCACACCTGTCTGCCATAATGAACACTCAATTACCTATCCGCATTTTGATTTCTTTTGTTTAGTTTGTATTTAAAATTTGTAACTAGAAAATCTGGCCATTGTAATGTTTATGATAGTCATTAACCACGTGTGATTCTTAGAAACTATTTTTATGCGGTCGAGTATTATGTCGAGACATATTGTATAGTTTAGTATAAAAAAATACCCGAACGGAGGGGTGAGGCAGTCAAACGATAATCACCAGCAATGCAAGACGTGTGTACATTCGATAAGCTATATAGTGACGGACTTGGCGCGTATTATTGAATCGTGCAGTTTGTACTGGTTTTGTCCAGTGATATTTGTACCTGTGTTATACGTGTTTGTATAGTTCTAACAAATTCTATAGTCATTTCTGTTAGGTTTTAATCTAAATTATATTTTGTTTATGAAAAACTAATAATGAAATTGTCACTCTAAAAATTAAAAATGGCTTAAACCAATATTGTGATCTCGTATTATTTGCTATAACAATTTCAACGGCATTTCAATTCGAGTCCCGTAATTCTTAACAATATCCTGGACCGATCTTTTTTGTTTGTGTGATTGGGTCCTTGGAACCGGTAAGTGGCACTGGGATCTGGTCCAAGATTTTTATTTGACGTCTTTTTTTTTATTTTTTTTTATTGCAGGAGATCAGCAGACAGGCAGACGGCCCACTTGGTGGACAGCGGTTACCATCGCCTATGGACATTTGCAACACCAAAGGTGCTACGAATGCGCTGCTGCTCTCTTTAGGGAGCCTGGAACCTGGTCACTAATGCCGGAACACAACACAAGGTTGTTATGGCGACATACTCTAGACCAGGGGTGGTAGCCATCCAGTCGGGCAAATGCCCTACCACCTGGCTGTGGGTTGTTTTGTCGCCTCTTACGACAGGCCGCCGGGCCGCAGGAAATTGTATTCTTTCTCCGTTCCTGCACGGATAAAGATAAACGTCTGCCGGACCTCTAGTTTATCATATATTTTACTGCTTAAGGCTCCAATACTCGTGAACAAAAACGTAGTGTGCATAAATATGCATATGCTGTACTTTAATTTTAGAATTGCTTAGGGCAGGATATACAGCCCGATATACACTATATACACGGATATACACTGAAGCTACCCAGGCTCTTGGAGGTAGAACTATTTCAGAAGAGACAAAAAAGCTTCAAGAGGATAACGCCCGATTGCATACAGAAATAAATCAGCTGAAACGGGAAATGGCTGAGCTAAAAGCTATAAGTTCTGGTCAGAATAAAGCTTTGGGTGGCTCTGCTACTCCAATAGAGACGCTGGATACACTGTCATTGCCGCCTCAAGGAATTATTAGTGAAGTGGTGCGTCAGGTGGGTGCACTTGTTAGTGCCCGCCTGAAAGTCTTTGAAAATAAATTCCTACCAGAAAAAGAAATGGGCTCTTCACTAGCGCCCGATCAAAATAAGGAGAATACTACTGCCTCAGAAATGATACACAAGAGTACGCAAAAAAAATCATCTGAACATAAAAAACAGTCCAGTACTCTTGTGAAAAACACATCTAAAGGGGAAGGGAAAAAAAAGAAGAAGAAAAATAAAAGGAAGCAAGAAAAGCGAAGCGAGAATGAACAAAAAGATTCTAAGCAGGACTGTGTCGACGAAGAATGGACTGAAGTTCTAAAACCCAGTACCAAAAAGAAGGGAAAAGCAGCTGTGGTGGCTAAAGGTCAAAGTCGACCTAGCCATAAACTACAAACCGTCAACCTTCGTGTTCCTCGTTCTGCGGCGGTAGTACTTACTCTGCAACCAGATGCTATGGATAGAGGCGCTACTTACATGACGGTTCTTTCCGAAGCCAGAAAAAGGGTTGACCTCGCGAGCCTTGGTATAACAGCTGTCAAAATGCGCAAAGCCGCAACGGGTGCCCGAATCTTAGAAATCTACGATGAGAATGGTAGCGACAAAGCAGATGCATTAGCAAAAAAGATATCGGAGTCACTTGGTAATGATGTCTTTGTCTCCAGACCAGTAAAATGCGCAGAATTGCGGATTTCGGGCTTAGATGACTCAATTACTGCTGGTGAAGTTGCTGCCACCATAGCTCGTCTTGGAGCCTGCTCGGTGGAATCCATCAAAATGGGAGATATAAAATCTGGTTTTGATGGATTAGGTTATGTCTGGGTGCGCTGCCCTATTCTAACTGCGAAAACGCTGGCGGAGCACAAGATTTTACTCGTAGGCTGGTCATCGGCAAGGGTAACACTGTTAGAACCGAGACGTATGCGTTGCTTTCGATGCTTGGAAGTGGGTCATGTACAGGTACAATGTGCTTCGAACATAGATCGTAGTGACGAGTGTTATCGCTGTGGCCAGAACGGTCATAAGGCAAGTCAGTGTTCTGCTGCTTTGCATTGCTCCATATGTGCAGCTGCCAAGAGGCCAGCAAATCATCGACTCGGAAGCACGTTCTGTGTGAAATCTCCTACTCGAGCTGGTAAGCCTGTGCGTCATCCCAGTACCACAACAAGGCAAGTTGCGGGACAGGGAAATGAGACGGCAACGACACAAATTAGTTAATAATGACTAATATTAGTTTTTTACAAGCCAATATCAACCACTGTGCCAGAGCACAGGATTTACTCCTTCAGAGTATGGCTGAGTGGTCGATCGAGGTAGTTGTTGTCACGGAGCCTTATTTTGTCCCTCCTAGAGATAACTGGGTAGGAGATAACAATGGTTCAGTGGCCATAATTCATCGAGGTCACGCTAGCTCCTCTCCTTTCGAAAAAGTAGCGAAAGGTTCAGGATGCGTAGCAGCTTTACTGGGTGAGGTTTTTATAGTTGGGGTGTATTTCTCCCCTAATCGTGTCCTTGCCGAGTTTGAGCAATTCCTCATGCAAGTGGCGGCTCTTATTAGCCGAAGTCACTCTCGCCCTGTTATCGTTGTCGGAGACCTCAATGCTAAGTCTGCAGCGTGGGGTTCACCAATAACCGATGCTCGAGGTGTTATACTGGAGGAATGGGCCCTCACTACCGGACTGGAAATTCTTAATCGGGGTTCAGTATATACATGCGTTCGACAACAAGGTGGCTCTATTGTAGATGTGAGCCTAGCAAGTCCTATAGTAGCACGTCGAGTACAAGACTGGCGGGTTATAGAGGACGCGGAAACCCTGTCGGATCATAGGTATATACGATTTGATATTTGTCCACGCCCTTCTGTACTAAATAGCTCAAATCGAAATGCTCCGACAGGGAAAGTTCGACGTTGGGCTATAAAATGCCTGGATAAAGAATTGCTTGCGGAAGCTGCTCTTGTTCAAGCTTGGGTGTCTATGACCGATGGCCCTCTAGACGTAGAAAAAGAGACGGACTGCTACCAGATTGCAATGACGAACATCTGTGACGCATCAATGCCTCGTGTGCGTTCCCACACACCGATGCGGCAGGTATATTGGTGGAATGCTCAGATAGCAGGTTTACGTCAAGAATGCATTGCTGCAAGGCGACGGTACTCCAGAAGTCGCAGACAAGGTCACCGAGATCAGACTGTAGAGAGTTCATTATATGACGCTTATAATGTATCTAAAAAGTCCCTACAGCTGGCTATTATCCAGGCTAAAGAGCACGCTAAAAAGGAACTGCTCGATAGTCTTGACAGTGATCCATGGGGACGACCCTATCGAATGGTGAGGGGCAAGTTAAGACCCTGGGCACCGCCGTTGATGGAGACCCTCCCACATCAGTTGGTGGAAGACATCGTGGCAGCTCTGTTTCCACACAGAATGGAATATACGCCACCGATTACGATCTCTGAAGCGTACCCAGAAAGTGATGCCTCCCCTCCAGCTGTGAGTCGAGAGGAATTAGAAGTGGCTGTTCTGAGGCTTCGAGCAAAAAATGTAGCACCTGGACCTGATGGTATACCTGGGCGTGCACTTGTTCTTGCTCTCGAAGCTATGGAGAGCAGACTAAAGAAGTTATTCGACGCATGTCTGGAGCGGGGGCAGTTCCCATTGAAATGGAAAGTCGGTAGGCTAGTCCTCTTAAAAAAAGGAGATCGACCAACGCACTCTCCTTCTGCCTACAGACCTATCGTGCTGCTTGACGAAGCAGGAAAACTTCTTGAGCGTATAATCGGAGCACGTATCGTCAAGCACATGAATACGGTAGGACCAAATCTCAGTGATTACCAATTCGGCTTTCGTACTGGACACTCCACAACGGATGCGATTAATCGTGTCAAGAACTTAGCTGAAGACGCAGTCACTCAAGGCGATGCTGTTCTAGCGGTGTCGTTAGATATTACCAACGCTTTTAATAGCCTGCCCTGGGAGTGTATTACGGAGGCACTAAAATATTACCGAATACCTCTTTATCTCTGCCGTATAGTGGAATCATACCTGACGGATCGCTTTGTGCAGGGCAAAACCCAAAAAGGCCATCGTCAATGGCGAATGTCGTGCGGTGTTCCTCAAGGATCTGTGCTTGGTCCTCTTTTATGGAACATCGGCTATGACTGGGTGCTGCGGGGTTGTTATCCGACAGGTGTTGATTTAACATGCTATGCCGATGACACATTAGTTACGGCCCGCGGGAAAGATTACCAGGAGGCAATTGTAATTGCTACAATGGGCGTCGCCCAAGTAGTAGACAGGATTCGTCAATTAGGACTAGAGGTGGCCTTTAACAAGTGCGAGGCCCTTTGTTTTCATAAACCTCGAAAAGGGCCACCGGCAAACGCGCATATTTTGGTTGGTGGGGAACACATCAGCATTAACTCCACAATGAAGTACCTAGGTCTCATTCTTGACAGCCGGTGGGACTTCATTGCCCACTTTGCGCGTTTGGTTCCTAAACTGATGGCTGCAGCGGCAGCTTTGGGATGGCTGTTGCCGAACGTTGGTGGTCCCAGTAATCTCTGCCGGCGACTTTATATCGGAATTGTGCGGTCAATGGCGATGTATGGCGCCGCAGTGTGGGCTAAAGGTTTACATCGTAAAAACATTGCCCTGTTACGCCGCCCACAGAGGGTGATGGCCATCAAGGCCATTCGTGGATACCGCACGATTTCGTGTGAAGCCGCTTGCGCTTTAGCAGGAACGCCCCCTTAGGATCTGGACGCAAGGGTACTCGCGTCAGTGTATCTTTGGTGTGTTGAAAGTGCCCAACGGGGAGAAAAACACTCACATACAGAGATTCAGGCTACAAGATCTGAACTAAATGAGTGCATGGTCGATCTGTGGCAGAAGCGGTTGTCACACCCCAGTTCGGGTCATACTACTGCTGCAGCAATTTGCCCCATTTTCAAGAAATGGCTAAACCGGCAACATGGATCTCTTACATTTCATCTGACACAGGTGCTTTCGGGACATGGATGTTTTGGAAAGTACCTGTGCCGGATTGCTGGAAGGTAGCTAGATACGCGATGTCACCACTGTGACACCTGTCAGGAGGACACCGCCCAGCACACTCTGCAATCATGCCCCGCGTGGGCGGATCAACGCAACGTGTTGATGGATGCAGTGGGAACTGACTTGTCACTGCCGGCCATAGTCCGTTCGATGGTCGTCAGTAAAGAGGCATAGGAGGCGGTCCAAGTTTTCTGCGACATGGTGATGTCGCAGAAGGAGGCAGCGGAAAGGGAACGGGAGGATGCAGCTTCTTCGGCCCCGATCCGCCGCCGTAAACCAGGGCGTCGAAAAAGGGACTATCACCAATCCCTTCCGCCCTAACAATGGCCATGAACGATAAGGTGGGGGATACTTATCGTTCAGAAACTGGTCTTAAGATGGCGCTGCGCTGTGCTTGCACACGCAACTTACTAATAATGGTTGTGGACCATTACAAAATTGTAAGGGGCTCTATGAGCCGTCGCCGTCAGGACCATTGGATGTGTCTTTGGTTCCCAAGGTCCTGACATAGGGCGTCGAGATGGACTAAAGAGGTGGTTTAGTTGGTAGGTCCGAGCATGCCATCGGGAGTCCAACACTACCCTACTATTGTCCCCGAGCGGTAGGGTGTCCATGATGGATTACACCTCGTATAAAAAAAAAAAAAAAGGATATACAGCCCGAAAACATTGTTTGTTTTAACCCTACATAGTGGGTACACAGTATTGGCAAACAGTTGCGGTCGTTAATTTGTATAATTAATTACGAAACGGTTAAAAGGTTGTCGAATATTATAAACCGCTGAATCATCTAATTGGAGCTAACGAGTTAATGGACTTGTTTGATAATGATTTCATGGAGATTGTGGAAAATTTGAATTATAATTAGCTAATCCCGCTTGCGTCGTGGTAGCGTAATGGTTAGCGCACGCGCCCCTAAGTCGAAGGGCGCGGGTTCGATCCTGACCGAAACGCATGCACCTCTTAGTCAGTTTTCTGATCTTATGTGCATATTGTTACAATTACCACGTGCTAATAACGGTGAAGGAAAACATCGTGATGCAACCTGCACATCGAGATAACCGATGTGTCAAACCTGCCAAGCCGCCTTGGACAAGCGTGGCGGGTATACTGTCCGTTCCCCCCTATAATGGGAGGCCCGAGCCCAGCAGTGGGACATTTATGGGCTGATGTTGATGTTGATGATTCCCGCTTGCATCTTTCTCGCGGGTCTTGAATAGAATAGAATAATCATTTATTGCTATAAATGTATGTGTACATAGGTGTTTTTCTTGTGGTAATTGTCTCAATATATTTGGCCTTATAGTCTAAGATCCCGCTATACAACGACCTTCACCGAGTGTTTATTTGATGAAACCTATTTTATATTTAATTAAAGGTGTCAATAAATATATTGCATATGGGTTGCTTAAAAAAATTCAGTCCAGTATATGATTAATTAATAATTAATTTTTTTTAAAACTTTTAACCGGTTTGTTTATTAACAAATTCTATACCAATCGATAGTATGAAGCCCATAGAACATGCAAATGTTAGGTTGCCTATTCTTTTCCGGTCACAACTCTCGGGTAGCCAGGTATAAACAGGTAAATCGATACTAGTATTTTGCACCGGTCTGATTATTGAATTAAAATTAAATAAAAATAAAGATTATTTCATTATGAACACGATGGTATAGGGTTGCCTGCGAAAAATCAGTCCCGAATTCCGGTTGTCGAATTTTGAAAAGTGAAATATTGCTGCGAGAGAATATGTGCGGCTGGGTGGTCCCAACCAATCATATCCCATGCGATAGAAGAGGACACAGCATAGCAGCTGTTTGAAGTCCGTCCATTTAAAGAAGAGAGTGTGCATGCTATTTGATCTTGAACATGAAAAGGATAATACCTGGCTACCCAAGAGTTGTGACCGGAAAAGAATAGACAACCTAACATTTGCATATTCTATGGGCTACGTGCTTTCGATTGGTATAGAATTTGTTATAAACAAACCGGTGAAATGGTAAAAGACATATTTTTTTAAATTATTAATTAATCATATACTGGACTGAATTTTTTAAGCAACCCATATACAATATATTTATTGACACATTAAATTAAATATAAAATAGGTTTCATCAAATAAGCATCTCGGTGAAGGTCGTTGTATAGCGGGATCCTATACTATTATTAGGCGTGCAATTTTCACATCTTGTAACTAAATCTAAATTGAAACTAATAACATTACAAAAATTATTAAAATAATTACTATAATAATTAAATAAATTAGATTATATTAAATGTCAAGCAAAGCAATAGTTAAATAAGAATACATAGTATTCATTAGAATTTATCAATTACTAGCTGTCCCGGCAGACGTCGTCCTGCCCGGTAAAAAATAGGGGTTGATCGTAGAGGGTTGAAAATTTAGGGTTGTATGTATCTTTTAATGCTATATCATAAAAAAATAGAAATTAAAAATTTTGTCTAAAAAATAAATAATAAAAAATTAGGGGTGGACTACCCCTAACATTTAGGGGGATGAAAAATAGATGTTGGCCGATTCTCAGACCTACCCGATAAGCACAAAAAATTTCATCAAAATCGGTCAAGCCGTTTCGGAGGAGTATGGCAACGAAAACTGTGACACGAGAATTTTATATATTAGATATAATCCTCGATTTTATAGTAGCATTTAATTATTAAAAATTGTTTTACGTGTCCTTTAAATAATAATATGGATTTTTGATTCTTTATATTATCAGGTTTTTTTAAAATAAATGATGCATCTTAGTGATACAACATTAAAATTACAATGTTATCTAGGAAATAAGACTAATGAGTAATTTAAATCTGACCTAAAATAACTAGACATAACTTAAACTAAGAATGTGTCCAATAACACGTTTCCTATTGTCTTTATGAAGGAGAAGACGCTTTGTTCATGTGTTCTTTGTTGGTGCCATACATAATACAGTTTTTTGCATTAGTGTAATTTTACTGCTATGAATGCTTGGACACATCTTTGTTTGTTTTCTATATTAACAGATTTTATCACGTACGTAGAGAACTCAAACTTTTAACCTATTTATGCGATGTTGGTCCACTAAAGTGATAAACAAATCTCCACTCAGCAAAGATGAGATTTTTGAAATGGATTTGTGGTGTCACAAGAATGTGTAAGGTGAGAAATTAGTACATAAGGGGATCTTTGAAAGTTTCACTCATGACTGAAAATTTGAGAGGAAGAAGATTAAGTTGGTATGGGCATATAATGAGGAGGGATGAAGGTCATGTGTCAAAAAGAATGATAAGCTTATACTTGTTATCGGTGCAGGAACGGTGAAAGAATACAAGTTCCCGCGGCCGGGAAGCCTGTCGTAAGAGGCGACAAAACAACCCAGAGCCAGATGGTAGAACATTTGCTCGACTGGATGGCTACCACCCCTGGTCTGAAGTATGTCGCCATAACGACCTCGAGTTGTGTTCCGGCATTGGTAACTAGGTTCCAGTTTCCCTTAAGAGAGCAACAGAGCATTTGTAGCTCCTTCGGTGTTGCAAAAGTCAATAAGCGATGGTAGACATTTTCCATCAAGAGGGCTGTTTGCCTGTGTGCTGAACTTCTGCAACTAAAAAAATGGATGGATTGTGTGAAGGATGATATGATGATTTGTGGTGTGTCAGAAGATGTATGTCAGAATAGAGGAGTGTAGAAGAAAACGGCATATTGTGCCGACCCCAATTGAATTGAAAAATGGTGAAAGAAAAGAAGGAGAAATCGTCCGCGTACACCACGTAACATACACCTCACCGCTTCGTCCTCTAATTCCCCCTTAATTTCCACTATAAATGGCCGATTAACACGGCTTGCTTATTAAACGGGTCAAATGCACTACACGCGCTATTAATACACCGAAGCCGTAAATAGACGCGAAAATTAATAAAATATCAGAGCTATACGGTTTTCAAGCATTTATTTTAGTTTTGACGTTTTGCATGTCTATCAGATTAACATATTCAGGGCGTTCCGTTACTAGCTCACATACATACATACATACATAACTTCACGCCAGGTCCCTTGCGGGGTAGGCACGAACAACAGAGCGCCACACAGGCCCATTCTTACACAACTCACTTGCTTCTTTGACATTCATAGCTCTTGTCATGCACGCTCGTCTGTTCTTAAGGCTCCTAACATCACCTTCTGCTAACACATGATCAATTTGATCATGGAAGGTGTGTCGTGGCCTTCCGCGACTTCTGCATCCATCCACTTTTGCATTGTATATCTGTTTAGTCATTCTTTCATACTAGCTCACAACGCCCAAAATGTTCCATTAGCCGTTCCACAAGGCGACCGCGGTCGTTGCAGTCGTGACGAAAACGTCACTAATGACGTCATCATTGTCGATCATACAACGCTCACAACGACCCATGTCAGGATGAGGGTCGAATACCCGTTCCACCTAGGTTTAAGATTGTAACGCCGGCAAGCAAGTGGAACGGGATAAATCGCGATCGTTGACGTGGTTGTGAGTACATAATGGAATGTAGACTTTATGACTCTATTGTCAAATAATAGCTACGTTACATAAGGCGTTATGAGCGTTATGTGATCGAAAACGATGACGTTTTTAGTGACGTTTTCGCCACGACCACAACGACTGCGGTCGGCTTGTGGAACGGCTAACAGCGCATTTTGGGTGTTGTGAGCTAGCAATGAGACGTCCTGGTAATAGATATGAAACAAAAGACATAATTGGCGTACTTTATTGTCGTGGGTGACGTAATAGTGATGTTCTGTGAGTCATGTACCGCATATACCATCGGCACTATACGTAAATAAATCCTTTGCCATATTCAAAAATTCACTCAGTAAACATTATGTTAGTCTTACGCAATAATGTGTTTTTTATTTATTGCAGGAGTTTAGCAGACAGCCAGACGGCCCACTTGATGGAAAGCAGTTACCATCGCCTATGGATATTTGCAACACCAAAGGTGCTATAAATGCGCTGCTGCTCTCTTAATAGAGACTGGAACCTGGTCACTAATGTCGGAACACAACCCAAGGTTGTTATGGCGACATACTTTAAACCAGTGGTGGTAGCCTTCCAGTCGGGAAAATCTCCTACCATCTGGCTGTGGGTTGTTTTGTCGTATCTTACGACAGGCCACCCAACCGCAGGATACTGTATTCTTTCTCAGTTCCTGCACGGATAGAATGTGCTAGTTTATTATACTTTTAGACTGTAATTTGCTGTCCATGTACTTATTTTTATAGATATACTAGCTATGTCTGCGACTTCATCAGCGTAGAATTGTTTTAGCGGAACCCTAATTTTAAGAGTAGCCTAGGTTAATCTTTATAACATCAGCTATTGCTAGTGAAAGACCCGTCAAAATCGGTCCAGCCGTTATTTTCTAAAGCAGTGTTATTTTCTAAACACAGCGTTTTATTTTGCTATGAACAAGTTTACTCTTTAAATAAAATTTATCTAAAATATCTTCTCAGACCAAAATACCCCACATTCATCATTATTATCTCCAAGTGCACAAAGTATTCCATAAGGCTGTGTTCACATAGATCCAACGACAGCCAACGATCAATCGATTGCGGTAGTCGGCAATCCACCGCTCGGTGGTAACATCAACTTTATGGAGTTAAAGAGCATCTTGAAAGGGGTCAAATTGAAAAAGAGGCCAGTGGAAGACTGTAAATAATAGATCAAAAACCGACCAGAATGAGGGTAATGAAAGCCAGTCAAGTAAAATGTCAAGTATTTAATATTTTAAGAATTAAATTAATTGTAGTGAAATTTTAATATTACTTAAAAGAGTCTTTATAATGTTTACTGTTTAAAATTGTACCTTTAGGCAGCGCCCTAAGACAAATGCTATCCATAAAAGTCCATTGACTAAAGTAATGAAAAGATATAAATGTTATGGAAATTTTATAAATAAATGATATTAATATAATATCTAGCCAAATAAACAGAATTTCTAAAAAAAAAACATTCTTGATAACGACGAAAGAAGACTGGACTTTTGTATGAATTGGATTAGCGCACAGTCTCTTTTTTTTCCCAATAATTGGGAGTCCGCACCATATTGCCTTCCTCTCCATACTCCTCTATTCTATCTCCTACATATTTAATCTTCATGTCATCCTTCACACAATCCATACATCTCTTTTTTTTTGTCAACTTTAACGCATAATATAGCTACAGCAGTGTCACCAAATAAATACTTTTTACCGGTTTTTAATTTTTTAAACACATATCATTATCTCTACGCACCGTAATAAAAGAAATCGGGCCTTTCGACGAAACGTGTATTTAGGACCAACGAAGCCCAATCTTTGGCCTTGGTTGATGCTATCTGTAACTAGCCTAAAATGCACCTATTCATCGGACGTCGAAGTCTTATTGCTGACGCTTGCGAGCAGTGAGATAGCTGCTTCATTTCGAACACAATAAGGAGCATCGCTTAAAGATGCTTTGAAGAATAGCGAGCAATTTATCATTCTGATTCAAAGTAATTCGTGTTTAGTTTCGTTAAGCAGACTTGAAATGGGGTAGTTGATTATTTCCTTCGTGGACGGAGCAGCGCCGAGACTTCGTCACCTTCACCGGATTCGACCTCTCGCTCTCGGCCGTGGTTCGCACCATGGTCGGGAGTCGCACCGGATGGGACGCCGCGCCATCTCCTTCTTCTGTGAGCACGTCATGTTTGCGAAGGAGGAGGCGGAGCGGGAACGTGAGCGTGCTTCCTTGCTCCGCTTCCGCCAAAGGAGGACGCGCCGACGCCGGAGGTCGGAACATGACCTAGCTCCCCCAGCATTAGAAGAGGCCCAGTGAGCAGGGGCCCACGCCTGCCAGGGCACCGTGGAGTCGGACAGCCCATTTCCGTAGCCCTGGCATAAGGCACAAGACGGAACACCCAGTGGTTATAGTGGGTATCCCTAACGGGGATTGGCAATAGCGTGGCACCAGTTCTGACATTGCACGCTAGTACCACCCCAAATTTGGCGAATCCCACAATCACACGGGTCGGGAACATCCCCCCAGGCTTCTGTGCCTATCGCGGCTTAGTCCTCAAACGGATTTCCCCTGGCCAAAAAAAGGGCTAGTTGATTTATGATACACACATTAAAATTACCTTCAAGAAGGTAAATAGTAGCTTGTTTGGGTCGATACTGGTTTCATGGAGACTGAAAATCAGCGCTGTGTCAGCTTCTGACACAGCATAATGCTGTTACCAGCCTCATTGCCGTAAATGTTATGCACAAAGATATTACTTAAACTATATCTATTTGAAATGTGGTGTTGGCGGCGCATGGAGAGAATAATTTGGACAGAAAAGAACACCAATGAAGAGGTTCTGGATATAGTAAAGAAGAAACGCACAATTTTAAAAGCTCTAGAAAAAAGAAGGGGGAAGATGCTTGGCTATTTGACACGACACTTTCTTATGCAAGGAAGACTAAGGTGGGCAGTCATGAATCAAATAAAAGAAACTGGCCCATAATAGAGAACATTGGAAGAGGTTCCACCGACAAGACCATAGCTCTTAAATGATAAATGAAAATCCTTGTATTTTATGTGTGTGCATTTATTTGCAACCATAGATATTTTTTTTTCTTTCTTCTTACACGGCGGAGCAGAACGTGAGCGTACCAACTTGCTCCGCCCCCGCCAAAAGTTGGGTTTCCCCTGCGATAGATAATCCTCAAACGGATTTGCCCTCATTAAACAAAAACTACTGCTACTGTACTACAATCGGGAATCTAATAAGTGACGGACTTTGCGCGTTTTATTGAATTACGACCGTCTGCATTACGTTTGGACTTGTTGTGTTCGGTTATATTTGTACTTGTGTTAAACGTGTTTGTATAGTTCTAATAAACTCTTTAGTAATTCTAACGGCATTTTAATTCGAGTCTCGCGACTCGTAACAACACTAAGCAAGCTTTTCCAGGCAACATGTATTAAAGGAAATTCTGAGATAATCTGGCGATGTAGGTGCACATAAAATAACTAGCTTCTGACCGCGACTTCGTCTGCGTGGAATAGTTTAAAAAGTTTGCCCTTCGGGTGATGATATAATAGCTTTCCTCGATAAACGGGCTATCTTTGAATGTATTTTTCAAATCAGACCAGATTAGTTCCTGTGATTAGCGCGTTAAGGCAAACATACTCGTCAGCTTTATACTTGTAATAAAATTGTAGAAGTCAAATTTCTGTATAATGAAAAAATGCTAAAAACGGAGTCAGGGGGATGTAAGAAGTGAAATAGAACTAATTTAGATTTTTTTTAATTTTTTGTTTTGTTTTGTTTGTCTGTTTGTACCTGGTAATCTCCGAAACGACTGGACCGATTTACATGAAATGTTGTATGGTGGTACCGTATATCCCTGGTCAACATATAGGATACTTTTGATCCCGAAAAATTAAAGAGTTCCCGTGGGATAGTTAAAAAAGCTTTAATTACTTAAATTGCTTATAACAGACTGAAAGTAATTTCTCTGCAATATAACATAGTAGAAGCGGAATTTTGACAGGGTGTGGTGAGAGAGTTTTATCTTATGTATATAATATATAAAGCTGATAAGTTTGTTTCTTTATTTGTTTGCTTGAACGCGCTAATCTCATGAACTACTGGTCTGATTTGAAAATTGTTGTCAGTATTAGATAGCCCATTTATCGGGGAAGGTTATAGGCTATATACCATCACGTTAAGAGCAATAGGAGCGGAGCACCAATAAAGAATGTTTCAAAATCACTGGGTTTTTTAATTTACTTTTTTTTAACTATTCCACGCGCACGAAGTCTCGGGTAGAAGCTAGTATTAGTATAAGATATAAATTGACCCATATATACTGTTATTTGAAGTATAATTAATGTAAAACAAATTGCTATACAACGCGGTAACGCGGCCAGCGTTTTGGGAACGTTCCCAGCTGACGATGATTTGGGACCTATTTATGATTTGTAGTTTTTATCTTTTATAAATTAAGCTGTACATATATTTTTAGAATAGGTATATATAGCGTGTAAAATTGTATAATTTTGTAAAAACAATAAATGAATAAATAATGTAAAACAAAGGACAGTAATATTAAAAAAGAAATAACATTCAATTCATTCAACAACGTCTAACATCCATTATTTAAATTTCAAGCTGCATACTTAATGAAATAGTCTATTGTATCTCGGTCATTTATAAAGGCAGACATTGAAAAATCTCGGATGATAAAGTTTGAAAACGTTTTAATTTTAATGTAGTGGGTTGCCAGTACACGAGTATATTCTCTCTTTTCTTTCACCATATCAAAATTATTTAGGATCGGCACAATATGTCTTTTCCTTTCACATTCCTCTATTCAGACATACATCTTTTGTCACACCACATATCATCATATCATCCTTCACTCATTCTATCCATCTTTTTTTTGGCCTAATTTTACATTTGTACCCATCTATATTTCACGAGCATATTATTACGTAATTAAAGTAAAATTATTGTCTCCGTGCAGTTTGGGTTATAAATAATAAGAGCGATGAAGCGAGTATTTCGCTCTCTCTTCCATTCACGGGCTTTATTTATATTGTTGTCGATAAGCTTTATTGATAGTGTATTTAGTTTTGTCATTTTGTGTGTTAGTGATATAAATGAAAGAAAAAATAGATAAAACAACGTATTTAGTAAAATAAGAATAATAATGATTTATAATAAATTATTAATTAGGTATCTATGTATTAAAAAACTGTAAGTATAAAAGTTTGGAATGTAACAAGTTATACTAAAAATAAATATAAATACTTATATCTGAGCAAAAAATTAACAACAAAAAAGATAATAATGATATCTTTTATAAGAATCTTTATAGGAATGATAATCTTTCTTTGATAAGAATGAGTTTTTATCGATAATGGCGTTGCGCCCGCGCAACAGACTCATCGCCCTAGCTGGGCTGAGGCCGAGTTTGATTTATGACCCAAACTGCACGGAGAAAATAATTCTACTATAGCTGACTCCATCATTGAATCCATAAATAAAAAACGATGATTTCTGAACGACGGGACGAACATTTAATGTTTGACAGGTAGGAATAGTTTGTAAGGGAAAGCCAAATTGTTTTACTATGTTCCAAGCATTTTTTTCATATTTACTCACCTTTTAAACATTCCCCTTTTTGTGTTATTGCAGGAGTTCAGTAGACAGGCAGACGGCCCACTTGATGGAAAGCGGTTACTATCGCCTATGGACATTTGCAACAACAAAGGTGCTACAAATGCGCTGCTGCTCTCTTAAGGGAGGCTGGAACCTGATCACTAATGCCGGAACACAGCCCAAGGTTGTTATGACTTTAGACCAGGGGTCAGGGGTGGTAGCCATCCAGTTGAGTAAATGCCCTCCCACTTGGCTGTAGGTTGTTTTGTCGCCTTTTACGACAGACCGCCCGGCCGCAGGGAATTGTATTCCTTCTCCGTTCCTGCTCGAATATTGGACTTCCACAAATAATTAAAAACCAAAATTAGTCAAATCAGTCCAGCCGTTCTCGAGTTTTAGTGAGACTAACTACCTTTATATAGTATTATTAAGTTATTTTTATATGGCTAGCGCAGTCGTCCCAACCTCAAAGGGCGCGAGTTCGATCCTGGCCAGAACGCAAGCACCATTTAGGTAGTTTTCTGATCTAATGTGTATATTGTTACAATTATCACGTGCTAACAACGGTGAAGAAATACATCGTGATGCAACCTGCACATTGAGATAACCGATGTATCAAATCTGCCAAGCCGCCTGGGCAAGGGTGGCGGGGATACTGTCCGTTCCCCTATAGTGGGAGGCCCGAGCCCAGCAGTGGGACTTTTATGGGCTTTTATTATTATTGTTAAACTTCGACTTGTAAAATTTTACGTAAGAATGGTTAATAAGAGCATGTTGATTTGACAATCCGCTGTCAAGGTGATTTTATTATGGTACGAGTTGCGAGACTCAAATCAAAATGCCGTTGGAATTATTAAAGAGTTTATTAGAACTATACAAACACGTATAACAAATATAAACCGAACACAACAAGTCCAAACGTAATGCAGATGGTCGTAGCTCAATAAAACGCGCAAAGTGAATGCGCAAAGAGCTTTGATCGTGGTTCTCGCTCGACTGCCATCTCCTTCAATCAGGCCATCGTTTTATACTGCCCAAATGCAATGTGCCCGTATCGTAGTCGACTTTTCGTAGCCGCCACATCTAGTTAATGACGCGGCCACAAACGGTCATAAAAGAGTACAATAAAACAATGGGTTGTTTCCTGGAAACGTATGCCAATCAATAAGTAAACAGAAGAAGATGATTATAAAAGAATTACAACTAGTTTAAATGCTGACAGGTAATAAAATGTTTTTGGTTTCAGATATGCAGGTGGATTTTGTATTTGTCGGGACCTGAGTTGTAACAATATTAATTCAAAGTTGAAAGCAGTATTGTTCTGTTTACTTAACATTTCATAGTCGTCCCTCACGTTTTGCAGTCATAAAATTTATTGTGTATCTAGCAACACCGCCCTACCCAAAACGACAATTTTATTCTCTTAAAGCGCGTTGTAAACGACCCTCCAAACCTGCGGGGTTATCTAAATAGCGATCTCTGTTGGTTCGGCAATACGTCAACTGATTGTTGTCTTTATTTCAATTTGAAGCTGTAAAAAGGAGATTTGGAACACTTTTTTTTATTGCTGAAGCACAGAAGGCAGGTTCACGGCCCATCTGTTATTGTGTATAGAGCAAGTAGACTGTATAACTAGTCTGGCCATAAATACTGCTACATAAAAACTTTTCTTTTTTTCAACTTTTTGATTATTTTGAATTTGGAACACAACATAAATGTAGTAAACAAATATTTATTAGTCCTTTAAACAATACAATTTCAAATAAACTGGTAAGCGTTTTTTTGTTTTATGTGTTCGAAGCGTCTCTTAGGCTTTTTATTTAAGTACATAAATATGTATGATTTATTAGTCCTTTAAAAAACACAATTTCAAATAAGCTCGTAAGCGTTCTTCGATTTTATGTGTTCGATGCCATTTTCTACTAAAATTTGTAAGATTAAACAATCCCTCCTCGTTTTGCGTGTAAAGTAACGCACTTTATGACCGGCTCAGGTTTTAAGGGTTCGTTAAAATTTTATGCCTTGAAGCAGATGTAAGTTAAGAAAGGAAATATCTGTAGACTCACTTGAACTTAATGTTCTTTAAAGAAAATCCGGTGAAGGGCGTGTCAGTGAGTAAACTAAAATATAAACTAAATGGTCTATAATATATATCTGTATACTAAATTGTCTATGATATTGTTACGAGTGCGGGATTCGATCAAAATGCTGTTGGAATTACTATAGAATTTATTAGAACTATACAAACACGTATAACACAGGTACAAATATAACTAGACACTACCAGTACAAACTGCACGATTCAATAACACGCGCAAAGTCCGACACTATGTCGCTCATCGAATGTACGTCTTGCTCGTATCGTAATCCTCGCTTGACTGACTCATCCCTACACTCGGGAATTCCTTTAATCCTGTACAAATGCAATATGCCTCGACGCAAAACCATAAATTCCAAGAATTAGTTCGACACACCTGCTTAATGACTGCCATAAAACAAGCTCAATAACAATAGAATGTTTTTCTTAATTACAAATTTTAAAAACAAAGTAAACAAAAGAAGTCCAAATGCCGGAAAGGTAATTAACCAGGTTTATGGCAGGCAGATGTGCATTCACTTTTTGTCGGCATGTAACACTATGTTTCTGTATACTCAATTGTGTATAATATATTTCTGTATACTAAATTGTCTATAGTATGTATCTGTATACTAAATTGTCTACAGTATGTTTCTGTATATTTAATTGTCTATAATATATATTTCTGTATACTTAATTGTCTATAATAAATTTCTGTATAGTAAATTGTCTATAATATGTTTCTGTATATTAAATTTTCAGCACTAAAATGCTTAAATATTTTGGATATATTTAAAATAATCTGTTATTAAAATAGGCGGCTTGAAAAAAAACTAACGAAATCAATTTCGTAAAGAGGCCGCAGAGCATCCGTTTCGTTATCGACGCTTATTTCACTTACAATGTTCGCAGGGATTTTGAATGGAAACTGAGGGAGCTTTTTCGAGACAGTGGGCGCGAGGATTTATTTTATTTGTAAATCGACGCAGAGACGAGGTTTATAGACAATAATAAAATTGGCCAAGTGCGTGTTCGACTTCGCACGTGGAAGAGTTTTGTAGAGGCGATGACTGTTCACAGTTTTTCTCACATGGCTACGAAACTCTAAAACACACAAAATTGAAAATCTATAGCCTCTGTGATTGAGCAGGCCTCTGCCCAGCCAAGCTTACTAGAAGCGATATGTCCCTGGTTCGATGCTTGACATGGTAAATTTCGTAAATGAACTTTCAGTTATTTATGATATTAACCACAGAATAGTCCGTTTTACAAGTGGAATTTGCTCAGCTTGGGATTTACAATGTGCTTGTTTGTTTGTCGCTTATTATTTACTAACTTTTGTGGCTTCGCTCGCGTTACTTGAATTCCACGGGAATCGTAAATTTTACCGGGATAAAAAGTGGCCTTTGTTCTATTCTGGTCCATATTCTATATCTGCGCTAAATGTGATTCGGATCCGTTCGGTTATTTTGGAATGATTGTGTAACAAACATCCATCCAAATTTTCGCATTAATAATATCAGTTAAAATAAACTAAGTCTCGATTTTTATCATTTTTAGTCTAAAAATAAAAAGCTTCTTACCTTCGTACAACCAATCAGGAACGCCGTTATGTATGGTCCCGGGTACCCCGGACTCCGTGACCCGGTACCCAGTAGAAGATCTTGGTGCCGGCCTGTAGTAGATGTCGTAGTCCTTCACAGTGATCAGTCCATGGCCTTTGGGAGTCCACGTAGCCAGGAGTAAGAAGGGACCTTCTGTTATCACACCGCCTCCCACCTCATCAGGTAACGGGGTGAGAGGGTAAGATTCCCTGCGAAAAGGAGAGGAAATATTTGGACCAAACAGTTAGTGGTGTTCCACCATCCAATAAGATAAAACGTAAATATTTTTTTATTAAGTTGGCTAAGTGTGATTGTCAGGTCATATATAGTAATGAGTATAAAGACGTGTCGAAGAAGGGACATTACCCACGTCATATGAACGTATTGTAACCAGTTGCGAGACTCGAATTAAAATGCCGTTGGAATTATTAAAGAATTTATTAGAACTATACAAACACGTATAACATAGGTACAAATATAACTGAATACAACAAATCCAAACGTAATGCAGAAGGTCGTAATTCAATAAAGCACGCAAGTCCTTCACTATTAGTTTCCCGATTGTACACACATCACATCATAGTTGTTACTGAACTGCCCCCCCCTTCACTCAATCAGGTCATCGTTTTATACTGTACAAATGCAATGTGCCCACCAGGCAACGTGGACCGAATTTCTTATTTCCGAATTTTTTACCATACTACATGTGTTCACGGGGGGAGGGGGGTTAAAAATTGTAGAAGAAAAAGGCTCCGGTAGTATGGGTACGTTCCCTAAGTGTGTGGTCAAATGTGAACCTATTTATCATAAAAAGAGCAAAAAAAACGATTATAAGCACCTGTATCGGTGGAGGCGTTCCCAAAATACTAGACGCAATCTATGCGTCGCTCAGCAACGCTGATACGTTCCCCCAAAAAGAGGCCAGCCTTTGGATAGGTCACGCGGGACTTATTATATTATTTTCCTTTATTATATTTTGTTTTCAAACTCCATTATTAAAGAAAACTGCAATCTCACAGCGGAAATTATTTTTTACCTTGAAATAAATGCCTTAGGCCAAAAATAATTTGTATTATTTTCAGGTGTTTCTGTTCGAGTTCGAGCACAGGACGAAAGTCACTTTTACGCATTGTATACATTTCTTTTCAAATGAAATTGAATTGTTTATTAAACCAAAAAATAGTACCTACAAAAGTAATACAAAAATAAGGATTGGGACATATGTTTAAATAAATTGTCACATTTTTATAGCTGGAGTACAGCAGCCAGGCAGACGGTCGAACTGATGGAAAGCGGTTACCGTCGCCTATGAACGTTTGTCACACCAGAGATATCACCAACGCGTTGCCGGCCTCGAAGAAATTTTATGACACACTTTTTAGAACCCCATATAATAGCGCTGCGGAAAAACCACGACTGCTCTGGTGTGCAAGAGAAACGTTCTAGAAAACTGTTGCGTACAAGAGCGAAGTGACTCTAGTAAGTGGGGATGGGCAACATTTCAACAACTATCACGTGTCAGCAAAACTTCATTCGCGTTGCCGTGACGACGGTGTATTTATTATTGATCATATTTGTCATTTATCGTGATATATACTAACTCTGTGTCGAGCTTCATTTTATCCGTTCACTAGTTTTCACGTAATCCTCGAACAGACAGACGGATAGATAAAAATTACTTAAAAGTGGCCGAAATATACCTAACCGTTAAAACATAAACTGACGGACTCATAAAGTGCATCAAAGTTCAAGATTACTTTGAAATGATTTTTTTAAATAAGTATGCAAACTTTTGGATTAAATTATATAAATATGGAGAGACTGGCTCTTAAACTCAAAAAAAGGAAAATTTAAAAATAGAACTGCAGTAAAACAAGTGAATATAGCCGGGAAAAGAAAATTTACTCGTAGTATCAGATTTGCGTGTTATTTATAGCAAAGTTTTAAATTGATTCTAATTGATTTTTTATTATTTTGTCAATTGAATTATTATTACCAGCAGAATTGTTGGGTTAGTTTTTTAACTCATCGAGAGTTTTTGAACCATAATATGGATACTTCGGCCGAACAAGCGGCTCAAATTGTAGCATTGGTGCGGGAGGGCTTGGATCAACGAACGATTGGTAGAAATTTAAATTTAAACCAGTCTATGGTATCTAGAATATACAGAAGTTTTGAGACAGGTTCTTACAGAAGGAGACGTGGTACAGGCAGGACTCGAGCAACCACCGGTCGTGATGACCGATTTATTGTTACAACTTCCCTGCGAAATCGTTTCCTCACCTCTGTTAACATCAAAACAGAGCTTAATGAAGTGCGTGGAGTAAACGTGAGTGCACGAACAATAAGAAGAAGGTAAAGGAAGCGGATATCACCCCTTTTAGACCAGCAAATGGTCCAAAGTTGTCTGTAGCTCACAGACAAGCTCGCTTAAGATTTACGCGTGACAACCTGAATTGGACAGAAGAGCAATGGACCTCCGTATTGTTCACGGACGAGTGTAGGACATGTTTATATGGTGCAGATGGTCGCAGAAGAGTCTATCGTCGATGTGGGGAGCGATATGCTCAAAGTTGCATTGAGGAGCATGTTCCTTTTGGAGGCGGTTCGTGTATGGTCTGGGGTGGCATATCGATGAACGAGCGAACAGAACTTGTGTTCATAGACATGGTCCGTCAAAACGGTAATAGAGGGGGTATGACTGCACATCGCTACATAACAGAGTTCTTAGAAGATCACGTGGTGCCTTACATGGGATTCATAGGCGAAAATTTTACTTTAATGCAGGATAATGCCCGGCCGCACGCTGCTGCACAAGTTCGACAATATTGCGAAGAGGTTGGGATACGTACAATGAATTGGGCAGCATGCAGCCCGGATCTTAATCCCATTGAGCATATTTGGGACAATGTAAAAATAAAAATATGCGAGAAACCCTTTGCCCACGACAGTGGCAGCACTAAGAACAGAACTTTCAGAAGAATGGGACAATATTCCGCAAGATCTTTTAATAACCCTAATAAAATCTACGCGGAACCGATTAGAATCCGTAATAAGGGCACGTGAAGGTAATACACCTTATTAAAACATAAATAAACCCTTGCATAAAGTTTGTGTCTATTGTTAAAACCAATTTTTTAATTAAACCAATTTCCTTAAATTTCTGGTTTTTCTTCAAAAAAAGTCTTAAGGTCCTTTCCAGTACACAAACTTAAACTTAAGGATGACCCTACGCTGTTTTAAAGTTCACGAACCAATCTAGAGGTTTCAATTTGAATCTGTATAGAATGTTTGCATACTTGGTTATTTTGTTATTTATTTCAAAGTCGTCTATTACTTTGATGCAGTTTATAAGTCCGTCAGTGTAGTATTTTGAACTAACCGCCCGTTGTTCTATGCTTTGTATTTTTCTGTCTCTTTTTCTATCCTGTTGGCGTTCAATTAGAGTTATATATGTATTTATCTGTCTATCTTTTAATTATGTGTACCTTATTGCCTTTAAATAAAGTTGTTAACCATATTAAACTGCCTAAATACGTTTTACACAGAATATTTAGCGACAATATTTAAGGGTGTTTAATACGTTTCGTGTTTCTTAAATAAATTTAAGGAACGTTATGCAAGCGGCCCTAAGTCTCCATTATTTCAATTCCCACAAGTTGTACTACACATTAAAACATCTATTCCATTTGATTACCAAATCTATTTCAATACCGTTAAAGTCTAATTTACTTTGAGCTGATTTAAGGGTGATATTAAACACTCATTCATTAAAAATGTACACATAAATTTGATTCTAACATCCTATGATATAAGACTGAAAATCATATGATAAATTCGGAATATTACAGCCTCAGCCGCCTTGTTATAAATGTTATAGTGTACGAAACGAAACACCTTTTCTACGCCAAACGTAGTGGTAAAGGCCAATTTACCAACGTGTTAGTTTTTATGAGAGCCTGGTACCTGCGATGACGCCTTTCTTCGGAAAGGGTTGTATTTATTTATTTTTGTACTTACATACATTAATGTTAAAATTCTAACCGAATTCGGTTATAACAGCTGCTTTGTCTTGTTAGAATATAATGCTTTTGCCTGCGGTTTCACTCGCGTTAAAAAAGATGGACATAATCGTTCGAAATGTCGACCTTTATTCATTCAAAGTACTTAATGAAAAATACCCGTAACGACATCTAGCGCAGGTGGAAGTAATTAGTAACTAATAATGACAGCAGCATATTAAAATTGTCGCTGTCATTGTCGTTGCCATAACGATGATGAATTGTAACAGTGGCGCCAATAAAACGCGGCTAGAGTGCCATCTCTTCGGCTATAGTCGTCTATCCTTCAGGAATAATATTTTTCCGAGATAAAAGGTACACTATGTCCTATTCTATACACCTGTCAACGTGAATGCAAAATTTCGTGACTATCTGTTTCGCAGTTAATGTATGACAACGTCACAAACAAACTAACTTTCGTATTGTTACATGCCGACAAAAAAAGTGAATGCACACCTCCCTGCCATAAACCTGGTTTATTAGCTTTCCAGCATTTGGACTTCTTTTTTTACTTTGTGTTTAAAATTTGTAATTAAGAAAAACATTATATTGTTATTGTACTTGTTTTATGTCAGTCATTAGGCAGGTGTGTCGAACTGAATGCTAAAAAATCCGGTCTATACGGGCTGGCGGCTATATTGTATCGGTGCAGCACTGACCGAATAGAGAGATGGGCAGTCAAGCGACGATTACGATACTAGCAAGACGTGTGTACATTCGACATGCTATAGTATAGTGACAGACTTTGAAGCGTGTTATTGAATTGTGCAGTTTGTACTGGTTGCGTCCATTTATATTTGTACCCGTTTTACACGTGTTTGTATAGTTCTAATACATTTTATAATAATACCAACGGCATTTTGATTCGAGTCCTATAGCTCGTAGCAGTGTTTAACTTGATAGACGTACATACGTCAAAAGTAAAATAAACGCTTGGAAACAGTGTAATATTATATTCCATTATAATATTCATAGCCACACGAACGCAAGACCTATTTGTCACCTATAACAGCAATGGGCAAACAATAATTTAACTATACCTTCAACATTAATGGACTCGTGTTATTTAAGAGAATATGAACCCCACCATTACCCATAGCGGCCATAAAATTTATATCGCGTTGTAACATTAGGTTAGTAGGGCTATTATACTGTAAAGGTTAGGTCTTTGACTAGTAATAAGTTTCTTGTTAGTTTTGGCCGTAAAATCTGAGCATGCAACATACATTACTCTGCTGTTATAGCACGTAAACAATATATTAATACTGTTTAGGAGTACCTCAATAAGGTGTTTTATTACATCAAGATGTAGTAATACGCAACAATAGTGTGCCCTTTGCTGTTAAGACCTTTGAACCGTGGGCTCCTGAAGCCATGAAGCCAAATTATGCTAAATAGAAGTAGGAGTATAAATCAATCAATCATTAATCAATCAATCAATCAATCAATCAATATCTTTCTTTGCAAGAATGTAGTTTATACAGGTGTTACACGATTGTGAATGCACAGTATATTCGACCACATAGTGTTGTGTAAAATGAATGAAATGAAATTTAAAATTAAATCAACATAAATATTCTATTAAAAAAAAGTCAATTTCCGATAAAATATAAGTATTTAATGTCAAGAGAAATAATAACAAATAGATCACTAAGATTTTCCGTATAGATAATAACGATAAGCACTTTTTTAAGAAATTCATCTACAGTATAAAAAAGCTCCTTGATCAACCAGTTTTTAAGACAATAAAAAAAAGGAAACTACATATGCTGTCAACACCAAATGATACGAAATATTATTATACTAATGATAATATATAAATATTAATATAATTAATTACAACTCTGAATGTTAACAAATTGATGTTCCCTTGTCAACTCAGATATGATTTCCCGTGGGCTTCTTATAATTTGAAATATTAACTTTGTTTTGTATAAATTCCTTCTTTGATGTCTGGGGATATTTTAAAAATACTCAAGAGTCGAAAGTTGGAGTTTGTTATTGAATCATAAAGATACATTTTTGATTTTTTACTTCGAATTGTATAAATAAGCAGATATTCTAAATTGTCTATACATAAAGAAACAAACGTGGGCGTGTCGGAAAGCCCGACAGATGTGATAACTTGAACTAATCTAAGTTGAAATATTTAATATTGAAATTGTTTAACTTGAGAAAAGCTTAGGTTACTTAAATTATATGTATATTAATATGATAATGTAAGGTTATTGTTATGTTATTGTTGATTACAAAATATATTTTATTCTTAGTTACAATTCTTGAATATTAACATTAGAATTGTGTATGTAAATTATAATTAGATTTAATTACCAAAATACGGCCAGCGCTGTGGGCTAGAGTGAGAGAGGCGGAACCTGCCTACCGCTGCCGTATGCGTGAGAGAAATGGAAGCTAGACAGACCGTAACACAGTAACGCGTTACGTAACGAAGCGCTTTACCCTCCCATAAGAAATTATCTCTTCAAAAATATTTCATTGCATGTTGAATGCCATGGAGATAATCATTGTCCAGCGTTTTCATAATTTTCTTACAGAGTGATAAAAATATTTAACCGATAAAAACTCATATCCCAAATATAATAAATCTGTCTCAAATATAATTTGTAAACGACATTAAAAAATCTTCTCAATTCGTCGTGTGTTTTTTTTAATGTATGTTGCCATAACCGAAGCAATTTTGTTTTCTTTTTTGCATTGGATTTATTCCCATTTCAGAGTAGTTTTCTATAAATTTCATTGTTATTGCGTAAAATGTACTCGTACTTAATTAAAAAACGAAAAATTTGTTGTTATTATTATTAATTGTTGTTAAGTGTCACATTTTTAGGAAAAAGAAACGTGTGCGTCTCGGGACGCCCGACAGAAGTGATAACTTGCGTGAGAGAAAGGGAAGCGAGACAGACTGGCACCGTAACGCGTTACGCAACGAAGCGGTTTATCCTCCCATAAGAAGTTATCACTTCAATAAACTTTTTCTTTCATTCCTATTCTTTCTTTCAAAAAAAACAACATTTTCTAGTATAAAGAAATCAACTTCAACAGTAACTTGTTATGTGTTATATGTGTGCTACATTTTTCACAAATATGTCACTCAAGCCACCTGTGGGTGACTCATGTGTGCGCGTGAGAAAGTGCTGAGTGAAGAGATTCCTGGGAAGCCTCGAAGCCACCCTGCCGACCGGTGGTCGGGTCAGACTGACTCCAATCGCGGTAGCGTACTATCATAATTGATCATCGTGATAATTAATTTTAAGTAATTACTGTAATAATTGATTTAATTAAAGTTTAAGTATTATTTTTAGTTTTTAAAATATTCTCTAACGGCAATCTCACATAGCTAACTAAACATAGAACGGTGCTAAAAAAACATAAAATAATTAATAAGTATAGTATTTTTAGTTACTCCTGAAATTGATTTCTTTTTCTACATATTTTTGTGTTCAAACTATTTTTGAACAAAGTATATTTTAAGACCTACAGTTTATTTTACAAGCACTGATTACTATTGCATAGACCTTTTGGAGCTATGGAGCCTAGATAAATAAAACACTTACGTGGTTAGTATGTCGTATACTGTATATCTTGCGAGATAAGAATGTCGATGTAGTTTTCTTATATTCTGTGCTAGAAGGAGAAATCTTCTGTCAGCAGACACTGAAAATGAGGCGGGTTCCAGCACTCTCTGTAACAAAACATGTTTCATATAAATAACCTTTATTTAACACTCAAGTCGTAACTCATGATATTCATGAAATTATACTTTTTTTTTAAATTAGCCAACAAGAAAACTAAGCACTATACAGCTAGCCTGAGTCCGGTTAGCCCCATCCACGTAGCAGCTATACAGCTAGCCTGAGTCCGGTTAGCCCTCACAGCTGGCCTCCACGTGGGCGCCAGCGTCAACTGGGAGCTCGGAGGCTTAGATATGCGCATGATTTCCCTCCCTGAATAATACCGCTTCAGGGGCCGTCTAGCCATCAAGGGAGCAGAGGAGTCTTCACCCCTGTCGTCGAAGTGAGTTTGCTCTTCCAGGGGCACTCTCAGGCACTTTTGCGTTAGGATCGGCTTGGGCGTAACTACGTTCTAAGTCTCAGGCCTTTCCTACCATAAGCGCGGGGCACATGGGAGGAGGGTGGTTTTAGTGGGTATTAGTCATTGGGCAAAAAATGATTTGAGTCTCCACACAAACTGATCAATTATGGACGGATTGCCTTTAATGGAATGCCTCCTTAAGCGATAACCGTCTAATCCCCTATAAAGGACCCAGTATTGTGCGTAAATAGCATTTCCCCAGCCTTAAAAAAAGCCGTCCAACTGGCCGTGCAGTATGCGGTTGACTCTGACAGCTGCAACACTGACAACATAGATTTCGGTTTAAAGTTATTTACTTTGAACCGGTTCCTATATTCTACTATTCATTCACTCGCCTTATCATCATTTGAACTATTGACATTACTTGTCTGGGACTTATGTTAAATTTTAACCGGTAATAAGGCAAACGTACGGTTGGTAAGATATAGAACGAGCCAGAAGGTAGAGAAGCGAATATATATGATAAGAAATTAAATATAAGTCCGTGAAGCAAATCTATTCGGTCAATTCATTCACACAAAGTCGCTCATTCATTCCCGAAACGACAGGCCCCGTAGCACCTTAATGAAGATTTCTCTAACAATATTCCCAGCTGTTTTTTCCTTGTCAACGACTGACTATAACAAATTACTTAGCTTACGGTTCATTAAGCAACAGGCAAATGTTTAGAATGCTTTTATTAAATAGAGTAGGCAGTTTCTGTAATAATATTCTCAGAAATGATTTATGTTAAAATCACTTACATAAAATATTAAGTTACTAAGCTTGTTATCAGTTTATAACATGTTTTGCTTAAATTATTTTTAAGTTGATATTGGACGGTGGCGGAAGTTGATATTGATATTGGCTCTTTTCTATCTTTCAATTTTAATAAATCGACCAAAAATACGTTATAGGTCAGAAGGTTTTTATTGGAACGAAGTTCCTTATCGCGCGTTGCGAAAGGGGGCTAGACGGAAAAATTAAGACCAAAAGTTGTAACGACACTTTTTGCTATAGTTATAAGCCGTGCGGTGTGCGCGTGTTTCTCTGTCTCTCTCTCTCTCTCTCTCATTATTACTAAAATTGAGCCTACTGATTAAGTTTGCAACAATAAAGGTGCTACAAATGCGCTGCAGCTCGCTTAAGGGAGACTGAATCCTGGTCAACTCAAGGTTGTTACGGCGACATACTTCAGACCAGGGGTGGTAGCCATCCAGTCGGACAAATGCCCTACCACCTGGCTGTGGGTTGTTTTGTCGCCTCTTACGACAGGCCGCCCGGCCTCAGGACATTGTATTCTTTCTCCGTTCCTACACGGATAAACTCAGACAGATGAAGAGTAACTCAGACTTAATTCCCCAGCATAGAATCTGTATTTGCTCTTCAAAAACAGCCATGAAGCGCAACATGTGGACAGCATGGCTTCTATAGTGAAATTCTTATTTATTAAATGTGTCTCCCTATGTTGTAAAACTCGCATAAATGTTTCTTTCTCTCTTTACGTTTTTTCTTATAATATTTAATAAATTTTGGAAATGTTAAGACCTTGCCTATACATTTGTTTATAAAGACCCTCAAGAAAATTTTAATGAACAAAAGTTATTATACTGTAAATGAATACCACACTTGACTTGAAATACCTGCGGAATTCCCGGGACACAGAGTATCACAGCATTTAACAAAGAATGTAAGCTATCGTTATAGTGAAAACAGGGTCGCAATAAGCTAATTTTTATGAAACCGAACAACTTCAAACCGCTTCTATGAAAGTTTCAAGATTCCCGGGATAAAAATATCACACATGTGATTACAATGAAAAATCACACTGGAATTCGATTTTTTAATGTGGCCATTTTAAATAATTCCCTTAGAAAATTCCCGCAGGATACTCAGGATAAAAGTGACGCAGATTTTAAGTCTAAGAGTTTGCTGTCGAACAACAAAACCGCATCGACATAGACCCAGTGAATCCCGAACGAACAAACAAGAAATTTAAAAAATCATCGTGTTCTCCACCGTTTATATAGTATATTCCACTTGTTTTTTTAATAGCTTCAATCTACAGACACGGTTTAGAATTTCATAATATTGTTAGTGTTACCATATTGGGACTCGAATTAAAATGCAGTTAGAATTGTTATAGAGTTTATTAGAACTATACAAACACATATAACACAGGTACAAATATAAACGAACACAACAAGTCCAAATATAATGCAGAAGGTCGTAATTCAATAAACGCGCAAAGTCCGTCACTATTAGTTTCCCGAATGTACACACGTCACGCCCGTGTCATAATCGTCGCTCAACTGCCCCCACTCTCCATCAGGCCGTCGTTTTATACTTCACAAATGCAAGAGAATCCGCAACACCTGGCTTATAATGCTAATGAGCGAGTACAATAGGCTGTTTTCCACAATAATTAGAAACGTATGCCAATAAATAAGTGAACAAAAGAAGACCATCATAAAAGGATTACAAATAGTTCAAATGCTGACAGGTAATAAAATGTGCTTTTACAGAGTTGAAGGCGGAACTTAGGTTTGTCGGCGCCAAGTTGTTAACCATATTATAGATTAAACAGTGAATTATTTCCTTTATATAGGGCCTTTTACATTAGCTTTAATAACTTTCCTTTCAAAAGCCATAACTGCCTCTAATTTCAAACTTAGGTTTTACCAAGTCACTTCTTGTTAATCACCGGCTCAACATAATGTGTTTAATCAGCATCTATTTCAATCTAGATAAATTAGTTTCCAGGCAGGCTGGCCCGGAATATTGATTTCTTAGTAGTGGTTTGAAAGACGATGGATTTACTGAGGTTTAATAGTGTCAGAGAGGGTATTTTTCGAACCTTCTATCTGTACGGCTGCAGCCACCACACCGTGGCGGGCTACCATCCTGTAACAATCCCGTAGATATTTTGGCGAAAACGAAACAAACGGTTTGTATCCATCTGCCCTTCTGTTCGATAATTATATTGTCTATTTGTCCGACGCCTGTTCTTCTGTCCATAACTTGGTCCTATGCACGTACGGTTTTATACTAAACACACGTTAAGAATTTAATACACACGTCCAATCTGCGATACTATAGCATAGTCTAGGGCTCCAGGGAAGTCACTGAGGGTATGTGGGACTCCCGATGGCCGCAATACACTCAAGCCTCTGATGATAGGAGTGGTAAGCGCCACACTACCAACTAAACCTTCCAGCGTCCTTCTGCATCTATGCCTGTAATCATTGGTAATGTTACGATTTATGGGACTCGAATTAAAATGCCGTTGGAATTGCTATAGTATTTATTAGAACTATACAAACACGTATAACACAGGTACAAATATAACTCGACGCCACTAGTAAAAACTGTACGAATCAATAACACGCGTAAAATCCGTCACTATATAGCTTATCGAATGTACACACGTCTTGTCCCGCTTGGCCTATCGCTCGACTGCCTCATCTCTCAGTTGGGGCATTGTTTTATACTGCACCAATCCAATATGTCTCGACACAATACTCGAGCGCATAACAACTATTTCCATGAATCACACCTGGCTAATGTCTACCATAAATGATTAAAATACACAATAGTTAAAAAATAAATAAACACAAAGTAAACAAAAGAAGTCCAAATGCGAAAAGGTAATAAACTGCAGGTGTGAATTGTTCTTTGTGGGTCGTAACAGAATGGTTGCAGTGACGCCTCTATGCAAGCCGACTAGAAGGGGTGTCTCCGAGACCAGGGCACTATACGGCATTGCGTATGGCCACGCCAGGAGAGCCAGGATCACCCTCCCCCCAAGCTTCATTATTTTAGTAAAGCTGACAAACAAACAGACGCATAATTTGACTGTATAAACAAAAATATTGCTCATTATATCTTAGCCGGAACGCATACAGCACGTGCAACAACGGTGTAGGAAAACATCGTGATGAAACCTGCACATCGAGATAACCGATGTGTCAAACCTGCCAAGCCGCTTTGGACAATCGTGGTGGGCATACTGACCGTTTCGCCTGTAGTGGGAGGCCAAAGCCCAGCAGTGGGACGTTTATGGACTGTTTTTATCAGATAAGTAGCTTAGAATATATACGTATTTCACTTAGTTATTTTATTTAAAAACAGAAATCTAATAAACTGCAGTTTGGGTAAAACCAGTTTTCATTAATAAATTCAATGTTCTATTTTCTAAAGTTTCGCGACTTGTACATACATACATACATAACTTCACCCCAGGTCCCTTGCGGGGTAGGCACGAACAACAGAGCGCCACACAGGCCCATTCTTACACACCTCACTTGCTTCTTTGACATTCATAGCTCTTGTCATTCACGACTTGTATACATAATAAAACTACGTTTACGGTTTAAAGCGCGGTAATTTATTTGATTTTTGTTATTCCGACGTTTCACGTGATCACGGAAAACAAAGATGTCAAGCGTCAACGAGTATTGTTAAAGTTTTATTTAGCCTACCGCAAACTCTTCAAACCATAACATGTTGCGAAGCGGTGATAAATTGGATTAGGCTCCTGTGAGCGATGTAATTATAGTTAATAATGTATGGAAATTTATGGCATGGTAAAATGAGTGATGCGTGCGAAGGCGCACGTTTATACAGAGCGCTGTCTGAAGCTTGCTGCGTGTGAGACGGTCCGCGGCCTTTTTGCGCTTCGTTTCCTTCTTCTTATTGTAATCCATTGCGCACGCCATCATCCGTTTTATTTCGTCATAATAACTAAAATAACTTTGTATATTATCGAACCAGCACAAACTGTCAGCTACAGCTCCCATCGAGCAAATAATAAGTTACTATTAATAACCATAAACAAAATTAAAACAAAATAATTAAAATGAACAAATTGGAAGTAGGCTGAATAAAACTTTAACAATACTTGTTGATACTCGACATCTTTGTCTTCCGTGACCACGGCCACTGAAAAGTGGCCGAAAGGTCGGAATAACAAAAATCAAATACATTACCGCGTTTAAAACCATTAGAACGTTGTTTTATTATAAACTAGAGTTTACCCCGCGGCTGCGCCGCGGGTAAACCTCTGGTGCGTGTCTCTTGTTTAAAGAGCAAGTGCTACAGGTTATATTATATTACATTTTTATATATTTGCCCACGGAAGATTCACTTCATTTTATATCGGTAATTATATATACCAACCCTCGTCTATCTGTCAACAAAATAAATTACAAAACTTGACCAAAAAGGCCAAAATGGTCTAAATGACCAAAAGACCACAGTGACCGACATGGCTAAAATGACGGAATAGGCAAAAACGACCAAAAAGGCCAAAATAATCAAAATGGTCAAAATGACCAAAGAGGCCAAAATGACCAAAAAGGCCAAAATGACCAAATAGGTCAAAATGACCAAAAAGGCCAAAATGATAAAAAAGGTCAAACTGACCAAATAGACCAAAATGACCAAAAAGGCCAAAATGACCAAATAGGCCAAAATTACCAAAAAGGCCAAAATAAAAATTATCCCTTGTCCATCCTCAGTAATTAATTTTCCGAATTTGCCGAATTTCAGCCAAATCGGTCCAGTAGTTTTTCCGTAAAAGCATTTTTTTTTTTTTTATAGCTGGAGTACAGCAGACAGGCTGACGGCCCACCTGATGGAAAGCGGTCACCGTCGCCTATGGACGTTTGCAACATCAGAGATGTCACCAACGCGCTGCCGGCCTCGAAGAAATTTTATGACACCCTTTTTGAAAAACTCCATATCGTAGCGCTGTGGGAAAACCTCGGCTGGGAGCTCATTCCAAATCCCCACGGTACGCAAGAGAAACGTTCTACAGAACCGTTGCGTACATGAGCGAAGCGGCTCAAGGAAGTGGGGGTGAACTCCCAACCGATGGCGAGCGGTGCGATGGTAGAAAGAGGACGAAGGCACCATTCTAGACAGTTCTTCGGAACACTCCCCATTATACAGTCGGTAGAATACGCAGAGAGAAGCAAAATCTCTCCTAAGGCCAAGCGTATCTAGACCGTCTGTTAGTATGGGATCATCAACAACGCGAACGGCTCGACGTTGAATACAGTCCAGGGGATTAAGTTGGTAGGCAGGTGCTCCAGCCCAAAGGTGTGAGCAGTACTCCATATGCGGCCTCACCTGGGCTTTATAAAGCACAAGGCGTTGCCGCGGTGTGAAGTACTGCTTGGACCGGTTTAGCACTCCCAACTTCTTGGAGGCAAGTTTTGCCTTGCCTTCAAGATGGCCCCTGAACTGTACATCGTTCGCGATGTCAACACCAAGTGTCCCAATACTCTTGGAGGTGGTAAGGGGAGTTCCTTGAAACTGAAGCGCTTGCTCGAATGGAGTTTTTTTGGCAGAGAATACGCAGACTTGTGTCTTCTTGGGGTTGAAATGGACAAGGTTTTGTCTCCCCCATTCTGAGACTCTCCCTAAAGAATGCTCTACTTCAGACACAAGTCTAACCCGACTTTCCTCCACAAATGATCGAGGGACGTTTGCACGACCAGAGTACTGCGCATCGCCAGTGCTGTCATCCGCATAGCAATGAATGTTGTGAATAGACAACATATCATTGATATGCAAGATGAACAACGTTGGCGATAGCACACAACCCTGGGGCACACCAGCGTTGATGGGATTGACACTGGAGCAGCAACCGTCGACAACGACTTGAATGCTGCGCCCGTCAAGGAAGCTGGATATCCAGGTGCAAAGTCCCTCAGGTATCCCATACGATGGCAGCTTCGAAAGAAGAGCCCTGTGCCAGACCCGGTCGAAGGCCTTAGCAATATCTAGGCTAATTGCCAGTGCTTCCCCTTTGCTCTCAATGGCTTCAGCCCAACGGTGGGTTAGGTAAACCAGGAGATCCCCAGCTGAGCGACCGTGGCGGAAGCCGTATTGTCGATCATTTAGCAGCTGGGAGTCTTCGAGGTAACCCAGAAGCTGCGCGTTGATAATACGCTCCATCACCTTTGAGAGCAAAGAGGTTATTGCCTATAGGCCTATAATTCGACGGGTCTGTACGGTCCCCTTTTTTGGGGTCAGGGTGCACATGGGCAATCTTCCACGAAGCGGGGACACAACCCTTGCGGTAAGAGAGAGTAAAAAGTCGGGCAAGGACTGGGGACAGCTCAGCTGAACACGTCTGCAGCACAATGGCAGGAATACCATCAGGGCCAGAAGACTTCTTGACGTCGAGAGATCGGAGACCACATCGGACTGCTTTTTGAGTAAAGCGCACCTCCGGCATTCTAGACTCACACTCTGGGATAGTAGGAGGTGGAGTTTCTCCCCCGTCGTCAAGAGTCGAATTGGCCGCAAAGATTTCACCTAGAAGATCGGCTTTATCTTTAGCGGCATGTGCCAGACGGTCGTCCACTGTGCGCAGAGCTGGAAGAGACGCCTGGCAGAAGTTTCCCTCGACAGCTTTGGCGAGGGCCCAAAAAGCTCTAGTCCCAGAAGGGTAACTAGAGAGGCGCTCACCAATTCTGCCGATGTGGTCGAATTTTGCTCTCGCTAGCTGCTTTTTGAGGGACCTGGAGGCGGCATTGTATCTCTTTTTCAGGTCAGAGGAACTTGGATCCTGACGAGCTCGCGCTGCAGTCCAGGCTCGATAAGCCTGTTGCTTTTAGCTTTACAGCCTCAGCGCAAGACTTATCGAACCATGGTTTGCTCGTACCACCGGTGGGTACCGTTGAGTTTGGAATGAAAAATTCCATGCCCTGCAGTACCACATCGGCGATCGAGTCTGCGCATGCGTCAGGATCTTCTGACGAGAAACATAGCTGCCTCCATGGGTAGGATGCATATAATTCACGCAGTCCATCCCAATCTGCTGACCTATATCGCCACACCTTCCGTCGTCCAGGGGGACGAGTCCGATCGGGAATAGGAAGAGGCACCACCGAAGATACCAGACAATGATCAGAAGTTCCCAGTGGAGCACTGATCGAGATCTGGTAACTCTCCGGATGTGTGGTCAGCAGAAGATCCAGCAAAGAAGGCTCATGATCCACTCTATCCGGTATTCGGGTAAACCCCGTGATCACCTGAGTGAATCCATGGGCGAGAGCATAATTGTAGGCAGTAGTTCCTGGCAGATCAGTTCTCGGGGAACCCAACCACTCAGCGTGATGCGCATTAAAGTCCCCGAGTATGACTACCTCTGCTGAAGGATACTGCCCAAAAACTCTGTCGGTCACCTCATGAAGGTGTTCAAAAAAGCGAGCTGTTTCAGTCCTTGCGCATTCCCTGCCATGGGACCGGTATAAGCACGCGTAGATCCGGGTGGAACCACCAAAATCTATGCGTACCCACAAGATGGAAAGGTCCCTATCTTCAAGGCCATGGAGACGACGACAGCAGATATCTTCCCGGACGTAAACACAGACCCCGGCTATGGACAGAAACAAGTGTTCCAGATTGTAGCCGGGGTAGTGAAGGTATGACGTGTCGGACGGAGAAGAAATCTTTGTCTCCGTTAAAAACAACAAGGCCGGCTTTGCCGTCTCGAGGTGGTGATGGACGGCATTGAGGTTGGTGTGAATACCTCTGATGTTACAAAAGTCCACTTTAATTGTGGAGTCATAACCCGTTGTTTTGACCTTATTATTTGAATTGTGGCTCATGAAGATTTTTTAAAAATTGAAAAAAAAGGGAAGTCTTAGGAAGTACTAATGTGCCTGCGAAGAAGAGGAAAAAAAAATACGATGTATGCCATTGTCTCCCAAATGCGCAGGTTGTATGATAAGCTGATGTGGGGCACGGAAGGGCCCCCGATCCTCCCCGGAGAACACTGCCTGGCCACATCCGGTCACCAACCGGCACGACAGTGTTCGCCAAGATTATGCGCCAGTTGGTGGGTCAGCCTCCATGGGATTGGTTAGTCCGGGTTCAGGTCCCCTACTACCTGGCGGGCGGCCAGCGGTCAACCGTTTCATCGGGTCTCCCTGACCCCCACCACACCTCATCACGCCCGCGGAAATGCAGTAGACTTAGGCACACAACGAGTTCCAGATTTCGCAGACACTTTAGCACTTCGGAGTTGGGGAACTGGAACCTGGCCTCTAATGCCGGAACACCACGCAAGGCAGTTATGGCGGCATACTTCAGACCAGGGGTGGTAGCTATCCAGGCGGGCATAGCCCTACCACCTAGCTGTGGGTTGTTTTGTCGCCTCTTACGACAGGCCGCCCGGCCGCAGGAAATTGTATTCTTTCTCCGTTCCTGCACAGATGAAACAAACAAACAGACAAATATCATTTTATCCCGGAAACTATCCCATTTTTCTGGATAAAAAGTATCCTATGTTCATCCTCGGTATCGAAAATATATATATATACTGAGTTTCAGCCAAATCGGTCCAGTAGTTTTTACGTGAAAACGGAACAGACAGACAGACAGACAGAGTTACTTTCGCATTTATAATATTAATAGGGATTCAATGTTTATTTGATTTCTAAAAGTTTTGGATTTGGTAATATATAAAGGTTAAATTTAAATTTTAATGACGAAAAAAGTATTTTGCCTATTGTTGGATGTAAGAGGTTAAACGAAGAAGACTATTTTCAATGGCGTAGAGAATATTAGTGGGATAGTTGAAAAGCAAAATCGAAAAGGCTACATACATTTGCAGTGATGGAAATAGACTAGAAAACTAAATGTGGTTCGGACATCAATTTATTCCGCTATCCTGAGACTGGCGTTGGACATATTGGCCAGTATTGGATGAACCCGCATCAACCGATTTCGTTATTCGTTTTGTCGAATTTCGTTCAGAACACTATTTGTATTGGTTAATGGAAACGATTTCACTAGGAAATTAAAATTCAAAACTGATATATAGTCAAGGTGGGGAAGTCTGTCAGTGAAGTAATTTCATATACCGCTCGTTTTTTAACTTTTTTAAACGGAATGTAATGCCCACTACAATTCGAAGACAGAATTCAATGGTTTCTTAGCTTCCTTGACTGATATGTTGTCGGCGTGACTATTCAAACAAGGAAATAATAAGAGGTATATGGTGTTCCCCCACTGACGGACTACGCTACCTTGACTACATGCTGATGGGCGATTTTCCTAAGAGCATCAATGTCCGCAAGCACGTTTTTAAAGGCCGTACTAGGTCATTCACTCTTCGATTGACACTGGTACTTTCGAGAGACGGATGTTTCGGAAAATATATAGATCTTCTTTCCAGCAATCTGACGCAGGTCAGATTGCTGTAAGGAGCTAAATACAATATGTCATCATTGCGACACATGCTCGGAAGATACCTCGCCGCAGCAGTTCAGCGTAGCATGTTAGTTGACGCAGTTGGATATGACCTATCACTACCGGCCATAGTACGTTATATATATATTTTTTTTTTTTTTTTTTTAAACAAACACACACATTGTATATCCCCAAATTAAGCAAGTTACGCTTGTGTTATGGGTAATATACAACGGACCACTCTGGGGCCGATCCCAGACACCCAGACCATGGTAAATAACGGAGAAAATACGTTTCCGAAATTTACTATACCGGGAATCGAACCCGGAGCCTCTGGGCTGCAGTGAGGTAGGCCGGCAAAGGCTTTAGCCCGCTCAACCACAGAGGCCGTCAAATGGTCCGTTATATGGTCGACATTGAGGAGTCCTGGAACGCTGTCCAAAGCTTCTATGATATGGTGATATTGTTGAAGAAGGCGGCGGAACGCATACGCGAGGACGCAGCTTCCTTTATATCAATCCATCGCTGTAGATTAGGGCGCCGAAGATGGAACTATCACCAGTTCCTTCTGCTCCAACAACAACATGGGTCATAAACAATGACACGGTAATCTCATAGTTCAAATGGTCCTACTATAGAGTTTCGTTGTGTTTTCCGCATGCACGTCTAATACGAAGCAATAAAGAAGGACAGTCGCTCAGAGCCAACGCTGTCACGGATGCTTCTCTGGTTTCTTTTTCTTCTGAGGTCCTGACATACGGCGATGAAATAGAAACTAGGGTGGTTAGTTAGTAGTTTCGAGCATCCGCTCAAGAGTCCAACACTATCCTACTGATATCCCCATGTGATGAGGTGTCCATGATGCATTACACCTCAAAAAATTTCATTAATTTTTAGCTACAAAGTCATTGATAATCCTCATTATTATTATCAACAAAAGCATTTTATTGAACAAATTCTTAAGTAAATATAGGAACTCAAAATACTCGTATATAATTGCAGACAATAAAGCAAGTTACTACGCATCATTGAATGTACATAACACTATATGTAGAGCTTGCCTGCAGACAAAAGAAAGAGTCACGGTCTGGGATGAAGACTCCTAGATTGTATTTATCAGGAAAAACAGATTCCGGCAAATTAGTTAATTTTTCGGCAATGTGCACCAGTAAAGATAAAACCAGTTGCTTCGTATTTGGATGTTTCATCTATCCTTGGGAAAGTCTTCTACAACGTTAAGAAGCTGGTAAACTTCCTGGAGGAACTGGGCTGTATAGACTAATCCCTTATCTACTCTAGCACACAACATAGTCGAATTGCGGAATTCGCCTATTTGCAGGAGAAAATCTATATACACATCGGCAAAGTGCGTGTCACTACAAAATGAAGCGTTGGAAGGGTTAAGTGAATAAATGAATCTTGTTCGAACCAATTTCCATTTTTTAAGATTTTTCGAGCTCTACTCGTGGCATTTATTTAGAATTTTCCACTCAATAGTTCTCAATATTTTTTTGACGCGAAGTAAAAGAATACTATAAAATAAGTCCATAGGCAACTGTCACTACTCACTTATCATCAGATGGATATTTGACTATTTTTATATATTATAAAAATATCCGTTTTAATCAAACTCTCAAAGGTGATCATGGTGATACACAGACCACTGTAGTTAATAATAAGCACAAAAATAAAATACCCCAATAAAACCCAAAGAAAAACAACATAGGAAGGAAAAAAACTCCTCCAAACAAATTATCGCAAATAATACCCGAATTCACTCAAGTAAACCAATAAAATAGTCGAACAATAGGCCCTTGAGTGTACTCGATAATTCGCGTGGAAACAATCGACACGCGATCCCACTATTAGCAAAGTATCGTAGAATAAAACCTACTGCAAGTGTCAATACTTTATTCCTACCAAAATATAAAAAATTGATATTGCATATAAAGAAGTGTCCTTAGAGGGTATAAAGATCTATTGTTTATGTCAAATGACAAAGGAACGATAAAGGAAAAATTTAATCGAAAATACACTATATCTCAAAACACCTATCCCATATTATTATCTCAAAAAACATTAAATACATGAATTTATGTTACTAACAATTTATAAGCTTTGATGTCTTTAATTTTTCAAAAGTTTCACCTTGTATTTTAAAAGTTACCGTAGGAGGGGACACAAATTTTACTATTTTGACAGTTAATATCTCGTCTTTTCAACATGTGACTAACGATACCTCCAAAAACCAAATACCCCTAAATTTTGCAATCGGGTTTCGGGATTGTTTAGATCCAAATTTGAAACAGGTAGGCGGCGCTGCAATCGGGTATCAGGATTAAAGTGAAATTGTTTTTATGTGTTCAAGTGGGTCTCGGGATAGTTTAGATTCAGGATTAGACTCGGTAAATGGCACCGCTAAACTGCTAAACGGTGGGACAAATTTTGATGATTTTTTTTTCAAGAGGATTCGAAAATGATCTTAATTAATAAATGGTCTCGGTCGATATCGCTGCAATCGGGTTCTAGATTTAACATTTTTATTGGCAGGACAACGTCTGCCGGGTACAGTTAATACACCTAATTGAATAGCTGAGCTTCCCACATGTACATATTTGATAGGTCTCATGACTGTCCTAGGTAGACGAAGTTCACCTACAATCCATGTATGTTTAAGTTTTATATGAGTAAGTATTATTTAGATAAGAGTGCTCATCACCGTGCGGGCGCAGGTGGCTAGCGAAACCAAATTTGGTTTTAAAAGTTCTTCTGAGAGGAGCACAATACAGCCGTCCTGATGAGTCGTAAGTATAGCTGTAGGAGATTATAGGGCGGTTCTTTTTGATCAAGCGTTACTCGTCAGTGTTCTACGTGCTGCGTTTCGAAGGCAGGAACAGCTTTATCAATAGAATTACACCACTCTCTTCTTTGCAGAGCAAGATCATCTATATCTATGTATATAAAAGAAAGTAGCGTTAGTCACACTATTTATAACTCAAGAACGGCTGTTTGACTGAAAATTGATGGGCAGGTAGCTTAGAACCAAGAGACAGACATAGGATGCTTTATCCCGTTGGAACTGGTAGGTGGCGCTTAGATCGGGTTCTAGATTCCTCCTAATTACCTGGACCGATTTTGGTGATTTTGTTTTTGTGTGTTTGAGTGGTTTAAATCCACAATGAGAACCGATAGGAGGCACTGCGATTGGGTCCTACATTTTTATTTTTTCTGAGCAGGACAATGTCTGCCAGGGCCGCTAGTATAATATAAATATAAGATCACATATAATACATAACTGTATATTCAACCTAAAACTAATATACCCGTTCTAATTGACTTATATCCCCCGAACGGGTTAAACCAGATCAATCCGGAAATTGAATAAGTCTCGAAGTGAACTGAACTGACTTGAATACAATTTTCCGATATCAAAAGGAAAGTTTAAGGCATGACGATACTTAGTTGATTGAAATTAATAAGCAGGAGTTCCTACAGGTAACGGTTTCTGTATAATTGTTCAAAATAGCATAATTTGTTTTGATTCTAAAAATTTTCGTCATAGACTGACTAACAGGCAGATTTCAGTATTGTTGTGTGTATTAAGTGCAAAGAATAAAGAGTAGTTACGGTACTTTCTAAGACGGTGTCACCGTCTGTTCTAGTCTTTTATATGAGTTTTTTAAATTATTTTTATTCTCTTCGATCCTGACAAACACGACATGTCAGGTTATTTATTTATTTGATCTTTTTTATTATTATTTTTATTTTTTATATTCTTGTTTTTCTTATGTACGAGTTATATCATACAGGATGTTTCATTCTCTTTAAAAGATACTACAAGTGTCTTAAATAAATAAATAAATATTTCTCTCTGGGCTGTTTAAATGCAATACAACAGTAGCAAATAAGTACGCCTTTTACTAGGCAGGCGCTTGTATAATAAAATCAATAAAGATTTAGAAATTTATCCACTTACAAAATGTAAATTCCCCCCAAGACGGCACCACCTCTCGGCACCATCATCTCTGTGATTTCCTCATCCCGTGCCTATCAGCGACCTTGCACAGGTTGTCGGTCCAGCGGGCTGGAGGGCGTTCGACACTAATCACACCGCGGAACTCTTAACAAGTCTGGGAAGATGTTTGTTAGTTTGTCTGGCTCATTGTAATTTTAAATCATTATGCTTGATAATATATATAAAATTCAGCCTTCCTAAAATGACGTAAGTTTCCACATTTTTTAAAGTGTCTGTCAAAAGCAATGGCCTTCAGAAAGTGTCTGGCAACTGCATATCTTTGTTAATAACAATATCATGTATGATATATATAAAAAGTAGTCTTGCTACTTTGACGTAAGTTAGCATGGTTTTCCCACCATTGGAACCTGCTACCTGAAAAACAGCCCCGCTTTCAGCTTAGCGAGTATCCATTCCCTTCTAAGTTTATGTTAAACTACCGATCCTAAAAATTCCATCTTTTCTAAAATCACATAAGTCTGGGGTGACTGGGATCTCACTCTTCTACGTTTACCGAGCCGCGGTCTCCACTCCGGTCATTCACTTAAGTGATGTAAGACTTAAATATTATTTGTGTACAATCCGTTCAGATCCCGGCTTCGATGGAGGGAGGCAATTGTTTACTGCCATCAATTCAATTCAATTTTTTATCCGTGCAGGAACGGAGAAAGAATACAATTTCCTGCGGCCCGGCGGCCTGTCGTAAGAGGCGACAAAACAAACCACAGCCAGGTGGTAGGGCATTTGCCCGACTGGATGGCTACCACCTCTGGTCTAGAGTATGTCGCCATAACAACCTTGTGTTGTGTTCCGGCCTTAGTGACCAGGTGCCAGGCTCCCTAAAGAGAGCAGCAGCGCATTCGTAGCACCTTTGGTGTTGCATATGTCTATAGGCGATGGTAACCGCTGTCCATCAAGTGGGCCGTCTGCCTGTCTGCTGATCTCCTGCAATAAAAAAAAAATAAAAAAAAAAATTCATTCCCGACCCGTAACACTGAGAGAACGACTTAGAAGAAGTGTCGCTAAAAATAACTTACGAATGTTGTGTTCGGCATCAACGTTTTTGAAGTCTGATTGGTTGCAAACATGAGGCTGATGCCGCCCCAAGCGTCGCGGTACACGAATTCATCACCTGTAAAAAAAAATTACTTTAGCAAACAATCCTACTAATATTTTAAACGCGAAAGTTTGTAAGAATGTATGGATGTATGCTTGTTACTCTTTCACGCAATATATTATAATTATTTTATTAATCAAACTGGGTCGTTTTCGTCTTGCACTGAAAATCAGCGTTATGTCGGATATATCGGCACTGCAATATTCTGAGGTGCAAATCTTGTTTGCTGAAAATGCGGCGTACAAATTTTAAAAATAAAGTTTCTTTCTTTCAAAAAATAACTGAATGGATTTTGATGAAACTTTACAATAAATTAGCTTTTTTTATTGCATGTGTTCAGCAGACAGGCAGACGGTCCACTTGATGGAAAACGGTTACCATCGCCTATGGACATTTGCAACATCGAATGAGCTACTAATGCCCTACTGCTCTCTTAAGGGAGACTGGAACCTAGTCACTAATGCCGGAACACCAATCAAGGTTGTTATGGCGACATACTTTAGACCAGGGTGTAGCCATCCAGACGGGCAAACGCCCTACCACCTGGCACATCCCATGTGCATGATATGTGGAAGCTTACATATCCAAAATATAAAGATTTACCATTAATACGCGTGTGAAACCGCGGGGCACAGCTGGGGTTCCATATATTTCACGTTTTGTATTCAACTATGGGAGAGTACCACCCACTTCAATATCGACATCCTCCAACGATTCCAAATCACCATATTATAGACCACAATAAAGGCAACTTGGTTCACAACCGAAACTCAGAAATACTCTGCAGTTCCCACAATAAGAAAGGAGATTGCGAACACCTGCACAAGGAACTACATGGTTCATCCAAATGAGCGGGCCCAAATCGCACATTCTTGATCTGGGGCTCAATTACGTTACATCAGATATACTCGTACATACAAACAAGTTACATTATAGACAAGCAACAGTTATATTTATTACTAGCTTCTGCCCGCGACTTCGTCCGCCTCGAATAGTTAAAAAAAAAGTAAGTAAAAGGTGGATGATCAAAAACTCGTTGCTATTGTTGATCAACCACCATATCTTACACTCGACCATCCTGAAAAACTAAAATGTTGACTATATCTAAGTTCAAGGTGTCGGTTGACTATAGCTAACTTCATGGTGTAGCTTTTTCGTGTGACGGTGTGCACGCGTAATGTAAAAATTTACTCTCATCGCGCCTAAAGAAGTATAATTTCAAAAAATAATATTACGCAGGCACAGCAATAAGCTGAGTGCCAACCTTATTTGCGGCATACGAATTCTCAAAATATGTTTTTATTTTTTAAAATACATGTAAGCAATGTCATCGTTATTTAATCCAATATTTTTTTATTTCTTTCTAATTCCAGGGTAATAAAGACTTCGTGTAGATCTTACTTTACTTAATATATATTTGAATTACCTAGAACTCTACTGTCGTAACTGAAAGCCCCTTCGGACCAAATAACCGTATTTATTACAAACGTTATCGCCATACAAAAGGGCCGCTAATCGAATCCAAGTAATGAAATATTCAAAACAATCAGGGGTAGAGGGCGGCCGCGACCCAGAACAATTCACTATACACAGAAGTTGGTCTACTACGCCCGAAAACTAACAAGAAAGTTTGAACAAACTCAGACGAGCGTTTTAAAAGATATACGGTTATTATTTCTTAGTTCACTTTAAAAAATCATATGTCTTCATTAGGAACACTACTCTGAATGTCTGAGTTGCTACAAAAATTCAAATTAAGAAAATAATTTGCACGTTTTTTGTCATAAATGTAGTATATCTTTAGAATGCTACTTCGTCCAACAGCAAACATTAATGTATGCTTACGTATCATGTATCATTGACATATGTAAATAAATATTACATCACTATTTTTAAAGAATTAATAGTAGGGGAAAGCAGGTAGGATTCGTACACAAGGAGCATTCGTACAGTGGAGATATCTCCGCCATTTTGCAACATTGAAATGTTCGCATTTGTGTGCGTGATTGACGTTTGTAGGATACGGGTACCTGCGGGATGGGGCCACAATACGGCCATTGGCTTCGATGATGTAAGTCGATACGTGAATTCGCTCTGCGTAAGTATTTTTCGTTGTCATCTTTTAATTCGCTTGGCTGGTATAAGTAATGCTCAAATTATAAAAGTGATTTTTATAGTTTATGCCTTAAAATATTACTTTAATATTTAAATAGATATTTTAGCTCAACTATAGCGGTTATGTTTATTTCAAATTAATTTGTTGAATTATCTGGATGGGGTACCTTCGTGCAGTTATATGTGGGGTAGATTCGTACTGTACGAATCCTCCTCTAGTATAATAGGTACTAGTAGATATTGTACCTATGGGCAATTTTGTTATAATTTCACGATAAATACAACTCAACTTTATGTTTTAAGTCTCTGCAAAAAAATTATTTAGTTGTTAGCACTTTGCTTTATGCGGATGATGCCGTGCTTTTAGCCTAATCGCCATCAGAACTGCAAACACTAGTCACAATGATGAAAGATGACTGTCATGCGAGAGGCTTATATTTGAATGCGAAGAAAACAACGGTTATGGTGTTTGAAAGAGATGAAACCAGAATAAATGCAAGGATAATGGTCGATGATGTTATGCTGGAACAAGTGAATGAGTTTGTATATCTTGGATGTGCTTTTAGCAGGGATGGAAGGTACAGCGCTGACATAGAAAGAAGTAAATTTGAGGAATAGTATGAATGGAGCCTTAGGTAAACTTCTAGGCGCTTAGAAACTCAGCCAGAAAGCGCCATACACAACGCAGTGCCAGTGGTACCATGCATGACAAGAGCTATGAATGTCAAAGAAGCAAATGAGGTGTGTAGGAATAAGCCTGTATGGCGCTCTATTGTTCGTGCCTACCCCGCAAGGAACCTGACGTGAAGTTATGTATTTATGTATGTTAAGACATGTGATAAAATTTATAATGTTGATTTTTAGTTCTTTTATTAATGGAAAAAGTATTATGTTACATGAATATTTTCAGGACTTATTTTTAAGTATTAATGTACTTAAAACAATATTTTTGATCATTACTAGATGAAGATCATTAGTTTCATAATTAGTAGAGACGAAAAAATACATTTGTGTTCGTTACATAGGTACTCTGAATACAATAATTACTAGTTTACTATATGACGGCTGATGCTGTTTTAACTTTGACCTCATTAAAGGGTTTTACTACATTGAATAAATGGCATTTTCTTTGATTGTACGGAGGTTCCCCACTGTGTACGAATGTGCCCCACGCTATGCACGAAGCTACCCCATGCATGGGGTGCTTTCGTGCATTTTCCATTTTTTAGGAAAACGGTCGTAACTTCTCCGTGTTGCTTTATATGAAAACTGCACATCCATAATATTAAAGCCAGATAAATGGGTAATATACCGCTATTAAAATAATTTTGTAATAGCTAATAGTTTCTTTTTTATAAGGATCAGAACAAAAAATGTACGAATCCTACCTGCTTTCCCCTAATTCATTACGATTGTATTTTATTGAATTACACTACCAAATATTGTTTAATTTTTCTTTTAGTATCTTTGGATACCAGGTTGCCTGGAAGAGATCGCTATATGCCATAAAACCGCCTATTGTGCTAATGCAAATATATCCATATTAATTATCTAAGCTCAAGTTAACAATAAAGAGTTTTCAGTCATTCATTCAAAAATGGTGTGACTTTACACTTTTTCGTTGTCATGAAAAAGCGGACGGATAAAATAAACGCGGCGTTGACACGCCGAGCGTTTAAACGCTCGTCTACCACAATGGCTTAGGCATATTTGTAACTTCATGTTACTCGACTACGTTACGACTCTAGAAATTGAAGTGTTTTGTTTTCCTTAGAAAAATGTTTTGCAATCAATCTTAGTAATTTCATTGCGTACTCTGATGTTCTTTATGACTTTGAAGGAGTATGTTATTACTTTGATATACTTAAGTAATTATTTTCGACTTCATTTATAGACAACAGGTACCAATTGCAATTTATATAAGTAATATGTATTTAATCTATTAATATTTAGTTAACGTTGAAAGTTGCACCTGTGACTGAAAAATTGAGAGGAAGTAGACTAAGTTGGTATGGGCATAATAATGAGGAGGGATGAAAGTCACATGACAAAAAGAATGTTAAACTACAAGATAGACGGGTACAAATGTAGAGGTAGACCAAAAAAAGATGGATGGACTGAGTCTGTCAGAATAAAAGAGTGTGGAAGGAAAAGACGTATTGTGCCGACCCCAATTAATTGGGATATGGTGAAAGAAAAGAGAGAGAGAGTTTTTATGGTTTTTTTTCATTTTTATTGTTGTTGGTTCACTTCATATCTTGTTTGCCTGTGTTCGTGTATGTCCCAAATGGCCCTAGCGGAAGAACATCGCTGGTTATCTAAACCGGCAATTTTGCTGAGCTAAGGCCGATTTATAGAAGTGAAACTTCTATATAGACGGGGGTCTTACGATTTTTCGCTCACGAAAAAGTGTCACAGTCACGTGGTCTAATTGTTACATTTTTAAACCCGTGATTTCTTTCGAATGGAATGTCCAAATTGAATAACTTAAAAAGTTATATAAAGGTATTGAAGCAGTCTTGAATATGAAGTAATTTATTTTGATAAGGATAAATACCAAGATACAAATAAAGAGCCTTTTCTAGCGGCGGCATTTTAATTTTTATGCGATTCGTTTTTCCACTTGTCCGTTGAAGTTTTTGTTTTTATTTTAATAGTTTAAGTGAGTTTTATTGTAGTTTTAAATAAATATTTTTCCTTTTTTGTTTTCTTTTTTATTTACTGTCTTATATGTATAAGCCAGGTTAAATGCACTTGAAGAAATCGGCAAAGTACATATTAGTCCACGCATAGTGAAAGGTTCAGCAAAAGTGAGGAACTTTCAATTTTTATCATTAGGCTACAGATTGCTAAAAGATTATTTTACAAAATACAATTAAGTACTAAAAACTAAGTTCGGCTCAAGCTGTCAAAATTCGGCCAAACCGAATGTAAAACGTATTTCGGTCCATCCCTAATTATTACAATATAATGTAATGGAACTAGCTTCGCATTTATAATAACATAAGCAATCAGGGATATGACATTTCAAATCTGGATACGGATATATGAATATTTAATATTATGTCAGTCACAGTTAAGTATGTTACAGATAGGAAATATTTCACAGTATTCGATAGTTTGGGATGATTTTACATAAATATTTGTATGATTAATATGTATATACAAAATAAAATAAGTTACAAATAGCATAATTGATCCAATGATACAAACCGCTGCCAGAGGAGAGTGTGCCCAGAAGGCTGCTTGCATTGCCCTGCTGCATTGCAATGCTCATTCCCTGAGCGAAATATCAGTCAGACTTTTCAGTTGCCGTGATCAAGGGAAACAAAGTGGCCGAAACGTCAAAGTAAAATTCAAATAAAATGGCCGTGCTTAAAACCGTTAGTTAGTGAATTAAAATAAATTGTTTAAAATAACATTGTACTTTACGTTTTCGAAATGAAATTGAATTAGTGACACATCACTTCCCGCTAAAGTGACCACATTGCAATTGAAACCCATTGACAGCGTTACTCCATTACACAAATGGGTGACTGGGCAGCTGCGATGGCCTGATAGCCTGGCTGCGGCAAATTGGCCGCGACACTCGATCGAGGGGATACAATGTAACTCTATGAACGTTATTGTACCCTGGTACTTTGTATTACTTACATGAAATATTTTTAATCGCATTGCTTGCTATTTTGACAAAAATATTTTTTCCTCTTAGAGGTCGATACTCTGTTCGTCTGTCTTTAATCACAATTTATATTTTCCCGTAACTTCATCCACGTTGCACAAGTAACAAGTATTAAACTAATTTTATCAATATTTAAAATTAAAGATAATATAAATTTTGTGACAGAAATTTTGCTATCTATCGGTGAAAAAATTGCATTGGAATTACAATTTATTTTCAATCCCAATTCACAGAAAAATTGATTGATTCGATTCCCCTAGGAAAAAATGTAGCGCAGATTTTAAGTCTAAGAATTTGTCGTCGATTAGCGAAAACTGCATCGAAATCGGCCCAGTAGTTATTACTTGAATCCCGAACAAACAGACAAGAAATATAAAAAAATGCATAGTGTTCTCCACCGTTTATATAGTGCATTCTAGTTATTTTTTTTAAATATCTTCAATGTACAGACACGGCATGTTTAGAATTTTATAATATTTTACATTTACATAGGAGCACGTTCCTGAATTCATCATATTCTTTACTGTGCGTAATTATATATATGTACATCAATAAATTAGTGCATGAAACATAACGTGACACTATTCTAAATAATGCTGTAGTAAAATAGTGGAAAAATAAAACTAGTAACTACTACTACAGTAATAAATATATTCAGAGGAAGACAATGCTCTGAAAAATAACATCTAGATCCCGATTCCAGCGCCACCTACTGGTTACAACTGTAGATTTAAACCATTCAGGGAGCCAGTCAAAAAAACCCCAAAAAATGACAACATTCTGGCACCTGATTCCAACGTCACCAATGTCCAATTGTGAATTTAAACAATCCTCGAATCCACTCGAACGCACTGAAAAAAATGACATCAAAATCGGTCCAACCGTTTAAGAGATCAGTCATATGCACGCGTATAGTAGAATTATATATACATAATTATGAATTTTAATTTCATTATATATAATAATTTCAAAAAAAAGTCTGACATGAAATAAATGGTGACATTAAAAAATTATTCATCATTTGAATACATTTAAATCATCATCATCTATTTGAATATATGAATTCATTTAATTGACAGCAGAACTCATACTTACCGAACTCTCGTTTAAAAAAAAAACTTTAAAATTACACTTATCCTATGTCCTAAGTTGTAACAAATCAGAGTTGAGTCGCTTCAGAGGTCATCTATATATATATAAAAATAGATAATAGAAATGTATGTACGCGCATAACTTGAGAACGATTTTACCGATTTATATTCACAATTAGAACCGGTAGGTGGCGCTGAGATCGTGTTCTAGAATCCTTCTAATTACCGGCACCGATTTTGATGATTTTGTTTTTGTCTATTTGTTTCGATAGTTTAGAGTTACATTGACAGTAGTCGTTGATCGTTCTAGAATCCTTCTAATCACCTTGACCGATTTTGGTGATTTTGGTTTGGTGTCACGAAACAAAGTCTTAGAAATTCAGAAAACATGGCGGTACGAAGTTCGCGGGTCAGCTAGTCATATATAAATATACCTTTGCATCATGTGCAAAAACGGAGAAATGTATAAACAAACAGACTAACGAATAGGGCACAAAGGGTTCATCATGGTTACATTTTTCCAAAAAGGGCCTGCGTATTCGTAAAAAGTCAAATCGACATATCCCTAAAACAATAAAACACACGCCTTCATTTCACGTTACGCACATAAATTCGAGGCCCCATAACGGAGCATAAAGCAAAATTCTTCAATAACAAAGCTAAATAAATTACTTAACCAATATCGCATCCCATTTGTTATTGTTCGGAGACACGCAATACTAACAAAATTCACAAATAGAGAAAACAACATGCAATATTTATTTACAGAAAAGTTTTCGAATGTACTCTCGGAAGAAACATAATTAAATTGTAATGAGAGTATATATTATGTTAACCTTGACTTGTTATCACTTATTTAACTGAGGGATGACAAGTGTTAAAAGCCTTGCAGAGATTTGGGTAAGAAAGTACCGAAGATACCAAATATTAACTATTTGGGCAGAGTTTCCCCATTGTCCAGCCTTTAGTGTGACTATTCACACCACACAGTAAGCAATGAACACCGTCTACACGCCTCACCGCCTTTTTATACCAAAATACTACGAAACTACCCTACCAAATAATAATATGAAAACATTGCTATAAACAGCAATTATATCATAGTGTTGCCAGGATCATATTATTATCTATGACGATTGTCTATGTGATATTAATATACTCTATGACTGCTGTGATGGACATCGCGTAACATTGTCAAGGTTAACACAATATATAAATATATGATATACATTTATATATTATGTTAACCTTGAATTATTAGAAGTTACGTTAAGTTACATAATATATTTATATACATACATACATAACTTCACGCCAGGTCCCATGCTGGGTAGGCACGACTAACAGAGTGCCATACAGGCTTATTCTTGTAATATATATTTATATATTGTGTTAACCTTAAAAACAAAGGAAAACATCCCTTATTACGACCTAGGTGCCGACAATTACAAATTCACACCTGCAGCCCTGTAAAAACACATTTTACTATCATTTCGGCATTTGGAATTCATTTGTATACTTTGTGTTAAAAATATGTGATTAGAAAAACAGCCGATTGTGTATCGTAATCTTTTATGGCAGTCATTAGCCAGATGTGATTCTAGGAAATTCGGTCCACGCGGCCGAGCAGACATATTGCATCCGTGCAGCCTAAAGCAATGCCTCGATTGATGGACTAGGTAGTCAAGCGATAACCACAAACGAAGCAAGACGTGTGTATATTCATTCGGTAATCTATTTTACGACGGACTTTCTGCGTGTTATTGAATTGTGCATTACATTTGCACTGGTTGTGTTCAGTTATATTTGTACCTGTGTTATACGTATTTATAAAGTTATTTTAAGTTATAAACTCTATAATAATTTCAACGGCATTTTAATTCAAGTCCTGCAACTCGTAACAATATTATGGTGACTTCTGCTGCAGGCAGAAAAGTGGGCTTTGTCAGTATCAAATCTACTACAGATATTCCATCTCACGAAGTCCCTTTGGCTCCAGTTGTAGTGGTGACGTGTACTGATAAGCTCGCTTGTGGGTATAAACGTAGGGTATAATATAATATGCGCCAATAAATGTCCCACTGCAGGGTTCGGGCCTCCCATTATAGGGGAAAGTAGGGTGCGTTAACAAAAAATCGGATGGCAGTGTAAACTTTTAATATTAAAAAATAAATTAATATAAATTTAAAGCTTTACGGAATTCTAAAAATAAATATATTCGATCTAAAGTTTTAAGCTAAATTCTACTAGGTCATCATAACATGCGTGGAGAAATGATACGCTCAACACTCCAGTCGCTTATTCATATGAGGATACAAGCGGGTCCCATATTCAGATAAGGACCCTCATGTCACGTCTAAACCACACGTTAGAATTTGCATATCACTGAAACGAGGGTTTTGGTTTGGTATCTATTTTATTTTCAAGCCGTTCAAGAACAGATTGACGTTCAAGAAGGATGGCCACGGACGTGGAAAACTTGGTGTTACAAACCTTTCAACTTACAACCATGTGATTATCTTTTACTTTGTAATTTGCTTATTGATGTTGTTATGGCGGTATTCTCTACTACAACCAAGAGTTTGCTTAGAGTTTTTGTACTTAGTTTTGTTTTATGTCAACCTCTAGTGCGTCCCTCTTGTTTAAAGAGGTCACAGCACAGGTTGTATTGTATTAAATTTTATGTAAGTCTAATAAGTGCTAGTTTCCTCGGAAGATTCACTTCATTTTATATCGCAAACTATCCCATCTCCCGATTGAAAAGGATCTATGCCAATTTTAGGTATTAAAACTACATATTAACACTAAAATGACAAAATCAGCCACATCGACCACACCGACTACATCAACCATATCGACCACACCGATCACATCGCCTAATAGACCAAAATGACCAAATAGCAAAATGACAAATAGGCAAATGACAAAAGAATACAAATACAAATACCAAACGCAAATGACCAAAATCAAATGATCAAAGCAAATGACCGATAGCCAAATAAAATACCAATGCCATATCCAAATGACCGGAAAAATTACCATACCTGACCAAAATTTTCCGTAAGCGTAAAAAACAAATATATTATCCAAACTATCCAATCGGATAAATATTATTTATCCCGGTATCGAGAATAATATAGTTTCAGCCAAATTGGTCTAGTAGTTTTTCCGTGAAAACCAAACAGACAGAGTTACTTTCGCATTTATAATATTAACTAGCTGTGCCCGCGACATCGTCCGAGTGCAATTAATTTTTAAAATCCTCCGATTTTGAAACATTCTTCATTGGTGCTCCACACCTATTGGTCTTAGCCTGATGATATATAGCCTATATTATAGCCTTCTTCGATAAATGGGCTATCTAACACTGAAAGAATTTTTCAAATCAGACCAGTAGTTCCTGAGATTAGCGCGTTCAATCAAACGAACAAACTCTTCAGCTGTATATATTAGTACAAGACAAGATAAGAAGGACGGCGTTGAAATTTCAAATGTAATTTCGTGTTTATAACTATCGCTTGTAGTTTACGTGTATAAACATTTTTATATAATCACGTCTTAATTGGTTCCTATTATTTACGATATGATTTTATCGCATTCTAACTGGCACGAATAGTTTTAGCGTGTTTAACGTAATGGTTGTGTTTTATTATGCTCTAATTGGTTCGATTATTAATGTTTAGATGATTTTATTTTTATATTATATTAAATGGTCTAATAGTTAAAGTTTAAGTTCTATTGGCGTTGTAGTCATATATTGGAAGTGAACATAGGGATGCGGAAAAATCTATGCATATAACAAATCTGTAGAGGTCTAATTCTGCTCAATGACAAATATCAGCAAAACACAATGTCACGAAGAGTCACGGCGATGTAAGAAGTGAAATAGAATTAATTTAGATTTTTTTTTTGGAAATTAATACAGATGGCGGAAGTTGGTCTTATGAAGGAAATAAAACTGACGTGACGTCGAAGCATTACCAGATGGCGTCACTGCGGTGCGCTATGAGGACCTTTTCAATATTCGATGATCGGGTAGAGGGGGTCAGTCTACAACCAATAGTCCACAATGACAGTCAACAACGGGTTATTTGAAGCAGTCTTGGACAAGGAGCACATAATATATAGTGGTCGATAATTACCGTCTGATAATCGCAGTATTCTTTGAGGGCGAATTGCTGACATCTGACAACCGTTGACGGGACTCCTGAACTTGTCCTAATATTTCTGTGCATTAGTGTGCAGAGTTCAATATTTTAATTGTGATATTTATTCTGGTCTAATAAAACTGATATTTCAGATTATTATTGTAGTATTCACGGCGCTATTCGCCGGCATGAGCCCACGCACGCACGCGCGCAAAAATAATTTTGATGAACAAAATAATGTCTCCAATAAATGTAGTTACCAGATCCTGAAATGACGCCGACGATATTTAAAAGAACAAAGGTTTCAAAACCTTAACTTTGAAAATGTCACGCTTGAAATAATTTTAATTACATTTCAAACAATAACAACACCGGCCCATAAAAAATAAATATAAATTTGAGGGTTTATGGAGCAAAAGACCGAATCTGAGGTCAATTTCGTCGCAACAACCTCAAAATGTTGAGGGTTATATATGGTATGGGTATTATATAATAGAAAAATGTTTCTAAAGTAAAAACTAAGCGCGGACACTAATTACTCTGCCAAGTACCGTAAACAACAAAAGACCGTCACACAGTCGTTAGTCGTAAGCACAGAGTAATGGTTGAACCGGCCTAGGTAAATAATTAAGGGCTGACGGTGGTTCAACCGGAAACCGGGGCAACAAATGCGCCGTTAACCGACCGGTTTTTCCGAATGTACCGCGAAATTAATTACATAATTATATAAGTATATATATTTAAGTTTAGCATCAAATCTGCCATTCATATTTAAATATTTCCGTTTGTGTAGCTTATCTTGCTTAAATTTTGAATTAATAAGAGTGTTCCATATTCATCTCTGGTTTTTTAACTATATTTAATCTAAGTGAGTTATGCAAAAAAAACACATGCAATTTGCAACATATTCAAAGCTGTAACTAGGAAGTGACAATATTCGTTGATTGGTAAATGCAAATAAAAACAAAGATAACTCTTTTTATAAACAACTAGGATATGTCCGCAACTTCGTCCACGCTTGACTAGAAATACCCGCGGGATTCCCAAGATACAAAGTACCGCAGCATTTAAATAATGTTAGCTATGGTTTTAGTGAAAACAACTACAAACCCCTCCCGGGAAAATTCCCGCGGGACTCCCAGGATAAATAGTAGGCATATTTTAAGTCTAAGACTTTGCTGTCGATCAGCAAAAACTACGTCGAAAGCAGCCCAGTAGTTTTTACGTGAATCTCAAACGAACAGACAAGAAATCTAAAAGAAATTACATCGTACTCTCCGTCGTTTATATAGTCTATTCCAGTTGTTTTTTTTATAATTTCAATGCACAGAGACGTAATGCTTTGAATTTTATAATATCATAGAAAATTCAGACAAACTATGGCAAGATTAAGTAGATTCCAAATCGTTATAGTGATATACAACATATATAATGTTTATCAAAATGCCAACCCTAATATGTAAGTAAAACTTAATTTGAAATATTAAGAGAATATGTACAAAATTATGAAAAAAAGCACTTGTAGAGCACGAAAATATAAATTAAGAATTATGAAGTACCTGAAATAACTTGTATAATAAGTGTATGAAAAGTATATTACAAAACGTAATATTCTTTAAATTGAACGCTTTTCTCATAATAGATAATCTAGAACATAGATACAAAACTCCTCTTGCAACATTTAAAAAAATGTAATTTCTAAAACGCGCTCTCTTAAATTCATATCGAAAACTGTCCTTTTATTTCGATAAATAAAAGTATTGTTATATTTATTACTACTTTTAAATTGGAGAAACCTCAAGAAAGTACAGGAATAATGCGATTGTCCAAGTTTGTTAACCCAACTAAACATATATAAAGTTAGACTGAAAATCCAGAGTTCAAAGTACATTCTCACATAAGCTTTTAACAGTAACTCACCATTTCTAAATCAAACATTTGCGGTTGGAAACAACATGTATTCGAGTGTTGGTTGATGAACAGACCCGGGCGAATAATTAAGGACGGTTCGGGAAACCGGTCGAAGCACGCGTCATTAACTCACCGACAAGCCGGACAAACGAGTTTACTACAATGATTGCTCTGTTGGTATTCTCTGTACCGTAATTATTAGTATACTCTATATTATTTGATCGTTCCTAACACTTTTACAATCATGTTTTGACAAGTAGTGTTTTAAAGTTTAAGAAATTTTGGTAATTATTTCACACGATACCTCGACATCCGTTAATTAACGCGGAGAAGAGTGCTGTCACGCTCAAAATGTTAAAGTCTCCTTAAATCTTGATTTTTATTGCGAAGGCAGACAGGAAGAAAGTCGTCTAATGGAAAGTGATTACCCTAGCCTCTAGATCAGCCATACTTAACCTTTTTCTTATGAGGGCCACATAGACGTATTAGATAAGGTGCTGCGGGCCATAATATTAATTCATTTTGGGTGGGTTTTTTATTGTTAGAGCACAGCAAAGAGGTTTGGATGGATTACGGTCATCTAAGACTTTGCAACACTAGAGGCGTTACCGATGATGATTGTACAATTATAAGTGTTTCAGACGGGCCACTTACAAAAGTTCGGCGGGCCACGGGTTAAGTATCGCTGCTGTAGATCCTAGGCCCTGGGGTTCTCACTCACCCACATATGCATGCCGTCGAGATGAGAGCGCGAGTGTTCCGCGCGCACTCATCTCTCCTCCCGTGGGACGCGTTACAAACCACCCCACGCCAAAGAGAGCATGGACGAGCTGTGAGGTGGGCCCGCCTGCAAGGCTACGGAGAGGCTAGGTCATATACCCGTAGCCCTGGAATAAGGCGAAGGACGGAACACCTAGAGGTTTTAGTGGGTATCCCTAACCATATGGATATGGCGAATCCCACATACGGGTCGCGAATTATCCCCCAAGATTCTGCCCTTGTCGCAGCTTATGGTCCTCAAGCGGATTTTCCCTGCTAAAAAAAACAAAAAAGATCCTAGTCCCCACAGTGGTCCATATAGACCTTCACACATTAATGGAAATTTTTCAATGATGATATTTTCAAACTGTGGTATCATGGTATTTTGACACTTACTCTTTATATGAATTTTGTTTTAAAATTTATTTTGAATACATTCAACTGCCCAGATTATTTAGGTGTTTTTCGGAAAATTTTAATGCTCGTTAGTCTATTTATGTACTTCATATGGCTTTCGATGCCTTAAATTTGCAAACAAATCTAATTACACTAAACTTTTCTACGTACACCGCGCTCTGTTAAATGGCCATTAAAACCAGGAAACTGCGCTAACAACGTTTTGGTTCAAGATAAAAAGGAGTTTAGTTATAAAACCGTGATTTATGACTCAAGTGTAATGGGGAAGGTTGGCCGAACTGGTCATCACCCACGTGCATTCGATAACATAGGTCTAAAGTGCTTTTGTTGCCCTGGTATATTAAAATAGAATTCGAATAATTTTATACCAATTAATGAAACTAACTTATTAAAAATGATTTTGAAAAATTGGCTCTAAATTTTCCGCTTTCATAATACACTTATAAACATTTTGTAGCAAAAAGAAGCCACTTCAAAAGTACTTAAAAGCAAATAATAAATATTTTCTTCTACATCTCGAAGTCGATGCTAAGTTACTAGACTTAACACTTCAACCGATTTCGATTATAACGACCACCACGTATTATACTGAAATGTGGTTTTTGTATTTTGTCATCACGTTTAATATGAAGTTTCTTTCTTCATTCGTATCTTTTCAAACTTTTTAAATAGAAAAATAAAGATCAATTGATTTTTTATCCATGCAGGAACGGAGAAAGAATACAATATCCGGCGGCCGGGCGCCTGGTCGTAAAAGGCGACAAACCAACCCGTAGGCCGATATTTGCCCGTCTGGATGACTATCACCCCTGTCTGAATACGCCGCCATTACAGCTTTGAGTTGTGTTCCGGCATTAGCCAGGTTCCAACCTACCTTTAGAGAGCGTCAGTACATTTGCGGCACCTTTAGTGTTATAAATGTCCATAGACAATGGTAATCGCTTTCCAACAAATGGGCCGTCTGCCTGTTGCCTGAACTCAAGCAATAAAAAAATCGAGCTCTGCTGGACTCAGGAGGAGCAAGTCAGGCCTGGCCGGTTTTACACATCAGGAACCTTTCCGAGTGAGTATATGCAAGTTTTTCGACATATCTTTTACTGTTCCAGCATGTTCTTTAATTTTCAATTTAATATTTCCTCGTTGTGAAAATTCATTTGTACCAGGATACTATAAATCAAAAGAAAATTTAGATTAGTTAAAACTAAATAAAAATAATATTATTTTAGTGTTTTAACTGTAATGCATAAATAAAGTACTAGGATATTATAAATAACAAGGAGCTTTCTTTAAAAGTACATTTCTAATGAAACAAAATTTTGCATATTCAATCGCAAGTGACCGTTTCCTAACTTCAAAAGGCTTCCCTTATTTATAGAACAAAAACGAATTTTTGAACCAATAAAGTGAAAATTCCATTTATTCCCTTAACAGAATAAACATAATTATGTCGTAACTTTCCCGAGATATTTCCAAAATTCTGTTATGAAACCTAAGTGAATCTTACATGTCTCGTAAATTTTTTATAACCAACCTTACTTGTTGTTTCGCTTCCTTAGGGTATAAATGGGGGTTGTAATTTTAAACTGGGAACTTCAAATCTCTGCTTTCTAAGGTACTTCTAGAAAGTACTAAATCGCTACTTCTGAAGTAGGATTGAGTTCTTGTTATATAATATTTTAAGTATTTGAACGTAAATATTGTTACGGGCAGCGGGACCGAATTAAAATGCGGTTAGAATTATTATAGAGTTTATTAGAATTATACAAACACGTATAACACAGGTACAAATATAACCGAACACAACAAATCCGAACGTAATGCAGAAGGTCGTAATTCAACGCGCAAAGTCCGTCACTATTAGATTCCCGAATAAACACACGTCATGCCCGTATCGTAGTCGTAGCTCGACTGAATCCTCTCTCCGTCAGGCCGTTGTTTTATAATCCAAATGTGCCGCCCGGCAAAGTCGCCACAGTTTCCTAGAATTAGCTTGTATCACCTGGCTAATGATGTTAAGGAGCGAGTACAGTAGGACAATAGGCTGTATCCACTAGAAACGTTTGCCAATAAATAAATGAACAAAAGAAGACTAAAAGAATAATAAAGGAGTACAATCAGTTCAAATGCCGACAGGTATTAAAATGTGCTTCTACAGATTTGTATCGTAGAATTTGTCTTTGTCGGCGCATAGGTTGTAACAACATAAATTAATTTAAATGATGAATAAATTAAGTACAATGGGCGGTCTTGTCGCTAAAGCCGATTTAATGCAGACTACCCAATAGAATTATTATCAACACCTACTATATTATTTACTGACTACATAATTATTAAATGGAAGATTACAGTATTCACGTATTTTCATCGTCATAATTAAAGTCTACACTATAAATAAAACTAACTTAAAAATATATATCTTTACATAGTATATACTAATATTATAAAGAGGTAGTTTGTGACGTAGGGGTAATCTCTGGATCTACTAAACCGATTTAAAAACTTCTTTTACTTTTGGAAAGCTACGTTAACAGGGAGTGTCATATATAACATGACGCTATATACCACGGGAACGGGACAGAGCGCGGATGAAACCACGCCGCGCGGGTAGGATGATATAAAACACAGTCGCTTTCCGTGGCTGTTTGTCTGTATTTGGGTTGTAACGGAGGCCTTCTTAGCGGAGGCGACGGGTTTCACCTCCGCGGATGCGGAGGTTAACGGAGGCGGAGGCTGAAGTGAAATGGATGTAGAAAAAATAGTAGTTTATAGTTTATTAAAACTATCAATAGTACAAAATTAATTTTAAATCAAATACGTATGTACTCCGCAAAAATTACACGGATGCGGAGGCAGAGGCGGAGGAACGATTTCTTGCGGAACTTCCGCAGTAATGGAGGCGGAATCGAAGTTCCGTTACAACCCTAGTCTGTATATCATCTCCTCCTCCACAACCACGCAACGGATTTTTAAGCGGTTTTCACCATCAATTAGGATAATCTTTCTCTGAAAGTTTATACAATGAATGAATCTTTCAAGCGGTCTCCCAGGGGCAAATTCTAAACGATATAAAATATTGTTACATACCGACAAAGTACGCACACCTGCATGTCGTAAAACCCTGTTTATTGCCTTTTTATGCATGTAATTGGAGTCGAACTAATCCTTTTATTTATTGCATTGCGTTGAAGCTTGCCAGATGGCGGATCAACTCAACGCGCCTTTTGTTCGGTATTATACAGTTTAGTATAAAACAATGCCCGAACGGAGGGGTGGGCAGTCAAGCGACGACTACGATACAATAAGACGTGTGTAGTACTTTCGATTAGCGATATAGTGACGGACTTTGCGCGTCCTGAATTGCATCGAATCGTGCAGTGTGAACTGGTTGTATCCAGTTTTATTTGTACTTATACAGTTCTAATAAACTCTATAGTAATTCCAACGGCATTTATTTTAATTCGAGTCCTGTAGTTCGTAACAATATCGAAAACACTGAAAGGTGGTCTTGAGGCCGATTTTGACGAAAAGTGGTATCATCAGATTTTTGAATAACAAATTGCCCTTCTCAGGAATCAAGTCGGCTGATTCTGAAATAATATACCTAAACGACTTCTGTATTATATTATACCAAATCCTAGTGTAGCTTGTGAGGATCATTTCTGTGAAGGAAAGGGTTATTTTTGAATGAAATTTCTATTATTTTAAAAGAAGAAAAATATTGTGCGTGGTAGGGCTATGCTGGAATCGCATTAATTTTCATCAAAACGGGCCCCGAGACCCTTTTGAAATTTTCGATGTTGGTATCTTATGGTTTCTGATTTTGCCATAGAGGTCTGCTTTAAACATTCACCTGTATAACACTCTATATTAATATTATAAAGAGAAAAGATTTGTATTTTTATATGGTTACGAGTGCGGGACTCGAATTAAAAATGCCGTTGGAATTGCTATAGAATTTATTAGAACTATACAAACACGTATAACACAGGTACAAATATTAGCGGACGCAATTAGTCCAAATGTAATGCACAATTCAATAACACGCGCAAAGTCCGTCACTAAAATGTACACAAGTGTTGCCTCGCTTGAGTTATCACTTTGACTCACGTCTTGCTCGTATCGTAATCGTCGCTTGACTGCCTCACCCCTCCGTTCGGGAATTGTTTTATACTAAACTATACAATACAACACTCGACCGTGTGCACTGAATTTTCCAAGAAAACGTAATCTGCACACTTGCGGCCATAAACGAATACAATGGGACGTTTTTCTAATTACAATTTTTAAACACAAGGTAAACAAAGAAGTCCAAATGCGAGAAAGGTAAAAAACTGCAAGTGTGCATTTTGTCGGCGTATAACAATATGTTTGTATTTGTGTTTTTAGCTGTGCAGGAATAGAGAAAGAATACAATTTCCTGCGGCCGGGTGGCCTGTCGTAAGAGGCGATAAAACAACCCGCAGCCAGGTGTTAGGGTATTTGCCCGACTGGATAGCTACCACCCTTGGTCTAAAGTATGCCGACATAACAACATTGATTTGTGTTCCAGCATTAGTGACCAGATTCCAGTCTGCCTTAAGAGAGCAGCAGCGCATTTGTGGCACCTTTGATATTGCAAATGTCCATAGGCGACGGTAACCGCTTTCCATCAAGTGGGCCATCTGCCTGTTGGCTGAACTCCTGCAATAAAAAAAAAACTGAAACGAATAAAATCAAAAACTACTGGACCGATTTCAAAAATTCTCTCATGATTATAATTGGTGATGCGTTACAGGATAGATAAGGAGAAAGCAACACTCGCTTGCTGGTTCTTTTGTTGCAACTTCTATTCTTTATTCTTTCTTACATTAACGTACACCTCAAGCGGTCGCGCAGGAAACTGAATATCATCTTGACATAATGCGGAAGCGGAGCGCCATAGATAGTTTCCTCGCATTGTCCGTCTCGTTCGCGCGAGTGGTGTAGCGGGTAGGGAAGAGAAGGAAATTACAATGGGAGGACATTTAATTTTTCTATCTTTCACCGTGTATAATTTCAGTTTCACCAACAATAATGCTACATTATCCCAAATTAATATAGGTATATATATTAGTAGAAAAAAGTAGGAATCACTACTAAAACTTCACTAATGTAACCCAAGGCGTAAAAGAGTCTGTGCTTAAGTGGGTCCCGGTATTGTTTGGACCCGGTAGGTAGCGCTGGAATCGGATTGGACAACGTCTGCCGCAACTGCTAGTCCTATATATTTTATTAGTCAGAAAATAAGTAACGGAAGGCGCCACTGGGATCTTGGAATATTTACAGTATAACACTGAACTACGTCACTCTCATAGTTATATGAGAACAGTTATTAAATTCTAGTATATTGTCTTATTGCATGCCAGTTTACAGAGGAATTTCATTATATGCCCCGCGATTCCTGGTTTCAATCAAGAATAAATTGAATTTAGACTTCAACTAAGAAATTCTGAGCGTTCAAGGGTAATGAAGCATTATTGAGTGAGTCTTAACATAAAACAAATTAATATGCATGTAAAGGGCGGCTTATCCAAGGGATGCCCCCATGCAGTAATCTAGTATTCGAAAAACTCAAATTTTACAGGAAAGAAGTAAACGTTGATTTTGTTAGAACAGTTCAGTGCAATATAAATATGCTGAGGAATTATTTCATGAGTAACAACAAGAAATATGTGAAAAAAATTGCATAAATGGATCCTAAATCATAGATACTTAATTTGATATAACATTTTTTTTAGTAATAGTACATCACCGGATAATTGCATGGGGGCGTCGATATAGAGCGCGTTCCTCTAGTAGCTTACAACGCCCAAAATACTACATCAGACGCTCCACATAGCGACCACGGTCGTTATGATCGTGGCGAAAACATCAACATTGACGTCATCAGTCAGCAAGTTCGACTAAGACTTATCCCGCTTAGCCACAGACGCCGTAAAAAGAAAGATAATATTTAAAATAATACAACAGAACTACTTTTCGCCACCAAATTTTAGCGGCAGCAAAAAAACAAAACTGGAAAAATGTCCGCAACGTAATAAAATTAATACAGTCCGCCCGGTCTAACTTCACGACAGTTCTGCCTCTGAAAGTAATGTAATTTACGCGCTGGAGTCACTGAATAATTTAGCAAGTGAAAATTAGCGTGTTATATATAAAAAAACACGGTTTCTTAAAAAATTCAACTAAAAAACAGTAAATAAAATTTAATAAATTTGGTTTCTGATGAATGAGGTCTTAGAAAAAAAGCGTGGGGTGTATTCAATAAATATTTAAGATATTAAAGAAGAAGAAAAAGCGCTTTGAATACACCCCACGCTTTTTTTAAGACGCCATTCATCAGAAACCAAATTTATTAAATTTATTTACTGTTTTTAGTTGGATTTTTTATGAAACCTTTTTTTAAGTTTTTTTTTAAACTATTATTTATTTTTCATGTTTAGTTGAATTTTTTAAATGTTTTGTAATGCAAGCTTTTGAGATCCTGCATATCATGTAGCAGCAGAGTGCTAGCCAAGTCAAGTAAAACGAGCCCAAACACGATGGGTCTATCTTGTTTAGTACAGGAGTTCCTATGGCCACCTTCCGACTCCATCATCGGATCAGCTCCATGGTACTATATTATTGTATTGTCAACGACCTTTGACAGGTGTGCAAAGTTTGAATTAAATCTAATCGTTCAAAGTAGGACAAAATCGAGCTCAAAGGGGTCGGTTACAAACATACATACATACAGGTGAAGCTAATAAAAGCGTGTTGAAATTGAAAAGCATAATATCAGATGAAACATAAATTTATACACGGTAGAGCCATGCTGGAAACAATATATTCAGTCACACATAGAGATACACACACGCTCACGCACACACACACAAACATACACATACACTCACTCACACACATATTATTTTATTTTTATTTTATTTTATTTAATAGGGACAATAAACAGATAAACACTAAAGTTACATAAGAAAAAAAGGTAAATAGTACAAAGTCAGTGTTTATCCTACTACGTTATCCACGAATATCAAGATGGTAGTGTACAATTTGTAGAGGAAAACGGAACAAATACAATTAAAACGCACACACACACACACACACACACACACACACACACACACACACACACACACACACACACACACACACACTTACTCTCTCACTCTCGCTCTCTCAATTAAAAGAAACAAATCAACACGCTTATATACATAATTTACATTTACATATGTGTGGACGATAAAAATAACAGATATAAGAGAGACAGAAAAAAAAGGCAGACATTTACAGTGTTTGGTCCTTAATGGCGTTAATAACATGTTTTTAAAAACCTTGGGTGCTTTACGTCTTTATGTTAAAGTGCAAATATGTCGATGTTTTGAAAATATATATTGTAGTTGTTGACGAGTTGGTACATTGGGGCACGAAGTCCTGCGTTAGTACGACAGGAAGTCGTAGAAAAAAGCCGCCCAATTTTTAATTCAGACACACACACACAAAAACTTTCACACACTTATAACATTCAACAGTATTCTGCGCGATATTTTTTTTTTCTAATTTATTCATGACCATAGAATCAAAGTCTTTCAGTCGGAAACATGTTAATTAATAGGTCTTCGTATAGTAGCGCAGTTGTATTGCAGGCTACAACCGACGCCATTCAATGGAGTTCTTGTGAAAACTCGAAAGATAATTTCAAAGAAAACATAATTTCTACTCAAAAACTATCAATATCCTGCAACTATTGTTCATTTTAGAGTAATTATACACATTTTTAGAAAATAAAACTGCACAGAACAACGTCTCCTTTCAGTTCCCGCCAAAAACTCCCGGTAAAAATTTCAACTCTCTAGGGTGACCAGAGAAACAGGTTTTAAGCAAATTAATTTTTTTGAAGTGAAACTTCTTTATCGGCGTTGGAAAAAATTACCATCACTTTTTTCGGTTTCTTGCCCCTACCACGGTCGACTCCACCATCGTATACGTTCGATTCGACCGTGGTAGGGGCTTTATTATTTAACCAATTTCTTTAAAGTTGCATATATTAGATCATTTTTAGAAAAATAAGGTCATAAAGAAGTTTCACTTCTTACGTGTGTACACTAGTACACGCACACATTTTTATTGCACGAGTTAGCAGACAGGCTGATGGCTCATCTAATGGAAAGCAGGTACCATAGCCCATGAACATTTGCAACACCAGTGGCGTTACTGGTGCTCTCTTAGGGAGGGCGGAACCTAACCATTTCAAATTGCCCATTTTCCCGGCTGTATAATCTCATTTAGAGAGAAATTGAGACAGCTTCGGTGGTTGAGCAGGCTAAGTCTTAGCCAACCGATCTCGCTGGAACACAGAGGCTCCGAGTTCGATTCCATAGTAAATTTCGGAAAGCGATCTTTCAGTTATTTATTATGGTCTGGTTTTAGAGGAGTAGCTGATATATAGACAGACTGAAGCAGAAAGCAACTTTCGATTTTTACAATTCAAATATTACTTCCCCGCCGTCGACGCCGCGCGGCAGGGTGTCCGCAAACGGATTTCCCCTTGAAAAAAAAACCATTCACCCTACGTAAAAATAGCACAAAACTAGCTAATTAACAATGCTGAATAAAAATTTAAGCCCGGCCTTTAAGAATAGCAGAGAAGCACTCTATTATATAAATAAATCCTCCTTGAAGGAAAACTCACTTAAATGTATTTAATTTTCTAATTGAAATTTCGTGTTTGAATTAGGAGTAATTTCCCGACACGCTTCTATTGGATTCGTTTCTTTATATAGCAATTGAATTAACTAGGCTTATGGAAGAGTTTTTATGTTTTGATCTAACATAATTATGACCACACTCATGGAGGTTAAGGAGACGTTAATTTTAATGGTACTTAATTAACTTCCAATGAAAATTTACGTCAGTATTTTTTTTAATACTCTGATAATCCATACAGCTTAATTTATTATTCGCCTTCTTAACATAATTTTTTTTATTGCAGGAGTTCAGGAGAGAGGCAGACGGCCCACTTGATGGAAAGCGGTTACCATCACCTATGGACTTTTGCAACGCCAAAGGTGCTACATATGCGCTTCTGCTCTCTTAAGGAACACTGGAACCTGTTCACTAATGCCGGAACACAGCTCAAGGTTATTATGGCGACATAGACCAGAGGTAGTAGCCATCCAGTCGGGCAAATGGCCTACCACCTGACCATCAAGCTGTCTTTAAAAAGATGATAGTGAGACTCTAATTGTTGAACATAAATCATCCCTTATTTAATCCAGTAAATGATATTGATTCACTAAATAAAAAATAATAAAATAAACTTGATGATTATGTCACTTATCGTGTAAAAATGTATTTTTCTATAAATAGCATGACTAAAACTTTAATCAGTCCACGAAACATGGCATAAGACAGACATACCAATTAATATTATTAAAGGCAAAAATTGTCTGAAGCTGATGTCAGGAGGGAATATCACCAAACTATTTACTGCGTTACCTTTTTTGGGCAATGCTAATTTAGTGTGGTTAAAATTGAATAATAAGGTATTGTTACAACTAAGGGTCAATATCTATGTGACCGGCCTATTAGGGCGATCAGTCAGTCGGCACCGCTTGGACGTCTTAAATATTGCTGGTAAGATAGTGTAGAATCTGACCTAACCTATCCGAGCTTCAAGCATACAATTGGCAAGACACTGTGTAGAAAGGAGGATAATAGTGTTACCGGTGTGGGACTCGAATTAAAATGCCATTGCAATTACTTTAGAATTAATTTAGAACTATACAAACACCTATAACACAGGTACAAATATAACTGGACGCTACCAGTACAAACTGCACAATTCAATAACACGCGCAAAGTCCGTGACTATATAGCTTACTAATGTACACGTCTGTGTCGTATCGTAATCGTCGCTTGACTGCCCCCCCCCGTTCGGGTATCGTTTTATACTAAACTATACAATACAACAATCGCCCGCGTGGACTGAAGTTTCTGAGAAACCGTAATTTGCACACCTGCGGTTATAAACAAGTACAAGGACAATAGGCTATTGTCTAATTTCAAAATTTAAACACAAAGTAAACAAAAGAAATCAAAATGCGGGGGGGAAAGTTAATAAACTAGGTTAGCATTCACTTTGTCAGCATGTAAGAATAGCATGCTCTCATTTCGGAGACCAAGAATCACTTTGGGCCGCTGAGTCATCCCAGTTAGATGTTATAAAATTTATTTTCGGAGAATAAAGTTTCGTCTTCTATAACGTATTTAAAGAGCAAAACCCTTATTGCCTGTTGTACAAGCCTAAAATAAAATTAATCTTCCTAAGAGGCGTCGAAATTAGGCAAGTTGCAGACAGTAGCCGCTTACCCACTTATTTATTAAATTCTTTGCGCAGAAACCTTCAGACGACAGGCCTCCCCTGAATTATAACTTTGTAAAATAATTATAAATTAAGCAAGTTTGTATTATGAGAATACCGCGTACTTGTCGATATTTTGGGAGATAAACATTTGCGTATATTTTTGCTCCATATTTTCTTGTTTATTAGCGGTCTAATTACCTTGAAGTGAAAAGAGATTTGCGGGCGTGATGCGATGGCTGGACTTTGCCTTCCACTGGACGTGCAAGAAGAAATAAGGGAAGAGTAACCCAGTCCACTGCCACAGTGCACTCGTCCCCCAGAGGTTCACAAACTAGGATTTGCCACAGTGCACTCGTCCCCCAGAGGTTCACAAACTAGGATTTGCCACAGTGCACTCGTCCCCCAGAGGTTCACAAACTAGGATTTGCCACAGTGCACTCGTCCCCCAGAGGTTCACAAACTGGGATTTGCTTAAGAGATTTAAAGCTATTTAAATTATAATGGTTTTCTTTTATATTGTGTTCCAAATATATTTGTTACATATATCGCAGTGATAGAACTGACCGAAGTTGAATGTTTTTTTTTGGGCATTCTTACTTTGAAAGTTTATTCTTTTTTGATGGCGAGGATGGGGATTTATAAGGTGTCGGTGCAACTAGGATTTTTCTTGGCTTACTATGTCTGTCTGCTTATGAAGGAGAGCTGGTTACCTCAATATAAGCAAATGATACTGGAGGGAATTCGGCAAAGTATTCTACCGTAGTTATTTATTTAATTTTAGGAAGGCTTAAAGACTAATACATATCAGTTATAGTAAAAAAGGTGTTTATAAAAAAATGCTGATAACCAGCTTCCATCTATTGGTTTGAACACGTACGTACATACATACACGATTCCTAATGATATTATACTTACTAAGTTACAGTCAGAGCACAAAATGCTTGAGTCAGTAGTTGCTTGACCGAATTTAAACTAGTGCAGTATAAGTCTAGGTTCAATTTACTACTAGTTTGTTGAAACAATTGAGCTTCGTAACATAAACTTTTGTCTATAGTTGGTGGTCACTAAAGGTGTGTTAAGCAATCCTCTCTATCTAAGATATCTCGCAAATATAAATAATTAGCTATTGCCCGCGACTTCGTACATGTGTAATGTTAAAAAAAAAATAACCCCCCTCCCTATTTTGAAACATTCTTCATTGGTGCTCCGCTCCTATTGGTCTTAGCGTGATGATAAATAGCCTATAGCCTTCACCGATAAATGGTCTATCTAACATTAAAAGAATTTTTCAAATCAGACCAATAGTTCGATGAGATTGCGCGTTGAATCAAATAAACAAACTCTTCAGCATTATATGTTAATATATAATATTATAGACACTAGCTTAATTTATTGCTACAGATAATTAAGATACTACAAATTACAATAAATTACGAATCTCGACATGGCGTTGATCATAATAATTATTATCACTTTAGCATTAAATTATAAACTTTAAACATAAATAATTTAGATAATTCTGAACACAGCTTTGTGCTAATCCATTGTTATGATAAATTACCTTAACTGTGCTCTAGGCTTAGGCATACTGTTTTCTGCAATATAATATTGAAATAGGGTTGTCCTCATATACAGGTTGATTTTTTAAATTGGTATTTAGGGCCCAATCCTAAGCTTACGAAATAGCGCAAAACACTCTTAGGGCGCGTTCCTTTGTAGTGACGACAGATAATCGTACAGTTTAAGTGTCATGGCTTATATATTTAAATAGAGGTATTCACATATAGAACGACACGGTTGACTATCGTGTACGACATTTTTTGCAATGACGACAGATTGTCATGACAGTGGGAAAGGCTAGCAAGACAGTCGTAAAACGATAAAAAATCGTTACGACTAAATCGTGAAGGCAAATCTATCGTAGCCACGATAAAAATATCGTCTCGTCATTTACACGGGTTTACACCCCCTCGGTAGTGATGCGACTGCCGTGAAACGATAAAATGTCCTCGCGGTCCAATGGGAACAGCTAGATACGATAGTCGCTAAACGATAAAAAAATTGACGACAAGCAATCGTTATAATGGGAACAGCTAAAGACGACTGTCGTCCAACGATAAATTAATCGTTACGACATAGTGGGAACGCGCCCTTGGGCCTTCCAAGGCTGATCTTAACGAAAACAAAGTGGTCTCATAACATTTTGAAAAATCAATTATTTCGTCAGAAAAATAGAACATTTAGGCTACGTTCCATTAGGGACTCACGACCAAGTTCACGAATGCGTTTCTTCCCGTTCTACTTGCTTACCGGCGTTACAATCGTAAACCGAAGTGGAACGACTATTATTATTAAAAATACTTATTATTATTATTTTACTGCTCGCAAAAATTTATAAGTACAATTCGTTACTGTTCTGCGGTAATTACCGTTGCGACAAAATTCGTGATGCGCGCTAGACCCAAAGCTGCAAGAGAACATAATTATCACATTGCAATTTCCAGCTAGCAATATTTTATACTGCTTTGTCAGTGTTGTAGTAATGTTATACCAAAAATATCAGGCTTCTGTTACCGATTTAGTCTCAGAGAGACTACAACCTTAAACATAGGAAGCTATTTTACAATAATCTTTAAAAACTATAAGCAGTAAATTTTACTGTATGATATTATCGTAGAAATTTCTATAACGATGTATTCTACTGGTTACTGTCAGGTAGTACGTCAATCAAACAAAGAAGCGATCGAGTTGAATTGAACTTTATATTTGATAAATCTCATTCATGCATTCTCATTCACTCACAGTTACCAACGCTGTCGTTAAAGATTTATATTTTAGTCATAACAGCTACTATTGTGTTAGAAAAATTTCTCATTCAAGTCTGGCAACGATAATAAAAAGCAAATAATTTTCAAGTAACGTTAGTATTGTATTTGCGTTCTACTCTGGTAAAAGTAAAATTCTAACAGAATATAAAAGGACTTTATTTTAAAATATAACTTGTTATCAGTATGGTTGGTAGCTCAACATAAATAATATGGATTGCTAACATTAAATGTGTCTCGTGGGAACACGGCTTATACGCAATATACAGCAGCCGTTATGCGGTTTGGTAACGCTCTGCGGTTATGTAACCCTGGTACTATGTTAGGTGGAATTCCGGAATATCTAAGGTAACTCTTAACTCGTTCCCTTCCTTTCCACACGTCTTCCATTCCATGGAGATCTTCTAAATTCATCAGTAGGTATTTGTAACAAACAATAAGGTTGTGTGTTATATCCGACAAGTACATTTTACTTCAATATATAAAAATCTTTATAAACCTGCTAACAAGCTTTCTTTTTTAAATTATGATAATTAATATCTATTAAATACTTTATACTCTTTAAGTCTTTTTACACGTCGAAGTACGAAAATATGCTGACTCAATTTCCTAAGTAGTCGTATTATATAGTGAGGGATTTCCAAGATCTTGAAGAGTGGAGTAAGGAACTTAAATATATTCGAATCTGAGTCCCGAAGCAAACGCTAAGGCGCTGAATAGTAACGCAAATACGATGGTTATAATCATGACTTTGGATTATTAAAATATCTCTACATTACATCTCTTATCCGTGCAGGAAGGTAGAAGGAATACAATGTCCTGCAGCCGGGCGTAAGCAGCGACAAAACAACCCACAGCCAAGTGGTAGGGCATTTGCCCGACTGGATGGCTACCCCTGGTCTAAAGTATGTCGCCATAATAACCTTGAGTTGTGTTCCGGCATTAGTGACCACGTTCTAGTCTCCCTTAAGAGAACAGCAGCGCATTTTAGCACATTTGGTGTTGCAAATGTCCATAGACTAGTTCCACTAGGGACTGACAACGACCAGGTTCGCGCCAGCGATTTTTCCCGTTTCGCTTGCTTGCCCGCGTTACAATCATAAATCCAAATGCAACGGCTATTCGACCTACCTCTTGACATGGGTCGTTGTGTGATGGAAAATGATGACATCATTAGTGACGTTTTCGCCACGACCACAACGATCGCGGTCGCCTTGTGGAACGGCTAACTGAGCATTTTGGGCGTTGTGAGCTAGTAACAGAACGCGCTATATGAATCATGAAAAGACATGCAACAACGCATACTATCTCATATACCCGATGAATTTGAAATAGGATATCAACATGCAACGGCCTGGATGGTACGTTGCATTGAATGCTCTCCCTGTGGGACGAGACTGTCGACGGCAGGCAACATACTGTTAAATTAAACAGCTCCCGTTTATGAGATCCTTGTACCGGTGAGATTAAAGTGCGAAATATTAGATTGGAAGTTTCCTTGTTTTAAAAATAGGTATTTTTCCATTATAGCTATTATGGCTAAAACTATAGTTTAAGAAGCTATATCTAATATATAAAATTCTCGTGTCACAGTTTTCGTTGCCATACTCCTCCGAAACGGCTTGACCGATTTTGATGAAATTTTTTGTGCTTATCCGGTATCTATGAGAATCCCCCTAAATGTTAGGGGTAGTCCACCCCTAATTTTTTTTATTTATTTTTTAGACAAAATTTTTAATTTCTATTTTTTTATGATACAACATACAAAAATACATACAACCCTAGATTTTCAACCCTCTACGATCAACCCCTATTTTTTACCGGACAAGACGACGTCTGCCGGGACAGCTAGTTATCTATATGTATAAAGCAAAGTCGTGTTAGTTACATCATTTAAAACTTAAGAACGGCTGGACCAATATTTATTTTTTGGGTTTTTGGAATTGTCTTCGTCCGGAATAGCATAATAAATATTAAAATATGATATTCATCAATAAAAAAAATATCATTAAACAAACATTAGTGACAACATCAGTCTAGCCATTAATTTGCTATGATCTTTCCCGTCCGATTTCGACAATGGTGAGGGCATTTAAGTGGGTCCCGGGATGGCTTAGATTCAAATTTGAACCAGGTCGGTGGCGCTGCAATCGGCTTCCAGGATTTAAGGGAAATAATTTTTGTGTGTGTTCAAGTGGATCCCGGTTAAGATTCACCATTGGGAACTGATTTTGATCAAACGTATTGTGGTTTTTTTCAATGAGATTCGAAATGGCCTAGATTGAAAATTAGTCCGGTGGCGGTGCAATCAGGTTAGAGATTTTTATTTAGATTTTTATTTTTAAAGGCAAACGTCAACGTCTTCCGGGTACAGCTAGTATCACATAGATTAATCAAATCGAATCAGTTTGGTTGAAAGACTCAGAACTGGAAGGCCATGACGGACTTCAATGACATTGAATAATTTTACAGTTATATGGAAAATTTTCGTTGATTTATCAAAATTCAAAGGCAGAAATAGCTTGATATTCATCCATTTGTTATTTCTTTTCGTTTGACTAGATCTTATCTTAAACAAACAGTTACAACATTTGTTACCTGCGATTTCATTCGCATTTATTTTAACTAGCATGTGCCATCGAAACTTCGTTCGCGTTGCCTTGACTACTAATGTATTTGTTAGTGAATTACAACGCCGACAGAAAAAATACGCGACCGCAGTTCCATCTTATTGGCTATAATCGTGTATTCTAAGAAACCGACTATCGGGGTAAATAAAAACTATTGCAAGTAGGGTTGCCAACTGTTTTTTAGAAAAATAAAGTAATAATAATAAAATGTGGCGTGGCTTTAGTCACGGACGACGGCCACTGAAATAGCGGCCGAAACGTCGGACAAACTAGAATCTAATAAATTACCGCGCTTAAAACCGTTAAGTTAAAACGTAGTCTTATTTTATTATATATATTTTCGCTTCAAAAGTTGCAAAAATCTACAGAATCATTTTCATCACGTGAAAAGACATACACTTGGCCGAATTTTTAAATAATATTTTGGTAAACGCCTTTCATACTTGTCTCTCATCATTTAAAATCCATGCAAAATCATGAATTGAAGAATACATTTCTATGTAATGTACCGTGTAATGTCTCGATCAACACATTAATTATAGATAGCTGTCAAAACATTATTTCAGCACTCAAAATATTTTCAAAATAAAACGAAAACAATATTTATTCATTCAGTCATTCGTGTGGGCATTTTTAAAAGCGTTTCAAAGTTTTTGTTTACTCACGCTAATGGTACCGACAAAAAGTTTGCTTCGAATAATTTGAGTTTCATTTTTACGCACGTACAATTTTCAATGGATTTTTCTACAATGGACGTTATTTTTTAAGCAGCTCTTTATAAAAGTGCTGCTTAAAAAACGTCCATTGTAAAAAAACCTTCAAAAGTCATTCTGTAACATAATTCTTTATAAAACTTAAAAAAAGAACTTGAATATAAATCGAATAGTCGTTGGTACCTTGGAAGATGGGACGCCCCTTAGTATGGGACGCAACGTGTGTCGATACGTTGGCGGCTTCCCATCTTCCAAATACAGCCGTCACTGCCGGGGGCGCTGCCACACTTCAAGAAACCCTGAAACGCCGCAAATATGCATCCATCGGTGACGGATACATATTTTTGGCTTTCGGGGTTGAGACTTTGGGGCCATGGGGACGTGAGGCTTATCAACTTTATCGAGACTTTTCAAAGCGATTGAAAGAAGTCTCGCGTGACCAACGGGCAATATTTAGGGCAACGAATAAGCGTTGCCATACAACGAGGGAATGCGGCCAGCATTTTGGGAACGCTTCCCACCGACAGTGATTTGGACTACATCTTTTACTTGTAAATATGTTTATAGTATTTAATTTCTAAGTTTTTGTTTGTAGTGTAATTTATTAATAGTTTTATTTTAATTTTAAAATAATAGAACAACAAATATAAAGAAAATCATTTTTTAGCTAGACGTGTTGCTGGGGAGTTTCATGCCGCTTCTTCTCCTTAACAGCAATAACACGTTGCGAAGCAGTGTGCATAGACTAGGCAGTACAATTAAATTTTAACCTATATGTATGACCTTCAAAAAGTGTTCTCCAGTGGAACTTATTTTGAATAAAAACTTTTCATACCACTGCATTATAAGATAAAAGCGTATATGGGATGGCACCAAGAATATATAATAAGTTACCATGCAATATAATGCAAGAAAATAATATTAATATGTTTAAACAAAAATTATTCGAGTGGTTGACAAAAAAATCCTATTATAGCGTACTAGAATATTGGAATGAGAGATAATTATGAAGATTTTTTGACATTGTATTTACATAACCCATTTAATAACTCTGAACTCGACATACTATCTATGATTACTATGTAATTTTAGAAAAATAAGTAAAATTAATGTCTGTAGATTGAGTGGACTACACTGTTTTTGTTAATTAGTTGATTTTCAATTTAATTACTATTTGCATGCCTGAAAAGGCAAAAACATGTGAAACATTACGCAATATATTGTCATCTAATATTTATATAATCAACCATGTTTTTAAGCAAATAAATGATTTGATTTGATTTGAATTTGAAAAAATCTGCACGATACGTAAACGAAAAAAATATCAAGATGAAGTGGCAGTGGTCCGGTCGCGTCTGTCGCAGGACCGACGGCTGATGGAGCAAACGACTCCTGGAATGGAGACCACGTCTCGACAAAAAGCGTAGGACGCCTGCCAGCCCGGTGGATTTACGACCTGTGCAAGATCGCCGGCAAGGGCTGGATGAGGAAGACAGGAGACCGGGATATGTAGCGCGTACTTGGGGAGGCCTGCGTCCAGTAGTGGACAGAGATTGGCTGAAGAAGAATGAAGTATGTTTTATAGGCTTAATGTGCAAAATAATTTACCGCAGTGCGACACAAGGTGTCATGAAAATATATTTTTGTATCGACTATTATTATCTATTCAATGAAAGTTATTTTATTGTGGCCTTGTGTAGTTCATGAACGATGTATGATTATATCCTGCCCAACGATTTATTTTACTGTTACAACCTAGGCGCGGCAAAAGCAAATTTACACTGGATATCTGCAAAAACACATTTTATTACCCTATTATGATCGTCTTTTTTATTTTACTTATCTATCGGCATGCGTTTACTAATTATTCTAGAGAACGGTCCATTGTTCTATTGTACTTGTTTATGGCCTTTGTGGTCGAATCAATGGCCAGGTGTGGCGGATTAAACACGGGCACATTTGTATTTGTGAGGTATAACACCTCCCTACATGGGCGGGGCAGTCGAGCGAGAACCACGAGCGAAGCGAGACGTGTGTACTACAGTCGGGAATCTAATAAGTGACGTACTTTGCGCGTTTTATTGAATCGCGACCTTCTGCATTACGTTTGGACTTGTTGTGTTCGGTTATATTTGTACCTGTGTTATACGTGTTTGTATAGTTCTAATAAACTGTATAGTAATTTTAACCGCATTTTAATTCGAGTCTCGCGACTCGTAACATTACTTTTAACGTTTGCACGCCCATCAAGTTGCATATTTTTGACAATAAATTTAAATGTTAATGAATAGCATGAACATGGCGTTTATTTTTTTTATTTTTTTTGCTATAAGGCACACACAAACGTGGACTTCTTCACAACACCAAATTGATAAAATTGATTGACAAAGAAATTCGATTTTAATAGAAAATTTAATTGGTAATCTTTTTTGATGAGTCAGCGGAAATGCATTTGCACACATCTTTTGCTAGAAATTTGACCAATGGGATGAGAGTTAACCACTGAAGATGTCGCAGCTAACAGAGTGAATCGCCGGCTTGTGTGGAGACTCAGCAAGGTACCTTTCTCTAAGTGGAGAGGTAGCCCATAGGCCAATACTCCACTAAATCTTCTCTCCTCCCATGTGCCCCGCGCTTATGGTAGGAAGAGCGTGAGACTTGGAACGCCAACGGGACATTTTCAAGCTTTAGGCCAGCAGTCGGCAACCTTTCAACAGGTAGGGGCCACAAGATGGCAAAATCTAATAAAAGTGGGCTGCACTTGTGATAATAAAAACAAAAAAATCATTTTTTTGTGTTTTTTTTAATTGCAGGAGTTCAGTAGACAGGCAGACGCTCCACGTAATGAAAAGCGATTACTATCTGTGGACATTTACAACGCCAAAGGTGCTACAAACGCGCTGCTCTCTTAAAGGATTAGTCTAGTCGACAAGTTGAAAATGGTACAAAATAGAGATACTGCTCTTAAAATTATGTGCGATAGGTCATTGGATCCGGAATGACGTGTAGAAAAATGTGCCAAAAGCGTGTTTTAGCACATAAAAGATTGCAAAAGTTATAAACAATTAAAGATGAAAAAAAATGGCATTTCGTTTTTTGCCAATATTTAATAAAATATTAATATTTAAGAAATTTTAAAAAAAGATTCTGAAAGAGGAGGAAATTTCCAATGAAAAACTTCTAACTCTCGGAACTCTATCTCCATTATTTATAATTTTAATTTAACGCTGAAAATAGGTCTGCGCGTGACATTTTTAGGATGCGCGCGTGGCGTCAAAAGCGAGTACGGCACATTAATTTATTTATTTAAGGTATTGAATAATTTTTTTAAAATTTGAAAAATTATGGTGTGTTCTGAACACTAATTAATTTATTCCCTTTGAAAATTTTACTTAAAGTTCATTTTTCAACAAGTTAAACAATTGTTAACTAACTAAATTTTCTCGAACTCGTCTTAATTGTAAGTGAAAAAAAATGTTTAAATAATGGTCGTAAAAATTTTTCGCTTCGTTGGTTTTTTGGACTTCTTTTGTTTACTTTGTGTTTACAATTTGTGCTAAGAAAAACTGCCCATTATGTATTGTTATCTTTTATGGTAGTCATTAGCCAGGTGTGATTCTAGGAAAGTCAGTCCACGCGGTTAAACAGACATATTGTATTTGTACAGTATAAAGCTACGCCCCAATGGAGGGAAGAGCAGTCTAGCGATAGCCACAAGCGAAGCAAGACGTTATTGACGGGCTTTGTGCGTGTGATTGAATCGTGCATTACGTTTGGACTGGTCGTGTACCGTTATATTTGTACCTGTGTTATACATGTTGGTATACTTCTAATAATTTCTATAATAATCCTAACGGCATTTTAATTCGAGTCGTGCTACTCGTAGCTATATTATACAAAGTACGTAACTCCAAACTTTAGTGTGATGATTGAGGCTATATTTGAGCGGCTATTTTTGTATAAAGCTTTCACGTTAGTAGTTGAACTTCGTAAAATGGCTCATAAATGCTCATCTCTGAGACGAGAAGCGTATTTATTTCTTCGTTAATAATGATTGAAAAAGTTTGTTCACATAAATAAGTAGTAGCAAAAATTTTAATTAACTGCTGAGCAAACTGTAATGCACGATTGCTTATATTTGCCGTCTACTGGATAATTAGCATAATTATTTATTTTGGTAGGTAACTACAAAAAAATATTTTTAAAAGAGTCACGGATCGCATGGAGGCAGCACGCGGGCCGCGTGTTGCCGACTGCTGCTTTAGGTCATCACGAATTTTATCCGTGGTAGAGGGCCACTATTTACGGTGGTATCGGTGGAATCACCTCTACTGTACGAAGTGGTAGGGCCCTGCTTCCAGGGGCTTAGTACCAAATCGGCGCACTAGGATGTCAGAAGAGTTTATACGTTATACATCCCTGGCATCTAGATATATGCTCTCATAGAGACCCCGGTAGGTTCAGTGAGTAGTTCGTTCGGCCTCCACCTTTAATGGAGGCGATCCCGTTTGCCGTTTGGTGCAAGAGACACACGAAACGCGCGGCACTAGGCGGAGCTTTTGGTCTTCCCCAAGACCCATGTGTGTGTCACCAGAAAAGACTTTCCCCTTGATTTATAAAAAAAGGCCATCACGAACTAATCAATAATCGACCTGTCATAAGTAAAATAAACCGTAGAAAAAGGTCTTTACCTTAGAGAGACCTGTTCATATCTTACCAACCGTTAATTTGCTTTACTATTAGTTAAAATATAAAATTTCTAGTAAGGCACGATGCTATAGATAGGACAGAGTAAAGCGACGTGTAGGAAGAAACAAACGGAAGAGGAATGAATGAAAGCACTTTATTGTTCACCAAAAATTCAAACTAGGTTCTTAAAACTGAGTACAGTACATGTTGAACATGAATCAGGAACAGGAACTTTGAATCTTGCCACCGGTCCGCACTTCATAAATAAAAGAAGAAAATAGCTAAGGGGTGTGAAGAGGTGGGCTGTAGATTCACTAAAATTAGGTCATTTATCACTTCCATCTCTGGAGCTTTACACCTAGCGCTCTCCACTCTGTGCCGGGTGGTTAAGCCAGCATGGATGGGGGAAGCCCGAATTGACCCTCTGGAATAGGGTACGAGGAGTCTTTACTCATCTAAGGCTTCGCCACAAAGCCCCCTGCGGATATTAAATATTTGTTATATTAATTTTTGTTACGGTAAAAGTTACCAGGACAACACAAACAAAGAGAGCTAACTCCTATTATCCAGTGACAAGTGTCTATAGCAACAAGAACAACAAACTAATTGGAAAACTTTGCCAACAATTGCACGTAGGTGCATTATAAGCTGTACAAGCTCAGACAATAGCTTCTACCTCGTTATTGCTTTAATCTAACTAGCTATTGCTGTCGCTGTATAAACTTTACAGTTTATTGATTTAACTAAGTTTTACGCGCAACTGTGTCCGAGAACACTTCGTTCAATAATTCGTGATATTTTTGCACTTTTAAGATATAACATGTCATTCAGTAAAGAACCTTTGGATAACAATCGTCAAACAAAACACGTAACTTTGAAAAGATCCTAAATACTAAGAGATTTTTAATACATTAATACTAAAGCTGGACTAGATATCCTATGAAATTCAGCATACATATGTATGTACCTTTAGGTATTACAAATTAACTTCGATACGCATTTGCCCAATTTTTATATAATAATTTAATAACGAAATCTTAACTGTAAGTTTGCTTAGCAGACAATTTTGAAACTGACAGAATTGACTTCTTGCGAACTTTATAATAAACAAAGGGTAAACCAACATGAAATTTTCAACAAAATTATTAAACTTTGTAACTTGAAATGAACAGTTGCAATCGACATTTTCATTACTTGAATACACAGCGTTCCAAAAAAACTGACACGTTTTATTTTTATATAAAAAAGATGTTTTTTTTAGTTAGATTTTCTTTAAAAGCGTAGTTTTTAGGTTTTTTTAACTGTTATTTATTTTTCATTTTTTAGTGATTATTTGTGATTTAATTCCCTTCTCCGTTACTTTGAAAAAAGAATTAAATACACTCTTATGATAAAATGGAACGTTCAGTAAAAATAAGCATTTTTTAAAAAGGTTTTTTTAAATACAAGCTTTTGAGATCCTGCATATCATGTAGCAGCAGAGTGCTAGCCAAGACAAGTATAACGAGCCCAAACACGGTGGGTCTATCTTATTTAATACAGGAGTTTGTATGGTCATTTTCCGACTCCATCATCAGATCAGCTCCATGGTACCACATTATTACAGTGTCATGCGATATACACATACGTACAAAATTTCAGATCAAACGGAAACCGGGAAGTCGATCAAATTTAACTTGAAAGATTCCGTTACATACTAACATACGTATGAAGCTAATAAAAGCGTATTAATATGTTCAATTAACTTGTATAGAATACCGATAACTAATAAACTTAAAGGAAGAAGATTAAGTTTAAGATGATGAAAGAAGGGTCGAAACCACCTTATAAAATAGTCTGTCAAATTAAATGAATGAAGCTATAGGACACCATCTTTTTCATACTATATATTTCATTTCACATAAAAGTTTACAAAGTGTATTGATAATAAAAATATGAACCAATCACAATTTATTGCAGCCAGGGCAGAAAAAAAGGGTCTAAATAAGCACAAACTATTTTAATTGTAAGGAAATACATCACCAAATATTGTGACGTTATTTTAAGATCCGACTTGAACATGTGAAGCATACAGTCACACAGTGCAAAAAATATTCGACCCTCAGTTACAGGTATCGGTAAATCTAACTTTTATTTTTTCGCGATTTCACTTTGTTATTTTGTAGCGACATATAGATCACATGATAAATTCATCTTTAGTCTTTTCTATAATAACGGTTGTAACAAACAGACAGACTATATGGATTCGTTTTTGTCAAAACAGTTATTAAACTCTAAAAAAGCATATCATAATTATTAAAAAGTCAATACAAACGATACACATCAAAAATATTAGAAATTCATCGCCTATTAGTTAATAAATTATTATAATAAATATATTATAAAGTGATATTTTTTTGCAAGTAAGTGTATCACTGTGCAGTACTGAGAACTGTTCACTAAATGTCAGCAGCAAAATGCTAAACAAAAGTACAACATCTTCATCATAGAGCATACTTGTACAGAAGGCACTTTTGTAGTGTAGTGTTGCACAATCTATAAATTTAGACTTTAACTAGTGTTAAAACTCAAAAAAGGCATGAAAGTTATCATGTTATCGACAGGCTTGAAGAGATTGCTCCTGTAATTGTTCAAGAATGTGTAATATATTCATTACATACTTAAACTATGGGTGCTGAAGCTTAAAAAGACTGAAAGAAAATAAATTTAACAAGTTCCACCGAGAAACGGTTTAAGAAATGTAGCATTATATAGCTATAGAAATATTAAAAAAAAATGTAAATTACTTACTCAGCTGTGCCTTTTTAAAACCTAGCAAAAACATTCCACGAAAGTTTATACCTCAGCATAATAAATGTCATTGACTTAACGATATCCCATATCAATTAATTAATTATATATGGCAGTGATATTATATTATGATATATTTATATGCTTAAATATATCTTATTTGTATGTTTCGGCACTACACTCTACACCAGAAAATGCCCAGTAAGATAATAAAGGCACATTGTTAATAATAATTAACAAAATGATGTCAGTTGCTAGATTTTGAATTTGCATATCTGTACTGTATCTGTCATGTGCCTGGAATGACAGTACATGAAGGATACCTTTTTTAATTATTTAAAAAAAATTTGGATTTTATAATCGATTATTGAAGGGAAACAACAAAAAATAAAGAATGATGTTTCCATTCTGTTGTTCGGCAGATATCACCAATGGATTCAACCGACAGCTAATTATCTAGCTAGTTATTGTATCTCCACCTTATTAAATTAATTTTAGCTCTGCTTCTCACTCAATCTCTGTTGAATTCAAATGTTTTTATAAATATAATTAAATATTTAAATTATAACACAGACTGAGTGAGAAAATGAATAATTATCATTTCATCCTAGAATAAATTTTAAGTTTTCAAATTAAATCATGTTTTATCGGATAAGTATTTTTTTTAAACGCTATTTCTACTTTAATAGTTTTAAATGCAATTCGAGACTACAAGTCATTATTGTGTAAAATAATATTTATTCTGCCTCAGAGAGACCACGCATTAATACTTAATTTCAAGTGTACCCTCTTCCCTTTATCTTTGTGAAACAGTCTTGCCATTTGTAATTATAGAAATTTCAAGTTGACCCCTTTGCCCTGTATTCGGGAAATTTATGTTATTTTGGCATAATTAAAAAGGACCCTTTTGTTAAGTTGCTGTTTTTAGAGTATTGCAAGTATTTGAGAGGCAGGGTATTACGTTTCAGTGGTACAGGCTCGTTAATGGTATAGACCTTTATGGAAATGCCCTTTCCAGCTATCCGTGCTTCAACTTGTAAATTTGTTTCTGGTATTGTCAGGAACAGGGTGCTGTTTTTGTATGCAATTTTATTTATGGAATTATTTTCCAAATATGCATAATAATCTGCGCCCGCGGTTTCAACCCCGTGGTAATGCAAAATTGTAATACTTTGTATAATTCACACTAAATCTTTACAAATTATAGCCTATGTTATTCTGATGTGTAAGCTATTGTTACAGGACTTGAATTAAAATGCCGTTGGGATTACTATAGAATTATTATAACTGCACAAACACGTATAAAACAAGTACAAATATATCTGAATACAACCAGTATAAACTGCACGATTCAATAACACGCGCCAAGGCCGTCACTATATCACTTATCGAATGTACTACACATGTCTCGCTGGTATCCGATGCCTCACCCCCCCTCCTCCTCGTTTGGGCATCGTTTTATACTAAACTATACAATACACATTTACACGTCTTGCTTTGATCGTGGTTCTCGCTAGATGCCTTATCCCTCCCTTCCGGCATTCTTTTTGTATCGTAAAAATACAATATGCCTCGACGCAAAACAATAACAACAAGAATTAGTCCGACACACCTGCCTAATGACGGCTACAAAACAGTACAATAACAATAGAATGTTTTCTTAATTACAAATTCTAAACACAAAGTAAACAAAATATGTCAAATGCGGGAAAGGTAATAAACCAGGTTTATGTCATGCAGATATGCATTCACTTTTTGTCGGCATGTAGCACTATATTACTGTAAAGTTTCATCAAAATCGATTCAGTATTCTGCGTGAAAGAACAAACATACATCCATACAATCTAAAAAGTATCATAAAGGGAAATTATATTTTCTCGGTAAATCATTGATCAGTAAATGCTAAAGAAAGTTATTACATTGCACTCCTGTTTCGACCTTTTGAGGCAATAGGAGCCTTAACCACACGGCCACACACCACAAATATAAGTTTACGCACACTAGCTACGAAAACATGTTCTTTGCTAGTGGTAAAGTAAGTTTGTAGTAGTTTTTTTATTGCACGAGTTCAGCAGACAACAACGGCCTACTTGATGAAAACGGTTACCATCGCCTATGGACATTTGCAACAACAGAGGTGCTACAAATGCGCTGCTGCTCTCTTAAGGAAAACTGGAACCTGGTCACTAATGCCGGAACACAACACATGGTTTTTATGGCGGCATACTCTACACCAGGGGTGGTCGCCATCCTGTCGAGCAAATACCCTACCGCCTGGCTGTGGGTTGTTTTGTCGCCTCTTACGACTGTCCTCCCGGCTGCAGGAAATTGTATTCTTTCTCCGTTACTGCACGGATCATTTACATGCTACATGATATCCTAGATCTCAAAACCTTGTATTTAAAAACCTTTTTAAAAAAGCTTATTATTTGTTTATCCAATGGGGATTGTTCACAAAAAAATTACCCTCAGATTTTATATTTTTATTACGTAAAATAGGGTATTTTAAGATACTAATTTGAATATTTTTTGTATTTTAAGCGGTAATTTTTTATAATTCGATTTTAAAATTATTTTCCGATGACGTCATAAGGGACAGGTTTACATTGATCTCTTTGCCTAGAAAACAAAAAATAATAAAAGTAAGTTTTATCTATATACTAGCGACCCCCCGCTCCACGGTGCAATGCGGCCGCTCCGACTTGCACGGCATCACTACATAGAAACTCTAAAATAGCAATTGCTTAGTATATGATGATTATATATAAACTTCTTGAATCACTCTATCTATTGAAAAAACATCAAAATCGTTGGTAGTTTAAAGATTAAGCACATAGATATAGGACAGAAAAGCGACTTGTTTATACTATGTATGATATGATAATCATAGTAATCTGTGCTACTAATTTAATGTTACTGTCATTATTTATTACGTATCGTGATCATTTTAAGGTTTTTTGTCGCTAGCCTTATAATTTTTGTGTTCAACCATTATTATTTATTGTTAAATTATTTAAAGTGGTCTTTAGGGAAAATCCATGTTACAGAACTTAAATCAAATAATGTACAGCTAGAATTTTTACACCTGAAGCAGGCAGACGGCCAACTGACTGGATTTAGTAAGGTCAAACGCATTTCTTACAAAATACAAGAAGATTGTACGTTTTTTGGAATTTTAACTAAACAGAAATAATTAGGGACACTATTCCTCGAAATGGTTTTTCAAATAGCTAGATTGAAAAAAGTGAACAATCCCAATTTAAAATTTTATATTTTCTACGTATGTGCAGCTAAAGTGTTAAACGTTACATAATGTTGAAATATGGCGTGTGATGATTTATGTTCGTTGATAATTTATTGCCGAGCCGGTGTTGGTAAGCTGGTAATTTTGATAATTTATCTCTTAAACCGACGACTCATCTCAGGTTATGTTAGTAAATATTTTGCTATATTTAAGTCGTTTTAAATGATCTCCTTTTAAGTTATGATAGCCTGGTAGCATTGCAGGAAAATCGAAATGGGTATAACTAGGAAAAAAAAACAAATTCTCATTTTAAGATTTCTCTAACGCTCGGGCTACATCTGCGATAACGTTATAATTAATGTGTTCTTGTGCGACTTACTTGTAGCGTTAATGATTAGCTACATTAGTTTATATACATGGGCATTACGATACTCAAATTGCTTTATGTAATATGCAAAAATATACACAGGTACTTTTTTCAAAGTTTAATTACATGTATGAAAGTCAACCGAGATTATATTACATCTTTCTCGATTCCAATACATAATAAGTAAACACTTGTTAGAAGAATCACTGCAACATAAAAAAACTCGTGCAAACATAAATTCGTCGTCGCCAAAATAGCTATGGAATACATAGTACTTTTTTAAGCCTTCGCGACTAATGATTAAATCTACATTTTAACGGTTTTTAGCGCGGCATATTGTTTGACCATTTTTCAGTGGCCCTGATCACGACCCGCTTACCCACCGTTATTTAAATTATGTAGAGACTTGTTTTATTCATTAATTGATATATTTCTACGAAGTTGTTATACTAGGCTTCTACAAAAAAAAGAAGCTTTGTTATCAAAACGACTCCTTCCCCTTATAAAAGCCTGGTAAAATCAGAACACCGACCACAATCAGCATAACTAACTATAAAACTGTTCCTAAGTTTTTCTCATCTGCGAAGTGCTGTCCACTTGTAAGATTTCCAAGTAGAGTGAAGCGTGTGCAGCACTTAACACTTGAAAGTACTCTTTGTTAGAGAAAAGTTTCTAACAAAGATTACAGAAAGTAATAACAATTTGGTTTAAACTACTTGGTAGATAATGTGCAGTCGTTAAAAACTCTACCTTGGAATAATATTTAAAATCATGTAAGTATACTAATCTATAATTCTGTTACGACCTAGACGCTGATAAAAAAACAAATTCACACCTTCATCCCTGTAAAAATACATTTTCTTACCTTTCAGCATTTAGCCTTCTTTTGTTTACTTTGTGTTTAAAAATTATGCTTAGAAAACAGCCCATTGTGTATTGTAATATTTTATGAGTCATTAGCCAGGTGTGTCGTATTGTATGTAATCTATTTAATGAAGGACTTTGCGCGTCTTATTGAATTACGATCTTCTACATTACGTTTGGATTTGTTGTATTCAATTATATTTGTACCTGTGTTATACGTGTTTGTATATTTCTAATAAACTCTATAATAATTCCAGAGGCATTTTAATTCGAGTCCTGCAACTCGTAACAATAGTTTTATTTATAGTGTATTATATAATATTTTTTTTTGCTGTTTAGTTAGTACTGTATACATAAGTACTTACTTCAGTAATACGGAAAATAAAAATAATTCACATCTTTTGATAATAATTGCAACCGAAACAATGCATGGCAAAGACAAAACGAAGCAAACAGAATATATGATACCTATATAAGTACACGCAAGGTTGTAAATAACTAACAACGGCTACATCCAAAAGCCGAATATTAATCCAGGGTACATCCAGGCGGGTTCCTACAGGAGCCAAACAATTCGCATCCCCTGAATAATTTATCATTCGCGAACAAAGGTATCATGCTACTTTACGAGGGGTAATAATATTCCGCCGAAAAGGAAATAGACATTTTGCACATTCGAACACAATTGAATAGTGGGTTGATACTTTAAATTAGTTTTCGAGTTTAATGATAATATTATATATATATATATGTAATTAATCATGTATACATGATGCTCTAACGGACAGACAGACAAAAATTCAAAACGTTTCATTTTTTAAAACCGTCCGAATTAGCCTCCTTGATGTTTTTAAATTCAATGTACACAGGCAACACTGCCGAAAAATTTATTATTATAATGTATATTATTAAAAGCTCGAAAAATAGATAGATAGATAACACTTTTTCTGTACACCAAAATATACAATAATAAAAACAACCCATATTTATAGTACTACCGGGCATGAACACTTGAAGCAATCTTTTCCAAAAAAAGCTTGCAATATATTCATCAACATTCTTTAAAAAATTATGTTTAAAAATATAACAACTCACCAGAAATCCAAGTACCATTCCACCGTATTGGCTTCAGCTCGTCAGTGAGGAGGTCCTGGATCCTTAGCCGTCTGCCTTTGACCCTGGGCCCCTCATCTGGTGGGGTCAGTAACACCACAGAGGTTACAATAAGGGCCAATACAGCAACTATCACGAGCAGAGCTATTAGGATGCCTCTCCAGTTCCTCTGGTTTGGGCCCCCGACGACCAGCTTCTGGAACGAAGGGTTAAGATTAGTCTCCGGAATAATTAGTGAAAATGTGGACAAATGTTACAATATATTTTAATATTATATTGTTTTACGACGACAAAAGTGAATGCACACCTGCAGTTTGTTGCCTTTTCGGCATTGGACTTCTTTTGTTTACTTTGTGTTTAAAATTTGTAATTAGAAAAACAGCATATTGTGTATTGTAATCCTTTATGGTAGGCATTTAGGTGTGATTTTTGGAAATTATTGTTTTGCGGTCGAGTATTGTGTCGAGACATATTGTATTGGTGCAGTATAAAACAATGACCCAACTGAGGAGTGAGGCAGTTTAGCACAGAGTACTTTATATATACTGGTACAGTTTAGCGATAGGCACAAACGAGGCAAGACGTGTGTACATTCAATAACCTATATAGTGACGGACTTTGCGCGTGTTATTGAATCCTGCATCAGGTTTGTACTGATTGCGTCCAGTTATATTTGTACCTGTGTTATACAAGTTTGTATAGTTCTAATAAATTCTATAGTCATTCCAACGGCATTTTAATTCCAGTCCCGTAACTCGTAACAATATAAATTATGTAGATTAAAAAAATTATAATATATACATATTATATATGTGTATCTGTCAGGTGGTTCGCTATCTGTTTGACTGCTACGGGCAATAAAAAAAAACATGTAATTTATTAAATCTTACAGGGTTTTTTTTTTGTAAAATCAGGGGAATGTCTTTAATTGTGACCCACACACGGGTCTCGAATTCAGGAGAAGACCAAAAGCGCCACCTAGTGCTGCGCGCTTCGTTTGCGTGTGGGACTCTTGCACCAAACGGCAAGCGGGATCTTCTCCATTAAAGGAGGAGGCCGAACACACTACGCACTAAACCTACCTGGTGAGTATATTCTAGAATGCCAGGGATATATAACGTAGTTAAACTCTTTTGAGATCCTAGTGCTAGATTTGGTACTAAACTCCGGGAAGTAGGGCCGTACGACTTCGTACAGTAGAGGTGATTCCACCAATACCCCCTTAAACAGGGGCCCTCTAAAACGGATAATGGGAAACCAGATACAAAACGTTGTTTTCGAATCCCCGTCCAACGGTCCAATTAGATAGTCGACTGCCTGCACCGTCCTCTCCCTCGCTCTCTGGCGACCCCTTTCTCTATATCATTAAAATGACTCACAATAGGGGGTCCCCCGCCAGTGAAAAATGCTGTGAATTGGTCCCCAACGAGTCTACCGGCCCTAAAGGGTTGTCAAACTCATTCTACAAAATTCCTAGTCTTTCTTTGTACCTTGTAAACATGTATTATGTACTCAAGTACGCATTGCATTTGAGGTCTGAAATTATTACATAAGACTCTTAATACCTTTTAGATAGATAGATAACACTTTATTGCACAGCAAAATATAGAATTACAGCAACAGACCATATTTACAATATTTTCTAGGCAATACAAAAGACGGCCTTATCGGTCAAAGCGATCTCTTCCAGGCAACCTAAATGAATCAGGCGAAACAGGTGATGCCGAAAAAAGAAACCTTTTAATACATCTTAAAAAAATATTGCCTACTTTACACTTTATCTATCTTTCTGTGTCAGAGGTGACGATATTACGCGAAAGTCCATTTATCAGACTACAGCGTGACAACACTGTATGGGTAACAAAACCGATCCTGGTTATTAATGAAGGCTAGGCTAGCTATTAGGCTAGGGGTCAGTGACCTTAAGCTTTGCTATTGATTGTAAATATAATTCGTCATAATCCTGTAATTCCTGAAAGCATTTTATTAGGATAATAATACAATATTTCTATGTATTATCAATTCGGATATTAATAATACAATAGCTAGGCAACATTACAAACTTCCTGTATTGTACGTCTGAAAGGATAAAATATTGTGGTTCCTGTAAAGAAGCCAACGTCTGTTCTTTCTTTAATTATGTATGTGACAGTTTATGCAATAAATAATATTATATTCCATTCTGTCCTGTCTTTTTTTTACGAGGTGTAATCCATCGCGGACACCCTACCGCTCGGGGACAATAGTAGTGTAGTGTTAGACTTCCGATGGCATGCTCGGACTTACCAACTAAACTACCTCTTTACTCCATCTCGACGCAGTATGTCAGGGCCTTAGGAACCAAAGACACGTACAATGGTCTTGACGGCGACGGCTCATAGAGCCCCTTACATAAAGTTGCATGTAAGTCCACCACCATTATTGTTAAGTTGCGCGTGCAAGCACAGCGCAGCACTATCTCTGGACCAGTGAACGATAAGTATCCCCACCTTATCGTTCATGGCCATTGTTAGGGCGGAGGGATTTGATACTAGTCTTTTCTTCGACGCTCTGGTTCACGGCGGCGGATCAGGGTCGAAGAAGTTGCATCCTTCCGTTCCCTGTCCACTGCCTCCTTCTGCGACATCACCAATTTCTGTCCTGCCCTAACCTGTCCTGTTCTATTCTATTCTATTTTAGCTTTCACCCCGATATTGCAAAGATCTATAAACGACATTAACCACTTTCCATCAAGTAAATCGTGACTCAGTTGGCATCGTAAAATATATGGCAGCTAATATATATTTATGTATTAGCTGATATACAATGCAAAAGTGGATGGATGTAGAAGTCGCGGAAGGCCACGATACACCTTCCATGATCAAATTGATCATGTATCAGCAGAAGGTGATGTCAGGAGCCTTAAGAACAGACGAGCGTGCATGACAAGAGCTACGAATGTCAAAGAAGCAAGTGAGGTGTGTAAGAATGGGCCTGTGTGGCGCTCTGTTGTTCGTGCCTACCCCGCAAGGGACCTGGCGTGAAGTTATGTATGTATGTATGTTATATATAATTATAGGAGATGTCATGAAACTATAGTTGTAGTTGTTACTCATATAATAATAATATCATTTAATAGATTATATGAAATACTAGATCTATCTATCTTGTATGGCAACTCTTTGGAATACGCTGCCTCTTAAAGTCAGGAAGCACTATCTCTCCTTAACTAAGCTTAAATTAACTAATCACATGCAATTAATTATAGCAGTGTTTTTCAATATTTTTAAATACGCGATCCCTTTACAGGTTGAAAAATTTTGGCGACCCCTTGGGCCATAGACAGACAAAAAGGTTTCCCTATTTTGTTAACTATGTATGTATGTATTCATTATTACGGCCTATACTCTGCAAAAAGCTGCTGAGCTTAGAAAGTACCTAAGTATGAGGTATAAACTTTAATTGACGTTTCCCTTTTGCCGGCGACCTCCCTAGGGGTCGCGACTCACAGGTCGAAAAACACTGATTTATGTATGATTATGATACTAGTATATGATTTCTATTTGTCAATTAAAAATGTATTTCATATGTTTGTATTTATCTTAAAAGCGTTGGTATGTATTAAAAAGAAAAGTGAATTTATGCACCATCTACATCGCCAGATTAGTTAAGAATATCCTATTAGTTAGGTTGCCTGAAAGAGATCGCTCTGAGCGATAAGGCCGCCTACTGTTCTGAAAAACATTGTAGCTGAAGTTTTATATTTGTTATTTTGGTGAGCACTAAAGTGTTATATAATCTAATAATATCTAATCTATGCCAGGAATTGTATACGATGTATAACTTTGACAGTTGTGAAGATAAGTAGTTGTAATATTTCGTTGAAAGTTTTTTAATTATGCCACAGGAACTCTTTGATTTTTCGGGAACAAAGGTATCTTATACGTTGACTAGGGATATAAGCTACCACCATACAAAATTTCATTTTAATCGGTCAAGTCGTTTCGGAGATTAGCTCGAACAAACAGAGAAACAAAATATTTGAAAATAAACTAAATTAGTTCTATTTCACTTTTTACACACCCCTGACTTGGTTTTAGCTTTTCTTTTCATTATACCTACAGAAATTGGTTCTCTACAGTTTTATTATATGTATAGAAGATAAACCTTGTTCTCCTGAACATTCGCTGTTTATGGAAATCGGTTGGTTTTAAAACAACTATTCAATTCACGACCTATGTACCAGTAACCAGTGGGTTAATTATTGTAAAGTTGATGATTGGAGTTGTGTTTAGATGTGAAAAGAGAAATGAAGCGTTGACATTGTGCATTGTATCTTTCTGCATTTCGGCGTCTCACACAAATTCCATTATCACGACTCTGACACAAAGAAAAAAGGTCTTAGAACAACAAGATAAACCAGACCCTTAGTTGGAGGTCTTACCCGTCTCAACTATATCCAGAGAGCTAAATCCCTATATAATAAGCTTAAGTAATGCTGCTAAAGTTGGCACTGAAATGCTTTTGGATCGGCTTATGCCCTTAATATTGAGACCTGCGTGACCTCGTCGCGTAAAAACAACAAGCCGAGACCTCCGCTGTGGATTAATAATGGAGAATAATCTATTATGTATTTCAGGTTGGCTTTGAGAATGTCGCATATACTACCTAAAGGACTTACCTAAAGTCAAACGTGTGTTGTACACTTAAAACTATCTTAATCCTAACTTCCTAATTTAAGTGTGTACCGTATTTGGAAAATATTTTTTTTATTATTATTTATATAGCTGGAGTACAGCAGACAGACTGACGGCCCAGCTGATGGAAAGCGTCGTCTATGGACGTTTCCAATACCAGAGATGTCACCAACGCCCTGCCGGCCTCGAAGAAATTTTATGACACCCTTTTTGAACAACTGCATAACATAGCACTGTGGGAAACCTCGGATGGGGACCTCTTTTCAAATACCCACCGTACACAAGAGAAACGTTCTACAGAACCGTTGCGTACATGAGCGAAGCGGCTTAAGGAAGTGGGGGTGAACACCCAACCGACGGCGAGCGGTGCGATGGTTCTACCAAGGACGAAGGCACCATTCTAAACAATTCTTCGGAACATTACCCGTTATACAGTCGGTAGAGTAAGCAAAGAGAAGCAGTCTCTCCTAAGTCCAAATCGATATTTTTATTAATAAGATGCCCACTTCATGACATACATATCCTTTTTAGCACGAGAGAAACCGCCGGCCAAAGCTAATTAAGTTATGTAACCAGGATAAAACAAAAGCCTTGGCCATCTGTTAAAGGAATTAAGTGCCATCTGTCTAAAACCGAAAGATTTTAATGTTGACATAATCTGCTTAATTGTCGGCTTAACATAAATGTAATTTGAGACCCTCATCAATTAGAAGCTTTTGAATCCTTTTAACATAGGGCGAAGTTCTTTTCGTCTATAGTTGCCTGGTACACGGCCGTTAATTATATTTGTATAAAAAGATGCAGCTTTTGTATTATTTCCAAAAAAAACCTCCAAGTAGTCGATAGACTTTGACTTCCCTAATTCACGTATAATTAATATCATAGAAAATATAATATTTTTTTACTAGAAAATTTGTATTTTCCACTTTTAAATTACCAATGACATTTCCATTTTCAATGAATCCAGAATAAAAAGAATGATCATTATCGTTCAGAAACAAAGAAATTATGACTAAATAACCGCAAAACTACACATTTTCTGTATGATTTTAATGAATTTTCTGCTTGTAAATCCTAAATGTTTAGAATTTTTTAAAGCTAATTAACGCAACTAAGTAACGCCATAATCAAAATCGTTTCAGAAATAAAAAAGTTATGGGTGAATAGACATTTAAAAAATAAAACCGACTTCAAAAACATCTTGAAGTTGGTGCGAATTAAGGCATTACTGTATTTGCAAATTTGCTGTTGTTTTTTTGTTTCACTTGCACCGACTTCAAGCTGTTGTAGAAAATATTGACTTTTCACTTTACAGTATCTTTTGAAGTCGACTTTGTTTTTTAATCTAATTTCTACTTTTTAGTTACGCAAATACTTGAACAGCTTTAGAAAAAAAGATCCATACTTGGTGACAATGGCACCATGTCATGAGTATACTCTTTCGAATAAATAAATTGAAAATCGATCCATAATTGACGGATAAATCGCGTAACGAACGTTCAAAAATAACTTGTGCTTTTCCGGATGCCCGACAGAAGTGATTACTTAAACTAATCTAAGTTAAAATATTTAATATTGAAATTGTTTAAGTTGAGAAAAGCTTAGGTTATTACTTAAATTGTATGTATATTAATATGATAATGTAAGAAAAGGTTATTTATTAATAAAATCTTTTATTGATTATAAAATATATTTTATTCTTAGTTACAATTCTTGAATATGTACGTACATACGGCTAGCGCTGTAGGTTAGAGTGAGAGAGGAGGGGCCTGCCTACCGCTGCCGTGAGAGAAAGGGAAGCCAGACAGACTGCGTTACGACGCATTACGTAACGAAGCGGTCTACCCTCCCATAAAAAGTTATCACTTCAAAAACAGTTGAATTGAGAACCTCTTTCTTTTTTGAAGTCCGTTTAAAAATAACACTCGTTTCAGTCATGAAAATTGTAAGGTATTGATAAAAACCCATTACATAAGCATTTGTTGGAAATATGACAAACACTTTGCGGGGGCGCCACCTGAAGCAATTGATCATACATTGAACCAACCATTCGATATTACAGGAACGTGACTAGGCTGAAAACTGACAACGTTTAAGATGCTTAATATTTCACAGGCGAACAATTTTGAGTACTCAAAGAACACTTGTGAAGTATATATAGCTTACCTGATTCGGTAATGTCTCTTTGGGAATCCTATTTTGAATGTTACTTAATGTTTTTTTTATTGCAAAGCTGGAAAAGAGGCAGATATCCAACCATATTCTGAGGCCTTTAGTAGATACTGAATTTACGAAATCTCAACCGTTTCTTAAACCTCTTTCATATTATTTGTATGGTTGAAAGGACTCTAAATAATTGTAGTTCTTGGAAATTAATGGTCTTATTAAAACAGATTTCCAATGTATCAGATTATCAGATAAAGCAATACTTTTGTCTATAGTTTGTAAAGATTCTAAATAATTAAAGCTCTTGGAAATTAATGGTCTTGTTAGAACATATTTCCAATTTATTAATTTATCAACTAATTTTGCAATGCTTTTGTCTAAGTCTGGGAAAATGGTTACCGTTGCCTATAGAAGTTTGCAACATCAGAGGCGACGCAGCCAATCCGGCTTTCATGCGATTACTCATAGTTACGATGACTTACTTCACCCTATTTTTACAAGCTTTTATCTAACTTGCAATGGATGTACCTATCTTGCAAATTAAATTTGACCAACTTCCCGGACTCCGATTGAGCTGAAATTTTGCACGCATATGTGTATCGTATGACAATGCAATAATATGGTATTAGGAGCTACATGCATGCATAGCATGGAGTTACTCAACACTAACCACATTCCAAGAGCTGAGGCGTTTGCATGCTTGCTTAGCAATAAAATAAAGACTGAGCGCGTCTCGGGACGTCCGGCAGAAGTGACAACTTAAACTAATCTAACGTAAGAGAAAGAGAAGCCAGACAGACTGGCACCGTAACGCGTTACGTAACGAAGAGGTTTACCCTCCCATAAGAAGTTATCATTTCAAAAAATTACTACGACTGTGATGTTTGTAATACGTAACAATAAGAAAATGTGTGTGTGTGTGCAGTTCATACGCAATAGAAATTAAACAAAGGGTGACAAGTGGTTGGAGGTATTCTAAGTTTCGTGATGTCACATTTCATATTATATTACATCGTTATAATATACTAGCGGCCCCAGCAGACGTTGTCCTGCTCTGAAAAAATATGACCCGATCCCAGCGCCACCTACCGGTTCCAATTGTGGATTTAAACCATCCGGGGACCCACTCAAACACACAAAAACAAAATCGCTCCCCGTTGTTAAGAGGATTCTAGAACCCGATCTCAGCGCCACCTACCGGTTCCAACGGTATAAAAACTATCCTATCTTTCAAGTTGGATCAAACTGCACACGGTGTGCAAATTTGATTAAAATCGGTTGAGTAGTTTAGGAGTCCATCGCGGACAAACATCGGACAGGAGATATATATAATTAAGTAACTATTAATAGAATAATTAACGCTATAAACCTGCGCTTAGGTTCTCGCATATGTGCACCACACACATGTGTCTGTGGAATAGAGGTAATCGACCCGGGATACCACGGTCTTTCTTGCCGCCGCAGTGCCGGCAGATGGTCACGCCACGCCGCCCTGAATGATGTGTTACGGAGGGCGCTTGCCACCGCTAACGTGCCGGCTCTATTGGTGTCGAACGGTATTGCACGTGATGATGGCAGGCGCCCTGACGGAATGACTCTAATTCCCTGGCAGCGTGGCAAGCCTTTGGTGTGGGATGCGACTTGCGTAGACACGTTGGCCGCGTCCCATTTACCAAACACTTCTAGATCGGCCGGTTCGGCAGCGGAAACAGCGGAATCACTCAAGCGGCGGAAATATGCAACCCTCAGTGAGAGTTATATGTTTGTGCCGTTTGCTGTCGAGACGCTTGGACCGTGGGGTCCTGAAGCCATGAGCCTCTACCAAAATTTATTAAAACGACTCATCGACTCTTCAGGTGATCATAAAGACATTTTGAAGTATTAACGAAAAACTTCAAAACATCTCCAACACTATCTTTATGAATATAGTGTTTAAATTATTGAATATAATGTATTCTATCTCATTCTCTCGCAGGTTTTGTTCTATAGATTTATATACTTTTTTCTCTTTGTGCCGTTTTTTCATTTCGTTTCATCGAGTATCAAAACACAACGATTCCAAAAAGTTTCACTTCAATAATAAAAAATTAACAGAATTGTGTTATCGATATCCCATAGCTAATTTAAGTAACCATTAAAAAATATTAAAGCTTTAAAGGGAGGTCATGAAACGAAAACACTTTAAAGATAATATTAAGTCATTATATTCCCATTTAGAGACAAGTTTTCGTTTTATTCGCGAAGGGTTAACGACGACAGAAGATAAGGATTTCAACATCTCCGGTCAAGGCCCTGTAAATTACGCTTTTTATCTAAGTTTTTACTACAAGTGGTCTCACAGTATATTGTTCTACGAGGACGTAAATATGTGGACTCAGTTTTCAATTAAAATTGCTAAGAGAATTAAAATTATAGCAGACTGGCTGAGGGCCCATGTTAGTAATTAGATACCGTTTTCTATGAACATTTGCAACACTAAAGGTGTTACCAATGTACTGCCGGAATTGTATTGGACTGCAGCCTGGCCACTAAAGCCGGAAGACAAATCAAGATTGCTAGTGCAGGATATGCTAGACCAGTTTTTTTTTGCAGGAGTTCAGCAGACGGGCAGACGGCCCAGTTGATAGAAAGCGGTTACCATCGCCTGTGGACATTTGCCACACCAAAGGTGCTACAAATGCACTGCTGCTCTTTTAATGGAGACTGGAACGTGGTTACTAATGCCGGAGCATAACTCAAGATTGTTGTGGCAGCGTGCTCCAGACCAGGGTTGGTAGCCACCCAGATAGGCAAATGCGCTACCACCTGGCTATGGGTTGTTTTGTCGCCTTTTACGACAGGCCGCCTGGCCGCAGGAATAACTATACTTTTCCATTCCTGCACAGATGAACTGACGTTGTTACACTTGCTATGGTACGTGAAACTTCGTTCGCGTCGCCATGACGACGTGTCTTGACGTGATTAAAGAGGTTAGGACCTTCAGCTTTTACTTCTGCCCCGACTGCAACCTACCGAGATGCAAAGTAGTACCTCGAGACCCCAACCTCCTAAATCAGATAAAGAGGAAGAAGAATAGAATTAAGTAAATAAATAAAGAGACGACGACGTATCTATATTTATTTATCCTACGAAACTACGGAGCGACTTCATTTATCGGAATAAGAAGAATCCTTACCATCGACCCAGGATAGAATCTAACTGTGTGAAGATCCTTTGAATCCTCGAGTTATTTGTGGATAAAGACGTGCATAACAGTTGTGTTTGCCTGGTAAGCACGAATAGTCAGGTAAAATAATCACGTTGAAAGAATGTGTCCAGCTCTTAAAATATAGTATGGCCATTATTGTGAAGTGTCCATTAGTGTGATGGGCGCCGACGTGGCCAAAAGGGGCCTATCATTTCGCTTATTGTGTACTCAACTCGCTTGAGCAAACATTCCTTGTATTGGTACTCACATCACTGTGTAGTTTGAAATTGTTTTCAGCTAGAAATTTGATTTTAGACATTGAATACAGTTTCAATTTTCGAAATTTTCCCTTACGTAAAACAAATCCTTTGAAATTCTTGATATATAAAAAGGAATGTTTGTCTCTATGTCCTTTATAGAATCGTAAACTATACATTTGATCATGTGATGATCTTTAGCAAAGTTGTTGAGCATGAGCCAAAGGATTTTGAGTTGGTTCACAATGGGACCCGTCAGGTGGCGCTGCTGTCGGCATATCGATTGAAGCTTTACCGGGCAGGACGACGTCTGCCGGGACTTATAGTTTTAAATAATTTTCTAAGACCAAAAACTAGATACAGTAAAGAAAATTTAACTTAATTATTTTTGTATTTAATATACAATATAAATCTCGCGATCACGGTGTTTGTGGTAGCCCTACTCCGAAACTACTTAACCGATTTTTTTTATATTTAGTTGATATGGTAATATGTCCTAATTTTCTCAAAACTAAGTAGAATACTAATTCTAAGTCCTCGTCTTTTATGGTATGGTGCCCAAAAGGCTGGCTACATTTCCTCTCTGGATTGCCATATTGAGCCGTTATCCGAGGTATTATATATAATATCTAGTCTAATCACCTATAACCATCAAATGTTTTTTTCAGTCTTTCTGTTCTAGGCTGATTCGAGTACTACGATGTTTTTGAATATACTGTTCCGAGCCGGTACTAATCCTTTGTAGGTGTCTTATTACCCGTTGAATTTGAGTGATCTCATCTTGACCCTAATATCTGTATACACTCCGCCGTAAGACGTTATAAAACCTTCATTCTTCTGTTTATATGTCATCCGAATTCTTAGAAGCCATTCAGCCGTCATGTTGCTAGTAGGCCAGGTGTAATTTACAAATGGATGAGGGTCAGTTGGGAAATACGTCAGTCGTGTTCTGACGTTACCTTTTTTATTGCAGGAGTCAGCAGACAGGCAGACGGCCACTTATGGAAGCGGTTACTATCGCTATGACTTTACAACACCAAGTGCTACATATGTACTGCGCTCTCTAGAGAGACTGGAACTGGTCATTATGCGGTGTACTCAACGATGTCTTATACGACGAACATACATTATGTACATGAGTTATTTCTCTAAGATACAGCTAAAATAATTTATATCCTAATATATATTAAGCTCATATCATGTGCGACAGTGATAAAATTATGAATATCTTAAAAATTGGATTTCTAAACTGGCCCTCTTGTAAAATCTGTCGCTTACAATGTTCTTCCATAACAGGCTCGATATATACGTTGACATATTTATTTTCTTAATAATTACAAAAATAATGTATTAATGGAGTTTTCACGGAATTTAAGGGAATAGTTATAAGGCGCGATAAGAAGCTATTTTCCCGCTAGAACTGCGGCCATTACGCGGAGTTGGCGTCGTAATGGCCGGCTCAAAGATGGCGCATGTTTCTTGTATTTCGGAACTTTGTAAGAAGGCTGACCTTTGTAAAAGTTTTTTGTGGTTATTATTTGCTTTGTTGTAGGGCAAAAGTATTTTGTTTCTTAATTCTTGTTTATATGTATGCTATTAACCATTTTGTAAAATACGTAGTCTATAATTTATAGCTTATGTTCTGTATTTAAGTACTAGCTTAAATTCTTTTATATATATTGAATGCCAATCCTTAGTAGTTTAGGACTTAGTAAACATGGAAAATAAGCTTTGATTTTTTCGCTTTTCACTGCTTTATTTATATACGAGTAAATTCTCGGTAAATTTACAGTTGGTATCCTCAGAAGGTCGTAAATTAAGAATTCCAAAAATCGGGGAACGGACAGTTGCATAGCACATTTGTTATTATTGATATGGTAATTAAAATTATTTGATGATATTTTTCAATTAAGATAATATGTCATTTTGTTTAACGCTTGTTCTTTTAAATGTGATAATATTAGAATTTATTCTCACATGTACTCGCGTACCTTTTACTGATAGTAATTCATATACTACCCATGCACATGTTTGCCGATGGTCGCCCCTCCCGCTTCCTATGACTGGGACCGGGACCTGTCTAAGTAGTACTAAGAACTAGACGACCGTGGGTCGCGCTTATGGAATGCGGGCGGGGTTGTCATCGGCAAACCTTCTGCGCACGACTTATGGCTGTTGCAATAAATTTATTTTTTATTGAAGTGAAACTTTTATCGGCGTTGGAAAAAATTACCGTCATATTTTTCAGTTACACGTCACATTTTTCCGTTACGAGTCATCTTTTTCTTGCTCCCACGGGCGGTTCGACCGTGGTACACGGTCGATTCGACCATGGTAGGGGCTTTATTTATTTTACCAATTTAAAGAAGTTTCACTTCTTACGTGTGTTCACTAGGACACGCACAAATTTTGTATATATACTTTACATAAGTATATACAATAACGGTAAGTAATACAATACAGTAATAGTAAACAGTCATTAACAAAGCTTCTGCGCGAGGCTTAAAGTTAACAACAGTTGTATTGTTAAAAAAAATAACATTTTAGCCCTCTTAGTTTTAGTAAAGGGCGCATAATACACAGCAGATTTTTACTAAGACAAGGTACTGCCTTTTAGGCGGCCTGTTCCTGAAGCGGAACGAGGTTGCGGAGCGGAAAAACGGAGGAATATTAACCAATAGGGCTGGTGACTTCCTACCCATTGACGTAGTTTTTACGCAATTCTACTTAATACTTCTTTGTTTCTCCGCTCCGCACCTTCGCTTCGTTTCAATGGAGAGGCAGCCATAGTGTCCACCACCACCAGATTATGATCTATATGAAATGTAAAAGAAACATTTTTAAAGCAGATTGTTTTCCTTGATCGAACAATCCGGGTCTAAGGAGACCTCGTGCGAAAAGCTTTCTATTGTATGTACTCTGTATTGCATATATATTAATCAAAGGAGACGGATACACTTTCATATATTCTTGGGCCCAGATTGTAAAAAAGCTATTTTAAGCTATTTTTTTGTTCTTTTTATTATGTAGATTTTTTTATAAAAATATTTTTGAATGAAATAATCGTCTGGAGTATATATTTTCCTACTATGATTTGTTGAAAATCATTCCGATAATTCGATTATAGTAATCAATAACTTATTTTATTTGTGATCTGACTTTTAGGATTTATCATCTGTCAAATTGAATTTAGGTCTCATGTTTTTCATTTTTTTATAGAAAATTGTAGCTGTTTGATTGCAATTGTAATTGAGTGGGCCATCTGCCTGTCTGCTGAACTCGAGCAATAAAAAAAAACGCAATTTTCTTTAATTTTTTCCTATAAGTCTGGTATCCCTAGGAGACTCGAACACTTATACGTGTAGGGACTATCGAATACTTTAATGTTCCAATCGTTCTCGTAGCCTTGAAACGGCCGCGGTAAAGTACCACGGAACTGTCACAATGTCCCAAGAAAACAAATTTAATAAATGACAGCCTCTAGTACCTAAAAATATTAAGCACGTTTGCGAAATTTCTTAGGAGCATTTTACAAAAGTTGCAGAGTATACAAATTGGATTATTTTGTTTGATAGGGAAAATCGGATAACGAAATTAGCGTCACAAAGTTTTACAGGCTTGTGTTTTTAGTGTTATGTATTTAACTAATTTTAATCGACACGTTATGATGAAGTTTTCATTTTTGTGTATGAAATATCTCACGGAAGGCGGACGACACACCTTCCATGATCAAATTGATCGTGCACTAGCAGAAGGTGATGTCAGGAGCCTTTAGAACAGACGAGCGTGCATGTCAAGAGCTATAAATGTCAAAGAAGCAAGTGAGGTGTGTAAGAATGAGCCTAAATGGCATTCTGTTAATCGTGCCTACCCTGCAAGGGACCTGGCATGAAGTTATGTATATATATATGTAATGTTCTCTTTTAAAGGAACGGGCAAAACGTCCAAGCTGGGTTAGAGGGTTTTACAGATGAGCATGTTTCTTGACAGTTGAAGGCCTCCATACTTGCCTTAGCGAGCCGGCACGGAGTGAAGATCGCTAGAGCTAAGACTCAAGCTCTAGGGGTGGGAGTGATAAATGGCATAACGTCGGAAGTAGCTTCGGTGAACATGTAGGCCACCTCTAAACGCCCTTTAGCCACTCATATACACGTTGCCCCTCGCCAATTTTTTCATGTTTCCTGAACATTGCAACGGGCAGAAGCCATAGTCCCTAAAGCCCATATCCCTAGTTATACTAGCAGTTCATCCCAATATCCTACACTGACCGGGGTTTGTCTTTGAGTGCATTTTTATATGGTGTAGACAGGGATAATGGGCAGTCGTGTCACGCCATATTTATATTTATTATTTTATATTATTTGAACCCATGTCTTTGGTATGAATCACAGGTGCAAAGCCAGTACGAGTGTACTTGAAATCGAAAAGTAAATTCCAGATGCGCTGATGAAAATAATTAGGACCACCATGCAGGAACAGTGAAAGAATACATTTATTTATTTGTAGCCAGGTGGTAGGGTATTTACCCATGTGGATGGCTACTATCCCTGGTCTGGTGTATGCCGCCAAAACAGCCTTGAGTTGTGTTCCGTTATTAGTGGCCAGATTCCACTCTTTGTTGTTGCAGATTTTCATAGACGATGGTAACCGCTTTCCATCAGGTGGACCGTTTGCCTATCTGCGAAATTCATGCAATAAAAAAAAAATCAAGACCGCATAACGATAAGGAAGTCATAACCCCAATTACTGAATTATGTGATGCAGTTTCTGCAATGCCACACGATATCGGTACCTATTGAACTATTGATACATTACAAACAATACCCTTTGTGATAAAAAAACATCCTTCGTGTTATATAGCCCTGGTAGATTCAAAAAGGATCAGAGCTGACATGTATTATTTTATTTACTACATACATACATAACTTCACGCCAGGTAGGCACGAACAACAGAGTGCCATACAGGCTTATTCTTACACACCTCACTTGCTTCTTTTACATTCATAGCTCTTGTCATGCACACTCGTCTATTTTTAAGGCTCCTGACATCACCTTCTGCTAATACACGATCAATTTGATCATGGAAGGTGTGTCGTGGCCTTGCGCGACTTCTGCATCCATCCACTTTTGCATTGTATATCTGTTTAGTCATTCTTTTATCATACATTCTTTCCACATGCCCGAACCACCGGAGCATTCTTTTCCTTACCTTCACCCCGACACTCTCTTTCAGACCAACTCTCTTTCTTACTTCGGTATTACGAACGCGGTCCGCGAGCGTCACACAATTTAATTGAAGTGTTCAAAAAATGCCTCATTAATGAGTAATTACTATATAGTCTAAAAAGACTAAGCAGTAATTTAAATAAAACTAAAAGCATTAATACTAAGAAAGTGTCTGGTAGCATTTATCTTATTATCGCTATAAAGGAGAAGACACTTGTTCATGTGTATTATTAATAGCTAACACAGTACAGTAAACTAACGTTTTGTTTATAGTACTAGTTCACACGGTGTTGTCCTTTTGAACCCTTTTGTTATTTCCGTGTCCGTGCTCTCGAAATGTAATTTAAAATATAATTATTGTGGTTCAATATTTTAAATACGCACTGTTTTTCAGTTCTACTGCTACCACATTCATAGGTCTACAACACGTGACAAACAATAACAGCAGTACATAGTTCCGTTTTCAAACAGCAACAATCGACCTAAAGATGTTGCTGTACGTGGGCTCGGTTGTGTTATTGAGTATTGTGGTACAAGGGAAAATAGAAAACAATGACGTCACTAAGGAGTCAGGTACTTTAATAACTTTATAAACTATATTCTAAGAGCCTTTCTTTATACGGAGAAAAGCTCGACGATATACCTATTGTATTATGATGTATTAGAAATGATCTCTTTTGTGTTGTATTGAATCACTGTTACAAGCGGATATCCTAGAGAGAAGTCGTAAGACAAACCCAAATTACAATAAAAATTAAATATTTTTATCTTCTACTGTCTATTAGGTAGTGTAGCAACTTTTTTTATGTGTACTTACTAATTATTTTGAAGTAGTTCGACACAAATGTCTATCTTTGTGTTATTTCTAAGTTATGGTATAAAACTTTGACAATACTCGTTGCCACTTGACATTGTAGCATAAAATATGTATGTACATAAGTGGGTAGTTTTGAATAAACCAGTGTTCAACCAAAAAAAACACATCTTTGTCTTCAGTGATCACGGCCAGTGAAAAGTGGCTGAAACGTCGGAATAACCAAAATTAAATAAATTACCCGCGCTTAAAACCGTTATAACGTAGTTTTATTAATAGATTATTATGATTTTTTATATGTATATATATACTTTTTAAAAATACACGAAGAATTGAGAACACGAAGAATTCCTCCTTTTTTAGAAGTCGGTTAAAAATGGTTACGGACCACAATGAAAAAAATAAACCTAATTTAGGAATAATTTATACCTCATCGATAAAAAGTTACCATCAAACACCAAACTTCTTAAACAACAAAGCACTCTAAGGCACTCCAAAACTAGTTAGGAGCGAGTCAGTTTGTCGATAGCGACTTGTTCCTAAGTTACCCTCAGCAAGACCACAACTCGCCCGCACACTTATTAAGCAACATCTGTTAGTTTGATGTACATAGCTGTCAAAGTTAGATCGAGGACTTTGTCGGGATTGTTGCGGCGAGCAATGGATTGCATACATTGCTTAAATTTGCCTAGAGAACGTTTGGTGTGGTGAATATAGTTTGCAAAGGCCTAATATGATGGTTTCATCATTGCACGAATGAATTCGTTTGAATAATAATCATCTATGTATAATTCGCGACAGTTAGAGATGGCAATTCTCTAGTGATGTGACGTCACATACAGGTAGTCTATATCGATATTTTTTAGGTATGAAACAAAATAAGCATAAAATGATAACCACCTTTTTATTTCAAGTAATAATATTTTCAATCCAGCACTATCAATATAACAAATTTAGGTGATGCGATTCCTGACAAAAAACTTTATTTTTTCGTTAAAATCGTCCCGGAGATTTCATTTGGTGTTTTTCAGCAGATCAGATAAAGCGGTTACCGTCTGCTTTAGACACTTGCAACACCAAAGGTGCTACAAACGTGATGCTGCTCTCATTAAGGATACTAGAACTACTACTACCTGGCCACCAATGACGGAAAACAACTCAAGATTGTTATGGTGGCATACTGCAGACCACCATCCGGACAGGCAAATACCCTAGCACCTGGTTATGGGTTGTTTTGTCATCTCTTACGACAGGCAACCGGCCGCAGGAAATTGTATGCGTTCTCCGTTCCTTCACGGATAGAGATAGAGAGATTTCACCATCAGTTAGTCAATTTTTCACTGAAGGCTTATAAATGTTAAAACCTAATTTAGTTATTATTTAAGTAAAATAAATAAGCAACAGACAAACACACATATTGTATAGCCCCAAATTAAGGAAGATACGTTTGTGTTATGGGTAATATACAACGGACTATTCTCGAGTCGATCCCAGACACCCAGACCGTAGTAAATAACGGAGAAATTTCGTTTCCGAAATTTACCATACCAGGAGTTGATCCTGGAGCGTCTGCGTTACAGTGAGGTAAGCCGTCAAAGGCTTAGCCTGCTCAACCACAGAGGCCGTCTTATAAAGATACTCTATTATACTGTTACAACCTAGGCGTCGACAAAGACAAATTCTACGTATAGATTTGTAGGAGCACATTGTAATTCTTTTATGGTCGTCTTCTTCTGTTCACTTATTTATTGGCATACCTTTCTAGAGAACAACCCTTTATTGTACTTGTTTATAGCTGCTTGTGGCCGACTCATTAGTCAGCCAGTGTGTGGATTATGGCGACGACGATTTAATCCGAGGGCACATTGCATTTGTACAGTACAAAACGATGGCTGATTGAGGAAGGGGGCAGTCGAGCGAGAACCACAATCAAAGCGAGACGTGTGTACTACAATTGGGAACCTAATATTGCTGGCGTTTTATTGAATTACGACCTTCTGCATTACGTTTGCGTTTGTTGTGTTCGGTTATTTTTGTACCTGTGTTATACGTATTTGTATAGTTCTCATAAACTCTATAATAATTCCATCGGCCTTTTTATTCGAGTACCGCTAAACTCATAACAATACTTCGATATGCAGCAAGTATTGCATATATTAAAAAGTTCTGCATTCAACAGGCGACCAAGATGTTGACGACAGCAGCGAGAAAATCGGTCCGGTCGTGACCCAGATATATCGGCACCCGTACGCTGCGAGTATACTTAAGAACAACACGTATTTATGCAGTGCTATTGTACTCAATACTTACTGGCTGCTGACTGTTACCAAGTGCTTTGATGCGTGAGTATTACTATAGAAAAAAAACTAGGATTAATTTGGACGTAGTTACGCAAAAAGGATCCAACCCACAAATGTTACTTTGAATTTTTAAAGTTTTGCTGGATTTCCTCATTTATGTACTTGTTTTTGTCTATGTGTTCTTAGGAAAGTATAAGCGTAAATGTATCATTTTTTATACAAATAAGTTTAACTGCATCAATGTGGAAATACGCTAAAACTTTAATCTTTAATAATTCAAAAGTAATATTTTGTGGGTTGGATCCTTTTTGCGTAACTACGTCCAATTATCTCAGTAGTTCTATCTACCACTTTATGTATGGTTGGTTTAGGGTACAGATAAGGGGTAATCCACAAATTACATTACAAGAACTTCATGATTGTTTGAACCCTCCCCTATCCTTGTCACAGCTGGCTTACATCAAAAAATTATTAAATTAAAATAGCAGTTGCGTAAGTAGTTTTATTTCCATTTAAATTATTTTTTAATAATTTAAACACTATTATCCCCGCATATTGGTAATGCGCTGGAACCTTGCCAAATTAACATTCACGTGACGGCATCCGCAACTCGATATGTACGCGTACTCGCCGGCCAGTGATGCTAACAGTACTGAGTAATCGGCTACGGTTACGTCACCAAAATGGCGGCCAGGCGCAATAGCAATTTGCGGGGATAATAGGATCATACAGATAAAGTTAAAAATACTGTTGTAACAATGTTCTACTAGTTTTTTTATTATAAATTTTTTCTACGAAAAGTTCCGTACCTTTTTTAGAAATTTAATTTGAAGAAGTATTTGAAAATTTACACGCTTCACAAACCTATTTGTTAGAATATAATGCTTAATATCAGAGAGAGAATCGTGCGATCAAGTGCCATTAAGTGCAACTGGTTGTACACTGTGCGATTGCTCCGGCGTACAAGACCGCTTCTTATATCGCATGATTCGTCCGACACCTAGCTGCTAACTGTGTGAGCTAAGGGCGTCAGCTGTATGCGGGGCGCGGAGAGGTGTGCTCCGGCGGGCGGGTCAGGGGTGCTCTCTGTCCGCAATATTACACTCGTATTCTATTTACAATTTTTAAAGTACTTCTTCATGTGGCTTTAAGGTACCTTGTATTGGTACATCATTGAATTTACTACATGTGAGTCAAAATTGATAATAGTTGAGACTGGAGTGGCACTGAAAATCAGTGCTGCGATGGGCGATGTAGCTGACAGTTTGTGCTGGTTCGATAATATACAAAGTTATTTTAATTATTATGGCGAAATAAAACGGATGATGGCGTGCGCAATGGATTACAATAAGAAGAAGGAAACGAAGTGAAAATGGTCGCGGACCGTCTCACACGCAGCAAGCTTCAGACCGCGCTCTGTATAAACGTGCGCCTTCGCACGCATCACTCATTTTACCATGCCATAAATTTCTATAAATTATTAACTATAATTACATCGTTCACAGGCGAGATACTTACTACAAAACATTAAACTGAGTTACCGAAGCTAGTATAAAATACATTTACAAACTTGGATATACGTAAGAATTTACTGGTTCAGTGCATTTTAGTTAAACCAAAAATATCTATGCCCCAATACACTTATCGGAAAGCCATATACAACGTTAGAACTACCGGACACAAGTTAATGGTGCACAAAATTAAACTTAAACCTCTACGGTACAACACATTGGCCGACAAACGACCCTTTGTTTTTATGCTCTCCTTATTCCCGTTATATAGTTGCAAAACCATTCTTCGCAGAAAGATTTTGCCAAATATCACCCAAAATTTCTCTAGTAAAATGGATACCTATTATAGATAGCTATAGCACACACACACATACACACACTCATGCACGCACGCGCGTACACATGCAAAGATACCCGCATACATAATGCATGCGAGGATAACATAATATTGTTTGCTTAAAAAAATGAGCATTTGCAAAGTACAGACACCTAATACACTATATGTTTTACCTAGTTTTAGTTGTTGAGCCCTAGCATGTTAGTTTTAATCCCAACACTTTGGTCGTTTACACTCTGTTATTATTAAATGTTTTTAATGAATAAAATATTTTTATCAAATGGGATAATTTTACATTTTCAAAACATAAAAAAACATTTTTTTAAGAAATGCAAGAGAAGAATAACGAATGGGTGATGTAGTTATAGAATTCGTATTTTTTGATTTATTATATAAGTTATAATATAAGTTAAAATTAAATACAATTAAAAACTAAAATTATAGAAATTATAATTATGTTTATAACTATTGCCAGAACCAGCTAAACCGCAGTTTTTTACAAAATAGCAACGGCTAAGTTGACTCGCGAGGTGGCTAATGGTTATCCAACAACGCTGATAAGTTTACAGTATATAGTTTAAAGTATGACGCCATAACAACATTGAGTTGTGTTCCGGCATTTGTGACCAGGTTCCAGTCACCCTTAAAGACATAGCATAATTGTAGCACCTATTGTGTTGCAAGTGTCCGTAACCGCTTTCCATCAAGTGGGCCGTCTGTCTGTCTGCTGAACTCCTGCAATAAAAAATAAATAAAAACAAGATAATAAATAATAAAGCATTTTGTTTATTTGCATTTGACATTGCATTTGCAAACATATACCATGCAAAAGTGGATGGATGCAGAAGTCGCGGAAGGCTACGACACACCTTTCATGATCAAATTGATCATGTATTAGCAGAAGGTGATGTCAGGAGCCTTAAGAACAGACGAGCGTGCATGACAAGAGCTATGAATGTCAAAGAAGCAAGTGAGGTGTGTAAGAATAAGCCTGTATGGCGCTCTGTTGTGCGTGCCTACCCCGCAAGGGACCTGGCGTGAAGTTATGTATGTATGTATTTTTGTCTATGCATTCGTGACGGCAATTCAAAGCCTAGACATTAACATTATATATAAGCAATTTATAATAATGTAATGGTTGTTACATTACAATAAAGTATAAAAAAGAAACAAAACCGACTCCAAATAAAAAGCAAAAATCGGTCAAATATTTATTTGACCGATTTATTCCATATCTACATTTTCGCATTGTCATTTAAATCAAATAGTCATTCGTCCTTAATGTTTCCACCTCGTAAACGTAAATACCAGATTTTGCAAACATCTGCCTTCCTGCTCCTTTAACTAATATTCTAAATTAATTAAACACCGCATCTGGCCTTACTCAGACTAATTGATCGTAAATTTGTAAGATGGAAGTTTATCCAACGTAAAGCTTATAGCGCTGAATCTACCAAATTGGATGGATAGGGTCGTTTACACTAAATTAGACGAGAATTCGAAAGCCTATAGAAACCAATGGATATCGATATGCAGAATCTGATCGGAAATATCAGTTCAAATATCTACATTTACATTTATACGGAACTGAATTAATTAAAAGAGGTGATATCCCATGGTCCCCACGTAGTCCAGAGTGACGTCTCCTGACTTTTTTTTGTGGGGATACCTCAAGAATAAAATCTACAGAAATAATCCGAAAAACATCGATCAGCTCAAGGAGAATATCCGTGGTGAAATGGCAGCAATTAACCAGCATTACTGAAGAAAGTTTTCAATAACTTCCGTTTGCGATTAGAGAGTGTCGTCGTAGAGAGGGTCGTCATTTAGACGATGTTAATTTAAAAAATAAACTTCAGTTATTTCTTAATAATACCTCAGTTTTATTTTAACTATACCTTTTATATTTATTTTTTAATCAATATTTTAAATATGCACGTTCTATTGCGCCACCCTGTACTTTACGAGCTGCGTCCGCGGTATCACTCACGTGGTGATGGAAAATCGTTATATTTTGGATAATTCACACTATCTTCTTTATATATATAAATTACGTGTCACGTTTTTTGTCCGCGATGGACTTTTAAACTACAAAACCGATTTGAATAAAATTTGCAGACAGTGATGTTTGATCCAACTTGAAAAATAGGATAGCTTATTGGATTAATTGGAACCGGTAGGTGGCGCTGGGATCGGATCGTAGATTTTTATTTTTTCAGACCAGAACAACGTCTGACGGGGCAGCTAGTATCTTTATAAATTATAGTCTATCAGCCTTACTTATAATAATCTCGTTAAGAAACGTTTAGGCATCTCTTAAGTAAGAGAATCAGAATCAGTCCCTAAACAATGAACATCTCTTTTTTCATTTATAACGTGTATTACCTGCTCTGTTGTTCGTGCCTACCCCGCAAGGGACCTGGCGTGAAGTTATGTATGTATGTATGTATGTACCTGTTTTGTGCCTATGAGGAGCACAGATAAACGAAATTTGAATGATTAACGTAGGTTGTACCCAAAATATTCGACTAAAGAGGAGTTTAAGGGTGAGATTTTCATTAAACAGTGGCTGAGCAATTTCTTTACATTTAAGAAACGATAAGTATGTGTTATTCTGAAGTGTTAGCTATATTACTGTAAAGTTTCATTAAAATCAATTCAGTACTTTTTGAGTGAAAGAGTAATAAACATACATCCATACATCCATTCTTACTAACTTTCAATTTTACAAACTTTCGCATTTATAATATTTATATAGATTCAACTTTATTCAACATTTTTTATTTTACTCCACGGACAAGTGGCAAGTCGAATGGCAGCGGACAAATGGCAAATGAATTGTAACAAAATTTTAGCTTGAAGTTTTGCGGGCAAGTTTTCAAATTGGACAAGTACATCAATCTGCCTGGAATACTTCAAGTTAACATTTTGTTGCTATTCATTTTGCCACTTGACCGTTGCTATCCTTCTTGCTGCTTGTCCGTTGCGATTCGTTTTTTCGCTTGTCCGTTGCGATTCGTTTTTCCACTTGTCCGTTGCGATTCGTTTTTACACTTATTCGTTGAAGTTTCACTTCTACTATGTGTCCTAGCACACATTTCGCTTTTTCGCAGGTTTACTGCAAATTATGATTTACTTAAGTTATGTATATTTTAATGAATGCATTTCTATTTAAACATATTTTTGTTCTTTCATATGATTTTTTTTAAAACTTCATATGCAATTCATTTTAATACAAATGGCTATAGCTATCAAACCTTATCATGTTTATGGGTAACTTGTGGAAAGTCATATAACTATCTATGCAAATGCCCAATGCGAATGATACTAATATCCGTACAGGGGGCGGCAATATGTGTGCGAAAGGCTATAAACGCACCGATTCCCGGAATATCCACGCGGACAAATCGCACTGTCCGTCCGTACTCGGGAATATCTCGTGGGACATTTGGGTTTGTGGTATAAGTCACAAGAGAAAAAGACGTTACTAACGTGAACAACGTTACTTACGTTACAGCGTGAAAAAGACGTTACATATACATTTTACATGCAAGTAGGTAGTTTGGATGTGAATAAGTTCATATACGTTTTCGTGTAGCGCCTCTTTGCTTCAATGATGTGTTATTTTGAATATTCTAATTTTAGAAGAGAGGTTTTTAACTTTAATACTTTTTAGTGTCAATCTTCAATGTGTTTTAAAAGATATTACGTTTTTAAGGAAAGTCAATTCGGAAAGGGCGCTTTTAATTTTCAAATTAAAAAACACAATTTGTCGGACCTTTTCAAAAGCCTGACGTACATGCATACATCAGGCTTTTGAAAAAGAACACTATGTATTTATGGCGTGTGTGGGGTTGATACATATAATGGCGTGTTCTAGAAAGTCAAGACTGTATATTGAAGTGTTAACTTCTTATGGGCGGGTAAACCGCTTCGTTACGTAACGCGTTACGGCGCCAGTCTGTCTGGCTTCCCTTTCTCTCTTGTTAATTTAGTTTAAGGTATCACTTCTGTCGGGCGTCCCGAGATGCACACGTTTTTTAACTAGTATGTACATTACAATCAGTGACGGGTCGGGTATGGGTGATGGAAGACAACTGCTACTCAGAGCGCGTCGCCTGACTGATGATGATGATGAATGTTGCAATTCGCTGAGTAGGTAGTTAAGTTAAGTAATTATTCATTATATATTCATAAGGCGTTGTAACAAGCGCTTTAAACAAAAATTGTTTTAATCGCTAATATGCTATAACTTGCAGAACCCTTCAGTACTCGACTGAAAGTGGCAGGATTTTTCGTCCTACTCCCAAAGGGTCACGAACAGACCGTAACGTAGAATATATCCACCTACCTACTTGTACGTTTAACAGAAACTAAATCTATTCGCCATGTTTACCCTCCCTTCCATTGTTTACCGACCTTACGGTTAATTTACGGGTATAATAGAAAAGTTTATTGTAGAAATAGTATTGTTTGTGAAGGATTTTCGGAGGATATTACTTCGTCGTCGTCAGCCATTCACAGTCCACTGCTGGACACTAAAAAGAGATATGTAATCATTTGGACACTATGTTCAAATGAAATATTTATTATTGCATAAATGTAGTTGTATACAGGTGTTATTTCTAGAAATACATGCTTCAGTACATTTACCCAGTTTCACTGGTGTGGAAGTAGCAGGATCTTAATCGTCATTATTTAATTAGTTACGGCTTACTTATAATAATCTCGTTAAGAAATGATTAGGCATCTCTTAAGTAAGAGAATCAGAATCGGACCCTAATCAATGGATATGTTTTTTTTTCATTTATAAACGTGTGTTGACCCTGTTGCTTACCTGAGAGGAGCACAGATAAATAAATTTGAATGACTAACGTAGGTTGTACCCAAAATATTCGACTAAAGAGGAGTTTATGGGTAAGATTTTCACTAATCAGTTGCTGAGCAGTTTCTTTAAATTTAAGAAACGATTATTAGTAAGGCCCTAGGTTCCTGTTTATTTTATTAAGTACCTTTTATCCAACTTAAACAATATTTATTACCTTTATTAATTATTAATTATATAGTTGTCTGTTTTTTTACTATTATTTCATCTGTATTTGTCAATATTGATATTATTATTTTATCCGTGCAGGAACGGAGAAAAAATACAATTTCCTGCGGCCGGATGGCATGTCGTAAGAGGCGACAAAACAACCCACAGCCAGATGGTAGGGCATTTGCCCGACTGGATGGCTACCACCCCTGGTCTAACGTGTGTCGCCATAAAAACGTTGTGTTCCGGCATTAGTGACCAGGTCCCAGTCTCCTTTAAGAGAGCAGCAGCGCATTTGTAGCACCTTTGGTGTTGCAAACGTCCATAGGTGATGGTAACCGCTTTCCATCAAGTGGGCCGTCTGCTTATATACTGAACTCCTGCAATAAAAAAAATGTTTCAAATTGCATTGAACACTGCACAGCCTAGTGCAAGTCAAATGCTTAAAATTCACGCCAAAATTATAATGGGACAAATCTCGAGTGATATTTGGTATGTGATATACGCGTGCGAACCCTAAACACATAAAATCATCTCATTTTCGCCGTTTATACCAACAAAACCGATATTGACATCACTTATCGAATTATCCGAAAATAGGCCGCCTAACCACAGAGTAACGAAACAGAAGTCTCTGACTGGGTTGTTTTTTCGCCTCTTAATAAAGGTTGCCCAGCCGCAAGAAATTATATTCTTCTCCGTTCCTGCACGGATAAAATTATTATATTATTAATAAGAATGGTAGTTTAAAAATATGAAGTGCTTTCGATTAATTTTTTAGGGTCCTGTAGCGAAATAACAATAACATTAATTGTTTATCTTTCGAGATTTTTCATAGTGCGTTAACTCGTCCTTGGTAAATAGTATTTGAGCGTGCACGCTCGACTACTGAAGGTATGGATTTCTCTCTTGGTACATTCGTAGCAGCGTTTTTAACATGTAGTTAAGCGGCGTGATAAGTGTTTTGGCGTTTTAACGAGCGTTTACAAGTAATATTTTTTTCAGTGTGTCAGCATTTGCCAATAAAAGAAGTGGTGTGTTCGTAGCTATTTCATTCCATTTCTTCTTTGACACAATCCTATTTTTGAACAATGGATGACTTGAAAGCAATAACTCCAGCCGTGATGGCACTACGCTAATTATCATTTCGAATGACATCATGTTGACATTAATACTATCCCGAAAGGATCGTATTCATAGATTAAACAAAACAAACAACAACAATTTTACACGAATATCTCGTAATATCGTTCCTTTGACGTGATGACACTTGCCCTTGAATGGCGGCCTCCGATTGGTCAACTAGTTGGACGCGACAATACACTCTGGAACGCTCCGCTGCAAGCCCCGCCGTTTCGAATTTGCGCCCCTCTGCGTATTCTACCTCCTGTACAATGAAGAGTGTTCCAAGGAACAGTTTGATCTAGTGCCAACACCTCATTTTAAAACCGTACCGTTCGCTATCGACAGGATGTTCACCCCCATTTCCTGAGCTCCCACACTCAACTACGCATCGGTTCTCTAGAACGTATATACCGCGTACAACAATGATCTGGAAAGGACTTCCCGCCGAGGTTTCCCTCTGCGCTACGACATGGGGTCGTTTAAGAAGGGCGTTATAAAATTTCCTAGAGGCCGGCAACGCGTTGGCAACGCTCCTGGTGTTGCAAACGTCCATAGGCGACGGTAACCACCTTCCATCAAGTGGGCCTCCCGCCTGTTTGCCTGCTTCGGGCAATGAAAAAAAAAGAATTTTGATGAGATTACACGAATTTACACCCGTTTCTTGTTAGTGCTTTGTTAGAATAACATGGGGCATCTATATACTCTATAGGTCGTTTATGCATATACGGAGTGAGCCTTCTGAATATTTTGTATGTGAACCCTATTTACCACCATTTCTATTGTTTTCCAGGGATATAACTTCGACGTATGTGAGCCACAAACATCTAGGCAATTACACAGCCAGGGCGGGTAGCTCTTACAATAACAAAGGCGGGTCGCTTCACAAGGTAAAAAAACAAGATTTGGCTCAAATTATGTTAATCGATTTAAGCTCTTTCGTGGTACTTGCACAGTTCATTTATCGTTAATGTAGAGATAATAGATTAAAAAGACTGACAAAACAAGTACAGAGTACTCCATATAACGTCACTCGATTTAACGACAAACTCCCATATGCGTCCAAATCACCTGGCTTTGATTGGCTAAGCTTATCTTTCATACAATGACATACATACCTACAAACATAACTTCACGCCAGGTCCCTTGCGGGGTAGGCACGAACAACATACAATGACACTCTCTATATAGAATGACTCTAAATAACGCCAACAATTAAGTAATAAAAAGTACCTTTTAAGACCAAAGTTAGTGAAAACTGCAAAGCTGTGTACGTTTTTTTATCGCTTTATGATCCTAGCCGTAATAAACTTGATTCTCTCTATCATACATACCGAAATTTCTAAGATATTCCGAAATACCGAAATTTCGATGTACTTCCTTTATCATCATGGCTTTAATATCACAAGATATTAATAAAATAAGTAAAAAATCGTCAAAATTACTAGTGCAGCAAAATATAACAGACAACTCTCCAATTAACGAAAACTCTCTATAACGTCATATAACGGACAGTCCCTTCAGTGGATGGTAGTGTTGATGCTAAACTGCGAAGTACTTATGAGAATCATCGTATTAATATCAATCAAGCACGTAACACAGAGTCGGGACGACCGTACTTTAAAAAACTAGGAATATTTACTGTGCCCTCTATCTAATATACCAAGTCATAAGAATGATATGAGGCATATAAAATTTATTTTTGGAAAGTCAAGTAGATTGACACATGTCAGGGAAACGCTAGTACTATATAATAAACTCCCGAGAAACATTACAGACTCACCATCTGTCTATTTGTTCAAAATACGACTCGAGAGATGTTTAGTCAAGCGCACCTTTTACATATGCAATGAGGTTATGACTGACTATGTGTTTATTATTATTATTTATGAGGAAATGTATGTTATATGTCTTCTCTAATTTATAACTCTTTGCCAACTGAAACTATAAATCAACCCGCAAGAAAATTAACTGTTAGCCTTAAAAAGTGGCTGATCAAAGAGTGTTTCTACATTTAAGATGAATTTAGAAAAAATGAGATCAAATTACAGATAAAAATGCTAATCAACAACTTCGACCTAAAAGTGTCGGCGGTGAAGATGGAAGCTCCGCTGGTATTTGGGGCCCGGACGCAAGCTGTGCAGCTCCCAAACCCAGACGGTGAAGTCAGTTTGGGCTATCTGGCTTCAATGCTCGCATGGACACCTACTGGGGTAAGCTTTTTACATACATACATACATACATATTGTCACGCCTGTTTCCCATTGGGGTAGGCAGAGACAATGGATCTCCACTTGTTACGATCTTGACAAACACTTTTCGCTTCATCAACTTTCATTAATCTTCTCATACATACACGCTTATTTAAACTACTTTTTATCTGACCTTAAAGTCTCTCTATGACGATTCCAGTGCTTGTGTTAGGATCAACGGGGCCTACTCCGAATCGTTTAACATCGAAAAAGGTGTTAGACAGGGTTGCGTAGCGTCGCCGTGGCTATTCAACCTTTTTATGAACAGTTGCTTGGATGGTTTGAAAGAAAGTGAAAGTGGTTTAAGAATGAATGGGTTACTCATCAAATGTCTACTCTACGCCGATGATCAGGTTATACTTGCATCGTCGGAAAAAGAGTTACAGGAGATGGTAACGATTATGGATGAATCTTTTAAGACTAAGGGTATGAAAATTAATGTAGAGAAGACGAAAGTTATGGTGTTTGAAAGAGATGAAAGTATGACAATGTGTAACGTACAGATAGGAAATGAAAGACTAAAGCAAGTTAAAGAATTTGTTTACCTAGGGTGCATGTTTACCAGAGACGGAAAGCATGAAAGTGATATTGAAAGGAGAGTAATGGCAGGAAATAAGGTGAATGGAGCGCTGAACTCTTTTATAAACAGCCAGAAAGTGTCTGTAAAGGCACGTCTGGCTGTCCATCAAGGTATTAGTACCAACGCTAATGTACGGCAGTGAGAGTTGGGTGTGCAGAAGAAGCATGAAAGTAGAATAAATGCAGTTGAAATGAGAGCTTTGAGAAGTATATGTAAGGTAATGTAAGTGATATGATAAGAAACAGTGTGATAAGGAGCGTTGTGAATTGAAAGAAGATGTAGTGACAAGAGTGAAAAGGGAATGTTAAGGTGGTTTGGCATGTAGAGAGAATGAATGATAGCAGAATCACAAAACAATATGATAGCAATGTGACTGGAAGAGTCAGTGCCGGTAGACCAAGACGTACTCACCATGATCAAATTGAAGATATTTTGAAGAAAGGTCAGATAAGCTTTTTAAACCAAATTCAAATAATAAAACTACGTTTTAACGGTTTTAAGCGCGGTAATTTATTTTATTTAGGTTTATCCGACGTTTCGGCCGACGAACGAAACAAACCAACTTGACTGATAATTTCTTTTATTTTTTCCTTCCACTCATTTTAATATTATATAAATTTTCTTTTAGAACTAGGCATGTTTGCTGAAGAGTTTCTTGCGCCGCTTCTTCTCTTCAAACCACAACATGTTGTGAAGCGGTGGTAAATTAGATTAGGCTCCCATAGAGTAAATAATAACCATAAACAAAATTAAAACTAAATAATTAAAATGAACAAGTTGGCGGTAGGCTGAATAATAACTTTGACAATACACGTTTGAAAAATGTCATCTTTGTCTTCCGTGACCACGGCCACTGAAAAGCGACCGAAACGTCGGATAAACCTAAATAAAATAAATTACCGCGCTTAAAACCGTTAAAACGTAGTTTTATTATGTGTACAAGTCAAATTCAAATATCTTTCTTTGTATAAGACACAGCATAGAATACATTGAGATAAACAAAATGCAGCATGCGTTTTACTCCATCAGGTCGCACAAATGTTTAAGTCTCTAAGGGCCGCTTGCATATCGATCGCCTTTAAATAAAATTAGTTAATCATATTAAACTAGCTAAATACGTTTTACACAAAACGTATTGACAGTTCTTTAAACATATCGTATATGTATGTATTTTATCATACACTCGCGCTCTCATCTCGACGGCGTGTGCAGGTGATTGAAAACCCCTAAACCCTTGGGCTGGGACCTCCCAGTACTAGGGACCGTACGGCATACCGGCCACGATTGTCCAAGGCAGGTTTGACACATCGGTTATCTCGATGTGCACGTTTTGTCACGGTGTTTTCTTTTACCGTCATTAGCATGTGTTAATTTTAACAATATACACATTAGCTGGTCGTGCAAGTCGTGGTACCATGCACTACTTAGTCAGTTTTCTGATGTAATGTGCATATTGTTAATATTACCACTTACTATCAACGCTAAGGGAAGTAACCGTGATACATACATCGAGATAACCGATGTGTCAAACCTGCCTTGGGCAAGCGTGGCGGGTATACTGTCCGTTCCCCTACAGTGAGAGGCTGGAGTCCAGCAGTGGAACATTTATGGGCTGATATTATTATTACACATTAGGTCTGAAAACTGCCTAAGTGGCGCATGTATTCCGGCGAGAACTCGAAATCGCCTGTAATAAAATCGAAATGAGAGATAATTTAATATATTTGTCAGACCAACATTTCATTTTTCATATAAGTATTATACAGACAAACTTAAAATTAAAATAAACAAATACATCCAATTCTAAAAATATATATACAACTTAATTTATAAAAAATACAAACTACAAATAGTAAATAGGTACCAAATCACCGTCAGTTGGGAAACGTTCCCAAAACGCTGGCCGCATTACCACGTTGTATGGCAATGCTTATGCGTTGCCCAAAATACAGGCCAGCGTTTTGGCTTTGTGAGACATCTATCAGCCGTTTTGATAGGTCTCGATAAAGGCGATGGGCTTCTGCACCCCATGGCCCGAGAGTTTCGACACCAAAAGCCACAAATATGTATCCACTGCCAATGAATGCATATTTATGGCGTTTTAGGTCTTCTTGTCGGGCGGCAGCTGCACCAGCTACCACAGCCGTATCGGGAAGATGTGACGCTGCCAAAGTGTCAACGCACGTTGCGTCCCAAACTATTGGTCGTCCCATCTTCCATGGCACCAAAGACATCCCGTCTGGTCTCTTGCCATCGTCGCGACACAGTCCATTTGGCTCTAAAATAGCTGGAGTCCCGGTGGTGACAAGAGCCCGGCGGATAATGTCATTTAGTGCAGCATGGCGTGGTACTCTGCCGGCACTTCTGACGCACGACAAGCCATGGTAACCTGAACCACCGACTTTATCTCCGCATTGACAGTGATGAGGGACTACAGTACTATACTACACTACCACTACAGCCGGTGCCCCCAGTCGAATAGAGGCAGCAATCCTAAATGTAGTGTCATCTAGGAATGTGCCTAAATTTGATGAGGGCAGCGCCTGAAGCCACAAGCCTGACTCCCATGTTGAGACTGCTAAGAGACGGGCTCGCTCAGCTTCGTTGACACTAGAGGACAAGAGATTTTCATACACCAACTTGCTGAGCGGCCCGTCCCAAAGCTTCTGTGGGCTTTACTGGATAATTTTGACTCGGGCATGCTACCATGATGTGTGTATAGTCATGGTCATAGTGACCATGCGTTTCTGGCCTCAGCCAAGTATGGGACCTCAAAGTCACTTGGTGACGGATTTATAATTTTGCCAATGAGGTCCACAGTGCTATAAACTGAGGACAGAAAAGCAGGTTAAGCTACGTCTGAGATATAATACATACATTTCATTTATGTATTTCATCGGAATTCTTACTTATTACTAGCAGAGTCGTCACACTTAGTTCGCATTAATCATCATTTTTTTCTCATTAATCACACACCCCAAGGGGTATTATATTATAGATTTGTTATTTTATTGCTGGAGTACAGCAGGCAGGCTGACGACCCTTTAGAGACGGTGGTTTGTAGCTATTTAAAAAACCCAATTAAAATAATAAACGTCTATGTGTAAAGAGGTAAATGATGTAGATGAAGCAAAAGATGTACTTTGTCAAGATGTCTCTGCCTACCCTTATAGGAATCAGGCGTGATAATATTGTTACACGCAGAAATTGGACTTCTTTTGTTTACTCCAATGTTTAAAATGTGTAATTACGAAAAACACTCTATTGTTATTGTAATTGTTTATGGCCGCACGTGTGCAGATTACGGTTTCTCGGAAACTTCAGTCCACGCGGTCCTTTGTTGTATTGTATAGTTTAGTATAAAACGATGCCCGAACGGAAGGGTGAGGCAGTCAAGCGACGATTACGTCACGAACAAGACGTGCGTCGTATATTCGATAAGCGATATAGTGACGGACTTTGCGCGTGTTATTGAATCGTGCAGTTTGTACTGGTTGTATCCAGTTATATTTGTACCTGTGTTATACGTGTTTGTATAGTTCTAATAAACTCTATATTATTCCAACGGAATTTTAATTCGAGTCCTGTAGCTCGTAACAATATATATTAAACAACGAACAGTTAATACACAATTCATGAATACGTCACTATCTATATTTCATAATTAAGAAAAATCTAACTCTACTAATGTGTTTCTAACTAATAAAACATACGAGTAAATAAACATTCGCAGCACATAAGAGTCGTGAACGCGCCGATAATTGACGCAACCATTTGCGAGGACGACACTAAATTGATTCCGGGACATTACATCTGTATGGGAGGTGTCCAAGATCCTGACAGGCATTTCTGTAGGGTGAGTATTGACTTTAATATCAACTACACATTGAAGTCGTTGTAGTGTGATGGCTAACGGACGCGTCCCAAACTCAAAGGGCGCGTGATCGGCCGGAATGCATGCACCACTTGGAAGTTTTCTGGCCTAATATTGTTACAATTACAACGGTGAAAGAAAACATCGTGATGCAACCTACACAAGATAACCGATGTGTTAAACCTGCCTTGGACAAGCGTGGCTACTGTCCGTTCGCCTATAATGGGAGGCCCAAGCCCAGCAGTGGGACATGGGGCTGTTACTATTATAATTAATTACCCGCATTTTCATGCGTGCATATTTTTACTTTCTTTGAATTTATATCCAGGCATGATCATCCAGGCTCTATGTTTTGTTGGGCAGTTTGTTTGATTGAACGCGATAATCTCAGGAACTACTAGTCTGATTTGAAAAATTAATCCAGTGTTAGATAGCCCATTTATCGAGGAAGGCTATATGCTATATATCATCACGCTAAGACCAATAAGAGCGGAGCATCAATGGAGAATGTTTCAACATTGGGGGGTTTTGAAAACAAATTCCACGCGAACGATGTCGCGGGTATAGCTAGTTGTACAATAAAAATAATGAAACAATACACAAAAACAGCTCAGAATTAGGTACAAATAGCGATCTTATCGCTGACATTTCTCTTCGAGAAATCTTTGGGTTGGGAGAGTAATATGGAACAAAAGCTAGGTAGGGCAGGGTTTTGTTGCACAATATTTTTAGATTTTATATACGTATATGAATATAATGTTAAATATATTTTTGTTACAAACATATAATGTTTGTAACAAAAATTATTTTCCATGTACATATATATTAGGGTGATCCAAAAAATTTTTTTTTTTAATTTTTTTTCCAAACCGGCTCAAAAGTTTCTTTTGGTGTAAAAAAATTATGTGAAAGATGAGCCATAATATAAATATTAAGATAGTCCTCATCGCATTTTTTAACTCCATAAGAATAACACAGGAATTTTTTTTGCTTCTTCTGATTTTTGTACCGTTCAAACGACTGGTTGACTGATAAATCGCTGTTCAATCTTTATAGAGAATTGAACGCTCTACAAAAAGTCTGATAACATTTTTTATTTGTCCACGCATTCAAAAGTTATTCAAGGTCAAAGTTCAATTGTTCAAAATTTGATCGAATTTTATAAATTACACCGAAACTGTTGGTTTCAGTGTCAAACAAGGATCAATTTTTTGTCAATATAATACAGTTCAGAAGATTTATTGAAAGCAAGCAGCGAGCGCGAAAACTAGCGTTTGTACACGAGCACGTATGTCGTGCGTTCGTGTTGAACGCGTGAGTTGGACTGTAGCGAAATCAAAAATCGACAAATCAAAAATGTTATCAGACCTTTTTGTCTATAAAGATTGGAACAGCGATTTATCAGTCAACCAGTCGTTTGAACAGTACAAAAATCAGAAGAAGCAAAAAAAATTTTCCTGTGTTATTCTTATGGGAATTAAAAAAATGCGATGAGGACTATCTTAATATTAATATTATGGGCTCATCTTTTGACATAAATTTTTTTACACCCAAAAGAAACTTTTGAGCCTGTTTGGAAAAAAATTTTTTTTGGATCATTCTAATATATATATTACTGTTATCACATATTTATTTGTTTTCAAATTATTTTCATTTTTCTTTATACATACATAAAAAAACATATATTTTAAAAAAAATGTAAAAAACCGATGTCCGCCGGCAGCAGGGCCTAGGGTCCAATATATTACTGTTATATTTATATATGTATTAAATTTATAAATTAGTGTAAGTATGTATATTTAAATTGTACAGTCCTATCATTTTCTGCTCCACCTACATCGCCAGATTAGTTAAGAATTTCTTTTAAGCTGGGTTGCCTGGAAGAGATCGCTTTTAGCGATAAGGCCGCCTGTTGTTTTGCCAAGAAGTATTGTAATTATGCATTTTATTTTTGTAGTTTGTTTTGGTGAGCAATAATCTAAATCTATCTATCTAAATATACATATAGTTTTACATAAAGTGGAGTTTGTTACTATCATTATCAAAAGTTCACGGAGGCTCACCAGCATCGGATTTACCATCATGTGAATGTTGAGGCGATCCAGCTCCTCGACAACATGGATATAATGAGAAGGCTCAAAAGGATAAAACCGTTTGAACTAGTGCTTAAACAAAACTAAAGCGTAGTGTACTGTACTCACTTATTAAAGAACACATTAACAAAGTGTCCTCCACTTAACTGACAATAAGAAAGTGCTAATGGACACTTTCTTAATCAAATACTAGGCAATTTAGGTTATATTTAAATAACTTATTCGTCTTATTAGATTAGATTGTAATATTGATGTGGTATTTTAAAATAAACATTTATGAAAAAAAAATAGTTTTAAATACTCATAATTAAATACATGGTAATAAGATTATTCTGTCTTACAGCAAGATAACGGCGGTGCGGTAATACAAAACGATACTCTAGTTGCAATGTCGACGTTCCACAACGTATGCGCTGTGTATACAAAGACTCATGCGTTCCCAAGGGCCCGAGCTTCGCGAAATGGCTCGACACTATTATATGGGATGAGGGAAACCGTCCTACAACCGCTGAACCAACAACCAAAGAGCCTACACTTGCAAATGCAACCGAAACCACCCAAACACAGAGTCATATTTCGCTGATCCCAGCAAGTTCTTATTAACACTACCGTTCGATCCTGTGAACGTTCCCTTAGAACCGGCTGAGATAACTCGGTGATACCAAGAATGAGTCTGTATGAGTCTTATTTGCAGAATTTAGCTAAGGCTAAGACTTCGACCACACAGGATCCGAATGTGGTGAAGAAAACAAAAGGGAATGGCTCCAGAAGTACGGTAGAGCGGCTATGATGGCGCAGTCACAGGTGTATGGTTCTAACAAATATGGTCATTATGATTACAATTAAATTGTTATGTATATTAAGAAGTGTTAGACACACTCAGTGGTTGCTGGCGAACTGTTTTATTATATAATTTTATAAACCCACATACATATATATTTTAATAGACTAATGCACACGCCATATATACTACAAGAAGTACATGATACTCGGAGAACTAGAAGATGGTTTTTTATTTAAGGGCCGATTTCTCAATCACCACATAAAAGCTATCCATGGGACAAAATACAACATGAACAAATTAAACATTACAGTAGCGCAAATAAAACAGTTGAATTGTTTCACTTTTAATTTCAATCAGGTTAAATAACAATTCAACAAACGGATAACGTTTATCTGATGAATAAAAAGTCAGCCCAAGTGTTTTTACCATAGATAATACGCTACATATAAAATAGCTGAGGTCCGCTAGAATATAATATCACAATATCATTTATTACCTTGTCCGACCGATGGCGCTATAATCGACTTTTTCTTCGAACTCGACTTTTTCGACGGCTTTTTCTACCTAAAGTGTATGTACTATGTATGTATGTATGATATATATAGTTTAGTATTCTAGTTTATGCGTTACAATGATGTAATGTCTACCGTGACGATACCTTAAGGGCACAGCGGAAGATCAGCGCTGGTTTTAACGCACCGGCATTATGCTGAGTCTGATGCCCCTTTTGGGACAAAATTATATTATTCTCGTTTTAATTTTTAAGTAATTATACTGTGTGTGTTATAATTTGTCCTAAATAAAATTATTTTCATTCTTTCTTTCTTTTCTATAATTCTATAAATTCCACTAGATGGTACTTATAAGTTATAACTTGTTCTAAAATGGAATAAGGAAAAGACAGAATAAAATTAGTTAAAAGAACTTAAATATTACACTATAATTTATGCCAAAAGTAATATATGGTTCTCACAAAACTTTATGTAAAAGTATGCTAGATTCACCAAATATGAACTTGTGGTTTTCTTTATACAGTATGGGCCCCAGAGTGGTCTATTATGGGTGAATTACATATTAACCATATCAAAAGTATAACTTGCTTAACATAGGGATATTCTGTGGGTGTTGTCAGCCAGTTATTTTTTTTATTAACACAATGTCTTTCATTACGTATACATAATATAATACTTTAGATTCGTTGTCAGCCAATCGCAGTCCACCGCTGGACGTAAGCCTCCCCAAGTTGCGCGGGTCAGTGTACACCTTGGATTATGAATACATACTCAAAAGTTCTTACTAATTTAACGACATACATTCATTGACACGAGACTTTCAATTGTCGAATTACATATATCTAACCTTAGTAATTTCTGATAATCGACCGTGACATTTAGACAGCGAATCCTGGAGTGGAAACCGCGTCTCGGTAAACGTAGTGTCGGACGATCTCCAGCCTGATGGACTGACCTGCGCAAGGTCACCGGTCGGAGAACTTGCATGAGAGGTCTACGTCCAGTCGTGGACTGCGATTGGCTGATAAACACAACGAGGATAAGAGAATAAAAATTTGTTTTTACCTTTGCGAAGCTCATATAAAGCAACTGTCATCTCCCAAACTTCGCTTAGTGCGCAAGACGAAAGACCGAAGTATATTCCCCACTGGTAAAGTTTGAGCAATAAAATATGTGACAACTTTCGCCACATATAATCGCCGAAGTTGCCGGCCAAAACATATGGCGCAAGTTCAAATGGGTCGTCGTTCACTTTGTATAGACAATAACTTTAGAAGAAAAACTATTTATTTGAAACTAGCTATGTATGCCACTTCGTTCAGCAGTACTTGGACTTTATAGTGTTAGTGTTACGACATCCCGTCACGTTCTCGGAAAGCATCCCTTTCATCCGCATTTTCATTCTTTTATTCGGCCGGTTCTAACCAGAGGACGCTGCGCACACACATGGATCTCATTGGCCGAGCCGAATCTTTAATGGCTGCCTAAATATCGTCTCAACACTACGCTCGTCGCTGAATGTTCTAAAAACGTCGTAAAACTGCTGCATTGGGCCCTATAACCACTCCCTAGTGCCAGCTGTGTCCCAGACATCTAGTGTAATGTTTGTGTATACCAGGACTCAAGAATCTGGCCGAAACCCTGTATAATTCCTTACACAATTCCAGTGACGGTAAGCGTTCATTTTTTTCTGATTGGTTCAGAAGAATTGGAAGAGAATCACGGTTTGCTCCGGCTTAGTAGCCATTTATATCTTATCAGTTAGATATCAAAACAATAACTAGTCCAGATATTTAGATCTCTTTTAATGAAAGTATTTAAACCTCGTTATGTTAAACCATTCAGAAGGTTCATATTATCCTTATGCAAATGGTGATTCAAATTGCGATCCGCATCCCTATGAACTACTCCCAATTTCACGGGAGGTTCAATATTTAAGGTAATGTACTTTGTAAAAGCAGTTCGGGAAACTTCAAGAAACGACTCTTAAGAGTTTTGTTACGACTGAGGGGGGATTGATATTTAACATGCATTTTTATTTTCAAATTAATCAGACAAATATGCATAGACGTGTAGTGTTTTATTGGTGTCTATAGATCCACAAATTGTTTATTATATATTGTAACTACATAAGGCACTGCTGCCTAATGTTTAACTATTTATACATAAATACATAACTTCACGCCAGGTGCCTTGCGGATAGGCACGAACAACAGAGCGCAATACAGGCTTATACTTACACACCTCACTTGCTTCTGTGACATTATAGCTCTTGTCACGCACGCTCGTCGTTCTTAAGCTGCTGACATCACCTTAAACTTAACTTAACTTAACTATTTATAATTGCAATTATTCTAATGTAATTTAATGTATTATACAGTAAAATAATTTATTATGACTCTACCTATATTGAACAACCGCTTAGTCTATACTATTAATACGTGAAGCAAAAACTTTGTACCCCTTTTTACGAAATCTGCGTAGACGGAGGAGTATGAAATTTCGCACACTTATCGTTTACATCGAGAAGAAACGACGAATGCTAATATTTTTTTAAAATTATGCATATAAAATACATTCAATCAATAAAAAACATTACACACACTACCATGTAATTGACACACACACGCATGTATACTCTTTTGTTTATTGTTTCAAATTAATTGTTGTAGCCTTTTGATCTGTGATTATACTTGTTAAAGTATAGTCTTTGACATTAATTATTAAGGTAGAATTTCGACCACGGGCGACCACTAGTATGAGATTGCCACACAGCTTAGTTTGATTTTCATAAAAAAACTTTATAACAAAGTTGGATATAATGACATAGTAACATTCGCTCCATCCATCCATCATTCCTCGCTTATAGTGACATTTCGCTTATTATGACCTATTTTTATAAATTATGTCCTGCTATTTATATTTACAATGATAGCAAGTTTAGAAAGCATGTTATATTTAAAATGTTCCATAGCCTTATTCTAATTAATTATCTTCTAAAAAACAATGCTATATGCAATTTGATGCTTGGAACAAAATATATTAATTATATATAATAAAAACGTTTTAACGGTTTTAATTTATTTAAATTACCGCGCTTAAAACCGTTAAAACGTGGTTTTTTATGTATATAAGTTGGGAAAACTTCAGAAAATATTTGTGCTTTGTATGATGTCCGCTTATTATGACGTGTTTGTCACTTCCCTTCGATGTCATTATGAACGGATTCTACTGAAACCTTGTATAATTTAACTGGACACAATCAGTACAAACTGCACGATTCAATAACACGCGCAAAGTCTGTCACTATATAGCTTATCGAATGTACACACGTCTTGCTTTGCTGGCAAGTATCGCTTGACTACCTTAGCCCTCCGTTCGGGCGCTGTTTTATGCTTAACTACAAAATACAACAATCGACCGCGTGGAGTGAAATTTACAAGCAAACGTAATCTGCACACCTGCGGCTATAACGACGAGTACAATAACAATAGGATGTTTCCTTAATTACAAATTTTAAACACAAAGTAAACAAAAGAAGTCCCAATGGGGGGGGGGTAATAAACTGCAGATGAGCATTCACTTTGTCGGCGTGTAAATATATATATATATATATATTAGGGTTGTCGTTAAAAATTTAATTTCTTGCGACGCCCCCTTAAAAGCTTCCTTTTAATGAAAACACTTATTCTTATATTTTAGTTAAAACTAAAATATAAAAAATTGAAACATAAGCTGAATCACGAAGAATTTAAACTTTTCTCAACTATAATTTGAAATTCATCACTGAAATGATAATACGGAAGTATTCATTGTTAAAACTTTCCAATCTTAAAATAATTATTACTTCTAAGTATGAAGAAGTTTCTGAAAAAACATGATATTACCAAAAATGACTTGAATCGTTGAGACACGTGTTGTCTTGACTGAAAAAATAAAAAAAATCCAGTGTTTTTCATAAAAAGAAGCTTTTAGCGTCGCAAGAAATTAATTTTAACGACACCTAAATTACTTATTGCTACTAAATTATACCTAAATAATTTTGATATTAGGCAGTTCAATCAAACTTATTACATTTGGTTGATAGGCGCAGAATTGAACGACACGATTACATTCAATGACATTAAATGGAACAATTCTATGACAGAAATGAACGTCCATTATTGGCTTAATATCCTTTGATATACGCATTATACATGTTAAAAGCCTTCCCCCAAACAAACAAGCTTCCGTTATCTTTGCGCATCGAATTACGAAAACACCACAATACCATTTACAAATAAGTAGGGATGTCCAGAATATAAAAAGCCTCAATATATTATTATCGATATTTTAAACGAATCGAATACGACATATCGTGCAAAAATGTCTATAAATGATCGATATAGTCAAGATTATAACAGTAGGTTGAACTTTAGATTAAATTATTAATTATCTCTGTATTTTTATAGATATATAACTATCATAGATTTATTTGATTAATATCATCCAATTTTATTTTAATAACCTTGAACTATTTACTTGAATTACCTCATACAATAAACTAAAATAATTAAGTAACATATGAGTATCATTTTTATTTTACTACTCTAAACACCAAGTTGTAACATCTGTGTTGTTTTTAAATTATAAGGGTTGTGATGGTAGTCCAGTACAAATTATCGCACCGATTTTATTCAATGAAAAGAAAAAAATTCATGAGACCCCATATTTTAGCCTAAACGGCGAGACGTGCCAGTTGATATCCCTATTATTATTATTAAATATTATGTATTATTTATTTTATTTACAAGTCACAGTGTCGATTTTAATATACAAGTATTCTTATCGAATGTACATTACTCATAAATAACCATTAAATAAATATAGCGTATTAATTCTTACTAGACTATCACAACAACCCAAAAAAAAAAAAAAAAAAAAAAAAAAAAAAAAAAAAAAAGAAATCGCAAAACCCAAAGAATTATTGGTTCTCATACTTTCAAGTAACGAATATATTCGACTGAAAGTATCGATATATCGAATTAAAATATCGATATATTATCGACAATCGTGCTATTCAAAGACACCACTAAAGTTTCACATGTCCTTGTGTTTCCCAGTGACATTATTGAGATAACTTTGATCACGGTCATACTCTAATGATATTAATTCAAAGCTGCTTTAAGAAGTCCGCCTGATAGTAAGCGGCTATCGTCGCCCACATACAACAATGCCCAATTATTTACCCGGGACAAAATTAATTTTTATGTATAGTATATTTCTTCTGTTTACGTGTACATCACTGAACTCCTCCTAAACGGTTGGGCCGATTTTCATGAAATTTTTGTGTGTGTTTCTATGAGTTCTGGTTAGCTGAATGAATGGTTAGCTTCATCCGTGCGGAACCGGAAAAATAATACAATTTCCTGCAGCCGGGCGGCCTGTCGTAAGAGGCGACAAAACAACCCACAGCCAAGTGATAGGGCATTTACCCGACTGGATGGCTACCACCCTTGGTCTAAACTATGTCGCCATAACAACTTTAACTTGTGTTTCGGCATTAGTGACCAGGTTTCAGTCTCTCTTAAGAGAGGAGCAGCGCATTTGTAGTACTTTTGGTGTTGCAAATGTCCATAGGCGAGGGTAATCTTTTTCCATCTGGCGGGCTATCTACCTGTCTGTTGAACTCCTGCAATAAAATATTTACAATGAGACTCAGTAGATAGCGCTGCAATATGGTTCTAAATATTTTTTTGCAGTTAATAAATAATTGTTCATCCACGCTTCTATAACACTTGGAAATGATCTACTGTACGCGGCGCACGCATGCCGTACTGAGCAAGCTATGGAATGTACTCCAAAAATCCAGCGGTTTTCCAAGTGTGCTACAATATAAGCCTTTTCAAAATAGGCATAAATTGTTATTTAAAGTGCAAACGACATAAGCAACGCATCGGCTGACTTAGTTTTGCAGATTTCCATGATTACACTTCAAATAATTTTAATAAATCCTATAACAATTCCAACGGCATTTTCATTCGAGTCCTGCAACTCAAATCAAATCAATTTTATTTCTTTAAACAACACGGTTAAACAGTTGGTATATATGTTATAATGTTCACATGTTTTGCTCACATAGGAGCATACTAATATTTATGATAAATTTTATTAAATTATATAATGGTAAATGAAACATCAAAACTCGTCACAATACTGTCGTACTTGACTAGCGAGCGCAACGCGGCTGGTACCGAACCGATGCCTGTTGTTCTTTGTTGCGAATCAAAGGGTGATTGGGCGCTTGCAGTACGATATACACAAGTGTATACTAGAACCTCGTTAAGAATCTGATTAAAGTTACAGCTCGCTAATGAGTACACGGAGAAAGGTGGCTCGCTTGACGTCGCGAGTGAAGACCGTTTCACGCGTACACATTAGACCATACGGTTACAACTCTCTGATGTTAATTTTTAAAGAAAAAGTGACACTTTTTTTAAAACAAAACGAATCGCAACATAATTTAACTTGAAGTTTTATGGGTAGGTTTTCAAATTAGGCAAGTACATTAACAATCTGCCCGTCAAACTTCAATATAAGATTATATCTAACAAAAAACTGAATTCGATCCGGAACAATAAAAACATTGATAGTCTACTCTAACATTGTGCCGCCACTTACCTGGTCTACTCTAAAATTATGTCGCCTTTCACCGCGGCCGTAACGCTTTTCTGTGACAGAAAAAATCCTAATAGCCCCGTCTATATAGGAGTTTCACTTCAATAATACTTACACAAATATAAAACGAATGCAAGACAATATCGTGGCAAGCGTTTTACACTTAACAATTCCGCGGCGCACCAATACACTGTTCACCATTAGCACGCCTGCTGGCTACGGAATCCTCATTCGCTTTCAGCAATGTATTATGGGAATGTAAAAGTGTAACAGAAAAGCTTTATTCAATATGTTTGAAGATATATCATTTTAGGGTTCGTTTTTCTTCTTCTTATATATAAAAATGAATATTTGTCTGTATGTCTTTATAGAATCGTAAACTATATATTTGATCATGTGATGATCTTTAGTAAAGTTGTTGTGCATTAGCCAAAGAAGGTTTCTGAGTTGGTTCACAATTAAACCCGGTAGGTGGCACCGCTGTCGGCATATCGATTTAAGCTTTTCCGGGCAGAACGACGTCTACGGGACACCTAGTTTATAATAAATATAATAACAGCCCATTACTGGTGTCGGGCCTCTCATTATAGGGGGATCGGAGAGAATACCTGAAGAAACATATCGGTTATCTCGATGTGCAGGTTACATCGAGATGTTTTCCTTCACCGTTACTGGCACGTGGTAATTATAACAATATGCACATTAAGTCAGAAAACTGACTAAATAATGCATGCATTCCAGGATCGAACCCTTTGAGATTGGGACGCGTGCGCTAGTCATTACGCTACCACAACTTTTAGTACTTTCTCCCAAATTTTGAAGTTAGCAAAATATCTTGCATTCCATACTCCTTACATCCTCTATTCTATACATTCTTTATCGCAGTACAAATCATCATGTCATCCTTCACACAATCTATGCATCTATTTCTTAGTCTATCTTTACTCTCACATCCATCAATGTTTCAGTGGTTTCTATGACCTAGTAAAACAAATAATTCAGTCTTTAAACTATATCTGTATTGTAAACAAATAAATAAGTTCGTACTCACTTTATATAATGAACGAGACCCATTACAAATTACAGTTCACCAGTTTCGAGTTAATGGAAAATCAACATTTTCACAGTAAATTCAAATTTCAGGTTGTTATATATTTCAACGCTTACTCCTTCTGTTATTAAGTTCATAGACACGTTGTTACCTAGCAGTTGGATAATAAATTTTGGCCGGTATATAATCTATAATATTGATACGAGTTGCAGGACTCGAATTAAAATGCCGTTGGAATTACTATAGAATTTGTTAGAACTATACAAACACGTATAACACAGGCACAAATATAACTGTATACAACCAGTCTAAACGTAATGCACGATTCACTAACGTCTTGTTTTACTTGTAGCTATCGCTAGACTGAACCATCTCTCCATTGGGGCATTGCTTTATACTGTACAAATACAATACGTCTGGTCGACCGAATTTCTTAGATTCACACCTTACTAATGACTGTCATAAAAGACTACAATACACAATGGGCTGATTTTCTAATCATAAATTTTAAAACAAAGTAAACAAAAGAAGTCCAAATGCCGGAAAGGTAATAAAATGTGTTTCTATAGGGCTGCAGATGTGAGTTTGTCTTTGTCCCGGCACCTCGTCGTAACAATATTATAAAATCCTAAAGATGCCGTGTCTGTACATTGAAGCTTTTAAAAATAAAACACCTGAAATAGATTATATAAACGATGAAGAACACGACGCAATTGTTTTTTACATTTATTGTCTGTTTGTTAGGGATACACGTTAAAACTGCTGGGCAGATTTCGATGCGAATCGCGCTGATCGACAGCTTATTCTTAGACCTCAACTCAACGCTACTTTTTATCCTGCGGTTATTTTTTTGTGAATGATTTTAAGTGGCCAGATTTAATAAAATCGAATTTCTATGTGATTTTTATTTATCAATAATACATTTAATATAATAAAACATGTGATATTTTTTACTCTAGGAATCTCGCGGGAATTTTCCCGGGATCGGTATGTAGTTATTCAGATGCATAAAAATTAGTTTATTCCGACACAGTTTCCATTGAAAGGATAGATTATTCTTTTTTAAAGACTACGATACTTTGTGACTCAGGAGTCCCGCGGGAATTTCAAGTCAAACGTGGACAAAGTCGCGGAATATCCTAGTAGTATATAACAATTAACATTCAAAATAGACTTCAGTCATATACAAACCGAAGAGGTTTTGTATGTCTCCAATGTCATTGGGAAATCCATAAGGAGGTGCTGTGTAGTTTTATTTTTCAAAAATGTGTAATGTTATTAATTTAAATTGATCAATAGTTGTAAGGTAATGACAGTTTTGGACTATAATCATGTATTTTTATGATCTGATTGGTCCAATGTGTCCTTTCGAGTTGTTAAACAAATTCTGTTGTTTGGTTTCAGTTAAAGACCAATCCGGCTGACCTATACGAAGATTTAATATATCAGATGAGGCTTTTTGTACCATGTTTCTTCGCCTTCCATAGTGACCATTTGTATTATTCTCCATTCGAATGTAAGGATATCATGAAACCTTTTTTTTAAATTTACTTACAGAAGAAAAAGAAGATTAGATAGATAGATAACTCTTTATTGCACACCAAAACATACAATTACAAAACAGACAATATTTACAATATTTTCTAGGCGATACAATAGGCGGCCTTATCGCTCAAAGCGATCTCTTCCAGGCAACCTAAATGAAAAACAAATTTGAATCAGGCGATGTAGGTGGTGCAGGAAAAAAGCAATGGACACATAAATACTCAAACTAATTTAACAAATAAATATACAAATACATACATATATACATAGTTATAAATATAATATACAATAATATACGTATACAATAATATATTACAAAACACATCTGTTATTATAATAAATGTATTAGCATGATTATATTGTGTTAATCAGACATAGCTATTATGGATAAATAGTGTTTTCTGAGTAAATTTCTAAATGTTGGTAAGGATTTGGCCTCTCTGACAGTAAGAGGCAGCATATTCCAAAGTTTGACAGCCTGCACTGTAAAAGAATTATCATAATAGGATGAAGTGTGTGCAGGTGTCATAAGTTTTCGATACGTTTCAGAGCGCAAATTGTGAGCAGTGGATAGGCGAAGGAATTTAAAACGTTCCTTAAGGTACTGGGGACTATTAGGAGTAAATAATATATTATACAGGAGAGTGAGAATGTGAGTACTCCGGCGAAAATGAATAGGAAGCCACTTGAGTCTTTTACGATATTCGGAAACATGGTCATATTTTCGCAAGCCAAATATGAACCTGATACAAAAGTTCTGAAGCCGCTCAAGCTTATTCAGCTGTTCTTGGGTTAAATCCAGATAGCAGGCGTCAGCGTAATCAAGTACGGGAAGTAAGAGAGACTCAGCAAGCGTAATCTTGGTAGCAGTAGGCAAGAAGTTTCTTAATCTTCTGAGGGATCTAGAAGATAAGAAGACTCTGCGACTTAAATCAGTGATGTGAGGCCGCCAAGACAGCTCCCTATCGATGATTATGCCAAGGTTTTTGACAGTGTCGCTAAGAGGTATATGTGTGCCATCAAAAAGAACCTGTGGTAAGGAGGACCAGTTAACTTTAGCATTCATCCTAGGGCTACCGACGATTATCAATTGAGTTTTCTGAGGATTTACGGCAAGACCAAACTTTTTGCTCCATCTTAGTATGTGATCCAGGTCAGAGTTGATTTTGTTAATTGCAATATGTAGTGCATCAGTTTCACTTTGTGTGTAAATTTGTAAATCGTCTGCATATAGGTGGTAGGAAGAAGTCAATTTGTCGGAGATAGAATTTATAAAAACAGCAAATAAAAGAGGAGATAAAACGCCGCCCTGAGGAACACCGGCAGTTAAATCACACCAGGATGAGTGTGCCTCATCAATACGAATTCTCTGCCGGCGCCCATGCAGGTAACTGTGAAACCAGTCGATTACTGATGGAGATATGTTAAGAGTGCGAAGAATACCAAGCAATAAGTCGTAATCAACATTATTGAAGGCGCTGCTAAGGTCCAACAGTGATAGTACAGTCAACAGACCATTCTCCATCCCATGCCTAATGTCATCCGTGATCTTGACCAGTGCTGTGACTGTATTGTGGCCTGGACGAAACCCGGATTGGAAGGGATTCATTAATGAATTTTGAGAAAGGAAAGTGCTAAATTGTTTGTGGACTAATCGTTCTAATACTTTGGAAAGAAAAGGAAGAATGGAAATTGGACGGAATTCAGAAAAAGACGAAGGATTTGGCTTTTTGGGAAGAGGAATAACGTGTGCTTCTTTCCAAGCAACTGGAAAGGTACAAGAAGCAATGGACGAATTAAGGATGTGGGTTATAATAGGGTTTATGACATCAAGAATGGGCACGATCATTCCGCGACTAATACCATCACTGCCAACTGCATTTGAAGAAATAGATTTAATAGCAATCTTAACATCACATTCAGATAACGGACTAAGAATAAAACTTGGATGTAAAGGAGTTGGAATAGAAGAAAGATCTTTTAACGTGTTTGACTTAGTAATTTTGTCAAAAAACTTTGTAGATGTGAAATGTTGATTAAGACTATCAATGTCGAAGTTATTTGGTACAGGATTTTGCACTGACTTTCCAACTCCAAGTGATTTCAGAAATTTCCATACTTTTGATGGGTTATCTTTCTCAACTGATTCATGAATATACCGGCGCTGTGCATCCCTACACACTCTATTGCAGCGATTACGAGCTGTTATGAAAGCTTGTTTATTTTCAGCACTGGGTTTAAGTTTGTATTTGGTTTTAGCCATAGATTTTTTATGTATGAGCTTCTTGATATCGTCTGTAAGCCACGGTGCAGGAAGATGCTTTATTCTGACACGTCGCATAGGTGCATGCAAATCATACAACCTCAATAAGGCTGTATTAAATACATACACCTTTTCATCTACAGTAGCTGCCTTGAAGACCCCAGACCAATCCGATTCTTCGGCGTCCTTGACTAGGGCGGCCAAGTTTATACCACCAAAATTACGCTGCAGGATAACTTTAGTTTTGGCTTTTGGTGGACGAATGTTATAAGAAAGAAAAATCAAGTCGTGATGAGAAAAAGCGTCCGCCGAGCACTGACCATGAGAAATAACATAAGAGGGTGAAGAAACAATGATCAAGTCTAAGAGAGATGGTGTGGAATTGGGGAAATAATGTGTTGCTTTCAGTGGAAGTATGGTCAGGCCAGAAGCCGTAACTAAAGATTCGAGGGACATACTACGATGATCCTGTTTTAGGAGACAGGTGTTAAAGTCACCCATAATAATGGAATGGTTATAATTTGGGATTAGGTCTTCTAACAGTTTTTCGAAGGACGTGAAATAATTAACTTTAAGGGAAGGGCTATAAAATACACCTACCAAAACCTTTAAAGAACAAAGTTCCACCTCAATAAATAAGTGCTCACCAATATCAGAAGAAGGAGGTTGCGGTGACATGCTTACAATTGAAAAAGGAAGATGCGTCCGGAGATAAATAGCAACGCCCCCACCGCCACTACCTGTACGATCATTTCTGATAAGGTGGTATCCAGGTAAGTTATAGAACGTTGAAGGGAGACATGGTTTTAACCACGACTCAGATACGAGTATAGCATGGATATTACATTGATTAAACGACGCCAGCATATCTGTAAAATGAGCCGGAATACTCTGCGCATTTATGTGAATAACATTGAAATTCAGGGAACCATTTGAAAAACGCGCCTTAAGAAATTCCGGTAACGACGATGGGCTATTGTCGTTGTAACTACTGTCAGAGGAACAAGATAAATACTCAGACTCAACATCACTATCACTTGAAAAACCAGCCATTCTATTATATAAATATACAAATAAATATGCTTTACTTATAAGAAATATATAAATAAACAAATATTATACAAAAATATATAATTAATTATAAAAATAAGTCTTAATAATGCACCTGCCAATTACATAATAAAAAAAATAAATAATTTAACTTAAATTATATACAACACAATGAAAATGACTACGAGTAATGTGTAAAATATCAACATTGAAGGCATTGGAACGCGGCACTACAAATTGGATCAAATTTCTGAACGCACAAAAAGGTGGAATAAAAAAAAGTTATCAACAATAACATAACCTACACAATAACTGAGATATTTTATTCAATTTTACAATTTGAAACACAGTTAGTGCTAAAGTAGTAAAGAATCAAAGTTATTACTATTACTGTACAGCTTTCTAAGCAATATTGCCTTTTTGTGGATGCAAGGACAATTATTCTAGATTTGTAGTGCCAAGAAAGTAAAGGGAATAATAACTACTTTTTGAACGTTGTCGCAGTTCTACGTTGTTTTGAGGCTGCAGGGACTTCTTTAATTGCCTGTTGCTCATCCTTGGTTGGCAGACCTATTTTATCTAAATCAACGAGCTGGTTAATGCGGTGGCGAGTATTATTGGAACCTAACACATAGATTATGCCGTTTTGAGTCCAACTCTTCGATGTTCCAAAACGTTGTCTCGCCTTTATGAAAATATTATGCCTATTCTTCGTCAAGAATTCAGACAATGTGAATCCAGAACCTTTGAGCTTGGTTTTAGCCATCCAGACTTTGTTCCGAAGAGTAAGATCACATAACTTGAAGAGGATAGGTCTGGGTTTACCAGATGATAATGATGTCTTGCCCAACCTATGACAATAACGGATATCCTCTATATTGAATCCATCTAACTTAAGCTTAGTGAGTACAAGCTTTGAAACTACTGCAGCCACATTTTCATCTTTATTTTCAACTACTCCATGGATCAATAGAATTTTTCTTCTGCTATGCATTTCAATATGGTCAGTGGATTGTTGAAGCAAATCGATTTGCTGATGAAGATTCTGTTTTTTACATAAATAGATTTTCGTAGAATTCTTTCTTTCACATAAACTCTGCTTTTAACATTCCTAAGGAAAAGAAACTTATATATTACAAGGATCGCAAAAAGTTGAAAGCGTCCTCCTATTAACAATATTTCATCATATCGTCCCCTCTCAGAGGCTAAACACCCTATAAAACTTGCCCGTCGCTACCAGGGCAACACGTAGAACACGACGCAAAAACATTCAATGGCAGTTTATCCTCGTACGTGGCCTGGGATGGATTTTGGTAAAGCCTCTTATGGCCGCGTGACACCCTAGTACTTTGGGAAACTATTCACCCCATACTTTCGCTACTTTTTAGAGTACTTACTAAGTAAGCCATTTTGGCAACAGCGGAAAATCCTTATGAAATCATTCTGTCTTCTATTGTAACAGTCAAGTTTTTAGAAAAATATTTGGGTCTATATTCAAGCAAGTTATATATAAGTAGTATAAGTTGAACTACGCAATTACTTTAACTTTTGAATTATAAAGAAGATAAATAATAGTACATTATATCATTTATCTTGTCTTCTTGTTGCCAATTGTATGTATACTATACATATACTAGGAATTTCCCGCGAGTTCATCCACGCTTGAATTAATATTCCCGTGGTCTTCCCGGGCAAAAAATACCGCACCATTTAAAAAGAATATAAAATATTAGTTAAGTGATAACTGTTTCGGAATAATCTATTTTGTATGCACCCGAATAACTGCCAACCGCTCCTGGGTAAATTCTAAAAATAATAAATAAAATCATTTTATTACATGTATAATTTGCTGTCAAGCAGTGCAAAGCCCGACCCAAATAACAAACAATAACCCAGCTTTGTCTGCCGTGATTACAGCCACTGAAAAGTGGCCGAAATGTCGCAGTAATAGAAATCAAATAAATTACCGCGCTTAAAACCGTTGAAACGTAGTTTTAATAAGGACTATATACGTTTGTGTTGAAAATCTCAACCGTACAATGTAATGTGTCTTTTAATTTGAAATCAGTCAAAGGCCTATATTTGGCTGGAACTTTTGCAAGAAAATCATCCAAATCATTTATATGAATATTGTATTAGGTGCGAGACTCGAATTAAAATGCCGTTGGAATAACTATAGATTTTATTAGAACTATATAAACACGTACAACACAGGTACAAATATAACCGAACACAACAAATCTAAGCGTAACGCAGAAGGTCGTAATTCAATAAAACACGCAAATTCCGTCACTAATATATACTCGTACACACATCTCGCCTTGATTGTGGTTTTTCATGACTTAAAATCCGTAACATCCAGCTAATGATTTCAATACAACAATAGGTTGTTCTCTAGAAACGTATGCCAATAAATAAGTAAACAAAAGAAGACACCCATAAAAGAATTACAATAGTTTCAATGTTATTAGTTCAAATACCGACGGGTAATAAATGTGCTTCTACAAATCTGGACGTGGAATTTGTCTTCGTCGGTGCCTAGGTTGAAACAATATGAATATGAATACCTAATTAAAACAGGCTTTATACAAAAATTTTGCCATACTTTGAAAGAACATGTATATCGATGAAAACCCGTTGTATTGGCCATACGTTAAAGAATTGGATCATGTAATAATATTAGTGCCTTCTATGTGCCTTTCCTTCACACCTTTACAACTCCTAATAACCCTCTGGTTATCCCCAAATTCACCATTTAAAAATGCCGCGCCACCTAGCGAACGGCCCCAGCTGTTGATCTGTCACGAGGGAACAATATAGTGCGCGTGCGCCACCCTCTTGCTACCCTTACAAAGGCGCTGTGTAAATCATTAATTTTATATATATAAAAATCTTGTGTCACGATGTATGTTGCCAATAAACTCCAAAACTAATGAACCGATTTCAATCAAATTTGCACACCGTGTGCAGTTTGATCCAACTTAAAAGATAGGATAGCTTACATCACAATGGACCCTGTAGATGGCGCTGCAATCGGGTTCTAAATTTTATTTCTTCAGGGCAGGACAACACCTGCCGGGGCCGCTAGTAAACTATAAAATCTTTTATCCGTGCAGGAACGGAGAAAGAATACAATTTCCTGCGGCCGAGCCGCCTGTCGTAAGCGGCGACAAAACAACCCACAGCCAGGTGGTAGGGCATTTGCCCGACTGGATGGCTACCACCCCTGGTCTAAAGCATGTCGCCATAACAACCTTGGGTTGTGTTCCGGCATTAGAGACCAGGTTCCAGTCTCCCTTAAAAGAGCAGCAGCGCATTTGTAGCACCTCTGGTGTTGCAAATGTCCATAGGCGATGGTAACCGCTTTCCATCAAGTGGGCCGTCTGCCTGTCTGTTGAACTCCTGCAATAAAAAATAAAAAGAAATCTAAAAGAACTGTGTTTCCTGGCTTCCGGCATCGTCATCAAGACAATCGGTGAGTCCTCTCTTGTATCCTATCTTCTGTCAATAGAGGGTTACTTATATTTATTGCGTGATCCATTCTGCCATTTTCGCCAACGCGACGAGACTACAAAAAAAAACCAACACATAACTACCCATTAAGTGTTTCAGTACAAGTTTGAGTGAAACAAAAAACGACGTGTCAAACAACTTTGACACGGTTCAAAGTCTTTTATAATAAAAGAGTTGAGATTTATTCACGAGTTACTGCCAACAGTCCTTCGAGATTGGGATTTAAAAGTAAATGGAAAGCTTTTACGAATTATTCAGAAACATAGTCTCCACTGCCGCAATCTCGATTTCATTGTTTAGCTTTACACGCTACTGGATTTAAAGAAATTAATCCTGCTGCATTATATAGATTCAACAATATCAAGATACATAACACTTTATTAATATGAACTTAAAGACTAAAATGATATCTAGTTATGTACAAAGGGCGGTCTTTTCGCTAACAAGCAAACTCCAACAATCAATTAGGATGTTAATAGCGATGGTAGTATACGTAATATTAGAGTGGGTCGAAAAAAAAATGTTTTTTACAAATGACACGAAAAACGGATTGTTAGACCCCTTAAAATATCATCAAATATAAGAAGGTCTTAATTTAATAGGAAGATCCTCCGCATCGCAGTTTTTTTTCTCAGTCCAATGGAAAATATACATACACCATCATTTATTGATATACAGAAAAATATTCTGAAGGAATTTTGTAGGAAATTTAATGTTCTACAAAAAAGGTTTCCTATATTTTTTCCATAAACCTTACCATTTGAAGGATATTGAAAATTTAAGTTTGATTATTTTAAGATAAATTTCATTTTTTTCTACAAATTTTATAACTGACAATAAATGACTATAAAATGCGCAATACAAATTTTTGTAGGAAATTAACTGCTCTATAAAAATGGTACCCTATATTTTGGCGATTAAATTAAGCGTTCGAAAAATATTCATAATTAAAGATGAATAAAAAAGAGCGGTGTATGAACTTACCCCATGAGGGACCTCGCCACCTTGACCATTTTTATTTTCTACAACATCTTGAAGTCGGTGTTAAGTCAGTCATGTGCAATTTAACTTTAACTGTGACAAATAAAGACTTTTCACATGTATATAATAGTAATTTCATTGTATTATAAACAAAGCGAAACTTGTTCTTTGTGTTCAGAAAGAAAAATGGCCATGTTAACACCGAGCAACTCATAAACGTAGCACCTTTATTTGCTACGCTTTATCGTAGCGAGTAGTGACGACAAGAATGCTACGATTCATAGAACCGCGTAGTTCGTATTTGAAATGCTAGGAATAAAGCTTAGTCAGACTAAAGATATGATAGGTTCTATTTGCTTATTCTAAATATTACACTAATTTTGCATATCTGCGCGTACGTTAATTTAAACAATAACAGCTTTATTTTTCAAATACTATACAGGCAGTCCACGTACTTACGGCATCTTAGATACTCGAAACACGCGGCGTAAATCGAAACAACCTATATCTAGATTTGTTTTCCATTTAAATAAAAATAAAACTGCGTTTGTGCAAAAAACGCTTTGTACTTTCTTATAAGTAACCTCTTAAAGTAACTATATATTTATCTAATTACTAACTAGCAAAAACTGTACATTAATCGACTAAGCAATCGAGAACAAACGAAAGCGTGCAGAGAATACCTGTGGTAGATATCTTACTTTCTGTCACCTACAAATAAGGGAGGGGGCGTAATCAGCTGACGCGCAAAAAGGGATTTCCTTTAGCTGTAAATGGAAACAACCGACGTATCTTTGAGTATTAGTGCCAAAAAATGCTTGAATGAACTCGCAACGACGTAACTGGAGGGCTGCTTGTATGTATGTATATTAGTAGTATTATTGTAGATTTTGTCTTCGACACTTGTATTTAGAACGATACGGCCATAATATAATATTATTCTATTGTTTTACTAAAACCGCTTTGTATTTATACTTTCTTATAAGTATTAAGCCACTAGTATAATCCATGTTTTTACTGAAAATAATATTTATTATAATAATTATAAATAAACCAAATCAACTAGAATTGAATATTATTTTAGTCATATCATGAATTTATAGGCATTGATTCAAAATATGCCACCAAAAGTGTTTTAAAGAATCAATATTATATCAAGTAATATTTTACATATTACATTTAAAATTTGTATTTAAAAGTATATATTCAACAATTATATATACATGTTCCAATGTAAACTAAGCTTAAACGTAGTGCAACGGCCGACACATTTATTTGCTACGTGCTACGCTTTGTCGTAGCGACGTGAGTGCTACGGTACAAACCCCAACTGCGTAGCGAGGTGAACAAATATTAACCGTGCAAATGTAATGTACAAACAGAAATACACAAATCATAAACAACATTTAAATCTACGATGCAAACAATACAATAATACAAAATTACCAAAATGATTAGCTAAAGGTTAGTGTCGCTTTTTCGTTTCATCGAGTTTCAAATCACAAAGATTCTAAAGAAGTTTAATTTCAAAATTATTTTAACATTACTGCAGAGTTTAAGTTTTTATGCTTTACTGCTCTATATTGCCAGAAATCCTTATTCTTTTTCTTTTCAGGGAATTCATTTTGGCTACTTTCATCAAAGTATAAGTTGTTGTGTGGCAAAAAGGAACTAATTTTAATAGTTCACAAAACTTAGTTATATTCAGTTTTACTTAGCATATGCCATGAGTGATGTATACTCATATATACTCGTCCATAAATCAAGCTCGTTCCCTGGAACTCAAACGATATTCGCGAGGGCGCATACCCACAGAACTTGCCAATACTCTTTATCTAACTCACACGCAGTCAGAGAAAGAGAGACTAATAAAACTAGGCTGTGACAAAGGCGAAGGGTCATGCGCTCAAACGATACACGAGGCTCAGGGTCTTACCTTCGAGACGGTGGTGATCGTGAGGTCAAATTCCAACAAGATGGACCTGTACCAGAGCATCCCTCATGCGGTCGTGAAAATTTCGCGGCACACTGGTAAATGTATTTACTACACAGCCGTGTGCGAAGAGGACGCTACCGCCACCTTCGTCCTCAAAGCGGAGAAAGGCACAGCCGATGAGATCAGGGGTTATAATATAAAAATGGCGATACGCATGGGAGACAAGACGGTGGTCCAACGTCTAAAGTTGGGTCAATAATCCCCCTCCTAAACCATCCATCATCACTAACACCAACTAAAAATGTTTCAAGTCACGACAATTAAATAATAAATTATAACACCACACAAAGTCACAAACACACAATCAAAAACAACAAAACTTATACACTTACTCACACCAACGCGCAATACCACTGCATTGCATTACACGCACAATCCACAAACAAACCAAGACACACAAAGAGCCTAAAAATGAATAACCTAGGCACAGAAAGAAAAACAGCATACATGGCACTAGTTAAGATAATATATAGGTATTGACATAAGACACACACTGCACATGCACTTTCTCACAACACCAGCATGTAACAGATACACTCTACATTAGTATAGGTTAAGTATTAAAATTAGAAAAAATAATTATTATATAAATTATTCTTAACGTACACAACACAACACAAAAATCATAAAATTAATGTCACACATCATAACACATAAACAATAAGCGTGTATAAATTCAAAAAACTAACAATAATTAAGTTGTAAAAAGGGTACGGAACCAGAGTCCGTAGATTAGTTATTAAAAAAAGTTTTACTTAAAAACCTAAATAATTAATTATACGAAAAAAATGAATTTTTTGACATAAACAGTTTGGAGTCGACCATTTTAGTACGGTGTTGTTAGAAAAATATTACACTCGAGAACCCAAAGAAAAACCAACTTATACTGGACACACTGTAGTTGATAATACTATAGTCATTCCTTGTTAGACACAAACAAACAAACAAGAAAACACATAATAGATAAACCCAGACGTAATTTACACGAGTATATTACTAGCTGTTCCGGCAGAAGTCGTCCTGCCTGATAAAATAGGGGTTGATCGTAGAGAGTTGAAAATTTAGGGTTGTATGTATTTTTAATGCTGTATCATTAAAAAAATTAAAAATGTAAGGGTGGACTACCTTGACATTTAAGGGGATGAAAAATAGATGTTGTCCGATTCTCAGACCTACCCAATATGCACACAAAATTTCATGAGAATCGGTCTAGCCGTTTCGGAGGAGTTTGACTACAAACACCGCGACACGAGAATTTTACATATTAGAAGTAATTGTAATTAATAAATGAATTAAAATATAGTGTATTTTTAAAACATCCTCCGACGGCCAAATAACGTAGTTTAAATACAATCAACAAATGAAATACTAATATTGCAATAATAACAGAACGGAATTATATAACTCCATATAAAAATAACGACAAATTGCTTGTTATTGAATATCGCGAAGGGGTGAACCGAGACATTTTAACAACGAAATAACATTTGTACAGAGACCCGCATGTTCACGAGACCTGAAAATGGTAGGGTCTGAGTACAAGAGAGAATTATAGTGTCAAGGATAGATTTATTACACATCCAAAATTAAAGGGGTAAGTAACCTTTTGAAGAAAGAAAAAAAGGAAATGACTAAATTTACCGAAATGGTCAAATGTGACCAAAATGACTAAAACTACCAAATTGGCCAAAATGGCCAAATAAGTCTTCCGTCAAGTCTTTCCGTAAAAACATAACAAACAAAGATAAATATGTTTATATACCGGAAACTATCCCATTTTTCGGGATAAAAAGTATCCTATGTTCATCCTCGGCATCGAAAATATATATATTGAGTTTCAGCTAAATCGGTCCAGTAGTGGTTACGTGAATACGTAACAGACAAACGGACTGGCGCCGTAACGCATTACGTGATGAAGCGGTTTAACGTCCCATAAGAACTTATCATATCAAAAAACATACAGATGAATTAAGAACTTTCTCCTTTTTGAAATCGACTAAAAATGAACCCATTTTGTTTTAGATATATTCATCTATTCGCCAAGGAACAAAATAAAATGAAATAGCTTTTTAAACCGACAATCTTAATTAAAATCCGTTCAGCCATTTTAGTTATTCGAGAAAACTTTCAGATAGATCAACACTTTTTATCCTATAACAGACGTCATATACATGTATTAACTTAAATTTAAGCATTATTTTTAAATAACATTTAATATCGGCGATCACATAATAATAATGCGTATTTTTTATTGCATCCAGCAAACAGGCAGACGGCCCCTTGATAGAAAGCGTGGCTCTTTCCATCAAGTGGGCCTGCTCGGTTCCTGCATGGATATACGGATAGGCGTATGGCTGTTATCAAATATAACCTAGTGAAGTCCCACTGCTGAGTTCAGCCATCGCCATTTTCGTTGGGAACAGATAGTATCCAAGGCGGATTATTGGGTTTGACAGACCAGTTATATCGATACGCAGGCGACTTCACAATGTTTTCCTTTAGCGTCAGCAACTGATAATTGTAAAAATTCATATCAGGTCATTAAACCACCTAAGTGGTGCAAACTTCCAGGCCAGGCTTCATATCCACTTTCCTTTTGAAACGTGAGTTTAAAATTTGAAAGCATAACCCGCTAAGCTACCACAGCATAACGCACACATATACAGGCAAATGATAATTCAGATGGCAGGGAGTAGTATTCACTGTCGGGGCTGATGTGAGCTGAAGTGAACTATACGAGCGCCTTCGCATTACGAAGGCGCTCGCCCTGAAAACCCCGGTAAAGTTGTGAGATCTTCGGACCAACAACATAAAATCAAGTCAAATAATAAAAAAAAAGTCAGTAGTACGTTGTCCACTACGATGACTATGAGGTATGCAGCTCCCATACGCTTATAAAATCGGTAATTCTCACACCGTACCCGCATTTCCCATATTTCCGCAAGAATGCTCTCCCCCTAATTGGTAGAGTTACAACACAAACCAATTAGAGGTAACCATTTATACGTGCTACTTTGACCAATGTCAACACATTTTGTTATGACCTACAGGCGATTCTGTCAACACCACATATTTAAAAAATTGATAAATAATAATACACTAGGAGATACCCGCGACTTTGTCTGACAAAGAAATGCACACCTGGCGGTCGTAAAACGCAGTTTATTACCTTTTCTACATTCGGATTTATTTTCTTTACTTCGTGTTTAAGAAAAACATTCTATTGTTGTCGTACTTGTTTTATGGCCGTCATTAGTGTCGAACTAAGCCTTCTTTTTATTGCATTGCGTCGAAGCTCGCCAGATGTGGGGTTTAACTCCGTGAACGCAACCCTTTGTCGGTATTATACAGCTTAGTATAAAACAATACCCGAACGGAGGGGTGGGCCAGTCAAGCGACGATTAAGATACTAGACGTGTGTAGTACATTCGAAGAGTGATAGTATAGTGACGGACTTTGCGCGTGTTATTGAATCGTGCAGTTTATACGGTGTCTAGTTATATTTGTACCATTATATTAATTCCAACGACATTTTAATTCGAGTCCCGTGTAGCTCGTAACAACATCAAATAAAAACAAATCAAATTTGGGGTACTACTGTACTGTATGTACTACGAGGTACATACAGCCCAGCTCAGTTTAATGATATTATGCTATAATTATTTTACAATAACATCGAAAGTCAATGTACGTATATTTTTAAGTAATTAACATCGACTTTCCAATAATAAAGTTGACTGCCAACTGGCAGCCTGCTCGCTAATAAGTCCATAATGAAATCTTGGCACTGGAAGCGCTTCGTCTAGAGAGAGCTTAATGCACTTATACATAGTATCCTGTTTAAAAGAAAGGTTTTAATGTACTGGGTTTAAAAAGGAATACATAGATTAGTGATTTTATCCGTGCAGGAACGGAGAATGTCGTCTTGAGAGGCGACAAAACAACCCACAGCCAGGTGGTAGGGTTTTTGCTCAACTGGATGGCGACCACCCCTGGTCTAGAGTATGCCGCCATAATAACCTTGTGCTGTGTTCCGGCAATCTATTAATCTATCCGGACTAGGCGTATCTACGTTCAAAGTCTCAGCTTTTCCAACTCAAAAGCGCGAGGCACATGTGAGGAGGGTGGTATTAGTGGGTATTAGTTACTGGCCGTCCAGCTTCTCTGAGTTACCACACATGCTGGCGGATTACCAAGGCAATCCCCTCGTATGCGATACCGGTCTAATCCCTTGCAAAGGACCCAGTATTGTGCGTAAACAGCATTTCCCCCGCCTTAAAAAAAACTTTCAATCTATTGCAATAAAAAATTTAAAAATCTACGCCGAACGCTACTCAAGATAAGCCAACATATTATTCCCCATGAGAAAAAAACTCCTTCCCGTGTTACTACGCTGGGCACTACTCGAAATAAGTCAAATTTATTTTATTAACTAGTACTCAGAAACAACGAAGCTTTCTACTAATGAAACAATTTTTAAAAACGGTTCAGTAGTCCAAGAGATTACTTCCTACAAACTTTACATCTTTATAGTATTATAGCGCATTTGTATCACCTTTGGAGTAGCAAATGTCCATAGGCGATGGTAACCGCTTTCCATTAAGTGGGCCGTCTGCCTGTCCACTGAACTCCTGCCATAAAAAAATATTAGTATAAAAAAATACTTCATATTCAAGACTGCTTCAATACCTTTATATAACTTTTTGAATTATTCAGTTCGGACATCCCATTTGAAAGATATCACGAGTTTAAAAATGTAAGAATTAGACCACCTGACTGTGACGCTTTTTCGTGAGCAAAAAATCGTAAAACCCCCTCTATATAGAAGTTTCACTTCAAAAATACATATTCTTACCATCAAATAGCGTAAACAAATATTTCAATGTATTTTAAATGACAAAAGTGTACTGCATTAAAAAAAATCAGAAAATATTGAACACTGTCGCGATAAAATTTTACTGGAAACCATCGCATCCGTCCAGTGCTCGTTTATTTCGGGATTTTTGATAAAAAATACAAGCGAGATTGCGAAATGAATACAGTAAAATCCGTGCCGGGTTAGTGTGAAAATATTAAAGCTTGGTAAAGCGAAAAGGATTGTTTTGTATAAAAAGAGTTCAATACTCAAACATTTGTGCTATATACGAGGAATGATAGCGTTTTTTTTAATTGCAGGAGTTCAGCAGACAGGCAGACGGCCCACTTGATGAATAGCGGTTACCATCGCCTATGGACATTTGTAACACCAAAGGTACTACTAATGCGCTGCTGCTCTCTTGAAGGAGACTGGAGCCTGGTCACTAATGCCGGAACACAACTCAAGTTTGTTATGGCGACTTACTTTAGACCAGGGTGGTAGCCATCCAGTCGGGCAAATGCCCTACCACCTGGCAAATTTATTTAATCACGATTGGGTTTGGCACACGAGCGTAGTAAGTGCGCTGATATTTCGTGTGCCTAAATAGGCTTGTCACCCGAGGTTGACAATCTACTTTTAATTTCGAATATGAGGACAGTAAATAAAAACTGATTAGTTAATTAACTACTTCTCTAATGTAATCAGGTGTTAAATTCATATCTAAATTTGATGAACTCATTTAATTAATACGTCATGTATGATCCTTCAAGTATTTTTTTTCTGTGGCATTCTACCAGCCAGTATTTTATGTCACTGATAAATAAATATTTAGCTCAAATTTATGTAAGTTAAATAATACTTACATATAGACTGGATTTTATTAGAGAAGCAGTTGTGTGTTTCTCTAATTAATTTTTATTTACTTTTTTATATTCGAAATCACGCGCCTAAATATGTCACTTTCACCTCTCGTGTAAGAATCTACTATCACTTCGTACTTATCTGTCTCAGTTTTTTTTAAATAATTACATTAAAGTGTTTTACCATTACTTTTCGAAAAATAGATGGAATTAAGAGAGCTTTTTCCTTGTTGTTATAAATAACAAAAATTAAGTTACCTCATCATCAAAGGCGTCGGGGTCGGCCATCTTGACAGTCTTTTTGGCGGCAATTTCGAATAAAGAACGTCAGAGGCGGGTGGAAGTAACGCACATTCTTGGTGTTCAGTTGTCACATAGGCACTTGGCGCATATCCCGACAAAACAGTCCTGGAACAATAGAAAATATTGTTACATACCGACAAAGAAATGCGCACACCCGGCTATCGTAAAACGCAGTCGTCGTAAAACCTTTCCTGCATTCTGAGTTCTTTAGTTTACTTCGTGTTTAAAATTCGCAATTAAAAAAACATCCTATTGTTATCGTACTTGTTTTATGGCCGTCATTAGTGTCAAACTAATCCTTGTTGTTATTGCATTGCGTCGAAGCTTGCCAGATGTGCGGATTAAGTCAGTGAACGCGATCCTTTCTTGTATTGTACAGTTTAGTATATAACAATGCCCGAATGGAGGGGTAGGGCAGCCAAGCGATGACTACGATACGAGTAAGACGAACATTCGATGAGCGATATCGTCGCTCATTGTCGTTAAAAATTAAATTTCTTGCGACGCCCCCTAAAAAGCTTCCTTTTAATGAAAAAACACTGGGATTTTTTTATAATTTTTTCAAGTCAAGACATCACGTGCCTCAAGACGATTTTATCAAGAAAACATTGAAATACAAGATTCTGTACTGACGCAGACTATATTAGCGTTTTAGCCGATTTAGCCTTCACATGTAAACTGAAATGTAACCATCATTATACATGAAGATATCCACTGAACACACATACTATTCGTTACCAAACCGCGCCCCCTTGTATTGTTTAAGCCAATGTTAATTAAATCATCCTGCATTTAATCCCAGCCCGTTTGTTCCCTGACTTAAATTAATTTCATTTGTTTTAGCCCTTTTTGTTACACTTAAGCAGTTCTCAAATAAGTTGGATTACGTGGCATGAATTATTTGATACTAGCGGCCGCCCTTAACTTTATCTGCTTTTTACTGAATATTCGCAATATGGACATAGCCAGCGAGGATTGCTCTTAAGCCTTTTTGCCTTTATATAAAGATTAGCGGCCGGCCTCGGATTCGCACTGGTAGTGCTAATTTTTTACACCTTTACGTTATTGAAGTTTTAGTAGGGATCCATGTCTCGGCCGGCACTGTATGTCATGATGGGTAGATTGCACTACTCGAAGACTTTCATCTTCAAGCGTTGCAGAATGGTCGACGAGAAGACCTGTCGAAGCTTCGCGAATACTGCCTAACTGGATCCTCCACTGGCTTCCTCTTCAAAGTTTGGCCCCTATTATATATATATATATATATATTTATTATTTTTTTTATATTTTTTTTTATATATATATATATATATTCTATTCAATTTAGATCTTGTCTATGCGACATATGGGGCGTTTCGCCTAAGGAATAATTCAATTTCGCTCGTAGTTTGGTTAACGTTATCAACTCTGTGATGTTTAATAACGTTTTGCGTATATGGAGTTTGTCACTAAACAATTACTTAGCTTTAGGTATTGTTTCTCTGGGGGCTTTTTCTAGATCAACGGTGAAATGTTTTTTTAAATATTTAATTAAAACACAAATAAATAAATAAAATTTGTTTCATATTTGGGTTGCGTAAATATGACCGACCATAACTCCGAAATTCGTCATAAGCTAAATGGTTACCAATCCGCCTTCACCGGAATGTTCACTTACTCTACACTACTGCACAATATCATATATTCAAAGGAACTTTTTAGGTTCCTCTATAAATCTCATTCCTGTAAATTACGCTCAAATGAAAATCTTCTGTTGACGATACCTAAACACACAATGTCATTAGATTTATACTAATAAAACTAAGTAATAGTATACATTAAAACTTAGAATAAAAGTCTAATGTCACAACTCGTTATAAAAACATTGAATAAAAGATACAGTAAACGTGGGACGGGCTTGTCTTGCAATTCAACCTCCTACACAATGCATGAATTATTAAAATCCTACCTTTCTCTCTAACCCAAAGAGAATACGTAAGTCCCTCTCGTTTCAAATGTATCTTATAATAGTTGTAAATGAACTGCATTGTTATGTTACCTTAGTAACTTGAAATTATTTCAATAAGAAATATCAGGAGCCTTAAGAACAGACGACGAGCGTGCATGACAAGAGCTATGAATGTCAAAGAAGCAAGTGAGGTTTATAAGTTTTTTTTTTATTTATTTTTTTTATTGCAGGAGTTCAGCAGACAGGCAGACGGCCCACTTGATGAATAGCGGTTACCATCGCCTATGGACATTTGTAACACCAAAGGTACTACTAATGCGCTGCTGCTCTCTTGAAGGAGACTGGAGCCTGGTCACTAATGCCGAAACCCAACTAAGGGTTGTTATGGCGACATACTTTAGACCAGGGGTGGTAGCCATCCAGTCGGGCAAATGCCCTACCACCTGGCTGTGGGTTGTTTTGTCGCCTCTTACGACAGGCCGCCCGGCCGCAGGAATTTGTATTCTTTCTCCGTTCCTGCACGGATAAAGAATAAACCTGTATGGCGCTCTGTTGTTCGTGTCTACCCCGCAATGGACCTGGCGTGAAGTTATGTATGTATGTAAGAAATATCAGGAAATTTCTAGTATTCCAACGAACGCTTATGGTATGATATAATATATCGACGCTTGAAAGGCAATCATGACTAAGCGACATTGAGAAAATTGTACAGGCGAGTGATTTAAAATTCAAAAATAAAAATAAAAATCATAGCATTTCGCCTAAATTGTTCGATTAAAATATTTCTACCAGTGTTAAAATTATTTTAATCGATCAATTAGGCGAAATATTATGATTTTTATTTAGGAGATGCTGTGCAGTTTTATTTTCTAAAAATGTATAATTACTTTAAAATGAACAATAGTTGTAGGATATTGATAGTTTTTTAGTAGTAATTGTGTTTTGTGAGAAATGTGAACTGTACAATCAATTGTGGCCTTTTGAGTTGTTACAAGAACTGAAGCTATACTGTAAACTAATATCTGGCTGAAAGGCCTAGCTGCCAAGCCATAAACCTATATAAATAAAAAACATGGCGTGTATATTGAAGCCATTTAAAAAAATTACTGGAATAGAATATATAAACGGTGGAGAACACGATGCAATTTTTTTAGACTTCTTATCTGTTTGTTCGGTATTCACCTTAAAACTACTCGGCCGATTTCGATGCGGTTTTCGCTGATCGTCAGCTAATTCTTAGACTTGAACTCTGTGCTACATTTCATCCCGGGAATCCCGCGGAAATTAAGTGTAATTATTTAAAATAGCTATATTAAAAAAATTATTCAAATATGATATTTTTTCAAAGATCAATACCAAATTTAATGTAATAAAATGTTGATGTTTTTTATCACGGGAATCCCGCGGGTGTTTTCCCGGGAGCGATTTGAGTTGTTCGCATCTTATTCTGAAAGTTTCCACTAAAACAATAACTTGCATTCTTTTTTAATGATATGATACTTTGTGTCTCGGGAATCCCGCGGGAATTACAAGTTAAGCCTGGACCAAGTCCCGGACCTATCCCAGTTTAATATAAAAATATTTATTTTCGGAGTTTACATCTTATGAATCGATTATCCATGAAGCCTCCAATATGGACTTTTATGGGAGTGAAATGATACAAGCGGTAAACGGTTTATTATACAATTTCGAACTTTAATACAATGATATAAGATCTAAAATAATATACATGAGTGTATACTTTAAGACAATCATAGTAATAAGTAAATTTCAGCCGTTCATTTTTTTTCTGATTTTTAATAACATCTCGCCCTGGTGCTTATAGGAAGAGTAATTTTTGTCTTTACTATATGAGTCGTATAATTCCAATATCAGCTAACTGCACACGCAACACAGTAAAAGCAAAAGTGTTCTTATAGCTCGGATTTTGGAACAAATTCGAAAGTTTGATGTCAAATTATTTGGAAGTTGGCGGTTTTTAGTATAAAACGAACAAAATGACATACGAGAAATTTCATAGACTATCCAGAAACATACATTACTTAATTTTGTTTTTTAAGGAAGTTAGCGGGTATTGGAATTATACGACTCATACGTCCTGCATGGTACGTTGCATGTATTCGCATGTTTGTGAGCGGTGTATGTATATGTGCTTTTCTCTCGCGATCTTCTTCTAACTCTGTGTGTATATATTCTTTTTTTTATTTTTTTTATTAACAACTCTACGGACTCTAGTTCCGTACCCTCTTTTTACAATTAAATTTAAGAAGAAGGTAAGAAGTTGTAAACGCGTATTTGTAACTTTGTTATTGATTGGAAAAATCTAACACGCTAACACATGTTATGGGTCCGACTATATAAACTAACTAACTAAACTGCCGGACAAAATCACACTTTCCGGCAGTTTAAACGCATTCACTTGTGGGCTAAAGAAGTGACTAATCGAGCACACCTTCTATAGCTTGAAGGAATTTATGGATTACAAAGATTGACGACAAACAATTAACTAAAGATTTTGTAATCACTATCACTACATAGTATAAAACAAAGTCGCCTTTTCTGTCCCTATATCCCTATGTGCGCTTAAATCTTTAAAACTACCCAACGAATTTTGATGTGGTTTTTTCCAATAGATAGAGTGATTCAAGAGGAAGGTTTATATGTATAATACAAGTTTTTCTGTAGTGTATTTAATTTTGTATCAGCATTGCACCCGTGCGAAGCCGGGGCGGGTCGCTAGTAATATATATAACCCTGACGTGTAACATAGTTACGAATAAATGAGTTTATGAGTTTATTGTGTGTGACATTTAATTAATGTATGTTTGTGTTGTGGTGTTCCTTAACTTATTACACTAATTTACTCTAATTTTAGATTACACGACGAGAGGACACGTCGGTGCAGCTACTCGTAGTCCAGGGCAAAATGGAGCAATGCGCCGGACCGACCAAGTCAATACCGCATTAAATGACCCACTCCACGAATGCACGAGACAAGCTACAGTACGAGAGGAATGGCGACGAATTATGAAGCCTTGTCATGAGGACCACGACCACTCTGCCAAAAGTGTGACGACGGAGATGAAGACTATCTAATTTGAATACTAAACTTATGCTAATGTAGAGTGTATCTGTTACATGCTGGTGTTGTGACGATGTGCATGTGCAGTGTGTGCCTTATGTCTATACCTAGTGTATACTCTTACAGCACTCTAGTTCTGGTTTGCTTGGTGTATGATTGCGCCATTTTGTACGTGGTTTTTATTTTTTTCGTCGAGTTAATTTCAAATAAAGCTTGTCTAATTTTTCGTCTCCGCATTAACCTATACAAACAATAAATTAACATAATTTATGTTTCAAAATTAACTATAACTTCCATATTAAATATCGAGAAACAATACATTTTCGTTGTCAAAGCTTTCCAGTACTGAATATCTAATTAAGATGTTATGGTATTTTCCATATTGGTTCCTATTTATAATAACATAAAGTTCATTTTATGTGTGCCCTTATAATGTTGCATTTTACGGCACACAGTATCGAATAATATCAATTGGCATGCAGTATTAAAATCTGATGATGCTGCAGCAAATAGACTAATTAAAGTTTTAACTGAAATTATTTTTGTTATTGATTTATAGACCATTTAATCGAATTTATACATATTGTTAGGACCTAGACGCCGACAAAGACAAATTCACACCTGCATACCTGTAGAAACACACTTTATTACCTTTCGGAATTTGAATTTCTTTTGTTTACTTTGTGTTTAAAATTAGTGATTAGAAAACAGTCTATTGTGTATTGTAATCTTTTATGGCAGTCATTAACCAGGTGTGTCGGATTTAAAGTACAAACTAATTCTAGGAAATACGGCCTACGTGGCCGGACAGACGTATTGTATCTGTGCAATATAAATGCAGTGCAATGCCTCGATTGAGGGACGAGGCAGTCGAGCGAAGCAAGACTTGTGTACATTCGGTAATCTATTTAGTGACGGACTTTGCGCGTGTTATTGAATTAAGATCTGCATTACGTTTCGACTTGTTGCGTTCGGTTATATTTGTACCTGTGTTATACGTGTTTGTATAGTTCTAATAAACTCTATAATCATTCCAACGGCATTTTAATTTGAGTCCTGCAACTCGTAACAATGTTGAGTTAGAGTAAGTTCGTTGACTTTTTTAAGAACTCAGTATAAGTAAGACCGATAGTGAGTACAAATGCTTTTTTTATTTCATGAGTTCAGCAGACAAGCAGAAACACCCAGACGTGGCCCACCTGATGGAAAGCGATTACAGTCGCCTGTTGACATTTCTGACACCAAATGCGCTACCAATGTGCTGCCACTCTCTAAAGCGAGACTGGAGCCTGGACACTAATGCCGAAACACAACTCAAGGTTGTTATGGCGACGTACTCTAGACTAGGTAGCTATCCAGTCGAGTAAATGCCCTGCCACCCGGCGGATCAAATACCTAAATAGGATTATAATAATTGTTTATTATATAATAATAAAACTACGTTTTTACGGTTTTAAGCGCGGTAATTTATGAGGTTTTGGTTTGTCCGACGTTTCGGCCGCTTTTCATGTTGTGAAGCGGTGATAAATTAGATTAGGCTAAAACCAAATAATTAACAAGTTGGCGGTAGGCTAAATAAAACTTTAACAATACTCGTTGGACAAATGTCACCATTGTCGTCCGTGACCACGGCCGAAACGTCGGACAAACCAAAACCTAATAAATTACCGCGCTTAAAACCGTTAAAACGTAGTTTTATTATATATACAAGTCGCGAAACTTAAGAAAATATTATTGTTTATTATATTCATCTTTCGGTTTATTATTTATGTAGTACGTATGTGACAACCCTAAAACCAATTTACACTGAGCAATAAATTAAGATACAAGTGCCATTTTATTAGGTCGAGTATTTTACGATTAAAATAGAATTATAGTGTTTGAAAATACAAAGGATTGCTCTTACGTATTATTTGCGATTGTTTATTTGCTTTTTTAAGCCTAGTTTTAAACTGAACGTCTAATTTGATTTGTTATGCAACTTTAAAAATAAGTTTTTACTTGTTCAGTCTTTGCCTAGTATTAAGTCGGTACCTACGTGTTTTGATACTTGCAAGAACGGAAAAGAATATAATTTCTTGCGGTCGGGCGGTCTGTTGTTAGAGGTGACAAATGAACCCAAAGCTAGTTTGGTAGTACGGTATTTGCCCTCCTGTATGGGTACCAACCCTGGGCTAGGGTATGCCGCCATCCTGTCTGGACAGAACAGCGCCGAGACCTCGTCGCCATCATCGGATTGGACCTCTCGCTCCCGGCCGTGGTTCGCACCTTGGTCATGAGCTGTACCGGATGGGACGCCGTCTCCTCCTTCTGCGAATACGTTATGCTTGCAAAAGAGGAGGCGGAGCGGGAGCGCGGGCGCACATCACTGCTCTGCTCCCACCAAAGGAGGACGCGTCACCCGCGCCGTCCGCTTACGGAGGCCGAAGGTCCTGGCTGGCCCTCCGGCCTCCGTAAGCGGACGGCGCGGGTGGGGCCTCTTGGGGTATAGAAGTTCTCACTCACCTGCACATGCCGTCGAGACGGGGGCGTGGCGTGTTCCGCGCGCGCTCACCTCTCTAATTTATCTAGATAAATGTTCTTGCTATTCACTAGTAAGAGTCGCATTCTTGCAGGCCCAGGGAAAACTGAGATTTTTTTTAAATTTGTTATCGTTATAGTATTTTTAAAGCATTTTTGTAATTAATTGTGTAAAAACTGTTGGATCGATTTCGAAAATATTTCGAACCGCATTTGTTTTAGACAATTTCTGTTCAAAATTCAAAGAATAAGAGAAACACAAATGTAAATGAACAGATCGAAACGACGGATGACGTACGATACACAAAAAAATATAATAATATATATTTAGAAAAGTGGGATGGATGCAGAAGTCGCGGAAGGCCACGACACACCTTCCGTGATCAAATTGATCATGTATTAGCAGAAGGTGATGTCAGGAGCCTTAAGGACAGACGAGCGTGCATGACAAGAGCTATGAATGTCAAAGTAGCAAGTGAGGTGTGTAAGAATAAGCCTGTATGGCGCTCTGCTGTTAGTGCCTACCCCGCAAGGGACCTAGCGTGAAGTTATGTATGTATGTATGTATGTAGAAAAGTGGGATTTTATTCTTCAAAGTAGTTTGGTCTCTGTACGTTTAAAAAAAATGGGTCAAAAACGCCCAATGAATGACCTTTTATGCAATAAAGTGTATGTTTTTTTTTATCCCGGGAACAATTTGTAGTTATTTGAGTGCATAAGAATGAGTTTATTCAGACAGTTTTCACTAAAACGATAGCTTACATTGTTTTTTCATGACTGCGATACATTGTGTCCCGGGGAATTCCTTGGGAATTTCAAGTAAGGCGTGGACGAAGTCATTCGTATATCCTAGTTATAATAATTTAATCATACCTATGGAAAAATTATTCTCCATTCCAAAAAGATTCTTGCAGCCAAGTAATAAAAGAGAGGATTAAATTTAAGCAAATTTTATTACCACTACCGTATCCGAAAGCTTGTAATAAATTATGCAGGAGGTAAGCTAAATCGATGGGCTAGCAGAAGCACAGGTTTTCACGAACAAAAATGTTGAAATAGTATCTACTCGCAGAATTAGTTTGTTCCTCTAAACATTTATAGACGACTATGATCGTTTTAATCGACTTTTAAAAAAAGGACCAGTTTCATAAATCGTCGTATTAACATATACTTTCAATGTGTACTAGCGGCCCCGACAGACGTTCACCTACTCTAAAAAATAAAATCAAATTTACAGAAACAAAATCACCAAAATCGGACCAGGAGATTAGGAGGACTCTAGAACCTGATCTCAGCGCCACCTACCGGCTCCAACGGGATAAAAACTATCCTATGTCCGTCTCCGGGTTCTTAGCTACCTCCCCACCAATTTTCAGCCAAATCGCGGTAGCCATTCTTGAGTTATAAATAGTGTATTCAGTACACCTTCAATAGATTCACATAAATTTCATTGTTGGCGTTGGCAACGCTCCTGGTGTTGCAAACTCTCCGTTGGTTGTGTACTTCTTTCTTCTTGGCTTTGTTTGCCAGCCTTACAATAAAAAAAACTTGCTCGAGCAGCCTGCTAACTTTAGCCTAAAACTTCAAAGCTACTAGGGGCACAAAATATAAAGCAGCTGTAATCCAATACGTATTCTTTCAAACAAAACACTTATCAAACTATTTCAATCGCCATATAAGGGTAAGAAATTCCTTTCCCCAAACGGGCGAGTGATGTATCGACTGGAATAAAGAGGATTATGCAAAACAGCTCCCGGTACCAAATATGTATGATTTGTGCCACGACTCCGAGTTACGAGAAGCTTGTACATGTAAATAAATAGTACGTTCTCTTTATAAGTTATGCACGTATGACAGAAATGTTTACTCAAAGGATTTGTTAAAATTGATAACCTTCGTTTTATGAATACCTAGTACTCGCAAAACATCTCATTAATTTTTAACCGACTTCAAAAAAGGAGAAGGTTCTCAATTCATTGGAATCTTTTTTTTTTATTCATCCAGTAAATTTTTCATAATACAAATATAATTATGTAGAGATTAGAGATTACCTAATATAAAACAAACTTTATGAAGCTAAAACCGCTTGTAAGCCATACTAGCGAGTTAATAATAGGATTAATTCAAAACTTGTGAAGTGATAACTTCTTATGGGAGGGTAAACCGCTTCGTTACGTAACGCGTTACGGCGCCAGTCTTTTTTACGTATATTCGTGTTTTTTTTAATGTAAACAATTTGAAATCAATTGTTTGTTATTCTAAGGGCCGCTTGCATAACGTTCCTTAAATTTATTTAAGAAACTCTAAACGCATTTAACACCCTTAAATGCGTGAAAATTTGTCGCTAAATATATTTAAAGAACTGTTAATACACTTTGTGTAAAACGTATTTAGGCAGTCTAATATGATTAACTTATTTTATTTTAAGGCGATCGTTATGCAACCGGCCCTAATTATCTTAAATGTATAAATATAATTAAGAAAATTTTACCCAATACATAGCTTACAATTTTCCCTCTAACTCGCTAGTCCAGCATATAGGGAATTCACATCAATAACAACCAATAAATAACTCAAGTGGACCGGGGAAAAAAGTACTGGACTACCATATTCTCGGTACGAAAACTCATGTAACAAAATTACCCATGTTATAGACGATAAATTGTTCGTAGTAAACTTCAAGAATTATGTTGCCAGATATACATCCAATTACAAATAAATCTATCGCTAAAAATACTTGAATTAATTTGTACATATATTACTATTAATCATATTATTTTTTATAATGTAAATTTTTGTATTTGAATTTAAATTTAATTAGCTAAAACCGGCTACACTTCAAGCTCAGTCTGGTGTTAATCAAAAGGGCAACAAATATTTAGACCATGAAAAAAACTTTTTTTATATGTTTTTTTTATTGCAGAAGTTCAGCGGACAGGAGATGTCCCACTTAATGGAAAGCGGTTACCATCGCCTATGAACATTTGCAACACTAAAGGTGCTACAAATACGCTGCTGCTCTCTTAAGGGAGACTGGAACATGGTCACTAATGCCGGAATACAATTCAAGGTTATTATGGCGACATACTTTAGACTAGGGGTGGTAGCTACCCAGTCGGCTTTGTTTGAGACCCTAAGCTCTCTTACTAAGAAAATAACACTAATTAGAAAACGAAACATGTACCAATAAAAAGACAATCTGGCTGTTCTAATCTCGACTCCAATTCAAAATTGCATGCAAAGGTCAAATATAGTAACTGATCACCAAATCTTAAGGAGCAAATAAATAAATAATTAATCGGCAATATCCCCAAATTAAACAAGTTACGCTTATGTTATGGATAATATACAACGGACCAACTCTGGGGCTGATCCCAGACTGTAGTAAATAAGGGATTAAATTCGTTTCCGAAAATTTACCATACCAGGAATCGAACCCGGAGCCTCGGCGTTGCAGAGAGGTAGGCCGATAAAGGCTTAGCCCGTTCAACCACAGAGAGCGTCAAATTCACTGCAAAATTAATGCACTTTTCTTTCCATTTTGATGATTGATGATCATGAATATGCAAAACTATTTGACTTTTAATCATCATAATTTAAATGTCTTACAAAAACTAGATTAACTCTCTTCAAAGAACTATCTTACACGCTTAAAACAGAAAATGTTAAATATTTTTCTTATTTCTTTCATATTTGGAATAAATAGAATGCTTATCTAGTCTTCTGGTCATTCTACCGTACAAAATGCCCGCTGCCAATAAATTATATCCATCCCTCGTATAAAAGTCAGCCTTGTTTACCGAGACAGTCCCACATTCCTATTTGAATTATGTATAACATTCGGTCGTTTTTCATATGGTTGTTTGTAGGGGAGTAAGGGCTCAATATAATTGACGAGAGTTTAATTTTATATTGACAATATTATTGTGTTATGACGAAATGTAGTTGCGCCGAGGAACACCTTTTATGCTATACGTGTTATGTTATGTACCTATATATATTATTAGTGTCTGCAGAGTTGTTTAGCAAAATAAGTGTAACGTATATAACAAGGTCCCGTTTAAAACTGCCATAATATCTATGCAACCCCAAAACGCAATGTATATATATTTCATTTTGTCGTCTGGTCAAAAGCTATTAATAAATATAACCTACATTTGAATACTCGACTCGGTCGTTAGCATTTAAAACCAATTTCCCTCTAGTGGCTAGGTGCGGTTTCAAATTCTATATTTTATCGCTATCGGTAATATCTGATTTGTACGTACTAGTGGTAGCCCGTGGTCGAAATTCGACCCTAATAACTAAATCACAAATTTCGACAAGGCTACACTGTAATTTGACTTTAATAATAAACAAATAAGCTTTTAAATACAAGCTTTTGAGATCCTAAATATCATGTAGCAGCAGAGTGTTAGCCAAGACAAGTGAAACGAGCGCAAACATGACGGGTCTATCTTCTTTAGTATAAGAGTTTCTATGGCCACCTTCCACCTCAATCATCAGATCAGCTCCATGGTACCATATTATTGCATTGTCACGCGATATACATATGTGTGGAAAATTTCAGCTCAATCGGAAACCGGGAAGTTGGTCAAATTTAACACCCGAACTTACATACATACATCCATTGCAAATTAAATAAAAGCTTGTAAAAAGGGAGTATGTGTGTGACAAATACATGATAGTTTGTGTAATGCTTTTTTATTGGTTTAATGTATTTTTTATGTATAATTTAAAAAAAATGAGCATTCGTCATTCTCTATATAAACTGAAAGTGTGAGAAATTACATACTCCTCCGTCCGCGCAATTTTCGTAAAAATGGTTACAAAGTTTTAGATTCACGTATTCATATATAGATTAAATAAGTAAGTAGGTGGGTAAGTCAATTTTATAATAATTAACATTTTAGTTGTCATTTGTTTCTAAATCATCGTTTACTTATATTAGGTCACTTAAAATTTAGTTACATTATAGCAGTGTTTTTCAATGTGTGGGTCGCGACCCCTAGGCGGCTTATTATGAAAATGAATAAATATGTTAGATTGAATATTTGTCACAAAATAAATTACATGAAAAACAAGCAACAGGTAGGGGGTCGCGAAATATTTCTTCATACTAAAGGGGTCGTGTCATGAACAAGGTTGAACAACAACGGATTAGAAAGTTACCTGTTAATTGTAACAATATGCACATTAGGTCAGACAACTTTTCTTTAAATAATAAAAGCTTTATCTCTCAACACAACAGATTAATTAAGAAACCCGATGTGTGAGACTGGTGCCTAAAAAAGATTTATAAGAAATCTGTACGACAGGTCAGAAAACTGCGTAAGTTGTGCATGCGTCCAAGATTCAAACGCCGCGCTTTGAGTTTGGGACGCGTGCGCTAGTCATTACGATACCACCACCTAATGCTACACTAACATAAGAATCTTATCTTATATCTTATACTAGTAATATACAAATCTGAACAGTTTGTTTGTTTAAACGCGCTAATTTCAGAAACTACTGGTCTGATTTGAAAAATTCTTTCAGTGTTGGATAGCCCATTTATCGAGGAAGGCTATAGACTATATCATCATGCTAAGACCAATAGGAGCGGAGCAGCAATGAAAAATGTTTTAAAATCGGGGGGGGGGGGGCTTTGAAAACAAATTCCACGCGGACGGCGTTCCGGGCATATGCTACACTAACATAAGAATCTTATTTTATACTAGTAATATATAAATCTGAACAGTTTGTTTGTTTAAACGCGCTAATCTGAGGAACTACTGGTCTGATTTGAAAAATTCTTTCAGTGTTGGATAGCCCATTTATCGAGGAAGGCTATAGACTATATCATCATGCTAAGACCAATAGGAGCGGAGCAGCAATGAAAAATGTTTTAAAATCGGGGGGGGGGGGGGGGCTTTGAAAACAAATTCCACGCGGACTGGTGCGACGTGCTGTTGTTGTGGCAGCGTAGACGTGATGGGGTCGACATGGATAAATGAAAGGGCTTATGTTTCTTGAGTGTGTTCCATGTTTCTGTTCTAGAGAGTGTATGTCTTCAGAATGCTTGTGATGTTTCATCGTGCAGGAACGGAGAACGAATACAATTTTCTGCGGCCAGGCGCCTGTCGTAAGAGGCGACAAAACAACCCACAGCCAGGTGGTAGGGCATTTGCCCGACCGAATGGCTACCATCCCTGGTCGAAAGTATGTCGCCAAAACAACCTTGAGTTGTATTCCGGTTTTAGTGACCAGGTTCCAGTCTCCCTTAAGAGAGCAGTAGCGCATTTGTAGCACCTTTGGTGTTGCTGATGTCTATAGGCGATGGTAACCGCTTTCCATCAAGTGGGCCGTCTGCCTGTCTGCTGAACTCCTGCAATAAAAAAAAATCTCGTTTGAGTCACCAGAATGTAGCAGCGATGGGTAGAGGTTACAGATACTTCACATGGCTTAGAGTAGTAAATGAAACCCGTTTATGTATTACAACTGCAATAAACTATTTTAAACACTATTTATTCCGAGATATTTTCAGACGCACCCCTTTTGAGGGATCACTGGTCTAAAGTCCAAAAAAGTAGACATTTCTCAACACAACGGAACCCTACCTTACGCATGATTCAACTTCATCTAAAATTAGAAATGCGTACGTCAATGTGTACACAATCAATACAATTCTACAAACATTAAAGCAGTTAGTGGACGCATTACTGACTTTGTATTGAACTCTTGAGTGTTAAAAAACCAATTTTTTTTTTTTTTTTTTTTTTTTTAAATAAATGGTGCACCTTAGTGATACAACATTAAAATTACAATCTAATCTAGGAAAAAAGACTAATGAGTAATTTAAATCTGACCTAAAATAACTAGATATAACTTAAACTGAGAATGTGTCCAATAACACGTTTCTTATTGTCTTTATTAAGGGGAAGACACTTTGTTCATGTGTTCTTTGTTAATGTTTAGCACATAGCACTACACTTTATTATTATAAGAGAATTATAACACTAACTCATACGGTTTTGTCCTCTTGAGTCTTCTTAATAAATCTGTATTATCAAGGAGCTGGATGGCCTCGACATTTACATGGTGATGAAGCCGTTTCTGATGGGCTTCAGCGTATTTTTTTATTACGTTAATGACGATATCCACTTTTAAATCTCGATGGAGATCGTCTGATCTTATGTACCAAGGAGCATTAACCATGTCCTTGAGTACTTTATTTTGGAACCTTTGTATTATGTTTAAATTGGTTGGCTTGGTGCAGCCCCATAGTTGTATTCCATAGGTCCATACTGGCATTAGAATCTGTTTGTACAGGAGTATCTTATTAGGTACTGACAAAGCAGAATATTTGCCGAGAAGCCAGTACATTTTTTTGTAGCGTAACTCTAACTCTTGACGTTTCTTTTTGACGTGGGCTTTCCAGCGAAGCTTAGCGTCTAATGTCATGCCCAAATATTTGGCTGTATTTTCGTATGGTATAATTTGGTCATTTATATATACCGGATGATAGTTAGGCTGTTTGTTTGTAAAATCAATGTGAATAGACTTAGATTCGTTAAGTTTTATCCGCCATTTTTTGGTCCAATTATATATTGCACTAACGGCATTTTGTACCTTTTCCACAGCTTCCTCGTGTGTGACTCCTGTGGCCATTATGGCAGTGTCATCTGCAAAGGTAGCGATGGTGTTATTTTCCAGTTCTGGAATATCACATGTGTATAATAGGTATAGGACCGGGCCTAGAACACTTCCTTGTGGTACTCCAGCTTTGATTTCTTTAAGATTTGAATAAGAATCTTCTTGTCTTACTCGAAACATTCTGTCAGAAATGTATGACTCTAAGATATCTGTATATTGTATAGGTAACATTTTCTTTAGTTTATGTTTCAGTCCTTCATGCCATACTTTATCAAAAGCTTGTGCTACGTCTAGGAAAACTGTAGTACACACTTTTTTTCCTCTAAAGCTTTTTCTATAATACTTGTTATTCTATGAACTTGATCAATGGTAGAGTGTTTTTCCCTGAACCCAAACTGGTAGTCAGGAATTAGCTTTTTATCTTCTATGATTGGTTTAAGACGTTGCAGTAACAACTTCTCAAATAGTTTGGACATAATTGGAAGAAGAGAAATCGGTCTATATGACGATGCTTCATGGGGTGGTTTACCAGGTTTAGGTACCATTATGACTTCTGCTACTTTCCATACATCAGGGACATATTTAAGTCTAAACGCAGCATTAATAATGGTGGTTAATTTTACTAACGCTTTTCTAGGCAAGTTTCGGAGGACTTCTGCAGTTATAAGGTCATATCCTGGACTTTTTTTCAGTTTTAGGTTGTTTATTTCTTTCTTTACTTCACTTGGAGTAACCAGCTTAATTTCTTTATTTTCTTGTAATATTGGTTCAACAATATTTGGATCTTCAACGTCAGCTATATTAGGTTGAAATATTTGTTCCAGATGATGTGCAAATCGATTTGCTTTTTGGTAATTATTAATTGCCCAGTTTCCATTTTCTTCCTTGATTGGAGGAACATGTGTAACAGGTTGTTTTAATGATTTAGTTGCTTTCCATAGTGAGTAATCTGTTTTTTGGTCACTACTTAGCTCGCTGAGGTAAGAATACATAGATTGATCTTTAAATTTTTGGATTTCTCTACTAATTTTTTGTGTTAGGTTGTTTAGCAGAGTTTTATCTGGTGGATATCTTGTTAGTTGCCATTTTTTCCTAAGTTTTCTTTTCTCATATATGAGTTTTAGAATGTCATTAGGATAACTATTAGTCCTAACCTTTCTTTTTATATCACGCGTGTTTGTCCAAGCGCATTTCTGAATATTGTTTATCAATATTCTCGCTTCTAATTCTAATTCCTCGGGTGTTTTTAATGACGTTTTCAAGTTTACAAACGAATCTAAATCTTGCCTAAAGCTGTCCCAGTCCGTATTTTTATTGACTAGAGTTAAGTGTCTTTCTTTGAAAACTATATCCTCGTTCAGCGTTAATATAATTGGTGAGTGGTCTGAACTCATATCGTAGCCTTCTTCAATATTTATAAAATCTCGTGATATTTTCTTGTATATGAAAAAGTCTATAAGATCGGGAATTTTATTAGGATCTGTTGGCCAATAAGTAGGCTTACCTGTTGATATAACATCGCAATGATTTTGTCTTATTGCACACAGAAGTTCTCGTCCTTTTGTGGTTGTAAGTCTCGATCCCCAATATGTATTTTTCGCATTAAAATCTCCACCTAAGATAAACCTGTTACCAAGTTGTTTGAGAAGGCTCTGATATTGAGTGACTTTTAATGCATATCTTGGAGGGCAATATATGGCTGATATGATTACTGGATAACGTTTGGTTTTAACAGATAAAGCAATAGCTTGTATTTCCCTCTCTTCATACTTAAGTACTTGAAAATGGTTTATGTTTTCTTTAATAAGTATTGTACTACCACCTCTGGATGTGTTATCTGGGTGCAAAGAGTGATATGCTTTATACCCTTTAATTTTAATGTAAGATTCCCTTGTGAAATGAGATTCGGATATCAAGCATACGTCGATATTTTCTGTGTTAAGGACTACCTGCAATTCATTTTGATGTCGAAGGAGTCCATTAGCGTTCCATGAAAATATTCTTATTGAAGGTTTCATTTTTATTATATTTTAACGTTATGTTCGAGCTTCTTTAATCTTTCATCAAAAGATGTCATTAAATTTAATATGCTGCTCAACTTTTCATCTATACTAGATGTTTTGTGGGTACTTTGCAGTACTTTTGTTTGGGGTTTGTCACCTCTTGTGATTTGAGCAAAAGATATACTGTCCGTGACAGCTTGGCTTGAAGTATACTTTTTATCTTCATGAGTCAGGTTCCTGGGGACTTGTTTTTTCTTTAGTGTTTTATTTTTTATTTGTTGTAACTCTTTAGCTACCATACAACCTCTATAGTTTGCTGGGTGGGAATCACCACAGTGAACACACTTTGGTTTGGTTTCTGCAGGTTTTTCACAGTCTTTTGTCAGATGCTTTCCAGTACATTTCAAAAACCAATAATGGATTTTATTTATATTATATTTTATATGTGTAATTATATATAGGTATATGTATAGCTTTATGTTTTATGAGCGAAGAATAGAGTACATTGTCACATATTAATGTTTGCTGTCCTCCTCTCATTTTGTTTTATCCGTGCAGGAACGCAGAAAGAATACAATTTCCTGCGGCCGGGCGGCCTATCGTAAGAGGCAACAAAACACCGCACAGCCAGGTAGGGCATTTGCCCAACTGGATGGCTACCACCCCTGGTCTAAGGTATGTTACCGGCATTTGTAATCACGTTCCAGTCTGCCTAAAGAGAGCAGCAGCGCATTTGTAGTACCTTTGGTGTTGCAAATGTCCACAGGCGATGGTAACCGCTTTCCATCAAGTGGGCCGTCTGCCTCTCTGCTGAACTCCTGCAATAAAAACTAAAACTACTCAAGCTATTATAATAATATATTATTATTATTAATTGTGATAATTTATTAATATCGACATAATATAAAAGAACCTCGACTAAATTTACCAATGGGGATTGTTCACAAAAAAATACACTCTGATTTTATATTTTTATTACGTAAAATAGGGTATTTTAAGATACTAATTTGAATACTTTTGTATTTGAAGCGTTAGTTTTTTTGTAATTCGATTTTAAAATTATTTCTCCGATGACGTCATAAGGGACAAGTTTACATTGATTTCTTTGCCTAGAAAACAAAAATAATAAAAGTAAGTTTTATCTATATATAATCATAGTAATCTGTGCTACTATTTAAATGTCCCTGTCATTACTCATTACGTCATCAGTGACCATTATAGTGTTTTTTGTCACTAGGCTTATAATTTTTCGTGTGTAACCATTATTATTTTCTATAGTTATCGTTAATTTTTTTAAAGTGGTCTTTAGGGAAAATCCATGTTACAGAACTTAAATCAAATAATGTACAGCTAGAATGTTTTTTACACCTGAAGCAGGCAAACAGGCAGACGGCCCACCTGATTGGATTTAGTCAGGTCAAATAAAGGTCCAACTCATTTCTTACAAAATAAAAGAAGATCGTACGTTTTTTGGAGTTTTAACTAGACAGAAATGATTAGGGACACTATTCCTCGAAATGGTTTTTCAAAAAGCTAAATTGAAAAAATGTGAACAATTCCAATTATATATGTACTAGCGGCCCCGGCAGACGTTATCTTGCTCTGAAAAAATAAAAATCTAGGCTAGGACCCGATTCCAGCGCCACGTAACCAGTTCCAATTGTGGATTTAAACCATCCGGGAACCCACTTAAACACACAAAAATCATCAAATCGCTCCAGGGGATTAGGAGGATTCTAAAACCCGATCTCAGCGCCACCTACCGGTTCCCAAGGGATAAAGTATCCTATATCCGTGTCCTGGTTCTAAGCGACCTCCTCACCAAGTTTCAGCCAAATCGGTAGAGCCGTTCTTGAGTTATAAATAGTGTAACCAACACGACTTTCTTTTATATATACGTATATAGATTAGGGTTGGGCAAAAAATCGATTTTTGTTTTGTTTTTGAGTCTCGTGTGAAAAAATATTAGTTTTGATGTTTTAAGAACTCCCGCCAAAGGACAACTCAAAAAAAATTAGAGGTCTCGCTAATTCCCGAAGAAATAGAGAAACCGACTAACACAGAAGAAATCTAAAAATGCATCGTGTTCTCTATCATTGAAATAGTCTATAACTGTTATTTTTTCAATAGCTTCAACGTACAGACTGACAGATTTATACCTCGCTTACTTATCTAGGCTAGCTCCCGTTTTTCCTACCACCGCAATCCGCATAATTGTTCCATCTAGACAAGACATTCTCTTAGCCTACTAGTTTGTAGGAGAAATGTTCATGGAGAGTGTTACAACTTTGTTACAAGTTTACAGTCTGAGCAATTCCAAACAAACAAACTCTGCCTAAATTCAGGTTAAATAAAATAAAGGATCAACTCGACTAATCCGCTCATTACAAACCAACAAAGCGATTAACAAAAGTAAGCTTTATTAAATTTACAAGTTTCATCTTTTGCTTATGAATATGAAATGATGTGAATATTGTTTGAACAACTTGTTTTGTTTTAATAATTTGGAATAAATCATTAATGTAATTTATAAAGGTACAATTGTTAATTTAAACTTTACTTGTTTATGCTTTTGTTACCCTAGTCATCTGTATAAATACAAATGTTTTAAATTCAATTGTTTGTTTATTCCTAGTTCTTTTCTATATCCGATTTGTAGGTTTACTTACTTATAACGACGAATGGTATCCTTGTTTAATATGAAAAGGGAAACAATACCTACCAAATTATTGTTTTTAAAACAAAACTAAATTATAAATAGATTAATTAATATACGACGAATTATAACGACAGTGCCGCGAATATACATACATTACATATTTTACTGAATTGCAACTTTCGCTAGCCGTCACAAGGCGGATGAACCAAATTGAATCAATATGTTTGATATATATTGTTTATATTTACACTTTAATTGATTCCTCCAAATTGAATGACAGAAATGATCGTGTAGTGTGGGCCTAGAACAAGCAAAATACGTAATTTAAAACATTACTAAACTTAGATTACGGATTTATTCATGAATAATATTTCTTTAAAAATTCCATCCTGATATTTGCAGATTATGTTTCAATACCAGGTAAACATTACACATGAAAAGCCTTTCAAAATCCCAGCAAGTTAAATCATACATCATCGACGGACATAAAGGAAATTGATGTAATCAGAATTCGCGGGAAACTGGCACTGGCGAGGTATAGGTAGCTTAATTACATCTTCAGATTTATGACTGCTGGGTAGCAACAGGGTGGCGAAAGGTCGTTCTTCACGCGCCGCGTTTCCCCACAGGAAGTAATTACAGCAGGCGCGACGTGAGCACGTCTTGTATATTCGCTTTGAGTTTTTCAACGTCGTATAATTTCTGTTCGCCTAGTCCCTCCGGTTCTGATTCAAACAGGGTTTGACCTATATTCGCCAATGCCCACTTGTGGCGGCGCAAAACGTTCCTATGACTTTTGAAAAGTCAACTAAGAAACGACTCTTTTGCATAGAAATTTGTGATGCGACGAAAAACTGTGAGTTTTACACATACATATAGCTAAAGGACGCATTTATGGGTAGGCATCGTATGAAAAACAATTTCCACATTGCTTTTGGTATACTTTGATATTACAGACACTACACTTCCAATTTATTTATGGTATATTATCGATAAAAAATTTAGTACAAATATTAATGACATTCGTAGAGGTATTTATTTAGAAATAATATTTTATTTAATATTTATTATATCCGTGGAAATCACTATTCTTAGACCTAAATTCGTAATCTTACTCCACTTCTAGAAATCACTATCGAATTCTTAAAAATTCATTCATAATAATTCATAATAATACTCCAACTTTTTTGGTACAGCTGGTAATTAATTACAGACGTAGATATATTATGTTCCCAGAAATCACTATTGAATTGTTAGAACGATTCTTGGAAACGCTATGACGACTACAATTTAAGGGACGTACAGACAGTCTCAAGAAAATCCAATGACCGTTGGTCTTGTGTAAGACACCCTTAGACGATGCCGACAGAACTTTACATCTACATTATCTAAAATGGTTTCGCACGATTCGTTCATCCAACCAAACTCAAGTATTGTATGTTCCGTCATAAGAATCTTGGAGCTATTAGGTAATAATTTAAAACTAGACCTAAATCTATAATATTATAAAATGTTAAACATATCGTGTCTGTACATTGAAGCTATTTAATAAATAATAACTGGAATGGACTATCTATATAAATGATGGAGAACACGAGCCAATCTTTTTTAATTTTTTTCAAAATTCACGTTAAAACTACTAGGGCGATTTCGATGCGGTTTTCGATGGTCGACAGCAAATTCTTAGGCTTAAAATCTCCGCTACTTTTAATTCTAGGAATCTCGAGGAATTATTCTGGGAATAATTTAAACATACCAGATTATAAAAGAACTGATAGATAGCAAATTTTATAAATAAAATGTGCGGTATTTTTGTCAAGGAAATAATTTGAAAATCTAAAAGAATGAGTACGCAACTCATTTTACGATGTATTACTTAATTGTTAAACCGTTTTGGACATGTAGGCAGAATTGATTAAAGGAGACTAACAAAACAAGTGCATGATAACAGTGTGGGTGGTAGAATCGGTGCTGGTAGACCGCGGAGTAATTGCCATAATCAATTCGCAAATGTGATAAAGAATGGCCAAGTAAAAAACAGCTATGATAAACGTGTCTGAAGAGATTAATAAAAGTAAATGAAGCAATTGCTGTCGAGGTCGTAGCAAGTGGAAATCCATCATCTCTGCTTTACCCTATGGAAAATGGGTAAATGCTATTAATATGTATGTATGTGTTATTATCTAAATAATCTCCAACTGTAGATTTCCACCATCGAGGGAGACACAAATAAACCCAAAAAATCTCCAAAATTCTGGAACCCGATTCCAACGTCAACTACCGAATCCAACTGTGAATCTAAACCACTCTCAAATCCACTTAAACACAACAAAATATGAATCAAAATCGGTCCAACCGCTTAGGAGAAATTCAGTCACATACACACGTATAAACAATTATATATATAATATGTTGTTTGTTTGAAAAATTAAAAAGGACGTCGGAGAATAAATAAACAGTGGTATAAAAGAAAGGGTGGGACATAAAGTATGGCGCCTTCTACTTAATGCTTATGTAAATTAGTTAACAGTAGAACTCATACTTACCGACCTCTCGGTTTAATTTTGATTTCTAAGTTGGAATAAATTCAGCAAAAAAAAAACATCAAAATCGGTTGAGTAGTTTCGGTGTCCATCGCGGTCAAACACTGTGACAGGGAATTTTTATATATATAGATAGGATGTTTTTTTTATAACGTTGTATCCTTACAACGTTATAAATGCTCAAGCGTAGACAAAATGAATTTGATACTAATTTATTATGGATATTTTCAGTAAAGCAACAAAAATATTCAAATTAATAATGACTAGTGCAGCATAAGTAATGAAGAACCAAAACTCACCAAACAGTCCGCTTCAATTTCAACAGCCTATTTTTGTGTTACCCTAATACTTTGAATCAAATCGCGACACTATTTTATCACAACCCTAATTTCTAAACACCAACTACTATTTTACCGGTTTTATAGTGGTGAATCGGTATTTTGGATGAATCTTCGATTGAATTTCGGTTTTCCCGGTTCTCCGATTCAGCCAGCCCATCCGAACCGATCGAGCGGCTGTGACCGACTGAAAGCTCGAGTCCGCTCGAGCTACCCTGTTCCCGGCGCCTATATTTCAGCGCAGTGTTGCTGTGATTGAATTTTACTTCCTGGATTCAGACAAAATTTCGATTTACATTTCTCGTAACTTATTTATATTAAAGTTTTTTCTTTAGGCTGCCACATCAAATCATTATTATAAATATCTTCAAGACGAACAGTGCCTTGTCAATTTCGCTATTGCTCTAGGAATTAAAATGAGATGCTTCGAAGAGTATTGCTTTCATATCCTTTGATTATAATGACACATAAAATACATACTTCATTAACTGTTTAATAAAATTTTATTATCGTTTCATTAATCGACATACACCATTTTAATCTAAAATTTTGTTCACGCCCTAGGTTTTTTAATAATACAAATTTTCAAATTGGACATATAACATAGTAATTGAAAATAATAAATAAATATTGTTAAAACAGATTACAAAAATATAAATAAGCATATTCGTTTGACGATAATTGACGCTATTAAAATACATAGTTCGTATAAATTGTCAGCCTTTATTAATACTAATATTGAAACACCTTCAATGTACTTAGTTTAGCAATATAAAGATTTAGATTTGATCGGATTTGGTCCATTTTAGTTCAATTAGGAATCTGTTATTACGATGATATTGATCTAACTTTAAAGATAACCGTTGGACATTGTTTAAAAAGTATTGGTGCTCTACCCGCGACATTGCTTGCGGAAGCTGTGTTTTTATGTCCGACGGGTATTCACATTTTTCGATCTCGGTCCAATCTTTAATGTGTCATCAAATTTTTATTTAAGCTCGCTTTTGACGTTTATATATTAGAATAGGAAGAAGAAGATTTCCAATAAAATCAGGGTAATTTGCCAAATTCTCCTGATCACACAGAATCCTTTGTGCGGTCCACAAACTGTAAGCATGCCTTAAAGCTCTCTTGTTTTTCATCCTTCTCACACCCGCTACGTTTACATTTTATGTGTCCTCTTGTTCTCTCTTCTGAAGTTTGTTAAACAAATGAAGTGAATTAACCTGATTTATGATAGAGCTAAAACTCGGAAATAGCAATAATTATACAAATTCACTCAATTGCAGAAAACAGTGATATTTATAGAAACACTGCTGCTAGCAATATACAACACTTCAGCTCGCGACTTCGTCCGCGTGGAAAGGTTTTTAACTATTCCATGGGAATTCTAGTTTTTCGGGATCAAAAGTATATCCTATGTCTTTACCAGGGATGTAAGCTACCACCATACAAAATTTCATTTAAATCGTCCAGTCGTTTCAAGCTTCCCAGCGACACTAACAAAATATTTCTTTTAACTAGGATATGCCCGGGACATAAGCATTTAAAAAGAATGTAAACCATCGTTTTAGTGGAAACTGACGGAATTTTTACGCACCCGAACAACTACCAACCGCTCCCAAGAAAACTCCTGCGGGATTCTTGGGATAAAAAATATCACACATTTCATTTCATAAAATTTTCTATCGAACAAGCGAAAACCGCATCGAAATCGGCCCAGTAGTTTTTACGTAAATCTCTAACGATCCAACAAACCCACGAACAGATAAGGCACGTTTATATGGTCTATTCCAGTTGTTTTTTTAATAGTTTCGATATTTGCTGTTTGCAAACACACATGTTTAGAATTTTATATTATTAGCTGACCCGGCAAACTTAGTACCGCCTCAGAATCTATAAATAAATAAAAATGTGGTCAAAGCTTAACCAGAACGAACAACAGACGTCTGATGTTCAAAACCAAAAATAATAATAAAAACTTCAATTTTAAATTTAATTTAATTTCTGACCGACCTTTAAATTTAATTTCTTTGTAAACGACGCCGACGGAACGAACATAAAATGTTTGTGACAGGTAGGAATAGTTTCAAAGGGAAAGCGAAATTGTTGTTTTTACTATATTTCAAGCATGTTTTTCATATTTACTCACCTTTTAAACCTTCCTTGAACTTCACAATTAATTCAAAACCAAAATTGGCCAAATCAAATCAGATTTCTAAATTAATTTACTCAAATCGCAATCAGTGGGCGAACCTGATTTTAAATAAGAGTTCTTTATTAAAATTACTTCTATTTTCGTACCACACGCAAAAGATTCTATTTAAATAGTTGATCACCCAGAAAGATGTCATTAAAAACATAATTAATATTTAACTAGAGTAATTGGAGTTTTCCTTGCAAATTAATTAATTCACTTCTACATTTTAGAATCTGAATTGGAACAAAAGTTAATAAACCCGACGGCAATGTACCAGGCAGCAGAAACACCTGCCTGCGTCGATTGCCCCATTACCTACTTCCAATTTGGAATTTCAAATTCTCAATTCAGTACTACATTTCCACTCAGGCCACTTCATTGCGAACATTCCTTACTTTTTATGTACTTACTATAGTATATATGTATTCTATAGTTCTTAGATTTTACATTCTTATATAAACTGGGCAAGTGCGTGTCGGACCATAAATAATAAAGGGTTCTATTGAGCTGGCGGTGTATTTTATTATTTGTATACAAAAAAACATCAATCGAAAATATATCTTATTCGTGCAAGAGCGGAGAAATATGAGTCATTCTAGCAGCCGGGCGGCCTGTTGTAGTAAACAACAAAACAAGCCACAGCTAAGGTATTTGCACGTCTAGACTTTCACCATTCTTTAGAGTATTCAGTGGTCACCTTCGCCTGTAGACATTTTAGCACCAAATTTACTACATATGTGCTGACCCTCTCCAAAGGGAGACTGGAACCTGGGACACTAATGCCGGAACACAACTCAAGGTTATTATGGCGGCATACTCTAGACCAGTATAGTATTCTTTCTCCGTTCCTGTACTAATAGAAGTTGCCACAATGACCATGAGTTGTGTTCTGGTATTAGAGGCTAGGTTCCAGTCTCCCTTAGGAGAGCAGCAGCGCATTTGTAGCACCTGTGTTGTTGCTCATGTAAGGCGACGGTATCAGCTTTCCATAAGGGGGCCGTCTGCACATGTGCTAAACTCGTATTATAAAAAAAAACTACTTAACGACCATTTTCACACACATGTTTATGGAAAGTATTGTTACAACTCAGGTCCCGACAAAAACAAAATCCACCTGCATATCTGAAACAAAACACATTATATTACCTGTCGGCATTTAAACTAATTGTAACTCTTTTATGATCGTCTTCTTTTGTTTACTTTGTGTTTAAAATTGTGATTAGAAAACAGCCCATTTTTTTACACTTATGGCAGTTTGCGTCCGAGTCGTTAGCCAGGTGTGGTAGCTTAAGTCAACTTTGATACGGGCACATTGTATTTGTGCAGTATAAAACGATGACCTGATTGAGGGGAAGGCAGTCGAGCGAGAACCACGAGCAAAGCGAGACGGGTACTACAATCGGGAATCTAACAAGTGACAGACTTTGCGCGTTTTATTGAATTACGACCTTCTGGATCACGTTTGGTTATGTTGTGTTCGGTTATATTTGTACCTGTGTTATACTTGTTTGTAAAGTTCTAATAAACTCTATAATAATTCCAACGGCATTTTAATTCGAGTCCCGAAACTCGTAACAGTATTTTATTTAAATTTGCGATTTGAATTATTCATAGACTGTTAGAAGGATATATCGATTTTATTATATTCCATGCCAAAATGGCTACGGAGCTCTAAAAATATTTTAAAAGCTTAGCAAAAATGAGTCATTCATTTTCGCAATATACTAAGATTATTTTATTATGAATCATACAACTGCGGAAATAAATCCGCAGCTTAACGTAATGCGTACTAAATTGAATATATTATATTGTTCCCTTTTTGTGACCCTCTTCGCTCTCTTAATATTTTCTACACAATTAAACATTATATAAGATACTTAGATTTCAGAAATAAAATATTTTATGGTAATGTGACGGTAAAAACTTTAAGTTAAGGCTGTCATTATTATTTCCAGAGTTGCATTGGATACGGTCTGAAGGACGGACCAAAAGGACAATTAGAATCCTACGCGAGACTCGAAAATAAGTCGCCGAGGAGTATCTCACATAGATTAAAATTTGTATGGTGATTCGCACAGTTATACTATTTCCATTTCTTTATTTTCTCGATGACAGTTCTAATTGACAGTTGTAGTGTTGTGACCAAATAAGTAATGATATCGATCGCATATATTTATTATACTTTGAACAAAGACAAATACAACAAAAACATTCAAATATATGTTTTCAAGCTGGGAACACTCAACGGCCCACCGCCATTTTGTGCTTGTTTGTTGTTTGCGTTTTGTGAGAAGAACCCAAAACATTATAGCGTCGGATTGGGAAATTCATGTGGCATTCGATAATATAGAAGTACAGGAACTTATAATAAATGTTGGGGAGAGCTCATCGAGTGACAGTGACGAATCATCATATTTTGATTAAGATAATAAATAAAGACTCAACATAATATAATTACATCTTGTAATGAAATGTAATATTAGTTAATAAATTTGTACAAAATTATCTGGCAATAGTTTAGTTTCTTACACTTTGTAAAAAAATATCGGATCTGTTATCGTGTTAGGTTTATCGATAGCTCCATCCCTAACATTTTCTCCGACTCTGGTATGACCTTGTACGTGCGTAAGCGTCATATTTTTATTAAATAATGTATACATAATGTAATAAAGACGCTCGTTCAAGTTTCCACAGGAGCTGTCATCGAGAAAATAAAGAAATGGAAATAGTATAGCTACCGGTATCCTACGAATCTCGCAATACCCGCCGTCTCGGTCGCCTGCGCGTCGCTTCTGAATCTCTGGGAAAATAGCGGCGGCACAGCATCAAGATGCTCTTAAGATTCGTTAGATATTCGGTAAAGTGACAAAAAAATGTTTCTGGTAACATATAAATGAGTCCATTAATTTCTTTTGTTTCGCAGATGTTTCTTTCAGCGATACCGGGCTTGGTGGTTCTCCCGACTCCATAGGGGCGCAGGCGTTCAGCCCAGAATCATCGTGCTCGAGGACGCACCTCCTATGTGGTTCAACCTCGGCTCGACCCCTGCGGGACGATGACTCTATCAAATTAAAGACTGACTCCGTGCGCAGATTGTCGCGCTTATATGTCCGGTCGACATTCTAACATGAACCCTGTTACGTCATTCAACTATAGATCTCGGCTTACGCTTAGTGCTCAGGGTATGACACTCCTGAGGGTTATATCTACGATTTATGCCTAAACAAAGCTTGACCGGTACTACCTATCATAGTGTTTAATACAGGTCAAAGTAGTTTTTGTTTAAATGCTAATTATGCTAAATTTGTTTTATTTGTTGATCGCAATTTATGTGATTTTATTAGAAATATAGTGAAAATAATGAAATATTGACAATTAGCTGAATTTTGATTATTTTTCCTTTGGTGACCGCCAATACCCAATCTTACCCTAAACACTTTTAGCGAGGCCCATTTCAGTGTGTAAATTGGCAAATGGAGGGCGAATAAAAATAAAATACGACCTTCGAAGGTCCCCATTCCCATTTTATGAGTGATTTGTTTGTTTGTTGCGTTTCAATTACGACTATTATTGGCACATTGGCGACGAATGCTTGTAATACTCTGAAAAATATATACAAGTAATTTGCATGTTCCTAAGACGTAGATAGATAGATCTGTATATTAAAAATCAGGTCAATTTTGTCGTCATCCTGGATTCCTGCTGCTGCAGTTTATTTATCAATTTATATTTGCAAATAATAAATCATTTGAGCTTGTTTGTTTCTTATTTCACGCTCTTAAATATATACCTGATTTTCCTGAAAACTTTCTTCATTAAAATAAATTCGTACTTAAGAACCAAACAAATAATAATAATAATAATTTATTTATTTACTTCCCATAAAAAGAATACAAAATTATAGAGTACAAAATTTTGACAAACTTAATTAAATGGGAAGGACAGGAGCCCAAACTAGGTAAAACCCTGTATGATGGTACTCCTGGCCCTCGCCTCCCATTAAGCACTAGTTCTATAATAACCGCCACCAAAAGATAACTACAATGAAAGAAAAAAATAAAATAAAAACGAAATAAAACAATAGAGAGATGTGTGCGTGTGTGTCTGTGTGAAAGTGTGAGTATGTGTGTACGCGGGTGCATGCGTGCGTGTGTGGGTGAGTGTGTAATAATGGTTATAAGAGTGTTTGTGTGTAGGAAAATCAATGTTTGTAAAATTTGAGTGTTAGTAAAACTAATTGTCATTCAGCAACTATTATCAGATTCTCAGTTTGTAAGTAGTTTTGAGACTTAAGGAATTTACAAATTAAATGTTTTGTCTCTTTTTTGGTTAAGTCATAAATACGACATAATTTATTTAACTTGTTATATAAACGACTTCCTTGGAAACCAAAAAATCTTCGAAACAAACTAGTCCTTCCACCTCTAATAGTGCAAACATCGTATAAACGTCTTTTGGGTTTTGGATTCTTGCTGTACGGGATTAGTGAATGTTGCCTTAAGGTGCAGGCTAAGATAAATAATTGCCGTACTGTTAATACGTCAGCTAGTTTATATAGTTCAACAGTAGGAAAAAGCATGTTTTTAGATAAGCTAATCTTTAAAATTAATCTTTGCGCTCTCTCAACTACAAGCATTTTTGTTTTATTTAAACCTCCCCATGTTGATATACAATAAGAAAGCACCGATTCACAAAGAGTTTGATACAACATTTTTAACAAATTCCAATCAGCCACGTGTCTTAGTTTCCTAAAAACATATGACAACATCCGAATTCTCTTAGATACAGAGTTAGCATGTTTTTCAAACGACAGCTTTTCATCTATTATAACTCCTAGATATTTTATGTCTTTTACTTGTTCTATCACTTGACATGTGCATGATGAATGGATATCTAAAAAGCAGGTATGAGCTTTTAATATATAATTTGATAAGGAAAGATTTCGCAGAGCAAAGGTAACAAATTTGGTTTTGGATGTGTTTAGGGTCAATGAATTAGCGGCGAGCCAATGACAGACTTTGTTTAACCCAGATTGAGCAGAGTTATACGCTTCATCCCAAGAATCTCCATAAAAAGTTAGTGTCATATCATCGGCATATGCAATTGTATTACAGTTTTGGAGCTTTAGTTCACATAATTCATTAATATAACATAAAAATAGAGTAGGCCCTAAAATACTGCCTTGAGGCACACCATGTTTTACAGGTAATTCGGAACTAACTAAGTCACCAACCTTGACACACTGTGTACGGTTTGAAAGATAGTTTTCGATAAGTTTTAGTTGCACTCCTCGTACACCTAACCTTTCCAGTTTATTTAAAAGTTTTGGAAACGACACTGTATCAAATGCTTTTGCCAAATCTATAAATATTGTAATACATTTTAATTTTGCATCAATTTTGTTAACTATAAAGTCAGTAAAAGCTAGTAGAGCATCATCTGTAGACCTTCCCTTTCGAAAGCCAAACTGTTTTGAAGATAACAAGTTATTAGATTCAAGAAAGTTTACAAGACTATTATTAATTATTTTTTCCAAGATTTTTGATAAGCATGGTAGGATCGATATTGGGCGATAATTGTTTATTGAGTCTTTATTTCCTCCTTTATGAATTGGAATGAGAATAGATTTTTTTAGTGCGTCAGGAAACTCACCCTGCTCTAAACACCTATTGAAAATTGTAGTAAGAGGGCAAACTATTAAATCTTTCAAAACTTTTACAGCAGTAGAGGGAACTCCATCCCATCCTGCTGAGTTCGTCGATTTTAAACTCATAATAATTCTTTCTACTTCTTGATTAGTAAGATTAGAAAAAATAACAAGAGAATCAGAACTGCTATTATGAGAAATTGGAAATGGTGGTATGTCGGTTGGTATATTATTGGCAAGATTAGTTGCAATATTGGAGAAAAAATTGTTTACTAAATTGATAGATTTTAGTTCAGACAAGGATAATTTAAGTAATTCCGATGGCACCCAAACTAATGTTATGTTTAACAAAATAAGTTATTTAGGTACTAGGACAACATATTATTAGAACCTAGGTGCCGACCAAGACAAATTCCACGGACAGATCTGTAGAAGCACATTTTATTACCTTTCAGCATTTGAACTAATTGTAATGCTTTTATGATCGTCTTCTTTTGTTCACTTATTTATTGGTATACGTTTCTAATTATTGTGGAGTTTTACTAGCTCATTAGCATCATTAGCCAGGTGTTCTTTTACATTTGTGAAGTATAAAACGAAGGCCTAATGGAGATAGGGGGACAGTCAAGCTACAGATACGATACGGGCGTGACGTGTGTACATTCGGGAATCTAATAGTGACGGACTTTACGCGTTTTATTGAATTATGAACTTCTGCATTACATTTGGATTTGTTGTGTTCGGTTATATTTGTACCTCTATTATACGTGTTTATACAGTTGTAATAAAATCTATAATAATTCTAACGGCATTTTAATTCGAGTCCCGCTAAACTCGTAACAATATATATATACAGGTACTCGTAGTTTGCATGTTATTATACTGAGGCATATATGTAGATTGAAATTAAGGCCATTTTTGTCGACCACCTGGATGGCTGCTGGCTGCAGTTAATTTATCAATAAATAAACGTTTTGAGTTTTTTTGTTGCTCATTTCACGCTCTTAAAGCATTCTTCATTATATAATAAAATAAATCCCTAAAGAACCAACTAAATACACCCAAACACAAACTATGTTTAACAAAATATATAGGTACTAGGACAACATATTTAACAAGGAGATGAATTCAAAAGTGTATTCGAAACACCGCATCGTCCAAAAAACGAATTTTCAATTTAAACCATTGAAACCCGCTAACATAGCCCCAATTATCCGATAAGCAATAACAAAACATGTTGGTTTTTCCACAGCATACAAACTGTTTAAGGTCTTAACACACCAACACGCAATGTAAACTCATTGTAGTAAAAATTACTCTAAACTAATTTTAGCGACTTCAAAATGAAAACATTGAGCTGCCACCACAGGAAGTACCTTAATAAGTATTATATTTTCCAAGGTATTATTAACAAAATCCGGAAGCGAGGTAACTCTAAAGATGTGTGTAACATCTTTCGAGTTACCTCGCTTCCGGATCTTCTCTCTAACTACGCTACACTCCTCCTTCACTCGACTGTCCACGAAACTTTTCACTATATTCTCTTCCAACTCCTTCGTATCGCACTTCCAGTCTTTCATACACGCGAAAATTATAAAAACAGTAATTTATGATTGCTCTCTTTTTTCTCACCTTCTCCCAATTATTTGCGGTCGGCACAATATGTCTTTTCTTTCCATACTCCTTCCTCTATTCTGACATAGGTCCTCTGTCTTCTCATTACAGGCCCATACCACCTTAGTTTTCTTCCACTCAATTTTTCAGTCACGAGTGCAACTTACAAAAATTCCATTATGTATTAATTTCTCACCTTATCTATTCTTCTAACACCACATATACTAGTCCATTTTTTGTCATCCAATTTTGTCTAATGTATGATTGCGCCATAGTAAATAATAATTTAACTTAAATTTTGGCTCCTCTTTTAGAATTATGATCATATATCAAAGTTTTCGTCAACCCAAACAAATGTTGTATAGTTGAACTTGTCCTTAATAAGTCGAAAATGCTGCGGCAAGCTATGCGTTGCCAATTTCCATACGCTGTTCCCTGTCTCCAATAAAGATCAGCTGATACGTGTAAACAATTTAACCCAGAAATCTATATCGAAATTGCTTTGGTGAGAGTGGAATGTATTACATAGAGAATCCTACTAGCATCGTGGGCGACATAGAAAAAACTATAAAATTAATTCGCTTAGAAGCCACGTAGGTGTCGGTAAAGTAAAGCACTTTTAAGCAAGACATAAAAGTCTCCAGGTCCAATAGTTCCAATTCCTTCTTTTTAGGACGACTTTATTTACTTGCAACATTATTTGTGCCTTTGTGTGCGTGTCAGCGAAAATAATTATATGGCGCTCACGCACACACCGATTGGTTTTATGCTTCTATTCTGAATGTAATTTTGTAGGAAACTATCTCTCTAGGTGTTATAACTTTAAGGAAAAAATCGTGAATGGTCTAAGTAGACGTACTAAGACTATTCAACCGATGTTCACGCGAGGGAACGTTCAAGAAGTATCAAACATAAACGTCATATGTTAATAGAGCCGCCGGAGGCTCCGACCCGACTATAGTCGACGCTTTATGAACTGAGGCTTCGGGTCATAAATCATATTAATCCATCTGTCTCGCTTGCACTTACAAGTCTTATAGAGAGGTGTAGTGATGTGCGTAAGAATTGTAGAGGTTCAACTCTTATTACCTGTTATCAATATGCATATCGATAACAGGTAATTGTCCATTGTGCGTATTTCGTAACGAAGAATAAGTAATGTAATGAGTGTCATAAGAAAAATATTATATTTTTAGAAAAACAACAACTTACTCGTAACGACCAATCAGGAGTCAGAGTGCTAATGAAGGTCACGATGACGCATCGACCCCGCGTGCGCAGGTAGCTAAGTATCGATAACGGGTTGCATTGCGTGCACATTCATACTATCAATGACATTTATTGCCAGACGAGTCAGTTTAAAATGCGTCGACTATAGCACCGAATCGACTCGCTCGCGAACTCTCCACGCGCGGACAGCCAGCGAACCACTCGGTGACAACCTACTCCTCGGAGTAAGTCACCTATACCTACTTAGAATTCTATGCCCCCCATGGTAGAATTCTTATTGTAGTATACATTATTGCAGATGGAACTGCGAAGAGTCTGATATCAAAGGCATATAGATAAATGGCATCACGTTCTTTTAACTTATAAAAGGTTATAACATAAGGATTTTATCCTGAACGAATGTGCTACCTAACGATTTCATTTAAATCTATTTTGAGGATCCCCTAACATTAATCACTAACTCGAATGATAATCGTATTTATAGAAGGTTCGACTTGAATATATTCTTTTTATCACCCCATGGCATCTTTTTTACTATAAGATTCGGAATTACACTTTTAAACTATTTAAAAAAATAGATTAAATAACATAAAGGGGTTTGAACAGTTAATTATAATGATAAATTAATATATTATGTATTTAAATGGTGACTTAGTGATATGACTTGTAAAAAGCGGTGTTTTCTACCTAGTAATAATTTTCAAGCTAGTTAAAAAAAAACTTAAATCTGAGTGTGATAATTTCTCAGTAAAGTATACCACAAAAATTCATAGATTGTGGGATAGAATTATGAAGCGCTTAGCTCGCCCTGACTAGACTCTAAAAAAACATAAATATCAAAATACCTTGTACCTTCAACTCGTCTAAAAACATGTAACGATTACCCAAAGCACCATACTCTCTCCAGGGTCTGTATCGAATTGAAGAGTTTCGAGCTTTTACCTCTTTGCCCCATTATTTTAACGAAAAGAAATCTGTTTGTGAACTATCCAGCGCAGGGGAAACGCGATGAGGCACTAGCACCGCAAGCAAGAAATGCTATTGCCACACCAGGGTTGAGGATATCCACTAAAACCCCTCGGTGTCCCTTCCTTCGCCTTATGCCAGGGCAGCCCCTGGAGCCACATCCACTGTCGAAGAAGAAGAAACATATCCTCTGACGTTGTCCTTCTCTATCCGGTATATGGAGTCGGAAGGAGAAATAAGCGCGCGCGGAACACAGCGCACCTTTCTCTCTACGGCATTAATGGCAGGTGGGAACCGTTCTCGGAGGAGCACAACCAGGCCACCGCTCTTTGCCCCGGTTTCAAATCGGTGAGCAACTACCCAGCGGAAACTGGATTTGGAGGGGTGATCGGGGGAACAAATTTACAAATGGGAGGCATGAAATAAAAACTTACCACGCAATTTACACAACTTTTGTTTGTCTTCCTATTATAGAAGAAAATGGTAGGGGTAAGATTTGAACGTGAGAAGGCGTTTCTTCGGAGCTCGATTGAGCAATCCCCAGGAGTCCATCCATCATTCAGGCCCAGCCGACACCACCCACAGGCCCGGTTATATTGTTTACCGGTTGCTATACCATATAATTATTATAAAGATTTATTATTATAAATCGAGAAAAACGATCGAATAGTTCTTATAGAATTTTAAAATTGATGCTTATTCATTTTTTTACTATTTATCTCTCATTTATGGTCGTGAACATGAAAAAATATTTCGTTAATAATTGACACACAAGGGTTGAATATAAGATACTTTACGCAAGCAAAGCCAAATTAATTTTCTAATTAAATAAGTAGGTACTTGTCATTGACTTACACAGATAATACTATAAAAACAGGGATGTCTCAAATTTTCAATACACTAGGGAAATACCTCGTTCCAAACTCGTTTTAATTGATTTTAAAAAACAATTATTTTCCTTTTTTTATTATGTGAGTTCAGCAGAGTAGATGGGGCCCACCTGATAGAAAGTGGTCACCAACGCCTATGGATATTTGTAACATCAAAGGTGTGCTATATAATATACGCTGCTCTCTAAAGGCAGACTAGCGTCTACGCGTTGATGATCTAGGTTCTGAAACCTCCTATCGAATAGCCGGTTATCGTCTATCAGTTTCCTAGCACTTTTCTTAATTGACTCGACTCGACATGGATGTAACATAATAAAAAATTCATTAAAAAGCAATCTCAATAAATTTTATATCAAATCAATCTGCAGAAGACATTCCATCAATCAACATTGAGTAAAGAAACGATTCGACAGGCGTGCGTTATCTCATGGATCGCCATCCGCCGTGTCGCCCATCGCCAATCGCCAATTTCACTCAATCGCCCATTCCGCCATCTTGACACAGCCAGCTTGTCACTCTACTAGTGACGTAATCGTAACATATTCGAATTGCGAAAAATTTTAATCGAGTCTTCTTCTTTATCAATTAATCGAGTTCGTCTTGTTTGCTTTGTGAAAATGTACTGGTCTTTATTTACTTTTTCAAATCAAAAGAAAATATTTTATTAGAAACAGTAAAAAGATATAGGTGTCTTTTGAACGGTATTTTATACTTTACAATTTTCATTAATGTTTAGTTTTGTATAATATAGTCAGAGTTTGAGAACCGTGGTCGGAGCTCCGCAGCACGTTGATCAGTTTCTGCACTGATATTAATAACGCTATATCATAATGTTACAAAAATAAACTCGAGCGATTATAGCCATTTTATTGGACTCGATATTTGTACCTAAATAATAAATATATTTCTCGTTATAAAAGATAGGCTAAACTATTATTTTGTTTTAGGACTTTCGATTTTACTTAGATTAAACCCTAGTGAACCAAAAATTGAACGTCTGAAAACAAAATAGTAGTTTAAAATATCTTTTGTAACAAAAAATATATTCAGGTAAAAGCGGTAAACGCTCGACCTGCTCAATTGTCCGTGTGCCCGTTAAGCGAAACATATTATCTTTGATTGTGTTTGGTCTATAAACTATGAATCAGACAATATATTTCCTGAAGAAAAAAACAATATTAATTACCTATAACCATGAAAATGAATATAACGTAGTCCAACAGTTTCTTGATATTGATGACTACATTCCATGCTCTGTTCAGTAAGTTGTATTATTACTTACAACTAATAAAAACTAGTAAGCTAGATTCGATTGACATTTTCTTATCCAAGTCACATCACTAAATCTTGCCACTCACTCCACATTAGCCATTCCGCGCCATTTATCCTGATAGCAAAATAAATGGCGGAATTGGAGCAGTAAAGACCGTCTGGAATTGTTAGTCATTAGTTTCAACTAGCATCGTGCCATGTCGTGCTTAGTTTTAATAATTTCCAGGTGGATGCAATACAGACATCTGCGCTCTTTTTTATTTACCTGTTTTTAATAAATATGAACAATAGAGCTTTACTTGATTTTTGTCGGGAACTTTATTATTATTTTTATTTCATTTAATTGTAATGTCGATTCTTTTATTTAATTCTTGAAATACTCATATTTATAACATCAATATATTAATTCATGATTATTGTTGTTATTGTGTATCCTTATTTCTTGTATATACTACGTTACGTATGTGTGTGTATATGTATATATATGTCGGAGAAGCATCGTTCTCGGTGACATCTTTAATGGTTGCAGGTTTAGTGGGCATCATCAGGTTAAATGCGAGCACAAAACACAATAGTCACGGTTTATACACTTTTAATTTAGATTTAAACAATATTATGTCACAGTTGAAGACCGCGCAGCGGATTCAGGCACCGATCTTTTTTTAAGCCATGGGAAATCCGTTTGAGGACTAAGCCGCGACAGGCACAGAGGCCTGGGGGCATGTTCGCGACCCGTGTGAGTGTGGGATTCGCCAGATCGGGGGTGACACTGCCCAGTCAGAACTAGTGCCACGCTATTGCCACTCCCCAGTTAGGGATACCCACTAAAACCTCTGGGTGTTCCGTCCTGCGCCTTATACCAGGGCTACGGTGCAGCGGGCTTCCCAACTTCGCGTGCCCTGGCAGGCGTGGGCCCCCCTCACTTGGCCTTTTCCAACGCCAGGGGACTAAGCCCTTGGCCACAACTAGGTCTTTTCCGTGCGCGTTATAGACCGCCCCACGAGAAGAAAGATGAGCGCGCGTGGCACATACATATACAGCGCGGCAATGCGTCCAGCCTTCTGGGCACGCTCCCATCTGGCAGCGATTTGTTACACAGTCTACAATAGTTTGTAATATTTTTATAACTTAGTTTATTTTTAGTTTTTAATTATATTTAATTTCAACTTATATTATAAAATACTCGAATATTGTGAAGTATATAATGTCTTAATATATTCTTTCAGTTTTGGAACAAAAAATTGTGAGTGTGTGCAGATCATACGCACTAGAAGTGAAAAAAATGTGTATAAGTAATTCTAAATTTTATGACGTCATATTTCGTATATTATACCATTGTAATATACGAATATAAATAATTTAAGCTTTAAAACACGAAATTTGAAGTATTAACAAAAAACTTCAAAAGATTTCCAACTCTATCCATACGACTATACTGTTTAAATTGTTAGATGTAATGTTCTATCTCATTCTCTCGCAGGCTTAAATAGTCCTATAAATTTATGTGTCTATCCCTTTCAGAGTCCTTTTTCGTTTCACCAACTTCTAAATCACAACGATTCTAAAGAAGTTTCACTTTAATGATATAGCATTTAAAACATTGCATTATATCAAAATGAAACCAATATACTACAACATTTTTAAATATCCCGCCGTTTAACAACTACATCTATAGTCGATGAAATAAATCATAGACAAATAAACAATTCTTTCGAAACTCATTTTGGGGAATTCCCTCAGATTCAATAAAATGCAACATGTCTGATAGCTAACTAATTCTTATATCCTAGTGTACATACACATTTTTAAATCCTATAAGTGTTGAAGAAAACACAGTATACCTATTAATAAAAGTTTATAGTAGGTAATCCAACAAAATTACGAAAAAGGTAAGAAATACAATTAAACTAACTAGGTACTCTTTAAACAGACAACCTTTTTATTTTATTAATCTATAAAAATTAGATGCTTAATCATTAAAATTGAATAAAGAATGGTTTATTATATGCCCGATAGACAAGAGAACTCTAAATTAGTACTGGCAGACTATAAACTCTTTATTTACAGTTTCGAGCATTGAATTAATGTACAAAAACTGTTGTACCTGTATATTAATAATATCCTCTTCTAAGGTTATATTCCACGTCAAAAACATTTCATAATACCTATAGAAGGGTTCCCAGGCTATGAGCAACCACAAAGTGTGGCGTGAACGACAAGTGCTGGTGAAAAATCAATTATAAATTAACATTCATTTTTCATAGAATCATTGAAAATCTTTTGTTCAACATTTTTTTTTACAATAATCTTATTCTAATATCTCTGCATTATCGTTGTATTGATATTTGACTATTTGAAAATATATTATTTTATTAACACTGGTTAAATGGGTAAGTTTTATGAAACCAAACTAGAAATAAAGCTATAGTAACCCCTTAAAATGGTTTCTGAGAACACTTTAATTTTTTACAAACCCAACGAATATGCCGCCTCATATCTAATTAAAATATATTGTTTAAAATTATTCCAATAAAAACAAAAGTTTCTTTCTTTTAGAATTGGTATACTTGTATCACGACTGCGACGCCATCTTCACATTAAGCCGCGTTGTCAATAATGGTGACGAAATATCCTCCATTGTTGCCAATATATGAAAAAGCAACAGAATTACGGTATTTATTCTATTAAAAGACTAAGGCTAATGTGCATAGCCATTTAAACAACGGTTAAAATAAAATAATCGCTGTTTCGCCATACATTTTTAGTGATCATATTATTTTAAACATCGATTTAATGTTTTCGACACCAGCTTTATAACTTATCACGTTTTGGCTTAAGATGATGAAAGTATTTAGGCAATATTTTTCAAATGCCATTTTTTTTGGACAACTATCTGCAACAATGAATTTTAAATAAAATATGTAGTTATTGTACTTTAATACAAAAACTTACAGACTTATGTCAAATTGTGCACAAACAAGATTCTTAATGTAAATGAGATAGGAAATATATAATCCAAACAATCCTAAAAATAAATTGAACTTATTAAACGATTTTTATTTTCGAAAGAAGTAATGAGTCCAATTGAAGGGTTATTTCAATTTATTAGTGGCCATATTTTTGCATTAGCGTTTATAATTAAACAATTTATGAGAAATTAAAAAGTTAAAATTATTAAGTAATTACAATTACTAAACTACTTTAGATTTAGTAATCTCAAGTTTATACTATCATCATTATTTAAAATTCTAAGCAAAAGATATTTAATCTATTTCTAGATCTGTAGGGTGTAAGTTTTAGTGTCTGTATAAAAACCTTTCCAAGCACTCGATTGCTCTTTTATGTGATCAGAGGTTTTGTAGTTAAAATCTAAACAACCAAGGTGACAAATAAAGATAAATATAGTCAGACTTATCTGTCTTATTTACTTAGCGGAATTGTTATAATTTGACAATCAATCATTTTCGGATTTCAAAATACGAGCTGGCAGCACTACTTCCTTAATTTTGTTGCCTCCATTTTGCGCTAGTCTTCTCTTGTCTATAATTTTCGAATAGATCAGCTTTATGGAAATGGTCTGTAGATAATTTTTTGCTCTTTGGGTACAATATTGTTTTTGATTTATAAACTGTCAAAACAATGGCTTTATATCGTGAATATATTCTTATTTACAGATCATTTTCTTGTAAAAAATATTGAAAGACGTAAGATGGACGCGACGTGGTCAAATTTCTGTCGGTGCTGTCTTTCAGCCAATTCTGAAGTGTCATTGTTGGATACAGAACAAAATGTTACAGAAAAGTTTTTTGAAGTCACTACAATTCAGGTAAATTTCTTCATTATTTTTACAACGTATGTGTATAAAAATAGATTGTAATGCGTATACATTTGAGTCACATAGTAACAAGCTTGCTTACAAGTAATATAATTTCATTATTATTAGACCGCTTAAAACATAACCTTAAATCATCTGTATCCCGCTAAAACCTAACGATAACAAAATATATTTATTTCAAAATTTTCTCTCATTAGAAATTATGATACTCCAAAATAACTTTAAGGGTCTGTTTAAGAAGAGAAAGCAGTACAAAAGTACAGCAATATGTTTTCTTTACTCTATATTAAAGTACACAAGTCATGTTATTCATTAAAATCTTTCTAATCTAATATTCCACCACACATCTCTGGTTTTTATAGTAAATTTTTGTATAAATTCCTAATTATGAAATTGTGAGGTATATTATTGCACTTTCTTGTCAGTCCTAAATAGCAATGCTTTTTGCAAATTTTGAAGCACATAAATTACTACAACTCTATAGTCCAGAGTAATCAGAATACTTAGTCATTAAAACGCAGTTACTCTATACTTCGGGATATTTTACTCATCTATGTCTTACACTGAATGAATTAACAATTCATGAAGAGACCAGTAAACATTAATGGTGTCTTTCTTGAAGTTGTGCAGGAATATCTTAGACATTAAATATAGACAAATATAATTTTAAGGGTGATGCCAGTAGGTGGATTCAGGCGAGCAGGGCAGTGTTAGTAAGTTTTGTCAAATTTTCGTGTCAACCATTCTACAGCTTAAAGACAAAAGTATGTAAAGTGCATTCTCCCTGTCTTACCTTGTGGTGCTGAGACATAGACTTATAGCAGAAATGGTGTATAAATTCCAAGTCACTCGAGAGGCTATGGGGTGAACTTTGTTGTGTTTCTCTTATTAATACAATCTAAATAGGTTTGCTGGAAGAAAACTCTTTTTAGGGTTAAGCTTGCCTTTGTACATCACCATTATTTTTAGTTTTATTTGTAACTATTTTGTGTACTATAAAGAATAAAGAAAAATGGTGATATACATAAGAGAACCAAGATAACCCACATATCTCATAAAATAATATGATCATGTCTTGTTGTGTCATGTACGTGTCTATGACAGGACCAATGGCCAAGGTATCAGATAACTCAAGACTACACCTCAATAAAAATAGTATCAGGTTGTCTACCTGTATAAGGTCACTAGCAGGCAGTAGAAGAAGAAAATGGAGGACCAGGATAAGTGTTACAAATTTGGAGAAACCTATGTCCAGCAGTAGACTGCAATTGTCATACAACAACAATTGTAACATTACATAATATATTTGTCCTCTTTTAAATTTCAGGTGAAAGCTGATGATGGTCTTCCACAGAAGCTGTGTAAAGACTGTTACAGTACTATGAATGCAGCTTATCAATTTCGGAAACAATGCATCAAAATGGACAGTGAGTTGAAACTCCAGCTTGATGTGTTACTTGCTCAGGCCAAGAATGCACAGATAACAGCTACATCTGCATTTGAAAATCCCGAAATTACTTTAGAAAATTCAATGGATTACACTACTATGGATGAGGATATTGCTAATGATCCTGTAAAGCAACTAGAGGCTATCATTAAGAAAGAGCCCATTGAAAATGATGATGATTATTACTATGTCCTAGTTATAGATGATTCTAATGATAAAAAAGATCTAGACTGCACTATACAAAAGAAAGCAATAGAAAGTGATAAAATAATAGAAAAAATTAAAACTGAAGTAATAGAACCATCTGAAATAGAGGTTGAAAGTGATACAATTCATAAAATGCAAACTGAGCAATTTGAACAGTCAATTGATTCATTCTTAATGTCAGACACAAGGTACCCGTTAATGTTCCAGACACTATATTGGAAAACGAAGAAAATGAAAGTGCAGATAATATAATCACCAAATTCATTGAATATTGTTGAAGACGCACAAGATAGCAATTCTCAAGATCATACTTTAATCCCGATGGAACCACAAGATGATGAAATTGTTGAAACAATTTCAGCGAATTTAATAAAAGATCCAAAGCAATTTATTAAAATTCTCACCACGGCTGGAACGGATGGAACTATTCTATTAAAAGGCGAAGATGGTATACAATATTTGACAGAGACACAGTTGATTACGAATGATGATGAAGAGTTATCTCAAGAAGTAATACTTTGTGAAGGGGATGATTCATCCCAGTTTCAAATAGTGAAATATGATGGGTCAGAATTAGTGATAGAGTATGGAGATGACGGACAGATAGCTACAGTGCTACAAAACGAAGATAATACATTCATATGTGAATGCGGAGAGCAATTGGAGAATTTTGCCGAATATGAAAAACATCAACACCAACACAATCCTGCTGGAGAGCATTTGTGCAATTTATGTGGTAAAGGGTTTGAATCTACTGAAATTCTAACAGGCCATATGTTATTACATAGTGTGAGTGGTGTTGTTATCAATTGTCCGTTCTGTGACCAACTTATACGTAGAAATGCTTTGACCCAGCATATAAAATATGGGCATAACAAAATCAAGCCAAGTTGCAATATATGTTTAAAAACGTTTGCAAATCCAAACAATTTAAAACGTCACATGATGATACACAGTGGAGTTAGAGATTTCGAGTGTGATATTTGCTTTAAAAGGTTCCATCAAAAAATCACAATGCAAACACATAGACTGACACACATAAACCCCTTTGCCTGCAATCAGTGTGAGCTTGTCTTTGACAATAAAGATGCTTTAACAGAGCACAAGGAATCAAACGAATGCTCAAAATCAAAGATTATACAAGTCAAAGAAGAGCTAATGAAGACTGTGAAGAAGGAAATAACAACGAATATGGGTAAATTGTTAGGTTATGCATGTTCATTGTGTAAGAAGATGTTTTCAATGGAATCGGCTTTAGAGCAACATGTTGAAATACGCATATTATCGATCCTGCAGAGTTAATGTGCTCGGAGTGTAATGAAGTATTGCCTTCGAAAAAAGGCATGCATTCACACATGCAATCGCACAGAAATAACCGGATTAAAAATTTAAAACGTTTTGAATGTGGTGTTTGTGGCAAAGGGTGTTCTAGTCAAGCTATGTTATTAATGCACGAACGGGTGCATACAAACGAACGTCCGTATCCATGTCAATTGTGTTCTTTACGGTTCAAGACGAAAACACATTTGAGGACTCACCAGTTAACACATACGAGAGAGAAAAAGTTTGGTTGTTCTGTTTGTTTGAAATTCTTTGCCCTAAAAGGGAATTTGGTAGTGCATTTGAGAACTCATACCGGTGAACGTCCGTATGTTTGTTCGTTATGTGGTGAAGCGTTTATAGACTCAAAATATTTGAAAAAGCATAAGTTTAAGAAGCATGCTATAGATAATGTTCCCTGGAATCAGTACTGAATTTAAAAATATTCATAGCGAGGGTAAAAATATTTTAAGTTTGTGTTTGCCTGGTTTTTGAATGCAAGCATGGAAAAAGTTAATAGAAATAGCAATGGGGATTGTTCACAAAAAAATACCCTCTGATTTTATATTTTATTACGTAAAATAGAGTATTTTAAGATACTAATTTGAATATTTTTGTATTTTAGGCATTAGTTTTTTTATAATTTGATTTTAAAATTATTTCTCCGATGACGTCATAACGGACAAGTTTACATTGATTTCTTTGCCTAGAAAACAAAAATAATAAAACTTACTAATCATAGTAATCTGTGCTACTACTATTTAAATGTTTCTGTCAATAATTACGTATCATGATCATTTTAGTTTTTTTTGTCGCTAGGCTATAATTTTTCGTGTTCAACCATTATTATTTTCTATGTGTGATCTTTAGGGAAAAATCCATGTAACAGAGCTTAAATCAAATAATGTACAGCTAGATTTTTTTACACGTGAAGCAAGCAAACAGGCACACGGCCCACCAGATTGGATTTAGTAAGGTCAAATAAAGGTCAAACACATTTCTTACAAAATACAAGAAGATCGTACGTTTTTTGGAATTTTGACTAGACAGAAATGATTAGGGACACTATTCCTCGAAATGGTTTTTGAAATAGTTAGATTAGAAAAAAGTGAACAATCCCAATTATAATGTATAGAATGTAATTTTGGGAAATGAATATTTCATTAAATTTTATGAGATTCAAGAATTTTAAAAGGATCAAATTAGAACTTTGAATGAATAACCGATTTAATTTTTAAAAAGATGATGTAGACGTAATCAGAAGTTTGTTTTACTTGTATTTGGTCAAATACTATGTTGTATTTTCTGGCAAATGATGAATACTAAATTGAGAAAAAAAGCACATATATATGAAGACATGAGTGGATGAAGGTGATAGTCGCATAATTCCAATTCTGAGTAAGTCGAGACAAAAGTTTTACTTTTATTTTAAACTGAACTGAACTTAACACCTTTTTCAACTCTTTATTTTTTTAAATATGCCTTATATCTATGGTCTAAGGTCTGTAGTCATTTGGTATCGACCTATAGCCTTCATCTACGCAAAAAAGCAAAAAACCGAATATGCGACATATCACCTTCATCCACTCACGTCTTCATATATTTCTGACACAAATTATTAATAGATAACATTTTAATTAGAGGTACCACAAATATATAATAAAAATATATTACCCAAAAATGTAGATATATATTTCAATCACAAATTATTGATAGCTACAGTATGTTTTTATTAGAGCTGCCATAAATATTCAGCTCGGCCGATAAGGTAGCAGAATACCGAGAGAAGTCAAATATTCCTGGCATCTCTAATTTTAATAAGAATAATAAAATAAAGAAATAAGAAGTTCTCTTTTAGCAATAGAATTGCATTGGTTTTGTCAACTGATTGCAGATTGTGGTGAGAGTTACATTGTTTTTTCCTGGATAATTGTCATTCTACAGCAGTGGTTCCCAAACTTATTTGTATACCGCCCACTTTGAGAATAAATTATTATTAGCGCCCCCATTTTTTCACCTGCCTACTTAAAAAACATTATAACGTGAAATTAAATTAATTGATTATTGAGAGCTATATTAGCGGAGATTAAACATTCATTCTAAACAAGACTTTACTATAGTCCGCAAGAGTTAACTTGAGACCTAAGCGCAGTAGGTAGTACACAACGGCGCTGAGGTCTCAAGTTAACTCTTATGCGCTGTCAATGCTCATTTTTTTCTGGGTCTCTTACCGCCCCCTTTTAGGCCTGCAGCGCCCACAAGGGGGCGTTATCGCCCACTTTGGGAACCACTGTTCTACAGTATCCTTCCATAACATTACTAGTATATTCTCTGTTTATAATCAGAGTTAACTAAAAGGACCGCTTGCATACATCCATTATGTATTTAAGAAACGCTAAACGCATTTAAAACCCTTAAATACGATTAGCATCTTGCACAACGCAAAATTTGTCACTAAAATATTGTAAGAACTGTCAATACATTGTGTAAAATGTGGTTTGGCAATTATGCAAAGGATCCAAGACTTCATTTTTCAAACATCAGATAAAGATATCAGTCAAATAAATTATAACCTGATTAAACATAAAGTAAAATAATTGACCCATTTTAATAATGCACTGTCATACTTAATTTTTCCATGTGGTATTTTATCCTGATTTTATTCTGCCTACTAAAAAGGCGACCCTTATATAATACAAAGTCCTATTGAATAAATAATATAATTAAATTTAAAACTAAGTTATTTTCTTTTATTGTAAGTTGTTAATATGTATTATATGTTTAAAAATTATAAACATACTGATTACACCTGTTTTATAAAAAATATAGTTTTTTTTTATACTACATGATACTACTAACAAATACTTGCATAACTTTCTCCACCATTCTCTATTTAATGAGGAAGAATTTAAAACTTTAACAAAGGGATATTTGTAAAAACTTATTTGTAAATGAGCTTTTCAAATTCTGCATCTCACATTTTCAGAATACTAACTACTAAGAAATACTTGCATCACTTTTCTTATCCTTCTCTATTCATTGTGGAAGAATTTAAAACTTTAACAAGGGGATATTTGTAATAACTTCTCTAAATGAGCTTCTCAAATTCTGTGTCTCAAACATTTTCGGAATACTACTAAGAAATACTTGCATCACTTACGCCACCCTTCTCTATTAATTGAGGAAGAGATTGAAACTTTAAAAAGGATTTTCGTAGTAACTTGTATAAATGAGCTTCTCAAATTTAGTGGCTCAAACATTTTCAGAATACTATTTTTTTTATTGCAGGAATTCAGCAGACAGGCAGACGGCCCACTTGATGGAAAGTGGGTACCATCGCCTATGGACATTGCAACACCAAAGGCGCTACAAATGCGCTGCTGCTCTCTTAAGGGAGAGAGGAACCTGGTCACTAATGCCGGAACACAACTCAAGGTTGTTATGGTGACATACTTTAGACCAGGGGTGGTAGCAATCCAGTCGGGCGAATGCCCTACCACCTGGCTGTGGGGCCTGTGGGTTGTTTTCTCGCCTCTTACGACAGGCCGCCCGGCTGCAGGAAACTGTATTCTTTCTCTTTTCCTGCATGGATAAAACTACTAACAAATACTTTCATAACTTTACCTATCCTTCTCTATTTATTAAGGAAATTATTAAAACTTGTAGACAAAACAACATTTGCAAAAGTTGGCAAGTAGTGCTTTATTTTGACATCAGACTCTCTACACCAGTGGTTCCCAAAGTGGACGATATCACCCCCTTGTGGGCGCTGCAGGCCTAAAAGGGGGCGGTAAGAGACCCAGAAAAAAAATGGGCATTGGCAGGTATAGCCCATTTAACTTGAGACCTCAGCGCCTTAGTACCTACTGCGCTTAGGTCATCTCTGGCGGGCTATAGTAAAATTCTCGTTTAAAATGAATGTTTAAACTCCGCTAATGTAGCTCACAATAATCAATTAATTTAATTTGACGTTATAGTGGTTTTTAAGTAGGTGAAAAAATGGGGACGCTAAAAAATAATTTACTCTCAAAGTGGTCGCTATACAATATAAGTTGGGAACCACTGCTCTACACAAATAAAATATTGCTTATTTGAAAAAAAATCGACAAATAGTTGTTCATAACTATTGTAGAAAAAAACACTCCAAAAATGTCTTTCTTTAATAGATGTATATTTAGCTACCTATTTCATACTTTCTCTAACTATATGCCATTATTTATTTAAGCACAACAGATTACAATCAATAAAAATGAAACAATAACAACGTGATATACAGCGCCAGATTATAATCCAAACCATGTGCTAATATTAAACGAATTACAAAATAGATATTCTATCTAAATAGATATTTTATATAGAAAGTTCATATTTATTTTGCAAATAATGTAAAAAATATGAGTGAAAAATCGACAATAGTTATTAATACTGTTTGTGTGACAGATTTTGGGATAGTTCATTATAAAGGTGACACATTCGAACCAAACATTAGCTTTATTTTTCTAGTAAGTACCCTATTGATTATAAATAATAATAATTATTTATTTAATTCAGAAAATATTTCCATATTGTACAGCTTCATATTAATAATAATTTAATTTAACAATTTTAAAAAACATCAAATTAGTTTACAATGATTATTAATTAATTAATGAAATAAATACTAGGGCATCACACCCGTGTCACAATAATAATTATAAATGTTCCTACTCCACAGCACGAAGGGACATGTATACCAAATACAAAATTATAAATCTTAGATCATATCCAGATCTGTTGTTTGTAATGGGTCAGGTATTTGCATATTGATGCTGGATTACCATATCCAGTTTTCCATATACGGATCCCTAGTAGTGTAAATAGAGAATAGTAAATAAATAAAATTATGTCCTATCTGTCAATTAAGGAGCTGCATTGTTTTCGACTTGCATATTTGACATTCGAGTGTTTGAGAATTAGCCTCACTGTAGACTCTGTGATCTAAAAGAAAGAAACAAACATGTTATTGGTCTGAGATTCACCTTATGGGTATATGGATATAAAATATACGTAATAAACCATAACTAATTATAATTTATAAGTTATTTAGTTTCAATTTAAATAATGGAAAAATTATTAACCTTTACAATCGTAGGAACTTCTTTATTCAAATAAAAACTTTGCACTTTGCACTGGATGGCAGAAAGAGTGGATTCATCCAATTTGTCTTTGAATGTCAGCTTTGGACTTTCGTTGCGGTGGAGTGGGTTTGACATTCTCCTTTATATCTTTCAGAATATTAAAAAGAGTGGTAGTTTCGATTCCTAAAATATCTACTGTTTTCTGAACACAGTGGCATTTGTTTGGTTTTTCACATAATTTCGCATCCAATATCTTTTCCTCTTCGTTGAATACGTATTGAAATACCTTGAAAACCATTGTCTTCTCTGCGACGCTCAGAGAAGCGTGACGACTCCTTTTCTTAGGAGACCTAACTGCACCCGAGGTCCGACCGTGTTCCATGTAGTTTTACGAAATAAAAACAACAAACATAACATGAATAACGGCACTCAAATAAATCAATATAACATGACAACGGAAGATACAAAACAAACAAAAATTTAACAGGATTGAAGTTTGAAGTAACGGGTGTGATTTACATATATGTCCCCGTAATCATAAGTAATGAGGGGGGGAGAGGAGGAGGAAAACTTACCCCTTCTGCAACTCCTATGTGGCGGAAATGTATAGTTCCTGAATTATTAATGTTTTTGTCAATCTAACCTCACTTCTGTTTTTCACTTATATATAAGATAAATAGTGAATGGTTACAGTCGTTTCTGGCGCTTTGGTCTACACAAAACCTAACCTAACCGACTGTTTCAAACTCCACATATTTAAATTTTCTGATACATACAGTCTCCTATTTAGATAAATCCCGTCCTCTTAAAAAAAAACGTCTCGGCGACAAAAATACCAGATCATTGTCGTGAATTTTAAACTTCGATAATTAATTGAATATGTATTTTTTCCACTCAAAACCGTCAGTTGTTATAAATAAGTCTTAAATATATTCCTAAACACATTAAACATTAAAATCACCCAGGAAATCATCCGGGGACATATATGTAAACCCAACCCGAAGTAACGACAAAAACCGGCGTTAGGAACCAACTTAGGAGCGCAAGGATCAAGGAATATTCGTGAATTCGTCGTCGTCCGGCGTCCCTCACCCACCCAGTTAAGGCTTCTTTCCACATTTTCGTGAGAACTAGACGAGACGCGATAATCTGAGAATATAGGGGTCTTTCTCGTGTTCTCGCGATAATATCCCCAAGACAATGGAGCTGAGATGAGATCGCGAAAACTAAGAGTGCATTCAGCAGAATTCCGAGATTTAGTGAAATTAGGCTCTAAACTTAAAAGAGATATATAAAAACCATAAACTAAACAAATTTTATAGTGCTAAATGTCTAACAGTCATTACAAAATAAGAGGGACACGAAAATCTTACGCCATTTAAAATACTTTTTAAAGGTCATACATATAAATTTAAATGTACCTACTTTCTAGTCTGTATACAGGTCTTCGCAGCGTGTTAGTGCTGTTAAGGAGAAGACCCGGCAAGAAACTACTCTCTATCTCTCGCTCTCTCTCTTTCTCTCTACTACTCAACTAAAAAACAAAATAGGCTTAGCCATTTTCTACAACTATTTATTATTAACTTATGGTTCTGATTCATATAACTATGATATTTGTGTTTATTCTCTACCTGTTATTTACTATTTAAATATAATAAATATATAATTTTGGTGTTGGTGTGAGCCAAAAATTGTAAAATATAAACTTCAAAATTGTACGAGACAACTAATATTAAGTACAAAGTTACATTAAAAGGAACATGAAATGAAAATTAAATTGTTATAGATAATGTTTATTTGTTAGTTTTCTGGTTGTTAGAAGTGAGTCTTGAATTATAATACATTAACAATAAAAAATATCGCAAGCAGCAACGGCTATAATCGTCCATCGTCGTAAGCGCGAGAACTACAGAGAGACCTTTGAGGTTCTTCGTATTCTCGCGAGAACGTCACGACAGCACGAGAAGCTCTCGCGAGAACTATACGAGTGTAGTGTACCCTTTATATACCTTAATGCTTGCAACATAAAGGTCTCACTCAAACTCTCAACGCAGCTGTCATTTAAGTCCAGGTAGGAATATAGTAACATACATACATACATACATAACTTCACGCCAGGTCCCTTGCGGGGTAGGCACGAACAACGAATATAGTAACTATAACTTATAATCATAGTCACACATTAAGATATGCCGTTTATATGATCTATATATAGGTACCATGTTCTGATGGAATGTGTCGGAATGAAGACCAACTCAGAGAACGAAATATATATGCACGGGAAATAGAAGAATGCAATAGCGCCTTGGCATACCACTATCGGAAAATACCAAGATGTTATGATTATTTATTAATTTCAAATTATTTAAGGTTACATTATATTCAAGACTTGTATACTTTCATAAAGGTATAAATAATAGTTTAAGCATTCATATGGTGACGTGGCCGATAAGCGGCAAAATCCTTTCTAAATGTAGTGAAAAATTTAAAAGCCAACAGGGAGAAAAGTTTATGAAACACAATTTTATTTGCTCAATAAAATCTTTTTTATAATTTAGTATTTACATTTTTGTGAAATAAAAAAATAGTGACATCTGTAGGTGAGTAGGCACAAATATCATTTCAATACCTATGTTATTCGGTTTTTACTTGTGTTCATGAACCGTACATTTAATTTTTTACTTAATTATAATAACTATTTAACAATAGATGGCGCACAAATTCAAAATATTGATTAGTTTTTAAAGACCATGGGCCATAAAAATGGCCCCGACTTTTGGAGGGCTTACGTGGGGCCATGGGAAGACCTACACGTAGAGGACCTTTGACAAATTTATTAATAATAATGCACCCAAAGACCAGTGTAGGACTATTGTGGGAAAGGAGAACAAAAAGTACCGGGCTATGGGTGAACTGCTAATGGTACTAGGTCTGCGAATATGGGAATTAAATGTCGTACAAGTTTGTTGAGAAGCGCACATTGACACATGGGTGTCAGTGGCTAACGGGGGTGTTCAGAGGTGGTCTGCACCCTACTTACTTACTACCGAAGCTACTTCTGGAGCTTGAGTCTTAGCTCTAGCGATCTCCACTCCGTGCCGACTGACTAAGACAAGCGTGGAGGCGGGGGCCATGCCTTGACTCCCTGGAGTCAGGTCCAAGGTGTCGCTACTCACCGGCTTCGCCACAAAGCTCCCTGCGGGTACAAATATAGTTTATTATTAAGGCATACCCTAACGCCAAAGGTGGCCGCCTTGGCTTACGCAAAGTGATATGATGGTTTTTTTTCGAAGCATGAAGTATTGTCTCTTTAGAGTAAAGACAAAAACATCATATTTTCGAGAAGGTTCTCAATTGTATTTTTTTTTAATTATATGTTCATCCAGAACTTGTTTGTTTCTGAACCGATTTTGACAATACTTATTGCGTTGGATTCAGTATGGTTTCATAGCTTACCCTTTTTAACAACTTAATTTCGAAGAAAGTTTTTAGAAGTCATACACGCTTCTTGTTAATTTAGTTTTTGGATGTGAAATTTATTTAATGAAATTGTGTTGTGACCTTACGAATAAGTATTTATAGAAAGTTAAAAATTTCCTCTCATCTCATTTATTTTTAGCACAGTTTTAGTTTGGATCAGTTTTCGCGACTTGTACACATAATAAAACTACGTTTTAACGGTTTTAAGCGCGGTAATTTATTTTATTTATAAACCTAAATAAAATAAATTACCGCGATTAAAACCGTTAAAACGTAGTTTTTCAATGTGTTTGAAGGCCAAATAAATGTTTTTTCTTTCTAATGCTGGGGCTTCATCTGCGTTAGTGTTCTAAATTTAAAATAGTTAGTTAGTTATTTATTGTTAGTTTAATATTATATTTACTATAGAAGCATAGATGAAGCCGCACTTTTACGCTAAGTGTTAAGTGTTAAAATTTTGTAATTTTCATTCATTTATTATTCTATTCGTTTGGCGCTATGTCACTTGTTTATAGGGGCAGTACAGTCGCGTATAGGCATTGTCTTTACAGGCATGTGGTAGTAACAGTGCCGTTCTTAAACTTCTCAAGGGATCATCATACACAGAGCTGCTTTTGCGGGGGCACGCAGTGCCCTTAAAGGAAATTTCGAAAATATCGAAAAATTGCAGAAAAACTGAAAAATGAAAAAATCAATACAATTTTGGTAACCTTTCCAAAAAATATTTTTTTTAAATAGCTTTTTAGGAGTGGAACTACAAAGAAAAAATTATAGACTTACAACTTTCAAGAATTAGCGTGCCCCCAAAAACAATGTGACAAAAATATGCCTGATCATACATATTAAACAATTGCTTGACCTCATTGACTGACTGACTGATTATTAACGCACACAGTGATGGTTTTACACTAGGGGCTGGTGCCCAGGGCGGCGAAATTTTCGAGGGCGGCAAAATTTGGAGTATCAGCATAAAACTATAAATCAAGAATTTTCAAGAACTGGGAAGTTATTAGTTTCATGTCAAATCTTAAAAATCGAGTTCTCATTGGATATTTAGGTTTTGAAGTCTAGTTACAGTGCAATAGAGGGGTATTTTTCGCGGTGCCCCAGGGCGGCACTTAGGTAAATCCGGTCCTGAATGCACAGCCCAAACTACCAGAGCTTGGAAATTTGCATGCGGGTTCCTTCCATCCTGTAGGTGTGCACTAAAAAAGGATTTTAGAAATTCAGCCCCTAAGGGGGTGAAGAATGACATTTTCTATGAAAAACCTCATTTTTTTAGTAAGAAGCATAAAGTATTGTACACCTGACTTTGGTTAGAAATAAAGGAACACATGTATCGGTGTATTCCGAAATTCAACCCTAAGGAGGTGCAATAGGGGCTACCATTTTACTTTTTTGACCACTCAAATTATTAATATTTTTAATATATGTGAACTTTGGAATAGCGTGCCAAAAAAAAAAAAAAAAAAAAAAAAAAAAAAAAAAAAAAAAAAAAAAAAAAAAAAAAAAAAAAAAAAAAAAAAAAAAACTTCGAGAATTAGCGTGGCCCCAAAAAAGAAGTGACAAAAAAAGGCCTCCGTAACCGAATCTACTGGCAACAGCTAGTGGGTCATAATTGTACCATCGTGTACAATACATGGTATACTGTACAGTCGGAGTCAGCAACAACTAGCGCTATAGTAACACGGTACAGTCGAGGCGAGGCGGCCGGGCTCGCCGAGAGCGCCCCACGCGCGCACTCAGCGATATTGTTATCGGCCCGCCCCGGTTCACGAAAGATAGGGCTGACACCTACATACAACAAATAAATAACCCTGAAATACAAGGCACCCAGTCTGTAACTCAAATTAGCAATCTAATCGACTTGGAATTGGGGACCGGACAGTCAAATCAATTGACGTACTTTTATAAGCTTACAGAACGTCGCAGCCTCAAAGATTTTGTATGAGCCTGCCTACTTACAGGGCGGTCCACTAGTAGTTCACAACACCCAAAATGCTCCGTTAGCCGTTCCACTAGGCGACTGCGGTGGTTGTGGTCGTGGCGAAGTCACTAATGACGTCATCATTTCGATTTCGATCACACAACGCTCACAACGACCCACGTCAAGAGGTGGCACGAATAGCCTTTCCACTTAGCTTTACGATTGTAACGCCGGCAAGCAAGTGTGACGGGAAAAATCGCGGTCGTTGCGAGTCCTTAATGGAACGTAGCTTTAGACGTCATAAGTAGGTACAAGTAAAAGATTCAAATGACGCACTAATTATTGATCGAAAGATAATTAAAATTAATTCTACAATGATATTTTAAAAGTTAGATAAATGATAGAATGTCACATTAAAAACATCCTTTATATGTGAAAACATTAGAATTTATTGCAACATGTGTCCGCAGACCTATTATAACTTGACGGTTTTTGGTAGTCTATAAACCATCTCGGCTCAATATTGAATCCATTGGAATTGACTTTGAGACTGATCTAATGTGAATTTAAGAGACTATGGTTACGACTAGACGACTACTGTTTAACCATCTGCCAGTCGAATAGATCTTGACTGACGAGAGCATAGCTTTTTTTTAGTTTAATTACAGACTTGAAGCTCTGGTTCCCAAACAGTCGAAAAAAGTATTTCCGTAAACATCTTGTAGTCGGTACGAAGTACAACATAAAAATAACTATATTTTGCAAAGTTATTGTTGTTTTATGTTTTAATTGGCACTGACTTAAAGATGTAGAAAATATTTGTTGTTTACTTTTTAGTTACTCTTGAAGTCTTTTTCTTTTTTGCAAGATTTTTTTCTTCTTTTTCCCTTACAAACTATGTATATCTGATAAGAAAGATGTTTATACGAAAGTTTTCCAAAGCTTATTAAATACTATGCAAAAAGAATTATTACAATCATTTCAAAAGCAAAAAGGCTGATGGCTAATGGCTGAAAAACTGCAAAATATTCACATTTTCTATCCGATATTAATGAATTTTTTGCTATATCTTTGTAAACCAACCTCAAATAGCTATAAAATCAATCTGGCACCATTATCGAGCTTTGCCAAATTCAACGAAGAAAAGAATCATCATATGGATCCCGAATCAAAAATGTTATGACTCAACATACATACAAAATATATATGTTTACACAATGAATTGAGAACCTCCTCCTAATTTTGAAATCGGTTAAAAATATGCGAGCGAAGAGTCGAAGTCGAAGTATGAGATACTTTTTATTATGTTACAAAACGATGCGGTCTGGTATATTTTGTACGCACGTATATATATAACATCTGGCAATTTTAAATGATGGTGGCTGACAACATCAATGATAAGAATCTGAACATGGATCTCTACTTCTATTAAGCCAAATAACTAACACGAGTCCAACCAGATCACTTTACAACTTTTTTTTCAACTTTTAATTTAGGTTTATAGGCTCCTTAAAAAGGAGTTAAAATAATACTTTATTCACCTTTTCTTAACAAGTCTATAGCCCTTGTATATATTATATATATCGAAGTAACGCTAATAAGGGGGTAGACGCGAATATAATAATCAGAAATTACTAGTTTAACATTCAATATGATAAAATATTAGATATTGGTAAGTTTCCGTGCAGGAACGGAGAAGGAATACAATTTCCTGCGGCCGGGCGGCCTGTTGTAAGAGGCAACAAAACAACCTACACCCAGGTGGCAGGGTATTTGCTCGACTGGATGGCGACCATCCTTGGTCTAGAGTATGCCGCTATAACAGCCTTTGTTGTATTCCGGCATTAGTGACCAGGGTCCAGTCGCCTTTAAGAGCGCATTTGTAGCAGCTTTCCATTAAGTGGGCCTTCTGCCTGTCTGCTGAACTCCTACAAAAAAAATATTTGAAGGTACATTTTATTTAGTAGAAGTAGTGGTAGCCCTATGCGAGTGTAGTGGCCGTGCCGCGCGTCGGCTGCCAGTCAGGGAACAAAGCACCCGCGCCACTCACCGCGCACTCGTACTATGGGAGATAAACGATTTTGATACTTGTAAAATACAAATAACTTAATATTAATTACTTAGAAAAAAAAACAGTTCTCTAAAATTATCAACATTTTAAATTAAGCAACAGAGCTATATCATCAATCATCAAAACAATAATACTCACGGTCTTTCACTGGCTAGAACATACGCATCTTATTTACCACTAATATGTACTGAACAAACATGGTGTGTATACAATACAGTCTTTTCTGGTATAAAGTGCAGACGTTCGAGCCTTACAATGAGATGTTTATGGGCAGATATGATTGTTCTTTCAAAGAGCGATGTATCTATGATTACATAAGTACAAAGAATTCGTGATGACTCAGTGGTGTCCTTGCGTTTCTTTCAAAGGAAAAGAAAAAGTATTTTTTTAGTTAAAAACATTTATTCTAGTCATATTGAGAAAAGACTATTCTAGTACAAGAAAAAGTTATGGTATTACAAGGCAACATACCTTAGTATCAAAAACGTGGTGCCGAATCTATGACAGTAAGAAATTACAACTTTGTAATAAATCATGCAAACCGTAACTGATGTGTGAATTCCATTTTCTTGGATAATTGTGGCAGGAATACTATCTGTTCTTCTGAAAATAACGATGTCTGAACCAGTAGTCTGTTTATTTCGTAGTAACAGTGTAAGGGCACGGTGCTGGTTGGACGATCATTCAAGGGTGTTTAAAGGGTCGCCTTAGGCTACCATTCATATCCCTTGATAATAAACTATAACTAATATTGGTCGTGGCAGCATAATGGCTAGAGCACGCTAGTTCGATCCTGGCCGGAACACATGCACCACTTAGGCAGTTTTCCGACCTAATGTGCATATTGTTTCAAATACCACGTGCTAATAACGGTGAAGAAAAACATCGTGATGCAACATGCACATCAAGATAACCGAAGCGAATCGAACCCGCGAGCTTTGAATTTAGGACGCGTGCGCTAGCCATTACGCTACCACGATTACACACACATATATTAATTAGTATAAGATATTAACATTATGTTTCCGAAGTATCAAAATCTTTACAGCATACCGCCGCAGCATTACCCAATGATTCACGGGAGGCGCGCCGCGGGCCGCCACCGCCTCGGCTCGACGCGCCATCCGTACCGCACATTGCCAGCACGTTTTATATCTATATACGTAACTATAAATACATACATACATATTGTTTCCCATTGGGGTAGGCAGAGACGATGGATCTTGGACGATGGACTGGACTTTTTACGATCCTGACAAACACTTCGCTTCATCAACTTTCATTAATCTTCTCATACATACACGCTTATTTAAACTACTTTTATCTGACTTTCTTCAAAAATCTTCAATTTGATCATGGTGAGTACGTCTCGGTCTACCGGCACCGACTCTACCAGTCACATTCTGTCTAAACTTGTTTTGTGATTCTGCTATCATTCATTCTGTCTACATGGCCAAACCACCTTAACATTCCCTTTTCAACTCTTGTCACTACATCTTCTTTCAATTCACAACGCTCCCTTATCACACTGTTAACACACCGTATTAGGTATACTACACTACATGTGCCCTTTATTGTTGCTCGAATTTAATGATCGGTTCCTATATCTGATATTCAATAGTCTTTATCAATATTAAAAATTTGATTGAACAATTATAAAATTACATACTATTTAAATGCCAAAAATAAAATGTAAGAAAACTTAACTAACTTATTTGTATTGTATTCCAATCTCAAGACTATAGTAGAATACTGAGTCCAGATCACCGTCTTCTATGGGTAAGGGCCCAGAAGTCAGGCTACATTTCCTCGCTGGATTATATAATTTTGAATATAGTTATATATTTATTATGTTCAAATAGTTGCATTATAGTATATTATATTGTATTTTTCAAAGGCATAAAATGCCGGACTTTGGAGGTTGCGTGGGCATGGGAGGCCACGTAGAGTTGACAAATTTAATGTAAATACGTGCTGACACTGACCGCGATTATCCTGTCTACACATATAATAATGCACCAAGGACAGGCAGTGTAGACTATTGGGAATGTGGACAAAGTACGGCTATGGGTGAATGTTAGTGTATAGCGGTTGGAATGGGATATGGGTCTGGTCGTAATGTAGGAAATGGAAAATGGGCAGACGGGATCGCATCCTGCATGGTAAAATGCGTAAAGAGGGAAATGGGTGGAGTGGTAAGGGTAGTATATTATTAAAATGTAAGTAATCGTACAATAATTATGTATACCACCATCGCCATTCCTAATCAGAATATTCTTGCCACGGGTTGTCTGGAAGAGATCGCTTTTTAGCGATAAGACCGCTTTTGTACACAATTAAATAATACTAGGTCGTAAGTTTTTCTGTAATGGTGTACAATACAGTGTTATCTATCTATCTTACAGACCGTTTATTTGCCTCACTGCCGGTTCAAAATTTGACATAAACTTCAAACAAGTGTTGTCGAAATTCAGCCAATGGTACTGATGTTGCTGAGAAGCTCTCTTGGGCATCCAGCAGAAGACAAATAAGAACAATGTGCAATACAACTCTCAATGGAACAACACAGTACGGCAGCATTCAGAGGAATTCGGTAGGCAGCGTCAAAGTGCTGGATTAATATCCCTCACCTATTAGAAATGTACCTTTGGGGCAATATTTTATTCACAATAATTATGGTCTCTTTTTTATTTAGTTTGGGTATTCAATTTTAGGTTTCTATTTTATAGTATAAAGTTTAGTTTCATTTTGAAAATAATTTTAGTTTATTCTATTTTAAATAAAAGACACAAAAGTATAGTCTAAATGTACCTTCAATTACATTGTATAGGATGAAACAAAAAAATCTTAATGCTCATCAAAAGGCACAATTAAGACATGACACGAGGGATATAGGACTTTTGGAATTTATTTTAATTTACATTTATTATAATTTGGTTAATTTATATATATATATATATATATATATATATATATATATATATATATATATATATTATATTGTTATTTAGTCTGCAATTCATTTACCATACTGCATTCTATTGTATATATTGTTGTTATTATGTGTGTAAAGAAGAGTTAAAGAACACTGTCTATCCTAATTAACTGATATATACGTATATGTATTTTATATATGTATATATACTAGATATGTATCGATATGTGTGTATGTTAGTGTATGTAGTTTATAATGCAATATTTATTTTCCATAAGTACTTTTATGTAATACCTTTCATGTACACGACCCTACCTCTTGTCTTCCCACTCTCGCTAAACCCATAGGTTAGTTGGAAGAAAACTCTTTTTGGGCTTAAGCTCGCCTTTGTACATCACCAATATTTGTAGTTTTATTTGTAACTATTTTGTGTACAATAAAGAGTATGTGTGTTGTATTGTCCACCATGAGTTCACTTTACTATTCCCAGGAGGAAGAACAGCGCTATTTCTTGTTGGCTAGTATTATGCTGCGACTGGGTCCAATTTAGAACTTATTCGGTTCTTTTATCTTTCTATAATTATTTATACTTAACTTAGTTTTCGTCCTGAATAAAATATTTGTCTTTCTTACTAAAAAAAGACCTTAATAAAAAAAAGCAGAATATGCTATGCATGTAGGCCATAACCGCATTATTCTGCTTTTTTGGTGTCTAGTATCAGAATGGGGACGATCAAATCTTATCCAGTTTAACCCTACAATACATGTTCTGCGCATTCTCAGTCAAAAAATAATTCTTAAATGCGCTACGACTCCAAGATGTATCCTTCAAGATCTGTAGCACTACTGAGTGAGTGTGGAAATAAAAACAACGTGCAGGTTCGGGGTCATCTGGTAGGCAGTACCAAATGTGCTTCAAAAAAGCTTGATGCACTAAACCGGTCCGAGCAGTATGTCACCCCGTGGCAACGACTTGCGCTTTACAAATTGCAAAGGAGGCCGCATATGGAGTACTGCTCACATGTGTGAGTCAGGGCACCCGCTTACTAGACTGAGCTCCGAGGAATCCATACAGTGTCGGTTCATATTGTGGACGATCACATATTAACAGGGGCCCGATTCTGATGTTTCAATATTTTTGCATTGTGAAGATATTCAAAGTATTGTTACAACCTAGGCTGCGACAAAGACAAATTCCACTTCCAGATCTATAGAAGCACATTTTAATACCTGTCGGCATTTGAACTAATTTTAACCTTTTTAGGATCGTCTTCTTTTGTTCACTTATTTATTGGCATAGGTTTCTAATTACTGTGGACAATAGCCTATTGTTTTATTGTATTCGTCTACGGCCGCTTGCGGCTGAAACTTTAGCCAGATGTTGTGGATTACGTCGACGGGCACATTTGTATCTGTGAGGTATAAAACCATGGTCTGATGGAGAGAGACGGCAGTCAAGCTACGACTACGATGCGGGCGACGACGTGTGTACATTCGGGAACCTAATAGTGACGGACTTTATGCGTATATTAAATAACGACCTTCTGCATTACGTTTGGATTTGTTCTGGTCGGTTATATCTGTATTTGTACCTGTGTTATACATGTTTGTATAATTCTAGTAAACTGTATAATAATTCCAACAGCATTTTAATGCGAGTCCCGCAACTCGTAACAGTATGATTCCATTGCGATAGTAGCAAAAAACTGTATTCCCCTAATTCCACCAACTCTCAATATCGTGGCAGCGGAATATTGAATAATAGAAAAAATCGTACTACCTGTAGGGTGCACAATTTTAGTTAAGGAGAGAAGGGTGAAATGTCAGAGATACCAAACCCAACGAGCGCTGTAATGACACTGATTTTATTACCGAACATAAACAATTGTGTTGTTAAGCATTAGGCCGCAGATGTTTACTTGTAAAATGCTGACTTGTACACACTTTGTACATTAGCATTAGCAGAAATGGCGTTAGCCGAAATGAATGTTGAAAAGATACTAGAATTTTAAACATTTAGGGCCTTACTTATAATCTTTTCTTAAATATAAAGAAACTGCTCAGCAACTGATTAATGTAAATCTAATAAACTCCTCTTGAACCGGATATTTTGGGTACAACCTACGTTAATCATTCAAATTTCGTTTATATGTGCTCTTCTTAAGCAAACAACGGGCTATTCACGTTTACAAGTGAAAAAAGATATTCATTGATAAGAATCTGATTCTGAGTCTCTTATTTCAGAGATGCCCAATCGTTTCGTGACGAGATTATTATAAGTAAGGCTGTTATTTTGCAAGTTTTCGGTTATAAATATTGTTACGAGTTGCAGGACTCGAATTAAAATGACATTGGAATTATTATAGAATTTATTAGAACTATACAAACACGTATAACACAGGTACAAAATTTAACTTGTACACAACCAGTCCAAACGTACCTAATGCACGATTCTATCACATGCGCAAAGTCCGTCACTAACGTCTTGCTTTGCATGTGGCTATCGCAAGACTGCCTCATCCCTCCATTGGGGCATTGCTTTTTACTGTATAAATACAACATGTCTGCTCAACCGCGTGGACTGGATTTCCTAGAATCACACCTGGCTAATGACTACCATAAAAGATTACAATACACAATGGGCTGTTTTTCTAAACACACATTTTAATCACAAAGTAAACAAAAGAAGTCAATATGCCCCAAAGGTAATAAAACGTCTACAGGTATGCAGGTGTGAATTTGTCTTTTGTCGGCGCTCAGGTCGTAACAATATTTATAAAGACAGAGTGCTACGACACCGGCACGTCATTGAAATTAACAGGGTACCGAAATCTTTTTGATTTTGACGAAGCAGTAATAGCAGAATTGGGTCCCAGGAAGCCAAGAATTACTTCGAAGAAACTGCTATCTAACATAAAAATATTTTTTCAAATAACATTGTATTTAAACGATACTAATTTCATGTATATTATCTTTGAACTTGAGTATCTATATTACGAGCTAATTCTTTGTTCATGCCGTAAACATAAAACCTTCTTTCCTCTGTTGGTATATAACATGCGAATTTTAAGAAGCCATCAATGGTCAGGCCGTTTGACGATTTCAAGAACCAGTGGGCGGCATGTTGCTAGGAGGTCATGTCTAATGTACAAATAGATGAGGATCGGTCAGTCGGGAAATGCGCCAGTCATGTTCTGACTGCGAACGAGGCGTTACCTAGTGCACTTTCGGTACGAGTATTTTATAACGATTTATATGATAATGACTTTCTGCCCTTCGGTTTGGTTTTGTTGTATTCCGCTATACTACTTGTAAGAACTGTGAATTACGTGTATGTAGTTCTAATAAACTGTGTGATAATTCCAACTGCATTTTCAAATTTACATCCTACAAATCCCTTACAAAATCGTAACATCATTATTTTATTATATAAACTCATTCAAACATAGAGCCGAACGAACACTCTTGTTATATTTTAATAGATATAGAATATATAGTAATAGGTATATATACAAATTTGTTATTATACATATTGAATTTCATTGTTTTCCCTCTTTGCAGCTACGATCGTCGTTATAACCCTATCGTCATGACGATTGTAACATGATTTGTAATCTCTCGAGGCCGGTAGTCGACCGTGTGGCATTTCATAACTACTAAAAACTAGGTGTTAGAAATAGCAGCTAATTTTTGTGTTAAAAAATGTCAGCAATATTGAATTTTTCGGATTAGGAACATAGGAAGATAACAAGCAAACGAATTGCTTGTTATCTTCTTACATTGTTTCGGTTTCGTTAAAAATGTGATACCAAATATATTCCCATAAAAAATAACTAACGTAACCTACTTATACTATACACCTTTTCTATTATATAAGTAGTTAGTTAGTTGGTTGATAAGAAAGAATTTTGTAACATTACAATATTACATTGTACAAAAGTACCAGGGTCGAAAAACTGCGAACAAGTAGCTCAACTACAAAAAAGAATCGAGTGGCGAGTTGAAAATGTCTGTTCATTGAGCTTCCGAGGCGGATAAGCCGCGAGCGAAGGGGGTTGGCTGGAGAAAAGGGGGCCATGTTGTAGGCGCTATCAAACCGCGCCACTGGCTCGGCCAGTTAAGTAGGTGTTGATGATAGTGACGTAGACCAGCGTCATTTATATCTTGTGTTTGTCGATGGTTGATTTTCGTTTGAATATTACAAAATTGCATGTACAAAAGCACCAGGGAAGTATAAACGCGCGGAACTATTTGTTAAGTAATATTGCCTGTTTTGTAAACAAACAAACACTCAATTAATTCTTCTTAATCGTACTATGTGGTGTGGCAAGTAATTTCGTAAAATACGTATTTTTTTTATAATGGTCAAAATATTACAGAACAAATTTCACCAGGATCGCAAAAATATAAAGAACTACTTGTTAAACAAAAGCATGATAGTGATTAGTGACGATTAATAAATTTTGTTTATTTAACTAATATAAGATAGACAAAGTATACGATTTTAAACGCTAAGGGTTGTATGTATTGTATGATGTATGTATTGATGTAGTTTGCATGTGTATTTATGTGAAACATGTCTTATTTATAACGCCTGTTTAAGAGTCGATTTAAATAGGGTTTAAATATTACAAAATAGTACACTAGGAACACATAAGTGTAAAGAACACTTACATCATTCGATTCATCAACACATTTTATAGGTTAATTCATTAGGTATTCAGAAGCAACCAATAGCGATTCTATTCTCAATAACACTCCTTGTTTTTAAACCAACCAAATTAAATGGTTGTGAAAAACGACATTAATCGAATAAATAAGAAGGTTATGGCGTCTTATTTTGTTGTTTCCTACGGTGTTACAAGAGCAATGTCACATAAAGTCAAATAAATAAAATTAAACTGTTAGTTTGTGATAGGACAAAAATACTACAATTTAAATAGTAACTGATCTTTATACAACGCCTGAAGGGCGTGAATATAATAAATGAATGTTTTTAGAATTTTTGGCTGTCCGTCTTTCTGAAAATTTATCTCATATTATAGGCTCCAAAACTGCTAAACTAGGCTACTGATCCCCACACAACTCAAAGTTGTTATGGCAGCATATCCTAGATTATGGATAGTCATAGGCATCGAGACAAGCAAAAAGATCTTCCATGTGACTTAGTATTGTTTTGCCGCCAGTTATGACACGTCACCCAGCCACAGGCGCTGGGGCTTTCTCTCCTTTGGCAACAGACGAAGCCGATGGGCCATTGTCTGTCAGGGCCTAGACGTCCACCAGTGGTCCTGGCATATAGGCGAAGGATGGATTACCGACGGGTTTTTATGGGTATCCCTGACTTGGATAGTAATGTGTGTAGTGTACCGCATAGTGGCGAATTCCACACGTCCCCACGGCGTTTCACCCGACCTGGTTTATCTGCAATCGGATTTTCCCACGTAAAAAAACCACCAAGCCACAGAAATTCGCATTCTTTCTCCAATTCTGCAAGATCGACAGTTACAGGTCACATTGCACTTATGTGAATGTACAGAATTATCACCAGATGGCCCTAAAAATTAAATTTATCGATAAATTATTTTTATCGATTATCGATATAAAAAAGCTAAGTGTATTTAAAACACTAAAAACCCACAGCGTCGGGAGCGTCGAGTGTCGTTGGGCGACGAAAGGCTCGCATTAGTGAGCCCGCTACGGTTGATTGTATCATCTCGCATGTTATATTGTACCATAGCATAGCTATAATGTATATTGTATAAACAATATATTCATATACAACTGTATTGTATGTATACATTGTTTTATATACATCTCATGGAGCATGTAAAACTAAAATATATAAAATGTATATAATCAAAGACAAATATGAGTCAAATGCGTGTCGGAGACACTTCTGACATGGAGAAACTCGAACTCAACAGGACCTTTATAAACTGATTTTTTATAATATAATTATGATGTTCAAATAACTGAAACAAGCTTTAAAAATGACTGAATATGTAACCAAGTTGTTGTTACATGTAATGTTCAATTTGTATGAATAGAAGGTAGTGGATAAACTGTACTTTGATATTTGGAACTAATTTAGACTTACTCCTGTAAAGTTTGTTCTCCTAGTAAAATTTCTTACATGAAGCAACATCGCTGTTGTTTTTATTATATTTTTTAGGCGGGATCTTGATTTAAGGTTTTCCTTTTCAACGAATGACTTGACAGGTGTATGTATGGTCTGCACTTTATTTTCAATATACTTATTAATACTGGTCAAAAACCAACACAAGAACTATGATCGTATTGAAAGTCTCTGATGCTCGATAATTGACAGAACTTTATTGTTTGATGTTAGACAAAGAGAGACCTACAGTTTTAATGGCAAGATTTGAAGTTATAGATGATGATGGTGACCTAGGTCCATCTTACACCTAGTGTTTTGTTTCTTAAAAATTATTCGTATTGTTTACATTTTCTTATACATAGTTTTTAAGCCAAAAGTGTATTAATTTATAGCAGAAATTTAGCTAATATTATTATGTCCTGAATGCATGAATAGCAAATCCATAAATGTCCCGCTGCTGGGCCTCCCATTAAAGAGGAACGGACAATATACTCGCCACGATTGCTAAAGCGGCTTGTCGAGTTTGAGACATCGGTTATCTGGATTGCATGTTGCATCATGATGTTTTCCTTCACCGTTGTTATCACGTGCTGATCCGGTCAGGATCGAACCCGCGCCCTTTGAGTTTGGGTCGCGTGCGCTAGCCAATACGCTACCAAAACTACAATTAATTATGTCCTCCATAAGTTTAAATATTTATGAATAGAACCACTTGCGATATATACTCGTTGGATATGTATGTACAAGCCGTATGAAACCATATTTTATAAGGAAGTGGTGTGTTGTGTTTTCGGCAATATACTTCCTTCTATTTGAAAATAATAATTGTTTATTTTTACATATTTTTTTTGTAAACCACATTCTCATGAAATATCAATAGAATATTTAATTTTCAATTTATAATATATTTAAACGGGCCTGAAAATCGAAGGAAAATATTCTATGCCATCGCACTCTTCACAAAGAAGATTGATTATTCCTAGCTAATAAAATAAACTAAATATTACAAAAAATATATCATTCACTAAATGTAACAACCACACAATTAAACTCGATCAAAGTTATTTATTTCTCTTGAAATGCTTGTTAGTTAGTATAATTAAAGATCATCATGTAAAATACAAAAGAACACCAATTGTAAAAAATGGTGATCTAAAATCATGGTTAATGTGTTCATCAAGTTCATAGGATAGCATAAACTTGAAGAATTTTTAATAATTTTGTGTCCAATTTCAATGTTGTCACTTATATACAAGAATAAACAGTTTGACATACGAAATAAGAATCAATTTTGTTTGATGAGCATCCTTGTTACGTATACGTTGTAGTAGTTGTGCGTCCGCGCATACCGTCGACGATGGGCGCGTCAGTTGTAACCTCCTCATATTTATGCTCGCCTAGTAGCAAGCGCACATTTCGCGCAACAGCGCGAGATCTTGCGCACGAAGACGCTGTATGATGCGCGCGCGCAGCTTGTGATTTAGATCCAGAAGGTCGTTATGTACATATTACATTTATACCTTATTATCGAAGTGCGTGAGTCGAGATTCGACTGTGAATTGTTTGTTTATTTTGTAACCCGTCTAGCCGGTAGCTGGTCATGGCTTCTTCGGAGCGCGCGCCGCGTTGCCACGCGACGCGCGCTCTCTCGTGCAATTGATTACCATTTTAGTACATTGGGCAAGACCAACACTACTCTTATCGATCATTGCATCTTGATCATTTATGGCTAGTTCTATCTTACTGTTCATTCACTTGCCTTACCATCGGTTAAATTTTGACATAACTTGTATGGAGCTATTTCAAATTTTAACCGACAGTGGGGCAAATAAACGGCCGGTAAGATATATGAAACGGCTATTAACAGATAATCTTTTCAATTCAGAAATCCCTATTAATGTTATAAATGCGCAAGTAATTTTGTCTGTCTGTCTGTTACGCTTTCACGGGAAAATTACTGGACCGATCTGGCTGAAACTCAGTCTGTATATATTTTCGATGCCGAGGATGAGCATTTTTTCTCTTTTTGTTATGCTTTTACGGAAAATCTATTGGACCAATTTGGCTCAAATCGCTATACTGTATTCGGTAATTTTAAAACCAAGGGTTATTTTTGTCATTTTGGTCGATTTGCTCATTTTTATCGTTCATATAGGTCATAGTTTTAATGCCGAAAATGGGCATAGAGACATTTTAATCCGGGAGATGAGATAGTTTACGATATAGAATGAAGTGAATCTTCCGGGGACAAATATCACTAACATAAAAAAAAATATTCAACGGACTTATACCAAGAGGAATGCACCAACCAGATTTTGACCGCGGCACGGCCGCGGGAAAAGCTCTAGTATTTTTACAATTGCTAGTGGAAAAAATATCAACACATTATGAAATCTCCAATATTTTAAATTAATTGTATTGATCTTACTGACATTATGATAAATTAGTATGTTTTTTTTAAATGTTAGTATTTATTTAATAGACCATGATTGTATTTTGCACACTATAACTATATCGTAGATGTATTGTACCTTTACAAGTGAATTACGTCTAAATTAAACTACATATTAGCTTAATATAAAGTTATTGAATTGAATTATTTTCATAAGTCGTGAAACATTGCTCAAAGTTGCGGTGTTAAAGGTGCGGGAATCAAATGATAATGCACGTCTTCGTTGCACAACGGTTTGTTTCAGATTAAAGAGTAACATAAATACTAACATAACATAACTATTTTTTTTAAAACACCACCAGGCTTATTAAAAAAAAGTAATACATTTTTTTTCTTATCCTAACACATCAACTTAAACCATGTTTACAAAAATATAATTGCTTTAAACAAATTACATTGTAAATGTTAAGGTTTGAATTATTTTTGGTTACACGCTTTTTTTAGAGTTACGTTCGTTATTCATATTGCGTTACAATAAGTTTGCAGGCTTCTTCAAAAAGCGTAAAAAAGCCCAGAAACTTATCTTAAGTTAATATGAATAAGACCGTAATATAACAAAATATTTTGTGTAAGATCAACGTACACTAAGCCGATTTTTAAAGGACTTAATTTCATGTCTTTTGATTACATGCACATACTTAAGAAAGTACACGATATATTACTCAAAAATCAATATACAATTGTATTTTTTTTATACTTATGGCTTGGCAACTAGGCCATATATACTTATATTTTTAATTCGAAATAGTGATGTTATATATTTTTGGAGCTCATAAAAATGAGTCTTTTGATTTTACCGAATACGTGCAATTCGAATTACAGCTTGATATTAATTCCTTAAATTGCTATCTATGGAATACTTCTAATCATGTTGGCACTACTAAACGGGGTTTTTCATAAATAAAAATTCAATATACAACGCATAAGCGTTGCCATACAACGTGGTAATGCGGCCAACGTTTTGGAAACGTTCCCAACTGACGGTGATTTGGGACCTATTTATTATTTGTAGTTTTTATCTTTTATAAATTAAGCTCTATACGTTTTTTTAGAATAGGTAAATATAGCGGGTAAAATTAATAATTCTGTAAAAACAATAAATAAAAGTATAAAATTCAATATGTGTACAGTTATTTAAATTTCAAGACCACCAATATTATAACAATGAATGAAGTAATGTGTAATGTGAACAATGCGGTATGTATTTATCGCAAACATATACCTAGCTCTACATATGCAGTTGTATGGTTATAAATCGTCTGAGTACCTACCACAATAACCGTCATAAACGCAATAATCTCGCGTGTCGCACGTAGCGCTCACAACGCTCTACAAACATACCCGGCCGAACAATAGTGCGGCACGGCGAGGCGTTATCTGTCGAAGGACGGGTGAACGCCGACATTATCGCGGCGCCCCTGCGGCCGACGATCGGCCCGAGCCTCTCGATTGTTTTGCGGGCAATTAGCGTTCGGCCGGTCTGGTCGCACGTGCGGCCGCCCGGCGCCGCGACTCCCTAACTTCACCGATCACCGGCCCACCGTCACGCCGACAGTACTACAGTCTACAGTACACCGCGCGCGAGGATCGCGAGCGGTCGTCGCTATTGAGACTATATCCCGCCATCTTTCCACCCATCGCGAACTCCGAACGGGACGTCTCGCGCGACTCCCCATCGGCCGCCCATACTCCAAAAGGGCTGACAGCTTTTGTTTTCCATCGATACGGACACCTGTTTACGTTAGTTCGCTTCACAATTTAACTTTTGTTTTGTTATTATGTTTACAACTTACTTTCTGCGAAGTTACTTTTTATGACAGCTATGGTCATACATAGTTGGAATCCTTAACGACTTAAATTCCAGACCTCAGTAAGCAGATAGGATTAGCTCTTCAACAAAGGAATAATGTTTTAGAACAAAAGAGCTAATAAAACCTCACCACTGTTCCACCCAGCCTCGGTTCGGCGCCGGCAAACTTTTCGCCGTAGAAAGTGCTTTAGGTCGGCCCGAACTCTTCAGTCAAAAGTTTGTATTCGCAAAGTTATACGCACGAGACTAGAACTTTTCAGTCCGCTTACTTTTGTTGAAAACAATCCCCCGTCGCGTCGTCATCTCCCTATCAAATGGAAAGCAGAAGCATGTCTTGGTACTAATCAAACCGTGACTATGTTTAGTGTGCAGGTTTTATTGTACTGTGACCATTATGGATATCAACAAATTAAACTCAGTTAAACTATAAGTGCAGTGTGTACAAAATGGCAGCTGCAATGATATCGGATCGTGGACTGCGTAAAAAATTAACACAGGAAGCCATACCAGAAAAAACACCAAAGAAACCTTCAAAACGCAAATCAAACGCCAGCACTTCTAAAAATGATAAAAAGAACGAGCAAAACAACAACAAGAGACCAAAAATACAAACCGGAGATCCTAAATTAGATTTGTTCTCAACTTACCAACCTTGGGTGATCCAAACGTATGGTGATTTGGCGAAAACGAAGACAATTACTTTGAAAAAGTATGCAAGGATCTTACGTACATTGCGTGGGGAAGAGTGTAATAGTTCCGACAGTTCAAAGTTTCGGTTTTGGGTGAAGGCAAAGGGTTTTCACGTTGGAAAGCCTCCGGGATACGATGCTAAGCCGGCGGACGGGATAGTCTGTCGGTACAGCGTGATGGACGCCGAGGGATGTGCGCGGGGACCCGACGGCCAGGAAATTTATACGGGATCGCAAAACGACCCCCCATTGTATATCCCTACGCCTCCGCTTAAGGTCAGTCTAACGTTATATTTACTATTTAAAACTTTTAAATATTTGAATTGTATGGATTAGCAACCTGAAGTTTTAGTAGGCCAGTCACGTCTGTTGCAAGAACGACGGTCCACGGAGAGAATGTGTCCTGGTTTGGAGACCGCGTCTCTGCAAACATAGCATAGAGTGGCCTCCAGCCCGGTGGACTGACGACCTGCGACGGGAGACCGGTTTGTGGGCGCAGACTTAGGAAGGCCTAATTATTGTCTAATGCTGAACATTAGACAATAATTAGCTGAAGAAGAATATTTGCATTTACTTAATAATATAAAAGGAGACAATAAACTTCTTTATCATATCAATCAATTATTATTACATATTACAATAATCTTTAAGCATATTAACATAAAGATTAAACTTCACTGAACACGATTATTTTCTTTTTCCTATTTTTCAACATAAATAAACAAACCGCTGTCAGTGTGGAGACAAGGAAGAGCGCCTGGTCACCATGGTTTCTCATGTATCAGAAGTGCCGACAGAATGATATAATCCGTCGGATGCTTGTCACCACGGGGTACCTTCGGTTCTAGAACCGAACGGCTCTTTATTATGGGACGTGCCTCCCATCTTCCAGTCACTAGCATGTGTGCCGGCACAGTTGCTGTACAACAGGAGGCATTAAAATGAAGCATATATTCCGCCGTCGGAAATGGCTACATATTTTCAGCTTTTGGGGCTGAGACCCTGGGAACATAGGGGCGGGCCTGAGGCGCACAAACTTTATCGAGATATAGCGAAACGCCTGGTAGACGGCTCACGTGACCAAAAGACTTTCTTTTTTGATGCACAGGGGGAATATATTTAGTACCTACCGTGCTGAGTCCCTCTTGACTGTGGGGTTGCGACCGGACTGCGGCGATAAGTATCTACACTCATTGTTCAACCGCGCAACAGAATTTGGTTACTCCGGGATGCAGAGTGACCTACTTCGCCAAAATAAATTGGTCCCGTCGCATCTCCTCGATACGCGGACCCCTATCATGGAATCATGGGAGAAGATTTTGCGCATACCCGTGTCTCCGGAGGCCATTCCACATAGCCTCAACCAGTCTCCTCAGTGGATTGATCGGCTCTACGATGGCCTCGATCTCGAACCTCTTCGGTTGCCAAGCAGTGCATTCCACCAGTGTGTGAAAGGCAGTGTCCACTCCAATTATAAATAAATATCTTTGCCAAATTTGGATCATAGTCGCTGTTTCTTGCTTCTAGCTCTGGCATCCTGTCGGAAACGTCAAACCTTGGCAAGCACGTCCGCCTGGAGTTACCAGGGCGGATATCCCGCCAGGAGTGTCGCCGTCGGTTCATGGCAATGTACGATACCCGCGCATGGACCTCACCGCCAGGGTCCGCTGAGTTCTCCTCAGCAGAGTCCTGTTGTGGCGGTGGAGAGCGTAATTCCAGATGGGTGATCAAAATACTGGTCTATACCTCGGACAACACATGCACTGCCATTCAGCCAGTCTTTTGGGCACGTTTCCAACTGACAGCGATCTGGAACTAGATTTTGTAGTTTAATTTTATTTTGTTTAATTTACAGAAAATGTCTATTAGAAATATTTAAATTATATTAGGAAAAATTATATTAAACTATGTTCTAAAAAAACAAAGCACTTAGAAACAATTATTTTGTTGAATTTATTTAAATATTGTTATTAGTTGAAATTGAAGACCACAACTTAATCCTTCACTCACAAATTATATAACATTACGGCTATTAAAAACAACTCTGAGTGCGGTGGTTAATTCTGAATTAACTATACTAGCTGACACAAACAAAATAAGACACAATTGAAAATTTTGATGATTCACGCGTACTCTCATTTCTGTGATAATGTTATAAGAAGAGTCTTACACCATCTTTTTTATTAGTAAAGCAGAGGTGAGAGGCACATAAAAACAACAAAGTCAGGCCGCAGCATCCGCTGCAACCGATCTCACAAGATCATCGGAAACAGGTGATCTCGGTTACTAAAGTACTAGGAAAACATAACGCCTTAAGAGGTTAATTACATCACTCGCAGTCACAGATCGTTAGTGCGAAATGCGTTTGCGCAGGTTTGAAGCACACTTACTAGTAGGTACTCTGCAATTCGTCGGAATAATTTGAGTTCTTAATAAAGATGATATAAATATTGATATTTTTGGACGAGGTCGCAAATATTTATCTATATCAGTAAATAAACTGGACCTGTTTGTCATAACATTGCTGGGGCTTCAGCTGCGATAGTGTTACAGACATAGGCCGTTTCACGCAGATACGGCGATGGGCTTAAAGCGGTATTTTAGACGCGACATGGTTAATGATGTTAAAATAACAGATAATTTATGTTAACAGTGTATTTTTAACGTTTTAAATAAGACGCATATGGCCAGTCTTAATCAATGGACCCCAAACATTTTTGTCTGGTGGACCCCTTAGCAATCTTTACTTTATTGGACGGATCCCCTAACTTTAGAACATTGGATTTTATAGATTCATCAGTTTCAAATGTTTTTAACCAACTTTAAAAAAAGGAGGAAGGTCTCAATTCATCGCGTAAAATGACAGATGCGATCAACCTTTTTTTGATTCATTAATGAGTTATGTGAGTTGCTCCAAGCTTGCAACTTAAAAGTAGGTCGATCACAACTACCATTCTTATCCAGGTAATTAAATATTAGAGTATGAGTAAAAAATCAGTCCAACTATGCAGGCCTTATATTGCGAGGCTATTACATATATCATTGGCGGGACGGTCTCGCAGTCCTCCTATATGTTTGTCAAATACAAAGGCCGTCCAAGTTGGGCCTAGTTGGTCTCATTTATTATTACAGCCGCTGGTTGGCTCATGTTTATTTAAAAGGCCCCAGTGAGCCTCCGCACCTGAATTCGACTGCCTATACAGGCCAAGGCAAAGCATTTATGAATATTTCTCCAATAGTTGGCTCGAGATAGTATACTATCTCATAACTGAACTTACAGCGAGTTTGAAAATTTTTGTTTATGGTGTTTGTATAATTTTTGGGGTAACCGACTTCAAAAAAAGAAGAAGTTATCAATTTGTCGTTTAAATATTTTTTTACCAATGTTCAATCATGCATTTGATTCTGAACTGATTTTGAAGATTCTTTTTGCATTGGATTCAAAATGGTCCCATAAAATTTTATCGCTATTAGATACTGAAGGTATAGCAAAAAATTCATGAAAGTTGCATAAAAAAATGTGATTTTTTGCAGTTTCTCAGACATTTTTGTAGTTTACTCCATAAGAATCTAGGAGTGAAATAATACAAGCGTTAACTAAATAGCGTTTCGTTTTTGGTTTTGAGGCCTTACTCTTAACGCCTTTCGTCCATTGATATAGTTTTTTGTATATCAATGCTTTCGTCCTTCACTTCGTCCGACTGGCGCCGAAAAAGACAATTAAACTTTAGAATGCAGATAGAAGAAAGAAAGAATAACTTAAATATAAAACAAGCAAAAAAAGCTTCCAAAACGAAAGAAATTTGAGAGTAGTCCCTCTGAATCGTTCTTTTTGCATTGGATTCAGGATAGTTTCACATTTTCATTGTTATTGGATACCATATAACGTAACTTAAAAGAGAAAAAAAATATATCAAAAAAAGGCACTGACTCTAGAGTACAGACTAAGTAACTAACAAGAATAAATTTTCTATAGCTCCGAAACTTCGTACCGCTCAGAATCAATAATAAAACTTGATTTCTAACGATGGACAACACGACATGCAAAAAAAAATTAAATAATCTTTTAAATTTAATTGATTTTTAAACGACCGGACGAACATGAAATGTTTGACAGGCAGGAATAGTTTGTAAGGGAAAGCGAAATTGTTTTACTATATTCCAAGGATTTTTTCATATGTACTCACCTTTTAAACCTTCCCTGGGCTTCCACAAATAATTCAGAACCAAAATTAGCCAAATCAATCCAAACGTTCTCGAGTTTTAGCGAGACTAATACTAGGTTCTATAAATTTTTATATATAAAAATGAATGTTTGTCTGTACGTCCTTTATAGAATCGTAAACTATACATTTGATCATGTGATGATCTTTAGCAAAGTTGTTGTGCATGAGCCAGAGGAGGTTTCTAAGTTGGTTCACAATTGGACCCGTTAGGTGGCGCTGTTGTCGGCATATCGATTGAAGCTCTTCCGGGTAGGACGTCGTCTGCCGGGACAGCTAGTATACTATAATTATTCTTCATCTTATCTTATAGTAATGTTTTCTACACATTTAAAAAATCAAAATTGCACAACACATGGGTAAAGGAGATTATACAGATAAAATGTAATATAAAACTGTGGTAGCTTTGCGAATATAACAGAGTCCAAAACAGATTTATCTTTATTAGTCGAAGGATTAGGAAACCATAAATTATATGAATTTAAAACCGTCCCGACATTCGTACGAGGCCAATGCGATGCTAATACGCATTTAATTCTGAGCAGGTAAAAACCCTGTAGGGTCACAGAGGATGTTAACGAGTGTTGTTTTTGACAGCCTAGTATTAACAGGGTAATTAATATTTCAGTTTATTAGAGAAGAATACTTTAAATGTGTGAAGAAAGAAACAGAATTTTATTATTTTGGAATTATTTGGAGATGATCCATAAAATATCACGTAATAGGGTAGTGGACACATGTCACAATATATTTCGGTGTCAGCGGGCGTAAAATATCTTATCATCATTATAACTTTAAAATATCATGATTTAAATAATTTAATAATAATATGTACATGTTCCCTGAACATTGCGACGGGCAGACGCCATAGTCCCCATATTCCCAGACCCCTAGTACCACTAGTAGCTCACCCCAATAGCCCAGTACTTTTTGTCCTCATTTTCTACAATAGTCCTACACTGGCCGGCGCTTTCCTTGGGTGCATTATTGTATGGTGTAGACAAGGATAATCACCGGTCAGTGTCACGCCACATTTAGATTAAATTTGTCAAGGGTCCTCTACGTGTTGGCCTCTCCATGGCCCCACGCAAGCCCTCCAAAAGTCCATCCGTAAAAATGGCCCGTGGTCTTGAAAGACGTACAGGAGATATGTACATGTAATATACACAACAAATAATCTGATACAATAAAAAAACTTCAAGTTATTTATGTTGTATTTTACCCATAGTCCCTCAAGACTTTAGGTAGAATACTGAGCTTAGATCACTAGATGGTAGCCGCTTTCCATCTAGTTGGCCGTCTGCCTACCTGCTAAACTCCTGCAATAAATAAAATATAAAAAAAACAACTGAGATATTTGTTTGCACAAAACGTCACAGCCTCCGTGATTTGCCTGAGAATTCTACCTCACAATTTTAACGAGTGAAATATTTTATTAATTACTGTTTAAACTGTAATAAAATTATTTTGATAACGCACTGTTGACAGTAAGACGATAACACGATATTTGGACGTCTGCTCTTTTATATGCATACTATTTTAAAATAAGGTAAATTAGAAGAACAGTAAGATATGGAGACCCGGCAACGGTCGCGTTGCCCGAAACCCGCCAGCATTCATTTTAATCAGCCGTGTCACCGGCCGGCCCGATAGCCTGATGAATTATACCTGTGCGGCTGTTGTTTTATTAATGTGGCCCTGCCACCACCCAGCCGGTGCACTTTATGTACCTACCGATATTTTTTCATCAAGATATGTTCGCGTTTAAAGTTTATTTCTCTACATGTAGATATTGACATAATACTTTAAAACTTTGCCAGATGGTAGGGCATTTGCCTGACTGGATGGCTACAACCCCTGGTCTAAAGTATGCCGCGATAACAACCTTGAGTTGTGTTCCGGCATTAGTGACCAGGTTCCAGTCTCCCTTGAAAAAGCAGTAGCGCATTTTTAGCACCTTTGGTGTTGCAAATGTCCATGGCGATGGTAGCCGCTTTCCATCAAGTGGGCCGTCTGCCTGTCTGCTGAACTCCAGCAATAAATATAAAAAAATAACAAAAAACAAAAGCGACTTCAAATGTATGGTGCGAAGTAAAACATAAAAATAATTTACTGGTCAATTGGCTTCGAGACGTTTTTGCGTTTGTAGTATTAGTCTCTGTATACTTATGTTAACACATAAATAAATGAACCAATAATTTTGTACTTAATATGAAGCTAATAATATTGTTACGAGTTAGCGGAACTCAAATTAAAATGTCGTTAGAATTATTATAGAGATTATTAAAACTATACAGACACGTATAACACAGGTACAAATATAACCGAACACAACAAATCCAAACGCAACTCAAAAGGTCGTAATTCAATAAATCGCGCAAACTCCGTCACTATTAGATTCCCGAATGTACAAGCCCGCATCGTAGATGTAGCTCAACTAACTCCTCTCTCAATCAGGCCATCTTTTTATACTTCACAAATGCCCCAGCAACGTCGACACACTTCCCTAGAATTAGCTTGTAATTGTAATCCGCAACACCTGGCTAATGATACAGCCTGCAACCTGCCGTAAACGAATACAATAGAACAAAATTCTCTTCTCCACATTAACTAGAAACGTATGCCAATAAATAAGTGAACAAAAAGAAGACGATCATAAAAGGATTACAATTAGTTCAAACGCCGACAGGTAATAAAATGTGCTTTTACAGATCGTGGAATTTGTCTTTGTCGGGGTCTAAGTTGTAACAATATTAAAATAATAAATATTAATATTAAACACAATTATTAATACTAAATTTCAACGGAATTTAAATTTCCATACAGACACGGCATTTTTAGAATTTTATAATATTATAAATATTCCAAAGTTGTTGTTTGTTATGTATGTATAAGTATGGCGATACAACGAGAAAACGTAGCCAGCCTTACCCATAGAAGACGGTGATCTAGGCTCATTATTCTACTTATAGTCTTGAGGGACTACGGGTAGAATACAATACAAATAAGTTTTCTTGAATTGTATTCGATTATATGTAATTATTTAATTAAAGTATTTTTTATGTATTAACACATCTATTATTTATGTTTTATTTCGCATTCACTTCAAGGTGTTGTAGGAAATATTAATTTTCTGCTTTTTAGTTACAATCCGGTTTTTTTTTGTTGAAAAAGTATCGAAATGAGTGTTGGGACACTTAGTAAAAGTGACACTTCAACGGACAAGTGGAAAAACAAAGTTTCACTTCTAATATGTGTCCCAGCACTAATTTAGATTTTTCGCAGGTTTACTGCAAATTATGATTTGGTTAGGTTAGATACATTTTATTGCATGCATTTTTTATTTAAACATAGAATAGAATAGAACAGAATATTCTTTATTGCACACAAGAAAATAATAATACACATGAATTAAGAATCTTATAACTAGTACAATCGGCGGTCTTATCGCTAACAGCGATTTCTTCCAGACAACCTTCTGGAGATAATTTAACATTTTTAATAATGGTCGGTATTACGTGCGCATAATTTAGAATATATATACAAACATATATTACAAGTGAAAAATAAATAAATACACATACATATTTGTATACAAATATATGTACATAGGTTACATAGACATACATAAATTACTGTTTACAACTTTAAATAGTGATCTTTGAGGAGTTTATTAAAGATGTAAATGACTTTGCACTTCTGACACTCAACGGTAGAGCATTCCACAACCTTACAGCCTGCACAGTAAAGATTTCTGACAAAATTGTGTAGAATGTATTGCGTCATTAGTCGTAGATTTGCTGATGATCTTAAGAGCCTCGTGCTACTTTCTTGAAAGAAATCAAAGCGTTCTTCAAATAGGAGGGCGCTTTGGCTAAAGAGTACATTGTACAAAAGGATAAGACATGAGCATTCCGGCGAAGGCGGATAGGCTCGAGCTTACTACAAAATCAGAAATGTGATCATATTTGCGCAAACCAAATATGAAACGAATACAGAAGTTTTGGAGTCGCTCTAGTTTATCTAATTGGCTTTCGGGCATATTTTAATTTATCAAACAAAAAAACTGAAATTAATCCGGAACCAATAAAAACATCGATACTCTACTCTAACACTATGCCGCCTCTTGCCACGTCTACTTTAAAAATATGCCGCCTTTCACCACGGCCGTAACGCTTTTTCGTTACAGAAAAAACTCTAATCCTCCCCTCCCCCAGTCTATATAGAGGATTCACTTCAAAAATGTTGAATGCATTATAAATCGCATACACAGTTGTATTAAAAGATCAATCAAGATATACAATACTAAATATGTCATATATTTTACAAAGAATAAAAGTATTGTAATGCCACGCGTATGTTAGGCAAAAAAAGTTATTAGTCCACCGCCAAATACGGCCCATATTGTATCTCTAGAATGACAACAAAAGCCTTTATTTATGTGATATCAAAAACACTGGCCCAATTTTACAGTCAGAAACGTTATTTCTACACAGGTCTGTATATAAATTGTTTATGAACTCGGGATATATTTTTATTTTTTATTTTTGAAGTGAAACTTGTATATAGACGGGGGGTATTAGGATTTTCTGTCACAAAAAAGCGTAACGGCCACGTGGAGGGGCGGCGTAATTTTAGAGTAGACTATGGATGCGAATTTTGGTTCCGGACCGAATTCAGTTTTTTTTGTAATTAAATATGTTTAAATAAATATTGCATTATGCATTCATTAAAATGTACCTTACCTAACCAGATCATAATTTGCAGTAAACCTGCGAGATATCGAAATGCGTTCTGAGACACACAGAAGAAATGAATCTTCATCGGACAAGTGTAAAAACGAATCGCAACGGACCAGTGGCAAAACGAATCGCATTTTTTTTATTGCAGGAGTTCAGCAGACAGGCCGACGGCCCTCTTGATGGAAAGCAGTTACCAAAGGTGCTACAAATGCGCTGCTGCTCTCTTTAGGGAGACTGGAACCTGGTCGCTAATGCCGGAACACAACTCAAGGTTGTTATGGCGGCATATTCTAGACCAGGGGTGGTAGTTATCTATTTGGGCAATTACAATACAGCCTGGCTGTGATTGTTTTGTCGCCTCTTACGACAGACCGCCAGGCCGCAGGAAATTGTATTCTTTCTCCGTTCCTGCACGGATAAAATATATCATTGGTTATTAATATTTTTACGATTCCATAGTCATGTTGGCAAAAACGTAAATTTAGGTCTGCGGCAGTAACAGTATAGTCCCCGGTACGATAATTGAGCAGGGAAATTTCGATCTTGTTTCAAAGCATGCGGTATTGTCGCTTACGCATAAAAATACTATAACACAATGTTGTCGATAAATCAGATTACATTTGGTACGATCAATGTGCAAAGCGATCCCTACTGTTCCAATGACCGCTCAAGATTCGTGCTGGGAACTACAATCCCTTTCCATTTCTAAAAAGAGATGCTTTGCTACACGCCCGCTGCACACGCTTAAAACTTACGAGCATTAATTATGTACAATGTACATAATCAAAGCTTACGAAGTTGGGCTTAAAAACTTCAAAAAGAGCTGAAATTAATTGACCGCGTTGCGACGTGTGTAAAACTTTGAAATAATTCAAATAGAAGATGTGTAACCTGGTGCCTAGCTTAAAGTCAAGCTATTGAAGGAAAAACTGCAGATTGCAAAAATGCGTAGCGGTGGGGCAACCAAAAAATACCAATACGGCTAATGGTAGTTCATTACCCGTTTGAAAAACTGGATAATGGCTACATGGTTAATAGTAGGGGCTCAATTCTGCTGTTTTAAGATCTTGGCATTGAGGAGATATTCAAAGTACAATTCCATTTCGATAGTGAAAAAAATCGTATTCTACTAAATCCACAATATCTTCTCGATATCATCACGGAGGAATAATAGTAGATGCTATTACCATTAGTAGAAATGCCGTTAGCCAAAATAAATATTGAAAAACTGTCAAAATTGTACATTTTAATTTCGCGAGTTTCCATTTATAAATGATTAGAAAGGTAGGGTGGTGTGCCACGTACACGTCATTGGAATTAACAGAATACTGCAATCAAACAAATCTGTGATCAGGACAATAGCGCCCGGCAATTTCGACGAGATAGTACCACCAGAACTAGGCTTATTGACTCGTTAACTGACAGCAAATGACTGTAACTGAAGATGTTATTTTTTTCATTTTATCAACACGTATCAATTTATGAAATAAATGTTTGATTTATCACTTTCAAAATTCTGTAAGGTAAAACGTGTCTAATTTTACAAGGTAAATTCATTCATTTGCCATTATGTTGAATTTTGAAATTGCTTGTAAAATTTAATTGATAGTAAGGCAAATGAGCAGTCGGTACTATATAGGAACCTGCCATAAACAGTAAGATATAGCAATTGGCTACAAGCCGTAAACTTGTCAGTTGTCGGTTTCCAGAATATTCGAAAACCGCTAGCCAGATGGCTAATGGTCGGTTCCTATAACAGATCTTTCATTTGCGTTACTATCGTTGAAAACTTGACATAAGCTCCATACAAGTAATGTCAAAATTCAACCGATGGATATAGGATATAGGAATCGACCATAAGTGGTTGATGTTATGTTTTCAGGTCCTTTGAGGATTAATGAAAGAATTATCTCAACTATTAATGATATAATATTATATACTTATGCGAACACTTCCACTTTCTTTAGGAAGCAATTTTTGCAAGAGAGCTTAGTGATGTGCATTCTAACCCAAAATATCGAATGGATCCGATTTCCAACAGTTCACAAGTTAGCTGTGGCTATTTTATGAACAACCGCTAATTAGCTGGTTTTTACAATAGCTACCCCCACTTCTAAAGGTGCGTACCCTTTTAATTCACACGCACTAATGGCGTGTCGCTGAACAATAAGGGCGATAGTGTTGTGCCTGCGACCCGCGGTGTGGTCCGCGCGGACTTTAGAATCCGGGCATCGTGCGGCGGGCCATTGTAAAAATTACACCATAAATCCGAGCCGGGCCGCTCCCGAAGAGCGGTCGACGCGGGCCGCGTCGTAAATTATAGCAGACCATACTCTGATCAGGGCTGGCACGATTTACAATCGTATATTATTGATTTTCTTAAACACACTTTAAACGATCACGGTCCTTTAGGTCTGTTTCCTAATATCTTGGGATTATTTTATCATTTGTTATTAGATTATCTGTAAAAAAATAACGAGATGTGAATTGGAAAATGAATATTATTTTTGAGTGTTAAATGTTTATCAAATACCGAACAGTAATAATGTAATGTTCTTCTATTATGAACAGATATTATAGTCCGATGGCTCGAAAAATGCACTTGCGTGTTGTATTAACCTAATTTAGTTTTTAATTATTTATCTTGAATATAATCTTGAATCGGTGATAAATACAGAAACTAAAAATATCTTTTATCTTTAATTCTTTGTATACATACATACATAACTTCACGCCAGGTCCCTTGCGGGGTAGGCACGAACAACCGAGCGCCATTTAGGCTTATTGTCACAAACCTCACTTGCTTCTTTGTATATATTTTTAAATTAGTTTTAGTCATAGTATAATCCTATTTACAGTATAGTTTTATGATGATATTATATTTATATTAGAGTTTTCCCCTCTTCTGGTTATCATTTTCTATATTACTTACATAACAACTAAATTAGTCTTTACATATCTCGAGTGAAACTTCGGGGAAAACTAGTACCTATACAAACCTTCTTTGAAATATTATCTAATTGGTGGTGAAAACCGCTTAAAAATCTGGTGTTTAGGAGGAGTTAGCAAATAAGTAGACAGAAGCGGAAAGTGACTTTGTTGTATACTATGTAAAGATACGTGTTACATACATGTAACGTAATACATATTTTAAAACATAAAATAATATTTTTTTTTGAAAATAAATATTAATAAAATAATAAACACAAGCATCGCCGAGTGTTTCGCTAACATAGCGTGGTCTGAGAAACCGGTCGTCACCGGCGGATGGGACAGTACATCGATGCTCGCTGCATTCATTCGGTGTCATAATTTCAATCACCAAACTAGATAAAATTAACATTATTAATACTATCATATTGTACTTAGTATCTTTACTTAGTAATTTTACATGTTATTAGTGTTTTATAACCCACGTTTTGGGTTCTTTTTCTTCTCCTTGGAGACCCAGGCGACTCGTTCACCAGTGCGCCTGTGAGGTCTTCCCGGCTGTCCGACATACCAAGCGCAGTACCGTCGGCACTACTCCTGGACCAGCAGATACTTCAGGGCGGTACCGCCACATTAAAAAAATGTCTGCCAAGCAATAAGACTCACCCCGCTCTCTCGTTTTTTTATATTTATTCATTTAATACATGTATGCGGTATATTAGTCGTTTCACTATTTTACCCGCTACAAACACAGTTAAGTTATGCCAATATATACAATTCACAAAATTTTCAAAAATATTTAAAATATTACTTTGGATCTTACATACATTTAAGTGTGACAGCCCTGAATGTCGATGCGGGCACGCCGCACGGTACGTTAGCGCGGGGCGCGGGGCGGCGCGGCGCGGGGAAACGGGCGCGGTGGCGGGCGACATCACAAAGGCACGGCGAAAAATGTACACCCGTTATAGGCCGAGTGCAGGATACCGGTAGCGAAATATGCTATGTGCCGATCATACCCCCATTATCATGAGTCGCTTACTCCCAGGTGGATACTCAAATGCCACTAAGGATTTAAAGGGCGTATTTTGGAATAAAAAAAAACTTGTGCGCCTCGGGACGCCCGACAGAAATGATAACTAAGTTGAATTATTTAATATTTAAATTGTCTAACTTGAGAAAGGCTTAGGTTATTACTTAAATTTTATGTATATTAATATGATAATCTAAGGAAAGGTTATTTATTAATTAAATCATTTATTGATTATAAAATATATTTTATTCTTAGTTACAATTCTTGAATGTGTACATTATTAGTATCATTATTTAATCTAATTACATAAATACGTCTAGCGCTGTGTGTTAGAGTGAGAGAGAAGGAGCCTGCCTACTGCTGCCGTATGCGTGAGCGAACTGGAAGCCAGACAGATTGGTGTCGTAACGCGGCGTTATGCAACGAAGCAGTTTACCCTCCCACTAGAAGTACTTCAAACGTGGTGAATTACGTCCGAAATGTTTTTATTTCTTAAGAATCGATTTTCATATAAGGACCCAAATATGAAAATTTTATAAGAAGATATATAATACAATTGTAACTCAAAACGTTATGGTGTTTTTCTTTCTTTTAAACCACACCTGTCTGAGACCGAAACAATACAAAAAAAAATTCAAATCGGTTAAGCCGTATTTATTAATTAAAGTTATTTCAGTGTTAATCTTTCATGTCATATGCAGGTTTTTTTAATGAAGGAGAAATTGGCAAAAATCAATTGGCTATAGGTGGTTAACTTCGCTCATAGATATGAGCAACACCAAAAGAGCCGATGCGTTGGCTACCTTATTGAGACTTTAAAAATCTGTTGACGCTCTTTTTGAAGTGATCCATATTGTAGAAATATAAAACGCGAAATCAAGAGATTTTTTTCTTTAATGTTTTACTGTAGTGTGCATAAGGCTTATGAAGCGACCGCCCGGCAACGCGCCGCCACAGCCGCCGGCACTTCGTTCTATACGTGTGAAAACCGTCTCTGTGACACGATGTATGGGGCCATTGTATAATGTACGTATGTGTATATAGCTGCGTGAGGTTTATGTTGCCCTAGTACTGTTGTGCTGGAGATACGCCCTGTGTTGTTAGATTTTTTTTTTATATATACACACTGCCGGAGAGTGAGCGGATTTTTATTTTTCTTTCATAATTTTAAACATTAATAAAATTTATCAAATCATCTTTTCTTTTGAGGTTGTGCCGTAGCAAAATAGGCTTTTAAGCCAACAAACTTCGTCAACATTCTTTCAAGGTTTATTCTCTGCGTAATGTGTGAACATGCAAACAATAATTGCCGGCCTACGTCACTGCAATACAGAGGCTCCGGGTTCGATTCCTGGTATAGTAAATTAATAAATTTCGGAAACGTTTTTTCTTCGCTATTTACTATGTGATCTGAGTGTCAGGGATCAGCCTCAGAGTAGTCCGTTGTATATTACCCTTAATACAAGCGTAACTTGCTTAATAACTAATAGCCTGCCTGTAAGCGAATCCGATTCGCATTCAAAGGGTTCTTCTAAAATACAATATATGGGTATTAGAATTCCTGAATTCGATTTCACACAGGTTATATTTCGATTATTTTTACCCTAGTCTGGATGTTATATCGACCTCAGTGTTGTCCGTTGTATATTTAACCCTGAGTCATGTTTTGGCTAAAGTGGCCAGGTACAGGCCCGCAATTCGAGTCCCAGAGCTCATTAGTGTTGCTTTGTCTATAGGCCAGACTGTACCCACTTTCTATCAGATAGGCCGTCAGCGTGTCTGCTATATTTATTACAGTAATAAAATGATTTAAAAGTATCACTCATAGCACAGACACAACTTACTCAGATTAAATGCACTATTACACTCCAATCTTTTTAATCTATTAGAATCAGAGGAATAAGAGGTTTCAAAGCTGGCTGTTCATATAGTAGTAGAGTGAGATCCCAGTCACCCAGGCATACTCAAAAAAAAGTTGGGTCATGAGCCGCATGTATATATTTATGCTTTGCATAGCTTTTTACACTTTTTGACAGTAGGGAAAATCGATACTCAAGCGTACTTTCAGAAAATAAGAAATGTAAAATCTATTTAGCGCATCTTTGTTTAATACATGTTTTTTTAAGTCCTTCTCTTAAGATTTTTTTTCGTTCCAATTGCTTTTTTAATAACAATAATGGTGATTGTTTTATTATTTAGAATTTTAACATTTTATGTATGCATTTATAATAAATTATTTTCTCTTTCCTTCATTTATTAGTCTTAAATATTATTTATTCTAGAAATATATAATTGATCTTCTCCTTCCTACCTAGCACGAGTTTAAAAGAACGTGGATGCGTACAATTTTCGCTCAGAAAGTTCACCAGGGTACTAAAATTCCATGCTACCCATCTTACTTTTACAAATCACGATAAGAATAAAGTTGGAATCTCCAACAAAGAGTTTTTATCTATTTGGTGTGGCATAGTACTAACTACTGGCCACCAAATTATGCTAAATGTTTGAATTTAGAACAATTGATCTGTTTTCTTACCTCCATTAATTTTAAAAATCATCATTATATGCACGTGCAGTTTTCTTTAATATTTACAGTCCACAACGAATTAACATTTAAAGAAATGTTTAACAAATCATTTTAATTACTAACAGTCTGTTACTATATATAACGGACTTTTTGCTTTACAAACGGTTAAAATTTGACAAAAGCTATACAAGTAATGTTAAAATTCAACCGATCGATGGTGTAGACAAGTGAAGTGAATAAGTAAGATAATTGTAGGAACCGGCATAAGTTAAAATCTATACTTATAGTTTCTTCTATCGATGATACAAATAAGATAAGAAATATGGATATACACACAAACCAGGCTATAATAGACAGCTAACAAGTCCTACTAGCTCGGACTTTGCCGGTGCAACTGCGCGAATATGTAAATGAATTTAGATATCGATACTGTACAGGAAGTACAAGATATGTCACAGCCAAAGTTAGAAACTACCCGCCTAGCTAGCACGCATCAGTTTAAAATGTACGTACGCGCAACAAAAAAGTCCCGCTGTTCGCATTGCGGGCGATCCGCCGGCGGTTGAGTACCGGGATCGCAACAGCGCGCAGGAGATAAATACACCGCATCGGGTATAGGGTTGCTAACATTACGGGAATACACAGCATATATACATTTTATTAAATATCGACGGTGTAAGTTTCAAATGTCGTAAGGAACATTTTGTTATAAGTTCATTTGATACCATTTATCTTTAGACGAAATAAAAGTGACGGAGCCCAAGTGAACAAAAGCGCCAAATGAATTGAGGCATATTTTAAAACCTGTGTGCTTAAACCTATGCAGTATACACGTTATTTGCCTTTTTGTAGTTAATAGTAATGCATCCACTAAAAACTATTCCACCTTTGTGTGTTAGTATAAAACCATGCATTTCCTAAAAGTTACACTAAGTCACACAGTACCCAAAGTCGTGTACGGAACATTCGAGTGGTTCAAAGTAGGTAATTTGAAATAAATCACTTTATAGTCATGATCATGAGCAAACATAAACTTGTAAAAATAGGATGGTTATTATAGTATTAGTTATTATGAAGTTTTGTATTTTTTACCGATAAAGTATACTATAGATAATGTTGTACTTCATTAGTGGATATCGCCTATTTAGTGAATGCCACGCATAAAATACAACCACAGATTATCGAAAATCGATACTGACATAAAAAGAACCGAATATATTGTTACGAGTGCGATCGAATTAAAAATGCCGTTGAAATTACTATATAATTTATTAGAACTATACGAACACGTATAGCACATGTACAAATATAACTGGACACAACCCGTACAAACTGCACGATTGAATAACACGCGCAAAGTCCGTCACTATATAGCTTATCAAATGTACACGTCTTGCTCATATCGTAATCGTCGCTTGACTGCCTTACTCCTTCGTTGGGGCATTGTTTTATAATAAACTATACAATACAACAATCGACCGCGTGGACTGAATTTTTCCAAGAAAACTAAGCCGAAACCTGCGCCATAAACGGCTACAATAACAATAGGATGTTTTTCTGATTACAAATTTTAAACACAAAGTTAACAAAATAATTCCAAATGCGGGAAAGGTAATAACTGCAGTGCATTCACTCTGTAGGCGTGTAACAATATAAAAAATAACATATATGTGACTATCTATATTTTGTAAACATTAAAAAAACGTTGTTTTGTATTATAATCTGACCATACAGCTTAATCACCATCGATTGTAAATTTTAATAATTATTATCAATAGTCGCATAGGTTCGTTAACAAATATGTTGTATAACGTATACGTTATATACTGCTTCATCCCTACTATGCGCTATCAAAATCATTATCCTAGATTTGACAGTTTATAATTACATAAAACAATTCTTTTTTAATAGCTAATGAATGACGACTCATACATAACGTGACCATACGTCCCGATTTGGGCGGGACAGTCCCGCTGTCCCCAGCCAGGCCGACATAGTCTCGGTTTTGCAAACAGGCCGTTTATTTCAGCAGATTCTGCTTAACAAACTTGAAACAATAGTTTTCAAACTATAGTTTTCTACGCTGGATGAGGCGTTTCAAGTTTACTGAACAGCATAATACAAATGGGTGAAATTTGAGCTTGCATTTTTCTCCGTGTACTATTTTGTGTTTAGTGCGTTGATTATTTATTTTGTGTTATTCTATCTTACTTATATAAAAATACTTATAAAACAGTAAAACAATTTTTTTATTATATAATGCCGCAGATGTCTCGCTTTAACAAAAAATATAAATATGGTCACGTTACTCAGACACAACTCTTTATTGTAATGGTATCTTTGTGATTGTGCAGTTGATAGACTTATATCTCTGAAGTGCGATATTTTCAAAACAGTACGAAACAAGTATATTGATGATATAATAGTCAGAATTACATAAACTGATTAGTACTGTGTACAATGTATTTTAAGATAACAAACACAAAATACTTCTTTGATCTTATGTTAATGATTTTTTGGCAATTAATGTTTTCGTTGCTTGCCGATTTTCCAATATTTATATAACAAAGTACAGAAGACCGATTATCCTAAATGACTTAACTCAAAGTTCATTTTAACATAAATTTGTTACAAACTATCTAAATCCTACATTTTATTCTTTTTCTAAGTAATTCCCTCACTGCTGAGAGTCGTAACTTTCATGGCAGTGAATAATTGCCCTCTCTACCGGGATCAGTTTGTAGCACGGTGGAGGGCCGAATTTATCGACATGTCCAGCTGTCAGCATCCTGGTAACCTATTTAGAGATGTCTTGCCTTGAAAAACAAGAAGAACAGAGTTACCCATTTTTTTTCAAATACTCCATATTTAAAAATGACAATATTCTGGCAACCTAACTAACGCGGGTGCGGGCCTGGGGCGTTTGAAGTGGGAGCGGTGGGGGGCAGGGGGGTAAATGCCCGCGCGGCGGCGACGGGTAATTGGTTCGCGCCGCCCGAGGCGAGCCCGTAGTATCGCGCTTTAGCGACGGCGCCCTCCGGTGTCGGTCTGAAACACGAAAGAAATAGAGTCGAGTTTAATTTTATATTTTTATTTAATTATTTTTCGTAGCATTAATGATTTTATGTGAACGGTTATATTATATGACTTTCATCCCTCCTCATTATATGCCCAACCAACCTAATTAATCTAATAACAACATACCATCTTAATCTTCTTCTCTCAATTTTTCAGTTACGGGTGCAAATTTCAAAAACCCGCTTATGTACTTGTAGGGACACACATAGCCATACGGTTATGTAAGTAAAACACATTACTGTATCGAGTGGTGTGCATCTTTCCCATTTCCCGTCCAGTAATTGTATAGTCAGTCCGCGCCGGCACTCCGCTGTGCCTTGTATAGGTACCATTAAGGAACCCACATAGGCGGCGAATACAACTGCCCCACATACACATCTGGCACCTTATGCATTCTTGTAACACCACATATCCATCTCAACAACGTAATACCAAACCACTCTATTTGCGTGCTTTATACAATAAGAAAAATATATTTTAACATAATGAGGAGCGACTCCACGGCTTTCGCAGTAACTGTTTGTCATGCTACCGCGAGTTATAGCTATGTCACGCGGCCACCGGCGCGCCACTTTATACATCCGCCATCCGCCGCTGCGCCGCCGCGCCTCACACAACCTACCTTTATTTATACTCAGTCTGCCCCGGCCCGAGTTCAAGCCACGCCACATCGCTATAACGACGACAGTATATATACAAACTTAGTAATGTACATATATAGTTTTACACTGTGTGTACTTATTATTGTATTGTTTCCTCCTTCACCATTTTACCACGGGACAAGCAGACGTACGCACTCACGCCACCGAAATCTCGTGAATACCATCGAAGCGGACGAAACGCTATGCTTCCACATTCATCATACGCACCGCTGAAGAATGGAACTTTTTACTGTCGTCTTTCTCCTGAAGAATACAATCTAGGTGTCTTTAAGTCTCGCGTGAACAGGTACCTAGGTAAGCGTGCTCCATCAAAGTCTGCATTTTCGCCTGACATAAGGCGCAATGTCGGTCAAACGCAAACCTATTCATTATAAAAAAAATACACATACATATATATATAAATGTAATTTCTACTTACATGTAACTTATACTCTTCTTTTAACGACGGATTCTGGGGTTGACTGGGTAAGTCTTCGCCGGCCTTTACCGACTGACCTGAACGCAGAGTCTTCATGTTCTCTTATTTATTATGGTCCGGATGGCTGGAATCTAGTGCTATATTTACGTATAGGCCTAGGGCGTCTTCATCTTAGGGGCAGCAATATTCTTAGGGTTCCAAAATAATTAAGGCAGAAAATGCAAAGACAATTCCAGTTCAAAAACTCATTTGGATTAGTTTCATTATGACGATGACATCATCGTCATAACATAAAAAAAACAGGCAAACTGGCAGACGGATCCACTTGATGGCAAGTGGCTACCGTCGCCCATGGTCATCTGCAACACTAAGGGTGCCGATGAGTTGCCTACCTCGTTGAGACTAAAAATATTTTTACGACCTTTTTGAAGAGCCCCATATTGTAGCGCTCTGGGAAAACCGCGTGAGGGAGCTCATTCCACAGCTTGCTCACGTATGGCATAAAAGAGCGACCGCCACGTACAGTGGATAACTTCCAGGTGTCGAGGAAGTGTGGATGAATTCCCAGTCGCCGGCGAGCAGTGTGGTGATAAAATGCCGCTGTAGGTGCCAAACCAAACAGCTCCTCAGAACACTCCCCATTGTACAGACGTAACTAGTAGTCATAGTCCGCTCCCGCCAAAGGAGGACGCTCCGGCGCCTGTGGGCGGCTTTACTTTCGGTTGCCTTGGGTTTCCCACCCGCCTGTAAAGCCGCCTAGAGGTAGCGCATCGTGTTCTGGTCATATCTCCTCCTGTAGAACGAGACACTTAGCGGAGAGAAGAACGATGCCGAGGGCTATGCTTTCTCTCGTGAATGTGTTCCTAGGGGTGGGGGTCGTGGAATGGGTCGAGCTTCCACTTTTTCGTTGCCCTGGTATAAGCGAAGGAAGGTACACCGAAGGGTTCTAGTAGATATACCTGACTGGGCTGGCAGCACTTGCTAGCAGTGCTATGCTACCTCAACGTGGTGGTCCCCCGAGGTCAATAGCCCTAAAATGGATGTACCTCGTTAAAATAAAAGAGCAACAGTTAGTAGATAAATAAATGCGAAATTCACTTCCAACAGCTAATGGAATATAAATATGTAGTTGCACTTCGAGTAATTGCTCAAAGAAACTCTCCCATTTAGAAGTACGCCAGTTTTAGCGGGCTTGGTTTCGTCGGCGGTGAGGCGCGTGAAATATGGCTCGCGACGTGTACACGACTTGTCACGGTTACACGACCTCGACCGGTAATAGGGCTGCTACTCGGTCCAATATTTCTTTCGGTCTTATTCATATTGGGTTAGAGTAAGTTTGTAGGAGTGATATGTATGTATGATAAGAAACAGTGTCACAAGGGGACGTTGTGGATTGAAAGAAGATGTAATAACAAGAGTTGAAAGAGGAATGTTAAATGATTTGTAGAGGTGGAATGGATAAAAAAAGGATCACAAAAAACAGGTGTATGACAGTATTGTGAATGTAGAAAAGTAGATGAAGAAAAAGTTGTTTGTCAGTATCGTTACAATTAGAGATCTATAGTCTCTGCCTAGCCCTTTTCAAGAGTTTAGCCCTAGTAGTAGGGGCTGTGTGTTGATATGTCAATAAGTCAGACAGTGAGATAGATAGATAGATAATGCTTTATTGTACACATGTATGTTCATGTCTGCATATGAACTTAAAGATTTAAATTGTATCTAAGCTATCTCTTCCAGACAACCCCAGGAATGAATTGAGATCATAATACATACAAATACATATATGCAAAATATATAAATGGTTATAAATTAAATTGAATATCATATTCCAACGACAGGTAGTATTTTGTGATTATTGTTTTAAATATCGCTACCAATTTTGCTTGTCTGATAGTAACAGGAAGCGTGTTCCAAAGCTGTATAGCCTTAACAGTAAAAGAACTGTTATAAAAAGTTGAATTATGTGCACGAGTGTTCAATTTGAGTTTAGTAGAAGGGCGTAAATTATGAGAGCACGAAAGAAAGTCAAAATATTCTTTCAGGTAATCAGGAGTACTAGAGACAAATAAAATACTATAGCAAGGATGTGAGTATTCCGGCGAAATCGAATTGGCAATCACTTGAGTTTTTTTTGGAATTCAGAGACATTCATTCATTTAGAGAGAGAGAGAGAGAGAGAGAGGAGAGAGATCAAATAATTATATAATATATACTTGTGAACTACAAAAATAAATAATAGTTAAATTTGAATTCTAAATGCGTGGCAACCTTATAGCAAAGCGGTTCCAGCGCCCTCGCTCGCATGCGACGATCGGGGGCGAGCCGCAACGACGCCACTCAACGCGCCCCGCAAACGTTATCGGGCATCGTAAAATGCTACACCACATCGAGCGCGCCATCCCGGTACTACAGTGCGCTACTGTGAGCATCTTGTTATAATTTTTTACCAAGCTCTTGGTCATGAAGTAAGAATGCAGACTTTAATCTATATATAACTAGTTATACAAATCAATTGCCGTTCGTTAGTCTCGCTAAAACTCGAGAACGGTACGACTGATTTGACTAATTTTGATTTTGAATTATTTCAGAAAGTCCAGGGAAGGTTTAAAAGGTGAATAAATATGAAAAAAATGCTTGGAATATAGTAAAAACAACAAGTCCACTTTCACTTAGTATCTATTTCCACCTGTCAAACATTTGATGTTCGTCCCGTCGTTAGAAATCGATTAAATTTAAAAGTCGTTCAGAAATCAAATTAAATTTAAAAGTTAAGTTTTTTATTTTGAATGTCAAGCGTTTGATGTTCGTTCCGGTTAAGTTTTGACCACATTTTTGACTAAAGTTGAAGCATTCTGCAAATATTTTTGTGCCTTCTTACGACAGGCCCCCCAGCCACAGGAACTTATATTCTTTCTTCGTTTCTGCACGGATAAAGTAACTTTTTAGCATTGATACGGGTTTTTTGTATATCTATGCTTTTCAAACAATAATTTATGCGCCGTTTGACTCCTTTTACTTGTACCTATTTATACCATCATAAGTAGGCACGCTCGTACTAAATCTTCGGGGCTGCGACCAATGTACGTACTCTCTGGGTGCTTCGTTCTGTTATTTTAAACAAGTTATTGATTTGAGTGTCCGCATCCCTATTATAATATTGTTACGAGCTACACAGGACGAATTAAAATACCGTTGGAATTACTATAGAGTTTATTAGAACTGTACAAACACGTCTAAAATAGGTAAAAATATAACTAAACTCTGTATAAACTGCACGATTCAATAAGCCGCGCAAAGCTCGTCACTATATCGCTAGTCGAAAGTACTACACACATCTTGCTAGTATCGTAATCGTCGCTTGACTGCCTCACCCCTCCGTTCGGGCATTGTTTTATACTAAACTGTATAATAGAACAAAGGACCCCGTTCACCGAGTTAATCCGCACACCTGGCAAGCTTCGACGCAATGCGATAACAACAAGGATTAGTTCGACACTAATGACGGCCATAAAACTAGTTCAATAAAAATAGGATGTTTTCTTAATTGCAAATTTAAACACAAAGTAAACAAAATATCTCCGAATGCAGGAAAGGTAAATAAACTATATTTTACGACAGCCAGCTGGTGTGTGCATTTCTTTGTCGGTATGTAACAATATTATAACATTTTCTACATAATTGTATAAAACAATCAATGCTCTATAACTATTGTTTATTTTGGACTTAACCGATGGTTAAGGTTGCGTTTAAAAAAAAACTACATAGCAAAATAAATTGCACAGTTCAAGTTCCCGCTAAAAATTCCACCATCTTGGATTTGGAACTTTATATCAATTTTGCACTTACCCCACCACTAACATCACTAGCTTTGTGACATTTAATATACAACGTTATCGATTGCTTGGTTTTAATGATTCAGTTTTATTGAGTACCTATGTATACCTGACGACCAATGGATGCGGCCTAATCGAATTCACACACCAATTAACAGAGGGAACGGGTGTTGCTGGGTACGGGATCGTGACACTTGTGTCTATGTCATATACATATAAAGTCTGCGCCACGAAAGAAGTCCCACGGAACATAAAGGAATTAAAAGTGGCGGCTCCGCTATTTTATAGACAGAAAATAAATTTACAGCTTTAATTATGGTATATTTTGTATTAATTATTCAGTGATTACATCGATTTACGGATTAGCAAATAATTACGCTTGTAGGATTAAGTACGGCGATTGAAGCGCGGCGTCTTTGGGACCTCTTTTGTGGCGTAGACTTTACTACTATATTTTTGGTAAAAGGACAATAATAATTGCTGGATGGTGCACTTAATACCTTTAACCGCTTTGAAAAGGGGGAGGTTCTCTATTCGACTGTATGGTTGTTACGCGATGTCTCTTACCTTTATTGGTAGATACCGATCTTTAAATATTGCCTGTTATTTAATGGCGAACAAGAACTATATTCCCTGAAGTAGATACCTGGTTTATCACCAAGTCAGGTATCCTGAGGCACTGGGATTCCTAGGGCATAGTAAAAGGTGGCCTCCGAAGATTGGTAGAATACACGACCACTCCTTCCTGTTCAACGACCTGGTCCTCCCCAGGGGTCCGGCGCGCCGACCCCCCCCCCCCCACAGCGCCTGTGTGCGATAACTATGAAGCGCCTCTTTTTTTCACGAAGCTGCATGTTTCAACTTTTTTAATATTTGTTAATTTTGACCGAAATAAATGGTCTCCAGTTTTATATACTTAAATAATATTTTCCTAAATAGGTATAACCGGTGCCCTTCCGCTTGACAGTTGCTGCAAAAACTCCTCTAGAAAGAATAATTATATTCTTGGCACCTGTATGCGCCGCACACTTCGCATATACGGGCGGCGCGGTCCTGCTTTCTCCTGCTAGTCATAGGTCTGAAGTTCGCGCAGATCAGTCTCCACTACATCACTCCAGCGATATCTAGATCGCCGTCCTGTTGGCCTATCCAGATAGGCTCTTTACCCCGCGCGTACGTACGTAGTACGTATATACAGTACGTAGTAAATTATGCCTCAATGATCTCGAGACCCTGTCCACGTTCAGTTCTACAGTAGACCACGCTCAAAATGTCATGCACCATCCAGTGATTTATATTTAGGGATTTTTAAACCCTCGCCATTCCGTGCAGACGGTCCGGGGCTCCGGTGGCAGTTTAATGCGGGCCTGACCCGAACCCCTCCTTATTGGGACATTTGTAACGCTCGGGACTAGGGGACGACGATTTCAACGACAGTAGAAAATGGAATCTAGCTATAGAAAGACACACGATCAGGGCGTGAAAAGAAAAAGAAAGGAGATTTATTTATTAAATTGAGAACTACAATAAAAACTGGATAAGTGGGCCCTTAATATGTGAGAAACCTCTGTTATTGATAACTACAATGAGGTTCCGACACTTACATTGGAATAATTGGGAATTTTCAACACTTTTTAACTGAGACTTAGATTTTAAGATGCCCGTAAGCCCGTGTAAGTGAGACAATTTATCAAGTTAGACAAGATAGGACACGTTTGTTTACAAACAATCCAATACCTTCTCCTACGATTATGTTAACTTTTCCTTATTAATATTTTCACCTTTTTCTTGGTAAATAAGCTTTTTTAGCAGCACAGTGCTAGCCAAGACAAATAAAACGAACCCAAACACGACGGGTCTATCTTCTGTAGTACAGAAGTTCCTATGGCCACCTTCCGACTCCATCGTCAGATCAGCTCCATGGTACCATATTATTGCATTGACATGCTATATACATATACATGCAAAATTTCAGCTCAATCGGAAACCGGGAAGTTGGTCAAATTTAACTTGGAAGATTCCACCCGAACTTACATACATACATAGGTACATCCACAGCAAGTTAAATAAAAGCGTCTAAAAAATAATAAAACCATCTAAAGCGGTTTGTATCGCTTCCAGTTAAAAAGCACATGTCTTCCCGTTCGTAACTCTAGCGGAGCGAAGCCGGATTAGGACCGAGCCGGGGCGGGATTGCGGCGAACCGCAGGGTTGTCACCGTGCAATTTATCTTATCGTGTGAGTTCAATATAGTACGGTAGCGGGCGGTCTCGGCAGACGTTGTCCTGCCCCGAAAAAATGAATGTAAAACACCGCGAGACCCACTCAAACTAACATAAAATTTCATCAAAATCGTAAAACCCGATTCCAGCGCCAAGTATTTTGTTTAGATTGATGTTTTACATTATTATGTTTAGGGATCCATAATTTTTATACAGACTTTTTTAATCAGAGATAATGTAGCATGCGAATGGTGAAAGAACTTTTGAAATCGGTCCAGTAGTTTTTAGTTTATTCGTTACAAAATTACCAACTGCGCAGCCGAAGAGTGGAATAATTTGCCGGACTCTGTTTTTTCTGACAAATACAATCTTGATGTCTTCAACTCACGTGTGAATAGGCATCTTCTAGGTAACCGTGCTCCATCCTAGACTGCTTCATCACTTAAGATCAGGTGAGACAGTGGTCAAACGCTCTCAACGTTAAAATTAGAATAAAATAAAAAAATAACTTTGTTTATAAATAACTGACATAAGATATTGCCAGAAGGCAAAAAAAAATCATTTTCTAAACATTTTGGTCAGTGATTAAGAAAAAATACTCTTTTAAAGTTTTGTGTGTGACAGCCCTGAAATGTTGGGTCGGGATTGCAAGCCGGTCCCGGGGGGTCGGGTGTTATCAAGTTATCAATTTGGCCCGCCACGCCTCGCCAGGCCGTGTGCCCTGCCACTGATCTTTTCCTCGCGAATTTTGTTCCTCAAAGTCCGCTCGCTATAGTTGGTATATTTATTATTCACTTTACTGAAACTTTGCATAAAATAATTACTTCATTTTATGATGCCCTAGTACTCTCATTGATTTATGTCGTAACAATTGAACGGTTGTTGTTGTTACTCACTCTTAGAGGAAGGAGAGAATTACATAATTAATAGTTTAAATATTTATTGTAATTTTATTTTACACTGAAGTTTGTAAGTTTAATCAATCATATTTACAAGAAATGTAATTTAACTAAATTAAGTATCATTTGTCCTAATATTACAAAAAATAAAATAAAAACCTTAAAAGAAACTACACACATAGATAGATATACAAATTAAACATTAATAATAAATTATTACCGTTTTATCATTTTTGTATTAAATAATTATTGTTATACTGTGGCGAGTTTTACGTGTTTTTAATAACGTTTAGTTTAATAACGTGCATCAATCAAGTTTTATCTACATTATTCACGAAATCAAAGAAATAAAGGCAAAATAGAAGGGAAATATTTTATTTGTAAAAAAAAGAAGCATAATGCCTCATTTAATAAAAGTAGACACTGAAAATAAATAGCCTACGGATGTTGTACACCTGAACTTGGTCATATTATCGATTTGATATTTAAAAAACAGAATTAAAAAAATTCGAATGCTTCGCTATATTAAAACGATCAGACATTTAATTTTCATTATTCTTCTCATACTTTTATTTAATGTTTACCCCGATTAGGCTATTTCCCCCCATTTTGTGCGTGTCGCTGTTTCCATGTCATTCATGTGTTGCCACCCTAATCCGCTTTTAATTTTGATTAATCTAACCGGCGGACCGGACGTGACTGATTTTCTCTGAGCACTGAAACTCTAAACTCTGCCCCTGGTATTATGAATGAGATCGAGAGTGAAATGTACTAGGCAAACATAAATGTGCTTCTATTATATTATCTAAACAAATGATCTGCGATTAACACTGGTCGGCAATAAAGTCACTTTTTTAAGTATTGTGTTTTTTTTTATAATTACGAAACTTCTGAATATAAATATAGTATTAAAAGTTTTATACAATAAAGTGTGACGAAATAATAATTAAATTTTTTTATATGTTTCAGGTAAGACATATCAATTCAGGAAATTTATATCAAAAGTAATCAAGGTAAAGGAACAACACCTGTTAAATTAGTTTTAACTATATGTAGTGGCAATGATTCACAAGATGTTAGAAACATTACAAATGTATTTGGTTTAATCTACTTATCAAAAATACTATATTCATTACATATACATGACAAACAGTGTAGCTAACAAAGTGAAACTCTGAATGAAGAGTCACTTTTTGTTTAATATTCTTTAGCTTAATAGTTTTAAGATTTCTGAGTGTGGACGTTAATATAATATAATTAATTATTAATAAGATAAAAGTAAACTAGGAACAGTCTCTTTGCAAAATACCAGGATTGCGTAACTGTGTAAAAAGCACGGTGAGCTATGCTGAACTACGTGATGGTGCCAGCGGACGCGGCGTGGCTTCCGGGCGCGCTTCCTTCCGGAAATAGGTCCCGTTCCGGCCGGGCCGCCCGTGTCTAATGGCGCATGCCGTGTACCCCTAATGTCATGCCACCCTGGTACCCAGAACTCGTTAATGCCTTCTTGTTTAGGTTTATTTTTGAAAGAAAACAAAGCTTTCTTTCTTCTTGTTGTTTTCGATAATTTTGAGAATATATTTGTTTAAACGAAGGCGGATATATTTTATTTTATAGAACGAGGAAATATTGCGTAGTACCTACTAATCAGTATTCTTATAAAATTATACTATTTCACGCCATATATTTCGGACATATTTTTGAAAGTACTATGTGTATCAGTTTCCTTGATAAGGTTCCCACCAAACAAACATCCAGAAACAATCTCTTGCATATTTAAATAAGTAGAGAATTTACAAACTGCAAAATATAAAAGTTTCTGTTCGTATCCCATGAAAATTATACCTACCACTTTCTGGGATAAAAGTATTACATGTTTATAGAAAGTACTTTATGTACTAAGTAAGTGTTTAATCAAATATTGAAACTCATTCGTTATTCATTCAAAAATTAAAACATATAAAAGGGATAGTGTGCATTTAATATAATCATAATTAATCAAGCACGCGCGTATCCACTTTATTCTGCTATATACATATATCTCTTCCTTCAGTCATATACATCGCGTTATATGTAGAGATATCTCGGGCCGCTAAGCCGTGATCCGAGGTGCCCCGGGCCGTATGCCGCGCCTTACATTTCACACTGCCATTGACAAGTTACCACGCTGACTAAGCCGTTTTGATACTATTCGTACTTTGCTTCAGTAACGTGACATATCTCAATACTCACTTATTTCACTCACTCACTATATTTTGCTAATGTATAATATTATCACAACTTTCTCATATATTTCAAAAACCTTATTAAATTGACACTAAATTTACAAAAAAAAATATACAAAAAAAGTGTAAAATAAGTTTGGGTAAAATCTTTTTTTGCAATTTTAAAAGTGGCGTACTGTAAATTTGGGTTTTTCAAGATACCACGTTATTGAAGCAAAGAAGCGATTATATATTATGTACTTTTTACGTAACCAATGTTTAATCAATTGTAAGAATCGGTCCAAAATTACAATAGCATCCCTGGTGTTGCAAACGTCTTAATGCATAGTCCATAATTAGACGAATCAACCAAATTGAATCAATTAGATAGAAAGGCATTCAACTGGAAGGCTAAGATGGCATACAATGACATCGAATGATTCAGGTATATGTTTTATATGGATCACTTTGGATGATTTATCCAAATTGAAACAAAATGAATCGTGTGATATCGGCTTTAGCGATAGTGACTGTATTGTATGCTGTTTTATTCAAGACATCATCAATACAGTAGTACAATGAACATTCTGCTCGTACGACGTCAGCGTATCATTATTTACTACACGACTTGGCGGCCGTGTGTTGACTAATAATGTATAATCTATACTTCTATACTAATATTATAAAGTGGTAAAGATTGTGACGTTGTAGGGGGTAATCTCTGGATCTACTAAACCGATTTTGAAAATTCTTTCACCAGTGGAAAGCTACATTCTTCCTGAGTGACATGGGGTATATTTGATTGTGATTAAAATAAGTATTTTTTTATTTTTATGCTGGTGTGCCCAGTAAAGTGGGCACGGTTCAACCAGTATTCCATAAATGCCGTGTCTAAGCATTGAGGGTATTAAAAAAAACTGGAATACTTTATAGGTATAAACGACGGAGAATACGATTCAATTATTTTAGATTTCTTGTCTGTTTGTTTGGGATTAACTTAAATACTACCGATTTCGATGCGGTTTTCGTTGATCGACAGCCAATTTGTAGACTTAAAATCTGCGCTATTTTTTATTCTGAGAATCCAGTGCGAATTTTCCCGGAAGCGGTTTGTAGTTGTTCGGGTGCATAAAATTAACTTATTCCGACACTGTTTTCACTAAAAATGGTTTACATTCTTTCTTAAATCCTGCGGTACTTTGTGTCCCGGAAATGCCGCGAGAAGTTCAAGTTAGGCGTGCACGTAGTCATAGTAGGAAATAAAATTCGCTTCTGTCGTCACATATTCTAGTGACCATTTTCCAACAGGTCAGTCTGCTGCCTGTTTGCCTGATCTTGACAAAAAATATGTTACTAAACGTGTTTGTAAATTCTTTAATAATAATATTTTATGCATGTAACTTCTACAGGAGCGTGAGTTATCACGTACCTATATAAGTTACATGCATACCTTTTTCTGGGGGCATAATCATTTTTTTGTAAAGGTTATCAATATTCGTTTCTTTTTAATTGTTCAGTTTTTATGACAATTTTTCTATATTTTCGAAATTTCCTTTAAGGGCACTGAGTGCCCCCCCGCGCCACCACAAAAAAGCCCTGGTTATATGTATATACAATAAATGGTGGACTCTAGAGTAAGCATGTAATGTTGTGGACCAGGACATATATACACCAGTGGCGCAGGAAGGAAATTTGGCTCGTATAAACTGGTTGAAAAGACATACCTATTATGTAAACGCCGACTGCAAACGTATTTATTAACCGACTTCCAAAAAGAGGAGGTTCTCAACTTGGTCGGTATTTTTTTGTTTGTTTTATGTTTTTTATTATTATAATTTGTATTTTTAATTTTGCAATCTTACCGAGTATTTGAAAAAAACCGGTGCTCCATAGGATTATGAGTTGCGATTGCATCCAATACATATAAAAAGCCACCGAGCGTAAGAGATAGTAATAGGGTAATCATATATGCACGAATAAAAAACGTAAGCGAATATCAAATATTTCACATTATGAAGAGATTTATTATATTTATGATATGTTTTTTTATTATATTAGTATATATTTAATACTCTTTAAACTGAATTCATTATCTGTTTATACATATCTGTAAGAAGTTAAATGAACGCTATTGTTGGGTCATTCATTCACAAGTTAATAAAGGCTGATACTGAAAATCAGCTCTGGCCTAGTTGCCGTAAATGTAGTGTACGTTTTTCTTATAATTATTATGTATTCATGGCTTAAATGCATAATGTATAGTATTCAATTATATTTTCTTTTCTGTGTGCATATACATTTGCAACAATATTTCTTTCTTAAGCGCTAGTAAATGCATAGTGCTTTCGACCTTTTGGTCGCTAGTTTCCTAAAGGTATGCTATTTTCTATGGGGATTCGAGTTGTATGAAGTCACGCCACTATATATACACATAGTATTTTATATAGTAAATCGAATATTGCACACTGCACAAAACGTTGGCTCGGCACATAGCGACACTCGACGATGGCCAGAGGAGCGGCCTTGCGTTCGGTATTTATTTATGAGTGTGCAAATGTAGTGGCTTCTTTACGACAAACATATAATTTATATGTATTATACTAGTGCTTCACCCGACTTTTCATCTGTGTAAACTTTGATTTTATATCTCGTATTTTCCGGAAGTAATGATCTTTCATAGGTATTTGGTAGCTTTTATCAAGGCTTTATTACTTTAATTTAATTGTATTACTTCTAAATCGTTCTAGTTCAGAGAACAGTTATTCCCGTAATTGAGTCGTATAATTCCAATACCCGCCAACTACCTTAAAAAACAAAATTAAGTTATGTATGTTTCTGGATAGTCTATGAAATTTCTCGTATGTCATTTTGTTCGTTTTATACTAAAAACCGCCAACTTCCAAATAATTTGACATCAAACTTTCGAATTTGTTCCAAAATTCGAGATATGAGAACACTTTTTTGCTTTTACTGACAATATGTTGCCAGTAAAGTTAGCTGATATTGGAATTATACGACTCAATTCATAATTTGATTTTCAGCTCTATTATAAATAAATTAATAAATATAATACTAATAAAACTAGGTTTTATTATTATACAAGTCGCGAAAACTTAAAAAATATTAGAAAATACTAAACCATAAATGTCTCGCTGTTGAGCTCGGGTCTCCCACTATAGGGGGATACGGACAGTATACCCGCCACGCTTGTCCAAGGCGGCTTGGCGGGTTTCTCGATGTGTAGGTTGCATCATGATGTTTCCTTCACTGTTGTTAGAACGTGGTAATTGTAACAATTCCATATTAGGTCAGAAACTGCCTAAGTAGTACATGCGTTCCGGCCAGGATCAAACCCGCGTCCTTTGAGTCTGGGACGCGTGCGCTAGCCATTATGCTACCACGACTTATTTTTAGCTCTAATCAAACATAGATAGATAGATAGATAACACTTTATTGCTCACCAAATATACAATTTCAAAATATACAATTACAATATTGTCATGGTAGAAACAAAAGGCGGCCTTATCGCTGAAAGCAATCTCTTCCAGGCACCCTAACTTAAGGAATAATGTAATCTAATCTGGCGATGTAGTTGGTGCAGATCATTAAATATCAAATAACATAAATAAACATACTTAAACTAAATAATTTATAAATAAAAAAGAAATAAAAAAATACACATACTTAAACTAGTTTATAAATTAAATACATACATACATATATATCAAATAGTCTATAATATAAGAATTAGGCATAATTATTTACGGAAAAGTAGTGTTTTCTGAGTGCGTTCTTGAATGTAGGCGATGTTTTGGCCTCTCTGACAGACAAACATACTTCGTAAAAAAGTTTTTTAAGCTGTTTTTTTTTATATTGGGGGACAATAAAGTTTAATAGCTAAATAATAGGTATCTTACAATCTAAAACAATAAAAACATGAATAGGTCAAATATTAGATTTTTCGATGCGTTTCGATATTTTGAAAAAATCAGAAGATATGAGGAGAATATTTGCAGTGCTGAAGTCGCGGGCAGAAGTAATAAAAAATATAAACAAACATTCAAACATACTTTCATATCTTTATATAATAGATATTTGATGCCTTGATTTTCCTAACTTCTTGATCTTGAGTTTTAAGTCGTCAAACTGAGTCCAATCAAATTTAGTTTTTTAACCAGTCAATTTCAGCCACCTTCATAAGCTGGAAACCGATACGCTACTTTCGGTTCAATATACTATAGAATATATACATTCATAACCGAATATATACATACTTATCTATAGTTATATGAGTGTAAATGTTCCGGGCCGCTCCTCTCGCCTGGAGTGCCGCTGGCGAGCATTGGATTGTACAGCGCGTGATATAGTTTGATACTTGATAATTTTAATAGTATAATACTGATTATTTTATACTATTGATATTGTTACAACCTAGGCGCCGATAAAAACAACCTGCATATCTGTAAAAAACATTTTATCAGATGTCGGCATTTGAACTAATTGTAATTATTTTATGATCGTCTTCTTTTGTTTAATTATTTATTGGCATACGTTAACTAATTATTCTAGACAACTGTCATTTTTTTATTGTGCTCTTTTATGGCCGTTGCGGTCGAATCATTAGCCAGGTGTTACGGATTAGGTCGACTAAATTCGGGTACATTTGTATTTGTGAGGTTTAAAACCAGGGCCCGATGGAGAGAGGAGGCCTCAGGAGGAAGTCGAGCGAGAACCACGATCGAAGCGAGACACATACATTTGGAAATGTAATAAGTGACGGACTTTGCGCATTTTATTGAATTACGACCTTCGGAATTACGTTTGGATTTGTTGTGTTTGGTTATATTTGTACCTGTGTTATATGTGTTTGTATAGTTCTAATAAACTCTATAATAATTCCAATGGCTTTTAATTCGAGTCCCGTTAAGCTCGTAACAATATAGTAAAGGTTTATTATATATCTTTCCAAGAAAATAAATTTTACAAGCCTTTTACAAGTTCTATTTTTTTATTCGTTAGACTTTAAATGTGTTTATGATTATGCATCGTCCAAATAGCAATTTTTACTTAAATTTTGGCGTTTACTTTGACATTACAGACAACCAATTCAACATTATTGGTATATATTCCAAACTCGGTCCTTCGTCTGTATCTCGAGTCGTCAAAGGACCAAAAGGCCTGTCATCCAACCCACAGAGCCCTTATTATGTTACCGTTGACGCCCTTCTGCCTACGCTGCAGACACGAGTGCTATAGATAAGCTATTATACGTTATGTAGTATTGTATAAAAACCAAAACTTTCTCTTTTCTTCCACTTTCTTTCAATCTTGTCATTGTCACCCAAACCATTCATTTCGTTTTAGTGCTGTATATATATGAGCCAATTTTTCACTGACCAGATAAAAGTTATTCATAGAATAAAGTATAACATAGAAAATTAAAAATTTCACTTTCATATATTTACGCGTTTTAATAATCCTGTTGCCTTAATAAACTTCATAATCTTGTTGACTACCCTCATATAATTAACTAAATTTACTCGAAAACAAAATATTTTAAATATTACAATAATAAATGGACGGATGGCGCTAATAGGGTAAATGTGAATTAAATGTAACTCTCACTTCTCTGTAAGTGAATTGTAAATTCTTTTGAGAAATAAATGAACCTTAAACTTTCATATATTAAAATGTTGAATGGTTCCACTTTTGAATTCACTCAGGTTATAATTTATCCGATTGATAATTTTTTCTGAAGAATTAACATCTTAAAATTCTTTCAATCTTGATCGTGTGTTTAGTTTTTGTACCCTATTTTGGTCAGAAATGTGAGATACACTTCGGACAGATCAAAACGCCAATACAACCATTTTAGGTCGTGACAATATGTGGGCGGGCATCTTTTTCGTCAAGGATGGCAGTAAGCTTCTTTACACCAGTTATTTAACTCCAGGCACTGAATTTTATGTTTATGTTACGACCCTCCACTCCTGACTATTGATAGCAGTTGACTCCCACTATTGCTTTGAATACATCGTTATGCAGTAGTATACATAATATTTTTCATTTTTTGAATCAGGTTTTCAATAATATCCCCAGAAATGATGAAGATAATAATATTGTTAAAAATGTAGGGTTTGCTAAATCACCAGCATGCAAATTAACGTAAGACGTGACATAGTCAACTAGTTTTCTGCCGTTATTTTAAATTCAATTGAAGATTACATTTATTAAATTACACTCGATCTATACATACGCATGGCGTGATATCTTGTACTGCTTGTACGTAGTAGATATTATGTAAGCATATCGATTTGTCCTTAATGACAGCAAAAATAAATCCTCCCCAAATCGACTGACAGCCAACCACATACGCACAAATACATCAAACTGTCATTATATACAGATGTCAAGCCGGTCGTTGCGTCATTGCACGCGAGCACATCTATCTACGGTGCTATAATCTCACCATTTTACCATTCAACAAAATCCCTTCAAATATCAACCTTAAGTTCTTGCAAAAAATCTCTAGATGACCGCAAAATTATATTTGCAGCAGCTGCGGTTCATCAAAGTTCACGTTGCGATTCTGTTAAAGCAAAATACTCTGTAATTCTTGGTAATAGGGTGTGAACGAGGTGTGGATGTGAGTTTGTGGCACTCCAGTTGATAGGTGCCGGCGGCGACGAGGCCAAGAGACAGATAAATATCGTTTTATACCCATCGCGCTGCTTTGAAGCGGCGCGGTCAGTAATTTTTGCTCGCTCCCGTAGCACTAATGTCGTGCAGGGTATATATACCTACATTCTGTACTATTGCATACTTCTATAATGTTGGCATTTCATAGCAGTGAAATGTGGCTTGTACTTGTGCGGCAAAAGCAGGAATTGCGTGTTACGGAGATGAATATGTTACGGTGGATATGTAGAATCACAGGGATGAACTGTGTTAGGAACTTTTGCATCCGCACCAATCTTCATCTTTAGAAAAAAAAATGCAAGAGATTCGCTTATATTCCTACGGCAACTTTTTACGTACAACAGCTAGTTATGTTAATAACAAATATATGCACCGCTTATTCCAGTTCTGGTAAAGTGGGTAGGAACAAGAAACGATATTTTGATGCTGTGAAGGTATTATTAAAAATTATTTTAACGTTTCATGTAATGTAAAATGTAGCTAGCAGTAAAACTCATGAGGAAGGAAGACCAAAAATGTTTGGCTATTTGTTATGACAGCACATCTTTGAAGGGAAAGCGGAAGTAAATAGAAAGGTGGGAAGGCCAAGAATAGTATTCTTAGATCAAAAGGAAAAGTGGTTATCGTAATATATACAAAGAAATAAAATAGCTGACCCACAATAGAAATAGAGGAGGCTTCATTGGCAATAGCGCAGCTCTTAAATGATACATAATAGCTAGTAAAAAAATATGTCAGAAAAGAAACCGACTTTAACAATAACTAATAAACAAAAAATTAATATTTTCTACAATATCTTGAAGTATATGAAACTATCCTGAAAATATACTGAATGTAATGCAACAAGAATAATCAAAATCGGTTCAGAAATGAAAAAGTTCTGGTTGAACCTACTTAAATAAAAAAATATACGAAGAATTGAGAAGCTCCTCTTTTTTCAAAGTCGTTTAAAAATAATTTAAGGTCGAATATGCCGAATGAAGTTATCCGCAAGTTTTATCGTATTTTTACTTAATTTGTACACCCGTAAATTGCCTTTTACTTCCCTGCAGTTACACGAACCAGTTCGCCGGCAAAATTAATCTGGTGATATTTAACATTTGCACTCCACACGAGTCTATATATTTCACGGGGAGGCCGAGATTTTCCGCAAGTCCCCCGTTTCCCGTCGATCCCGCGTCGTCATCCCTCATTCCCGCGTCCCCCCCCCTTGTCTATAAAGGCGTTATTGTAGTAGGCGAACTGTTTCTTATAGTAGTATATTTTTTCTACTTTGCGGTGTTGTTGATTGAACGAATTTAATGAAATTTAAACATATTATAAATGCATTTACAGGTTCATTGTTAGATTTTCCATATATTTGTTTAATTCCTAATCTACATCGTTTTACTTGTGTTGTGATTATAGTCTTTGTTTTCGATTCGTAGCTAAATACAAATATTTCATTTCACTTTCATCGAAGCGATTCCGTAATACCTTTTAAATTTACCAAATCACATAAATGTAAGACAACAATTTCCTAAAAGTTACTATCGTAAAAAAAATATTTTACTTGAAACTTTTTTTGTTATTTGCTTTACCGAAAAGTGTTCGTTTCATGTTCTTTTATTTATTTTTCTTCTAAAATTGTCAAGCATTTTAGTATGTAAGATAGGACCAATTGAATGGTGATGCGGTTGTCCACGTTCATGTAACATGAGATATACCTATTTCATTATTTGAACACCCTCTTCCCCTGGGAAAGATTTGCTAATAGTAATGGGGCGCCCCACCCCCCTCCGGAATGACAGATTTTCTATGATATCGTCATAGAAACGTCTGCGGACTTAATTTTATGAAACACATAGTTTACTTGTATACCTGTAATACATAGGTATAGTCAGTAAATATTTGTAATCTCGAGTGACGATATTTATTATTTTAATTTTGAAATTACTATACTTAATATAATGAATCTAAAAATAATTGAATCGGTAGTAAACTTATACCGTTTACATTATTTGTTTACAAACAATAAAGCTGATAGCGCTAACCATCACACGAGGCATTGTAAAAAAGTAATTATTTATGTAGGAGTGCGATATAAATTCTTGATCCTTGGTTATTTGATAAATGACGTGCGGAAATGTGTTTGCGAAAATGAAGTGTGTCCGTTATCAGTACGCGCAGGTGGCGGTCCGGCGGCGGCTACAAATCTTCCGTTTCACTCGGGCCCAGCCTCCGCGCGGTGAGTAGAGGAAATAGCACGCTCCAAAGCACGCGGCTGCGTATACAGGCTACTCCCGAAATAGACCCCCCGCACTCGCCGCTCGCCGGCCCATCGACGTGCTTTTAGTATGCTGCGCGCATGCGAGCCGCCCGCACTTTTCTGCGCGCCTAGTACACGCCCGCACAAAACGCGAATAAAAACAAAACCTAAATGAAATAAACAAAATTACACCCCGGAAAATGGTCGCCATCCTAGCCAATCCCAAATGGAGCGAGGACTTGACCATACAAATGATAATCGAATATGAAAAGCGCGAGTACCTTTGGAACCCTGTCTCGGAACACTATAAAAACAAAAAAATAAGGGAGCAAGGATACGTCGAAATAATAAATGCGTTGAATCTGGTAGATGTGACAGTTAAAGAATTGAAAAATAAGATAAAAAACATACGTTCGTCGTACAGCGTCGAGCTGAAGAAGATTCGCGCGGCCAGGAAGGCCGGGGCGCATGCGTACCGACCGAGCGTCACGTGGTTCGAGCACGCAGACAGGTTTCTACGGGCGATCGTCACCCCGAGCTCGGTGAGTCCTTTTGTTGTTTACAAAGCAGAACACGCGTTCACACATGCGCTGTAATACGAAAGGTCATAAATTTCTCATCCACAGGTGGATAATACCTTGCTCGAGATACCAGCGAGTGACGACAGTGACGCCGTCCAGGATTTGAGCGAACGAAAATCACCGGAGAAAAGAAGCCCTAGAAAACGCAGAAGCTCAACCCGATCTTCAACTCCTTACGTATTGAATACGCCATCTCCGAGGCCGGGTACACCGTTCGGCTTGAATCAAGCCCCGTCCCCATTTGGCATACTTCCATCATCGACGTCTGCGCCATTCCTTAACCCTCCAGTTGGCATTGCTACGCCTCTAACTACCTCATTATCCACTATTTATCCCGTGCCAACAAAACAAAAAAAAACTAGTTTGGACGATCGGGATCACTTGGATGGACCGCAAGATCTGAGCCAACATTCCGAGAATGGAAACGAGAATGAATTTGAAATGTTTGGCAAATTAATATCTAGCCAGTTGCGAAAGCTGCCATTAAGTTTGGCATTAGATACGCAGTTGAAAATACAGACTTTAGTGAATGCAGCTAGGATCCAGGCTGTATACCAGCAATACAGCTATGCCGGACCCTCGCAAGAGGCTTTGTCCGTGCAGGCGCTGTCGAATGGTATACTTGCAAGTATGACGTCGCAAAGTAGTTTTGCATCTCGATCCGGAATGCGAAACGATTCACCAGAGGACATGAGCAGAGACATGAAAACAGATTATTCGATAGGATCGGAAGCTGAAGATTGAACGCGGGGATCGACAGATAGTGAGTTATATGGGTTGATTTATACATTTTGCTCAAACAAACCTCATTGATCTCTCATGAGATTATTTTGTATTTCTGTTTGCTCATATTTATAGCTAAGATGTTATAATAGTAGACCATTGAATGATGTTTCGCGCATCACGCAATTTAGTTCCATATTTGCCAAAACAAAAGTAGATACAAATATTTTGTGACCTGACTTTTAGAAGGATTCGAATTTATCATCCTCTAGTTTTTTACGAGTCTTTTGTTGTGAAAATATAGTAATGTGGTCCCTAAATATGTTCTCAAAGTTATTAAAAAGTTCTTATTTACTTTCTTTAGAAAAATATTGCTTGTGAATGAAATTATTATCATTTGGATTCTGAGATATTGTCGCCAAGCGAGTTCTTGCCATGATGGATCGAGAAAAGTAAAGAATAATGCATTTATCAAAATAAATGCGATTAATGTTATTTAGATCTATGGATGTTATAGATGTGCGTATTATATTTATAGTAAAGTAAAAATGATAATCAGAAACGACTAGTCAAAAATTCGGCATCAGATCTCAGTATTGCGGGCTGTGTTTTTATTTATTTCAACAAAAATTGTTACCACATTTTTTTTTAATATTTATCATGTATCAAGATTTGTTTGTCCTAGGTTGTAAATGATGCATTTAATATGAATATTGCCAATATTAACAATAACGAATTTATTTTTTGTGTGATAGGATAATAGTTACATTTTATAATTATGTACGATAAGAAAAGAGGTAGATAATTCTAGAAATATTGTAACATTTCTGTGCTACATGGATTTAACTTTATTTGATTGTGTACAGTCCGGAATGTAAAGGTTCGTCACCTTAAAGTCGACTTTTGCATGCATGTGTACAAGAAACAGTACTGCCAATATTTTAATAAACGTAGTTTTGTTACGTTTTTAAAATATAGAAACGTGAAAAAATGACAGACACTTAAATTACTTACGCTTATCATAAAATATTAAAACCAATAAAAAGGTCTTATATCTCTATATGATCTCCTTAGACAAAATAGAAAATCAAATAACTTTGGTCTAAGTAATTTTAAACTTTATTGTCAAACCGTTAAACATAATTTTCGGTGCAACAGTCTGTTCTATGACTTAATTTGAAAAGGTAACATGTGCTTGCGGAACGTTAAATGAATCAATTTGATAAGTGGCGAACCTTTTCTTACCACGACTGTACAGTAGCGTTAATAATGGTCGGCCGTTCTGACGATATAATATTGTAACAGCACAATTGGGGCCCTGGTGGTCCGTCAGCCTGTCTGCTGTACGATTATAAATATATAATCATATATTTGTAATAAGCATGATGTCAGAGTAGAGAAGGTTCCTTTGTTACCTATATGCAAATATATTAAGTAAGAACATGGAAGAAGAAACTTTGATTGATAGGTACCTAATCGCGCAATTAAACGTGTAAAGCAGGCGTTAGACCCACAGGCACGCATGAGTACGTGCTCGTATGTCTATCGCCCGCTTAGTCCAAAAGAAGCAATCTTAAAAATCATACATTTTTAACGATGACCAAAGAGCGCCACGAGAAATTTTTCTCTCGGTTTGATCTAGAAAAAACATACCAAAATTATCAACCAACATTTACACTATACTATTTTAAACCAAATTAGTCAAAAATTGAAACCCTCACCTAGATTTTTACCACGTCTTAAACACACCACACACCACGCACACACACACCCATGTGTATGTATGATAGTTATATTCTATTTACAATGGGAATTGCTAGATATAGAAGACCCGGTAGATACCAGGGCAACATAAAAAGCACTGGTCTTATCAGTCACAGTATTCTTCTTCCATTGTAAAAATCAAGAAATACCTCATAATAGAAACAGTACCTAAATTAGAATGAACTTAAGTAATTTGGAGTATATTTTATCTGTTGTCTAATGTGCCACATTTAGATTGTAAAGAAATAATGATCTATTGAGATATTATTATATTATAATAAATATTTTATAAATGTCCAAGAAATCTATTTGTTTGATTTTGAACCATATTTTTAGTTTTCAAGCCATTGTGGCCAAAAAGGGAACTCTTTTGTTTTCGTCATCCTTTATAAATCATAGTCATTTTTCTCAAAAACTACTGAATTTATGAGGATGAAATTTTACAGAAAGTTGTAACCTACATGTGACTACACGATACTGTAGTCAAATAACAAATAAAGGTAATCAAAGGGATAGCCGCAATACATGTAACTGAGTTGAAAAATTCTGTGTATCATTTGTGTAATCTGGAGAACTGCATTTTGAAATAAATGTTTTTATTTTTGTGTGACATGTGACATCGTTAGTCAGATCTGAACTTGTTCTGTAATGACTTTTTATTTAAGTCAATAGTATATAATAGTAGGTATTGCTTATTGCTTCTAAAAGTCGTGAAAATCTGATTTTTGCTGTATTGATATGCAAAATTTTGAAAATTTATTAATTTAGTTAATATATATGTCACTGCAATCGGGTACTCAATTTTTATTCTTTCAGGGCAGGGTAAGATCTAGCGAGTCTGCTAGTGTTCTAAATAATAATAGCTTCATTAAAAGATTAAATTGAGATTTCCGTACAAACAAGAACAGACTGATGCCGTGTGGCGGAATTATGCTGCGTGCAAGAACGGGGAAAGAATACAATATCTTGCGGCCGGCCTGTCGTGAGAGGTGATAAAACAGCCCAAAGCCAAGTGGTAGGGGGTATTTGTCCGTCTGGATGGAGACCACACCTATTACAGAAGGCCTGCCTGATACAGGCATTAGTGGCCGGGTTTCAGTCTCCCTTTACAGATCGGCAGCTCATTGGTAGCACCTTTGTTGTTATATGGCATACACAGGCAATGGTGCGGACGCAATATGATGGCCGGGAGAAAGCAAAGGGACGTGGAAGAAGAAGCAAGGAAGGACTTACCTCGCCACCAGTACGCCGCCACACTGCACTCGTCCCCGGGGGGTTCACCCACACACTAGGACTCGGTTTATGATCATTAAATTTAGTTCTAAGCGTTTTTTTTTATTGATTGTGTTCCAACAATTTATATGTATATTGCGGTGACAGCACTGACAGTAACAGAATGTTTTCTTGTTTTGCGCATTCTTCATTTAAAAGTATATTCTATTCTTGATGATGAGGATGGGGAGGAAGAATTAACAAGAAGGTGTTCTTCGGCGCAACCAGATGGTGACCGTTTTCCATCAAGTGCGCCGTCTGCCTGTCTGCTGAACATATGCAAAAAAAAACTATTTATCAGATAATATTTATTAGTCAAACAAATTATAAGCCGAGGGAATTCAAAAGTGGAACCATTCATCTGTTTTATTCACACAACTGACATTTTTCATGTTTCCACGTTATATTTTATTATATGAATAACTTTTATCTGATGATTGATAAATTGGTCCTTAGTATTCATCCCCCATGGTTTCCGTGAATGTAAGCGACGTGTGCCTACTGTGTTATTTATATTGTTGTCGTAGTATGGCACTCCGCCATTTCGCCTCTGACTCGCTCCGCCATTCTGCCATTCCGCCAGCCATTTAGACAAGGTGGAATGGCGAAAACGACGTGCGGCAGAATGCAGCTCATTACTGATATTATACGGAGTATTGACGTCGGGTAGGGTTAGTATAAAATTTATATATATAATATCAATAATAATGTTTTTTATTAATACCGATACCCGTGTTTTTAAATATATATATTTTTTGATAAATATAGATGTGGGAGCTGCATACGTTTAGTCATCGCAGCGGACAATAAACTACTGGCTATTTTTTATATTTTTAATTTGACTTGACTTTATGTTGTAGGTCCGAAGACCTCAACAACTTTACCGGAGTTTTCGGGGCGAGCGCCTTCGCCTAGCGAAGGTGCTCGAGCCCGGGAGGCAACTTGCTCGAGGGAGCTCCCTAGGGAGTTTTACCTCGGCTGGACTGTTGCCATGAGAGTGAGATGAATCTTATGATGCCCACCATAGGGCAGCACAATGAACTAATTGAAAACGGGCGATGGGCCATATTATAATAAAGCCCGAGGGGAAGGTTCCCGGCGGACCGGGATCGGCGGTTCGCGGCGGCCTACGCTATCTTACTGCGCGTTTCGCAACGTGTTTTGGCTGGGAGAGAAGAAAACTACTGGCTTGCGCAACGTGGGAGCGCAAATATTAATAGTTGCTCTATTTCGCTCGCACATCACCCGTCCCGCTCACGCACTGTGCTATATATTGTATTAGCTGTACGACTTGTTAATATTTGTACTTAAGGTTACCGTTTCCAAAATAAATAATTCACTTCAGTTCACATCACATTAGCGATGCGCAAACTAAATCACCAATGAGATCAGTGATTTATAAATCTTTTTCCATAAAAGATGCAAATCACTCCTTTAAATCTTTAACTCTTTTAAATCTTTGGTTTCGAATGATATAATTTATTCAGTTGACCGGTTTTAAGCTTTACAATAACGCCACAGAGTTTAATTTACTGTGTATCATCATTGTATTTCTTAGAGTGCGCATGTTATCTCTTTTCAATTCACAATATCCTGTATCTATTGTCTCATACTACATCTAAGTGTCTGATTTGTTAGTTTTCATCATTCCATGTGACTAAAATCAATCTTAACGTAGTAAGTTAAAGATGTATTTTCCAAACCAAAGATTTAAAGAGTGATTTAGAATTTTGAAAGATTATACATCTTTTAAATCAATCACTCCTGAGTTACACATCTTTACATCACATGAAAGGGTCATTGCTGGTCTGGGATCTCCCGTTTATAGATGAAAGTATACTATAGCCACGCTTGTGCTAAGCTTACAAGAGAGAACTGGTAGAGATCGTCACACAAGGTAAAAGCGTGTTGCCCCCGCCAGGTGACATTTAACGTAATTTTTAAGCTATTGCATAGCTTTTATCGCGGGCTTTGAGCGCGGCGACCGAATCAAGAAATTTTCTTACACAATTTCGAACTTTATTGCAATGGAGTAAAATCTAAAATAATACCCATTACTGTAATTTACGGTGTTATGAAATAAAAAGATCTTTTAACCACCCTTATTTGAGGCATTCGATCGCTGTCACCGGACACGTGCACATGTTTTATTATTTTATATTTTCAATAAATGCATTTTTTTTTGTTTTAATGAAAGGAACTTTGCTGATGAGGGTCTCCCGACGATAGAGTTTTAGTTTTTGTAAAATACGTCACCTATCTAATTTGAATTACTCATAAGTGCCAGCCCTGAGGCTTCGTGTGAAATGCGTGTGAAGCCGTGCGTCATTATGTAAATGCGAATCAGTGTGGGGCGCGATTTCGTTTATTGCGACTACGAGACCCGTTACCCGAATATAACACCCCTATATTTAGTTCACTGATTGTACACTATTATTCTAAGCATAAGCGTTGCTTAAAAATTCTTGGTAATACGTCGGCCTCTCATTCAAATATGTGGGTTCAATTTCTGATCGAGAACTACTTAATATTTTTTATTTATTTAATGTATATATTGATATTATAATAGGGTATGGACAATGTATAAAGGTACAAGGTATTAAATAATGTTTTAGTAATGTTGTAATTCTAAGAGCATCATAATCAATAATACAATTATAATTTCTATATATAGTAAGTAATAAGGATAACAGGGCAACAAAGGGCTTGTAACCAATACTATAAACAAATTGTATGCCTGTCAAGGCGAAACAAGTAACGTGAGACTTGGCATAACTTCTGCAAAAATGACCATGTTTCAAACAATTAAATTATTTTGAATTTAAAAAAATACCTTGAGTGCAAATATAACTGAGATAGTTTTTATAAACTCACAAAAGTCACAGCCTCATAGATATTGTACAACCGTACTACTTATGAAGTCATGAGTAGGTTTTAGAATTTTGATAACATTTTTTTTGTTAAAACGTTATATTTAAGCCTGAATACTATAAGCAGTATTTTTTTTAATCGGCAGAAAAACACATTGTATATCTCCCAAATTAAGCAAGTTACGCTTCTGATTGGCCAACCAAGCTGCGAAAATAGTCAGCTCGCGAGGGCTATCGAACGCCGCAGATGCCAACGATAGCTGCTGGGAAGCCATCGCCATGCGGAGAAGACCATCCAGCAGCTCCCACCCAGTTACCGGTAGCTACTTGCCCAATCAGCTGCAGTCGGGGTAAAGAGGTAAAACCGCAAGGCCCAAACCTCCCTTATTATAGATGAAGAGAAAGAATACCCTGAAGAGAGCTTGTGTTATGGGTAATATACAACGGACTACTCTGGGGCCGATCTCAGACACTTAGACCATAGTATATAGTAAATAAAGGAGAAAATTCGTTTCCGAAATTTACCATACCAGAAATCGAACCCAGAGCCTATGCGTTGCAGTGAGGTAAGGCGTGAAAGGGTTAGCCCGCTCAACCAAAGAAGCCGTCACTAATTATTTAGTAACAGTTCAGGAAGCAAAATCATTCAGTACTAGTTTATTGAGCGTTTAGATAGCCCGAAAGTACCGAAAAAATGGGAATTTCCGGTTCTATTGATGAAAAATATCGAAATTCCGTTTCTCAAAAATCTATAATGATTTCGCATACCCCAATGCAGATCTATCTTGCTATATTTCATCTATCGTCATCTATGTAGTAGTGTCTAAGATGATGACATTGTCATACACATTACACATACAGACGGTTGGATATGGCAATTTTATAAGGATTCCTTTTTGCCAAAATGGCTGCGAGACCCCAAATGAATTCATTTGACTGTGTACTTCATTTCTGTGGAAGACGTTTGCGAGAATTTAATAAAAGGCAGCTTTGCCTTTTATTGACACGGTTTGTTGCCAGTACGGTGTAAATAATACCTTGGCTTACAGAGGTGTTGGGTCAATATTACGATTATTGGTAGGTTTTCTGGCGGTTGTTCGCGGATTGTATGACCTTGTATTAACATCGATGACGATATTCGAATCGTTTGTATCGATTGTTCATACAACGGGTGATTCAATAACGAATCGTCACTAGTATTCGATGGTGTCAACACGGAATTCGGCAATCTAATAAATCAACACAATAGATTGGAACGCATTGGAAGCAATTTCTTGCAGACAACCTTAGGATGGATTACAAAAGCTTGTGAACATGTGGCAATAAAACTAGGATATAAAAGTAATAAAATGAATATGTCGATAAATCGACATGTCTTAAGATTAACAAGGGCGTCCAATCTCATTCGAATCGGATAAGGTCATAATTTATTAAAGCCATGCAGCACGCGACAATCACCGCTGTCCACGGGTGGATATCGCTTTGTCTATCAGTGAACTTTGTGTGGTCAGCGACTGAAGTCGCATGATTCACAAATTGCCGAATGTCTGTCAGCGATTGTTACTACGTCTATACGTGAACATCGAGTGGTTGTTTCGAGTGGACAACTTTCGAGCTAGACGATCTGTTGCAGATTCTGAACCAATGACTTTACGGTGACTCGAATCTATCGGGAAACATCGCAATTATTGACTTGTTTGTAATTTTATAAGGCCCATGTGAGGCCACATATGGAGTACCGCTCGTACTTGTGGGCAGGAGCACCCACCTGCCCACTAAATCTCTTGAACACTAACAAAGTCGAGCCGCTCCTATTGTCGTCGATCTTGGCCCTCGGAATATTCGACCTTCGACCTATACTGGAGAGTGTAGCAAGGAACTGCTCAGTATGGTGTCTTCATTTTCTATTGTGAGCGTCTTCGCTATGTCCGCAGCGTGTCTCAAGAACCTTATCCCACAGCGCTACGACATGGGGCTTTTAAAAAGGGTTTCATACAATTTCATCAAGGCCGACAGCGCGTGAGTGAGATATCTCTGGCGTTACAAACGTCCATAGGCGGCGGCGACCGCTTTCCATTAGGTGCACCGCCTGCCTGTCTGGTGAACTAACCATCATTCCTAGTATTACGGTCATAGATAAGAAAGCTGCAGCAGAGGTCAGGGCTGAACTTTTCCGTTCGTTATGTCAGTTGTTAAAAAAAGCTGAAATATCAGAAAATATAAAAGTATCAAATAAAACCAGGTTCTAACCGCTAGAGATAGCTTGAAGGCTGCAATAAACACGTACTTAGTTGTCACCGGGCGTCGTTTTATAACAATTGGCGGTGCGGTGCGGACGGGACTCAGGACCGGGAGTCCGGGACAGATAAGGTATTGCCACCCCACTCCCCGGGGACGGATACAGACGCCCGGTTTATAGTGATGTCAGGAAGACTTTTATAAACATCTACATTTGTTTTTGTGGCCCTAGTAATTCAGTTAATTTCGCTAACGGGTTTTTAGTATCCTTTTCCTGGTATTTATAAAATATTATTTACATAAAGATATAGTTAGTATAGTACAACAATATTCTTCATTAAAAATACAAAAAATTGTTCTTTTAGTAAAAGTATAAAATATGAAGTCTGTTCAAGGAGCACGGCATGGGAAAAATTACGTAAATCATCACTATCACTAACTACAAACAAGTCGCTTTTCTGTCCTATATCCTATGTGCGCTAAATTTAAACTACCAACGAATTTGATGTGTTTTTCATAGATAGAGTGATTCAAGAAGTTTATATGTATGATACAAGTTTTCTGTAGTGTATTTATTTGTATCAGCATTGCACCGTGCGAAGCCGGCGGTCGCTAGTACAGAAATAAATTATATTGAGTCACAATATGCATAAGACCATGCTCTTAGTGTATTATTAAGTAGTACCATAGTTAAATATATTTCTATGTAATTAAAACTAATATTTTTATCGTAGATAGTTAATTGACAACGCTACAAGTTATGTTTTATGGATGTGTCAGCAATACGTCCTATTTGAAATAGATTTTAAAATAAAATATTCAAAAAATCATTATACGAGAGTATTAATACGTGAAGTAACTTTGGACCCCTTTTTACGAAACTTGCGCGGACGGAGGAGTATGAAATTTTGCACATTTATAGTTTATATCAAGAAGGAGCGAAGAATGCTATATTTTTTTAATTATGCATAAAAATACATTAAATCAATTAAAACAACATTACGCACATTACCATGTATTTGACGCACACGCGTATATACACCTTTGTTTATTGTTAAAGTCAAATCAGCGTAGCCTTGGCGAAATCTGTGATTATAGGAGTATAGTTTTTAACATCAGAACCTTAATAATATTCAAACTTATAATTTAGATTAATTATCGTCGAATTTCGACCACTGGGCGACGACTATTATAAAATAAATATTAGTGGCATTATTATTTTTATTGTTCAGCACTAAACTTGCTATTAATATGCTGAAGGATTCTAAGGGAGACTGGAAATGCTAATACTACCAATGCCCAAACAAAACTCAGGTTTTAATGGCGGCATACTCTGGACCAGGGTTGATAGCCAACCAGACGTACAAATGCCCTACTATCTGACTGTGATTCCTTTATCGACTTTTATGACAGGCCACCTAGCTAAAGGAATTAGTATTCTTTCTCCGTTTCTGTTTGTAATTTCATTTTAATTAATGTGTGTTGTATATTTTACGTGTTATATCTTAAAACCGCTTAGAACAAGCCGATTTTTAGTGGTTCATGGCTTATGCATTGAGATGGGTTCAAAAGTCGAAATCTAGCCGGGGAAATTTTTTGACTGAATAATAAGATTAAAACGACTCATTAACTCTTCAGGTGCTCAGATAAGACTAGTGCCTACCTCGGTAACGGATCATTATAGCGATCCAGCGAGGAAACATAGCCAGCCGTCTGGGCACCTTACCCAAAGAAGACGAATATAAATAAGTTTAGTTTTCTTTTATTGTATTAGATTATTTGTTATGCAAAAGTGGATGGATGCAGAAGTCGCGGAAGGCCACGACACACCTTCCATGATCAAATTGATCGTGTACTAGCAGAAGGTGATGTCAGGAGCCTTAAGAACAGACGAGCGTGCATGACAAGAACTATGAATGTCAAAGAAGCAAGTGAGGTGTGTAAGAATAAGCCTAAATGGCGCTCTGTTGTTCGTGCCTACCCCGCAAGGGACCTGGCGTGAAGTTATGTATGTATGTAGATTATTTGTTGTTAATATATGTACACTAGCTGTTCCGGCAGACGTCGTCCTGCCCGGTAAAGCTTCAATCGATATGCCGACAGCAGCGCCACCTAACGGGTCCAATTGTGAACCAACTCAGAAACCTTCTCTGGCTCATGTACAACAACTTTGTTAACCTTCATCACATGATCAAATGTATTGTTTACGATTCTATAAAGAACATACAGACCAACATTCATTTTTATATATAAGAAGATGAAGAAGAAGAAAGAAGAAGAAGATTAAAAACCAAACATATTGAGGAAATCTGTATATTGTAAACGTTGAATTAAACCGGCCAATCCATCTTGCATGAGCATGGTTGGTATAACGTCCATACCTGTAAAATGGTAAGATACGAACCCAGCAATGGGCTAAGTAATAATAATAATATTATAATAATTGCGACGAACAGACGCGCTTAGTCTCCATATTCCCAGACCTCCAGTACCACTAACAGTTACCCCAATAACCCGGTACTTTTGTGCTTATTTCCCACAATAATTCTACACCGGTCGGGCTTGTCCTTAGGTGCATTATTATATTGTGTAGATAGGTACAATCGCCGGTCTGTGTCACGCCACATATACATTAAATTGCTCAAGGAGACTTCACGTTTGGCCTTCTCATGGCCCCACGCAAGCCCTCCAAAAGTCCGGGCCATTTTTATGGCCCGTGGTCTTCAAAGAAATACATTATAATATTTCTTTAATAAGGGTTTATGGACTCTACCACGTGATGATTGATGGTAAATAGTTATTGTCAAAGTCAAAGTAGTTTATTTTGTACATGCAGGTTTGAATATGATGAACATAATACTTATAACAATTTAGGTATCAATGTCTAGATACAAATTAATATACAATCTCCTTTTGTCTTTCTTTGCTTAACTCATCGACTGGATTTCTTTGACGCATGGCAGGGTATAACATACAGCGAGTTCCTATACCTCATACCTGTCTTTTCATTTCCTTACTCCTGTTTCAAAGACAAACATCGAATATGTAATGTTAATGGGATGCGACCTGCGAGGACACGTTGACCGCATCCCATTTACCAAACACGTCTAGATCAACTGGTTCGGCGGTGGGAACAGCTGCATCACTTGCGCAAAAATACAACCCTTGGTGAGAGTTATATGTTTGTGCCGTTTGCTGGTGAAACGCTTGACCGTGAGGTCCTGAGGCCATGACCTCTACAAAGATCAATTAAAACAACTCATTGACTCTTCGGGTGATCAAAGGGCAGGTTCCTAGTTCCCACATCTATCAGCGGGTCAGTATGGTGATCCAGCGACGGAGCGATAACTTACCAGGTTCCCAGAAAGGGCTACAACGCAATGTGTACACTGACTTCGGTTACCTATGGTAAATATTCAACTTATAGTCTGTCATATATATATTATAGTCAATATAAGTTAAGTTTCCTTCATTGATAATATTTATTTTAATTTATAATGTGCCTTTCCTTCTTATTCTCTATAAATGGTAAGGTGGAGGGAGGGATACCTTGCTAATGGCCTCCAATACTTGGCGACCAAAAATAATCCTTAAGCCGGAACATTTGCGTAACTAAGAAAAATAGGTGAGTCCCCGCAAAATTCTTAAGACCCCAACTTGGAATATTATGAGGGGTGTCAAGTAGGTATAAGCCGAAAAATATAATCTCGAGCACGAACTGGTGAACTCGGTTTCAAAAGATCCGGCGAAAAAGTTGCGTCACAAGTACTCCCTTTTGTTACAGACTTAACAAAGTTTGGTGGCAATGCTTTTATGTAGTACTTACTAGCTGTTACTCGCGGCTTCGCTAGTGTTGTTTACGAACAGTTTGAGCAAACTTTTAAATTCCCTTTGTCATCTCCATAAGAGTAGAATTTTCAAAAATCCTTTCTTATTCGTACTTACAGTATAGAAAGAACCCGCATGTAAATCTGCACAATGCTAGCCATGGTAGTTTGGTCTATGCGTTGATATGTGAGTCAGTGAGTTAAGTCATTATTAATTATGTAGATATACCATATTATATTTTGCAGGGTCATAAATGTTTAGAAAAGTAGACAGACCTATCTGTCATACATCAACATGATAAAATTTTGTTTAAACTATCGATTGGATGAATCTGAATGGACACTTTATAATTGGATGTTTGGTAAAATTTTATAATTTATCTTTAACATCTACAAGCTGACGACTTCAAGTTTCATTACCGATGCAAGGGAGAGTGGCGGCCCAAACAAAGAAAAAAGCGTCAAATCGGACAAAACCCCATCCGCCTACGGACCAATAAAGTGGGCAGCGTACCAGGGCCACAGAGGTAGATAGAGTCATAATGAAACACAAAGCGAGCCGGCGCCCGACGCAAACCAGTCCAGGCAAATTAAATATGTAGGAGGCGAGCTCGCACCAGCCGCACACGGAGTAGGGTTGCCTAGAACGACTTCTATTTTATTTATGTAAGCCTAGTTTTTTACCAGAATGATTGTGTTTGGTCATGCTAGTTAAGGTGGTCTATTTATATTTATTACTAGCTGACCCGTGCCCACTGCACTGGGCATCAGAAAAAAATTAGAGAATACTTATTATTAATCACAATCTAATATACCCTGTCACTCAGGAATAGTATAGCTTTCCAATGGTGAAAGAATTTTCAAAATCAGTTTAGTAGATTCAGAGATTACCGCCTACAACGTTATAAATTCACAAACTTTATCTCTTTATAATATGTATTAGTAATTATAAGGCATTTATTCTTTTAGAGGCAGGTTTATATTCTGTATATTTATATATATGATTATCTAATACATACGTCACCAAATTAATAAATAAACTTTGTATGTTATTATTAATATCATAAAGAGCTTTAAAGCAAATGAGTTGAAGATTATTCTACACCCATCAAGACATCTCCGTACTAGGCCATCATATCGCTCCAGAGTTATTACTATAGTTCAGGTGCCAATGGGATTAATTACATATTTGTCCGTTGTATGTTATAATGTTACGTATAGCAGAAGTGTACTCGATAACTTCACACGATGCGTCTGATTTTAACAGACATTTTGGATTTCGTTTATTTGTTAAATTGGTTCAACGGATCTAAATGAAATTTGGGAAGTAAATAAATTTCATATTGAGCCAGGAAGAAGAATGTGAAATAAGGATAACAATTTGTATGGGCAACCTGTAATCCTTCGAGTTCATTATATGAACATTATTTATTTTTGGTAAAATAATAGATTAAATTTTTCATTCAAAAAAAATAAAAGTAGACGTCGCGTCGCGAGGTTTGACTAATTTATTATAAATGACTATTTTATATATTATTCATTATTAAAAGAATATTAATACAAATAAGTTAGTCCTTGGGAGCCAGCCCTGTAGTTGAATGGAGCGCAGCGCCCGTCATTAGCGACCCGACCCGCGCGCCGCCGACGACCAGACATTTTTTATGCGGGCCGCAGCCGCGCTTTGTGACACGCCCCACCGCGTTGCCGCCTGCCGGCCTGGCCTGTAATTTAGGGTACTGAGCGACATGAAATACTTCCACTGTATTTTGAGTAAAAACCATCGAAGAATTATTAGGTACTAGAGTTATCCTCGCACGTGAAAAGCCCTAGGTAGTAAGATTAATGTTATGTATATACAAATTTAATTTGGTGTTTTTTTTTCATAAAACTTTTCTGTTTCTTGTTACTAACTTCACTAGAATAACAAAGAAACTAAGTCCATAAAGTCTACACAAATTCACAGCGAAACAGAGGCGAGTCGCAGCCAACCTGATTTGAAGTAATGCAATGAATGAGATGTTGTCTAACAACGTAGTATTTGTTAACGAATTGAAAAACGCTAATGCAGTGCCAACTATTTTTCTAATTCGTCTATCCCATGGAAACGATGTAATTTGTCGGGATAAAATGTATCCTAAGTGTTAGCTTGGGTTACAAGCTAGCAATATGTCAGGATTCAATCATATACGTTCAGTAGTTTCCAAATGTGATTGCAGCGCCATCTTTTTCGCTATTTTCCTCGATTCTACCACCGGAAACGACGTATTTATTTGTGATAAGAAGTATCCCTAGTAACGCCCCAGGATATAAGCTATCTCTATGCCAAGTTTCATTCAAATCTGTTCCGTAGTTTTCACGTGATTCTCTAACAGACAGACAGACAAATTTTAAAATTTCATTTTTGGCATCTCCTGGTCCGAATTATTCTCCTGATTTTTTTCACTTTTTTAAACGGAATGTACAACCTAGAATAATTTATAAATGTGTTATTTATTATTAGGTATTATGTCTGACCACCACCCAGTACAATATGTAAGTCTGAAAACTTCCTAAAATCTACATAACTAGTGCTAGGATCACATCGATATTGTCGTATTCGTATGATTCGGCTTCATCGCACCTCACCAGCCCCGAAGTTCTGCTGATAGGTTTAGTGGGTTTGGTATTCTGGCGGTCGTCATTTCAGGGACTCCTGGGCAACGTGTGTGCAGACCCGGTCCCAAAGAACCCCATGGATCCCTTGTTGACCATTCCCGGGTACCGAGGAGATGCGTTGTATATTCCTTTACCGCTATATACATACATTACAAACAAGTAATGTGATTTTTTACCAATAGTTCAGGTACGTTTAAGAACTCGGGTAATTTTTATCCCGTAATTCGCGGGCATTTCGGAAGATTTACTTAATTATTATTTCGGACACGCTTCAGAAGAAAGAAGCATTCAAAATATGTTTATTTCTCTAGTTAGTTTGTCTATAAAGTTTCAATGTTGTACTGACTTTTTGTACCAGGATATCATAAATAATGCGTCATTTAATCTCAGAAATATTTCGAGATAAAAGATTACTGCTATGTAGGCGCTCCGCAACGTCAAGTAATTTTGCCTACAAGCGTCTTATCAGAAAACTGATTACCATTTCCCAACTGCGCCACGACTTTGAATTTCTGACGCGTCCTTTTTTATAGCGACTAAAGTCTGTTGCTTGTACTAATAGATTGTCTACTCAAGCACGTATGTGAAAGTGTATTTAATTTCGCAATGTTTACCTTTCTTGGAAGGTAATTCGAACAAATTTCAGATTTGAAAAAATAATTAGTTAAATTCTTGAATTCTTATGATACAATCAAATCAACTGGGAAATTATATGTCATTTTAAATAGAATGTAAGTCAAGTGAGAGTCATAGGCGGCCAATGTTTTATCATCTGTTAACTGGTTAAACTATTCCTTAAGTTAGGTTGCCTGGAAGAGATTGCTTTAAGCGATAAGGCCGCCTATTGTTTCTACCATTAGAATATTGTAATTGTGTATTTTTGAAATTGTATATTTGGTGAGAAATAAAGTGTTATCTATCTATCATCTGGTTGCAATAACAAAAAAAGTATTTAATTGTGAATAGCGTAATAGATATTGGTGGAACTTTTTGAAAATTTTATTAAAACTACCTACCATAACTACAAACTTAAAAATCAACTACAAATAATTAACAAATTTTATTAAAAGTATTTTTTAAGCTTTACCACCCCTTTTTAAAATTCTCCATTGTATTCAAAAGTGCGAGGAGGGATTAGGAGGATACAATTTTTAAGTTAGTTATCTCATCCCTGGATTTTAAATGATACCATAACATGGCTACAAATTTAAAAAAAGATATATTTAGTTACAGTGTAGTTTCTATACAGATTGTATGCTAATCTCTAAACTTTAATTGAAATTCGATGAGGTGTTTCGGAGCTTATTCGACCGAGACAAACTTTCAGACAGACAAATATTCTAAAATCATGAATTTATGACTAAACTTTGTGTAATATTTAATAATACATGGGCTTCTTTATGATATGAATGAATTAGTTTACTTGGTGAGTAATAAATTATTAATTAATTTCACAAAATAACAAATAAAAATTATATATTGCATGTATGTATGTATGTATATGTATGTACGCGGCAGCAAGTTGTTGGGTGTGGGTTGTTTGGAAACGGTAAATCACTGGCTGCCGCGACAAAAGTACCAAGACGACACAAACATGAGGAATTGCTTCGACCGGCATTAGTGTTGGGCACCTACGTAATTCAGATATAATGACATCCCGCTCGTTATGCTCGCCACTCGCCATTACGAGCACGGAGGCGTCATGTGTTGTTGGACATTCTCGGTAGTTTTATGTGCTTGTTGTTGTTGTACGGTGTCTTTGAGTCATTTTGGTCGGATGCTTGCCACCGACTTACAATCATATCAATTATAACAAAAGTTTACTATCTATAATTTGCATTAAAACTGAAAAAAAGATTAATTTAGCCCAACAGGACACTAATTAGACAGACTGACGGACAGACTAATTTCATTCCCTTACACATTTTTGTTATATTTATTATTAGACTCTAAGTAAATAACAATGAAGAAATTATACTGCAAGTTGTGTTTACCTATAATTAGTTTTTACATCGCATTTTAAACCTTAGTCATAAGTATAGTAACTCATCAAATGTACAAAACTGTTGGTGATCCTTATTAACATAAATATAAATAAAAATAATATGTACGTTTATAATTATAAAATTACATATTTTATGTTCTGTATTTTGGATATACTAGGTGAAACAAAGAAGCCATTTTTTACTATATTTGTCTCTACTAGTATGCTATGTTCAAACGCAAGTAACTGACATCAAAATTGATTACACCATTAAAAATAAACATTTACTAAATTAAGACTGAAAAATGCGTTACCAATATCTATTTGTTGTTGAATATCAAGTATATACAATATACATCGTCAATTAGTTCTGTCCAGAATATAATTAAGCCCTCGAATTGTGGCAAAAATATTTAAGTTTAAAGAATAAAAATAACTAAGAATTTTATAAACTAATATCAAGCCATGTCGGTCGTAGTATAAGGCGCCCATTAAATCGGGTCGGTGACGAGGTGACGCGCTCGCCGCGGGGGCGCGATAACGCGGCCCGTATCCGACGATAGTGCTGTCACCATGAATCCGGATCATCAGAATTTACGTCAAAATGTCTATCCGGGATAATTAAAATGTTACATTTTATATTTAGTAATTAAGTAAGTAACAGAGGACGTATGTCAGAATAGAGGACTATGGAAGAAAAATACATAAAAATACATGTCGACCCCAATTAATTGGGATATGGTGAAAGAAAAGAAGGAGTAATTAAGTAAGTGTCAAGAGAACAAAAACATACGATCTTACAATTCTGAAATTATTACTTACTATTATTGAATAAATAAAGTCCAAAAGTTTAGTTTATCGTTATTGACATCTATACCACTTTAACAATGCCTCGGTACTCTACCATAAGAATTTCCTTCATATAACTAATAATTATAATTACGAGTATATCAGGTTTAAGAGCATTATTTATTACTGTGTTTATTATTATCTCCTAATACTGTTATATACATATATCTTTCTATTATGATATGTACATGTTTTTGTACTTATATGTACTGGGTATACTGATCACATCGCTATTTATAAACTGATCCCCGTCATTATCAGAAATCTATCAATGCCCTGCCAAGGGCTCCTTGGAAAAGATCGCTTTTTAGTGATAAGGCCGCCCGTTTTACTGTTTCATTTTTCTACTTGTGTTTGTTTATGCTTTGGTGTACAATAAATAACTATATCTCCATATTAAGATGATTTTAGCGATGTAACATATAATATGCTATAAAATTGAATTATAAGACAAGCACAGAACGCGTTTTATAGTAACAGTACGTTGTATGCTATATTATATACCTTACAAGGTGCCGAGAGCCTGACTTGATCACATAATTTTGGTCTGTTTAAAAATAAACTATCGATGTGAGAGGACGAATTGGCTTTAAATAAATTTTACGGGAATCCCAACCAATTAAATCAATAAGGTTCCAACACTAAAGTTCGCCTGGAGCGTCGGGCTCGTTCAATATTTGAGTGTAGGTAGGTGTACGCCGGCACGTCCCGCCACATCGCTGTGTACCATTCGGTACGGATCGTTTTATGCCAGATAGCGTATACTGTGTACATTATATAAGTATAGTGTACACAGTAAATATATAGGTATAGTCTTTGCTATATAAATATCTGCCATGTAGCCAGCCTGTTGAGAACGTTCTATATAAATGACAGTGATTTGAGACCAATATATTATCTATAATTATTCCCATATTTAGTATTATTTTTATCTAAATATATATAATATCAGTCCATAAATGCCCCAGAGCTGGGCTCGGGCCTCCTGTTATAGAGGGAACAGACAGTAAACCTGTCACGCTTCTTCAAGGCGGCTTAGCAGGTATGACACTGGTTATCTCGATGTGCAGGTTGCATCACGATGTTTTCCTACACCGTTGTTAGCACGTGGTAATTGTTACGAATAAAATAATAAACTAGAACTAATTCTAGTTTTATTATAGCTAAGTTATTTTTAAGTTTACAAAGTATTTTTAAAGGTTTTTTTTTTGATGTTAATACTCTGGTACTTAATAAAAATCTATAGTGGGATATAATTATTGTTTTATAGAGCGTGATTACGTATACATAGTAATAAGTAGATTACACTTTGGTATCAACGTAGATTAGACAACACTTTCTTGCTCGCCAAAATAAACAAGTAAGAAAACAAAATGAATAGTTACATTACTTCTTGGCAAAACAATAGACGGCCTTATCGCTAAAAGCGATTCTTCCAGGCAACCTAGCTTAAAAGAAATTCTTAACAAATCTGGTGATGTAGGTGGAGCAGAAAAAAATAGGAATGTACAATTTATATATACATACTTACACTAATTTGTAAATTTAATACACGCATACATCAAGACACATTTATAATATACCAATATATACGTATAAACGAAATTATCGAAATAAATAAATCTTTCAACATTATTTATGACAAGCATTGTGTACAACGCAATAATAAGTAAAAGGAACGAAACGTGCAAAATATTTTAATAGTACGTTAAATTCGTATGTTACCTCAAAAATCGCGAAATGAAAGTTATTTTATTTAGTAGCTCCTATGGCCATCTAATACCAGATGTTAAGTATACTAACAGTATATAATCTGTACAATAAAACGTCACTGTCAATGTTGTTTGACAGTGGTGACAGATGACTTATCAACGTACTCTTCGCCGCCTTCTACGAACGGAAAAATGGAGATACAATAAACCATTGCTAAAATCTAAGATTTATATTAAGATAATGATTAAGAGCAGCTGTATAAACAATATTAAAATAAACGTAATATAAATAATAGAAGAAAGTGTTTTACCTAAATAACAAACGACAATACTTAAGTGGCCATAGGGTATATAGGTCTGTTTACTAATATATGTACATGATTAAGTTATCTACATGATTGAGTTATATTAAAACATAACTACGATATTTAGGGCCGCTTGCATAAGGTTGCTTAAATTAATTTAAGAAACACAAAACGTATTTAACACCCTTAAATACAATTAGTGTCTTGCCGTAAAATTTGTCGCTAAATATATTTAAAGAACTGTCAATACGCTCTGTGTAAAACGTATTTAGGCATATTAAACTATATCATTATCTAATTTTATTTAAAGGCGATCGTTATTCGAACGGCCCTTAGTAGTGATATACATATATTACATCTATCCTAACGTATAAAAGCTTACCCACTGCTGCAGACGGATTTAACATCATGTTTTACTGGCTATTATCGAAAGAATATCTTATAAATAATGTAATATAGCACCATTGTCACGTCTCTTTCGCGCTATGATATCTCAGGTTTAGAGTAATGGTGTAATTTCTTGAGTTTTGAAACGACATTCATGACTTATAGCACACATTTATATCTAAAGACAATATAAAAAGAAATCAAGAGTTATGAACAATTTCGAACAAAAACGTTTTGTTTCATATATATATAAATAAATTGGTGTTCGTTAGTTTCGCTAACACTCGAGAACGGCTGGACTGATTTGGTTAATTTTGGTTTTGAATTATTTATGGAAGTCCAGGAAAGGTATAAAAGATGAATAAATATGTAAAAAATGTTAGGAATATAGTAAAAACAACAATTTCGCTTTCCCTTAGAAACTTCTGAGGTGGTACGAGTTTTGCCAGGTCAGCTAGTAAAAATAGAAATATGAAATTCTATTTTTGTAACTAATTTCTAAAAAATGAAGAGGTTTTCAATTTGTCGTGTAAATATATTTTTTTATGTATGTTCAGCTATAACCTTTTTGTTACTGAACCTATTATATTCATTCTTTTTGCGCTGGATTAAGTACAACTTCAGGATAGTTTCATATAAATTTTATTATATTTGGATACTCTAATGCAGTTCCCAAAGTGGGCGATAAGGCCCCCTTGTGGGCGCTGCAGGCCTAAAAGGGAGCGGTAAGAGTAAGGTAACCAACTGTACTCATTTACTGAGTTTTGTACTCTTTTTCGCAAACCATACTCTTTTTAAATCCTGTACTCTGAAAGTACTCATTTGTATATTAATTAAATATTTAAAATTATAATAGAATAGAAATTTCCTTATGTTGCCCAGGCACTAGTGCTGCTGTTGAAAGGGTATTTTCACTAGGGAATGATTATTGGAGCAGTGAGAAGTCGCAACTTTCTATAAAAACATTATCTGCCGTTTTAACAGTCAAATTTAATATGCAAAATGAAAGTTGTTCGGATGTGGCTACATTATTAGACGAACATCCTCATTTAGCAAAAAAAAACTACTCCGAAGAAAAGTATGTTTTTAAAAGAAAATAAAGTTTTTATCGTTTTTTCTTCTTTTTTTCACATATGAAATACTTGCAAAGTGTACTCTTTTTGAACAAAAAATAGTTGGTCACCTTAGGTAAGAGACCCAGAAAAGGCATTGGCAGGTGTAGCCTATAACAGTTAACTTGAGACTTCAGTGCCGTTGTGTAATACCTACTGCGCTTAGGTCTCAAGTTAACTCTAGCGGGCTATAGTAAAAGTCTCGTTTTGAATGAATGTTTAATCTCCGCTAATGTATCTCTCAATAATCAATTAATTTAGTTGGACGTTATTATGTTTTTTAAGTAGGTGAAAAAATGGGGGCGCTAAAAAATAATTTATTCTCAAAGTGGGCGGTATACAAATAAGTTTGGGAACCACTGCTCTAATGGATAACTTAAAAGTGAATAATACATATTTCTACAATATCTTGTGATCGGTGCCAAGTAAGACGTAACACACAACAACAAGGCAAAATGTAGTAATGTTTATGTTTTACTTCGCATCGAGTTCAAGATATTGTAGCATTTTAGTTACTGTTTAAAGTCTTGGATTTCTTTTGCTAGAAATTTTCAGTGACATAATATACAGTCGATAATGGTTCAATAATGCGAACAACTTACAGAAAACTTATTGATAGTCATAATCCTACCACTGTTTCCAAAGCCATTTTTGTTGTTGTTTTATTTACCAGTGACAATAATTTTTTGTCCTTATTATTATCCAGCAGTAGAATACAAAAACTGTTTCAAAATTCCAAGTATCAAAATCGGTTAAACTGATGAAACATCGTGCATTAGGTGGCTCGCACGCGACGGGCTTCTGGTGAAGTGGAGCCGGAGCGATTCCGTTCCCGACACGAACGACACCCGCGCGCCCTTTTGATGGATGGTCAAACTCATTCCAACATTGGAAGATTGGCACATTGGTTTCTTTGAACAAATATTTGCTTCCAATTTAGTACTTTATGGTAAAAATTGTAATGTGAAATCTATAACTATTGGTTTTTTTCACAGTTATTTAAATTAGAAGGTATTAGTGGACCCTACTTATTTCGAGTCGAGAAAAAGAAGCATAAATAAATTAAAATTAGCTTGATTTTATCCCAGAAATTATCCGATTTTTCGGGATTAGTTTATCCTTTCCTGACATTGATACTATATATTCAGAAAATTTCAGCAAAATCGGTATCCTAGATTTTCCGTGAAAGCATACCAGACAGACATAATCATTTTCGTATTTGTATCTTAAGGATATTGTTTTTTTTTTAAATAAAATAACCCTTTATACTTTACCCGAACCGCCTCGAGGCCACTCGATTCAATAGCAAATTCATTGTCCGCGACTTCGTCCACCCTTGACTTGAAATTCACGCGGAATTCCCAGGACAAAGTACCGCAGCATTTAAAAAATTATGTAAGCTATCATCGTTTTAGCAAAAACTGTGCCAGAATACGCACATTTTTATGCACCCGAAGTTCAAACCGCTCCGAGAAAATTTCCGCTGGATTCCTGGAATAAAAATATCTCAAATTTTATCACATAAAATTTGCAATCGATCAGTGAAAAAACGCATTGGATTTCGATTTTTCAGAACAATTACTATAGAATTTATTAGACCTATGCAAACACGTATAACACAGGTACAAATATCACCGGATGCAATAAGTCCAAATGTTAATAATACACAATTTAATAATATGCGCAAAGTACTGCACAAATGCAATGTCCCCGCATCTAAGTCGACTTAATCCGCTGCACCTGGCTAATAACTGCCATAAAAGAGTACAATAAAACAATGGTTTGTTTTCTATCACAAATTTTAAACACAAAGTAAACAAAAGAAGACGATCACCATTTTAAATGCCGGCAGGTAATAAAATGTGTTTTGTTTTAAATTTGCAGGTGGATTTTGTTTTTGTCGGGGCCTGTGTTGTAACACTATTTTAAACTTACTTGCTTTACATTTGTATGTTCGTCCTAAAAAGAAGCCTGTTTTCTCTCTTCTTTCTTGCATTCTTCTACAGCTAATCTACAAATCTATAAGGTTTAACGCATAGTATAGTATTACATTCATTAGTTCCACAGTAACAAGGCCATTAGTTCTTTCCGACCCACCAGCCCCTCTAAATCGTCGCTCATTATTCGACCCCTCGCTTTCTGATTGATTGATTCGCCTGGCATAAACGATAAGTGCTCAACTTGACTATCATCGTACCCCAATTCGAAAACGCGTCCCAGTTTCACACCTGCGATTACAGCGTCGCGTAAGGCTGTCATAGAGTTAAATTGAAACTTAAAATTACGTACAAAACACAAGGGTACAATATAAAATAAAAAAAAAAAAAAAATAAAAAAAAATAAATATAATATATATATAGCAAGCACCTTAGAAATCTGGCAACGTTGCCTATTTGATGCGTCATACCGAACTTGTTCAATGTAAACAATAAAAATGAATTGTAAACTGTTAAAAAGTAAATTGGGTTCCAACTTTAAATCTTGTTTACACAGAGAATGAATGACTCTCTGACTTGTTTAGTCGGTTTTTTGTCTTGATCTCATTTATGATATGTGGAACAGATGGTGTTCTCGTCACTCTTCTCCAGGACAATTTGACGGAGTTCTCACAACACTAATCGAGGTTGTTAAGATTCCTTACAATGATTTTTATTCACTGTTAGAAAGAATAATTCTTAATTTCTTACAAAATAGACACACTTGCAAGCAATGCTTACTAAGGCTAGTATTTTGAACTCCGGTCTTTTTTAAAGAAAATTAAACTAACTTACTAAGTAAGTAAGTAAGTACGCACGCTCTCGTCACCCCTTTCCTTACAAGTAGTAAATAAATAACTAACTACCGGTGACGACATTTTCTAGCCGTAGAAGTACTGGGCTCTCATAAATTACTAGGTAGTCACACCGACCCATACGTAGTCATTATCATATGCCAATATAACAATGCATTTATACCACACAAAATCCAACTTTAACACATAGCTATAAGAGCTAAAATGTATGCTAATTATATGCACTGCGGCATCGGCCACCGATAATGATTCTTTACCACGTTTCTGAATAGAAGCCAAGCAAAAATGTACGCTAACTCATTACAATACGGTAATATATAACAGAACGTATTAAATTTGTGATTTAAAATGCATGGTCAGCTGTTAGTAATATAAAAGTAATGGAAAATGAACTTTATGTATTTTCGATAGGGTTTATTTAAGCTATATATATAATTGCCGTAGTTAAACGTATGAGAGCTGGTTGCGATTACAGGCGTGGATGACGTCTAATTAAAGCACGCACCTAGATTTAACGAATAAATTATATTATTTCGGTCTTATTCATATTGAGTTATAGTAAGTTTAAAGGCGTCTTTATGGTTCTTAAAGGATCCTTCAAACTTACTCGAAATCTGTATGAATGAGACCATTTATCTTCATTTCTGTCGATTATTATAGGAAGTTCATAAATACTATAGTAGAAAATAGGAAATTCACGGGTATTTTTCATTTCTTCCTAACAAAGTACCGTTTTATAACTACATATTTATTAACTTTGCTATACACCATGAGATTTACACGTTGTAATAGCAAAAATCATTTCAGAGAAGAAGTATTACATTCTTAAACATAAGCTTTGTTGTTCTTTCTTTTTAACTATTGGACGATATTCTAGAATGAGCCAATTTACTGAAAAGGTATGGTAGGTAGGTAGGTAAAGGTAAGGTAGGATAATAAGGAGGAAGATAGTGTTCGTTCTGGAAAATGGAATAGTTTCGATACGGACCTCAAGCCACGCGAGCGAATTCGCTTTTAATTTTATCTAAAAGTAGTAAAACAGATTATTCAATAAAATCAACAGAGTGAATATTTTGTTGTAGCATACATTACCAATCGTTTTAATATTCATTTTGCTTAGAAGTGGTCGGACAATAATTTCTGCATATTGTTTTTAACGAAAAACTTTGAGTTTTCTTTAAAAATCTCAATTATTTACTGTAATTGTATTTTTCGTTGTGCCACAATAACGTTAGTCTAAAAAATACAACCTTGCTAAGGTAAATTTGCTGACAGATTTATACTAAACTTATAATAAACTCGCGGAATTTATACTGGCTAAATAATAAAATCGTTTAGAGCCGCATACTATTTAAGAAAGAAAACATTAATTTTTTGGTCACATGGAAACTTATTTTGAAGTAAATGTATGATTTGCCCCCTACCAGGGCGTGAAAAGCGACTTGTAGCTTTTATTCCAAATTTAAATGTTTTTGTCAATGTTGAACATCTTTATGGCGTGTTATTTTATCGTCTGTGGCACAGCCATTTTGGATTTACGATGCTGAATGGTGGTACTCGGGTTTTATAGGCTGGCCGATAAGCAGTTTTTCTATCGATTGTACATTGAAGTATGGGTTCTCACTTTAGGTATAAAACATCTGCAATAAACTATGCAGGTAATCGTTTAAGTGACATGGTGATGACATTTCTTTGAGGCCGGCAATGCGTTGGCGGGATCTCTTGCGTTGGAAAAATCCATAGGCTGCGGTGACCACTATCCATCCGTCTGTTAGCCTGTTTTATGTAATAATACTCCCCTGTACTGCTAAGGGTGGCCGTAATATTTGGTGTACTGTAGACTATATAAGTATATATACATAATCATATGTACGCTGCGTTAGTCTATAACATTTCTAAAATACTAAGCACTTAATAAGGCAGGTTCGGTGTCGCGGGTAGGTGTCGGCGGTGTCGGCGTCACCTGGGCCCGTAATTTCACCGCCGCCACTCGCCGCTACCTTTCACGGCGATAGGGACGTGACACAAAATTTAACTACTATTGTACTTATCGATATTTTTTTTATTCGATGTAGTTTTTCGTCAGTAAATTAATAAAAATAAATAAGGTGCGTTGGTCTATGTTCTGTGTAGTGTTCTGTATTCTGTATTGTCATCTACAAACGTTTACTGTTTTCTTAATTTGGATACGAATGCTAAAAGCCTATTTAAGGCTCCAACTTTAATTTTTCATTTTGCAACACAGCTTTGTAAGCGAATATTTATCACATGTAAAATCAATTCGTGCTTTTTGCACTATGAAACATCAGTATGATTTTTTCAGGTACGTCTAACACCATTCCACATGACTAAATACACTGAAATTCCGATTTAATTCCTCATCCATGTTATGCAATTACCTTACCACTTTTATATTTTTCAATATGTAATTATGAAGAAGTATATCGACGGCGTCTTTACAGGACCTTGTTACTACATTTTCTTTACGTTATTTTTCCGTTACATTTTTTTACATATATCACAATTTTGATGAAAAAATAAGTCTCTAAAATGTAGTTACAAGGTCCTACACTGACATCGACGACATTATAATATACTTTTCTACCATTTGCATCCATAAAAGTTTCAATAGTTTTCCACAAAAGTTGTTATCACTGAAAACAGACTAACAAACAGCATTTATACGTAAAAATTACCCGAAATTGTTCGTTTTAAAACCGAAACAACTCATCGACGTAATTCCCTTGCCTAGTGAAGTACACTCATCGCCGGCCCGGGTGAGGCGATGGAATTAAATCGCACGCACAACACTTCCGCCCCCTCTGTTCCACCCCCTCCCACTCTACCACGAGACCGTTCCCGCTTCAATGCCCCGCCAGTGCCACTAACAGGGTTGGGTGACAAGATAAGAAAAAGTATCTTTATTCTCTACGTAACTGTTCATTCCTTTTTTAAATATGTTATTATTTTTTATCATACTCTAGGTTTTACTAATAAGTTTAGTTTTAATTGAGATATTTAATTATGAAACATTTTGTTTTATACCGCTTCTTTTAATGTATAATATTAGGATATATCCGTAACTTCGTCCACGATGGACTTGAAATTTTCGGGGGGTTCTTGAGACGTAATGTACGGCAGCTATCGTTTTAGTGAAAACCGCGAAAATTTCCCGCGGGATTCCGGGATAGAAAATATCACACATTTTATTATATAAAATTTTCTGTTGATCAGCGAAAACCGCATCGAAATCCGACAGAACAAATAGATAAAAAATGTGGAAAAAAATTCATAGTGTTCTCATCCTTTATATAGTTTATTTGGAACTATTCCTAAGCGGTTGGATCGATTTAGATGAAAATTTTTGTGTGCGTTCAAGTGGATTCGAGATTAGTTTTGATTTAGAATTGGACTCGGTAGGGGACGCTACAATCCTATTTAAAATTTTATTTTTTTAGGGCTGGACAAAGTCTGCTGGGCCCGCTAGTAATATAATAAATCTGTATCCGGAGCGAGTTTCTACAATGTGTTTAAAAAAAAGGTGTCACATTCGGAGATTGCGATAATATACTTTTTAGAATTTTCGTCTGCCTGCCTGTCCAAGGATACGTGAAAACTACTGTGCGAATTTAAATGGCTGAAATGTGTCTAATTTGTATGCAATAAAATAACCTTATGTAAAAAAAGAAAAACATTGTTCACTCGACAAAGCCCTTGTAATGTTAAAAGTTACCAAGTACACATGAAATATGCAACAGCCCTGCCGACAGGGGACGGTTGACTGATGCCTCGGGCACATGTGCCGTTTGCGTCTCCGCTGTTATATATCGTCGATGTATAAGTGGATTACAGCGGAAGCCATGGGTCGGGACAGGTTCTGTTTTCTATTGAAATAGTTAAATATTTCACTAGAAAACAGATCTCGTCTACAGACACGCCTTATAAGCTAGGTATCAATTTCAATGTGTAAAAAAGATATACTTTAATCGTGGTACTGTAATATACAATATGTTTGTAATTTATGGTATAATCGATATAACGCGGATTCTTATATCTTGATATAACTCCATAGAATTAATGTCATGTTTCTACCAAGGTTGAGGTAGATGAAACAATAGTAAAATATGTACTTAAATGTAGAAGCCCGGTTTCCGTTAACTCTAAGTATGAACTAAGAAATAGTTCACTATTACCTATTTCTTATTAATTTAAAAATTCGTACTAGCTTCTGCAATCGATATAATTGACGAAAATTTTAAATTATATACAATTACAAAAAAATAGCTTCATAAGAAAATAAGTTATGGTTGAACATATAACAGTCTAGATAGCAACTAATTTTTGCTAACTGTCTCTTGTATGTCACTATCGAAAACTAATAACGACAATATGAATTAACTTTGGAGAATATCAGTGTATTCCTAAAACATAGTCCTTATAAATAGAATAAGTTAAAGTACATTTACTTTGCCGACGCCTTTGTACTATGATAGAGTAAACAAAACGTCACAACCATGTAAGTCAATACAAATACTGTCAGGCTCTCTATATTCTCAAAGGATGTAACAATAACTTTATCGTCTGCGGGCCGTCCGAGGATCACTAATTCAATTATCGAACGAGAAGCACACGGGTGTGGAGTTCATAGAGAAGCTTTCCCAGTGGCTTATCGATATATCGATAATGTAGTGTTTTGGATAATATACAACACTATCATCTTTATTTGAAAATGTATAACTTATCATAGCAACGATTCCACGCACAGTGAAAAGATACATAATGGCGAATTTCTTTCATAGTTCTTGCTATTAGATTGTAGAAGAACATTAGAAAATTACTTAGGGTAGTTTGGTATCACGCCAAAAGGAAGGTTTGCACTGAAAATCAGTGTTATATACTCAATAAATTAAGTACAAACTTTGTTTGCTGAATATGTGGTGCACAAATCTTGTATTCTGAATATGTGATACTTTCTGAATACTGGTAGTGTTTCTACTGTGAAACGATGGCGTAGACCAGAGCGCATTGTGGTCCGAAGATGGAATGGTGTAGTGGGGATCAGGTCGAACAGTTCAACCGCACTCTTCGAAATGAATCCTATAAAAAACCGACAGACTAGATACCGGCGTCGAGCCTCTAGGCTTTGAAGCCTTGTTTGGCAAGCTGGTCACTACCAATCAATGTAGGTAGATAAATAAAATTTCAAGGCATGTCAACTATAAGAACTGTAAGAAACAGGCGTAATGTTATTAATTTTAAAATATCCGTAACTAGCAAGATTAAATAAATATAATTAATTAATAGTTACTTCAAATATTTTTTACAGTAAATAAAGTAAAAATACCAGGGTGTCATAAAAAGCAGAATGTATTGCAGCCGGCCCCGCATATCTGACCGCAAGCCAAGACCGGTAAGCTGCCCACAGCTTTGCGGTTTAAATTCATACACTGTCCTGGGATTCCTTTGTAGGGTATTAGCTTCTAAGTAGCGAACATTCAATCTTATTATTACCTATAATTTTGTTTGTTACTATATTATATGTAATAATTATAAAATTCTAAACATACCGTGTCTGAACATTAAGGGCCTTACTTATAATAATCTCGTTAAGAAATGATTAGCCATCTCTTAAATAATAGACTCTTAAGCCCCTATTCAATGGCCGTTTGAAATCAAACTTGCCATCTTGCCTCTTAGCAGTCACTTAAACTACCTCTCAATGTTGGTTACTTTTGACAGTTATTTATGAGTTACTTTACCATCACCTCTAATCCTTAAGAGGAGTTTATGGGTAAGATTTTCGCTAATCAGTTGCTGAGCAGTTTCTTAAAATTTAACAAACGATTATAAGTAAGGCTATAAAGCTATAAAAAAACCAACTGGAATAGACTATACAAACAACGGAGACGGCACGATGTAATTTTTTAGATTTCTTGTCGGTTTGTTCGGAATTCACGTAAAAACTACTGGGCCGATTTGGATGTGGTTTTCACTGATCGACAGAAAATTCTTAGACGTAATCTGCGCTACTTTTTACCTCGGGAATCCCGTAGGAATTTTTCTGGGAATGATTTAAAAAGGCCAGATTGAGAATAATTATCCAAATTCTTTTCTTTTAAACAGCGATGATAACACGTTCTGATGCGCTGTACATAGAATAGGTAGGGATACCTTCCTCTATTCTCTAATGGAAATTATTACGTATAAAATTTTGAATTTGAGTCTAATAATAGTGGGTATTTCTCGTAAATCTATGGTAACGCATTTACGCGTGTATGAATGAATGAATGAATGAAAACTCTTTATTGTTCACCATAACTTAAGATATTTAATATAAACATATTACAATTAGAACAATGGGCGGCCTTATCGCTTATAGCGATCTCTTCCAGACAACCCGGTGTCTAAGGAGATATTACAAGAAAATTAAGTAATTGGTGGTTTAACTAAATTCAATAGTAATTGAAGAAAAAATCAAGATTATTACAATAATAAACTAATCAAGAAATACATAATTAAAAATATTAAAATAATATAAATTACATATACTTACATGCGAATAATAATAGAATGCCATTTACGGCAATAAATTTTATTTAGTGGACAAATAATGGTCAGTGATCAAGTGTTTGAATGTACCAATGGATGTAGCTTGTCTGATTTTCAAGGGGAGGGAGTTCCACAGGCGAACAGCCTGTACGGCAAAGGAGTTTCCTACAAAGGACGAAGTGTGTTTAGGTATCGTTAGCAAAAGATTTTCATTTGAGCGCAAATTACAGGAATGAGATTGATAGAGGAAACTAAAAAGTTCCTTTAAATATGGGGGAGTACAGGGATTGAAAAGGATATTGTGCAGAAGTGAGAGTAAGTGAACATTCCGGCGAAGGCGAATTGGCAACCATTTAAGCTTATTACGAAATTCGGAGATATGGTCATATTTACGCAACCCAAATATGAACCGGATACAAACATTTTGAAGGCGTTCAAGCTTATCTAGTTGTTCTTGGGTGATATCTAGATAGCAAGCATCAGCATAATCAAGTAGGGGGAGAAGCAAGGATTGAGCAAGCATAACCTTAGTAGCAGTAGGTAGGAAATTCTTCAGTCTTCTTAGTGAAGCAGATGACGCGAAAAGTTTCCGACTGATTTCAGTCAGGTGAGGCCGCCAAGACAGTTCTCTGTCAATGATTATTCTTAAATTTTTAACAGTTTCACTGATTTCTATGTGCACACCGTCAAACACAACATGGGGAAGTGAAGACCAGTCAATTTTAGAGACAAGCCTAGAGCTGCCGACAATAATGACCTTAGTTTTTTTCGGATTAACGCTCAGACCATAGGCTTGGCTCCAGTTAACAATTTTTGTAAAATCCATATTTGTGGTTTGAATTCCTTCTGAGAGACGGTTAAAATTACATTGAGTGTAGATTTGTAAATCATCTGCATAAAGGTGGTAAGACGAAGAAAGGTTATTGGAAATCGTGTTAATGAAGATAGCAAATAAGAGAGGTGATAAAACGCCGCCCTGAGGGACACCAGCAGACAAATCGCACCATGACGAATAAACATCATCAATGCGAATACGTTGCCGGCGCCCACACAGGTAAGTACGAAACCAGTCAATAGCTGTTGGAGATATGTTAAGAGAACTCAATATTCCAAGAAGGACATCAAAATCAACATTATTAAAAGCACTACTGAAGTCAAGCAGCGACAGTATAGTCAACAGACCATTTCCCATACCATGACGGATATCTTCAGTAACTTTAAGTAGCGCAGTAGTGGTACTATAGCCTGGACGGAAACCGGATTGGAAAGGATTGATAAGGGAATTGGTGTTAAGAAAGACGCTTAGTTGCTTGTGCACAAGGCGCTCCAGAACTTTAGAGAGGAAAGGTAGAATGGAAATAGGACGATATTCGGAAAAAGAAGTTGGATTGGGTTTTTTAGGTAAAGGGATAACTTGGGCTTGCTTCCAGGAATCAGGAAATGTACCAGAAGATATGGAGGCATTAAGGATGTGGGTGATCACATGAATGATATCGTCTAATATAGGAATGATCATATTGCGGCTGATACTGTCGCTACCGACAGCATTAGAGCTGATAGACATTAAGCTCTTCTTAACATCACAATCAGAAAATTGACAGAAGTTGAAAGAAGGATATGTAGGAGTTGGCATGTTAGAAAGTAGATTTATAGTTGCAGTTTTAGATTGCCTATCAAATTTGGCATTAGAGGAGAAATGCTGATTTAACAGGTCGAAGTTTAGATCTTTTGATAGAGAATCCGAAGATTTGCCAACTCCTAAGGATTTAAGAAATTTCCAAATTTTTGCAGGATCATCAATTTCAAGAGATTTATGAATATAACGGCGTTGAGCGTCTCTACACACCCTATTGCAGAGATTACGAATCTTGACAAATTTTATGCGGTTAGCATCCGTAGGCTTAGTTTTGTATTTGCTCCTAGCTACGCATTTTTTGTGCTGTAAGGATTTTATTTCATCTGTCAGCCAGGGAGCAGGTAGATGTTTAATTTTTATAGCCCTTACGGGTGCGTGTAAATCATAAAGCTTAAACAAAGCTGCATTAAATACATGCACCTTTACATCAACAGAAACTGCATTGTAGACATCGGACCAATCAATTTCACGAGCATCCTTAATGAGATTATCCATAACTATGCCACCAAAGTTACGCTGCATGTGAATTTTAGGTTTAGTTTTAGGCGGGCGCATTTTATAAGAAACAAAGATCATGTCATGATACGAAAAGGCGTCTGCTGAGCACTGACCATATGTAGATACATAGGAAGGAGAACTTACTAAAATCAGGTCGAGAAGAGAAGGAGTACAATTTGGAAAATGGTGAGTAGCAGATAGTGGAAGAATAGAAAGATTACAGGATTTAATGACATTTTCAAAATTAATTGAGCGAGAGTCGCGCTTTATGAGACATGTATTAAAGTCGCCCATAATAATTATATGTTCATAGGTCACATTAAAATCAGCTAGTAGCTCTTCAAAGGTGGGGAAGAAATTTACTCTAAGGGAGGGGCTATAAAATACACCGAGAAGTACACGCTTATGACCCAAGATTGCTTCAATAAATAAGTATTCCCCTGTATCAGGTGGAGATGGCTGAAGAGATGTTTTGACAACTCTATAAGGAATATGCGAGCGGATGTAAATAGCTACACCTCCACCAGTGATACTAAGGCGATCATGGCGCACCAGTTCAAACCCCGGCAAATTATAAGAGGAGGTAGGGAGACAAGGTTTAAACCATGTAATACGAAAGCAAAGAATTTTTATATTTAAACTAGCTCTCCCGGCAGACGTCGTCCTGCCCGAAAAAGCTTCAATCGATATGCCGATAGCAGCGCCACGTACCGGGTCCAATTGTGAACCGTCTCAAAAACCTTCTCTAGCTCATGCACAACAACTTTGCTAAAGATTATCACATGATCAAATGTATAGTTTACGATTATCTGAAGATATAGACAAACATTAATTTTTATATATCAAGAAGATATTAACAGTTAATATCTATTTGTTATGTTTAAATATGGAACGACTTTGCTGGCAGGACGCGTTTTCGATGACAACATTTTTTTTTAAATTTCGAGTCTATGGTTACGAATTGTTACAAGAACTATGTTCATCAGATGAGGCTGTATAGAATTTCCTTTGCCTGCCTTTGTGGTGAATTCTACTACTACTACTACTGCTGCTACTACTACTATTACCACTACTACTACTACTACTACTAATACTACTACTCGGCCTACCCACTTAGCACCTGAGTTTATACAATATTTCTAATTTTGCACGTGTCTATAGATGAAAGTTGGGAAAAAGACCTATCAGTAGACACAACTATTAGCTTTTACCTTAATTTTGTGTAATATCTTCATATAACTGCATATACATGCTTTATATATAACAGTTGAGAAACCAAGCGTTAATTCTCATCAAGAGAAATCATTCATCGGCCGCACTGACGCGCCCTCGACATAAAATAGCAGTCATTGTGTTGTGCATTATATCGATAATTTAGGTCGATATATTTACGTTTTTTTTGTAATCTTATATATAAAAATGAATGAGTTGTCTGTATGTCATTTATAGAATCGTAAACTATACATCTGATCATGTGATGATCTTTAGGAAAGTTGTTGTGCATGAGCCAGAAAGTTTCTGAATCGGTTCACAATTGGACTCGGTAGGTGGCGCTGCTGTCGGCATATTGATTGAAGCTTTTCCGGGCAGGACGACGTCTGCCGGGACAGCTAGTAAGTATTATAAAATTTGGTATCCACGAGGCTTCACACGCTACTAGGATGTAACTATTATGTGATATAGGAATTAAAGTTATTCAATTATAGGTGGTTTTTATTAATTCGTGTTCCACCGGCACTTGCGGTGACACTGACACAGACGTAAGAGTTTTTGTTTGCAATATCTTCATTTAAAGGTTTTTTTTTCCTATTAGCGAGTAGTGGAGGGAAAATTTACAAGGAGGGCGGGCGTAACCACTAGGTAAAATAAACTTGTGAATGAATGAATGAATGTTCTTTATTGCATATATATATATATATATATAGTATGTGGGTAGTTTGTCCACGAAGAAACAATAGCTCCGTAAACAAAATTAAGTTTAAAAATCTATTAACCATTTAAATAATTGTGAAATAGTGTATATTTTATCCTGCTTGTTTGATTATTGCGGTAAAAGTGTTATTTCGATCTAAAACAACGAATTGAATATTTTTGACGAACTGCAAACAGTGACAATCAACAATGTATTCCGATGTTATAAAAATCTTAAATAACTCGTAAGTTCTAACCGAAATAGAGTGCAGATTTATGAAATCATCTCATTTTAAGCAGCGAGCGAGATATTGGGGTGTCTGTGAAATAAAAACTATACAATAATTGGCAAACAGTTTGGTATTCCTCGAAATTAATAAGTTTAATTATCTGTGAATCATATTAATAATAATTCGGACAAAAACTGCACTTGGCAGTTGAAAGGATGAATTGCTTGGCTTGTAACCACAACATACGTTCTTCAGAAGAGCTTAAATGTGTGTCGTGTAAGGATTATTACCACTACAAATGTCTCAATATTTCTATGTCCCATTACAAGGCAAATGTACAAGAATTAAAACGTGCATGGAAGTGTCACTCGTGTAATCAAATTACCTTACGGCGCAGAGACGACAACACCCCTGTGCGCAAACAATTTACAATACCGTCGGCTGATATTTCTGATATGTCCTGTGAGGAGATGCAAAGTAAAAACGCAAGTTGTAGTGATAGCCTTGCACCTCAAGTAAAAGTTAATGACCACCATAACTTCGGCACTCAACTGACAGGGTCTCATAGTAACAGTATTACTTTTGACCAATTCAGCCTACTTCTTGACTCCAAACTTTCTATAATGAGAACTGCCATACGAGATGATATTAACCATGCTATTAACACCTTGAAGGCAGAGTTTACTGAAACCACTGATCATCTAGCAGCAGTTCAAATGGATTTGAAACATGATTTAGCGCTAACTACCAAAAAATTAAACAACTGGAAACTGGAAAATCTACTTTAGACACAGAAATACATAAATTGAATAATCGCATCAGCATACTAGAAAAAAACTCCAGGAGTTGCAATATCGAAATTCAGTCAGTACCAGAAAAGACGAATGAAAACCTACTCACTTTAATACGAAATCTTTTTAATGAACTTAAAGTTGTAATTACTGAAACCGATATAAGCTCAATAAAGCGTGTCGCCAAGATGAATAAAGCCTCAGATCGTCCTCGCAGTATCCTTGTTACCTTGCCCTCTGAAAGATTTAGAGATAATGTTCTATCAGCATATAAACGATATAATAAAGAAAATAAAACTAGTCAACTGAGCTCTGTTCACCTTGGCATCACTGGCGAGAGCCGTCAAATATATATAGTCGAGCATCTATCTCCTGATGTTAAACAAATTCATGCCTCAGCAAGAGGCAAAGCCAAGGACTTGGGATACAGATATGTATGGGTAAAATATGGTCGCGTCTATATGCGAAAGGATGACAGTTCACCAGCTGTTCTCATAAAATCATTAAGTACCCTCGAAAAATTAAACTAATACTGTAGCATATTTTACATTACTTCTCTCTCTCATTTATTATTATTGTTTGTTAATAACTATTATGCTTGTAATCTGACATCATTATTCTTAATTTTTATGGAAATTTATTATCAAAATGTAAATAGAATTAGAACAAAGTTAACAGAAATTTACTTAAACTCCTTAACTTGTAATTATGATGCTGTTTGTCTTACTGAAACAAATCTGAACTCTAGCATTTTTGACTCAGAGTTATTCGATGTTCATTATAATGTTTTTCGTAGAGACCGTCATACAACTAAAATTGCTAAACGAGATGGAGGTGGTGTGTTGATTGCTATCAGCAATACTTTCAATGTAATACGACAATCAAGTTGGGAATCTGCAGTTGAAGATTTATGGATAACTGTATTACCATCTAGCGCCGCTCATAGTAAATTTCATATTTGTGTCTGTTACTTGCCACCAGATTTATCGCGTGTTTACATAAGCCAATTTTATGAAAACCTGCATAAAATAGTTTCACAGCGCGAAGCTAACGACACATTTTGATAGTGGGAGATTTTAATACACCTAATATTGCTTGGTCTTCCACACCTTACACTTATTATATGACACCTAACATATCGTGTGACTTTAAAGCGAAATTTTTAATAGAAAGCATAAACCTCTGTAATCTTTATCAATTTAACCATTTACTTAATGCTAATAACCGGCTGTTAGACCTTGTGCTATGTACCTCAGAATATATTCGTGTGTCTGCTGCAGATCCTATTTCCCGGGTTGATTCACATCATCCGGCATTTAAGATTAAAATTGAAAAACTAGTTGCTGTTAAGAATATAGAAACGAATAAAGCAAAACGTTATAACTTCCGTAAATGCGATTACTCTAAATTAAAAATAGATCTTAAAAATATTGATTGGACCAATTTATTCAATATATCAGACATTAATATTTGTGTGACCTCTTTTTATAAAATCATAAACGACCTTATTGCAAAATACACACCCTATATAAGTAACACTGATAAAAGATATCCTTCATGGTACACACCAACATTGAAAAAATGCTTAAAAGAAAAGAATAAATACCATAATCGTTTTAAAAAATACAGCAATCCCCGAGACTATGATACATTTACTTTTTTACGTACCAGATGCAAACTACTCACAAAAAATGCCTATTCTGCGTACATCTCTTCTACCGAGTCCTCTTTAAATACAAATATAAAAGCTTTCTGGAACTTTATACACAATCAAAAATCAAGTGTTAGTATGCCACAAACCATGACCCTTGACAGAGAATCGTCTTCTGACATTCAGGAAATCTGTGAACTTTTTTCAAAACACTTTAGCTCTGTCTTTGAGGAACCAGCATCTATTAATGACACCAGTGAGACCTCGGCAGCTCCAATTTGTTGCAACTATGGTCTTTCGAATATTAAACTTATTGAAACTTCGGTACTAACTAAATTGAAGAAACTAGATTGCCGTAAAGGTCCTGGGCCTGACAAAATACCTTCACTATTTTATCTTAGGTGTGCTGATGAAATTTGCCGTCCTTTAACTATGTTATTTAATAAATCACTTGAGCTCGGAGTCTTCCCATCGATGTGGAAAATCGCCAACATAGTCCCTATACATAAATCCGGCAATAAATCCAACTGTGAAAATTACCGACCCATTAGTATTTTATCATGTGTTTCCAAAATTTTCGAATCCGTCGTTTATGATTATATATATAACCAGGTCAAACCATTCATCTCTAATAGACAACATGGCTTCGTAAAAAACAGATCAACAGTTACTAATTTACTAGAATACAAAAATTATCTTTGTGAAGTTTTTGCTAAAGGCGGACAAGTCGACGCCATTTACACTGATTTTAAGAAAGCATTTGATAAGGTCAATCATGTGATACTTCTCAAAAAACTGACTTATTTTGGTATCCACGGTAATCTGTTAAGATGGGTACAATCCTATTTATGCAACAGAAGCCAGTTGGTTGCGTTAAAAGGTCTAAGTTCCTTGCCAGTCATTGTAAAGTCTGGGGTGCCACAAGGATCGCATCTTGGGCCGCTTTTCTTTATTGTTTTTATAAATGATTTAATAAACAACTTGTTTAGCCCTAGTCTTCTTTACGCGGATGATCTAAAACTGTATCGGGTCATCAACAATGCTTCTGATTGCTTGGAACTCCAACGTGACCTACATATAATAAAGGAGTGGTGTCAATGTAATCAGATGTATCTTAACATAGAAAAATGCTTCGTAATTACTTTCACAAATAAACGGTATCCAAAGACTTATAACTATAAAATTAATGGGAACACACTTGAAAGGAAATATGTTGCTAAGGATTTGGGTGTACTCTTTGACCAAAAATTGACTTTTCGTGATCATTACTCGTACATAGCAAACAAAGGCCTTCAATTGCTTGGGTTTATAACTAGATGTACAAAAGAATTTAAGAAACCTCAGAGCTATCTAACACTTTACTATAGTTTGGTTCGAAGTATTATGGAGTATGCTTGTGTTATCTGGTCACCCTGTTATTCAGTACATTCTCAGACTCTCGAAAACCTTCAAAGAAAATGTCTTAGGATTTTAAGTTATAAAAGTGGTCTTGGACGCAGTCTAACAAGCTACTCTGAACGACTCGTAAAATTTAAAGTTACTCCTTTACACGTTCGTCGCACACAACATGACCTAGTCTATTTGCACAAATTACTGCATGGTAAATTGGATTCGTCCTATTTATTAAGTATCTTGTCACTCAACACGAAATGTAATAAACGTGTACATAACAAAACATTCATCTTGGAAGTTTGTAAAAACAACACATCATACTACAATCCGTTGACAAGAATGTGTCGTGTCTACAACGAACTCTCTTTGAAAAACAAAAAATTAGATATATTTAATGCCAAACCTGTAGCTTTTAAAAAAATTATAATTTCCACGCTGAAACATCACACCTCTTCCCTTGTTTAGTAATTTGTTTAATGTTTTCTCTTTCCTAATCTATTACCTTATAATGTATCAAACAATGTCCTAGCTTTAATTTATTGAATAACTGACATTATTCAGATAATTTTGTTTGCGAATATAATTTTAACATGGATGTGTCAGCACGCTTGGATTTCAATCTAGATGTAATAATTAACAAACTTTATTATATAGATTAATTACTGATTGCTATCTGTTGTGTTGTCCAAATAAACTAATAAATAAATAAATAAATAAATATATATATATATATATATATATATATATATATATATATATATATATATATATATATATATATATATATAAGTTACATATATACAATAGCAGGTCTTATCGCCGCCGGCGATATCTTGCAGACCACCTTTACAATTTGTTTTCATTATATTAGTATTGTCTCAAAAATATGAAATATAGATAACTTATATGGGCGCATTTCTTATTGACATTAGGTTGTCGATAGTTTAATAGAAAATCTATGTGATATTACTTAGTTCAAAACAATATTGGTTTGATTTCTAGCATACGCGACGCTTAGATATAGCTATTTTAACATATATTAAATAATCATGAAAGTCTTAGATAACAACACTTTCTTATTTTATAATAATATTAAGGTTAGAAGTAGAGTATGTGTTGGCACATACCTGTTTTATGACAATGTGTGATCTATTCCAATTATTTATATGCACCTAAGCTAAAACCAAAATCTATCGATAAGTAATTAAGGTTTTACAATTCGACTGCATCCCTCGTGTGCTCGTCCCGCGCGATTAATCAACCGTCGTTAGGGCGTGCTCCGGCCCAAACGATCTGCGGAACGCGCACATAGCTCCCCAACCGCGACAGGGTTGGCCCGAGGTAATTATTTATTCTAACCTTAATAAAACATTAAAAAAAATATAATATAACATCATAAATTTCATTAATTTTTCATACTTTACTTTCATACATACTTACCTTATTTATTTTTGAATCTTTGATGACCTGTGGTGAAGTGGTCTGAGCGTTAATCTGTATGGTACATTAGAACCGAAAACTATAGTATCCTATGAGGTATGGATATTTGTTTTGGTGTGCAGGTTAGTGGAATTAACAATAATGGTGGCTATTGTATTTATTTATGTTATACAAACAAGCTTTTGTAAATAAATTACTTTGCTTAAAAAGATGAAATGTGCATAGTGGTCTTTAAACTTATAGTTTGCAAATTTATTTTATTAGAATCTTGACTCAAGGAAACTTTTCCTCTGTACTTTAAAATATCTTTTTGAAAGTATCCTTGGTCTATTAGTGAAAATCAATTCATATTGATAGGCTTTTAAAAGCTACCAATTTAATTGATAAAACCAATTTTGTCTGTCAAGATTGGTCGAACTGTTTCAAAGATTACCCGAAATATCCAGACAGACAGACAAACATTTAAAAAACAGCATTTTCGACACCCCCCCTTATTTTCTGCACGTATCTATTTTGACCTTACAAACAGACACTTCAATTTTATTTAGCTGTATAGATGTGTTTTATATCAGTGGCAGCCCTAATCAAGTTTGCCGCTCCGTGATCCCACTCCAGTCCCACTGTCGTCGTGCGGATCGACGAATCCACTGACGCCCCAATTTGTAGCACGACACGACTTGCGCCACACCGCCACGCCATTGCTCATTTGACAAGAATCGATTTATCGATTGAATTATGCACAACACTTTTTTTTCAATGTGTAGTGAGTAGTACTATTCGGCAGGAACTTGAAGTTAAGACGATTTGTGCTTCAGATATTTTTTTATAGCTATAGTAATGTTTAAAAATGAACAACAATAGTTGTTTTAAGGAAAACATGTTTGTGTGATTTGAAAATCTTAATTGTTTAGTTTTATGTGCCTTTTGCGTTTCAGCACTATCTCAGCTGATATTGAGTGATGATGCAGTCTAGGATGGAGCACGCTTCCTAGAAGATACCTATTCACTCGTGACTTGAAGACTTTGAGATTGTATTTGTCAGGAAAAACAGACTCCGGCAAATTATTCCACTCTTCGGCAGTGCACATCAGTTCTGACTGGTGGTGTTTCCACCATGTAGCGGTGGTGGAAACCGGTGCGTCTGGATGTCCGATGGTAAAATGGGGACAGAGAACTTTTTATATGAGCTGATGAACGGTTTTCGACTATTACTTTTTCGCTTGAAGGTTATTTAAAAGCTTTAATATTGATAAAAATACATACACACAAACATTGATGATATTGACAGGTACGCAAACATGAAGTCACATTAAGAAAATACAATCCTCGGCCTTCTTGTTTAAAGTGATATGTTCGCAACGGTTCTCTAGAACGTTTCTCTCGCGTACCGTGGGGATTTGAAATGAGCTCAGTTTACCATAGTGTTTCGATTTGAACTTTTTCAAAAAGGGTGTCATCAAATTTCTCCGAGGCCGGCAGCGTGTTAGTGACATCTCTGGTGTTGCAAACGTCTATAGGTGACGGTAAGCGCTTTCCATCAAGTGGGCTTGTCTGCTGTACTCCAGCTATATAAAAAAATAGTATCTAATGATGACCTTAAACGAACGGATCTCATGCTGATCGTAAACGATATTCAATAACATTGAATGATTCAACGTTTATGTTTATATGTATAACTTTGGTGGTTTCTTCCAAATTGAAAGACACTAGCGAATTGTCTAGTATCGGCTAACTTATTACTTATTAATTCGTATACTTTACATCGTCAGTATTGTACCATAGGTAAGGTAAAAGTATGGATGCTAAGATAAAAAAACCTATAAAATATATTCCAAAATACTTCCTGTCAAGAACCTAAAAACCGCATTTTTTTCCAATGGGGTTACTTTATAATAACTCCTATAGGTAAACGTACTAATCCGGGTTTATCCGGGTCACGACTCGCCCTGACAAGTGGTTTCCGCCCGGACAATCCCGGGGTGGGTATTTTATAAGGGTTGATGAGTGCCTTTTGATGCAGGCCATCGAAAAAACGGGAAACGTGACCGAACTCCTTGAGGGTGGTACGTACTTTAAAAAATGGGACGCAAAGAATTGATTTTTACCCAACCGTGGCGTAAAATGTTAATTTTAATTTTTATTGTAAAATCGGCAAACTATCAATGAAATCGACACACAGAGTAGCAGTGCAGTGATTGCATATTTTAAAATTGAACCTTAAAAATAGAGCATGCTTTTTGCAAATTAGCAGTTAATACTCATCAATGAGAGGGATGAGTATAGAATACTTTTATCCCGAAAAGTAGGATAGATTTACGCAATCACAGTCGCGTTGGAAATTTAAGCTGTGTATAAAATTCAATGGAATGAAATTCAAAATGCCTGATTGAAGAAACTAGGTTGGCAATTGCTTGCTTTGTGAGAGCAATAAAACAGCGAACTGCGACCTGTTGCTCATTCAATGCTATCGATAAAATACTTTTGTTCGACTTTTAAAAGTTTGCTTTTGGAAAATTTGAATTAAAAGACTTTTATAATAACAAGGTTGTTAAATGTTTTTTATTTATTTCATTTTAGTACTTTCGTATTAGTGGTTTTTGAAGTTCGCAAATTCAGGTTAAGAAAATGTTGCAGTTAGCTCTAATATTAACTGCTTTTTTGCTTGTAATTATAATTTTTATTATAAAATGCGAAAGTTTGGATGGATGTTTGTCACTCATCACTCCAGAATGACTGAACGGATCTGGATGAAATGTGCAAAGATAGATTATATATATAGTCTGGAATAGCGCATAGGCTAATTTTTGTCGCGAAAATGTACGGTTACCGATGGATAAGATTAACGCGAGCGCAGCCGTGGGTAAAACTATTATTGTGTATGTGCAATTTTAAAATTAGTTCATGTTTTGATGTGATCATTGTCTAACAACTACGCATCAAATACGCAGACCATGTGGTTAAGAAAAAAATTAAAAAACGCATTCTGAGTTTCCGACCTCCAAAGCGAATTTTGCAGACGCAACCGGAATTTAATTAATAATAATGATTGAAGTCTAGTTAGTGATTTAAAACTAAATACTGTAAATACTTAAAAACAAACTAAATTATAAATAAATTACACACTACATAAAAAGATGAGATGAAGTTAATTTTAATTAATTAAATTATTATATTTAATTAATAAACATTTATATTTATTTATACACAAGATATACATACACATACGTTTTTTTTGTATCATGACGTAATCCAGCGCAGTGTGATACCAGGATATCATAAAGAAACGAAAGTGTTTCGTACCAAAATTTTAATTAAAGAACACTCGCGGCGAGCTTCGATAAATTTCGTCGGCATGCGTTTAGTTTAGCGGCGGTATCAACACTTCGGGTGGCGTCGACAACGAGCCGCGCTGCCAGACAATATTTTGCACAATTTATTTTTATTCAGCGGGCGAATTGTCTCGCCCGAGACCCGAGACGTGAACGCTACCGAGAAACCGAGGATTTCGTAGGGCTGACACCATAAAATGGTTTTGTTTTTTAAAAATGTTATGAAGGTAGAAATATTAGCTGTCCCGGCAGACGTCGTCCTGCCCGGAAAAGCTTCAATCGATATGCCGAAAACAGCGCCACGTACCGGGTCCAATTATGAACCAGCTCAGAAACCTTCTCTGGCTTATGCACAACAACTTTGCTCATCACATGATCAAATGTTGAATAGTTTACGATTCTGTACAGGACATACAGACAAAAATTCATTTTTATATATAAAGAAAGAAGAAGACGTGTCAAACCGGTGACGTATTGAGTGATCTAATTATGGCTTTAATGGAAGACCAGCGCTGGTTGGCAAAACCATCTGTTAAGTAATATTAATATAGAATTTTAAGTCTGAATAAAAAAATATTTCTTTATTTAAAAAGACGATATTTTACAAGCCTACAAACATGATACAAACTCATCTTATTTTAATGAGATAGCTTTTTCCATTAATACCGGGTTTCTATGTTATTATGATTCATATTATCATTGGTAGCAAATTGGAATTACGTATAGGCAGTTTAAGTTAATTTTAACTATTAATAAGGCAAAGAAATGAATAATAAGATATTATGAACCACCTTAGCCATAAGGACTTTTTGCATTCCATTCTTGATTTGCCAACCCTAAAATATCCAAGCGGGAACGACGCTCTCCTAATTGGCGCGTGGAATGGCGGAGCTGTATGGCTAGGGTTGTTATACTCGTGAATTTTGTAAGCGTGAGGTCGAAACAAATATCAAATAATAATTATTTTTAGTATCTTAATTAGTTGAAGAATATAGTGCCGGCAATGTCAATAGGAAACGTTCGCAAAAACCGGGACATGATGTCTCGTTGGATCCAGCCTCTTGGTCATGTGAGGCATATATTAGACGTTTGGCTGTCTCGATAAAGCTTATGCACTTCAGACCACCAAAGTTCTTCAGTCTTCACAGAGTATTCCGAAGCAAATATCATGCTCGCTGATAAAGATGAGTAAGACGGTTTATGAAATATTCTTAGTCTATAATAGACTGTGAAATAAAATAAAAGAATTTGTCTACAATTTCTTAAATAACCCGAGGCTTATTTAAGAAGTTGTAGACAAGTGGCATTAGCGTTAAGTGAATAGAATAAAAATATATAAAAATGATACATATCAACATATCTTTAGGCTAAGTATTGTGTTATTCTCATACATTTTCTGCTCTGTTCGTTTAGCGCTAATGACACTTGTTTACAAGGCGAGAACAGATTAATAACTTGTCTTATCGAGCAGGCGACCTATTTTTAAAATTTAAATATTGTTTATTCCATTGTGTACGCAAATTGTTTAATTTTGTTGTAACCGAAGTGTACATATTATATTTTAAAAATGAATTGGAACAAAATTTCAACTTGAAATTTTACGGGCAGGTTATCAAATTGGACAAGTAAATTAACAATCTGCCCGTAACACTTCAAGTTGAAATTTTGTTGCCATTCGTTTTTACACTGGTCCGTTGAAGTTTCACTTCTACTATGTGTCTCAGCATACTTTTCGATTTTTCGCAGGTTTACTGCAAATTATGATTTGGTTAGGTACATTTCAATGAATGCAATATATCAATATATTTTACTTTATCAAACAAAATTATTTAAATATATTTTATCAAAAAAAAGTTGTATTCGATCCGGTACCAAAAAACGCTTTCATAGTCTACTCTAAAACTATGCCGCCTCTCACCGTCTAGTCTAAATTTATGCCGCTCCTCCACGCGGCCGTAACGCTTTTTCGTGACAGAAAAATCCTAAGACCCCGTCTATATAGAAGTTTCACTTCAATAATTGTACTAAACAAATGACTTAATACGACAAATCTTTCTAATATTAATTCGATATTTTTGATGTGACAACCCTGGCGGAGTGGCGTGCCGGGATGGCGAAGTAGCGCGGGATGGCGTAGCGCGGCGTAATTGCAGACGCCATTAGACCCGTCCCGCGTCCCGCCCCGGGCCACTCTCAAACCCACACGCCGTGGGATAAAGATCTTTGATGTTGCCCTACTGTTTCGGAGCGTACGGCGCGGCGCCTGTACTATGTAATATGTACACCCCATAGCTGCTATCTACTGTATTTAATAAGTAACCGTTTCTCTAGTTAATGATTTAACGAATAGCGGTGTGAGATGTTAAAAATGTTAACTTATTTTTTTATTTTAAACGTCAATTATATTTATTTATATATAAAGAAATAAATGTAAATAATCAAGGTTACATTTAAAGCCTTATGTAAATTATTTATGTATATTCTATATATTCATTGCAATTTTTTAAGTCTACCTTCAGGGCCAATTCTTAAACAGCGAAAAATACTCCAAGAAGTTTCGACGCCGATTTTGATGAAAACTAAAGTAGATTTTACTTTTCATCAAAATCGTAGATTTTTGAAAAATCACTCCGCCTTAGTTAGTAGTTAGTTACTTTTGTTTTTCTCAGTAATGGATATAGAATACAGACAGACATATTAATTATAATCGAGATTTTTTTAATAGTACGTAATTATTATATATAACAACAATCTTATAAGAAAATTTATGATAATTTTATCCACCGTTTTACTTAATTTATAAATAATATTTTATATAATTTATAAAACGTATACCAGGCTAACATAACTATGTAAAGTTCTGCAGTTCGTATGATCAAAGCATATACAGTGAGTGAGTTTAGGTCTCTGCTTAGGGCCAACATAATTAACAAGTGTCTCCAGACACTGTAGTTCGGAAATATTTCTTGTTTTCCATCATGTTTTTTATTGTTAGATCTACTTTGTAATTATAATTATTGGTCGTACTCATAGTTCGATAACGGCTATAAAGAAGATTGTTAGTTAGGAATAATAATAGCTTATTAAAATCGTATCTTTGTAAAGCTCCTAGATCCTGCGTAAGTAGATGATGGCTCCACAGAATTCTTCTTTCGCTGTTTAATGCTCTATTTATTAGTTAAAAATATTTTATAGTTTGTATTCAGTCAAAAATTGAAAGGCTTAACTTTTCGTGTTTTAGACTGAATTTTTGCGTGACGCCATCTATAAGTTAAACTTTACAGATCAAGTTAATATTTTTTACTCTACATGCCTTTAGTGTTATAAACAAATTTGTTTCACTTTAAATTATACTAAAAGTTACTACTGCGAATTTATTGAGCCAACGTTAGTTTAAAAGACATTTAGGAGTATTAACTTCCTATTAATAAGTTACTATTCATCTTTGTTAGTATTAATTTTTTGCTTTTTATTGTCGTATATTGCCATCTACATATAGATGATATAAATTAATACTTATATAGTTGTGCTATTCGATAATAGATGGCGCTGTCATAAAAACAAACTTAAGAAGTGATAGGTGGCGCTAAGCTATTTTATAGAAACTACTTTTACAAGTAAAACAATTCTTTTGGTTTCAGAATGCAACAAATCAAGAGCCAGTGTACAGAAAGGTTGCTATTGTAGAAAACTTCTTCGATATCATCTACACAGTCCATGTGGAATTAGAGGGGAGGCCGGGAAAACATGCCGGCCAGAAACGCACTTACAGAACTGTGAGTAAATGTTTTTATCATCAAATATTTTCATGTCTAGTAAGAATTGTTATATTTCATTTGTAATTGATTAATGAAGGAAAAAGTAATAAAATATGTACAGTTTCATAAGAAACAAGAGCTTTTAGTAATGAGTAATGACATCTAGTGACAAGTAGGGGAACGATTTTAAACATATACTATATGAAAAGGAAAGTATTGTTGATGGTTTTCTTACTTTCGAATAGATGGCGGTATACGTCGTTGCTGAATTGCTTATATTGTTTTATTTATGTATTGTTACGTTGTGCTTGAAACATAAAAAGAAAACATCTAAGCTCAACGAATAACATATATTCTATTAGATTAAAAAATAGTTCTCAGGGCGTAGGTTGCATGAACAAAAGGGTTGCGCCGGCTTATATACCCCGCGATACTCTCCTTAAGCTGCGGTCAGTCAGCGCAAAATATAATTTTTAAAAGTGAAACCATAATATGTACTGTCATTACTAATAAATATGACGTACTATGGAAAATATATAATACTGGAAATTTCTCTAGTAAAAGTCGTAAACTGAAAAGGTTCTATTTTTTATTTGTAAAGGATGTTATTTTTTAAGTATTTACTTGCTTGTTGAGTAAGAAAACTGCAAATTTTTAAAATGTAGACTTTCAACCCAGACTTTGTTATTTAATACCAAAACACTAAAAAATCTGAATATGTGACGTCGAATAGGAGTCACATTCGCTCAGTTCAAAACATAACTCTGAATAGCTGTTAATTCCTACATCACTAGGTGGCACCACAGGTTGGTTAATAATTGTAAGTTTTTCTTTGGTGAAATCATTAAAAGCTGCTTACGGTCGTTAGAAGCTCAACAAATTCTCTATATATCTATGAATAAATGAATGAATTAGAACTCTTTATTGTTCACCAAACTTAAACCTAGACAATTTAATATGATATGAATACATTTCCATTAGACAATGGGAGATCTTATCGCTTATAGCAATCTCTTCCGTGCAATCCGGTGTCGACAGTTAACATTAAAAGAAAAATTAAATAATATTGGTGGTTTAACTAATTAAAACGAATTAGATCGGGTTTAAATATAATTAAAAAACTGTCTATCTATATTTTAGATTTAGCCTAATAGCAGATATTTTTGCCAACAGATTACGGAGACCTACGCGTTCTTACCTCGAGAGGCGGTTACCCGTTTCCTGACAGGGTGCGCTGAGTGCGCCAGGCGCCCGCGCAGCGCGTCTCCGCCGCCATTACCTACCCCGTCACCATCCCCAACAAGACACCCCACATACCTCCCATTCTTACCCCACTGCGCGCCAGACTACACCCGAAATTGGGAATCAGAGATAGACGCAGCACATTCAAACTTCTACGAGCCAAAATTCGATTTCACTGAACTTCAACCAGTTAAGAAAATAGAAAGTCCAAAACAGAACGAAACTGAAGATGAGCCTACGTATATAGAATTGACGTCAAAGACTAATAGCTTCGATTCAAATCCAATTTTCAATAGAACATCTCCAGTAGAACCACCGTTTAGAGAAGAAGAGCCTGTGAGAACAGACCCTGAAATAGACAAAGACGATAACAGCCTGATAGATGTAGAAGATGTCAAAGTTGACAGTCCACCGTTAATACAACAAAAAGAAGATGTAAAGAAGGAGACGGATGAAAGTACCAGGACGACAGAAACTAATGAAAGTAATGAGAAACGTGAAAAGAAATACAACCCGCTCGATGTTGCCAATTTGACTGCGAAGGACCCACCAAAATCGAGATCGCCGCCTAGAAAAAAGCTTCTGCCTTCAAGTATGGAGTATCCAAGTACGTTTGGAAGGTTTCCAAAACCTTGGAGACCAGACGGAGGGGTGTATTTCAGTGGAGAAGAAGTAGATTACAGCGTGCCCATAACTACAGCGTATTTGAAGCACATGAGAAGTATGACGTATCAAGATCGAGTGGATATGGAAAGCAAGGTAAGTCCGTAAATATTTGCTTTGCGGATATTATAGGAATCGTTATGTTCCACAGGCCTTTTTATCAAAGGTACCGGGTCTATGAACCTTAGGTTTGAAAATGTTTTATACATATTATAGGTTAGTGAATGCCGTCTCAAACGTAATTGAGAGGAGGTTTTTTTTGCACGTACAAGCCGGGGGATGTAAAGAAATTCGTCTTGAAATATTATGGACATGTTTCTTAGTAAGTCAATATCTTGGGCGATATTTAGCTCGCTAAGTAGTAAAAAAATGTCACTCTCATTTAACTTTGAATTATAAAGTGGAATTCCAAAAATAAGGTGGTAACGTAAAAAATACTTTTAACGATAATTGATTAATTTGTTAAGTAGTTTTTGTAATATCGTTTTTATGAAGACTCCAGAGATTTTTGGGTTGTTTTGGTATCACGCTAAAAGAAAGGTTTGCACTGAAAATCAGCGTTGTGTGAAATATAAAATTCTGTCACAGCAATAAGCTGAGTGCGAACCTTGTTTGTAAAAAATGCGATTGTATAAATTCTTAAAACGTGCTAATAAAAAAAACAGATGTAAGCAATGTTTATTTAAATAAACATTGTCTTTATTTCTTAGTTAAATTCCAAAAACTCTGGACACATTCGTCATCTCTACAGAAACCCGATTATTCGTGGACTCAGAAATAAAGAAACTTGTTTAGTTATTTTTAAAACAATGTGTTGAATTCACCTATCTATAGATTTTTCATACTTTAGATTATGATATCAAACGGTTAGAATTTTTGAAGCCTAATATAATAATTTTCTCTATGCCAAAAAAATCGCAAGCGAATCAACAGAGCTCGACGAATACCTATCCTCAAAACCGCTGAATAAAACAAATATTAAAATAACACTTTTAATTTTTTTGTTAACTTCAAAATCATAACAAGGGGCATAAAGGTCCCACAAAGGCACGCCTGTGGGGTCGAATAGACCGCGTTTTACCCGTTTGTTCGCAACTTGGAGCGAAGGGTTAAATACGGCTGGGAATGGAGTTGCCAGTTATGGAAACTATCCATAAAGTGCGGTTATAATTATATACGTGAGTACTCTGCCACGGCACTGTAGCGTGTGTGGGATGTTTGCGAGACCCACACAGATGGATTTAAGGCTAATTTTAAGGGCCTGCCTGCTACTAGTAACCTTCTGAAGACTATTGCACCAATGTCCGACTACCATTTCAAACAACATTAGCTAGTGGCTAGTGGTAATCATTGACTATAAATAAGTTGTTGAATAGTTCTTAGGTTTTTAATAAATAAAACTACGTTTCAACGGTTTTAGCGTGAAATTTTATTTATTAGATTTTTATTTCACTTATAAGTATAATCGATTACTAACATTACTAACTTTAATTTTTCTTCCGTGATTACTACTGAAAAGTTGCCAAAACGTCGAATAAAAGTCAAATAAACCCCGCGTCTCAATTTTTAATTACGTAATATTATAAACAGAATAATCATTCAACGTTTTTTTTACCTGGTTATGAGTAAGCGTGTAAGTTTTATACGTGCAGGACCGGAGAAAGAATACAATTTCCTGTGGCCGGGCAGTCAGTCGTAAGAGGCGACAAAACAACCCACAGCCACCCACAGGTAGTAGGGCATTTGCCCGACTGAATGGCTTGAGTTCTGTACCGGCATTAGTGACCAGATTCAAGTCTCGCTTAAGAGAGCAGCAGCGTATTTGTAGCACCTTTGGTGTTGTAAATGTCCAAAGGCGATGGTAACCACTTTCCATCAAGTGGGCCGTCTGCCTGTTGCTGAACTCCTGCTACAAAAAGATGTGTGCGTGTAATGTACACACGTAAGAAGAGAAACTTCTTTATGACCTTATTTTTCGAAAAATGATCTACTATATCCAATTTAACAGAAATTGGTTAAATAAATAAAGCCCCTACCACGGTCGAATCGACCGAAAAAGACATCGCGTAACCCAAAACGTGACGGTAATTTTTTTCCAACGCCGATAAAGGGGTTTCACTTCAAAAAGCGGCATATACTATAAACCTTTGGGTTTATCAGCGTGATACCTGGCAATATTTACTCGCAAAATATTTGTTTACTCAAGGTTGTTTCCCTTTTGCGTTTTGCTTAAAAATTATATGGTATTCGGTTGGATCATGTGGCCGAGAGTGGGTAACCCCGGCACAGTTTGCACTGATATGTTTATTCCAACTCTTCAACAAACATTACGGAGGAATTTCATGTTTGAATGTTTAGAGTTTCCATATTTGATACTAGCTGATGCCCGCGACTTCGTCCGCATGGTGCGGTTTTTAACTATGCCACGGGAACTCTTTAATTTTTCGGGATCAAAAGTATTCTACATGTTGACCTGGGATATAAGCTACCACTATAGAAAATTTCATTTAAATAGGTCCAGGCGTTTGGAGATTAGCCCGTACAGACAGACAGACAAACAGAAACAAAAAACATGAAAATAAAAATGTGCGCGTCTCGGGACGACCGACAAAAGTGATAACTTAGCCTGCCTACCGCTGCCGTGAGATGAAAGGAACACAGACAGACTGGCGCCGTAACGTGTTACGTAACAAAGCGGTTTACCCTCCCATAAGAAGTGATCACTTCGAAAATATTAATTAGTTCTATTTCGCATCTTACATCCCCCTGACTCGGTTTTTAGCATTTTTTTTCATTGCACAGAAATTCGACCTCTGCAGTTATATTAAATGTATAGATGTTATATAGCAGAGGCATTTACATGGACCAAATTAAATATTGTATTCTATAAGAATGCATAGTATAATTCCTGTATAATGAGGAGAGTTTTAAGGAACTGCTTGATCTGGTACCAACGCCTCCCTTTTACAACCGCATTGCTCGCTACTAGATAATCAACCCCATTTCCTTGAGCTCTGACGCTAAACTACGCAAACGGTTCTCTTAGAACATTTATTCCGCGACCAACAATGATCTGGAGGGAACTTCCGCGGTTTTCCCTTTTCACTATGAAATGTGATGTGATGAACATGGGGTTCTTCAAGAGGGGCGTTATAAAATTTCATACAGGTCGGCAACGTGTTGGCGACACCCCTGGTATTGCAAGTATCCATAGGCAACGGTAACCTTTCCATCGGGTGGGCAGTCTGCCTGTTTGGCTACTTCAGGCAATAAAAAAAGTATACCAATAAATAAAACTGTATTGTTTGTCTGTAATTGTAAAATAAATACCAGAAACTCAAAAAGCGCAGGTTTGACTACTGGACAGAGAACATGAACCACTTAGGAACTTTTATGACCTAATGTCCATATTATGCCATTTACAAGGTGCTAACGGCGAAGGAAAATGATGATGAGGTGATGAAACCTCATTGCAATAACCGATGTATTAAACCGACCATTCACATTTTTATATTATATTGTCTTTCTTTTTTTGAAAATGGATTTTACATATTATTTATTGAAAGTCATGACTCTACCACCGCTTCCAAATAAATCAGTTACTGTTAAAGGAGAAGAACCGGTGTAACAAACTTTCCAGCAACATAAAATATCCTTACTTCATATATATTATTAATTTGAATAAACTCTTTAGCAGGAAGAGTTTCTTGCGCCGCTTCTTTTCAAGCCACAATATATTGTGAAGCGGTGGTAAATTAGATTCGGTTCCCATAGAGTAAATAATAACCATAAACAAAATAAAAACTAAATAATTAAAATGAACAAGTTGGTGGTAGGCTAAATAAAACTTTAGTAATACTCGTTGGACAATTGTCATCATTGTCTTCCGTGGTCACGACCACTGAAACAAAAATGAAGTGGCCGAAACAAAAATCAAAATAAATTGCCGCGCTTAAAACCTTTAAATTTAGGTTTATTAAGATTAAGAAAGAATACACTATACTTTAGTTGTATATCTATTAAATATAATAGGGAAGATCATTAAAACATCGAGTACGCGATTTGATTTATTTGCAAAGTACCTACATAAATAATATATTGATACACTTAAATTTTATTATACAATAAAATTAATGAACAAAACACAAAAACAGTTTAGAATTAGGCACAAAGGGCGGTCTTATCGCTGACAGCGATCTCTTACAGACAACCTAGGGATTGAGAGAGAAATATCGCACAACAGTTAGGCCTAGGTTTTGTTGCACTATATTTTTAAATATTTTACATAGTAAGTATATTACTTTATGCGTTTATACTACTTTCATCCTTTTTTTGTCATATCCAACTTTCACTGCCATACATTAGCGTTGGAACTAATTCTCCTTGATAAACAGCCAGGCGTGCGTTTATATCCTATAAATATTGTAAACGCGAAAGTTTGTAAGAATGAATGTGTGGACGTATGGATGTATGCTTGTTACTGTTTCACGCAAAAACTACTGAATATATTTTGATGAAACTTTACTGTAATATAGCTTACACATCAGAATAACATATAGGCTATATTATATTACATTTATAAAGATATAGTGTGAATTATCCAAAATATAACAATTTGCCATTACCACGCGGGTGAAGACGCCGGCCGGTGCAGCTAGTAGATTATAATTTATAATATCAATCATGATATTACTATTTCCGAATAGATTTTTGTGATACGTGTCTGTGGCTATAAAACAACTGGCACTACAGATATATAACGAATGTGAGATGTAAGATGTAATTCTGCCATCTGACATGTACATACAATAACACAGTGATCTAAAGCAGAATGTTCTTCTAATCTGGTGGATGAAAGCGGTCGCACGGGCGCGTGGCAAGTGCCGGCCCACGAATGAAATAGCCAGTTGTGTTATTAACGACCCCCCAGCACAGAAAAAGAGGGGTCGCGATGGCTATAGGGACGCTGGATGTGACATGTTACTTTATTGCTGTTTTTACCATAACTTTTAATGTGATATTTCAAGACCTGCATGCTGTAGCGTAATCACTCCAGTTACTGTAACCTAAAATCATAATAACATAATTCTTTATTTTCTCTTTAAGTACACAGTGAAACATAAAACGAGTAACAACATCAGCTAAGAGGATGGTGCCTGAGTTAAGTTAAAAAGACACCTGTAGTATAGGTCACCAGGATCAACCCGTTAGCCTTGATATTTGGCTAATTAAGAGAGAAAAAAATAAAACTAGTATAATTATTATAAGTAAATGTGTTAGAGTGAGTTTCCAAGCTTAACAGAAGTTTCCAAGCTTTTTGCGATGTTTAGAAAAAAATAATTTTAATTGACTATATATATTTATATAGACTGAGTCCACAGTGAAAGGTGGGTTTATCTAGTACATAGTATTGTTCGAAAAACATCTTTAGACAAAATAAAAAACTCAACAAACACGTTTTAAATAATTTAACTGTACAATAATGTTGTGCAAAAAAGTATAATTATTATAAAATTCTAAACGTCTACAAACGAGAAAATTATGTCAATAAACACCCTTAAAACAGTTAAATGTATATCAGAACTCAAATATACAAGCCTGTATTATGATAGCCTCAAATGGTTTTTGGGTCGCTTCCAGACGTTCTATATCTATGTTGAGTACCCGAGAAAAAAGGGGGGTTGGGTTCGAATATCCCGCAGGGGGTCGGCAATGGACTGAAGGGGCCCCAATCAATCTTACAAGTCGCACTGCGATGCGGGGGTGGGTACCACGGGCTCTTTCGGGGTCCAGCGCTTAGGGCTGTCGCTTCTTTGATTTACACCGATAAAAAAATAGATTTTTGAACGTTCTAAATAAATTCATAGGGTGCCAATCATAAAGAGGGAGTACTAACTATATAAAGACTCTTGGTAAAATTAAAATGCAACGTTATTTAAAACGTTTCAAGTCACTCCTTTAACTAGTTTAGCGAGTTATGCGGACGCAAACATACTGAAGCTGAATTTATAGTCTTTACATAGTATTAAACAAAGAAGCTTTCTGCGTCTGACTCTTTTCTCCAGGGGAAATCCATTTGAGGAGAAACTGCTGCGGGGTAAGCCGATGGGGCATGTGGGATTCGCTATGTCGGGGTGGAACTAGCACTCCCGCTAGAATGTTATTGCCATACCGCTGTTACGGATACCCACTAAACCTCTGGCTGATCCTCACGCGTTCACCTCTGGCCCGGACGGAAGGTGGCCGCCCCGTTCACGGGCTGGCGCCTCCATATCTGAGTTTGTCTGCCACTTTATCCTCCTACTAACTCCTCCTAAACCAGGCAACGGATTTTTAAGCGCTTTTCACCATTAGATAATTAGTCCATGAAAGTTTATATATAGGTAAAAAAACTTAATTACATTTGATAATGCTATTATTATCAAATCAGAAATAAACACTAGAATGATGATAACAATTACTCGCCCCTGCTCTTATTTTTTTGATATAACATTATTGTGTACACAACACGAATAAACCCATGATATTTCTGTGCCACAGTTCGAATGTGATTTCTAATGTATATGGAATACTATAATGGAAGCATCTTGGATAACAAATTTAAAAAAATTACGCCCGACAGAAGTGATAACGTGTGTAAGAGAAACGGAGGCCAGATAGACCGGCGCCGAAACGCGTTACGTAACGAAGCGATTTACCCTCCCATAAAAGTTATCACTTCAAAAAAAATCGTAAAATAGAGCAATTCCCAGGGTTTGAAAATTCTAGTTTAATAAAATATAAAGATATACGTGTGTTTTAAATAAATATTTTGCAGGACAAAGAAAATATACATAACTCCAAGTCTTGCGAGAATTTGTTTTATAATGAAAGAACGTGCAAGTGTCAGCCCTACGTGTCAGGCACTTTCGGGCGCAAGGCACTTTTGGGGGTCGTAGGGACGATACCCTCTTACGACGGGCTCCGACTGACCCTTCGGCGCCCCAAAAGAAAAAGGTCAAACTAAACTTTTTGTTGGTACGAAATTTTTGAGACGTAACACCGATTGTTATGTTTGTATGTTGTTAATTTATATATACGTAAAGATAACTCCGAAGTTACTTTATTTAAATTCAATTTGATTCAGTTTAGTGTCCATTTAAATATTTAAAAAAAATATAGGAGTATTGGTTCGTGTTTGACTAAATTCAAATATTTTTATTCAAGAAGAGAACACTTCTTGGAAGTCATACATATAAGTTAAAATTAGTTTTACTTCCTATTCTATGTACACCGCTTCGCAACCTGTTATTGCTGTTAAGGAGAAGAAGCGGAAAGAAACTCCTACCTCCTACAACTAACTAAAAATTGTTTTTCTTTTATATTTGTTATTCTATTTATATCTTAAGTCCTTTTTTTATAAGTTTCCTAAAAAAGTATGTTACAGAATTACTTTTGAAGAATTAATGGAGTTGTAGCAAACAGTGCATACTCAACAAGACAAAGACACAATAAAAGGAAAGAAAAATACTATTATAGTTATAATAATGACATGACCTACTATAATTTTATGTCGCAACATATCTCCATACATTCCTTATGATCTCACCTGATAGGCAGTTATAGGCGGAGATATGGGATAAGATGCAGCACGCCATCTAAAACAGGCGGTCCAAAGACAGGACACCAGCACAATATATTATGGTATTGCTTTAAGCCTGTTTTTTTGTTATTTGTTTTGTTTATCAAATAATCTGTTGAGTAATAAAATACTTCAAGTTAAAATTTTGTTGCGATTTGTTTTACAAATTTGTCCGTTGCCTTTCTTTTTACCACTCGTCCGTTGCAATTCGTTTTTTCACTTGTCCGTTGAAGTGTCACTTCTACTTTGTGTCCTAGCACAGATTTTGATTTGTCGCAGATTTCCTGTAAATTGTGATTTGGTTTGGTTAGGTACATTTATTTTATTATTATTTACAAAGAAAAAAAACTGAATTCACCAAATAAAACATCCATAGCCTACTCTAATATTATACCGCCTGTCACGCCGCGTATACCTTCTACTCCCTCCACGCGACCATAACGCTTTTTCGTGACAGAAATAATCCTAATACCCCTTTATAGAAGTTTCACTTCAAAAGGCGACGTCATTAATGACAAGATATAAGTATCTCGTGCTATGTACTTATGTATTGTACATAGTAGTTAGTAGTTTCTGAGTAGTTGTGTTGAGTTTCATATAAATCTGTTCAACAGTTTTCCCATGATGATGATGATTACACTATTTATAACTCAAGAACAGCAGTACCGATTTGGCTGAAAATTGGTGGGAGGTAGCTTAGAACCAGGAGACGGACATAGGATACGTTTTATCCCGAGGGGCTGGTAGGTGGCGCTGAGATTGGGTTCTAAAAACCTCCTAAACACCTGGATCGATTTTGGTGATTTTGTTTTTGTGTGTTTGAGTGGGTCCTCGGATGGCTTAAATCCACAATTGGAACCGGTAGGTGAAGCTGGGATCGGGTTCTAGATTTTTAATTTTTCAGAGAAGGACAACCTCTGCCGGGCCACTAGTTTTTTATAAATATTCATTTTCGGAATCTGCTAGGCCGAATTAGCTCACCTAACCTAGACATTCTAGCGTAAGTGAATTTGAATCTTAGTGTATTTTTGTTGCAAAAGTTATTTTAAACCATTATTTTGATTTCATTCTTTCAATTTTTGATTCATTATTACAACAAAATAATGGTTTTGCATCAAAAATATAATTAGGTCCAAATGTCGCTTACGTTAGAATAGCGGTAAAGCCTCGATATTATATCACAAACAGCTCTGTGAAGTGGGCACCTCGAGTTGCGAATTGGTTACTGTTCTGCTTAACGTTAATTATACTTAATTCTGGTGTGTTTCATAAAAAAAATAAGAACACAAATATTTTAACTACGACTAATTTCTTTGTACCATCATTTTATGTTATTCCTCGAGATTATTACACTGCGCGAAGAAAACAAAAAAATGGCGTCATCGCAAAAGTTACTTGCCCACTTCTCCGTCGGGGATCGTTTTTGTGTCTTGTCTAATACCGTGACGCCCCCTAGGGCTGATGAAACCACCCTACCACCCCTATGTACCCCCAAGGAGAAAAATGAGTTAGAAAAGATGCGGCCGCCGATTATGGCGTGACGGTGTGCGCCTTTGTTATGGACATTCGTCTAAATCAATCGGGAATCGTGTGACATCTGCGAGTTATGGCCGCCTGGTAATTTCTAGTTATTATTGCTTAGATTTTGATATCAAAATTAATCAAATAAACTAAAAAATAATAATTAAAAAAAAGACTAGCGTAAATTTTTTGAAAAGGTTTCGAAATACAATCTAGCAAAAAACAAAACCAACTCAAGCAAAAAGAAAAAATTAAATATTTTCTACAATGTCTAGAAGTCGATGCCAAGCAAAATATAAAACAAACAACAACCGCGAAATATAAAATGTAGTATGGTAATTTTTATATTTCGCACTGACTTTGAGATGTAGAAAATAATTTTTATTTATTTTACCCTTTAAGCCGGCTTAGTTTTCGCTATTTTTTTTATTACATGATTAGTAGCTTGATTGCTAATGCATACATGTCTGATTCCAATGACAAGTTCGAAGATGCATTGTCAGTATATATCATTGTCGTATCATGGTCTAAGTTGCTTTTTGAACAATGTTACCTCCACCAAGTTATGGCTGCCTGATAATATTTAGTTACAACTGTGAATCGTTCTACTTAAGTTAAAACAATTCTTTGTAGTTATTGTCGCCTAGTATTTGTATAAAATACCTGTTATAAAATCATTTTTTGAAATTTAACCACCAGATTGTCAGTTTAAAGTACTTATTTTGAAAAATAGGAACAGCCACTTAGTGGAGATATCTTAAAACATAAAGAACTTCTTATCGATTTTCATCCAAGACAAACTTAAGCTGAAATTAGAGGTAATGTACGCATAAAATATTTTATACTTTAAACACCGTTCACCGTCTCCGTGAAAATACTCCATGATTAAAAAAAACACATCAAAAAATGAATAAGCAGATAATCAGTTTAAAAATCACATATTTATGAAACCTTTTTTCAACAATTAAATTCGTTTAGTTTTAAAGTTGACAATGGCTCCTTTATATCAAAATTGAGAGACAGAAATGAATATTTTCGGTATAAGGTATTTTTTGATATACAAATACTATATTGTTACGCTAGTGGTGGAACAACACCTAAATTTCATGTGGGCAACATATATTTTGTGGGACCCTCTAGTAACGCAAAAAGATGGATTTGAAAAATAATTGAAACTGACTACTGGCACTGACCGGCGGTGGTTCCCCGTAATAGGTATCGCGAATGTTGCTAGCTGAAATAAAAAAAAAGAATTTGGTATGAGTAAGGATTATTATAAGGGGAGTGTTTCAAGCAACTGTTTGATCTGGTGCCAATGCCTCGCTTTTACAGCCACACCGCTCGCCAGATACGGGAACGTCACCTCCATTTCCTTGAGCTGCCACGCTCATAAACTACGCAACGGTTTTCCTGTATGACCTGGAGGGAACTTCCCGCCGCGGCTTTCCCTTTGCGCTATGACAGGAGGTTCTTTAAGAAGGGTGTTATAACATTTCTTAGTGGTTGGCAAATGTCGGCGACACCCCTGGTGTTGCAAATTTGAAGATAACCACGTTCCATCAGGTGGGCCGTCTTCCTGTTTTCCTGCATCAGGTAATTAAAAAAAACGTTTTATAACAAATCCAATTTTTTGTTGTTTAAACGCCGAATCCAATTTGGTATGAGTAAGTTCTTTTACGACGAATAACACGCGTCAAAAATATTAACTGTCCTGACTTGCAAGGTGCAAGGCCTCTAGGAGTGCGAGGCCGTAGACGATGCCCCACACGGCCCACGCTTTACGTCGCCTCTGTCTTATACCTTGTTTACATTATGTCCACTATCACGTCAGTCGGGTGAGGGAATTGGGCAGCGCGAGCTTGGGTACATAACATATGCGACCATACATACATATTGACTAATGTTGTCCATTTTGCTCCTTGCAACCGTAGAAGTGGGTATTAGGCATAATGTGACGCGGTAACGTACTGGGCTATCGTCATTAGTTTACACTCTTTCCCTGGCTTGCCTAAATAGGGTATTTGACACATATAACATACATAGTGTCTGAGACTCCGTCTGTTATATGTAAAAACTTTCTATTTTGGAAAAAAAAACACGATTTTATCCATTTTATTTTGAAATCATTACTGAAGATATACTAGAAAACAGTACAACTTTCAATGTATGTACCTTTAACCTACTTTTACCAGGGACAGACTATGTGAATTCATTGACGGATTTCCTCTTAAAACATTTCTATAAGCACCCATATGCATCGACCTTGAAAAGGTGACATAATTACATTTTGCGTCCCCTAACCGATCGATTCTGCGTTTCATTAACATTAGGGGCCCAAAGGACCCCTAACGATAGATATTCATAGGGTTACCAGCTTAATTTCGAAACGTCATATGTCTCAAATTTCTTTAACGATTATAACATTTGAAATTAGGATGATAAATTCAATTTTCTCTAGCAATTTAATGGGAGATTTTGGTTGCTTTTGTTTGGGAATATAGACATTTTATTTGAACACGTGTCGTTTGTTGGGAAATTCAGACGGTCATTCAAAAATGATGTCATTGTTTAGTATTATAGGTCAGTTTTGAATAGAACATTGGGACACTAATAACCCTTTTTCGCTTTAATTATTCTAGTAGGCGTTTTCGTCAAGTCTGGAAATGAAAAAAATACTGGAGCTATATATGAAATTTAACCTACCTACTTACTAACCTAACTAGTTAACTTGCGATGAAAATTATATTTAAAAGCAAAAAAGAGCAGTCGTTTTTTTTTGTTATTTTACGCATCTTGGGTGCTTACAACATTTACTTTGGCACAAATACATATAAAACTGATTTTTTTTACACATTATATAAATACTTAGAAGTTTGAAAATGTTATTTTCTCTGCAAAACGCTTGACAGGGGTGTCTTAAATCAGCCAATTCGCTTTTCCTTTACAATGCCAAGTCTACATAGCCAAACGGGGGTGCCAGTGGCAGCCAGTTGGCAGCCACCCTCTTTACCCTACTTACTACTACCAGGCAAGCATAACCGTTGGAGAAATTTTAACGGAATTAGTCGTGAGCTCGCCTGCAGGGCGCCGTGGTAAATTCACACATGTACACCACCCACCTCCACGCCTTGTTTAGCGCCCGGTTACTCGCTGGCAGACACGCAACTCCACATAAACTACTTTTAAAATAGGAGTTTTTTTTTCTCAGAAAATATTCAAATTAGGGAATAACTAGGCTAAGGACCTAAAGCAATTAAGACTCGAAACTCTTAAATAGAAACAAAGAATAGACAAACTTGCAATACATAAGCATTGATTTTTTTCATACTACACAAGCAGCATGTGATATCATCGGTAGTCAGATTTAAAAACATGACGGTTTTATTTAGACTTTTTTTTATGAAAATCAATGCAAGTGGAGAGAAATATTCTTCCAAAGTTGTAGAACTTGTTTCCCCCTCTAAGTTTTGCATTTTAAGTTAAAAAAGTAATAATTCAAAGATATTCCAAAAATTTCAAAGAAAACTGCATTGCATACACAGTCAAAAAGATTTTTATTTAAATGCGTTGTGGTTATGTTACTCTACGGAGCTCTTTATTGAGCATGGATTATTATCATGTTCTTGCTCGTTTATTTCACGTTTTTTAATTGTTTTAATTCAATGTGTATAAATAACAATGGCAACGATAATTAATAGAAATGTTCACTACTAAAATTCTATAAAAATGGTAACCAAAACATTACTCTCAAATTGCGAACAGATTTGGAATGCAATGGCCGTGACAAAGAAATTTATATAAAGACAAGACACAGTGACGATAATATTTCATCACGTTTACATGATATTTCGTGGGTTCTCGATAAATGTTTGAGGGGCGTCTGTAAATCATTACTGCAGACTTGGTCGGGGCGCTCAGCGGCACTAGGATGACAGAAATATGGAGGAGGTAATGTTTAAATTTTTTTAAGTGTAATTTCAGTATTATATAAAAGTATAGGCGGAGTGATGGAGGAAGTGAATAATTATTTACAAGCTCGTGTGCGTAAACTTATGTAATATACACATGGTTTGCGTCTGTGAGGTTAATAATAATATATCTACTCGAAACTATTTTGCCTTTTTCGGTACTAATTCGTAAATTTATTACTTAGTTCTTAGTAGTAGACTTCCTACTTCAAAATCGGCTTCCTTTAACCAGCTTCATTATGAGAGCTCGGGGCTCTGTCTATCCATATCGTTCGTCTGAAAACCCATGAATAAGTATTTGCAAAGAATACGAATATTATATATTAACGTTACCTTATCTATTTAAGGCCTTATAAAAATTTCAGTAAAATATCGGATTCTATCTATTAATCTTTAACCACCTAATAATTGAGATTTCAAAATAAATTCAATACGTTTTTAATGAGTACCCAACGTAGGCGGCCTCGTGGGAAGATAGAGAGGGCGATGTTTTGTCGTGCTTCTTTATTTCTATAAATACGTATTAATTTTGTTTAAATATTTCAATACAATTTTATAAAAGCGTAAGATATATATTTACTGTATAGTTATACATTATGTAATAGATCGCTGTTAAAGGAAAGCTTAGAAGACTGATAAAAACGGTGGTAAAAACATTTTGACTAAATCCTTTGTCTGCTATTGAAGTAAACTAAACATAATACTTAATTACACCGGCCCACAAAAAGATTTGGCTTCAGCGTATCGAAATATATAGAATGTGGGTCTGGTCAAAAGTACAGACCACTGTATATCTATTATCATAACTATTTTATTAAATACAAACTGTCTTGGATTTTTAGCAAAGAAAATCACATTCAAAGTATTAATTTAAACAAACATCTACTACTTTGTTTTGTACTCCTAGTACCAAAGTACGTTCGGCGCGGCTTCCCGAACCCACGGGAGCTCCTTGCTACTTCGCTACGACCCTACCAAGGCATATAAGTAAGTATAAGCTACGCCACCGAAAATGTTCCCCAGTAGTCTTCTATCTTTTGTTTTACATATATAACATTTTATATAACAAAAGACAGAATTATCTATCTGTACGTTTTGTATTCTCCTATTGCTATATTTTTTCACTTATTTTTCTACTTACCTAATCGAAAATTAAATTTAAAATGTAAGAATCCAATCGGTCAGAAACCGAGTCTTTGTGCGATTAAATTAAACAGTACTTTTGAATATACGATACATCCATAGTGAAGCGTGAGTTTTACATTTTGTTGATTTAAAAAGCCTTGTTTTAATCAAATCTAGTCGTCATTCATATATAATACTCGTTCGTATACGCTAGTTTTTTCATAAGTAGACAAACATATCAATATAGACAAAAAACATAAGCTTGGAAGTAATTCAGATAGTAAAAAACAAAAACGCTCGCCTCTGGACGACTTTTATGAATGCATCTATGTACTTGATACTAAAACCGTAAATTAAATTCACATAGTCGTTTATTCCAACTTGTTACAATAAACCGCACTGAGCTCGTATTAGTTTTGGGCTTATAGAATTTTGTGGCGAACAGAAATGGTGATGAAGCGAAACTAACTTAAAAAAAAAAAATTGCATCATAGTGACGGTGTTTTGAACGTTCTAAATATCAACGGTCTTATTGATAGAGAGCTAGTGTAAGTTTGAACACTTCTTTATAATTCTTAAAGCAGAGTTCAAACTTACTCTAAGTCTCTATGAATAAGATTGTAATTTGTTAGCAAGGGTGTAAAAAGATATATTTTTTAATTTGTATTGTTTATATTAATTAAAATATGTATATTTTTAAATTATAATATGTTGAATGTTCAATTAAAATTTTTCATCGATAATAATATTTTATCAATAAGTTACTATTGTGAATTTCATAAATCAATTTTAATTTTGTATTAGGGTTAGCCTATTATTTCAAATTAAATTATTAATTAAAATGTTATTAATTAATAATTTTGTCTATTATTCTGTTCTAGTATTGTCTAGGTTTATATTTGTGGTGCACAAGAAAGAGTTACCATTCATTAATTTTTGGTGCAGATTAGAATTTAACGAATATTTAAGAACATTTTGAACAAGCATCTGTTCTTTGTTTGGCAAATGACTCGTCTCCATGGCTTTCTCTGTCAAGTCCCTTAGTTTGATAGACGTGGCGGCGAAACTTTTTCTAGGGTCCCGTTCCCCCTTTGCCTACCATACCCCGTGGATGGGGGGGCTTCTATTAAATAATCATTTTGGGCCCCACCGCGGCGTGTAGGTGCGCTCCTTTATTAACTACGCGAATTAGTACATCTCTAACACTTTATGGTTGTCTGGTATAAAGATAGTAATGTTTACATTAGTAGCTTAAAAAGCTAATAGTTTCACAATATAATATCGTGCGAAGAAAATGCAGGGAAAGTGGACACTGGACTCCGAATCTGACGGTCCGAGTTCAACCGGGATTTGACGTCTTGATCAAGATGGTTATGTATGTATGATGATAACTACCTACATCGAAAAGTTTGCTATCGTTGCCTAAAATCATTGGGCTTTACAATACAATTTTATTGCATTCAGTAAAAAAAAAAATTCAAATTTTCGAACAAATGGTTCTTCTTATTTTTAATGGGCTTATTGACCTGGTAATAAAGACTTTAAAGCCAAGTCTTATGCTATATGTGGAAGCTTATCATTAACAAACCATATAATAAATGTATATATTTGTATACTCATATATTACATTTAGTATGGTATATAAACTTCTTTTGTACTATATTTATCAGTATCGAAAACTGTCAACCTATTGGTGGAGTAATTATAAATACAAGTGTAGGTATTTAATTTTAAATCAAAAGGACACGTTTTCCAGGTCAACAATTTTCGCTTCAAAAAGGTCCCAAGTTTAGTCACTCGGAATAAAATAAAGGAATGAAAGTTATATGTCTATTAGCGATTGCCCGCGCCTTTAATTGTGTTTGTCTTGATATTTCGCAAGATTTACATAATCATCAGTGACAGCTGCTGTCAAAGTTCTGCCTGCGTTCTGATCATGCACCCGGCTATGCCGCGTGTTATAATACCCCTTGTGTGTATGATACGTCTCGTCTTGTCACTAAAACAAATTATCAGAAGTGTAAGATATTCAGAAGTGAAAGCGTACTTAAAGAAGTTTTCACTTCAATAAATGTAGAAACGGTTACATCATACAGGTTTTAAAATAACGTGGTTTCAATGATAAGAAATCCCGGGAAAAAGAGTCTGTTTACATACGCAAATTTTATGTAATACCAAGCTAATCTATAATAATATTTAAACTTGTATTTTGGTATGTTTGTAACGAATAAACATAAACACTTCTGGACCTATTTCAAAAATTCTTTCACCATTAGAATGTTACATTATCTCTGAGTAATATAGGCTACATGTTTTACTTGAAAAAAATTAGGGATCCTCACTTAAACTTCAATAATGTAACCTAAGGTGTAAAATTTTTGTAGTAGGTTTAGAAAAAACTCCTTCATCATTGCGACTTCGCATACACCGGTACCACATGCCAGTGCGTCTGGTTTTCTGATGGTGGTAGGCAGACAGCGGGAGCAGATTGAAAAGCTTCAACGTACACTCTCCAAAGTGTATCTGACAGAAAACCGGTAGACTGGTCACCCGTCGTCGATATTCAAGACTTTTAGTTCGGGTATTTTGAGTTCTCGTAACGCGCTGTTCCTATTCCAACATCGGCTTCCTTGAGCCGGCTTCACTCTGAGAGCTCGGGGTCCGGTCTATCTATTTGGTGTGTCTGAGTATGAGTGGCCAAGCTACTAATTGTGACGTGGCTGGACATTCGTCCGGTCTGAATTATTTCGCGCGCTTCTTTAGAAATCTCACAGCTCTTAAAATTTGTTGTTAAGTTACAAGCTTATAGAAGTTCAGTCTGGTTTTAAACGTCTAACAATTTATAATTGTTGTTTTAATAATAAAGCAAAATATAAATAAATATTAGTTTAAGGTTTCTAAAAAAAAAAATTGTTGGTGTCCAATCCAACAATAAATACAATTCGGCAAGATCATAGTTAGTTTCGGTGTATATTTATTTGCATATTATTCCCATACTGGAAATTCTTAAATGGTTATTACACAGAACATAGCGTGTACCAGTCTTATTCATAGAGAGATAAAAAAAAAGCTTTATATTTTAATGTTACATTAAGCATATATAATCTGTCGGTTCCTTTCTGTACTTTAATTTAGATAAATGAACTAAAATGATTCATAAACAAAACTTGAATGATTTAATGCATGAAACATCTTTTAATACTTTCAACCAAATTGAAGCAATTTGGTTTCGGAAAATCGGTTTAATATCAACATTGTAGGTTTTAAGCTAGGTTAAATGTAATAATATAATAATTATTTTTTAATCTATTCTACTTGACACTGGATAAATCCACAAATCGCGCGAAGCTATATTGGTACTATAAAATAAGAAAAATAAATCTAAAATGTCATAAGAAAATTGAAATGGGTACTAGGACATTAAAACTTTCTACGAGCACCTATCCACTACACTGTCCATCGCGTCTTTAATTCACCAAATTCACCTGTCGTTTATGTAATTCGCCCCCATACATGACGGCGAGGGGGCGTGGGGGCTCGAGGGCGACGGTTACGAAAAGGAAGGGGTGGTGAGTCGGTGAGCAATTTTTTTCTGATTTTTTCCCCCGTCCTTTCCCGATAATACCCTAATGGTCGCTAGCTTCCTTTTCGAGATTTTTTTACGTCGAAGATCGGGTGTTTTTTACTCACTTGTAATTTCCTTTTTTTCTTTCGCCGCCGAAATTGTGGATCGGGGGACGTGTGACCGTCTGTAGCCATCAGCGATTCTTGAAAATAGATAAGTGCTATTCTATTAATTTGTGTGTTTTTATGACTTGATTTATATAGGGTCAATGGAAATTATAAACAATATAAAGTAGGTGTAATTGCATACAGTATATATTTTTTTCATTTATCCCTTTCCACCGCATCAATCAGGAAAGTGGACATCGCAGTATCAAATGTTCAAAGAATTCCAAATTCATACAAGAACATTTAAGACAAAATGTGAAACTTAAGAACACAAGTCTACACATACATTCTTACAAACTTTTGCATTTATAATATTTATAAGATTATGTATTTAATTAGTTATATCTATACTAATTATATTTGTTTTTTTTAGACAAAATTATTTTGAACTATTTATATTGAAATCCATTGAGACTTTTCACAGTTTGATCAAAACAGGAAAGTTTCAAAAACAGTCGTGTAAAGTAGGTATCGTGAGACAGTTTTCAATTATATTTTGGTCTTTTCAGTAATTCTCTCTTCTTCATTATATTTATGTTCACACCCGGTCGTCAAAATAAATAAGATGTTTGATGGCGTTTGAAGTTGAGGGGGCTAAGACTTTGCCTGTCTAGATGCTGGAAAACAGCGGCTCCGGATTCGATTCTTAGCATGGAACCGGCCACAGTTTGGTTTGTTGTATAAATATGTTACCCATAAGTGTCATTTGATTAGCTTGAGGATATGTTGTGTTTGTCTACCGGTTATTAATGTTATTCAAAATTATCTACATCTAATGCCCGGTTTCTTAGGTAACCAATTATGAGTTCAATAACAATTGATTCCATAAAGTTATGTATTAGATAAACTTACATTAACTGCTACTTGCAACTAGTACCAAAACTCGCCACTAGATCTATTTAAGACGGAATATCTAATATCTATTTACATCAAACAAAAACGTTAAACAAAAGATATGGAGTAGATAAACGCCTAATATTAGTCAGTTAAGTTGAATCTAGTTTAACTATCGTACGATGAATGAATGAATGAAAAAATCTTTATTGTTGACTATAACTTAAACTAACTAACTAACTTAAATTTAGGGCCTCACTTATAATCGTTTCTTAAATTTAAAGAAACTGATTAGTGAAAATCTTACCCATAAACTCCTCTTAAGTATAAGAGTTGGTGGTAAAGTAACTCATAAATAACTGTCAAAAATAACCAAAATCGAGAGGTAGTTTAAGTGACTGCTAAGAGGCAAGATGGCAAGTTTGATTTCAAACGGCCATTGAATAGGGGCTTAAGAGTCTCTTATTTAAGAGATGGGTAATCCTTTCTTAACGAGATTATTATAAGTAAGGCCCTTATACAAAATTATATAAGTAGTATAACGTCGGCGTCAAAGCAGGACCTTGTAATTAGAGTTGCCAACCATCCTGTTTTCCCAGGACATGTCCTAGTTTTTGTAGTGTCCTGGGATGTGCAGGATAGTTTTTAAACAGCGTCCTATTTTAAAGCACCCTGAAAAGGTCATGTCATGATAAGGTTTTATCTGTGCAGGAACAGAGAAAGAATACAATTTTGTAAGAGCCCGACTGTATGCCTACCACCCCTGGTCTGGAGTATGCCGCCATAACAACCTTGATTTGTGTTTCGGCATTAGTGGCCAGGTTCCAGTCTCCCTTAAGAGAGTGCATGTGTAGCAACTTTGGTGTTGCGAATGTCCATAGGCGATGGTAAGCGCTTTCCATCAAATGATCCGTCTGCCTGTCTGCTGAACTCATGCAATAAAAAATCATGTATTTAAAAATTACGCCCTCTTTCAACAATGGTCAAAAGAAAGAAATCAATTGCTGCCAACAAGAGAAGCTGCAGTCATCAAAACTATCTATTATGCAATGTGATCAATTTTGTGATTATTTGTTAACTCAACCACAGATACTGAAGTAAATTAGTGAGCTTGAAAAGTAAAGTAAAAATAAATAAGTTTGTAATAGGCATTAGAATTTATTCCATACTATAACTGACCTAATTTCAAGAATAGGTTACCAACTTAAGTGTTTATTTTATAATGTCGTAACTCCTTTTTCACTCATATAATTTTATTCAAATACTTTATTATTAAAAAATGTGATTATTATCATTATTTGAAGTTCATTTAACCTATTTTAATATAACTATTGCATTTCTATTTCTGAGTTCTTTTTTTGAATTGAATTGTCCTGATATTTACAACTACTACAAATCCTAATTCTTAAATTTTCGGTTGGCAAAAATTTGTATTTTATGTTGTATTTTAACACAAATTTCACGAAAAAAATAATGTCCTTGCAAATGTAGCAACAAAATCCCGCATTAATGCCGACGATAGGCAGATTTACTGTTTGTATTTTTCTCTTATAATAATACCTTATTATTAATAGTTTTTTGTTATCAATCTCTCTCGAGAATAAAAACAGCAATTAAACCATGTAAAATAAGTACTAAGAACCAAAAAACATTTGTAGGCACATTAGTTTTGTTTCGGCATCGATAAATTTCAGACCCGGGACACCCTCTCTGCATTATGCATGTGAAAAAAAGTGGGGAAAAATAGAGAAAAATCGGGGTAAATTTACCCCCTCTGAGGGCTCCTTGGCACCACCTACCAGGCAAACAGGGAGCGCAGGAGGTAACGTCCGCCAAGATTAATACGGTATGGTACGCCCGCCTGACGCCACGGCTTTCATTAAAAATACTGGCACTTTGATGGTTTGCGAGACCTCGTGTATATAAGGGTGTCCATATGCCTCGCTTCTAATAATTTAATATATCACATTTAACATTTGGTTAAAAAACACTGAGTCAACAGAATATTGCAATGAAATGATTTACAAATTAATACTAAGTTAAAATAGTTGTATCATTGTATGTAATCATTAGAAAAAAAAGTGAAGATTCGTTTGACAATAACATAAATGTTCTATCTTAAGCTGAAATTAGACGAATTATTTCTATCTTTCAATTTGAACAAACCAACAAAAGTGATCCATACGAATATTAATGTGAATCAGTCGAAGTCACTGAATACCGTCGTGCCTCTTAGTTCTATGCCTTTAAACCAAATTGTTTTAATTTGGTTGATACGTTAAATATCAGCATTAGGCTGAACTGTAAATTAACTCACTAGTTATGGTTTGGCTTTAGTAGCCCGAATGAAAGAATGAATAAATATTTTTATTGTGTTTAAAAAGATACAGGTGTTAGGGATAAAATTTTACAACACAATTGGTGGTCTTATCACTATTAGTGTTTTATTCCAGACTAGCGGTCTCCGCAGACGTTGTCCTGCCCTGAAAACATCAAAATCTAGAACCCGATTCCAATTCCAAACCTAGTCTAATTGTGAATCTAAACACCCCGGGACCCACAAACACACAAAAAATTCATCAACATCGTTGAACCCTATTTCAGCGCCACGTATTTGTTTAGTTAATGTGTTACATTATTGAAGTTTGAGTAGGATCTCTAATTATTATATAGCCCATATTAAACAGGGATAATGTAGCATTCGAATGGTGGAAGAATTTCTGAAATCGTTCCAATAGTTTTTGAGTTTATTCGGTACAAAGAAACAAAAATACAAATCTCTCCTCTTTATAATATTATTATAATACAGACAGCTTTTGAATGGATAAGCCTGAAGTAATTTTCTATGCAAGTTATATATGTTATCAAGCTAAGTACTATGACGGCAGTAAAATCAGTAACAACGTAACTTTGAACATCTTCTAAATTTTATAGTACTAGTTATAGACAGTGCCACAGCTATATACATTTTTCTCACTTTTCTTATGTTTATTATTCGTGTATATTGCCCATAACACAGGCGTAACTTGGCTAGCTTGGGGATATATAATGTGTGTATTTGTCTACCAATTTATTTATTTAAAACGCATCTTTTAGAACAAAAATCTAGTTTCTATTCAAAGGATTTTGATCCAAGTAACTTCACTCAAACCACTTAATCGGTTTCTCAAGTGGCTCTAGAAAATAATATAGTATGTTTATGAATTTCCTTTATTTTAATCTGTAGATTAGTATGTAAACAGCCTAATGTCGTGAGCAGTACAACTAGGGCTTGTTGGTTTTCTTTTATGGCGAAACTATACTTATACCGCTAACTTAATTTTTTCCATCGGCTTCATTACAACAAAACATTTGCTGTTGAACACTGCCAGTGGATCTGATCTACAAAATTAAGGCCCCTGAGCGATCTATGAAGCAACTATATATGGTGAAACCTTAATATTTCTACAAGAGAATCTAAATTAGAGATATACTTGGACTATAAGGACATGTCAAAGAAACAAAGGTTGAGACAACCAGGTTTGCCAGATGGTAGGGCATTTGCCCGACTGGATGGCTACCACCCCTGGTGTAAAGTATGTCGCCATAACAACCTTGAGTTGTGTTCCGACATTAGTGACCAGGTTTCAGTCTTCCTTAAGAAGCAGCAGCGTACTTGTAACACTGTGGTGTTGCAAATGTCCATAGGCGATGGTAACCGCTTTCTATCAAGTGAGCAGTCTGACTGTCTGCTGAACTCCTGCATTAGAAAAAAGACAAGAATGTTATGGTGGCTTGGACGTGTATAGAGATTAGAAGAAATGAGACATAAAACATATTTATAATAACAGTGTACAGGTGGAGTTGGTTCTGGAGATGGGCACAAATGTAAAGGTAATTAATTGGCCTACCAAAAAAGAGATGGATGGATTGTGTGAAGGATGACGATAGAGGACGTATGTCAGAGTGGAAGGATAAGACGTATTGTGCCAACCTCAAATAATTGAAGGTGAAAGATGGAAGAGATTATCATCATTATTGTAGTAACAATTAAACAGTAGTTATCATCATTAATACATTCTTAGAATGTTGCTCTTTCATGTGTAAAAAAACTATGAAAAAATAGTATTAAAACTGCAACAAATGCAAGCAGTTAATCGCTTGAATCAACAGGATATCAAAAACACAAAGTTATATGCTAAGCGTTGGACAAAGCATTTTCTTAATTAATTAAGTCGCAAATTGATTAGTTTCGACGCGCGAGCAGGAAGGAATAAAAAGCCTGTAGGTACCAGGAGCGCAGCGGGTGCTGGGTGGGTCGGATCCCGCCTTACGTTGCGAGTGGGAAATGTGAAAGCAGACACACGAACCCCGCTGTTGAATTTGTACCGACTGCAGCAAACTAAATAAATTATTATTTAGGAAATTTATAGACTGCTCTATAAAAGATGCATGCATATATAATTCGAAAAACAAACCGTTAGCTAGTCATTGCTGGACTCAGCTTTTGAATTTACCTCCACAACTCCTACTTAATGGAAATATTCGCTACTTTGCGCAAGTTACTGTGCCGGAGACTGTAAATATGTATCTCTAAATACTCTCTTTTCTTTCACCTTCTTCCAAGTATTCGGGATGGGTAAAAAATGCCTTTTCCTTCCACACTCCTCTATTCTGGCATACGTCCTCTTCCTCAACACAAATCATTATATTATTTTTAACACAATACATCCATCTTCTTTTGGGTTTACTTAAAATAAAAAATAACGCATCATTTAATAGGAGTATAGAAAAAAGGAATATTGTGCCGATTTGAGTTAACTAAAAGAAGGCGACAGGAAGGAATAGTTACGATATTTTATGGCTACGCTGTCCAAGTCATATTCAAACAATGTAGATTCCATGGTGGCTATGGAACATGCAACGTTTTGGAAGTATAATTTACAACTACTCGGGTTTTAAAAATTGCATTTTGTATCAATAAGTACGTATAAACTAAACTTAAGTGTAATGTAAGTAATACCACTTTTTATTTTCTTTAATTAACGCAATGATTTGACAAAAACGACGTTTAATTAGTTTTATGTTATATGTGCACTAGTCGAAAAACCTTAGAATATCTATATCTTAAATTAAACTCTAATTTCTCTGCGGACAGTACGTTAGAAGGCCGCGGTACTACTAGTTATTATTTACCGGCTTTATCATTTCGAAAATTTCATATTCCCCGCACTTGGACGTCGGAGGTTTAAAAGCGTGGGCCCAACCGCACCGGGGAGGTTGTTTTTGCCCACCAAGGGGTACAGGAGGTAGGGGCTAGGGGGTAAAGGGGACCAAGAAATAATAATCGAGACACATGCAAAGGGGGCGCTGGACACTGCTGCGCGCTAATAACTGTTTGTGTATTAAGAAGGTCGTGTGGGTATGGGGCTGGCGTTAATGACCACTATATTTTTGTTATTTCCTTAATAGGATAAGGATACCAGGAATGTAAGGTTCCGTAGAGGTGTCACACGTCCTCTGTTTTCGTTACTTGGCTTCGGAACTATAAAAAGGCTAGGCAGTACTAACGGAAGACCTTGGGCCTGCTATTACTGTCTCAAAATCACTGGACACTATCGACTCAATCATAAGTTGCCTGATTTCGGTGATCTGATAATTCCAATGACGTGCTCGTCGCACGCCACTCCATCTTTATAAATATCTATAAGCGAAACCTCACGAAATAAATGTTTAGAACTTTGGTAGCTTTTCAATAGTAGTCATTTCTGCCAACGCCAGTTCTACTAATGTTAATGGCAATGGTAATATTTTGCCACCGCGACGATATCAAAAAATGAAAACAGCCCATAAATGTCCCACTGCTGGGCTCGAGCCTCCCACTGTAGGGGAATAGACAGTATACCCGCCACGCTTGTTCAAGGCGGCTTGGCAGGTTTGACATATCGGTTATCTCGATGTGCAGGTTGCATTCCGATGTTTGTCTTCACCGTTTTCATCAATTGTAACAATATGCACATGAGGCCAGAAAACTGCCTAAGTGGTGCATGCGTTTTGTCCAGGATCAAACCCGCATCCTTGGAGTATGAGACGCGTGCGCTAGCCATTACGCTATCACGACTTTTTATATCCGATATCGAAAGATATTCTGGATTTAGTGGAATACGAATTTTTGATATCAACGCAATGAAATCGGTATTTGAATATCTTCGCAACGCCAAACTATTGAAGTAGCAGAATAGGGCTCCTGCTCTGGTTGTTATCAACCACTATTGGCTGAGGTAGAGCCTGTTTAGGGTTAAGTTAACCTTCTGTTTTTTTATTAACTTCTTTGTTACAATTCTCATGTAAGTAACTAATAAAGGAACATTAATCTTCTTTCAAAAAGCATTTGATCTAAAATAGTTTATATTAAAATAATTCAACGAATATCTTTCAAAAATTCCCGATTAACAATTTTTTGAATTTAAACATTACCATTTTCAGAGATTTTCATTTTATAATAAAAACGTAGTTTTCATATTTAAATTTATAAAGGAAGAGAGGGATAATTTTTACGAGTTTGAAAGCTTAATATTTTACATAAATAAAAAAGAAAATATACGTCGCTTTCCCTTAAAACTTATTGAAACCTGAAAACACACGATTTTTACAACTAATTACATTTTTAATAATGTTTAAATAGTCAACTTAAGGAACGTCTAAAGTAAGATATAGTTTTTTTATCAACCGTCGAAGCACCACACCATAGTAAATAACGAAGAAAATTTGTTTTCAAAATTTACCATACCAGGAATCGACCCCGGAATGTCTGCGGTGAAGTAGGCCGCGAAGACAGCCTCTTCAACCACACAAGCATTCCAGTACATAAATAAATGTACTTAAGTAAAATTTCATGGTCTTACTTTAAGATAAATCCTATATTAATAAACATATATATATATATATATATTAAAAGTAAATAGTTCATACTATCACCATAGATCACCATCCCCATTATCATCTCAATTCATTCCTAGGGTTGTCTGGAAGAGATTGCTTTTTAGCAATAAGACCTCCCTTTATACGTAATTAGATATAGTTTTAGTATCTAAGTTCATTGTTGTATTGATGTATACTAAAAAGTTACCTATCTGTCTGTCTATCTAAATGCTAGTACTTTTTGAAATGGCCTACCTGAGCGAAGCTTTACATTTTAAACTGTAAAATTACATGGTAAATGATATGTAATTGACAAGTCGTAGCATATACACCTACGCCCTGTCATTTTCGTAGCATATTCTACGCCTAATATGTTGCTACGTTATGTACTACGTGTACCTAAAAATAAACTAACACCAGTCCACAGGTTTTAAGGTGGAGCTTTTTCTATTTAAAGTAGCGGACTGCATGCATGCCACCAGGGATATGGGAAAAAAATAGTAGATTGCTACACGAGAGGTGACAGTGACCTGTTTAGGCATGAGATGGTTTGACGCACAGGCGTAGTGACGGGCCGTAGACGGGCGCTGATAGTTCGGGTGCCTTAACATGCCTTTCACCCAAGGTTAACACTTTGCTTATTCCGAGACAGTTTTCCCTAAAACGGGAATCACAAGTCAAGCATGGACAAGGCCACAGGTATATTCTAGTAGTCTATATAATACAAAATACAAAATTAAATTAATTACACAAAGGAAAATTTACCCAAATATTGAAAAAGAACCAATAAAAAAGTTTTAAAAGGAAAACAAACGACGAAAGATGTTTGAGAATAAGCCCTCAGGTGCAATTTCGGTCTACGGCGAACCTACAGAATTAAAAAAACAGACGGTGTGCGTCTCAGCTTCTCGGCCGAAGTGATAAACTAATCTAACGGGAGAGAAAGGGAAGCCAGACAGACTGGCGCCGTAATTCGTTACGTAACGAAGCGAAGAAGTTATCACTTCAAAAATTTAGCAGCGGACAAACCGACTTGTAGAGCAACTAAAAAGCAAAAAATAAACCTATTCACAACATCTTAATGTCGGTGCGAAGTAAAACATGAAATTTACTTTTTTTTAAGTGATAACTTCTTATAGGAGGGTAAACCGGTTCGTTACGTAACGCGTTACGACGCCAGTCTGTCTTCCTTTCTCTCATGCAAGTTATTACTTCTATCAACGTTCCGAGATGCATACCATCGTTTTTGATTACACGATTTCAGCAGATAGGCAGACGGCTCATCGGATGGAAAGCCTATGGACGCTTGCAACACTCAAGGTGCTACAAATGCGCTGCTGCTCTCTTAAGGGAGACTGGAACCTGGCCACTAATGCCGGAACACAAGGTTGTTATGGCCGCATACTCTAGACCAGGGGTGGTAGTCATGCAGACTGGCAAATACCTGGGATTGTTTCGCGACTTTTTCTTTTAGTAAAGTATGTTGACATTTTAATATATGTAATTACTAAATTCAACCCAAAAAGAACTATCAAAATCGGTACAGAAAAGAATGTTATAAATATCAATCACTGTAATGTTTTCTACTTGATTTTAAGGATTTCTGCTATAGGAGCTCAAAATCTAGTACCAAGTGAGATTTATGGGGGGTCATTCTGCAGTTTCAAAAGCATAATATGTGTTACTTAGTTTAGTGAATAAATGGCTTGAAAAAAAACGAAGACATTGAAACTAAAATACATTATGTAGCAGATCACTGCCAACGGGGACCGTGCCCAGAAAGCAAACTGCAGTGCCACGCTATATGACAATACTTATTTGTTCTGCAAAACATGAGCCCGCTTTCTGATCACGGGTAGTGTCAAAGAGTTTCTTACATATTTCTTTAAAGAAACTCTTTGCCGACGGACACTTCTAAAATTAAATTAAATCAAGCACAAAAAAGGATTAAAATACAGAAACAAAGAAGTTTAGGACAATTATATATGAAAGTAAAAATGTAAACAGTTATTAATATATAGAATGAATCCTTTTTTGAAGTCTGTTAACACGGGTGGATTTTATAAGAGCTTAATATTTACTGAAATGGCTTCACAACCTAGAAAAAACGAAACGTTTATAAGAAAATAAAGAACAGGACACATTACCCGCTGTCTCGGTGCCTATCCCTCCATCCGCCTTATCGCATAGCAACGTAAAACTTGGCCCAGAGTCCGGAGGCTTGTGTATTTACGCCTAGGTATGTCTGTAGGGTCCGTAGGGTCCGTAGGGCGATCCATATTGAACATTTTGTATAAGTGTAGGGCCTACGCGATCCCAAGGCAAATCCCTTGCAGACCCTTTTCGGGAAAGGTCCGACGACCGTGCCCGGGTACCGAATTTGCGGATTTTTAAGGTAAAATTTATATGGGGTGGATCGGCCGACGTCCCTATGGGTAGGCCGGGTACTAAGAGCGAGTAGAGAGGGGGGAGGGGGTTGCTTATATTTTAGTTTAATACTGTGAGTTTGTAAACGTAGCGCGAAAATTAATTTAAAAAAATTGGCAGTTATAGAACTGCCGATAGAAGTGAAAACTTAGAACTTTTGCTTACAAAATAACATAAATCTATAAATAAAAAATTGACTCCAAATCGCTGTTAACGTTAATTCGTTGCCCTAGGTACAAGCCAGCTTTTTGGTCACGCGAGACGTCAATTAGACGCGTTGAGAGGTCTCGATAGAGGTGATGAGCTCTAAGACCCCACGGCCGCAGGGTCTCGACCCCGAAAGCGACAAATACGTGCCACTACCAATAGATACATATTTACGTTATTTCAGGGCCTTCTGGTGTGCAGCAGCAGCCCCGGCTGTCACGGCTGTATCTGGAAGATGGGACGCCGCCAAAGTATCGACACAAGTTGCGTCCCATCTTCCATGGCACCAACGACATCCCGTCTGGTCTCTTACCAACGTCGCGGCACAGCCCATTTTGTTCAAGAACAGCTATCCGGCGGTGGCAAGAGACCGGCGGATAATGTCATTAAGTGTAGCATACCGTGACATCCTGCCAGCGCTCCTTGCGCATGACTCTCCTAGCATGCCTAGCAACAGGCCGCCCACTGGTTCTTGAACTCTGTAAATGATCAGCTTAATAGTTTCTAAGAAATCTCATGAAATTAATTAATATTATCTTATGGCGGCGTGAACAAAGAGATTAGCGCGAACAATAGATTACTTAAATTTAAAGTGGTAATAAGACACCTGCAAGAGATTCGTATGGACTTGCAACAATATTATATAATAAATAATACACTCTTGCAAACAGAAAGTAAATTTTGTTGTTGTATATAATTCTTTGATAAATAAGAAATGTTCGAGATCTCACGTCGTCTCTTTTCTTGGAGGGAAAAAACACACATACATTACAGTACATACAGTATACATACAGTAGTACATTTTTTTATATGGAAATAAAACAAACAAATTCCACTTAACTAGGATAACAAAGAAAATAAGTAGCAGAAAAACATAAGTAATAATTGGTAAAAACAATCCCTCATTCGTATTGCGTATCGCGAACATTTATAAATAGTTGGCAGTGGGGGCGTCACGCGAGCCGCCTGCCCACCCATGCGGTCCTGGTACTTACCCGGGACCCATCGGACCCTCGTCGACCCCCGGACTAACTAGATAACGACGATATCGGGCCACAGCGAAACTAAAAGGAAAAGTATTTTGTAGTTCGCTATGTGGAAACTACCGAATTAGTGCGGGCCCCGAAATTGGGTTGAACACGCGCGAATTAATGTTAATGCCTACTGTTTTTATAACTGACCACGCATGTTTGGACCTGAGGTCAGAATAGGTCACATTGAAGTTAATTTTCGATTCTGGAATCAGCTCATTCAGATTGCTAACTATACTCTGATTTTTAATTACCTGGACTACAAAACAGCGATCGACCTTTTCTTTTGTTGCAAACTGGAAGTTACTTTCGTATTTATAATATTAGTATGTATATTATTGTCCTTATATTCGAAACACTTAGATGAAACAAAAATAAACCTAATGTTAGTTTCCAGGGGCTTAAATTTATATCTTAGTCTTGATGCCTGTCTTAAACGCTATGCTACCCTAGTACCGGTGTGTAACAAAATTTTTATTTTTCTTTGTTATGTTGCCCTAGTTCTTTCTTAGTATCAGGAGTAATTCTGTTTAAGAGACCTTTTCTCTGTGATGTAAAGCAGATATAGGTCGTAAGGGCTGCTTTGAAGATATTAAAAGCAAAAATAAAACCGAAGCATTTGCTTGTAGAGTTCTACACAAGGCATATATGGTGTCTAGGGCATTCGGTGACGCTGTCCAGGAGAGGTCAAGATTGGATAGGATACTAAGGGAATATATTTTAGTTCGCCAAAATTAGATATAGAACTACAACACTTAATTATTAAATTAGGTATTTTTGTGGTTTATATTCCTATTTTCCCAAAAATTGTGAAGTATTAATTTGTACCTTTGTTACCGAGGATGGGCTCCAAGAATATACCTATCTTTAGCACAATTATTTGAGGTTCTGTGTCTATTTAAATGTGGCATTTATGATCAAACCGTAGCTAGTGTTTTTCCATGATATAATGATTAACGTTTTATTATACACCTGTAAGTTATGTGTGGAACAGATACGTACCGCCTTCGGTTGGCCCGATAGAAGAGATATTTTAGCTAATCGATTTTAGGTGGTAGAGCCATGTTGTAATCGGTGTGAAATGATTAGCCTAGAGCTTATCCCGTTCCATATGGTGGTTAAGAATTCCAGTGTCCCATTTTCTGTTTCCATACGCCTTAATACGTCCCTTCTATACCATCCCTCTTATCTCATATATTTTATACCTCCATGGCAGCTGCGTACGTCTGGTCATCGCAGTGGACAACGAACTACTGACTAGCGCAAAGCGGAAGCGCACAAATTAATAGTAGCTCTATCTCGCTCACACACCATCTGTCCCGCTTAAACATTGTGCTATATATTATACTAGCTGTGCGACTTGTTAATATTTGTACTTAAGGTTACACTGTCCAAATAAATTGGTTCACTTAACCTCTAACTCTCGCTCCTACACCTTATTTCCTCTCTCATATCCCTATACTATCCTCATTATCCTATCTTAGAGCTAGACAACGCTTGGACATCTGCCGGGCGTTGCGAACGTTCATATGAGACGGTAACCACTTGTCTTGAAGTCGTCTGTCTGCTTGCATGCTAAAGGCAAGAATGTCGACTCTCATTGACTGATAAAGATTGCTGGAAATAGAGAAGCATTAATAATAAGTCCTCCACTTTTCTCATCCACCGCCCACTGGTAACCTTAAGTAAATCGTCGCTTTGGTCTACCCTTCTGGACGGTGACCTTATTATGTTTACCATAACGCGATTTTTTTTATTGCGAAGATGACAAATAGACAGACGGTTCATGATGGAAGGTGGTTTCAGCAGCCTATAGAAGTTTGCAACACCAGGAGTGCAGCCAACGCGTTCCTAGACTTTTGCGTGGGATTGAGAGGATAGGAAAGGAGATAGGATAGGGAAATGGGGGAAAGTGGGTCATCTGAAGTTACACTCAACTTACGAAACACGATTAACTCAAGACTGTTTCACGCCGATATTCTGTGAAACTGTGGTATCACACCGTTCTCGCCGGCTCTAAGCACTGAAATCCAGATATTATTAATTACAGCAGTTTCTACCATATCAACAGCGGATTCCACAAAAGATGTGCAATAATTTTGTGAGCTATGTCTGTTACCTTGTATATAGGTATATTTAAAGAATAAATACAGTTAACTATGTGTAATAACTATAAACTAGTGGTCGCCCGTGGTCGAAAGTCAACCATAATAATTAGTTTAAATCATAAGTTTGAACATTATTAAGGTTCTGTTTTCAAAGACTATATACTTCTATAATCACAGATTTCGCCAAGGCTGGCTACATTGTTACTTTGACTTTAACAATAAACAAAAGATTATATATGCGTGTGTGTGTCAAATACATGGTAGTTTAAGTAATGTTTTTTCATTGATTTAATATATTGCTACAACCAAGCCGCTGACAAAAACAAATTCACACCTGCATATCTGTTTTATTACCTGTCGGCACTTGAACTAATTGCAATTCTTTTATGATCGTCTTATTTTGTTTACTTATTTGTCGACATGCGTTTACTAATTATTCTAGAGAATAGTGTATTGTTTTATTGTACTTCGATCATTAGCCAGGTGTTACGAATTAGGTCGACTACAATACGGGCACATTTGTATTTGGGAGGTATAAAACCAGGGCCCGATGGCGTGAAGCGTGACCACGATCAAGGCGAAACGTGTGTACATTCGGTAATCTATTAGTGACTGCGCGTTTTATTGAATTACGACCTTCTGCATTACGTTCGGATTTGTTGTGTTCGGTTACATTTGTACCTGTGTTATACGTGTTGGTATGGTTCTAATAAACTCTATAATAATTCTAACGGCATTTTAATTCGTGTCTCGCAACTCGTAACAATATTTTTTATGCATAATTTAAAAAAATAGCAATCCACACTCCTCTACATAAACTATAAGTGTGCGAAATTTCACACTCCTCCGTCTGCACAATTTTCGTAAAAGGAGTACAAAGTTTTTGATTCACATATTAATATAGTAATATCTTAAATACGTGTCTATGTATTTAAATTATAAAGTAATTTTAATAATATGTACTTTACTTATAAAATAGTCTAAGTATGTGTATTTAAGTTACGTCCTATATAATACTCTGTACCACCTACATCGCCAGATTAATTTCAAATATTCTTTAAGTTAGGTTGCCTGGAAGAGATTCCTGCAAGCGAAATGGCCACCTGTAGTTTTACCACGACAATATGTTTTGTTTATTAGGAGGGCAATGAAGTGAGTGGTACAAAGTTTTTGCTTCACGTATTAATATATAGATAATGCTCTAATAATTATGTATTCTTGTCAAAAAATAACACCTGTATTTCAAAGTAGTTTGAATATCTGAAGCCATTATATCTTAAGGCGTTTACGACTTGCAAGCTTGGCAGCGCGGCACACGCATTTTCATTAACGGTCGCTAGGCAGGGGTGTCGGGAAAAACTTATAATAACATTAATGTAGGTTCTTTTGACGGGTCCCCGGCCGTCGTTAGCAGCCCTGCGCTCTGTATCTTGTCATAATCTTTTAGGGATGTGGTAATTGCGGTCGATGGTAATATTTTATCGATTTTTTGGCAGGAGTTAATGACAAATAAATAAAAGTCATTTAGAACAGTGTTCCGAAAACTTTTTGTGTTCAAAGTACATCTAGGAAAACGAAAATTTTTGGAGGTACACCGGAACAATATTTATTATTAATCAACAACCTAAAGTTTAAATTAATTAAGAAAACTGAATGTACTTTTTGCTAATAGCCGAAAGTATTACTTCCACGGCAATGCAGCTAGGTTACTGATCTAACGAAGTTCAATTAATAATATATTGCGTTTCTTTCATAATAATTCAAACAACCAAATTCGAAGTCAGAGTGTTGTCTCAACGTCCCATCCGCACGCTTTTTTATTTTCGAGGGATGACGGAAAGAGCCCAGTAGTGGGGTAATCAATACGAATTACCCTCTAATATTATTGTGTCAGCAAATAAACTCATTACAATAGTACAATATTCTAACATTGTATACTGTAATCTTAATACTGTAACGGAAAGTTTGTTTATAAAATTTATCCTAATGGTAATCGCATCGTAATTATTTGCACTTATTTCTGTTTGAATGTTTACAAACTAAAACAATATGACTATTAATCCAGAATTAATTAAAAATGTTATATAACGTTTGTAATATTATTATACAACAGTGATACATTTTTAATTAAAACTATATTTTAGTATGATTCCGAAACCCAGCAAGCTATTAGATCAATGCAAATATGTAGTTTTCAAAAGGGTAAATTGTACGGTGTGAATATTTTGTCGTTTATGAGTAACATAGAATTATACCGGAACCGACTTATTATGACTTCAAATAAGTGGAATAAATCGATCCGCTCGGAAAATACCTATTGATATATATATATATATATATATATATATATATATATATATATATATATATATATATATATATATATATATATATATTATATATATATATATATATATACCCTACTAGGAATATTATAACGTTATAACACTGTTTTATATTATGAGCAATAAATGATTTACTATCCAGTATGTTTAAAAAATTACAAATTCTAAAATTCTATTCTATATAATTCTAAATAATCTCCGTATTGTGAAGCATTGACCTGTAGTTACTAAAATGTAAGTCTTTATCTGTTAATAACTTAAGATGATTTAACAAATAAACTAACAATTTATATTACTTTCAGTTCCCGTTACAAAATTGCTTACACACCCACGAAAAAGCTTATCGAGTTTTTATATCGACACACGCAAGCCCGCGTGACACCGCATCACTAATTACGGGCGCAGACGGCGCCGGCCGGGTCGGCTAAGGGTACGGTGTACGGTCCTCTGAATTTTTTCCCCTACCACCCACCGGAAGGGGGTCGCTTCCTGTCCCCTTGGACCCTTCTTAACATTTTCCTGGCTCGAAGGCACAAGACTCTCTCGTTATATGGTGCCCTGGTATACCTAATAGTGCTGCCTAGTAATCGATTTGGCACATTGGAATTATTTATATTGGAGTTTTCCCTAATTGGTGAGCAGTTTCAAAGATATCAAAACACTAGCTTCTTCCGCGGTTTAGCTCGCGTTGAAAATATATAATATGTCATGAAATGGACAGGTTATAATTTATAGAAATATTGAACGCAAGAATGAATTCAATGTTTATATAAATTAAAATAAATAATTATAATAATGAGTACCATAACGCCATTATTAAAGCGAAAGTGGAACTAGCAATAAGAACAACACGTTAAAATTGTCGCTGTCATGTCATTATCGTTGTCATAGTGGTGTATTTGTTATTGAATTGAATTAGTGGCGCTAATAAAATGCGGTTAGAGTGCTATCTTTTAGGCTATATTCTCCTATACCATGGAATAGTTCTTTTTTTTGATGAAAGGTACCCTATGCCCTATTCTATACCCTAACAACGTGTAAGTAAAATTCATGACATTCAGTTGTGTAATTAAAGCTTGAAAACGTCGCAAACAAACTTACATTCGCATTTATAATATTAGTTAGAATACAATATGTGTGTTCGTTTGCTAAATAAAAAAACACAAGACAACAAAATATAACAGCTGATAAATAAACTAGTTTGATAATTTAGTTGATCCGATTCTTAACATGATAAATTTCGTAAAGCAACTTTCAGTTAATGACTATGGTCTGTGTGTCTGTGACCCGGAGTGGTCCGTTGTATATTATGCATAATACAAGCGTAACTTGGGATATACAATGTGTGCGTTTGTGCATTGTCAGAATTACACACTCGGCCAAATTGGTTCGATTAAAAATTTTTTGACAAAAAACAAAAATCAACTTTAAAGTGACTAAAAAGCAAAAAATATTGTCGTTTATAAAATTGGTGCCAAGTAAAACATAAAAATTTCTATATATATTGTACAAATGCAAATGTTTTACTTAGTACCGACTTCAAAATGTAGAAAACTTTTTTTTTTGCTTTTAAGTTACCATTGAAATCGATTTAATTATTTGTTTTAAAAGAATATTTTCTGCTTTTTAGTTACGCAAACACTTAAATAGTTTTAGAAAAAAATATGTATATGAGTGCCTAAGGGTGGGTCATTTTTTTTTAATGACACGGAAAAATCTATGTTGACGTATGAATTTTTTTCTATTAGTCTGAGGAAAAAATAAAAAATTACGATGCGGAGGATTGTTTTAGGGTGTATAGCAACACATTTTTCTGTGTCATTTATTTAAAAAAAGTTTTTTTTTGAGCCGCCCTAGTATGCCTGTAATATTTGAGGGTTGCTCTAGATGTCCCTGTGATCCACTCATCACATCCTAACCTAGTGACAATGGGTCCACTATAAGATTACACTCTTTCGCATAAATATTTTGAAAATCGGTCCACAATTGACAGAAAATCTCGTAACAAACATACAACCGAATTGAGAATCTACTCATTTTTGAAGTCGATTAACAATTACTAAATTTTAGTATAATAGATTTTAAGCACAGCACTACGTTGTCCTCTGTACCTCGCCCGGGTTATATACCTTTTAAGGCCTGACCCTTTGAGAGGCGAGTTAGGGACCTACACATCCCTTTTGGAGGTCCCTCTGACCTTTGTAGGTTTAGGTTGCTTTGTTTCTATTTTGTATGGAAAACTTCGGACCTCTAATACTTGATAAATATTATATTATAAACTATTATTGTAAATGTCAGTCAGTTTGTTCTAAAGCAAGTTTCATCCATCTTCAGTACACCCGTGGGAATAAGCTTGTTTAGGTGTTTCTTTGTTCTTTTTAACCTTGAATGGAACTGGTTTCTCATGAAATTGGTATATTTTTACTGGTTGTCACCGCGGTTTTGTTCGTCTAGGACTTGGTTAAAGAGCATATACCCATTAGACAAGTGTAATAGTTACAAGTAATTTGTATTCATAATATCTTTTGAGTCACGCAAGAAATCAAAACGGAACATAAAAAATATAAGATAAAAATTCTGTTTTTATAGCCAAAATTGTCACTTTCTATCGAATTCTTAGTATGTTTTCTGTCGGAGTCTGTTCTACAGGGGCTTTGAAATCGTGGATTGAACAATCTTATTTATAAGTGAAGATTATATTATGTACTAGCTGTAAAAAAGTTTGCTAAGTTCCTCCTTATAACATCAGCTATATGCCAGTGAAAGTCCCGTCAAAATCGGACCAGACGTTTTAGAGATTAGGCGTAATTTCCAGACAGACAAACAAAAGTTTTGAATATTGATTTTTTGACACAAGTGTAGTATATTCTTTCATATATTTTTTTTTTTTTTTTTTTTTTTTTTTTTTTTTTTTTTTTTTTTTTTTTTTTTTTTTTTTTTTTTTTTTTTTTTTTTTTTTTTTTTTTTTTTTTTCATATACATTTAATATAAATCTGTTATTTTGACAATACAAACTGTCACTTCAATTTTATTAAACTATATAGATACATGTATGTTTTATTTTTATATACATTATATAATAATCCTAGAGCTATGCATGTTACGTTTGCGTATGACAACGAACAACTCTGAGGTGAATTCCACACACCCAGACCAGTGTAACAGTGGAATATTCGTTTACGAAGGTTTCACGGCCAAGAACCAAGTTCGAAGCACTTCTGTTCCAGTTATGAAGGTGGGCTAGACCTAGAAAAAGGCCGTCAATTTATAAGTACTAGTGGTCGCCCGTGGTCGAAATTCGACCATAATAATTGATGTCAAAGACTAAACCTCTATAATCACAGATTTTGTCAAGGCTACCCTGTCGTTTTGACTTGAACAATAAACAAAACAATATATATGCGTCTGTGTGTCAAATACACGGTAGTGTGTGTTTTTTGTTTTTTTATTGTTTAATGTATTTTTATGTATAATTAAAAAAAATATGCATTGGTCGCTTCTTCTCTATATAAACTATAAGTGTGCGAAATTTCATACTCCTCCGTCGGCGAAATTTTCGTAAAAAGGGGTACAAAGTTTTTGCTTCACGTAGTATATATAGATCATACGAGATTTTTCCATGTCTACGTCGCGGGTCAAACCTTAAGAAACATCTATTTTTGATTCACATAAAAAAATAAGTTTTGATGTGAACTCTAGAACCGTTGTGATTTGAAACTCTATGGAACGAAAAATCGACACTAAAAAGAGATAAACACATAAATCTACAGGACTAAGTCTGCGAGGGAATGAGATAAAATAAATCATATTTAATCATTTAAACACTATGCCATACAGAGAAAGTTGGGAATGTTTTGAAGTTTTCGTTAATACTTCAAATTTCGTGTTTTAAACCTTAAATATATCATAACAATATAATATATGAAATGTGACGTAATTTAGAATCCCTCCCATCCCTTTTCACAGATTGTTCACTTCTACTGCGTGTGAACTGCACATACACACAATTTTTAAATGTATTTAAGCCTTTGTTAGATTTTTAATTCGGTAAAATAATTAAATATACACGCATAATGTTTAATACGTATACTCGCAAAGTGTTTTATTCGTTTTACAACATTAAAATATATTTCATGGATAATTTACTTTAAGTTAGATACTTGTATAAAAACCGTAACACAAGAGAGGTTTTAACTACATTGTTTATTTTATAGAACCAATTAAACATTTTCATATAATCTATCACCTTTAATAACAATTAACTAACTACTTCAAAATTCCTTGCGTGGTTTATGAAGAGTTAGCGGACTTACAGACAAGCAGAAACCAACTATGTCTCATATTATTTAAAGAAGATAATCTATACCCTAACTTTAACGCCTCTACTACAGACTAAGCCGTAGTAGCTGCGCAGTATCTCATTGCACTGAAAATTTTCTAATGTGCAGACGATGTATTGATACTGTTAAATACAAGCACCTATATAATTTAGCACGGGATTTAATATTAGTATTCTAGTTGAAAATAATTTTCAATATGAAATTTTCCTTGTGAAATTTTCTTCTACTAGTAACTATTCGAGCGAGTACAGTGCGCTGTTCGCTTAGTGACAACTTACCGTGGATTATACTACTTTAATACAGCGCTGTGGCCTCCGTGTCCCTTAAGTGCGCCCGTCACGAGGCAAAAGGCGAACAAAGTACCCTCGCAGTACCTCGGGGGGTAAAGTTTGATACACCGAAACCGCTCGCCCCCTTTGCCACCCTGGTAGAGTAGGGAACGTGTTTTAAGGAACGCAATGGTTCACTGATAGAACGACTGTGTTCAAAGTTATGAATTATTTTAATAATGACTATTCAGCAATTCCAAAACCAAGCAAGTGACATTGGTTTGTGCACTTATTCTTACTAGGAATTTGCTAAATTATTGCGCTTGCGAAATCAAGTAAACAAATACACAGTTTTCCATAGGGGTAGGCAGAGACGATGGATTGCCACTTGCTACAATCTCGACATACATGTATTGCTTCATTTACTTTCATTAATCTCTTCATAAATACACGTTCATACCTGGTGCTTTTACCTAAAGAATCTTTAAGACATCCACAATTTGAGCATAAGTACGTAGCTGTCTAGCAGCATCAACTGTACTTGTCTGGCACCTTTCATCCATTCTCTCTACGTGTCAATTCACCTTAACATTATTTTCTCAACTCTTATTATTAATATCACAATTATTTCAATCTAAACATGCTAAGACTGTATCAAAATATGATATCGCTCCCAATAAGCTTAATAATATTGTTGACATGTCATGACGTCATGTTTTAAGATGCGGTGTAAAATTTCTGGGAATATATTTGCTAGGTTTTGAAATTTCTGGAAAAGATCGCCTTTAGCGTTAAGACTGACTTTTTGTACATAAATAGAATTTTAGTCAGTGAGTTAATTTTCGTATTGATGTATAATAGTTATCTATTTTAATTGTTCTTTTATGTGTCTGCTTCTTTTTCTCCTCGACTCACTGGTAGAACTGTCACCTTGTAGACAGACGTAAATATCCAACTCCATCGTCACAACTTGCAATGTCTTGTGACGAAGGAACTAACAAACTGAAAAATGTCACAATTATGAGTATGGATGGATAATGTAATTGCGGACAACACTATTCGGCATTACCGTAGCTCCCTTTAGGAAGTCTGAAGCGAACTTCAGCGGCGAAAACCCCAAAATACAAGTTCGCCGCGTCCTCGATTACGAGTTGAAGCTTGTGCGATATCTTTGAAATTTTTGTTACCCTGGTACTGAAGGATTATTTTGGCATAGTTTTGGATAGAGTGATTAAAAAAATACATAAAAATTTAAAAAATGAACTTAAGCTTTTTAAATAGAAAGTATCTTGTTTTTTGAAAGTTTTCAATTTCATCATATTGGTTCAATTACTCAGCTTTATTCGCATGTATGTTGCTGTTTGTTCGCATGTATGTGCGGAATATTTGAAGGTTATGTATGGGGCCCAGATAAAGAGAAGAGAAAATCTACTCTTGTCTTGATAATTGTAACAACACGGCGCAAGAAAACAGGTAGAACATAGACAACATAAAACCAGAGACAAAACTAGTAATGAGCTATTGTTTCTCCAACAATAAGTAAAAAGTAAAACACATCAAATTATATGATTTACATACAATTTATTCAAAGGTCGTCAAGAAATAACAACTAAATAAAAACCAATTTCACTATTATACATACATATATAAAAGTGAAATTGGTAATATTGGTAAATTATACTACCATAGGTATTCGTTTCACAAATTGCATTTGTAACATTTATGCATACAAACATAACAATTTCTTGGTTAATTAATCTACTATGTATATTTTTTTAAATCTATGTATTCCGTCGTAATTTCTAATTACCTAAATAGATTTAGATGTAAGTTATATTATTACAGTCATTCTCGCTTACACTATACAAATGCTAATTTAAATTTAGAAGTCCTTTTTTGTTCAAAATAGTTTAACTTTAACATGATCTGTATCTTGATATAAAATCAATGCATAGGCTTCATAGCCAGTATAACTTACAACATACTCCACATAATTTAGATCTTACTTCATAATTTACTTATACATTTTTACCATCATTTCTATGATGATAATTTTTAATAGTAGTGTATTTTAAAAAATTAAAGTCTTTAAGGCTGCCGTTGATGTCTTTTATTTGATACCGCTCTTAAGAAAACTTTTGTTTTTAGGTTCTGTGAAGGTGATTTAAAAATGGCTCTGTTATTAGATTTTTAAAATGTTAAATTGTCTATCTGTTACGTCATTAAGTTTTGATTTAATATTTATATACTCTGAAATAACAATGTGTTAAATTTTATTTTTTTACAAGTCTGAAAAAGCTGAGATATATTATTTTTTGCAAAATCTTTTAATTAACCTTTCTTATAATATAAATAAATACTTATAATTTTAAAATTGTTTGGAAAATGTAACTAAAAATATTTTTTCCAAATAGGAAAGGACTGTACTAGGAGTATATTAGAGCCGCAAGTACGAGGAAAACATAAACACAGTAAAGGAGGTGGTGTACTTTAACTTCACCAGGAGCTTCAAATAACTGAATTCACTCCATACTTACCAGGATAACATAAGTATTTTGCAGATAATATGACACACATTCAAACTTTATTTAAAAAAATAGACCGAGAAAGATAAATTAATAATTTGTGTATCAGCAACTCCTATATAGTTTTCATTTTAAATTACAACTTTTGTTTAAGAGTTTTTGGTGGATTCTAAATGGTGGTTTTGCAGGTGTGTTTTAAAAATAAATTCGGTCAAAAATGAGCTGTATACGGCTTTAAGCAAGATTGAGGCCATTTCTGTTTATACTCGTTATGTGATTTCTTTAAATTATTACGTAGCTCTCTATTTTCCTAAAACTTCATATAGATCCGATAGTTTCAGAGAAATCGACTTGCATGTACAAGAACACTAAAAAACTTGACTCTGAAAAAGCTCCGTTTTACATGTACTGATTGATGACCGGAGGGCGCTAGAAGACTCACGTTGTTTTAGGGTTTCGTGGTCATTATGATAAAACAAAAAGCATGGACCTGTAAAAATACGTATGATGTTGATAGTAGACTGTTGAACCAAATTGAATCGATCAGATTGAAACACAGAAGTGAAAACACATGACGGTATTCATGACCATTAATGCTTTAAGTTTGTCCCTTCCATTTGTACAAATTTAAAGACATAAATGAACCTTCTAATTACCGGCTTTAGGATCTTCTATAATGGATATATATTATAATGTTCTTGATAATACAACCTCGTCGCAAGTCGTACTCAGTTAAGTACCAGGGTAGCATATTTTAAAATAGATCCAACGGTTACCCGGGCCATAACCTTTACCGAGAATGGGGGTTCAAGATGTTATAAAGGTTTTTTATTATAACGCTTCGCGTCGTCAAGCTTGGAGTACGGTTTTAAATCGGGTACTAAGGTGATTTAATAACTATACTGGCCAAAATCTGAGGGTTGTTTCGGCTCTCATATCCTATTAAATTTGTTATTTTTGTACGTTTTCAATGGAAACTTGGGTGGTATTGTTCACATCATTTGATTTATTCAAATATCTCCAATTTGATGAATTTATTATTAGAAATCTAGACCGTCGTCATTATACTGTTAAAACCTAGGCGCCGACAAAGACAAATTCCACGTACAGATTCGTAGAAGCACAGAAAATCATTGAAACTATTGTAATTCTTTTATAATCGTCTTCTTTTGTTTACTTATTTACTGGCATACGTTTCTAGAGGACAGCCTATTTATTGTTATCATTAGCCAGGTGTTACGGATTTTAAAGTACAAGCTGATTCTAGAAAATTCGGTCCACGTTGTCGGGCGGACACATAGCATTTGTGTAGTGAAAAACGATGGCCTGATTGTGGGAGGGGGGCAGTCGAGCGAGAACCACGATCAAAGCGAGACGTGTGTACTATAATCGGGAATCTAGTACACGGACTTTGCGCGTTTTATTAAATTACGACCTTCTGCATTACGTTTGGACTTGTTGTGTTCGGTTATATTTGTACCTGTGTTATACGTGTTTGTATAGTTTTAATAAACTCTATAATAATTCTAATGGTGTTTTAATTCGAGTCCTGCAGTTCGTAACAATACACATTTTAGTGCGTGGCTTGAATTTTAGAATTGAATTTTGAAAAAATAAAATTTTATACTTACCTGAACATTTTTGTACCTTTGGCTGATTTGGAAACCCTGATTTTTGTGCAGTTCTACATTTAGAAAAATGTAAACATAATGTATTAAATACATATTTAAAATAGTTATGAAATGATTTAGCTCGCAAATTTAGTATTTTTTGTATAAGTTCTGTGCAAGAGATATATTATCTTTAAGCAAGAATTAAATATCTCAATTGTTTGGTGAAGTGAGCTTATTCGAGCTGCATAATTCACTCGTTTCGTATCCTCGTATTCCTACAGATCGGTTGCTTAAAGATTATTTTAAAAGTTAAATAAATATTCATGAAAATTTAATACTGACTAAATACTCTAGATACGAGTAATTTGGAAATGGTTTTGGATTTTTACTGGTTTTTTTATCCGAGGGTTTGGATAATTTTCCTGAAACCATGTCAAATTAAAATGAGAGAAGCCGCGTGGAAAGTTTATTTTTTTTAAACCTTTTTTTACAAATGATTATTACAAATATTGATTAGAACAAGTTATCTTTACTTATATATCGCCGGTTTCTATATCTTTCTCTACTCATTGACTTACCTTATTACCAATCGGTACAAATTTGATATTACTTGTATGGAGCTTATGTCGAATTTGAACCGATAGTTAGACAAACCAATGATTAATTAGATATAGGAATCGGCCTTTAATCCTGTTAAAAAATCTACTACTACACCAAAAACTAGGTTGGTTATTATTATTATACAACACCCTTTTCATAAAAAGCAGTAAAACTTAACGTATGTACTGGGATCGAAGAAATCAGCGGGAGGTGCGATTAACCACTTCGCAAATAAGCAAAGTAATTCACCGAGAGGAATTACCACCGGCCGCGCGCCGTTGGCCGAGCAAGCAACCGGATATTTCTTTTAGCTGTCCAAAGAACCCCCCGGTCATAATGCCCTAAGGGGGTGACGGGGGGCAGATATAAAGATACAGGCCCCCCACTTATCCCGGGACCCGGTCCTTTTGCTTTTATAGGGGGTGTGTATAAAACCGAATCGCCCGGTTTTAGCTGTGCTAGAGTGTTACGAGCGAGGCCGGCGGCGGCGGTCGCATTATACCCCCGGCACCCAAGCATATCTCTGACATGGGTATGGTGCTCTGGTACTTATATACAATGTTTAGACGACGACTTCGTTCATTTATTAGTCCACCGCGCGGTAACTGCCAATAAAATTGCGAATGGTATACGCCATAAACGGAATTAGACTAAAATATAGACGGAAATCTCGGTGTCTGTATAGCTTTTTTATTGTTACTTTTTTTCATATATATGACATGTATATGTATGTATGAAAAAGTAACTCATAGAACCGTTTGCCGCGATTTTTATAAAAAAACTGGTATAACTGCAGCCTACCTATCTACCATGTGCAAAGCATAATAAAGTAATATCTAATTTCACTAAAATCGGTATTATCCTAACCAATAAGACACATATACATTTTATACGGATCATAGAAACTACGAACATAATTTGTGTTAAAGTATACGTAAAGTCGTGCGCAGAAGGTTTGCCTATAAGAACTCCACCCGACTCCCACAACTGCGGTCGTTTAGTTCTTAGTACTCATACTACTTAGACAAGCCCCGGTTTCAGTCGTAGGAAGCGGGAGGGGTGACCAGCGGCAAACCTTCTGCGCACGACTTATATAGATATTTTGATACTAATATTATAGAAAAACGATCAGGCCACAAATATCGACTTATCATAGGGCTTACTCATATAATACAGTGAAAACTAGTCTAGGGGCTAGTAGAATAACAAAAACTGTGTATCAATGTAAAAGTTTCAAATAAATAAATAATAATAATTATTATTAAAATGTCTTTTTTAGTTGGTTTTCTTCCGATCCAACCGAAAAATTCAATAAAATTATAGAAGGAAGAAAGATCTCTTTAGAACGAAAACAAAAAAGTCTATATAACACAAAAGTAATTAAAACACACAATGTAAAATGCACTTAAGTATTTTAAAAAAGCAAAAGAATTTTTAAATAAATTACCTACGTGTCGGAAACGATCGATGAAATATTTTTCAGAGTAATCCCGTAGGTATTATCCTTCTGCAATTAAAAGCCTTTTCAAATGTTTTAGACGCCTATCAGGCATAATAATGTTACTACTTAGCAGTAGTCTATTAAGGTAGCAACGCCAACGTCCTGGAGAGGATTTTTCTGTACTGATTTTTCGGTCGATAGCGGGGATTCCATAGACACGTTCGTTTTTCAGATGCATTATTATTTTACTGTGAATACAATAAAGTAGTATTTAATAATTAATATAAGCAAATTATTTGTCTTTCTTTTATAAAGATGTAAATATTGTGTTATGCGGTTTTGGTAATAATTTAAGGAGTAAAATTGTTTCATTGATTTGGGGAATTTGTTCCTAACTTAAAATAACTATAGCGAAATTATTTAAAAAACACGGAACATCTGATATCGTGAAAATTGTTGTTTTTTTTGATAAATTATTGATAAGTAATTACCAACAAGAAGTTGTTGTTTTTGCACACTACTTTCGCCCTTTTGCGGCAATAGGAGCCTTAAACTATTTTATAATATAGCGAGTTTTCATCGTCATTACGGAACATCACTCTGTGTCGTCGCCTCAGTTAATCGGACGCAATACGCTCTGCTTCACGCCAACTATATTTATTATAGGCGACGGACACTAACCACTTTCTTATAAGAGTACCTTCACTGTGTTAATGATGTACTAGGGAACCACACAAAATGAGCAATTTTTTTTTAATCCTTTTTTCTCAGAAACTGCTCAACGGATCTTTTCCGAACCCATTTTCATTAAAAGTATACCAACGTGATTTTTAATATCTTCATTTTTATGCATCCTTAGTAAAAGAATTCACACAAGAAGTATCTTTTAAGGTTATACTAATTAGGTCTTTCAGTTACTTGTCCCAACACTATATAGTAGTAGTGTACCGTATGATTCTTTTGTTTATAAAGTGTATGCTTCTATTGGGGCATACCTCGATATTAATTTCTCTTCATTATTAGGGCAACATGCGTTTATAAGATGAAGGTAACTATGTTGTCTTATTATGTGAATGTAAGGCTGCGCACATATAACCGACATTATAGTCGAAGGATATAAGACACTTTTTATCATCTTAGAAAAGTTCACAGCTTCCTTAATTTTGTTTGCCTGTTGCTAATTATGAATTAATATTTCTGACGAGTAAAAAGTATTATTGTGTAAACAAAAGTTGTTCAGTGGCTGAATTACGCGCGTTTCAAATGTCGTCAATTCGAATCCTGGCCTGAAAACATGCACACTAGCCAGTTTTCAGGCCTAATGTGCATATCGTTAGTAATTACCACTTGCTAATGGTAAAGGAAAATGATAAAACATACTTCCTTGAGGTACTTGTCCTTTAAAATGCAAAGTATTTTAAATGTATTTTTTGTACATACATACCTCAGTTATTGAATACCTTTTAATTTATCTAACTAAACGCCAGTGTAATTTACAATCCAAAACTTAATCATAGATATTAGGGATTTATAAAATAGGGAGTCTTGTTTTCCACCGATTATTCTACACACAATTAATAATAGTCAGTATTCTGTGTGTTGTATGTTGTGTTGCGAGTTTGTGCGAGGCCTTAAAGGTTGCCAGGGCCGGGGGCGGGTGTTGGGTGGAAGTCGTATAAAAACATACAATTTCCTCTAAACGCGAACCGCGCCCGCGCCGGGCCTGTCGCGCCGCGCCCTCAGCTGCTAATTAACTGCCACGGCGGTTATGTCACCCTGGTAGCCCTGTTAGGGCGGTGTTCAGTTTGTACACATCTTTTTTTGTGTGGCACTGTGTTTGATTGCTTGTTTTTAATTTGTCCTGTGTGTACTTATTGCCTCCTCCATATTAGGGCAAAAACTTATATGGATTACAAACTAATTTCTTACTTATTCTCGTCTTTGATCCAGTACGCAGTAACAATTTTGGTCATGGCGCCAGTTATTTGCCACGCACGTCATAAAATCATAAATAAAGTGTTACAATAAATTCTAATGGTCCTATTCATATTGAGTTAGTTTGCAGATTTCTAACTGACCTTCTTGAACTTCTTGAAGACCGTAAAACAATGTAAATAAAGACAAGGCGAAAAATTACATCCGTGACAAAAGAGCGCATGCTAGTTAGGTGTTAATAGGAATAGCAAAACTTCGTTTTATCCACTGTGTCTTGCTTACAAAACTGTGAACTGGTCAACCCTGAAGTACTTATAGTTTAAATTTTGCCACATTTTTTCCTCATTGTTCAAAGTTAGTTGGGTAGTGTTACATAATGTTTTCTACTTGGATGCGAATATTTAGCCATCTATAGTATTACCTTGAATATAAAACAAACTCATAAAGGAATGCTATTTCGATTTTTCAAGACCTAGATATGTATGTTTAATTTGATGTACAATAAAGAGTTATTTATCTATCTAAAGACAGATCGAGGAGACAGTATCATCGACACTTTCCATTTTGGTCCGTTTGTTCCGGAACCCTAAAAAGAGTTTGAAAGTCTCACTGCTAGTTCCTAATATTAATACAGAGAAACAATCATACACACATACTTATTACGTTCCATTACATAGATAGGGAAGTATGAATTTAAACGTTCCTAGTTAAGGACTAATGACGACTAAGATTTTTGCATACTAACTGCATATTTAATCTTAATTCTTATGCAAATAAACAAATTCTTTAAACTCAAGCCAGTAATACTGCTTTTCTATAAGGCGTTTAACAACCTTTGTTCAGCTTTGTGTAAACATTGATAGATTACATGAAATGATAAACTAGTACAATGAAGGAAACTTAACTCATATTGCATTCTACTTATAATCCTTTAAGAGTGTAAGTAGAATACTAAGCGCAGGTCATCGAAGTCAACAAGTAAGGTTCCAGAAGACAGGCTACGTTACCTTGTTAGATCGCTATACCGTTGTCCTAAGTAGAAAATAGCCTCCTGATCACACAGTCGTTTCGAAAGATCTTTGTAGAGGATCATGGCCTCAGTACCTTACGGTCCAAGAGTTCCAAAGCAAACTGCGCAAATATTTAACTGTTACAGACGGTTGCATGTTTGCGCCGCTTAGGTGATACAGCTACTTACGCCGCCGAACCAGCTGATGTAGACGTGTTTGGTACATAAGATGCGGTCAAAATGTCCACCTAGACCGCATCCCGTACCGCATCGCCTGGGAATTAGAGTCATAGCTTGTGTTGATAGTCGATACTCACGTCTACCCCCATATGCAAATATGTAGGTGAATTATGTAATATTTTTAAGATTTTTACGTTGACGTTCCTATTCCTTGTGGATAAAAGTTCTGAAAATGTTAAATTGTCTCAGACTTAAGATTACCTCAGGCGGTGATTAGTACCTGCGGGCAAACTATAGTCGTCACTATCGTCCTAGCCTTAAATCCCGGTTGCGTTCAAAGCGTTTGCCCGAAGCCAGGTATCAGATTTCCTACTTCTTATTTTCCATTTTGCGCGGTTTCCGGCATCTCTAATTGTGAGGCTCTTGGTATGTATGTCATCACCTATGAAGTTAAGCTAGAATTTATTGAGCCTACCTCTTCTACCGGGACCTGGCGGATGGATAACAAGACGTTCAAATTTATGTAATTAGCCGGATTCTGTAAAACATAGCTGTACCAGCATAGGCGACAATGTTGCATTTTGCCCCGTATATCACAGATATGAAGGCTGCCGCTGATACAAGAGTTCCTAACGCGGTCTTTATGAAGGATTCCCTCATATTAATCTCTGTGATACACAGCTCCTGCTTGTTGTCGACGCTTCACTGCCAGAAAACTGAAAGAAAAAAAATATATCTTGGAAAATGGGACAAAGTTCGCGGGTAAACTAAGTTAACGCGAATTTCCATGTAAAAAATCAAGGTAGTTTTAGAATAAGTCATAAAATAAACGTTTATTTGATACGTTCAAGGTAATGAATGATAGCACCAGGATATCAAGGACGGAAAGAGCTACGATGTATATAGTTTGTAGTGCCTTATATGTTGCAGGTGAACTTAGATGAGTAATTGGTACACGTGGGCCACATAGATATCTATTGTAAAAGTGGTATTATTTTCTATAAAAAGTTCGTGCTATTTTTTTATCGATTGTACACACATAAAGTGGCGTTCAGAATGTGCGTGTATTTCGAGTGCCATTGATGCATTCGGTGTGGGTCGCAGGGGGGCAGGGGATGGGCGCCGGACACCGTTTCCGAACGCACCTCCATCCCACAGGGCTGCCATCTGAACGCTTTCGGAGCTAGATATAGCGCTTTTTATGGTAAACTAGCTCTCATTTTTAAGCCCTTTTTATGATAGGTAAATACCTAATTAACTAGATACTCATTTTTACGTTTGTATACGGAGAACTCATCACAAGATTTATCACAGTTACATTAGGTATAATTTAAGTAATGAAATATATAGAAAAACTAAGACTGGTTAAGACTGGTGGCTGGACTGGTAGTGGTAAGGTTGAAAGCCTACTTAAAACTAATAAGAAAATAATTACGTTCTATATTATATTTAAGTCTAAATAGCTCAAAATCAATATGACACAGGCATTCATTATGTTTTTATTGTGTCAACACTACAATATAAATGAGGTTTTCCAAGACTTTTAGAATGTGTGTACTTAAACATTTCTAAGAATACTCTGTAGTGGTTCTAAAAGTTGACTCTTTGATTTGAATTTGGTGCGTAATCTAACAAAACAAAACAATTTATTTGGATCGTCCAGTGGAATCTAGCGCTAATATGGCGTTCAAATAAAGGTGGCAGCCCTATATCCAACACCGATTCAGTGTGCGTTCAGATCTCGTGCGAAGTGTACGTACGTCGCGTTTGCAAATAACTTGGCAGAAATACGATCTTAAAATTTAGATTATCGACTTGAAATATTATTTTCGTGTCAAATACAGGTTGGATTTCGTAGTGCTTCAATTTTTATATTTTACTGTATAATTTTTTAATACAGTACTATTGGAAAAACTTGTAATTAGACGTCAACCGCGTGAAGTTTAGCATCTTGACATACAAGTTTTTGCACATGCAGGTTTGCATAGTCAAGAATGGACATAGGATCTCGATGAGTAAGTGGCATTAGTACTTTGTGACAGAGGCAGAAAAAAACGCAATTATTGCCTGTTTTCTTTGTCATGATTTGTAATGGAGCATTGTTTTTCTTATTGACTTCGGAGGATATATAGCGCGGTCTTGAAATTGTTAACCGATATCTATTTCCGTTCTTCAAGTTTTATTTTTTCTTGTTACTTTTAATTGGTTTGACAACATGACAACTATTACTCTTTACAGTCAACATCAGCAACATTATATTTAGGTAACATTTCTTTAGAAATTACGATAATTAATTGAATAGAAAAAGCGTTTTAAAATAGGACAGTTCCATGAAATGAAAAAGGATAACAATTTTTCTTGTTTAGTTTTTAATATAGATTTCCACGTGGTTAACCTAGTTTAAAGGTAGCAATCAAATCCCATGAAAACACCAACAATTTCCAAATGAAAGTATCCTAAGTTCAAACCCGTTAGTACGTGATGTGTACGTACTAAGCGCGAAATTCTAAAATTCGCGCTTAAAACAGTTAAAACAGTTTAATTAATTGCGAAAACTTAAGAAAATACTAACTAAATCAATTAATTTCAAAAGTAGGAACTAACACTTCCAAATTATATCAGAATACACGTTTAAAGTATAGATTTTTTATTTTAGAGTTTAGGTAAGTTAATTTACGTAACGATACTAGGATGCCAAACTAGTGTAGAAGTTTCCTATACGCGTTGAAGTTTCAAAGCAATTTTGGAGTGCAAGCGCGCGTCGAACTAATCAAATCTTTCACGCTCCTTACTCCGTTGATAAGTTGATAACACTACAACTGCCGTTTTATATCACCCTAGTAACACGTTATGAAATATTTATTTGCAATATCAGTACTTTGCTATGGGGGTTTGTTATATTTTAACAATAACTATTTATACCTACTTTATGTATTTCTTTATATAGTTATATACTTAATTATTCACATCATTGGAAAATGAATTAAGAAATGTTTAAAATTAGCACAGGATTCTATTCCACAAATAGGATTTTTTGCGAAAAAAACAATTTTAATACTTTGAGCTATTTCATAGAGAAAAACTATGAGAAAAAACTACACATATGAGATAAAAGCAGAACTTTCTTTACATGTTAATTATATATTGATAAAATTATAACCAATTTTCGAAAACATAACCACTAATTTGTAGAATATTGCTGTAAGTCACAATCTCTAGAATATATTTATTATTATATATTTTTTATTAAACTTTCTTTATAGGAGGGTACGGTATAGTTCTATGGAGCATTCATTTATTATTAGAGATATAAAGTGAATTTTGGGTGGTTATACAAAATAACCACGACACTTCTAACCTTCTAACTTCCTGGCATGTGGAAAGAATGTATGATGAAAGAATGACTAAACAGATATACAATGCAAAAGTGGATGGATGCAGAAGTCGCGGAAGGCCACGACACACCTTCCATGATCAAATTGATCATGTATTAGCAGAAGGTGATGTCAGGAGCCTTAAGAATAGACGAGCGTGCATGACAAGAGCTATGAATGTCAAAGAAGCAAGTGAGGTATGTAAGAATAAGCCTGTATGGCACTCTGTTGTTCGTGCCTACCCCGCAAGGGACCTGGCGTGAAGTTATGTATGTATGTATGTATGTACTTCTAACCTATACTAAGCTTATTATAAATAAATGCGTTCTATACCTTACCGCGCCCTTTTAGGATTCTACAATCAATCATTTATTTCATAATTGATTCATGTTCATCTCAACTTAAGTTTGTACTATAGAATATTTCAATAATAAAAACAGATACCGCTATGTTCAATTTTCATTCACTCACACCCCACTGAAACAATATGAGGTGTAATCAGTAGTTTTTATTAAAGAAACGAACGAACCAATGGTCTCGGACAATGCGGGGACCGTTACGAACCTAATGAGACCCCTCCGTACTGGTGGATAACGCAAGGGCGGGTTGGCAGACTATCACACCGAAGTGTAATATTCAAGAATTGTTAGATTAGCTAACGAATAATATTCGTTTCTATTTTGAACACTAAACCTCAATATTGTTAATGGATTAAACCATAAATATTTCTGTAATTTGAATATTATGTATACCAAATAAATTATATAACCAATAGTTAAATGAAGTTAATAATCTTACTGTCAGATTTGGAGCATAATAATTATGATAAATCAAGTTCAATTAATGAAATAAAACAGTAAACATTACTAATCATAATTTGAGTTTAAAAAAATAACATTTTTTATTAAAAACAGTATCCAATATACACAGAAATCATTGAACAGTAAGGCTGTTATTACTCAAAGATCGATTCCTCAACTTCCTCAAGACGCAATAACTCAACAACGAACTTAACAATTTTAAGAGATCTAATTTTGAATAAATAAATATAAAAATAGAGTTGTACCATATTGGTTAATACAATGCGACACATAAATTGAACTGATCATCATACATCACTAAGACATGTAGATGATATAACAGTTGTTAGATCTGATACGAAAATTTCAAAGTTTCAAGTTTCGAGACTGTGGCTTACATAGTTTAAGCAGCCCTAGAAGGACTTGCGAACATTTCGGCGTTAGCACTAACTTCGATCATTATAATGACTGTCTGAGCCTACCTAGAGCCGAGTTACCACATTTCTGTTAATATATATTGTGATATCTACTAACAGAATCTGCCTGTAGCCAAGGGTAATAAATATAAAAACGTAATATCAGTTATTTTACCAAAAGATACAAGATATTATGCTGTAAAACCATTGTGAAAATACATATATTTCGTAACTATGTAAATCTAGGATCAACCAAAAACGTCATTCTCTTATATATCAAAATAAATTAAGAATACAAATACGAAAGAGTTCGTAACAGCTGTATTTTAATCTAAAAAATCATTAAAACATGACTACATTTTAATATAAGTATTTGTATCTAAAGTTAAGATATACTCTAATTAAATTATTACCTAAGAACCAATTCTTGGACCGTAATAATTTTTAGATTGTATTTCTATTAACGATATCACACACTAATATAATATTCCTTAAAACTAATATTCCTTAAAGATCAGAGATTAGATTATAGGACACTATCTCAAAATGATACAAACTTCACCGTGTATACAAGTCGTCGTTATTACAGCTTAGTACTGCATAAAGGCTAAAATAAAACTTATATTAATATATGAAATTGTATTTCGTGCGTGTCTATGTGATTTCGGATAATACACAGAATCGTTGTTCGTAATGAGGGTTCTTTTACTGCCAGGCGTAAACTGGCTAGGGAGGTCTAGATGGCTGTTACACCGACGCGAATTGTCAGTCTCTTTTATATTGTACATAATTTTTTACAATGAGATTTGTGTACTTAGATAAGTTATCGCTAGTCAATTGTGAAGAATACTTATTAGCTACTTTCTTTTAATAATGCATATCCTAATTTACATAAACATAAATAATAGGATTAGAATGATACATACATATGAAAATTTCACACATATATGTATAACATCACACATAACACAGGTATATACACGAAATAAATCATATTATATACACACTAGGTGAGATGGGATAAGAAGTAGCAAGCAAATAAATACAAGACAATTTACACCTCGAAAACAGGGTACAGGCGACTAATAAAGAACGAAATACATGAATAAGTGACTGAAAGCAATGGGCATGTTAAATTTTTGTTATTTTTTATTTAGTTATAGATTACAACGTTGTTTAAAATCAGACTAAAATGCGAGATTGCAGTACTATAACACATTGAAATGTAAGGGGTCATTATACTAATTCGATTTAGAAATCCTTTCTCCAAATGGGGGATGGAATAATAATAAAAAAAACTACATCTTAGCTAGGATACGCTTAGCCTTTGTACATAGTCCCTAAGTGTAGAAAAACACAAGGATTTTAAGTATGTAACGTATCGGTGTGATAGACGGCCGTTTCTTTAGCATATAGGGATTTTAAAAACAGAAAATACAGTAAAATGTTATACGGTGCCACCGAGCACCGTGCCCAAAGCTATTAAAGTGGCCTTGTTGTTATCGCTAAAAGAAAATAGCTGCAGGTGCACTGACCGAGGTAGTACGTACTGATGCGGGCTTTCCAACTACGCAACGTGTACACTGTGTTAGTGTACCTAATACAAATCGTCGTCTTTTATCAAACTCGTATTTCAAACAGAAATAATTTTTCACAAGAACGAAAAATTTATAAAGAAAAGTACTACATGTCGGTCGACGGTCAGACGCAAATGTATACCACCAATAACATACCATAAACAATCTAACATGTCAATGTTATTTTTCTTGAGCCTAATAAAGTTCAAGTCTGCATAGTGTGCATAATGGTATATTAAAACTGCGAAGCTAACTTAGGAGACATACAAATTAAGAGAGCCAACTTACATATTGATTTTGTGTTATTTGATTTATCTATGAATATTATTTTACAATCTTTACCTTGGAAAAGGTAAAAAATTGGACATTAATTACTAAAGAATTTATTTCAAATTTTAACCAGTAGTTAAGACCATTACTATCCGCCACAGAAACCTTCCTCCGATCCCGACTCGCCCTTGACCAGTTCATATATAAAAACTTCATTTTACTTACACAAAAACTTAATTCGGTTTTTTACATATAATAATAACAAAGAAACTAAATCAGCAAAATATAGAGGTGAGTCGAAGCCAACCTGATTTGAAGTAATACAATGAATGACATGTTGTTTATGAAATTATGACAATGTAGTTAGTAAATTGAAAGAACGCGATTGCAGCGCCATCTATTTAACTAATACGTCTATTCTATGGAAACGACATAATTTATCGGGATAAAAAGTATCCTAAGTTTTAACTCCGGATATAAACATGCTCTGTGTTAAGTTTCATTCATATACTCTCAGTAGTTTTATAAAAGGATGCGATCGCAGCGTCATCTTTTCGATGTATTCGTCTATCCCGCGGAAACGACATCATTTCTCGGGATAAAAAGTATCCTAAGTTACGCTCCGGGATATAAGCTAGCTAGGTTGAGTTTCATTTGAATTCGTTCAAGTAGTTTGCTCTAACAGACAGACAAAAATTCTCAAAATTGTATTTTCGAATCTGCTGGTCCGAATTAGCACCCCCGATTTATTTATAAGTATAGTGATAATAAATAGAATTATTTAATTAATTTGCTCAAGTCAAATATTTTATATTTGTCACATTACTGTACTAGGAAAACAGAACTTGTTTAGAATTCTTTTTAATGTTTGATGTGTATCCAGCACAGTGACAGTGTCGAATGTTGAAAACAGTCACCGCTGTTATCGCGCTCAGCATGAGAATTAGAGCCCCTTTGCGATTTAATCTGTACGAAGCGTCACTGGACTTGCGTTCCTGGTATTTTCTTTTTTGAAAAAACTTGCTCTTTGCACGCTAAGTTAGATTGCGAATGTTAATTAACAAATCATTTGTTGATTACTCGTGCAGTATTAATTATTTAAACTTACTAATAATATAGGATTGACTTCGTTTCCTTGTTTCTATTTCACTGTCTAGGGAATGAACCGCTTATCATGTTTCGTTTATAAATACATTCAATTCATAACGAGGACAGCATAGTGTTACAAATTTGTAGGCTATTTGTAGGATGTAAATTCGAAAATGCTCAACAAGTACACACACGCTATTCACAGTTCTGACAGGTATAACCGAACACAACAAAACCAACACAAATTGCGCAGTTCGTCGTTATAACATACTTGCTCCGAAAGTGCACTAGGTAACGCCTCTTTTGCAGTCAGAACACGATTGGCGTATTTCTTGACTTGTAAATTAGACATAGCCTCCTAGCAATATGCTGCCCAGTAGTTTTTGAAATTGTTAAATTTTGAAGAAATCTTGAAATAAGTCAGCTTAATGTCTTGAAAGAAATCGCATGAAATACCAACAGAGAAAAGAAGGTTTTATGATGTCTTACGGCGGCGTGAACAAAGAGATCGCAACAATAGATTACTCAAATTCAAAGGGGTAATAAGACACCTGCAACGCATTAGTATCGGCTTGCAACAATAGGATAATTTTATCTCAAAAGATGGATAGATTTTAAAATCAGATAGGCTTTAGAAGTTTCAGCAAATTAATTTGCAGAAAAATCTCTAAAAAGGTTATATTTTGTAAAGAGACAAAAGAAAATACAATAACGGCCGTGTTTTAAACTATTCTATTTTGTAGTAAGAAGATCTATCTAGCAAAATTGATTAATAACATTGGTCTGTTTATAATAATGCCATAAATGTTCGTTATTTATCCGTACAGGAACATAGAAAGAATATTCTTTCTGCATGCAATTTCTTGCGGCAGGCGCCCTGTCCTAAGAGGCGACAAAACAACCCACAGCCAGGTGGTAGGGCATTTGTCCTACTGGATGGCTACCACCCCTGGTCTAAAGTATGTCGTTATAACAAGCTTGATTTGTGCTCCGGCATTATTGACCAAGTTCCAGTCTCCCTTAAGAGAGCAGCAGCCCATTTGTAGCACCTTTGGTGTTGCAAATCTAGGCTATGTTAACCGCTTTTCATCAAGTGGGGCGTCTGCCTGTCTCCTGAACTCCTACAATAAAAAAAGTTAAAATTTAATAAATAACGTGTATGGTTGAATGGCTATACGCAGAAAGCAATACAAATCGGTATTCTAGTCCAGACTTCCACTCAATCTTAAACACGGGATTGTATGGACAACATTTGAATACAAATGTATTTTTTTACTTTACCCTTTATAAATACATTGATATAAATGATCATTATATAACGTTTACAGACTATCAACAACAATAATTAAAAGTCGAAAACAGCTCGTAAGCAGTAAGCAAACAATAAATCAGTCCATCGCAAGCATTGAACAAATAGGGGGAGGATTGCCCTCGAAAAAGTTTCTATTCGGAGAATAAATGCTTATTACAGATGCATTTCTGAATGGGACTGACCTACGCAATACGATAAGATGGGCGGCGGTCAGTTATAAACGCGGCACGCTGCGTATGGCGTGACGCTGTACGCGACCGACGAATGCTTATTATGAAAATGCATTAGGTAGCTTTCTGATTGATGTTAGTTCAGCAGTGGTATGAAATTCGTATGCTCGATATATGCAGGAGCGAAAGGCGTATGCCGCGCCTGCACCTTACAACGCTTACCGCTAATTTGAATATAAAGCCTCTTTATGACTTTCTTTATTCAACCAAAAACTATAAAAATTTAATATACCTATGTGTGTTAATTTCAAATATAATATGCCTCGAATTGGTGGCCTATTTATAAAAGTCAAATATAATAATTCTGCGTTTCTGTCCATTTTAAATAAATGAAAAAAACATTTTATAAAAATAATATTCTTGAAAATGCTGTTTTTTTGTTTAAAGATAAAATTTCATAGTAAGTCATCACCTTCAAATTCCCGTCAAAACTTTACATTATAAGGCGTGTTATTCTAGAAGCTCACAATGCCCAAAATGCTCCGGCAGCCGTTCTACATAGCGACCACGGACGTTAAGTCGTAGCGAAAACGTAACTAATTATTTCATTATTTTCGATCACACAGCGCTCACAACGACTCAGAGCATTAATTCTCTTTATCGTTTGACATTGAAAAAGGCGCGATTTTCAAATAAACCAATGGCATTTTTGTATTTACTCGTTATTGATATCAACGCCCCATAATACGTTCCACTTGAATTTAAGATTGTAACGCTCGCAAGCAAGTGAAACGGGAAAAATCGCGGTCGTGAACGTGGTTCTTGTGTCTCATGTGGAACATAGCCATAATCGTGAAAGATGTTTCGCTCTAAAAGTCAGCCATATTGTTTTTTAAACGGTCCGTAGCAACTTAATTTAATCCAAAAACATCCAAATAAATTTTACATATTTATATTAATTATGTAATGTTTTGTTAAATTTATGTATAAGCAAAAATGTGTTTAATTATATTTTTTGTAAATTGCTGACTATTCACCTACTTTTCAAGTGATCAACAATAAAATATATATTCGTCATCCAAAACTGAATCTGTTATTGAAGCATTACGAAACAATAACCTACGGTTCAGATTACGAAAAGCAATTCAAAATGGGGTCAAGGCATTAAACACTGATTGTTAATAAAGTAACTACACCAAAGACTAAGTTAAGTGCTGAGTGTTCTGCCAAAAAGAAGATTCAAGATGGCCGCAAAAAGAAAAGCCGGAGCTCTGCTTCAACATGTTCTTCCAAAGGTAATCTATCTATAATATTATAAAATTTGAAACATGTCGTGTTTGTACATTGAAGCTATTAAAAAAACAACTGGAATAGACTATATAAACGATGCATTTTTTTAGATTTCTTGTCTGTTTGTTCGGGATTCATGTAAAAACTACTGCGCCGATTTAGACGCGGTTTTCTCTGATCAACAATAAATTTTATGATTTAAAATCTGTACTACTTTTTATCCTTGGAATCTTGCGGGAATTTTTCTATTCCTATTAAAAAAAATGTAATCGAAATTGAGTTTTTTCACTGATCGATGCCAGATTTTATGTAATAAAACGTGTGATATTTTTGTCCCGGGAAATCCGCTGTTTGTAGTTGTTTGGGTGCATAAAAATTAGCTGATTCCAACACAGTTTTCACTAAAATGACAGCTTATATTCTTTTATAACTCACTAACTTACTTTTGGTACTTTGTGTTCCCGGAATCCCGGTGGAATCACAAGTCAAGCGTGGATGAAGTGGCGGGTATATCCTAGTAATTTTATATACTTGCATATTGCATATGAGATAGTATACAATATCCTGTGGCCGGGCGAATTGTCGTTAGAGATGACAGAACAACCTATAGCTAGGCGGTAGAGTGTTTGCCCGACTGGATGGCTACCACCGCTGGTCTAAAGTATGTCGCCATAACAACCTTGAGTTGTGTTCCGGAATTAGCGACCAGGTTCCAGTCTTCCTTAAGAGAGCAGCAGCGCATTTGTAGCACCTTTGGTGTTGCAAATGTTCATAGGCGACGGTATTCGCTTTCCATCAAATGGGTCCTCTGCCTATCTGCTGAAGTTGCAGTAAAAAAAGTTCGCTATTCCTTATAATATTTTTTCTTTCTTTTCTTTCGTTATTCGAAGCTGGAGGTCCGGTATCTTGCATGTATACAATATATATTATACTGTAGTATATACCATCTAAACAAATTCTATAAATGAGGCTTAACCATAGAGGCAAGCAATTTTATGCAAGCAAACTTACAGATGTACGGCCGAGCTAACAGATAGCTTCTTGAATTGTATTATATCAATATTAGCTACATATATATATCCAGTATGTGAAGATCCTCAATTCTTTTCAAAATTGGTGAAATGGAAGTTCTTATTATAATTGCCTTGTCGGATCTGAAAACTTCGCTATGGTAACAAAATTAATACGATAGTCACATAGCTTTAAGCTACTAAACATCAATAAAAATTATATAATTGAAGCAGTTTATGATGACAGTATATTACACGACTGATTTGTGATGGTAGCAAGTTACGTGGTATGTCTTCTAGGCGGATGGTCATCCAGATGCGGTCGAATAAAGTCTTGGCATCGAAATTCGCGCCAAAGTCAGTTTTCCCGCCGCGGGCGGTTCGCCTTGCAGAATGGCGTCTCAAATGACACGCTGTTGTTGTAATAATAGGGTGGACATACCTTTTTGCTATCAAATTTATTTTTGCAAAAAAATGAACTTTAATTACATTCCAGGATTTAGCCGGATTCGATTTGTGGCATGGTAAATTTCGTAAATCAACCTTCTGTTACTGCCTATGGTATGCGTTTGTAAGATTAGCCCCAAAGTGAGAGTTTTTGACGGGAACTGAAAGGAGATGTTGTGCTGTGCAGCTTTATTTTCTAAAAATGTGTAAAATTACTCTTAAATGAACAGCAGTCGTAGAATATTTATAGTTTTGGAGTAGTAATTATGTGTTTTGTGAGAAGTGTGAACTGTATAGTCAAATGTGGCCTTTTGAGTTGTCACAAAAATTCCGTTGAATGGCACCAGCTGATAACCTACAGTTCAGATGTGCTACACGTAGGCTTAAGAAAATGAGGAAACTATATTGTTAACAAAGATCTGACTTAAAACTTAAAGGCCTGGACTAAAATTAGCCCCAAGTAGTCCGTTGTATTCCCCATACACAAGCCTTAGCTTGAGGTTATATATACGACATTTGTGCTGTTCTGTCAATATAAAATATTATTATTATCGATAAAGAATTTAGGATGTATAAAGTATTAGTAAAACAAAAAACAGTATATAAAAAGCGTTTAAAAAAAATAGTATCGGCATTAGGTATCCACAGGTCTGTGACAGACAAGCAATAGTGAAGTTTCCTTCGGTCGCTTGATAGTTGTTATTCACCTAAATTAAAAAGTATTTCGGCGTTATAATCCCTCCTTCGTATATTTAAAAATACATTTCTGAATGGATTGTAAATATGTAGCAAATTATTAATTTCATAAATATTAAAGGAAATTAAAAAAAACGTCGGCGTGCGCCTCGGGACGCCCGACAGGAGTGATAACTTACTAATCTAACGTGAGAGAAAGAGAAGCCAGACAGGCTGGCGCTGTAACGCATTACGTGACGAAGCGGTTTACCCTCCCATAAGAAGTTATCAGTTCAATATTCTTTAAGTTAGGTAACCTAAAAAGATTGCTTTAAGCGAGAAAGCCCTATTATTTTTACCATGACAATATTGTGATCGTGCATTTTTGTAATTGTTTAATTGGTGAGCAATAAAGTTATAAAGCTAGCTATATATTCTGTAAATTAAATTAAATGAAAACTTAAAACCCCACATAGATAATGACGCGTTATAAAGATAAAATAAATAATAAAAAAGTTAATTACGGCATATCCACATTCAGTTTTAGTTAGTACTTATTGACCAATGAGGCGCCGAGCGACCTTGCATGTTAGTACTGTGCCCTGCCTAGGTATAGCTAGACATAGACCTACTTATAGCCCGGTCTAGGCTATATCTAGCTTATGCGCAACTTAGGTGTAAGTTGACCGTATTTGTCTTCGGTCTTGTATACGTAACTACTATGCACTGTGTTATGTATGTAATACATACCTAGCTGTATATAGGACGTTTTGTACGTTTGTAGTAGTGTGATTGTTGGTTTCGTGTACTAGGTATGCATATTTAGGAGGAGGTACTTGTGTTTCTTGAACATTTAAGTACATCAAGTATTATTAAAACCTAATAAATCCGTGTTTTGGAAATATTTTTTGTAACCATGGAGTTAACTCGTGTATGGATGCTTATTCATAAATTTATTTGTGTTATCATCTTTTTTAGTGCATTTAATTTCTCCTAAATACATCAAGGATCAGTTTGGAACATTAGTCTTTTGATACCCTGATGAGAATATTCATGTGTAGCGAATATCACCTCCTAATTGTTAGAGTCAATCAATATAGTTTATTTAGTTTTTAGTAACGCTAGCATTACCTTGTGTGTTTTCTTGTTTGTTTAGTTCCCATAATGCAGTTGTTTTTTTATCACTGCTCCGCTCCTTGAAATCGTATAGTGATATATAAAGGTTATAAATATTATATAAAAATCTTCAACAATGAACACGCGCTATTCTACGTAAAGAGTCTACAAGGCGACAAAAATTATGTTTAAGATTTGTATAAATGTGTAAATAATTCGATTCATATGCTAATTTAAATCCTGCATTGATATCAGGTGGTCAATGCGGTATGCAGCGGGAAGCACGTGTTGAATAATGTACGGGGCTCGGAATAGTCTTGGTGTTTATGATGCCTTGGTAGCTTGGATGGCTTTGTGATGTCTGGAGTAACAACAGTGTGTTGTTTACGTATAATGATTACATTATTTATATATCTTTGTTATTGTTATATATGCTAATTAATCACAACTGCTAATTATCAAAAGGAGTAATTAAAAACTAAGTTGAGAAATACTAGAATTTCCTGTTGTAAGAGGTGACAAAACAACTCACAGCCAGGTGGCAGGTTATGTGGCCATCAGGATGGCTATTCCCCTGGTCTAGAGTATACCGCCATAACAACCTTGAGTTGAGTTCTGGCGTTGGTGGGCAGGTTCCAGTCTTCCTTTAGAGATCAGGAGCACATGGATAGCACCCTTGGTGTTACAAATTTTAATAAGCTACGGTAGCCATTTTCACCAGGTGGGCCGTCTGCCTGTTTTCTGAACTCATGCAATATAAAAAGTCCATTGTATTCATTATTTGCTTACGGAACCATAAATACATTACGGATCTCAAAAACTAGCACAGACTAGACTAGTTCTTTATTTCTTGTAGTGTTACGATTCCAACGCAATCAGCATTGCTTTTTACCAATGTCACTATTTAGATAAAATGACAGCTGCGTGTAAGAGTATAATTATACATATATAAAATTGAAGTGTCTGTTTATAGTGTCAAAGATAATCAAATTCTAAATTTTAACTATGAAAGTATATACTGTGCTTAAATCATGATTTTTTTAGGGTTCCGTGAAAAAGATTCCACGTAGACGAAGTGCGGGCACAGCTATAAATAAAATTAAAAAGGCGGTTGACTTTTAGTACTGTCTGAGATTCTGAGAACAAAACAAACTACCTACTCTGCAAACATATTTGCTATCAACTGAAGTTAGGAAAATTACACAGACTGTTCCAGCCTAACAGCACATAATCAAAAAGGCACCTAATAATTAAAGTGGAACGTTAGTGTTACCAGATATCTGTGAAGCACACACTAATTCCATTTACACCCCCCAATTTATATCTGTCACTTTTGGTGGCCTGGACGGCGCGCGTAAAAATATTGTTTTTACTTATCCCCGTAGGGAGGCTTTGGCTTAAGGCGGGGGGCTTTTGGGGGGCTTCGGCGGGCACGGGGGCCCGAGGGTGTTGTGGGGGCGTAATTACTTGAGCAGCCAGACGTTCGGAGACGACCCACGGGGCTTGGAATTACTAAGGGAGGCCTGCCCGCAAGCTGGCAACGTTTTTGCGGGCACCGTCACAGAATTTTTCTTAATCTCAGTGTGTGCTCAGCGGGCCTGACTTGGGTATTTTTCCCTGTATTACACGAAAAAATTTATCTTAGTTTTCTTTTAAAGATATTAAAGTGTATTTACCTACTGGCTTTTACACGTGACTTTGCCCGCATTTATTATTTTACTACCCGGAATTAGATATAATTTTTTTATTTACTTCTTATCAAAAACTAAATATGAGTTTCAGGTCTTAAATTTTACATGTAATCTTCATCTTCTTCAGGTCTTATTTCATAAAAATATTGAGCCCCATTTGACTCCCTTCAATATTGGTTTTTGGGATATGAGTTCGGCTATTTTCTTTTCCAGGACATAACAATCTTGTCTTGCCAAACTTCGTTAAGATCCTCACTAGTTTATTCGTAATAAGATCACAAACATACACAGTTGCTTTTGATTTGTATATTAATATAGATTAGGGTCTTATTCATATTGAGTTAGAGTAAGCTTTAAAACTTAATCTAACACAATATGAATTAGACAGTGCGTGTTAATGTCTGTGTTAAACGAGTCTCTATTTTGTGTGCCATGAAAATTGTTAGTTCTTTTCTGTTTTTGTCAAAGTAGACGAACAGACAGACAGTCCTCCTGATGGAAAGCGGGTTAGCCGACACCTATGAACTTTTACTACAAGACTGTTAGTGCTTTGCGCGGCCTGCAATTTTTTATAAGGCCCTCAAATGGTCCGATGTTGCAGCGGAAACAGACAACTTCTGTAGGTAGTTGAATGAATTAATGACTGTAAACTATTGTTGACCATACACTTAAAGAACCTAATAATATCAGTAGACAAACATATTTATATTCCTAAGCGAGTTACGCTTATTTACAGATTATTAAATTTGACATTATTGACTTTAAAAAATAATATGCTTATATAAAAATTTGTGAAAATTGTTGTGATTAATTAATTTATGACATAATTGGTTATTGGTAATCGCTCTCATAGGGCTAACTGTTTAAATTTTATTTTCATTACATTTATATTCACAATAAAGTATAATATTCTATACAACGGACCAGTCTGAGACCGATTCCAAACACCCAGACCATAGTAAATAACGCGAAGTTAGCCTACTAAATTTACCATGTCAGGTACGAACCCGGCGCCTTTACGCTGCAGTGAGGATTGGCCTTATTAGAAGGCTTGACCATCTCAACTACAGCTGCCGATAACTGTATGTGACTATGTTACCATGTTTGTAACTGAAAAGACACGTTTGGGAAGGCCAACACGTAGAGGCCCCTTATTATTATACTGTATGTCTTTCAAGACCACGGGCCATAAAAATGGCCCGGACTTTTGGAGGGCTTGCGTGGGGCCATGGGGAGGCCAACACGTAGAGGCCCCTTGACAAATTTAATGTAAATGTGGCGTGACACTTATTATTATTATTAACAGATTTTTTAAACGGTTTTATTTAGCTTGCTCCCCCCCCATGGTACATACCTATAGTTCTGATGACAATACAATTGAATATATTCAGTATCACTGTCAATCCAAGATGGCCGTCGCTGCAACATGGCGGATTTACATACATATAAATTAAGATTTTTAAAAATAATATCCTTGTAAAAAAAATGAAAACTATATTGATTAATTAATTTATGACATAATTTTTAATTATATATAAATGTTTTTGTACGCTCTTATCCGGGCAACTGTTGTTTTTTCATTTTATTTAAACCACTTTTATGTACACCCTTTAGCAATAAAGTATTATTTTATAAACAGATTACATATTTCTGTGCGCAGCTTGTCGCACATATAATAATTATCTTACGCTGATGGTATGAGTGGTGCTCCGGTCGTTGTAGATATATAAATTAAACACTGTTAGGGTAGAAACTATAATTAATAACTTCAAGATGGAAATACATGTCGCTTCTTTGCTTCAATAACGTGGTATCTTGAAAAACCCAAATATACAGTACGCCACTTTTAAAATTTCAAAAAAAGATTTTACCCAAACATATTTTACACTTTTATGGTATATTTTTTTTGTAAATTTAGTGTTAATTTACTAAGCCTTTTGAAATATATGAGAAAGTTGTGATAATATGATACATTTAGCAAAATATAGTGAGTGAGTGAAATAAGTGAGTATTGGATGTGTCACGTTATTGAAGCAAAGAAGCGATGTGTAATCGGCTACAACCAAAATGAAGACAAACAAAATTTTTTTTTTAATTTATTCATGACCATAGAATCAAAGTCTTTCAGTCGGAAACATGTTAATTAATAGATCTTCGTATAGTAGCGCAGTTGTATTGCAGGCTACAACCGACGCCATTCAATGGAGTTCTTGTGAAAACTCGAAAGATCACATCTGACTATACAGTTCACATTTCTCACAAAAACACATAATTTCTACTCAAAAACTATCAATATCCTGCAACTATTGTTCATTTTAGAGTAATTATACACATTTTTAGAAAATAAAACTGCACAGCACAACGTCTCCTTTAAGTTCCCGCCAAAAAACTCAGACAAACAAAAAGAAACGACAGTGTTGCAAGTTTAAAAATAATAAAAATACCGAATGTTGGTGTTGCCAACCTTTTCTTCAGAACTCCTTAATATGGGTATCGGATAGGGCTTGACTAGTATTCTACAGTAAACCACATTCAATAACGCTTACGCTACTGCTACCAATGATGTTTTACGTACTACGTACTAAGGGCGTCCGTAACTAGTTATTTGAATAGTCGTTATGGTCCATGGACAAGAAATGGCTTAATTTGAGCCGGGCTGTTTTCGATACTAAACGTGTTTGAGTGAAAAGTAACTATTTAAACAGACGCCTTTATTAAATAAATTCTATACTGAATATTTTAATAGTTTGGTTAGATGGCATAACTAGTCTCGGCGGTGCAGCAAATACATGAGTCAGTCCACTGCACTCTCGCCTCACGCAGGCTCCCGCTTTAATCAAGTTCGAACTTTTTGTTCTGAAAAGCTTCTCTAGTACGTAGTACATCTAAACGACTACTACTCTAAACATTTTATATTATTTTACATATTTTATTTAATTATGTAAACGATGGACATTTAGCCACAGTCCCAAACGCAAACGCAAGTGGAGCAAGAGCATTATACAAGTTCAATATACTACAGATATTTATTAAATTTAAGTAATATGTTAACACAATTATAAAATTACATACTATTGAATACAATGTAAGAAAACTTAACTTATTTGTATTGTATTCTACCCATAGTCCCTCAAGGCTATAAGTAGAATACTGAGCCCAGAAACCGTCTTCTATGGGTTAGGTGCCCAAAGGCTGGCTACGTTTCCTCGCTGGATCGCCATACTGATCCGTTGGCCGAGGTAGGCACCAGCCTCTGATCACCTGAAGAGTCGAGTAATTTATTTAAATTTTTACTTTAATTTATTTTTAGTAATATTATATAATACATTGTTTGGAAATAAAACTACTCAGCGAAACGTAATCCTTCAAGTTTTCGCCTAGAAAATGTAAGAAGTTCGTGTTTATTGTCCCAACTCTTCTCATTAGCTCCTAACATTTTCAATAGTTTCCAACGCGATTTGAACATCCAATATCAATATAGATATTCGTAGAATTGGATAGCAAATAGGCTTTGTTCGCTTTGTTGTTAACTTGTATCCGTGGAGGAAAGGAGAAAGAATACAATTTTCTGCGGCCGGGCGGTTTGTTGTAAGGAGACGACAAAACAAACCACAGCCAGGTGTTAGAATATTTTCCCGGCTGGATGCCCAGCTACCAATCCCGGTAAACCATTAGTAGCCGGGTTCCAGTCTGTCCTTAGAAGGCGGTCGCACATTGCCAGCACCTTTGGTGTTAAAGTGTCTATAGGCGACGGTAACCGCTTTCCATGTGATGGGCCGTATGCTCGTCTGCTCATCGTAAATAAAAACCGTTATACCAAAAAAAATATCTACGTTTCTGGGACCCCCGTCAGGAAAGAGGTTCCATATGTTAAACCGAATATAATAATTTATTGAGAAATTAAATATGAAATTATTAATTATATTTGGTTCAAATTTTTATGTGAATTTTTAATAATTACATACATACATACATAACCTCACGCCAGGTCCCTTGCGGGGTAGGCACGAAAACAGAGCGCCATTTAGGCTTATTGTTACACACCTCATTTGCTTCTTTGACATTCATAGCTCTTGTCATGCACGCTCGTCTGTTCTTAAGGCTCCTGACATTAATAATAATATATACATAATAATTACAATTAATTAAATAATTATCTAAATCTTACAACTATTAACAAAAACTAAAATATACTATAAATAAACCTAACTTAAAAAATATATACAATAGTAGAAAAATTCAAATACAAACATATAATATAATTAATTTTATTAAAAATGTGCACATAATACAAGACCATCTAATTTCAAAACACCATAATGTTACACTGAAGGACATTATTTTAGATCTTGTTTCATAGGATTAAAGTCGTGATGTGTCTATTATCAGTATTATGCTGAAAATAACCGGTTCCTTTTTGTCTTCTAATTACGATAGACATGTGGTATTGTCAACTTTAAGACATAAATGAACTCAAATGTAAATATTACTAATTATCAAATAAAGAAATATACAAAAACACTGTTCTTGGAAAACGTGCCCTTGTATGGAAATATTAACCGCAGCGAGTTTCTTGCATATTTACTTTTTTGTTGTGAACTAACATTTGCCCATAACTTCCTCCACGTTGTAAAGGTAGCAAAAGATACAGTTATTTTACCAATATTTCAAATCAAAGGTAACTTTGTGTGGTATAGGCACTTTAAAACATTCCCAAGAAAAGTCCCGCGAGATTTCCGGGATATAATTACCGTAGATTTTAAATCCGAAAATTTACCATCGATTAGCCAAAACCACATTGAAATTGGCCCACTAGTTTTAATGTGAATCCCGATCAAACAGACAAACACAACATCTAAAAACAAAAGACAAGTTTACAAATGCATATTGAAAATAATGGAGCCTGTTTTTCCACGATCGTGCATATGTAGTTTCTTTTCTTTTCACAGCACTATGTTTTCGATATATCTTTAAGTCTTTTGTAATTTCACTATATATATTATATATCTATGTAGTATTTGTGTATATACTATAATTGTTTATGTGTAGACGTATTTATACATATATACAATATGTAGAGATGTTATTGGGTCAAGTGTATGGAGGTTGGCACTGAAAATCATCGCAATATCGGGAATTTTTTAAATTTCGATGCAGCACAAAACGGAGTTGCCAACCTCGCTAAAAAAGCTCTACGTACAAGCCTTATTTATTTATTTAACATATATGTTTATGTGTTTTGTGTAAAATTTATTATAATATGTTATGGTTTTTATGTATATCGTCGTCTTTTTTAAATCAAGAGAGCCTTGTACCGCCGGCCCTAAGAGGAATAACCATACAATGATTCCCGCAGGGCTGTATACCACGTAAGGTCAGATGCGTAATTGTTGATGAAACTTTAAGATAACAAGTCTGTGTTTGTATTATTTTGTTTATGTACCTATACAGAATTATACCCAAACCAAAGGATTTCAAGCATAGGTATGTATATAGCTTATACATGAATTTCGATATCCCATGTATCTATCTATATATCTATGCTTATAGAACTCCGCTCGCTCAGTTTATCACACTTCAAAGAGTACGAGTAGGCGCAGAGTTGTAACCGCTTCCCCCTACGATACCCTGTATGTGTGGCCAGGATTTGCGGTTTGCCGAATTTTGTTGAGATTCTACCCATATCTCTATATACCTATACATCGAACCTGTTATGGAAGAACATCTTAAGCGACAAATAATAATATAATAATAATAATTCTTTATTTACTCTCACACTACCAATAATTAAATTAGTAACAATTTTTCTTATGAACTGACATGGTGAGAGCCTGGTGTCAGTAAAAGGAATAAACCTGTGTGACTGATCACCAGCCTCTTTCTCCCCAGAAAAAGTAGCTAAGCAAATTGTGCAATATTGTGTATTGAGTGTTATTATATGTGACTGTGTTTATGTTATCGTGTATATAATAGATGTAGAATAATAATAAGTGTAAATAAAATAAGAGTTACAAGTAAATTAGACCAGCCTACCTACGATAATGAGATACGACTAAATTTTAAAATGTTATGATGCATAATTAATGCAGATTTAGTAAATTAAATAACAAATAAATAGTAATGTTAGGAAACTATATTTAGGTAACTAAGACTAACAATGTTTCAGTGGAGTCGTAATCAAGATTTAAAAGCCACTCAGTCAGTGTTTTCTTACATTTAGCTTTAGTTAAGGAGTAAATATCAATTTGCTTATTGATTTTGTTGTATAAATAAGTGCCTACCTTTTGGTAAAAGAATCTGCAACAAAAGGCTGTCGTAACAGTGTTTTGTTTGCAAGGGATGTGAATTCTTTTAGGGAGAGAACTAGAAGATATGAATGGAGTAATGCGATGTTGTTTTAAAAGTATTTGTTGAATAAAAATCATAAAGGTCTTTGGTGGAATAGTAAAAAGGGAGAGACAAACTCTCAATTGCAGTTTTAGCAGCTCCTCCCCAGGACGTGATACAATAGGTCACAATGGATTGACATAAAGCATAATATAATAATTTTATAACATTGAAATCGGCCACTTTACCAAGGGTTTTAAATATATAAATTAATTTGCGTAATTTGAGTGTGAGTTAATATGTGGATGGAAACTAAGCTTTTGATCAATAATTATACCTAAATATTTAATATCTTTAGTTGTTTGCAAGATAGGACAAGAATTACAGGTACTATAGGAGAGACAAGAGTGGGCTATGATTTTCATTGTTTCTGGTTCTGGTTGATCCTGATCCTTCTGAGAGCAAAAGTGACATACTTGGTTTTATCTGTATTAATCGTTAATATATTCGAATGTAGCCAGCTCATAACTTTGTTAAGGCCGATCTGTGCGCTTTGGAATGCTTCTACCCACGTATCAGCAGAAAAAAGGAGTGCTGTATCATCAGCATACGTAATTATATTTCCGTTTACTAGTTCCATATCACAGAGACTGTTTATATAAGTAAGAAAGAGGGTAGGACCAAGTATACTGCCCTGTGGGACGCCAAAAGTAATAACATCTGCTTTACTTATATAATCACAAACGCGTACGCATTGTGTTCTGTTTTGGAGGTAATCAGAAAAAAGTTGTAACTGTAGATCTCTTATTCCTAATGCTTCAAGTTTCTGAATGAGTTGCGAGGTCAAAACAGTATCAAACGCCTTAGCTAGATCGAGGAATATGGCTATAACTTTCTGTTTCTTGTCAAGTTTAGTTGTTATATAATTTGTTAAAGTTTCAACCGCCGCATCTGTAGATTTACCAGACCGGAAACCAAATTGGTGGGTTGATAGTAAATTATTTGACTCTAAATATTTAGTTAATCTATTGTTAAGTAAACGCTCTAAGATCTTTGATAAAGCCGGTAAAATAGATATAGGCCTATAATTGCCAACGTAGCTTTTATCGCCAGATTTATAGACTGGTATGATTACAGACTTTTTGAATAAGTCAGGAAAAATACCACTAGAAAACGATAAATTGCAGATATGAGTGATTGATGGAAGTAAAATATCTTTATACATTTTTAAAAAATTGTTTCAAATACCGTCAAGACCAACAGAGCAAATTGACTTAGAGCTTACAATTATAGTATCAATTTCTGATTCAGTTGTGGGTAACAGAACAAAAGATTTAGGAACAGTGTAAGTGGGAGGTTGACAAGGGGAGAGAGTATTTTTCGAAATAATTATCTGTGCTAAATCAGAGCCAATCTTAGAAAAGTATGAGTTAATTTTGTTTATGGAATCATGAGGATTTGCAAATGATAAGAGTTGTGTAGATGAATCACGTGATTTTTTCATATGTGTAATATTTTTAATTGTATCCCATAGAAGTTTGCTATTATTTTTAGCTTTAAGAAGTGCCGTTTTATCATAATCATATTTCAGTTTCTTTAAAAGATTGTCACAATAATTTCTGTACCTCTTATATGTAATTTTCAAAGCTTCATCAGTTGGATACTTTTTTGTCTTTTTAAAAAGTGAATCCCGATGTCGCATACATCTTAAGATGCCGGCTGTAACCCAAGGCTTAGTGATTTGCTTTCTATTAGGAATATTTTTCACTGTACTGTTGGAGGTGATGGCCTCCGTTAATGTATCAACTAATATTTTTGTAGCAATATTAACATCTGAAGTTGATAGAATAGGCGTTAAATCAACGTACTTCATATGCTGGTCTAATGCAGTATAATCTATACAGGTTTTGGTTTGTTGTATTTGAACAGAAGGAGAAGATTGTTCCAGAATTAGTATGGTAGCATTATGATCGGTCACAGAGGAGTCCAATACATGAGAATGTGTTTTGTACTTAGTTCTTATTATATTATGGTCAAGACAAGAATCAAACGGGTAGGGATGGAATAGAATATATCACAGGAGAGCTACTTTTCAAAATTATTTTTTATTCATTATTTATCTCCGATTTTTAGTGTATGTAGTGTAGATATGAGTATAAAGACCCATAGCCATTATTATTATTATATATAAAATGTATGTCTTTGACGACCACGGGCCATAAAAATGGCCCGGACTTTTGGAGGGCTTGCGCAGGGCCATGGAAAGGCCAACACGTAGAGGCCTTTTGACAAATTGAATGTAAATGTGGCGTGACCCTGACCGGCGATTATCTCTGTCTACACCATATATATTATATATTATTATTATTAATGTCTATTAGGGTATGTAATAATTGATGTATTAGGGTGTTAGGTTTTAAATTATTTTAGCTGTATGTCACAGTACAAAAGTAAAATAGCTTAATTCTGTCGTTTATGATGTTTTGACATGACAGGTTCGGTATGATATTATTTCTGTAATGGCATACAATAAAAAAATATCTACCTATTAAATTTTATTTATTCATGTTTGTAGGAAAATGACTAATTTTGGGGCGACGTAGCGAGATTCTTTTATGGCTGCTGGAGTGGAACGTTTGCTGTATCATATTTTACGTTTGCCCTTTTAAGAAAGTTTTGTTATTTTTTAAGCGACTTTAAAAAAGGAGCAGATTCTCTATTGGTCAAAATGTTTTTTGTATCTCGATTTTTCGTCAATTGTAAATTGATTTTCAAAACTTTTCTTTTAATCGAAAGGTTATACTCCTGAATTGGCCCCATCGTCACCATGTCAAGATCTGATGAGTGAATTCCAAGGAATTTGATAAATCACGAAAATTGTTAACCAATTCTAACTCAAAATTTTTATATGGTTGTTCGCGATTTCTTCGTCAATTGTGGATTGATTTTTTTATTCGTAACCATATACCCCTAGGCGGTTTCATGGTCATCAAGTTACGGTCTGATGAGTAAATTCCAGAGAAATTGAGAGTTACCTTTAGGGATCTGATTTGTGGTTCGCAATGAAATTGAGAGCAACCCTTGTTGAAGGGCATTTACAATTAAAACATAAAAATACTATATTTTGTAAAGGTATGCTCTTTATGTTTTACATGGCACCGACTCCAAGATGTTGTACAAAGAAGTCGGTATTTTTCTATATTTTGGTTTTTAGTGTGAAGTCGGTTTGTTTGTTTTGTTTGCTTGTTGTTTAGTTTGTTATTTTTTTTTACAGATTAAGGTCGTGTGGTAAAAATCTACCTTGAGTTTATTTTTTAATCTTCAAATGAACACTACTTTAAATTTTAGTAAACAATACAAAAATATTTCTAAAACTTTTATTTTGATAATATATTTTCATAATTTTGGAAAATATACTTTTGAACCTGTAAACCCTGCGTGTACCCCTGAACCGCGGTAACTAACTAGGAAGCAGCTTTGAAATTCGCTATGCTTTTCGAGACGACCCCCATTCGGTTTTTCGAGGTCGTCTCGTCCCCCCATCTCATAATGCGAGTATCTACGCCTCCGAGTTTCTGCTTCCCTGGTGTTTTGTGCCGCAGTCTTACTGTAAGCGTTTTTATTGCTTTTTGTATGTATCATAAAAAAAATATTTTTAAAACATGCTGCTATGCACAATATACTTACTACACACCTACCTCTTACTTACCTACATACATATTATAACGCCTGATTCCCATGGGGGTAAGCACAGTCTATGACTATGAGATCTCCACTTGCGTCGATCCTGACTAACAACTTTCCCATCTAAGAGTACTTCTATTAAGCTCTTCATACATGCACGTTACCTTACCTGTAATAATACATCTATACATAACTACACGCCAGGTCCCTTGCGGGGTAGGCACGTACGCACGTAGGCACGCACCTGTAATAATAAATTACAAAAATGGTTGTCTACTATAAAATTATTCTTAATTGAAATTATGCTTTCAAGCTAAAGTAGTTATGAAACGTGTCCTTTAAAAAAACAAAGTGCTATTGTAAAATGTTTTTGGAAAATCATTAATGCAAGTTATTCCGCATTTGTATGAAAGTCCAGAAGTCACAGTAAGTTAGCACCCCACCATTATTTTTTCAAATTCGATCAAGACTTTTACTACTATGTGGTGCATAATATGACGACTATTGACACTTATAGTATTTAAACACCTTGAAGCTATTTGTATCTAATACCTACACTTACAAAGCAAATTAACATTTATATATATTGAGATGTTACAGAGTACGTCATCCTAATAACCGCTATCTGCGTAGACAGGACCTAATTTCATTATTTCCATAAATCGCTCTCAATGTGACCTCTCTATATACCACACGTTAACTTGCGTGACAGCCTCCTCCGCACGTCTGCTACCCTGGTGCTATTGATACGGTTCTACGCCTAGTACCCCACTAAAGCGAAATGTGGGTGTGTTTAATTATTTATTAATTCAATGGAGAATTTTTAACTTGTGCCCATTACTGTAATCAGATTAGCATTGACAGGTGCTTCAATTTTAATTAATTTGAATCATTTTATTTCTATAATGTCCTGGTACAATGGCTGACAATAAGTATAAAGAGAAAATTTTGTAAATAAATAACAATTTATTTTTTACATATAACATAAATAAATATATTTTTATCTGTTTGAGTTAAAGTAAGTTTGTAGTCTTTTTATAGTTTTAAAAGAACCTTACAAACTTACGTTAACTCAATATGAATAAGACCGACAGGATTTACTCAAAATCTACTTGTACATGGTGTTTTCACTAATAATATTTTCTGACTTCAATGCCAGAGTTTCAGTCGTACCTACGCACTGAATTAAAAGGTAGGTAACAAAATATGTATTCAGAGAATTCATAGAGGACAATAATATTTGTGGACGCGACTTGTAGTTGAAAGTCAACTGGGATACTTTTTATGATTTTATAATTAAAAAATAGAGGGTCAGATAAGTTTCACTACCCTTCAGCCAGGTACAGTCTAGGTTTTACATTCAGATATCATAAAAAAGTATATAAGTACAATTATCATCAAGTATACCCAAAACTGTATACAAGTTTTCGGGCTATCAAGTTCCTCTATTATAAATGAATGAATGACTTGTTACTTCTTGTCACTTGTTGCTCTCTTATCTCTTATTTGAATTTGATGAATTATTATAAACAGACATAGAAACCAAACATATATATTGATATTTGTTCATGTCACAATGTAATCATCATTGTTCCTGATGACAGGTAGCCGTTCGGCCGGTTAAATCAATGCCTTTATGTACAACAGTCATCGCTTATGTGCCTATGTACTCCTGGTATATAAGCGACGTATGTACACGCATAGTGGATACGCGTGTACGTAGATAATCTCGTCATAGCTCGCACCCGTTATGGTATTACTGTGTGTGGGTGTAGGGGGGCTATGGCTCACGAGGGGGTCGCGAGTGCCGCAGGGGGGCCTGTCCGCTTTAAAAATACTGGGGCGAAGCGAAGCGGCCCAGCGAAACTACCGACCGAGCAGAATGCTAAAGGAAGCCGTTTATTTGAAAGCATGAAGACTTCCAACTTGGCTCTGTGCTCCTGGTAGGACGGGAAAAAAGTTGTAAAAATGGCTGACATAAAAAGAACCGGCCCAACGCTCAATGTTTTTGACTCGTGAAATTCCCGTTGAAAGGTTTCGCCTGTAACTTTCTCTTAGGCAACGTTTAATGGAATTGATATTTTTTACTATTCATTATATAAGGGTATTCGTTGCTAGTGTACTAAAATAGAACTTAATGTAAGATTGTTTGGAAGGAATAAGAGAAAACAAAATTAATTAATACCTATTCCGTTAGCGCTTTCCTGTATTAAAAATTCATAGACTAATTACACTTTGTTTCTTACTTTCAAAATTTACTCTTCCGCTAATATGCTACTAGCTTTGGGTGCGGCTTCGCTTGCGTTAATGTTATCCCACGGGGGATAAAAAGTAGCATATATGCTATTCGAGACTATAATCTATCTCTGTGCAACAACAAACAAACAAAACAAAAATCCTGATTTGTTATGGCGTGTTTGAGCAACAAACATGCATTTCTAATATTATAGTATATATGTAATAGTCAAAGGTCGATGCATGGTCTCTTCCCGAAATGACTGGCTTATCCTAATTTTGACAAAGGCCTTTCGGGGGAATTCGAAATAAACTCCAATTTCGGACTTTGCCTAAAGTATTTTTAGTCATACCTAGAAGTAATTAAGGTTTTAGTCAAACATCGAACGTAAAATAATCTGTTTTGGGCTTTGCCTAGTCGATCTATAAGCGACTAAGGCAGACTCGGTCAAACGTAGATTCGTACTGCACTTAAACTCAGGTTAAAAATCCCAGCTTCTTCGATAGATCAAACAAAAAGTATCGTATTAGAGAAAACAGTTCATGATTTATACAGAGTAGGGACGAAACACGGAATAATAAACACATTTCAGTGATGTGTGAATCCAGCAAAACGGCAGACGGCCCAGCTGATGGAAAGCGGTTACCATCGCCTATTGAAACTTGCGACACCATTTGCTACAAATGCGCTGCTGCTGCTCTTATAAGGGAGACTGGAACCTGGTCACTAATACCGGAACACAACTCAAGGTTGTTATGGCGGTATAGTCTAGACGAGGGTGTGGTAGTCATCTAGTCGGGCAAATACCCTACCATCTGGTGATTTATAAAAGCTATCCTTTACTATGGAGCAATAACGAACACTCCTAGTAGAGATTTATCAATATAGAAGCGACTTATTATATTTGTAGTCTAAGACTGGCCTTACGCCTGTAAGTTATGTTTACTTAAGCCTCTAAGGCTAAGTGTATGTTACAATTGTGAATACCAGACTCATCCTCTCATAGCCTCAGTTATTGATAAATCGTAGTGTGCGTTTATCCTAAGAGAGATCAGTTCTATACTTTGCATCTAGCACTATACATAAATATTATATTTCATATAAGTGAAAGTGTGTTTGTTTAGATCAGGGATCCCCAAAGTGGTCGATATCGACCCCCTGGGTCCAAATCGGTATCCCAGGGGTTGACATAAACGGAAACTAATTTTGGGGGTCGACGAGTTCTGAACATCAACTTCCATTAATTAAACACAAGTTCTTATTAGAAATTAAGACACTGTATAAGTTGTGTTGTGAGTACAAATGTGCTTAAAAAAATATTTGCCTACTTAAGTTGGTACTACCTACTTTACGTAATTTGTATTAATTCTGATTAATTACAGTTGATATTAATCTATTTTATGTCTATTTATATAGTTAAATTTACTTAACGAACACTTAACCAACCGCACAGTTTTTAAGTTGGTAAGTAATTTGTATCAATGGCAAAAAAACTAGATTTTAAAGTAATTTTGTTTTGGAGTCTGAGGTATCAGTTCATTTTGGAAACGGAGTCTCTTGCCCAAAATAGTTTGGGAATTCCTGGTTAAGATGTTTGTTTGTTACTTTTCCCGGCTTTGGATACGAAGCAGTTCATGAAATTTGGCATATATTTTTGGTAATAGGCCTACGGTGTCACCCGGTAGGGAGTTCCCGTACTAGTCGGCATGGATTCGGCAAACACAAACCAAAAGGAGCTCTACGCCTACGACAGAACGACGTCAGTGATAACGTTCTCAGATTTTCCATAGGGCGCACCGAGCCGGTGTGAACTATATCACTGGCGACCTTATTCAAATTCAAAAGTGAAGAATATTTTTTGAAGGTCATTATAAGTTAAAAATTAAGTCGACTTCCATGTACTACGTTTCGCAATGTGCTATCTCTGTTTAAGTAGAAGGTGCAGCATGAAATGCCTCAGCACGTCTTTCTAAAAATTTCGCACGTAGACATTTTGTCAGCGTAAAGATCTTTTCGGCTTACATTTGCCGACTGGAGTGTGGACTCCCTAAGATCGCGTTATAAAACTCCCGCTTCCACGGCAACTTTCGTGTCCGTGATATAGCAGACAAACTACAGAGATTCACCTACGCTAGTACGGCTACATTTTACGGAAACTGGAAAATTATATGGGCAGTAAAAGTCTAGCTACGTTGCCTTCGCTAGATTCTTGTAGAAAGAGTAGCCGGTAGCCCCAATAAATCCTAGCTTGACTGACATCGTTGTGGATGTACATTTAATATGTCCATGGTCTCACTACGAAAAATAGGTAGGTATCAAGTTCTAGATTAAAATTATGATGATGGACATTTTACGAGTGTATAAGGTTGAAATAGAATACTTTTTATTCAATTAAATATACATAAAAAGTAAAACTTTATACCATAGTTATAGTGCAATAAGTAACTTCAAGAAAATACAAAACTTTATTTATTGTAATAATAATCGACAGACAAGCAAACTCATTGCATATTCCCAAGCTAAGCGAGTTACGATTGTGTTGTGGATATAATTCAACGGACTCTGGAGCCGATCCCAGACATCCAGATCATATATATAAGCAAATAGCGTTCGTTTGCGAAATTTACCATGCCAGGAATCGAACCTAGAGTCTGTGCGTTCCAGTGAGCTCCACCGGTTAAGGCCTACTCCACTCAACCAGACCATCCGACCGTTAACCGAGTTTCAAGATTAACTCAATTAATATTAGTCCTAACTTAAGAGTTCTTTCTTTAATAAACATATAAGGAAAGTGTTGTCTACAAAGGATGGCCGGACAAATTATCGATGAAAATAGTTACCTTTCTCACTTATCGAGCTTTGACGGTTGGAGCGCGTTCCAAATTTGTATTTTGTTCGTATTTTCATAATTGGGCGCGAGCGGGCGCGGCCCGCGAGGGTGGCGCCCCGGGCGTCATCACACCCCTTCGCGTGGGTATTTAATGATTATACGCTGACTGCCACCTGATTGCTGGCAGTATACCGTGCTGTCGATGATTGTTTATCGATAAACTATTCGTGTTATCGATGGATTGTAATTATGATTTTCAAATAAAACCAAAGTCACGAATCAAGCAACCAAAGCATATAATCGAGGGCTAAACGCGTAAATAAATACGATGTGCAAAAATTAACCACAAACTAGCATTTCAAAATTTTCTATTTTTAGGTATTTAGTTAACAATCTGATTGCATTGTGCGTTTTAAAATAATTTTGCATTCCACACATTCACAATTTTCAGTGTTGGTTAGCGCTTGAGTATTATATTATAACCCCATGAGGATAAAATGATTTGCGTAATGGTAGTATTTATAAATATCGATGGCCATTTGGGACAAAATATACGTATAATTACATTATTACAAAACATTGCCTACATAATAATATTTAAGAACTCACCCAGAAAACACTACTCACGTTTAAATAATTATGCGTAATTCTTATATTGTTATAAATATATTTGTATTAACTAAATTAATTAAGCATATTTATGTAATTGTTATTGCATTTTTGTAATTGTTATTTGCCGAGCTATAAAGTGTTATATACCTAAAATCAAATAAAATACCGAGTACTTATTATTCAAGTACATTGACAAACAATTATCGACCATATATAATACTTATATATTTATCGATTATCGATACCACACTATTAATAGTGCGTGTCACAGCGCGATCACTCGCGGGGAGGCAAGCACTACACGCCTGAAGGGGGAATGGGGCGAAGGGGGGTTAAGGGGTAGTACATAGGCCATGTATCAGTACATACCAGGCCCTCAGCACATAGCTGCTGTTGGATTCCCGAAATTTTGCAGTTATTTTGTATGTGAAAGTGGGTTATACCGAGATTTATTCTGCGTATTGGCTGGACGAGGAATGAAATTCCATTTTAGGACGTATTTACTAATATATTTTCCAACTAGAATATGCCCACGACTCCGTCTACGCTAGCCTTGATAGTCTCGGGGCACAAAGTATCGCAGCGTTTAAAAAAGAATGCAAGCTATCGTTTTAGTGGAAACAGTGTCGGAATAAGTTAATCCTTATGCACCCGAACAACTTCGAACCACATACGGGAAAATTCCTGCGGGATACCCGGGGTAAAAATTATACATTTTATTACATATAATTTGCTACCAATCAGTGAAAAATCAACAATTTGCCATTTTAAATCATTCCCAGGAAAATTCACTCGAGATTTCTAGGATTAAAAGTAGTGCAGTTTTAAGTCTTAAGATTTTCTGTCGATCAGAGAAATTAAGGTTGTTAAAGAAGCCTACAGTTTTACTCAAAAATACTAAACTACTATCCTACTTTTAAAATATCGTGTTCAAAATTAGTTACTTTTTAATTACATAGAATACGTTGTGACAAACACGTTCCAAAGTTTTTCTAAGTAAGCTATGATACATCAGCGGAATTTCTGCCGCGTTTCGCGATTGTGTCCCCGCCGAACTTTCCGCGTGGAATGATCCGCATGTGTGTCGCTAATCTAAAAATTGGTTTAGACAATATTCGTTGAGTACTTTTTTGAGATACAGGTATTATCAATGACATGTTTTTATAGATAGTCTTATCGTCTCTATGAAACCCATAATTATTCATTGACTGTTATACACTTGCCAGATTCTTTATCTGGATAGTATAGATATGTAGGTCAAAGCTGCATTTAGCCATAGTACTGCGCTGTTATATGTCTATCTCTGATATCTATATCATAGATATGTCTGATTAGCTACATCTATGTACACACGGCCGACTGCACCTTATCTGTCATTGAGATGTAATTAATTACTACCCAAATTGCAACGCACACAGTACATAGTAGTGCTGAGACTATCGGAGCTTCCAAGCCCTTTTGGGGTCCTAGTATTTTTGAGAATAAAATCTTAATATAAATATCTTCTTGAAATGAATAAAGAAGAGAAGAGAACACTGTGTGTTTTCAATTGCGTAAAAATATAATATGTACTATAACAGCCTACAATTTAAAATTAATTTCATAGACGATTAAAGCTTCTTATTATATTAGTATCAATACAGAAAATATATACTTTAATTATTAATTTTACTCATTACTATACTATAACATTATTACAACTTAGGCATCATTATAAGCTATATAAAAATGTCCTTTGAATTTCTATCTACAAAGGGCACTTGAAAACATCTTTAGATTTGGGTTCTGATCGCAAATTGGGCTTAATTTCCGTAAAGACAATGAAATGATCCTTAAATTGTAAGAATGTTATTATAAAATTGTTATGAATAAACATAATAAATAAAGTACATATTTTTCTATATTAATAGTAATATAATAAGTAGCTTCTTTGCATCTTCTATGCAATTAATTTTTAATTGTGGGCTGTTAGTTGTTAGTACATACTAATTGTCTGTATAAAATAATATATGTACGAGTAAGAGAACGTTAAATTATAAACTAGTACAATGAGGGTAATTTAATTTATATTGTATTCTATCTATAATCCCTTAAGACTATTATGTAGAATAATGAGCCTAGCTCATGGAAGTAAATGGGAAAGGTTCCCAGAAGGCTTGCTACATTACCCCGTTTTTGATAGATCTTGGTAGAGGCTTATGGCCTCACGGCCTCAACACGGATATGTTGAGATGGCCCTTTACATATATACAAATATTAAAAAAGTAAACAGTTTTTTTGCTGACTGTTTTTTTTACTCTAGTCATAATACTACGAACCTAAGAAGAAGACTGGTTTAAAAGGCAGCAATTTAACTCGATTTAGAACCCCTCATAAGAAAAATATCCGGCAAATAAATAATAGTTCCTTACGATGTCCGAACATGTGTTTTAAAACTTAGATAATAATAATAAACTCAAATAATATTCAATTTCTTTATACATTTTATACAATTTAAATAAACAGCTTGGGAAGACTCAAGTCATAAGCAACACTGCTTCCTAGGTGCCAGGCATACATAACATGGAAAGGGTCAATGGATATTTAGTGTACGCATAGCAGATGCGGTTCGTGGGCATCGCCCTAAAGACGGTCAATATCTTGGCTTGTCACCCCACCTCCTATCAAGTATGTGCACCTGGTGTTGAAACCAGAAATGTATAGGTAGTCAACCTACATTACGTACGTACACAAGCCAGAATTTTGTTTTTATTGATATTATTTTAATTAATTTAATTTCTATTGATTAATATTACCTATCCAAAATTAATGTATTTATGTATGTTTACGTAAATACTTTAATTAACTCACAGATGTGAGTATCGCATATTAAATAAGTAATTGATGTAAAAGAATTTTTAGGGAGTTTAGCTGGGGAGTTTGTTTTTGCTTGTTCTCCTTAAACAGCGATACACTTTGCAAACCGGTGTACATAGAGTAGGAAGTAGGTTTGAATTTATACGTATGACTTTCTCAAAAAGATATTCTCCAGTGGAACTTGGTAGGACATTTGGACCCGACTGGATGGCTACCATCATTGGTCTAAAGTATGTCGCCATAACAACCTTGAGTTCTGTTTCGGCATTAGTGAACAGGTTCCAGTCTTCCTTAAGAGAGCAGCAGCGCATTTGTAGCACCTTTGGTGTTGCAAATGTCCATAGGGGATGGTAACCGCTTTCCATCAAGTAGACCGTCTTCCTGTCTGCTGAACTCCTGCAATAAAAATAAAATAAAGTAAAAACTTGATTTGAATAAAAAATTTAATTCGCAATTTTCAATATAATTAATATTTATTAGGTACCTAAAAGACAGAGATGAAATTTAAAACTCAGCAATACTGGTGTTTGTGTGATTTTTGAATAATCACGAAGAGTAGAACATTAACAAAATAAAATTTGTTTTAGTAAGCTTATCAGTAATATTTAAATGTGCAGTACAGTATTCAAGTGTTCCTGCTTTGTTTCGTAAATAACAGTATACTGTATAAGTAACTAAAATCTTTAAGTAAACGTTTTAGTTACCCACTGTTTAAATTCAAACTTGAAATGAAATGCTACTTATGCATAAATTATATTATTCATGTTCTGCTATAAATGTTTGTTGTTTATAGCAGTGTTTTTCAATCTGTGAGTCGCGACTCCTAGGGGGTCCGCAGAGCCTTGCTCGTGGGGTCGCCAGCAAAAGGGAAAAGGCTATTTAAATTTTTACCTCATACTTAGGTATTATCCCCGCAAATTGCTAATGCGCTGGAACCTTGTCAAATTAACATTCACGTGACGTCATCCGCAACTCGATATGTACTCGTAGTCGCCGGCCAGTGATGCTAACAGTACTGAGTGTTCGGCTACGGTTACGTCACCAAAATGGCGGCCAGGCGCAGGCAATTTGCGGGGATAATACTTTCTACGCTCAGCAGCTTTTTGTCCTAATAACGAATATAGGTAACAAAATAGAGAAAAACATAAACGTAGTCTTTTTACTAACTTTTTGTCTTTCTATAATAATAATAATAAATGTTTATTTGTTCCAAAAGTACATGTACAACAGTTTTTGGGGTTGGGGCTTTCTTTTAAGTATTAATATATATTTGTGTCAGAAGGACTCGCTCTCAATTAACTTAAACATTAAAAAATAACTTTTATTACAATAAACCTTTATACAAATAATTTTTATGTGTTGTATACCTATATCTGTGTGTGTGAATGTATGTAAGAATGTGTGTGTGTGTACATGTATGAGACTAAGTGTTGTGTTTATGTTTACAGACTAAGAAACTATGTAATATACACTAAAAATTCTTCACATTCTTTGTATGTTTTCAATTTTCTATGACCCCAAGGGAGTCGCTAAAATTTTTCAACCTGTTTCACAACCCCTTTTTGTGTATTCAAAAAGATTGAAATGCACTGGTTTATAGTATAGGTACAATGTAATGTATACAAATTGTTATTGACAAAATTGCTGGATATCAAAATTGTAAAATTGTGTAATTATTGGAAATCGGTTTACGCAATGATATTTGATTCCAAAAACAGCAAATATATTGCTGTTTTATTTTCATCAAAATATTCCGTGTCAAGTATCAGCAGTGCCACAGACTTGGCTATTAATTTAAACTGTGTTCGAATATTGATGTGGAAGAATTATCGAAAACGTGTGTAGTTTCGAATTTCATAAAAAAAATGGCGCTACAGTCGTGCACCAGCTAGTAAAACGCATGCTAGATTTTGTACAAGTTTTTAAATGATAATATTAAATTACGAATAGTATATATAAAAAATAAGATATTATAATTAAATATAGCTAGATATAAGTTATTTCATACTTTTTGGTTTTTGAAGTCGGTTTTTTTAAAGAAGAATCACGTAAATCTCAGCGTAATCGGTGTACGTATCGAACGGAATGGAATTTTTTTCACACAAAATGTTCATGAAATGAAAATTACTGGGCCAAACTGTTAAATTTTTAGGGGACCAAATGGCAACTATTCCGCATGGAACTAAAAAAGAATCACGTAAATCGGATCATCTGAGATTCAGAATAATCGGTGTACATACATAAAAAAATACCAATCAAGTTGAGAACATCCTCCTTTTGGAAATCGATTAAAAACTGAAGTTTTTGTCATACATTTTAAGAAAATTGTTACTGTATTCCTATTTTGCACCCCTTTTGACCCTTAATATTTCTATATAAGCACTTAACGGTCTGATTCATAGAGATTTAGAGTAAGTTTGAACACTTCTTTATGATTCTTAAAGAAGCGTTCAAACTTACTCTAGCTGACTATGAATAAGACCATTAATTTCGTAAAAATATTGCATGTTTTAAATATCGAAAGGTTTTTTGGCTTGGTTTGGCTCAGAAAAATACTTTCTAGAAGCTAATGTTGGAAGCGAATTATGCATAATATTCCCAATATAATTCGCTTGAATAATGATGAAAAAGATGAATTTGGTAGCAAAATTAAATATTCAAGGTTAGCTACGCCGCTGATTTTGGAAACGGTCGATGGTAACCATTTTTCGTTAAATGGGGGTAGTCTGCTTTAGGCAGCTTCTGGCAATAATAAAAAGCATATCAGCCACATGCCGAAATATTTACCGTTCATCGGTGTTAGTTTTAAATAATAATCACAAAAAAAAATCAAAAATCACTTAATAGAAGTTTATGAAGTGACATTCTTGCTAGGCTGACAAAATAAATTTGACAGGACTATAAATATATAAAACACTAGGATACCAAAATACGCAGAAGTTGTTTTGAGATTTTTTCTTACTAATAATAGTGTAATACTTCCCGATTTGAAACTGATTTGTTCAGTTTGACTTTACAGCAGGCAAATATATACATTTCTTTTAACTTTACATCTTACTTGAATCACAGTATTTCAAAATGCCCATCGAACAAAACTTTCTTTACAATTTCTCATAACTTATAAAGTTGTGTTATAAACAAGACGGCGTGCCGGTACCCACTTGTTGAATGATCTTTGTTTATTCCCGTTTTATGTCGTGTAATGTTTGCAACGAATATGAATTGTGCACCTATATTCTTTTGGTATCCTAATACTCGGCAACGACTTAACAAATATTTAATTTTAAATAAATAAATAGTTATTATAACTTAATTTTATTGGCCGCAAATTTCAACGACTACCGATCTTGATGTTTAAGTTCGCAATCTAGAGAAGAGTTCATTTTTAAGTCAAAATTAATGGCAGAATCGATATCGATGGATAGTTTTAAATATCGCATCGCCTGATATGTGACTGGTATAGGTTTATTCTGAGTATAATTCTAGTTGAGTTGGTTTAATAAAATACTTCAGAGGCAGCTCTTGCATATTCTCTGGTATTGCACATGGCACACACCTATATGCGATGGCAATTTTTAAGCTACGATTATGTTGTATTTCGTGGAACTTAACAAAACCACTCTATTGGTGTTTCTAGTACTTTTGAAATAAATATATCTTTAGCTCTAGTAAATAATGTTGAATTGGATTGAATAAATATAGCCACTGCTAGGATGTACATATAAGGCAATGTCAGCAATTTGTAATATTTAAATAACGGTTTACAAGATTCCTAGGGGGGTATATTCCCTATGGCTCTTATCCTTTTTTTACACGAGAAAAGCCCCTGTCCTTATTTGTTGATTTACCCCACAGTCCGTAAGTCCGTAATTTAGTACAGAGGAGATACATCGATGATGATGATGATGCCATTAGAATAACCTTTTTTGTACTGGTTTTATGCAATCTATAGAGTTCATCATAGACAAATCTATTAATTTTATTACAGACCTTATCGACAGGTAAGGAACAGCCTTATCAACAATACAGACCTTATACTAGTATTTTGTAGTACCGCGTATAATAAATACATCTACTCCAAGCAAATTATAGGTGTTTTTGATTGATAACAAAAGATAGACATTTTGGGGCAGCTCGAACAACACATTTATAATTAAAGATATAGGGTGGCGCAATAGAACGTGCATATTGCATCATCTTTTTTCGCGGGGTAGAAAGTGCGTGGGCGGGGGGAGCCTACATCGTTGGGTAGGCGGGCTCATGGAGTTTTAGTCACTATGAGTCACTTCGACGGGAAGCGTCGCGCATTTTGCGTGCGCGCATTTTACGAGAACTCTCGTTCATACATCGTTACTAGGCGTTTATATTGTTCTGAATATGGACTACGGCAAATTAGTGAAGCTCCGAGTGCTAATTTAATTAAAATATGGGTACAGCGTTTTGAAGAGACTGGTTCAACGTTTAAACCACAAGCAAAAGGTCGTCCAAGAACATCTAGGACCGACGACAATATTGAGAGAGTTATGCAGTCTGTACGAGGAGATCCACAAATGTCTACTCGCTAGAGATCGTCTGTCTTACACTTATCGCGACGAAGTTTGCAAGTAATTTTGAACTTGGATCTTAAACTGCATCCTTACAAGCTGCAGTTAACACAAGAATTGAAAGACTCTGACTTTGGAGCAAGGCTCGCATTTGCTAATGAAATGCTTAATCGATTTTCCAATTTTGACAATATCCTTTTCTCAGATGAGGCCCACTTCCATATCAATGGGTTCGTAAACCGTCAAAATTGTCGTTACTGGAACAGTGAGAATCCCAAACTCAAGCACCAGAAACCACTGCATAGTCCTATAGTGACAGTATGGGCAGCAATCTCTGGTAGCGGAATAATTGGACAGTTTTTCTTTGAAAATGCGCGGGGGCAAAACGTCACTGTTAATACCGAACGCTATGTTGCGATGTTGGAAGGTTTTTTGGCTCCAGAGCTTGAAAATTCAAGAATAGTGAATTCTAGGACTTGGTTTCAACAAGACGGAGCTACCTGTCACACATCAAATGACTCCATGGCGGTTGTGAAACAGATGTTCCCAGGCAGACTGATTTCAAAAAGAGGTGATATCCCATGGCCCCCACGTAGTCCAGACGTGACGCCTCCTGACTTTTTTTGTGGGGATATCTCAAGAACAAAGTCTACAGCAATAATCCGAAAAACATCGATCAGCTCAAGGAGAATATCCGTGGTGAAATGGCAGCAATTACACCAGCATTACTGAAGAAAGTTTTCAATAACTTCCGTTTGCGATTAAAGGAGTGTCGTCGTAGAGAGGGTCATCATTTAGACGATGTTATTTTTAAAAAATAAACTTCATTTCTTAATAATACCTCAGTTTTATTTTAACTATACCTTTTGTATTTATTTTTTAATCAATATTTTAAATATGCACGTTCTATTGCGCCACCCTGTAGTTAATATTCTACCAGGTTTTAACAACAAATCCAATAAAAGTGGTTAAAATTCCGTCTTAATTTACGCCAAAATGGTTCAGTAGCTTATTCCTCCTATCTTATGCGTTCCCGCGACTATAGCGTTCAAATAAAATGGATTTTTACTGGTTTGCCTGACAACATGTATTATGGTGACAGGAGACTATAGGTGTGTACAGTTGCTATATATTGAGTGGCTTGCCCATTCGAAGCACTATCGATTTGTGTCCGCAGGCAGAGCGTTGACCCAACACGCCGCGTCGGCCGTTTCGCTAATTTATTAATTATTTATACCTGCATTCGTTTATGATGTCCTAGTAACGGGATAAGACTCGAGTACCGTTATAGCATCCTGCGAATGATGCTAGGAAGATGTTAAATTAATATGGTTTTGAATCTAAACTTTATACGACTCACTTTAGAGTCCAAATTTAATTAAAAGTTTCGGCGTTTATAAATGAAACTTGAATTTTAAACTTCAGCCTTGAAATTATCATTGATCTCTCACGGAGTATATATAACCCTCTTAGGACAGTTTCGCTTTTTATAAGAACACTTTTCAATTTTATCTTTTTAGATTATGGGACCCAATATCAGCTTGTAAAATGTAGGAAAAGCAATAATCTTAAGAGATTTAAACTGAAAACATTGTAATTAATAACAAATTAAACTGTTCTTTAATTAATGAATTATTTTGTTCACTCGTTTTCCCAAAATCTTCGTCCTTGTTATCTTCGAACAATATCCCTAAATATACGGCAACTTCTGAAATCAAAAAATAATTTTATGCTTATCTGCGTTCATTAAAGAATTATATAATAAATTTCGTAAAAATTTGACATTTGACAGATACCTTTACCAGGTACCTTTCCTTGTATATGATCGACGTACTGTTACCCACTTTGCGCAAAATCCTATTTTCTTTAACAACCCCAATTACAATATGGAATGTAATTTGATAATACACTCGAAAAAATATGTGAAATGGCGGGAAGTGGAAATAAGTTTTTAACATAGTAAAGTCGTTCCAAATTGAAAATAATTAAAGAGTGGAGAAAAGTTTTTATATGATAAAAATTATAGACAGATATAGATTTTAAACTATCTTATTTTTTGAAATTTTTAAATTGTTTTCATTCTTTCCAGGATAACATGACACCAGAGCCATCCGATATGAATGATGATGACAACTTTTCAAGTAAGATCATGAATATTTAATTTTTGTTTTAAATGTATAACATTTCTATTCATTTAAACATGAAAAAGCCACTTGCATCACATCAATAAAAGCATTTCGTATTTTATGTGCAAAAACGTTAAAACAAAAAAAATGCTGGCATAAAATATCGAAACGTATGAATTGGCTTTAAAAAATAAACACGTGTGTTCTAAATTCAAAATTTGAAAATTGATTGGCGAATGTGATCTGGTGCAGGTCAGGGCTTCGCGAAAGATGCTGAGAAGTTGAAAATGATGTTGCTTGCATGGAATTACCACAGCCAGACGCAAGGTAAAGAACATAATTATGTTAAGAAAAGCTTTGGTCGGTAAAGGGGTTCATTTACGACCTTGCATGGCAGTCCGCTGCGTAATGTAGACTGTAAATGTTGTTGCTGCCTGCATAGCGTGATCTGAATGCATTTTGGGTCATGCAAGCTTAGCCCACTGCAGGACTGCGCTGTAAGTTCGTGTATGGACCCCTTTAGACAGGTGAAACTATAGAAAATTTTTTTTTTAATAAAGGTTAATAGTTGTCTACTGTCGAGTACATGTTTTGTTGTGTATATACTATTACAAACACGTTTTGAAAATTAAAAGACTGCTTTTGTGGTATAGTTGTTTCAGCGTTGTCTCACCATACTCAGAGCTCTCAGGGTCGAGTCTCGGGAGATAAATTTTCCAAATAAATTCCATCGCTTAATTTGATCTAGGATTACAAAAATGTAACTATCAATTTCATGGATTATATTTGTAATCAAACAAGTATTGAAATGCGCCAATGAAAGGTAATAAAAACGGTATAACAAATTATAAATATGACAAAGTGTACATCGCCATCTAATAGCAGTGGGTGTTTCTTTATTATTATTTAATAAATTAAATCTGGCTCCTTACGTCTCATGATATAATATATTTTTTTGGAAGTGGTTGTTTTGTTTATCTACACAGAACGATAATGTATAAGACATTCTAGATTCTCGTGAGAATATGGAGAGCCTTTTAGTCTTGCAGAGATGCAAGTAGATTGTACAAGAGTTCGCTTAGTAGTAATGAATGATACTAGATAGAAGTATGTAAGAAAACAATGGTTTTTTGCTTTGAAAATGCATTAATCCCCTTAAGATAGAGTTAAAGTTTCCACAGGCGTATGTCTTTACTCAAGAAGTCATTACTTTTCTATATACTTGGCCAAAGCTTTGAACGGTTTTGTGTAGGGTATTAGGGTATCGACACTTAAAGGTAAATAGATAGATAAATAGAAAATTATTTAGTGTTCACCACATATATAAAATTTATCATTTATTTGAAACCATTGCATGTAGGGATGAGATTACTTATTTAATTAATACCAATCAAACGACGAAGATGAAAACAAATAATTCGTTCATTCATACACAAACCCACTCACACATACACACTATATACATGTCACTTCACTGTGACTTCGTACGTCTTTGAAATTATTTCTATTGAATAAGTTTGAACTATATAAAATAAGATCCATTACTAGCTCCTGTGCTTTCATTTAAATGTATCGTATTGTATAATGTATAATTGTGTAAAACTATGTCATCTTTGAATGAATCACATGATGATCTTTGAATTTGAATAATAAATCAAGTAAGAGATAAACATGGATACTAAAAGATACCGGAGAGTAATGTAGGATACTTTCATTTTCACTTCTGCGAGTGACCCGCTCTGGGAGTTCCAGGCGGAGGTGCTCGCAGAAGTGCACCGCTTCCGGCAGGACGCACAGGAGCGATAAAGTCGGCTGTGCCCGGCAGAAGTAAGGAAAGTGTGTAGCCTGGCGACCGGGGCCTGCACGAGCGCTAAAGAGACCTCGAGTCACCGGTCGTGGCAATGAGATGGCCACCTGTCTGTGGGGTCTTACGTAAAAGTGGGACCTACTTTCAGTATGGAACAGATACTTACCGGGTACGGGTGCTTTGGTAAGTAGCAGTGGTAAAATCTGTGCTGTATAGGGGACGGGAGCCCACACCCGAGTAGCACGAGTGCGGAGCACCCATGGTTACGGCCCCCCATACCGCTCCGTTGTGCGCCGCTAGGTCTCAGTTGAAAAATATTGACAGTCCGGTGAGGTTTCTGGAGAGAATGGTGAAAGCCATGCTCTCCAAAGCGGTCATGTAACAGAAGAGGCGGCTACGGGGCTGGAGGCGCCGCTACGCACAACAACTCTTCCCACCATGATCCCAGCACAGGAGGCCATGTGACACCGGGGGATCCCGCGGACTTCCCCTCCCCTTGCTGTTGAAGAGGGTGTCCTCCCCCGCATGACACTTTGGGCTCGTCATACAGCGTCATACATCTTTGACGCAGTACCTTTGCACCAAATAGACTAGACCTCCTTTGGTGTTCCGTGAAAGTGTGTAACGGGCGTAGGTTTAGGTTTATGGGTAGTTTGACGCCCGACATCTCCGGGGCCTCGCTGGAGGTCACGTTGGGTATACAGCCGTTCAAGTATTCCACAGATCCCTCGGTGTAAAGCCTCTCGCCAGGCCCGAGTATGGTATCCCAAGAAAACATATTCCCTGCGTCAACAAAAAAAGGATACTCATTCGAAGTATGTAATGCAATAGTTCCTCAAGAGAATCAAATTCTGTTGCGAAACCTTTAATATTTGACAGTTTATTTATTAGTTTATTGAAGTCTCAGTACGACTACCATGTCAATATCCAGGCGTAGAATAAAATCGAATGCCGCGCGCCTTTGTGACGCTTCATGCCTTGAAGAATACTTGCATTTTGACGAATTATTTTCTGCGCACTAGTTTGCGTTTGTTTAAAACAATGGATTAGTTTTCTTTCAAGATTTCTTTTGTCATATCGGTAGTTAGCGATGAGTAACCAATGAAAATTCATTAACCGGCTAAAAACCAGTTGATGACTTTTGGCTAATGGCTGAATAAGTCTCCAACCGACAATCGGCGGCTGCCGGCTAGCCGTAAACCTGTCAATTGACGTTTTTTAGTTTTATTCTATAACCATAAGCCAGCTGGCGAATGGCTTGCAACGGCTGTGGCTAATGGACGGTTACTATAACATCTTACTATCCATTCGCTTGAATTATCATCGGTTCAATTTTGACATACTTGTGAAGAGCTATCTCAAATTTGAGTAGATAATATGGCAAATGATTGGTCGGTATGACGGAAACTGGGCATTAGCTGTAAACTTCTCAGCTGCCGGTTTTATTCGACAATCTTTAACCAGTTGGCAAAGTGATTGACAATTTACCCGTGGCTATTTTGAGAACAACTGCTGATTAGCTGACTTTTACAATGCTACCCACCTCTATCGGTGTTTTAAAACCATTTTCTTGTCAAGGCAACTGCTTTTTATTACGCAGCCTGCATAAATTGTAACGGGCCATAAGTTATTTTTATTACGACGCCATATACAGATGTACCAGGGGTACATACGTGGCTAGGGTTCTTCTCAAATTTATTTATAGTCGGGCCTAGGCCAATACGTAGGTCTCAATGGGTTGACATTTAGAGGCAGATGCAACGCTCCTCACGCACTTGAACCCTCTATCAATTGTTGCTGTCTTGGTAGGTGTCCTTAACTGTAAGATGAAATTATTCAATTTAAATGAGACAAGCAGGTTGCGGTTTTTGTTGGTTGCATGCAATTCACACGTAGTAAGCCATTCTTGTGTTATATTAACGCACGTACGATACATAATATCTAACAATTAATGTAATACTCTTATCAGAAAACATATTTTTTAAATACTTCTCGTATTTCTCTGTTGTTAGCAACAGTACACATTCGAGATGTAATAAACGCAAGAATCTAGCTTTATATCTCGGTTTCGTCTCTCATTATGAACCATTCTTTTTTACTTTTAAGTGTCGGAACCCTAAAAATAAAGAAACAATATACTCAATTATTATTTAGACAATACATAATTTAGTACATCTTGTACGTCTTACATATTTGTGATATCCTGGTTTTTCCAGGCCGCAATGGTGACATCACTGAATCTGGGGCAGACAGCATGGCGGACCTCTGGGCATCGTACCACAGCGCACTTGGACTCGGTTCAAAACCACCTAAGCCACCCACCCCCTTGGCTACCGGACACTCGGTGAGTTTTAAGGTTGAGCAACGTTTCATTACAATCTTTAAAATCTATCTATCGTAAAAACTTAATTTTGTACAGTTTTTTTAACGTAGATAAAATTTAGATAGTCGATCTACATTGTATTGTAAATGAGATAGTTTGAAACATGTATTTTTTCCACCAGTACAACAGAAAAGGTACATACATGACGATATAATGAACAAAGACTGCAATGATTCTTAAGTTTTTGAACAGAGAATTGGGGGCGGGGCGGAAATAGGCCATCGGAACCCTTACTTACCGTTGGAAACACTAACCGATTACACCGATATTCTGTGACAACTTGGCATCACACTGATCGAGCCAGGCCAAATAGCTATTGTTAATACATTTAAAAATACGATTATTCTACATGACGTTTTAACTTATCAATCTGCAGAGTCCAATCCACGTCGGTTCAGCAACGCCAGGCGTAGAACCAGCATCGACACATGATGAAACTTCATCATCAGATAGAACTAAGGATGATGATGATGGCGGGGCATCAGATGATGATAGCGACGACAGAGTTGATCCGCAGCACCACGATCCAGAACGATTGAAGGCTTTTAATGTACGTAATATTTTAGAAGTTGTCTAAAGTCGTTATACATATCTCGTCTTTAAATACAAAACAATTATGCTAATTGTCTTTATGTAGTAAAATACTTGCAGAAAAAGCAAATACATAACATTTTGATGGTCTGACGTACGGTCCTGTTTCAACTTGAAACTTAGCTAATATATACCTACTTGTTTATATATCTTCCTTCTCTCTCCTTTTAATAAAAACTTGGAATACATAAACAAGTGCGTCACTTACCCCTTTCATTCTTGTACAAGTCTCTTGAACACCCGTTGCTGTGTTCAAAATTCATTGTACGAAATCCTTCCTGCGTCCTCATTCTTAAATATGTTCTGGCTTGAAAATAACAGGCTTATGATGTAGTAATTATTATGCTTTAAATTTCAGATGTTCGTTCGCCTTTTCGTAGACGAGAATCTAGATAGGATAGTCCCAATATCCAAGCAGCCCAAAGAGAAGATTCAAGCCATCATCGATTCCTGCACCCGTCAGTTTCCAGAGTTTGCCGAACGTGCCCGAAAACGGATTCGAACTTATCTGAAGAGTTGCAGGCGCAACAAGAAGGTTCGAGGCGACGGACCTACTTCGGGCAACGGTGGAAGCACTCCTGGAGGGGGCAGTGCTTGGGATACCGCGGTGAGGGTCCGATCTTTTTACTTTTATACTACTCTAGTACTTTGTTCCTGAATTCCTGTTAAAAGTAAGTATTATGTAGATGAGATTTATCTTTGACGACCATTGGTTAATTTTTCTGTTTTAATATTATAAGTCAATTTTAGTAGAAATTGTTAACTCATTATCAATTTTGTATAATTACTGTACAATACGAAACAGCTATACAAAAACAACTTAGTAGACTTCATAATACACGAGATGACAGTCGTAATGAGGCGAAAGGGTATTAGAAAATTCGTCAGCGCTACGCTTTCTTTGTCGCATGGCATCAAGAATGGTTCTATAAAAAATCTGCGGATCGTCTAACCCATCACGATTTGACCCCTACATCGCTATGCTCGGAATGCAACCTCGCGATTATAATGACATGTGGCCTTATAACAAACTATTAGATGTTAGAAAATCAATAAATCCATAAAGCAAATAGTTTGATTCCTCCAATAATGGTATTATATACAAGAAGTTTGTTTTCGCATACAGCTACCTACACATACTCTGTAAGCTGAATTGACATTATTACAAGTAAACGTTGATACGAATATCGTCTGACTAATATTAAAACAAATACTACTACTGTAACCAAGATTTAGACTTAAATCTCCTCTACATCATGCAGGTCCGGCCGACTCCTGCGCACTTGACTTCGGTGCAAGCGGAGCACATACTAGCACAGGCGTGTGAGAATGAGAGCTTGAACGCCAAACGCATGCGTCTCGGCCTAGATCCAGTTAGTCAACCAATGCCCACGGTTCCCACTCCTATGGTAGGTATTTTTTGTAATAACGTTAATAGCTCTTAAGACACTTCAAAGAACCACAAAGAGCTCTCAAAACGACGAATCCACTTTGTAGGTGGATCGAAAAAAATATTATGAAACATTTTCAATAAATGTAACAGTTTATACGTTCTTAGATAATAAACTTGTTGATTGTGAAAATTAAAACTAATGACTAAAATGTCGAAAATTATATTCATTGATATTTGGTAGTGTTGAATACGAAACAATGGTTTTGTAGGTTGAAACTTTGTAATTGGGCTTCAACTCTATTTTTTACTCTAATTCAGTTTGAATATTTTTTTATTTAGATTTGTTTATATTTCAGGCTATCGATACAACAGCGACTTCAGCGGTAGCTTCATCATTCCTCAGCTTGTACAGTGGAGCTATAAGTAGCCCAGCATCTACCCCAGCGACAACTACCTCTACAAATTCTCTGGCCACTGCTGGACATAGCAAGGCAGCAGCTGATACTACTAGGCCATCAGCGAGCCCCACTATGGAGAATTCATTGTTGAATAACAACAGTTTGAAATTGGATAATGCTAACGGAAACACTGGGAGCAAGACTGCAAGGTAAGGTCCTCGTAACTTATGTTTGCCTAGTACCAGATTACTGTAAGTAGCTAAGTGCTACACTAAAAAGTCACGGTCTAAAGCTAGTTAGTGTGCATAGAGATATTTAACGGATGGTAAAAGTAAACTAAAAACTACATAGCTAAAAAGCGATTATTTTATATTAACCATCGGTTAAATGTCAAAGCACACCAGCCTATCTGATTAATGTTCTGACTAACCATAAACTCAGAATAGTCGTTACTCTTCTTAAATATTGTGAGAAGTCCACATTTCACTAAATATAAATAATTTTCTCTATAAATAGGCACCATTTACTCAGACAAATATTTTTGTACAGCCCTGCTTCTTCACCAGCTCCTCTGTTCAGACCCACTTTTCCCACCACATTCGGCACACCGCAGACTTTTGGGCGTCAAAAGTAAGTTGAGAAATCATATTCTGTAATATAAAATGTAATAAAAATATATAATTTGGAGCAGTATTTCAAAGTAATGTTAATAAATTTAAACTCGAGAAGAATTATCCATTTAACAACCGAAATTACGATATTCTTAAGAGAACTGAAATATAGTCTGAAGATGTTTACGTATCATATTATATTTAATAATTTTATTCATATGGTAATTCCAGTACAAACACGAATCCGTCTTCAGCGCTGTCAAGTAGCGCGCTGTTGTCCACATTGACTGCTTTGCCACCTACAGGTAAATATACAAAATTATAAAGACTTTCAATAACATAGTCCAACTGTCAAGTTGTTGCAAATTTAAAAAATATATTTTTCTCTTTCTCTCAATCACTTAGCGTCGGCACATTGTATTTTCTTTCCATGCTCGTCTATTCAGTATGTCCTTTGTTGTTCCATAAATCTTCATGTCATTCTTCACGTAATCTATCTCTTTTTAGTTTAAATTCTTTTTGTCACGTGACTTTCATGTTCATAGCACAAATTACTTCTCTCAATATTTCAGTCAACTTCCCCTTATATACCTATTTCTCACCTCTTCTATTCGTCTATCATGTTATACAATCTGTAGTTTTAATTATATTGGACTTCTGATGGCCTATTTCCTCATCACTCTATCCAACCTCTTCTCACCCTAAAGGCTGTCAATGCGTCGGCCTCGCCCCTGGTGTTGCAAGCGTCTATGGCGACCATAGCTGCTGTCCATTGGGCGAACCGTTTACCTGATTGCTAGCTTAGAGATAAAATAAAATTAATTTCAGGCGTTGGCGTGAATGCAGCTATGGCGGCCTACCAAAGCGCCTTGCTGTCAGCAATGGCAGCACACACACATACATTCCCAACCAACTTGACCGGTGAGCCAATATTTGGTAGTGTTGGTAATAAACCTTATATACTAATAAATTTACTTCTAGCTTCTGCGATCAAACAAACATTCAAAAGTCAGTGTCAATTGACTGATGTACCAGGAACTAAAATCCAAAAGAAGTATCAGAGCCGCAGTTTGAAATCGTCAACTATTTATTTTTAAGATTCCCTAGTATAATAGCAAAACGGAAACTTATGAAAACGATATACTTCCGTCTTTGTTTACCGCAGTTATTTTTCTTAGAAACTATTGAGTCTACATGAAAGAAAGACAAGAAGGTTGTATATCACCTTTGACACATTTGATCAATATCTGTCGGTTAACCCTTTTGACCATATATCAATTTATATAATATTTTAGGCTATAAGTTCTTTGTACTGGTATTTAACAAAACTTTTCTATCTTTTCAGCACCAACAGATCTATCACTTAAAAGTACGTCCACATCTACGTCTCTACATGCAACATCCACTGCTACTTCTAGCACTACGACCCAGAAGCCACTTCTGTCCCATAAGTTATCCGGCGCAGAAGTAGGCGCCGTTCGCCAACTGATTACAGGATACCGCGAGTCTGCTGCGTTCCTTCTCCGATCAGCTGACGAGCTTGAAACATTACTTCTGAACCAACCCTAGGATTCAGCCAAGTCTTTGTCGGGCGTGCTGGGATTCAAGTTCGGTTACTTCTAGATTGACGGACTTTTCTGGATTGCTTGTTATTACATAGTTTTCATGCCCTGACAAAGGTTAAAGAACGATGGTAATAGTTGGTTGCATAGATCCTCAAGTAAGTGTATGACAACAGTGGTGATGTTAGAATTGGTACTTACCTTGTAAACCGGTAAAAAAAGTTGAACCAGTTATAGCCTAAGTACATAGGAACTTATCGGTTTTGTTTTAACTTTAACATCAATCAAACGGTTTTTGTAACAATAGTTCCTTAAATAGGTCTTCTTGAATAAACCGGTTCCGAACGGTTTTTGCCGCATGCCTCAAAAGCGCAGCCATGTGGTACAGCAAGTTTTCAGTCGACCAAAACCGCATGTTAAGAGGATTAGAATGATTAAGTAATACTCACGGAAACCGGATAATGTAGGTGTCAAAACAAACCGTAACGAAATAGTAAAACCGGTTATAACCGTTTAATTTTAAGTCGGTTACAAGCATTGGTTGACCAAATAATACATGGTTTTGCAAGTAAGTGTATGACAACAGTACTGTCGGTGCCGGACCAGACGTAAACCTTTATTGCTGTATTTATTAGTGCGTCAGAATACTTAAAATGTTATCGAAAGAAGCAATCCAGAAACAATATTTTGCCAGTGTTAAAACAAGTAAATGTCCCGCGGTATGGCCTGATATTTGTGAGAATTAAATTAATAACATTATTGCCATCAGTAAATTATTACATTTGTAATGGTTTGATGTTAAAATATCTGTAATAATGGGCAAATATCTAAAAATCTAAGTGGAAAAGGGTGAATCTGCGACTAATAGGCTCGAACGTGATTGGTAAAGTAACACTGACCACTAACTATTACTACTTGACCGGTTGCTGTCACTTTATTTTTGTACATATTTGATTGACGCCATTTTAGAGTTGATAGTTAAGGCGCTGAGTGCCAGTCTCATTGAACTAATAAGTCACTGATGTTTGTACTAATATTAGTTCTAAAGGTTGTCGCAAATGGCGGTTCTTTACACAAAAATATGCTTGTTATTTACATGTCCAGTCAATTGGTGATAATACAAGTCAGTGCAGTATGCGCAAAACTAAAATGCGCTTCGAGTGATTTTAGTTTCATTAGTACAGATCCAGCCAAATGTTAGCCTTTTTTACGAGTACATACTCTTACACCCTATACCGTGTGTTGTGACTTGTGCGAAAGAGATGGCATGCAAGGACAACACTCCAACTTCTCAGCTCTGTCTGTGACCCTAATATTGTTGTGCCAGCATGTGCGCGAACTTCAAGACTGCACTTAAATTTTACTCGAAATATCCTTTGTTAATATAATAGACGCCAACTATTCAGATTTATGCTCAAGTTTTTTGCCCACTATTACAGGGATTATGTCAATTTAACATAATATGAAAATTATTTAAAGTATGATCCGAAGTCTTTTTTTATGTGTGTGGACATATGTAACGATTCTGGTTAAAAAAATGTATATGGATAGATTGAAATTATATGCAATTATTGCCAGTACATACACGGTAATTATTATTTAATTTTGAAATTAATTAAGAATTCAGGAACAAGATATACAAATTCGCACATAAAATGACGACTGAAATTCAGTAGGTAAATTTGTTAAGTTAAAGCATCTGTTTGTATTGTTTACTCCAATAACAATATAAAAAGGCAAAATATTTTCTAATTTTGATTAAATATAACATCAAAATCAGACAATACTTTGTACTTTAATGTTTACATAGTAATAAAATCTGCATTAATATAATAGTAATAGACAATTTCTGCTATAGCAACACTCCGTTTAAATAGTATGAAATCAAATACAGTAGATTCACTGATGTTATTCTATAAATATGGATGAAATAACATGGCAATATTACTAATTGCATAAGTAAGGTGCTCGTTAAAACACGTAGAAGTATTGCCAGGTATTTCTAAAATTGTCCACGATTCATAGTAAGTAGTTACAAAATTATTCTAATAAACGATCTTACTTGTAATTTTGAAAAAGAAAATAGATTTACAAATTCTAAATAATTTTCCTATTTGAATCTTATATATATCGGAATATTAGTCTTTTCGGCGAACATAAGAAGTTGCCATAATTATTGTATAAAAACTTAATACGTGTTGCCATTTAAAAAAACTCGTTGGAAGAGTACAAAATTATTTTTGTGTATATTAGATTATAAGAGAAAAAAATCAGGGAGATTTTAGTGTTAGGGTATTTAAAAAAAATAAACGATTTCTTGCCTGGTGCGATGATTTTAGATTAGACTAAAGAAATTCATCGAAAAAAATTAAGTATTGCTTATGGCTCATAGGTCAGGGAACTTACAATTCTTTACAACTTTGTTTTTTAACTCAGTGAAATATGAATGTAACATGTAACTTTATTTGTTGTCCTGGTAACTTTCTTTGTTGTCCTGGTAATTAATTCATTTGCTTAATGAAACAGATTAATCTGGATTCATTTCTGTCATGCTTCTAGGCCCTTTTGCAACCCTTTTTCTTTTATTTTTTCTAATCCAAACTTAGTGTATTTATTGCCAGCGTCATTTATCAGTTCTTTTCTACAGCATAAATGCATTTGTTGCGTGTAAAGGATTGTAAGTAAGCTAAACATATGATAGGTGGCTGAAAACGTATCTCTAAATAATTTCATTAACATGGTAATATCTAAAAAGAGTTTTTAATTAGGTTTAATGCGGTATTTTAGATTTAAGGCGCACGAATTTATTTGTTGTTTTGTAACATAATTAACGTTGTAGCTATAATAAATAATTATTTAACGTCATTGTTTCGAACTGATCATCTGTAATAATCTTGTAATCTGCTCCATCCAAAATAATATTTTAAGTTCATAATTATCTTCTGTGAATGTTATGTTTTTGTTGTAATTTATTGATAGAGACTATAGGATTATGACTATCCAATAAGCTAATTTATTTCAAAAAATCCTTAAATAGTCCTTTCAATTTTCCAATTACGCAAGTTTATTTGTGCAATAGAAAACATTAAATTTCATTTAATATTAGATTGGAACATTATAAAGCAACCTCTTAACAAAATTGCCGCCCTGGTACAATTGTACGTCAAATAAATTGCAACAAAAATATTTATAATTAAAATTAAGTTAATTGTAGTACTTTTAATCAATAATCTCGCTTTGCTCAGTACAACGGACGATTAGGGGTGGATTGTATCTATTTGTTACCATAGAGTTATGGCCAAGTAGTGTAGGTAGGTTCTATAAGGCCTTCCATACTGAAGCGGATGCAGGCGAGCCTATATTTGCTCATACTTCACTCGTTATAAGACAAATCGACAGTTATCTAGACATAAAGGATTAATATCCCTGTCATATAGTTATTTTTTAAAACTAAGAACATAGCACAGACAAAATCTTCGTTAAGAACTTCATCATGGAGTAGGCGTCCCGGTAAGTAAGGTCATGCTTTCATCACCACGGCATTCACAGAGTTTCATTATGCATAACTTGAAAAAATATTGAAGTGATAACTTCTTATGGGAGGTTAACCGCTTCGTTACGTAACGCGTTACGGCGTCAGGCTTCCTTTTCTTCACGCAAGTTATCACTTTTGTCGGGCGTCCCGAGACCACTCGTTTTTTAAGTATCTACGTGTATAAAAAGTATGGTCTTTTATTATTTACACATTATAATTCTAAAACGCTGTTTCTTATTTACAGCGCTCTAACAAACTGACGTTTGTACCAAGAGTACACAAACAATAGAATATAAACATGCTATTTCTATGACAATATTTAAATTATAAATATTAACTGCTTATAAAGAACGTTAACTGTGTCATTGTAAAAAACCTGTTTATTTCTGCATAAGGAACCCTAAATTTATGGAGGTTAAAATTTGAAAAGCGTCCAACACCTTAAATCTTTCCTACTACACATGCACGAAATGTTATGTAAATATAGAAGGTTTACTTTTTAATATCTCTATGCTATTATTACCCCTTAGGACTGAATCATAAAATGGTTGAACATTCACGCATTGCCAATAATAAAGCTCGCCTGCTGCACCACTGTATGGCGATTATAAATAAGGTTCATCTTACAACGTACAAAACATAAAAATAAATTAAAATATTACATAAAAGAGTTTCTACGTTGGGCCTAATTTTCTAGTAAAAAGTGGGTTGAATGTATTTCATAGGGTTATTAATTTTTGCTCACGTTGGCCAGTGTTAGTCGATTCATTTTCTCTTTAGTTAGTAAGATCTTAAACTAATACAATAGAATAATTCAACTTAAACAAACGCTTAATTACGTTGCTATTTATTTTATTGCTTCGAAAATAAGTTACATAGTGTAGAACTGTATTTGATATATGGACATATGGCTAAGATCCATAAAAGGATCCGTTAGGTGGCGCTGTAATCGGGCTCTACATTTTTATTTGTTAAACCACTTTGCCCGCTAGTTTTCTGACATACATTCTACACTGTGGTATTTTTCGAGCCTGCAAATAATGTATAATAGTTTCTCTCATAATTGCCAGTTTTTCTCAATAGGATAAAAAGCTTGATGCCAGTTTAAAAAAAAATAAAGATTGTAAATTCACTTTTGAATATTAAAAAAAAAATGCCAAAGAATCGAATTGATTTTTCTAAATGCGCTGTACACTTAATGTGGAATTGGTAATTACTTTTATTAATTATAATTATTATAATATGTAGAAATTATTTTTAAGCTTAGTTCTCTTAGGAGTCATTCCAATATTTTTCTAAAACGAATATTATCGGTGCGCTGAATCTAGTAGGAATTTTGCAAATATTTTAGAAAGGTATATATTTTAACTAAACATTTTTGAACAAAAATGTCCAGTTATTGTTATTGCTAAATATTTACAGGCTTATTAATATTGAGTTATAATAGCGTTGAAAGCTTTTTTATGGCTCTTAAAGAACCCTTCAAACTTATTCTAATTCAATATGAATAAGTCCGTTAATACTTACAAAAATAATTGCACATTCTGAACGATGCTTAACGAATGACAGCTGTAGTCATTGTATATGATGAAAGAATATAATTGTAAAAAGTATGTTTAGAAATATTAAAAAAAGTTGATTAGGAATACTCCAAAGTTGATGTTGGAATAACAATGAAAAAGAAACGAAATGGTGGTAAAAAAAACGTTGAGAAAATGAATTTGTTAGACATTAAATTATATTATTATTACTAGAGATGTATTATAAATGGGTTACAATTATTAATTAGTTTGAGAGAAATACAAAAGAGTAAATACAAAATGGCGATTGTTACTATTAACGATAATTATGAGAATTTAGTTATAATTTTGCAATTTCAAAATGTGAGTTTTACAATTTTGAAAAAGAAAAATATTAAATATGCTCATATACTGGATTTTGTTTTATTTATTACGCCTTTATACATTTCTAGTCTAGGAATCTAACCCCCAAAATGCCGGTTAATAAATTACGTAATAAAACAATACATTGTAATAATAAATATTAATCAATTTGAACGGTGAACGGTGAATCTGCAGCCCACCTCTCTACACCCTTTAGCCACTCATACCCATGTTGCCCCTGCCTTTTATGGCATTTTTTGAGGCCCATGCAGGGAGTGGCGAGTCATCGTCTGCCCTTTTTTCTATGTTTCACAAACATTCCGACGGGCAGACGCCTTAGTCCCCATATTCCCAGACCGCTAGTACCACTAGCAGTTCACCCCGATAGCCCGGTACTTTTTGTCCTCATTTTCCACAATAGTCCTACACTGGCCGGGGCTTGTCCTTGGGTGCATTATTATATGGTATAGACGGGGATAATCGCCGGTGAGTGTCACGCCAGATTTATATTAAATTTGTCAAAGGGCCGCAAGACCACCAAAAGTCCGGGCCATTTTTATGGCCCGTGGTCGTCAAAGACATACATTATATTAATCAGCAAATGAACACACATTGTACACCCCAAACTAAGCGTTGTGTCATGGAATATACAAAGGACTACTTTTGGGCCGATATCAGACGCCTAGACCATACTAGATAAAGAAGAAAATTCGTTTCCAAAAATTGACTAATACATAGCTTTAACCTTGCCAATGTTGGTTTTTAGGGGACTTTTAATTTAAAACAGGTCAATGATTTTTGCCATCAGTTCATAGATCAATCAAGTCTTTGTTACGTATACAAAATTAGAAACTCAAAAAAGTGTTCAATCTGATTGTACTATTATAATATATCATAACCTTGACTGAATTCTTCATATTTTTTAAATTATGGATCTTTTGTAGGGACTCAATCTTATCTATAACTCAGTCTGCATTAAAACGATCAGAGTTTTTGGCGGGAACTGAAAAATGTTGCTCTGTGCAGTTTAATTTTCTAAAAATGTGTAAATTTACTCTAAAATGAACAATAATTGTAGGATATTGATAGTTTTTGAGTAGTAATTACGTGTTTTTGTGGGAAATGTCAACTGTATAGTCAAATGTAGCCTTTTGAGTTGTCACAAGAACTCCGTTGAATTGCTTTTGTTGATAACCTACAGTTCAGCTGATCTATACATAGGTTTAAGATAATGAAGAAACTATAATGTAATCTAAGATCTGGCTTAAAGGCCTAGCTGCCAAGCCATAAACCTAAATAAATAATAATAGAACGATTAGAGTTTCGATTCATTAACTCTCAAATGAGGATATCTGTCCGGGAAAGGATAATGACGCTCGTCCGCCATCAGATTGTGGGTAGCGTTTGTTATGAAGTCCATGTTGGAATGAGAGGCGAGATACGAGAACATTGCTGGAAAGCGTTCAGTGCCACACCTGAAAAGAAAAAAAACCCATTATCAATTAAGGCTAGCAACGCCAACGATTTTGGGCGACAGCGGGAATTCCTTAGACGTGCTCGGTTTTAAGATGCATTATTATTTATTACTATATTGTAATTAAAAGAGTGAAATTATAAAAAAAAAAAAAAAAATAGTCTCACTTTTATAAAAATGTAGATATTTTTATTTATCTTATTTTGATAGAAATTGAAGGATTAAGATGATTTCATGGTATTTGGAACTGGAAAAAAAAGCATTCTGCACTCCTTCTCAAGTGTGCGAAATTTCACACTCCTCCGTCCGCGGAATTTTTGTAAAATTGGTACAAAGATTTTTCACGTAATAATATAATGATAAAACAACAGGTGTTAAAATAACATCTTATAAGCTAACTGTTAAAATATAATTTATAGAAAAATAATTTTAATTACTCTTTAAAACAATGAATGCGATTCGCTATTTGACGCCTTTTACGTGTACTTACTTATGGCATCATCATCAAGCAGTTTGTCTCGTACAAAATCTGTAACTTTGTAAAGAGTTTTAGTAGAGATGCCAAAGACCGGGCGAAGTGTAGAAGAAACAGTACGCAAGCGGACCCCGGGCTTCCTGGCAGACGCTCCGAATGCAACCGAGATTAACGCTAGCACGATGATGGTGCAATCATCACTTAAGCAGATATTTCAAATCTGAACGAGGTAGGCAACGCGTCGGCTCTCTGGGTGTTGAAGATGTCTATGGGCGACGGTAACCATTTGTTTCTTTAGCATTTTGGACTAATTGGTCGATAAATTGAAAAAAATACGTACAATTTTCTTATTCCCCAGGAAGCTAAGCCCCATAGGACGCCATCACTTACTGCTGGAGCTCCTGTGTCACGCTGTAAAATAAGCATTTGTCATTTATTTGGAAATATATTTTAAAAACTGTGTGACTGAAGTTTACTCCAATAAGACTGTCTTTTGAATGTGCACTTGTCGATATTATTTTAGGTTTCATTTCATTGAATTAAAGTTCTAAATTGTAAAAGAAAAAAAGTAATGCTTTTGAGTTAACACTTGTCATATTTCAATCCTCGTAAAACTTCCATACCGGGGCCCTTATATGAAAATCGATTCATAGAATAACTTCAAAAGTTGTCTGCTTTCTTGGGTCAATCGAAACACCAAATTTTCTATCAACAGATTTTCCTACTGTCCGTTAAAAAAGCTTTCACCCCTCGAATATTATTACTTATGCATCCACACATATGTACACACACACACGGTCAGAAGTACTGAAGATCTATTATGCATTGTGGTATCCTGGTACAATTTTACGCAACTTGTAATTCAGATTCAGACCGGTTTTCCGAATCTGTAAATAATTTTATATTGAATTTAATTATTAGCAATCGAATTATCAGTGTTACTCGCATTCTTAGCTCTGTCCCGCTTACACGATTCGTGCACTGACGCGCGCTTCTAAAATTAGTCTCCTGCGCAGGTACATACGGAGGATTATTAGTTGTGCGTTGTGCAAAGCAGAAAGTACCCTCTGTATCGCTTCGTTCAAAAACTTACTGTGCAAGGAGCTCGTTTCCCAGTCTGCGCTAAACAAATGAAATTCTCGGAAACCAGAACGCCGAACCTCTGCGTCACGTTATTGCACTTCTCCCGACTCATCAAGCGCGTATGGTACACTTGAAGAGTCAGGGTTCTTGAATCGTAAACCCCATCTCGCTAGAAAAGGAAAAAACAGAGGACAGATAACTGTTAAACCACTAGAAAATACACATATGAACACACTCACAAACATATTAATCAAAAATTAAAATCATAGAAGAGTAATATCAGAAATATAACAGTAGTTGCTAAAACTCATCTGAGAAAGGAAGTTTAATGTAGAAGAGGTGAACGATTGCCAACATCAGAGGACTATCGTGTATATTTGCTATTATGTTCAGGATGCTGTTGCTGCTCCGCGCACTCTTTAAGCAGGGAGCTGTTTCCTTTCGTCAGATGGCGGCAAAGCAATCCATGCATGCAGTCACAAACATCCCGGACGTGGGAGCCGCAACAAGGTCTTGAGCGAATTATTATACTGTAGGCATTGTAAGACCGATGTACAAACAAGAACTGCAAACTGGCCAAATACATGGAAGTACAGTAAGTAGTAGATTTTAAATTATGTAATTTTTACTGCATCCGTGCATCCAGCGAATCTGCGAGCTAACATTTTTGCCTGGACTGACATTGTCTTACGTCCCTAAGGTCGTCACTAAACAAGTGTCCAAGGTATTTAACAAGATACAACATTACGTGACAAACAGATTAACAATTATAATAATATAATAATAATATCAGCCCATAAATGTCCCACTACTGGGTTCGGGCCTCCTATTAAGGGGGAACGGACAGTATACCCGCCACGCTTGTCCAAGGCGGCTTGGCAGGTTGGACACATTGGTTATCTGGATGTGCAGGTTGCATCACGATGTTTTCCTTCACCGTTATTAGCACGTGGTAATTGTAACAATATGCACACTAGATCAGAAAACTGACTAAGTAATCTTAGATTAACAATTAAATTAAATTAATTAACTAAACGGCTTGATCGATTTGAGTAACTTTTGTTTTCTTTGCTCCTATATAGAAATGACAAAACCATAACTTTTGAGTTACAATTGTTTTTTAAGTGCTTGAAATAAATAACGAAAACACCTAAACTAAAGTGGTTCTTACCCTTTCGGCACCCCAACTTGTGACCCAGGCGTCATCGAAGGCTGGCGTCATCATACGATTAGGTAGATCCACGCTATGCACCGAATCTGAAAATCTTTAATTTTTATCATTTATTAAATTTACCTTTTATTACAGGTGGCAAAGAACATGAATTGGTTTTTAAACTTATTTCGAAAAGCCCTCGCCAGCGACGGGATATTCACCCGATTTCCTTGAGCTCCCACGCTCAACTACGCAACGTTTCTCTAGAATCTTTAGTTCGCGTACAAAAATGATCTGGAGGGAACTTCCCGCTGCGGTTTTTCCTTTGCGCTATGACATGGGGTTCTTTAAGAAGGGAGTTATATTTACATTTATTAGAGTTCGACAACGCGTTGGCGACACCCCTGGTGTTGCAAACGTCCATAAGCGACGGTAACCACTTTTCATCAGATGGGCCGTCTGTCTGTTTACCTTCAGGCATAAAAAGCCTCGCGCTTAGGGACCCCCCACCCCCACTGACACTCGAATGCGCCGCACACGCTGATAACTTTTATTTCAGTTATTATGATGGTCATGATGGCTATGGGTGCTCCACACGCACTATTTCATTCTCATGGCTTCTTGAGCCCCCGAGGATCCACGGAGTCGGCACCCCGGCACGAATCATTACTCTGAGTGCTGCAGTATGTTACGAGAACATGATATTAAATCGAATTAGTACCTACGGATAAAGATGAATTATTTCAAATGTACTCTTATATATTACTATAAACTACATAGACGTAAACCACCTGGATTTTACATAAATTTACGCACACAAGTTGAAAAACATGCTTCACTTCATTTGACGTTTTTGTTCACGTAAGCACCGTCTATACTCTTACGAGCTACACAGGACTCGAATTAAAAATGCCATAGGAACTACTATAGAGTTTATTAGAACTTTACAAACATGTAAAAACAGGCACAAATATAAATGGATACATCCAATAACAATGAACGATTCAATAACACACGCAATGACCGTCACTATATGGCTCTTCGAATCTACTACACAAGTCTTGCTAGTATCGTAATCGTCGCTTGACTGCCCGACCCCTCCCTTCGGGCATTGTTTTATACTAAATTGTATAATACCGACAAAGGGTCGCGTTCACTGAGTTAATCCGCACATCTGGCAAAATTCGACACAAATGACGGCCATAAAACAAGGACGTTAACAATAGAATGTTTTTCTTAATTGCAAATTTTAAACACGAAGTAAACAAAAGAACTCCGAATGCAGGAAAGGTAATAAACTGCGTTTTACGACAGCGAGGTGTGCGCATTTCTTTGTAGGTATGTAACAATACTTCTGCAGTGTTGTAGATACAATGTTTTGATTTTTTTATTTTTTTTTATTTATTTATTTGGACAAAAAAACAGTATTGTACAGAATTTACAACTTATTATGAAACTTATACATAAATATTTTAACTTGATACAATACCAACATCATTTGCCACATATTAAATAATTTAAATTATATTAGCTACCGTAAAATACTGTAAACATAAAAATAAAAAGTAAGAAAAAGAGAGAAAGAAAGACAGGAAAAAGAAGAAGAAAGGAAAACCTCACCAGAACGCAGAGCCGGAACAAGATCAAAATATACAATTTCAAATTCAATAATATTACCTGACATTCCTGTCGAGCAGCATCAAGGCAACATCGTTGTCAGGATTCCTTCTTAAGCCCCAGTATGGATGCTTCATCACTTCTTGGATTTTCGCCATTTGACCACCTCGGTCAGTAAATCTAGAGCCTACACGGACTCTCATACGACTGATGCTATTTGCCCTTTCAATAGAAATATTTATAAGAGAATTTCATTCGAGCCAGCTATGTATATTTATGTATGTATGTATGTAATATGTATTTACATCTGAAGGGTTATTCAAAAACGTTGGAAAAGTTTTGGTTCCGAAGGTAACGGAAGTTGTAAACGTATTTCACGAATTTTTTTATCGAATTCGAGAATCACTTTCCGACAGAATTTGGCAATAAGGTTTCACGTTTCATCGGATTGCACACAGAAACTTTTCCGATGTCTGTTGTTCGTAGGTCATTTGAGTGCTGTGTGATCGAAAATGATGACATCATTAGTGACGTTTGCGCCACGAGCATAACGACCCCGGTCGCCTTGTCCAACGGCAGACGAAGCATTTTGGGCGTTGTGAGATACTAAAGGAACGCGTTCTTCAGCTCGATACCTATTCGATAGGTTTTTAGGAATTATAATCGGAGGAAGCTAATGTCAGCAATGAGATGGTGATGAAAATTCCGATGAACCTATTCCTCCTCCCACTTATTCCATCCTCTATTCTATTCCTCCTAAATCATTTACTACTATTCCACCTCCTCCATCCCGTCTGGAACGTTCATATGCGGTGCTAACCACTTTCCATCAGATAGATCGTCTGTTCAGCTACTTCAGACATAAAAAATAACTCACACTCGACTGCAACAATAGCAAATAGGTTACTTACTTCCAAAGACAGTTAGCTGTAGTGATTACAAGTCTTGGATTAAGCAAAGCCCCAGAGCACCAATGTTGCTTGTTTTTCTGGATTGACACAGCATAAGGGTATTCTTCTATCAGAGCGTCTTTCCCTGCTATCAACCTTCGAGCGTCTAGAGAAGGAATTGGGATAGGTTGAGTTAAATAAAATGACACATCGTTTATTTTTAACATGACCTTTATTTTTCGCATAACATCTAATTACTGCAACACTAAATGTGTGAATATTATAGTGAACATAATATAGTGTTTTGAAACATTTAACTACTTTCATATAGGTCTGCTATTCACCAAGGCGAGCAGGCTTTACTTGTATTAGAATGTCCAGTAAAAGTTTTTAATATGGTTAATAACGGATATTAGGGCTTAGACTTTAGGACTGGCCACTAGGTATTATATTTTTTAAATATAGTACAATATTGATGTCCTTATTTTTTATAATGACAATTTTTTCTCTGGAATGTAAAAGTCGTCATATTTACGCACCTATACTTTTAATTGTAAAAATATTTAAGCCTCGGACATAATTATTCATATTTAAAGAAATGTGTTACATTTTTTTTCTTGTGATAAACACGATCTGTGTGTGCATGAGATGAGCGGCCGCTTTTGGAGAGCCACCTAGTGAAATTGATATGTGTCTAGATATACTGGTTATGCTTATGATATAGCATTAGGTTCATTTTATTTTATACTCGTCTTAGACCTCCAGAAGCGGTTATGATTGGACATGCAGGCTCGTAACGATCATGCCATCAGGCACGTCCAGTACCGCAATACGCAGGTACTCGTTCAACCACGAGTAAATCCCGCACACTTTGTGAATTGCCAGAACTATATATAACACGATTTAGCGTTCAAATTTTTTATAGCGAAATATGTAAATAACAACAATAGTTGACACGTTTTTGAATGTAGAAAACATTTTAGTTTTTGTAATTTTTTGATACTTCCAAGTATCAAAATTTTAATATATAAGAAGTCTTGCTTTAAATTAACATATATTGATTCGTATTTATTAATTATCTATGATAGTTAGTTACCTTTTATTGATTTCTTTGGTTCAACATCCAATTTCTTATGTATTTTCTTAGATTTGACTTTATTTTTTATTTTTCCCGCTTTATTTTTTATAATTTTACCAAGTTTCTGTTGTTTTTTATCTTCGTGGCGAATTTTGAGTGCAGCTTTATGGCTTGCTTCGTGTTTTGAATGTTTATCCATTTTGCTTTTGTGATGTCTTTTGTTTTTCTTTCCTTTAGATCTAAGCCTTAAATGTTTTGCTTTTTCATGTTCCTCTTTTGATTCCAATCCTTTATCATGTCTGTCATCTTTGACATCATCTGCAGAACGCTTCTTCTTGAAATATACACAGGCAATACCTTTTTTACTCTAGTCTTCTGTTCAACGTTTGGTTCATATTGAAAGTAAGGGCTATCCGGTACATTAAAGTTCCCTTCATTCGGTACTACAGCTGGAAATACAGTATATTCTTTATTTATATTAACTTTTTTAGTTTGTGCAGGTTCATTTCTTACAAATCTTCTAACATTCAAGTATTGTTTGTGTCCTGGTGAAACCTTTTTCGGAAACTTTTTCAAAACTAATTTTCCATCTTGAGCTACGCAATAAGCTGCATGAAGTAACACAATTACTAGTAACGTTTTCATGTTCCCCTGGTATGTTTTATTTGAAATCTTCAGATACGTTTTTATGGCAGTTTTTTATTATTTTCCAATAAATGTTTTATAGTAAGTATCGCGATAAGTATTTGATTTGTTTTTGTTTTATTTCCATGGCCAATTTCACGGTTCTTTTTAGACTAGTCATAATTGAAGTCTTGTTTTTTATAAACCTATGAAATTGGTCAAACACTGTTAAGATATATAGAAAACTGAACTGAATGCAGATATAATATGATTTCAAAATAAATCAGAAACATCTTCATCCCAAAGTCTAAACCCTTTTTTCAAAATTGGAAAGTATTACATTTTTGTGACTTTGACATCAAATTCACTACTTATACTTATGGTCTTGTATCGCGTTAGATTAAGTTTGTAGGCTTCTTTAAAAAGGCTACAACTCAATATGAATAAGTCCGCTGGAGCAGATGCAGAAGTTCTATTTTTTAGAAAAAATGACAATGTACTTAGGTACGCAAACGGATGGATATCGTGATTTTACTATAGTTTCGTTGTTTTTTATAAAAATGACTACTACTACGGCTCTAAAAATTAATATGCGACCAATTAGTATAATGGAATTTTATCTGACTCTGAGCGATTAATGGACTTACGATTTATTTTTACTTATTTATTTCATTTTACAATTATCGGATTACTATTTCTTTAGCGGAAAAAATTGAGTTCGAGTAGAACCACATTAAGATTCTAATTCCGATCATTCAAAAAGTACAATTTAGGTATTATCTAATCACATATATAAAAAAATCGTTTCCGTATGTTTGTTACTTAAATTATTTAATCCTTCGGCATAATCTTCTTGTACGCTGCCAATTGTAAAGCCAGCTGGTGGAGTATAATCTTGCCGGCAGGGCCCGCTTCCGGAGGTGGAATCCTCGGGAGACGAACGGCTCTTCCACATTCCCTGATTAAGTACTCTAATTCGTTCTCTATCTGCCGGCCGTCACCTGTCAAATAGGATTAACCTCGTTAATCCATCTGTACTTGCACCTATAGTTACAATTACACTTTTCATTTGTATTAATCTAAGTGCCTACGGTTTTGATTTCATACCAGGTTTACAAAAGTTTGCTAAATAATATTAATTGAGAGGACGAGAAAAGCTGACGCTAGCTGATAACGTAAGGCTATTTTGTCGACACTTGGCCACCAAAGCAGAATCAGTGTGCTGTTTACGAGATTAATTTCCAACATGTAAAAAAACAGTCTAGCTATAGCTACATAACACTATCTAAAACTAAAGGCTGTTTTACAAAGATTGTATAATTTCTAGTTTATGAGACTGATGTGAAATTGGAGTACGTAACTAAGCCAAAGCTTATGAAAAACCCCTTTACTTTTTTGCCCTGATTGCCAGGTCTAAATGGCTGTCAATTTTGAGATTTAATCGCTTCTGCTTTCGTAGAATGAGGATCCAAGACCAAGACTCTTTGCGCATTTTGATAAACGTTCAATTCAAAGTCGTTTATAAAAAAATATTATTATGAATTTGAATGGGTATTATTTGTTTTTTGAATCCTCACAAACTACCCACACCCGTATGAGTACGGGTGTGGGTAGTTTTACAAAAGCAGCTGGCTTACGCTTTTCGCAGCCATTGCGTGGTGACGAAAGCAGTCTCCAAGGAAAGACAAGTCAGATCGGACGTTCCGCTGCTCCGTGCAAAGACCAAGAGTGAACGAGATGAACGTTTCACTTCTAATTCAATATCTTATTAAACTTTACCTACAGGCTATGCTTGCCTTTTGGTGTGAGTGTATGCTATAAATCGAAGACCTAAAGCGCCACCCGAGGATCTGTTAGTGCCGTGCACTGCCAGATGTCCTAACTGCCCCATTGGAGGTAGATTCCGAATCAGAGGTGCATATTACCCCATTTGGTTTTTTACAGGCATACATCTCCCTCCCAATATCTACTAAATAAACTGACAGCCCGCAATAACAAATCACTCGAACAAGCGACCAGCTGTGTGGGTCCATGATTCACCAGTGCACATAGTTTGCGCTTTGATGAAGTTAATAATTTTCTGTATCGGAAAAACCTAAGTCATTGTGCTCACCTTGTCCCATCCTAGATCCAGGCGGCTGCAAGCACTTGTTCGCAAGTCTTGCGAGTTGGGAACGCTCCGAGCTGAACGCTTCGTCCAGATCAAATAGCTCTAAAGGTGGCGGCGGAGGTTCCCTGAACGACGGCGGAAACACCTGAAACACATTGAGAGTTCTGCTGCTTAGGTATTATAAAAATACATAAGTATATATAACACTACGTCATGAACGAAGTTCTCGCTATTCGCTACATGTAGATTGCTGATTTGCTGAGACTGGGTCGAATTGCAGACTTATTTTGTATTTATTGTAATCTTCTATATTGTTTATATCCTGAATAAAAAGATCTTTCTTTTTTTCTAGACATAAATAAAACAAGACTTCAAGTAACTATTCACGTACACTTTGGATACGTATTCCGTGAAGTCTTTTTATTTATTGTCGGAGTACAGGAGATTGGCTGACCGCCCACTTGATAGAAAGTACTTATCATCGCCTATGGATTATTTTGACTTGGGTGTGTTAGGTGTTTCTCTTATGGATAGAATTAGACATGATTATATTCGTAAGAGAACCAAAGTAACCAACTTATCTCGCTAAATTAGTAAGTTTAAGTGGCAATGGGCCGGTCACGTATGCCGCAGGACCAATGGCCGATGGAACAGACGAGTCCTGGAGTAGAGACCGCATCTCGGTAAATGTAGTGTCGAACGCCCTCCAGCCCGATGGACTGACTACCTGTGCAAGGTCTCCGGTAGGCGCTGGTTGAGGAAGTCAGAGGACAGGGATGAGTGGCGCTGACTTGGAGAGACTTACGTCCAACAGTTGAATGTGAATAGCTGATGACGACGATAATGGCTAATGTGCTGCTCGGCTCGTAGAGGGGACTGGAACTTAGCTATCAGTGCCAGAATATAACTAAAGATTATTATAGCGACATATTCTAAGTCAGGGGTGGTAGCCATCCAGAGGGGCAAGTACCCTACCACCTGGCTGCGGGTTGTTTTGTCTGTTTTAACGACTCGCCGCCCGGCCGCAACAATTAACATTCTTTCTTCGTTCCTGTACGGAATCTATCCTATCCTACTGTTCCGATATTTATCTTCTCCTTTTCGAGCGATTTTTAGAATTGAAGTAAATGGAGGCAAACCCACATTCAAATTTATTTATTAGTATGGATATGAATTTGTGATTCACTTACAGCTAATTGCAGAGGTGGAAACGGTGTTTCAAATTGTGGAGCTATCAGCCTCAGAGGTTCGTGTTTAACTCCTAGCGCTTCGTATAGTCCTAGTACTTCTGGTACTAGAAATTTATGAAATATTTTTTTACAAAAATGTTTATACTCCGTTCACGATAACTTGACTCGCAGGGTTACCAACGATCAAAAACATTTACGCTTAAAGCTAGAATCAAAAATATCTCAAATCGCGATAGTTCCTAGAAATGCCAACAAAAATTAAAAATAATTAACGTTTTGTAATAATGTCTATTTATAAATTACATTACAAAACGATATTAGGTGATGTTAATTTTTAGAAATTGGTAACCCTGCGGGTCCAGTTATCGTGAACGGGGAATAGTTAACTTTTTAAAGAAAGAATTATAAATGAATATAATAGGCACACAATATATATATAGTTTATTTTAGACAAAAACGGAGAAATTTGTAAGTTAAAAGAAAAATATTTTGTACTAGGGTACCTATGCCCGCGACATACAAAATCGTGTAGAGTAGTGTAAATGATTATTTATTTAGATTTATGGCTTGGCAGCTAAGTCTTTGAGCCAGATCTTAGTTTACAAGTTTACAGCTGAACTGTAGGTAACCAGCTAGTGCCATTCAACGGAGTTCTTGTGACAACTCAAAAGGCCACATTTGGCTATACAGTTCACATTTCTCACAAAACACATAATTACTACTCAAAAACTATCAATATCCTACAACAATTGTTCGTTTTAGAGCAATTTTACACATTTTAGAAAACAAAACTGCACAGCGCCACGTTTCCTTTCGGTTCCCGCCCAAAACTTCTAGTGTAAATGAATATAAAAGTTGACTCTAAAGCCTGGTACTCAATTAAGACTTGAAAAAAATGGTTTGTGTACTAACAATGAGCCAAGTTCAACGAGAACAGTCTCCAAGTGAATAGAGCGTGAGGGTGCAAGGGGGCGAGTCGTGGAGGCGGCGCCGTTGCGGGCTCAGGTAACGGTATGGTGCTCAGCCACATCATGTCACCAAGGGTCCTGTACTCATTTATCTGGAAAAAACATAAAAAGCAACATCCGTTACATGGACGCGGTAATGGGAAAATTACGTAAGCGACCGAATTTAGTTATTACATATTTTTTGTTACACAGCTAAAATAATCTGGATCCTAATATAAAGATGGGAAAATGACGTAAGCGACCGAATTTAGTTATTACACATTTTTTGTAACACAGCTAAAACAATCTGGATCCTAATATAAAGACCTTTAGGTCCATAATATATCTACGATAATGTCAATATTACGCATATGCTATAAACTGTGTAGATCTATGACACTATGAATAATGTGTCAAAGTTGTAAAGTAGCTCTCCTATAAAACTTTTTATTTGTCGCTTACGATATTCTTCCACAACAACAAGCTCGAAATATTAAAACAATATTTATTGGAAATCAATTAATATTATTTATTGAGATTGAGTAGAGTTAATTGAGGAATTTTAGTGTTTAGTGCGACACGCCCTTGACCTGTTTATTTCAGTCATTATGGAATTTATATAAACTCAAGCATCTTGGTCATACATACTTGTTATGTTATCCATATTTTTTAAATCAGTCATGTTGATTAAAAACTCTCGTATATTTCTTTATATCAAAAAGCACGAAGAGAATGATTTATGATAAAGAAGAGATGATTTAGGGAAAAATACATATTACTGAACGTAGTGACCTTATTTTATTACAAAAAGGATATTTTAACGGTTTTCTAGCACGTCATTTTATTTGATTTTTATTTCGACGTTTCGGCCATTTTTCAGTAGCTGTGATCATAGGAGGCAAAGATATCAAGCGAAACATTAAAATAAAATGCCGCTTGAAACCGTTAAAACGTAAGTTACTTACGAGTTCTATAATAATCACAAAATAAAATATTTTAATTTTCTGTATCTATCACTGTAGCAACAGCTGGCACATACGTCAGGATCCTCGACATCAACAGGGTTCAAATGCAAATCGGTGACGCCGCCAAGATAATTGAACACCATCTCCCTTATGAGATCATTGCACTCGTTCTCCAAATACTGATCCGCGAAGAAATGGCCCGATCCGATCACGAAGAGCTTTCCTGGAATAATAGAGAGAGATCATTAAAATGAGTCCTAATCATCTTACTTTTATAAAATGATGATTTATAAATAGTTTTTATTAGCATTTAAACAATAATGATGTATTTTTATTGCCTGAAGCAGGCTAAACGGCGGACAGCCCACTAGATGGAAGTTGGTTGCCGTCGCCTATTGACGTTTGCAACACTAGAGGCGTTGCCTGTGCGTTTTCAACGCATTGCCAACCTCTAAGAAATGTTATAATGCCCTTCTTAAACGACCCCATGTCGCATTGCAGAGGGAAAAGCTCGGCGGGAAGTTCTCTCCAGATCATTGTAGTACGCGGAATAAACGCTCTAGAGAATCATTGCGTAGTTGAGCATGGAATCTCCAAGAAATGGGGGTAAACATCCCGTCGATGGCGAGAGGTGCGGTTGTAGAAATTAGGCATTGGCAAAGATCAAACAGTTCCTCGGAACACTCTCCGTTGTGCAGGCGGTAGAATACGCAGAGGGTCGCAAAGTCTCTCCAAAGGCTAAGCGATTCTAAACCTGTCAGTATGGGATCGTCGACTATACGAACGTCGCGCCGCTGGATGGAGTCGAGAGGGTCAGTCTGGTAAGCGGGTGCTTCAGCCCATAAGTGTGAGAAGTATTCCATATGAGGCCTAACTTCTGCTTTATAAAGCATAAGTAAATCACATTATTTGATAAATTTTACTTCTAGATACTTATGACGTAATAAGTATGTACGTTCGAATGAGATCAGGTTGTGACTTTTGTCAGATGATAATAGTAAGTACATACATACATACATACATACATAACTTCACGCCAGGTCCCTTGCGGGGTAGGCACGAACAACAGAGCGCCATTTAGGCTTATTCTTACACACCTCACTTGCTTCTTTGACATTCATAGTTCTTGTCTTCTTCTTCATAATAGTAAGTATATTAGTATAATAAGTATAAGAGTAGGAATCGTATTTGTTATTAAGAAATAACCATGTGACGGAAGTAGTCAATAATCTGATAGAGTATTATTTCATGTAGTAATCGGAAGTTGTTTAACCGTATATCAACGTAGAAGCATTTATTATTAAGCTAACGTATATGGGAAATGGAGTAACCGGATATTGGAAGTTAATACGTATGGCGGAAGTTGGTTGAATGAAGGAAGTGTAACTGAAGTGGCGTCACAGCACTACCGGATATTGTCACTGCATTTTTTTTTTGGTGCTGACTCAGCTGAATAGCCGCAGATGGCTGTTTCAGCGATACCGGGCTTTGGGGGCTTCCCGACTCCGTGGGAGCGGAGGCGTTCAGCCCGGATGCAGCACGCTCGAGGAGGCACCTCCTGTGAGGTTCGACCTCGGCTCGACCGCTGCGGGGGATTGACTCTGTATTGGGAACAAGCCGTAAAAGGCTGAATGAGCTAAGCCAACAGGCTGAAGTGATTATTTGGGAACTCGTCGTCGACTCCGCCGGCGGAGCCGATCCTAGTCTATCATTATTACCGCTTCGCAACGTGTTATAGCTGGAGGAGAAGAAGCGGCGGAAGAAACTCTCCAGCAACACGCCTAGGTTAATCTTGTATGGCTACTGGTGTCTGTAATGAGTGATTTGGATTGGTGGGTCTTACGTTTGTGTAAGAGGAACCCAGCCGGGGGCTCTCCGGCGTCAGTCTGCGAGTCTAGAACCTGCAGTCTACCGTCATTCTACGTTCATCAATTGAACAGAGCGCAAGCTCTGTTGGACAAGAGGCGCATAATATATTGTGGTTAATAATTACTGTTCGATAATCGCAGTATTCTTTGAGGGCAGGTTGCTGCTCGACACCTGACAAGTATGGAGAGAACTCTTGGAGTTGTCCTAATATATCTGTGTACTATTGTGTTAAATTAATATTATTAATAGTATTTAATATTATAATTGTAATCATTCTAGTGTAATAAACTTTGATTATAACATTTCGGATTATTATTCTATTATACTCGGAGAGTGTCATCCGCTCCCGGCGTGAGTGAGCCGACATATATATCTTTTACATTGTCGGCTCACCTATTGTAGGAGAAACGTATGACAAGACAAAATAACAAGGGATTTTATCGTATGACTACGGTATCCCAAAAATAAGCATTGCATACGCACCTCCGCTCTTTTCAGAAGTGAACATCGCTGCGATTGGTCTTTTGACAGGATAGCACACGTCACTGCTCGACAGAATAGCCGCTGCAGGCTTCTTCACTGTCAACGTCGCACCATAGGGATACACAAAGTTGGGTAAAGCTGGCTCTTCGCTGAAAAAGTTAAAAGGAACTAGTATATTGTATGAACAGTCAACAGATGGGGGTACTATGTGAAAGTATAGTTTAGCGACAACCCAAGCACAATCGATGGTTTTAGATAAGAGATAAGCGATAACGAGACATTCAAATCGATTTATTCAACTAGCAGTGGGTAAGCAACTCTAATTTCAAAAACTTAGCCATCCAGCTGATGGTAGTTTATTAGTCGGCTTAAAAACAAGCTGATGGCTATTTGGATCATGAATGAATGACTCGCCAGCTGACAGCCGACGACTGACGGCTAAAATAGATGTTATTATTATCTACTCATAGTTAGAATAGATAGAGATTCTATCTGATTCGACGGCCTCTGTGGTTGAGCGGGCTAAGCCTTTGTCGGCCTACCTCACCTGAACGCAGAGGCTCCGGGTTCGATTCCTGGTATAGTAAATTACGGAAACGTTTTTTCTACGTTATTTACTATGGTCTGGGTGTCTGGGATCGGCCCCAGAGTAGTCCGTTGTATATTACCCATAACACAAGCGTAACTTGCTTAATTTGGGGATATACAGTCTGTGTGTTTGTCTGTCGATAATAATAATAATTATTATTATAGATTTCATTTTTGTACCGTGTATCGTATTTTTGGATACTTTGGGTGAACTTTTGTATTGGTCGTTGTTCGTGTTGCGATATATTTGGGTAAGAAGGGTGATCTGAACAATTAGACGACCTTGCTTGTATCCATATTAGTGATTACTTGGATGATCCTAACTATTTGATCTTCTTGACTGTCACCAACTATAAGATGTTGACTGGGCGAGTATGAGTAAGTAAAAGGCGACCCGTTGGCGTCACCTACGGCTTTGCGCCGGAACGCCACAGACCCCTGGCACCCCCAGATAAAGACCGCTTTGCACATAAAAGTTCTCACACACTTGTTACGTTCAAAAGTATTTTGTGCGATCAACACATTCAAATTTAAAGGCGCGGTCCTGGTAATCGGTCAAAATGTAATGTAGACAATATAAGCTCTTTCTTTGATAGGTTAACTGTGTAAAATGTTTTATTTATTAATAGTACATAAATAAGATTATTAATATCTCACAGATAGTCATCTGATTCGCTGCTGTAATGAGGTATCTTGAGCAGGCATTTGGTGATAGCCCGATTTAAGACTCCGTTAGATATGTGACACTCTTTCGGGTGGTAGAACTTATGATACTTCGCCCGAATGACACAATCTGAAAAAGAATAGAAAAACATTTGAAAAAGAAAAGCAGGCAGGTTAGTTTCAATTCTTGGAATATAATTGTATGACATGTGTTTGAGCTGAGACGAGAATTTTGATAGATATCTAGTATGAGGGAGATAAACATGTACATGAGTTTTGATGTTTTTTTTAACAAAAACAAAATTAACTTCAAACTAGAAAACAAAACTTAAGACTGCTGCTGAGATATCCGATACATAAATTTTAAGTAGTCGAGGGGGGGGAGTACTTACCCTTTCAACCCTTGCAACCCCTATGGTCCGGAGATATGGACATATTATTTTTTGGTTTACTTTATTTAAAAAAAACTAATATTGCGTATTTGACCGAAGTGATCAAGTTGGAATTTTATGAACACTTTTGGACTTTAATATAGACTTTTTGATCTTGCTAGTTCTCCTAAAATTTTGTGACTCACTCTTGTATCTTTTAGCTTTTTTGGCTTAGGTTTTCGTCACTTAGTCACCATTCACTATGGTATTCAAGCGCTTTTTCGAACTATATTACCCAAATATGGCACGCAGCGTTTAGTGCTTTTTTAATGGCTAAGAGCCAAAACATTTTTTTATAACATTCAATTTGCCAAAAACGTATTTATAAATTACTATATGAAAACGGGGCAGGGGTCTTGGCATATGCTACGGGTGATCAGTGAAGGTCACGTAGTATGGGCACGTTCCCCGTCATTGTTTAGAAAAAAATTCAAAAGTAATTCTCACAACTTGCGAATTACGCGTGGTGTCTAGGTTTAAGCAATCAGGGGCGCAAGGCTCCCGAAGTCCTCCGCCCGGGTGCCATGCACCCTTTGTACCCTTTGGTAGAGACTTACCATTATTAACAACTATACCAAACTCCTCCAAGAAGAAATTAATGTTCGTATTCATTCGCTCCTCGCCTCCATCTGTCATCATTACGAGTACAGAGTCACCTCTTTCAACCATACTTTTAAGACAAGATAGTTCGTCATCGGTGAATACGTTTTGTGGCCCTGGTATCACCAGGATCTTCACGTCTTGAAGTATTGTTGGAGATACCTCCTCGCGGTTTCTGAAATCCTTATATATTTTATAATAAATATATTTCTACGACAACTGTAATAAATAAAAGCAGTTCTAAAGAAGAATTTGACTGAAAATACCCTATTTTCAACAATTATAAAATGGGCCTTACTCAAACTATTAGACGGAAGTATTTCAAAGGTCCAATGCTTTACATATTTGGAGTTATCCATATTATAGCCTAATTTAGATGGCAGAGGCGGGGGAGGTTCAGAGAATGGGAGAGGAGGGGGTTCTTAACACTACATGACTTTATAACCCTAATACACTATTACCAGTATATATAAAGTACTCTGTGCTATTGTGTAACGGCGTATATGATATACCACTAAATTTTATCCATATGGGGTTGTAGCCGCAGACGTCCGATCGCCACGGCGGCCGCTCACAAACTGTTGCGGACAGAATCACTCCACTGACGTCACCCCCGTAAAGCCCGTGCGACCACGCCCCGCCTACCGCGGGGACATAGCTCGCTCCGTTAGCTGCTAAGCGTCTGCATTTTTGTAGTACTTTAGTAAGCGCGGAGCGAGCCTACATCATGCATTCCTGAACTGCAATTCTAACACACAACATTGTTTCACTTCAACTTGAAGACCTCAAAAGTGGTGACCCCGCAAGAAAACCACCTTCTGAAGAAAGGATCATCTCGAAACAAAATTCCTGCAGGATAGAAAACTCTGCTCGTCTGTTTAGCCGATCAAGCTCAGACAATATGGAAGATTGCAGTAAAGCAGCAGCAGCCAGCCATGAACTGAAGGAAGTATCCGGCCTCGCTTTGACACCAAGAATTCCACCACTCTGGCGCGACAGATTAAGGCTATGGTTTGTCCAGTTTGAAGCCATCGTCTCGGCACAGAAAAAAGGCGACAAGGCGATGTATGAACTCGTCGTTGGACAACTGGAACGACAGGATATCGACGAAATAAGTGACATTTTACTAAACCCACCCGCTGACAACAAATACGACACCATCAAGAAGAGACTCCTCAACGTATACGAAGAATCTGAACAGAGGCAACTACAGCGACTAATCTCTGAAGTGGAACTTGGAGAATTGAAGCCATCACAATTACTAAGGCGTATGCAACATCTAGCTGGCAACAAAGTGTCTGAAACAGCGCTCCGCCTAATGTGGATCAGTCACCTGCCACCAGCAGCCCGTGCAGTACTGGCCATCAGTGAAAATATTGCCAAGCAGTCTCAACTTAGTGAACTTGCGTTGGTGGCCGACAAAGTCGTCGAAAACTCCACACCAACAAACCCGATCTTCGCAGTCACTACAAGAGCGACGTCACCGCCACAGCCACAATCACCTACAAATGCATTCAGCGAGCTTCACTCAAAAATCGACTGCCTCACCCAAGAAATAGCTGAGCTGAAGACTAATCAACACCGAACGAGACCTTTCTATCGTAACTCATCAAGATCACGTTCCCGAGAGCGATACAATCAGAACCATCCCAGCCAAACTATCTGCTATTATCATCGTAGGTTTGGAAATGCAGCCAGAAAATGCACACATCCCTGCAATTACCAGAAACCGGCGGAAAACTAAGCACAGCGTTGGATGCGGCGGAATCCGACGCCCACATTACTTCTCACCGCCTATTCGTCTATGACCGCAAATCACGGCTATCTTTTCTCATCGATACCGGTGCAAACGTATCGGTACTACCGCGGTTCGGCAACATCAAAGCCAAGCCTACGAACTTTTCACTATATGCCGCCAACAACACAGTCATTCCAACATATGGCGAAAAGACATTGGAGCTGGATTTGAAACTGCGTCGGCCTTACAAGTGGAAATTTATCATCGCAGCAGTGAGCAAGCCCATTATCGGAGCCGATTTTTTGAAGCACCACAAGCTACTCGTCGATGTTGCAAGCCGATGCCTTATTGATAAGGTGACAAACCTCTCAGTACAGGCACCAATAGTCAACGCAACGGAACCCACAATACGCAGCATCGACGTGGAACAAAAATACCATCGCATACTAGTCGCTTTCCCCGACATTACTCGCCCATCGTGCTTCAAAGAAACACCAAAACACAATGTTGAACACTACATAGAAACGAATGGCCCACCACTCCACTGCCGCACTCGTCCACTCGCACCGCACCGCTACATGGCCGTCAAAAAGAATTTGAAGATATGATGCAGCAAGGCCTATGTCGTCCCAGCAAGAGTCCATGGTCAAGCCCACTACACGTGGTACCTAAGAAAAATGGGGATTTACGTGTATGCGGCGACTACAGACGTCTCAACGCAGTTACTATAGACGACCGATACCCCGTACCACGACTTAAAGATTTCACGTACTTATTACACGGGAAGAAAATCTTCAGCACACTCGACCTAAACAGAGCCTACAATCAGCTACCAGTCCAAGAAGCTGACATACAAAAGACTGCCATCACAACACCATTCGGACTTTTCGAATTTCCCAGAATGGTACCAGGGCTCAAAAACGCAGGCCAAACTTTCCAACGATTTATCCACCAAGTTCTCAATGGACTCGATTTTGCATTCCCGTTCATCGATGACGTCATCATTGGATCAGAAAATGAAGAACAACATGAACACCATTTGAAAACAGTCCTACAAAGACTTGACGCCTATGGTATAACCATCAATCCATCAAAATGCGTATTTGGAAAGAAAAATTTGACATTCCTGGGATATGACGTGTCAACCGAAGGTATAAAACCACCACAAGAAAAAGTTCAAGCCATTACTGACTACCCCCGGCCAGCAAACATCGAAGAGCTCCGTCGATTCCTCGGTATGATTAACTTTTACCGTGACTCCATACCGAAGGCCGCAGAACTCCAAATACCACTCAACACTTACCTACATAACTGCAAAAAGCGGGACAAAACGAAGATCGAGTGGACAAAACAGGCCGAAGAAGCATTTGAAGCGTGTAAGGCCAGCATACAGACCGCAGCCTTACTCGCTCACCCATCACCATCAATGTCAGAACCAATGACGCTCATGTGCGATGCATCCAATACATGTGCCGGCGCCGTCCTTCAACAGCGCACTAACGGCAAGTGGACACCGCTAGGGTATTTTTCGAAGAAACTATCCGACGCCCAACAACGATACAGCACTTTCGATCGCGAACTACTTTCAATCTACATGGCCGTTAAACACTTCAGGAAGCTATTCGAAGGACGAACACTCATCATCTACACAGATCACAAACCACTCACATACGCCATTCACAAACCACCATCCGACAGCGAGACGCAACGACGCGCCCGCCAGCTACTTTTCATTAGCGAGTTCACAACTGACATAAGACACGTAAGCGGCAAAAACAACCCCGTAGCCGACGCACTATCACGCATTGAAACAATCGACGTACCTACATTAATTAATTTTGAAGAACTCGCTAGCGCACAAGAAAAAGACACCTGCCTACCCCAGATCTGCAACAGCCAATCGTCCAACGTAAAAATCAAAAAGATCGTAATTCCCGGCTCGACAAAACCAATATACTGCGAAACATCAACAGCATACATCCGTCCTTATCTACCTGATGACTATCGTCGCATAGCATTCAACGCGCTGCACAATATTAGTCACCCTGGAATACGAACTACACGCAAGATGATACAACAGCAATACTTTTGGCCATCTATGAACACCGATATCGGAACATGGGCAAAAACATGCGTACCGTGCCAGCGCGCCAAAATACAACGACACACACACAGCGAACCCGCATCGTTCCCGCCAACCGAACGCTTTCAACATCTACACATAGATATAGTTGGACCGCTAACAACAACAGCGCAAGGACACAGATACCTACTCACGATGATCGACCGCGCGACTCGTTGGCCCGAAGCAATACCACTCAGTGAGATAACAGCGGAACAAGTTGCCAAGACGGTTTACGACCAATGGATAGCTCGTTTTGGTTGCCCTACAACTATTACCTCGGACCAGGGTCGACAATTTGAGAGCCAGCTATTTCAATCATTAACTAGACTACTAGGAATAGAGAAAACCAGAACGACCGCTTATCACCCACAAAGCAACGGGATAGTTGAACGATGGCACCGCACGCTTAAAACAGCACTAACCGCCCGTTTGCAAAACGGCGGAAAATGGACGGACGAACTGGCAACGGTGCTACTCGGCCTACGAAACGCTGTGCGTGAAGACACAAAAACGAGCGCCGCGCAGTTAACTTTTGGCACAGCCCTACGTGTTCCCGGAACCTTCATAACGCCTACCCAACAACGAAGTATACCACTACACGAAGATTTCGTTCATAAACTTCAAGCAACTATCAGAAGCCTAACTCCAACCACAGACACTACACACGAGAATAATCTGAAGACATTTGTACATCACGACCTAGCAACATGTGAAAACGTATTCGTCAGAGTCGACGCCGTGAAGAAACCACTTCAGCCTCCCTACGAAGGACCCTACCCAATCCTGGAACGAAATGATAAATTCTTCAAAATTAAGCTGCCTGGAAGAGAAACCAACGTCTCTATCGACCGTCTGAAGCCCGCCTACGTCCTGAAGCTGTGCACTACGCCAACTCACCCTGCAGTTGGAAACCAGAAGGATGCCTTGAAAAAGGCAGTTGGCACAGAAAATTTTCACACCCGCAGTGGACGTCGAGTCAAACCACCGGTACGCTTCGCTTGAGGGGGAGCCCTGTAGCCGCAGACGTCCGATCGCCACGGCGGCCGCTCACAAACTGTTGCGGACAGAATCACTCCACTGACGTCACCCCCGTAAAGCCCGTGCGACCACGCCCCGCCTACCGCGGGGACATAGCTCGCTCCGTTAGCTGCTAAGCGTCTGCATTTTTGTAGTACTTTAGTAAGCGCGGAGCGAGCCTACATCATGCATTCCTGAACTGCAATTCTAACACACAACATTGTTTCACTTCAACTTGAAGACCTCAAAAGGGTTTTTTAAATAGCTGTGCTAGACATGCATAAATAGCAGAATGGTTAAGATGACGTTTTTATAAAGGGCCCTCCACATCCTCGCGAAATATCGGGAGAACAGCCCGAGAGTATGAATGCGGAATCAGTTCTCGTCTTTTTTTTACAAGAACGTAGAACTCCACTGAGGATTCTGTTTGTGTTATATATACAGTCTAAAACAAATCTTGATAAGTTGTACTTGCTAAAGCAAATGAATTCGGTGATGGTAGTGAATAAGCAATCAATACACTCACATCATAACTTTCCATGTTGTCTTCAGTTTTCTATGCAATAGTTTGTAATTCTCGTTTATTTTAAATAATTCATTTTTAGAAACGTCGAACAAAATCGTTTCTACAGTTTTCATTTTATCAGCAACGCGTTTCCGTTGTTTGTTTTGATGTCACTGTTTTGTATTGACAGTATGCGTTGCTTAGGAACGCGCTGTCCATAGATAATAAATACACTTTAGGTAACTATGACCATATACTACTATATCACGTATCTATGCTATAAATCAGACAACCCTGTATGGACTATGCTCCTTGGCCTTAGGCATTAATCGAATAATACAACAAAATAACTATTACGAAAAAAGCCCGCTCACGTAAATACTATTTACTCTGTGACATGAATGTCATACTGCCATTCATAAATGGAAGAATACGACGTCTCAAAACAATAACTAAAGCTATTCTATTGTTATCGTTTTGAGTTCCTAGTAGTTTAATTTAATATGGCCTCGATTACATCCACTTGTTTCTCAACCATGTAACATACACACTACACTCGACTCGTTCGCTAGATGCCACTAGCATCGTTTCTTTTGATGTGGTATAAAAATACTGTTATAAACAACACAACGTTAGTTGAAGTTTAGAGCCGTTTTTCTATAAATATGAATGAGCATAGTATTATGAATTGTGGCGCCCTCTGGTTAGCAGTGGAAATGTAAGATGGAAATGTATGTGGAAGCTCTACTCTACAAGATCATTTTTTTTCAACATTTTCTACCATTTCACAGTTGAATTTATAAGGGGAGCAACATATTTACGACAGCTAATATTCTTCATATATTCAATGTACACTTTGGCTAATATATTCCCATGTATTGACTCGCATAAATGTCATTAATGTACACGTATGACAAACAACACAAATTCTTAATTGTTTCGCATTGTTACACCACTGTACAGCACTACACCTTTCTGTCGAATTTCACCAATATAGAGCCCGTAGTTTCTGCAGAGATATAAAGGCAGGTGGACAGACGAACGGATGATGTGAAGAAAACATAATGAAACAACGTAATAAATCATCATCAAATAATATATTTTTTATTTACAAGTCGAATAATAAACTTCAACTAGTACGACAGTAAGATAATTTCATATTTATCATATTTAACTATTTGTCAATTACATTTATTGTATTTACAATTAATTTTACCTATAGTTATATATTTATAATTTATGTAAAATATTGCTATAATTCATTAAAATTAAAAATAAATTTCCCATCAGATACGTATACAGTATTTCAAAACAAAGACTAGCTTCATTTACAAAGCGTATGCAACTTATGATGGGTAAAATGAATCTTAAGCGACGAATTTCCCCCTAAACATAGGTGGCGTTATATACCAGATGTCTGTATTTTATTTACTATTTATTTGCTTTATTAATGATTATAACTTGACCTAAACTCCATACAAGTGTGAATTTTTTGTCAGTCGTAAGGTAAAAAATAGATAAGTTGACTCGAAATAATCTTAAAACTAAGACTTGGAACCAGTATGGAATTGATCGCGCTTACTCAACTATTAAAGAGTTATATGTAATGCTGCATTGGCCGGTTAATTCCGCTAGAATTACTTTATCAATATGACAACTGTTTCAAATATAAACACGTGTTTGTGAAAGATTGAAAACTTGCTGTAACCACGTGGCTGCATTCTGAGTATGCGGCAAAAATCATTCAAAAGTGCAACAAAACGAATTTAACGAACTTTTGTTATCAAAAACCGTTTGATTAACGTTACAACAAAATAGAATAGAAAAGCTCCTGTGTACTTAGGCTATGATCGGTTCGACTTGTTTTATGAGTTTCCAAGCTTCGCTGAACACAACTCGATTATTCAGTCGACGAACGAGTCGATTGTTGACTCGATTTCGGGTCAATTGTGTTTCGATTGTATAAACATCTCGGTATCGCCCATTGTTAACACAGTATAGTGTTGCATACCGACAAAGAAACGCGCACCTTGTTTTGTTACCCTTTCCGCATTTGGAATTATTTTGTTTACTTTGTGTTTAAAATTTGCAATTGGACAATAGTCTATTGTTATTGTTTTCTACTTTGTTGGCCGTTAGCAGGAATAATTAACCAGGTGTGCAAATTACGTTTTCTTGGAAGAGCCCAGCCCACGCAGTCGATTGCCTATTGTACAGTTTACTATAAAACAATTCCCGAACGGAGGGGTGCTAGCAAGACGTTGTTGTACTAACTGGGTACATTTGTATTTGTACCTGGTTTATACAGTTCTAATAAATTCTATAGTAATCCCAACGGCATTATAATTCGAGTCCTGCGTAACTCGTAACAATAGAATATATATTACAATTGTTCAGTAAAAAATTAACCCGTAAAACGTGTTCCAATCACAGTTGGCCACCAGTCCATTCGTGTTTTTATAGCAAATCTCAAAGGGTACACAATCAATGTCCTGTAATTTAAAACAATTATGTAGCAGAGAGTTAGTAAGGTAGTAGGTAATACTATAGATGACAGAGAAGATTATTCACTTTCATGTAATTCGTAAACAAATTTATTTCGACAGTTTAACCCGTATATGTACAACTATTACCAAGCAGTATGTATAGCTAATGCGATGCATAGCACAATGTGTGAGCAGGACAGACTATACGAGAGCGAAACAGAGCAACTACTAAAATGCTCGCTCCAGTGTTCCGCAAGGTAGTTGATCATCGTACACGGCAATGTCTTGGTATGTTGTCATATATTGAAAAGATGATGAAATTGAAAATAATTAATTAGGACTTTCTTTTTATAAATAATCAAAGTTCAAAAAATGTTTTTAATAATAAGACTGATTGGAAGTTTTAATAACGGTGTGCTTTAAACAAGAACAGATTAGTGGCGCTAACTGTTATTGCAGAGTGTTAAATTTTTTGTTATTACTCATCATTCTTAGTATTCCTCTTCTGTGGTTTTATCTCACTTGAAATCGAAGCTGCGATATAAAAAATAAGTTGCATACGTTTCATATGAATTTGTCTAACTTTACCTTATTGAGTTTTAAATAATAATGTTCACAACAAAAGTGAACCGACACGAACAGATTAAGTTTTAAAACTGTAAAAAATATTTAAAAAACATACTTGTGCTGTAACAAAGTAGAAATCGTACAAAAAAATAGTTTGCAATGACATTCCATTAAAAAAAACCCAAAATAATAATATGAAAATAAACTGTACAATTTCTTTTTATTCAATAATATAAAAATGGCAAATAGGAATGACGTTTTAATTCCTAAAAATGTAGAATTCACTACGAAATTGAGTAGAAAATATTTACAAAACGTTATAAAATATCGGTTTTCTTTTCTCTTCACACTATTCGATCAGTATTTTTTGAGCTGACTTTGAGCTTTTAAAAACTAAATAAAGATTTAAGTTATACATCGACTGCTATAATATTACTAAAAATAAAAAAATGTACTTGACGGTATTTTATAAAATTACTTAAAATATAATCGTTCAATAAATGAAGTCTTTGGAAGAAGAATAAGGGGCATTTCGTATTAGAATGTGGGGCAATACATATTGTAAAGGCCCGACCACCATAAGAGCATTTCGGTGCTTTTCGTAATTAATAGAGTAATTATTGATAGTTAAATTAATTGAGATGATCATCTTACAAAACGAAAAGTCTGAACATTTTGTACGAAGATTGCAAATTATGACGTCATTTGTGTAATGAGTGAAATAGCCTATTAATTATATAATAAAACTACGTTTTAACGGTTTTAGACGCGGTATTTTATTTGATTTTTATTAGTCCGACGTTTCGGCTAAATATATTGGGCTCCCATAAGAGTTAATAATGACCACAAATAAGAATTAAAACCAGTCGACATCTTACATCTAGACACATCTAGACATTTGACCTCTTTGTCTTCCGTGATCACGGCTACTGAATTGGCCGAAACGTCGGAATAATAATAAAAAAAATTCTTCGCCTAAAACCGTTTCAACGTAGTTTTATTATGTGTACTAGTCGCGAAAACTTAAGGACCTTGAATTAACCATATCTTGTGAACCCTGCAATACATCAATAAGTATCCGTACACAAAAATTTAAGATAAAATTTCAGTATTAAACTATAAAATTTTCATTGAAATCCCGTAATTGATTCAGGGCTTATTCGAGACAAAAATTCCAAATACTGTCATTTATTATTAGGCATTGTATAAAGTGGCAGTTCGGACATAAATATTGATTGGCATTAATTTTGAAATCACAGATAAGAGAAGAAGAGATTGACAATTTGTTAGTTCCTTTTTATAAGAAATAATTTCGAATATAATGTACCAAGACAGCAAAAAATATATGAGTTTCATAACAAAGCAGTCTTTTTTAATAACTGTCTGCTTTAGAGCTAAAACAGATCACAAGAAGCCCACATCCAAGGCGTTGTACAGCGCGGCTATGTCCAAAGGACTGGATATCCTCCAAAGGGATAATTTTCGCTTTGGCCGCTGCTTCTTAATGTTGTCCTTCTATGCCTTCTTATACCAAAAATGAATAAAGGCCCTTTTTATAAAAGATAATTAGGATTACCAGGACTTTAAAAGACATAGGAGTTTGTCAGTGAACCAAAGTCTTTTAATGACTGTCAATATCAGGGCAAGAACAGATCAAGAATAGCCCATATCCAAGACATTGTACAGTGTGCAATGTCTCTGAATGACTCGATATCCTCCAGGAAGTAGGTTCTTCAGTTTGATCGGTACTTCTTAGTTTTATACGTCTTCTTCTAACCTCTGTTTATAACAATAATAGTAAGTAGCCCTGTTTATAAAATAAATCAATATACCAGGACTTCAAAAAGATAGGAATATGTCAACGAACCAAAGTCTTTTAATAACTGTCGGTATTAGGGCAAGAACAGATCATAAGAAGCCCATATCCAAGGCGTTGTACAGTGCGGCTATGTCCGAATGACTGGATATCCTCCAGAAGGGGTAGTTCTTCGCTTTGGCCGCTGCTTCTTCGTCTTGGCCATCTCCTATGACGACGTACGTACAACGTTCACCGAAACGCTGCTTGATTTTCTCGAAGCAAGTTTCTTTGCCTGTATAAGAAAAATATTACATTAAGTAAAGCTAATATACGTATTTTGTCTTTACGGCTCTTTAGAACTATGACTGTTCACTGACCAGTTTTCGTTGCCGAATAGATGTTCTCAATAGGGAATACTCCTCCTAGGCCGAAAAGAAGAACTTTTGCAAGCGCCGGAACTAGCTGCGTCGTTGTTACTAATACATTGACACAATTTTCCCTGAAACAATCAGATTGCATATTGTTTATTTAAAAAAAAAACAAGTTTTTATATTTATGGTATATGAAGACAAGTGTTTAAACATCTAAATAAGTCACACTTATATATAATACATACTGTAAAGGCAATAATAAGAAAGATTGAAAATTCAACCCCTAAGGCTATCTTTTAACTTGACTAGTTGTAATCTATGCGGGCGAAGTCAACAGCTAGTCATTTCATTATTGAATTTATTGTTTTAAATAAATAAAAATAATGGATTGGTTGGTTTCTGTTCAATTTCATAAATCTGTTACCTAGTGTCTTTTTTAATAGGCTATTGTGTCCCTAGTATGTTCCTTTCATGACAGGGATCAATTAAAAACTTACCTAGAATTAATCATATTGAGACACTTGCAAGCTAATGTTAGCCAATTATCAGTGGCCTGTTCTAACTCGGCTCTCAGTTGCAGCCATTGTTCGCGTTTCGCTGGGCCAAGTAAGCCTCCAACACTGAAAGAAAAAAAAAACGACATTCATAAGGTTTTTAATTTAAGACTGATTTTAGTATAAAAGTAAGTTGATAAATTAATTCAATTAAAAAAAAAACATTTTTCCCCCTTAGGTTTCTGTTTAATATCCCTTAACAGAAATTGATCCTTTTACAAGTTATACTACGATTTGGTATAATAATCCAGCATGTGATTTTTTTTCAAAATAAGTGGATTCAATTCATTAGGGTATTTGATTTGTCAAAAATGTCATCATGAGATTTTTGAGTATTTTTTGCTATTTCATATATAGGATATTTCATTTAGGATTAGGCCCTAAAGGCCGTCTACAAAAACACTTGTGTTGCGGTCTTATTAGTTTAAACCTATTGTCTCAATGTTTAAACTTATTTAAATATGACAGATAATTTCTGTCAAACTGTTTTTGTCGAGTGAAGATTATTGAGAGAAATACACATCTGAATATCCATTATTGTATTTATAGAATAGAATACTTTGATATTAAACTAGCTGGCCCGGCAGACGTAGTGCTGCCCGGAAAGGCTTCAATCGATATGCCGACAGCAGCGCCACCTACCGGGTCCAATTGTGAACCAACTCGGCAACCTTCTTTAGCTCATGCACAACAACTTTGCTAAAGATCATCTGATGATCAAATGTACAGTTTACGATTCTATAAAGGAAATACAGATATACATTCATTTTTATATATAAGAAGAAGATAAGAAGAAGACTGTGTACATTAAGGTGATGTAAATAAAATTAAGAAACAACTGTTGGCGCGTGATGAGTGTACAATAACATTTGTTACATAATTAATTATTATGTCATCGATTAATTAATCACTATAGTTTTCATCAATTTCTATACAAGGATATATTTTTTATAGATATTTTTTTTTTTTGCAAAATGTTATTAGTGTAGAAAGAATTTAATGATTTGCAATATTATTTAAGTTTTAGTTATAGTTAAAGTAATTATGTTTATACCAATGAAATAACACAAGAACCAGGATATTTCTAGTCATAAATCATTATACCTCTTTACCAACAATAACAACCTTTATATTAAAAAATAACTTACCTATTTCTATAATTATTGTATGTATCTTTGATTTTCCTATATCTGAATGCGAGTTTCCTCATCCAGTCAACGCCGCCTCTGACACCAGGGGCGCATAAGCCGCTGTTGGGTGCGGCGCCCGCGTGGAACCCGTCCGAGGCGAAGTTGTACGCGGAGAGGTCTTGCCCGTTATCGTCGGCCGCCACTGCGTCTATGTGCTCCTGGTCACAATCCTGACGAAAAAAGAAGTATCCAATGGAAAAAATGAGTTTGTTTGTTCCCTCTCTTATTATTTTGGATACCAAATTTTGATCAGGGGCTGATTTTTCAATCACCAGACAGACGAAAATATGCCATTGTTGGCCTCAAATTAACTTATTCAAGATATTAAAAACCTTAATATTTTCCTATTATGTAGCCAAACTATATTATTATTATCATCATTTTATGACTAGAAAAAAAAAAATATCGAGACGCTTGGACTGTGGGGTCCTGAGGCCATGAGCCTCTACAAAAATTTATCGAAACGACTCATTGACTCTTCAGGTGATCAGAAGGCTGGTGCTTACTTCGTCCAACGGATCAGTATGGTGATCCAGCGAGGAAACATAGCCAGCTTTCTGGGCACCTAACCCATAGAAGATGGTGATCTGGGCTCAGTATTCTACTTATAGTCTTGAAGAACTATGGGTAGAATACAATACAAATATGTTTTATTCCATTTTATTAAATTGTGTGTAAGGGTAAGGGTTGTCAACAATGTATCAGGGGCGGCTCGAGAAGGCTGGTAACTGCCTATGGCAGCAAAAATGTCTGCCAGAACACTTGAACTACTAAAGCCCAAAAAAAGGAATTTAAAGTTTGTTTTTATATTTAAAAAAAGTCATTAATAAAATCTGTGTTAATTATTAATGTATATTATCTCTGGCTATGAAGTTTTCTTAAGCTTCGGTGGGGGCGGCATTTTTTGAGGTTGCCTACGGCGGCAAAATTGATGGGGCCGGCCCTGATGATATATAAAAGTAACTTTTTGTCAATTTAAGAAAATTAAATTATGTTCTCACTACAACATTATTCACTAAGAAAGCTTAAAATTTTTCATGAAACAGCCAAAATTTAATTCGCCACAGGTAAAGTCCTAAATGTTCTCCATAATCTCCACTTACCTCAACATCATTAAAGAAGAAATGAGTGTCTGCTAAGCTGAATATCATCTCTTCCATTCTAAAACCCAATTGAACTATTTGTTGAGTATCCTGGAACATTCAGAAAAAGCAAATGGTTATTTATGAAACAATCATCACTATTATAACACAAACAAATATTTGTTTCATAAATAGAATTTCAACTCCTTTAGAAATAGTCAAAATTACATAATAAAAATAAATTACATAGTATAAAGAGAGTTGGTCTGAAAGAGAGTGTCGGGGTGAAGGTAAGGAAAGGAATGCTCCGGTGGTTCGGGCATGTGGAACGAATGTATGATGAAAGAATGACTAAACAGATATAAAATGCAAAAGTGGATGGATGCAGAAGTCGCGGAAGGCCACGACACATCTTCCATGATCAAATTGATCGTGTACTAGCAGAAGGTGATGTCAGGAGCCTTAAGAACAGACGAGCATACATGACAAGAACTATGAATGTCAAAGAAGCAAGTGAGGTGTGTAAGAATAAGCCTAAATGGCGCTCTGTTGTTCGTGCCTACCCCGCAAGGGACCTGGCGTGAAGTTATGTATGTATGTATGTATGTACATAGTATAAACGGTTTTATAATACAAATATTTATTTGTTTATTTAGTTTACCAACAATTATTTGCACTAATATACTAATAATATTAATTACGCTCTAAAGAAAGAAACATGAAAAATGCAGTAGTTGTTATAGGTAAACACTACATGCAATTTGATATTTTATATTATCAAAATAAGTGCATTTTCATCATAATTTGACTTCGCCTTGTTCATGTCTGTTCCACTGCTTTCTTGGCTAAACTAAGAATATGTGGTCACTCATTGTACAAATGTGGATGTCTGGATGAAGGAACAGTGGACCATATATTCTTTCGTTGCCTTAAAATGTCCACTCATATTTATGATATTTTACTCTCAAATTACAAGGACAAATACATCCATTTATTTAATATATTATTAAAATTCAGTAAATTATTTGTTTTTTGCTATCCCATATTCTATTTATATATCTACTGAAAAGTGGCCGAAATGTCATAAAAATAAAAAACAAATAAATTACCACCAAAACAAAAATAAATCAAAAAAATAAAATTGTTTTAGAAGCAACTGTAAACTCATCTTGGTAAGATTTCAATTTGAAATAAATATGTAAATTTTCTTTTTACAGGAAGATTTTTCAGAAGTGCAATCATAAAGAGGCAACTTACCTTATTGTACTTAGTTGCATATGTCCCAGTAAGCAAAGAGTGGAATATTATTATGGTTTCATCCAAATCCCATATAAATACTCTGTCAGTCGCTGGCTCTGGAACATGCTGTGCTGGTGATGAGGAAGTATTCCTTCTGCCTCGACCGCGGGATCTGCTTGCTGTACTTTCACTATAAAAAAAACAAAATAGGAACATGATTTTACTTTCTAATGACGGCCAAAACAGATTTTTGCAATATCATTAATATGATATTGCAAAAATCTGTTTTGGCCATATCAAATTGTGAAATAATTGCTACGGCTATCATTTTGCACCATTGTGCCACAACGAAACCAGAACTTCTTGAGAATCTCATAGATATGAAGGCTGCAGGGAATGAAGAAATATAATATTTATCATTTTCGTCAGGCAATCTCCACCCACTGCTGGACATAAGCCTCCCAAGTCCGCTCCATACACCCCAGTCCTCTGCCTGTCTCATCCAGCCCGTACCAGTGACCTTACGCAACACATGGGTCCATCAGGTTGGATGACATATCTATGTTTATCAACATTTAAATATTAGTTAGGATTATACTTACCCTGAATTTTCTCTACATCTTCTACTTGCAGCATGTACTTCAGCTTTTATGGGAGACAGTGGACTTGTGTCATTTAATGACGGCAGCATAGAAGAGGGTGAATCTGGAACACAGTTATTTATACAATATTTGATCTCAATGTTATACTATGTATGAATATGCATCTACAGAAATTGGCCTTTGCATATTATTATGTCTTGTCATTGCAGCAGAAAATGCACTACTGGCTAGCACAACACAGGAGTGCACATATTAATAGTTGCTCTGTGTCGCTCACACAATATTTGTCTTGCTCGCACAATATTTGTCTTGCTCACTCACTGTACTATATAGACTATACTAGCAGTATGACTAGTTAATATTTGTTCTTAAGGTTATCAATACCAAAATAAATCAGTTGACATCAGCACTTGACAGTGAGTACTACTCTCTACCATCTGAAGTATTATTTAATCACTACTTTCGCTGCTACACAGCTGTTATTCATATTTTATCCAAGCTCACTAGATATAATCTTACTTAAAACCGTTATAGTTAGTACCTGGTCTCTATTATGCATAGTAGATCTTAAATGATAAACAGAATGTTTTAAGTATACATACAATACAATTTTTAACTGTGAATGATTTCTCTATTTGCCGCTTACAGATATAAAACCCATGTATGACCAAATTTCTCACTTAGAAATACACAAAATGGAATATATATAGTATAGAAGAAATACAAAGTCATGGGAGTAATAAAAATGAAATTGTTGTCATAGTCACGAAGATTGTAAACTTTGTTTTGACTCCTCATTAAAAGAATTACATTGTCGTCTAATGATAGGGATGCTTACCACTATCACTACTTGAATCTGGCCAATAATCTGAATTATCCTCAGAATTGTTGTATTGTTCGTGATCATCGTCCAACTTCAAACGCTTATTGGGATGTACGTTTTCATTTTCTTTATTCATTTTTAATTCTTAACTTAACAAATTATATTTGCCTTTGAGTTATAACTTATATAAGAAAGTTTATATCTACCGAATTTAATTATTTAAAATACAACAAATAAACACGATCACAATAAGTTATCATAAAGCGTTGTTCAGATAATTATTTTGCTACTTGTTTCTAAGCATGAAACATAGAAAGAGAAAGCCAAAAGGTATACAAACGATTGTAATTAGAAAGAGATAAAGATATATTACAAATGCTATTTTTCCTACTATTGCATTTAGAACACGTTTATTTGACAATACGTTTCGAATTCCGATTTTCGATTGCGTTTGTTTTCGGTCATCTGTTGACATGCGATGCGTTCATTTTAAGGAAATTAGACTGCTACTGGTTTAAACTAGATGGCGTTGTGAGTAGCAAATGCCATAGAAATAAGATCTTTTTGAGGTTTGGTGTATCTGATCTATAAAATTATCCTTTCCCACTAATACTGAATACCGTCCATATTTCCAGACTTAAATAGCTAACATTAACAATAAGTAACATTTAGTCACAAGCACTTAGTCTAATATAACCGTTTGTTTGTCCCCACATTTTTCGAAAACGAGTATACCTGTCTAAATTACAAAAAATAATTTAAGCTTTTAATGTTATTAAATAATCACTTGTCGCTCATATTGTACCTAATCTGATATTGGCAAAATCGATGCCAAATGCGTTGGAGCCATAAACCAAAAAAGTGAAGTTAAGAGGTTTGGTGTAAAATAATAGTATTGTAACCTCCATAAAAACATGTACTTGTGAGGGACGAATATTATCACATTTTCAGTCACAGGCGGATGAACACAGAAAGATTTTTATTTCTAAAAAATCTATGGTTTATACCGAATTCGTACAAGTTTTCACGAGAGAAACTCTGTGGCCAAAATAAACATTTTTTTACCTAAAGCTCCCCCTAAATGATAGGATGTATGGCCAGCGCTTCCACTGCTACTCGGGGAACTCACGTATGGCGAATAACTCGGCGCTGCGTAATATCCACTGTATTGGGCTACATTGTGTTCCGCGTAACCTGCCGCGTAACTGCTGTAGTCCTGTAAAGATATTATAGGGGCTAAAAAGTGCCGTATAGGTAGCATGATCTTCATACAACATGGCTTGAACTCTTTGTTGATTTCATTCTAATCTTTAGAAGATTCCTCATTATCTTGACACCAAAAGAGGAGCAGAACTGTCACCGAAAACAATATTACTTTACCTATAGCTGAAAATGGCAGCACACATAAAAGGAAGGATCTCAGCCATATTATACTCGCTCTCTAAGATGAGCAAGACGGTGTATGTAATGGGACCTTTAATCTACAATAGAATACCTCTCAATATAAAAGAATCCGAAAGTCTCGGTTCTTTTAAGAAGAGATAAAATAGTTAGCTTATCGAGCAGAAGCCCTACTCAACAGAGGAATTTTTTAATTTAAAAATTATTTAATTACATTATGTATTTTTTCTTTATTGAAAATTGTAAATGTAATTCTAAACTGATATGACGTGTACATATAATTGTATATTATTGTACTAAATAAATACTTATGACTTATTAATATGACAAAATTCTAAACATGCCGAGTCTCTACATTAAAGCTATTTAAAACAAAACAACTGAAACAGACTATATAAACAATGGAGAACAAGATGCAATTGTTTTTAGGTTTCTTGTCTGTTTGTTCGAGATTCACGTAAAAACTACTAGACCGATTTCGATGCGGGTTTTACTAATCGACAGATAATTCTTAGACATAGGTAAACTCTGCGCTACTTTTTATACCGGGAATCCCGCGGGAATATTTCTACGAATGATTTAATGGCCAGATTAAAAAAAATGAATTCCAATGTGATGCTTTTACTGATGGTGTGTTGGGTAATAAAAAGTGTAACAACCTTTTAAAAATAATTAAATTTATTAAAACTATGCCTCTAAACGAAAATTTTAAATATAGTGGTATTTATTTGCTTTATGGCTTGATATCTAGGCCTTAGCGGTGATTGATTCTGAGATATTTATACCACCGATTTGAACATCTCCTCATCGCCTAGGTCGCATGTCAATGCTCTCTTGTAATTGTGTAATGTTGTGTATGTAATGAATCCTCGGCCTATTGAATATTTACCTGTTGTGTGGCTTGAAAAGACTGTGCGAGTCCGCCATTATACGACGAGTAGGCGTAGGGTGAAGGCTGTGCCCCGAAGCCCGAGCCAGAAACACCGCTCACCCCACTGACGCCGTACGCACTGAGATAAGTCGGCGTCGCTTTGCATGACGACCTGTGAACCATTTTAAATTGAATTTTGCACACTTTTTGATTTCCTAGTATTTTGTAAAGATTTCCTCCATTTTCCGTCGTCATGTTAGGTATGTTCATAATTTGGCTGTGTATCAAATTGAAATACAAATAAATAGATATCCTAAACACTCATGTATATGGCACCGCCGAAGCACCGCTACCACGCCGCCGCCGCACCGCCGACGCACTGTCATTCAATTTCTGTCCATATACTAATATTGTCCGCAGTTTTAAACCGCTGCCCTATTTACTGGTCACGCTCGCACGATAACGTAAGTGCAGCGGCTGCGTGGCGGCGACGTGGTGACGACGGTGACGTGTACACAGATGCTTAAATGCCATCTATAAAGTACATCACGCATAATCATTTTGCCTTTTTGGACCCTTGCCTTGCGTCACGGCCTCGTTACAATTTCGGACTATTAATATCACGTCACAGAAAATAGAACTCAAAACCCTTGTTTTAAAATTTGTTCGATACGAATGCCGAACGTCACTTTCCCTTAGAGTCCCTTGTCCCCCACTTGTCACATTGTATCACACTAAGCAGTACCACTCTCTCCCTTGTAAACGAATGCAGGGCCATCTTTACCCGGGGATGATTGCTTTATGCCTACAATACCATGGGGCGCGGACGTACAATCGGACATGAGACAGACAGACCGGTTTTCCGCCATCAAAATAATCTGTATTAATTATTCGCATGCAGAAATGGCAGAGTATTGCTTGCTGTGCTTTAGAAGATTTGTACACTGTCGCGCCTACTATAATCGGTCTACTGCGCAGATACTTCCGGAGGGATTATTACTTGTGTCAAACTCCACTCCAGCGTCCAATACGGTTAAGACGGATCTAAGCGAATGTGCTTTCTTTTACTTGCCTATTGTTTGTGTTGTGTGGTGGTGGGTAAGCTGCGTAGGGCTGGTTGTAGAGAGATGAGCTAACGTACGACGACGCCGCGCTGCCGCTACCATACTGCTGCATGCTGGCGAAGAATAGCAGTAATTAAAAAAATCTAATAAAACTACGTTTTAACGGTTTTAAGCGGGGTAATTTATTTTATTTAGGTTTATCCGACGTTTCGGCCGCCTTTCAGTTGCCGTGGTCACGTCACGGAAGACAAAGATGACATTTGTATAATATTAAAATGAGTGGAAGGAAAAAATAAAATAAAATATTATATTATAATAAATTTAATATTATATAAAAAATGCTTTGTTCCCATAGAGTAAATAATATCCATAAACAAAATTTAAACTAAATAATTAAAATGAACAAGTTGGCGGTAGGCTGAATAAAAACTTTGACAATACACGTTTGACAAATGTCATCTTTGTCTTCCGTAACCACGGCAACTGAAAGGCGGCCGAAATGTCGGATAAACCTAAATAAAATAAATTACCGCGCTTAAAACCGTTAAAACGTAGTTTTATTATGTGTACAAGTCGCGAAAACTTAAGAAAATATTATAAAAAAATCTAACTCAAAGCTTTCGAAGAACAACAATTATCTATTTCTTCTTCTTGCCTATGGCAGGCAAGAAACAGACGTCCCAGTCGATGGAAGGTGGCTACTGTCGCCTATGGACGTTTGCAACACCAGGGGCGTTGCCAACGTGTTACCGGCCTCGAATGAATTTATAACGCCCTTAAACAATCCCATGTCATAGCGTAAAACCACGGCCGGAAGTTCCCTCCGGATTATTGTGGTACGAGGAACAAACATTCTAGAGAATCGTGTAGTTGGAGCGTGGGAGTACGTAACGCGTTACGTAACGAAGCGGTTTATCTTCCCATAAGAAGTTATCACTTCAACAATCATTTTTGATTGTGTCTCATAAATTAGTTTGTAGAAACATTGTTGCATCGGCGTTACAATTTTGACTAGAGCCGTTAGAAATACTTTATTTAATAACAATTTAATATACATTGGATTTGATAAGAATGATTACGAAGTCTACAAACATGTTTGTCGATAAAACAGCACGAATTAAAAAAACCATAGAACATCTGACAGCGCTTGATAACGGGAATGAATATAAATGACACATGCAATGTCCCAATGAGATATGGCTGGCATGTGGCTATTAAAAATAATGGATGTCGCCATAATATATGAATAATTATTTTGTGGTCACTACGCCATTATTGGTGTGTAGTTTTAATTAATCGTTTTAGGTACAATTCGTGCCAAATTCAATAGCTGCTTTTATATATAATGTTATATCTGCTCTGAGTTTTCTTACAAATTCTGACACCCATTGTGCAGTTTTCTGAAACTATTTTAAACAAGCCATTACGTAATAAATACTCTTATTAAAATTGGTGCAATGTTTAGTTCAGCTATAAGTGATAGACATTGAAGGAAAAGTTACTGGACCACAATTATGCTATTACAATCTCTTTTCTTTCACCATATCCCAATTCATCGGGGTCGGCACAATATGTCTTTTCCTTCCACACTCCTCTATTCTGACATAAATCTTCTGTCACACAACAACAACATATCATCCTTCACACAATCCATCCATCTTTATATTGATTTACCTTTATATCTGTACCCATCCATCTTATAGTTTAACATTATTTTTGTCGCGTGACTTTCATCCCTCCTCATTATATGCTCATACCAACTTACTCAATTTTTCAGTCACAGGTGCAAAAATCAATGATCCCCTTATGTAATCATTTCTCACCTTATCCATTCTCGTAACACCACACATCCATCTCAACATTCTCATCTCAGCTGAGTGGAGACGTTTGTGGTTTATCACTTTAGCGGCCCAAGATTCGGACCCGTATAGCATGACTGGTCGTATGACAGACTTATATATTTGACCTTTTAGTGTCAGTGTCATTAGTTTGTCGCACGTCACACCGGTTACCTGTTTCCACTTTAACCATGCTACTATACTATTAAAATAACATCAGAATAGTCGACCTCTAGTGTTATAATGGCAGTTTTTCATACAAAAACAACAATTATGACACCAGTGGTTGATCGAATTACTAGTTCCAGTGCTCATTATACCTATTATAGTACTGGTAGGGCAGCGCGGACTGGTCGTAAGGCAGGGCTTCGCCGTACAGCGCCACGTCTGCCTCGCACAGTCCTGGACTGCGCACCTCACTTTTCACGCCACCACCTTCAAAACAAAGAAAGAAACTCGAATGAAAGTGTTACTTGAAGAGCGCTGCTTTAGCTAGATTGATTGAAGTTAGAATACTTATCCAGTGTTTGACTACACGTGGTTTGTATATTTTTATACTGGCGTATAATAGATATTTTCTTTTTTTAATTATTGAGAAATTAAGAGACAAAGAGTAAAATTGGGGACATTATAATAATAATAGAGATTAATATACACAAATAAAATAAACTTCGTCAAATTTTTTTGTAGGTTCTGAAGAAAAAAGTGATGACGTAATCTCACCTGTACTATCTTCATTCATCAACCAGGCCACCGCAGACGACGAGGAGGTCGAACACAACCCACTTGACGTCAACGGTAGCGCCAATCCGCCCAGTGACGTAGCACATCCGTTCGTCAAATCCACTTCGGTACTAGGCAAGCATAAACTGTCGGCTGGTATACTGAGTGCTGAAGAGGTTGACGTTGGGGTGTTCTGGAACAGGGTTGTCGTTCCCGAAGCTAGAAGAGCTGGTAGGGTTGCATCTTGGAGTAAAGATGGCGGTGAGTTCGAAGTTGATTCAGACTCACACGGCGATGTGTTGACTTCACCCGAGAGTCTGTAATTAAATATTTTTTTAATGAATTTTGCGAAGAATTACATTCTAGAACTTGTACAAAATGTACTTATACAAGCTTTAGTCGGTGGTTTCGCTAGAGTTAAAAAAGCATATGAAAAAGTAAAAATCAAGTGCGACATGGCTAATAACCATATCTAACTACATTTCTTGGTGCAATTATTTTTGTCCATAAATTTAGTCGGTAATTAGTAACAATTTTAACAAAAAAAAATATAACTGTATCATGAAGTGGGCAATGTTATAATTCTTAGAAATATCGAACTTGATTTTTATTTCAAAGTAATTAGTTATAAACACTCGTAGCGACATCTAGGAAAGCGGAGGTGGAATTAACCATGGGAGCAAGACGTTAAAATGATTGTCTCTGTCATGTTATTGTGGTTTCCATGACAATGTAGTTCTTAGCACAGAGTACTTTATATATACTGGTATAGAGTTAACAGTCATAATATATATACTCTATCGGTATACGGCATTATTCAACGGCAAAAACCATCCGGGGGGTCTAGTGTTATTTTGATTTTTACATTAGACTTTTGGAAATTGCGGGAGTTATAATTTAACTTCTGCAATTTCAAAAAGCCTTTCCAAAAAATGTTTATTTGTTAGTAAATAAAACAACAATTTAGCGGTAGCGTGATTTATTATGTTTCCTTTTATTAAAATATTCAAAGGCATACATTTTCATAACATCATTTGTATCCACATCTAATCTGGTGCCGTTAAGATGATGTACTTACAAGTTTTACCATATCTGGGCACACAACTACCTCTTTCAGAAGAAGCCATAACCCAAGTCATCAGAAAACAAATCGTTAGGCAAATTGGTGTTCAGGGTACATGCTTAAGTTCAACGTGATCACAGAACACTAGTAAACGTGATAAGCGAAGTCTTTGGAGTCCAGGAATCAAACAAAGTTATCGAAAAATAATCAAAACACAAACAAAGTACATACGTTCACGAATGTAACTTGTATCAGTCGGAATGTCATTTTGGTTTTGACATAATTGACATCTTTGAAATAAGTTTTTGGTAAATCGACAATTCATCAAAAATTTATTAATTAAAGTTAAAAAGAGTTTTATAATTTGAAAAAGGTGAGGACTAGAATTTACACACTTTAAAATATATTTATTAGCTGATATGGCTTGCAAAAACATAAAAACATATCAAATATATCTTAAACAAGTATTAAAACAACTGCGTATAAAGAAACATATTATATTCATTCATTTGGTGATTAATTTGAGAACAGTGACATCTACTGCAATACCTACCTACTAATAGAACGCAAAAAAATCTCTAGGAAAAAATAATTGTACTGACTGTTAGGACACTGGTTCTTAGTGAATTGCAACGGTGGCGACAATACACGCAGTTGAAATGCAATATTTTGGATTTAATTGCTATAGTGTTCATTCCATTGAAATCTTACAATTTAAGGGCCGAATATTGCATTTTTTAGAGGAGGCAATTTTATTTCTGGGGGCGTTAATAGAAGCTTAACCTCAAGTTCAAGTGGGGTCGCCACCCTTGTACCCCGGCCGCCATCTTGGAAAAAGTGGTGAAAACACTTTCTTCGCGATATCTCGGAAACTATGCGTCTTACAAAAAATTTGTAAAGTCTTAATTTGTAGCAAATTTGTTTTGCCTGCAAATATGTTTATATAACTTTTTGCCCTTAATTAAAAATGAAAGAAGTTATAAGCAAAAAAGTAAGAAATTTTTATTCATTCCTAACTCTTTTTTTACCATAAAACTTACCAAATTTAACTTATCGAATGTTAAGCAGGTAGAAAAGGACACTCGATTTCTCCGCCACCTATGAGGTAGAGTCCGAGAGCAATTTCGGTAGCCTAAGAGCTGCCGAAATTGCTGGAACCCAGAGGCTCCGGGTTCGATTGCTGGCAGATTTCGGAAACAAAGTGTCTGTTATTTACTATGGTCTGGGTTTCTAGGATCCACCCCAGAGTGGTCCATTGTATATTACCCATAGCACAAACGTAGCTTGCTTAGCTTTGGGATATACAACGTGTGTGTTTGTCTGCCGATTATTTATTTATTAAAATTCCATCATTTGTATGCAACAAAATAAAAATTGGGGTATTTAAGTTGCTTAGTCATTTAGAAAAGTAACATACGTTCTACTTAAAAAAAATAATAATTAAAGAATTTATTCGAAGCCATTAACATAGTGTACAAAAACAATTCGGTATCGCAAACAACTGCTGTAGTATAATACTGTTGCAGTTGTTAGCGCCCAGACAACTCGTTTGTTATACAATAAAAAAGAAAAATATTTTAAAGTATACATTTTCGTGTATAATGGGTGTATATATGTATGTGGTGTGTATGTGTGTGACGTGTGTACAAGTGAACGAGTGAGTGTGTGGTTACAGACTTATTAGACATATTAGATTACTGAAGTACCTTTTTAACATAAATTGATAAGCTCAATTTATGTCTTTGATGGCTGGTTCCTGTATATCTTATCGACCATTCATTAGCCTTAATAGTTACAAGCGATTACAATTTGACATATTTATCTCCATACAAGTAATATCAATATAGCGTCACACCTGCGGAAAGTTTGACAACTGAAGGATCGGCGTCAATCTGTGCGCGGCGTAACGCGGCGGAAATTTCGCAAATGTTTTTTATTTTTATTGCAGGAGTTCAGCAGATAGGCAGACGGCCCACTTGATGGAAAGCGGTTACCATCGCCTAGAGACATTTGCAACACCAAAGGTGCTACAACTGCGCTGCTGCTCTCTTAAGGGTGACTGGAAGCTGGTCACTAATGCCGGAACACAACTCAAGGTTGTTATGGCGACATACTTTAGAATTAGACCAGGGGTGGTAGCAATCCAGTCGGGCAAATGCCCTACCACCTGGCTGTGGCTTGTTTTGTCGCCTCTTACGACAGGCCGCCCCAACGCAGGCAATTGTATTCTTTCTCCGTTCCTGCACGGATAAAGATGATGATGAGATGATGTGTCATAAGTTATTCAAAAAAATATTGCGAGCATCTTCAGCCGAAATTTCCACCGCGGAAAGTTCCGCAGGTGTCTCGTTAAGCTTATCCTATTTTGTTTTCCGAAAGAATCCTTGCAAAGGGTAAGTTCATTTCTAAAAGAGCATTTTATCGGCATCTTCAAAGTACCCAACTCAAAGTGTTTGAAACGTTAAAACTTTTACGGTTTTTTAATTCTCCTCGCGCTAACAATCTGTTTATTTTGTACATCCCTAAGAGGCATTTAAAGATACCCTCAAAAACACGACGAATTTAAGAAGCCATAAAAATCCCTTCCGGCTATACGATCTGACTAACAAACATCATTTTAATGTCTTAATTCGAGAGCTCGGCGTAGATTGTTACAATTAAACGTTGGTAATAGAAAAACAAGGAAATGGTACGCAAAAAAACTACTAAAGGAGACGCAGACCCTTGGGCGAAAGAAATGTAATGAGTTAAAAAAGTGTTTTATTTTTCTATTACAAAATAGAAAACATCAGCCCTGAATTCTATCTAGAAGACGAGAAATCTTAAAAATTAGGTCACAAATAAGATGTCAATATATAAATAAGATGTCCATAATCGATTTGTGTAAATGAATTTCAACAGTTAATAATATGAAAACACTAACAACACACGATTAATTAATTCAAAATAACTATATCCTAAAAATATTAACATAATAAAAGAAATATTAAAATCGCTCTCATCTTTTTAGCTTATTACTTTGCGACACCATTCAGCGGCTTTTAAAGGCAACTTCCGGTATTCGGCTTCCAGGTGCTGGAACAATATTCCGCCACCAATAAGAACCGTTCGAAGTGCGTATATTTTTAAAAGTAGACTGAAAGCGTTCCTGTACGAACATCAGAGGCAGCAAGCAGATCTCGCATTAGATACAAGCGCCTTTTAGTAGCGTTGTTGAGTCTTTTTTAATATTTAGTTCCTTTTAATTTTTTTTTCTTCTCTTTTTGTTTGCAATTTATCTATTATTATTTTTTCCAAATCATTATTTTCAAATTTCAATAATTATTTTATAACATATTATGTACTTATTTTAATTTATTCGAAATATGTCTATTCTTTGTTTTCATGGTGGTCTAATTATAAATAATATTAAAATATTAATTGTTAATTAGTTATTTTGTTATATTTTTCTTCTGTGAAGGTGGCGTTGCTGCTAGGCACTAACGGAAGACCAGCGTTGGTTGTTATCAACCAGCATCTGCTGAGTTAGGGCCTGTTTAGAGTTAGTTAAGTTTTTGGTTTTATTAAACTGTTTATGTATTTTGTAATCACTTTGAATAAGTCTAAATAAACATTATTTTCTTTCTTCTTCTTTCTTTCTTTCTTTTACAGTTTGGACCCAAGAGTGTTTGAAAGCGTATTCGTCTCCTTCAATGTATATAATCGCTTCTTGGTAATAATAAATGCACACGTATATTCGCTTTTTTGAAATGCTAAGGCGGTGAAAAAAGAGCCTTTTTGACTATTTTTATTCTACGGTAGCAAAGCCGCGGGAAACATCTAGTACATAATAATAAAGATGATCCAACTTTCACGCAAATAAAATGCTTGATACAGCAATGAAAAAACAGTCTCTGAGTGGAGTAGTCAATTTAAAATTAAAACAATAATAAACAAATAAAAACAGATTGCGCCAATTAAAACGGGCGTTTTATCAATAAAAATCCCTGTGTTTATTACAAATTAAGCGTCATTAAATCAAATTATGCGGGACATATGGCCTCCCCGCACGGAACGGATGCGTTCAATGGCTTTATCAAAATGTTTACACGTGTACAGATTAATTTGGCTCGTTATCGTTTTTGTGAACGCGTCTGGTGGACGCCATGTTGATTTATACCCGCGCTGTCACCGTTGACAGGCGTGACGACATTTCACTTTAGAATTTTTATACGCTTCGAGGGTAGCTCATAGATTTATTTGTTCAACACGTCTTCCTAGTTTTTGAAACGAAGTTCTTTATCGCACTTTACTCGATGGATGGGAGCTAGACGATACAGAAAGTTAACTAAAAGTAAAAAAAATGCTGACCGCTGTATATTATTATATAATTTCGAATGCAATAAAATAAGATGTAAAATGAAATAAAACAGCATATATGCTGTTTTAAAAATGGAAGCTCTTGCAAATGCCCTTATTAATATACAATTTATTTACGATTGTTCATGAGGGTAAGGAATTCTTCTCCTCAGTGTTAGTGGTATTATAAAAGTGGAAGCACAGTGCTTCGTCCGCTTGGTAGGTATTTCAAACTTATATCTATGTCGTATGACTACTTGACCAGTAGTAACAAGATGAGGGGGGGGGATTGATTCGTGTTAAGATATCTTCCTTGTTGAAGTGACACCTCTATATAGACGGGGGTTATTAGGATTTTTCTGTCATGAAAAAGCGTAAAGGCCGCATTGAGGGGGTAGAAAGTATAACACGTGATAAGAGGCGGCATAATTTAGAATAGATTATGGACTTTTTTTGGTTCTGGATCGATATCAGGTTTATGGTTTGATAAAATATAATATGTTCAAATAATAAATGCATTCATTAAAATGTACCTAGCCTAACCAAATCACAATATGCAGTAAACCTGCGAAAAATCGAATTACGTGCTAGGACACATAGTAGAAGTGAAACTTTAACGGACAAACTGAAAAATGGGCAGATTGTTAATGCTGACTGCATTAACGATCTTATCCAATTTGAAAACCTCCCCGTAAAACTTCAAGTTAAAATTTTGTTGCGATTAGTTTTGCCACTTGTCCGTTGGCATTCGTTTTTACACTTGTCCGTTGCGATTCATTTTCCACTAGTCCGTTGAAGTTTCACTTCTACTATATGTCCCAGCACACATTTTTTGAATTACATAATATATATAGTATTCAAAGTACCTTCAATAATAAATATGTTGTGTTAAAAAGTTGTGGTAGCGTGATGCTAGCCATAGCCGCACGAGTCCCAAACTCAAAGAGTAGGAGTTTGAATCGTGGCCGGAGTGCATGCACCACTTAGGCAGTTTTCTGACCTGTAGCAATATGTACATTAGTACATATTGCTACAATTACCACGGTGAAAGAAAACATCGTGATGCAACCTTCACATCGAGATAACCGATGTGTCAAACCTGCCAAGCCGCCTTAGATAAGTGTGGCGGGTATAGTGGGAGGCCCGAGCCCAGCAGTGGGACGTTTGTGGGCTGTAAATATTATTATAGATGACTTGGTGACTTGGACGTGGTTGATCCATGTTCGAATCATTAACTTACAACTCGTATGGCGGGCTCCATCGGTGTGATACCACGCTCTTACAGAATATCGGCGTGAAACGGTTAGCCGAGGGCTGTTATTATACATTATTAGGTAGTGTTGATCTACTCATTATCCTAATGTAAATACGTCACCAGGTCTTTTCCATCGACATTTCATAACGACTCCTCGCAACGGGTTATTATTGACGGCAAACATAAAAATTTTAATATTAATATTAGGATAGGCTATTAAAATAATATTAAACGCTTACTACGTATGTAAATTATACGGAGAAACAATAAATCAAAGCGTGTTATGTTATGACCACACCCAGTTATTAGGCAGGGATATCGATTTTGGGATTTTGCATAATTAATCAATTTAACATTACAATTATGTTACATTTATATTATATTTAAAACCGAAAACTCATGACACCTGCACACACTCCATCCTATTATGATAATTCTTTTACAGTGCAGGCTGTCAAACTTTGGAATATGCTGCCTCTTACTGTCAGAGAAGCCAAATCCAACATTTAAAAATTGACTTAGAAAACACTATTTGTCCATTGTCTTCATTCATCATTCGCTATAGTTATTGACTGTGGCCAAATAAGTCTTATTTGTCCATAAATAGCTATATTAATACACTATAATCATGTTAATTAATACATTTATTATAATAACTTATGTATTTCTAAATATATTATTATATATACACATATGTGTATATATATGAATCGGTATATAGGTATGTATATATTTTGTTCTTAAACTAGTTTACCCTCCAAGACGGAACCACCACAAATTTGTGGTCAAATACAGATAATTGAAACGAACGTTGAACTGATGCTTTCTACTTCTCCTGCATAGAATTTGAATTGGAATAAAAGAGACGCTATAATTCTCTTGGCTTTGGCGCGGCAATTTTGATGGTAGTTGGCAGATTGTGGACAGAAATAATATTAAATTTGGCCCCTGGAAGGGGTCAAGTATTCATGTATCTATTGCCTTTTCCTGCAACACCCTACATCGCCTGTATGAACTACAAGCCTACGTATAACTGGCAAGAAACGACTCAGGACAGGAACAACAGGTGGTATGTTCTTGTTTCGAAGGCCAAGATACATTCTGGGACACTGAGACAACGGACTTAGTTCGTTTTTTAATGAGATAGATTGCTTTTATGTATTCACTCGAACATGTTTTTGAAATTTATGATGAACATAGATAGAAAACGTGAAAAACTTTATTAAATTACAATTAAAATTTCATATTACGAACACTCCACAAGTATACTGTTTTGAGTTATGACACATTAAATTCAAAAAATATATATTTAATTATTATATAATTTAATCAATATTATAATATTATTCTATGATAACAAAGTAAAAAAGATTAAGCTTTCTAAAATTATTATAAATATTAATTAATGGAAAATGTATATATTTTAGTATACTATATACACTATATATTTATACATTATAACCTATGTGTTATTTTAATGTGTAGGCTATATTATCGTAAAGTTTCATCAAAATCCATTCAGTAGTTTTTGCATGAAACAGTAACAAACATACATCCATACACTCTTACAAACTTCGCGTTTATACTATTTATAGTTATAGAGATTGAAATTCATAATATGGTAAGAAAATTAAAGATACTTAATTTCCTATATTCACTTTGGATCTTAAATTATAGGGCTAGGGTTCTAAGCCTTACTTATAATACTTCCTAATAATTATGTGAACATTTAAATTATCGTCTTGCATATTATACGCATACGCAATTAAAAAAATGACCCCCTGACACTTAGCGGCCCGTTATTTTACAACCACTGTATTTATATTATAGTTGTTAAATTATTATAACGAGGTATAATAATTAGATTCTAATTAATGCAAATGGCTTGAAATGACCACTTAGGACAAACACCTGTTTGTTATATGCACAACTAATCAAAACTATCAATCTTATTATGTCACTCGAATTCACTTATAAGCGATACCTTATACCAGGGTCCTGGCTCCAGGCTGCAAAGAGCCGAAAATATCAAGGGTTTTCGAAGTTAACTCCGTAAGAATTCATTTTCATGTACCTAAGTGTTAATATTTTTTCGGTAATAAATAAACAAAATATCTATTTAAAATTATTACTTAAAAACTGGTATCCTTCATTGATGTAGCAGTAGTAGAATTGCTACATCTCTCTGTAAATGATAATGGTGCTTTGTGATTGTGTAAAGAATAATAAATCACGAATATCGTGTAATTCAGGCTTCAAGATCGTTCAATCGACGTTCCGGTGTCTCGCCACTCAATGAAAGGTCTTGAAGCCTCACGTCTTGATGCTCCATCGTGTCGTTGTCGCGCAGTCTGAAGGCCCTTTTGATCCCTTTGTTCTCTTCTCATTGCTTTCGGTTCACTAGCCCGTGGGAGTCTACCTCCGGTTTTTTTGCAGCATCCAGCTGTATAGCCGCAGATTGCTGTTTCAGCGATACCGGACTTTGAGGGCTTCCCGACTCTTTGGGAGCAGAGGCGCCCAGAAGTAGCGTGCTTGAGGAGGCACCTTCTGTGAGTTCGACCTCGGCTCGACCGCTGCGCAGATTGACGCTCTTATATATCCGCTCGGCGGTCTAGAATGAGCCTTTTTACGTCATTCAATTATATGTCTATCCTTGTCCAACAACTACTACCGTCCTTGTTACTTACTACGAGTTTATTCCGGATCCTTCTCGAGTATATCCATCTCGTTTTAACATTTGTCTAAAGCTGTCATTTTAGTCCAGGTAATTAAAAAACAGAGCAGAGTATAAGAGTATAAAGATGGCTTTGTGTATTCGAACATGAACATACATTCTCCCGTTTCGAAGTTAATAGTGATAAATAGATGGATTGTTATTTGAAACGATGACTGCCTCCTCTTAGCGGGATATCGTGTAACCTTATAGTTTGAACAGGTATGATTTATTTTTATTAGTGTTAATTATTCGATAACGGTGTCGAATGTCACCGATAGGTCTGGCGTGGCGTGTAAAAATCACAGACTCAATATCACAGATTAATAAGTTTGCAATTAAGGCTCCTATTGACACAAAGGGCAGAGTGGAGGCCGACCTGTGTGAGCTTCATGCCCTTAACTGACAAGAATCGCACAGAACAGGTGATGTGTTCTCGTTTCAGTGTTAGTTAGTAATAACTAACTTTCGAACTTTGGGGCAATAGCCCCAAAGGTCGAAAGTGGGGTACAAATAAAACAACACCTCGTTGATGTTCACATGATAATAATTAATCAAAAAATGTATCATACATTTTCACGATATGAGACGTGCACGTGGTTTTTACGTATTTTATCTATCGTTATCTTAAGTTTAGAAATAACTCACCAAATCACCATCAAATCATTGACGTCAAACCATTTAACTCCCTACCATAAATGTTTATTAAAACAGGGTAAAGGAAATATGTACGTCTTTATAAAAAAAGAGATATATAATTTGCTATTTTTTTAATCGTTCTTTTTTGTTCACAACTAACTCTGCTTGACACCTTGTCCGTGAGATTTTTTTTTTCACAGAACCGTATAAAATTAGTCTAATTTAGTCTTTATAACATCAGCTATTTGTCAGTGAAAGTGCTTTCAAAATCGGTCTGACCGTTTCAGAGGTTAGAGTTATAAATAGACACTTCTAATTGATTTACCTGTATGTATTTATGTATAGATAAAATAATAATACATCTGAAAAACGACCGCGTCTATGGAATTCCCGCTGACGCCCAAAAAGACAGTACTGAAAAATCCTCAAGGATGCTGACGTGTGACTTAAAGCACGTCGAAGAGAGCGCTGGAACTGTTTAACATCTATGTATCTAACTCAAACTATACCATTGTTGCATTGCATTTTCCCGTCTGAATGGCTACCACTCTTGAGTCCCGAGTTTGTATGTATCGAATTAGAGTCGGAACTTATGAAGGTTTTGGTAGTCTGCAAATTATCTCGGATCGATATGAAATGATCTTGGTTTCATCGAAACTTTTGAATGTAAATTTTAAAGATTACGGATATTTCACTATCTGTTAATCGAATGGATCTTTATTCGCATTGGTATGGTTTTTTTTCATGACAGTTACAAACTCGGAGCCCTGGTAGCTCATTAGTAGCTTTATGGGATTAAGACATGTCCCTTCATGTGTAGCGCGCCAGAGATGTCTCCCGACCTCAACCTGGTTCTAATACGTGATGGAGAGGAGGCGAGTGTAGCGATGCGCCCCCTATAAGTCGCCGCCTGCGACGGAGGCCTGCTAATTTGTCCTCCTTAAATCCACTTTAACAACTAATTGCTCCTATATCACACTTTTCCATCACCCTATCACCGGTTGAATTTTGACATTACTTGTATGGAGCTTATGTCCAATTTTAATAGGTTAAAATAAGGCAAATGGACAGTCGGTTTTTTTATGGCATGATTTCAGCAGACAGGCAGACAGACCACCTGATTGAAAGCGGTCACCGTCGTCTATGAACCATTTGTACCTATTACCAAAGGTGCTACCAATGTGTGCTGCTGCTCTCTTAAGGGAGACTGGAACCTGATTACTAATACCAAAACACAACTCAAGGTTGTTATGGCGGCATACTGTAGACCAGTGTTTTTCAACCTGTGGGTCCCGAGCCTTAGGTCGCCGAGCCTTGCTCGGGGGTCCCCGAAAAAGGGGAAACGCTATTTAAGTTTATACCTCGTACTTAGGTACTTTCTACGCTCAGCAACTTTTTATAGAATGTAGGTCCTAATAATGAATATGGGTAACAAAATAGAGAACCATAAATGTAGTCTTTTAAAATGCTAACTTTTTGTCTGCCTGTCAACCAAGGGGGTCGCCAAAATTGTTCAACTTTAAAGTTGTCGCGTATACAAAAATATCGAAAAACACTGCTCTAGACTAGACCATATGGGTGGTAGCCATCCAGACGGGCGAATACCCTACAACCTGGCTGTCAGTTGTTTTGTCGCCTCTGACGACAGGCTACCCGGCCGCAGGAAATTGTATTCTTCCTCCGTTCCTGCTCGGATAACATAGCGGTAAGATATAGAAACCTTAAATCTACATAGTAACATACATAGTTTTCATCAACAAAACCAATTATTGCATATTCGCGACTTTAAAGAATGAGGTAAGCAACCTAATTAATATGATACTCGACCTGTTATCAAAGGAAGCGATTACCAGAGAGTTATGTTACAAATATTTGCTGGACACGATAACATTTGTACGAGTACTTCTATAAAGCTGACAGTTGTAAAAATTGTATGCAATCGTAATAAACACAAAGCATATTAACATTTTCGAACTATAAATTGAATCAATGGTCGAAGACATTGAATATATTCTGATAAAGACTAATGTAAGTGCGTCGTAGTTTTATGTTATTTTTATAGTTTCGTATTCATTTTGATAATATAACCTTATACAATCGTCATTTATTTTTGACAGCTTGTCCGTTTATTAACAAACTCAAAAAAAGGAGGAGGTTCACAAACTATTTTTGTTTCTGAGCCGATTGCGATAATTATTATTGCGTTCTAATCCGTACAGCTCCGGATGCCATATACGTAACTTAAAAGTGGAAAAAAAAATATTTTCTATAATATCTTGATATCGACAAATTTGCAAAATGTAGTAATTTTTATGTTTTACTACGCGCCAACATTACAATGCAGAAATTATTATTTTTCACTTTTTAAATTACTCTTGAAGTTGGTTTCTTTTTGATAGAAATTTTTCATGTAACTACTATTCACAAACGATTTTGTAAACGACTTCAAAAAAGGAGGTTCTTAATTTATCTTGCAAAGAAACTAATTTCTACTTACAAAATAGAAATTCTTGCAAATATATTTTTTTTAGATATGTTCAGCCATGGAGATATGTTGCAGTGTAAAATGTTAGTAGGTCATGTCATTGTTATAACTTTAATAATATTTTTCTTTCCTTTATTGTGTCTGTTTTACTAAGAATGGACTGCAACTCCATTAATTCTTCGAATTGATTGTGTAGCACATTTCTGTGTAATTGTTTTTTTAAAGTTTGAGTTAATCAATTTTTAGCTAAACGTGTTGCTGGGGAGTTTCTGGTCGTTTCTTCTCCTTAACAGCAATAACATGTTGCGAAGCGGTGTACATACATAGACTAGGAGGTAAAATTAATATATGATGTATGTAAAATTAATATATAATATATCTTATATATCTTATATTTTGAATAAAAACTTTTATGTTTGTATTTGAACATAACTTTTTGTTTCTGTTACTTAGAAAATGTTGTAGAGGATAGAGATGTAGTTAATGTTTATAACTTTTTTGTTTCTGATCCGATTTTTCGATATGTTGAATCAGTGTATTGTTGTTTTACTTACCTACCGATTTTCAAATCGGTGGTGAAAAAAGAAAATTTTTGATTTTGAAACCGTTTTCTTTTTTGATACATTATTTTATATAAACTAATATAAATGGGGCTATATGGAACAAATTTGACGGGAAGATATATTCTATATACCTTTTTTGTGTTTTTGTCATTGTTTTAGCGGCTCTTTCCTCAATGTCTAAAGAGTTGACGTTCAATACTTTTACTGAACCCTCTAATGTGTGCGGGCCTTCGCCTTTCTCCGGTTTTATTTTAATTTATCCAAAACATTATCTTATGTTTTAAACATGTGGGTTACTCATTCGTTTTGTATATAAACGTAATTTTTTTATAAAATAAAGATTTTAGAACACTTGCAAATAAATAAGCATTAGATGAGCGTTGAACCCATATATCGAACTAGTGTCATTGTCATCCAAAATGCAGTTTGTTGAAAATAGCAATTATTTAGTGCAATGCGCTTTTTTGTACTGTCCCAAGTAGCCTTTCGCTTTGTGCAAGCCAAAGACATACAATTAACATTTATTTTTATACTTGAATACCTATTGACACTAGCTAGATACACAAATAGTACAGAACTATGTATATTTAAATAAAAGTTAAATATGATAGTGCTGTGCTACATTTAAATTAAATAAATACGTACTCGATAAGAAATATCGTGTTATTTATAACCTCCTTGATGTTTTAAAATAGTTACAGAATATCGTAATATATATATTTTATTAAATCTAGCTATTTATTAAAATGAAGTGTTATTTTACAAAACCAAATATTTATTGTATATAAAAAAAGTTTAACAGCATTTTCGAGAATAAAAAATGGCGCCCCTGTTTATATTAGTTCGCGCCTTTTTCAAGTGTCACTTTGCTTTTTGCCGCCACTTTCGAACAACGAACAACGCTATCGTATATCAAAAGAGAGTCAAACGGAACGGCTTTTTAATGTTTTAATGCTGGCAGTATTGTCTCTTTATTTTTTAATTCAGCTTTTTTCATGTCATGATTCTTCTTTTTTATTAGACCAAATTTATTGGCAGATTACGGGATAGTCGTCTGAAAGAAGTAAATTGAATCAGATCTAATCAAATTGAGCAAATGCGTAACGATCTACGAGCAATATAAAGGCTTCCATAGAGGTGATAAAAGTCATTTTTTTAAATGTGTAATGAATAGTTAGTTCCGTATGCTAGAATCATTTTTAAGCTTATGTTTCTGAGTTATTTTTTCTTCTCTTTGATTAGATTTTATTTATATGGGTAAATATTGGTTAATACCCATTGATGTAACATTGCTACATCAATGTTAATACCTCACTATCACTAATATGTTATTAATATAATACAGCTGATAGACATTTAAAATTAGTAAAACAAAATAGATTATTTTCGTCATTCAAAAACGTTCCATAACTCAAAAATTACTCAGTGGAAGTGAAAGTGTTTATTTTTGAAGCTTATTTTTTTAACTATACATTTTTTTAAACTTTCCATTAACTTTCACGACTTAGTGATGTTACTTTCTTTAGCTTTATTTAAAAAAATCGGTTAAAAAATCACGTATAGTGCTAAGTGCATAAAGCTGTTATCCCAAGCTGACAATTCAAAACTTGGTCATCCCACTAACGAAATTATTTTTAACCGTCGGTAGTCGTAATAAAACATTGTCCTATAACAAAAGACTTCAAACATGTTCACTTTGAATGTGACATTCCATATGGTTGATACTCTTTTTGTTGACATTTTTAGTTTTATTGCCGCAGTGGCTAATAGACGCGTCGTCACGGTATGATGTTCGGCCTTGTTTATGATAAATGAGGCTAGATTTGAAAATAATTTATGTATAAACCGTATCTTCTGATAATTTACGAGAATGAACTGGTTTTAAATAGGTGAAAATAATGCTTTCAAAATTTATACATTTATGATAACCCTTTGATTTCAAACTTGTCATCTCTCTTAGGGGGCATCAACAAATTACAAAGGAGTGGAACTCATTGCCGGAGTCTGTCTTTCCCGATACTCATAACCTGGGTGTTTTCAAGTTTCGTGTGAATAGGTACCTTCTAGGTAAGCGTGCTACATCCTAGACCACATCTTCGCTACACATAGGGCAAGATTGTAGTGAAAAGCGAACCTATACTACAATTAAAAAGTGCGCGTGTACTAGAATGAAAAAATGATCTACTATTTGCAACTTTACAGAAATTGGTTAAATAAATAAAACCCCTACCACGATCGATTCGACTTTCGGGCAAGAAGATGGCGCGGAACGGAAAAAATGTGACGCGAAACCGAAAAGTGTGACGGTATTTTTTTCCAACGCCGATAAAGAAGTCTCACTTCAAAAATAATAAATAAATTACGTCATAATTTCTTGATCTTGTGACTGCTCCCCCGTCCTTGTCACAGCTGGTCACATTCGTAAGACGCCTCCCTCCCTAGTGTGATATCACAGATTTTGCAATTAGACATCAAGAAATTATTAAATTAAAATAGCAGTTCCGTAATTAGTTTAAACTTTATATTTTAAATATATTAGATTTTGAAATGTGAGGTCACGAAATTTAGGACACCCGACCACTTATCACACAATGTCACACTTCGTCTAATATAATAGGTACTGAATATAACAGTAGCCACTAAACTACCAGAGTTTACTTATATTAATAACCCCTCAATCCTATATGAGGCAATAGGTCAATCTTCTTTTGCTCTTTGACGTTTTGCTATTTCGAACATCTTTTTGCTCATCACCGCCTTTTGTTTTACCAAATAACTGTTGTTTTGTTGTGCATTTTTGTTTTGGTGAACAATAAAGTGTTGTCTATGTCTATCTTTTTAAATCAAATCCGTGCAATATTGAGTCTTCATTACTTTATTTTTTTACGGATGTGGTATCAAAACGTACGTTTTGAATAATAAAACTTTAAAAATAGAATAATGACTTGTAGTGCCGTCTATTTGCCAAAGTGTACTGTATACCGTTAACCATAGATAATACACTATATAGAAAACCGAACTGAAAATTCTTACTTTTACTTATAATACGGCCGGCGTAACTTGGCAAATGTGAACATAGGCTCTGCGAACTTTAGAGCATGTACACTCGTGTGATGAGTGGGCATACGACTCGTCAGTGAATACAATTGGTCGCCCTTCATCCCTGTTTTTTTTTCATTGCTTTGTACTAGTTGGTCACTGTATTTTCTTCACGAGTATGCGCTAAAGTTCGCAGAGCCTATGTTCACATTCGCCAAGATACGCCGGCCGTATTATACTTGCCGTGTATATACTACACTAAATTCCCCTACTAGACCTGGCATAATGACAGTGATTTAGTCATGTGTTGCTTCTGTGACTCTGTGAGACGCGACCTTATTTATCACTTAATAATTGACTAATAATTCATGTAATGTATAGTGTACAGTATAAACTAATGTAGGTATCATTAAGAGTGTTATCGATTGACGCTATATGTAAGTCGCATTTAGCTACAGTCATTACGCTATCATTAAACCAGGTGTAGCAGGGGAATAAGATTTAGATTACCTAAATCTTATTCTTATTATTAATTCTTATTTCTTTTTACAGAATAAAGTTTTGTACCCGGCAATTATCCCCTAGTATTCTTCTTCTACGGTAGAAGTGTAGATTCCTTTTGAAAGTCAAATTTAAAATATCCAAACTCATATGTAAATATGAATGTGAATTTATTTCGTTTTCATATCTTTGTCCATTTATTCTTTACGACGTTGTATATGAATTAATTGTCATAATAATCGGCATTTACGTATTTTATATGCCGTATATGAGTATATGTATATAATAATAGCACATAAACGTATCTCGGCTGGGCAAGAGTTAGAGTGAATTAGAATGAGCTTTTACGAGCTGGTAAACTAAGCTACCTCGCTGGGCTCAGTCAAAGACTTATATTTCGTTGCTATTTGCTTGAAAATTGATTGAAAATTCAAATATTCATAAATAATGACATAGGCTGGATAGACAAATGGTGACGAATTAATTGGCCCATTCAAAATCCGCTAGGGCAGTCCGTCGCGTAATGCAGGACTTTTAAATGTTATTACATCCTGCACTGCGTCCTGCGGCATCGAGCAGAAGCCTCTGGAGTTCTGCAAGCCCCACCTACTGTAGGACTGGATCGTCAATAGGCCTCTTTAGCGAGCTTCACTGAGCCTTTCTTGAAGATTGTTCTAAAATTTAAATAACATTCATCGGTAATTGACACTGGCTGGATAGGTAGAGAATAGAGCAGCGAACAGCGACAGTCAAATCATCTGAGATGAATGAAATTAAACTTACAGAATGTTGTAGCTAATTATAATTTCATAAGTAATTACAAGGAAACGGAATCAAATAGCGCCTTACTTATTGTTTGACAAATAACTAAAATTATTTCTACTATGCTCTCCGTTTCAATAGTTAATAAATTATAGCACGTTATTTAAATGTTTGTTCTTTTATATGTAACAGTTTTAGAGTTTATTGTAACATGTGTCCGTGTCACTATTTGCGAATGTTTAAAAAATGTAAAACGACGATGAATTTGAAATTCGAACACAAAATCCATGACAAATAAATATACCGCCAACTATTTTTAAAATAAGAACGCGTGCATATACTTTTTAAAAACAAAGCGTACGCCAAGGGCACAATGGGCACACTTCGCCTGAATAAGCCCTTGTTCAGTCAAGTTGTTAACGACATGGCGGTTCCGTATTATGATTAAACGTCAATTATGTATACAAATATAGTGTTTACTTTGGCACGTTTAGGGTGTAAACAATTACTTTTAAAATCGTATTTCTTTATCCATAACTAGCTTTTGTCCGTAACTTCACCCGGAAAGTTTTTTTAACTATCCAACGGGAACTTTTTAATTTTTCGGGAATAAAAGTATCCTGTATGTTGACCAGAGATATACGCTACTATCATACAAAATTTCATTTAAATCGGTCCAGTCATTTCGGAGATTAGCCCGTACAAACAAACAGAGAAAGAAAAAATTTGGAAAACTGTAAATTAGTTCTATTTCACTTCTTACATCCCCCTGACTCGGTTTATATATTTTTTTTATTGTACACAATTCGACCTCTACAGTTTTATTATATGTATGTCCATAATGTCCATAACGTCCATAATAATATTATAAATGTGAAAATGACTATGTTCGTGTTTGTAAATTTCTTTTTCACAGATTTGAACGAATTTTAATGAAATTTAGATCAATAATCACAAAAGGATAGGATCTGAGGGCATAAAGCGGTTTGGAGTATTGCTAAGTGAAATCGACACATGTCTAGATATACTGTAAAATATAGCATAAATTTCTGCTCTATGTTGATACTACTTGTCACTACTTGTCATGTTCATTATACGAATCTGCCAAAATGTTCTCTTTTGCGTCTCTGATAGGATTTTTACAGAGTAGATTTTATGTGGAATGTGTTTATGCAAGCGATTCCCGCTGATATAAAAAAATGTAATAAAATATTGGATTATTATATTTTATTACATTAGTATGGCACTAATTATATAGATGACTACAAAAATGCAAAAAAGGTGAAGTTAATCACTTAAAGAATTGACCATAATGTTTATATTAAACTGATCAACCAAATTGAATCAATTTGAAAGACAGGGTACTGATTAGACACAACTTCAACACGATTCAAATTCGTTTATACGGTTCAATTCGGTTGAATCATCCAAGTTCAAAGACAGAAATTAAGTTAATAATAAATTATTATATTAATTAACAAAATTAAGTTATTTATACTTTGCCTAATCACAAAATATAACTTCTTTGTCTCTGTGATTTTATGACAGTTATTATTTTTTTATTGCATGAGTTCAGCAGATAGACAGACGGCGCACCTGATGGAAAGCGGTTACCATGGCCTATGAACATTTGCAACACCAAAGGTGCTACCAATTTGCTGCCTCTCTCTAAAGGGTGACTTGGAACCTGGTCACTAATACCGGAACACAACACAATGTTGTTCTGGCGACGCTCTCTAAGATACAGTAGTGGTTTGTGGCGAAAAGAAATTTGGAAAGAAAAGTTCGGAAATTGTTGCCGAGAAGTCATGGATTTAGGTGGTTAAATAAAAACAAAGAACAAGCCCCGCACAACCCTAAAATGCAGCAGGCCTGAGCTACCATTTGGCCTCCACGTGTCAAAGCTTCAGCTTGCCCTCAACTCTATTAATTGCGTGTTTTTTGTTGTGCATGCCAATTTTTTTTTAAATACCGCAGATGGCTTTTTGAAATGATAAATGGAACGAGTTAAAAATAAAAAAGTTAAATTTGTGTCTTATAAAAAGTGAACTTGAATTATGTTCATGTCACTGGTTGTTGAAATTTATTTAAATTACATTTCAGGGTTTGTATATGTTGTATATTATAGCAATTTCCAATTGTATTATACATTTTCACCTTTACTTCGAACTGTCCAGGCCATTATTCAATAGTGAAGCTGACAAATGGTCATGTTTATTACGCTTTAACGATATTCATATAATTTTAATTTCAAAAAATACAAGTTTAAAACACTTTTATGTTAGTCAAATATTTTTAGAATAACTGAATTAGCATAAGAAAATAGTATATTAATGTTATATGGTAAAACTTGTTTATGATTTATAAAATGAATTTTTATTATATTATTAAGAAAAATACGATAATTTAAGCACATTTCTTTCAAATGTTTATGATTAAGAACATCACTACAGCATATTTGGGATGTCAACGAAATGACAACGAATTTAACTTTTTACACGCGTTCCGTTCTACGCAGAGTAGTTGAAAACATTCAGTTCAATTCAACAAATTAGAAAAAAACTATATAATAAGCAAATGCTAGTGTTAATTGGATTTTTTATTACTTTTTTGGATTTAGAATTGCAATAAAAGAAATTTTTGTTCTGAGCTTCATTGAGGTGATACCACGTTTTCACGGAATGAAAGTGTCAAATACATAGTTCGCCTTGAGCTTAGAAGAACGTACTCGTACTACGTAACCTGTTTAGGGGGGAGGGAGGTCTGCAAAATACCATACTATCACAGGGGTGGAGGAGGGACTTAGGTTTTCGACTCGTAGGTTCAATATTCTCTAGGGAAATCTCGCGCTTTTTCGAGCTTTCTTATAATATGGTGCCCAGTGTTTAGCGATTTTTTGTTTGAACTTGAAATTATAAGATACTATGTGAAAAATAAAACAGGGTATGAGTAGGTTGCCTAATCATGTTCAGTGAGTTGCCTATACCTGCCACTATATTATCTTCTTTAACCCATCCTAGAGTTTGGCAACGCGTGTTGCAAGCTTTTCATCACGTGGGCTGTTTGTCTCTTTGCTGCCCACTTCAGGCAACAACAAAAAAGATTTTTTGATATAAAAGTAGATTATCTTTTTCCTAAAAAATGTATAATATTTTTCTGGATTACACAACAGTTGTAAGATATTGATAAAATACTTAAATCATTATATTAATACGTGAAGCTAAACTTTGTACTCCTCTTTTGAAATTGCGTGGAAGGAGGAGTATGAAATTTTGCACACAATTTCAATCAATTAAAAAAACATTACACACACTACCATGTATTTGACACACACTTTATATACACTTTCGTTTATTGTTAAAGTCAAATTAACAGTGTAGCCTTGGCGAAAGCGACGATTAATTTAAATTAATTATGGTCGAATTTCGACCACTGGGCGACCACTAGTTTTAATAATTAGGAGACGAACACACACATTGTATATCCCCAAGACAAGCAAGTTACACTAGTGTTGTGTGTAATATACAACACCTTGACTTTACGCAAAAAATATACCGGGATTGGGATTCCATTTTTACTACTTAGTTAAGGAACTCTGAAAGAATGTTAGGTTAATTAACAGTTAAGATGTTACTTTTTAACTGCCAAACGTTTAAAATAGTTTTCGTTGTGTATAAATCAATTTATGTGACAAGATTCCGTTCCGTTATACACATTTTTTAAAGGACAGGATCTGGAGTATCGTATGGCATGCGTTTAGATTTTTTAAAGTTTTTCTCTGTTTCGTTTTTTTCGTTGTATCCTGTTTTGAAGATTTTTGTACAGTTTTATGCGGGTGCTACAATATTTATTAAAACGTTAAATATATGAATAGTATTTTTGTTCACATAACACAATCAAATTAAAACATTGAAGATTAACATACAATTGTTCACTTTTCCTGTAATACAATTTTTTCTATCCCTATTATCCCTATTAATATTATAAATGCGAAAGTAACTCTGTCTGTCTGTCTGTCTGTCTGTCTGTCTGTCTGTCTGTTCCGTTTTCACGTAAAAACTACTGGACCGATTTGGCTGAAACTCAGTATATATATATTTTCGATACCGAGGATGAACATAGGATACTTTTTATCCCGAAAAATGGGATAGTTTCCGGGATAAAATGATATTTGTCTGTTTGTTTGTTATGCTTTTACGGAAAAACTACTGGACCGATTTGGCTGGAATTCGGCACGTATGTAAATTAAATACTAAGGATGGACAAGGGATAATTTTCATTTTGGCCTTTTTGGTAATTTTGGCCTATTTGGTCATTTTGGCCTTTTTGGTAATTTTGGCCTATTTGGTCATTTTGGCCTCTTTGGTCATTTTGGCCTCTTTGGTCATTTTGGCCTCTTTGGTTATTTTGGCCTATTTGGTCATTTTGACCATTTTGATTATTTTGGCCTTTTTGGTCGTTTTTTCCTATTCCGTCATTTTAGCCATGTCGGTCACTGTGGTCTTTTGGTCATTTAGACCATTTTGGCCTTTTTGGTCAAGTTTTGTAATTTATTTTGTTGACAGATAGGCGGGGGATAGTATATATAATTAGCGATATAAAATGAAGTGAATCTTCCGTGGGCAAATACATAAAAACATTGTAATATAATATAACCTGTAGCACTTGCTCTTTAAACAAGAGACACGCACTAGAGGTTAACCCGCGGCGCAGCCGCGGGGTAAACTCTAGTTATATTATATATGTATTTTTTCAAATTTATTTATAAAAAAAAACAATTTGCAATTGATCGATTCACAAAAGTATTGGAAATCTCTAGGGTTTATGTTAATACTAATGGATGACAAAGTGTTGCATTTAACAATTTTAAATTACGATGATAAAAAGTAAAAATTGATTTAATGTTTTTAGGCGTAACATTGTTTTTAAAATCAAAAGGTAAAATAAATATGTTGAGACTTTACAGAGAAAGAATACTAACTCCTGCGGCCGGGCGGCCTGTCGTAAGAGGCGACATAACAACCCATAGCCAGGTCATAGGATATTTGCCCGTCTGAATGACTACCACCCCTGGTCTTGAGCCAGCCACCACAACAACCTTGAGAGGTATTGGTGGCAGTTGCTTCTTCCAAATAAAACTCGATGTGGACTGTATGACTTAGTAGCGTTATTTGCAATTAAATTAAAATTATATATAGACAAGTTACAGAAAGAATAATGTATGGCAGAGAGTAAAATAGTGCATATTGCAAATGTATGTGAGCAATTGAGCAAGTGAACCATTTTCGGTTTCCAAGGCCGCTTCTTTTATCCCCCGTTCTGTCCGACGCCTAGCTGCTAACTGCGCGAGCTGTGAGTCCGGCGGCACATTGGTATCATTTGTATGTTCCAAATGTTCATAGGAAACGTTAACCACTTTCCATCACAGTTGAGCCGCGAGTCTGTTTGATATACTCCAGCAATAAGAAAGGGGTCAAGTTTGTACATGCGTTAATATTTTTTTTACGTCAAGGGGACTTAATCGGATTCCGAAAGAAAACTTTATTTTTTTTTATCTCTCTGTTTGTTTCACAGAGCATAAAAGGAAAAGTACTGAAAGGATGTAAACGAATCTCGACACAAAGCTATAGCTTAAATTCCGTGTCAATACTTAGAATACTTTTTATCCCGATAAATGATTGCGTTTCCGTGGGATAGACGAGTAATTCGCCGTTGCAATTCTTGCAATTCACTAACAATCACTGTTGCCCTGACAATGCGAAAAAAATATCGCTGGCATGCATGCTAGTTGCAAAGAAAACCAATCCCAACAGCAGTCTTATTTACGTGCATAAATACAGATAGATCTTCAGAAAAATATATTCACGGATTATATTTTGAATTCCAGCAAAAAAATAAAGATTTCAAATTCCGACTTTTTTTAATCAACACTCATGTAACACAACACCTCTTTTGTTAATCACTTCCTTTGATCTAAGGCGTGATAATGTTAAATTTTAAATCATGGTTTATCTGTGCATCGTGTAATTTTGTTTGGATTATGTGTAACGGCTGTTTAGGTGCACAACTAATGTGATATAAGGAGATTTGCAACAGGGTTGTCAAGGTATTATTTTTGACGGAATTGTTGATTTTTATTGCAAAGGTAGCACTGAAAATCAGCGTTGTGTCGGATATTATTCCGACACAGCAATATGCTGAGCGCAAAACTTGTTTGCCGAATATGTGGCGTACAAATTCTCAAAACATGTTCTGTGTATAAAAAAGTACAAGGAATAAGATTACGTCGCTGTTTCTGCAAATAAAGTTTTTCTTTCTTTCAAATAGATCCGTCTATCTATTTGAAAGAAAGCTCAGCTCATGGAATGTAGTTATATACTAAAACAGCCGCCTATAAGCATTTGTGTTAACTTTATTTTAATAATAGAATTACAAATAAATACAAATCAAACACGCGAGAGCTATATACTGCACTTATTCGTGGAAGACGGAATATAGTGAACATAGCCAGAGGTCACTTATTTGACACATATTATGTCACTTAAACTTTGACGTCTGATAGTTGCGTTCACAACTATTCATATTTCAACAGTTTGCAACACCAGGGGCGACACTAACGCGTTGCCAGCCTATGGCATAGGGTTACTACGCGTCACCATGGGGGTTTCTTAGGCTCTCGTCACCTGGTGCATATCCTCTGGGGAAATCCCGCAGCGTTCTGCTTTTTTTTTGAACGGCTAATGGAGCCAAATAATTTTTGTTACCAAAACTGATTTAAAATGTATTACTTCGAAACTAGAGGGTGTGTGGGTGGGGGGGAGTAAGTTTGGTTAATTATTAAAAATAAATAATACCCATATAAACTTAATACGTGTAAAGCAGGCATTAGTGCCAGCCCTACGTATAATAGAAGATGTTTAATAAAGTAGCTCTTTTCACGGCAATTGTGCTTTGTATGGGGGATTACACGCGATTAAGGACCCTTGAGTTATTGTGTTTCTAGTGGACCCCGGGACCCTCGAAAAGTGGTGTAAATAAAGGTTCAAAAAGAACAGCTCCGGGTGTGATCTGATAATTATTATGTAGCACAATTTTTGAGGTTCGTAAATTTTAAACAAATTCTTACATGGTCTTTTCCTATATTTTACTTTTAATTTACTTGAATGTTGACTTTACTTGTATGGAGCTTATGTCAAACATTATAATTGATAGTAAGGCAAATAAACGGTCGGTAAGATATAGAACCCCGGGCCATAGTCTCCTTTCAGGGTCTGTCTGTATGTTTGTGATACCCAATTGGGTGATTGACGGCTTTCTGATCTAATGTACATATTGTTACAATTACCACGTGCTAACAACGGTGAAGGAAAACATCGTGGTGCAACCTGCACACCATCATAATCGATGTTTCAAACCTGCCAAGCCGCCTTGGACAAGTGTGGCGGGTATAGTGGGAGGCCTGAGCCCAGCAGTGGGACGTTTGTGGGCTGTAAACATTATTATAGATGACTTGACGTGGTTGACCCATGTTCGAATCATTAACTTACAACTCGTAGGGCCGGCGCCATCGGTTTGATACCACGCTCTTACAGAATATCGGCGTGAAACGGTTAGTCGTGTTTCGTACGATGTATGAGAGTTCCGATAGTACACTTTCGCTGTTAGCCCCTCTTACCTGTTCAGAGGGCTTAATCTCACATCTTTACCATTCATTTTCATTTTGGAAATTTATTGCTTTTTTATATTAAAGTACACTTTCCAGTGTATGTTTTATTTATTTTTGTGTTATCTATAATATTATAACATTTTAAACATGCCATATCTGTACATAGAGGCTAGAGAGAGAGAGAGAGCACTATGCAATTTTTTTAGATTTCTTGACTGTTTGTTCGGCATTCATGGGAAACTATTGGGAGGAATTTGATGCCGTTTTCGCTGGTCGACAGCAAATTCTTACACTTAAAATATGCGCTACTTATCTTGGGCATACTGCAGAAGTTTTTCTGCGAATTATTTTAAATGGTCAGATAGAAAACAAATCGATAGATAGCAAATTTTATGTATATGTGATACTTTTTTTACTCCAGGATTCTCGGGGGAATTTTCTCAGGATCGGTTTGTAGTTGTTTGAGTGTATATAAATTACCTCATTCCGATACAATTTCCACTAAAACCATAGCGGCGGTACTTTATGTTCCCGGAATTCAGCGGGAATTTCAAATCAAGCTTGGATGATGTCTCGGGCATATTCTTTTATTATAGAAAATATATTCCATACTAGGATTATACTTTAAAAAAGTCTTTGTTCTTTACTCTTCTATCTAAAATTTAATTGACTCTTTCAGGCTCATTGGACGAAAACGAACATCAAAAAGAAAAGTAAAGCATCTGATACTGATTAAATAGATTAGGACGAGGTTGTGTAGACTTATTACCTTTGCCTGCCTTTATGACGAAGTATACAAAAACAACGATCCGAGTTAAATAGCATATTAATTATATTATTGTTTATACTGTAATTAAAACTGTTTTTATTATGATAGATTCAAAGTAAGATAGCAAGGTATTTTAATGCCTGTTCTTTTATAAAATATGTATATCGTTTTACAATTTATTATAATGTTTTATACGCCCAATTATCTTCGGAATTATTTATTATACTTGCATATTGTGGCGACCGAGGTCACAGCTTTTAAGATTTTTATAAATGTAGAAGTATGTAAGTAAAAGACAGTAAGTATATACATCTCAGAAAGAGATAGATGGAGAAAAAGGGAATAACGTTTCTAAAGGCTGATACGTGAGTTTCTACACTAAAGGCTGATTTACGTAGATTAAGCTACTAACTTGTCAACCGGACTGAATTTCAGTCAGCACTGGCTTCCTTCGAATTTGAAGTCAGTAACTAGATCAATATAAATCAATTTTACCCGTGTCTAAGACTGCGTTTCCACTGACGCGGAACTGGGCGGAGTAGAACGGAGAAGAGCAGTGTTTCCATTGAAGCGGAGCGGAGCTGAGTAGACCAGAGCTGCATTGAACCCTATTCCGATCAATAAAATTAAATCTCTTAGAGAGATCATGCGTCATGCTGCCGGTAGAGAAAAGAGCAGAGCTTTTATAAATATCTTTACTAGAACATGAAAATTCGGAAGCAGATTAAGTAGAACTAATTGCCGCATATTATTCGCGCCGCACCGTCCCACTACCCTCCGCTTCATGCCGTTCGCTCGGCACCACAGCCTGTTCGACTAAGTTCTGTCCAGTTCGGAGCCGTGTGTTCAATGTTCATATATTTTATTTGAAAGTCCGTTCAGCTCCGCTTACACTGCTTCCACGGATGCGTAGTGGAGATATCGAGCGCTGTGATTGGCCAAATCACGGTCCGCTCTTCTCCACTATGCCCAGTTTCGAGTCACTGGGAACTCAGCTTGCAACTAACGATATTCAAGACATTCGACAGTTTTTTACTTATTCGATCATATGGTTTATTTATTTGATTATTCGTAGTTACTACAGCATAAAATTGTAAAAGACAAATAAAAAGTATCAAACAGATAAAGGTGAGGGGTAATCTATGTATGTAAAGATAATTTCTGAGCCACTTACCGATCTGATACATCCGTGGTCGTATCAGCTCTAGGCCTTTTTGCCTGTAACAATAAAAAAATATTGTTAATAACGATATATAGAAACTTTTTAAATTCACATTAATAATACAACTTATTAGTACATTTTAGATAGATAGATAGATAGATAACACTTTATTGTACACCATTACAGAAAAGCTTACGAACTAGTATTATTATAGTAGGGTACAAAGGGCGGTCTTATCGCTAAAAAGCGATCTCTTCCAGACAACCCGTGGCAAGAATATTTTTATTTAGCGTTGAAAATGAAAATGAATGAAAATGAATTTATTTATTTCAAAATGGAATCTTACAGATTACTTATTGAAAGTCATGACTCTACCACCGCTTCCAAAGCAATTTTAGTTACTGTTAAAGGAGAAGAAGCGGCGCAACAAACTCCCCAGTAACACATCTTTACTTTGTAATTATCATGTTTAATCACTCTTTTTATTTTTTATTATGTAGTTTATAATAATACAATGTTTTACAAAGTAATTTTTATGAATGATTATTGAAAAAGCTTGATAGCGATCGCATTATTCCCATTCGGTGCAGTCGTCTAAAAATTCTTTCGTTGTATAATAAGCCTTCTTGCACAAACGTTGCTTTACTAATTTTTTAAACTTATTTACTGACAGTTTTGAACGTTTACTGGGATTTTGTTAAAGAACATTACACTTTGCCCCACGAAACTACTATAAACTTTATGGAGCCTACACGTGGGAGTTTCTAATTTATTTTTGTTCCTAGTATTTTTACAATGTATATCACCTAATCTGGGATAATCCGTGATATTTTTCTTAACATATAGAACATTTTCAAGTATTTCAACGTTAAAAAAGAAGTACGTTTGTTGGTTTTGAATCGACAAAAATGTTATCAAAGATGAATTTACCCAATCAGGTCAAACAAACTAGGCTGTACTAACCGCTTGGTTCGTTTGACCTCATTCTTAGCTTTGCTTCTGAGCTTATTGCTAATTTTTAGTGCAGCTGGCTTTGTCGCGGCAAGTTGGTAATAATATACGCTAGATGGCAGTCAAATATTCGTTATGCATTACAGAAATATTCTTAACTTCTGAACCCGGCTACAAATCAAAACAGAAAAAATAAGAAAGTTCTAGATAAATTAATTTCTCTATTACTCATTTTTTTTAAATTTAAATCCGTTGAGACTTTTCGAAACAAACTGAGAAACAAAAATTCTAAAGGAAAAGTTCTAAGTTCTTTTGTCAGCGGGAAAGCAATACAAATACTCCAATGGAGGTTCTATTCAATAATTCATTTATTCATTTGATTGAATTTTAACATTACTAGTATGAAGCTTATTACGTCAATTTTAACTACTAGTATTATGTCAAATTTTAACCCATAATAAGGCAAATGAACGGTTCGTTAAATATAGGAATGAGCCATGAAACAATTAATATCCTTTAACTAATTGTTCACTAGCTTTATGGCCGGTGCCTACATCTTACTATTCATTCACATACATTACCATGTCGTTTGAATTTTGACTTTAATTATATAGGAACTTATGTCAAATTTTAACCCATACTAAGACAAATGAACGGTCGATAAGATATAGGAACTGGCCAAAAACCAATAATAAACTTTCTTTGTTTAACCGACTCAAAAAAAGAGGAGGTTCTCAATTCGTTGGAATCTTTTTTTTTAATAAAACCGCATTACAGAACATCACCAGTTGTCAAAAATGTACCCTTGGTTACTGTTCCAATCCATTGTGCGACGTTGAACACTTGTTATTTTCATGTCATACGTTTTCGTCGTCGTGAATTGGACTTAAATTGTGCCCCCGCCCACTTGTGTGAATTATTAAGATACAAAGAGTGTTTCTACCCGCTATACAAATATATTAAAATTAAAAAAACGTGTGCGTCTCGGGAAGCCCGACAGAAGTGATAACTTGACAGAAAGGGAACCCAGACAGACTGACGCCGTAACGCGTTACGTAACGAAGCGGTTCACCCTCCTATAAGAAGTTATCACTTCAATAGTTTCAATAAATTGTGAAAAACCTGTAAAGTGCCGAATATCCAAAACAGACTTGGCTCTAAAGGTCTAGAAGCCAAGCCATAAAAAATACCCTTGGTTACATGACATCGCCTTAACTTGTGGAACGCGTTATGCATTTTAAAAATTGAAGTGATTTACTAGTATGTTGTATGTAGAGTCAAACGACAACTAGTTTCGAAGTCCCGACAAGTCCCGGCCAAGTGGCGCTCGTACGTTGTTAAATAAATTCAACCCGATTTTATTAATGTCGTTACCATAATCTCGATCTGGAGAGACGTTTAATACTTTTATTATTTACAACAGCCGCGTTTATCTTGCATCTTTTTAAATTTAGAAAACTTGTTGACCGTTATTTTATAAAGGAATTTCAGTTTTCGAATAGTGTCTACACATGTTACGGCTATTTATTTTACGCTTGGCGCCATTTTCTTTTCTTTTTATAACTACCCTCATTTACTCCTAAAGTGGAGAATCCACTTTGGGATATCGATGACGACGTCAAGGCCCGTATCACAGCAGCTTGGACCAAGTGGCGTGAGGTGACTGGTGTCATTTGTGACCCCAAAATGCCGGTTAAATTAAAAGGACATGTCTATAAATACATCATTAGACTTGTCTTTTGTGTGGCAGTGAAGCGTGGCCTGTACTTGAGCGACACAAGCAAGAGCTGCGTGTCACGGAGATGAACATGCTGCGATAGATTTGTGGAGTGCCGCGAAAAGACCGGGTCAGAAATTCCCGCATCCGTGGCAATCTTCCTGCCGTTACATAGCAGACAAACTGCAAGAGTGTCGCTTACGCTGGTACGGCCACGTTTTACGGAGACCAGCTAATTATGTGGGGAACACATTTCTAGCCATGCCACCTCCGCTAGGTCCCGGTCGAAGGGGGAAGGCCCACATTTCTTGGGCCTTGACGTTGTAAAGGATGACATGCGTACCAATTGCCTCAAAACGGAGGATGCTGAAGATCGCGCGAAATGGAGTAGAAAAACTAGGAAAGCGGACTCTGGACGTCGGAGTGAACGCTCCGAACGCAACCGGGGTTTAACGCTCGAATAATCATGATGAGTTGCATTATATCACCATATCTTGTATATGTATATAATTTATGTGTATATATAGTATAATTATAGATTTATTATTAAAATGTTAGTAATCGTACAATAATTATGTATTAATCCATAATCCACCATCGCCTGTCTTAATCAGCAATATTCTTAATACAATAAGATCGCCCTTTTTACACAATTAGAAGAATACTATGTTCGTAAGATGTCTGTATTGGTATAAAGTGTTATCTATCTATCTATCTATATAATATAATATAAATTGCTTAAAATTTTCTTTCACTTTATCAGATTTTTTTACTATAATGTAAGATTCCGTATTTATATTTCTTACACACACCACTTTGACTTTAAAAGAAAGAAAGGTTCGAAAGCCAGCATATATTAACAACCGCTTTAGGTTCTAAAATATAAATATTTAATTCCTCAAACACCAGGAGTTAATAAATCAAAGAAACTTTTTGTTCAACTTGACCTTTAGTTTAGTCATACAACGAATGCTCAAGTACCAGGCCCTCATATGTCACGAGAAGGCCTGCTCGAGCGCGTGGCGTGTGAGAAACGGTGTAAATCAGCGCGCGCGCATTCTCTCTCGAGGTGTGAGGCCCGCGATCGGCCGATAGCGCTGGCTAATTTATTCGTTTTAACCGGCGACAAGGTGCCCAAAGAACAAAGCTTATTTATATACAGCAGGCTCCTTTCACCAATATTGTAATTTAACTTAAACACCTTTATTTGTTAACCTTATTCTGGGCAAAAGTTGATTATCTCCAAAATTAAATACAAATTTAAATTTATATATGCATGCCATTTACGGGCACACACAATGTCAATCAATGTTACTTTTATATATTTGAATAGTTAATGAATTACCAAATGTGTGTCATTACAACTATGTTAATTGAAATTACTTTTATGAAGAAAAAAGACGCTGAAAATATCATCATTAAACATTGACTAGAATGAGAAACATAAAAGAAATTTACAGTTATATTTATTGTATATTTTAACTTTTTATTTTATTGTGAGGAAAGTAATGATAAAAACTTCATATTCTCAAGATTTACAACATAAAAATTTCATGATTATGAACTACTTATCAATTCGAACTCTGCTGTTAAACGTGGGTGCAATTTTACTCTAAATTTTCTAGTTAATTTATGTTGATATTCTGCTAAAAGTCCATGTTATATGCACAAATGCAATAAAAACAGAAGACAATATAATAATAATAATAATAATAATATCAGCCCATAAATGTCCCACTGCTGGGCTCGGGCCTCACATTATAGGGGGGAACGGATAGTATACCCGCCACGCTTGTCCAAGGCGTCTTGGCAGGTTTGACACATCGGTTATCTCGATGTGCAGGTTGCATCACGATGTTTTCCTTCACCGTTATTAGCACGTGGTATTTGTAACAATATGCACATAAGATCAGAAAACTGACTAAGAGGTGCATGCGTTTCGGTCAGGATCGAACCCGCGCCCTTCGACTTAGGGGCGCGTGCGCTAACCATTACGCTACCACGACTTCAATCAGACGACGAAGACAATATAATAAATTTTATTAACATTTAACACGGATCTTAGGAAAAACGAAAGACATAGGTAATTTAATGTAGGTATTTTATAGTTTTAAGCAATTCCCGATTTTTTTTAAATAAATTATATTTAATAGACACAAGATTTTTTCTGCAATAGCAACCAATGAATGTCTCTTTGAATTTCAATCGATTTAGTGTTGTAGTTGTGTACTTACTCCCCGTTCCGCTTATAAAAATCTTTGCAAAGTAAAAGATATCTACATCTTATATATAACATATGATACAAGTCATGTATGTCGTCTTGGGGACTCTTGTACACAGTAAACTTACTAATGTACGAAGAATATTGTTACATGCCGACAAAAAGTAAATGCACATCTGCCTGCCATAAACCTGCTTTACCATTTCCGCATTTGAACTTCTTTTGTTTACTTCGTGTTTATAATTTGTAATTAAGAAAAACATTCTATTGTTTTATACCCGTAATTAGGTGTGACGAACTAATTTTTGATGTTATTGTTTTGCGTCGAGGCATATTGTATTTATACAAAATAAAAGGGAGACCAGAAGGGAGGGGTGAGGCAGTCTGGCGAGAACCACGGTCAAAGCGAGACGAGTACATTCGATAAGCTATATAGTGACGGACTTTGCGTATGTTATTGAATAGTGCAGTTTGTACTGGTTGTATCCAGTTATATTTTTACCTCTGTTATACGTGTTTGTATAGTTCTAATAAATTCTTTAGTAATTCCAACGGCATTTTAATTCGAGTCCTGTAGCTCGTAACAATATCAACCTGTCTTTATCTAGTACTAGTGGTCCCGGTAGACGTTAGTCAACCGGGACATTATTTAATATTTTTTCAGGTCAGGAGTTATCCTGATAGAAAAAGAAAGATCTAGATTCTGATTGCAGCGCCACCCACCAGGGCCAATTGTGAATCAAACACACACACACACAATATTTTAATAAAATCGGTTAAGCCGTTTTTAAATTTTAGCCAGACTAATGAACAACCATTTATTTTTACATATTAGAGAAGAAGAATATGGTTTTATTTTGCAAAATAAAAGTAATACGTTTGTCTGACAATCCAAACATTTACAAACAAATTTGATTTTCGAATCAACCTGTATCCTAAACAAGCGTTGAGACAAAACGCTTCTTTATTTAAACGTAATTCGTTTATTGTTTTATCTCGTTCTTTATTTACGAGCCTTCCTTTTCTTCCGTCTCCCTCACACTTATGGGAACGGAAAGGGAATAAATTCAAGTATTTATCGCCTACTACGGTTATGGTCGGTTATCGTCGATTGTACAAGATGATACTGGAAGTATGTTAAGGGTGGAGAAACTCGTACACACTCATACATTTTCAAACCAGTAATATCAGTACTTTTTAAATTCAATTTTTACACCCAGCAAAATAAAACGACACAGCAGAATATCAACCTTCAGGTTTGGACCAAAATTCAAGAAATATAGGGCATTAACGTTGAAATACTAAACATTTTTTAAAGTTATACTTCTTTAGGCGCCTTAGGGAAAAATTATGAGAGTAAATTTTTACGATCCGCGCGCACACCGTCACACGAAAAAGCTACACCATGAAGTTAGCTATAGTCAACCAACACCCTGAAGTTAGCTATAGTCAACCGACACCTTGAAGTTAGCTATAGTCAACATTTTAGTTTTTCTATTGTTAATGTCGTTTTTTCTACAAACGTAGAATAAGGCCAAAGATAAAAAAATTTATAAGATTTTTATCTTGATACGTCAAAGAAGTATAACTTCTAACGCGTGTACATAAGTACACACACACACAATTTTTATTAATTTACAGAAACGCCTCAATGCCCTTGTAAAACTAACTGCGAATGAGTGCATCTCACCCTTAACATTTCGAGATTTTTCCTCGCGATATTAATTCGATTTGAAAATTTTGAAGTCGTTAATTTTAATATTGATTTATATCAATTTAGTGTTTAGGTGATATTTTTTTATATCCCACGCTTGGATAATTTGTTTGAAAGTTTTCTGGGAATCAGGATGTTGTACTGAGGAATTTTAGGTATTTTTTAGAAGAAGAAAGGCAAAACGAGCAGAGTTTATGGACTTCTGCAATACCAGGAGATCAGAGCATTTGTGTAGTAGACACTATTTTAATATTTGAAACATCAATAATGAAGGGATGTACCCGAAAAGTAATACAAAAATGCTAACGTTGGAACAATAATAGAGAGAGATTGGAAGAGCTGACACTCAATGGTACATATGTTACCTATTTTTTAATACCAATAATACTGACAGTGGTCACGATCTGATTATGATTTACCTAAGATAAATATGGTGGTATTAATAAATATGCTTCTTTTTCAAATAAAGAAAAGGCAAGGATCATAGACAATACCTATAGACTCATCTTTTTTGTAGAAACTCGATTTTATATTTATGAATATGAAATAATGTTCTATGAATTTAAATATTGGATTTGGATATAGAATATGTAATTTTTAATGAAGGAAATGCTTTAGTTCCCTCAGGATATTGTAATCAAATTTTACATTGTTCAAACTGCGACATAAGTTCTCATATTTTATATAAAACCGAATCATCAATTCGATGTTGAACCGAAACAGTCTATCGATTCTCGACCAATAAATCGCATCGTGTTCGAAAATCAACGGCGACAAATTTGTTTTTATTGCTGTTATCTCTGGGTGGCTTTATGTTCTTGGTGTATTTGCTTTCTTTTTTCTTTATACAATTTTGTATACGCTGTGGTAAGTGAGAGTCATAATTATTATGTGAACGTTTTGTATACGTTCAAAACGAATTTTGTTTAAAATATATGGGGACTTAATTATTTATTTATATTTTCTTTTAGTAGGAATTTAGGATGTTACATTTATTATTATAATACATAAAAGATCAGTTATGTGTTAAGAGACAAATAACTTTTGGGTTATCTTAGATGACGCTGTTTGGACCACCGCTTGCCAGGGTCTTGTGGAGTAGCGGTAAGGCGAAGTACTGAATACCGAGGGGTTTTAGCGAATAACCCCGACTAGGGTGGCAACAGCACTTGCAGGCGTAGCGGTGCTAGTGCCACCCAACATGGCAAATACCACACGCCCTTGCCGCGTTTTTTAAAAAGAAGTGTCTTACTCTGGCGTATTATAAAGGTGGTTTTAATGGTTTTTCAAACCACCTGGAATCTTACATTACCTCTCTATTTAATATTACAAAATATCTATAAAGCGAAAATGTCTGAATACTTCGTTTTTTTTTAACCGAAGATTATAGAACTTAGGTGGAACGAATATAAGCATAAAGCAGTATATTCTATGACCTTTTTCGGTTCATCTTGTGAAGAAAGTATTTTTTATGATACACCTGGTAACATTCTAATAATAAACTCCTAGGCGGTCCAAACTGATACTGTCATCCTTAGTTAATTACAATAGAACGATTGTTACTCATGCGTGCCAAATAGTTATCACGTAAACTAAAAATTAAATAACGGTTGCCACTATACATTATTTACACTCTTGGCGTGTATGCTAGCCTGGTAATACTGGGCTTATAGTTGAGCCAGCCAACTAACTCCTTTTCAATTTCGCAAGTTTCATAATTTCATGAAATTCAAATGGAGAGCTAAACGTGGTGTTCATTTATTACTTGACTAGCGGTTCCGGCAGACTTAGTCCTGCCTTGAAACCATAAAAATCTAGATAGAATAGAATAAAAATCTACCAGGTCTAATTGTGAATCTAAACCATCCCCAGAGGCACTCAAACACAGTTTTTTTACACCTTGGGTTGCATTGGTTATGGTTATTGGAGTTTTAGTAGGTATTACTAGATTTTTCTAGTAATAAATAAAACTTATATAAATCTGGCATAATGTAGCATTTAAATGGTGAATTTTTTTTTAAATCGGTCTAGTAGTTTTTGAGTTCATTCATTACAAACATACAAATTTAAAAATCTTTCCTTGATTGAAAGTTTTAATTTAGATCCTAACTAATATCATAAATACAAATGTGAATTTCGTTGTTTGTGTGCTTTCTCATGTCTTTTCTTACGAAAGGCATCGTCATGTGAATAAATTTTTAAAATCTTATCTCCTAGGAGGTCTGCGTTCCTGGTTAACTCATTGATCGCATACCAAAAAATTATAACGTCGAACAACGGTAAACAAACACCAACTTTACCGTCTTGATCGTCTGGTATCAAGTGGCTAACGACACACTGTCCCGTAGGTACAACATCGGAGCCTTACGACTTTTTAATGGACCCTCTAACATTAACGAATGAATGGGTAACCTTAGCTTTACACTCGGAAAACATAAACACTGGCAATAACGTGTCTCTACACGGCGCTGGTATGAGAACAATAAAATTTGTTATCATGGCCGCCGGAATGACAAGATGACATTTGCCTTAATTAATAGTTACTTGGGAAATGAATTACAATTATTGTTTGAATTCGTGGGCTATGTCCAAATTAAAGCTATGCGTGTTTAGTTGTAACGTATTAAAGAATTAAATATTTATTTAAGATTTCTGTTGGAAGAATGCTCACAGGGAACGTACCCCTAATACGTGAACCGTTCAGGGGGACGAAGGTCTTCATACCACGCTTGGTTACATGGTTGGGGAGGGACTCCAGTTTTCCTTTAGGGAAATCTCGCGTTATTTCAAGCTATATTCAAATAATTAAACGCTTTTGAAACGGCTAATGAACCAAATATATTTTCATTCTAACTTTCTATTTGCAAATAAATATTTAAAACAATATTTATGAATATTTACCTGAAAACTAAACAAATGTAATAAAATGGATCACTTAGTATGGGTACATTCCCATGTGTGAAGTGAAACTGATAAAATGCGTGCCACATTAACAGTAGCTTTAAAACAAACCAACCTTACAATTTGACGGAATATGCTTATTAATTTTTTAAATAATTTCTTAAACGCGTAACTTAAAATGTTGATTTTTGGGGTACAATAAGTGGCTATTTTTGTTTATATTATTTTTTATAAGTTATAATATAATAAAGTGAGGTGTGTAAGAATAAGCCTGTATGGCTCTGTTGTTCGTGCCTACCCCGCAAGGGACCTGGCGTGAAGTTATGTATGTATGTATAATTTAATGTCGATGTATGAACTTGATAAATAGCTTTGAACTCTAACTATTGGCAAGATAAGTATAAAGTGGCGTATAAAAGTATAAAGCCGTTTTTTTTAGTTTTTGTATGAATTTTGGAGAGTAGTATAAACATTTCTTAGATGCTTTAGGAAAGTAACTAAAACGCGTCATTTGTTTAAATAGCTAATTGAACATTATAAAACAGATACAGGTACATTATATGTTTATACTTGAAAGTATATAGTTATTAACGTACTAAATAATTACATATTGCCATTTGCGTCAAAGCTTTTTACGTGCAAATTAAAAAAACCGCCACCAAGCTATAAATCAACCACGCTCACCTAATGAGAAAATTGTGCGTCAAAGAATCCTCTTTTTACAGTTAAAAACTTATCTGTTTTAAAATAAACTATTATGAATAACGGGGTAGTGATTTTATGTGCAAACTAACATTTATCAAAAATGTTCTAGATCTAGGAACAAACGGAAGCAAAGAAACCGTATTAAAATAACTACAAAACATATATCTGATCTATTGTCACTTACAACGTTGAAAGCGTGCTGGAAAAGGACGTGTATATAGAAGTAGATTAATTATTAACAATTCTGTCATTAATTTCAATTTAAGACTTACATCACTATCTTGTTTTAAAGAAGTGACAACCATATTACGTTAGTTCTACGTTTCAAACAAAAATCATGAATCTGTAACCTTAGCGTATAAGTTCTACAAAACATATTTGTTTGAAAAACATGGATCTAATTTAAAAAGTGTGTGACCAAGAAAACATAAATCTAACCTTAGGCTCGTGGTCAAGTCCGCAGCGCGGCGAAGCGCCCCCTCCGAGGTACCCGCACGGCATCAGCGTCACCATGCTGTCAAATCACTGGTATCTGTCACTTTGACAGCTTTCAAGTCCATATAGTCTATTTGACATTTTGCGCGGTTTTGAGCACACACAGTCTTTTGTTTCATTTATTGCACAATCCATATTTTACTTTTTAAATTTTAATAACCATAATAGTATTCCACTGAAACGCGTAAATGTTGATAATGGAAATTCAATAAATAGTATTAAAAATAATAGATAAGTTTTTGCAGAAGAGAAACCGAAATAAGTATTATTTTTTGACTGAGTATAATTATGGCAGCTGTCAAAAAGGCTTCGTTAGCCTAACTCCTAATGCGTATCCAGCGGAAAATACAACACTTTCTGGGATAAACATTATCAGGTAATGCTAATATACATAAGTGTCTGGGATCGGCCCCAGAGTAGTCCCTGTATAATACCCATAACACAAGTGTAATTTGCTGAATTTGGGGATATACAAACACACATATTGTCTGCCGATATAATAATTTATAATAATAATTTTCCTAATATCCGGTGTTCTCAAAAACTTATACTATTTTGTCAGTGCCGAAAATATCATAGAATAGGCTGTAGATAACAAAGCTAATAATTACTTTTTGAGTTAATTAACTATAGATTGTCTTAAATATCGAAAGATTTTATAATAATCAACACCTTTCCAAGGCTGTGAAGATACTGGGAACCAACAAAAATCGACACGTCACATTTATTTTATATGGGTTTATCTGAGCATAATTATTCGTCAAAAGTATAAACTTCTATAGCCGAGTTGGGAATAAAATCTACTTTTTTCAAATATTTGTAACATTATTTTTAGTGTATTATTTTTGTTAAACTTGAAAAGATTAATAATGAGCGTAGGAAGTCTTCAATGAAGCACCTTTTGCTTGAAATGTGCGTATATTTTGATATAACGTGATTTTACACAATATCTTTTGTTACGCGTACAATTGTTCGACGTCGTTCCGTAGTGAATTTTCGAATATTGTCGGTTAGCCGTAGGCTAGAGTGATTGTCATAGGCAATTTTATGTTATTGCGCGTATAAACCGGCGCGAGCAAACTATTTCATGCCCAGCTGGATCAGTGTGCACGTTTTTTGGTTAATCGTGCGGCGATAATATATTTTATTAACACAATAAAATCCTAAGGAAATTCGTTTAATTACCCAAGTAAACTAAGTGTAACGACATACCACCGAAACTTAACGTGCGGGAACGTCGGCGACTAAAGAATTGGCGCTAATCTTAACTCGGCGTGATTTCTGCTGACGTTATCATAGGTAATTTAAAAAAACACTGCGTTTTTAGACGAACTATACTTAGTGTTACCACACACCTGCGGAACGTACCGCAGAAATTACGCAGAGATTAGTTTAGCGCCGATCCTTCCGTCGCTTAACTTTACCCGAAGTATGTTATGGTGTGTAGCTTAACTTTACACGCAGTACGTTCCGCAGGCGTGTCGCTTTTTATTTTTGAGGCAAAGGAAATACATTTCGTACACTACCGGGTCCTTTACTGGGATTCGACCAAAGCAATGAGAGTTATCCATTGAAGATACCGCAGATAACAGTCGATTGCCGACATGTGTGGGGCCTCAGCAAGGTACCCCTCTCTATGTGGAGTGGTAACCCATGTGCTAATAGGTACCCCACTAAAACCCCCTTCCTCTCATGTGCCCCGCGCTTATGGGAGAAAGAGCGTGAGATTTAGAACGTAGTTAGGCTCGCGCTGATCCTGCGCATCAGTGCAGAACGCCCCTGAAGTAAGTGTGTCGCTATGCTAACAGTCAGACATCATAAATGGTCGATATGACTCTGTAAATCATTTATTTGTCATGAATATTTTTTCATCAGATAAAACTAATCCTGTCAAACGTAATATCATTGCAAACATTCACACCGCATACGACTTGTAATTAATAATTTGCGTGAGAACCAACTGGCATTCCTAATAACAACAGAAACGACTACACTACCCCGCCATACTGTCTATCACTCACGGAACTGTTATACTTATATTATATTAAGACAAAAAACCCTAGTAACAATTTTAACGCTTCAACAGCGGTATGGCTTGAAAGATTGTTAGTCATCGCTGCGGCAGATTAAAAAAAAACAGTTTAAAAAACTTGGTCAAAGGCGAGTCTGCTAGTTCAGTTAGGGTTCTATACACAAAAAAAGGTAAATCGACAGACTGACACAAATTGTAGACTTTAAATTTTGAGTTTTATGTAAAAACTCGACTTCAGTTGTCCTATTTTCAAACAATAAAATTACTTAGGACCAAAACTAAATGACAAATGAGAGGTCATATTTTTTCAATTAAACCTATAGACCCCTAAATGCAACTGGCCAAACCAACCGTCGACCACCCACTTCGATTCGTCAATTTCAAATATCGAACTTGGAACGCGTTCATCAAGCTGTCAAATTGAATTTGACATAATTGTCAAGAGACCGTTTTCAAAAGTGGTTTTTATTATCTGCGGCTTCTGTGTTTATGTATGCTCTATGGTTTAATGATACAGGTTATTAGTTTCAAACGGTTAATTAATAGCGTAGTAAAGCTTAATTTGTAGTTCGTTACTGTTCCCACGATGATTGGATTGTGAAAGAAATGTTGAAATGTCATTGGACAAAGAGATAATTATTATACCTATAAGACAACATAAAGTCGCCACAAAATTATTCTACGATTTTCTCATAAAACCTAGTGTGCATAAGCGTTATGCTGGCATTTTATAATATTCAAGTTTAGACGAGATAAAAGTGAACAAAAGTGTCAAATGAAGTGAAGCATTTTTACAAACTTATATGCGTGAACTTATGAAACATACATAAATATATTGGTTTTCTATCGAAAACGCTTCGTGGTGTATTCCTTAGGACTACACGAGGTGGATCAATTCCCATTTTATCATCGGACAACTAGACGCACCGGTTTGTTTGCGTCAGCATTATATGTAGGGTTACCAACCGTACTATATATAATATATTACTATATTTTAGCCAATTGTACTATATGTTATAGAAAAATAAAAAACTACAAGAAGTACTACATTTTCATAGCTAATTCTATTGTCGTGCTTTAGGTTCAGATTATTCTGATTACTTTAAAACTATAGATCTTTGCTGGAAAAAGCTAAAAGTAGTAATAAATACACATAGAAAAGTCAATAATGAAATAAATAAAACATATCCAATCTTAATTTAAAGTCAAATTTTGTACATATTTTTGGTGACAATAAAATTAGTATTTAGGTATCATAAATATAGTGAAAAGTAAATGTGTATGTGTTTTGTTGTTTCCTCTCAACCCAAAAGTACTATATTTGTACAGCTTATAAACAAAAATACTATAATTCATTAATAAAAGATGGCAACCCTAATTCTGTGGTACAAACATCATAAGTTGCGACGAAGTGCTTCGTTTTATCTTTTCTGATACGCACTGCCGAAGAATGGAATAATTTACCGGAGTTTGTTTTTCCTGACAAAACAATGTAGGCGTATTCAAGTCACGAGTAAATAAGTATCTTCTAGTTAAGCGTGCTCCATCCTAGCCCACGTCATCACTCAACATCAGGTGAGACAGCGGTAACTTTATAATATTCCTAAATTCTACATGATTCAGAGCGTTACATGTCACTTTTGCTCGATGTGATGTTTCATAGTTTCAAGTTTTAAATCATGCTTCAAGCAAAACAAAGATCCGATGCTAGCCGACTCCATTCAAACAATCTCAATCAATCAATCTCAGTCAAAGTGTAAGTCTATGAGTCTTAGTCTGACGCTGAAACCCGAGTTCTTTATCCACACTATATCATCATAAATCTTGATATTTTCTATGCAACAACAATCCAAGCATAAAAACAATCAATATTGTTACATGCCGACAAAAATTAGATGCACACCTGCCTGCCATAAATCATAGTTTATTACCTTCCCGCATTTGGACATCTTTTGTTTAGTTTGTGTTTGTAAATTCGTAATTAGTAAAACAGTCCATTGTGTATTGTCATCTTTAATGGCAGTCATTAAGCAGGTGTGTCGAACTGATTCGAAGAAATCCGATCTATGCGGGCTGGCAGCCATATTGTATTGGTGCAGCAATGGCCCAATCGAGAGATCGGCAGTCTAGCGAGAACCACGATCAAAGTCGTGTACATTCGATAAGCTATATAGTGACGGACTTTGCGCGTGTTATTGAATCATGCAGTACGTACTAGTTGCGTCCAGCTATATTTGTACCTGTGTTATACGTTTGTATAGTTCTAATGAATTCTATAGTAATTCCAACGGCATTTTAATTCGAGCTCCGCCATCGAAACAATATGCTTAAACTATTCTTCAATCTAAACAAAGTAACATTTTGAAAACCACACTGCACAACAAAGCATCACTCTTTCTCGCTAACAACCTTAAAATGGTTAATAACCACGGGGTGTAAGTGAATTCCCTTTTAATATAAATACAGCAAAAATTCCCTTATTAAGCAGCAATGCATAATACAATAAATATTAGTAAGCTCGAAAAGAGTGTCATTAACATTTAAAAGAAGTATTTATTGTTTTAAATTCGAATTTAACAAGACGTTGAACTGTCAGTTTTAATTAAACGACTATTCGATTTGAATTTAAATATCGAACGTCTAATAAGGAATTTACGTTCCGCGCTACCGATGTTGTTAAGTGTGCTTATGTAAAAGTTTATTTTAAAAATAAAAACAAGATAAGCGTCGATTGATTGATTTTAAATTATTCCTAACTACTGCTTTAGTTACGAGGTAAAGGTTAGCCACTACGTTACTACCTCGCTAGATCCTGATTCCTTGACCGAGGAAGGCACCAGACCTCCGATCACCCGAAGATTTTAAGTCGTTATGAAAGACACCTAAATGTTTTGTTGGTCAATTAAAATATTGCATTTATAGGCAAGTTTGTCTGCCTCTAAATGTTATATTGTCTTATAGATCAAATAATCGCGATAGATCAAATTGGTTTACTCCCAAAGCCGAATTTTCTAAACAACCACCAAAAGTAACTAAACAAATTCTCTTTAATATACTACGTCTTGTACGTAGAAGAAAAAGGTATTAGTACTTAGCTATAAATATAATTTAAAACGCTTATTATTTTTATAGAGTCAAAGACTTGGCTCTAAAAAAACTACGACCCCACTTTTTTACAATATGCATATGCGCATTTGAAGGCTGGCGGGGGGTTCAACAGTAGCCTCGTTAGCGCTGCGTGAAACGGAATGAGGGTGGCCATATTTAAATTAATTTTTAATTGATGTACAATCGTTTTTCGATGGTTTATGTTAGGCTGTACACACATTTATATACACTTTATTGTCTCTGTGCACTGTATATATTGTTATATTATTTTTATTTTAACATTTTTACGGCATCTCATACTTTTAATTGTTCCGAATAAAAATAAAATATACATATCACATTTTTAATATCATCAGTATACTTTTTTTTAAAAGCTTAGTTAACTTTTGGTGTTACGCAGCCATCTTGGTAAAAACGTAAATACAATCGTCATATCCATCCGTCTGTCTACCTCACAATCAATATTGCGCGTGTGTACAAGTAATAATAATAATAATCGGCAGACAAACATGGGTGATATACAATGAACCGTTCTGGGACCGATCCGGACATCCAGATAATAGTAAATAACAAAACGTTTGTTGGAACTCCAACAAACAGTTTTTATTTATTTGGTGCATCATAGTACTGGCCACCAAATATAGTAAATGTTTGAATTTAGAACATAGGTGTCCTTTGGTTTTTTTATCTGTATTTTCCCCCCCTATTAAAATCATCCCCGCTTAAAGGCCTAGATGCCAAGCCGTAAATTTTAAAAAATCGTCGTTGTATTACACATATGCAGTTTCCTTTAATAATTAAAATTTTTACAGTCCACAAAAAATTAATATTTAAAGAAGTGTTTAACAAAGTTCGTTTCTGAAATTTACCATGCCAGGAATCTAACCCCAAGCCTCTTCGTTCCAGCGAGTTCAGCCGGCTAAGACTTAGCCCGCTTAATCACAGAGGCAGTCAAATACAATAGTAAGTATTGGGGTAACATGCACTTGGCGTTGCATTTTGTAATCTTCAAATAAGTGTAAGCCGTAAATTAGTAGCAGTATCTACAAATTTTATTATAGCATTAAAACTAGTATAATTCGTATTTAATAACACTGAACAAGTTTTTAACAACGTTAGGGTTCCTCGACGTCTTGAAAGTAACAATAAGATTTTTTAAATATTTTGCTGATTAGGAGTATTTTTTTTTATCAAAACCTAAAAGTAGAAAAAAAAATATATTCTACAACATCTGAAAGTCGATGCATTTTGCAATTTTGTTGTTGTTTTTTATTTTTTACTTAGCGCCGACTTCAAGATGTTACCTATAGATTTTTTTCTTTTTAGTTTGTAGGCGGATTTTCTTGATTGTTAAAAAAAAAACTTTTTCTACTTTTTAGTTACACAAATACTTGATCAGCTTTAGAAGTGCCTAATATATTAGCGCATGTATAAATTGTACGACTGGCATGCGGATACAGGCTTGCCTTTCGAAAAGTATAAAGTTATAGACGATCAACGCTCTTCAATAAGGGTTGCTTTCGATTTCCCTGAGATTAACTCCTCAGATCTTAACTTGGTGACAAAAATTCCTGAGGTGAAACATAGACACCGCTATTTCTAATAAAAAAAAATGAAGAGAAGAGAAATCACGTAACTTACATACAAAGAAAAACTTACAGTCGAATTACGAAGTTCCTTCTTTTGGAAGTCAGTTAAATTATTAAAGAATGAGAATTAAAGAATTTATTCGAAACCATTAACATAGTGTAAAGAAACAATTTGGTATCGCAAAAAACTGCTGTAGTATAATACTGTGTTTTATTTGTTAGCGCCAACTTCCAGACAACTTGTTTGTTATACAATTTAAACAAAGAGAGTTTTTTAAATTCATACATTTGGAAATTTTCGTGTTAATATTTGTAATGTATGTGTGTATTTGTGTGATGTGTGTACAAGTGAACGAGTGAGTGTGTGGTTACAGACTTATAAGGTTATAAAACGTAATAAGCGATAAGACCGTGTTTTCCTTTAGCGTGAAGGTATTTCAACTAATGCATTCAGACATCTGAGAGATTCAGGCGTTTGAGATAAATCAGTAACACAAACCGTGCAGGAACGGAGAAAGAATAAAATTTCCTGCGTTGGGGCGGCCTGTCGTAAGAGACGACAAAACAACCCACATCCAGATGGGAGAGCATTTACCCGTTTGTTTGGCTACCCCCTCTGGTCTAGCCGCCATAACAACCTTGAGTTGTGTATTAGTGGCCATGATCCAGTCTCCCTTTAGTGAGTGGCAGCATACTTGGTAGCACCTTTAGTGCTGCTGAACTCATAAAATAAAAAAAACCAAGCGTACGCTTAACTCATGAATAATAGAATATGTGTTCGTACTTATCTGCCGATTCTTTATTGCTACATCTTTAATATAGTTATGAGTATTTATTCTATTATTTACCGATATTTACTAAAACAATATTTAAATATAGGTATAACTAGTGCGCAATGAAAGGTGACTATGTTTCTCTGTTTGGTAAAATATAAAATTTATACAGAACCCAAAACTTATTTTGATGAACGCACATTTAAATTTACTCTCACACTAATTATCATAAACAAGTGATAATAAAACTTAAAAAACAATAAAACTAAAATAAAACTGAGACAGAAGCTTGAGATTAAAAAAATATTGTAAATTTCTTTTATTTATAACCATTACGCCCTAAGTTACCTATGAGCCTTTATAATCACAGCATGATATCATACATTAATAAAATAGCGAAGTGCGTGTCACAGCACCCATCCTCAAGGTTTCACTAGATCACTAGACAATAGTATTTCATAGATAAAAAAGATACCGACGAATTGAGAACTTATAACATCTTACTTACCATCTCAAAATTATAATGTTAATTTCACTTAAAAGCAATTTTCAATTAAATTATTTTTGAACTCTGCTACTTTGCGTAACTCATTTTTTTAACCTTATATCTCAAAACGAAAATAGGGTAAAAATATAATTGCCTTTATTATATCTTAGGTATTAATTAATTCAAAATATTAAAAAATCTCCAATTTTTCTGATTTTATAGCTATACAACGATAATAATGTTATTCTTATTCTCCCCGAACATTGCAACGGGCAGTCCCCATATTCCCAGGGTGCCATTCTCATTTCCCACAATAGTCCTACACTGGCCGGGGCTTGTCCTTGGATGCATTATTATATGGTGTAGACAGGGATAATCGCTGGTCACGCCACATTTAGATTAAATTTGTCTCTACGTGTTGGGCCTCTCATGGCCCCACGCAAGCTCTGCAAAAGTCCGGGCCATTTTGATGGCCAGTAGTCACTAGAGACATACAATAATAATATTTTATGACTACAAAGTAACGTGCATGACAAGAGCTATGAATGTCAAAGAAACAAGGGAGGTGTGTAAGAATAAGCCTAAATGGCGCTCTGTTGTTCGTGCCTACTCCGCAAGGGACCTGGCGTTAAGTTATGTATGTATGTACAAAGTAGAATTTTTATATATATGTACAGTATGCCTATCATAGATATATGGTGAATTTGACCAAGCGATTCATCAAAGGCGGCTGCTTTAGGCCCTTGGTTGTTATAGAATTGTAAATAATAAATATAATAAATATTTTTCAGTAAATATTTTTAGGACTAAAATCTAATCCTTCATCGATTCGTCCTGAAGGCTTGCTGCGCGTTGGCTTCACTCCTGGGACCCAATTCTGCTATTACTACCTCGTCAAAATCACCGGACCTGATCGTCTCAATCATAAATTTGGCTGGTTTCGGTATTCTGTTAATTCCAATGGGATGCCCGTGGCCAGTCACTCTGTCTGTATAAATATTTATAAGCGAAAATTCGCGTAATATTTTCTTTTATTAATCCGCCGCAACGATATCGAGAAGATATTGTGGATTTAGTAGATTATTCACACTATCGCAATGGAATTGTACTTTGAATATCTTCGCAACGCCGAGATATTGAAATACCAGGATTAGGCCCGTGATGTTGCAAACGTCTAAAGGCGACGGCTAAACACTTTCCATGAGATCGGCTGTGCCCTTTGTTTGCAAGCTTCGCAATAAATTAAAAGATTTGAAAAATACCATTTGAATTATGAAATAATTTATTTATTTTACCTAGAAGAAATTACACTGAAAATTAGAAAAGGTAGAGGTAGCACAACGATATCAAATAGAATTTATCGATAAATAAATAGACGAGATGCACTGCATTGCATAACTTGCATCGTTTAGTCGTCGGCTGAGCCGAGGGACCGGTATCGATAATGCGATACCATCGATATATTAGGCATAAATTAATCGATTAGCATCAGCACTGCTCGTGTCGTATGGGAGAGTTGTACAGGGCTGTCAATAAATCATAATAATCCAAGCCCTACCAGTACCGTGGACGAAGTATTATTCTGTACTGGACTTCAAAAGAAGAATTCAAGAAATGAAAAACAGGTAATATTTTTTTGCTTGAAAGCAACAGGCAAAAGAATATTACCGTATACGGATAATTTTCTCTTTAACTGCGCAAATAGTTCAATAGTTTTAGATATAATATATTAAGCACCACCACCGCCAACTCACTCGTATATATACATATACACCGGTATATGTCCCTCAACAAGGATTGCTCTCGATCTTCCTTGCGACCCACAAATCAGATCCTGACATGGTGACGATGGGACTAATTCGGGAGTATAAGCTTTCGAAAAAATTAAAAAAATTGAAAATTGGTGCACAATTGACGGAAATCAGAAATCGAGCAACGAACATAAAAAAACATACCAAGGCATTGAGAACTTCTTCCTTTTTTAAGTCGGTTAAATATTTAAATCTACTTCCTATTGTATGGTCACCGCTTCGCAATGTGCTATCGCTATTCAATGGAGACGAAGTGGCAAGAAACTCCCCAGTAACACGTCTAGCTAAAAAAGATTTTTTCATCATAATTATTTATATAATATATTATCTCAGGTTCTTTTGTTTCTTTTTTTACATACCTATTGTTATAGAAGTTGTATTACAATTACTTTTCAAAGAATAAATGGAGTTGTAACAAACAAAAAAATATTGTTACCGGCGCAATAATTGCATGGTTAAGAATACTGCGACAAATCTCCTTAGATTTCTAACATGTTATGTAAAATATAAACGTTATACAGCAGATGGTTTAAAGGCTGGAGCGAGCAGCTATGTTAATGCAGTTTTGTCATTTAAATATTCTTTAATAGTGTAGTATCCCTTTTTAAGCAAGGCACTTTCAATTTTCGTCAATTTTTCGCTTTAAATTTAATGAAGGGCAGATCTAACACTTCATTCGGAATTTTCTTGAAAAACCTTTACCGACCCCCAAGAAAGAAGACAGTACTTTTTGTAATGTGAACAATGGCAGTATCAATCTATTATTATGCCTAGTCTTGAAATTGCGAACGTTCTTATATTGTTTATATGCATTCATATTATTACGAAAATTATATTATTAAAAATATATTGGCAGGTTCTTTCTCTTTTCTTTCAACATATCCCAATTAAGTGGGGTCGGCACAATGTCTTTTCCTTCCACCCTCCTCTATTCTGATATACACCTTCTGTCACACCACAAATCATACATCTTTTTTGGTCTAGTTTTACATTTGTACCCATCCATCTTGTAGTTTAACATTTTTGTTGTCATGTGACTTTCATGCCTCCTCATTATATGCCCATACCACCTTAATCTTTTCCCTCTCAATTATTCAGCCACGGGTGCAACTCAGTAATCCCCTTATGTACTCATTTCTTAACATATTCATTCTTGTTACACCACACATCAATCTAAATATTATCATCTCAGCTGAGTGGAGACGTTTGTATTTTATCCGTTTAGTAGCCCGATCATTGGCAGGCGACCATCATAATTCCGATTTCCTTAAAGCGTTCCCTGAGAGACTCCCGAGGGCAAAAGTCCATTTTCGGACCAAAAGGCGCTCTGATCTACGTCATCGTTTCACAGTGGAAACGCTACCAGTGGGTACTAAACGTTTCGCCTCCACGTTACTTCTACGTACGGCAGATTTGTGGAATGCACTACCAGAGTAGTGTCAAGTCAAGTCTGGTGTGAATAAGTACGTACTATCTAGGTAAGAGTCCTCCATCTTCGACCGCATCATCGTCTATCATTGTACGTGATCGTGGTCAAACGCAAACCTATTTAATATATATATATATATATATATATATATATATATATATATATATATATATATATATATAAACATGTTATACATTTATGGGTCAAAGGATCTGTGTATTAGGATCTAAATTTTAGCTGCGTGTTACAATACAAAAGAGAAATACCTCGACATATTTTTGTCAACCCTAAGAAATTTAATGATGTGTGCACAGAACGCAAATGAGATTCAAAAGGCATGCTCAGACGCAGCGGGGCATTCTTATGATATTCGTATAATTATGTTTTGCATACCAAGAAATCGTTAAAGAATAACCTGGCTTTATCATTTTTTACGTAATTAGAGAGTAATTAGGGTTCAAGTGCTTAAATGTAAAAAGGATTAAATATCGAAGTTGATTATACTATTGAGTAGTTTAAGTAAGAGACGTGACATTTGTCCCGTATAAAACAGAAATGTAAAATGGCCCTCTAATTGGAAGTCTCAAATCTTCAAATGGGAAGGACGAAATTAGGCTTATTCTACAACAGTACAATAAAGCATCTATAGATATTCACATGATACAGGAATAAGTTGATTATTATATTTGTCAGAAAGTACTAAGGCTGCAAAGGATTTGCGTAACTTAGCTTATATAGAATATGACATCATAACAATCATAACGTCAGATTATAGTCCCTTCTTCGAGATCGCCAGCACATTGGTGTTGCAAATGGCCATAGGCGCGTGACGGCAGGAAACCATATTTCATATGGTGGACCGCCAGACTGTTGTCTAACTCCAGCAATAAAAAGATGGCTAGAGATGTATAATTTAGCACACATATAGAGGTCTTGCGTGTTAATACCTAAATGTAGAGTAAAATTGAAAGTAAAAGGAGACATTTTGTTTGCTTATATGGAGAGTATATTGACTCTGTAAATTTTAAACTATGAGGCAGAAAATGCTGAAAATTTTTTCAGGCCCTTAAAAACCTTTTTTCAAGATTAATTTTGACAAGATTTCAGATTTGAGATATTTCGAATAATTTTTTGTTTTAGGTTTTAAGGTCGAAATGCCAAAAATTGCTTATCAGGCTATCAAAACGTGCTTAGCCTAGTATTATAGGCCGATGTTAGCAAAAATAAAAACAGAACTTTTAAGCTCCCATCAAAAATCCCTGATCGATTCATTTAAGCGGTGGTTGGTCTATTAGAAACGGCATATGTTGCGTAACTATACTGGTCTCTCTTAAACGCCTTACGCGGCGCACATAAGCTGTGTGCAGTCTATTTATTTATCTATGCCATTATACTCCGTATGCCATATCTATTGTCATTCTCGTGTATTCCAGCGTAAATACCTCAATCAATCTTTCAAACAAATCTGTTCAATCACACTTGCACGGGAAAAAAGGACATCCGTATTTAGACTTTTCCAGAGGGATCATGTGAAAATCACGTCTAAAGTCCATGGATGCTAGACCCCGCTTTCAGCTGTGACGGACGACAGACACAGCCTTCTAAATTCTGGTGATAAATTTTTACGTTCAAATTGTTTCGAAAAAATGCTTGCTCCTGCTGAATGTCAACGCGATTACCAAGGTCACATGGTTAGCAAGAGGTATGTTTTGACTGGCTTGTAATATGAGATACGAGACAGTGTCCGGTGATGTTTAGAAGTATGTAGGTGAAGTTTTTTTTTATCGTTTTGGTAATGCTTCAAATTGCTTTATAAGGCATTCTGAAATTTATCAGTGTTTAAATATAAACAGTAGCCTACGGACTTGGTAAGCAACGAAGTAAAAGGATAGAAGAGGTCATTCAAATTGATTGAGACATTCTCGGTGGTCTCCTTCCTCTTGGCTATTTGAGGCGGAGAGGAGTTTGGGCCTTCAAGTAAAACCTCATTACCCCGGTTTTTATTCGACGGGCAACTACCCGTCGATGGCGGGGTTAGGAGCCATTGGAGCCTTCCTAATGGTGTTCTCTCAACGGCTGTCGCTGGTCAGTCTTTGGCAACCGTTGGCCTTCGGGGACTTTGCGTTGGCTTCGTCTGCAGCTTAGTTGGCCATTTGTTGGTGTTCGGTGGCCATCTCGGGCTTTCGGTGGCCATCTTTGGCTTCTGATCAGGTGAGCGTATAACATCTCGGGGGTCGCCAGCCAAGTGCGTTGATGATCCGGCGGTCGCGCGTGTAGGGGAGCGAGACACTCTTTATCATCTTACAAAACATAATAATCGGCATCAAGGCTTGCTGTAAAAATGTCAAACCGGTTACAGCCTAAGTATAACTTGGCCATAAAGTCTAGAACGAGAACTAATTTTTTGCCTTCTATTCTCTCTTCTATATATTTTATTATATCTGTAGTCAAGCCAGTGAATCATAAACAAACAAATTTATCCACGTTATTTTAATTTTGACAGTGATCTAAATAAGTATAATATACGCCTGTAACAATATTAAGTTTCAGGTGAGCAGTAATTTTTAAAGTTTACTAAGAATGTCTAGTGGATGTTGAAGAAAAACAATTTCAATATAGGTAATCCAAAAATAATTACCAAAAACAGTTTGTAATGGTTAGTTTAGCTTCTTTTAATCAAATCATTGTTCCGTTAACTACCACAAGGTGTTAAAGCTCCTGCTTACAAAATTATATTCATTATTATTAAAGTAAACATAGGCTTTGTTGACAAAATGCATACGTCGTAACTAAAGCAACTTGATACTTGCATGATGTTCTCGTACTATAAATCACTAGTTAAGTAATATGTACATTGGGTCAGAAAGCTGCCTAAGTGGTGCATGCGTTCCAGTCAGGATCGAAACCGCGTCCTTTGAGTTTGGACGCGTACGTTAGCCATTACGCTACCACGACTATAGATACTAGTGGAATGCACTTTTTGAATATCTCCAAAGTAAGTAAATTCAGCTTGTGTTATGGGAAATATACAAAGGACCACTCTACAATAATTTAGGACTGATTTTAAATACCCATACTATAATAGTATATGACCGAAAGTTCGTTAACAACATCATATTTTACAAGTAATACGGTAAGATGGTATTTCAACGCCAATTTTAAATTTAAATAATGTTTGAATTTATTGCAACATGTGTCATCTATCAAATTGGTAGGGCAAGCGAGGCAGGTGTATGCCCATTTTGTCATACACAGTTGCTGGGTTTTTATATCTTATTATTCATTCAATGCCTTTGAGATAAAATCTATACAACTAAATTCTACCAAGTTTCTGCCAATGAAAGGCTAGTGTCGGAATAGTAATATAAAGACCAGACATAAATAGATATACATCTAGACCAGTGGCTCCCAACTTTTTCTGAACGTCACCCACGAGAACAAAAAAGCCAACGCCCCCTAATCCATGACATTCAATTTACATAAAACTAGCTGTTTGCGGCTAAATGTAGAATGATCGGAGTATTCGCTGATGCGTGGTATTGAGACAATCTGTTCCTGCATGTTGCAGAGGTCCACCAGCAGGGGACGGGGAGCGGACGATCAAACTCCTGCGGACGAAATGAATCTGCCTTGCTTCCCGGGGCATTCTTAAGCACTGAGGCGCAGGACAAACATGGGCGTAACTACGTTCTAGGCCTCACGCTCTTCCTACCATAAGCGCGTGGCACATGGGAGGAAGGTGGTTTTAGTGGGGCACATGGGTTACCTCTCCAAATAGAGAGAGGTACCTTGCTGAGGCTCACACATGCCCCAAACGATTTTGTTATCTGCGCTATCTTCAGTGGATAACTCTCATTGTTTTGGTCTATTCCCAGTATAGGACCCGGTAGTGTAAGAAATGTATTTCCCCAGCCTAAAAAAATATATTCCAATGTGGTCAGTCGCTTATCAGCCAGGGAGATATCTGTGCTTGTAGAGCCGGTGTATTTTTCTAGAACGAGCAGATTATACCACATTTCAGCTCTTAAACTATAGGTATACCTATGTAAAATAAATATATTCAGGTATGTTCAATTTCTTAGTTTATTCAGTTTATCTGTTAAAAATTGTAAAGTAAAAATTATTAAAACGATAACCAAATGTTACAACAAGCTTGATGATGTTTATAATAATAATTTTAAAAACACATATTTAATATTTTTATATTAATTTTGTTGTTATGTTATAAATGCCATAATCAGAAATTTCATTATTATTATTATGAAAGAAAATTGATATTTTGTTAATGTCATTCATTACAAGAAATATGATTGCGATTCGCAATTGAAAGTAATATATAGATTAAAATAAAATATAATAACAAAACTTGATATAATTATAATTACCAATATATTTAAGAGACTATTTTTTATACCCACTCTGCGTATCTATTGTATTTATTATGATTTATCTACCTTAAAATAGTTACAAAAAAAACTATAAAAGATAAATTTAAAGTACTAGGGCGACAGAGTTTCTGTACAAATACCATAAAATACAATGGTGTAGCTGAATAATTGTAGTCAATGCATTCCGAATGCCATCCTATCTAGCAGATGTTGGATAAGCCCCGCCCACCGGAGGCCACGCCCACCGCCCATTTTAACAATAGCTCCCGAAATTCTGTAAGCGAAATGTGTAAGCTATTAAAATAACTATTTCTACGAAACCACTGCTTCAGATGAATGAGGATTTTATAGGAGTATAATTACAAAACTTTATAGTCTGTGACCTTCTTCATTTAATTCGGTGCCTACAATTTTGTATTGCTAAATTCATAATGTTATCCCGAGGGTACCAAGTGAACAAACTCGTTAAAAGTTAGCCTAAGTCAACAACTCTATACTTTTTTAGATATGGTACCAGAAACCACATCGCTATACTAAAACATTGTACCATGTGTCAAATGCAACGCTAGTAAGTATATAGTCGAAAATACCCAGCATCTTTACTTTGGAATGTTTAAAACTGACAGCGAACGTGGCGTACGACGGACACTGCAAATAGCGTATGTGCATTGTGCGCGGCGTCAGACGTCTTGCAAAGACCACTATGTTTTTATACTCGTAATAAGTATTCGTTGGTCGCGTATAGCGTCCCGCCGGACATAGCCTACGGTCTTGTAGTACTCTCTGGCGTACGGCGTGTGTAAAACAGGTCATGCATCGCCTCATAATTGGACGTTCCCATGTCTGTCTTACAATTATAAAAATTAAAAAAACGCATTTCTTAAATGCTTATGCGTTTTCGCAATTGTTTTTGTTTTGTTATTTTTTTTGCAAAAAGTTCCACAATTTGTTATCTGTATTTCCATTAGTTATTTATATATCTACAACAATATTTTATACTTTAAACACAAATTCCTTGAAAATACTCCAATCAGATAAATCAGTTCAAAAAATCTGATAATTATGAAATGATTTTTTAACACTTAAGTGCCTTTATTATTTAAATTGGCATTTCTCATTACTATCGATATCGATAGACAGAGATTTACAGTCTATTTTCGGCATAACCTAAATATATCTATATATATAATATCTGTCAAATAATTCGATAATTTAACCCGCTACTATAAAGAAATGAAACGCGAAACTTTGTTGACATAGATGCCTTTTGAGTCATACGTACTTCTCTTATTTGAGTACATGGCTCGGGTGACATGAGACGACGCCTGGCGCCATAAAGGTACACTTTCATGGAAATCGTATTAACCACTTGTATGTTTAAATTAGGGTTCCTTAGTTATATTGATAAAAGAGAATTCCTTATGATGACGTCATAAAGGCGTAGACACAAGTTAGATTAAATTCCAACAATATTTATATTTAAAAAAACCGGCATCTTACTTTTGTAATATAGCATGCATTTAAACTACAACAACGCTGAGGTGATTTATGTGTAAAAACTTTTGATGTTATAAGTTTGTACTAGCGTACAAAAGATGATGGGCGTTTTGGTACCCATGTCCAATCAAGACGAGTCATACATCATACATAACGACAAACCCTATTGTCCGTTTTGAAATATATTAATAATAAAAAACTTTTTAATTTATCGATGAAAATCATATAAAAATCAGTTCAGTAGTTTTAAAGATAGATGTGATCTGTCTAATAAACAAAAAATACGAAACATCAGATGATATTGATGCGTCATAATCAAGCAAGATTTTTATTATTATTACTTTTAACCCTGAGTGTAAATAAGTAGATGACTAGTAATTCAGGAACCGTTTAATTTCCCCCGCTCCCTGAAGCAGCGCGGCGGCTAACGTAAGGGGCAGGCATGCTGAGGCAATTTATTAATGAATAATAATAGTATTATTATTTAATATTTTCTTAAGTTTTCGCGACTTGTACACATAATAAAACTACGTTAAACAAAGAGGAGCATAAAAACACGGTTAAAAGAACACAATGCTGACATGAAACACACAAGGTCTACGAAGTCTGCGATCAGTGAACACACGCTGGATAAACCCAACCATTACATCAGATTCGATAACCCACAAATCCTCGCGAAAGAGAAACGTTTCATACCAAGAATGATGCGTGAGGCTATTGAAATCAAAAAACACCCAAATTTCAATAGAGAAGATGGTTAGCAGGTACCCACCTGTTTGGGATCCAATCATCAAAACTATTAAGACCCAAACCCAGCAAAAACCAACTGCCAGACCTCAAGACACTGTGAGCTCTTTCTGCGTGCAACGAAACAAACCAACTTGACTGATAATGTCTTTTATTTTTTCCTTCCACTCATTTTAATATTATATAAAAAAAATTTAGAACTAGGCATGTTTGCTGAAGATTTTCTTGCGCCGCTCTTTCTCTTCAAGCCACAACATGTTGTGAAGCGGTGGTAAATTAGATTAGGCTCCCATAGAGTAAACAATATCCATAAAAAAAAAATTAAAACTAAATAATTAAAATGAACAAGTTGGCGGTAGACTGAATAAAAACTTTGACAATACACGTTTGACAAATGTCATCTTTGTCTTCCGTGACCACGGCAACTGAAAAGCGGCCGAAACGTCGGATAAACCTAAATAAAATAAATTACCGCGCTTAAAACCGTTAAAACGTAGTTTTATTAAGTATTATTATTTATTAATAATAAATAATAATACTATTCCAACATGGAGGAAAAGTCACAGACTGAAATACTTTAATAAAAAGTGTCAAAAAAAACTCATCAAAAATAAATAACTTTCAAGGTAGGATTACTCCAATTAGACAGGTAACCGTGACTAGCGCGACGGTTCATATATTGGTGCCCATCAACCTTTATAACATCAAAAGTGTTTATAAGATGACAAAAATAATATATCAATTGATTTGACTGCCCCCGTGTCTTACAAGCGGAAGAATAACTCTTCCGTATGTATGATATAGTTTTTTGAGTCAACACCTATTGGGTTTGTACGAATTCGAGAACGTGTATTATATATGCCGCTGCAGGAAGATCCAAGCACGGAAGGCCTGCTCCCCGGGGTGTACTTTACTTTTTAAATTTAAGATGTAAAAAATAGAAGAAAATAATAATAAATAAATAAGTTAGTAGAGTTTGGAAATATTTTCAAAGAAAATTGATTTGAACGAGATCAGTATAATAGATTTCTCGTATCCTTACAAAGAAAACATTGACCGTTTGTGACCTCTACGCAACTCTTTATTTTTCATGGACTGACAATTGCACTTTCACTTACAATTCAATCACTTGCTTTATTTCTTCTTTCAATCAAAGTCCGCTACTCATTTATATCGATAATTCGTATGTGTAGTGAGTCCAGAGCAAAATTAAAAAAATATTTTCAAAGGAGAGCGTGTCAAAAATAAATTGTTTATAACTTCTTTACTTTTAGTAATATCTAATATTATCTTTATAGTTTGTTTTTGTCTATATTGAGTATTATAATAGTGAACTTAATTTATTAAGCTTCTCATATTTAATTTAATATACGGTGTTTGAATCATAGTTTGACTGACGTGATTGTAACTTAGAACAATAAATAACACACTCTGTGCGGTGTTTGTAGCATGGAAATTTTCTACCGAATTTCATTAATATAAATACAGTAGTTTTTGAGAAAATTGGCTGTAATATTCAGAGATGTACTGTTTCATTTTGATCTAAATGTCTATTGAAGCAGAAAAGGAATATAGATTATATTTTATATTCAGTACAACAGCATAAAGCTAGGCCAGAATGGTATCAATAAAATGTATAAATAATTGCATGTAGGCTGTATGGAATAAACCTAACTATACGACTAGGTATGTAAAGCTAACTTCTACGATCGTAAAATCGAGGCCTGTTAACTATGTATTTGGTATGACAAGTTCATATAAAGCTAAGAGATGCTAGGTATAAATATATGTTTTGACTAGCTATGGTCGTCATTTCACGTGGGACTAGGACTTTATTTTCCTATCTTCTGAACCCAGCGAAATATACAAAGAAAAAGACGAAAATTTAAAATAAGAAAATAATAATTTTCATTGAAATTTGTTGATCTGTTTCAAGTCTATTCGAGACCAACTAAGATATTGGCAAACATAAATTTAAAACAACGATCATTTTTGTTTAGGCGTCATATAAATAACAATTTTGATTTTAATATTATAACCATAGACCATTGTTTCTCAACGTTTTTTATGTCGCGACCCACGCGATAAAACCAAATAGTTAAGTAGAAATTCTTGCGACCCCTTCACCACTATATTAAAATAACATTTTAATTAATAGTTTTATTTATACTAGTTTTGTTAAAAATAATATAATAATTTTGTTAAAATCATGAATAAGAGTAGGGTAGGGCGGGGCTGAAAGGTCCAATTTTACTATTTCGAATTATACTGTGAAAACCGAAACTACTATATCAAAATGTAAAACACTAATCAAACAAACAGTTACCTGACTATGTTTAACTCAATTTTTAGTTGAATTACCATGATAGAAGTATGTCATTTTACCATTTTTCTAGAACTTGTCACCTGTCTCTTTTTGCCCCATAGTAGGGGTAAAAAAGGACAGCAGGGAGGCAAAAAGGCCCAGTTACATTTTCTTAAATTTTAGCGACTTTTATACATAATAAAATTACGTTTTAACGGTTTTAAGCGCGGTCATTTATTTTATTAATCAATAAAATCAAAAATCAAAAGGTCCAGTTTATAACTAATTTTTTTTAAAGTTTCATGTAATAATAACAATATTTGATTTAATGAAGTTCAAAAATTTGTATTTATTCAAAAACCAAAAGTAATATTTTTAAGCTTCATAATATTTAAACCGTATCTACAAAAAAACAAAGTAATTATCATTAAAAAAAACAAAAGTTCTTTTTTCTATATCACTGCAAAAACATTCTTATTCATAATTTCTAACTTTCATTAGCTTACAATAGTTTTATTATTAAACTTATAATGATACAAAAATGGTATTTTTTCAAACCTAATAGAAAAATAAAGTTCTTTAATTATAATTACAATCAATTAACTTTGCTAACATTTTTTTGTATATCTATTTTATCTTAATCAGACTCATCGTTTAAATTTTTAAATCGGTCCATAACCTCTGCCAACTTCGTGTAAACTTCTTGCACATTAGTTTTGTTGAATGATGTAGCTCTGCTGAGACTTGTACCTTCAGGTTTTCTAATGGAGAGACTAGAATTTCTCTTAAGAAAAGCAGATATCCAGTCGCTACTGGCCATTTTATTGGTATGCCTTGTGTCTGGTATACTTAGGTTATATTTAATGGCACAATCATAAGCCATGGAACGAACTTCTTTGGGACCTATGCCGTGGAATATCTGAGCAAGTTTATGTGAGTATTCTCTAAGTCTGGCTTCTTGTTCTGTATTAAATATCAGCCTTGGAGTACCGTAGCCAAATCTCAAGATGACAGGATCATTCTTCATATGTTCAATAAATCTTGACAATGAAGTTTTACTTCATTCAAAGTCACGACATAATGATTTATTTTCATTGACAACCAAATTTGCTGCACGTTGCATCAACTTTACAGATTTAGTTCCACGATCAGTTTTTCTTATATAGTTGCGCATACTGAAGCAAAACAAGTTTTTAATAATCAGAAATAACTGATGGGGCAAAAAGTACACATTGGACCTTTTCACCCCAACCAAATATAAGTATTTTGACAGGTTATAAAAAAAATTAACATTAAAACTAGCTGAAAAATAATCAGAAATCGTGAAAAACAACTAAATCACGAATACTATTAAATTATGTTGAAATCTGCTAAACGAATTATTGCCACTCGAAACGAAATAAAGTAATAATGGAAAAAATTACTTACGTGACAATTTTGAGACGCGGTCGTATATCTCCTGCCAGCGGAGCCACGAGACTGCTAGTCATGCATCCTTACGCCTCCCGCGCCCCCTTCTTACCGCTCGTATAGTTCGAAAGAACGATACTTCACTAGTTTTTTAGATACTTATGGTGGTCCTTTTTACCCGTGGACCTTAAAGCCCCGGTCTACCCTACTATGAATCTTAGGGCCGCTTGCATAAAGGCGATCCTTTAAATAAAATCAGTTATTCATATTAAACTTTTCTAAATACGTTTTAGACAAAATGTATTAACAGTTCTTTAAACATATTTTTGAAGTTATACTTCTTTTGGCGCGTTAAGGATGAGAGTAAATTTTTCCGATGCGCGCACACACCGTCACGAAAAACCGACACCCTGAAGTTAGCTATAGTCATTTTAGTTTTTCTATTGTTAGTGTCGTTTTTTCTACAAACGTAGAATAAGGCGAAATATAAAATTTTTGAAAAGATTTTTATCTTGTTACGCCAAAGAAGTATAGCTTCTAACGCGTGTACATATACATATAAGCAAAAGTACAAATTTTGCTGTGTGCAAGACGCTAAACGTATTTAAGTAGGTATTTAATTTAAATGCGTTCAGTGTTTCTTAAATAAATTTAATGAACGCTATGCAAGCGGCCCCTTAATATTTTAGTGTCGTTGTCTTATTTACTTATTTCACTGATCGCTAGATGGCATTATTTTATTGTAGTATAGGTTCGCGTTTCACCACGACTGAACCTGATAGGTACTTAAGCAAAGATAAAATGGTCTTAGATGGAGCCCCCTTATCTAGAATCTAATCTAGAAGTACCTACCACCTACCTATTTACACGGAAATCGAGTCTTGTAATTTTGGGTGCATTAATTTTTTAATTATTTTTTTAATGCAAGAGTTCAGCAGACAGGCAGACGGCCCATTAGATGGAAAGCGGTTACCATCGCCTATGGACATTTGCAACACCGAAGGTACTACAAATGCGCTGCTGCTCTATTAAGAGCCGATCGTGGTCACTAATGCCGGAACAGAACTCAATGTTGTTATGGCGGCATACTCTAGACTAGGGGTGGTAGCCATTAAGTCGGTCAAATGCCCTAGCACTTACTTGGCTATGGGATGTTTTGTTGCCTCTTACAATAGACCGCCCGGCCTCAGGATATTGTATTCTTTCCCCTTCGTGCGAGGATACAATTTTGTTATAAGTTCGGATGCAGTATTTAAATTTATAAAATCGAAGAGAAAGTCACTATTAACACAAACGTTTTGACTAATTTAGCTCATGCTAGATGGTCCATCATATTGATTCACAAGCTCTAAAAATGCAAATTTAATTAGAAGGTATGTTAGTTGGCCCATACAATTTAACTTTTGTCATTCAGCACCCACGCATTATACTAGGCAATCATTACACGTTAGGAGTATTGTTTACATACTTCGCTCCATATCAAGATTGCTTACACTTGATGTTTATGCTACCCCGGTGGTCCTGATATGATTTTGATGATGTCACTAAGCCATCGCCATATCAAAAATGCATAATTGTTTTTATTTGTTTAAATTATTAGAGAATCATAAAGGTAAGCCGACTGCGTACGTATCACGTTTTGTTTATGAAAATATTCTGAGTATAGATAACTAAAAATTCCACAAAGCTCGTGTAACTTAGGTCTTAAGAATATAAAAATAGGGATACTGATAGCTACTGAGTTTCATGGCCACTAATAGCCATATCATTTTTATTATTCAGCTATGTAAATTTTAGGACTACGCTAAATCATGATTAGTAATAATCATTGATTACACATAATGTTAGATATATTAATTCAAGATAATAATTCTTATATAGTATTTTACTTTGGGGTTGACTTGGGTAAGGTCAATTTACAAACTCTCTTTGGTGTTGGCATACTCTTCTTCAATAAGTCTTACACAAAATTTAAAATTAAATTAAAAAGTATCTGGATTAAAAAGGGATATTAATTACTATACTTCTGAAGAATATTTAAATGACAAAACTTCATTTATATAGCATCTCGCTCCAGCCTCTTATACTATAGTCTGTAAAACGTTTTACTCTTGCCATTTATTTCCTTTTATTATGTCTTTGTTTTACTGAGTATGCACTGTTTGTAAAACTCTATTCATTCTTCAAAAAGTAATTCTGGAACGTACTTCTGCATCAAACTTGAGATATAAATAGAATAAGAAATACAAAGAAAAACAATTTTAAGCTAGACGTGTTGCTGGGGAGTTCCTTGCCGCTTCTTCCCCTTAACAGCAATAATTCGTTGCGAAGCGGTGTACATAGAATAGGAAGTGAAATTTAATTCCAACTTATATGTATGATCTTCAAAAAGTGGAACTTATTTTGAATAAAAACTTTTAAATTTGAATAGCAAATTTGTTAACTGAAAACCATATCACGTCACTGACAATCAAATCAATGCACAAACCGACGCGACGCTTGACCCTATTATCCTTTCAAATAATAATGTTATTGGTCCCTGTGCTTCCTAGTGGATTCGAAAATACTTATAAATTTTTGAATCGATCGATCTAGTCGAATTATGTGTTATAAGGAACAGTTTTCTTATATAAGAATGTCTTTACAATAACTAAATGTTGAATAAAACGTCCATGTAATTCAGCATCATTATTGAAAACATTTTAGTAAAGCGATTGTGATTTTACCTATTTTATAATAAGGTTTTTATTATGATCGATAAAATTGAATATCGATCGATAAATATAAACAAGGAGATAAATCTGTAAAATTGAAAAGCCATGCCGCAATGTGATCTACTTTCATGCATTTGGATAATATTTACTACTTATAGAAGTATCAAGCGAGCTATTAGGACCTCAGAAACAGCAAGTCGAGAATTAACCATCGTGGTACATGTCAAGAAGGCCTATCTCGATAAGGCGTAGACAGAAGAACAATTTATAAACAAAACCCTATTATACATTCATACAATGTACTAGGCACCCAAAAATGTGTAAGAGGTGTCCTGATAAAGATCTTTGGGGTCCTTTCAACTGATACATCAGTTTTATTTTTTGTTGGGATATTCTTATCTTTTTATCTCTATTTTGTTAGTTACGGATTAGTAGGATTGAAATTATATCAGGCAGATGATTTGTATGCTTTTACAAGTTGGAATACGTTTTCGATACAGGCATATAAGCAAGACACGCGTTTTACAAAAAAGAGATAAAAGCCCTTATTTAACTGGGAGAAGAATAAAGAATGAAAAATCTTTAACCGACCGAAATCAGACAAACCTAATATTGTGAAGATAGTGTTCGACGATAGTGACGAGATAATAATAGTAGAATTGGGTATTAGTGGCCAATTTGAGCCAGTTTCCAATTCCTCGTCAGCACCTACAGCACATTGGTGGCGCCATGCTAATGTACATAGACGAGACGGTAATCACTTTCCATGAGGTGGGTCGTCAGCCTATTCGATATACTCCAGCAATAAAAAATATCTAGAGTTCGCACCACTAAAAAAGTACCACAGACGCGGGGCTGCAATCGCTGTCCTTAAACCTGCCAGAGTAGTTATTTGCCCATCCGTAAATCGGTATAGGTAATTACTGAATAATAAATACAAAATATTAAATAACTAAAGCTGTATATTTATTTTTTGGCTACTTTACGAACAAAATGCCATCAAAAAGCGGAGCTTCCACTTTTTGTTCCACTTTTTTTTCTATGGGACTTCTTTTGTGGCGCGGAGTCCTACATCAAACTGCAGGCATATTTAAGAAAAAAAAGTTTTCACCCGTTTATTCATTCATTCATACTGTCTGTCCAAAATTGTATGACAATGATAATTAAAATAACGGATTATAAAGATTCAGTTAATATTTGGATATTATGTTTATTATTTAATATACATATTTTTGCATTTGTTAAAATACTTCATAATTATGTAGATATATGTTTATTATAGCAAATTGGTGGAAATTTAAATACATTTTATTAATTATAATATGTATAAAGATCCAATAAAAATATTAAGGAAATCATTTTTTGACATAATTTACGTTAAAGATTTCTTGTCATAAGTTTTAATTGATCTTTATATAATTTTAAATTAACGTAATTTGTTAATTAACTCTATTATAAAACCTTGTATCAAAATCTAGCAAGTATTAGGACTCCACACACGAATGGCAGGTTCCGTGTAAATTATCTACTGTTTCTGAAAATAATGCTCTATCTTAGATAGTTTTAGTGACCGTTTCACGCATATATAGCGACGGAAAGAAAGAAAAAAATATTTGAAGAAATAGCGAAGTACTTACATTGCTAATATGTATTAAAAAATAACATATTTTGAGAATTGGTTCCCCGCATTTTCCGCAAACAGGGTTTGCACTCGGCTTGTTGTTGTGCCGCATAATATGGATTTAATGCGTTATTTATTTGACATCGTAAATAATTGCTAATGACGTTAGACGTATATTCAGTAACGGCGTTATTTTTAACGCTATTAAAATTCGCATTTAGCCCCGGTCTCTCACACTAACATCACAGATGGAGCAGGTACATTATGGAAAATACTCAATATTATCTTAAAAACTATAGCTCGCGACAGATTTTTAAAAAAATATTTATGGCTATAATGCTTCTTTATCCCAGATAGACTTTTTATATTACTAGAAAAAAATAAGGATCTCTACTATAAAACCTCAACAATGTAACCGAAGGTGTAAAAAAAAGTGAATGAGTAAATATGAAAAAAATCTTGAGATATAGTAAAAACAACAATTTCGCTTTCTCTTAGAAACTATTCCGACCTGTCAAACGTTTGACGTTAGTCCCGACGTTCAGAAATCAAATAAAATTTAAATGAATACTTTTGAGGCGGTACGAAGTTTGCCGGGTCAGCTAGTGTTAAAAAAGAACACTAGCTGACCCGGCAAACTTCGTTAATATCATATACGAAACTGGTCAAATGAAGTCGTTCAAATCAAAATCATGTATAAAACGGAAATGGTTAATTAAAAACAAATGAAACGTTAAATTAGTCATTTAAATGTAGCAATGTCAACACTAAATGCCGGCGGAGTTAACCAACACATCCGCTTAAACACACATATAAATGTGTGTTATTATGAATTGGCGTTTAACATACGATCTTATTCATATTGACTTAGAGTAAGTTTGTAGATTTTTATGGTTCTTAAAAGAAGCTTTTTTGTTATATTTTTATTGCAGGATTTTAGCAGAGAGGCAGCCGGTACACTTGATAGAAATGGGTTACCATCGCCTATGGACATTTGCAACACCAAAAGTGCTACAAATGCGCTGCTGCTCTCTTAAGGGAGACTGGAACCTGGTCACTAACGCCGGAACACAACTCAAAGTTATTATGGCGACATACTCTAGACCAGGGGTGGTGGCCATCCAGTCGAGCAAATGCCCTACCACCTGGCTGTGGGTTGTTTTGTCGCCTCTTACGACAAGCCGCCCGGCCGCAGGAAATTATATTCTTTCTCCGTTCCTGCACGGATAACAAGCCTACAAACTTACTCTAACTCAATACGAATAGCACCGATAGTTTTTTTGGGTAATTTGCCGTATTTGAAGCGCGCTTCAGTCAATTTTTGTATAATAGGAGGAGTGGACAATCAAATCAACAAGCAATCTCAAATACTTTCGTGGCCGGTTCCTATACTTATTATTTATTCACTTGGCTCACCATCGGTTAAATTTTGACATGGCTTGTATTTTATGGAGCTTATGTCAAATTTTAAGCACCATACCCAACCATGCATCCTACCCATCATGACATTGGGTGTCGAGAGGTGGACACTGACAGCGGGACTGGTCCACAAATTCAAAGTCGCTCAACGGGCTATGGAGCGAGCTGCGTTAGGTGTTACTCTTATAGATAAAATCAGAAATGAGGACATCCGTAAGAGAACGAAGGTAACCGACATAGCTCGCAAAATTAGCAAGTTGAAGTGGCAGTAGGCCGGTCACGATTGTCGCAGGACCGACGGCCGATGGAGCAAACGAGTCCTGGAGTGTAGACCACGTCTCGGCAAACGTAGCGTAGGACGCCAGCCAACCCGGTGGACTGACGACCTGCGCAAGATCGCCGGCAGGGGCTGGTTGAGGAAGACGAGAGACCGGGATATGTGGCGCATACTTGGGGAGGCCTACGTCCAGCAGTGGACCGAGATTGGCTAAAGAAGAAGATAACCAACCATAAAAACAGCATAACGCGTTCCGAAACAGTGTAGATAGAATATGTAGTAGACATAACTTTTAACTCATATGTTTGTATAATCTTCAAAAAATGATCTCCAATGGAATTTATAAAAAAAAAACAATTTAAATTTAATAGGAATATATTCTATCTAGAGACACAAGAATCCCTTATCTATGGTACCAAATTCATAAGATATTGTAAATCATGTTTAATCTTTAAATCAAATACTAAACAGTTAACCGTAACGAGAGTCATAAACTACGTTATGTGTACAACATATTAATTAAAATAACACCCTGACAACTTGGACCCAGGCCTTTTGAGGACGAAGGGAAGGAGCGGCGGTTCATCACGAATAGGGCTGGCATCTACATTTATAACAAGGTAAAGGGTACTTACTATATTTTGTTCGACTATTTATTTTACTATTGACGTTTGCACGGCTGTTATGTTTCGCATTTTTGACAGTAAATTGCACATCTAACAGTTGTCATGAAACGTCATTGTTCCAAGCAATGTAGGCTACGTTCCATTAGGGACTCAAAACGACCACGTTCACGACGGCAATTTTTCCCAGTCCACATGCTTGCCGGCGTTACAATCGTAAACCCAAGTGAAACGGCGATTCGATCCATGTATAGACATGGGTCGTTGTGATCGTTGTGTGATCGAAAAAAATGACGACATTAGTGACGTTTTCGCCACGACCACAACGACGGCGGTCGCCTAGTAGAACTAAAGGAGCATTTTGGGCGACGTGAACTACTGATGGAATGCCCTGCTAGAAAAGCCGTTTTGTGAGTCATCTAATACACAGACTATGAGCTGTTGTTATCAAACTTAAAGAAGATCGGGACTTTTGGGTCAAAGAAATGTAAAGAGTTAAGAAATGGCTTAAAAAGAGTTATACTTTTCAATTACAAAAATGGAAAACCTCAGCCCTGAACTTCGACAGTTAGTAATATTAATAAACCACGCACCACACGATTAATTAATTCATAATAAGTAAACCCTTACAATTATAAATAATACTACCCAAATAAAAATAATTTTGCAAATCACTCTCATCTTATTACAGTCTGAGCCTTAAAATATATGAAAGCGTATTCCTCTCCTTTAATCGCATTAATTTTATTTTAAAAGAAATCATAACAGTATTTATTATTTCACGTTTAATTATACACATGTAGGTTAAGTGGGTTATTTATTACACAGTACAGAATTTTCAACAAATGATTAAATAGGTGAACAAAATTGATTGAAATTTATTCTCAAAGAAAGACGATTTTTTGTTTAAAATGCAATGAGTACTGCTTTACGGTATCACTAATTGATCAATATTCTATCTGTCAAAAGTGAAATGAACGGTTCGATGGAGAATAGTTTTTAGCAATTCAAACACTTTCATTTGTTGCGTTAATAGTTATTTAATTCCTTAGTTGCGTCGCCTGAAAGAGATTGTTCTAATGAATAAGGCCACCCATTAATTGCCAATGAAGAACAAACAACTCGTCGCGTTCCCCCTGAAAATATGTACATCTTTGATATATATTTATATAGAAGCTGGTGATAACGTCTAGACTACAACATGACATAGCCAACAACATTTTTTTTCGTTTTGACTATATTTTTATGTCAGTGAATAATAAACAAAGTTCAATTTTCATTCCTTCATTTTCATTTATCATTTAAGAGCATGCTCTTGTCGGTGGAGTCTCTTCTTCTCTATTATGAGCCAGTTGTTTTACTTCTATGTAAGACCGACACCCACTTTTTCTTTTATTTGGTACATGAATGCTCGCCTTGATTTTCCCTTCCCTCTCCTTGTTTCCACTTTGCCTTCGATTAACGTGCATAAGAAGATGTCGTGTCTTAGGAAATGGCCAATCATCTTCCCCCTTCTTTCCTCTAGAGTTTTTAATATTGTGCGTTTCTCCTTTACCATATCCAGAATTTCTTAAGGGGTTCAATTTATTAATGTAATTTTAACGTCAATCCGAATATAATATCCGCTAAAAATACTAAAGCGGGATATAACAACACTAAGTTACACTTGAGCATTGATTTTGATAGTTTATCAAGGATGTGTAGTATTTGAAGCAAAAATCGTTGCGTTATAAGTATATAATTTGACAATATTTATCAAAGAATCGCCGACAGGTTTGAAGCTTCTTTTAATTAAATATTTGGCCTGTTAATCAATTACAAGGTGTAAGGCACTGTCTATAAAAATTAATAGTATGTAGTATAGTAGTATTATTCAAGTAAACATCATAGTTCAGGTTTACAGAATTGCGTACCTTTATCGTTAATAAACCAAATTAATTCTAAGTTACTAATAAGTACTCAAATTACTGTTTTCATAATATTGCGGTTGCTAAAGTTCAGATTTGTGCGAAAGTGGCTCCTCAGATATTTTCTACTCTTTTTGGCCAACCTGTTTTTACTATACTTTTTACGAGTCTATTATCATTCTTGGTATACTTCTTCCGAACTAACTATAATAATAAATAGATAAGTATGTAAAAACTCCGGAAAATATGTATAAATGGCCTATAAAAAAAAGCCGAAATTTCAACCATAGTTGAAATTTCTGACTGCCAAATTAAAACCTGCCAACCCTATTACCAAGTGACCATAAGGGCTAAGAACAATCGCCACATGTGGCCGCGGATTAACCAAAACGAAAAATAAAATTAATATCCATCTATCCGTCCCTTTCTTACGCACACAACTCACATAAGCTTCTTCCGTTCACTCGAAATCTTTCTTGGAAGTTGAGAGAGCGCACGCGCACAATGCGCCTGTTGTGTAGTGTAAAATAAAAAATATGGCATGGAATGAACTTGACGGGATTTGCGCTGGATTCGTTTTAATTTCGAAAAATTTTGAGTACATATTTTGTTTTGAAGGAAGAAATTTGAAAAGTTGTTATAGAAAGAAGGTTCACGAAAAGGAAAAGTGGATCTAATAAAATAGGTATGCATTAATTGAATTGTTATGTTATATTAGTTAAACATTTAAACGAATTATATAAACTTTCGCGGGTTGAAATCCTGGCCGGAAAGCATGTACTTAAATAGATAGATAACATTTATCGTACTAAAATACAAACATGAACTTAAAGACTGAAATTACATGTAGTTATGTAAAAAGGGCGGTCTTATCTTAAAGCGATCTCTTCCAGACAACCCTAGGAAAGAATTTAGACGATAATGGCGATGGTGATATACGTAACATATAGTACAAACTACTTAAATTTTAATAATATATATAGTACGAACTTAGGCCGTTTTCTGAGCTAATGTGCATATTGTAATAAGTACCACGTGGTAACGGCAAAGGAAAACTTCGTGTATTTGTTGGTTTGTCTGTTATAATTAAGTTTTATATAAGATAATTATAACTCATTATTCATAATAAAGTCGAGGTTATTAAGTACATTTGCAACGTAGTACAATTTGTAGAATAAAATAGAATATACTTTATTGCAATCATTAAGATGCAATTCAAGAAGTTTAAGTACAGAAGACATGGGCGGTCTTATTACTAAAAGCAATTTCTTCCACACAACCTTAGGATGGATTAGAGAAAGAAAAGCGTAAAATGTGGTATGTAGTAGTAGTGTAGTATGTACCTACAATTGTAAGTACAATATATTCAAAGCGATAAAACAAAGTTATTTTTATACTAAGTAATAAAGTAAATCGAGCGTCGGTTTAATAAAAGTGAGTATATATTTTGATATTTCCTGAGTATCAATTTCTAGAGAACAACTTGATGTGAATATAAAATTAGTCAAAAATATACGTATGTAATAAAACTGAATTTTTTAAAATAAACTGAAAGGAATCATTAAGAATGTTAATCCGTCTTATTAAAATGATTCACGACTGATTTATTTAAATTTATCTTTAAAATTGAGAATTCTTTAAACAAATCTGACATAGTAACATTATATGTAACATGTATAAAATTTATACTACCGACCATGGTATAAATTTTACGGTATATTACGGTAATTTAAGTTACAATTTAACGAGGTTAACATTTTCTCGTGGGGTTTTTCAGCCATAGTTATGGCTGGCATTAATGAATGAGTAAAACCTGTCCAAACATTACAACTTACGTGCAATTTGTAAGCAGAAAGGCCTAGAATATATCCAATTATAATCCATAAAAGAAAACTTAATCTAGCTATATTGTATTTTTTTCTTTTGTTTCTCTCTCCGAGAGAACGAGCTTGCTCGGGTATTTTTTTTGCTTTTTAGGGGGTTATTCTTTGTTGTTTCTAATTCTATACAATTTTTGATCCAAAATTAAATTTATACATATTGTATCTAGACTATTGTTTTTTGTTACAGATTGCTTTATATATACCGTCTTATCCAATTATAGCCACTACTTTCTTATTTTTACTGTTTTGTTTTTACTATAGCAAGCTTCTTATAACTATTTATTCTACTTTATATAACTCTACTTATATCCTTCCAATATTTATTTTTTCTTACTATATTCTTAATTTCTATATATTTTTGTGTCTTTTGCTTTTAGCTATATTGTATTTAACCCATAGTCCCTCAATACTATAAGTAGAATACTGAGCCTAGGTCACCGTCTTCTATGGATAAGGTGCCCAGAAGGCTGGCTAAGCTTCCTAACTGGATCGCCATACTGATCCATAGTCCGAGGCATTCACCAGCCCTGTGATCGCCTGAACAGTCAATGTGTCGTTTTGATCAGTTTTTATAGAGGCTCATACTCTCAGGACCCCTCAGGCCAAGCATTTATTAATTAAAAGAGATCACATAGTAAAGCTTTTTTAATGTGTTCAACACATTAAGAGAGAGAGAGCGAGAGAAAATGAAAATAGTAAATTCTCTTTTTCTATTATTTCACCGTATATTCAGAGTGGATATATACCTTTTTTTAAACAACTAATATTCGATCGCCTTACGCTTGACTGGTCTAAAATGCTTCGACGCGAACAGGGAACAGCTAAAAACTAAAGAAATTCGTAGAATTTTGCGATTCGTTTCACGGCGATTGGGATATTTTTATTATTATAGATAGGTTTACGTTTGACCGTGACTACACTTGATGTTCAGCTTGCTCAGCGATAACGCGGAGCGTGCTTTAGCTACATACTGGTACGCTCTATGTGGACACGCCGTGGCAGTCAATGTAGTGGTCAAGAATTCTCTGCTGAAAATACAGGTTGTTTAAGAAGCTAGAATTATGTACATTAGGCGCCAGTCGATCACGTACGCCGATCTAGACACGTTGGAGCCCATACATTTTATGAAACGGCTAGTTGCTTAGAGCTATACCTAATACATTACGTACCCGTATGTGACGCCAATTTAGCGATCCCAGATTTTCGTTGGATAGTGGTGGCGTATGATAGTGTATATAATAAAACTACGTTTTAACGGTTTTAAGCGCGGTAATTTATTTGATTTTGGTTTATCCGACGTTTCGGCCGCTATTCAGTGGCCGTGGTCACGGACAACAAAGATGACATTTGTCTAACGTGTATTGTTAGTTTTATTTAGCCTACCGCCAATTTGTTCAATTTAATTATTTAGTTTTAATTTTGTTTATGGATATTATTTACTCTATGGGAGCCTAATCTAATTTACCACCGCTTCACAACATGTTGTGGCTTGAAGAGAAGATGCGGCGCAAGAAACTCTTCAGCAAACATGCCTAGTTCTAAAAATTTTGTATTATATTAAAATGAGTGGAAGGAAAATTTAAAGAAATTATCCGTCGAATTGCTTTGTGTTCCGTTGCACGCAGAAAGAGAAATAAGAAGAAGAGAAAGAAGAAGAAGAGAAAGAAGAAGAAGAGAGAAAGTGTATATATACTAAGTGTAATTTTATGATTTCTGAAACATATCTCAGACCTCGAACGTGTCCATAGGCTCGACCCAAGCGTCAAAGAAGCGTGAAAGAAGAAAAATTTAGCGGCATGTATATCGCGTCAAATGGCACTGGCCGCTACGACTTGGCCACCGAGAACTGACCGCCCAGTGAGTTTCTAGACCTAGAAACTAGCTACATAACTATACACGGCGCGCATAACCTGTGTGTGGCGTCCATAAATCTTACGTCCGAGAACACTATAATACTGTTACAACTCAGGTCCCGACAAAAACAAAATCCACCTGCACATCTGGATCAAGGCACATTTATTACCGGTCAGCATTTGAACTGATAACACAGAAACTATTATAATTCTTTTATGGTCGTCTTTTGTTTACTTACTTATTGGGATACAGCCTATTGTTGTATTGTAATCATTAGCCAAGTGTTACGAATTTTACAGTACAGTACAAATTGATTTAGGAAGGACATATTGCATTTGTGCAGTATAAAACAATGGCCCGATTTAGGGAGCGGGCAGTCGAGCGAGAACCGCGATCAAGGCGAGACTTGTGAACAAATCGGGAATATATATGAGTGACGGACTTTGCGCGTTTTATTGAATTACGACCTTCTGCATTACGTTTGGATTTTTTGTTTTCGGTTATATTTGTACGTGTATAGTTCTAATGAGCTCTATTGTAATTCTAACGGCATTTTAATTCGAGTCTCGCACTCGTTACTCGTTATACATTTTCATAATGAACATTCGTCGGTTCCGTACAGCGTCACGCCGGACGCAGCCTATGGCGTTTGTGACATACCATCGCCTTACTGTCTCCGTTAAAAATGAGGCATGTTTTTCAAATAATTCTTCAACTATTTGGAAACTTTTCGACGAGGTTTTGTTAAACCTAGCTGGCTACTAATCACAACATTACCGTATTCACTGTTGTGTATTTATAATTCAGTTTTATAAATCGTGTAATGATTAAAAAATAATACGCGAAGGGAAATCTTGGAAAAAAAAATTACGAGCTTATTGGCCCGTATGGCGGATTATGAAATTTGTAGTTTATAGGGAAAAGAATTATAGATAGCTGTTTTTTTTAATAACAGAATTATCCAAAAATACTTTTCAACATCCTAATAACTATTCTTACGAACAAGGACAGAGATGACAATTTAAAATATTACTTTTGTTTTGAAATAGGTAAAGAAATTCAGAAACACTTAAACTCGAAATCAGTGGCATAACTTGCCTTAGATGGGCACTGTACCAAAATGTGTTGGGGGCCCAAAGGAAGGGTAAAGTTTTTTACTCGAATTGAATTAAAATAATTATATATTGACTGTAAGTTATTAATTATACTTAATAGCCCCTAGGAACTAAGTTACCCAAACAATTTAAATCAATAAATTTCAGCAAGCTAATTTATCAAATAATTTACAGCTGAAGATGATTTCAGTTTTTTTTACTCTCTGGCTGTATAGACGATAAAAACAAATCTGATAGCAGTTCCTGTTGGCCCAGCAGTTATTCTTAAATATGTTATCTAATATATAAAATTCTCGTGTCACAGTTTTCGTTGCCATACTCCTCCGAAACGGCTTGACCGATTTTGATGAAATTTTTTGTACTTATCCGGTATCTATGAGAATCGGCCAACATCTATTTTTCATCGCCCTAAATGTTAGGGGTAGTCCACCCCTAATTTTTTTAATTTATTTTTTAGACAAAATTTTTAATTTCTATTTTTTTTATGATACAACATACAAAAATACATACAACCCTAGATTTTCAACCCTCTACGATCAACCCCTATTTTTTACCGGGCAGGACGACGTCTGCCGGGACAGCTAGTCAATCTATAAAAGATTGTGGATAACATTTTAAGAGGAGTTTTTGGCGGGAAATGAAAGGAGATGTCGTGCTGTGCAGTTTTATTTTCTAAAAATGTGTAAAATTACTCTAAAATGAACAATAGTTGCAAGATATTGATAGTTTTTGAGTAGTAATTATGTGTATTTGTGAGAAATTTGAACTGTATAGTCAAATGTGGCCTTTTTAGTTGTCACAAGAACTCCGTTGAATGGCACTTACTGATTACCAACAGTTCAGCTGTGCTGCACATAGGCTTAAGAAAATGAAGAAACTATATTGTAAACTAAGATCTGTCTCAAAGGCCTTGCTGCCAAGCCATAAACCTAAATAAAAAAATAACATTTTAGGAATTTTTGCCTACACAGTTTTCGGGTCCCTTATCATTGATACGGCAGTAGCTACACCCCTTTTTTTTTGGCCAGGGGAAATCCGTTTGAGGACTAAGCCGCGACAGGCGCAGAAGCCTGGAGGGATGTTCGCGACCCGGTGAGAGTGTGGGATTTGCCAGATCGGGGGTGGCACTAGCATGCCCGGTCAGAACCGGTGCCACGCTATTGCCACTCCCCAGTTAGGGATACCCACTAAAACCCCTGGGTGTTCCGTCCTGCGCCTTATGCCAGGGCTACGGGTGTAGGCTATCCCGTCTCCGCGTGCCCTGGCAGGCGTGGGCCCCGCTCACTGGGCCTCTTCCAATGCCGGAGGAGAGTAGCTACACCCCTGCCCGAAATATTCCAACGCGCAGACGGGGCCGCCGTCGCCGAAAGCACGTTGCTTGTCAACAAAAAACCGACAGTGTAAAACGGCTGTAAATCATAAAATTTGATTTCACAAAATGACATATTGTAACTTAATACTTGTCTCGGAAGTTTTCATATTTAATATTATTCCATTTTATAATAGTCTAGGTGTAAATCATCACTAAAAACTCGAGGAAATGACCTGATAGTAAAACGATGTTAAAGCGTCGATAAAATGTTTTGAGGTTATTATTTTCGGAAAAGAAACATTAAGGTGAGGTTGTGTATTGTGTGTATTTTTTATTTATTTAATTTTATTAATAAATAGAGTACCTACTCTTAATGTACCTGAAACTTTTGAACAATAACTGTAGTGGCCTGCCAGATGTACAGGCAGGGGCGCATTTGCCGCCCGTAGGCTATTCAAATTTTGCCGCACCTACCGACCTCTACAAATCGATCTAGGGTATTCACAATAATTTAAATTCTAGAATTTTTGAAGTGATAACTTCTCACGGGAGGGTAGACCGCTTCGTTACGTAACGCGTTACGGTGCCAGTCTGTCTGGCTTTCCTTTCTCTCATGCAAGTTATCATTTCTGTCCTGAGACGCACGCGTTTTTTAATGTAATTAGTTAAACAGTTTATATGTTGAATCTTTATTATAGTCATTATAATAATTATCTTATTAAGTCTTAGAATTTAAGTCAGACATAAAAGAACCCTGGCCTCAAAGCCGCGCCGGCAAAATTTGCCGCCCTAGGCTCTAGTCTATTCAGCCTATTAGTAAATCCGACACTGCGCACAGCATGCAACAACCATATATGGTGGATATACCACCTTTAATAACGAAGCGCTATGAGTCATACCTTCATCATTCATACCGCAAAGTAGTGGAACTCAATGCCGGAGTCTGTCTTTCCCGATACTTACTACCTGGCTGTCTTCTAATCTTTTGTGAACAAGGACCTTTTAAGTAAGCGTGCAACACCCATATATGGCGGATATACCACCCTTAATAACGAAGCGCGTTTACCTTCATCATGCGCACCGCAAAAGAGTGGAACTCATTGACGGAGTCTGTCTTTCCCGATACTTACTACCTGGCTGTCTTCAAATCATTTTTGAAGAAGGACCTTCTACGTAAGCGTGCAACACCCATATATGGCGGATATACCATCTTTAAAACGAAGCGCGTTTACCTTCATCATGCGCACCGCAAAAGAGTGGAACTCATTGCCGGAGTCTGTCTTTCCCGGTACTTACTACCTGGCTGTCTTCTAATTTTGTGTGAAGAAGGACCTTCTACGTAAGCGTGCAATACCCATATATGGCGGATATACTATCTTTAATAACGAAGCGCGTTTACCTTCATCATACGCACCGAAAAAGAGTGGAACTCATTGCCGGAGTCTGTCTTTCCCGGTACTTACTACCTGGCTGTTTTCTAATTTTGTGTGAAGAAGGACCTTCTACGTAAGCGTGCAATACCCGTATGTGGCGGATATACTGTCTTTAATACCGAAGCGCGTTTAGCTTCATCATACGCACCGCAAAAGAGTGGAACTCATTGCCGGAGCCTGTCTTTCCCGGTACTTACTACCTGGCTGTCTTCTAATTTTGTGTGAAGGAGGACCTTCTACGTAAGAGTGCACGGATCATGGTCAAACGCGGATCTACATTACTATAAAAAAATGGTAGATACTGTTACGTAAAATTATTCATAAAGCGCTCTTTGCAAGCGTAATTGATAATTAATGCAGTACAAGAGCATTGCACTGAGCATTTTTTTTTGTTTACTAACCGAAATTAATTTTCATTCTCATACTAATTGTAAACGACTTTTGTTAACGTTAAAATAATCTTTATAAAATACTAACTAATATGCATCATTAAAATAATTACTATATTAAATGTTCTTCATTGCAAAAAATCATGCGATAATGATGATGGATTATATATATTATAGAGACATAATAAACTGTATTATAAGTCATTTAATTTAACGATCTACTTTAGTTGTATACTAGATGTGTCAGTGACTGCGAGCGTTACCTACCACATACATAGAGAGAGGCCTTACTTAAACCAATATATAGGTATCTTACAGTAATTACTCTTCTTTAATTAATATAATAGTGTTACGAGTTTAGTGGGACTTGAATTAAAATGCCATTGGAATTATTATAGGGTTTATTAGAACCATACAAACACGTATAACACAGCTACAAATATAACCGAACACAACAATTCCAAACGTAATGCAGAAGGTCGTAATCGCGCGAAATCTGTCACTATTAGATTCTCGTTATGTACACACGTCATGCCCGTATCGTATTCGTCGCTTGGCTGCCCCTCTCCCTTAATCAGGCCATCGTTTTATATTCCACAAATGCAATTAGCCTGTATCATAGTCGACTTATTTTGTAACACCTGGCTTATGATTCGGCCGCAAATGGCCTTAAACGAGTACAATGAAACAATGGGCTATTGTCTAGAAACGTATGCCAATAAATAAGTAAACAAAAGAAGGCGATCACAAAAGAATTACAATATGTTACAGTAGTTCAAATGCCGACAGGTAATAAAATGTGCTTCGTGGAGTTTGTCTTTGTCGGGGGCTAAGTTGTAACAATGGTATACATTTTGTCACTACTACTTAAACTAATGCGACCGCAGAACCATCTACTTGGATATTAGATTTATCTATCCCACAGAAATACCATCATTTTGCGGGATAAAAAGTATCCTATGTCCTACCAGGGATATAAGCTAGCTTTGTGTTAAGTTTTTGGAAATCTGTTCAGTACTTTCCACGTGATAAGCAGACAAACAGACATAACTTGCTAATTTAACTGACTTATTATATTATACAAGTGCATGTGGCTGTTGTGTACAATGTGATTATTATTATTTTATTATTATTATAAAATATATTTAGTATAGAAGGTAACATATAATTAAAAAATACTTAATAATAATATTCAATTCTAAACATGCCGTCTCTTTGAAGCTATTACGTGGATCAATAAGTCCCGGGACTAACTAAGAAAACCACATTTTTTTGGCAAACACGACTTTATTCATCAACATATCCTTCAAGAGCAATATAATCACGACCTCACTCTGGGTCCGTGGGGTCCTAGCGCTCTAAAACTCTATCGAGATGTCGCCGAACGCCTAATAGACCTCTTACGCGACCAAAAGGCTGGCGTCTATTTTGCTCAAAGGGTAAGCATTGCTATTCAGCGTGGTAACGCCGCCAGCCTTTTGGGAACGTTCCCGGCAAGTGACAGTGGTTTGGAACCAATATTTTATTTATAATTTTGCTTACCTTGCCTTGAATTACTATGTCATTGTAATTATTTAATGTCAAAACATCACGTTTTGAATTCCTCAATACTTCTCACACCCATAATTTGCGCTCCTCTGATAATCTTACTTTAAAAATACGTGCACACGCTTCTACATTCTATACCAACTCCTTCGCTGTGCAGACTGTTCGACTGTGGAACTCATTACCCGAAAATATACGACAGGCAAAATCACTCCAGACTTTAAAAAATTGGTAAAAGAATATTATCTCTCACTTTAATTAATATTTAATATCAAATTGTATGTATTTTAATTTCTAAGTATAATTATTAATATTGTATATATTATATTAATATATATAATATATATATTAATATAATATATATATATTATATTATGTATTAAAATGACCAGGTGTTAGATATGAATACTCATTAATATCTGTAGATAGAGGTGTTAAGGGTCTACTATTCAAAATTGACTCAGTTTGAACCAGAACAGTATTCAGCACTTCATATGTTAATAAAGCCCTCTGTACAACTCTCTTTAGATGATATTTTGTGCTCTTAACTGCTGCTTCCCAAAGCCCACCCATAACAGGAGAGTAACTGGGTATAAAGTGAAAACGTATTCAATATACATAAAGGTACGTGATATATTGTTTTATTGCTATTATTAATATTGTATAGCTAAATTTGTTGCTATACACATATTAATAATGTATATATATTTGGATATATATAATATTAATCTGTGTTATTGTCTATTTTATTTTTCGTAATTATATGTATTGTGTAATATCTAGGTATCCTATTAATTACATGCATTTTATTTTCACACCACCGTCATACATTTTGATTCCTTTCATAGAATCCACAGCCCGGGTTGTCTGGAAGAGATCACTCTAAGGCGATAAGGCCGCCCTTTGTTTCTGCCTTGACACGAAATTACTGTAAATGATTTACTTTATGTGTATGTGGTGAACAATAAAGTATTTTCTATCTATCTATCTACAATCAGTTTAGCGCTTCTCTAACATTTCAATACTTTTCTTGTTGAACGATTCATCTTTGGCCTCGAAATAAGCATTCGTTTCAGCGATGACTTACCCGTTAGAGTAGAATCTCTTTCCTTGTTGCATTTTTTGAGGTCTGCAAACAGGTACCAGTTGCTGGGGGCAGATCTAGTGAATATGGTGGGTGCGGAAACAATTCGAAGCTTAATTTTAAATTCAAACAGCGCTCGGAATCAACGTCACGTTGTCGTTCTTGATCCGCCATGAGCAAACGCGGCACCCACTTTGACAACAGCTTCCTCATAGACAAATGTTCGTGAAAAATAGCATACACACTGTTATATGTTATCTTTAAGGGGTCACCTATCTCATGCAATTTTAATTTACAGTTTTCGAAAAAAAATTGGCGGAATTTTTTGGTGGTTTCTGGTGTAACTACCTCATTTGGTCCCCCGGACTATTCAGCGTCTTCAGTGTCTGTACGACCACGTTTAAACTCAGCATACCACCGACAAATGATTGTTTTTGATGGAGCAGAGTCCCCGTAGCAATTTTCAAACCATTGCTGAGCTTTCACTGTGTTTTTTAAAATCAAAAAGTAATGATAATTCAATACACGAAATTTTTTCGAATGTATTGTTTTGAGATTATCATGACTACCGCCACTTAAATCACTCTAACTCGAGGACGAAACATCAGAATGGAATGAAATTTTGACAGGTATCTTTTGAAGAGTGGTACTTATGGAAAATCACATGGAACTTTTGTTGGCAACGCCATCTATGTGTTAGTCCCGGGACTTATTGATCCACGTGTTATTTAAAAAAAATACAACTGGAATACACTATATAGGCGATGGAGAACACGATACAATTATAAACTGATTATAAAATATGAAACTATTGTTTGTTGTATTGTTGTTTAAAAAAACTGGGATACACTTTATAAACTATGGCAAACATGTTTTTTTTAGATTTCTTGTCTGTTTGATTTTTGTTAATGATCAATAGCTTGGCGTTTGACCATGATCATGCCTTATGTCGGACGATGATGCGCTCGAAGATGAAGCACGCTTACCTGTATTACAATGTACATATTCACATGTGACTTGAAAATACCCGGGTTGTACTTTCAAAACACGGACTCTGGTAGTGCCTTTCACAACTCAGCCAGTAGAAGGAATGTGGAGGCGAAACCTTGTATCTTTGCACAGTAGCAGCATTTCAATGAAAACTTATCTCGAGACTTAATTAGGTTTATAATTATATGGCGCCTTAATTACGGCTATTATAAAAATACAAAAAATATGGCTAATCATAAAAAGTGATTTTTTAAAAATTTCGCATAATAATATATTAGTTTATCAGACAGGTTTTAGTGATTTCATTAATTGGTTACGGTTGGGATATGTAGAGGAAATACTTGGGTCTTTATGCTTGAAAGAATTCTAATAATAATAAGTCCCTGAGCCAGCTCTTGGCAATGGTCTGTATCTGCTCTATTGTGGCCGAGCAATTATCACAGCAGGACAGTTGTCACCGATAAGCTTTGTATTTCTATCCGTGCAGGAACGGAGAAAGAATACAATTTTCTGCGTTGGGTAGGCCTGTCGTAATAGGAGACAAAACAACCCACAACCAGGGGGCATTTGCCCGTCTGGATGGCTACCACCCGTGGTCTAGAGTATGCCGCCATAACAACCTTGGGTTGTGTTCCGGCATGAGTGGCAGGTTCCAGTTTCCCTTTAGAGACTTTAGTGAGCAGCAGTGCATTTGTTGAATCTTTGGTGTGGCGAGTATCCATAGGCGATGGTAACCATTTTCCACCAGTGAGTCTGCCTGTCTACTGAGATCAGGCAATAAAAGGAAATATAGGACAATTGCCAATAAGCTTTATATTTCTATCAGTGCAGGAACTATCGTAAGAGACATTTGCAACGTCAGAGGTGCTGTCAATGTGTTCTTGGCCTCAAACAAGGACTGGAATCTTTTCATTAATGCCAGAACACAACTCAAGGTTGTTATGACGGCATGCGCTAGACCAGGTGCAGTAGCCACCTAGACAAGCAAATATCCTATCGCCTGGCTGTGAGTTGTTTCTTAGCTTCTTACAACAGGCCGCCTCAACAGGAACTAATATTCTTCTTCTGTTTCTCCACGGATAAATGTACTTGGAAAAAAGGAAAGTATTTTCTTGTATAGAGCTTATATCAAATTTTAACTGATAGTAAGATAAAGTAACTGTCGGTATGATTTAAACACGAACGATATTCTCATAATATCAACACACAAAAGCGTATATTTCAGGAGGACTGAAAGTCAAAAATCATCTATAAAAATGACATAATTGTTTAATTTTTAGTAATAGTAATATTATGTATGTTTATATTGTAATTTAAGTAAATTTCAGTATAAAGGCGACTGGCGGTTTTCGGCCTGAAATTCTACAAAAACAAAAAGATTTTTACTTAATTTTTAAGTAATATCATAGTTTAAGAACCTTGCTAACCAGAAAAAAATAATGTTGAATGTCTTAATAATCGATACTCATTTACTACACAATTAAATTCAAAAGCATTATTATTTGATTCTAATCTATTATATTATGAAGAATCTAGTTATATCACGCGTCAAAATATCGATATACCTTCGTAATATGCTGTTTCTGACACATTTTTTATTTTGTAAGGTAGTTGATCGACTATTTATTCGTTATCCATATCTGTTGTTTATGTATTTGTCTTAAATGGCAATACAAAATGTCTAAGCGTCTAATGTCTATCAAGTCTCATACGTCAGAAAAAGCTGTATTGACTCAGTTCTTTGGCCTGACACTATGGTGAATAAAACACAAATGCATAAATATTCATTAAAAACAATAAATATCGCAACCCTTTTGTTCGTTTTTATATAGAATTAAACTTTTTTTAAAATAAAACTGCACAGTAAAACATCACGTTTCAAGTTCCGGCCAAAACTCTTGTGTATCGTAATGGAAGTTATGTCAATGTCAATTATGGCCAAATTCTTGTAAAAAATGACATACACGTGTGTTTCTAATGGACTAGGCTACTTAAAAACATTGTAATTATGCGTGTAGGTGACTAGGCCGAACGCTTCTAAGAAACCCGCCAGTCTTCTTTCTATGAAAGTTATTATTTTCCTTTATATTTACGTATATACTGAATTTTATTCATGGAAAGGTCTGGAATAAATCGCTCCCAGCGGTAAGACCGCCCTTATCATTACGTTTGTATGTATGAATTTATTTTCTAACGTTATGTGCAATAATTTTATTGCATATTCTATTCTATTTTAATTTTGGCAAAAAATAAAAACTTGAAATACTTTACGTCTGTTCATCCGTCCGTCGGTGTATTTGTGTATATAAAAATCATGATCATATAGGAAGATGTAGTATATTTAACGCTACCAAGGTATGTAGTGAAATCGCGAAAAAATTTTTATGGATGACCGCTATACATACAACTAAGAGTAAAAAAAAAAGTATTTATAGTCATGTGAGGTATTTCTTTCAGTAGGTATACATGGTGAATAAATAAAGATATAAAGTTTTAATGGCATAAACATTGTCCCCCTCTAACTTTTAAAATATTATTAGGCTGCAAAATATGTTTTTCATTCTCTTTTTTGTAAATATTATTTACTAAATAAACAAAGTGACAAATACCATAATATCATCAATTATGAAATGTTTATTATCTATCGAAGAGGGTTCCTTCGATAGATAATAAACATTTATAACGGACACAACGTAGATAAAAGAAAGGTGTAGACCAGACAATAAAAATAATTTATCTATTTTTAGGTCAATTATTTTTATTTAGTCAGTTGGTTAGGGAAATGACACGTCAACATATATACATAGATTTAAATTAACTTAAGCATTCTTTGTCATTGTATCTGGCTTTATTACAATAAAATTATTATTATTATTTTGTCCCTGTAATGAAAAATTAACTAATAACAAATGCTAGCAAAACGATTTTTTGTTGTGTCTTTAAATACATGGATGTATAAGTTACAATGAAAACTATAATAATTTATTATATTTATTTTGTAGTTCTAAGTGTCAAAATAGGACAAATCAGATAACAACATTAGATGACAAAATGTTATTTTGTGTTTCACATGTTTTTGCCCTTTCCGGGATGCAAATACTAATAAAGTTGAAAATCATCTAATTAACAAAGACAGACTGTAATCTATTTAATCCACAGACAATAATTTTACTTTTTTTTTCTTGAATTATACAGTAATTATAGATACATGTCAAGTATAGAGTTATTCCATATAGAATACAATGTCAAAAATGTAAAAACTGAAATATTAGAATAATAAAATTTGATAAAGTATATTATATGTATTGTGAATGTTTGTTGCTATGTTTAATTTAGAATTCGTTTGCGCAAAGTACATGTTATTTATTTTGTCACTATATTTAAGCACATGTTTACTAAACTATATCATTATTTATATACTATATCATATAAATACATATATAAAATAAATTGATTATGATTATTTATGATATTACGATTAGTTTCATTTTCTAGTTTAGTATCTACACTACCAAATATTATTTATTTTTTCTTTTTAAGTCTCCTTGAGCACCAGGTACCTAGCTTGGAAGAGATTGCTATAAGCGATAAAGACGCCCATTGTTTAGGTTAATAATAAAGAGTTTTCATTTATTTATTTACACTTGTTTACTTATTTTTTCTTTAATTAGCAGTTTTTACTTATAAGATAACTTCAGTTCTTTTAGCGAACAGTGAAGAGGTTTTATATATAAAGAAACATAGTATCTAATATTTTAAAAAATAAAATTTACGAAATATACGCCTAGTATACAGTCGGGGTTCGGATTTGAACAAAGTGCTTTTGGGAGGCCATACTTTAGAATGGGCACTCGACAGCGATTGGCCGACGGTTACGTAAACATAGCCTAACATATTTTCGAAGTCAACTTATCAAAATATGTTTTGATATTGTTATTATTTTAGTTATTTTCGAAGTATGGGTAGTAGTGGGTTAATATAGGAAATTAATTTATAATTCAAGTAATATTTTTTGCATACTTATTATTTTGGTAAAAGACGCATTAAAATATAACTTCTTGTAAGAATAACATCTTAACTGAAATTCGAAGTAGAATTGTATGGAAGACTTGCCATAACAAAACAAAAAAGTTCTTCATTTTAAATAGTTGTAATGTAATGTAAGTGTTAACCAAAAAGAAATTTATCGACGATATTTACCTTATCAATGATATGCATCATGTTTTTCTGCCCTTAAGTTTAAAAACCAACAAATTTATTAGAAGAAAAAACTGTTTTTTTAAGAAAACATCATCCAAGCATGCGTTCATTTTATTAAATCATGCCAAAGTTTTATGCCACACCACCACATTTTTAAACTGTTATTTTTCCAATTTGCTATCAAACACACACTTACCTAAATAATAAAAAATAATTCTTCGTACATTTCACTTTAATTTTATCGAAAAATAAAGCATTGAACACACACTGCACAAAGTTCACAATTATTCATGAAATTTAATACTGTTTTTGTGTTATGTTTTAATCGTATCGCGTTTTTCGAATCCGGTTACCTTAAATCGCGGGGAAAATAAAAAATAAAGATGGGTAAACAATTGTAGAGCTAACAAAGAGCTTCGTAGCTATCCGAAGCTGTACTGAAATTCTAAACCTCGACTACGGTGTCCGTGTCTTACACCCCCCATTACTGAATTTCGCCCACTTCCAAAATAATCTTAACTCTATGTTTCATACAAGCAAATAGCGATCTTCTCTAATTCAACTTAAGCGTTATTTTTCATTGCACTGATAGGGAACAGCAGTCGTTCTATTGACAGCACAACTGGCTACAAGGCTATGAGAACGTATAATTTAAAGACGGAGTTGGGTAGCAAGTTTGTTACATATAGCTGTCTCTTTTATTCCCACCAAACAAGCAGGACAGTTTTCTGCAAAGATGTGAGACTGCTCTTTTTTTTCGCTATTCCGTATAAAATTACGTATTATTTTGTGAATTAGATTGTGTCGACGGTGTCATATTTTTGCTGTGTACCTGGCGATGTGCTTTTTAAAGGATCTAATGCAGGTTGGTTGGTCTATATTTGAAAATATTTTTTATTTCATATATGATATTTTTAATTTTTTTATTGTATTTCATTTCAAATTAAAATTTCAAATTGTAGAATACTTTTAGGGCCGCTTGCATAATGATCGCCTTTAAATAAAATTAGTTAATCATATTAAACTGCCTAAATACGTTATACACAAAAATTATTGATAGTTCTTTAAACATATTTAGCGGCAAATTTTGCGTTGTGCAAGACGCTAATTGTATTTAAGCGTGTTAAATACGTGTTGTGTTTCTTAAATAAATTTAAGCAACCTCATGCAAGCGGCCCTTAAAGTTAACATGAAATCAGAAAATTTTAATTTTGACTGAATTTTGAATAATTACTACAACATCATAGGACTTGAATCTTAATTGAATTTGAAATTATGTGATAATTTTTTTTAATAGATTCTTTCAATTACTATCTACAAGTAATTCAAAATATAACATCCCACGCTTTTCCAATACTGACATCACTGTCCAAAAAGTTAACTTTACAGAAAAGCAAATTAATATTTTTTAAGCTTATTACAGTACCGTGGATATCTGTGTTACATTTAAACCAGGATTAACACTATTACCTACACGTATTTCCATATTTTGCGCTGGATGCATTAAAAAGTCGATATGGTAACAATTTGGATAGTGTCATTATTGGATTAAGATGTGATTTTTCAATTATTATATAAAAGTTATCGAATAAATTATAACTTGACTGAATTTAAAGGTGAAACGAGTCAACTGTTTTATTTGCGCAACTCTAATGTTCCGGTAATTTCTTTCAAGTTGTATTTAAGCTCAAATATTAAGCATTGCTATAAAACGTGGCAACGCCACCAGCCTTCTGGGAACGTTCCCGGTAAGTGACAGAGGTTTGCGACCAACAACTTATCTTTGGATATTTTCCCCCTTTTTATTTAGTTTTTATATACAGTATAGTTTGTATTTTTATTTATATTTGCATGTATTTAATTATACATCTACAATTTGCATGATTGAAAAGTTGTATTTGATCCTATGAATAACTTTTATCTGATGACTGAAAAATTGAATAAATAATACTTAGGTAGTATCTACTGCGCCACTACAGAGTAATTATATCATGAAATAGATAGGCAGAAAATTTGGCCAAATATATTTTTATATTTTATTTGCACCTATAAATTATTGTTTAGAGAAGAATTACAGAAAGAGACCATATTTACAATATTTTCTAGGTAATACAATAGGCGGCCTTATCGCTCAATGCGATCTCTTCCAGGCAACCTAAATTAAAAACAAATATGAATCAGGCGAAATAGTGGTGCAGGAAAAGGGCAATGGACACATAAATACTCAAACTAATTTAACAAATAAATATACAAATACATACATATATACATAGTCATAAATAAAATATACAATAATATGAGTATTCAATAATATATACGTATAATATTTAATAATATATATTATTTAATGTGAATTTAAAAATATACAAAATCCAATTTGTAAAAAAATTACCGCATACAGGTATATACTTATTTCTTTCATCTCTCCCAAACAATTAGGAGAATACGAAAGAAAGAGAGAGGTATAGACAAGGATCTTCTAAGACAGCGCTGCGATATGGGTTTTTTTTTAAAGATGTCATAAACGCCTTCGAGGCTGGCAACACATTGGTAATAAATAGTGTTAGAAATGTCCATAGGCGACAGTATCCATTTTCCATCTGATGACCCATCACATCAGCCGATTAGCTATAGTCGAATAACACAATAATAACAAGTTAGGAACGAAGTTCCTTATCGCACGTTACTCGGCGAATGGGAGCTAGATGGACAGAAGTGTGAACCACAATGAAAAATGCTGACCGCTCTATAGTGTATGCCTCTTTTCGTCATCTGTGGATTCTGCGTGATACTACTGTACTTTAATATTGGTTGTATACTGCGATAGTTTTCGGGATGTAATGAGAATTTTAAGACTTTACGAGAAATTCGTTCCAACCAGACATCTTATTAGTTATTTCCATTAAAGAGTAATAAATATGCATTACCAGTACCAGTGGGCCAGACGTTATCTTGACCTGAATAAATAAAAAACTAGACCTCTATTGCAGCGCCATCTATTTGGTCTAATTCTGAATGTAGAAGATCCAGTGACTCCCACAAACACACACAAAAAAAAATTATGGTAACCGATTTCAGCGCCAACTACTAATTCCAATTGTGAGTCTAAATCATCCAGAACTTAATCAAACACATACAAAATCTAATCAAAATTTCTATATCCATTTCTGAGTTATAGTTAAACTAACGAACAGCAACTGGATTTTTATATAAGAGAAGATAATATTAATAGGATTAGTGTGAAAAATACTATAAAAACTTAAACTAAATAAAAAAGGGACAAATAGCGAAAGATTAAATATTGGTACCATCCAGTGTAATAAATTTTTATTTGAATTTGAATTAATAGAAAAGAGAAAGTTAATATAACGAAAATCATTTTCTTTTATCCTTTGGAACTGTAAAACAGCTGATATTTAAATAGTTGCAAATCTGCCGAACCTGAAAAATAACGTTTTTATTCATTTACAAAAAAAATATCTATTTCTTCTATTTTTTACTTGTTAAATAAATAGACCGAGCGCCGAGCTCTCAGAAGCTGGCTAAAGGTAAACCTACAAGAGCTTAGTATTAAAATATAATCGAATTAATACGGATGGAAGTGGAATAATTTTCAGTGAATACATTAGATATGAAGTCGTGGTAGAGTAAAGGCTAACGCAAACGTCTCAAATTCAAAGGCCGCGGGTTAGAATACTGGCCGGAACGAATGGTCAATCAGAGTGCACTAGCGGGTGGGGGTGCGGGCGCGGGCGCTCGGGTCTTAGCGTCTGCGTATTCACAGTGCCGAACGAGCTACGAGTGTCATTGCACATGTGTTTGGTCATTCTCAAACTTTGGACGTATTTAGAAGACATGGATGAAGATTTACTTTTATTAATGGAAAATTCATACTTGAAATGGAAATTGCGATATAAATGTTGGAGATGTTTGCTTTGCCAAATAGCAGTGCGATGTTGTACTGCAGATATAAATTCTTCCGTATTGATATCCATGACGATTGACAACGCTTCGGCGGGTGAATCAAAATGTTTAGAACCACCAGCGTAGTCACCTAACAGACGCTATATCACTATGAACGATACGAGCGGACTGAGCCATTAGAAACACCCGCGCCAGCCGCGCCCGCGTCCGCCTCACGAAGACGCCCGGCTCGCGGGAGCACTATGAACGCAACAGGCATCTACATACATTTTGAATTACACGCGCCCGCCTCCACTCTGAAAGAGTACTTAGACCGTTTTCTGACCTGATGTGCATATTGTTACAATTACCACGTACAAGGAAGACATCGTAATAAAACCTGCACATCGAGATAACCGATGTGCCAAAACTACCAAGTCGCCATACAGACTCAAACCGCGTATATACCGGTTACATACCTTTACGCACACAAGTTAAAAAAATATTCTTCATTTAAATTGACTCTTTTAAGATCATAGCCCATCAAAGCCATCTATTAACCGACCAGCACAGGATCGTCTCGCTTGCAAACTGTCCACGCCGGCGAGTGATCTGCTAGGTGACAACCTGCTGATGGGAGCGCGAGTGTTCCGTGTGCGCTCACCTCGCCTCCTGTGGGGCGAGCTGCAGACCGCCCCACACCTAGAGAGCATAATGATGCCGGGGGATAACGTAGTCCCCGGCAGTGGAAGAGGCCTCGCGATGCCCACGCCTGCCAGGGCTGCGGAGAGGCTAGGTCATAGCCGTAGCCCTGGCGAAGGACGGAACACCCAGGAGTTTTAGAGTGTATCCCTAACCGGGGAGTGGCAATAGCATGGCACCAGTTCTGACTGGGCATGCTAGTGCCACCCCCGATTTGGCGAATCCCACACTAGGTTGCGAATTATCCCCCAAAGGTTCTGCCCCTGTCGGGGTTTAGTCGTCAAACGGATTTCCCCTGGCTAAAAAAAAAGGTGAGCCTGCTACTCGGAGTAAGCCATTAATAGACTATTCGGCAATTAGTGGATCATGCGAAATTCATTTGTTGACGAAACTACGTGCAAATCACTGGTTGACATCGCCAGGACCACCCGCAAAAGGCGGTCCTTGTCGGGTGGGATCGTCATCTACCCTACTATTAACTTACCACACAAACCCCGTAATGTATATGAGCAAGAACTGCACAAGCTGACAGAGTATACAAAACAGGTCGCTCGAGACTTGGTTGGTATAAAGAGGTAATCACACCAGCCAGCAAAGGCCAGAACATCCAGCATACTACTTCGCATTTCTGTTGGGTCATCTCTGAGATTATAAGACGACTCTGCAAAGAGAAAAGAATCAATTTAGGCAAGAACAAGTAATTTTGGCATGTATGTGAGCAACCAATAGTCAGGTTAGCTGTGTAATTTCGAAACCTAGCAATTGACATTGTTTTTTAAATAAACGTGTATGTATTTAATGTCTCTGTAGACCACAGACCATAAAAATAGCCCAAACTTTTGGAGGACTTGCGTGGGGCTATAGGAAGGCCAACACGTAGAGGCCTCTTGACACTTTCTGCCGATTAACCATGTCTACAACATAGAAAAATGCACACAAGAACAAGCCCCGGTCAGTCTACTATTGTAGTAGGTAAATGAGAACAATGGTACCGGGCTATAGGAAAACTGCTAGTGGAACTAACGATAGTTTATATAGAGAAGGAGTGCAGAATGCTAATATAAAAAAAATATGCATAAAAATACATTAAATCAATAAGAAAACATTACACACACACTACCATGTATTTGACACACACACACTCATATATACTCATTTGTTTATTGTTAATGTCAAATTAACAGTGTAGCCTTGGCGAAATCGTGATTATAGAAGTATATAGTACCTATTTGACAACAGAACCTTAATTATGTTCACACTTATAATTTAAATTAATTATTATGGTCGAATTTCGACCACGGGCGATCACTAGTTACTATTGATACCCCAACCACCTTAACATTATTCCCTTTTCAATGTAATCGCTACATCTTCTTTCAATCTACAACAATTCCTTGGCACTCTGTTTCCTATCATATTACTTAAATTATCTTCGCATAATTATACTTCTCCAAGCTCTCATTTCAATCTTTTCTTCTTCTTCAGCCAATCTCGATCCACTGCTGGACGTAGGTCTCCCCAAGTACGCGCCACATATCCCGGTCTCACGTCTTCCCTCATCCAGCCCCTGCCAGTGACCTGGCGCTGTTCGTCAGTCCACTGAGCTGGCGGGTGTCTTACGCTACGTTTGCCGAGACGTGGTCTCTACTCCAAGACTCGTTTGCTCTATAGGCCGTCGGTCCTGCGACAGACGTAACCGGCCCACTGCCACTTCAACTTGCTAATTTTGCGAGCTATGTCGATTACGTTCGTTCTCTTACGGATATCCTCATTTATAATTTCATCCATAAGAGAAACACCTAACATAGCTCGCTCCATAGCCCGTTCAGCGACTTTAAATTTGTGGACTAGTCCCGCTGTCAGTGTCATGTATCGGCACCGTATATCATGATGGGTGGACGTGCTCTAGTAAAAAAATAATTGAGATTGAATTTACTTACAGCGATGTTACTAAAGAAGGTTCCGTACAAAAATATGAACATCCTAGGATCGTACTCTATGATGTTATTTTCTGACTTCAAAGCCCACACTATCATTAGGACAGTGGCCAAAAGAAGAGACCAAATCGGTCGTATTGATGCTAAGATGGAGTACTTTGGTCCTTTATTAGTGTTGTAATATCTGAAAGTCAAGGTTTACCTATTTTAGCAGTGGAAGTGACATTGAGGCCATTTCAAATAGAATTGCCACCTTTTTTTGAAGAGAATATAATATTTTTTATTTCTAAGCTGCATATATATATTTTCGGGTAAAAGGGAAAAAATAGTACACAATAAGTTTGGGCGAATGTTGCGGCTATATACCCGTGGGCCTGGCATAAGAGCGAAAGGTGGAACACCAAGGGCTTTTAGTGGGCATCCTCGACCTAGATGGCAATAACATCTGCTAGCGGTGTTAGTGCCACCCTAGTGTGGCGAATCCCAAACACCGGCTATGACTCCCCGCGCGGCTGATGGTCCTCAAGCATATTTCCCCTCCTTAAAAAAGGGTATCCCAAATTCTCGCGTGGCAATAGCATTTCTTACTTGCGATACTAGCACTGCCCTAACGTGGCAAATTCCACACTCGCCACCACGTTTCCCCTGTGATGGACGGTCCCCAAATAGATTTCCCCTCATAAAAAAATGATTTACAGGATTTTGAGTTTTTACAGTTTGATAACCGATTCATAATACTTACAAGTAAACATTATAAATGGATACAGGTAATGTTGTTAATAAACCAACTAGATGTATGACAATTTCGAAGATTTGTACGAAAGTGACGCCACCAAGCAGGCGTACTTTAAAAACGTCCGGGCCATTGTAGCCAGCTGCTATGAAAAGTATTGAAGACACCTACAAATAAAACTTGGTAAATTTATGATAGATGCAGAAGATAGAAGAAGAATACTATTTTAATACAGTTTAATCAATTAATCAATTATGATGTCATTAGGTATAATTGTTGCATACAGAATCATCCCCCTGACCTCTCCCGCGAATATGTAGCTCGCTCGATTAGCAGCTAAGCGTCTGTTTAAAGGTAATACCTTACCGAGTGCGGTGCGAGACACCAGCTTATAGTATTATCTATGACCGGCATGTTCAATGGTCAGTTGGTCAAGTGTACAACCAGTTTCCGAATCAAGTTACACACAAGAGAAGGCAAGGAAGACCAGAAAGCGTTCGGAAGACTATAGCCATTTAGATTCGCAGCGTTACTTTCGTGGATCTTGTGAATACCAGTGTGTTTCATTAGCACGGTATTGATCGTTGAAATCGATACACTTGGTGTTCAGAGAAACACCCAGGTCCTAGTGCTGACTTGCGTTGATTATATTGATATGATATTGCGTTGGTTATTGCGTGCCGTTTAGTACAGCAGTGCTAATCATCCCTGTTGCTATTGTAAGCACCTATATTAAATACAGTCCATATTTAAGGGATTGTTCATTGATTACACCACCTACAGGGTACAATGTTGTAGATTCGTACAAAATCTATGAGGCCGCGACGTTATGTATGTTCCTGCTCCATTTGGGACAATATTATTATGTTTGGCCAAATGCGTTTTGCTTAAAGCGTTAAAAATAAAGTTAATGTTTGGTTACTTCAGTTTTTATAACATTATCTGTCTATTTTTAAAGTAATTAACAATTAATAACATTAATATCTGCGTGGAACGGTCACTAGCACTACCATCATCCCATATGGAGCAAGGACATTATATGCAAAGACAGTAGATGATTGTCGTCTATACGGAACCTTTCTTTCATGTGTGCAGTCCTAGTACTTGCCAGATTTTGCTACTAAGTTTTAATTAGATAATTAACAAATTATGTTAATTCATGGTTATATAAACAGTTAATTAAAAACTTATGACAATAATCTTTAACGGAAGTATGTGAAATGATTTCCGTAATTTTATTTTTGGAACTTAGTTCATATTATATTTACGAAAGAATACATTTAAAATTGCACAAGTTTGTTATAATAATTGCTGCTAATTCTGGGAAAACTCCCAGGTGTAGAGTCCGCGCTACAAAAGAAGCCCCAAGGAAAATTAAGGAAATAAATGTGGCAGCTTCGGTAATTGATAGAGTTTTGTTTGTAAAGTAGCCAGGAATTAAATATACAACTTTAATTATGGAATATTTTGTATTTATTATTCAGCAATGATCTAGTCATTTAAGTATTATCAAATAGTGACCGGTAGAAGTAAAGAAGTTGTGGTAGCGTAATGGATAGCGAATACGTCCCAAACTCAAGTGCACGGGTTCGATCCTGGCCGGAACGCATGCACCAATTAGGCAATTTTCTGAATTAATGTGCATGTTGACACAATTACCACGTGCTAATAACGGTGAAGGAAAACATCGTGATGAAACCTGCACATCTAGATAACCGATGTGTCAAACCTACCAAGTCGCCTTGGACCAGCATGGCGGGTATACTGTCCATTCCCCTATAATGGGAGGCTAGAAGTGGGTCCGTAATTGGCTGGTATTATAATAATAAAATAATGACTGGTCTGGCAGAATTAAGTAAGTACAGAGATTGCAGCGCCGCGTCTGTGCGACTTCTTTTGTGGCGCGGACTCTGACAGTGACATGTTAAAAAGTGTGTCAACTGACTGTCATCTACCCTTTTATTATTCGGCAAAACATCTTACCCACATGCTGACGTCATAGCCCCATGGTAAATAGAGAGTCCCGGTGATGTATTTCTCACAATGGCTCACATAGAAGTTGACCACAACACTAACGACAACCAGGAAACCTCTACAAGAAGAAATAGGTATAAAACTCAGTCAAAATATGTAGACCGAGCCCCCAAGCTTCTGCTTAGTGCTAAATAATGCCGATTTTGGAATGGGAGATTTTATTGTTCATACAGGACATACTTTTCTACAAAATATTTTGTTAAGGTTTCGCGACTAATATACATAATAAATAAAACTACGTTTTAACATTATAACCGCGGTAATTTATTTGATTTTTATTATTCACGGAATAAAGATGTCAAGTGTCAATGAGTATTTATAAAGTTTTATTTAGTCAACCGCCAACTTGTTGATTTTAATTATTTAGTTTTAATTTTTTTATGGTTATTATTTACTCTATGGCAGCGTAATCTAATTTACCACTGCTTCGTAACATTTTGTGGCCCATAATGGGCACAATGTCATTTTTGCTGCAATGGACATTTGTCGCCACTATAGAAGAACCCTTTAATATATGCACCGACACGCAATTGGCATAATTTTCATTTTTAAAAGACATTGCATTTATAAAATAAAATAAAAACCAATATACTGATTAATGTAAAATTACCTGAAAATCGACACAGAGTACTCTGGATCCCTTCCAAATATGGAGATAATCGCGAATGGTATAAGAAACACTATATAAGAATCGAGACCATGATCGAAGAGCTCACCAAGAGGTCCAGAGATTCCTATTCTTCTTGCTTGTTTACCATCGATACCATCTGCAAAACGGAGAACATCTTTCAATATCTCAAAGGTAACACGCTAGTGCAATAAGCCAGTATTCCGCAAAGTATGCACCGCGGCACTCTGGTGTATCGTGGTCATTAATTGGTGTGCCTCGGAAAAATAAGGTTATGCTACAATTTAAACTTTAGGATTGTTGATTAATAATTAATATTGTTTCGATGATTAATAAATAAATGTTGATTAATATCATTTAAAAAATATATTATTTGTGGTGTACGTCCAAAAATTTTCGTAAACCTTGAAAACAAAAAGTCTGCGGAACACTGCAATAAGCGCTATAATCTGTACATTTTCTGTGCCACCTTCTATTATGAATGAATATGCTTTATTGTGTTTTAAAGATGCAGTCAACAGAAACAAAATTTTACAATACAATAGGCGGTCTTCTCGCTATTAGCGTTTTTTTCTAGACAACCTTTGGATGGACAGAAAATTTGATAAGATCTGTGCGTATGTTGCATTATTCTTACTACCGAATCAGTATCTTATAAATATATATATCTTATCAATACATACATGATATAATACACATACATTAATAAAAATATTATACTAATACGATATATGTAAATAAAATATTATAAAATACACTTACATAAATAAATATAAAACTAGAAAAATATGACAATAACTGTTGCATCCTTAATTTAAGCTATTTGAGCTATAATAATCCTTCACAAGTCTATGTGGGTCGTCTGCATATGCCAACTTTGTAATAATAAAAAATGGACTCTATGAAACGATGAGTCTAGTTTTGACAATCGTAGTGCGTATTTGGCCTAATGTCCTTGCTCTACCAGTGTTAGGGTCAATAACTATGACAAAATGTGACTTAGGGGAGACTGGGGCTGGTTGTGACAGGGGTAGGTAGTTACAGTGGCAATTGCGGCGAAACAGAAAACGCTATAATAACGTTAGAAAGAGGTAAATAGTCCCACAACCTTTGGCTAGCACCCCGCGCGAGCCTGTTGCGCTAACGTTTTTACGTGAGGAGCCCACGCATGCTGCTATTAAAACCGCAGGTTAGTAAAATTTTCAATTTTTAGTAATTTTGGTCTATAATCCGTTTTCCGTAAAAGCAGAGAAGTTTCAAATATGATATTTACGCCTTAATACTTTCTTTTTGCGATGCATTTACGTATATACGGTTATATTTATTTTAGTTTTTACTACTTAACGTTAAAAGGTCAGTTTTGGTGTTGGGGCTAAAAGTGACATTTGCTCGGGGCAGGTTGTGACTTGTCACTATCTGACCCGTTGTGTTTCTTGCCAACGAATATTTAATATATAATCTATATAATTAATAATTAGATAGTTATAATTTGTTTTCTTTTGTAGGATGAGGACGTTTAAAAGGAACACTAAGAGTGGAAAAATATCTGAAGACGGTTACGAACAAGCATCATCCATTTTGGAGTAACATAAAACTAAAAAAGTTCGTGCCATCGCAAAAAACTTTAGATTATAGCATATGTTACTAACAAGATATTCAAAACAATTAAAGAAAACAATGTGGCATTGTTATCTTTCCCCGCACACTGCTCGCATAAGCTGCAGCCCATGGATGTGGACAACATCCAACAGCAACATTAGAAAAGCTTGCTGTAAAAAGGAAAGTATTACATGATACTGACGAAGATACTGACTGATATGTTGTGATCTATTTAATCCGAGTTGGTAGGGAATGCGTAGAGTGTATTGTTTTCAGTTTATTACATGTAAAATGTGTTAGAGGCAACATTGCACACTACTTATGTTTGAATTGTGAGAGTGATTGTTCAGATTACAAAGATTGCTCTGTTTTCCTTCTAGTATCTGATTGATTTCTCATAAGAGAGTCATAATTTATTTTTGTTCATGAGGCTTAATATACGTTTTGTGGATTCATACTAAATTTATGTTTAATAAAAAGGTTTATATAATCTTTTTATATGTTGGAAATTATATGTATTTTGTTTTTACGAGGTATAAAACCGAAACAAGAGTTTGTTATTTTGTTTAAAATTAAAAATTTACCGTTTTTGTTTTAATAAGGCAAAAGACTGCTTCGTAGACTTTATAATATGTTATTTAAATTAAGAACGAAACTGATTATGATGATTGTTATTAATAAAAAATCTTTTATACCGTTCGTTTTTCGTTGTAACATTTTGCCCCGTGTTGTGTAACAACCAGCCCCTGGCGTGGGGCTGAAAGTTACACGCCTCTTTTCCTAAATTTTGTTAATTTATTTTATTCCTGATAGTCTGGTATATAAAAAATATATTAAATTTAAATTCTGAATAGTTACTTAATTCAACAAACCTATATATAGGTTCATAAATAAAACGAATAAAGAAATATGACGTTTTGTAAAAAAAATGTCACAACCAGCCCCAGTCTCCCCTACATACAGCGTTAAAAATAACGTGTTTACGATTGGCTTCATTTATGTACATTCATGAGTTATAGTATAATAAAATGAATATACAATATATTATTTGATATTTATTAGGTTATATGGTTAAATTTACATTTTGAGTTTAATAGATTTATAATGTCATACAACACTTTACACTTGCACATATACACAGAGGCATACCCAAATAAAACGAATTCGGATAGCATGCGACCGTGAATATAGTAAAATTAAGGTTATATAGGCCCTGAAGAACATCGGGGCTGTTTTTACCCTGTTATTTTTTAATGTGTCGCCTGTTTAGGCGACACATTAAAAAAAAACATGCGGGTCTCGGAACGCCTGCCAGAAGTGATAACTTAGACCGCTGTCTTAATGCGTGAGAGAAAGGGAAGCCAGACAGACTGGCGCCGTAACGCGTTACGTAACGAAGCGGTTTACCCTCCCATACACAATAAATACATACAAATAAACGCACAATGTAATCTTCCATTTAATAATTATTATAAAAGTCATTAAATAAATAATGTCGGATTCCAATTGTATAGGGTAGTCTGGAGGATATCGCCTTTGGCGACAAGACCGCCCATTGTACGGCAATTTTATGTGCAATAAAGTTATTCATTCATTCATACTAAGTTATCACTTCGAAAGATATTATTTAATAGATGGTAAAAGCAAATTAGTTTTGTTAGATTATGTATAAATACGTAACCAATAAACAGAACAAGAAATATAGAATCTAGCAATAACGTAGACCCTCTGGTCCTTATTACTAAAAAGTATCAGCAAAATACATAAAAAAGAAAAAGACAAAAAAAGAAATTACATACATACAGAACTTCACGCCAGGTCCCTTGCGGGCTAGGCACGAACAGCAGAAGAGTTACAAAAAGAAATTAATTAAGAATAAAAAAACCAAAACAAAACATTTATGCCGTCTGGGCTTATAAATGTTTTCTTTTTTGTTTATTATAATTTAGTATTTCCGGAAAGAGGATTAAAAAATTTACTCATTAACAATGTCGCATGTCAAATGACGCATCAAACCCTTGGCTACATCTACTTGACACAGTCACCAACACTAAGGTTATCTCAGGTATAGCAGTGGCAATACAGGCTCCCGCGAGCAAAACAAAAATATAAGGCCGGGCTTACACTAACATGATTCTTTTAACTTACCCAAATTGTATGCTAAGAATATTAGCATTCCACACGTCGTATAAAGCCAGTTAGGTATTTCATATATTCCTTTATAATCAGTCTCTGGTCTTCCACCAGCTCCATAAAATTCATAATCATATACTGTCAAAAACAATACAGTTATTACCATGCATAAAAATCCTGCGAATGTAATAACATTCGGTGCTATCTGTTTTGGGATAATCTGTAATAAACGTAAAAACAAGTATGTCTACAATAAATATAGTAAGCTGTAAAGTAGTAGGAGTGTCGAGTTTGTACGTACTACGTAGAATAAATTTAAAAAATGAGCAAGAAATCAAGACCGATAAATGTAAGCGTCCATAAGCCTGCATCGTAAGTTGCGGACGCATCGTAACAAACAGATCGTAGTATTTTTGTTTGTTACATGCCGACAAAGTGAATGCACACCTGGTTTATTACCTCTCCCGAACTTGGACTTCTTTCGTTTAATTTGTGTTTAAACTTTGCAATTAGACAATAACCTATTGCTACTGTATTCGTTTATGGCCGTTTGCAGGAATAATTAACCAGGTGTGCAGATTACGTTTTCTTGGAAAACTCAGTCCACGTGGTCGATTGTTGTACTGTACAGTTTACTACAAAACAATGCCCGAACGGAGGGGTGGCGCAGTTAAAGCTATAACACAAGCGAGGCAAGACGTGTGTACGTACATATAGTGACGGACTTCGCGTGTTATTGAATTGTGCATTACATATGGACTTATTGCGTCCGGTTACATTTGTTATTTGTGTTTGTATAGTTCTAGTTAATTCTATAGCAATTCCAATGGCATTTTGATTCGAGTCCTGTAGCTCGTAACAGTATTTATTATCTTTGTATAGAAATGAACACAATGCGTCTACTGTTCACTTCATACATCGTACGGAGCGCACGAAACTGCTTCATCGGCAATGCCGAGGTGCAAATTTAGTGCGCGTGCCGACGTCATACAGAATGTTTAGCTTTTATGCAAGCTTTTATTTAACTTACAATAGATGTATCTTTGTATGAATGTAAGTTTGGGTAGAATCTTGCAAGTTAAATTTGACGAACTTCCCGGTTTCCGATTGAAGGTGAAATTTTACACGCATATGTATATCGCGTGACAATTCAATAATATGGCACCATGGTGATCTGATGATGGAGTCGGAACGTGACCATAGGAACTCCTGTACTAAACAAGATAGACCCTACGTGTTTGGGCTCGTTTTACTTAGCTTGGCTAGCACTGTGCTGCTACATGATATCCAGGATCTCAAACGCTTGTATTTAAAAACCTTTTAAAAAAAGCTTATCTTCACCTTATTGGGTGTACTTTATAAACAATTCTGTCATAGATTAATTACTATAAGTACTTTTCATTCGTTTTTATACAAGCATATGATTTTTAACTTTAAAATATACTACTCACCTTAGTGATCGCATTCCAAGCGGGATGCATAACATAATTGCTAAGTGGACTTGTATCTACAGCACTGTACTGAAACATTAAACCATTTTTACATAAAGGTGTCATTTGTGTATAATAATAATAAAAGTATCCATTTTATATATGAGTAAACGTGTCTTTTTTGTCAAATAATAAAAGTATATTGAAACCTCTTAGGTTACCAAAGTAAGTATATTTAAGGTAACCAAAAGTATATTAAAATCTCTTAGGACGTGGTTTATGACATATGCTGAAAGCGGAGCATAGCATCAATAAACGTTGGACGCCGCTTTCGGCATCGTATTAACTAATGTATTTCCAAAGTAATCTTTGGAAATATCTAAACGTGCGTCAGATTTTCCCGTGTCGCGTCATTGCGCGTCATTTATTCCCAGTTTTTATTTGTTAGAATTACTTCACATCGAAGATGAGACGTTTTACGCTAGTATGCTCAAGAATTACTGCGGATGCGGCGTACGGCGTATAGACGTAGCGCACAATTTAGTATACACCGCGTCAGGCGTTTAAGAAACACCACTACAGTGTATTTTCATATTAAACATTAGTCGGTTGCATACAACGTCATGCTATACGCAGCCTACGACGTTTGTAATGTTCAACGACTTGAAATGAGTCATAGCTTCCGAAATAAGAATACTCCACTCCTTTCCATCCAGCGCTTAAATAGGCTCTTTATCCACAACCGTACATTTGGATCAGTGGCATCTCACTAAGACGTAGACGGACGTTGGAAGGTGTGGTAGGTAGTCCGTCGGCGGGTGTCTCGCAATCCTTTAGTGGTGAAAGTATATAGGGTATGCGTAAAGGCACCACCCACTGTTATCAATAAAAATAATCAGCTGCTTTTAATGAGCAGATTCATGTCACGAAAAACAAGTATCACCACAAGTGGAAAATTATGGTAAATAGATAACACTTAAATGTCCACCATTACAGAAAACTTACGATCTAGTATTATTCTAATTGTGTTCAAATGGCGGACTTATCGCTAAAAAGCGATCTCTTCCCGACAACCCGCGGCAAGAATATTGTCGATTAGGAGGGGCGATGGTGGTATACATAATTATTTTACGATTTCACGCTGTATGGCAATACAAATAAGTATTGCCATACAGCGTGGTAATGCAGCCAGCCTTCTGGGCACGCTCCCCGTTGGTAGTGATCTGCTACATAATATATTTTAGTTTCAATGTCTCCATATGTTCTTGCAAATTAAAAAACATTTCACTATAAGTATTTTACGATTACTTGCATTTTATTAATAAATATATACATACATACATAACTTCACGCCAGATTGTAAATATATAACTAATATATACCTATACAAATATACACATAAGTTATACACATGTACAAGATATAGTGATAAAATGCAACTATTTATGCATAATAAACATATAGCTATATGCAATATAATACCAATTATATAAAACTAGCGGCCCCGGCAGACGTAGTCATGCTCTGAAAAAATAAAAATCTAGGACCCAATCTCAGCGCCACCTACCGGTTCCGATTGTGGATTTAAACCATCCTGGAACACACTCAAACACACAAAAACAAAATCACCAAAATCGCTCCAGGTGATTAGGAGGATTCTACAACCCGATCTCAGCACCACCTACAGGTTCCAACGGGATAAAAAGTATCCTATCTCCATCTCCTGGTTCTAAGCTACCTCCCCACCAATTTTCAGCCAAATCGTACAGCCGTTCTTGAGTTATAAATAGTGTAACTAACACGACTTTCTTTTATATATATATATATATTTCATATGCTATTTATTACAAGTGCATCTAGACACTTGTCAATTTCACTAAGCGATTCTACAAACGCTGTGATAATGACTCACAACTTTGCGTTCAACTCACCTTGTATTTCTTTAATCCTGCCAAATGATCGTTTGATAAGTATTTATAGTCGAACATTTTTTATCTATCAGTATCGTGTGACCCAGAGCCAAACTGTAAGATAAGCGATTGCATTATACAACAATTCGGTCACAAAATAAAAACACGAGCATTACCACGAGTTCCAATAACTCACTCGCGTATTAATCCAAATTGTTCTTCATTATGTAAAGCTAAAAATGAAGCTGAGACCATAAAGTACATAAATATAATAGTGTTGCATACATATATACATAACTTCACGCCAGGTCCCTTGCGGGGTAGGCACGTACAACAGAGCGCCATTCAGGCTTATTCTTACACACCTCACTTGCTTCTTTGACATTCATAGCTTTTGTCATGCACTCTCCTCTGTTCTTAAGGCCTGGCATCACCTTCTGCTAATACACGATAAATTTGATCATGGAAGGTGTGTTGTGGCCTTCCGCGCCTATAATAGTGTTAGGTTAGGTTAACTCAAATCCCGACAAAACAAAATCCACCTGCATATCTAAAACAAATCACCTGTATTACCCTTCGGCATTTGAACTAATAACATGGAAGTTATTTTATGGTCGTCTTCTTTTGTTTACTTATTGGCATACGGTCTATTGTTGTATTGTAATAATTAGCCAGGTGTTACGGATTTTAAAGTAAAAACTTATTCTAGGAAATTCAGTCCACGTTGCCGGGCGGACATTTTGGATTTGTGAAGTATAAAACAATGGCCCTAATGAGGGAGGGGTGAGTCGAGCGAGAACCACAAACAAAGCGAGACGTGTGTATTACAATCGAGAATCTTTTAGTGACGGACTGCGCGTTTTATTGAATTACGACCTTCTGCATTACGTTTGCACTTGTTGCGTTCGGTTAATTTGTACCTGTGTTATACGTGTTTGTACAGTTCTAATAAACTCTATAGTAATTCTAACGGCATTTTAATTCGAGTCTCGCAATTCGTGACAATACTAGAGGTAACTTCAGGTTGTCACTTATATATAAAATGTACTCCTTGGTTATCACTCTGAAGATTAATGGTTAAAACAATTATTTTGATGTATATGTAAATAGCTTGTATATATGCATATGTATATTCTTTAGTAATATATATTCACACATTTATTTGGCATCAAATCAAAATTATTATACATATTATTATATCTCAGGGATTGCAGATAACATGCAAAAAAATTGGCCCAATTTTTTTTCACCTGCCTTTTCATTCCAAAACTTCAAAATTGGCAAAATCAAAGCTGTGTGCGTCGAAGCAATTTAAAAAAATGTGATCTCGTATTATTCACAGAGTACACTGTATACTTATATAAAGGATATTATTTGCTATAACAAGTTATGGTCATTCGACACGCGCCATAATATACTTACTCGTATTTAATTATTTATTTTATTAATAAAATTATAAATACAATAAAAGATAAATAAGTTTCACAATGGCGAGTTCTCACGGAAACGGTGCAAATAAGTCTTTATTTAATTTTGATAAACTAAATGGAATGTCAAATTATGACACGTGGAAGTTGATGATGCTTATGCATTTAATTCACGAGGACTTATGGGACGTATTAAAGAATCGTTCTATATAGTGCTGGTACGCCAATCGTAACAGATGAGCGCAAACAACAAAAAGCATTGGCACAGATATTGTTACACCCAAGGCGCCGATAAAAACTAATTCACACTTGCATATCGGTAAAAACAAATTTTTGTTACCTGTCGGCATTTGAATTAATAACATTCTAAATTTTTTTAAATGGTCGTCTTCTTTTGTTTACTTTGTGTTTGAAATTTGTGATTAGAAAACGGCCCATTGTTGTATTGTAATCTTTTACGGCCGACATTAGTCAGGTGTGTCGGCTTAGATACGGGAACATTGCAGGTGCGCAGTATAAAACGATGATCTGATGGGGATTACTCGAGCGGTAACCACGAGCGAAGCGAGACGTGTGTACTACAATCAGGAATCTAATAAGTGTCGGACTTTGCGCGTTTATTGAATTGTGGCCCTCTTGCATTACGTTTGGACTTGTTGTGTTCGATTATATTTTGCTTTGTTTGTATAGTTCTAATAAACTCTATAGTAATTCTAACGGCATTTTAATTCGAGTCTCGCGACTCGTAACAATATGCTTGATGATACTGCCTTCGTCCCTTTCACATGTCCGTGATGAAAAAATAGGACACGTTGCTTGGAGAGGCTTTCAAAAGGTAAACGAGTATCGAGGGTTATCAGAAGACTTCGATTACTGCGGACCTGGTTTGGTTTGAAATTAGAGCAGCTTTAAAGTATGAAAAACTACATGCAGGTATGTGACATATATCCAATAACTTACTATGTGACATAAATTATGAACAAAAAGAAGATTCTTGGCTATTTTTATCTTGAATGCCTTACCTCCTGATTATGAGCTATTAATAATAGCACTTGAACATTTAAATATAAAGCTTACATCAAAAATTGCAAAAACGAAACTTCTTTAAGAAACCACACGACATGATTTCGAAAACAGCGTTATGTAAAGAAAAGAAAACGCGTTATACAAAGATTTTAATAAAAATCGCGAACTAAAACATGTTCATTGTAAAAAGATAGTTTTTTTGGTCTATCGTTACATTTGTACCCATCCATGTTGTGGTTTAACATTCTTTTGACACATGACTTTAATCCCTTACCTTACTTTAACCCCATACCGACTTAGTCTTCTTCCTCTCAATTTTTCAGTCACGGGTGCAACTTTCAAAGATCCCTTTATGTAGGTACTCATTTCCCACCTTATCCATTCCTGCAACACCCACACATTCATCTCAACATTCTCATGTCAGCTGAGTGGAGACGTTTGTGGTTTATCACTTTAGAGGCCCAACATTCGAACCCATACAGCATGATTGGCCGAATAACAGATTTATATATTTGACCTTTTAATTTCGGGGCATTAGTTTGTCGCACGTCACACCGGTTACCTGTCTCCACTTTAGCCATGCTACATTTAATCTTATCCTTACATCCCTCTCTATAGGTTCGTGGCCTCGGAATCCCACGGTTCGTATATTTCATGACATTGAAAAAAACTAATTAGTCTTAGGTATATCACATAATACTACAATACCACGCTCTGATACCAAATTACTCTTATCCACTTCACTGCTCTTAGATTGATTTCTTTTCATCCATTGTTTTATAGTATGACCTATCTTTTTACGATGAACATGTTTTAGTTCGCGATTTTTATTAAAATCTTTGTATAACGCGTTTTCTTTTCTTTGTATAACGCTGTTTTCGAAATCATGAAGTGTGGTTTCTTAAAGAAGTTTCGTTTTTGCAATTTTTTCAATGTTTTATTTTCTGTGGGCGTAACTACGTTCTAAATCTCACGCTCTTCCTACCATCAGCGCGGGGCACATGGGAGGAGGGTGGTTTTAGAGGAGTATTGAGTATTCGAGTCTCCACACAAGCCGGCGATTGACTCTGGTGGCTATTAGTGGCTTCACCTCTTTTCGCTTTGGTCTAATCCCAAACAGACGATCCGTTAGTGTGCGGAATGCATTTCCCCGCCCCCTTAAAAAAGCTTGCCAACAGTGAAAGAATTTTTCAAATCGGTTCAGTAGGTTCAGAGCCTTTGCAATGCAAATAAACAATCAAATCTTTCCTCTTTATAATATTAGTATAGATTGTATAGAAATTGTATAATATGTTGATAATAATAGTACGCAAAAATCATCAAACATATAATGTTTTACATGTGTATATTAATATAGCACTATTTTTATACCAAACTACAAGATAAACGTTACTCACATAAACCAAACTTACGGGCTGATACCAGTTTATATAACTAACTACAAACACATTTTCAAAGTTTTAAACTGAACGTAAATCTTCACAGATTTGAAACAACAAAAATATACTAATAAACTAGTTATAAACTGGTTTTAACTACAAGATATATTTAAAACAAATTTTTTAATAATAAGCAAAACACTTGATACTGTACGAAGGTTACAAACACACTGAGTTATCTATCATAAGATAGTAAACCTATAATTTATTAATATAAACGTGTAGGATCAAAGATTAATGTTAAAACCAATCGTTCTTCTTTTCCTTGAAAATATAACTAATGAGGGTGCCGATAATATATTTTGTACTTACAACACCAAAATGGACAGTTACACATTAAATAATAGATAGATAAATAACACTTTATTGTCCACCAATACAAACATGAACTCAAAGACTAAAATTATATCTAGTTATGTGCAAAAGGCAGTGTTATCGCTAAAAAGCGATCTCTTCCAGGCAACCCCAGGAATGAATTGAGATAATAATGGCGATAGTGTTATACGTAACATACAGTACGAACTTACATTTTAATAATAAATAAGTACATAATTGATATATATATATATATATATATATATATATCATCATCATCCGAGCATTAAATCCCGGTTGCGTTCGGAGCGTTCACTCCGACGCCCAGGGTCCGCTTTCCTGCTTTTTCTACTCCACTTCGCGCGGTCTTCGGCATCCCCCGTTTTGAGACCATTGGCACGCATGTCATCCTTCATGACGTCAAGCCAACATTTCTTGGGCCTTCCCCTTCGTCCGGGACCTGGCGGAGGTGGCATGGCTAGACATTTGTTCCCCACATAATTAGCCGGTCTCCTTAAAACGTGGCCGTACCAACGTAAGCGACACTCCTGCAATTTGTCTGCTATGTCACGGACATGAAGACTGCCACGGATGCGGGAGTTTCTGACACGGTCTTTCCGCGTCACTCCACACATCCAACGCAGCATTTTCATCTCCGTGACACGTAGTTCTTGCTTGTGTCGCTCAAGTACAGGCCACGCTTCACCGCCATACAAAAGGACAGGTCTAATGATAGATTTATAGAACTGCCCTTTTAATTTGACCGGCATTTTGGGGTCACAAATGACACCTGTCACCTCACGCCACTTGGCCCAAGCTGCAGTAATACGGGCCTTGACGTCGAGGTCGATATCTCCGGACGCACTAAGGACAGATCCCAAGTACTTAAACTGATCCGTGCGCTCGACCGTATCTTCGCCTATGCGCACGGATGTGGGATCTGTGGTATTGCAGGCCAAGTACTCAGTCTTCGCCACATTGAGTTTCAGACCGCCGTTCTCTAGCGACCCCTTCCACGCATTTACGCGTCGCACCAGGCGCCCCCTGTCCGAATCTGCCAGCGCGATATCATCAGCATACATGAGCAACCATGGAGGTTGCTCATGCGCATCTCTGATGCTGTTCGAGACTTCGTCTAATATCACGCTGAACAGAAACGGGCTAAGGACCGATCCCTGGTGCACGCCTACGGTAATGGGGAAGGGTGTAGTGTCGCCAACAGCGGTCCGAACTAAGGAATCGGAATCACGGTACATATCCCGGATAATGTCAATATAGGTTTCTGGTACCCCTTTGGACCTCAGTGCCCACCAGATCACCACGCAAGGAACACAGTCGAAGGCCTTCTGCAGATCCAAGAACAGGAAATGCAGAGGCGTATTCTTCGTCCTGTATTTCTCCATGATGATCCTTAGGGCAAAAACAGGGTCCATGGTACCATGCCCGGGGCGAAACCCATATTGACATCCCGAGACAGTGCACTCCTGCCGGATCCGAGAGTCGATTATGCGCTCAAAGAGCTTCATGGTGTGGGACATTACCTTTATTCCGCGGTAGTTTTCGCACTCCTGCACCGATCCCTTACCTTTGAAGACTGGGGTGATAACACTCAGTCTCCATTGGCTCGGGATGTTTCCGGTGAGCAGTATGCGGTTAAAAAGGTTTGTTAAAATGCCCACACCACGAGGACCCATCGCCTTCCAGGCTTCGATGGGGACTCCATCGGCTCCGACAGCTTTCTGATTCCTCATGCGGCGAAGAGCCCTATGGACTTCTTCAGGCGTTATCGGTGGCACTAGTCCTTGATTCGGAGGGAGGTTCGGTGGCTGCACCTCTTTGTGTTGCTTATTCAGCAACTCGTGGAAGTACGAGCGCCATCTCTCCTTCACCACGAGGTCCTCGCATAACAGGTTATCGCCAGGATCCTTAACACAGCGGCACTTGGAAATGTCCTGTGCCGCTTTGATCCTGGAACGTGCCAACTTATAAATGAGCTTCTGCCCCTCAGACGATTCCAACTTATCGTACATCGATCGAAAGTGGTCTCGTCTGGCTCTGGCTACAGCTCTTTTAGTGGCACGTTTTGCGGCCCTGTATGCGTCGCGATCTTCGGGAGATCTGGACGCTTGCCACTTTTTGAAAAAGGTTTTCTTCACCCTAACCTCCCTCTGGACTGTGTCATTCCACCACCAAGTCTCCTTGTCACACTTGCGTCCATCCTTAGACACACCCAGCACTGCCTTTGCCGCTTTAGTGATGGCTGCCTGGATCTTGTCCCAGTGGCTCTGGACTAATTCGCTATCAGCTCCGACACACACCTCTACGGATGCTGAAGCGAACTCCTGGGATTTGCCTTCGTCAAGCAGCCACCATCTAATTTGGCGTCGACAGTGCTCAACAGGTTTGTCTTTGGGTTTTACGCAGAGATCCATGACAAGGAGACGGTGTTGTGCCGTGAGACTCTCTCCGGGTATGACCTTGCAGTTGGCTACTTTGCCGATGTGGTGTCTCCTGGTGAGTAGGTAATTGATATATATATATATATATATATAAAACGAGAACATAATCATGGCCGAATGTGACCCCCAAAATACAGGCCTGTCCTAGTTTGGGGGCAAATCGACAACTTAATTGTCTCAAGAAATGTACCTGGCATAAAAATATTGTACATTGTATTGTATTTGTGTTTCAATTACTTTAAAAAAATGTAATTTTAAACCATGTTATTTGGAATATATATATATATATATATATATATAAATTTATACCTACATATTTATTAAAGTCTCAGCAAAAAATAAAAAAATCTAATAGAATCGAAATGGCCACCTTTGGTTTTTATACCGGCCTTTAATACACGAATCTATTGGCTTAGGCACTGTTTCCAAGGGAGAAAAGATTTTTTAAGAGATCAATGTCGCCATGTCGTTTAGAGCAGGCCATGCTCTCTAAATTGACCATAATTTGAAGTCTAAAGGGTTGAGGTCTGGCCTAGATGAGGGCCAGTCTTTAGCTCTTATAAAGTCCGGAATGTTGGTTTCAAGCCAGGCTTAGGTAGTTCGTGCCTTGTGACCAGGTGAGCCCTGGTGGAAAGTCCACGGTATTTTTTATTGCTGAGAGGATTCACAGCATGATCCAAGACTGTATCAAGATACACTATGGCTGAAGCTTTCACTCCGTTTTCAAAAAATGTAGTTTTGTGACTCCTTGATAAGACACGCCCCACCAAAACCATCACTGACGCTTATTGTAGTCTTCTTCAATCGTGAAAATTTTTTCATCGGTTAAGAGGATATTTCTGTGCCTTTCACCTGCGTATTGCGACAGAAGGCGTTTTGATCGATCCACTATCTTTAATTGTAAAGATTGATTTAGGGCATGTCCTGTAAATCGACGATAAGCACCGAGCTTCAGGTCTTGTTTTATAATACGCGACAGAGTCCTAGCGGGAATCTTCATTTCTCGCGATAAGATTTTTTGCTTCCTAATGGGGTTTCGACTAATTCTGGCTTTAACAGCCTTTGTAGTTCTAACAACACGCGGCCGCCCCGATCTTTTCTAGTTTTCGACAGACGAAGTGTTGTTCTATCTGTTGATAGTACGATATACGAAAATACGGCTGATACCAAGCTTTTGAAGTGTCTGGAATATGACCCACTTTGTGCAAGGCGGTCACTGCAATCCTATTTTCTTTAACACCCCATTGCATATTGTATTTTGATAATGAACACGAAAAAATATGTAAAATGGCGCAAAATCGAAAGAAATTTTTAAAATAATATACGTGTTCCAAATTCAAAATAATTAAAAAGTTGAAAAGAAGAAACGTTTTTATGTAACAGTATTTATGTCCAGACTAGTTACATATCAGCTGAATCACTCAAGCGGCGCAAATATACAACGCACTGTTGTAGTTATATGTTTATGCCGTTTGCTGTTGAAGCGCTTGGACCGTGGGGTCCTGAGGCCATGAGCCTCTTCAAAGATATTTCAAAACGACTTATTGACTCTTCGGGAGATCAGAGAGATGGTTCCTCCGGTGTCACGGATTATTTTATGTAATATAAATTTAATAGCGAAAAGATAATAAATAAAATTCGCTTCTAAAAAACATTATTAGACTTGCTCTTACAGAAAATTTTCACAAGTGACATATTTACAAACAAATGTTATCATATTATGTCAAATTTAAATGTTGGAAAACACATTCTAAAAAGTTCCAACACTAGGTCAGTGGATCAGCATGGCGATCCAGCGAGGCAACGTAGCCAGCCTTCTAAACTTCTTACCCATGGACTTGCCTTTGATGACGTAGGATCAATATTCTAACTTCTCGTCGTCTCAAGCGGTTATATGTAGAAAACAATATAAATTAAGTTTTCTTGTAACTATATAACGGTCCTATTCATAGTGAGTTCGAATGGGTTTGAACGCTTCTATAAGGTTCCAAAAGAAGTGTACAAACTTATTCCAACTAGGAATAAGACCATTATTTTAAAACTTGTATATTCATAAAAAAAAGAATATACTGTTACAACTCAGGTCCCGACAAAAACGTATCATCCGTGCAGGAACGGAGAAATAATACAATTTCCTGCGGCCGGGCGGTCTGTCGTAAGAGGCGACAAAACAACCCACAGCCAGGTGGTAGGGCATTTGTCCGACTGGATGGCTACCACCCCTGGTCTGAAGTATGTCGCCATAACAACCTTGAGTTGTGTTCCGGTATTAGTGACCAAGTTCCAGTCTCCCTTAAGAGAGCAGCAGCGCATTTGTAGCACCTTAGGTGTTGCAAATGTCGTTAGTTGATATTAACTGCTTTTCATCAAGTGGACCCTCTGCCTGTCTGCTCAACTACTGCAATAAAAATAAATATATCACATGTATATAGCGCGTGGGTTAGAGTGCGAGAGGAGGAGAAAGCCTCCCGCTGCCGTATGTATGCATGAAAGAAAGGGCAGGCAGACAGAATGACGCCGTAATGCGTTACGTAACGAAGCGGTTTTCCCTCCTATAAGAAGTTATCATTTCAAAAAAGTCCGTTTTTAAAATAAAATGACAGCATAACATCACCCTACAAGCACCCGCCAAAAATTTAAGGAAGTTACTCATTATCAAAGATAACAACGTTGGAATATGGCCCGCTGAATTATATTGTTATCTTTGTATATAAGTGTAAAAATCTTGTAATGAAAATATTTCATAGATTATATATTCATATCAACTTATAAAATAACTTTATTATCAAATGATAAGTCCAAACGTTTACTAAGTCTCGTCATTACTATATTAATATTATAATACTCTTCTTTCCTCTTATTATAACTTTGTCTTACTCAGTTTGAGTTTGCTACAACTCCATTAATTCCTCAAAAAATAAATCTTGTTTGTTTGATTGCTTGAACGCGCTAATCTCAAGTACTAGTTGTCTGATTTGAAAAATTCTTTCAGTGTTAGATAGCCCATTTACCGAGGAAGGCTATAGGCTATACATAATAACGCTAAAACCATTAGGAGTGGAGCACCAATGAAGAATGTTTCAAAATCGGGGTTTTCTTTAACTCTCATTTTTTTTATTATTATACGTGGACGAAGTCGCGGGCAGAAACTAGTACTGTATAAAACTTATAAAAAAAAGAACTTGAAATAGAAATGGAACAAGACATATAAAGAAAATCAATTTTTAGCTAGAGAAGGAGAATGTTGCTGGAGAGTTTCTTGCCACTTCTCCGTAACAGCAATAACATGTTGCGAAGCGACGTACATAGCGATAGGAAGTAAAATTAAGGTTTCAACGTATGTTATGACCTTCAAATAGTGTTCTCACGTGGAACTTAATGTTGAACATTCATTTTTTATAAGTACATTGAAATCGCTAAGTGCATGGCAGCCACGCTTAGTGAAGGGTTCCGTAGGAGCTCTTTCCAAACCTCCTTGGATATAATGTAGGTGCTTTTTTGGTTATGGCTATTATTAATTTAATTGTTATTTCTATTTCTCTTGAACTGTTAAATATTATGTTAATCATATTGTTCTGAGTTGCAGGACTCGAATTAAAATTCCGTTGAAATTACTATAGAATTTATTAGGACTATACAAACACGTATAACACCGGTACAAATATAACTGGACACAACCAGTACAAACGTAATGCATGATTCAATAACACGTGCAAAGTCCCTCACTATATAGATTATCGAATATACACACATCTTCCCTCGCTTGCGATTATAGCTTCACTGCCTCACCCCTCCCTCGGGGCATTGCTTTATACTGTACAAATACAATGTGTCTGTGGACTGTAGTTCAAGAGTCACACCTGGCTAATGACTACCATAAAGATTACAATACACAATAGGCTGTTTTTCCAATCACAAGTTTTAAACACAAAGTAAACAAAAGAAGACGGTCATAAAAGCGGTACAATGTTATCATGTCAAACACCGACGGGTAATAAATGTGCTTTGTTTACGGGTGCAGGTGGCCCAAATTGTAACAATATGATTATATTAAAAAAAAATAACTTCAATATAATTTTAAATACAGTCCGCTATACCTATTTATATAATACATCCTGGATCCTGTTTGTAGTTACGTATCATATTCACCTGTCAATTATCCTATTTTTATTTTCTTCGCAGTTTCATTACACCCTCCATAGTATATAGTAACATTTATATTATTAATATAGGTAAAATATATGATAGAAACAAACAGACAGACTGAAGCACGAAAATGACGATTTTATAAAAAAAGTAAGTGGGGTTTCATTGTTGCCAAAATAATAACAACAACTTTTTTATCGTGAAGAAGTTAAATGAATATTTTATTAAATATAACCAGGCGTACATAGTTTGCAAGAGATAAATCGATAAGACACCTGTGCGTCGTCATGGCAACCTTTCGGAGGGCGCCACCCGACACCGGCGCGTAATTTGAAATTCGAACCGCACCTATAATGTCTGCTCGTCGCCATTCGAAACGTGTTCTTTCAACTATTTTCGTATCAATTATTTACAATTTTCATTAATTGTTTTGCTTTTTGAATGGAAGAGTGATGCCGAAATATACGGTTTCTTTCTGTCTTTCAGTTTTTATAGAAATAAACCATTGTCAACTTTATCTTTTTTTTGTATTTGACGTCTCAACTGTTGAGATTATAGGATTAAATTAATAGCTTTAAAATCTCTTTATTCCAAACAAGACACATACTTATGGACTATAGCAATTAGTCATATTACGGTATACTTACGTCTGCTCAGAAGCATCTGTAAACACACGTTGCTACGCATAACACCCTTCAATTAATGCAGCAATGTACCCAATTAACACTTGCTTGTTCTCATAATTACTTTTATTTATAACATCAGCTCATAAATGCAGCGCTGCCTGTATTTTTTTTGTCAAAAATGTCAAAAAGAGAGCCCATTATTTTATGTCGTGAAGTCGTAAGTACTTATTCTAACATTTAAAATTACTCATTATTCGTAGGTCATCTCGTAAATAGTAAGGTATATTACAATATTTTTGATTTTTTTTTCATACCTACTTATATAGTGCTACTTATTGTTGTATTATTGTTATATTAGCTTGTAGTTGTGCTTACTAATCGGATATAAAAGCTAGGGGAGGTATTGACGAAAGATCATTGTCACCTTGAGTTTCGTTAGGTTTAGGTGCACATGTCATAATGGTTCTCTAAGGTAGTTAATTATTGTGCGAGAATCTAACTTATTATTAATTATACTTCAGATCGCCCTTTTTGAAGTCTTGTTATTACATCTTCTTTGTTTCCTTTGATTACTTACTAAAGTGGACACCCTGATAGTAAAAATATGAGAGTTATTTTAAGATTTATTTTGTTGCTGTAGTATTATTGTAACCGGTAACTTATTATATTTGTGACCTTATTTTTAAGATTTCCTGGTTTTCAAGGAATTAGATAGAAGGATAGAATATAGGGCTGACATTTTCCATTTTGTAATATATAAAAAAGGTGTGCGTCTCGAGACGGCTGACAGAAGTGATAACTTGCGGGAGAGAAAGGGCAGACAGATTGGCGCCGTAACGCGTTACGCAGCAAAGCGGTTTTCCCCTCCCATAAGAAGTTATCACTTCAAAATATATAATGCTTTTTTAAGAGTTCATAGGCCAAAGGCTCTATCTCCTTTGTAATTTTATAACTGTACTTCCTTAGTACTTCATAAAATATTTTCTCTTTGTTTTTGGTAATCAGATTAATCAATCATAATAAAAATCAATAATAAAAAAAAACAAAATCTATGCCTCATTTTGACACCTATTTTACATTCCGCTTAAGTAGGTACACATTGCACGGTCTCAAGTTTACGTATTTCATAAGAAGGTCAATGTTATAAAGGGTCTACTTTAAACCATGCTTTGTAAAACAGTGAAAACGGGATGCCCTTTAAATTCGCAGTCGCACTAACTGGTTAACCATTAGTTTAAATTATAACAGTTGAGGCCGTATCCATTTGCATCGCACGTGATCGTCTGTCGCTGTGTCTAGTCGCTTCATCAGTCGCGCTGCGATTAATTTGGCAGAAAGCGCCGTCCAAGCTCATAAGCGGCAGCGGGTTAAAACTATGTCAAAAATTATTCTTGAAACACATATCATAGTCAATTAAAAATATTTACATTAACAATTAAGTTATACAAAATTAAATACTATGGTATTTCAATTGCGTCATTATTCAAAGGTAAACTATACCCCGAATCACAAGAACATATACATTGTAAACTATATATAACGACACTGAAGGCACTGTGCATTTTATGTCGTTATAGCGAGTTGTCGTTAAATGGAGAGAAGTATATTATTTTTGTCTGATTATTATTCTTGCCTTTTGCTGCACCAGTAATATTGTTATATTTTTTTACTTATTTTAATCATATCGCAATTGAGCCAGCTTGGTGATAAAATAAGTGCTTAGGAGTTTTGGTATTTTGGAATTTCTAAGAAATGTTGGTATGCATGATACCGATAATGGAGTTTATTACGGGCTAGGACAATAAAGCGATAAAAAAACATACACAGCTGCGCAGTTTTTACTAATTTTGGCAACCTAAAAAGTACTTTTTATTACTGAATTGTTGTCGCTATTGAGAGTGGGGTATATAGAGGGTATCATTGTATGGAAGACAAGCCAAACCAAACAATGCCAAGGGGTGATGACGCTTAAAAGAGTTTGTCGTTAAATTGAGTGACGTTATATGGAGTTTACACTGTATACAAAAGATCGTGTTAAAAATTGACTCGGCCTCCGGGCCACGAGGCGGGTACAAACAATCAACTCACTCGGATTTTATAATTTGGTTTATATACCTTTAAGCCAAATCTTCGACATTCAGCACTTCACGGGTTTTTACATTTAATTAAATGGGGCGTTGCATCCATTTATGTATCAACTGCGAGTCCCATCAATCTGCAAAAAAATATGAGCTGCTGTTGTATGCTGTTAGTGCTGCCGCGAACGCAGGCCAATAGTGATGCGAATGTCTTTCTAATGATGGCCGTAAAATCATCGATTCACGTGTTATAAATAGTAATGAAAATTAAATCTACATACTTCAAATATAACTATCACGTTGTGACGCTATTTTGTGACTATTATATAACAAATAATAAATCTCGACCCGTGATATAACGTGGTAGAGCCATGCTGGATTAATTATCTTGATTGGAGCTTTTAATTAGAAATCAATCGGTGTGTTCCACGCTTTCACAGAATATCAACATAACCGGTTAACCTCCAGATGATTGTCTTTCAAACGATGAGTGAGAGAGTTTTGATTGCCCACTTCCTCTTTATTTTGTCCTTCTATCCCATCTACTTTTTTCCATGCTTGCTATCCCAAATGGCTGGCAACACGTTCTCTTTGGCTCTGATGTTGCAAACGTCCAAAGGCAAGGATAACCACTCTTCATGAGGTGGGCCGTCTGCTTGTTTGCCAGCTTCGCAATAAAAGAGATTTACCTTTAAAATAGCGTGATATTAAAAATTGTGTGTGTTTGTGTGCAGTTCACACGCAGTAGAAGTGAAATTTCACAGAATAATATAAATAAATATAATCACTTTAGCCTACACCCGTCAATATATTATTATTCAAAATAAACTTTTCACTTTCAGTTTTTCACTGTTTTAAAAAATATTACCAGTTTTCTTCGATCCAAATTGGACCTATGTTTCATCATATCTCATTCTCTTGCAGACTCAGTCCTATAAATTTATGTTTATCTAGTGTATTATGTAGTGTTTATATAGTGTCGCTTTCTCGTTTCATCGAATCAAATTACTATATTAAAGACGTCTGTCTGTCTGGATTCACTTCAAAAAGCAAGTGCGTTCTTTTCATCATTCTACCAGGAGTACATAAAACACTCTCGGTCAAGTTCAACAGTCTAACGCGGTCATACTACCAACGCCTTTACATTGTGCCATCTACCAGCTATTAGTCTGTCGGGCCGGATGGTCTGACTCTCACACCTATTTACGCTTCCTTTTACTGTTCTCCTGGTACTATACACATTAAACTATGACTAAACCTCAAGAGAAATATAAACATACCATTTCGTGTTAACAATAGAAATCAAACATCTAGTACGTTGATGAAAATCTATGCACATTTTGTCATCGTGATGCGTGTGAATCATTGAAAATTCTTATGAAACAAACATCGTCTCTTAAGGGAAATCTGCTTTAGAATCGAAAGAGAAACCTTAAAACAGAAGTCTTAGAGTCACAACGGTGTCTATTTGTTGTCTGTGCTTATTTTTTTTATTGCAGGAGTTCAGCAGATAGGTAGACGGCCTACTTGATGCATCGGCCTGTTGTAAGAGGCAACAAAACAACCCACAGCTATGTGGCCGTTTTTCCCGTCTGGATGGCTATCATACCTAGTCTAGGGCATGTCGCCATTACAACCTCGAGCTGTGTTCCGGCGTAAGTGGCGAGATTCCCGTCTCCCTTTAGAGATCGGCAGCACATAGTTAGCAGCTTTGTCCATAGGCGAGGGTTGCCGCTTTCCATCAGGTGGGCCATCTGCCTGTAGGTTGAACTCGTGCAATAAAAAAACAAATAACACATGAGTGAAATTAAATAAACTCCAAGTCTACTCTATTGCGAGAGACTGACGGAGTCGCAACAGTTAATGGTATATTCAAAACCAGGTCATACAGTCGTGCCAGACTTTTAGTAATTGTTTATAACGCGTGGACAATATGTAAATTGCAGTATATCCTATCAGTCGTCCGCAGCGTGTGCAGTGCAATAAATTAATTTTTAGCCCGTTAGCGATGCAATGTTCACAACGCGTCGTTGTATTAATTGTAATTAACTATGCAATTGTGTTCGAATGATGTCACCGATAGAATTCTTGCATATCAACTGTAAAACACTTTTCATATATGAATTCTTTGCATTTATTTACCTAATTACTTATTTAAGTAATATATTATTTATATATTTTTTTTGTGGTCCGATGTAATTTATCTATTTAAAATAACCAAGTGATTAACGTAACGTTCCAAATTTAAACTATATTATTTATGGCCAGCACGAAATATCAGACATTAAGGAGTTATTGTTGGGATTCCAGAACTAGAAATAGATTTTCTCATAACTTCACTCTTATTGTGGGGCTTCTTCAGATATAGGCCGTTTCACGCAGATGTTGGTGATGGGTGTAATGCGTAACTTATGAAGCGACATTGTTTTTCTTCTTAATAACGTTATACATGGACAGATAACTTATGCAAAGTGCCGGTATACATATAACTAATGCAAAATGTGGCTATCCGTTAACTGCGTTCATTTTAACGCTTTAAAGATTTAACGACAAACTCCCTTAAACGCCGAAATCACTTGGCTTTGGTTGGTTTAGCCCACCTTCCAGTTTGCGGCCGGCGGCTTTACGGTGGATGCAATCAGGCCACAACTGGAGGAATGGGTCAACCGCACTAGCGGTACCCTCACCTTCAGGACGACACAGATACTGACCGGACACGGTTGTTTCGATCAGTATCTGTTTCGCATTGTGGGCTGCTTGCCTTCTCCGGATTGCCGACAGTGTGGCGCGCCCGATACGGCGTTTCATACGCTTGTCGAGTGCGCTGCCTGGGCGCCGCAGCGTTTCGAGCTCGAGACAAAAGTAGGAGCCGTCGGATCGCTCGGCGACTTGGTAACGGCCATGTTGCAGAGCGACGACCGCTGGGATGCTGCGGTTTCTTTTTGTGAGGCAGTAATGTCTCCGAAAGAGGCCACAGAAAGGGATAGGGAGCGAAGTCCTTCGGCGCGTGCTACGGTCTCTTCTCGAGGTCGCCGGCCTTCAGCCGGCACCCGGAGAGGCAGGTACGCGCATTACTTCCCTCCCTGAGTTAGGATCCGGAACGATGGGGGCCCTTAGCTACTAGGTAAAGCAAGGGATTTAACAACTACCCCCGTTCCGTAGTGGAGTGTGTTCTCCCAGGGCACACTTCAAGCACTTTATTGCGCTGGATCGACTGTTGCGTAACTATGTTCTATATCTCAGTCCTTCCAACACACAAAAGCGCAGGGCCCCGAAGGGAGCAGGGCGTTTTTAGTGGGTATTGAGGTTGCTCGCCCGTGCGGCATCACTCGGAGTCTCCACACTCCTCTGTGTAGTCCATAGCGGACGGAGCGCAAAATAAAGCATACAATTGCTAGCGTTACCGCCCCCCGTGGATTCGTGCCGTTTCCTAGTGACGGCCCAGAGAGTGCGTAAATCGGTTAGTCATTTTCCCTCGCCTCAAAAAAAAAAAAAGCCCACCTTCCACTTGGCTGGGTGTAACTATGTTCTAAATCTCAGCCTTTCCTACACAACAAAGCGCAAGGTTTTTAGTGGGTATAGGGATTTATGCCCGTGCAGCTTCCTTTGAGTCTTTCCACACTAGCTGAGTCGATCGCAGGTGGATCACTGTTAATCAGCATACTACTGCTGCAGTGATGCCGCCCCAACCGACGTGTGTCGTTTCCTGGCAACGACCCAGTCTGTGCGTAAATCGGTAGCACTTTCCCTCGCCTCAAAAAAAAAGCACGTCTTCCATACAATGATACCCTCTAGCACTACACCTACTAGCATGTCGTTATACAGAGTTTGCACTGTATTCCAACAATTAAAACGTCATGTGCGTGATAAGAAAATGAACATAATATTATTATGACGGCCTCTTTATAACTCTTAGGCGGCCGAACTCGCTGGAACGCAGAGGCACCGGCTTCGATTCCTGGCATGGCAAATTTCGGAAACGATCTTTCTGTTATTTACTATGGTCTGGGTGTATGGGTTCAGCCCCAGAGTGGTTCTTTGTAATATTACTCATAACACAAACGGAACTTGCTTAGCTTAGGGATATACCTACAATATTTGTGTTTGTCTGCCGATTATATATATGTCACTACAGACCACGGGCTGTAAAAATAACCCGGACTTTTGGAAGGCTTGCGTGGGGCTATAGGAAGGCCAACACTTAGAAGCCTCTTGAGAAATTTAATGAAAATGTGGCGTGACACTGACCGACGTTTATCCCTGTCTACACAATATAAAAATACACTCAAGGACAACCCCTGGTAAGTGTAGGACTATTGTAGGAAATGAGAACAAAATATATCGGGCTATTTGGATGAACTGCTAGTGAAGTTCGAGATCGGGGACTATGGCGTCTGCACGTCGCAATGTTCAAGGAACAAGGAATAAATTGGCAGACGTTGACACGCCACTCACTGCACGGGCCCCTAAAAATACCAAAATGGGATCTGCCGCTTATTATTATTATTATTATATATGAAAAAAGAAACCATAATTATACATGATAAATAAAACCAATGTTGTTTTAATTTTAAATTTATATGTCATGATCAGCGCTCAGCTATGTGAAATTAAACTAAAAACGTTTTGTTGCAGGTACCAAAAGCACCTTGCTAAAAAGTAATATAACTTATTGAAAATTGACTACAGCAGACATGTTAATAAAGAAGTGCGGTAAACCTTTTGTTTGGGCGTACATAAATAATTCATGTCGAATAACAGAGTCAGCAATCAGCGTGGGCTTATTGTGTCTAACTACTAATAATGGCGATTGTAACACATAACATTTAGCGGGAATCAGGGCTACCAACATTTAAAAACAAGTGATTTATATATTATAGCTGATGGCCCCGACTTCGTCCGCGTCACAATCGCGATGCAGTAGACTATTAGCGCCAGCTAGTTTATTTAATACGATGATGACGAAATGCGTTATGCTAGACACTGTTTTTGTAAGGTTTTACTTTTTCGCGGAATCTCGTCGTTTTAATGTATAAATTGTTTTAATTGTATGATGATACCGGCAATATCAATAATTAACTAGGTGCATAAGTTGTATAATAAGCTGTTTAATTAATTTAAGTTTTTTTAACTATCCCACGGGAACACTTTAATTTTTCAGTATCAAAAGTATCCTATATGTTGACCAATGATATAAGCTATCACCATACAAAATTTCTTTTAAATCGGTCCAGTCGTTTCGGAGATTAGCCCGTACAAATAGACAGGCAAACAGAGAAACAAAAAGTGTGTGTGTGTACTTATGTAACAAGATAAAAATCTTTTCAAAAAATTTGATTGGATTACATTATAGGCCTTACATAATTATGAAATTAGCGTTTTGTCGAAATCCCTTTGGTCACAAAAATCCCAAATTTAAAATTTAAACTTTTGTATTTGGCTACGTTCCACAAGGGACTCACAACAACCACATTCACGATCGCGATATTACCCGTTCCACTTGCTTGCCGGCGTCACAATCGTAAACTCAAGTGGAACGGTTATTCGACCCACCTCTTGACATGAGTCGTTGTGAGCGTTGCGTGAGCGAAAATCATGACGTCATTAGTGACGTCTTCGCCACGACCTTAACGATCGTAGTTGCCATGTGGAACGGCAAAAAGAGCATTTGGGCGTTTTGAGATACTAAGGGTACGCGCCCTTTATTTCTCGAATTTAGTGATTAATTTGTTTGCGAGCTTTTTGATTTTTATTTAAGATCGTTCGGTTCAAAATATGAACAACTTACAATATCCCGTTATTTAATAAATCGCTATTAAAATCATTCGTAATATAAGCACTTTGTAGAGTTATAAATACTTAACAACTTTAAATTAGGAATAATAAACAGTTATAAATTTTGTTAGTGTTTTCTAATTGAATTTTTGTTCCTTATACCCCTGTATAGGAGTCATATATCATTAAATATGCTTATAATTGATACATAGCAACCCTGTACTACATTGTCGGTCAATTACTCGTTAAATCAACAAATTAGTATTAGTGGCAACAACATTTTGTTTGTCGTTTTAGCTTCGCAACGCCCCAGGCGAGTCAGTAGCAGGGCACAGTGCGACTATTTTAACAATGCGAATTCGTAATGTAGAGGTAGAAAGAAAGAAAACGACTTTATTTGGAAATTGGATTTTAATAAAATAAAAATTAATTTGAAAAAGTAGGACCTATATGTCAGAGGCCTACGGGCCACGCTGCAGATTGTTTATGGAAAAAAAGGACAGAATAGAATATTTGAAGCTTATAAAACGTGTTAAGCTACATTCCGGTGTTATAATGATTTAAAAATAGCAAGCATTGAGAGTTTGTACTCCGTATTTTCAACAAACAATGTTTGTATTCACATGCACGCTACATAGAATGACTTTCTCAAGCTCGTATCTCAAAAAAAATATTTCTTTCAGACAGTAATAACACTGCAATTTTATTTATACAGAAAGATAGATTTTGTTATTATTCACCATATATGTATGTATAAAATTAATTATTTAGAAAAAACAGCTAAACGCAGCAGTCTTGTCGCTCTTGAGCGATATAAACAAGAAGTATACATTGAATAAAATTTTCTTTTATAAAAGCTATAGTAATAGAGAAAATAGTAGGTATAACATAAACATCCATTATACGCAACTTGCATGGCACTTAGCCAATTTATTTAACTATGTTTTTTTACGATTTATAGCTCTAACTAGTGTCAGGACTCAGGAGCATATTGAACTTTTAGAATAATCTTCAAGTGAAAAGATATTAGACAAGAGCCATGTGCATAACCTCTAAACCGGAAATCAAATTAAAAATACCTACTATTGGAGACAAATTAGAGAGTTCTTATAGCAACAGCTGCAGTTACAACACCAGTTGAGATTAAATAAAATCTCACCCTTTTTTTTTAATACCCCATGAATCTAACATATTTATCAGCACTGAACCTCAAATCTGCTATTAGTCTTCTCGGAATGGACGTCCACTGGTGTCATAATATTTTGTACTCAAAAGTAACCGACAAGGTGCCATTATAACGCTATTGGAAATACACTTCCTTAGGATTGTAATAATAGACTTGGGTTGTTCATAGGTGGTTTCATCAGCACTGTTCAATTGGAAGCACTGTACCTCATTATTAGAATTATTAAACACGTGCCGTGTTTGTAAACAATGTATAATTTTTAGAATTATTCGGTAAATTGATTCGTTACCTTCGTTATATAATTAGTGGTAATAAGTAGATCGTTTAGTGGTTAAGGTTGTATTCCAAAGATGTAGCTTAGGTCCTAAACCATTCTTCTTTCTCTGATTTTCAGTCAAACACGATAAGGGTAATTAAAATAAGGACTCCTCAAAAAAAAAACACCTCACGGACGAAGTCGCGAGTAAGAGCTAGTGTTATATAAAATTATCTACTATTAGAGCTGGGCATGTCGCTGAAGAGTTTCTTGAGTAGCTTCTTCTTTTCTTGCCACAACATGTTGCGAAGCGGTGGCAAACGAGATAGAGTAAATAATAACCGTAAACAAAAAATAAAATTTTATAATTAAAATGAAGAGTTGGCGGTAGGCTAAATAAAAAAATTACTTTACCCATTAACAATTATATTGACATCTTTTGCTTCCGTGATCACGGATACCGAAAAGTAGCGTAAGCGACGCAATAAAAATCAAATAAAATACCGCGCTTAAAACCGTTAAAATATAGTCTTATTCTTTAAAAACAACAATTTTGAATATACTGTTAAAATACGATAGGCACTTATATACCTACTACATAATGTCAGTTATTGTGAAATAAACCTATTTTTTATGCTTGTTATTCTGCATAAAATGACACATCCATTTCGCTATTTCAAAGCCGGAAATTATATTTTAATAGTCATTTTGCGACGGTCACGGTTTTGGCCAGGAGATAGACGGTAACCGGACGCCATCTTGTAAATCCATGACACCGTTTTGACAGCTGTCATTCGGTACCGAGATTTGAATTTAGAATGTTTAGAATGGTGTTCGAATACTTTCATGTAATTTTTAAAAAAAGTAAATTAAGATATCGTATTCGTAATGATTATTATTTTTAAGACATCATATCGACTTGTCAATAAATAATAGTACAGTTTATTATATTTAATTTTATTATTGAATATAAGATTACGTTTTTAAAAAGTATGTAATTTATGGCCGTTTATTATTTATTTCTTGTTTAAACTTATAACTGACATGAAAGTTGGTTTTATGGAAAAAGTTTGTTATATGGGTGGCAAGGTGCTTTTATATTTAAAAATATCTACCTATAGATATCGCGTGACATTAGAATGTTGGATCTTTTGAAAAGACTCTCTTAATGTATTTAGTATAGAACGAATGAGTATACCTCTATATCGCGTGGTCGATGGCACGCTTGACGTAGGATTCCCAGGTTTGATTCCCAATAGGGTTATTAACCACCTTTTTGGTTACGTACCCTGAAATACTTCGCAGGTATTGTGATCCAGCGCAAAGAGTTTACATACACTTATTTACAACTTAAGTACAATGAGTATTCCGTCTGTCAATATAAAAAATAATTTTCAAATGGAAGATAGGTGTAATATAGAATAATAACCAATAATTAATTATAGCCTCTTTCTGAAAAATAAAAGCTTTAAAATGCCTATATAATGAAAATATAAATTGCAGATTCATAAAGAGATAATTTCCAGCTCGGGCAATATTTCCAACACATAGCTGCTATCTGCCGAAATACCAAGGATTGTATGTTTCAACTTTAATTAAAAACAGTCGTAAGCCAAAATGTGGACATTAAAAGAAATATTTTTTACTATGTATTTAGAATACCTACTTTTGGAACGAAGTTCTTTATCGCGCGTTGCGAAACGGGGCTAGACGGAAAAAATTAAGATGAAAAGTTGTAACGACACTTTTTGCTATAGTTGTAAGCCGTGCGGCGTGCACGTGTTTCTCTGTCTGTCTCTCTCTCTCTCATAGAAAGCAGTCCAGTTATTTTCGTTTCGTCTTTCTATTTTGCATTGAACAGTGTGATGTCGCGACCATTATTGTTATTGAGCGTTTACAGGTTTTATGTACATAATAAATAAAAAAATAATAATAACAATAATGAATCCTGACAGGGTTTCTGCACAAGTTCCGGATATTGCTGATGGAGTTAGGTAAGTAGAGATTTTATACAGACAATAGTAACAATAAAGACTCGCATTATAACTAACTTCGTTCCATTCGGGTGTCCCTTGACACCTCTCAAGATTTTTTAAAACACTTGAATATTTTTAAATCTGACACTGGCCGAATATGAGTACGAATTTAAAAAAAACGTAAATACTTTTTGAATATAGAATGCGTCACATTCGAATCCTTGGATTCTAGAAAGTCGTCGATCGTTAAATCAGTTTACGTAATTGGAACATCCTCCGACCAATTTCCCCCGTTCAACACGACGCCAACTTTGATTGGATACCATTGCGTTGCTTTGAACAGCTTTGACGTGTAAATCCGGAGATGTTTGCCAGAAATTTAAATTGGATAACTTTGTTTTGTTTTATTGGATTTTAAATAAATACCTTTCATTCTTTAGTAACAAACAATTAAGTCGATTAACTAAGCAGGAATTTTACATGATTTGTAAATAACTACTAAGGAATCAAAACACTAGACGATCAATACCTCTACGTTGTACTTCTAAGATTCTTCTTCCATGCATGTACAAACGGCCTTATAAATACGCTAAGATATGTCCGCGACTTCGCTTGACTTGAAATTCTCACAGGGTTCCCGGAACATAGGGTACTTCAGCATTTAAAAAAGAATGTGAGCTATTGTTTTAGTGAAAACTCTGATGGAATAAACTAAATTATTAGCACCCCAACAACTACAAACCGCTTCCAGGAAAATTCACGCGAGATTCCCGGGATAAAAAATATCATAAATTTTATCATATAAAATTTGTCATCGATCAGTGGAATAATCACATTGGTATTTCGATTTTTTTATGTCTATTTTAAATCGTTCCCAGGAAAAATCCCGCGGAATTCCCAGGATAAAAAGTAGCGTAGATTTTAAGATTAAGAATTTGCTGTCGATCAGTAAAAACTGCAACGAAATCGTCCCAGTAGTTTTTACGTCAATCCCGAAGAAACAGACGAACAGACAAGAAATCTAAAAAAAATCGCATCGTTTACATAGTTCATTCCAGATGTTTTTTTATAGGTTCAATGTCCAGACACGGAATATTTAGAATTTTATAATACTATATATTGAGTTAGAGTAAATTTACTGTAGGCTTCTTTAAAAACTTTAAAGAAGCCTACAGACTTACTCTAACTCGAAATGAATAAGACCGTTAAAGGAGAGGTTTCTTTTGACGCCCCCCAAATAAAATTATCAACATTTTTAGAGTTACATTTTTTATTATTCAATTGTTATTTCTATCATTCTCCGTCTCTTTAGCCATGTCTGAACTATAGTGTTACGACCTAGACGCCGAAGAAGACAAATTCACACCTACATACCTGTAGAAACACATTTTATTACTTTTCGGCAAATGGTCTTTTTTCTTGTTTACTTTGTGTTTAAAATTTGTGATAAAAAAACAGCCCATTGTGTATCGTAATCTTTTACGGCATATTGTTGTATTGTGATATTTATATCCAGGTGTCTCGGATTTAGAGGTTCTCGGAAATTCGGTCAACGCGGCCGGGCAGACATATTGCATCTGTGCAGTATGCCCATTGAGGGACGATGACAGTCGAGCGATAACCACTAGCGAAGCAAGACTTGTGTACATTCGGTAATCTATTTAGTGACGGACTTTGCGCGTGTTATTAAATATGTACCTGTGTTATACGTGTTTATATAGTTCTAATAAACTCTTTAGTAATTCTAACGGCAATTTAATTTGAGTCTCGCGACTCGTAACAGTAGCATACTTTTCATCTCCATATAAAAGTTCTATAGAACTATAAAAAACGAACCAATACTTCAAAAAGCTGTAAGAAACTTATTATTTTATTATACAAAAAATAAAGTAAAACACATTAATTTAAAAACAATACCACAAACAAAAGTTACGAAAGGGGATATAACTCCACACCCTTCTTACTCTCTAGTTTTCCCTCAAATCCCTTTTGAGGGAGTCGACTCCTCCCTAGGGGCGTCTCGAGTTCATTATATCCAATGATTCTTAACATCAGCTCGTTAGGGGATAGTCATTCCATTTTATTAGAGAACAATATTGTCTGTCTGTCAATTTGTAAAATGATTTTCGAAAAGCAAACCAGCGAGACTATTGGTACTAGCATTCATCACAAAAGTAGGCAAATGAATCTTAATCCATACAGCCAAATCTCATGTCTTCGTCTAGGTAGCGCAGTTGAATTGTAGGCTACAACTGATGCCATTCAAAGCAGCTCTTGTGAAAACTCGAAAGGCCACATTTGACTTTACAGTTCACATTTCTCACAAAAACGCATAATTATTACTCAATATCAATATCAATTATCAATATTCTAATATTATTATTCAATTTCATTTCCCGCCAAATCTCTTCGATTCAGCGATGCAATGTAGCCAGCCATCTGGGCATACCATAGACAACGACGACGTAATCTTAGTATTCTTTAAATTTGAAAAAAAGAGCAAGGAGGCTGGTCCGCAGTGACCGTTTTTTTAACACTACTTGATTGCTTTCGCCTGTTATTTGAAAATAAGAATAAGAAAATGATTGCTTTCAAATCCTGGCCAGGAGACTTATGCGTCGCTTAGCCAGTTTCTCCTCGTAGTTCGGTCATAGAATAGACCGATGATGATTTCTGATAACTCAACTATTTTAATGTAATATCGCTTGTTACAATTTTATTACATGCGTCGATAATATCTCTTGGGGTTGGGGATAACTGGCGCCACCTACCGCGATCGTGTGGCGATAAACATCAACGGGATTTAATTTATTCTACTGCGCCCAAGCACGGTGTGGGGTTACGCTCGCGACCGATTCCGGGGAATATACTATAAACGACAAATGTTTTCTTTTCTTTAAATATATAACTTCTAAACCCGCAACACTCGACCTGCAATTGGCTGCGCGACCTAGACCCACCTAGCTTTTTGTGATGGCTCGCCTGACATACTACTTGTACACAGTTGTATAAAATAATGGACTAACATTAGTAATATCTTTAGTGTTGCAAAAATCCATAGGCAAAGGTAAGTGTTTGCTGTACTAGCTTAGAACATCAACAACATAAATAAATTAATATTGAGGTCCGTGGCACGCACAGCAGTGGGACATTTACTACGTACTACACACACAAAAATAATAATCATGTTACATAGTTGGATAATGCTACTTCATAAGTTTGTTGGACCAATGTATAGATTTAGCAAATCGTTCATCTGCCGGCATCGCATTTCAGAGATACGGTATGGTCTAAACAGAGATACTATAAAGGTACTACAATATTTAATCTGTATGTATTGACAGAGATCAAATTGAACATGGCTCGGGCCTCCCATTATAGAGGGAACGGACAGTATACCCGCCAGCTTGTCCAAGGCGGCTTGGCAGGTTTGACACATCGGTTATCTCCATGCGCAGGTTGCACCACGATGTTTTCCTTCACCGTTGTTAGCACGTGGTAATTGTAACAATATGCACATTAGGTCAGAAAATTGAAATGTTCAACAAGGTTCCACTGAAATTGTATGCATACACTGAGCGAGGTTGTTGACAAATTGGTATTTTACTTATTCAATGAGTGAATTGAGGATAACGGCATACTTAATATTATATTATTGACAATGGTCATGCTATTGTATTGGTAACTATTAAGAATAACCTTTTTTGAAGTGATAACTTCTTATGGGAGGGTAAACGGCTTCGTTTCGTAATGCGTTACGGCGCCAGTCTGCCTGGCTTCCCTTCCTCTCACGTTAGATTAGTTTAAGTTATCACTTCTGTCGGGACTCCCGAGACGCACACTGTCTGTTTTTTTTTGGTAGAGTACACCAAACAGTTGACGGACCAACAGTTGCAAAATGGTTAGTGTCACTTATAGACATTTGCAACACCAACATGCTGCCAGCCTCGAAGGGGGGACTGGAGACTGGTCACTAATATGGGAACAAAACTCAAGGTTGTTTTGGCTGTGTACTCTAATTCAGAGTTAGTAGCCATCCAAATGGGCAAATACCCTACCGCCTGCCTATGGGTTGTTTTGTCGTGTCTTACGACAGACCGCCTGTCTGCAAAAATTACCTAATAATACCTAATTTTAAGATATGTAAATGTGTTACTGTTTTAAGTTGGTGTACAATAAAGAGTACATTGTTGTGGTTGTTGTAAAGACCGTGTCGTCTTTAGTATATTCCGAAATGACGCAGGCCGTTGACAAATCGGTGGGTGTACGCCATACGCCATCTGTACGTCACTCGTACTCCCATGGGACATGGCGATTCGCGCCGATAACTGCGGTCTGGCGTTTGGCAAATTGATTTCACTGGACGCGGTTCGTTTGGCTAATGTGCTGGAATTACAATATATTTTAAAAGATTCTTACATAAAATTATCTTTATAGATCCTGCCAAGCATCCTGTCGCCTCAGATATATCATAGGATCCCCCGTCCTTTCTTCCACCTAATCTCAATTGCTTAGGATTGGAACAATATGTTATTTCTTTCCATATTCCTCTATTCTTGTAGGTAACCTATATAGGCAGTGGCTGTTTGGAAGCCTCATTATTTTATAATTAAAGGAATAATATTTTCATTTGCTATAGAATTGTTGTATTCGTACTTGATACTTTTTCAACTTCTTCTTCATATAAGATGGTTCTCCTTGCCTCTACTTTCCGCACTCCATAGGTCCGTTTCGCTTTCTGCCTGGCTACCTCACGAGTATTTCAATTAATGAGCATTCTACTACACAGTTCTGTCATTGTGTGTATTAGACCTTTTTCGATTAGGCTTGAGAATGACAGATGCTTATCTACCCCTTGTATAGGGTGATGACTAGGATGATAAAAACATTATGAGCTTATAACCGCTCAATGAGCTCAATTGAAGTACGTGTCTTTTGTATAATTTTATGATATTTTAGTCCCTCGAGACCTTCGATCAACAATAGTACATTGTTGATCGAAGCTCGAGACACAGGAACTTGTAAAACCTTACCTATTAGGATATTGTCAGCTCTCAGCTGAAGTTATTCCAAAGCGTTAAGATGCTATAGCATCTACTTCATAGGTTCTTTTAAAAATTGTGTAAAATTGTGTGTGTGTGTGTGTGTGTGTCTGTGTCCGCGATGTATATAGATGTGCGTGTAATTTGTGTCTGCGACGTGTATAATTATTATTATTGATGATTTCAACAAAGAAACAAAGTTTTGAATTTCTTTCGTGCATTCATAATTTACGCCCTTCTATTAAACTTAAATTGAACACTCCTGCGCAAAACTCAACTTAGAACGAAGTTCGTTATCGCGCGTTGCGAAAGGGGGCTAGACGAAAAAAATTAAGACCAAAAGTTGTAACGACACTTTTTTCTATAGTTGTAAGCCGTGCGGCGTGCGCGTGTTTCTCTGTCTGTCTCTCTCTCTCTCTCTCTCTCATTATTACTAAAATTGAGCCTACTAATTAAGTTTATATTATATTTGTTATAAATAAATAAAAAATATAATAACTTTAAGAAAATTAAAATTTATTACAATTCCTTCACTAATTAATCGAAAGGAACTTCGTTCCATCCGGGTGTCCCTAGAGTTACTGTTAAGGCTATACACCTTTGGGACGCGCTTCTTGTTACAATCAGACTTGTCTGATTGTAACAAGAAGCTAAATTAAATTTGCTTGCAAAATCGCTAGCGATATTTAAAACTATGATCAAAAAATACTGCCTGTCGTTGGAAAATGATAATTTTACAACTGCTGTTCATTTTAGAATAAGAATAAATTTACACATTTTTAGAAAATGAAACTGCACATCCCAGCATCTCCTTTCAGTTCCCGCCAAAACTCTGAAATGTACTAAATTTAGTTCGGTACTTGAGGGACGTGGGTGATGGCGCGAGCAATGACGTACAGAAAAAGGCGTATGAGGCGGAACAAGATGGCTGCAGTACATCTTGCGCGCACTAAGCCCTACACAATGCCTTATGAATGCGCGCTTTCAGACGCATCCTTCATTTTACCACAGACCGATATTACAAGATAAAAATAATAATTTCATCGCTCACAAGTAGAAATTAAAGTAAGTGAATTTTTAGTTCGCTGCGACTCTCGCACTCACTCGCGCCTTGATTATCAGCGTCAAAATGACGACAGTTAAACAGGATCATAAATAATTATATAATAACTTTATTTCAGCAACACATCCCATTTCCATAGACAGACATAAAGTGGCAGCAGAGTTCTGTAGTAATACTCGTAATATCTGCTAGTGCCTTAATCAAAGATGCAGGCCTATGCTGAGGGAGCTACCCGGACGGATTTTATTTTTCGGTGTCGAAACCATTTTTTACCAGGGGAATTTAGATCGAGGATAAACCACCGCGGGGGAAAAAGTCCATGCAGGAACGGAGAGAGAATACAAGTTACCGTGGCCGGGAGGCCTGTCGTAAGAGGCGACAAAATAACCCACAGCCAGGTGGTAGGGCATTTGCCGCCATAACAACACACAACAGGTTTCAGTCTCCCTTTAGAGAGCAGCAGTGCATTTACAGGTATTGCAAATGTCTATAGGCGATGGTTACTTTCCATCAGGTCTGCCTGTCTGCTGAACTTAAGCTATAAAAAAAGGGTGGTGCGTGTGAGATTCGCCACATCGCAGTGGAACTAAGACCCCCAAAGAAGTGCTATTACAAGGCCACAGTCGGGATACCCACTAATACCCTTGAAGGTTCTTTTAGATGCATACATCTCCATCCCGGACGGATAGTGTCGAAGCTCTTAAATATGTATCTGATTGCATTGATAATTGTATTTCTACGTAATCAATACCTAGTTTTATTAATTAGCAAAATATTTAGGTCATTGCTGTGTTCGATTTTAATGTAATTCGATATATTTCACACATTTCACAATGTTGTTTCTAGGGTTCCATATTCCATTGCCTTTATACATTCTTTGCAACTGTCATTATGTGAATATAAAATATAATTTCTGCAATAACTGCTTAACTGGCTCTGTTATACTGCTAGTTTATTAACAGCAGTTATTCTTACCACCACGGCTAGACGGATATATTAATCATAATGCAATAAAATAAGATAATGACATTGAAATGTTCAATTTTAATATTTTAACATGTTTTGAATAATTTTAACAATTCATTTTTAGTTATTTAGTTAATGTAAGAATTTGCACGTCATGTAAATGACAAAACACTGGAAACTCTATATTATGTAGTACCTATTTATGTACCTACGTATTGTTACAGTTATTTAGTAGCATAGTTGTTCTTGTCATGTTTCTGTTAGAAGTTGATAATTAATTGGACCTACTTATGCAAAATGGAACCAAAGGTTTGATAGATAGATAGATATAAGATAGACCTATCTTATTTAGTACAGGAGTTCCTATGGCCACCTTCCGACTCCATCATCAGGTCAGCTCCATGATACTATATTATTGAATTATCATCGACCTTTAACAGGTGTGCAAAGTTTGAATTAAATCTAATCGTTCAAAGTAGGACAAAATTGAGCTCAAAGGGGTCGGTTACAAACATACATACATACATACAGGTGAAGCTAATAAAAGCGTGTTAAAAAAGAATTTCATGGCACATAGCTGTGTGGATACTTCACGTTTAAACAATCATTCTTACTACAGAACCCTTTATTAGGCCCACGCGCACTTGTTCGATTTTTTAATATGTCATTGCAACGTGACGCACGGCGCACATGGCCTGGATGACGATAATGCAGAATGCACATTGAGGTTTCGATAAGGCATATCGTATCTAATTATTTATTAATTAGTTGTACCGGCGACTTCGTGCATATAACATTTATTGTAAAAATATGTTTGTTAAACTAAAATATCATAAAAGCAAACATACCCTCCGTGCTTGCCTTAACCAACCGGCACGGAGTGTAGATCGCTAGAGCCAAGACTCAAGCTCCAAGGGGGAAGTGATAAGTGGCATAACATCGGAAGTAGCTTCGGTGAACCTGCAGCTCACATCTATGTTGCCCCTCGCCAATCTGTTACGGCATTTTTTGGGGCACATGCAAGAGTGACGCATAACTGTCTTCCCATTTATTCATGTCTGCTCCTCTGTCCCTAGGTCTGCTAGCAGTTCATCCCAACATCCCGATACCCTTTGTTCTCATTTGTCTATAATATTCTTACACTGGCCAGCGTGCATTTTATATGATGTAGACAGGGATAATCACCAATAACTTTTATTGGGTGAAGAGAGAGCATAGGCAGCCCACCTATTGAAATGTGATTACGGTCGTCTGTATACGTTTGCAATACTAATACGTTGCCAGTTTTAGGATGGTCCCTATTCCATCGAGAAGCGTAAACTGGGCCATCAGTAATGTAAGATTTTTTTAGGTGGGGTAAATGCATTTCACACACTACCGGGACCTTTACTAGGGTTTAGAACAAAGCGACGAGAGGTGACACCGCGAATGGGCACCAGAGTCAAATCGCCGGCGTGTGTGGAGACTCGAAAAGCCAATACTCCACTAAAACCACCCTCCTTCCATATGCCCCGCGCTTATGGCAGGAAGAGCGTGAGACTTAGAACGTAGTTACGCCCACGCTGATCCTAGCGCATCAGTGCTTGAGAAATCCCCGCGAAAGGCAAACTCATGTCCTAAACAGGGGCAAAGAATCCTCTGCTCCCTAGATGCTAGAGGGCCCCTGCATACGAGATATCTTTACCTCAAGGCTCACCATGTCACTCACGTCAACGTTCTGTGAGAGCGTCATATCACACCGATCGAGGCGGCCAAGACAGCTGTGATCAAGATTCTTCAAAAGTCATTCTGTAACATAATTCTGTATAAAACTTTAAAAAAAAGAACTTGAATATAAATAGAACAACAAATATAAAGAAAAACCATTTTTAGCTAGATGTGTTGCTGGGGGAGTTTCTTGCCGCTTCTTCTCCTTAACAGCAATAACTCGCTGCGAAGCGGTGTACATAGACTAGGCAGTACAATTAAATTTTAACCTATATGTTTGACTTTCAAAAAGTGTTCTCCAGTGGAACTTATTTTGAATAAAAACTTTTGAATTTGAATTCCCAGTATATATATATATATATTATAACTTGGGCTTGCCTTGTGGCGCAGCCCCGCGTGTCAAACCCTAGGCAGTTGCTTTATTTTACTTACGCAAAATTTAATTTAATTTTTTTACATATAAAAATAACAAAGAAACTTAGTTTATATATTATAGTCTACACAACTGCCCAACAAAACATAGAGGCGAGTTGAAGCCAACCTGATTTTAAATAATACAATGAAAGACATGTTGTTTATGACAACGTATGTATTTTTTGGTGAATTAAAAAATAGTTAATCCGTCTATTCTTAGGAAACAACTTCATTTCTCTTTTCTTTCACCATATCCCAATTAATTGGGGTCGGCACAATATGTGTTTTCCTTCCACACTCTTCTATTCTGACATACATCTTCTGTCACACCACAAATCATCATATCATCCTTCACGCAGTCCATCCATCTTTTTTTGGTCTACCTTTAAATCTGTACCCGTCCATCTTGTAGTTTAACATTCTTTTTGTCACGTGACTTTCATCCCTCCTAATTGTATGCCCATACCAACTTCCTCTCAATTTTTCAGCCACGGGTGCAACTTTCAAAAACCCCCTTATGTACTTATTTCTCACCTTATCCATTCTTTAACACACCACACATCCATCTCAACATTCTCATCTCAGCTGAGTGGAGACGTTTGTGGTTTATCACTTTAGTGGCCCAACATTCGGACCCGTAAAGCATGACTGGTCATATGACAGATTTATATATTTGACCTTTTAGTTTCAGTGGCATTCAGGAAACAACTTCATTTATCGGGATAAAATATATGCTAAGTGATTTTTTGTTGCGTATTATCTTTATATTAAGCAAGCTATGTTTACCTGCAAGAGACTGTACATTTAGCATACCGCATAAGACCATTAACATGTATATTTAATTAAGTATATCAATGTATCAGTTGTTGGCAAACTTGATAAATAAAAAAATAATAATTCGGGTTATAAGCCAGCACTATATCGAGTTTCATTTATATACATACGTTCTTTAGTCTCCAAAAAAGAGGCGATCGCAGCGCCATACATTTCGCTATTTCCGTTTATTCCACGAAAACGACGTTATTTAATCGGGTTAAAAAGTATTCTAAGTTACGTCTCAGGATATGAGCTTGCTATATCGCGACTTTAATTAAATCCTTCAATAGTTTCTCATGATGCTCTGACAGACAGACAAAAGTTCTAAAAATACAATTTTCGGAATCTCCTGGTCCGAACACTCTGATTTTCAAGCAAACAAAGTCTTCAGCTTTATATATTAGTATAAGATAGTATATATAATATTACTGCAATATAATAAAACTAAAGAAAATACATTTTAGATCTTTAATAATATACCATTGTCACTAATATAGTTCGAACCAGTTATACTTCTAGCCTTTTCACCTGCTAAGAACAGTATCAATTCTCCAATTTCTTCTGGTTCTGATACGTTGTCTAGTGCAGTTAATGCTTTAAAAAAGTCCCATGTGGCATCAGAATTGTCCAAAATATCTGTCTTCACCGGTCCAGGGCTTATGGCGTTAACTCTAACACCATGTGGAGCTAATTCTATCGCAGCTGCTTTTGTAAAATGAATTAGAGCAGCTTTGGACACGCTATATACCGTATTGGGATAAGAAAAGGACGTACTAACACCTGCTACACTTGAAATATTAACAATATTCCCTTTAGAAGTCTTCAAATAGGGTGCAGCAAGCATAGTGATGTTCATTACAGAACGTAAGTTGGTATCCATCACATCATCGTAAACCTCCATTAAGGTCCCATCTTCGACATGTCCAGGTTTGTAGATCCCAGCATTGTTTACTAGAACGTCTAGTCTACCATACGCTGCTATAGTCTCATCAATAATTTTATTAGCATCTTTAGTAACGTCTGCTTTTATAACCAGTGGTTTTCTTCCAATTTTTTCACATTCCGTCGCAGTCTTTGATAGTTTTGTCTCGTTTCTTCCTACTATTGCTACGTTGGCTGCTTCGTGTGTGAAGAGGATTGCTGTACTAGCACCTATACCCGAGCTGCCACCAGTTATAAGAACAACTTTGTTTGCAAAACTCATAGTTCTGATGTAATCAACGACCAAAGTGATACTGATGTACTTTAAGAAAGATATAATGCCTGAGTTTTAGGTAATCATATATTTTATTACTCTTCTTATCAACAAATTTAATAAACATAAGATTATTTAAATCCGGGTACTTATCGCAAATTTATAATGTTCTGTTTGATTATGTAATCAATATTTTGTACTTTGGTTCTGTAGTTGCAATAACATCGTTAATTACCCAGTTATTTGATAAAATTATATTTTGTTCGTTTGGAAAAAAATCCATAGGCAACGCTAAAATTTACCGTAAGATAAACAGATTGCCAGTTCGCAGTGTAAGAACTATATTAATTTTCGATTTAAAAATTCCAAAATCGACGTCAATTACCCGGCAGAAATAAAGCGGTTATTTATAGCTAACGACCCCGGCAGACGTTGTCCTGCTATGAAAAAATAAAAATTTAGGACCCGATCCCAGCGCCATCTACCGGTTCCAATTGTGGATTAAAACCATGCAGGCACCCCCAATCATACACGCAAAAACCAAATCACCAAAATCGGTCCGGGTGATTAAGAAGATTCTAGTACCCGATCTCAGCGCCATCTACCGTTTCCAAAGGGATAAAAAGTATCCTATGTCCGTCTCCGGGTATCGCCCCTCATGACCGCCCACCACATCATACATGCGCGCGCAATACTTAAAACTTATTTGGCTAGAACCCTATTACTTACATTTCAAATAGCGCGATATCTTTTGAATGAAACGTCCGAATTGAATAATGACTACCATAAAAGATTACAATACACAATGGGCTGTGTTTCTAATCACAAATTTTAAACACCAAGTAAACAAAAGAAGTCCAAGTGCCGAAAAGGTAACAAAATGTCTACAGGTATGCAGGTGTTTATTTGTTTTTTGTCGGCACCGAAGTCATAACAATATATATTTTTTATAATTTAATGCTGCAATTTGACAGATAAAGTGGTAGGTGGTGGTGATATTCCACTATATACTTGTATGTTGTTATGTCATAAGGTTTTCGGATACTCCAGTCACTTTCAGTAGTCACCTCTTAGTCTATGTGTATTTTCTTGAGACCCGTATTAAAATCATATCAAGTAAAGTATTTACAGTAAATATTTATGGAGGAACACTTCCTGTATGCTTTCAACTTACACAGGACCAGATAGATACATATATACGAGTATATAACAGTTCAGTGTGTGTAAGGCCGATGTATAATCATACATACAAGTACATAAGGAAGCCCTTACCGGGCCGTGTGTTTGTTTGTTTTAGGGCCGGTGCCGGTGCTTGTAAGGACTCCGTCCTTCCACCCGTCGCGCCCTTGATCCATTGCGGTTGGATGTGACGTGACATTTCCTACCCTTGCCGCTTAAAGGGCTTTGCTTGCCGACATATCCTTTTTATTCCTTCTTATTTTTTAGAATCTCTTATCGCTTATTATGCCCTGGTGCTAAATTATCGTTTTAATAATTACAATACTTGGTAATTGCAAATCCTTTTTTTTTTAAAATACAATCATATAACTAACTTATTTTTTTAATTATATAATTATATATATATATATATATATATATATATATATATATATATATATATATATATATATATATATATATATATAATTATATATATTAATAATACGTAAAGTAAAAACTTTGTACCCGTTTTAATGAAAAATGCGCGGACGAAGGAGTATGAAATTTCGAACACTTATAGTTTTATACAGAGAAGGCGTGCAGAAGGCTAATATTTTATTCAAATTATGCATAAAAAAGCATTGAATCAATAAAAAAAATCACACACACTACCATGTAATTGACACCCAGACGCATATGTACTGTTTCGTTTATTGTTCAAGTCATATTAATAGTGTAGCCTTGGCGCAATTTGTAATTATAGCAGTATAGTCTTTGACATTAATTATAAGGTCGAATTTCGACCACGACCACCACTAGTTTGTTTTTAGTAAACCTTAGTTATAAGTAAAATTAAGTTATACCCTACAAATAAAATAATATTGTATTAATGTTTTAGCCCAGAAATGTCCCACTGCTGGGCACGGACCTTTCTATATGCTCTATATATCAAATTAAAACAAACATCCATAATACATGGTACATTACGAATATTACCTGTGTGTATATTATCTACGTTGCGTAATTATTAAGTGTTAGGTGTCTATATACTTCCAATATTACATACAGTACCTATTATCTCCTATTGAATCCACCTTTAGAATAAAAGAGCTTTCAAGACTGTAGTAACTGGCTTAAAGGCTTAGTTACCAAACCATAAACATTTAAAAAAAGAGTGTATTAAACATCACTTTCTGCACACTTTCAATGTTCCCACGTTTATGCTAACTGTACGTTTTCATTTCAACTGGCATTGAATTAATCAGCGTATTCGCACTTTTACTTCAAAGAATATAACGGGCAGAAGAAAATTGTATAATGAGTCGATAAAGGCCTAAACTTTTAATATTTACGGGATACTTATTAAGGGTAAATCTTTTTTTATTACGATGATGGCAAACACGCAGATGACTCAGCTTAAGGAAAGAGGTTACTGTCCCCTATAGACGTTTGCGACACCGAAGGTGAACCCAATGTTTCCAGTCTTCACGATGAGATAGGAAGGATAGTATAAAGGGCCATCCCCTTTATTAGAAATTCTATCTTAATAAGAGCAAAGATGTCTAAGTTTGTCTTGTTTTTAAAAAAGGAATGTAGGGATGAATTGGTATACCAATGACAAGCAAGTATTCCTTGCTCCTTCCTTCTCCAAGATATTGTTTAACCTACGTGTATTAACAACAACTATTTGCAAAAGTTGCTGGACATTTTACATTTCGGACAGTTGTATTACCTACCACCCGACATTACGTTCTTCAATGAGTAATTGATAAATATACGTGTATTTAACACCAATAGTGGTGCAAATACTTTTTTAAATATTTATTGGTAATTATCAATTAATCAATCAATCAATATCTTTGTTTGCAAGAATTAGTTTATACAGATGTTATACAATTTTTGATGATATTTGATGTTTTATTGTGTATATTTGAGATGATATAAGGATTTTTTAAATAGTAATTTAACAACTGCGTGGCATGGGATGGCTAAAGGGGTTTTTGAAGGCCATCGGGCGAAGTTGGACCCACGTTTTTTACCATCTCGACAATATATGACAAAGTATCGATATTATCTATTCGTTCTCTTTTTTTTAATTTATTGATGCACAAAAGAAATTACATTCATTACAAAAACCATACTAAACTAAAATATAAACAAAAATCTGGATTGTAAACCAGAAATAAGTGCATATAAGGAGTTATAAAGGTTGTGGGTTGACAAAGGTCGTAATATAGAGGTTAATTATACATTCTAGTATAAACTAACTGAAATAAAACTAATTATAAATAAATATTAACTAAAATTAAACTAAAATATATAAAAAAATACCATCTATAAAAGTGCATATAAAATACTATAAATAGACTGATTTACTTATAACTAAATGGATTATAACTACTATTACTATTATCTGTTTTATAAATATATTAAGAGTCGTCGAGGATATTTAAAAAAAAATTACAATATTTATTGAAATTTGGTTCGAATGTATCAATATCTTTGCTGTTACCTGCCACCTAATTGTAATAACGAGCCATTCTGCCAATGGGATTGAAGTATGATATATTGTTTTTATGGACTTCTAAAGCGAAAATATTAGTACTGTGAGATCTTCGGGCAGTAAATCTTATGTTGAAAGATATTTGAGAAATTAAATCAGGACAGTCAATTATAGAGTGTATAATTTTATTTTATTTTATTTTAGGAAGGCTTACAGTCTAATAAATACAAAATATAGAAACAATAGTATAAAAAAAAAATGCTGATAATAAGCCTCCGCCTATTGGTAAAAAAAAGAACATATAAAAAAGACATAAAAACATAAAAACAAAAGACATGTGCATACACAATATTAAGAGATATTATTGTAACAAATTTTTAACTATTTATTGCATCGAAGAAATTTTTTGCCAAATTGCGCTTAACAGATATTCTGATATTCTTCTTCTTTATATAAATAGATTAAGTCAAAATATTTGCGGCGGAATGATAATGATTTAATTTGAAAGAGAGCTAGCCTGTCTTCGTAGTTAAGTTTATTACGTCCGGCCTTAAGCCTATATGTTAGAATTCTAAGACACTTTTTCTGTACTCTTTCAATCTCATCTATATGAACACCATAAAACGGGGACCAAACAGGCGTCGCATATTCCAATAAACTTCTTACAAGTGAAAAAAATAGGTACAGTACAGAACGAGAAGTTTTAAATTCCTTAGTTGACCTGAGGACAAAGCCTAAAAGCTGGTTAGCTCTAGCGGTTATATATTGGTAGTGCGCGCGAAACGAAAGCTTATCATCTAATACTACACCTAAATCTTTAGCAGTACAGGATCTAGTTAATATACAATTGTTTAAGAAATAATTATTAATAATTTTATGACGCTTATTAGTAAAGGAAATCACAAAACACTTATTGATATTTAAATACATATAATTTGAATCACACCATTTAGATAAAGTGTGTAAGTCTTGTTGAAGTAGGGCACAGTCAGTTGGACTACTTCTTCTCTTACTTCTGATGTTACGATATAAGCTTTTATGCATATATTTTACGACGTTTCAGCGTCGCTAACAGGATAGGGGTTCGGATGGAGGAATAAAATAAATGGGATGACATACAAAAATCAGACAGTACTTACTTTCCATTGTAAGTGGGGTTTCTACTGAAAATGGTTATTTACAACACCAGTGGTGCTACCAACATACTGTGGGTTCCGAAAGAAGTTATAACATCTTTTTCTTAAAAACCCATATTATACTGCTGTGGGAAATAATTATCCTTGCAGGAACGGAGATAGAATGTTAATTTCTAAGGCTGGACGGACTATTATAAGAGGCAACAAAACAACCCACAGCCAAGTGACAGGGCATTTGCCTTTCTGGATGGCTCCTACCCCCGGGGCTTAACTATGCCGTCATAACAACCATGAGTTGTGTTCCGGCATTAGTTTAGTCCGGCACTAGGTTTCAGTCCCCCTCTTCGACGCCAGCAGCACATCGGTAGCTCTTTTGTGCTGAAATGTCCATTGGCGAAGGTAACCACTTTCCATAGTGGCCTGCCTATCCGCAGTCTTGAAATTAAAAAAAGATAAATAATGAAACACTACGAGAATCGGTTCAAAATAAGTCACATGTGAACACACAATAATGTGATTCTACAAGGAAAGATGTCACATCTGTTGTTATTATATGCTCTATGTCACACATGCATAAACACCATTGTCAAGGTCACAATTTATTGAAATTTATTGTTATTTCAGTAAAACAACAACTATTGCAACATCGAGTCGGTACATTAAACAGTTTTATAACATTTGCAATCAATTCTTAGAAATACAAAAGGTATTGTATTACATTTCGTATACAGAGTAGGTACTTGTTAATAGGTAAAAGAGGTTTCACTAAAACATCGATACACTATATAGTATCTACATATTATGAGACTGAAGATAGAGCCTAAGACAAACAAATATGAAGTTAAGAATTTCAACTGGCTCTGTTCTTGCCGCTTCTTCTCATGTACAAATTTAGAATTTCAATAAAGAACAGAACCTCGTGATTAAAAAAAACCATATGTTTATAATTTTGAGTCTCTCTCTTTCTTTGAAGAGCTTTGCACAATTTGTATATCTAGCTAGAGTCCGCGCCATGGCAGTACTCCCACGGAAATAAAAATCTCCATATCTTAAAGATGATTTTATGATCTTTAATACATTTTTTTCTAAATTTTCCAAACATAGTCAAGGGGGGTTTAATTTTTACAACACCTATTTACTTAATAATGTTATTAAGAAACGAAATTATGATTTTTGAAAACCTATCTACCGGCTCCTAACGCATCATGTGGGTTGACATTTCTTTTTTTTCACCTCTCTGTTACGGTATGGTGCCTAATTTTTGTGTTTTTAAGAATTTCACTACAACCATTGTGTAAGTGGCATATAAGATAGTATTGAAGTACCAGGCAAACATAAACAATTAACTAGGAGACTTCCAATAATCTGAGTCAGCTGATTGCGTAGACGCTGACGCAAGTGGCGCCCGTCGATATATCAACACTACATTCAACATACGAATTATCAAGACCCTTATCCGTTGTAATGCCCTGGTACAGAATTATTGTTTCATTAATTACAAAGCTTCTTTAATTATTAAATAATTAATTTATATTATAATTAATCAGGTTAATAGTTAATTACTGATGGGAGGGGGGGAAGGGCAGTAATTTAAAGTCGGTAGACATTTTTTTTTAAGTTATGGCTTGGCAGTTAACCCTATACGCTCGTTATAGGCAATTACTTATTTTTGTTTTACCTCCGCGTTTTGGATTTATTTAGCCAAGTAGGAAAAAATAAAATCGGACTATATTGAATGGCGTGTGATATACAATTTATCCATCATTGTATAGTAGTTAAATCAATTATCACGGCTCTTATAGAAGACAATATAGTGAGTAAAGGAACCAGAGGTTCGTTTTCCTGTCCTAATAACTTGGTGTTCTTTCGTAATTGTTCAATTTTCTCCATTTTGTCTAAACTCCTCAAAGTTGACCAGGGTTTAGTAAGTTTTCTGGCAATTAATTTTTATAAAATATATTTGCATTTGGCAAAAAGTCTTTGTGGAGCATATTTCTATCTTGACAAGTATTGTTTAGTCACATTTTCTCGCATAACTCTATTACAAGTACCGTTGTCTAAAACCACCCAGTCCGCTATAAATTTGGGTGAAGTAACAGAAAATTAAAAACAATTTTAATTTTCTGTTACTTTATTTAATTTCTTTTTTAATTTATATGTTATGTTTTTTGACAAATAAAAGAGCTTTATTACTATTCACCGTCTATATGCTTGAAACGACCCATATTATCATTTGCTCGGTTGGTATGACAATCAATCATTTTGAACGTTCAGACTAAAATAATCTTCAAGTAGAGTCCGCTTCACAAAAGAAGTCCCACAGGCTCGGGGCTGCAATGACCGTAATTAATCCTGCCAGAGTAATTATTTGCTAAATCCTAAATCGATTTACCTATGGTAATTACTTAATAATAATTACAAAATATTCCATAATTAATGTAATGTAAATTTATATCCTGCCTACATTACGAACAGAATTCTATCAAATAGCGAAGCTGTCACCTTTATTTTCTGTGGGTCTTCTTTTGTGGCGCGGACTCTACAATTTTACTCGGTCGAAGAGTGTATGGTTCTCCAATCGGTTCAGTATTAAATTTAAATGATATAGGCGAAACCATATCAAACCCATTGAAATAAAAATTAACTCATAAACTTATTATTATTGTTACGTGTAGAAAATTTTCCGATAAATTTAATTCAATATTTCCTCAAGAGCCTCGAACAGGCTATTTCAATAAAGAAATTTATTATATTTTTATCATTTTAAAAAGCAAACGAGTCAACTTAGTTCAGCTCAAGTAACTTAATATTCCCGTAACCGGATAGCAGACAGTATGGCGCGGCCTAAAGCTTTTTCTTTTTTAAATTTCTTTTTTTATCGAAGCAGATAAGTCAAAGGACTTTTATCTCAAGCGAGTATTGTTTTTTAAAAACCTTTTTTGTTACGTGTGTGTTCTTCATTTTGATGAACGAAGTCTGTGGTGAATAAAATTTGTGTATGGTCTATTGATCCGTTTAAAATATTAAAGAATGGCGGTTCAATGGAAGACTGTTTGAAACGTTTTGTATAATAAATTTAAAAATAACTTTTATTTCTAAAGTTGAAAGGTGTATATTTTTACTAAATTACTTAACAATAATTAATTCATAACTTAACGTTATATTCTTTCCCAACTGTCTAAATGTATTTACCTTGTAAAACTAAAAAGAAAAGAAAACAGCTGTCAAATTTTAAAGGAAAGAAAGATCCAAGCAACAGACATAGGACACCAGCGTTTCCCCTAAAACATTTAAAATAAATCACAAAGCCCAAAAATAGCAAAATAAACCGCCATTCATAAACAAAATCCAGAGACTAATTCGGTACTCATTAGAGTAAAGCGCTCGTTAAGGACGAAACGGAACGTGTCGAGAGTGTCGCGTGTAACGGAACGGCATTGGGTATCGGATGGCAAAATGTTTATCATGTCAAAGGATTTATTAGAAAAAATCTTTTGGCTTTCTTATGACTTAGTCCTTTGGAGCTTTGTAGTTCTAGTACATTTATTTATAATATTATAAAATTCTAAACATGGAGTTAGTTAGAAGATACACAGACACAGACGATGGAGAAAACGATGCAATTTTTTAAAGATTTCTGTTTATCTGTTTGTTCAGGGTTCACGTAAAAACTATTGGACCGATTCCGATGCGGTATTCACTCATCGACAGCAAATTCTTAAACTTCGAAATCTGTACTAATACTATTTATGCTGGGCATCCCACGATAATTTTCTGGAAATAATGTAATGTAAATATAATGGCCGGATTGAAAAAATCGAATTCCAATGCAATTTTTTCACTGATCGTTAGCAAATTTTAAGCAATAAAATGTGTAAACGTAGCCAGCCGTCTGGGCACCTTACCCATAGAAGACGGTGATCTGGGCTCTTGATTCTACTTATAGTCTTGAGGGACTATTTGTAGAATACAATACAAATACATTAAGTTTTCTTACATTGTATTCGAGTGTATGTAATTTTATAATTGTTCATGAAATGTGTGATTTTTTTATGCTGAGAATCGTGCGGGAAATTTTTGGAATTTGTTTGTTGTTGTTCGGGTGTATACAATTAGCTTATTCCCACTCAATGTTCACTGAAACGCTAGGTTACATTCTTTTTAAACGCTGCGATACTTTGTGTCGCGGAAATCCCGCGGAATTACAATTCAAGCGTGGACGAAGGCGCGGGCATATCCTAGTTATAGGGACATAAAGAAGTTAACAAAAACCAAAAGTTAACTAACTCTAAACAGGCCCTAACTCAGGAAATGGTCGTAAATAGCAAACAACCAACGCTGGTCTTCCGTTAGTGTCAAGCATATATTAGAATTTATCGTAACGCGTCTTTGTGCGCATCCCTATTAAGTAGATGTCAAGAAGAATAATAATTTAAAAAGCAACATTTCCAAACGTCACTTCCTTCTGTTTTTCAAAAACAAACCTCAATCAGGAACACATGTCGATCGGTTTCGGCAACCGAAAATTTTCGACTAAAAACTTATAGGCGAAATCCGATATTTTTCGCGATCAACAACAAAATAGGATATCGTAAAAAAAGTATAATATTTTTCTTCAATAAAACCGAATATCGTACCAACATGTGCATTTTGGTTTTGGATTACATCGATTTACACGAAAAAAATTTAATTTCACGTTAAAATATGAGCTAAAAGATAGAAGGGTCAATAGTTGTAATTTTTGGAGATCTGTAGTGTTTATTATGATCGTTATTTTTTTCTTAAAAAAATAAACTGAAACACATAATACGGGTACATTTTATTAATTAGCGCGAATATGTAGCTCGCTTGATTAGTAGCTAAGCGTCTGCCTAAAAGTAGTACCGTGCGATTCCGGTGCGATTCCAGGCCCAATACCCGGTCTGCCACCAGCCACCACCAGGCGGAGACGATGACCCTCTTAGTAGCCGCTGGATTAATAAGTAAGTTGGTCAAGTATACAACAAGTTTCCGAATCAAGTTATGCACACAAGAGAAGGAAAGGAATATCAGGAAGCATTCAGAAGACTACGGCTATTTGGACTCTCAGCGTGACTTTTGTGAATCTTGTGAATACCAGTGTGTTTGATTAGTGTATGTTCCTCTGAACACTGATAGCATACACTAATACACTAATTAGTGCTAATTAGTGTGGATTGATTTAATAATAATACATAAAAAATAGGATACATAATACATAAAATGGGAACATTCCCAAAAGGTGACCGTGAGTGCGAAGCAGACGTTTCGCCTTCATGTTCCTTCTGCGTACGGCAGAGCTGTGGAATGCACTAAGAGTCCGCGATTACCGAATATATTCCGAAGTCTCGTATGAACATTTTCTAGGTAAATGTGCTCCATCTTCCACCGCATCATCGTCTGACATTAGAAGTGGTCCTGGTCAACCGTGAACCTATATTTATCATACAAAAGTTACATTTTACCATACTTATGGAATGCATTGTAGAAAAATCAAATCGTTGTGTACTGAACCCATATCTAATTTTATTTCAGATGTCCAGTTTAAAAGAAATATAGCTTTGAAATATTTCATTTCATTTGTAAACCAGAGAGAGACGACTTTCCAAAAATTGCACAATAATAAAAAAGTCACCCTTTCCAATAATTGACCTCTTGTGGTGTTGACAATACATTAATTTTTGCTATTTTATTGACCTTTTCTTAAAGGGTTGAATTTCAATCGTAAAAAATCTTTACAATCTTTTGTGTTCTAATGGTTTTATTGTATTTTATTATTTTATATTTGACCTTCTGACATTCAAAGGATTGATTTTGGGAATATTGTGAAAAAAGTTTGAACAGTTTTATAAAAATTTTCTTGACATTTCAAAGAACAAAATGTGAGAACGAGTTTTGGAAAAAAAATATAGCAAGTTTATATCTTGATGATTGATCGACTTGTGGAATAATACGTATGTTAGTCTTACCTTGATAAACCAAAATAAAGGGACTTATTTTTGGTCTGGGTAATATTGGATTTTAAACAATTTTCACAACTTTGGGTGCTAATATCTCGCCATCTTAAACAAAACATTATCAAAGAATATCGCTATTTTTTTTAAAATATGATAAATGACACCCCGCATATGTCTACTGATACTATAAGCTCTTAACCGTTAGATACATATATGTTCAGAAATGAAGATATCCATAAGAGGACCAAGGACCTACGGCCGATGGAGCATACGTGTTGTAGGTGGTTTTCCTGCATAGGATGTTAATGATAGAAGTTTGTAGATGTAAATTGTTTATTGCTAAAATTATGCTAAAGATATGATTGTGCTTGTGATTATAAAGATCAATGGCTGTTTTGCCGACTTACCGAGTACGGTGCTAAACGAGTATTGACTCGAATGGTATGATAATTTCAACGCGTTGGCGTAAACCGCTGACTCGGCAATTACGGTACGGGTGTTGCTAGCCCGTACACGTGTCCTGGAATGGACATTGCGTCTTAGTAAACGTAATGTAAGACGCTTTTCAGCCTGGTGGACCGAACTTACCTAAAGCCGGCAGGGGCTGTATGAAGAAAGCAAGTCGGGATATGTGACACAGGCTTGGGGAAGTCTACCTCCAGCAATGGACATTAATTGCCTGAAAAAGAAGTTATATGCCCGCGGCTACTTCTAGTTTTTATTTTTTGATGTGTTTTAGTAGTTGTTTTAATACCAGGTACGACTTTCCTACAAATTTCACCCGTGTAGAGGTAGACCTAATAATTACTGACATACAGATCGCTGCTAGCTGGACAAGATGATTACATAAACGAACTGTTTTAGTCAAAATGACTAGGACACTAAAAATAGGGAGTATATTTAGAAAATATTGCCCGTACGTTTACTTATCAAAATTAAATTTTAGTAATTGTGTAGCAAAACGAATTCAAAGTCAGCATAATGTAATATAGTTAATATAAGACAGGACCTTTTAAAACATCCTACTCATGGACAGTTTTCAATTAGTACCAGTTTAGAATTAAAACTAAAACAATCTACCGGACACAGCTGGAGAATTTCTAGCCACTATTTTGTTTAGTTGTCTTGTTAGTCATTTCATTACATTAGTGAGGTTTTACAGAAATAATAATACACCTGTAAAAACTAATTTTGAATCTTATTCTGTACCAATACGACTCAAATTACAGATTATTATTTGTAATAATAACATTGTAAATACCAATGAAATAAACATGGCGGCTACCATGCGAGTAAGATGTCAATCAGCTGTCAACGACGTCCCGCCTTTTATGCAGTCTTGGTAGCTGCAAGCATAATGTACAGGAATTTTTATAGTGATTTCGTCGGTATGTTTCTCTGTCTGTTTGTGTGACAGTGTGCCTTTTAAGATGACGTTTGACAATTTGTTGAATGTTTTCTTTCAGTTTTAATTGTATCTTTATTAATGTAAATGTCAACGTCAAATGACACATTAGTATAAGGCACTGAGGGCGTTCTTTACTTATAGAGCTTAAGGAATGTGTGATTAATTAAATCAATTACATAATTATGTAATTGCTTGGCCTCATTTATTAACATATCCAACGTACAGCCCGAACTACTGGGGCTAGGATCGTGAAAATCTGCTAGCAGATTTTTCCTGTACTGTAGGACGAAAGTTTGTACGAAAATTCACCATTTTCATAGTAAGAAGCACGATATTTTGTATACTTGCTTCTGGTTAGAAATAAATGTACACCTGTAATGACATTTTTGAAAATACAACTCCTAAAGGGGTAAACATGGGGATGAAAGTTTGCTCAAACTATGACTATTTATAACTTTTTTATTGTATGAGTTCAGCAGACAGGAAGACGGTCCACCTGATGGAAAGCTATTGCCTTCGCCTATGAACATTTGTAACACTAAAGACACTACCAGTGTGCTACCCTCCTCTAAAAAGTTGTCAAGCACCGCTATATAACTATTATATTTATATAGCAAGAGATTTATAACTTTATAGTCAGTACCAGCTAATATACCTATATGCATAAAAATAGTATGTGTCCCATATTTTGGGATAATAGTTATGCTATGGGCGTTTGGCTCCTTACGAAAACTACATAATATATCAAAATTAAATAACATGACAATTATTGATTAAATTCAATTTCAATCGCGAAAATTGAATACATGTCTCAGAGAAACATACAAACATATCCATATTTATCTCCTCAAAAATAAAAATACAGTTACTAATATTTATTCATACACAAACATATAGCCCACATACACATAGTTACATATACATAGGCATACATACCTAATAAAATTATCCCCGCAGCTAAACCGCGGGTCAAACCCTAGTTAGAAGCTTTAATATTACTTACATAAAAACTTAATTAGGTTAACTATATTTATGTTAACTTAATTTAATAACTGATAAAATCCGGTCCGTGGGTTAGGAGGAAAAGATAAGTTGGTACCTATATCATTTTTTCAAGTTTTCGCGACATTTCAAATAAAATACACGCTTAAAACTGTTAAAACGTAGTTATATTATATATTCGTAAGTAGATAGCATTATTTACCCTCTCTGAGTGCAAAATAAGAAACCACATTACACAGATCATATAAGTATAGCGGCGGCACCGCAGCCTGCTATCTAATAATAAATATACCGTGTTGTCGTCTACACGTTGCGGTTCGCCGCACACGCCCGCTCTCACGAATATCAATGATTTTATATAAAATATATTACTTGTCAATCATACATTTTACTTTTAACACAACGATGATAAGAATCTAACGAGAATTGGTTTCATAGTATATTATGATTGGCTCAGTCATATATGTTTTTATAACGACTATAATTTTTAAATATGATCATTAGAGTAATACGTTACGATCAATATTTAAAGCCGCCATCTTTTCGTCTTCTAAGAATTGGAATTCAAATTGAAATGTTTTTATTGTCCCACAATCAACATTTCACACCATTTTATAAAATTCGAGTCGAAATAGTTCCTTACATTAAAAAATGTAACTCCATAGTTATAAAAATAATATGCACTTTTCAAAAATTTAACTTAACTTCTTTTTATAAGTTTATAACAATTTTTTGGTTGATACCATAAAAGTGACAAGTAAAAACGCTTTTGTAAACGCTTCGAAACTGCCTGCCGTACCTGTATTGACTTGTGACCCCTGAGAACTAATTTGCGACCTTTGACACAAATCTACAAAAGACGTTGATTTACTGGTCATAGACTTAATAAAATATTATATTAAATATAGAAATGCACGTGAGAAACCGATTGTAGAGCATTTAAAACATATTTTATTAATTCCCAGGAATGTCAATACACAAGTGGTATTAAATTTGATATATTTTTTAGAGTCGCGTAAATATGTAACGGCCATCCTTTTTTATTGTTTGAAAATGAAAATTAATTTAAAAGAGCGTTAATAAATTGACATACAGCGTGACAATGCAGCGTGGGCACGCTTCCCTCGATTCTCGTCAGCGATTTGTTACGTACTTTATAACTTCTTTATAATTTAGATAATTTTTGATAATTAATGGTTTTTTAAGTTGGTTTAGTTTTTATTTAATTAATAAAAAAAATAAGAAAAAATCCTAAACCTCACTTATTAAAAGGTACTAAAATGGGCGGCCTTATTGCTGAAAGCAATCTCTTCCAGGCAACCTTTGGATAGACAAGATCTAATTACATAGATAGCGTTTGCGCGCAGTTGAAATAGATATAAATATAATAATAAATTTATAGTTATAAAAATATACACGTACATAGACATACAAAACAAACTATATATGAACAAGTTATACAGTTAAATAGTGCTCCTTCCCAAGTCTGTTAAAGGAATGGATAGATACATCATTCCTTTAATTCAATAATACATTTACAGCTTTGTGTTAAAATTATTTTATTTACACTTTTTATTTAAATTTTATATCTTAACTAGCTGTCCCGGCAGACGTCGTCCTGCCCGGTAAAAGATAGGGTTGGTCGTAGAGGGTTGAAAATTTAGGGTTGTATGTATTTTTTAATGCTGTATCATAAAAAAATAGAAATTAAAAATTTTGTCTAAAAAATAAATAAAAAAATTTAGGGGTGAACTACCCCTAACATTTAGGGGGATGAAAAATAGAAGTTGGCCGATTCTCATAGATACCGGATAAGCACAAAAATTTCATCAAAATCGGTCAAGCCGTTTCGGAGGAGTATGGCAACGAAAACTGTGACACGAGAATTTTATATATTAGATATATATAAATCTCCTGTCACGATGTTTGTCCGCGATGGACTCCTAAACTACTCAACCGATTTTAATCAAATTTGCACACCGTGTGCAGTTTGATCCAACTTGAAAGATAGCATAGTTTTTATACCGTTGGAACCGGTAGGTGGCGCTGAGATCGGGTTCTAGAATCCTCTTAACGACGGGCAGCGATTTTGTTTTTGTGTGTTTGAGTGGGTCCCCGGATGGTTTAAATCCACAATTGGATAATATAAAAACTTAATTAGGTTTTTTACAATATAACCTACAAACATAAATTATCTAACGTGAAAACCGCTTAAAACTCCGTTGAGTAGTTTGGAGGAGATAGCGGATATACAGACAATCAGACAAACAAAGCGACTTTACTTTATACTATGTAAAGATAAGACAAAGTTACATAAATAAAAACTGACATTAGCAAAAGCAACACTTATGTTAAAATGAGTAAGTACTTCCAAAGTTTCTTGCGAATTTTTCATAAATAGGAGCAGATTCTGTTGAAGCTTTAAACTTTATTGAAGTAGTAGGGAGGGTGTTGGCAACACCAACATAAAATTGTATTTAATTTGATTACTTGCAACATTGTTGTTGCATTTGTTCTCTCTTCTGCTTGAATTGTAGCCGAAGGCAGACGCCTTCCTATAATAAGTGATTTTTATTACAAGTTTTCACCTAATAACCGTGTTTAACTTCCACCACTACATCAGCCTGGGTATCCTAGGCCCATCACATCAGCGTGCTACAACATTTATTATTATATGTGCGACGAGCTGCGTACAGAGGTAGTCTTTACCCGGTGTAAGGGGTGCGTGGCACCCGGGCGTCGAGGCTAAGGGGCGCAAGTCGACGACATTGTACCTACATATACTTACTTTGCATTATCTGCTAGTTTTGAAAATTATTGTTTATCAATAAATTAAAATACGCCTGGTCCATAGAACAAAGGATTAGCCTATTTTTTTTATTGCAGGGGTTCAGCAGACAGGCATGATGGCCCACTTGTTGAAAAGCGGTTACCGTTACCTATGGACATTTGCAACACTAAAGGTGCTACAAATACGCTGCTGCTCTCTTAAGGGAGACTGGTACCTGGTCACTAATGCCAAAACACAACTCAAGGTTGTTATGGCAACGTACTTTAGACCAGGGGTGGTAGCCATCCAGGCGGGCAAATGCCCTACCACCTGGCTGTGGGTTGTTCTGTCGCCTCTTACGACAGGCCGCCCGGCCGCAGGAAATTGTATTCTTTCTCCGTTCCTGCACGGATGCTATGTATCAAGCGAGGTAATACTGCCAGCCTTCTAGGTACAATACCCAGGGACAGTGGTCTGGTGGTGCTAGACGAGCTTTACTATATTTTGTATTTTAATTTTGGTTTTTTACTATTGTATATATTTTTTAAGTTATTAGGTTTATTTATAGCAGATTTTAGTTTTTAACTTGAATTTAATTTGCTTTTTTTTAATGCAAGAGTTCAGCAGACAGGCAGACAACCCACTTGACGGAAAGCGGTACCGTCGCCTATGGACATTTGCAACACTAAAGGTGCTACAAATGCGCTGCTGCTCTCTTAAGGGAGACTGGAACCTGGTCACTAATGCCGAAACACAACTCAAGGTTGTTATGGCGACGTACTTTAGACCAGGGGTGGTAGCCATCCAGGCGGGCAAATGCCCTACCACCTGGCTGTGGGTTGTTTTGTCGCCCCGTACGACAGGAATTGTATTCTTTCTCCGTGCCTGCACAGATAAGAATGAATATCTCCATTATTTTTTTATTGATTTTATTTTTTGTTACTGGAGAAAGGGGTGGGCGGTGCGAGCTGATTTTTGCACCCCAGCGCCCAGTATTGCTATACACGGCCCTCGTACTAGGTGCTGAGCTATAGAATGAGCTGTAGTCATAAAAGACGACCACAACATCGTCTCGCGGAAACCACAACTAGCCGTCGCGTATTCACTTGGCTGGGTATCTCGTTCACCTATATGACCGAATGACTAACTGTATTATGACTCATTCAGAGTTTTTAGACGGGTACTTGTTGCTACAAGTAAACGTCATCCTTGACGTTTCGTTATGCAGTTTTTGTAGTATCAAGTATGTATGTATGTGGGTAGTTCCAAATAAACCAGTGTTCAACTAACTAGCGCGTGTTTCACTAGGTGACAGCGGCGCTACTTTAAATACAATAGAAAGTGATTAAACTGATTCCAGCGTGTAAAATATGTGTTCTTCATGTTGATGAACGAAGTCTGTGGTGAATAAAATGTTTGTATATGGTCTATAGATCCGTTTAAAATATTAAAGAATGGCGGTTCTATGGAAGGCTGTTGAGACTTTTTACCCGAATTCGAAAAAAGGATGAGGTTCTCAATTCGTCGTTCTTATATGTATGTTCACCGATTACTGCGTGATTTACGATCCGATTTACGTGATTCTTTTTTTGTTCGACGCGGAATAGCTTCCAATTGATCCCCTAAAAATTTTACATAGTTTGGACCAGTAATTTTCATTTTATGAACATTTTTTATGAAAAAATTATTTTTCGTTCTATATGTTCACCGATTACTCCGTGATTTATGATCCAATTTACGTGATTCTTTTTTGTTCGACGCGGAATAGCTGCCATGTGGTCCCCTAAAAATTTGAAATAGTTTGGCCCAGTAGTTTTCATTTTACGAACATTTTCTTGTTCCCGTTTCTTGGTCCTATATTTTTTAAGATGCGCGGTACCATTCGTAGGTCCATACATAGCTAGACACTAAATAGTAACAAATAAAAAATAAAAACTTCGTTTTAAAAAACCGACTTTAAATAGTAAAAAACTAAAATGTATAAAATAACTTATTTCTAAAGCTATTGTTATTAATATATATTATCTAAAGCATCTTGAAGTCGGTGCAAAGTAAAACATAAAAATTACTATATTTTGAAAATTACTAAGCACCGTCTTTAAGATGTTTTAGAATATAAATTAATAATAATAGCTTTCGAAATAAGTTTTTTAGTTTTTGAAGTCGGTTTTTTAAAACGAATTTTTAATTTTTTTGTATAAAATTTTCAAAAATGCTTTTTATTTCTAAAATCTATTAAAATTAAAAAGGTAACATAAACAACAATAACTATTACTTGGGCTCAAGTCGAATACAGCTATTAGATACGTTTTGTGTTATTTCTGGAAATTTAAAACATAAAGTTGAGTAAAGTGTATATTTTTACTAAATTACTTAACAATAATTAATTCGAAAAATTTTAACAATAAAAACCACGACTTTTACGACCACGAATATATTAAAAATATGTAGAATTTCTTTTCAGCTTGGTTGCCTGGAAGAAATCGCTTTGAGCGATAAGGCGGCCTGTTGTTTTTCCAAGTTTTGTAATTATGCATTTTGTTTTTATTTATTTTGGTAAGCAATAAAGTGTTATCTATCTATCTATCTAAAAATATATAAATGTTTAAAGATGAATACACACAACATACATTCATATATCATTATATTCCAACAATAGAACATATTTTTTGATCACAGGCAAGGCGTTCTAAAGCTGTATAGTATATATAAAGTACTATAAAATCTTGACGGGAAAAGAAATGTTGTAGAAAGTTGAACTAAAAGTATTTAATAAGTGTTATTATAATAAGTATCAGGACTACAGTGATAGTGTAAAGAGTACAAAGTGAGTAGCTGCCGTAACGAGCACAACGGTCACGGACTCTGCCCAGAACCCGACACCCGTGGCTATACGAATGGTTGACACGTTTCGCTGTTCTGTGAACTCCACTTTTGAACTTCTGCACTTAAACCAAAAAGTGGCCAAGTGAAGGTCGATATGTTCAGATTCATTATACGTAGGAGGCAGCGGTATACAATATGTAGTTCTGGCAAAAATATAATATGGAAATTAGGGTGGTCGTTAAAAATTAAATTTCTTGCGACGCCCCCTAAAAAGCTTCCTGTTAATGAAAAAACACTGGGATTTTTTTATAATTTTTTCAAGTCAAGACAACACGTGCCTCAAGACGATTCAAGTTAATTTTTGGGTAATATCATGTTTTTTCAGGAAACTTCTTCATACTTAGAAGTAATAGTTATTTTGAGATTGGAAAAGTTTTAACAATGAAATACCTTCCGTATTATCATTCTCAGTGATGAATTTCAAATTATAGTTTCAGAAAAAGTTTAAAATTCTTCGTGATTCAAGCTTATCTTTCAATTTTTCTTATATTTTTAGTTTTAACTTGAATCGTCTTGAGGCACGTGATGTCTTGACTTGAAAAAATTATAAAAAAAATCCCAGTGTTTTTTCATTAAAAGGAAGCTTTTTAGGGGGCGTCGCAGGAAATTTAATTTTTAACGACCACCCTAATGGAAATGCCAGGAATAGTGAACTGCCTGAATATTTAGCCACGAATGTTCAGCGTAAAATATGTCCATTTCGTGCGTAGTAGGTATTGAGAAAGAAAGAAAGAAAGAAAGATATATTTTATTTAGGACAAATACAACATAGAGTAATATCAAACAGTAAACTAATATAAACAGAATAAGTCCTAAAATTGGACCCAGTCTCAGCATATGCTGACCAATTAAGGCCAGCGCTGTTCTTCCGCCTGGGACCAGCAAGTGAAGTCACGAAGGACAATACAACACATATAATAAATAATACATAATGTACAATGCAATAAAATAATAATGATAAAAAACTATAACATATTAAAAGACAACATTAAAAAAATGAAAATAGAATAGAAACTAATGTAAATTCAAATTCAAATAGCACTTGTGTCCTGTCTTAGATTAGCCTGTGCAATTTGGTGTACATTCAAAAATTTCTTAAGTTTGACCCTGAAAAGTGAAACTGAACGTACGTTTCTAATCGGTGGAGGAATATTATTCCAACACCTTGAAGCTGCATAACGGAAGCTTCCTCTGAATGCGGTTGTTTTGTGGCGTTCCATAGTAAGCTGAATTGCACATTGACGGGCTTCAATTTGTCTTCTGCTAGATGACCAAGAAAGCTTCTCATATAAATAAGAAGGAGATCTGTGTTTAACAACCCCAAAAAGAAGACACGCTAAGTGGAGCTTGCGACGATGGATCATTTTTAAAATTGAGTGCCTATTCAAATAAGGTGTTACGTGATCCCTTAATGGTATATTAAAGCAGAATCGTGCACAAGCATTCTGCACTCTTTGAATAAGCCGCTTAGTTCTGGCTAACAGGCGAGGGCCAAACACTACGTCAGCAAAGTTTAGACGTGATAAGACTAAAGACTCTACTAATTCAATCCGAAGATCTTCGTTTAAATATGGCCTTATTTTATATAGAATTTTGAGCTTATAAAAACAGGTTCTTACTGAGTGAGCTACATGTCTTTCATATCTAAGATCACAATCTACATATAAGCCCAGATTTCTTGCTTCAAAGACCCTCTCTATTGGTTTGTCCATTATCATCACTCGTTGTAAAGGATTGATATGTAAAAGTTGATGCTTACTACCAAAAATAATGTATTTTGATTTTTTGGGATTTAATAGTAGCGAGTTATTTTTGGACCAAATAGCTATCCGTGAAAGATCCTCGTTAAGTCTTTCTATAGCTCCATCGATTTCTGATGGCTTACAAGAAATGTAAATTTGAGTGTCGTCAGCGTAAAAATGAAATTTACAATGTTTGATATGCAATGCTATATCAGTTGTGTATAAAATAAACAGGATTGGTCCCAAAATTGACCCTTGAGGTACTCCTCTCTTCACTGGTAACTTTTCCGATACTTTGACAGAGCCATTGCTATGATTTATCTTCACACATTGATAACGGTAACTTAAATAACTATGGAACCATTGTACCGCATTGGAGTCAAATCCATAGTAGCTGAGTTTGGACATAAGTAAATTAGTGTTAATAGAATCAAATGCGCGTGAAAAATCAAGCAAAACTAAGACTGTACATAGTCCTTTGTCTTGACCGCAAATTATATTATCGGTGACATCCAACAGCGCAGTTGCTGTGCCACGACCCTTCCTAAAACCAGATTGTAATTCAGGGAGTATGTGATTCTTTTCAAGAAATTCCGTTAGTTGTGCGCAGACCACTTTCTCCATAATTTTAGATAGACACGGTAATATACTTATAGGTCGAAGATCTTTTACATCCGACGGACTAGAAATTTTTGGCAATGGGCGAACAATTGCGAGTTTCCAAGTATCTGGAAATGTGGATGTACCTATAGACATGTTTACTATAGCCATTATTGCATTTAAACTATGAGGCAACGTCAACAATAACATACGTAAACTTATTAAGTCACAACCTTCGGCATTAGATTTAAGATTACGTATTATTTTTAACAATTGGTTTAAGTTTATAGGGGTAATATGAAAGACAGCATCACTAAATCTGTGGTATTCAAAGTATGTCAAGATAGAGATATCAATTTCCGGAGCGAAGGGAATATCCAAAAAATGATCGTTTAATATATCAGGATTATTAAAGTGTCCGGGTAAATCTACATTATTATCGGGGAGAAGAACATTTTTAATATTTTTCCATAACGTCTTTGGGTCTTTTGTTTTCTTCTCAATATTTTGTTTTGTTTAAAATACGCTGACTTCTCCAAAAAAAGTGATCGACTTACTAATGATTTAAGACTCTTGTAATAATCTTTTTTACTTTGCGTTCTAAATTTATGATACTTTGCTGCAGCCTTATCTCGCAGCTTCATCATAAGTTTGATGTTATCTGTAAGCCAAGGTGGAGAGCGCTCCTTGACTACAGCCGTTTTCACTGGTGCATGAAGATTAAATAGCCCAACGACACTTTGCTTAAAAGCGTTAACCATGTCATTAACGTTACCAAGTGTCGATATGTGGTCCCATCCTATATACTGAAGGTCAATGTTAAACTTGTCTAGGCAAATATCATTCAACGGGCGGTAAGAAAACGTCCGAGGTGTGAGTTTATCACGTTTAACATTGAACTCACATATTACAAGACAATGACCGTGAATCGATCCAATTGGCTCTACTAATACGTTTTTGGCAATTAAATTGGTACAGACAACATCAATAAGGGTTTGAGAGGTTGTGGTAAAATGCGTAGGAGAAGAAATTATTTGTGAAAGATTATTGCAGGTTAAAAAAGTTGTGAGTTTTTCAGTTTTAGGGTCAGTATTTATAAAAAAATTAATATTTAAATCTCCTAATAAAATTATATTATTAAAGTTGTTGTTAGAATTTATAGAGTCTGTTATTGCATCGAAAAATAAATCTACATCCAACCAGGGAGGACGGTATGCCGTACCGATCAACAGTTTCTTACCATTGAGGGACAAGGCAATCCACATTTGCTCTACGCACTTATGTAGTGGGTCTACTGGGTGCGACCACGTCCGGACACTAATATTATGCCTCACATAAAAGCCGACCCCACCTCCCCGTGAACGTACCTCACGCGGTCTGGGTATGTGTCTTAATTTATATCCAGGCAATGCAGGGGCACGACCTTCTTCCCCTTCTCTCAGCCAAGTCTCATTTATTGCGAGTATATCGATGTCGTATCGCATAATTGAAGCTATGAAATCATCGTGATTAGTGCCCAAAGAACCAGCATTAAGCAAACCAACTTTAATCTGTTTGTTAACCATTATTATGTAAGTATAATAATAAAAAGACCAATGATTAAATATAATACATACATAGTGCTAAGGGCTACAATAAAATATTTGTACCCAATTATGCAATTTATGTGATTAATAGTATTATTCAAACGAGTTACTATTGAATAGCTAGAACTCTGAAACTTAATTAGGAAAACAACACAGGTAAGTTTAAAATAATATATACATATAAAAAACAAAGAATTAAGTACATTATTTGAAACACTTGCTAAGTTAAATCGAAATATATTATTGTAAAATGTATTATATATGTATGTTCCTACGTGACTGCAATACTTAAAAACTAAACACAATATTGTTGGAAATGGTTCATTATAACTAGTATATCTATAGCAAAAAATGACAAGTTTTTCAAACAGAGCTAATACTAAAAACACGTAAAAAATCATTATCTGACCGAATAGAGTACGCTTGCCTTCCTTCACATTGCCGTACAAAGATACGCCCTTTTTTAGTCCAGCAGTATCGCCATTGAAGTTTACGACACTCTTCTCTGACTCGGTGGAATAACTGTCGGTTGATACGAGTAAGCCTTTCATTAATAAATACTCGTTGTGATGGTCCGCTGAAACCCATGTCCGCAGTCGTGAGGTTGCGGCGCACACGGGCAGCATGTAATAGCTTGTCGCGAAGATCTCGGCGGGCCAATCTTACGACGACCCGGCGTGCTTTACTCCCCGCGTCAGTCGCTGCTACAACCGAACGCGCCGTTCCTATACGTTCTGCGTATACGATGTCCCGACTCTCAATCGTGACGCCTAGCTTTGATGCAAGAACTGTGACAATGTGTACAGTGTTTTCACCATTTTCCTCAGGAAGGCAACCGATATCCAGATCAGTTAACAAAGCTTCCTGGTCCCGATCATTTAGTTCTAATTTCAACTGTGTTACTGCATTCTCCAGTTCCGCGATATTCTTCACCCCAGAATCCATTTGTCTCTGTTCAAGATTAAAAAGTCTTTGCTCGATTCCCTCAAATCGTTGTGCTATGCCAGCTAGAGAGGAACGGAACACATTCATTTCATTACGTATTTCACACATATACTCAGCGAGCTCACGGCGCATTGCACGAATTTCACTCTCTTCTTCCAAGGGCTCTGGCAAATTAATGTGTTTCTGGATTTCTATACAAGAAAATGAATCTAAATGTGGCACTGACGAAATGGCAGGCGGGGACTTGGTTCCGCATACACCTTTTACTGGTGTGTCAGTGTTGTCACTCTTACGTATTTTCTTTTTACATTCAGGGCATATCCAATTCTTGGGTACAATGCCGTTGTCTGGAATGGCAACACAAACCTTGTGGAACATACAAGGGCATCCAGAACAAGAAGCAGCCCCAGTCTGAGAGAGAAACTTGCCGCACGCTGTACATTTAGCCATCGCTCGGTTGAAAAAACTCTTTGTTCAAAATTGTAAATAGGTACTTGACGTCGGTTGTCAAAGACAAATGCCGTGTAATAATATCCAGCAACTACAAACCCGTAACAAACAATTTTTTTTTTTTTTTTAAGTACCGTCAATTATGATATTTTTTTTGTGCACTTTGTTATCAATTTAAGATAAAATCCTACTTGAACACAAACGAAGCTACGGATATACACGTAAACACTCACAAAACAAGCTAAGCGGTTGTCTAGCACAATAATGGTAACAATGTCAAATATAAAGACCACTTAGTATTTTTAAATCGAAATTTTAGTAAGACGTGGGTGTTGTAAGGCCGACCGTAACGTCACTGATTATTGGAGTAATAATTTTTGAAATATTGTTCTTCTCGCGAATAATAGGCAAACATCCGTGCAGGAACGGAAAAAGAATACAATTTCCTGCGGTCGGGTGGCCAGTCGTAAGAGGCGACAAAACAACCCACAGCCAGGTGGTAGGGCATTTACCCGACTGGATGGCTACCACACCTGGTCTAGAGTATGCCGCCATAACAACTTCGCGTTGTGTTCCGGCATTAGTGACCAGGTTCCAGTCTCCCTTAAGAGAGCAGCAGCGCATTTGTAACACCTTTAGTGTTGCAAATGTCCATAGGCGATGGTAACCGCTTTCCATCAAGTGGGCCGTCTGCATGTCTACTGAACTCATGCAATAAAAAATACACGATTTGAAATTATTCGTACCGTAATATTGAGATCGCATTTAATACTGTTAACACATAGTTGAACATAACATTTTTGATGGAATTATATATAATTTTGAGCGATTTGTGCGTTTTTCACGGTATTCGGTCCAGTACCAAATAGTCAAAAAAATTATCGAATGTACCAAATACAGAATAACAGCCGAATAGCAGTGGCATCTCTATAATATCTTCTAATTAATATTTATAAAACCTATAGAAGCTCGACTCTTTGTCCGGCCCAGATACATTAAGCGCCGCGTGTCCGAAGTACAGCTCGTAATAACGAGCGCCATCTACCGGCACGTGTTTGCAAATTGAATTAATTACTCTAACCCCTGTATATCCCTTGTTAGTGTAATAACATAATTTGACGTGCTCAATCCTTATGGGAGCCTGGTAATTGATACCTGAGTCGTGATGATTGGTGGGGTATCATTATTTTAAGGAAAACAAACAATGTTCGTTTGTACATCGCATTATGGATCTCTCTACATAGCTACAGGTTGAGACGAAACAGAATTTACATTGAAAACAGTATATTATACAACCAAGTAACTAAAATTCGTCGATCAGCAAAACAGCTAACTAAAGCTTTAGTATTCGATGAAAATTCTGCAGTCTTAGGAAATATTATTCGTGGCAGTTTTAAATCCGAAACAAAGGAAATTGTAACGTCGTCTAAACCGATTTCGGTTATTGCAAGTAATTCATAGTATATTAGAGTCCTAAATTTTAAATAGATTATATTATTTATTCAGTTACATGTAAAATAAATTATATAAAATTTCCTTTAAAAAAAATATAAATACCTGGGACACGTTTTGCGAAAATAAACAAAATATTATAGGTAAATGTTTTTTTTATTAAATCTTTTCAAAGTTATCTCCACCAGCCTCTATACAAAGTTTCATGCGTCTGAACCAGTTTTCGAAACATTTTTTCCAGTCCGCCGCAGACACCTCGTTTACAGCTTGCTCGAATGCTGACATAACGATATAACGCTGCCATAATATTCTGGCGACGAAAATTATATCCCTTTGAGCTGGCCTTTTATTTTCAGGAATAAAAACAAAAGATGCATGGTGCTAGTTCAGGGCTGTAAGGAGGGTGGCCTAGGAGTTTGACCGGCGTGCTGTTCAGGAAGTCCCTCGTTATGAGCGCGGTATGGGCGGGCGCGTTGTCGTGGAAGAGCATTAGCCCGCGGAGCCATGTCTTTGGTCGCACGTTGCTCACAACAGAGAAAAATTCTGCCAAGCATTTGGCAGTATACCATTCGGCGTTGATGCATCTTTGGTTCAGTAAAAAAATTGACACCAAGTAGCCAGGCAAATTGAAAAACTCGCGATCAAAATCTTTCCCCCGCTTCTAGATCACTTGACTTTGGTAGACGTTGATTCGTTTTGAAACTCCCAAACCGTCGTCGAATAACGCTTCGTTTCTGGATCATTTTGATAAATTCAGGAGTCATCGCCTGTACCTAATAATGTCGTAAACACGCCGATACGGGCCTGCTTCAAATTTGTTTATCATATCACGGCACGGCATGTAGAGGGAAATTTTGAAATTGGAACGGACCTATTTTTAGATATAAATAATCATATTTTCAAAATAGAGTATAACTAGCCAGTCTCTAATACATAAAAACTTTTTTCGTAATACTTTCTGAGTGCCCTGATAGTATATAGGACCCAAATCGCTGTCGGTTGAGAACGTGCTTAAAACGCTGGCCGCATTCCCGCGCTGGATGGCAACGCTGCGTTGCCACAAGTACAGGCCATCCTTTGGATCACGTGCGACTTCTATCATACAAGATGATAGGTCCAGGGCCGTCTTTACCCGGAGGTGCAAGGGATGCGTGACACCCGATCGCAGGGACCTAGGGACGCATGTCGATTGACTTCAATCAAAAAGTCACTCAAAAACACTTTCATGGTTTTTCTAGATCTGACTGACCACGCCCCACACGAAATAAGTAAATACATTAAAAAATCAACTCTCGATTCAGTAGTACACCAATGAGTAGCACCATATAGACTAAATCTTCCTGTCAAATTTCATCCATTTACCATTTTTCGTAGTTTCTGAGAGAAATGACTGTCCTATACAAAAACAGACGGATGGGCGGACATGACGAATTAGGGTTCCGTTTTTGCTAAAAATCTAGGGAACCTTAAAAATGAAACTAAAAATTCAATTCTATTTTTATTGTTGGTAAGGGGGCTTGAGTTGATTTTCGCTCCCCGGCGCCCAATACGCTTAAGACGGCCCTTCATAAGTCTCGATAAAATCGATAGGCTTGAATCTCGACCCCGAACGTCACAAATATGTATCCATTGCCAGCAGATACATATTTGCGGCGTTCACCTGCCGTGTAGCAATTCACTAATAATGCTAATAAGTGGCGTGTCACCGTCTGCCCATTTATCCATGTTCCCTGAACATTGCGACGGGCAAACGCCATAGTCCCCATAATCCCAGAGCCCTAGTACCACTTACAGTTCACCCCAATAGCCCGGTACTTTCTCTTCTCATTTCCCACAATAGTCCTACACTGGCCGGGGCTTGTCCTTGGGTGCAATATTAATGGTCTAGACAGAGATAATCGCCGGTCAATGTCACGCCACATTTACATTAAATTTGTCAAGGGGTCTCTGCGTGTTGGCCTCCCCGTGGCCCCACGCAAGCCCTCCAAAAGTCCGGGCTATTTTTATGGCCCGTGGTCTTGAAAGACATACAAAATAATAATATGTACATCATTATGACAACGACAATGACAGTGAATTTTTTATGTGTTGCCGTCAAGATAAATTTCATCTTCGTTAAATGGGTACGGCTAAATACCCGTACCATCTTGTAATCCACCTTAAATTTAATGAATTCCTGGCCGTGCCCGCGACTTCATCCACGTGGATTTTATTTAAGCAGAGCCCTAAAAAGAAGTAGCCTAAGTTACTCCTTATAACATCAGCTATCTGCCAGTAAAAATCGGTCCAGCCATGTCAGAGATTAGCCGAAACACCCAGACAGACAGACAACATTTTTTAATGATTTTTTTGTTAGAAGTACCGTATTTACTATCATATTCATTTAGTTAAAACCTGTTATTTTGACATTGTAAACAGACACTTCAATTTTATTTATCTGTGTGTATAGAAAATTTAGATACTTATAGATGACATGCTCACTTCATAACATAGGTATATAAAGGATGTGTATGTTTAACACGCGAGAAGCCGTGAGCAAAATGTAGTTATTTATAATTTTGTTTCTATTTTTAATACAATTAAGCAGTTTTCATATTTTTAAATGTCGGGTTTTGGAAGTGTGTGTAATTGTGTAAGCAGGTGCTGTCCTACACAGCGCCTGCCTGGCGCCGCCGTTTGTTTGCCAACCACTCCCGACTTTCCCCTGAATTATGCCGCCCTGGTACTTTCGGGATCTCGCCAAATATAGAGTGAGAATGACTTCATTTTTATACAAAAACCATCACAGTCTTAGTTACAAATATTATGAAGGAAAGTAAGTGAAATTTAAAAAGCTATTGAGATATCTTTGTGCCACCTGCTTCGAACGAAGTTTCGAGGACCATCGAAGACCAGCGGAGGCCATCGATGGCCATCGCAGGCCATCAGAGACCATTGAAGAAATCGTATAGTAAACAATAAGAGCCTACGTCATGTATATAACCGGTATTGGGTAATAATAAATAATAATATTGAATATCCAAGTGATTGAATATTGATGCAAGCAAAATGAAAACAGGGGTTATGTTAGCCGCTTCTACGGAACCTTTCTTCGTCTGTGACTGGCAAGCACTTGGCCGACTTTTTATTTGAATTAATTATAAAACACGAGAAAATGTTATTATTCGAATAGTTATAGTTTTATTCGATCAATATAACTCATTAAATATTACAGAGATAAATCGATCGAAGCTCGGTCCGGGGCTGTCTATGGCCATTAAAATGTTTGCTCTATTAAAAGGGGCAATGGAAACAAACAAGGGACTTTTGTTTGTAGAGGGCTCGATGCGCGAATTCGGGGGACATTTTGGGACGTTTTCGGTGATGGATATCGAAAGAGGCCGGAAGTCATTGAGTCTACCGTGTTCGTTTAAACACGTTCTTTTTTAAAAAGTCCACTTATTTAATTTATTTTTATTTTATTTACTTGTTTAATATAAAACTAGTGGTCAGTGGCCAGTGGTCGAAATTCGACCATAATTTTTTTTGTCAAAGACTATACTTCTATAATCACAGATTTCGCCAAGGCTACATTGTTAATTTGACTTGAACAATAAACATAAGAGTAGATATGCGTGAGTGGCAAATACATGGTAGTGTGTATAATGTTTTTTATTGATTTAGTTAATTATTTATGCAAAATTTTAGAAAATTATTAGTATTCTGCACTCCTTATCTATATAAATATCATGTATTTGATACACACTCGCATATATACTCTTTAATTTATTTTTAAAGTCAAATTCACAATGTAGCCTTGACGAAATCTGTGATTATAGAAGTATAGTCCTTAACAACAGAAGCTTAATAATGTTCAAACTTTTAATTTAAATTAATTATCGTCGAATTTCGACCACTGGGCGACCACTAATATTTATAAAAGAGAGATAAATAATTTGGTGTTATTATTATTGTAGTTGTGAAATTTTAATAAAAACGGTTTTTTCTCAAAACTGTCAGTATGCAAAATGGTACCAACCCAGGTTCCATTTTGCATAAGTAGGTCCAATTAAGTTCTGCTTCACAGTTTATTAAACAAAATCTATATCCGACTAGAAATCTATGATTATATGATTACATCAGTGATGTCAAACAAGTTCTTATAACAGCTATGTAAGATCTATCATTGGAATGGACACAAACAAACACCATCAGTTTCGGTACCAACAAACAAACATGCACTTAAACTTGTATTTTTATATCGAACGATTAGAAAGCGCTAAGATGGCGCTTTTCTTTATTTCACATCTTCTGTGGTTGAATGGGCTAAGTTTTTGACGACTTAGCTTTCTGAAACATCCTCTATGTTAGGTTCGATTTCTGGTATAATTAATTTCATAAGTTTCCCTTTTTTTACTAAGGTCTAGGTGTGTCGTATTGGGCTTCGAGTGGTACGTTACATAAGCCTAACTTGCTTAACTTGGCAATATGCATAATGTTTGTTTTGTTTGCAGATTATTATTATTTGGCAATAGTTTACTCTTGACTTATTCAGAGTTGTTCAGTCATTTTGGCTACGTTCCATTAGATACTCACAACGACCACGTTCACGATCGCGATTTTTCCTGTTCCACTTATCGTAAACCCAAATGGAACGGTTATTCGACTCACCTCGTTGTGAGCGTTGTGTGATCGAAAATGATGACGTTATTAGTGACGTTTTCGCCACGACCATAACGACCGCGGTCGCCTCGTGGAACGGCTGAAGGAGTTTTGGGCGTTGTGAGCTACTAAACGAACGTACTAAAGTAAATATAATAATAGAATATATGTGTCATTATTTTGTACCTTCAATAAAAAGTATACCTAATGACAAATCATTTACAAATCAATAAAATTATATAAATATTTGTAAGATCAACATATGTATATTTTAAATAGATAATAAGTAGAATATATTGGCATTTATATGTTTAATTACAAGAAGGTTGAAATTGATATGCGTTTACAATCATCAAGCGTTGTTTGTGATTCACCGTAATGCTGATATTACACTGTTCACTTCTGACTTTCAATTTCATGACTTAACCAAAGGCATACATAAAATTGAGCCCTTCATTGTCATTTAATATCGTCGTAATAACTCTATGCATTCCTTGAACTTGGTTGAAGAGTGTAATATAGTCATGGGAAATATCACTCACCTAGAAGAAAAGAGTGATTATATCTTTTTGATACAAAGATATATATCACTCTTTTATATCTTTAACTCTTTATCTTTACAGTGAATAGTGTCAGTGTCAATTGCAGACAAGATGAGTTATTATCTGTGAGTGATATACTAGCAGAGCCGACACGCGTACCTGGGGCAACGCAAAATATCTGACATTTAAATAACATACATTCCATTTAGATGGCCTTTGACTTTTAGTAAATATTACAAAATTACACCATAAAATTATAGTGTTACGATTTATTTTGGCTTGCTATTATATTCGGTTTCCTCGTTCACTCACTGCGCATGCGTAATCGCAATCATTCTTCCTCATCGCGTGGAATAGGAATGAACTAAAGAGTTAAAGATATAAAGACACATTATGAACGCAAGTGATATACAGATCTAATCACTCTTCGCGTCGGATATATATCTTTTGAGTTAATCACTCAGGAGTTACACACCTCTAGTGTAATATCAGTTTAAAAATATCTGCGTATTAAGATTACCTAGCAGTCAAAGCTTTATGCTAGATCTATTCTTTTAACTGACTATTGGAGGAATTTTGTCATATTTGTAATTTCATACTAATAATGTCATATTTTAGGTTATAATATTTCAATAGTAATCGTTTTTATATGCAGTTGGTTACATTATTAGTTTTGTACACACAAATAAAACTTGAATTTTTATATACAAAAGAATAAAATAAAAAACAAAACGTGTGCATTTCGGGACGCTCGACAGAAGTGATAACTTAAACTAATCTAAGTTGAACTATTTAATATTGAAATTGTTTAACTCGAGAAAAGCTGAGGTTATTACTTAAATTTTATGTATAGCACGTGGGTTAGAGTGAGAGAGGAGGAGCCTTCCTACTGCTGCCGTATGCGTGAGAGAAAGGGAAGCCAGGCGGACTGGCTCAGTAACACGTTCAGTAACGAAGCAGTATACGTCCCATAAGAAGTTATCACTTCAAAAAGAGAAAAAACACAATTTTAGCTACCCCCCAACCGGTAAGACGTACTCGAAATTAAAGCTACACAACGCCGTATATCGTGTTAATATTGACCGAGCCGGGACTCGAACCGGCGGCAACCAACGCAAACAGATTAACGCACTGAACAATGGGTAAGCGGCGACGCATGCTAAAAAAAATATTATCTTTTTATTTTGAGAAAAAATATTTGAAAAACAAAAGGTATGCGCGGTTTGTTGGTTTTAATGTCTTAATGGAGTTCATTGAAAGAATTAATGCCAAGTTTCTGTATGTTCCGCCGAAATTAGACGAGTTCTCATTTCTGTCTTTTAAATTAGACAATGAACCAAAGAGGAAAGAAAGAAAATCATTTTATTTAGGACAAATTATATAAATACAGTATATAATTGCTAACGAATTTAATAAGTATAATTATTTAATTTTATCCCAAAAGGGGCATCATTCTCAGCATAATGCCGGTCGGTTAAAAGCAGCGCTAATCTTCCGCTGTGCCCTTAAGGTATCATCACGGTAGACATTACACTGTAAAGCATAAAACTAGAATCTTAAACTATTAACTAAAATTACTAAATTTACATATATCTTATCTTAATATATATAAATCTCCTGTCACGATGTTTGTCCGCGATGGACTCCTAAACTACTCAACCGATTTTAATCAATTTTGCACACCGTGTGCAGTTTGATCCAACTTGAAAGATAGGATAGTTTTTATACCGTTGGGACCGGTAGGTGGCGCTGAGATCGGGTTCTAGAATCCTCTTAACAACGAGGAGCGGTTTTGTTTTTGTGTGTTTGAGTGAGTCCCCGGATGGTTTAAATCCACAATTGGAACCGGTAGGTGGCGCTGGGATCGGGTCATATTTTTTCAGAGCAGGACAACGTATGCCGGGGCCGCTAGTATATATATATATATATATATATATATATATATATATATATATATATATATACGAAAAATGTTACGGAGAAATAATACAATTTCCTACGGCCGGCCTGTCAACAAAACAACTCACAGTCAGGTGGTAGAGCATTTGCCCGACTGGATGGCTACCACCCCTGGTCTAAAGTGTGTCGCCATAACAGCCTTAAGTTGTGTTCCGGCAATAATGACCATGTTCCACTCTTCCTTAACAGACCACCTGCCTGTGTGCTGAACTCGCAATAAAAAAATAAGGAACTTCATTCCAAAAATGCAACAATATTGACGAAAAAATAATGTCCCCAAAAATGTAGGTCCTGCACTAACGGCGACTACATATTTTTATTATGATCCGCACAAAGAAAAATGTTTTAAATTTGTATTTTTATTGTTTATCCAACAAAGGTAGGGGAGGTGCTTCCTAAAAGGTTTCGGTGTCGGAATACATTTCCCACTTTTTTGTAACTTACCCCCTCTTCCCCCTACAAACTCGGAAAGGGTTGGGAAGCCACAAAATGTTGAGCTTTTTTCGTGTTGTTTTGTAAATACAAGGAAGAGGGGATGATGCTTTAAGAACAAGTTTGTTGAAAAAGAAATAAGACCGTAAACTTTTCTAAATATTTTATATTGTCTAATGGTTTCGTCGTATCTATTTAAATACTAAACAAAATTTAACTCTAAACTTGACAATTGATCTATTACTTAACATATGTCACGGCGTTCCATCACAGTAGTTCACAACGCCCAAAATGCTCCGTTCCACAAGGCGACCTCGGTCGTTGTGGTCATGGCTAAAATGTCACTAATGACGTCATCATTTCCGATCACCCAACGCTCATAACGACCCATGTCAAGAGATTGGTCGAGTAGCCGTTCCACTTGGGTTTACGATTGTAACGTCGGCAAGCAAGTGGAACGGGAAAAAATGTTGTGAGTCCCTAATAAAACATAGTCTAGATCGACAAATATCGCCGCCATATTTGAAAAAGATGTAAGTGATTTTTCAATATGCGTAAAATATGCAAGTGACGTTTGTTAGCACGTGTTCAGTTTACAGGTAAGTCGACAGACAGACAAACAAACAAACACATTAATGAGCGGCAATGAGCTTGGCAGCAAAAAGCGGCTGATTTGCAAATATTTATTCCCTACGTTTACTACTTATGTTAAATGGAAGATGGAGATAAAAGATAAAAACGTTGAACCTTGAGAGATAGCTTATGTATATTAGGGTGATCGTTAAAAAATAAATTTCTTGCGACCCCCCTAAAAAGCTTCTTTTTAATGAAAAAACACTGGGATTTTTTTTATAATTTTTTCAAGTCAAGACATCACGTGCCTCAAGACGATTCAAGTTAAAACTAAAAATATAAGAAAAATTGAAAGATAAGCTTGAATCACGAAGAATTTTAAACTTTTTCTGAAACTATAATTTGAAATTCATCACTGAAAATGATAATACGGAAGGTATTCCATTGTTAAAACTTTGCCAATCTTAAAATAATTATAATAATTATTACTTCTAAGTATGAAGAAGTTTCCTGAAAAAACATGATATTACCCAAAAATTAATCGTCTTGAGGCACGTGTTGTCTTGACTCGAAAAAATTATAAAAAAAATCCCAGTGTTTCTTCATTAAAAGGAAGCTTTTTAGGGGGCGTCGCAAGAAATTTAATTTTTAACGACCACCCTAATGTATATATGTACATTAATCAAGCAATCATTAACAGCGCTATTTTTAACGCTATAAACAAGAGGCATTTGGCCAGTCACTAACACTATTACTGACGCACGTAGACGTGGTAGAGGTATTAAGAGAAGCTGAAGAAAAGTTATATTCTTTGAGGAATTATTTGCTTGCAATGCACTCTGAATGTGCGTGCGAAAATAAACAAAAATGTTCTATAGGTATTTTTTTAATCTTTTTAGTTTTTTTAGTGTTCTCCACCAGCCACCAAAGTGTCAAGCGTCTGAACCAGTTTTCGAAACACGTATTCCAGTCCGTCGCAGACACCTCGTTTAAACCTTGCTCGAACGCTGACAGCGCATCATTCGGCGACGAAAATTGTAGCCCTTTGAGCTGATGTCATTTCCGGGAATAAAAACAAGTAACACGGTGCTGGGTTAGGGCTGTAAGGAGGACTTGGAGAGCAAAGGATTCATCTGCCCCCCGCACTACTACTTTATTGCGCTGGATAGACTGTTGCGTAACTATGTTCTATATCTCAGTCCTTCCAACACAAACAAAAGCGCAGGGTCGAAAGGGAGGAGGGGGTTTTTAGTGGGTATTGGGGTCGCTTGCCCGTGCAGCTTCCTCTGAGTCTTCCACACTATTCTGTGACGTCGATCGCGGACGGAGCACTCCCAAGAGCATACTATTGCTGCAGTGTTATCGCCCCCGACCGACGCGTGCCGTTCCCCTAGCATCGGCCCAGATTGTGCGTAAATCGGTAGCATTTTCCCTCGCCTCAAAAAAAAAGGGCTGTAAGGAGGATGATCCAGGAGTTTGACAGGCATACTGTCCAAGCAGGCTTTCGTTTTGAGCGCGGTATGGGCGGGCGCGTTGTCGTGGTGGAGCAGAAGCCCCCGGAGCCCTGTGTTTGGTCGCTTGTTACTCACAACAGAATAAACCTCTGCCGAGCATTCGGTAGTATGCCATTCGGCGTTGATGTTTCTTTGTTTCTGTAAAGGAATTGACACCAAGAAGCCAGTCAAATTGAAAAAAACTGATCGCTTCACTTTGGTAGGCGTTCGTTTTGAAACACCCAAACCGTCGACTGACGCTTCGTTTCTGGAGATTCTGGATCGTATTGATAAATCCGGGACTCATCACCTATAATACCTAAACACGCCAAGACGAGCCTGCTTCAAAGCCTGTGGCATACAAATTCTCAAAATATGCTCTGTGTATAATAATAATGTATAAGGAATGTAATTACGTCGCTATTTCTTCAAATAAAGTCTTCATTTCTTACTTAAGAAGTTAAAGCGAGAGTTAAATTTACAAACATTATGTATGGATAGGCTTTCCGCTATTGCGGTCCATCCGAATGATGCAAACCAGCACTGACACCAGGCGAGCATATCGCTCAGAAGCTCTGTACTTGTAATATGATCTCACAAACCCCCCTCCCTTGGGGGGTAACGCGGAACGTATGCCCGCACTCGTTCAATAGTCTCGACGGGGGATGATGTTATATAGTACAGAGACAGAATATAACAGCGAGAGAATATATTTTTAACGTGATTAATTCCTTTGCCTTACTGCTTCATCTGGTATAATGTTATAGTTATAGACCGTTTCACGCAGATGAAGCGATAGGTTAATGCGTAATTTAAGATGCGATATTGTTTTAATGCATGACTTCAGCAGACTAGCAGACGACTCGCCTGATGAAAAGTGTTTACCCTCGCCTATAGTCATTTGTAACACCAAATATGGTACCAATGTGCTGCAGTTCTCTAAAGGGAGACTGGAACGTGACCACTAATGCCGAATGGGCAAATACCCTACCACCTGGATGTGGGTTATTTTGTCGCCTCTTGCAACAGACCGGCTAGCCGTATAAAATTGTATTTTTTCTCCGCTACTGCACAAATGTTTTTAAAAATTTTAATAACATTAAATATTTAAAGATAGCGTATGTATATAAACTAATATAGCTATTAGTTAACGGCATTATTTTGAACACTATAAATAAGACCCATATAACCATTGTCAATAACTTTTACACTATCCCAGGTAACGCTCGAGCATTAGAAAAACATAAGTCAGGCCATAGTAAATAACAGAAAGCTCGTTTGCGTAATTTATCATGCCAGGAAGCGAACTCGGAGCCTTTGCGTTGCAGACTACAGTGAAGTAGACCGACAGAGACTGTTCACTCAAGCATAGGAGCCGTGTAGAATAAGTAGCCGTTTATTAAAAATGAGTTAGACAGCGGTTAGTCACAAAATAGCCGGGGCTATGTTGTCCATCAACGCGCCAACTGGCTAATGTTTTTCGTTCGAATAAAACTGAAAATCGTTCACTGACAACTTGCGGTAGACTGTCAGCTAATCCCTTAGCCGTCGGCTATCTGTTAGCGGATTCATTCAACCATTAGCCGATTAGATATTTCCTTTTTTTAGCTGGCTATTGAACCGCCAACAGCCGGGTGTCAAAAATTTTGCATATTTAATTAAAGCTATTTATCATTTTAGATAGAAATATATCACTTTATTATACACTAATACAAAAATGAACTCAAAGTCTAAAATATATCTAGTTATGTACAAAGGGCGGTCTTATCGCTACAAAGCGATCTCTTCCAGACCACTCCACCATTTTATCAAACATTTAAAATATTCTACGCTGTGGCTCCCTTCGACACAACACCATCCCAGCAAGGTGCGTACCCCAAAGGGCCGTACAATCACTTACGCAATTGTTTAAACAATACCCCTCGTAATAAAATATCGTGTTACCGAATCAAATGAACATCCTCTAACGCGGCCAATATGCCTTTTGTTGTTCATTGTACATCATTATGGGGGTTGCTACCAAATTGTTTTTATTTGTACAATGATGCTCAGTTTATTATTACTTTTTATAATAATATACTAGTTTTGCTTGTCACTTCGTTTGCTTGGCATTGCACTTTATATTTTAATACATAGGTAATATGTATGAAGACATATCTTCTGAACCCTTTAAAATTATTTTCTTATTGCACAAGTTCAGCAAACAGGTATACAGTCCACGTTATAGAAAGCGGTTATTATCGTCTATGGATATTTGTAACCCCAAAGGTTCTACTAATGTGTTTCTGCTCCCTAAAGTAAGATTAGAATCTGGCCACTAATGTCGGAACACAACTTAAGATTGTTATGGTGGCATACTCTAGAATAGGGGTGGTAGCCATCCAGACGCGCAAATACCCTACCACCTGGTTGAGGGTTATTTGGTCGCCTCTTACGGCAGGCCGCCCGCCTGGAGGAAATTGTATTCTTTCTCCGTTCCTGCACGAAAAATATGTAATATATGTCTAACCTAACCGTGTCATGTGTTGAAAAAGTCCATTTTTTAATATGTAAATAATGTTAGAATTTATTGTTATACGTGTCAAAACATAACTGTGTCATGAATTGACAGACTCCAGCATACTTCTTCTATATTATACACTAGTTTCTGCCCGCGAATTCGTCCGCGTGGAATAGTTAAAAAAAGTAGGTTAAAAAACCCCCGATTTTGAAACATTCTTCATTGATGCTCTGCTTCTATTGGTCTTAGCGTGATGATATATAGCTTATAGCCTTCCTCGATAAATGGGCTATCAACAGTGGAAGAATTTTTCGAATCAGACCAGTAGTTCCTGAGACTAGCGCATTCAAGCAAACAAACAAGGTCTTTAGCTTTCACATCACACACATCACAAAACCTACATACGTTCAAAAATACACAAAAACTTACTGTATCCAAAACTAATGTAGCAAATAAAACTAATTCCGCGAAAGTGTCTGTAGAGTGCTTACAGACACGCGACACTCGATATTTTATGTCTACATTCAAAACTTTTCGAACGTGATAATCTGTAATAGCCCTGCGTAATGTCAAGAGAGTGCCAGCCATTTTGCATCGTTACTGGCGCCAAAGACTTGCGTCAAATGGTACTTAGAAGTACTTTCAATTTTTTTGGGTAATTTAAATGGTATTTGCTTATTTATCCGTGCAGGAACGGAGAAAGAATACGATTTCTTGCGGCCGGACGGCTTGTCGTAAGTGGCGACAAAACAACCCATAGCTAGGTGGTAGGGCATTTGCCCCGCCATAACAACCTTGAGTTGTGTTCCGGCATTAGTGACCAGGTTCCAGTCCCCTTTAAGAGAGCAGCAGCGCATTTGTAGCACCTTTGGTGTTGCAAATAAAATAATATAATAGGCGATGGTAGCCGCTTTCCATCAAGTGGGCCGTCTGCCTGTCTGCTGAACTCCTGCAATAAAATAAAATAAACTTCATATTTAACATGAAATATGTGGTTCGTGTGGTGCAAGTGCTTCCTAAGACATTTTATAAGACAGCACAAAGATTTGAACTGAATTTCAAAATTATTTACTTAGCTTAATGGGAACAATACCATATCGTTACGAGTTAGCAGGAGTCGAATTAAAATGTTATTAGAATTATTATAGAGTTTATTAGAACTATACAAATACGTATTTAGAGGTCTTCAGGTAGAAGTGAAACAATGTTGTGTGTTTGACTTGCAGTTCAGGAATGCATCATGTAGGCTCGCTCCGCGCTTACTAAAGTACTACAAAAATGCAGACGCTTAGCAGCTAACGGAGCGAGCTATGTCCCCGCGTTAGGCGGGGCGTGGTCGCACGGGCTTTACGGGGGTGAGGTCAGCGGAGTGATTCTGTCCGCAACAATTTGTGAGCGGCCGCCGTGGTGATCGGACGTCTGCGGCTACAGGGCTCCCCCTCAAGCGAAGCGTACCGGTGGTTTGACTCGACGTCCGCTGCGGGTGTGAAAATTTTCTGTGCCAACTGCCTTTTTCAAAGCATCCGTATGGTCGTCACACACTGTCTTTTTCAAGGCACCCGTGTGGTCACTACACACTGCCTTTTTCAAGGCAACCATGTTTCCGCAACGATCTTTACTGCAAACTGCCTTTTTTAAGGCATCCTTCTGGTTTCCAACTGCAGGGTGAGTTGGCGTAGTGCACAGCTTTAGGACGTAGGCGGGCTTCAGACGGTCGATAGAGACGTTGGTTTCTCTTCCAGGCAGCTTAATTTTGAAGAATTTATCATTTCGTTCCAGGATTGGGTAGGGTCCTTCGTAGGGAGGCTGAAGTGGTTTCTTCACGGCGTCGACTCTGACGAATACGTTTTCACATGTTGCTAGGTCGTGATTTGCGGTCATAGACGAATAGGCGGTGAGAAGTAATGTGGGCGTCGGATTCCGCCGCATCCAACGCTGGGCTTAGTTTTCCGCCGGTTTCTGGTAACTGCAGGGATGTGTGCATTTTCTGGCTGCATTTCCAAATCTACGATGATAATAGCAGATAGTTTGGCTGGGATGGTTCTGATTGTATCGCTCTCGGGAACGTGATCTTGATGAGTTACGATAGAAAGGTCTCGTTCGGTGTTGATTAGTCTTCAGCTCAGCTATTTCTTGGGTGAGGCAGTCGATTTTTGAGTGAAGCTCGCTGAATGCATTTGTAGGTGATTGTGGCTGTGGCGGTGACGTCGCTCTTGTAGTGACTGCGAAGATCGGGTTTGTTGGTGTGGAGTTTTCGACGACTTTGTCGGCCACCAAAGCAAGCTCACTAAGTTGAGACTGCTTGGCAATATTTTCACTGATGGCCAGTACTGCACGGGCTGCTGGTGGCAGGTGACTGATCCACATTAGGCGGAGCGCTGTTTCAGACACTTTGTTGCCAGCTAGATGTTGCATACGCCTTAGTAATTGTGATGGCTGTCTTTTGTATGTCAGCTTCTTGGACTGGTAGCTGATTGTAGGCTCTGTTTAGGTCGAGTGTGCTGAAGATTTTCTTCCCGTGTAATAAGTACGTGAAATCTTTAAGTCGTGGTACGGGGTATCGGTCGTCTATAGTAACTGAGTTGAGACGTCTGTAGTCGCCGCATACACGTAAATCCCCATTTTTCTTAGGTACCACGTGTAGTGGGCTTGACCATGGACTCTTGCTGGGACGACATAGGCCTTGCTGCATCATATCTTCAAATTCTTTTTTGATGGCCATGTAGCGGTGCGGTGCGAGTGGACGAGTGCGGCAGTGGAGTGATTCTGTCCGCAACAATTTGTGAGCGGCCGCCGTGGCGGTCGGACGTCTGCGGCTACACGTACAACACAGGTACTAATATAATCGAACACAACAAATCCAAACGTAATGCAGAAGGTCGTAATTCAATAAAATGCGCAAAGTATGTTACTATTAGATTCCTGATATGTACACATGTCACCCCCGTATCGTGCTCGAAGCTCTACTGTCCCTCTTTTTCCATCAGGCCGTCGTTTTATACTTCACAAATGCAAAATAATCCACAAAACCCGACTAATGACGCTAATGAGCGAGTACAATAGGCTATTCTCCACAATAATTAAAAACTTATGCCAACAAATAAGTGAACAAAAGAAGACAATCATAAAAGGATAACAATTAGTTCAAATGCCGACAGGTAATAAAATGTGTTTCCACAGATCTGCACATACGTCGAATTTGTCTTTATCGGAGCCTATGTTATAACAATATTTTGAAACAGTCTAACCACTTAGAAACCATTCGGGCATATCTCGTTCGCCCGAGCCTAAAGGAAATTATAAAAAAATTAGCATTTCTTGCTCGCGGTGCTTGTGCCACACCAACGTGGCGAATCCGGCAGACCCCACCGCGTTTCCTCTGCGGTGGCTGGTCCTTAATCAGATTTCCCTTCGTTAAAAAATGGCAGTTACAGGAAAAGAGGGTGAACATCCTGCTGACGCTAAAAAATCTTGAAACGAGCTTTAATTCGTGAAAAAGACATCTTAAACTAATCGGTAGTTTTAATACCGGTCAGGACGTGTGGTCGTACGCTGCATGATGTCAGGTCTGGCAATGTCAGGAGCCTAATCAAGCGGAACGCAGGCCGCTGGTGATCGGAATTAAAAAAAGAAATAACGTAAAAAGGTATGGCGAGCTCTTTTTGCGAAATGCGGTTAAGAAGCCCAAATTTTTCGTTTTTACGTAGTTTTAAAAAGATAATTCTTTTAATACAATTTAAAACAGCAAAGTGCATGTCACCGCACTCTAAAAAAAAGGTGTAGGTAAGGGTTCTCTTGTGTACAAATCTTAAAAGCAGAAATTAGTTTACATGTCCTATGCGAATCTATTTTATTAAGATATAATAAATATAAATAAATAAATCTTTATTGCCAAAAAACATCAAAAACATCTGATACAATAACTTATGGAAGTCCCTATCTCCCGAGCTAGGCATGAAGCCTGTGTTTCGGGAATCAGATTCTATTAAAATATTCTTTAAGTTATGCAACCTTAATTTATTTCATAATTCATAGTATAGGAATTAGAACGGAGGATATATTTTTCTAGAACATTTTACGATAGCGAATTTTTTGGCGTAATTTCTACTACTTACGCCTGTAGCAGGTATATACATCATGGGATGTATACATAGTTCAAAAATTGAGAAATGCTATCGTAACATTTTTTTTGCTTTATTCAATAGATAACACGGCGTTTGCTTACAAAGATACAAAAAATAAGCATCTCTTCTCTAACTTTTGATCCGTTTCAGAAGATTGTAAAAAAAACAAAGTTTGAAAAATAATTTCGATTAAAATTGGTTGAACAAAATCCACTGAATAAATTTTGAAATATGGACAATATTCTATCAAACGCCTTTTTATTTTTTGGTTTCTGTAAAATAATAAATATATCAAGAAACAAAGACAATGAAATCAAATTACTGCACTGTACCTACTGAGAAGCATTTTGCCGATTTTTAATCTGTTACTGGCGCCTTTGCAAAAAAAAATACAACAGAAACCAAATGTTTATCTAAGAACTGTCAAAAACTATTAAGAATAACATTCGAAACGCTGCATTTTTGTATAAGAGTAAATATATTTGAACAATACCCTTATTATGCGGGAGATAATCGGTTTAGCCACTCTTGCGCATCAGACGCCGTCGGCACGGCGTCAGGGACAGACGCGTGATACATAAGTGAGTTCAACAGTATTGAAAATTGAACTAAAGAGTAATACCCATATTGAAGGATCAACCAAAATGAATCAATCAATCAAAATAATACATACATACATAACTTCACGCCAGGTCCCTTGCGGGGTAGGCACGAACAACAGAGCGCCATACAGGCTTATTCTTACACACCTCACTTGCTTCTTTAACATTCATAGCTCTTGTCATGCACGCTCGTCTGTTCTTAAGGCTCCTGACATCACCTTCTGCTAATACAAGATCAATTTGGTCAAGGTAGGTGTGTCGTGGCCTTCCGCGACTTCTGCATCCCTCCACTTTTGCATTGTATATCTGTTTAGTCATTCTTTCATACCTTCTTTCCACATGCCCGAACCACCGAATGCCCGAATCAAAATAATGTCTATTATTAATTGTTTTTACCATCTTCTTTTCTGTGCCATGTTTTATGCAATAAATGATGATTTGATAATAATCTTCTTTAATTAAGGACAGCGTCCAGATAACTCTAAAGTCAATGCCAGTGACATACAGGCTGGGATAGATAACCGGAAGTTTCATTTCCTAATATATATAATAAGCTAAGTGGCTAACGACTACCGTTATTATTACTCTATCAATATGTGTCATCAAAATTTCCATACTTTTATATATCTAAGGGCCGATTTGTAATCACCAGATAAAAACTTTTAATCGAATAAATTATAACCTAACTAAATTCAAGTGAAACAATTCAAGTATCCTAATTTTGTTCCAGGAAAACATGTCCCATAGTCATAGTACATTATGCGTTACACAATATTACATTATTAATTACAATTATAAAATACGAGAGATATACACACACATACTCACATTCACACTAATTCACATATCTATACACGAGTTATATATACTTGACAATACCTTCAGGGTCACTCTCTCCAGACGGTGGAAAAAGGAAAATCTGGCTATCGACCCCAAGTGACCTCATCCGCCGGGATTAGGGTGATGTAAGAGGGTGCGATTTATGCCCCTAACGCCACAGATAGGCCACCAGATGCCAAAGATAGCCAACTGAAGCCCGGGAAGGCCATCGAAAGCCATGACTGGCCAACCAAGCCGCTGACGTAGCCCACGCAAAGCCCGTGAAGGCCAACGAAAGCCGCGGATTGGCCCGCGCGAGCTGCCGAAATTCGACTATAAATAATTTAAATTATACATTAGAACTTTATAAAGGTTCTTTTGTCAAAGACTATATTAGACTAGACTTCTTTAATCACAGATTTCGCCAAGGCTACACTGTTCGTTTGACTTTAACAACAAACAAAAGAGTATATAGTATGCGTGTGTATGTTAAATACATGGTAGTGTGTGTAATGGTTTTTTATTGATTTTGGGCCGCTTGCATAACGTTCCTTAAATTTAATAAAAAAAAATTCTTAAGTTTTCGCGACTTGAACACATAATAAAACTACGTTTTAACGGTTTTAAGCGCGGTAATTTATTTTATTCAGGTCTTTTATTTTTTCCTTCCAGTCATTTTAATATTATATAAAAAAATTTAGAACTAGGCATGTTTGCTGAAGAGTTTCTTGCGCTGCTTCTTCTCTTCAAGCCACAACATGTTGTGAAGCAGTGGTAAATTAGATTAGGCTCCCATAGAGTAAATAATATCCATAAACAAAATTAAAACTAAATAATTAAAATGAACAAGTTGGCGGTAGGCTGATTAAAAACTTTGACAATACACGTTTGACAAATGTCATCTTCGTCTTCCGTGACCACGGCCACTGAAAAGCGGCCGAAACGTCGGATAAACCTAAATAAAATAAATTACCGCGCTTAAAACCGTTAAAACGTAGTTTTATTATGTTCCTTAAATTTGTTTAAGAAACCCTAAACGCATTTAAAACCCTTAAATACATTTGGCGTCTTGCACAACGCAAAATTTGTCGCTAAATATGTTTAAAGAACTGTCAATACATTTTGTGTAAAACGTATTTAGGCAGTTAAATATGATTAACTTATTTTATTTAAAGGCGATCGTTATTCAAGCGGCCATTAATGTATTTTTTATGCATAATTCTAAAAAAATATAAGCATTCTGCACTCCTCTATATAAACTACTAGCGACCCGCCCCGGCTTCGCACGGGTGCAATGCTGATACAAAATTAAATACACTACAGAAAAACTATGAACGTTGTGCCCGCTCCGACTTTGCACGGGCATCACTACATAGAAACCTCTAAAATTAGCAATGTTGCCTTAGTATATGATGCATGTATTATACATATAAACCTTCCTCTTGAATCACTCTATCTATTGGAAAAAACCACATCAAAATTCGTTGGGTAGTTTTAAAGATTTAAGCGCACATAGGGATATAGGGACAGAAAAGGCGACTTTGTTTTATACTATGTAGTGATGATGAAGTGATAAGTGTGCGAAATTTCATATTCCTCAGTACGCGCAATTTTTGTAAAAACAGTTAGCAGTTAGTTAATATAGCTTAGTTTTTGCTTCACATATTAATATAATGATTCTTGCAATTGACATTTTTAATTTTCTCATGTTATATTCTGTTCTATTGAATAACTTTTATCAAATGATTGAATGCGGCCCTTAAATAAATATATGAATAAAATGAAATAACCAAAATCGATCCCTTTACCCCGTCAAGCGTATAAATTATGAACCAAAATCCAATTTAATGGTGGTTTCACACGAATAACTCGTGTGCGATATTTTATAACTTTAATATTGTGCTGTGTTTTTTTTTGCAAAAAGTCGTAAAGGTGTGTTGCCACCTTACGTTGAAACGTGATGGGTGGCGGTTAATATCCGTTTATTCAACGAACGACCAAAAATAATGATAGGGAATCAGAATATATACTTATATGAGAACAAAAGGTAGTGGGCTATTGGAATGAACTGCTGGAGGAACTAGGTATCTAGGGCTAAACAAAAGAATATATATGCGTGTGTGTGTCAAATACAAAATGAGTGTAATGTTATTTTTTTGTTGATTTAATGTATTTTTTATTGATTATTATTATTTCAGTGATTAACAAATCTAATTTTTATTTTTAACTAGCTGTTAATCGATATTCCAACAGCAGCGCCACCTACCGGGTCCAATGGGGATTGTTCACTTTTTTTCAATTTGGCTATTTGAAAAACCATTTCGAGGAATAGTGTCCCTAATCATTTCTGTCTAGTTAAAATTCCAAAAAACGTACGATCTTCTTGTATTTTGTAAGAAATGCGTTTGACCTTTATTTGACCTTACTAAATTTAATCAGGTGGGCCGTCTGCCTGTTTGCCTGCTTCAGGTGTAAAAAAAATCTAGCGGTACATTATTTGATTTAAGTTCTGTAACATGGATTTTCCCTAAAGACCACTTTAAAAAATTTAACGATAACTATAGAAAATAATAATGGTTGAACACGAAAAATTATAAGCCTAGCGACAAAATACACTAAAATGATCACGATACGTAATGAGTAATGACAGTGATAGTTAAATAAGTAGCACAGATTACTATGATTAGATATAGATAAAACTTGCTTTGATTAATTTTTTTCTAGTCAAAGAAATCAATGTAAACTTGTACCTTATGACGTCATCGGAGAAATAACTTTAAAATCGAATTATAAAAAAACTAACGCTTAAAATACAAAAATATTCAAATTAGTATCTTAAAATACCATATTTTACGTAATAAAAATATAAAATCAGAGGGTAATTTTTTGTGAACAATCCCCATTGTGATCCAACTCAGAAAACCTCTTTGGCTCATGCACAACAACTTTGTTTAACATCATCACATGGTCAAATGTACAGTTTACGATTCTATAAAGGATATACAGACAGACACTGATTTTTATATATAATAACAAGAGAAGATTGTATTGATTGTTATAAAACGTTTATTGTAAGTCAGTATTGTAATGATTTTTGCCACTCCCAATTATGGGCCGAATGCATTGATACTATAAAAACCGTAACATCTTTGTACATGCATTACATTACGCAATCAATATATTCTATTCTATTTATGCACAATTTAAAAAAGTAGGTATTAGAATTCTTCAAGGCTTTTCTTTTTTGCCGTTTTCTTCACATATTAATATATAGGTAGCTAAGTAATTACTATAACTATAGTTTCTTGACATCTATAAATATTTATTTATTTAATTGGTTTGGGAAACAGACTAATTAATATGTTTAAATATAAAACACAAAGTTAATATCAATCAAGTTTTCACTAAAAATAATTTATTATAAAAAAAATAGATAAACAGTTAATTACAAGAAATAAAGAAATATAACAATAAGAAAATTACATAAAATGTCTATTTAATTTACATTAGTTCAATATTGAACAAAAAAAAGTCGCTACAATAATTACTGATATCTATTTAGATATAATTTTTATTGTCATTATTCAAAAATTGTACGTCATTGGATCATTCTAAATTAGGTACAACATTTTTTTTTAATATATAAGTTTCCATATATTTTAGGATGCCAATAATATATCTATCAAGATTTCAAAAAGCGCTCACGCTTGCAATAGATAGTAGTAATAGATTAAAGTAGCTAACTTCAGGTCTAAAAAATCTTTTGAAAATCGGCATTCGCCGGTCGGGGTCCTTTAAAGGGATTTTCCGGAGGCTGCATTCGTCCTCTTATCTCTAAACAAACATCGAGAAATAGACATAATAGCACAATTGTCACCAACAAAACCTTTTGTTAAGGTAGTTTTTTATATATTCATTGGCCTAATCTTCTTGTTTGAACGGTAATAACGAAACTGATTTCGGTTGCCTTATTTTGTAATGATCTTGTGAACATTACCACCATCTTAAGCTAAGTGTTACGCGATGTCCATCACAGCAGTCATAGAGTATAGTAATATCACATAGACAATCGTCATAGATAATAATATGATCCTGGCAACACTATGATATAATTGCTGTTCATAACAATGTTGTAATATTATTATTTTGTAGGGTAGTTTCATAGTATTTTCGTATAAAAAGGCGGTGAAGCGTGTAGACGGGGTTCATTGCTTACTGTGTGGTGTGAGTAGTCACATCAAAGGCTGGACAATAAAGGGGAAACTCTGCCCAAATAGTTAATATTTGGTATATTCGGGTACTTTCTTACCCAAATATCAGCAAGGCTGTTTACATAAGTTAATGCTATAGTTTTTATTTTGTTATTAAATACACTTTAATTTAATCAGTACAGTTTTTTTTCTTATAAAAAACAGAAGAGCGAAAAACCATATCATATCAAATCAAAACAAAATAATTTATTGTATGAAAACATGGTTTTACAAATGGTCTTGTTAAACTGAGCACATGTTTTTTGCCGGTTGGGCGTACATTTCTTTTTAATGTTGTATTATAAAACTGCATACTATTTGGATAATGTTATAACTAACATCGCTAATATATTAATCTTAAATTTATACATATAATAGCCTTAAATTTACAATTTTAAATGGCGCACAATTTAAATTCAGATTTGTTTGTAATGATATCAACAGAACATACCTAACATAAGCAAGTATAGAGTAGTAGCATAGATGTTGAAACTATTATATCTTTACATGCCTTCTAACACTAGTCATATCTATCCAGTAAACTGGTATTCTTCATAAAATAATATTCAGGAACAGTTTTGTTAGTAGGTAAGAATAAAGGAGACGGGGCTTCTAGGATAAATAATTGTAATGAATTCTTATAGGTTGTGGGCTGGCAGAGTAAAACAAGATTTTATTTGTAATGCACAGTAGATATTTATTGGTGGTTTTATACATTTATTTTTGGAAACACTTCAAGTCAAGTCAAATTAACAGTGTAGCCTGGGCGAAATCTGTGATTATAGAAGTCTCTGACATTAATTATTATGGTCGAATTTCGACTACGTGCGAACACTAGTTAAAAAACAAGGTTGCACAGAGCATTACAACTTGTATAATATGAATTTTAAGAGGATTTCATAATCGCCTTTTCGCAACGTAACCCTAAAAAAATCATCAATACTTAACACACGTTTCTATAAAGACAACAACAAAAAAATTAAGAAAGTTTAACTTTCACTTAAATGCAATGTTATCTTAGGATAAATCTACGACAAAAAAAAACATTTGCAAAGACTGGCGCCCAGAGTCCGTCTGACCCACGCACAATATGGCGGATAATAAATAATAATATACTTAGATAATAGTTTTTGAAATACATTATTTTAGCGATCTTGGCAGATGTTGACCTGCCCTGAAAAATAAAAATCTAGAACCCGATTACAGGACCACCTAATTGGAAATCTAAACCACCCCGGGACCTACGCAAACATACATAAAATTTTATCAAAATCGTAGAACCCGGTTCCAGCGCCAAGTATTTTGTTTAGATTCAATTGATGGCTTAGGTACATTACTGAAGTTTTAGTGGGGATCCCTAGTTTTTATATAGCCTAGATAAATCAGTGATAATGTAGCATTAAAACGGTGAAAGGATTTTTGAAGTCGGTCCTGTAGTTTTTGTTTATTCTTTATAAACATACAAAAATATAGTCATGGTAGTGTAATGTAGCGCACACGTCCCAAACTCAAAGGGAGTGGGTTCGATCCTGGCCGGAACGCATGCACCACTTAGTCAGTTTTCTGATCTAATGAGCATATTGTTACAATTACCTACCACGCTAACAACGGTGAAGGAAAACAACGTGATGCAACCTGCACGTCAGGAAAACCGATGTGTTTTTTTATGTAGCTGTAGTACAGCAAACAGGCTGACGGCCCGCCTGGTGTCAAGCCTGCCAAGCTGCCTTGGACAAACGTGGCGGGTATACTGCCCGTTCCCCCTATAGGCCTCCCATGGCCTGAGCCCAGCAGTGGGACATTTGATATGATTTATTTATATACAAAAATACAAACTTTTCCTCTTTATAGTACCTATTAGTATAGATATGTAGAATGTTATATATTAAACTATACTATAAAATGAACTAAAAATGAACTATAAAATCTAGTACCAGAGCGCTGTCAGTTGGAAACATGGTCAAAAACACTGGTCACTTTACCTGCTGAATGCCAACGCTCATGCGTTGCCCGCGCCCGCGAGCTATAGACCAGGGTCCCAATTCTACTATTTCAACATCTTAGTGTTGCGAAGCTATTTATTATGAAACAAAAATTCATACATACAAGCTAACTATAAATACAATAAACATGTAGGTAGGTAAGTAAACTCGCGTGTCAAAACACATCTAGATAATTGATGTGATAAACTTACTAATCGGTCTTAAACTAGCGTGGTATACTGTACGTCGCCCTCCCCCTTCCCCCAAATAGGAAGACCCAAGCCCAGCAGTGGGACGTTAGGACTCTGATATTATGTCTACCTACACATTTAATCCCGGCATGACATACACACATACCTACACGAATCTGTGTGTTCATGCTAGTTTTTATAAATAGGTTAGAAAATACATTAGAAGACTGTTAAGCTAATTGTGTTCGCCAAACATGTCAAACGCGTTAAAACTAATTAACTAATTAGGATATTATGTTATAGAGTATATAGCATTCAGATAGACGTTTTCGTATTCGAACCTACCTAGCAGGCTCAAGAGATACTGACTTGACGTCGTCGTATTAAGAAAAAAACAAATAAATTGATTAGTCGGAGCACAAAACACATAACAGGTATAGTTAGCACTTTTACTTAGGTATAATACGGCCGGCGTATCTTGGCGAATGTGAACATAGGCTCTGCGAACTTTAGCGCATGTAAACTCGTGAAGAAAATACAGTGACCAACTAGTACAAAGCAAGGAAAAAATACAGGGATGAAAGGCGACCAATTGTATTCACATTTTTTTTTATTGCAGGAGGTCAGCAGACAGGCAGACGGCCCACTTGATGGAGAGCGGTTACCATCGCCTATGGACATTTGCAACACCAAAGATGCTACAAATGCGCTGCTGCCCTCTTACAGGAGACTGGAACCTGGTCCACTAATGCCGGAACACAACTCAAGGTTGTTATGGCGACATACTTTAGACCATCCAGTCGGGCAAATGCCCTACCACCTGGCTGTGAGTTGTTTTGTCACCACTTACGACTGGCCGCCCGGCCGCAGGAAATTGTATTCTTTCTCCGTTCCTGCACGGAGCAAAGTGACGAGTCGTATGCCCACTCATCACACGAGTGTACATGCTCTAAAGTTCGCAGGGCCTATGTTCACATTGGCCAAGTTACGCCGGCCGTATTATACCTACTTCTAACCTGTTTTACTTACAAGATAAATTTTGGAATTAAATTTATGTTACATCCTGACGTAAATTGTTTCTTTAGATTATTGTTCGATTGAAGGTTTTTCAATCATCAGATAAAAAGCTACCCATCGAAAAAATTATAAGCTGACCCAGTTTAAAAGTGAAACAATTCAACTGTTAAGTGCTTGGGTTACTCTTTATTTTATAAACATTTATAAATATACTCTAGGTATATTTATCTTTATACCTAATAGTTTATTTTTTTCTGGTTGTATTTTATCATATCAATAACTTTTATCTGTTGATTCAAAAATCGAGCCTAAGACATCATTAGGTAAATAGTAATTCGTTGCAAAAATCATATGCGTGTCTTAAAAACAAATTCAAAAGTTTTTATCCAAAAGTTCCACTGGAGAACGTGTTTTGAAGGTCATACATATCTAAATATATAAAAGAAAGTCGTGTTAGTATTTATAACTCAAGAACGGCTGTAGGTAGGTACCGATTTGTCTGAAAATTTAACTGACGGATACTTTTTATCCCGTTCGAACCGGTAGGTGGCGCTGAGATCGGATTCTAAAATCCTCCTGATCACCCGGAGCGATTTGGTGTTTTTGTTTTAGTGTGTTTGAGTGGGTTCCCGGGCGGTTTAAATCCAGAATTGGAACCGGTAGGTGGCGCTGGGATCGGTTCATAAACTAAACTCATTTATTCGTAACTATGTTACACGTCAGGGTTATATATATTATTACAAAATCTTTAGTTACTAAGATTGACATTGTTTGTCGTCAATCTTTGTAATCCATAAATTCCTTCAAGCTATAGAAGGTGTGCTCGATTAGCCACTTCTTTAACCGACAAGTGAATGCGTTTAAACTGCCGGAAAGTCTGATTTTGTCCGGCAGTTTATTATATATAGTGTACATAACATGCGTTAGCGTGTTAGATTTTTCCAATTACTCCGCTACTATTGGTCTTAGCGTAATGATATAACCTATAATAGCCTTCCTTGATAAACGGGCTATCTAACACTGAAAGAATTTTTCAAATCAGACCAGTTGTTCCTGAGATTAGCGCGTTCAATCAAACAAACAAACTCTTCAGTTTTATATATTAGAATAAGATAAGATATTAATTAGTACATAAGTAAGATTTTCCATTGGTCTTGCCCCACTCGCGTTAATCTTAGTGATAGCGACTATTTTTAAATGCGTTTAATTTATTTTATTTCACAATTTTTAATGACTATCAGCTATTCACATTATAATAATAACACATTAGTGATAGTGAGCTATTAACAAGTCACCAGAGATAGAAATAAATTAAGATATCTAATCAGAGAGATCAGAGAGCTAAAAGCACAGAGAAAAGAAATAGGAGGTAATTTATAAAGAATGTGTCTAACATAGGTACTACTAAGAAAACCTGCTCATTACAGAATAAAATTCAAAATATACTTAGATCATTGAGTTTATTCCTAAAACCAAACACCGAGGTACCCGTTATATTCTAAACCCGTTTTATATATAACGTAACGAAAAAGACGAAACGAAAAACCACAAAAATAGTTATTTTCTGCATTTTTAGTTACTTTTGAAGTAGGTTTTTTTTTTAATATTACCAACTTAAAAGCCATTCATACAAATTCGTATAGCGTATCTGTTAGAACGTAGCATCCCCTTCGAAAATTAAAATTCAAATGGATTCTATTCAGAGGCGGTTACTTATAGGCGGTTGTCTGTTTCAACCAATCAGAAAACGAGGATCGCCCTTCAAGGATAACACCGCGATCTGATTGGCCTATGCGTATCGACCAGATAATGATGTCCTTAGCATCCTTTGAAGGTTTGTGTCTCTTTCTGGTTTTAGGAATTTATATCGTTATCTCTTACTAGCATCAATGTATCTCTAATGTTGAATATGATTGATTTTGTTAGCGGTTGTTTATATCTACTAATAATAGTATATTTATTGTGCTTTGTTTACATATACCAAGTCATTTCCCGGGGTTGTTCTCGTATGTAAGCAGGTAGGTACTATAGTTTTGCAAGAACTTTATTGTTTTCTAAAATGAAAACTTTAAGTAAGTACTTACAAGCCGTAAGAATTTTTATGATAGCTTTTAGTTAGTAATAATGGCGTAGCTTGCCTAAGACGGGCATCAAAATGTGTTGGGGGTCCCAAAGGTAGGGTGAAGTTTTTTTGTTATAAAAGTAACAAAAAATGCTTGAATTGAATTAAATTAATTATTTATATATTGAATATAAGTTATTACTTAAACTTACTGTTCCTAGGAGCTAAGCGAGACAAACAATTCAATCAAAGATATACACTTTTCGCACCTTTTTATCGGCAAACTTATTTATCAAATCATCTATAGTTGAAACCGATTTCAGTTTTTCTAGATTTTCTTCCTCTATAGAAAATAATGACAAGTCTAATTGCCGTTTCTGTTGGCACAGTTCATCTCAAAAATGTTAATCTACTAGCTTACCCGTGCCCACTTCGCTGGGCATCAGAAAAAATATTTATAACAATCAAATATACCCTATGTCACTCAGGAATAATGTAGCTTTCGTCTGGTGAAAGAATTTTCAAAATCGGTTCAGTGGATACAGAGATTACCCCCCACAACGCCACAAACTCAAAAACTTGACCTCTTTATAATCTTAGTAGGTATATGTACGGGCTAGCAACAGCCGTACATTGCCGTGTCAGCGGTTTACACCGACACGTGCATTTTAACTTAATATATTTAAGTCAGTACTCATTTAGCACCGTACTCGGTCAGTCGGGAAAACAGCAATTGATCTAAGCATAACCATTACCATCATCATTCCATTATTATAATTTTATCATCTCTATCATTAGCATTCTATGTAGGAAAACCCCCTACAGTATAGATAAAAGATTGTGGATAACATTTTAAGAAGTTTTTGCTTATACACTTTCAGGGCCCCCGTAGCCTGGAGGCCCCAGCCCCTATACCAGTGATACGGCTGATACCGCGGTAACTACGCTCCTGGTAAATAACTACTACCTACATGTTTGAGCAATAGTCACTTTGCCATATAAAGTCTTCTGAAGCTAATCTGGAAAGGCAAGGCCGTCTTAATATAAGTAAGTATTAGGTCTTGCGCAGAAGGTTTGCCGCTGACAACTCCTCCCGCCTCCCACAACCGCAACCGCGGTCATCTAGTTCTTAGTACTACTCAGACAAACCCCGATTCCAGTCATAGAAAGCAGGAGGGGCGACCATAGGCAAACCTTCTACGCACGACTTGTTAGTATGTACCTAAGCATATTGGGCGCCAGGTTGCGAAAATCATCCTGCGCTAAGTAAAACGATACCTATATGTATGTAGGTATGGCCCTGTTCTTACGTCATACTTTTCGTCTACTTTTTCATTCACTTGCCCTTCTTCCATCGGTTTTAATTTTGCCATAAAATGTATAGGTAGCTATGTTTATGTCAAATTTTAGCCGATACTTAGTATCTAAGGCAAATGTCGGCAAGATACTTATTGGAGCTCGCCAATAATCAGTAAATTTCAATAAACGATTCATTATTGATTCAGTAATTGAGTTGAGAAAATGTTAAAATGAACCTAAGTAATTTTCAAAACACAGTACGCATGGCAGATAATAGGAGATAATTTCAGGTTATACTCTGATAGAACATTGTAGCCTCGTAGATTTTTCAACGTATCTACCTACTAAAATAAATAAAAATAAAAAAGCCTTTTAATTGTTACTTTTTACTAGTTTTTAGACGTATTTGTATGTTTAAAGAACTGTCAATACATTTTGTGTAAATCGTGTTTAGGCAGTTTAATATGATTAACTAATTTTGTTTAAAGGCGATCGTTAGGCAAGCGGGGCTTAGTATGGTTTTAATTGGTTAGTAAAATTAATTGTTAGTACTGTTGTTGTTAATTTGTAACTTGACTAATTTCATGTATGAATTCCAGATTGGGTAAAGGCCTCCTCCAAAGACGCCTATCTATTTCTATCCTAGGATATTTCATACCAGTTGGGGCTGGCTATTTTTTTTTTGAACTCTGCGCAACGAATAAATGGTCTCCCACTTACTCACTTATGACATAAATTGGTAGTTCAAGTAAAAGTGGTCAAATATATAGCATAACGCATTACAATTGTTTTTTGAAAAGTGTATTTATAATTACACCGGCCTATGAAAAATATAAAATGGTCTTACTATTGACCAGACCCATTCTTATGTAAATCTATGCGCTGAATCCGAATATCGAGTAAGTTACCAAATTGTATATAGTCTGTGTATGATTGTACCTATATAATTTATGTATAGTCTTTTGGTAGCCATTTGATTGTCCATAACAAATAAAAATTATCAGTTTCATTTTTTTTATATATATATTTATGGCTTAACAAATAGGCCTTTAAGCCAGATCAGTTTCATTTGTTTTTCAGATACATCTTTTTTGCGTTACCAGGGAGCTTCGCAAAATATAGTATATTGCCCAATAAAATTTAGGTTTTATCCGCCATTGCACAATACTTATCATCTTGATATCTCCGCGGCAAAATAATATTAGGAAAAATCGATATTAGCCGAAATGAACCTTCAAAAAATCATTTCACGCAGATATTATTATGAAATTATTTTTTGTCCCTAATATAAATGTAACGCCATCTGTATTTAAATAAAATACTTACGTGAAACTTTCAGTGTAAAGTTTTAACTACTTTACAATAGATGGCAGTAAACTTAAAATTTATAATAACCGTAATAAAGTTTTTATTTGGTTACTTTAAAGAATAATAAATAAGAATTATCAATTTAATTCACTATTACAAATCCTTGCAGTTTTGATAATATCGTAAAAAATATTAAATAGCAACACAAAATTGACGCGTGTCACTTAAATGCGCGATAACATGCCACCCCGCGGACGCGTTTGACATATCTGTCATTTTCACTTTTACATACGTGTCAAGTGATACTTACGCGTCTCGGCTTTCGTAGCCCTTAATTTTAGGAAACAATTGTAAGTACTACTTTTTTTCAACACAATTCAATTTAAAATCCCCTGCAGATCCCGTACATAGTGCATTAATCACCTTTACGTTGTATAAAATTGTTATAATCATGAAAACAAGTTTCTGTTTGGATACGGTCTGTGATAATTAAAAAGTTTTTCTAAGATAAAAACGCCTGGTTTAGTGCGAAATTTCCATTTAAACCGTGAAAATACCTGTTTATACTCCGCTGGGTGGTTGTGGAAATACACGTATTACATTTAGATTGTTGTAGAACATTACAAATCGTAAACCAGCTGTGCAAACAAATTTTGCGTGTTTTACTCTCTTTTATCGCATTACAAACCAGTTTCGAAGACTTAATACGCAATATCAAGATAAAATAGAGGTAAATTATCATTTGGCCTTTAATATCTCCGTCAATTAACGTAAATACCTATCATTATACTGATTAAGCTAATAATAATAAAATTTAGTTACTATGATTTTTATTAACTTTCAGTAACTTGTAGCTTATCTTTATAAATTACCATATGTTTGTATACGTGTGCACTTTGTTTATAAATTATTGGAATGTTTATCTATTGTCTATTGACTACAGATTCTTCTAGATATGATTTTTTTTCAGCCAGCTGGCATGTGTGTTGTCTAACTTTTCAAATACTTACTATTGATTTTCACTAAGTAAAGCTCATGTTTAAGGATAAGTTAGTCAAAGAAACCTTTTAATTAGAATATTGCCTTAATTAAACTAGTACTTGTTATTAAATTACTTAATATTTAAACTAGCCTATACCTTTATAAGTGAATCAAAATATACAGCTGTGTCACATTTTATAGGTGTAGGCTACAGAAATGCTGCCTTCCTTTTTTCTCAAATTTGAAATATATTTTTTTTTAATTGCTGAAGCACAGTAGACAGGCTGATGGCCCAACCGTAATGGAAAATAGTTCCCATCGCCTATGTACATTAGCAATGCCAGAGTTGTTCCCAATGTGCTGCCATCCTTGAAGGAGAAACTGGAACCTGGACATTGATGCTAGAACAACTCAAGTTGTTATGGCAGCATACTCTAGACCAAGGGTAGTAGCTATCCAGTGGGGCAAATGCCTTACCACCTGGCTGTGGGTTGTTTTGTCACCTCTTACAGTGGGCCGCCCGGCCTGTAGTAATTAGTATTTTTTTTCCATTCCTTCATAGAGAGTTGGACTAATCCAAAACTTCAGTAGTCTGGTACATCCAATAACCCGGTACCCTCCGCTTATGTGTCACTTACCACTCTCTCTCACTCTTGTTCCATGCTTCGTTCACATCAGTATGATTTCAAAAATTATTACAGGAGCAGGGGCCCAATTCTGCCACTGCAATCTTGTCAAAATTGCTGAACACTAGTCTCATTGTAGGTTTGTCTTGATTTCAGTGTAATATTAATTCCATCAATGCGCCTGTGGTTAGGCACTATTGTTATAAATATCTATAAGTGAAAACTTGTGAAATGAATGTTTAAAAATTTCTTAGTTTTTCAATATTCATTACAGCTAACACAATTTCTGTTAATGATAGTACCAATTATTTTCTAATATTATTCTGCCTAGAAGATATTGTGGATTTAATAGAATATAATTTTTAGTCCTATCACAATGAAATCATACTTTGCACCACCAAGATATTGAAATTGCAAAATTGGGCCCCTTAAGAGAAGCTTAAGCTTTGCATCGTGGGCTTCAAGCCAGAGGGGCATATAAAAAAAAGAGTTTCTTTTTATGTTGTCTATCATTTATATTTTTATTGATACACCACCTCTGTTTTTTGTCTTAATAGTAGGTTAATACTAGTAGAACTACTTTCATAGACAGACATTGAATACATTGAAAAAAAACTTATTAAGTTTTTTCTATCTCCTGAAAAGTTGGTTTTTGCTTTTGGCTTGAAGCCGCTATATGATTGAGTGATCAAATAGTAGGCTATCGGAACTCTGACTTATCTTACAAAACACAATTACCTCAAGGATAATTTTTTGACACAAATGTTTTGTGTTTGAGTATGGTATCACACTGATCCAGCTGTAAGAGCTGAAATCAAGATAACAATTCCAGCCTTAAATGATACCTTATTAAGTAACTGGCTAGGTTCACAAATGATGCAAATCTGCATTTAATAATTAAATTCTTTGTAAGCATGATACTTTTGACAAGTAAACTTTTTGCTTTCCAGGACAAATATACAAGATAATCAAACAAAATGGCTCCCAAACAGAGAATGCGTATTGCCAACGAGATTGCCAGCAAAAACATTACAATGCGAGGCAATGTACCAAAAACTACTAAGGTATGCAGTTGCACTAAATATGTATATGTATCCAGTATTTGTCTATATATGTCAGGGAACTATTAAACTGCTAGACTGATTTTAATTTTTAAAAATCTGTGGAATGGTTTAGATTTGTGATTGGATTCAGTAAGACCTTGAATTGAGTTCAGGATTTTAATGAAGTTTTTTGTGTGTTTGAATGGGTCCCTCAATGGGTTGTATCTATAATTGAACCTGATATGTGGTGCTGCAATTGGGTTCCAGATTTTTACTTTTTCAGTGCAGGACAACATTTACTTGACAACATCACAGTGAATGTTTGTATGCTATCCTTTTAACTTAAACTCACCAAGATGGTGATATAGTGCATCTACTTCTGTAGCATTCTCTGATCACTTCTGAAAATTTAATCAATTCAATTATATTAGTACACGGAAATGCTGCCTTAGCACTATCTGTTACGATATAACTTGACATCAGATGGCGCTGCGGGGCATTCACTTCTATACTACTTAACCGATCACCAGGAAAATTGGTATACATAGATATTTGAATCTGTTTGTTTGCTACCACTTGTATTATCTAATTATTGGCTGAATGGATCTTAATGTTTAGTAAGGAAGTTAATTTTATCTTGGGCTAGTTTGATTAGGATCTGTTGGGTAATTTCTAAGGGTTTAATAAATGATAAGTGTACAGTGTCTCATCCCGAGGAGTTCTGTGTCTTCAATGTACACATACTTAACCGACTTTATTAAAAAAATAATATTTCTATTACAGGAAAAGGAAGACCAATACCCCGTCGCACCCTGGCTGTTAGCTTTATTCATCTTTGTAGTCTGTGGTTCAGCAATTTTCCAAATCATACAGTCTATAAGACTCGCCTAAATATTCCAGACTGATTACATTACTAAAACCCCTCAGTGCAATATTGTGGCTTGATTTCTTCTCTACAATATTCATAATATTTTTAAATCAACTTCTGGCTTAAAGGCTTTGTTGCCAAGTCATAAACTTCTTTTTGCATTAACAATTCGTTTTTTACTTGTCTAGCTATTGTGATAAGGAGTAATAAAATTTGTTCTTGATTTTTTCATGAAAAAATATACAGACGTAAATTGATTTTTTTATAAAGTTGTGACGTAATTTAGATAATCATATGTTTTCACAATTTTGTCCTTATTATGCTGTTTGTTTATAAATAATTATATTTCTTATGTGGTTGATACCAGGAGTTCATAGTTTGTTAGTAGTAATTGTCATAACCCTAATGTTCTTAATTTGAATTCAATCAAAGGTGCTAGAATTTATCAAGCCACAGTTACCTTTAGTTAAAAAAAATATGCATGCATTCATAGACATTTTAGTGTCAAACGCGTCGTACCATCTTCGCAAATTCTCTATAAATCCAAGACATTTTTGTTTTAGCATAAGTGCAGAAATAAAAAAAAATCTTATAATCTCTTCATAAACGAGTGAAAAATAATTGTACGTATATTCTTGTATATTGTAAAATAAATTTAAATAAAATACTATATAAGATTTAAATAAATGTGAAAAGCAGGTTTGTTTTGTATTGTGGTATAATCTGTATCGCAGCTGTTGGTCCATAGTTGTCACACCCGCCGTATTTTCTGTCATCAAAATGGCGGATTATTATTTTTACAGCTAACATTCTTTTTTAATAAATTGTTGTTTCTGAATTTATAACGCCAATTAATTTTATGTCGATTATGGTTTTGGACCGAAATAATAGTTTGCAGACAATCTCAAGCCATTACATGTATTGATTTTTTAATGAAAATCTTATTCTGCTGATAAAAAAAGATCTGTAGTTGTTGCCTTTGCCTTTTAAATTTGCGTTTAAACAAAATTACAGATTTACCGCAATGCAAAATGCAAAGATATGAAAATAATAATTACTATCAATTTTATAACGCACAAAAAGACCGACTTGAAAAAGTTGTTTGTTTTTTATTTACGTCCAAATGTTTTTATTTTAAAATAGGAATTTTAATAATTTTATGATGGAATGTTTTAAAATTGATAACCGCATTTTAAAATTAACTGTCGGTGTATATTTTAATTTAAAATGTAATTTATTTGATTAAATACAGTATATTTGTCATAAAATCAGTGTTTCATTGTTTTCATCTAAGTATCACACAGCAAGTACAAAATTCACTTCATCATTATCATAACAAAATATACTATTGAGTATATTTTGTGAAATAAATTACGTCGGCCAAGTGCGTGTCAGTCTTCGCATATCTATGAAGCAAGGAATCCCACAAAAATATTTATGTAAGCAAAAATACCCCAGAGGCCTTACTCAAATGAAATGATGACGAAAACATGAAATGATCTGAGAGTTTGTGCTCAGATACATACGGATTGTGAGAAGTGGAGAGGCTAAGAAATTCAAAACGTTCCTTAAGGTAAGGAGGACTATTAGGATTAAATAGTATATTATAAAGGAGAGTTGCAATGTGAGTATTCCGGCGAAAACGAATAGGAAGCCAGTTGAGCTTCATACGCAATTCAGAAACATGGTCATATTTTCGCAAACCAAATATGAACCTGATACAGACATTCTGAAGTCTCTCTTTATTTAGCTGTTCTAAGATTATGTGTAGATAGCAGGCGTCAGCATAATCAGCTATGGGAAGGCGGAGGATAACTCAATGGGATAATAATAATTCCTTTATTTCGGAGATATATTTCCATGTAAAATGAAAATTACAATTTTAATACCTGATCAGAAATAAAACAACTGAAACTATTTTACCTTTTTATTTTGTAACATTTACACATTTCGTTTGAGAGCGATTATTACACTTACAATGAATTTATATTACATACAAAGTTATAACTATATAATACAAATTTACAACATAATTATTGTCATGTGATATGTTGACTTTTACCGGAGTTTCAATATTGGTTCACAAGTTAAATGAATTAGAGGTTAATTCATCGAATTTAATACAGTAAATCAACTATGATGATACTTTTTAATTTTATCATATAACATATTGCAGCCTAATGCCCTAGCTACATTTGGGATAGTGTTAGTGACTGTGTCACGCTAATTTAGCCAAGAGTTCAATGCGTTAATTTTTAAAGACCCTAATCATTGACAGGTAACCTATACAGTAATCATTAACAGCGTTATTTTTAACGCTATAAACAAAACATATTTGTCCACAGTCACTAACGCTATCCCAGATGGAGCAGGGACTCCTGGGAGCAGAAATTCATCAAAATCGGATGAGTAATTTCTGCGTTACAGTGGAAAATACAATCATTCATAGAACTACCAAAAAGCCGTTGTACCTTCTTCTACGGCTGTAATTGATATTATATTCACTAAAAATGACATGAGGTATACATACAGTGTTTGTCTTTAAAACAAGTACAGTACGCGCAAAACTTATATGCGTTTCGAGTGAAGTTACTTCCGTGAGTAGCAGGTTCAGTCAAATGTTAACGTTTATTACACATTGCGGTGTATTATGCGAAAGAGAGGGTATGTGAGTCCGGTTATCGGGCGAGCGAAAGGGCAACGCTCTCCCTTCTCAACACTGTAGGTACTGCGGACATAACGACGTACGTGTACGAACTTCATAGACGCATTTTAGGTTTGTTCGTACTGTACATGCGCACGATTTTTCATTTCATGCTCATTTACTTTAAAACTCTGTCTCACGGAAAAAGTCAGTGCTATCGTGCAACGGCATGTTAGAAAGATAAAATAATTTTATTAAGATTCCGATTTAATAATATCAATTAATAGAATAATTACATTTGATAAAAACAAAAAACAACGTGGCTGGGCTAATCTTTATATATAAAATTCTTCTGTGCGTGTATGTAACTGAAACCTCCTAAATGGCTAGACCGATTACGATGAAATTTTTTATGTGTTCAGGTGGATTCGAGAACGGTTTAGATCAAAAATAAGACACGGTAAGTGGCTTGCAATCGGGTCTAAGTTTTATTTTTTCATTGAAGGACAACGCCTGCCGGGACATCTGTCTGTTATAAATTATAATTAGTTCCACTTTTTGCCGCGGGACTTGTTTCGTGAGACGCATTCTACACATATTTACCCAGTTAGTTAGTCTTATAATTTGTTCTTTTTTACATACAATGATTGGAACTCCGGCTTCGTAAATTAAAACTACGGCGCGTATTTTAGAACTGTCGATTGATTCATATACCTAGTCAAATATTATATGAGCATTTATTGCTATAGGCCGGCAAGTAAGAGTCTAGTCAGGAAGTCGTGGTGTAACTAAATGGAAAATTCACTAAATATTTAGTTGGCAACATAAAATACAGTTTCAAAACCTCATTCAGATTCTTTTGTACAAATAATACTTCATGATATTATTATGAGTAAAAAAGGATAATAAAATATTCGTATTAAGTATGCAATAACACGCCTGATACTAATTCATACAAGTTTATAGATACATCCAGGCCGTGCCGTTGTTGGGTCTGATTACAAATATAGAAGTGCCATTTTTTATTGCCAAACAAGCAAACGACCCACTCGTTGTTAGGTGGTTGCCGTCGCCTATGGACAATTGGACATTTTAGACACCAGGGCGTTGTCAATGCGTTGCCAGCCTCTAAGACCTTTTATAACGCCCTTCTTAAACAACTTCATACCGTAGCGCAAAGGGAACAGTTTCCTCCAAATTATTATTGTACCCGGAATAAAAGTTCTAGAGAACCGCTGCGTAACTGAGCGTGGGAGCTTCAGGAAATGAGGATGAACATCCTGTCGATAGTGAGCAGTGCGGTTGTTAAAATGAAGCGTTGGCACCAGTTAAAAGAATTCCTCGGAACACTCACCGTTGTACAGATGTCTCTACGAAGGCTAAGCCATTCTAGCCCGCCTATAATAAATAAGGGATCGTCGACTATAAGAACGGCGCGACGCTGGATGGAGTCGAGGGGGTCAGTTTGGGAAAACGAGTTCCATAGTTCCATTCCATTCCCTAGCCCATAGGAGCGAGCAGTACTCCATATGCGGCCTAATTTTGGCTTTGTAAAGCGCAAGTCTGTCGCGAGGTGAAGTACTGCTTGGACCGGTTTAGCACACCAAGCTTTTTAGGCCAGTTTGGCCTTGCCATGTAAAGAACCGACTAGGGCACGATTCGCTGGCCAGACTCTAGTACGTCACACTTCTATGATCCGTGTGTGACGAATGACAGCGGGGCGGATGGCTTAGTCTTGAACGCCTTTCGTCAGTCGTTTGCGTCCGAACAGCCCAGAAGAGTCAATTAAATTTTAGATAAAAGAAAGAAAGAACAAAGATTTCTTTAAACTACAATAACATAGTCTACATAAAACAAAAATAAATGAAAATGTACTAAAATATAAGAAAACAAGGAAAAAAGTTCTAAAACGAAATAGAACTACTAAAGACATTTCAGAGTAAGACCTGACCTGAAGACCCGCTGACGTATGAAGGCGGCCTGACAGGTACTTATTAGATGTCTCTGTGACCCCTATATATAATTGCACTCCCACTGTCCTCCTGTAGCACGTAGACTATGACTGACAGCAGGCTATTGGCTGGTTCCTATACCATACCTACCATTCATATGCCTTACATGTCAATATTCAAGCGATGGTAAGGCAAGTGAATTATGGAGGGTAGAAATAAGGAATGCCATCTGTGTTGAAAAAGTGTCCACCAAGACGCGGATAATAAGGGTAGCGCTGCGGTAGCATAGGATCTATTTTAAACGAAGCGCCAAAACTAAATAGAGTGAGATAGAAAAAAAAACAAGGACAGATAGATTTCCGCTTTGTTTATTAAATATTCACAATTATTAAATCACTCTACATTTGTCCTCAGAGAATTATATTTACCACATTATTTCAAATTACGTGAGGTTTTCTATACTGGCATTTTATTCATTTAATGGCACTTCAACAATTTTTAATTCATATTATAATTCGTACGCCAGCGCTATTGTGGTAGATTTTTTAAAACTCTATTTTCCGCATAATGGTGGACACTTTTTCAACTTCCCCTCCATATAAGATGGCACTCCTTACCTCTACTCTCCATAAAGTGAATAATTAGTAAGGTATAGGAACTGGCCATATGTGCGACTTTATTTTATTACCCACGAAGGAGCGCAATACTTTAAATTATGATCAGTGTTACCAGATTTCATTCATTCATCTAAATTATAAAGACAATAAAAACATTTTATTAATGTGGTATAGCTTAACGATTGACCATTGTCTCGATTGCCGTTAGCAAGGTGTGGTCTGGAGAATGCTCACCTAGAAAGTATTTATTCATAATGTATTTAAAGAAACCCAGACGTAGAGTCAGGTAAATTATTTCACATTTGTGCAACGCGTATCAGCATCTTCAACAAAACAGAAATAAAACGATTTGTTTGTGTATATAGGTGGTAGGTTTATGTTAAATACTGTCGCGTGGGCTACTCCGATGATGAAAGATTGATGGCGGATTTAGTTAAACCAGTTCCAATTGTTATTATTAATACTGTACCTGGCAACACTGCCTATAATTATGATCTTTAATTGAGCTAATGGACTTGCTTCTAGCTACATACGTAATTTTAAGAAATCTGATCTCCACTTCGCTTTTTTTACTTGTCTTTAACATCACTGACACTGATTTTCGTTCTGAAATACAGCTCTATCTATAAGCACCACAACAATAGCACCAATTGTGAACATTGTGATTCTAAAGTATTTTTACTTACATAATTATTATTTTAAGTGATGTATTCTTCTATTTGCAAGGTTTCGAAGTGATTAATTTTTAAATGTGTGTGGTTGCGCCGAGGAACACCTCCTTGTAAATTCTTCCTCCCCATCCTCGCCATCAAGAATAAATTAAAACTTTGAATGAAGAATGCGCATAACAAGACATTAAGACAGAACTGTCACGGCTGTCACCGCATATAAAATCACGTACGCATATGAATTGGTTGGAGCACAAAGAAGATCCGGCTCGAAGGACCAACAAATGCGGGCGCGATGCGATGGCCGGGAGAAGGCAAAGGGACGGGAAGAAGAAGCAAGGAAGGAATACTCACCTCGCCACCAGTCCGCCGCCACGTCCCCCGGGGGTTCACAATCTCACTAGGATTCCGGATCTTCTGATAAAATTCAATTGTAACAGTTTATTTACTTTATTGTGTGTTCCAACAATTTTATATGCGTACGTATTTTATATGCGGTGACAACAGCCGTGACAGTTCTGTCGAATGTCTTATTATGCGCATTCTTCATTCAAAGTTTTATTTTATTCTTGATGGCGAGGATGGGGAGGAAGAATTTACAAGGAGGTGTTCCTCGGCGCAACCAGTGTGTAATACAACAAGTACAGAGAGCATCAGCAATATATGTTTCACTTAGTAGACGCTAGATGGCGCTGTAATCAATAAGTTACTTTTTTTTAACTTATAGAGCTTGGAATTAAATTAACATAATATTATGTTTATTCAATTGGGATTGTTCACTTTTTTCAATTTAGCTTTTTGGTATTAACGGCAACTATAGAAAATAATAATGGTTGAACACGAAAAATTTTAAGGCTAGTGACAAAAAACACTAAAATGATCACGATACGTATGATGAGTTATGACAGTAACATTTAAATAGTAGCACAGATTACTATTAGTATATATAGATAAAACTAACTTTTATTATTTTTCTTTTCTAGGCAAAGAAATCAATGTAAACTTGTCCCTTATGACGTCATCGGAGAAATAATTTTAAAATCGAATTATAAAAAAATAACGCTTAAAATACAAAAATATTCAAATTAGTATCTTACAATACCCTATTTTACGTAATAAAAATATGAAATCAGAGGGCAATTTTTTGTGAACAATCCCCATTCACACTCTGCGACAAAATCAATACATACTTGTTACATTACAAACATTACATATTCAAAGAATTAATATAGAGACATCCTTGATAATAATGTATACTAAATTAACGTCATACAGTTTCTGCCAATTGTGGGTAGTGTGATTCTATAGAAATTTAATACTATATAAGGTCCTTAAAAGACTATGACTGACTTAATACACTATATTATGAGAAATATATTATTAAAGCGATTGTAAAAATACCGTAATGTGAAGTTTTAACAACTTTGTAACATTTTTTTTATTTATCTTTTGTAAAACATATTTTTATAACACCATTGCATTAAATACAAATGTCGCCAAGATGATCAATCAAGCCAAGTATTCACTGTAAAATAATGTATTGAATCCAAACTTTCCGAAACACTACATGTTTAGAGAAACAATGCCATGGAGAATTCAGCACGTCCATGGTATGAAATGTAGAAGAAGGGGACCCATATCTATCCATTAAAATATTACCGTCAAAAAATCATTTGTAAGGCACTATATAGGTAAAGGATTAATTTTAAATTAAAGCACTAAAAAACGGACGCGAATAAATACAATTTACAAGAATTTAAAACAACTTTAAAATTATTACACATTTCAATTCAGTACACTTTAGTTGGTCTACAACCATTGTACAACTGATAAGTTAATATCATACTCTTTACCTAGTGCCATTGTGGTCATTTCTTGAACTATTATTTGCATTTTTCAACTGGACACTTTCAGTTTGACCATCAGCTCTTCCATACCCTCCTCTATATAGTCGCTGTTTCAATATTTTATAAAGATTTTGCTTATGATATACAGTCTCATTCATAGAGAGTTAAGTGAGTTTGAACTTGATTTAAAAACCATAAAAAAGCGTTCTTCTCTCCGTTTACCTCTCTATGAATAAAACCAGTAGTGTTTCTCAGTTAATACATGACTTAATATCAACAAAAATATACGAATTAATCAAGATACAACGGTGGTTTCCTATTAATATAGTTACTAGGAGATGAAAAATGTGCAGTCATGGATTGCTAAGCTTAGAATCTAGTTTCAAATGAAATTCGTTGAATAGTCAGTGGGTTTAAAGATTATTATTACATAAAAGATCATAGCCAGGGAACGATTTTCAAACGATATCCTCTTTTGATTCCGATATCGCTTACCTAATCTTCCCTTTTAATTCAAATTCTTAAGATGTACCAGTTTTCCATTAAAATTAATGTATTACTTTTTAACAGAGAAATATGCGCATTATACGTTACCAGCTAAGAAGAATACTATAGGGCCTATAGTGGTCGCTTTCGCAGATCCGAATTTCGAATTTGGCAAGTATGAAAGTAAAATGGAACTTTATGCTATGTATTATATCTATCAGTATATTTCGACACGTGTAAATTTCGCCAAGAGATTCTATAAAAGCGGCTGCTTTAGGTCCTCAGGAATGATAATCGCCCAATATAAAATACAAACCCAACTTAGTCTCCTTTAAATTAAAAAAACCTCAAAATATTTTTTTAACCAAATCATCCATCGATTGAGTTTCTTTTCAATTTCACATTTTCTACAAATATTACGTACTTTAAAAAAATATATAATCTAACATATTGGAACTGACTTTTAAGGTAATGCATGAAGTAGTCGACATTATCATTCCTAGTATGTTCTATTATGTTACCAAGCTTATGAAATATCACATCTGTTATATATAATTAGGTATTTGATTAACATATAATAGGCCCAAATGGATTTACTTCTTGACATACGTCTTGGGTAAGTACTTGTATCAACTTAAAGGACGTATTTAAGTCTTGATTTTACTATATCAATAAAATCTCATTTTATTCATACATGATTCTAATTATCGATCCTAAATCCCCTGGCTACGATCATTATTCTACAATGACTATAGATAACACTAACACTGGTCCCCAGCACTATTTACAGGTAAATATAAAATTCACTAAACATCATTCAAATATACCAAGCAGAATCTGTTGGCAACATTTTTATGGACAAACCAAAAATATGACCACAGAAACTATTTGCAAACTACTTATAACTACTTTAACGTATCGTAGATGGCCTCATTCGAATAACTACCATTCAATTGGATACTATTACTAAAACTTAAAGTATCTTTAGATATACATACATCTAAACTTTTTCTTTCTTCAGGATAATCATCTAAATTACTAGTAATTTCTAATCTAATAGCATGCATTTTATTATCTTTACTTCGTTCCCACGAATCAACAATAGACACGTCATTCTTACTACCCAAATCGTCTGCATCGCTGGAACCAACGCTAGAATTATCAAGATCAAAATCTGTAGTTTTCTCAATAACGACAACTTCGATATGTCTAAAAGGATTCTCTTGATTTTCAATCATTTGTCTTGCTCTTTCATCATTTCTTATAATAACCTCCTTTTTAACATTACATATCACTGGATCATTTGCTAATACGTCTATATTGTTGTCATATTCATCCTCTGTCTTACGGCCGTGCGGTGCACATATTTCTGCGTAAATGTTGTCAGAATTATCATCTGATTCAATCTTCTCCCCTACAATTTCTACTGCATCGGCGACTTGGCCATAAGGCAGGTCTTCTATCACGGGCAATTTACGTTTCTGTATAGCAGAGATTGATCTTCTAACTCTTGATTGAGGGTCGTCTCGATCTTCGGTTATTTCGTCATCGATTTCAGAGTTTGGCGTGGGAGCACGTGGCTTGACAATTTTTTTCCTGAAATTTATTTTATCAGCATCAGATCGCTCTGTTTTAGTCGGCATACTATGGCTATTGTTATCTTCTTTCTTCTCATTAGATTTCTTAGGATGAAGGAGATTTGAGGTAGACTTGCTTAGTACACGTTTGGTTTTTACATGAAATTCAGAGCAAAGTTTTTCAGTGATAAAAGAATGTTGTTTACAATTGATTTCGAAATCACTATCATTGTAAAGCGATCCAACACAGAACATATTTATATCCTCACAACTTTGAATCTGATTGTAGGATTCTGACTTGACCATTGCTTTCTCTGGTATCAAATCTGGTTGTATCCTTTGCCTCCTTTCAAGGTTAGATGACGATTTTGTTGCTGAGGATTTCTTAAGCATATTTTCGTCAAGTGATTTCATTTTACGACCTGAACTTGTATCACTTTCCATAGATCCACAGTAATTAATTTGATCAACACTCAAATTTTTTCTTACATGTTTAACATTGATACTGTCATTTTCAATGTATGAATTGTCAGGCATACCAGTCTGTACTGAAACTGATTTTGTAAGCACTGGTTTCTTAAAAGGCTTAGGGTTAGAACTACATTGACTAGTTCCCATATCAGATGAAGAAGTGGTAAGTGATTTATAAGAATGACTTTTTTCCGCTGTGCCATCGTTTTTTCTAGTTGGCCCAAATCTGTCTTCTATAAGCTTAGCCATATCTTGGTAACGTTCTATAGAGCTATGTTTTTCACTTAAAGGGTCAAATGGGTCTTTAATGTCTCTTATTTTCTCGTTTATTTCAATAGTTGTGATTTTGTCATCGGTCAATTTTTCCATACTCTTCAAAATTTTCAGATTCTTAAACCATTTGCTTTTTTTATTCCCATCATCCCTTGACATGACTTTCTCATTACAGAATGTTTCTTCTTTGTCATCAATCTTATCATCCTTTCCTTCTTCTTCGCTATGAACGTCGTAATTCATATGTTCAAGTTCATTTTTACTTAAAAATATTATTGATCCTTCAGTCTCGTCTGGTATATCTTTGAGAACCTTATCGCTTTTGCCGAAAAGTCTAGATGGGTCAATTTTCAGGCCTTGTAAAGTGAACTTTCTTTCTTTTTCAAATTTGACCGGTTCGTGGTCTCTAATGATGTCTTCAGCGGTTTTCGCTTTACCGACTGAGGAGTTGGCGTAGGAGATCTGCCTGATCCAGTTGTCAACGTTCAGTTGACAGAAAGTTAGAGCTTTTTGAAGACGAGCGGAGAGGAACATACGTTTTTCACTTTCGAAACCAAGCTGCGTCCGGCGTACCCTGATATTTCCATTCAGTGGGAGAAGTTTTAGGGCTTCTTTTGCATGATAACGGGGGTCTACCTGCTTGCTTGGACTGGAAGCCATTGAACTATATTCAGGCAGGCTGCACATTACCAACACTGGTTCCGTAACAGCTGATCGCAAAAGTAGATCGTCTGAAATTAAGAACATTAATTCTATTAAACACTAATCTAATGAACATTATTTTAAGTAACGTACGTAAAGTGAACGTTAACATAAAATAGAAGGTGAATAACTTGTGGTACCATCTAGGTATGTAGGATTTAAGGTCTTTACAGATTTAAGTCTTTTTTTAGCTATAGTTATTCCTGGTATTCTTCCATGTCTGTAGAAGACATTCAGTTTGATCCAAACTTAACATGGTATTCGTATACTTTTTTTATTGCACGAGTTTAGCAGACAGGCAGACGGCCCACTTGATGGAAAGCGGTTACCATCGCCTATGGACATTTGCAACACCAAAGGTGCTACAAATACGCTACTGCTCTCTTAAGGAAAACTGGAATCTGGTCACTAATGCCGGAACACAACTTAAGGTTGTTATGACGACATACTTTAGACCATACTACTACCGATATCGGCTTAGAATCATCTGACTTGTAAGTTCTTTTACGATGGACATTTTTACGATTCTAGATAACCCTTGAGACATGTAAGGGAAGCTATAAATATCCTTATGAGGCTTACAGGTATTTGTTATTTTGATACCACACCATGAATTAACGTCGTAAATGCGTGGTATTTTATATTTAAATACCGATGTCTCAAACACTAAAAATTTTTCTAATTCGTTCTTGTCATTTGGCTAGACACATTTAAAAAAATTCAATTAAAACATCCCAAATTTGTATAAAATTTAATTTAAACATCTTTTACTGTTACTATTTATGACGCGCTTCAACCTTTAAACGTTAAACTTTATAATAAAACGGGCGCGAGATCTCTAAGCGATATCTCTATCTATAGACAGTCGTGTTCCAGCAGTCGTCTAAGCACGTGTTCCAGCACTAAATTGAAAGTCATAGGGGAGAAGGCATCACGTTGTTGAGACCAGTAATCATCCCGAATTCGTCGGAAAGTTCATTACCAACTCTCACCCGAATAATGCTTTCACCGGTGGCTACCGTATGGTTATTTGAGTCAAAGAGCTATTCAGGAATCAGTGAATCTCCCAATCGGGTATACAGCGCTATGCTATCGGAACCTTTATGGAAGTTGAAAAACAGGGAATGGATGCCCTGACCTTACTTCCAACGCTCCATTAACTGTTTCAGAAGGAATATTTTCTCTACTGTGCCGGGATTTCTGCGGAACCCGCTTTGATAACAATAATGAAAAGAAAATATATCTTCAGGATAAATAGTTTAATTAGTAAATTGTTATATTTTTTATAAGCAGGAAGTAATACCGACGCTATTTTTATAAGGAGAATGAACAGTGCCATCTATATAAAATAGTGATGTGCATTGTAGGAAATCCACTCAACTCGATTTCTGTATACAGATGGGACCTTATTTGCGGTGGGTATTAACACTATTCCCCGGTAGTTGTGCCACTTCTTTTACATCCTTAAATATAATTTTAGTCATGTAACAGTTTACCTCCAACGTCATGTGCCATCTCGATAGGCACGGTGCCAGCCAGCAGTCGAACTCTTGTAGGAAGCCGCCATAGTGCCAGAAGGTGTGGCAGACGGTGTGCTCTCCCCGCCGCCTCGGGCCCCCTTGCCGCGGCACCATCCCCCGCTGACTCCCACTCCGCCGGAGACAACTCCTCGGGGCACACTTCGTACATCTCCCCTTTCGTGTTGATCGGAACGAACAACTCCTGAAATTTATGAACGCCTGGTAAGTATTTGATATCTTATCTTAAATAACAATAATCGTAAATGATCATCTTATCACACCTTTCAGTTTTGCTCGCGTAAGCCTATAAGGCTAAGCGCGCACTACGATTTATCAATAGACACTGCCGGACGTAACTTTAAAAAGATGACGCTAAGTTGAAGAACGCCTTGAAGTTTTCGTAACCAAAACTGACAGGTGTTCGGCCAGGCTAATGATAATTGTTTGTTGCGGGCAAAACAAAATTAAATGTTATTGTAGTAAGTATGACTTTGGCCTATATTGGTTTTAATATCGGCATCGCAACTCCAGCGTTTGCAGGAAGCGTGGAAGGGTTATATGTGAGACCCGTAGTGCCCTATTTTTCCTTGATGGAAATCATAAGTAGAATATTTATTTCAATCTCACAGTATCATTGTTATTAATATATTAATTATTATAAAAATACTTTAATAACAAGCAGTAAATACGATGTTTCAAGACATGTGCAAAATAGCAGAATCCTTTCAGAAATCTGAAAACATGTATCCTATTCAGCTTATTATACTCGATTATATATTAACCTTCACACTATAATATATTTTGATCCGGGATAGCTATGATCGAGTAGATAAATATTAAATTATAATTCAATCTCAAACGATTATTTCGCACTAGTTAAATACCCAGATGGTACCAAACCATAAATAAAATAATAATCAACATAAAATAAAACACCCTCCGCACACATCTTAATTACTTCCTCGTCCAAGATTTCAATACAAATAAATTCAAATAATTTCTGTCATAAAGTGCCAAGTGTAGACCACGATTCTATAACTACAAATATAAATGCACAAAGACGCCCTCAGACCATAGACGCAAACCATAGATAATTAACCGCTCTATGGTCGATCGTAAAATGGCGCGTGTGGTGAATAATAAAATTTGCAGTTTATTCATAACTTGCTTTATCGAATGTCTACACGAGTATATTTTACGCCGTGCTTTTAACCATTATGAAATGTATTAATATCAATTTTTACACGAGAGTTAATATTTTTTTTTGTTTTATATACTTTTCTTTCCTAAAGTTTTCGTAAGACCTTTTAAAAAAAGTTAAATACATTGAAAGCATAGAAACAATATTGTAATAAGTAACTCATTTTTTTATATTGAACAATTTTAATGATATGTAGCTTTGTATGCGGAATTTGAAAAAAAGTGTAAAATTATCTTTCAGCCATGGAGGATTGAGGTAAGTAGAAACATCTCGTATGGGGGATCGGTTGAAAAAGTGTCCTGTAAACAGCAAATTATGGTTCGAAAACTCGTCAAAATAGCGCCAGTGTAGGAAACGGAAATTATATGAATTTAGCAGTTATAAACAAAGTGAAGTGTGCTGGATTGAAAAAAATCATAATTTGTAAACGTATTGAGACTTTCTCGTATTGAGATGTATGTATATACATTTTTGACCAATTGAATTTTTGAAACCTATTTCACGTCTTTCCTTCTTTAATCTAGTATCCTACTTTAATTATTTGTGGCGCTATTTTTTAATACTTTCCACTTTCTATTATGGCGTCATCTTGATTTGCTGCTCTTCAGTGGACACTTGTTAATATACTGTGATGGTTCTCCTTACCTCTATCCTCCATGCTTTCAGGTAACGTGATTTTAAAATACGTTTCTTATTTTTATTGCTGGAGTACAGTAAACAGGCTGACGGCCCAACTGTGATGGAAAGTGGTTACCGTCGCCTATAAACAAGTGCAACACTAGTTATGCTGTCGTACTCGTAGATGAGGCGGGAACCTGGCCACTAATGCCGGAACACAACTCAAGGTTGTTATGGTGGCATACTCTAGACCAGGATTGGTAGCCATCGAGGTGAGCAAATACCCTACCACGTGGCTGTGGGTTGTTTTGTCGCGTATTACGATAGGCCGCCAGGCCGCAGGAACTAGTATTCTTTCTCCGTTCCTGCATGGAGAAAATATTTGCGCCGCTTTGTTTGATACAGGTGTTTCCGACGCCGAACCGACAGATCTGGACGTATACGCAAGTCGCATTCCATACCAGAGGCTTGGTACTGCGCCAGGGAATAAGAGCCATTCCGTCAGGACACCTACCATCGTCTTATTTATATGTTTCGAACAAATCTATACTAATATATATAAATCTGAAGAATTAGTTTGTTTGCTTGAACGCGCTAATCTCAAGAACTACTGGTCTGATTTGAAAAATTCTTTCAGCGTTCGATAGCCCATTTATCGAGGAAGGTATACATATATCATCACGCTAAGACCAATAATAGCGGAGCACCAATGAGGAATGTTTCAAAATCGAGGGTTGTTTTGACGGATAAAATAAATAAACGGCATTAACAATTCAATTGTTTAACAAGTAGGTTTACTAACAGAGATCGATATAAAATGTTTTACTCTAATCAACGTCGGTTTTTATAAATCTACGTATATAAGAGTTTAAGACCCCAGCAGGCCTCGTATATAGAAGTTAAGTGGGTACCCAATTTGATAATCAGAACTTTTTTGTCAGTCTAGGTCACAGCCATTTTTATAGAAGATTACGTAGACTTAGATAAGACTACATAATTCACTAATGAACAATTATTTTTTGTATATAATAACTTATTTAATTAATAAATAAGTTGGCTGATAAACTCGTAACAAAACGTAGCTCTAAATAGCTCCTAAAACTTATCTCACTAGATGATGCCACGTGTCGATATTCTCGTTTTTTTCTCATCAAATCAATTGAAATTTGAAAAATATATAAATTTTTCATTCATGATGTTCAGAAATTTTTACTCGGCGATTTCACTTCTAAGACTCTAATATATTTAGTTTTAAGTCAAAAAAATATTACTTATAAAAAAAACACAACTTTGGTACAGACATCGATCGTTACATTTCAATGCAGTCATTATACGCGAGAGACTCGTGTGAAGGCAAGCCCTAAATGTTATACGTAAGATTTTATACAATATTTTTAGTACTAAAGCGTTGGTGCTTTTTTGTTTTCTTCCGTAGGTCATTACTTTTGCGCAGCAGGTGGTCTAGGTATGTAAGCATTTGTCTGTAGAATAAACTGCCTACTAGAATCGAAGCTTTATATAATATGTTATTTTTTATTTGTCCCGATTGCAATCGACATAATACAATATGATACCCGCTGCGTGTTATCGATTCTACAGTAACAGTAATCCCCCAAGGAATAAAATGAACGATTTATTGAAATCAACGCCATCTAGTAGCGAAAAGAGAATAAAATACTCCGCGTCTGATACCGCTGTCAGTGAATTAAAACCCCTAGAGTAAATAAATAGCATATATTTAACAACTTCGGTAAAAACTGTGCTTTATAAGTAATCATATTAGAAAAAAAACATCTACAATTTTTGAACAGATCATTATGTTTAGGAAAATAAATTTTCTTTAAATTATAATACTTATCTCTGTGCTCAACTTTTAGATTGTAAACGAATAATTTATGATCTATTTATGAACATATCAGTGCAGTTTTATAATCTTACGATTTCCTATATGAATAATATCGACCGTTAAATTGTAAAAACTCTCCTGATTGCTTGATATAACTGGTGAATCATGTTTGAACATAATATAACGTATAAGTACAACGTTTTCTAGTTTGTAATTTGTAATATTTAGCTGTTTATCCATTTATAAGTATTCGCAAAATTGTGAACCTTCTATTGGTTAACCCATAATATAATACAAGACTAGTACTTTGAAAATGAAGAATATAAAACAAAAATCGTGATGAGCAATAGATAATAATATGTTATTATAAATCAATGTGCATAGGCCGTGTCATAACAGCGACTGGCGAGTGCCAGAACCGATTGTATCAACTAATTGATTATAAATAATTTAAAGGAACTCCTAAATACTTGACACTGGATAGATTGATGAAGTTAATTAGTACCGGGCTATATTTTTTATTTCCTGAAGCAGGCATACAAGCAGACTCTTCACCTCATAGAAAGTATTTATCGTGAACTATGCATATATGCAGCACCAAAGGTACTACTAATATGCTGCCTTCAAGAGGGGACTGGAACCCGGCCGCTGATGTTTGAACACAATGTTAAGTTGTTATGGTGGCATACTTGACCAGGGGTGGACGCTGTTAGACATCAAGAAAGGCAATTCCCCACCTGGTTGTAGTAAGTTTTTTGTTACCTCTTACAGCAGGGTGGCCTGTTGTAAGAGGAAACACACACTGCAGGAATTAGAATAATTTATTCATTTCTCTCGTACTCATTGAAATACTTCAAACAACACCATAACAATGTGAGAGTAATCTGACAATGAATATAAGCTATTACCCAGTTGCGAAAGGTGCTCGATTGTCGTATAATAAGCGCTTAAACATAATGGCCGGTTGACAGGTAAAATACTGCGACATTTCACTTTGCATGTGTCAAAACAGGCGGAATAGATGAGCGTGCGATATCTTGGAAATGGTGTTGCCAGTGTTAGAAAATTAATGGTGGTAACAACTCTGTTTTACGAGTTCCAATTTGTCGATGATGTCACAGGACACTGCATAAATTGAACGTAACAGAGCTTTCATTTCATCATGCAAGTAAAACATACATACAGACAGGTAATACTTTATTGCATACCAAAATAGCATTATAATTACAAAAAATCATATTTACAATACTTTGTTGATAATACCGGTCTCTTCCAGGCTAAATAAATTAAAGGAAATTCTAACCTTCTATAGCGTTGTAGGTGATGGTATAGGAAAATAGATATTAGATATACATAATTAAGCTAAATTAAAATCAGAAATTCATTAAACATACATACAAATATATACCAACAGTTATTATTATTTTTTCGTTAATGTATGTTATGTATGTTGTGTACATTGTAAAGAAACAATAAAAAAGAAATATACTAAAATTGTGTTTGAGAAAAAACGAATAATTAATTAAGAATTCACTATTTTCGTTTCTTTCTCTGTTTTTGTCACCTTCCACTAATTATTTGGAGTTAGCAAATATGTCTTTTCCGCCCATACTACTCTTTTCTGCCATACATATATTCCCTGTCACAAAACAAATCATCATGTCATTCTTCACAGAATCTATCGATCTCTTCTCTTCTTTGAGTAATTAGTATTAACATATGAATATTTCGTCTAAATTTTATAGGCGTAGCGTGTTTATATTCTAGGTCTCATAAAATAAATTAAAAACAACAAAAGAGACCTACAGTCTTATTATCTGTACTTCTCTTTTCAAAGATTCACTTGAAAGAAATAAGGATCACCTAACCCAATAAAATTTGCCTCATCAGTCTAATCTCGTTTTAAAATTCATACAAATCACACAAAACTCGGCTAAGTCCAATGAAATCTATATTTATTGTTAACTGGCAACATTATTACTATCACCACAGATCACATAACACACATAAACGTTATTTTTTTCTAACCGTCTCAACACAATGGCTTCGGCAAGCGACTTAGCCAGAATCGATTAGGTAATAACCTGTATTTAAATCTAGATAGACGTAAAGTTGCGGCATTGTGCTCTCTGTTAAGTCTAGTTTTTATTTGGGTTGGCTGGTGGAACTGGTTTGTGGATGTACAAGTGTTATTTTTGGTTAACAAGGCATGCAACCATATTTAGGGTAAAATTGGTTATTTCACACATATTAGTCATTTCCAAAACAGTGTTCACAAAGAAGAGCGCGTGTTTAAATGCCTTGTAAATATCTTACTTTTAAGATTTCATTATATTAATAATTTTAACTAACTACTTCTTAAATAATGATCAACTTAAATTTCAAAACCTAGCAAATTACATAGTTTTATAAAGAAAAAAGATAAAGAAAATATTTATTTGAAGAAATAGCCAGGTAAAAATAAATGCATATTTTTTGTGAGAAATGTGAACTGTACAGTAAAATGTAGCCTTTCGAGTTTTCACAACGTAGTATGCTCAATAAAAATCCTGTCACTTTTGTTTCATAATAAACTGCATTTCAGTTAATTTGACTGTCAAATACCTTATTATAGTCGTGATAACTTAGTTGTTAATGATCTCGCGTGTCCAATGAAATGGGTTGAAATCCGTGGCCCAGAAGCATGCACTAAATGACAGTATTCTGACCTAATGTGCGTACTCTTACATTTACTACGCGCTGGCGGTGAAAGAAAACATCGAGATAACCGATGTGTCAAACCCGCGAATCCAGTTTGAACAAGTGTGTCGGGTATTACACGTGCAATTGTATTTATTTCACTTGGAATTTTAAGTAAACTCTTTAGATTGCTAAACGCTCGTACTTTCATTAAAATGACCGCTAGATGGCGCTATTTCGTAGTCACGCATGTAAGAACGAATTTCAATTTTTATATTCTAAACAATCATATTAATCCATTATTATTGTTATTTATTAAAACACAAAAGTTGTTCTAAAGATAAAAATGTCACTTCTCTTTCATTTAAGCCATAAATAATTGAAATATTCAACAAAATTCTAAATCACGTTATACATATTTTTGTCGTAGTTACAATATAACGAAAAACGAAACATAACTATAACGTGTCTATTGAAAGGAGAGACGGTTAGCACTCCCCTTGACAAGGACGGATCACATAAAATGGTAAAGGGCACAAACTTTACCACATTTTTTGTAGTGTTTTTCTTTTTCATTTATTTTTGCATCAAACAGATCTACTTAAATTAACAGTTACATTAAATTAATTAATTAATCTAACAGTGCCTAAAAATTACAATTTTACTTAATATTGCAGTAATCAATATGTAATTTTACAATTACATATTGATTACTGCAATATTTCATTTATTTTTTAATTTTAAGTCTATATAAAGGTATGTTAAAAATGTCTATGTCTATAAAATTGAGGTTAGATGTATTGGTGCAACGAAAAAAGAAGCAATTGCGAGTGTAATTTTTGTGATCACGTGTGGGAGCAGAAAGAAAGAAAAAGAAAGTGTTACATCAGAGTAGCCCTAGTTACTTTAAAGGCCGCTTGCATAGCGATCGTCTTTAAATAAAATTAGTTAATCATATTAAACTGCCTAAATCCGTTTTACATAAACGTATTGACAGTTCTTTAAGCACATTTCAAATTTTGCGTTGTGCAAGACGCTAATTGTATTTAAGGGTATTAAATAAGCTTTGTTTTCTTAAGTAAATTTAAGGAACGTTATGCAAGCCGCCCTAAGTCTAGTACTATTCACCTAGTATTATTTATTAAGTATAATCAATGTCAATTAGAAAGTAAATAATATACAAATAAGTAGTCATAAACAAATTAGTTGTACACTAATTTATGAATATAAAATATTGTGATATTGTGTTTCTTTAGGACAAGTCACTTCTATTCCAACCTTATAGGTAGTAGTCTCGTAGGATTATTAATTAATAAATTTAGTTTAGTTCTATTTAAGAAAAAACATTGTTTCACTCGCCATTTCCTATCAACAGCAAATAATTTATTTAAAATTAACATTGAGCTTATACGGTTATCCAAGCGAGCGTTACTTTATTTAGTACAGTAGTGGCATGAAAAGATTTGTCAGTTTTCAAATTGATTCATTTAACGTTCTGTGAGCAAATGTTACCTTTTCAAATAATAACCAGTATATTCGAATAAATGATTATACACTAGTATTTATTTTAATTTTGAAGTAACGTATTCATTTTTGGTTTTATTAAAATTTAGTTATTTGTTTTACTAATTAGATATTACATAAGTAGAATTAGTTTTATTATTTAGTAAACAAAATTGGGTCGTTTTGGTCTTACGGTGTGCACTGAAAATCAGCTTTGTGTCGAATATAATTCCGGCATGTTCATGTTCATTCCATGTTCCATATGTATAATGTTAAGGAATATAATTATGTCGCTATTTCTTCAAATAAAGTTTTCTTTATTTCAAAGTATGTGTCTATGTTTCTAAAAATAATGTTAAATGTTTATAAAACCTTTTTATTGGTTTTAATATTTATGATCCGTGTTTGTCATTGTCAACATTTCAATTTTCTTTTTCACGTTCTTGTATTTTATAAACTTAACAAAAGTTGGCAGCACTGTTTTTTAACCGACTTCCAAAAGGAGGAGGTTCTCAACTTGGCCGGTATGTTTTTTATTTGTATGTATGTACGCCGATTACTCTGAGATTTATGATCCGATTTACATGATTGTTTTTTAGTTCAACGCGGAATAGTTGGCATTTGGCCCCCTAAACATTTAATATACTTTAGCCCAGTAGTTTTCATTCTATGATAATTTTTTATGAAAAAAAGTTCATTTCGTTCCATATATACGCCGATTACTCTGAGATTATGATACGATTTACGTGATTTTTCTTTAGTTTGATGCGGAATAGTTGCCATTGGGTAAAAATTTAACATAGTTTGGCACAGTAGTATTCATTTTACGATCATTTTTTGTTCCCGTTTCTTAGGACCTATATTTTTTAAGACGCGCGGCACCTTTTGTAGGCCATAGCTACATAGCTAGACACTAAAAAGTAACAATAAAAAAAACTTCGTTTAAAAAAACCGACATCAAAAACTAAAAAGTATACAATAACTTATTTCTATAGCTATTTTTAATCATAATATCTTATTTTTAATATACAGGGTGCTTCAAAAAAATGTATACACACTTTAAACTATTGTAGTTTTCCCGCTCTACAAGGCTAATGTTATATTTCTTCGCCAGGTGCCAGCATAATCGTCCCTCTATGTTATATTATCAGTTGGAATTTGTAATATCAACATGGGGGACGTACGTTTGAGTTTTGAAGAACGTAAGCAGGTTATTAAGTGGTACTGGAAGTTTGAGAATGTAAATGAAGTTCAAAGACAGTGGAGAAGGGAGTATGATACAGAACCACCTTCAAGATTAACAATTACACGCATACGAGACAAATTCGAAGTTCATGGAACAGTGTGTGATGTGCATAAAGGTCATTCAGGTCGGCCTCGAACAGCTACAAGTGATGAGTCATCAACGGCAGTCTTACACCACTGGATTTCTTCTTGTGGGGGGGGCACAGTAAAAGATGAGGTGTACAAACGTAAACCACGTAACCTAGACATTCTTTGGAATGAGATTCAAGCAGTGTGTAGAGAAATCTCATTGGACGTTTTGATACGATGTACAGAATCTGTGGTGACTCGTACTCAGAATTGTATTGATGCTGCAGGTCACCAATTTGAACAGTATTAACATTTGTTATTTATGTTTCATTTACATTGGACTTTCAGCTTTCTATTTTCCTGAAATTTAACTTTGTAGAACGGTAAATAAATTTTCTATGGAAGTTCAAAGTGTGTATACATTTTTTGAAGCACCCTGTATATTAACTAAAACATCTTGAAGTCGGTGCAAAGTAAAACATAAAAATTACTATATTTTGAAAATTACTTTTAGATGTTTAAGATAACATATATTAAAAATAAGATATTATAATTAAAAAGCTATAAAAATAAGGTATTTTAAACTTTTTAGTTTTTGAAGTCGGTTTTTTTAAACGAAGTTTTTTTTTGTACACATGCAAGCTAAAGTCGACTTTACTTTGACGAACCTTTTCATTCCATCACTACATAATACGGTCACTGAACTAGTTCACCTTAATAGTATTATGGGTAATATTCGGTCACTAGAACTTTTCGATCTTTGCTTAGCAATCGAATTACGGTTGCTAATAATTAATCGATTATGAACTACACGAGAGTATCGATCGATCTCTGAATCGCTGAGCACTGACCGAGTGAACTAATAGACCGATCAACGTTTGGTATTTAGTGTGAAATGTTTCTTTTATATTGTTCATGAACTACATACGACTAATATATACTTATATATAATTTATAGTTAAGATGGGGAAGTCCGTCAGTAGGGTAAGTACGTATACCTGCCTCTAGTTTTTACATTTTTAAAACAGAATTTAGCGTCAACTACAATTTGGAGTATTTAATTCTGACTTTAGTTTGGTTGGTGTCTTAGCTTTACTGACCGACTTGTTCTAGTCATGGCTATTTTATTTATTTATTATTAAAAAGTATCCAACAGTGTATCCATAAATTTAAGGCCTAACAATACATAAGAATAATTATAAACCAAAACTGGATACTCATAATCTAGAATACACTAAAATAAATTACTCAACATATCTAATACTGTGAAACTTTTAATGGGAAAACTAAACACAACTAAATGATTAAGTCTAAATACAAACAAATATTTGTTTCGAAGAATTAAAAATGTCTATGTCACTAAAATATTTGTTGTAGGTATTTGTACAACGACGCAGATATTCATTGTGTTTAGTTAGTTTTGGAAATAGGGGTAGCAAACAGTTTGAGTGAGGAAGAATTACGAGGGTAACGCTGTGGTACGTTGATATTCAAAGACGAAGTGAGAGCAGGACAATCGATTATAGAATTTATGATTATCGTACAAAAAGGTCACGTCGAGGTAATTAATGCCTTCTTTCACTAAGGGGGTTAAGATTATAATTTAATGTAATAATGTAATTTAGACACAGAAATAAAGAGAGGTGTATGGAGTGGGGGAACCTACTGACGGACTTCCCCACATTGACTATACTATAGTGATAATACTTACGTAAAAATATTATTGTAAACAATATAACTATACCGCAAGTCGAGTTATGAAATAGATAGAATAAGGTCATACGATGATTCGGTCAAAGTAGCCGTGTTAGACCCGTTGAAGAAAAGTAAAATATATTCGACGTTTAAGATAAGATTGACTAGCGAGCTGACAATTTATTTGTTTGTAAATACAGCCACTAAATGCTTATCCATATTTTTTCTTATCTACGATATCCTGGCTTAAAGGCCTAGTTGCCAAGCCATAAAAAAATCTACGATATCACTTATCGCGATAAAAAGTATCTTATGTGTTGACCCGAGATTATAAATAAGCTCTGTGTCATGTTTCATATAAATCCATTACTAACTAGTTATACGTGATATTCTAATAGACACACAGACAAAAAATCTAAAAACTACATTAATTAAGTTTTGGGTTCGTGTTAGTCCTTGTTTTTTACAAACTCGCCTAGCTAATTCTATTCTGTTCTTATTTCATCACTATCCATCCATACATACATACATACTCATCTCCCGTTCAGATAGTGACTTTTTCTTATCAACATTACCAGGCACACATAACTTGAAAGAAGTTGAATTAAAAACCAGCTCTTCAAAAGTAAATTATGCATATATTGAACAAGTTTTAGCAGATGCACGTTATAAAGAATAATTTATTCTGTGATGAATTTACAATGTCATAGATTAATTCCGTATTTCGACCAACATTGACATTTTGATGACAAGGTTTTACAAATAAAATATGAATATAATAAGCAGTTTTCTTGTCATAAAAGAAGCAAACTTTAGGCACTTTAACTCCTGGTGCGGTCCATTAGAATTATACCCATGAAATCATTGAACTATCTGGACTTTTAAGATGTTATAAAACAGTATACAAAATTGTATAAGAATAATAAAAAGTACATCCAAAACCATTGAAAAATTTCGTCAGAATCATGGAATTTATTGTTTGGTTTGTAAAATACGATTTTTTACTAAGATCTAATGACCTTTTCAATGTGTAGATTAGTAAATTATAGTTATTTAAATACACGTGTATGTAATCTATAATTAATATGCGATATATTCGAGGCTCTCGAAGTAGTATGACGAGTATTATTATGTAGTTTGTTTTTACTTTTGATTGATTTCAATCGATAAGCTTATATGGACAATATTTATATAATAAATGTGTGACCAATTTGTGGTGAAAGGGGCTGAGGCCTAGGAAATGGTGATTAGATTTGAAAACCAGAGATGCCGACCGCCGTGGGATGCTCAGGAAAAATTCTCGTTCACAGCCGATATTTATAATTACACTTCTAGAATTTAATTCAAATTATGGCGTGAAAAAACACCTCTAGTTTCTTGTCTCAAATGTACTAGGCGATCATAACTACGGAGAAGCTTCTACCATATTACTGTATTTTTTCTTATAATCCCGCTTTACGTTCAGCCCGACGTTCATGAAAGCCCACTTCTCTCCATACATCTTACTATCTCTACTCATTTTTCTATGGGTTTTCATAGAGGAAGATGTAGACAGCCATGTTATCAAGGCATTTTTCCCATAAACTTCTAAATCTGTCTGCCCATGACTAGATATTATCGTCCCATCAATTTTGGTTACTACCAAGTGTGGTATACATGTAATATGGTAGATAAATTTTAGAGTAATTATTAGAGGATCATCAATCTTAAGAGTAAACCAGTTTGCTTGCTGTTCGTAACAATCCAGCATATCTTGTTCAATGTCATCTGTAGGTACATAAATTACTTCTATCGGAATATTCGTGTACTTTGCATTTTCGTAAATCTCGTAGAACTTCTCTAATACGCCTTCTCTGTCTACTCCTTTTGCTGTGAAAAGGACGACTATAACATCCACATTCTCTTTGAACCAATCCCATGGAACCATTTCGAATCTTTTATTGAATATCTTAGCATCTTGTAAATAATTGTATGGCTTTGATATTATTTCTGAATCCATTGCAACTTTTAGAAAATGAACGATATTAAATTCAATGGCACACTTTCAACCAACAAACTAATTTCTGGCTAAGTTAAACGTTTTCATTCTCATGTAGTCCTAGTACCTACAAAATGTATCAATATCACATGAATTACCAAAGATTATAATTATTAAAACTGTTTTGCAATTTGAAACCTACGTAAATGTTGTTTGTCATTTAATGAAAAAACAGTTGTCAAGGATTTATTCAATATTCTAAAATGTCAAATATAAACGGACTCTTTTGAGGAAATAAACAAGGAACGTACTACAGTCTACAAAGCGACAAGGTTTTCATCTTCAATCAATCTTCAGTCCTTTGATTAGGAGTACATATACTCCATTGACATGTTACATGAGCTTTGCATTTGTTAGAGGACGCAATTTTATTTTTGTGACATGTGTGGGGGTTCAATAGAAGCTTAACCTCAAGTTTGTGGGGTCGCCACCCTTGTCCCCCGGCCGCCATCTTGGAAAAAGTGGTGAAAACACTTTTTTTCGCGATATCTCGGAAACTATTCGTCTTACAAAAAATTTGTAAAGTCATAATTTATAGCAAATTGTTTTCCTACAAATATGTTTATATAATATTTTGCCTAAATTAAAAATTAAAGAAGTTATAAGCAAAAAAGTGTGATTTTTTATTCATTCCTAACTCTTTTCATTACCATAGAACTTACCAAATTTAACTTATCGAATGTTAAGCAGGTAGAAAAGGTCCTCCGTTTTCCCCGCCACCTATGAGGTAGAGTCCGTAGGCGCGTTTTTTTGTTTTGTTTTTTAGTTTATTCACTTCAAAAAACAACTGGAATAGACTATAATATATAAACGACGAAGAACACGATGCAATATTTTTAGATTTCTTGTCTGTTTCTGCGGGATTCGCGTAAAAACTACTGGGCCAATTTTGATGCGGTTTTCACTGATCGACAGCCAATTATTGGACTTATTATTTGCGCTTGATTTTATCCCGGAAATCCCGTAAGGATTTTTCTGGGACTCTACTTAGTAAAATGTCTGATATTTTATCCCGAGAATCTGGCGGAAATATTTCCGGGAGCGGTTGGAAGTTGTTCTGCTGCATAGAAATCAGCTTATTCCGACACAGTTTTCACTAAAAAAATAGCTTGCATTATTTTTTAAATGCTGCGGTACTTTATGTGCTAAAATTCCGCGGGAATCTCAAGTCAAGCGTGGAAGAACTCGCAGGCATATCCCAGTTTTATGTAAAGACAGGATTAAACATATACTCAAAGTAAACATGCAAGCGGCAAATGCAATATCGAGACACATTTGCAATTCATACATCCTCTACACGTCCTTGCGACAAATATTTTAATAGTTTCCTTTTATAACTGTAAGTAGGAATGGTTCGTAAAATGTGACACACGACCAACTCCCTATAAGGATCAAAGTTGGCCGAAACAATGCTAACAAAGATATATTTACCATCAAACCAACTCTCCAAGCGCTTCTATTCACAACACAAAAGAAATCATTTTGCATTGAATTATTAAGATTAGAGCTGCAAAAGAAAGTGTTATACAGAAGAACAAGTTTAACTTTGCTGTTCACAAATAAGTTTAATACACCTTAAGTCAAGGGTGTAAGATTGAGTTTAGTTTGTTTGCAGGATACAATGATTGTAAATATAATTTTGTGATCGTGTACAGAATATACAATACTCGACGTTACATACTATATTCTAATGTTAAGTTATAATGGTTATAGTTAAAAACGTGAAAATTATTATATATTCAGTATGAATAAATTTGAATGTGGTATTTTTTTTATTGCAGAAGTTCAACAGACAGGCAGACGACCCACTTGATGGAAAACGGTTACCATCGCCTATGGACATTTGCAACACCTAAGGTGCTACAAATGCGCTGCTGCTCTCTTAAGGGAGACTGAAATCTGGTCACTAATACCGAAACACAGCACAAGGTTGTTATGGCGACATACTTTAGACCAGGGGTGGTAGCCACCCAGTCGGGCAAATGCTCTACCACCTGGCTACATATATTCGAAACAATGGACATAATATGATACAATTGTAAGTATGTAATTTGCACAAGATGGCGTTAGAAAATTCAGAAAATGATCAGAATCTACGGCCTAACCACTACGCTAATATTAACCACGACTAATACGGTCATAATTATGATATGAATCTACCGAATACTACCTATAGTATACAGCTATAATAAACAAAGAAACAACAAAATTATTGTTTTCATATTTCCAAAAATTCCCATGGTTGTATTAGGAAATGATTACGAGAACACAATAGAAACTTAAAAATTAATTTCATATAATTTATAGTAGAAACTGTGAAAAATATAATCTGAGTAATTTGTTCGCAACATTAACACTCTTAAGTGATTTGGTAATGTGACTCGATTTTAATCCAATTAAATTATCAAATACTTTTAGAAGCAAATAAAATCGAATGGTTATTAAGATTTTTTTATTTAAAATAATATATTCTCCTATATCTTTCCAGCCTCCACTGACGTAGTCAGGGACCATTGAGTTATTCTAAGTCAGGGACTATGTTTTTTAAGTGTATTTTAATATTTACTTAATTCTAGTATTATTATTGTACATATAATAAATACCCTTTCCAAGTACTTATTTTACTTTTGACAGCTCGATGACGGATCAATTGGTAGTAGATTTTTCATAAAAATCGAATTATAAAAAAACCTAGCTTAGGAAATAGCTCTGTTATGCAAAAAAAACCTTGCTAAATTTTTTTCTAACTGATGTTGAAATGTTTAGCAGAATTTAGTGGACATACAGACAGAAAGACACGGAAAGCGAATTTGTTTTATACTATTTCTGTAAACAACTCCGACAGTGGACCCTGCGATTGGTTAACGACGAAAAATGTCTTCTAAAAATATAATAAACACTTGAAGTATTTATTAAAGAAATGCTTTATAAAATTCGTATCATAGATACTTTAGAAAAAAAACAGGTATATATTGATATAAAATACACTTTCTCATTTCTCATATTCGGAAAGTACGCTTGAACTTACCTGATCACAGGGATGAAAATAGTACTTTACGTCGCTGGGAAACGATTTTCACTGCTGTCAAACAATTTAAAAGGCATGCGAGCCATGTCTGAACTTTTAATACAGAAACTATTAAATCGCGGCATATAATTTTAATTAAAAAACATCAACAATTTTGTACTATGATTTTAAACTTATAAATTACTTTCACTAAATTATTTAATTATTATTTAATTTACATAAAGAATTAACTATTTTCTACCATCATTGACAAAAAATACTGGCTGGTAGTAGAATGCCATAAAAAAGAAATTTATTTGACGTTTCATATTACGTGTCTGTGGTGAGTGGAGACGCATTAAAGTTTATCAGATTTAGTTTGTTTAACTAATCAGTTTTTATTTACTTTCCTCATATTTAAAATGAAAAACAGCGCATTCGCTACGCGCGTACGCCAAACCATCTCGAGATTAAATAGGTTTTAAACATCAAACGATATAACGAGTATAAGACATAAAATATATTTCTAAGTTTTCCAGATATCAAATTTGCTAAAAATAAACAACAGAATGATTTACCGAAGCTTCAGACGTCCATATCTAAGAAAACCCATAATTAAAATTATGTTATATGGTCTATTACCCATAGACTACGAATCATCAATCATTCGCGCCATTTTTCTTGTCAGAAAAGTTGTCAGGTTTGCACGGAGGTTCGCTTATAGGCGCCATTTTGGTTGAACCGTTCGTTTTTCAAATTTAGACACGGCGTAGCATATGATTAGTGAGTTTGATTAGTTTTCTACCGAGCTATCTAATGCAAATGAGACACAAAAATCAACTTGCCCCTCTTCGCCGAGTACATCCTTGTGGTTTTGACATAAACAGAAGCTAATGAAATAACTACTCACGTCCGTTTGTCCGTCAGTTTCTGTAATAGTAATTTTTGTAAGATAATACGTTTATTCACACTTATTTGACACGAAGTGGCAGTCTACATTGGCGCTTGACATTGGTGTTGTAAAACCGCGAAATAAGTTATCACGATGTTCTTTCGTTTTTTATTTTAAGGTTTCCCTCCCTAGGTCCCTGTGCATAGGTGGTGCGTGCCCCTGTACCCCTGGGTAAAGTAAAGACAACCCTTCTTTAGAAGTGATGCTGAGAACTTGGCAAGTAATGTGTTGTTCTACAGTTTCATAAAAGGACAATCCAATTTTTTCTTCTTTTTCGTAATGTTAAATCCCATTCGTGATATGGTTTCCTACTTACTCCTAAACGCGAGGTTTTTTCGATAATATTATTTCTTGTTAGTCATTAGTTGCACTGGCACTCATACCTTACGACGTGAAGCAAGCAATTCTTCAGTCCAGTCTTTCTACCGGGACCAAAAGTGACATATCAAGACGTTTGTTTTCCACATAACGCAACCAACCGTTTTGATATTATTAATTACTCCCAAGAAAACCTAATATTGATTTTTATAGGAGGTATTAAAAAGTAAAGAAATTAATTACTTAATTTCAAATGATAAACACTCCTGCAGCCAGTTCTCTATCTAACTGATAGTATTCTGGTAATACTAGAGCTGTACTTACATAAAATGGTTAAAATAAGTATTTTATTTCAAACAATATTACAATAAAACATTTACGATCTTATTCAAAAAGTTAAAGTTTTGAGACTTCTTTAAGAACTTTTAAGTAGCCTACAAACTTACTCTAACTCAATATGAATAAGACCGTGAAGCGGGAACATAAATATTTGCTATTGTCCTAATACTAATTTAAATGCAAACGAACATCTTTTCACACTAACCAAATTGCTATTTCTCAAGAACGGAATTATACATACGAACAACTAGCATTCCTCTAAAAATGCTTCTCCACAATGAATACATGTAAAGCATTGTTGTTATTTATGCGTTTAAATCCTAAAAAGGTTCGTAACACGTAGAAACTATTACTTTCTCAGAAAAAGAAGAAAAAAGGACTTGAAATCGTGAAATCCCTATTTCGTAGTCCTAGCAACACGGTTCAATGCGGACAGTGCCCTCGACTTGCAGAATCTTTGTGACAACAATACAATTTATTTCGCTTCTATCATAGTCAGGATAAAGTCTACATTCGCTCGTCACTTTTATCTATGTAAAAATTCTTAACCTATGCAAAACAAATTTATTTATAAAGTTGTTGTATATCTTACAATTCTTAAAATAAGGTTGAAAATCGTTTTGATTGTAAACGAATTTAGCCAGAACCACGCATTCCAAGGGATTTTTATGTACACTTTCTCTAATCTTTATTGCCAGGATTTAAAGTGCATTTTGTGTTATTTTAATAGCCGATATAAACTTTGTTTGATTTTTAGTGTCGAAGACTTGCTGTTACTTACTATGGGTTGTCGAACGAAAAAAAAATTACTTCGAGTAGTTTTTTCTTAAGGTGTCCGATGATTGAAAGGAAAATTAATGGTAATTTTAGTTTCATGATTTTCTACGATAGTTGGAAACGCTTCGAGCGAACACTCTTTAATATTTTCTGACCACTTATGTTATTTCGTTCGTCGTGTCTAGGAATAACTTTGCTTATTGCGCGCTAATTGTGTTAGCCACTTTGTCAGGAATTTTACAATAAGATATTATGTACAAAAAGTACAAATTTGCACTATTAGACAATATTATGCAGTAAATCTATTGTAATACCTATTCTACTAATTTATTTAAATTTTAATATGACAGATTAATTGATTCCTTGGGCACGTGTAAAATGGGTGATGAACAAACCGTGTCTGACTTAATAATTACAATTCAAAATTCAAAAGTTTGTATTCAAAATATATTCCACTGGAGAACACTTTTTGGGTGTCATACATGTAAGAAGAAGAAGCAGCAAGAAACTCCCCAACAACACGTCTAACTAAAAAAGATTTTTTCATCATAATTATTTGTATATTATCTCATATTATATTATCTCATACCCATAGATATACCAGTTTCACGAGATATGATATTGTTAATTTCTACGTTCTGGAATGTGTTGCTTAAGTAAGGCGCTAATAGGTTGAGGGGATCGCCATGAATACCGTAATTATTGAGCTTTTTTAAGAGGGTCACGTGTTCAACGCAAGCGAATGCCTTAGACAAGTTTCAAAACACATCAGTGGCATTCTGTGACCTCTCCCAAGCATTAAATGTGTTTTAGGAGTGCAACTCTTGCATCGGTAATTGATCGATCTTCGGTAAACCCGAACTGTTTAATATGAAATAGTTTATTAATTTTAAAATGTGAAAGCAATTGGTTCAAAAATGTTTTAACCAATTTTCAAGTAATCTACTCGTATGGTAATTTGGAGTAGCCACACTGATAGTTTGTAAATTCACCGCAATTTTCAGTCTACTTTAATTTGCCAGATCCTATAATGTATTCGCTCGTCTGAGAAAATACAGATAAATTGCTGCCTTTTTAAAAACATCAATATTTTATTCGAGTTCCAATAGTATATACTCGATTATATTCGGTTTTTCTTTTTGCATTGTTGGTAGACTTGACTCCCCTGATGCGCTTGATTAATCGATATATCCCAGCAATATAATAGGTTATTTGTATGCGCCTGGTTGTTGTATAGGTCGAGAATAATCGACGGGAGGTACGCAATACGTGTATCAGGGAGTTTTTCGCGGGAACTGAAAGGGGACGTTGTGCTTTGCAGTATTATTTAATTTTATAATGCTGTGACTTCATCTGCGTTAGTGTTAAAGATTTAGGCAGTGGCCGCATACGTCTTATTTAAAGCGTTAAAAATAACGTCGTTAATGCATAGCCACATTAGTGGGTAAATACTGTTACAACTCAGGTCCCGACAAAAACAAAATCCACCAGCATATCTGACACAAAGCACACATTATCCTACGGCATTTGAACTAATAACATTGAATTTTTTATGATCATCTTATTTTGTTCACTGATTGGCATACGGCCTATTGTTGTATTGTAATCATTTGCCAGATGTTACGGATTTTAAAGTAAAAGCTGATTCTAGGAAATTCGGTCCACGCTGCTCGGGGGACATATTGTATTTGTGCAGTATAAGACCATGGCTTGATTGAGGGAGGAGTTAGTCGAGCGAGAACCACGAGCAAAGCGTGACCTGAGTTAACACTAACCCAGATGAAGCCCCGACCTTATAAATATGTAAAATTGCTCTAATTCTTTTCATTCATATCCCTTTAATTAAAATAGTTTATCAATGTCTTCAGCCCGCTATCGGTTGTGCCAATATGCTAAGTGTCTAGTCGAGTGTGAAAAGTCAATTCATAAAATGTGTTAAAACCGTAATGTTCTCTGATTATAAATGTAGTGACCAGCTGCTGTTCTTTTATTACAATAAAGTAATTCCGGTAGACATATTCGCACACTCTGCACCGTAACTTTGTCACACTTATATTTTTTATTAACACTTAAGATCATACATACATATTTCGTAGCCAATCGATTATATTATGCATTCTTTTTTTATGAACATAATATAGTGTTAAGCCATGAAACGATCTAGTCAATATTGATCGATGACTCAATGTAAAAAAAACCTATGTTTATTAACTTAATTCAATTTTACAGATCAATCATTGATATAATATTTTTTTTAATATTTAATTATAATCTTATTTAATTATAATCTTTGTCTTACAACTACATATAAAATATTTAATATTTTTTATATATCAATGAGATCAATACAAAAAAGTTAAAACCGTATGAACAGTTTTGTTTCTTTCAATAGATAAATAATAGAGCTCCTTTCCAGCTTTACTTTCCTGGTACATAGTGATAAAACAGTCAATACGAATTCAGTTAATTTAAATTTAATTAAATACTTTCTCGGACTCCCAGATTCACAGTAATAATAAATAAATCGACTTTAACTATCCAATTACAATAAAAACAATAGTAATAGCAGCACTTCACTTCAGGTGTAAAAATTATTGTGCTATCCACTTCGGATTCTGCGCGCGCCTGTTTAATATTTTATCTGTATAATTATCAGATATTTCCTTCTTCATAGCCTCGGAGATAAACCAATTTACAAGAAATTTATATTATATATTGGTAATACTAAAATTAAAGAAACTATCTGGGATCAAAATTATAATAGTGAAAACTGCTGTTTATGTGATGACTGATCATATATGTGACCATTTTTAAAACTTTTCTCTGTCGTTTGTGTCTCATTTTCGATATTTTGCACTGTTCAAAAGATACGAGTGTAAAAAAAATATTCTTAACTATTACTGCCATCTAGCGGGTATCATGAATAAATGTCACGCCAAAACCGGCTGCACTAGGGAGTTCTCAAAAACTGATAACTACCTGGCTAAATAGATGATGAAATAATAAAAGCGCTACTTTCGCAAAGTCATAACTCTAGCAACCCTAATATTATGCCAAGAATAATTTTGATACTCACTAGAATTATGTCAAACTTCGTGCAACTATTAAGGTGCTTTATTACGAAGTACGCATTTTGTCAACATAACCAATAATGTTTACTTAAACAATCTTTATGTAAGCAAGAGCTTTAACACCTTCTTCTAATTAACAGAACAATTATTTGATTAAAAGAAGTTAAACGTACCATTACAAACCTATCGTCTCGGCGCGTGACAATTCTTTGGTAAATATCGTCAAATTATGATGAAAATATTTTTGCTGCAAATTTCGCTAGACATGCTCGATAAACTTTAAAAATTACTGCTCATGTGAAACTTATTACAGCTATAATATATGTATTTAGTTATTTTGAGTGTATTTTAAACTTGAATCAACTGTGGTATGGGCAGGAGCCGCTCATACTTTTGTATTTTTATATACTATGTCAGCATTTGTGTTGTTCATTGTAAGGGGGCAAGCGTAAAATAATTAAGTATGTGCACGCTTACATAAATGTAGTATATAAGGCTTTAGTATTGTTAAACGTAAAAATAAATATATCAATTACATTGGGACACTGTAGTTTTAATACTACAACTACCTACCACTACGGGCAGCGCCCATCCATACCACACTCCGTTAGAATCAAAATAACATGGATAAATTCACTTTGTTTACATTCACTGACTACAGATAAGACAGAATATTGCTAGATGTCGTAAAATAGCCAATGTTCTAGATATTATGGGCAGGTTGTACTTCGTCTGTCAAGTTTTGGAAGACAGAAATGTTACCAGTCTATAGCGTCTTATTTCGCCAGGGCGAAAATAAAATTATATATGTCCAAGTCCGTTACGATCAAAATCGTGAACATAGTATTAAAATTTAAAACACGAGTATAATATAAACATAAAAATAAAAACATTGATTACTATGTTTCATAGTAATTAGAATTAACTGAACAGTAGACATAACTTAATGCAATTCAACCAAGACATAGTTAGAATTAAGATAGTAATAAATATAAATTAAGTCTTGCGGGCTCCTTTGAGTGGGTTTTAAATGAGAAATCGTTAAACGTTAATAAAACCTAGTCAATTGAAGTAAGCTGGATTGCTTTACTTAATGTTTTCATTAGGCGCTTCCTAGGAACTTCATTTTGCCGAGTCTTAATTATGTAGTCCATAAATTTTATATTATTATATATATTTTTTATTGCAGGAATTCAGCAGACATGCAGATGGCCCAGTCGATGGAAAGCGGTTACCATCGCCTATAGACATTTGCAATACCAAAGGCGATACAAATACGCTGCTGCTCTCTTAAGGGAGACTGGAACCTGGTCACTAATGCCGGAACACAACTCAAGATTGTTATGCCGACGTAACTTAGACCAGGGGTGGTAGCCCTCCAGTCGGGAAAATTCCCTACCACCTGGCTATGGGTTGTTTTGTCGCCTCTTACGACAGACCGCCTGGCCGCAGGAAATTGTATTCTTTCTCCGTTCCTGCACGGATAAAACGATCTTCCAATAAATTATTGCACTTTTAGTATTTCTTTAAGAAATGTTTTGCCTTCGAAGCACAATAGCATCGGTGGAAGATGTTTTTTTTTTTCGAGAAGTAGGAACATTCCATCTCGCAGAATCTCACTGCGCCACCATTAGGGTCATCTCTAACGACAGAAGTCAGTTCTCGGCGCTTGCATTGGTGGCTCGCTATTTGAAGTAATTAGATGGATCAATAATGTAAATCAGGTAGTAGGTAGGGCATCTAGCGTCTGTCTGTTTACCAACCTTACAATAAAAAAACTCATACCTAATAGTCTTCTAACTAAAACTATAATCTAAGCATCTAATCCTTAGCCTGCTGAGAAAACAAAAACAGTAAACATTTGAAGCATTTAATGACGTCATGTACTCACATTGCCCTGGGGGTCGATCAGCTGTGCGTATTTCGGTGCCTTAGCCTTGCTGCCGTCGGCGAAGACCCCGGCTAGCCGTAACGGAGTCCCAGGTCTCGCTGCCGCCCTCTCGTACTGCGCTCCTATTAACATTTTCAAGAATAAATCTAAACCAATATTACAAAGAGGTAAAGTTCTGTTTGTAGAATGTAATCTGTTGAACTATTGAATTGACGTTAAAGATTCCTTCACCAGTAGAAAGCATCATTATTCCTAAGTGACACAAGCTTTATATGATTGTGATAAATTTATGATTTTTTTTATGTAGCTCAGCGAACTGGGCACAGGAAGCAGTGTCTTATCTCGAGTAGCACCCAGCAAAGTGGACACGGGTCACTTAATTCTGAATACCTTAATAAAACACAGCCGGGAATTTGATAGACGACCACCTATTAGATGACAAAATTGAAAGTCTCAAACATCAATGCAGGGTTTCAGCTTATCGGCTCTCTATCAGTTACATCATTGGAGCTGTTTAATCTTATCCTGTCGTCTCGTCGCCCTCCCATCATCGAAGAACCGGAAACACTAGGATGCAGCACGAGTATATATGGTGGACATAGCACCTATCCGAACAAATCGCTTTGCGTCCACTTTCATTATGGATACCGCAAAGGAGTGGAACTCCTTGCTGTTCCGGAGTCTTTTTTCCTAAAAACGTATAACCCGGCTGTCTTCAAGTCCCGTATGAATAGAAACCTTCTAGGGAAGCCAACTCCATTATAGACAATATCAACGCTCGAAATTGGGGGAGAAAATCATCGAATGCGAACCGATTATGACGAAAGTAGATAGTATAGACACGCAAATCTTTGCAGTTTTGCTTCGGAATCATAATCATCTCAAGACGCCACGCCCTTCAATTTTTCTCATCCACCAACAGTACATGTCATTGTACTACCAATAAAATTATAATAAAAACAATAACATAAATTCTGATTAGACTAATTTTCGTTATAAAACTAGTTATAGCAGGTTCAGTCAGCTCAATTTCTTTTAGAATTTTCACGTCAGAGTACAAAACTTAGAGGATAGGACAGGACAGCATAACCACTTTCGTCAAACAGTGAGTTTTATGTAAATAATAACAGATAAATCCCATGAACAGTATTCAACCTTGAGCCGTTCGCGTCGTCCACAATCCACTACTCACAGGTAGTCCAGATACGCTTGAGTTTCGCAATTACTTGGCTGTCTCTGCGCATTCTACCGATTATACAATAAAGAGCGTTCCGAGGAACTGGTCAGAATAGTGCCTTTGTCTACTTTTTACCATCGCTTCCTATCAGCTAGAGGTTCATCCCCATTTGAGCTCCTTCTTTCTTGTACGCGACGGCTCTTTAGAACATTGCTCTTGCGTACCATGGGGAATTGGAACGAGCTCCCAGCTATGGCTTTCCCACAGCACTGCGATATGGTTTTTTTAAAAAGGCTGTCATAAAATTTCTTCGAGATCCGCAGCGCGTTGGTGATATATCTGATGTTGCAAATGACCATAGGCGACGGTAACCGTTTTCCATCAGTACGTTCTGATTGTCTGCTTTACGTCAGCTATAAAAAAAGAAGAAAACATACAGACCAGAAGCGGGCCGAGCTCTGTAAGCTGAGATAGCCCTTGGTGAGACCATAGCGAAGGCACGAGCCCGAAGTAACGCTGCGATGGAACCCCGGGGAGACGCTAGCGCACCCCCGCGGCAACCGCATGCTGAGAACCAACCTGGTGACAACAAAGGTTATACATGAATCTTTCTAGAATAGTGGTTTCCAAAGTTAACTGGACCGCGACCCACTTAATAAAAACTTCCAAATTCGGGACACAAATTCGGGTTCAAGAAAATAAAAGAAAAAATATGGATAATATGGCATATTCATGTAAAAACAAGTGAAAATAAAATAACAGAAGACTATTTGTTTAACCGATAGTAAAGCAATTGAACGGTCACTAAAATATAGGATAGGCAGGAACCGGTCATGTCTAGTTCACCTTTTGAAATTAACTCCATATCCGTTCTGAAATTCAACTCTATGGCATCGCGTTCCCGCCACATTTTTACGTCGGACGGTGTTGTTGTTTTGTGTGATAATAATACATTTGTTATAAAAAGTGGTCCGATCGGATCGGGTCTCGGGGCGACCTTATTATACTACAAGGACGAGTTATGCCTTCTCGTGGACGCTACATAATACGATTAAATAAACATTATGTTGAAGTTTGATTTAATTAAAATTTCCGAACGAATGATAAGTTTGAGTGAGAACTTGGAAACTGATGTTTTGTTCTGTTGCTTTTGCATAGCCATTTTTGCATAGACGTAAATACTTGAAATTTTAATGACTTTCCTTTTGTACTGGATTTGGATAATGTGGGTGGATAAGCACTGATTTATTACTGTATAGATAGATAGATAACACTTCATTATACACCAATACAAAAATGAACTTAAAGACTAAAATTATATCTAATAATGCACAAATGGCGGTCTTATCTCTAAAAAGCGATCTCTTCCAGACTATAGCCTTTTTTCTGTTTTACTTGCGTTGAAATATTTAAATGTACTTGTTCGTGTAGGGTTTTGTTACACAGCTCTTAAGGCCGGCTGGATCGGTGTGATACCACGCTCTCACAGAACATCGAAGTACAACGGTTAGTATCATCTTCCCAATGCCATATCTCGTCCCACTACCCTAGCGTAAAGGCTTGCAATGCGTTAACTCCGCCATTGGTGTTGCAAACTTCTACAGGCGACTATGACCAGTTTCCGAGAGCTGAGTCTTCTGCCTGTTTGCCAGATTCGTAATTTTTTTAAATGTGTGTACAGTTCACACGCAGTAGAAGTGAAACAAAAGTGACAAGGGGTGAGAAGGATTCTATATTTCACGACGTCACATTTCATATATTGTATATTGAAGCTTTAAAACACGAAATTTGAAGTATTAACGAAAAACTTTTTTTAAATCTATCTGTATAAGTGTACCGTTTAAATTATTAAATATAATGTATTCTATCTTACTCTCTCGCAAGTTAGTCCTTAGATTTATGTGTTTATCTCTTTTTAGTGCCACTTTCGTTTCATCTAGTTTCATATCACAACGATTCTAAAGATTCTTCAAAAAAATGTGTTTACACGCGCTGCTCGTTTTCCTTGCCACTTTCCTGCCTGCTGCCAAGGCAGTGCGTATGAGTAATCTGCGGCAAATCATGACGATGCCCTTTACTTGAAAATAGCTACATCTTCTTTTTTATTGTTTAGTTTAAAGGGTGGCACCGCGTCAGCTTCGGCCCAGTTGCTGTAACTACTTTCCAAGAACTGGGCCGTGTGCCTGTTTGCCAAATTCGCAACATTTTTTCTTTAATATTAGTATTACATATTCCGTAAATATTATCGGTATTATTCATATTGAGTTAGATTAAGTTTGAAGGATCTTTAAAAACCATAATATGCCTTTTCAAACTTGCTCTAACTCGATTCAAATACGATCGTATATACCTTACTAAAATATCAGCCGGTGCTTTGATGCAGTTGTGTAAAACTATATAGATATGTGCATGTATAATGCATGAATTGATTAAATTCGAGTTCGGCATTATGCAAAAGAATTTCATTGAAACACATAATCATGTCGTGAGATCTTCGCATTAAATGATGTCATTTGTATACTCATTATAAAAAGATAGACAAGGAATCCTTTTAGTTATTTACATACTTGTGAATAATTTTAGCATTTAAAACATTTTTTCCAATGCTTTACGTATGTAGAATAATAATAATAATTATTATAATAAATCCTTAGGGGGCTTTGTGACGAAGCCTTAGGCGAGTAGCGACACCTCGGATCCGACTCCGGGGGGCCAAAGCAAGGCCGCATGAAATGCATCTCGCACACTATCAGGTCCTTTACAAGGGATTAAACCAAAAAGAGACGAGAGGTGACACCACGAATAGGCACCAGAGTCAAATCGCCGGCTTGTGTGGAGACTCGAAAACAAACTCAATATTCCACTGAAACCACCCTCCTCCCATGTGTCCCGCGCTTATGGCAGGAAGAGCGTGAGACTTTAAACGTAGTTACACCCACGCTGATCCTAGCGCACCAGTGCTTGAGAATGCCCCTGGAAAGGCAATCTCACTTCGTCAACAGGGATGAAGATTTCTCTGCTCCCTAGTTGCTAGAGGGCCCCTGCAGCGGTATTTACGGGAGGAGATCTTGCGCATATCTGCGGCTCCGGGACCCCGACTGACTCCCTTTCTCATTCTGCGGCCTCCTTTTGAGACATCACGGTCTCGCAGAAATTGGGCGCACCCACCCAATAATCGTCGCTATGAAGCATGGCCTGCACCAGACTGCCGATCGAACCTACGATTCTCTCGAGTTCAAATCTCTTCGGTGTTAATGCTGCGCACTCGACTAGCGTGTGAAACGCCATGTCGTGTGCGCCACGGCCGCGTCCGTGCTTGCTTGCCAGCGGCACGGACTGGATGGCTACCACTCCTATATTAAAGTATGACGCTATAACAACCTTGAGTTGTGTTCCGGCATTAGTGGCCAAGTTCCAGCCTCCCTTAAGAGAGCAGCAGCGCATTTGTAGCACCTTTGGTGTTGCAAATGTCCAAAGGCGATGGTAACCGCTTTCCATCAAGTGGGCTGTCTGCCCATCTGCTAAACTCCTGCAATAAAAAAATTAAAACAACGTAGCGGAGATCGCTAGAGCTAAGACTCAAGCTCCAGAGGTGGGAATGATAAATGGCATAACGTATATTTAAATAATAAATACGATAAAACGTAGTTATATTGTGTACTCGTGGCAAAAACTTAAGAATATACTATATGATAATAATTAAAATTTTGTTTTATTATATATATATATGTCGCAGAACGGCCTCGTTCTCACGACATCTCCTTTAGTTATTGCAGGTTTAGTGGGCGTCATCAGGATAAAATGCGAGCATAAAACACAACGGCCACAGTTTATACACTTTTAATTTAGATTCTATCAACATTTTGTCATAGTTTAGACCGAGCAGCGGGTTCAGGGCACCCGCTCATACTTCTTCACTTAACACTTTCTTTACAATTCTCAATGGTCCAACTCGACCTGCTGCCATCAACCAAATGTGCCACAAAAACTCCTCCGTCTACCGAAGTAGATACTACTCAAGTATAGAGGGCGTCCTTGACCACGCTCAAGACATGCTCTGCTCTGATTGGTCGTTTATTAAATTACAATATTCATAACTTTTATTAGGTTAGAACGATCTTTAAGTTATAGAAACATTTAACAAATCAAATTAAATTAAATTAAGAATTTTAGAAGTAATTAAAATGTAAACAAATGATATTGTGCGTTATACATCCAATTATAGCTTCCCTCCGACATATATATATATATATATTTCGAAACCATAGGTGGTAAATTAGATTAATCTCCCATGGAGTAAATAATAACATAAACATAAATTAAAATTTATTGAATAAAATGAACAAGTTGAAGACAGGATAAATAAAAATAATAACTTTACTCTACTTTACTCATTGACACAATATATCTTTATCTTTTGTGATCACGGCTTCTGAAAAGTGGCTAAAACGTCGAAATAAAGATCTTTTGTAACAAAAGCAAAACCGACTTCAAAGTAAGAAACAAAAATTACTTAAATATTTTCCACAAAATCTTGAAGTTGGTGAATTTTCCAATTGTGTTGTTTTTGTTTTTCATGTTTTATTTCTTCTAGATGTTGTACAATTTTTTTGTAAAAATAATTATTGCTACTGCTGCTGCCCAATTACTTAAGTAGCTAAGTGCCTGTAGAAATTGTATTGCTGGCATGCGTATACAAGTTGGACTTAAGATGAACGCAGGCACTCTTCAATTTTATCTATAAAATTATGCCCTCCTTTTTTATTTAGTTGGTTTAGTTTTTATTTAGGTTTTTTTTTATATAATTATATATAATTTTAGATTATTGTAATAAGTTTTGTTCAATTTATTTTTATCATAATATTTTTAAAGTAAGATTATATTTATAGCAAACTCTCTTTTATAATATAAATAAAGTATATTTCATTCCATATAATAACGCCTGAAGGTAAAAGTATCCTCTTTCGAATAAAAAATCGACGACGCCGCGCCGACCTTCCTACAAGGACAACCGGGTGAAATCCAGTCCAGCAAAGGGCGTACACAAAAACATAATGAAAGCGAGTGTAAGGCATGGGATGATTGATTCGTTTTTATTAAAACATGGAACTTGGCATTGAGACTTCGTTACGTGGACGTTCCTTTCTGCTGATATACAATAAGTTTAATAAGCAAATTAACGTATATGAAATTAAGAATTAAATTGAAAAATTAGCTATTTAGTTACTTTCGATTACGCTGCCACCGAAAAAATATGTGTTATAACCAGAATTATTCTCAGCACAAATACACATACTACATACACATATTATCCGGGCAGGAACGGAGAAAGAATACAATTTCCTGCGGCTCGGCTCCCTGTCGTAAGAGGCGACAAAACAAACCATAGCCAGGTGGTAGGGCATTTGCCCGACTGGATGGCTACCATCCCTGGTTTAAAGTATGTCGTCATAACAACCTTGAGTTGTGTTCCGGTATTAGTGACCAGGCTCCAGTGCCCCTTAAGAGAGTAGCAGCGCATTTGTAGCACCTTTGGTGTGGCTAATGTCCATAGGCGATGGTAACCGCTTTCCATCAAGTGGGACGTCTGCCTGTCTGCTGAACTCCTGCAATATCAAAAATACGCAATATATTATTATGTGTTTGTATTTATTTTGATATATAAACGGATGAATGTTTGTCTGTATGTCCTTTATAGAATCGTAAACTATACATTTGATCATGTGATGATGTTTAGAATTGTTGTTGTGCATGAGCTAGAGAAGGTTCTGAGTTGGTTCACAATTGGACCCGGTAGGTGGTGCTGCTGTCAGCACAGCGATTGAAGCTTTTCCGGGCAGGACGACGTCTGCCAGGACAGCTAGTTACATTATAAATCTACAAAATGTGAGAGTGCACTGATTCCCGAAACTGGCCAAGTGCCTGGTTCGGAAATTAGGTACTTCAATAATACTTTCTATACCTGATTATTTGCAATAAGGATAATGTACGTATTTAAAGTCCACGGACCATAAAAATGCCCCGACCTTTTGGAGTGCTTGCGTGGCGCCATAGGAAGGCCAACACGTAGAGGCCTCTCGACATATATGTATAATCTAAATGTGGGGTGACACTGACCGGCGATTATCCCTGTCTACAATAATGCACCCAAGGACAAGCCCCGGCCAGTGTAAGACTATTGTGGGAAATTAAACCAAAAAGTACCGCTCTATTGAGGTGAACTGCTAGTGGTACTAAGGGTTTGGGAATATGGGGACTATGGCGTCTGATCGTCGCAATGTTCGGGGAAATTGGAAAAATGAGTAGACGGTGACTCGCCACTCCCTGCATGGGCCCCAAAAAAATGTCATTATTTTATATTATTATTTACAGGGTCTCCAAATCGGGTATTCTTTTTTCCAAAAAACTATTTAGATAAACGAGCCTGACCGTGACGTCACTTGACATCAAGCAACAGTGATCAAACGCGAACAAAAGTAAAAAAATAAAATATGTTTCGGGTCATACATTTTGGGGAAGGTATGAATTTTGTGTCTGAGTTATATAGATCAAACAGTAAATTGTATGTAATAATAAATAGACTACGCACGGTCTAGATATCGTGCTAATTTTGGCATAATTAATTCATTAAATTGGAGTTTCCAAAACTCAATCTAGAGACTGTGAATATTATTTACCGTTAGTAGAGCCAGTGAAACTACGATGGCGATGCGATTTTGATGTATTCGTTCGTGAATTACAACGATGCCATCATAACAGCGCGGCCATACTGATGTTGACGATGATGATGTTGTTACTCATAGAGGTAAAAAATAACTTAAGTGTTGACGCGGGATATAAGCTGCCAGGGCACGCGGAGTTGGGAATCCCGCAGTCTCATAGCCCTAGCATAAGACGCAGGGCGGAACACCCAGGGGTTATAGTGGGTATCTAGCTAACTGGGGAGTGGCACTAGCGCGTCACCAGTTCTGACTGGGTACGCTAGTGCCACTCCCGATCTGGCGAATCACACACTCACACGGGTCGGGCCACCTAAATTACTGTGCCTGTCGCAGCTTAGTCCTCAAACGGATTTCCCCTGGCCAAAAAAAAGGATATAACCTAGCTCGGTGTCAAGTTTCATTTAATTCAGTAGCTGTTATATTAATCTAATAATATGTGTTTGTTTGTTTGCCGATTTAAAAAGGAGAGTAGACCACAAATGAATCAAATCTATTACCAGGAAGACATAGAAGCGAAAAGCTATTTTGAACACAACATGTCGCAGGTCAGAAATCACGAAAGCAAGACTTTAAAACTGGTAACCAATGTTGCTGCTCATTAAACTTTAAAAGGTACCTTGATCAAATCCCGATGTAGTAAGTTTCCGTTATTTATTCATGTCTGGGTGTCATTGGAAACACAAATTTTGTATAAATAAACTCGAAAATCATCAAGATCAGAAAAAAATACTACCAGGAGTGCACAGAAGCAAGCATAATAATATGTGTAAGAAACATGTAGGTGAAACATTGACATAATACCTACATGTTTCTTCGCAATTAAGAAATCACGCGAACAAACAATTTAAGCCTGGTAGTTATTTATATTATATTTAATAACATGGTTAATATAAATAAGATCTGATTTAGCATTCACTTTATTACACAATTGTGAATGCCAGATGAACCAATATGCCTCTGTTTGTGCAATATATGTTATACATGTATGTTTGTATTTAAATAGTTGTATTTAATGAAGATGTAAGCTAAATGATCGTGGCACTCAAGTAGTATAAAGTTCAATTATAATAAGGAACAATGTTTAACACTATGGACGAATGAGCTCCCTCCCACCGTTTTCCCAGAGGGCTACAATATATCTGGCGAAAAAATATTCGAAAAGAGCGTAAACAGATATCTATGGGCGACGGTAGCCACTTGTCACGGCAAGTGGACTCGTTTGCTAGTTTGCCCACAAGCAAACATAAAAAAACGAAGAAACAGGGCTATCTTTACCTAGGAAAATAAGGGGTGCAAGGCACCCGGGTGCAGCGATCTAGGGCGTGCAAACCATAAAAGAACATCGTCATGCTTTTTCAAAATCTGACTAATGACATCCCCGTGCAGGAACGGAATAAGAACACTAATTCCTTCGGCCGGGCGTCCTGTTGTAAGAGGTGATAAAACAACCTACAGCAAGGTGGAAGGGCATTTACCCGACTAGATGGTTACCAGCCTTGGTCTAATGTATTGTTTTACACTTTGGGCCATCTGCATATCTATAAACAAAGCACATTTATTACCCGTCGGCGTTTGAGCTTAGAACATTGAAACTCTTTTGTGGCCGTCTTCTTTTGTTTACTTTGTGTTTGGAAAACAGCCCATTGTGTATTATAATCTTTATGGTAGTCATTAGCCAGGTGTGATTCTTGGAAATTCAGACCACGCGGTCGAGCAGACATATTGTATTTATACAGTATAAACCAACGCCCCAACGGAGAGGTACGGCTGTCTAGTGATAGCCACAAGCGGAACAAGACGTTAGTGACGGACTTTGCACGTGTGCATTACGTTTGGATTGGTTGTGTACAGTTATATTTGTACCCGTGTTATCCATGTTTATATGGTTCTAATAAATTCTATAATAATTCCAACGGCATTTTATTTCGAGTCCTGCAACTCGCAACAGTATATCGTCATAACAACCTTAAGTTGTGTTTGGGCATTAGTGGCCAGGTTTCCGTGACCAGTCTCTCCCTTTAGACAGCAACGTCACTTTGGTAGCACCTTTCGTGTTACAAACATATAATCTCACAACCTATTCTGTTAACAGGATTCGAGAAAATCGGCTCACCAAAGGAATACATCAGAAAGAGTATCGTTTATCTACTTAAAAAATACTAAGCAGATCCTCGTCGGCCTGTCTTTAAATCGACTCGTACGCATTATCCGTCTAAGATCAGCTGTCGGTCGTTCACCGCGGCTACAACCGGATGTTTAGCTATGCAATAATTTGGGGAATGCTACCTTTACTTGCTTATGTAAATACGAATTATATATGACAGATTTTACGGTAAATTTTCAATGAACTTATAAATAAAGGTGTCAAGTGCGTGCCAGTCTACTTTGTGTAATATATTGGCCGAGTGTGTAGAGATGAACGACTTTTGTAAAAAAACAGCTAAATACTGGTTATTCTCAAAATAGCCACGGCTAAGATATCCATTAACTCACACACTCATCACAGGGTGACATATACACTGTGTGTGTGTATTTAAAGATAGTCTAGAATCTAGATCAAAACAACTATAATATTTACATATAACATACATAACTTCACGCCAGGTCCCTTGCGGGGTAGGCACGAACAACAGAGCGCCATACAGGCTTATTCTTACACACAGAATTTACATATAAGAAACTTAATATTACTTGTAGATTACAATCCAAATTTTGACTATAGTTTAGTTGTTATGGTTTTGTGATATTACTTTTTTATTGCAGGAGTTCAGTAGACAGGCAGACGGCCCACTTGATGGTAAGCGGTTACCAAAGGTGCTACAAATGCGCTACTGCTCTCTTAAGGGAGACTGGAACCTGGCCACTAATGCCGGAACACAACTCAAGGCTGTTATGACGACATACTTCAGACCAGGGCTGGTAGCCATCCAGTCGGGAAAATAAACTACCATCTGGCTAATTGTTTAGTACGTTCATAAATTACAGAAAAAAATTAAGCATGCGGCAGTTTGAGGCTTGCAGAAACAGAATACGATTCGGCAAAAGCGACAATATAAATGGTCACGTTGGTCTGAAAGAGAGTGTCGGGGTGAAGTTAAGGAAAGGAATGCTCCGGTGGTTCGGGCATGTGGAACGAATGTATGATGAAAGAATGACTAAACAGATATACAATGCAAAAGTGGATGGATGCAGAAGTCGCGGAAGGCCACGACACACCTTCCATGATCAAATTGATCGTGTACTAGCAGAAGGTGATGTCAGGAGCCTTAAGAATAGACGAGCGTGCATGACAAGAACTATGAATGTCAAAGAAGCAAGTGAGGCGTGTAAGAATAAGCCTAAATGGCGCTCTGTTGTTCGTGCCTACCCCGCAAGGGACCTGGCGCGAAGTTATGTATGTATGTATGTATAAATGGTCACAATCCCTGTAGAGAAGTGACATTAGCACTAAACGAATAGAATGAAAATATATGAGAATACCAATATTAAGCGTAACATTATGACATTCGCATACATTTTCTATTCTATGCATTTAACGCTAAGGCCACAACGTGTGTGCAGGGCCTGATCGATCAAATTATACAAACATACAAGTCAACAGACAAGTTCTGCAAGAATGAATGCATGAATGAATCTCACGAGAACTCCCATTAAAGACAAATATAAATAACATGTGATAATATTGATTATGGGACCGGTATTAAACGGGTATCGGCTTCCTGTCCGGTAGTGTGGTAGCAAACTGACAAATTATGTGTTGGGAATGCATATATTGCGCGATTGTTGACAAACTTCTCAATTTAACAACGTCGCGCTGCAATGAATTATTGGGAGATCTGTGGGATTTCATATTTCATTTAACAATTATATATTGGGAGACAAATGTCTATAGGCGGTAGTAACCACTTTTATTCAGGTGGAGCATCTGGCTGTCAGCTGAACTAATTTTTTTGTTTTATTTGACGTTTGTTCACGTAGGTTTTATCTAAACTTTTTTTAATTTAAATACTTTTGTATTCAAATCTAGTAGATATCCTAGTATAAAGGGAACAAATTCCCGGAAACAGCTAGCTATCTCACAGGCTAGTGTTCTAAGTAGGGTTGTCAAATTCAAATTTTTTGTATTACAATACTAACAATATATTAACATTGAGACGGCAGACGCCATAGTCCCAATATTCTCAGACCCCTAGTACCACTAGTAGTTTACCCCAATAGCCCGGTACTTTTTGTCCTCATTTCCCACAATAGTCCTACTCTGGCCGAGGCTTGTCCTTGGGTAAATTATTATATGGTGTAGACAGGGATAATCAGTGTCACGCCACATTTACATTGAATTTGTCCAAGGGCGTCTACGTTTTGGCTATCCCAAGCCCCCCCCCCACGCAAGCCTTCCAAATGTCCGGGCCATTTTTATGGCTCGTGGTCTTCAAAGACTATATATTCAAAAATCGTTGGCCGCGGCCACTGGCGACCAAAAGACTGGGGCTGGGCGCAAACGGACCACCGAGCATAGCCACTTTTGTTCAAGCAGTCTCGTGTCGCTGTCACAGGTTGCTATGTTCGGTGGTCGTTTACGCGCAGCCTGAAGCTTACCTCGCTCAAACGATTAGTGTATGTACGAGTTTTCAGTGAGGTAATGCTGCCAGCTTCCTAAGCCCACTGCCCAACGACAGCGATCTGGTCGGGCTGGATCGATTGTAGTTTATAGTGCTTTCTTTTGTTTAGTTTGTTTATACTACAGTTTTTAGTTTATTTATTTATATTCGCCTACATTCGCCCCTGCCACGTACAGCTTTCAGACGCCACTCATTCTTTGTCAAAACAGTTAACGAATTAAGCAAACTCGACAAATCGTATTATGTGGACATTGACGTAGTCTAGCATCAGTGAATGCGAAATGAATCAAACTAATAATAATTAGGTACACTTTCACAAATACATATTGTTACGAGTTGCGAGACTCGAATTAAAATGGCGTTGGAATTATTATAGAGTTTATTAGAACTACACAAACACGTATAACAATATAACCGAACACAACAAATGCAAACAAATGCAAGCAGATGGTCGTCATTTAATAAAACGCGCAAAGTACGTCACTATTAGATTCCCAAATGTACACACGTCACGCCGGATCGTAATTGTTGCTCAACTGCCCCCCTCTCTCCATCAGGCCGTCGTCTTATACTTCACAGAAGGAAAAAATCCGCAACACCTGGCTAATGATGCTAATGCGCGAGTACAATAGGACAATAGGCTATTCTCCACAATAATTAGAATCGTATGTTTACAAATAAGTGAAGAAAAGAAGACAATCATAAAATGATTACAATTCGTTCAAATGCCGACAAGTAATAAAACGTGCTTCTACAGATTTGTACGTGGAATTTGTCTTTGTCGGCGCCTAGGTTGTAACAATATTGTTCTTTTTTCTTCTATCTAAAAGTATTTTGTATGTATTTTTTATATATTTTTTCTGTCATCTGTGGTGGTTAATTAATAGCTCATTAATACTTATCTCTGTAACTTAGTTTGTTTGTTACTACAACTGTTAGCCAAATAAAATAAAATATATTATAGATTAAATTAATTATTTATTTACTATCACTAATAAAAATTTTTTTTCATTGCAAACCTGATAATCAGGTGGTTGGCCACGAATCGAAAAGTGATTACCGTCACCAACAGATGTTTGCAATACGCGAGGCGAAGTTTCAACGCATTGCCAGCCAGGATGGGACAACAGGGAAGAGATAAAAGGGATCGATAAAGAGGGTAAGACAGGAGATAAGAGAGGGATCAAAACAAAAAATATTTCATGAATTTCTTTTATTTACCTATCAAATTAAAGTAAAATTTACAAAATTGAAAATTCATTGAAATAATTAATTGAAAATTTGAAATTCAAATGACTCTCATTTTATAACTGATTTAAGTTTCAAAACTCGTATGCAAGAGGTTTTATTTTACGAAACATTCGTAAAATAAAACCTTGCACACGATCTAATTTGATTGCTAATCAAATTTGTCAATCGAATTGGCTACAATCTGATTTTCCGTGTACACATATAAAAAAAGATCGCCAATTTTAGTTTTATTTTGTTGCCTCTGCTAGAGACTTGTGTAGAGCAAGAAGCTTTAGGGCCGGTGGAGTTGTTGACGAGCTTGATCAAGGCCATGTTCCCCAAGCGGTTTCCTCCTTCAGCGAGACGGTAATGTCCCTGAAGGAGGCCGCGGAGAGGACCAGGGAGGTGGATGCGTATGCAGACCCCATCCGACGACGGCGGACTGGCGGTCGGAGGCGTCGCGTGGGAAAGAGGCGCAGGTAGGTTTAGTGGGTAGTCTGGCGGACGGGATCTCGCGACTACTACCGCCGACAGTGGTAGTTATGCGTGGAGATCCCTGCCGCTGGGAGTCCCACACTCGGGTCCCCCCCCTTTTTTCCGGGCCCGAGGGGGTGTCGCAAGAAAAGACATTCCCCCTGCGTTACAAAAAAAAAGGTCATGTTCCCCAGAGCCATGCCGAGAGAGAGAGGGAGAAGACGGTGCAAGTGGCTTTCATCCTCCTTCGACAGGCTCGGAGACGCCGTTATGCTCAAAATCTACTCCCATGATTCCGTAGCACAGGGCCGCTGTATACCAGGGTAACATTGGAGATTTACCTCTGCGGTACGTAGTGGTACAACCCTGCTCCCCGAGGTTGTATTGTGGTTGTATGGATGGATTGTGTGAAGGATGACATGGTGAATTATGGTGTGATAGAGAAAGTTTGTCAGAATAGAGGAATGTCGAAGGAGAAGATATTGTCCCTTTAATAAAACTAAAGGAGAGTCGCTCGTCACGCTCTTTGTTGGTGTTGTTGTTGGGCTTGAGGAAACAGTCGGCACTAACAATTTTAATATATGTAATATTTGCGTTTGTTGTGTACTTAAAAATTGAGCGAACTCTTCTTCATTCATGATTATTTCTTTTATCTCGTCGCCAACTTAACAAACACAGAGTACTTTATATATACTGGTATAGAGTCAACAGTCATAATATATATACTAACGTACTCTATCCGTATACGACACTATTCAACGGAAAAACCATCCAGGGGTCTAGTATTATTTTGATTTTTATATTAGACTTTTGGAAATTGCGGGAGTTATAATTTAACTCCTGCAATTCCCAAAAGCCTTTCCAAAAAATGATTATTTGTTAGTAAATAAAACAACAATTTAGCGGTAGCGTGATTTATTATGTTTCTTTTTATTAAAATATTCAAAGGCATACATTTCCATAACATCATTTGTATCCACATCTAATCTGGTGCCGTTAGGATGATTTACTTACAAGTTTTACCACATCTGGGCACACAACAACCTCTTTCAGAAGAAGCCATAATCCAAGTCATCAGAAAACAAATCGTTAGCCAAATCGGTGTCCAGGGTACATGCGTAAGTCCAACGTGATCACAGAACACTAGTAAACGTGATAAGCGAAGTCTCTGGAGTCCAGGAATCAAACAAAGTTATGGAAAAATAATCAAAACACAAACAAAGTACATACGTTCACGAATGTAACTTGTTCTCTTTTTGGTTTTGACATAATTGACATCTTTGAAATAAGATTTTGGTAAATCGACAATTCATCAAAAATGTAGTAATTAAAGTTAAAAAGAGCTTTATAATTTGAAAAAGGTGAGGACTAGAATTTACACACTTTAAAATATATTTATTAGCTGATATGGCTTGCAAAAACATAAAAACATATCAAATATTTCTTAAACAAGTATTGAAACAACTGCGTATAAAGAAACATATTATATTCTTTTATTTGGTGTTTAATTTGAGAACAGTGACATCTACTGCAATACGTACCTACTAATAGAACGCAAAAAATCTCTAAGAACCAATAATTATACTGACTGTTATGACACTGTTAATAAAACTACATTTTATTAAGACATAAGATTGATTATTGATATGACAATTATACACGTTAGAATGTTTTATAAAGTTCGAATATAGAACATATCTAAGAAGTATTGCTTAGAAAGGAGTGGTAACAGTCCCGACCTCAAATAATTGGGAGAAGATGAAGGAAAAGCGAGCGTTATTCTGATTCTGAAGGCAAATGAGAGTAAGATATAGAAACTGGCTGAGTATCGATTTGTCTAACAACCCTGCTTTTGGTGCCAGGCTCCTAAATAAGCGGTGTATTGTAAATCGTATCAGTTCGGAGTGCCGTTGGGCCCGTTATCGGTGCAAAGGGATCGACAGCGAAGTGGATTGCGCTAGATACCGCCAGCCGCCTGCACAGATATCGGCAGAGCTCTTTATTTGATTTGAACCTCGAATACCGTTCGTTCGGTTAGATTAAAAAAAACCAACAGATCTTATCTATGGTATTTGTTTGTGGCCAGCTTCAATCAAATATTTGACCCGGAGTGTTTGGCGGGAACCGAAAGAGGACGCAGTACTCTGCAGTTTTTCTTTTTTAACGCGTTCATTACTCTAAAACAAACAATGGTTGTAGGATATTGATTGATAGTTTTTGAGTAGTAATTTGAAGTTTTTGTGTGAAATGTGAACTGTATAGACAAATATGGTTTTTCAACTCTGTTTAATGGCGTTAGTTGAAGACCTTCAATTGGGATTGTTCACTTTTTTCAATTTAGCTATTTGAAAAACCATTTCGAGGAATAGTGTCCCTAATCATATCTGTCTAGTTAAAATTCCAAAAAACGTACGATCTTCTTGTATTTTGTAAGAAATGCGTTTGACCTTTATTTGACCTTACTAAATCCAATCATGTGGGCCGTCTGCCTGTTTGCCTGCTTCAGGTGTAAAAAACATTCTAGCTGTACATTATTTGATTTAAGTTCTGTAACATGGATTTTCCCTAAAGACCACTTTAAAAAATTTAACGATAACTATAGAAAATAATAATGGTTGAACACGAAAAATTATAAGCCTAGCGACAAAAAACACTAAAATGATCACGATACGTAATGAGAGTGTGAGACAGTGACATTTAAATAGTAGCACAGATTAGTATGATTATATATAGATAAAACTTACTTTTATTATTTTTGTTTTCTAGGCAAAGAAACCAATGTAAACTTGTACCTTATGACGTCATCGGAGAAATAATTTTAATCTCGAATTACAAAAAAACTAACGCTTAAAATACAAAAATATTCAAATGAGTATCTAAAAATACCCTATTTTACGTAATAAAAATTTATATTTTTATTACGTAAAAAAATTACCCTGTGATTTTATAATCACAGGGTAATTTTTTGTGAACAATCCCCATTCAGTTGAGCAATACGAAAACTTAACTTACTTACATCAGAATTGGCTGTATGGACTAAAATTCTTTTGACTACCATTGTGGCGAATACTACCAATTTGAAGACATAACTTGAAATTTTCGTACAAAATCTAGGCGACTCCGGAGTTTTGCTAAAGAATTCCGTTATCGCGAAACTTGCAAACAGGCAAACGACTCAGCTCGATGAAAGTACAGGAGAAATGGGATAGAACAGGTGGGATTAGAATATAGAGAGAGAAGTGGACCATCGGAACTATTCGGAACTGTCATCGCACGAAACATGATCATAGTTGATCGTGTTTCGTGCGGTACGGTAGTCCGTATTCTTCTTATTCAAGTCAGTAGGGTCTTTACTTTCAAAGTCGTTTCTATATACTTGAACTATTAAGTGCAAAAATATAGGGCTTAAAATATTTTCAACTAAAATTTATGTATCTTCGATTAATTAATTCTTTAGTGTTTCAAGCCATTTAATAATGTTACATGCCGACAAAAATTTTAATGCATAGCTGCCTACCATAAACCTGGTTTATTACCTTTCTCGCATTTGGATTTATTTTGTTTGATTTGTGTTTAGAATTTGTAATTAAGAAAAACATTCTATTGTATTCTACTTATTTTATGGTCGTCATTAATCAGGTGTGTCGAACTAATTCTTGTTGTTTTTGTTTTGCATCCGGGCATATTGTATTTGTACAGTCAAAGGAATGCCTGAAGAGAGGGATGAAGCAGTCAAGCGACGATTACGATACGAACAAGATGTGTGTAGTACATTGAATAAGCGATATAGTGACGGAATTTGCGCGTGTTATTGAATCGAGCAGTTTTTACTGCTTGTATCCAGTTATATTTGTACCTGTGTTATACGTGTTTGTATAGTTCTAATAAATTCTATAATAATTCCAACGGCATTTTAAATCGAGTCCCGTAACTGGTAACAATATCATTGCGCTTCCGTCGCCTCTCTCGTTAGACCACACTTTGCAGGATTTTAAACACCTGAATATACAATATAAAATACATGTCCATCTTAAATCTGCACTGAAAAACAAGACAAGAATATACAGAGTTGCTTTAGAATATACTTTGTTGCGACTCTACAAGACTAACAAATTTAAAAAGTTTAAAGAAATTTCTATTTTAAGCAACATATAAATAGGGTTGAAAATTGTGTACGTGTAATGTAGAAAGCCGTGACATACTGAGGTGGGCTGGTGATAAGCGGCTTCCCGGTCGGCACGGGCCATGCAAATTATCGCACCGGTGACCTGGGGGTCTACTCAGGTACTCTAGATTTGCGGAAGCGATTCGTCTATGTTACGAGTTTGCTTAGCAGTGATTAATTTGACAATTTCTCACTGTTACATTAAGCATTTACTTTGTTTAATGGATAAGGTGAAAAATGAGTGCATAAGCGATCTTTGGACAGTTAAGCCGGCGATTAAGTGATGAAACATTGAGAGGAAATAGACTAAGATAGGATGAAAGTCAAGTATCAAAAAGAATGTATAAAACTGGAAAATTGACGGGTACAAGAGTAAAGGTAGTTGAAAAAAGAGATCGATTGAGTAAAAGATGACATGATGATTTGTGGTGTGACAGAGGGCATATGCTAGAATAGAGGAGTATGGAATGAAAAAACATACATATTATCCCTGCAAATTGCTAATGCGCTGGAATCTTGTCAAATTAACATTCACGTGACGTCATCCGCAACTCGATATGTACGCGTACTCGCAGGCCAATGATGCTAACGGCACTGAGTGTTCGGCTATGGTTACGTCACCAAAATAGCGGCCAGGCGCAATAGCAATTTGTGGGGATAATACGACCCCAAACGATTGGGATAAGATGAAGAATAGAGATAGAATTTTATTTAACATAAAATTAACTTGTCTAAAATCTACTAGGTAAGATGAGAATCTACACGTTCTTGGATCATAGTGCTCATTTTAAAAAAATTCAACAGTAGCATACAAGCATAGAGACTTAGATTAAAAGCTATACTTCAAATAATACTAAGCCTTAGCACATACCAAAACAACTGCAGGTAAACGCCAATATGCAATCATAAAATATGTATTTCATAACCTAAAAATACTGACATAAACTCACTTAGAAAACAAGGAACACGAAGTAGACCCCAAGCTCAGTGGGCGTTGGTCCTTGTATAATCGTTATTTATCACCTAACATAATGGTTCCTTGAGTAATCTTAAAGATTACCTACAAAAGGCGAAGGATAAATCATTTGGCGAATTTCAAAGAAACCCTACGTATCCTTATTCGCGTAAATAAGTGGTTTTCCTTAGACCACGCTACTTACTAAGATCCTTTACTTTTGTTGTGATTTATTGATTTATGTAGCGTGGTTAATGCGCTTAAAATAGTTCCTGGTTGACTTGTCTTCTAGCTGTATCATACCCTGAGTCAGAAATTAAGCGCTATATGTAAGCGCTTATGTATCGCCCTAATAGAATGCAATAATTTCAAAATTACTGGCGAATTTTCTAAGTTATTCTATGTATACTATTCGTGCAATTATACGGTTTTCCTTAGGCCACTCTAGGGCTTAATCTGTGCCATGCCACCTCTTCCAGGTCCCAGTAGAAGGAGTGGGCCTAAGAAATGACATCGTGAAGTCTGACGTATAAATGGTCTTAAAACAACGTATAGATCGCATGAAGTAGAGAAGAAAAAGTATGAACGCGGACACCTCACACCAGGTTTCGGTTTTGCATTACTCATGCGCAAATGCCAGCAAATACAAAGTAATGTAGTTTTTGGTTTATATATCGTCCAGTAGGTAATGCCTTTCAGATCCTTTTGGTTCCTGGTTGACTATTAAGCAGAGCCGAAAACGGGGTGGGGGCGGGAAGAACGTGCTTTTAAATCGACTGATTACACTTACGGTGAAAGGTGAAAGGTGAAATTTCGGTATTGGGTTTATAGTCTGTTTTCGAAACAATCATCCAAATAGCATTGTTCTATGTAATGCAAATTCGTTGTTCTTAATATCCTTCTATAGTATAACGAAATATCACTAATAACATGTTTTATTATGTAAACAACACGTAACACGATCTAAATGCATACACAACAATATTCCTGATCTACGGCTTTAACGCATGCGTATTCGTGCGTGAATAAATCGTGCCCATTATTTACATTATAGTCTTACATAATAAGTACAATATGATGGCCTATGAACATCGTTTACTTACATATTGTATGACAGATCATTTGTAAAAAAATATATTCATAGTATTGTTATGTAATTTTAGGGTCATGATTTATTAAACTACTTTAGTACTAGTTAATTCATTGGGTCCTGCACTTCTATCACAGTTGAACAATGTCAAACTGTGCTTCTACTATACTCTGATTTTTAAGTAGTACCTGGACTTGAATGACAGCTGCAACCGATTTTTTTCTAATGTTGCAAGTTTTTTTTTATATTATGTTATCCGTGCAGGAACGGAGAAAGAGTACAATTCACTGCGGCCGGGCGGCCTAACGTAAGAGGCGACAAAAGAACCCTCAGCCAGGTGGTAGGGCATTTGCCCGACTGGATGGCTACCACCCCTGGTCTAATTCTAAAATATGTCGCCATAACAACCTTGAGTTGAGTTCCGGCATTAGTGACCAGGTTCCAGTCTCCCTTAAGAGAGCAGCAGCGCATTTGTAGCACCTTTGGTGTTGCAAATGTCCATAGGCCATGATTTTAAAAAATCAGAATATAAATAAAAAAGTATTTAGTATCGTAAAGTACCGAGAATAAGTCGGAAAATCCCGGTTCTGTCGATGAAAAATATTGAAATCTGAGTTCTCAATATCTATACTACCGATTTCAGACACCTTACCGACAAGCAGCATCGTCGATCTACCAGAGAAGTTCACATGGTCAAGGAGTCAAAGGTGATCCACAATCTGGCGAATAGCCTGTCCACTATAGAATAGAATAGCTCACCAAAATAAACAATTAAAGAATGTATAATGTAATGTACCATAATTTAACAGCAAAACAAAAGGCGATCTTATCGCTTAAAGCTATATCTTCTAGGCAATCTGACTGAGAGGATATTTTTAACAACTTATGTCTAGGTATAATTAAATTAAAAAGAAGTAAAATAAAAAAGGAAGAACAGTACAATGTGGACAGTAAACAGATAGAAATGTATATACATTTAATTATGATAGGCAGGATACATCATTAGGGAATTCTACATAAGGGAATTTTGCTCCAAAAAGTTTTCCTGAGATATAAAAATCCGAGCCAAGCACTAAAATATACTTAATAATAACGACTGTCTGGATGTCGTGTTACATTTGGCATAATATTTATCAAATTTATATGTATATATGCACATCGTATACGACCGATAACTACGCGTATGTTTAAATAAATTACATAAATTTTATAATTCAATACAAAACAATTGGAAATAAATGAAAATAGATGTCCCATTGCCCCACGGGCTTGTTTCTATTTAACTTTACAAACAGGATATTAAAGTTTAAATAATACGGGTGATTTGCCACGACAAATGCATAAAAGAAACGAATAAATATAGGAACATGCTGTATTTGTCAGTTGGGCGTAGGGTTGTCACATCATTTTCGTCCGGGCTGGGTGAATGCGTCCGCTCACGCATTCTCCACAGCTTCACTCGTAGGAATGACATGAGACATTTAAAACAATCGAGGGGAAACCGGGCTGACTGATGCATGTCATTGGACCTTATACATCAAGTTATCCAAAAGAATAACAGACTCATCACAAAATAAATTCATTTAGGAAATGGTTGAGCACACCTTTTATTGTCGTGAAGAATTTATGACCTATGTTGATTGAGACCATAATTATAGATTTTTGCGAAGCTAGCAAATAGGCCCAGCTCATGGCAAAAGATTACCGTCGCCTATAAGCGTCTGCAAGACCAATGGCGAAATCGGCGTGTTGCCGGCCTTTAGGATAGAATGGGATGGATTTGATTCAAGATGGAGGCGCATCGTGTTCTGCACGCGCTCACTTCTCCTCCCGTAGGACGCGTCACAAACGTCTCTACGCATAGATCAGGAAGATACCGGGGGATAGAAGTAGTCCCCCGGCAATGGTTGTGGCTTTAGAGGCCTCCGCTTACCAGGGCACGCGGAGTCGGTCGACCTTCCAATTTCTCTTAGCCCTAGCATGAGACGAAGGCACACCCAGGTTTTTACTGGGTACCACTAACTGTGGAGTTGCAAGTATGTGTAGTTCTATCTAAAGGTGCTAGTGCCACCCCGACCTGGAGAACCCCACACATGGTTCGCGAGTATCCCCCCTTCGAGCACCCTTATGGTCCTCAATTGGATTTTCCCTTATTAAAGAAAGGAGGTTGATATACAGGAATCAACCAGGAGAGATGGGATAGAAGGTTTGGGATAAGGGATTGCAATAGAAGCATAGGATAGGGAAGGATAGTTAGTCTTGAGCAAACGTTGTTTCGTACGGTGAGTGGGATTTTCATTGGCCCACTTCCCCCTGTCCTATATCATCCCCCTATTCCATTCTTTTCAGGAGCCATTTATAAATTTCGCCAGACGTTAAGGGGAGGGGGTGACGAAGAATGACATTGTGTAACAAGGAGTGGGAGGGATCCTAAATTTCGTGACATCATATTACAAAATTTAATTCATTTAAGGTAATTATGGAATTGTTGTTTAGTTTAATAATTTCTTGATGTAAAATTGCAAAATATGTGATGTCAAACTATAGAGGGAGAAGTCTCACGAATGTGAGCAGCTGTGACAAGCACAGGGGAGGGGTCAAAAAATCATGGAATATGTGTGATGTAATTTGTGGAGGGCATCTTATCTCCTATCCCATTCTGAGAGCTGCTAACGCGTTGGCTTCGTGTTTGTTTTAATCATAAATGGGTTCGCGTTTGACCACGATCACGCCTTATTTCGGACGATGATGCGGTCGAAAATGGAGTACGCTGACTAGATTAGATTAGTAGATTGTACGGATTGTACTTTTTGGGGAAACACGGACGGTGTTGCAAAAATCTATAAGCCTATAAGTGACGGCAACTGTACTTTCCATTAGGTTGCCCTTCTGCCTGTTAGCCAATTTCGCAGTTTAAAAAAGAACAGTAATAAGTTTATAAGAATTTCTTAAGATGTCTGTACTCTAAATTAGCAAGGCATCCGAGCCATTTGTACTCTATTACGTAACATGAGCAAAACTGCTGCGCGCCCAGACCAAACGCCCACATAGATTGCAACCATTGTTTCTGCCGATGACTATCGCATGCAGGTGAGAGCGAACACGTGTTTCGCAAAGACTCAAGTTATGACTACACCTTGATTATGTATCATTGCTGATCTGATCTGCTCGATTAGCTTCAAGTTTAGGTCAGCCTAAAATGAAACTGTGCCAATTAATTTCGTCTGAAACGTAATCGATCTTTATCTGCTTGCTGCATTCGCAACTTTTTTAGTGCGGGTCTTCGATTCTGGGGTCTAAAGCGACCGCGTTTAGAGAATGGCTTAGTGAAGTTGGTGTGTCTAGATATACTGCTAAGAGTATAACATAGAAATTGTAGTGGATACCACTTACCAAGTTCATAGTTATAGAACTTGTAGATATTTATACAAGCTTTTATTTAACTTGCAATGGATGTATGCATGTAAATTCGGGTGGAATCTTGCAAGTTAAATTTGACCAACTTTCCGGTTTCCGATTGAGCTGAAATTTTGCGCGCATATGTATATCGCGTGACAATGCAATAATATGGTACCATGGAACTGATCTGATGATGGAGCCGGAAGGTGGCCATAGGAACTCCTGTACTAAACAAGAGAGACCCGTCGTGTTTGGGCTCGTTTTACCTGGCTAGCACTCTACTGCTACATGATATCCTTGATCTTAAAAGCTTGTATTTAAAACTTTTTTAAAAGCTTATTATATGCTTTACTTGGCTTAATATAACACGATCCTGATTATCACGTGCTCGGCTTTCGAACTCAAATATTGGTTTATATATTTCTATTAGAAATTTTCGTAATAAAACTTATATTAAAATATAATTCTCTCACAAACAAAAGTAGTTCAAGTTCAAGGTCAATCTTTTGGCATTTGGCTTTTGAAGTTTGAGAAGTGCTACATTAAGAAAACTAAAGCAACAACATATTTTGATCTACGCTATGTTTATTATTCATGTTTAATCATAAAACAAGTTATATGTAACTATCCACTTCAAATTTCTTATTTATTTTGTTATTATTAATCAATGCCTAATATACGAGTAGCTGTGATTTTTAACATTATATTATAACTTTGAAATTATAGAAGTTACCATGTAAATGCGTTTTCAAGCCCTGGTGGCAAATATCCATGGGCAAGAGTAAGTGCTTTCCGTCAGGTAGACCATCAGCCTGCTGAGCCTGCATTAAAAACACAAAGATATTTTACATTAAAATGCGATTTTGGTGTAATAATGCTTTTGTTGTTTTAGAAAAATGGATAATTAAGAAACATACACAAACTGATATAAACCGCCGCCCACGCTGCATTTGCTAGATCAATTTGCATGACCGTAGCATGACCACGCGTGGGCAGGTTATGAAATTGGCACGTGCCGAACACGGCCGTATATTGTACAATGTATGCACATCCTTTTGTAGGGTTAATAATCTTCAGGTTACGCCATATTGCTTTTTGTAGGCTTGTCTTCAGTAGTTGCTTGCACCAAAAAAAAAGGTTGCCCGGAAAGGGATTTAATAAATTATATAAAACAACTGTAAACTATTTTAGGTCGTACCTAGAAGTGTCCATCAACGTGAGATCCGATCTAAGAAGATGTTTGCATTAGGCATTTGTCGCACTAACTCAGGATTACGTTGTCCAGTACGTCGTATTATTGATTCATATAATACTCTATTTGTAAATGTGCATATGTTTGCATATTCTCTTGCCAAATTTAAAATGTCTATTTTGCTTGTATTAACTGACTTTGATACGTAGCCGGAGAATAGGTCTCTGTCTACGTTTTAATAGCTAGAATAACTTGTTATTTTTCTAACTTTGTTACATCTCTTATCATTAATGAATAATCTTACATTTATCTTTTTTGTAATATGTTGTGAATTAATTTTGTATCCTTATTTTTAGTTATTGTTATTATGTTTGTACCTCTTGTATTTTTATCAATCTTCTAATTTTGTATTATTATTTTTTATTGCAGGAGTTCAGCAGATAGGCAGACGGCCGACTCGATGGAAAGCGGTTACCATCGCCTATGGACATTTGCAACACCAAAGGTGCTACAAATGCGCTGCTGCTCTCTTAAGGCAGACTGAAACCGGGTCACTAATGCCGGAACACAACTCAAGGTTGTTATGGCGACATATTCTAGACCAGGGGTGGTAGCCATCCAGTCGGGCAATTGCCCTACCACCTGGCTGTGGGTTGTTTAGTCTCCTCTTACGACAGGCCGCCCGGCCGCAGGAAATTGTATTCTTTCCTTTAAATAAATAAAATAAAAATAAAAACTGTGTTTTATAATTTTGGATATTTTTAGGGGTTTCTATTTATTTTGATAATAATGAAACTAATGAACGTTATTTTTTTCTGTAAGTCATTCTGTCATGCCGCCGCTTCATCCGCGTTAATGTTAACGATTTACCGTCTTATTCATATTGAGTTGGAGTAAGTTTGTAGGTATCTTTATGGTTCTTAAAAAACTCTACAAAATTACTCTAACTCAATATGACTAGGACCTCATAGTCCCCTTTCCTGGCATATGAAAGGGGTTAAGAGTGTTGAACAATTCAAACAAAAAATATGAATAGGATAGGTTAGGCTGTGACCGAATGCGTCTTATTTTTAAAGCTTTAAAAATAACACCGTTATTGAAGAGCCACATTAGTGCATATACATACGTTATTCGTAAATATAACGTCATTAACAATGTCACATATCAAATAACTTATTAACCCTTAGCTACATCTTCGTGTACCCAATTACTAACACGAACTTAATCCCAGGTGTCCTCCTACACCTGGGAGAGTATAAGTGTTATGGTATGTTGCATTGTCCACGCTGGATATTAGGTAAAAGAATGTTTATGTGTGCCTATTGCAAATTATATTTCAAAAGTGTAATATTTAACCGAACTCGCCTGCCAGAGATAATGGTTACCATATAAAAAAAATGTTCTAATTAGCAAATATCCATTGTGAAAGATTCATCAATCACACCGTAGAGCATTTACAAGTGCCATTGGCTTGCCTAGTGAAAGGCCCGGACCAGTTCAAGGTGGCTAACTCAAGTTTATAACGCATAACTTTGGAAATATTTGTGTTAGGAATTTTAGGAAATAGGAAGCTGGTTTTTGTTGGGCGTTTTCTTTACCATCGGTAATTTACGCGGGAACGTCTTGTTGTTGTTTTTTATCATTAACACAATTCGTCACACTAACTGACTGCTGCGGCTCAACGACCTAAAATAAGTTCTGCCTCCGAAATGAGAGTACTCCACTCCTTTCTATTCAGCGCTGTCTCAGTCATAGGCTTGAAGTTCGCGCCGATCAGCCTCTACTACGTATATCTGGGCCTAGATAGGCTTTTCCACCGCGCGATCCTACCCCATTCTATGTAGGTGGACAAGTCAGCGCAAGCGATGTGCACAACACACCACAATGGCAGGCAATGGAACTTAATCCATAGAACTTTCTTAGTTTTAGTTTTTCATTAGTTTAAGGGGTTGCCTGGAAGAAATAGCTTTAAGCGATAAGACCGCCCTATATTCAACATGTATTGTATCTAGTTTTTAAGAACGTAGTTTTAATTTTGGTGAACAATGAAATGTTTTCATTCATTCATTCATTCATTCAACCTCATTTGATGTATTAAATGTTTAATTTAATTCCTTTATGCAATGCTTAGCTCATTGGTCTACTATTATATTAATGTGCTCTGTGGCTCATGGTTCGTGGCGCCTGTCACCATCAATATTTTAGGTATAATCAAAGTATATAAATTGGTAACACCGATCAAGAGCCACCATCTTGATTGCACCAGCTGAAAACCAACGGTTCAACTGTATTACACATAGGCATAAGAAAATGAAGAAGCTATATTGTAAATCAAGATCTGGCTTAAAGGCCTAGCTGCCAAGTCATAAACCTAAATAAAATAAACCATCTTGATTGAAATTGGTCTGCAAGTATGATAGATAATACTATTTATGATAGTATTTTTGATGTGATTTACAGATTTTATTTGTAATATGAGAACGAAAATTTAATTTAATTGTAAAAATTTAGTGCGTAGAGAGAATGGATGAAAAACAACTGACAAAACATCTCTGACTGAGCGTGAAAGAGTATTGTTACGTCGGAAAGAATGAGTCATGAATTCGTAATACACAGTAATATATTTGAACTTTATAAAGTTAGAGTTCATGTGTGAAAAATTCCAAATTCGATAAGACTTATTTCGACGAATTAAAAATATCTATATGTTAATTTCAAAATGTGTAAAGGGCCATTTGCATAGGTACAGAAGTCATTGTTCTCAGGTTTTTTGAAGTTTCCGTTTTCAAACAAAACATATTAAGACTCTTTATCTCTCTTTTTCCACCCATTCCCAATCATTAGATGTCAGTATTAAGGTATTTTTCTTCCATACACTTCTATTCTAACATACGTCCTCTGTTACACCACAAATTATCAAGCCATCCTTCACAATCCATCTACTTATTTTTTTAGTCTACCTTTTGATTTATACCCATCAATCTTCTAGTTTATGATTCTTTTTATCCCGTGAGCTTCATCCTTCTTCATTATTGTTCTTAACACCTAGTCCTTTCCCCCCTCCTGTTCTTTAGTCACTTGTGAAACTTTCAAAGTTCCCCATATATGTACTCATTCTCACATTGCCCATTTTACTAAAAAGATTCTCATCCCTTATGTAATCTTTTTCAAAGAATCTTAAATATGCGATTTATGGTCACCGTAATTGTGTTAGCGCGAAATATAAAATGTCTTGCAACTTTGTACTAGTTTTGTTTGACTCCATCTTGTTGTCTATCTGGTGTTGCCCCTACCCAAACTTAAATATACAACAGTAATATGGCATTATTACCCTTAGTATCGGTCTTCAATTTTCGCGACTAGCACCTACATGTAATTAAAATTACGATTTAACAGTTTTAAGTGCAGCTTTTTATTTCAACGTTTCGTCCACATTTCAAAATCAAAATCTTTAAATGCGGCCCATTACCCTTGTGCAGGAAATGATTTTGAATGATATGGCACGTGGGAAAGATACGAGCGAGTATTCAAGTGTGGACACGGCTTAATCAGCTCGAATATTCTGTAAGGCACCTTATAAGGTCTGTTTACGACCATTTGACTTTCCTATCTCCATATATTTACGTCTGTGGACGCATTTCCTTTCCTTTAAACTCAATACAAGATAAGAATGATTTCTTTATGCATAAGTGATACACTTTCACTAAGTCACAAGATTTTTCTGCATAAACGTATTTTTATTTATGCATAAACAGAATTTTTATCTACATTTAATTGAGCTATGCCACACTCGACTTAATAATAAAAGGGAACTTCTGAACTAGACATTCTCTTGGAAGAAGAGTGACATTTTTCTTTGAGTTTGAATGACGTCATAATATGGATAAAAGCAAACCTAACTTTTTTGCTAGCATATTAAAGTAAAAATAAAATAATTTAAAATGGAAAATTGGGCTAGTACAATGAAAGAGTACTAGGAAATTATAAAATTATAGCTTATCAGCTTCAGTGAGAGCAGACTCAGTAGGCTGTACCCACCCTATAATCAAAACTTGACGCTCATGGCTTTATGAACCGCTAAAGTCTCAAGTAATAATGATTTAGTTGTTATTACAGCATAGTTAAACATAATGAATGGCAATGAAGCGTAACTTTACTATTTAAAACTGGAGCAAAAGCATAAAAAAGTACTAAGCGTGCATAAAAATGTAGAGCTAGATAAGCACTAAGGCATCCGGGTGTTTTCACCTTCGCGTCAGGGAACTGAACTGAATCATGTGAAGCAACAATTAGCCCGTGTGAGCGCTCTGCAATGCTGTTTTCCTGGTACATACACTTTCTATGGATGTTAACTTTCCCTGTGGAATACGTAATATTTGTAAACGAACCGTATATAATAAATAAATAATTAATGCTCTATTTGAATTACTGATTGAATAATTTGCAAATTTTATTTGTTAAGTAGTAGTGGGTAACATACAAACGCTTTAATTTCTATACAACATTCTTTATAACGTTAACTAATTGATTTTAAATCGCAACATTCATTTTTATTAATACAATAAACAAAAGATAAATACAATAATTATATACCATTTACATACATTTTCGCAATTAAAAATCATTGCTACCCATAAAACAAATGAGTAAAATGTAGTAAAAGTATAAACACGATGACGCAAGATTTCGGGTTCTTGTAGTCATGGTATTGCGAAAATTTTAATGCTAAACCAAAATTCCGGCCGTTCAGGAACTTATTCCTGCGATCGAGCGAAGAGGGATTAAAACAACTCACAGCCATGTGGATGCCCTTCTGGATGGCAACTAACCCTAGTCAGAGTATGTCACCATAATAACCTGAGTTGTGTTTCAAACTGTCTGCTGTACCGCAGTAATGAAAAAACAATAATTTCATGTTATATAACTCGGACTACTTAGATTATAGCAATGGAGCACTAAGTAAGGTCACTTAAAGCACTTTAGAGATTTGCGACTAATTTTTGGTCATTTTTTACAAAACGAACTTGTTTTGGAATTGGATACAGATTGGCAAAGACATGGTTGAAGCCTTTTAAAGGTATATTATTTGCTAGAACTTTTTAGGTGGTCAGAAGTAATACGTACCTTGCACAGTGGATCAGAAAGACGATCGAACTACGACGACATAGTAATATGTTGGTTTTGTCTCTTATGGATAAAACGAGAAACGAATATATCCCTAACTAACATAACAAACACATATTATGTCGGTACATAATATGTAACCACTAGCTCATAAATTTAGTATACTGAAGTCAGTGACATATGAATGATAAAGTACCGTTCTTATACCATCCTTCAAAAAATAACGATCATAAAGGGTGACATATTGTCAATATTATTATTCCAAAATACATATTTATAATAGACTAGCTGTACCCGACTAGCCGTAGTTATCCTGCCTTTAAAATATAAAAAATTGGAACCCGATTCCAACGTCATCTACCGAGACCAAATGTTAATCTAAACTATTCTCAAATCCACTTGAACAAACAAAAAATTCTGCAAAATCAGGCCCAGCGTTTAGAAGGAGTATCGCGGCGCAACCTACTGGGTCCAATCGTTTATTTAAACCATTCCGGGACAAACTTCAACACATACAACAATAAAAAGAACACCTCAATTCTGGTACCCGATTGCAGCGGCATCTACCTGGTTCAAATTAAGATCTAAATCATCCCAGTAGAAAATTATAAATACTAATATCGCTATTAAAAAATAGGGGTTGATCGTAAAGGGTTAAAAATGTAGGGTTGTATGTATACTTTAATGCTGTATCTTAAAAAATAAAAATAAGAAAATATCTAAAAATCAAAAGAAATTAGGGGTAGGGTACTACATTGAACATTTAGGGGGATGTAAAATAGATGTTGTCCGATTCTCAGACCTACCCAATATGTACACAAAATTTCATGAGAATAGGTCAAGCCGTTTCGGAGGAGTATGGTAACTAACACTGTGACACGAAAATTTTATACATAAGATTTTATATATAAGATATATCGATATATCATACATAAAAAATATTGCTACATACCTCCTAAAGTTGTCTCACGAATAGTTTTAAACCCTAAGAGTTAATAATCGCCTATATAAAAGGTATCAAACAACAGAGTGGCAGCGTCCCGTTAGCCAAACAGCGTCTGTCCCAACGTTGCGACAGCAACAAAAGCCTTTCTAATCATTGCACGATGCACTTGACTAACAGATGGTCAATAACACAGATATAATATTCACGGGAATTGCCAAGATTTGATCAATTGACAGAATAAGTAAGTCATACTAATTTATATTTTTTAAAGGTTGATGTATTAGTGGGCCTAGCAGACGTTGTCCTAACTTGAAAATATAAAAATCTAGAACCCGATTGCAGTGCCATCGACCGGTCCAATTGCGAATCTCTAAACTATCCATTCCAATTGTGAATATAAACCAATCTCAGGACCCATTCAAACACATACACAAAATTTCATCAAAATCGGTTAACCCGTTTTTAAGTTTTGGCCAGACTAACGAACAGAAAATATTTTTTACATACAAGAAACTAAAATGAAGATTACGAAGGTAGTAAAAAGGCAAGCTTGATGGAAAGTGGTTATCGGCGCTTATAGACATATGCAATACTAGGGGCAAGCCTATAAGATAGGATAGAGGGGATGAGGTAGGAGGGGTGGAATTAAGGAGCTGAGTTAAGAAGAATAGCATAAGAGGGATGGAATAGGAGGGAAGGCATAAAGGGGATGGGGTCGGGGGAGTAGTTAAAGGGGATAAAATAAGGTGATGGAACCTGCTAACTTCTATTGGTGAAGTAGGGTAGTGGGCTACCCTACTAGGGTAGGGCTCTAATAAGGTTGCATCGAGGCTCCCTAGTGTGAGCCCTACCTACGGGCGAAACATTTTTGAAATCTATAGAACTAGTTCCTAGGGCGTCCCTTAAAGTTGTGGGAGAGAGGTGCAAGTTACGTTTAGCGGGTAGTCTGACGGTGGAGTTCTCCGTGGTCTCCGCTCAGAGGTCATGTAGGGGTTCGACCGTTCAGGAGTCCCACACGTCCCGCGGTCCCCCAGTCCCGAGGATAGTAACGATATAGGCATTTCCCCTGCGTTATCAAAAAAAGCGAAGGGCAATTACGTTGATCATCGGCCTGTTTCTCGTGGCCGAGTCTAACATAATAGGAGAAATAAAAGCTCTGGCTCGGTCAAGTAGAACGGGTGGGAGAGGATCCCAGCGTGAGGAAAGCATATTTGGGACGGCCGGTAGGTAGGCGTCCGGTCGGCTGTCCTAAATATCGCTGGAAGGACAGAGTAGAGGCTGAGCTGTTGGAGCTAGGAGCCATTAATTGGCAAGAAACCGCACAGGACCGAGAAAAGTGGCAAGTTGTCGTTTCGGAGGCCAAGACCCACTTTGGGTCGCTGAGCCAACGGAGTAAGTAAGTAAGTCGGCCTATATACCATTTCGTAGGCAAATTTTATCGGCATTACGCTGAATGTTAAAATAATATCAGCCCATAACTGTCCCACTGCTGGGCTCGGGCCTCCCACGGTAGGGGACTGGACGGTATACCCGCCACGCTTGTCCAAGGCGGCTGGGCAGGTTTGACACACCGGTTATCTCGATGTGCAGGTTGCATCACGATGTTTTCCTTCACCGTTGTTAGCACATGGTAATTGTAACAATATGCACATCAGGTCTGAAAACACCCTAAGTGTTGCATGCATTCCGGCCAGGATCGAACCCGCGACCTTTGAGTTTAGGACGCGTGCGTTAGCCATTACACTACCACGAATGTTAAGGTGGTTAAAAAAAGAATTGAAAATGTATGTACCTTGCTGATAATAACAATTCTCGAGCCATTTCCAGCGTCTCTATACCATTACGTATAGATAAAAATCTGTTGTGTCCGTTTGATTCAATTGTAGTTGTTATCTAGATGGAGATGTAGCGGACGTAGGTTCGATGCCCGGCAAAACACGGTTTAATCTCAAATCGGCACGTTGGACTGGATTTATCAGTGATTTAACCACATATTATGTTATGTTATAGAAAAAAAAACTTGATTTTAAAGAATACAAAAATATTTTTTATCTCTATCCATGCAGGAACGGAGAAATAATATAATTTTCTACGGCCAGGCGACCTGCCGTAAGAGGAGACAAAACAACCCATAGACATGTGGTAGGGTATCTACCCGTCTGGAAGACTACCACCCCCGCCACCCCTTATGGCGGCATACTCTAGACCAGGCAAATGCCCTACCACCTGGCTGTAACTTGTTTTGTCACCTCTTACGACAGGCTGCCCGGCCGCAGGAATTAATACTCTTTACCGTTTCCTGCTAGAAGAAAATGTTTGCGCCGCTTGAATGATACAGCTGTTTTCGACCCTGAACAGGCTGATCTGGACTGGCTATTTGGTATATGCGATGGAATATGGCTAACGTGTCTACGCAAGTCGCATTCCATACTAGAGGCTACTGCGCCAGAGCGTAAGAGTCATTCCGTCAGAACGCTTACCATCGCATTATTTGAATGAATGAATTAAAAGTCTTTATTATTCACCGTAATCTTAAATCTAGACAATTGATATGAATACGGCGGCCTTATCGCTTATAGCGATCTCTTCCAGGCAACCCAGTCTAAGGAGATTTTAAAGAAAATTACAATAAACGGTGGTATACCAAACTAAAATAAAATAAAATATAAATAAACTATTATGTATACATATATAATTAGATATACGGTAATATTATAAATTAGACATATATACATCCAAACAATAGATACGTTCATGTAATGCAACAATTTTATTTAATAGACCAATAATGGTCAGTGACCATAAGTTTAAATCTAGTCATCGATCAAGCATGTCTGATTGGTAAAGGGAAAAAGTTCCACAGTCGAACAGCCTGTACGGCAAAAGAATTTCCTACGAAGGAAGAAGTGCAGGTATTGTAAACAAAAGATTTTCATTTGAGCGCAGATTACAGGAATTGATTTGCGAATTTCGAACAAATGAATAAATAAACAAGATTCGGCATCGATTATAATCGGATGTTTTTCACGTAAATAGTTATCTATACAATCAACAAAAATAACACTAAACCGGACCAGAGCTAGACAAGTCTCAGCGTAATTTTGCAAGGTAAACGATTACACGTCTTGAATAATTATTATGCAAATTATAGCAAAATGTATAACATGTTTATGTCTTGTTTGTGTTTGGAAAATATGTTTTTTTAAACTGTCATGGACGGTGTGGGACGAGACGATTGACTATAAATATCAAGACCGGTCCCATAAAGCGACACGAAATAACAACTATTTTTCTATATATAATGGATTTCGGTTGTAACGACGGTGATCAGACCACACAATTTTGTCGTTATACCCGGAAGTCCTCGTATACAGTAAAACCTATGTAAGTCGAACATAACGGTAGACGCCGAAAATTCCAGTAATAGAATTTTCGACTTATAGAGGATTTCGACAAGCGAATTTTGTAAGGAGACATTCGACTTGTAGAGGTTAAGACTAATTCCTGGTGTTTCCGTTTTCTACCTTTTTTTATACCCACAACTCATAAGTCTAAAATTATAATTCCGTTTTCGACCACTTACAAAATTCTATTCCGGTTTTACCCAGTAAACTGAGTACAGACAGCAGAAAGAGTAAAATCAATTAAAAATATTTATGTAAAAAATAATAAAGTCAAAAAGATTCTTATATAAAGTATACAAATAACTAAAAAGCACTCAGAAACAAACACACAACTGATTTTGATTTACAGAGGTGAAATAAATAAAAATCGTACTAGAGGTAAAAAACTTTTTCAAATATTCCTATGTTCGAGATATAGAGGTCCAATTTATTGTTTCGAGTTATAAGGAAAATAAGTACTGCATTCAGATTGAATATAAAATTAATTTCACGGCGATTTTTCAATGATCGGAGAGCGGTTTCAATTTGTCCAAATGCAATTAGCTTATTCCGACATAGTTTTCATTAAAACGATAACTTATATACTTTTTTAATGCTGCAGTATTTTGTGTCCCGGGAATCCCGCGGAAACATCCAGTCAAGCGTGGACGAAGTCGCTGACATGTCGTAGTAGCGAATAAAATTGTCCAACCTGGAGACCTTGATTGCAACAAAATGTATACAAGAACTCCAATTTCAAGATGATTTTATGTCCAGTGTCGTCTGGTCTTCTGGGTGCTAGCTACTTCATAAGCTTTGCAAATTTCCTTCTTAATGTTTTAGTACATAATCATCACAAGTACCAGGCAATCATAAATTGCAAGGCAGTGAATCAATCTTGTATAATTATTATGCCTGAATGCAAAAATATTTCATAGAAATATATCCTTTATGTGTCTAAGGATAAGACTTAAATTAGTTTAATGGTAAAATATTTGCGTGGGCGAATCGTATGATTATTTGTGTGCTACGTAACAATGAAATTATGATCACGGTAATCGACTAGTTTTTTCTCGAGTTCCATTTAAAAAGCAAAAAAATATAAGTTATTTTAATTTTGTTGGTGGCACTTTTTGGGTTCCGCAGCCATTTTGGCAAAAACGAAAACTTTTAGCCACTTTTTAACCTTACTTTATATATATCGGTCGAATATTTAAAAAACGATCTTATATGCCTTTACAGGCAAATTCTGATTAAAACAAACAGCTGATATAGAGATAGATTGACACGAATTAGATCGTATCCGAAACCCTTAATGAAAAACTTACTACTTTTTCGACGGCAACATACAATTTAATTGCTTTACAATAAAAAAATCTTTCAACTTTGAGCGCGACTATTAAGATAAACGCTCTACGCTTGAACTTTTTTACCTTGCCGCAGGATTCTGGTTTCAACGTACCTGAAACAAATTAATATATTTTATTACACTATGTTATGATAAACAATAAACAAATAACCGGATATTATTATTAGATAGAAAGAATACATATACACATAATCGAAACGCGCACACATGTATGTATATTGTGTATACTGTATAGAAATAGAGTGTTATCTTTTTAACTTTTTAGTTACGTCAGTATGTGGTGCACTATGCACTCCTAGTCGTAAATAGTGTACCCCCAAACTACCTTTTACACATAGTATACTGGTGCGGGCCGATACTAATCCTTTGCCGGTGTTTTATTACCTTTTTGAATTTGAGTGTCTAGGTTCACGCCCGCCGTAAGATGCACAAAACCTTCTTTCCTTAGTTGATATTTTCTGCGAATTCTTAGAAGCCATTAAACCGACAAGTAGGAGTTCAAGAAGCAGTAGCTGGCATTGTGATAGGTGGCCATGTCTAATTTACAAATGGATGAGGGTGAGTCAGTCGGGAAATGAGTAGTCGTGTTCTGACGGCGAACGAAGCATTACCTAGTGTACTCTTTCTTTTTTTTATTGCAGGAGTTCAGCAGACAGGCAGACGGCCCACTTGAGGTCTTTCCCTCGGTTACCATCGCCTATGAACATTTGCAACACCAAAGGTGCTACAAATGCGCTGCTGCAGTCTTAAGGGAGTCTGTACTTACAGAGCGCTTATCGTGTAACAACGGACTTTGCGCGATTTATGTGATTACGATTTTCTCTGCTTTAAAGTATAGTTTTGTTGTATTCAAACCACACAGGCGTTGTCTCCAGCCCAAAGTATCTACTTATCGAGATAAAAAAAACTTATTTCACAAGTTGAAAGAAGCAACAGACAATACATTTCTTCGCTGTAATGAGAACCCGAATGTTTCAAAATAAGGGGGTTTTTTTAACTTAGTATTTACTATACTATTCCACGCGGACAAAGTCGCGGGCACTAGTCAAATATGAAATTCAACACAAAAGTTTTCATGTCATCTTCAAATAATATGTATAACAGAAGACAGTTTCTTACGATATTTACATGGTCATATTCTTTTACAATCAGTGCTAAAGATAAACGAAACCCCATCGGCCAGGTGACCATAAGCCTAATTAGGTAACTTTTGCGGCCAAAACAGCGCCCGGTATGGTCGCAATCGCCTCTTGGACCGTTACTCTAGCCACTCCGAACCGTCGACGCGGATGTAATGTAGGTCGGAGGATGTAAGCACTTTTGGATACGGCATGTGTATGCATTGAAATTTTAGTACGTAAGCATTAACATTTTTGTACTGGCAGGTTATTGTTTATAGATAGACTAGCTGTCCCAGCAGACAGCGTCCTGCCCGGAAAAGATTCAATCGATATGCCGACAGCAGCGCAACCTGCCGGGTTCAATTGTGAACTAACTCAGAAACCTTCTCTAGCTCATGCACAACAACTTTGTTAAACATCACATGATCGAATGTATAGTTTACGATTCTGTAAAGGACATACAGACAAATATTCATTTTTATATAATATAAGAAGATAACACTTTATTGTTGACCAAATAAACCTTTGGAAAAATAATAAAATATAAAGAAAAGGGTCTTTTTTGTGTAGAGATGCGAAAGATTGACCTTCGCTCATTTGATACCCAGGTAAGACATATTTTTGAAGTGATAACTTCTTATAGGAGGGTAAAACGCTTCGTTACTTAACGCGTTACGTCGCCAATCTGTCTGACTTCCCTATCTCTCACGTTACATTAGTTTAAGTTATCAATTCTGTCGGGCGACCCGAGACACACACCATCTTTTTTATTAAATTATTTTGATTTGTAAAGACGCCTATGATAGCTTGCCACTCGAAAAGCGTTCATTGTTATTTTTGGAGTCTTCAAAGCATGCAAGCATAATAACTTACCTGTTCGTACCTGGTTGCCAGGTAGCCATGAACAGAAATAAGTATGTAAGTCTATTAAAGACATAACTTCCATGTCAAAATTTATCAGTTGAAACTAAATTTGTTCAGTTATAAGAAAAGTTAAAGTTTGTGTAAAAAATTAATAAAATTAATTTAATTATGAATAGCCATGAACAATTTTCGATTAACAAGCTATCATAGGCGTGTCCATAAATCAACATAATTTGTTAAAAAATGTGTCTCATCTGGTGATCAGATGGGTGAAGATCGATCTTCACCATCTCTACTATTTGTACACATTTACTCGTAAGTACAGGCATGATACAACGCAGCAGAGTAATGATGAGTACTGCAATGCCCCCTTCCCCCCTGCTACACCAAAAAACAAAACAGAGGATACCTTAAATTTGAATCGATATCACCATTAAGATTTTCGTTAGACCAGCAATATTATTAACTTGAACAATAAGGAAGTCACGTCTAACCAAACTACTATACAACTCAGAAAGTATTGGAGATTCTCTTGTGCCTTTTGATAGTATGTAAGGAACTTCTTCAGTTTCGCTCTAAACACGAAAGTAGGCTGAAGATTTATTATAGAAAAGAGTATTCAAGAGGACTTGACAACCCCTAGCTGCGGACAGCCACGTCTACATTCTTTAATATGGTTTTTATGGTTATATGTGTTATATTGTATTGTGTATACCGCATTTGGAAATAAACTTTTTTTTTGTATTTTAATGAATACCAGGAATTATAAAAAATTGTTTGTTTTGTAATTATAATTTAAGTACTTAACAGTGTTTTTATAACAAGGAAAAGATGTTATTAACAGTGGCCATGTAATTAGTGACTATCCAATTATTTTGAGTATATTTTTACGACCTCTGTGTTTTGGTTGTCTCTCTAATTTATTAAAAGACAGAAGGATTCGGATTAATGACTCATTAGGGCTTCCTTAACAGAGCCGTCTTTGTGTGCTTTTTCTTATCCGGGTATCACTGTTATCGGCCCTAGAATTGAACACAGACACAATTGGTTTAGTTTATAAATATATAGTGTATGTAACAAAACCGTTAAAACGTAGTTTTATTATGTATACTAGTCGCGAAAACTTAAGAATATAAACATGGATTTTGACTTATATAACATTATTATATACGTCAAAATTCATGTTTTAATCCTTCCAACTTTCATTGATATTCATTGAGCCGTTTTGCTGCTTTTACGTGATACACTTTTAAAAAGACGGCAAATATTCTAAAAACTTTTAGACTTAGAATCGGAAATATTATCGTTCATTTAAATTCTGCCATTATTTACAAATCAAACACAAACACTATCCGTTACATATGCGCCACGTTTTGGCAATATTCGACCTCCGACGGCTGTTCCCTGCCCTCCATCTCCTCAACACATCTCTTTTATCCTATCCCTCCTATCTTACCACTTACTAGCAGATTCATGCTCACTTCGCTGGGCGTCATTAAAAAATACACATATGTACCCACGCACTCACGCACGCACAAAAGGTATATCAAGGTTTAATTGAGCTTTGTAAGTTTTGATTAATTTATAAACGCAGAAAGCTTAGTGCCTCATTCAACGGTGTGCGCAATTCTTGCGTAGAAATTTATTACTGTAAGATATTTGACAGGCGTTCCCGTGTCCACTTCGCTGGGCGTAAAACCTTTTTACTTTTTGATTTATTAATCACAATCAGAAATAGCCTATATCACACTGGTGAAAACTTTTTCATAAATCGGATCAGAAGAACCGGAGATTACTCCAAACATCCAAACTCACAAAATTACCTTTTTATAATATTAATGTAGAATATCATCCCCTCTATCCCATCATAGAGACTAAACGCGTTGGCATCGACTAATATATTGGAAACATTCATAGGCGACGGTCACTTTCCGTAGGCCGTCAATCGGTTTACCTGCTTCAGGCAATGCAAATGCCATATCCGATAATGCATACATATTCATAGCTCCACGTCTCATACCAACATTCGTACTCGATTTAAAACTGGTTCCGATGTTACTGATATTCGATTATGAGATTACGCAACATTTAAATGTTAAGAGTATTATTTAAATATATAAACGCCATTCAATTTGATATAGTTATACCGCTAAATAACTTATAATACGTGTGGGGGTTGAAATAGTGAGGTGTTTCAATGCATGGAGGCGGCGGAAGCCACTCATCCCTACCCAGGCCGATGGGTCACGCAGAAACGCGGGATCCTGACCTATACAATGATGCAGATACTTACCGGGCACGGGTACTTCGATAAGTATAAATAGATTGCCACTTAATTGCTCACCAAAATAAACAAATACAAAAACTTATGCATAATTACAACACTTCTAGGCAAAACAACAGGCGGCCTTATCGCTAAAAGCAACCTCTTCCAGGCAACCTAGCTTAAAAGAAATTCTTAACTAACGTGGCGATATAGGTGGAGCAGACAAAAGATATGACTGTACAATTTAAATATACATACTTACACTAATTCATAAATTTAATACATATATAAAAATAATAGTGATATATATATCTCGGAGAGGGCCTCGTTCTTGTGATATGTTCTTTATAGATTGCAGGTTTAGCAGGCGTCATCAGGATAAAATGCGAGCACACAACGGCCACGGTTTGTACACTTTTAATTTGGATTCAAAACACATTTAAACATAGTTTACACCGAGCAGCGGGTTCAGGGCACCGCTCATACTTCCAACTTCAATACTTCCTTTAAAATTCTCAATGGTCCAACTCGACCTATTGCCATCAACCAAATGTGCCACAAAAACTCCTCCGGCAACCGAAGTAGATACTACTAAAGTATAGAGGGCGTCTGACCCCGCTCCGAGCCATATGCTCTGCTCTCATTGGTCGTTTGTTAAATTACAATGCTAAAATTCGTGTAAATTTTCTCAAAAGTTATAAATTAAATTGAAATTTTTCGAACATCTCATCAAAAACTTTTAAAATCCTTTTACATGAAAGTTTGATGATGAATATCTTTTGAACGGTTAATTTCATCGCCAAAACATAAGAAACTATTTTTATAGAGCAGTTAATTTCCAACAAAAAATTGTATTGCGCATTTTGTTAAAGTCATTTATTGTCGAGTTATAAAATAAATAAACAAAAATAAAAATTGTCTTAAAATAATCAAAATTAAATCCTTAATATCTTTCAAATGGTGAGGCTTACGGAAAAAATATAAGATACCTTTTTTGTAGAGCATTAAATTTCCTAAAAAAATCTCTCGGAACATTTTTCTGTTCAATCGATAAATGATGAGGTATGAATTTTTTTCTATTGGACTGAGAAAAAAATACAAAACTGCGATGCGGAGGATTTTTCTATTAAAAAGCTCATGCTTGGTGAGAATGTTTTTAAGGTGTCTAGCAACCAATTTTTCCGTGTCACTTGTAAAAAAAAAAAAAAAATTGACCCATCCTAATGTAGCAGCAGAGTGCTAGCCAAGACAAGTAAAACGAGCCCAACACGACGGGTCTATGTTGTTTAGTACAGGAGTTCCTATGGCCACCTTCCGACTCCATCATCAAATCAGCTCCATGGTACTATATTATTGCATTGTCACGCGATATACATATGCGTGCAAAATTTCAGCTCAATCGGAAACCGGGAAATTCGTCAAATTTAACTTGCAAGATTCCACCCGAACTTACATACACACATCCATCCATCCATTGCAAGTAAAATAAAAGTTTGTAAAAATATAAAGCTTTATAAGCCATATCTCAACTCATTACATTTCTATATCCCAAAAGTCCCATTCTTCTTTAGTAAATCATAATTTTGTACTTATAAAATGGACCAAAAAGCGCATTAATGGTGGCTGACTCGATGCATAACGATGGTAAGACACCGGACGGTATGTCACTCGTTCCTTGGAAGATATATTGAAGCTTTATAAAACACGAAATTTGAACTATTAACGAAAACCTTCAAAATACTTCCAACTCTATCTGTACGAGTACAGTGTTTAATTATTAAAAATGATTAATGCAATGCAAATTAAATGCAAATAAAACTTATTATGGAATTGCTGCTATAATCGAAAATTTCTTGATGTAAAATTGCAAAATATGTAATGTCTAAGGAGTCTCACTCGTGTGACGTAATTTGTAGATGGCCCCTATCTTCATTTATTTATTTATGGCTTTGTTTATGGCTTGGCAGCTTGACCTTTAAGCCAGTTCTTAGATAACAATATAGTTTTCATATTTCATTTTCTTAAGCCTGTGTACAGCTCAGCTAAACTGTAGATTATCAAATAAAGCAATTCAACGGGGTTCTTGTGGCTACTCAAAAGACCACATTTGACTATACTGTTCATATTTCTCACAATAACATATAATTACTACTCAAAAACTATCAATATCCTACAACTATTGTTCATTTTAGAGTAATTTTATATATTTTTTAGAAAATAAAACTGTTGAGCACAACATCCTTCAGTTCCCGCCAAAAACTCCTGATTGCTTCATAAATGAAGCACTAACAAAGTGGTGTTCCGCTCCGTAGATGCGTACGCGCAGCGAAATGGAAAGTGCATTCAATTAACACATCGTGCGCATGCACATCCAAAGTTTATTGTTATAATTATATTTGACTGTTATTATTATTATGTAATAAGCGGATATTTGTCCGTTAGAAATACTCTTGTTTGTTCTTGCTCTATATATATAAATAGGTAATTGTATTTTGTTAGCAGATGGACAGTATCTGCTAAAAAATAGAAATACCTTACTACTCCCGGTAAAAAGCCCAAAATGTATATAAATTTTCTATTCAGTTTTTGACTCTTTGCAACTTAACTGACAATAGTTTTTTTTTAACAACGGACTCATGTTCCGTGTCCTTTTTTACAACTTAATTTCTAGGTTTAATTTTTAGAGTTCAACTACAATCATATTGTTACGTGCGAGCGGGGGTACGCACTTATAGATTGGAAGAAAGCACCAGTTTTTGGGTAAACGCTTTTATTGACTTACACAACCGTACGCAAGACCTCTCTGCAGGGTTGACCCTATATGTACGAATAACGATGCACAGTTCCGACGACAAGGTGTCTCGCTCACAATTCCGCCGCCGATATTGCGTAGACCGCCTCCTGCTACTGCAGTGCTTCTTCACTTAATGTCCACTAAACTTTACACTGAATTCACCACTAAATCCGTCAGTATCTTCTATTAAACTCTTCTTCCAACTCCTTCGTATCGCACTTGTCGCTTCACTGTCTCGAACTGAACTCAACTCTAAACTGTCCGGTAGGCGCGTCTAACGCTGTTTATATACCCAGAAGGATTTTCTGGAACCCATCTATCTATCTCTGTCTCTTCCTTCCCGAACCTTCTGTTCGGGAACATTTACCTATCTCTGTCTTTCGTTCATCGTCTATACCTTTCTAACATCTATCTATCTCTGTCTTTCAGTCATTGTCTATCCCTTTATAGAATATATCCGTCCTTTTCTGTTCCTTCCAGAATCATCTACCTTTTTCCAAAAGTCTTGCGACTAATTTACGCTGCCGGAAATTTCTATCCTCCACAATATTATTATGTACTTTTATTTCATTATAATCCTTTTCATTTTTGCTCCATAAGATAATGCTTAGATTATACAAAACAAGTTGTTAGGAGTGAGCAATTATTGTAATGAACGGAAGGGGCCGAGTGAAATCGCAGCCAAAGGTCGTCACGGGCTCTTAGTTCACTTAAAAGTAGAATGATTCCATTAGTAGGTGAATTATATTACATGATATTGTTACATACTGACAAAGAAATGCGCACCTGGTTAATTACCCTTCCCGCATTTGGAATTCTTTTGTTTACTTTGTGTTTAAAAATTGCAATTAGACAATAGCCTACTGTTATTGCTTTCGGCTTTGTTGGCCGTTCGCAGAAATAATTAAATGGGTGTGCAGAGTCCTTTTTCTTGGAAGAACTCAGCCCACGCAGTCGATTGTGTATTATTGTTCAGTTTACTATAAAATAATGCCCGAACTGAGGTGTGAGGCAGTCAAGTTTGTAATAGTAGTGTCTAGTTATATTTCCTATATTATACGTGTTTATATAGTTATAATAATATCGATAGTAATTCCAACGAGTCCCGCAACTCGTAACAATATAATACTAGATAAAGCGTCCAAAACGTTAATCACTTTACTGACCAACTAATTAGCGTACCAAAAATAATTTCCAGTGGAAAACCTTTAGTTAATCGCACCTCTTGTCTGTTGTGACGACTTGCGAAACACAGACAATGAGTTGTCTATGGGACGAGGTTGCGACACCAAACAATGGGTTTCATGGTAATTTGTGAACCATGGGTATTTCATGTCCTTACAATATGAGTTATATAAGACCTTTATTAGAATTTAAATGAATATGTACCTTTATTATGACATATGGAGTATAACATGTGTGTTATTTTCTATGACATGAAAGTGGCAATTCTTTTAAGCTATTGTATAGCTTTTATCGCGGGCTTTGAGCGCGGCGACCGAATGAAGAAATTCCGTAACGAAAATGAACCTAACACCTCCCACTCTGCCTACCATGCGCGGTGACGGGGGCCTGAGGCGGGCGCGGCGAGCGGAGGCGTGCAGTGGCCACAGTGCCTCGTCAGCAATTGCAAATTATGGACGATGAGCTGCTCCGAAATCGGACGAATACATAAGCAGCTGTTTGTGAGAAAGCATATAGGTGTATAGGTATCTATCATATTTTTAAAATGCTACACTCACCGCATGTGCGCCCCATAAGTATACATGTAGGTATATATGAATAGGTATTTGTGATTTAGGTGATTTGTTTTCTTATCGGTCACCACGCTCAAAAAGTGTAACTTGAATTAATATCAAAGAAAAAAAATACTGCATAAATAAAAAACAAATAAATAATTATAATTGCATGAGTTGATAAAAAAATGCTATGCAATAGCTTTACCGCGGCAGTCCCCGAGTGCCACAAGGAGATTTTTTTTATCGCGAGGAATAAAATCGCAAATGAGCACGTCCATATTCAAATTCAAAAGTTTTTATTCAAAATAAGTTCCACTGGAGGTCCACTTTTTGAAGGTCACATAAAAGCTTAAATTAATTTTACTTCCTAGTCTATGTACACCGCTTCGCAACGTGTTATTGCTGTTAAGGAGAAGAAGCGGTAAGAAAGTCCGACGTTTCGGAATAATAAAATCCTAATTTTGGCGCCTACAGGTGGGAGTTTCTAATTTACTTTTATGCCTAGTATTTTGACAATGTCACCTAATCTGGGGAAATTCGTGACATTTTTCTAAACATAAAGACATTATATTAGGGTCCCATGGAGTAAATATTAAACAAAATCAAAACTAATTAATTAAAATGAACAAGTTGGCGGTAGGCTAAATAAAACTTTATGAATACTCATTGACACTTGACATCTTTGTCTCCCGTGATAGCGGCTACTGAAAAGCGGCCGAAACGACGAAATAATAAAAATCAAATAAACTACCGCGCTTAAAAACGTCAAAACGTACTCTTATTATAAAGATTTTTTTAAACCTATACTAATATATAAAGCTGAAGAGTTTGTTATTTGCTTCCTTGAACGATCGAATATCAGGAACCATTAGTCTGATTTGAAAAATTATTTCAGTGTTAGATAGCCAATTTATCGAGAAGGGTTTTATAGGCTATCATCACGCTAAGACCAATAGGAGCGGAGCACCAATGAAGAATGTTTCAAAATCGGGTTTGTTTTCCTTTCGATAGCCTTCGCTGGGTGCGCTGCGTAAACGGTTAAAGTTTCGCAAAAATTATGTGTGACAGAAGTTAGCGTTAGCCCAACTATTTGACTCCCTGAATAATACCTCTTCAGGGGGCCTCTAGCTATCAAGGGAGCAGAGGAGTCATCACCCCTGTCGTCGAAGTAGATATGCTCTGATTCCCGGCATATTCAAGCACTTTTGCGCTAGAATCTGGGCGTAACTACGTTCTAAGTCTCAAAGCTTTTCTACCATAAGCGCGGAGCCCATGGAAGGAGGGTGGTTAATGGAATGCCTCCATATGTGATAACGGTCTAATCCCTTGCAAAGGACCCAGTATTGTGCGTAAATAGAATTTACCCCGCCTTAAAAAAAAATAGCCCAACTATTTCACGCGCACGAAGTATACTATAAAAGCACAGTTAAAATATTTATTTTTTTGAACTTATCACGCAAGGAACTAACATAACCGATTCGGACATGGGTCCAAAAAGACCAATATTAAGCTAGCTGTACATCATAGCGGTGATTAGTGTAATGCTGTTTGTACACGGCTTTACCTGGTAAATCATATAATTGCAACTAAACGCGAACTGCGGTATGCCATATGTGGCACAGTGACTTGCAACTTAGGACAGGTTTACAATAGTAACTTGCGAAGAATATGACTTGTTGGAAAGATATAACGGAGTATCAACTTTAACTTATAGGCTAGAACGAGTTTCGACTATAGCCCCGTATTAGACAAAAATCAACCAAGTGCTTGTTGGTCGGTGCAGGGAAAGGTCCAAAGATATTTTTTTATTAAACACTTTCAAAAAAAAGGATAAGGCTCTCAATTCATCGTGTATATATTTTTTATTTATTATGTTCAGTCATAACTTTTTGTTTTTGAACTGATTATGACCATACTTTTTACGTCCTATTATAGAAAAGAAAGAAAGAAAAATATTATTTGAAGATTAGCATAGTACTTACATTTCTTACACGTAAAAAATATAACTAGTGGTTGCCCACGGTCGAAATTCGACCATAATAATTAATGTCAAAGAATATACTTCTGTAATTACAGATTTCGTCAAGGCTACACTGTTAATTTGATTTGAACAATAAACAAAAGAGTATACATGCGTGTGTGTGTCAAATACATGGTAGTGTGTGTAATGTTTTTTTATTTATTTAATATATTTTTTATGCATAATTTAAAAAATCAGCAGTCTGCGCTCCTTCTCTATATCTAATATATAAAATTCTCGTGTCACAGTTTTCGTTGCCATACTCCTCCGAAACGACTGGACCGATTCTCATGAAATTTTGTGTGCACATTGGGTAGGTCTGAGAATCGGCCAACATCTATTTTTCATCCCCCTAAATGTTAGGGGTAGTCCACCCCTAATTTTTTTTTTTTACCGGGCAGGACGTCGTCTGCCGGGACAGCTAGTAAACTATAAGTGTGCGAAATTTCATACTCCTCCGTCCGCGCAATTTTCGTAATAAAGGGTACAAAGTTTTTGCTGCATTTTTGCTTCACGTATTAATATATAGATAACAACCCATAAATGTTCCCACTGCTGGGATTGGGCCTCCTATTATAGGTGGAACGGACAGTATACTAGCTACGCTTATCCAAGGCAGCTTGGCAGGTTTGATACATCGGTTATCTCGATGTGCAGGTTTCATCAACGATTGTTCCTTCACCGTTGTTACCACGTGGTAATTTTACCAATATGCATATTAACTGCCTAAGTGGTGCATGCGTTCCAGCCAGGATCGAACCCGCGCTCTTTGTTTTTAATTACTTCCATTAGACACAGTACATTACCACGGCTTTTTGTATATGTACGAGTATCTTAAAAAAAAAATATTTTGAGAATTTGTACTGCGTTTTCAGCAAACAGTATTATAAATAAAAATTGACTCAAAGATTCTTGCCTAAAGCTATTTCCGTAGTATTTTTAAACTCTACTGCAAATCTAAATTTTTGTCTGAATTTCACCGCACACTTCAATAGTTAGAAGAAAGATGTTTTTCTACCATTCTTTAATGCTACTGTATACTCAAGTACACAGCAACATAGTATTAAACCATCCAACATCATTTCTATGAAACCCTTATATAGACTAACAAACTGTAAACAACTGAGTCCGGGCTTTTAAATTATTTTTTATTCAGAACACGTTAGCACCTCCCCTACAGCCATTGTTTCAAATTTGGTATGTCCTAGAACACAGTTTATAAGGAACTGATTTTGAAATTTGATCCTTAATACTGTGGGAACAGGGTTCAAGTTTATACAAAGGAAAGAAAGTGGAAACTGACCAACCAAATCATAAGTCAAGCGAGAGTCAACTTTGCTCAAAGAATGATATCAAGCAAGTACGTTCCAGTCGTCGCTAACAACATTCAAAACGCTTCTTCAGCCGTTTCACCTTTGCTATCAACCATAGTCGTTATGGTCGCGGCAAAAGCGACACTAATGATGTCTGATGAATTTTCGATCACGCAGCGCTCGCAACGACCCATGTCAAGAAATGGGTCAAGTGGGGATTGACTACAGAACATTAACTTTCTCTATTGAGACGTTGACAAATATTTGCGTATTAATGACATCAACTAAAATAAAATATGTTATGGAGCATAACATATTTTACTCGAGTTTATGATTGTAACGCCCGCAAGCAAGTCGAGCGGGAAAAATCGCAGACGTAACCGTGGTCGCTATAAGCTTCCAGTGGAACACAACCATAGTGGTATCAAATCGAGTCTTTACAGCCTATTTATCATAAGCGACATTTAAACCAAGATTTATTTTTTGTTGCAAAAGGCATTTTAAACTCTTATTTTGTTTTAAGACTTTTAGTTTTAGTTAGATTAGACCCTACTGAATCTAAAGTCTGAAAGTCTTAAAACAAAATAATAGTTAAAAATACTTTTGCAACAAAAAATATATTTGGTCTAAATGTCGCTTACGATAAAATGGCGGTAAGCACTCGAAATCATTCAAGTTATAATTAACTTAATATCGAAATACAGGACACATTTATGTTACTTAATTAAAATTCTTCTCAATAATAAATTAATGATCTCAATATAAATATGTACCTTATAATAATTTAACATTAACATAAATTATGTTAAAAATTATAATGTTTTAATTGTAACATTTTAATGCTTTGTTATGAAAATCTGACGTAACTGGGAAATAGGTATAGCACTTATTCATTTTCCGCATATTTTTATTAGATCTGTTTCAAGGAGAAGTAACGGAAAAAATGGACCAAGTCAGACCACACAAAGAATAGCTGCGTAGAGATCTCGAATGTCGACTGTATTTGTCATTTGATCTCATTTAAATCGGTTCCTGATTTTATTTTTTTATTGCGTGAGTTGAGCAGACAGGCAGATGGCCCAATTTATGGAAAGCGGTTACCATCGCCTATGAAAATTTGCAACACCAAAGGTGCTATAAATACGCCACTGCTCTCTTAGGGACTACGGAACTACAAAAAACAAAAATAGTGTACAAAATCCTGTTATCATTGACCGTAAGTACATTAAAAAAAAAGTTCAAAAGCCTTGTGACACTGACACGTGCCACAGATGCTCAACAGATAAAACAAAGGGAATGTCATTGTTCGGCCCACGAAAAGGGAATGGCGGGAAAGCACCGACTGATGGTCGATCAACAAACTGCTCACGTATAACAATGTAAGGACGCTTTTAATGAGAAAAGATTGTGAACATGGTGATGTTGATTAATGAGAACCCCTTTACTGTACACCGGTGTTCTTTATTTGAAATAGTTTCGAGGAAATTTAAATGCTAATAACTAGAGTTTGACCCGCGGCTACCACAAAAACTCCCTCGTTTGGGGACAGTCAAACTTTTGTTACATGGATCTGGATTTCACCTGGTATCTGTTTGCTTGAATATTATACATACTTGATAAAGTTTAGCCACCTCCGAGTTTTTACGGGCTATAGAAGAAATGTGGGTAGCGTTTTTGGTGAAACTTGAAATTCTGATGGAAGATCTTGCAAGGCCGTTCACCCTAACACTATAAATTCCTTAATATTGCTTACGTGTGAGCGTCAACCACTAACAACCATAAATAAGTCGATAGCATACTCGTTTTCTGTAATAGCTGTTATTAAATAAAAATCGATCAAATGCGTGGCTAACCGCGAACTATGAAGAGTTTCGTAGAGATGACAAAATGTCGAGTTATAAAAAGCGAAAATCAAAATTGAGTACTTACGGGGATCTCGAAAACTACTCAACGGGTGGTCAAAACAACTTTTGGCGAAGATAATTTTGAAGCTGTACAATCTCATATTAAAAATAATGCAACATACCACTGTTCCCATGAAACTTCTTATCCGTCAAAGGTTCTAGGAGTCGCTAATAGCGATAAGACCGTATTGTAAATTTTATTTTTGTTAACTACGTCTTTTACCGGACAATAAAACATAATTTATGTAATTATCATTCATTCAATCAATGTCAATGTTTTCAAAATTTTCCATCTGAAAAGTTACAGGGGACAGACATATATTTTTGTATTGTAGGAGTTCAGCAGACAGGCAGACGGCCCACTTGATGGAAAGCGGTTACCATCGCCTATGGACAATTGCAGCACCAAAGGTGCTACAAATGCGCTGTTGCTCTTTTAAGGGACACTGGAACCTGGCAACTAATGCTGAAACACCACTCAAGGTTGTTATGGCGACATACTTTAGACCATGGTGGTGGCTACCACCCTGGTCTAAATCATTCGGGCAAACGCCCTACCACTTGGCTTTGGGTTGTATAGTCGCCTCTTACGACAGTCCGCCCGACCGCAGTAAATTGTATTCTTTCTCCGTTCCTGCATATATTACGACTTTCAAAATTTATAGTATTGACTCAAATACACAACACACCCCGAAGATCACATCTTCTACCTTATATATGCTTTGGGTATTGTCCTCTTTGAATCCAACATGAGGCAATTTGTAACTGGTCGCACGGGAAGAGATGTGAGCGCGTACGTAACACGGCGCGACTTAATCTCAACTGCGCTGATGGAGGACAGGAACCCTGCCCCTGGAGCTAACATGCGCCACCCACTTGCGGCTACTGAAGGTCGATGGACGCAGGAGCGTCGTTCTTTGCCAGGAGCGAAGTAAAGTGGGACGCTCACGTTTCAGTTATCCTTGAAAAGCATTCCTCCTTCTTCCTGAGAGTAGTAGCGTGCCTGTGGCACTTCATTCATCACCGAAATCAGTCAAACCTACGAATGGGACGATAGTGTCTTGTAATTTTGACGATATCAGAATTGGGCCCCTGGCCCGAATCACGGCTGGGAGAGATGACGCGATCGTACCTAACCGCGGGGATTGACCCGTTGACCGTCACTCGATGTACTTACATTATACTATCGTGATAGAAAACAATGCTTACATCACAGGAGCCTTGAAAAACTTTTGTAAAGAAGGAAACCTCCAAACTGTAGGAAACACGGCTCTAATACCATAATCACACCATAAACCTCGACCTTAATAGGCGTGTAATTTCAACAATAGTTATGCACAATAACCGACAGACTTCGGTACGAATTTACTATGACAAACACGTAACGCAGTAACGTTATTTGTAAAACGGTATTGACATTGAAAGAGATGCAGGTATTCCTTATCCTCGCTTTTTTTATTGCGAAGCTGGTAAACAGATGGACGGCCAGCTCATGGAAACTGGCGAAGCCAACACGTACCTGCCTTAGAATCCGATAATGATAATGGGATAGGGTGATGAGAGAGAGGTGTCAGACAAGAAGTACAGGATAGAGGCGTTGGGATATTGTATTCGAATAGAAGCACGGGATAGGTAAGATGGAATAGAGGTGGGAGTTAGGTAAGAAATTGGGACATCGGAGTTCTCACTCATGGCATGACAAACGATAAGTTCAAGGCTAACCGCCTCACACTGATGTTCTGTGAGAATATGGTATCATAGCTGGAGTAGTAGGAGCAGACATCAGATGGGTTACCGTACAACACTAGACATGTCATCAATGTACAGTGTTCAAGACATAACAATCTCTTTATGTATTTATTAGTCTATGCTATACATTTGTTAACATTACAGGACGTCACGTACGACTACAATAAATTTCATTATTTTAGCTATTACAAGTTTCATTCCCATTACTTTATTTATTATTACTTAATTCTAAACATGACGAGTCTGTACATTGAGACTATTTAAAAAAACGATGGGGAAGACGATGCAACTTCTTCAGGTTTCTTGTCCGTTTGTCGGTTTTGGCTGATCGACAGCAAATTTTTGACAAAATCTACGCTACTTTTTATCCAGAGTTTCCGCCGGAATTTTCCTGAGAATGATTTGTAGTTCGGGTGCATAAACATTAATCAAATTCAAAAGTTTTTATTCATAATAAGTTCCACTGGAGAACATTTTTTGAAGGTCATACATGTAGATTAAAATTTAATTTTACTTCCTAGTCTATGTACACCGCTTCGCAACGTGTTATTGCTGTTAAGGAGAAGAAGCGGCAAGAAACTCCCCAGCAACACGTCTAGCTAAAAATTGTTTTGTATTTTATATTTCTCTTATTCTATTTATATCTCAAGTTGTTTTTTTTATAACTTTTATACAGAAGTATGTTACAGAATGACTTTTGAAGAATTAATGGAGTTGTAGCTAACAGTGCATATTCAATAAGACAGAGACACAAAAAATGTCTATATCTAGTCTATTCCGACACTCTAAAACGATATCTTACATTCTTTGCGCAAAGGCAAGGGCAGATCCTAGTTATGAATACCAAAGAGCGTAAACCTCTAGACTTAGTAGAAAAATCAGACAGATAAATCAGATACGAGACAATGTGAGTTCCTTTTTGACTTTTAAGTTTTTATTAACTCTAAAATACATTATGCACGCCTGTCTACACTTACGTCTGACAGAATACCGAAAAAATGTCCTCTTTAGCATTCTTAGAAAGTGACTCATAAAACCACAAACTTAGAATCTGTATTTGTTTAATTCATGATGCGTTCACTAAATTTAAATGTCTTAAATTTACGATTGTCAACTTACATCAATTTAAGGCAGAACAATAAGGTTTATTGCATTGAAGCCTTTTCTTCGCAAAGCATTGTTTTGAAATATGTCATTGCACCGTTTCTATTACTAGCCTTTATGAAATATTCATGAATATTCAAGTTTTGGACTAATCTTCAAACAAACGGACGCCAGGTGAAAACTTGACCCAGATATTATCCTCACCTTAATTTTCAGTTCTTTAATCAAGCCTCAGACAAATTATAGACTGACTCCATAGATACTTGTAGCAAATTAAAAATCCACAATTCACGAATCAGCAAATTTTTAACACAAACACAATTCTTGCATAAAGACAAACAATTCGCGTCCTTATTGTTCATTCGAATCAAATTATACATCTGTTTTGAAAACAAAACATAGCACCCCAATTTCCCGCCATAGACTTGACAAAAAATTTACTCTATAACTTTTTACGTAGTCTTTGGCGGGAACAGCAAACTGATATGCTGTGCAGTTTGATTTTTGTGTAATATTACTTTAACAATAGTTATGGGATATTTATGTTTTTTGAGTAATAATTAAGTATGTGTTTTGTGAGAAATGTAAACTGTGAGGCCTTTCGAGTTGTCATAAGAATTCCGTTGACTAGCGCTCGTTAAAGACCTGAAATTAGTCTAAGCTGATACTGAAAACATCAGACAAGGATGTATGGATTCAGTTCCTTTACTTGCCTTAAGTGAATAAAACAACAACTTATTTCCAGGACATTAATTTTTTTTAAATACTCCCTCACTTTTACAATTCTAAATTCGAAATTGTTGAGAGGTGACAGCGTAGAGCAACAGCCTATTAGCAGGGCCTTTTAAGGCAATGCGCCGAAGGGCACGACCTCCGCCTTAACTGACCACTGACTTCTAAACAGCTGGTGCAACGTGTAAAGTAATGCCTGAGGCTACAGTATGCATTTTAAATAAACATTTATATTTTCCACTAACAAAGTGAAACAGGTTTATGACAAAACGAAAATTGGTTGGTGTTTTTCTTGTTTATTCATTATAAAGAGTAAACTTTGGAAATCCCCAAAAAACACCTGTGAACTTCATTCCCAAGTTTTTTAAAAATCTGCGTTTGACTGTGAATCATGGCTGATGTTAAATGACAGTGTGGTTCTAATGTCCGTGTGCTACACTTGGTAGAATGTTAGTTTTTAATTTTTTTATTTAACTTGACTTTATGTTGTTGGTCCGAAGACCTTCAACGTTACCGGGGTTTTGGGGCCCGGGGGCAGCTTGCTTGAGGGAGCTCCCTAGGGAGTTTTACCTCGGCTGGACTGTTGCCATGAGAGGGGGATGAATCTGATGATGCCCGCCAATGGGCGACACGATGAACTAATTGAGAACGGGCGACGGGTAATATAAAGCCCGAGGGGAAGGATCCCCGCGGACCGGGATCGGCGGTTCGCAGCGGCCTACGCTATCTTACTGCCGTTTCGCAACGTGTTATAGCTGGGAGAGAAAAAACGGCGAAAGAAACTTCCCAGCAACACGCCTAGTCTATCCTGTGGGGGGGCTATGTCTCCTGGCGTCCCTCCCTCGCGAGGACGTGGAGAGATCGTGATTGGTGTTGTCTGAGACGCCGCCGTCTATGTCTGTCTGTCGGTGCCTGCCAGCCTGCCGTCCTAACCGCGGGCGGGCTGATCCGGGCCAGCCGTTTTGTAATAACGTTGACTTTGTCCGTAAGGACATTACGCGGTCGTCGCACGAGAGCCTTTCGCCGAGGTTTGTAATTGGACGCGGATACGACGAGCGGATTTCGATGGAGCGGCGCGAGATCGAAATACTTACGCGAGAGGTCGACGTTACGCATATAGAAGGGAGTACCGACGGCTCTGCGCATGAATTTATTCTGCACGATTTGCAGTTTATTTAAAAGGGTAGGTTGGCATAGCCGAATACCACACTCGCATATGTCATGATAGGGTGGATGCATGTTAGTGTTAACTGTGTCACGCAGATGTGGACAAGGGTTTAATGCGTTATATCAGATGCGACATTGTCAATGACATTAAACATTGTTGGTTATAAAACCTCTTTCATAATCATTAAAAAAAAAAGTAGTCTAAACGTAACGTTACATGACCTATCTGTCAGCATGTACCACTGAAGTATAAAGGTTTATGGCATGTACCGACTCGCCAATTAATTAATGTTTGTCGGATTTTTACATATATTGGCTTTATATTTTATGAAAAATCCTTCCATCCATAAGTCAGACTCGCACACGGCCACATGTTAATAAAGTTACAGACTAATTAATTTTCATTTCATTCTTTTGTCTTTCTTTCTCCTGCTGCACGCCCGTTAGTATCAGTGACTGTGGACAAATGCGTCTTGTTGGTAGTATATATATACATACATTATCTGTCAATGTTAAAGGTCAAAATCAATCACACACAATGTCGCATAAAAAAGAAAAAAAAACACATTAAACGCAAAGATACGTTGACTTGATGTGTATGTTGCACCTGGGATAACGATAGTGTCAGTGAGTAGTAGAGGCATTAGCGACACAACGTTATTTTCATCTAGTGGCTACGTGTACCTTATGCAAATCCAACACGATTCCTTGGCTTAATCATCTAAGGGCACTGCCGCGTCTATTGAACGAGCCTTGCCGCCTCGCGTGGGAGAGCCAGTCGCATTAACCGCCAGCCAAATACGGCCTAAGGCTCTGTCCTTACGTGATGTTTATAATTAATGAACTAGCATTAATTGGACACACTTATGCCGAAATGAACCAAGCCAGGTATTAAACGCGTGAGATTTTAACACCAAACAAATCAGAATGTCATCTACTCGACAAAAACAACACAAGATCTATTCACATTTGACATAAATGAAGTGTTAAACTTTCTTCTCCACTTGCTAGAAGAATAGCTTTGCTGGAAGAAAATTCTTTTAGAGTTAACCTTGATTTATACATCAGTAGTTCGATATACAAATCTGTAATCTTGTTTTCATCTTCTTAAAAACATCTTATTAACATAGTCCAGCCTTCTTGACGACTCAAGCTACCCTTCGATTTTTGATTGTCTCTTGTCTTTTCATTTCATCATTTACTGTTCATCTTTTCTTTCACTCATCGTCTATCCGTCTCACTCACGCATGGTTCGGAAACAGTATACAATTAGACCACTCATGCGTTCGGAATTCATAATCCTAGAACTTTTATATATATTTAACTTTTGTTACTTTTATATGTATTTAACTCTTGCACTTTACATAATTGCATTGGTACCCAAACCAGTACAACCTCTAATTCGGGAACCTCCTTCCTAACTGGTCAAATTATTTTTGTGAAATTAATGATTACAATTACATTAATTCATTATAAGTGTAGGTGTATGTATTGTGAGTGAATGTGTTTGTTCATATAAAAATATATTAGTATCTCCAATATATACGGAACTCAGCACATTATTAAGATATAAACACAAGCAGGAGACCAGGCGCAAAGGATTAAAGTACACGTCTCCAGTTACATGGAAATATCTAACAATGGCGTATAGAAATGTGTTTGCATATAAATGGGATATGCTCGGTGTAATGATAATGTGCGCTTGTCTGGACTAACGGTGTGGTTATGATGCCCGGATTGTTGGCCGAGGTCGCGGGGTTCATTTCCTAGAATGCCTTATACACACACGGTGGTCGTTCCATGTAAAATTGTATAATGTTTTTAAAATTATTACTAGATTAAAATGGTCACGCTTTGGTGTTCCTATGTGTAATATTAAGTATTAGTAAAGTTAATGAAAGCATACCAGTATTTGAAGATATTAACAAAGCTTTAGTGCTTTCATTTTATAGCCACACAATCAATAGAATAATAATATTGTTGTATGGTTACAGTACACAAATAGGTATCTTATTTACATATTAATAATTGACACAGTGTCAAAAATTAGGGTAATCAATGGTATATTTTAACCCTATATTATAAAATATAATACCTTATTACAGGACAGGAGTGCTCAAACGGTCGTTTATGAATGCTTTTTGAGTCGCTCTCGATGTTACTAGGATATGGCCGCGACTTTCTTCACACTTGACTTGAAATTCACGCGGGACTCCCGGGACACAATATCGTAGCGTTTAAAAAAGAATGTAAGCTATCGTTTTACTGGAAACTGTGACGGAATTGTTAATTTTTATGCATCCGAACAACTTCAAAGCGCTCCCGGGAAAATTCTCCAGATAAAAAAGTCGCAGATTTTGTTAGGTCTAAGAATTTGCTCTTGATCAGCGAAAACCGTATCGAAATCGGTCAAGCAGTTTTACGTGAATTGCGAACAAAGAGACAGACAGACAAGAAATCTAAAAAAATATCCATCGCAGTGGTAGCGTAATGGCTAGCGCACGCGTCCCTAACTCAAAGGGCGCGGATTCGAAGCCTGGCCGGAACACGTGCAACACTTAGGCAGTTTTCTGACCTAATATGCATATTGTTATAATTACCACGTGCTAACTACGGTGAACGAAAAAATCGTGATGAAACCTGTACATCGAGATACCCGATGTGTCAAACCTGTCAAGTCGCCTAGACAAGCGTGTAGGGTATACTATCCGTTTTTTTATTGCGGGAGTTCAGCAGACAGACAGACGGCCCACTTGATGGAAAGAGGTTACCATCGCATAGGAACATTTGCAACATCAAAGGTGCTATAAATGCTCTCTTAAGGGAGACTGGACTGTTATGACGGCATACTCTAGATTAGGGGTGGCTGTCTTTTGTCGCCTCTTACGACAGCCTGCACGAATATATGCCTCCTATAGTAGGAGGCCCGAGCCCAGCAGTGGGACGTTTATGGGATGTTATTATTACATGAAGTGCAACAGTGTATGAGTGGCATGATGATAATGATTCATGACAGCACTCGGCCCGGCTTGCGTGGAATGCTAAGCGTGCATACATATTATAGGTTTATTGCAAGGTGGTTCTTTTCAATAGCATCGAGTGTTACATACTAAGTGAGTGATATAAGGACCAACATATAATAGGGATGTTGACATTCAAATTAACTAAGACAATTTTTATACTTGACTAGATACAGAGAATCAAGTCAGAAATTACTGAGAAAGTACTTCTGTACTAAGAATCGACTTTTATACCCGCTATGCAACCTATCCTTATAAAGAAATATTAATTATATGGGGTTTAAAATATTTAATAGTTTACCTACTGACGTAAAAATGCTAATCTCCAAAATTAATTAAAAACTAGAGATCCCAGCAGACATTTTCCTGCCATTAAAAAATAAAATCTAGGAACGAAGAAAAAACATTACACACACTACCTACCATGTATTTGACACACACACGCATATATATACTCTTTTGTTTATTGTTAAAGTCAAATTAACAATGTAGCCTTGGCGAAATCTGTGATTATAGAAATATATAGTCTTTGACAACTGAACCTTAATAATGTTCAAACTTATAATTTAAATAAATTATGGAATTTCGAGCACTGGGCGACCACTATTTATAGTTAGATAGATAACACTTTATTGTACACCATTACAGAAAACACAGATGAACTTATAGCCTAAAAATATTCTAGGTATATGTGCACAATAGGCAGTCTTATCGCTAAGAAGCGATCTCTTCCAGACAACTCGTGGCAGGAATAAAAACATATTATATTGGTCAAAGGTGGTATAAATAAATATTAGAGGTTATAGTTATTATCTACCATATCAATACCATGTGATTTTTTTTTTATTTTTTTTTATTGCAGGATTTCAGCAGACAGGCAGACGGCCCACTTGATGGACAGCGGTTACCATCGCCTATGGACATTTGCAACACCAAAGATGCTACGAATGCGCTGCTGCTCTCTTTAGGGAGCCTGGAACCTGGTCACTAATGCCGGAACACAACTCAAGGTTGTTATGGCGACATACTCTAGACCAGGGGTGGTAGCCATCCAGTCGGGCAAATGCCCTACCACCTGGCTGTGGGTTGTTTTGTCGCCTCTTACGACAGGCCGCCAGGCCGCAGGAAATTGTATTCTTTCTCCGTTCCTGCACGGATAATGATGATTTAAATATAAAATTCACTTCTTTTTATATCATCTTCCAAAGCGCGGAAGCCATCTAAATTCTGTTCGAATATAGCACATTCTATGCACTTATGACGTCACAACTTAAACGAGACAAATAACAAACCCACAAACTTTCAAATTTTTAAATCGTATTAGTAGATTTTCTATTGTTATTTTGTCTTTAAAACTGTATTAGAAATCTGGTCGACCTTTTAAATAATTAAACTCGATTAATTTTGAATAATTAACTCATTATTTTTGAATTGTACAATTAATGGATATCCGCATACTCTGTGCTAATTTTAAAGAAATAATTATTGAAATACCGTATAAGGATGGTAATATATGTTTCTTCATTATTGACAAGGATTATTCCGTACAACATTGTTTCTCAACGATTTCTATGTCGCGACCCACGAAAAAGCCAAAAATTAAGTAAAAAGTCTTGCTACCCCTTCATTCCCAAATAATAATAATATTTTAATGAACAATTTCTTTATACCTTTAAATTATATAAACAGTGTAAACTCTATATAACGACATTGATGGGACTGCATTTTATGGCGTTAAAGAGAATTGTCGTTAAATGAAGAGAAGTCTGTTATTTTTTCTGACGTCTTTTGCTGCATCAGTAGTTTTGTTGTATTTTTTTCTTATTTTATTAATATTAAGCGATATGGTGATAAAAGAACAAAATAGTTCTTTTTTAACAGACTACGATCTCCTATCAATAACAAACGCGACTTCCAAGTTGAGAAACGATGCTTTATAAACCAAACTTTATTCTATTTATATGAATAAGTGTCCATCGCTCCTTTAGTTGTCGAATTTCCGTGTGAACTGAAAGGATGGGTAGTCCGAGCTATTACGTGTTTACATGCTGCCCTCATAATCACTTGATTCAGAGCACTTGGGAAGAGTGGAATTTACGTGGGTTTTTTCTACATACATACTGTGACGCCTGTTTACCATTGGGATATGCAGAGACGATGCATCTCCTCGTGCTACGATCCTGACAAACTCTTTTTGTGGTTAAATCCAGATAATTGAAACGAACGTTGAACTGCTGCTTTCTCCCTCTAACTACATAGAATTTGTATTAGAATAAAAGAGATGATATGGTTTTAGCGAGGCAATTTTGATGGCAGCTGGTAGATTAGGGATAAATTGTCAAATAGTTAAACATAATTTTCTGTGGAACAATCTGTTCTGTGACTTTGAAAATGTAACATGTGCTCGCGGAACGTTAAATGAATCAATTTTAAAACCGGCGACCCTTTTCATACCACGTCTGTACATGAACTTACCATCATAAGAGTCCGGTATAAACAGTGGCTTTCCAATGAGCTTGCCCTTCTTCCCTGACAACGGCACAGCTTCCACTCTCCTGTGAGCCTCTAGCACTCTATACAACAACACTGGCCTATCCTCCCCTTCGAACTTCACTACCCTTGGCAAAGAGAACTTGTCCACGAATTCTTTCAACGACATCACTTCACTGCCATCTTCCTCCGGCTCCACGGAACCGTTGCGACGGCCTAATAAGAAATTGTCTGACCATTCTGGAGCTGACCGGCGTTCGAAGTAGTCGGGTCGCCGTTCGCTGCTCCTAGGCTTGTACCTTGGGGGCCGATCTCTTCGTACCAAAGCCTCGTTGGCCTCAGCAAGCCATCGCGTTACCAGCCTCTCTCTTTCGACGTCCAAGTAACGAGGCTTGGAGGCGTCGCAGGCGAAGCGGGCTGCGTCGAAGCAGTACTGAGGGGGTGGCGGCCTGATCCTCGGGGGGAAAAACCTTGGCGGGACGTAAGCGGGGTGCGGGGGGTGCGGGGCGTATGCGGGCGGCGTCCTCGGCCCGGAGCCCTCGACTGACGCCGATCGGAACATCGTGTCAGCCCATTGATGCTTCGGCCACCTGTTGACAAAAATATACATGATTTAACAGAAATACGGTTCTCACTCAAACTATCACTTTTTACTCAAGAAGGAACCAGTCATACACGAACTCACTCTCTTTCATTTATATTTATACTAGAGTTTTCCCCGTGACTACTCTGTGGATCAAATTTTGATATGATATCGCAAGCAGAGCCGCAAATAAAAGCTAGTACATATATCTCATATCTCATGTCACGGTTTTTGTGGTCGCTCTTCTCCAAAACGGCTTAACCAATTTTTTTTTTAATGCTAGGTATGAGGATAGATCGCAAAGTATTTTTAATCACTCCTATGGTGTTTTATTTTTATTTTTATGGCAGAACAACGTTTGGCGGGTCAGCTAGTACATATATATAAACCTTCCTTCAAAAATGATGACCATGAAATGGTCAGGTGATGGAGATGAAAACCGCTTAAAAAATCCGTGGTTTACAGGACAGACGAGAAAAGCGTCTTATTTTATACTATGTATATTATAATAAAAGATTGCTAAATTTAGTTTATAATCCAATAAACGTTTTATACTTTCAAGCAAATTAGCTTAGCCAAACTGTACGTTTCTATGGTAGGGCGAAATTGCAAACTTTTGTTGTTTTAATGCCACAATGGCAGGCAAAGGAACTTACTTCGCACAGCTTAACTAAATTGTAGGTCTTCGACTGACGCTAATCGACGGAGTTCTCGTGACAGCTTGAAGGACCGCATTTGACTGTACAAGTCACATTTCTTACGAAAATTATACAATTATAACTGAAAGAGCATCAGTATCCTACAACTACTGTTCATTTTAAAGTAACCTTATACATATTTAGAAAAAAAAACAATACAGCATTACATCTGTCTTCAGTTCCCGCTAAAAACTTTGACTAACACCTGAAATTCTCAACGTAAACTAATGTTCACTTTTAACCTATTTAATATACTAACATTTTTAAAATAAAACTGCACAATTAAATAAGACACTTTTGAGCTCATACCTAATTGATGTAATATACTAAACAAAAGGAGATGGCAGCTCAAGGGTTCGAATCAACTCCGAAATAGAAGACTGTCTCCGCTGGCTCGGTCATATAGAGCGGATGGAGGAGGATCGGGGAGCGAAGAAAGCATACTTGAGGCGGCCAGTCGGTCTGCAACCGGTTGGTCATCCCAAGTATCGGTGGAAGGGTAGAGCTGACCTGACCGCACTACAACACAACTGCCAAGAGACTGCGCAGGACAGAGGAAAGTGGTATGCTCTCGTTTCGGAGGCTAACACTTTGGATCGCTGAGCCAAAGGAGTTAGTTAGCTACTAAATAATTTACAAAATACAATAAGACGATATTAAAACAAAATACCATAGAAGTGTTATTTGTAAAAACTGTCAATTTCCAAATACATACTCGCGACATCTGCAATCTGCATACAAAAAGTCGTTCCCACAAACAAAATACTGGGTTTAACGAAAGATATTCGCATGAAGATTGCATGGTGTTGACAGCATCCTGGTGAATGGATGGGCTAAGGGCTAATTCACAGTTCACACGTTCGGATTAGTAAGAATTTTTATAGCTATGTATTTTGACGATTTCTTCAACTTTACTGTTTATAAACAATCGCTGCGGTGCTACCAGAATGAGGAATATTTATTTCACATACGTGTCTGTAAAAGCACGCTTGACTGTCCATCAAGGGGCGTTGGTGCCAACAATAAAGTACAGCAGTGAAAGTTGGCATGAAAGTAGAATAATTGCAGTTGAAATGTGAGCTTTGAGAAGTATATGTGACGTAAGCATGAATGATATGACATTTTATCCTTGTAGGAACGGAGAAAGAATACAATTTCTTGCAGCCGGGCGGCCTGTCGTAAGAGGCGACAAAACAACCCACAGCCAGGTATTTGCTCGACTGGATGGCGACCACCTGGTCTAGAGTATGCCGCCATAACAACCTTGTGTTGTGTTCTGGCATTAGTGACCAGGTTTCAGTCTCCCTTAAGAGAGCAGCAGCGCATTTGTAACACCTTTGGTGTTGTAAATGTCCATATGTAACGGTAACCGCTTTCCATCAAGCGGGCTTGTCCGCTGAACTCCTGCAATAAATAAAAAATGGAATAGTGTAATAAAGGAGCTTTGTGAATTGAAAGAAGATGTAATAACAAGAGTTGAAACATGAATGATACCATGATGATGAAACCACTTTGGTTTTGGGCATTAAGAGAGGATGGATGAAAATTGAATCACAAAACTAGTGTACGGGATGTATGATACTCTGAAACCATAAACATATACAAATACCAGGACATCATAACGGTTTAGATGTTGTTCAGCACAAGTATAGGTATAACCTATATTCAGATTGCCTGGTAACAAAACCCCGGCCACATTTTAGATGACAAACATAAATAAATTGCTTATTCTCCTAAAATATGGTGAGTTCACCAACAGTGGGAATATTTACGAACTCATAATCCTATAAAGTACCAGGCTATCAAAACACTTCAAAAGATAATAAATCCACAACATTATATCCAGACTGTCTGGTAACTTAGTCCTGTCCAAATTAGGCAACGCCATGTCCGTAAAGAATTCACATAAACCGACGACCACGCAAACCTCTTGCTATTTACAACAGACTCACGAGTAAACCGCTGAATTTATTTTGATAATCGTATAATTTTATTACCTGAATAATGGTTGATTTTATCGCTTATTTCCATTGTATAATATTTAAGTAATTTTAGTATTGTGACAGAAGTTTGGGCTAGTATTTTGACTATTATATAAGTATGGCCAAATAATTATACGTTCTAGTTATATTCGTTGTTTTCTTTTTTTTATAAATTGTTACAAATAATTAGTTTATAAGTCTCTATGTTACCAAATGAAAAGATAAACGTGAAAAAGTTATTACTATTTTATACAAATACTTAACTTTTAAGTGGAATTTGAAATCTGATGTTTTACTGGACAATAGGGATGAGCAACGTATGTCATTTTACAAAAAATCTGATATTTTAATAATATTATAATTAAATGTCCTACAAATAATGTCATAATAATAACTCAAAAAGAATGTCATAAAAAAATAATTACTATACCAACTGTTGTCTACAATTATTATTTTATTAATATATTAATACCACATTAATATCAAAATGTATTCATAAAGTCCAGTAATTCATAAATGCATTTATTTAATAAAAATGTCCTTAGTTTTTGTTTATATATGTCATATTTTAAATCTCTCTAGTATTTAGGTAACTTATTGTAAACAATTGGAGCCATAGAAATTACGCTTCTATTCATGAGTTCTGTTTTTCATATTTCTAGACAGAGTTTGTTCTGATCTCTGCGATTACGTGTTACTACTTGTGCTAGTTTTTGGAATCAATTAGGGTTATCTTTGACGAACATTGCTATTTCCATGATCTAGAGCAGTGTTTTTCAACCTGTAGGTCGCGACCCCTAGGGGGGTCGCAGAGCCTTGCTTGGGGGGTCGCCGGCAAAAGGGAGAAAGTAATTTAAGCTTATGTCTCATACTTAGGTACTTTCTAAGCTTGCAGATTTTTGCACAGTATAGGTCGTAATAATGAATATAGGTAACAAAATAGAGAAAGACATAAATGTAGTAATTTAAATTACTAACTTTTGTCTTTCTATTGCCCGAAGGGGTCGCCAAGATTCTTCAACCTCTAAAGGGGTCGCGTATCCAAAAAGATTGAAAAGCACTGATCTAGAGAGAAGAAAGTGTCACAATTTTATACTTGCTAAAATATGGTTTACAACTATAAGTAGTGTTTTTTGGACTTTAAAAAGCCTTACTCCGAGTCTGAAACTTCATTTTTCTATTAAAATAATACAACATACTAATAAAACATTACTTCCTCCGCACCGAAAGGTCAAGGACTGTTAAAGACTATTCAATAAACATATTTATTATAGTCCCATAATAAAGAAAATAAATAAATAAAATAAAACTCGCTTTACAGCCTCTTAACACACACGTGCTAGCTCTATTGCGACATCAAAAGATTTCCTGTTAAAAAAAAAACTAAATACAATAAAAGAATACTTACATGATGCAATAAAACACAAGGTACACGACCTTAGAAAATGGCTTTGTGAACAAAATGTGGGTTTTAGCCAAGGATGTTCGGTCCATTATAGTTTTAAGTTGTTCGTGTTTTATGCCTGTATTTATTTACTTACAATTATTATCCCAGATATATTTATACTAAAAATATATGGGAGGATAGATTGAGTGACATGATAAGGGCAGCGTGATAAGAACACATTGTGGTTGTAAGGTGTAATAACAAGAGTCGAAAGGAAATATTAAGATGGAGACATCACAAAACATGGTTTTTTCCACCTTTGATAATTGCTACCTCAAAAACGGTCCCGGTTTCAGCTTAGCGAGTATCCATTTCTTTCTAAGTTTATGTTAAACTACCGATTCTAGAAATGTCATCTTTCCTAAAATCACGTAAATCTGGAGTGACTGGGAATTCACTATATTAATTTTATTTATTATTTTATTCACGAAATATGAAAATAAAGAAAGTCAAGTTCACGCCGTTTTAAAATTGACTGCACTTCGAATTACATTCAAGGACCAAAATATAGTGAACCGCGAGTTCGTCCGCGTGGAATAGTAAAAAAAAAGTTAAAATAAACAACCGATTTTGAAACATTCTTCATTGGTGCTCCGTTCCTATTGGTCTTAGTTCTTATTGGTATTCGTGATAATATATAGCCTATAGCCTTCCTTGATAAATGGGCTATCTAACACTGAAAGAATTTTTCAAATGAAACCAGTAGTTCTTGAGATTAGCGCGTTCAAACAAACAAACTCTTCAGCTTTATATATTAGTAGTAGCTGTCCCGGCAGACGTGGTCCTACTCGAAAAATACGGGTTGATCGTAGAGGTTGAAAATTTAGGGTTGTATGTATTTTTTAATGCTGTATCATCAAAATAGAAAAAAAATGTTTCTAAAAATTAAAAAAAAATGGGATGGAACTACCCTTAACATTTAAGGGGATGAAAAATACATGTTGCCCGATTCTCAGACCTACCTAATATGTACACAAAAAATTTCATGAGAATCGGTCAAGCCGTTTCGAAGGAGTTTAACTACAAACACGAGAATTTTATATATTATGTAAGATGATCACCAAAACTTAAAGAGCAAATTAATGCTCTAATACTACCAAAATAAACTTTAAATGGGATTATGATTTACTATTTTTGGCAGTATAAAGTATTTTTTGAGATTATATTTTACTATATATGGCGATCAGTTAAACATAAACCAAAATCAAGTGATAATTTTTAAGACCCCTTTCCTACATATAACTGTTGCCCACTCGCCAAAAATTATATGTATTACAATTGCAATATAATAAGTATAAAAATTAATTGTATGTAAGATGTTATGATTATTGAAAAGAAATAGGATATGACCCGTTATGATTGGATTCAAATTGAAAGGAATGTATGTTATTACAGCCACTCAATTGAATATATTAAATACATCCGTTGATTTACTACTTTGCAATGTTAGATCCGGGGTCAAAAACATAGTCATAACTAACATCATTAGAGAAAAGAAATACGACTGATAACTGTTCATACATATACTGTAGGAACTTAAGGCTCCTGTTGCTGCAAATGGTCGCAAGTGGGGTGCAAACGGAACAAATTTTTATTGATATTTACTGATTAAACATTTACCCAAAAAAATATCTTAAATCTTCACGGGATAACACTTAAAGTGGTTTTTTTCTATAGTTTCGTAGTTTTTTCTGTAGTTATTTTAATTTAAGAATAAAAATCACCTCCAAAATATCAAAATAGGATAGGAAATATTTACATCTTTATAAAAGAGATATAATTCATTTTGATTTCTATTTTTTTCAATATTTCTTTATTTTATTCATAATAAAATAATAATCCATCTGAAAAACTACTGCGTCAATGGAAACCCGTTATCGCCCGAGAAATCAGAACCGAAAAAATTAAATACTCAAGGCCTTTGGCGTTGCTACAAGCCTTAAGGGCGAATAATGTTTTGCAGTACAGCTTTATTCAAAATAAATTATTATTTAAAATAGCTTCCATTTAAATGCTATAATAACTAATGTATAAGAAATAAAATAATATATAAGAATTCCATCAACCCACCACACTAGTATAATAAATAACTATTTTGTCACGTATTTATAGTTGTTTTTATTAAAATTTATTTTATTTCTTTTACGTATTAAAGTATTATTATTAAGTATTACATAAGTAGAAATAGTATTATTAATTATTATTATTATTTTATTAACAAATTGGGTCGTTTTCGCCTTACCCCAAAAGAGGGTTTGTTCTGAAAATGAGCGTTGTGTCGGATATAATTTCGGCACAGCAATATGCTGAGTGCAAACCTTGTTTGCTGAAAATGCGGCGTACAAAATTTCTAAATATGCTCTGTGTATAAAAATGTATAAGAAATGTAATTATATCGCTACTTTTGTAAATAAAGTTTCTTTCTTTCTATATGGAAAAGCTTTGTAAATTATTATTTTATCTGTTTTGTCATAACTCTCAAATATTTTAATTGATTGATCTTAATTGGCATTGTCCGTAAATTAGATAGATAGATAACACTTTATTGCTCACCAATTATACAATTTCAAAAATATTCAATTACAATTTTGTCATGGTAGAAATAATAGGTGGCCTTATCGCTTAAAGCAATCTCTTCCAGGCAACCTAACTTAAGGAATAGTTTAACCTAACTGGCGAGGTAGGTGGCGCAGATTATATTGTGGCGCTGAGATCGGGTTCTAGAATTCTCCTAATCACCTGGACCGATTTTGTTGAAATTGTTTTTGTATGTTTAAGTGGGTTTCCGGATGGTTTAAATCTACAATTGGAACCGGTAGGTGGCGCTGGGATAGGGTTCTAGATCTTTATTTTTTCAGAGCAGGACAACGTCAGCCGGGGCTGCTAGTATTTTATAAATTAAAGACACATACTTAAATTACTCTTCAAATTATTATTTTTGTATTTTTTATTTATTTTGTATTTAGAGAGAGAGAGAGAGAGAGAGAGATATAGCACACACATTTATTGCACACAAAAATATAGTGTATTTAATGGATCCTGATTATAGTTCTGCGCAGGATTGCGTAGAATATACTGTGCTTTAAAATTGAATAACATCTGTATGAAACTAAATTCTTGAAAATTAAGTTATTGAATTGAAATTGAACTGCTTTGAATAATTTCTGTTCACGTTCAATCATTCGATTCCTCTGAATATTTAATCTGGTAGTTTCCTCATTTTTTGTCCACAAAGCCTTTGAACACCTGCGTTTGTTGACATCAATGGGATCAAGGTTGCAGACGAATTACTTTTTGTTGCTTTAGATATAGGTATATAATTATGTGCATACAAAAAACTAGATTATTTATTTATAGGGTTCCGTAACCATTTTCTAAAAAACAGAACCCTTATTAAAGTGATTCCGTCTAAATTTAAAACCATACTTTATGTTTGCTTTAAAAATCAACTATTTAGTGAAGTATACCTTTCGAGTTTCCATACGAACTCAGTAAATTGGTCAATCTAAGATCTAAAGTTTGTACTAGTTCATACATCGGAAAAAGGTCTTATGACTTCTGCCTTTTCTTCACCGAAAAATGAATATATTTATGTATAAAATTTAATTTTTAAACAAAAATATACAAGTACCTATATGTAAACAGATGTTGGTACCTACATAGTAGATATGTACATATAAAATATCTTTAAAAAAATACATATAACACTTAAGAATAAAACTGAATAATTATATTTATTAAGATAGTTTATAATTTATTAATATAATTTTTATGTAATACAAATAATATATTTTTTTTTATATAAAGTTCTCTTTGTTTTCTTTCACCTTCTCCCAATTATGTGGGGTCGGCGCAATATGTCTTTCCTACCACATTCCTTTATTCTAACATACATCTTCTGTCACACCACATCTCTCTTTTGATTTACCTTTACATTTGTACCCTATAAATCTTCAAGTTCAACTTTCTTTTCGTCACTTGACTTCCATCCCTTCTCATTACAAGTCTCTTTACAAAAATATATAAAATTGATATGTATGAATACAATTTGACCGATCACTTTCATTCATCAATTTGGCAGATGTGACAAAGCGCAAAACGCTAAAATCAACTCGCCAATAGATGGCGCTGTAAGATATCAAAATTACACCGATTTCCTAAACACTTCATATACAATATGAACAACTCTAACATGCCCTGATTTCAAAGTGAAAAATACTATAAGATGTACAAATCATAAAAGTCGCTCGTAATCTCAAATGTTACAATAATGTGCGGTAAAAAACCCTAAAAATCAGGCCTCGAACAATGAACACCTAAACGTCCGTGGGAATGATGTGCAACATGGCGCATTATTGAAGTTGTCATGTAATAGTGACGTAATCATTTTACGTCATACTCCCATTTTTTAAACATCGAGAAAGTTGTGTTTTCATATCGGTATAACAATACTAGGAATAATCATATCCCATAATCCTATCTTCTTATATATATTGTTACGACCTGAATGCCGACACGAGACAAATTCACACCTGTAGACTTTTATTGGCCTTTTCGGCATTTGGCAATTTGTAATTAGAAAAACAGCCCATTGTGTGTTGTAAACTTTTTTGGTAGTCATAAGCCAGGTGTGATTCTAAGAAATTCAGTCCACGCGGCCGAGCAGACATACTATATTTGTGCAGTATAAAGCAATGCCCCAATGAAGAGATCGGCAGTCTAGCGATAACCACAAGCGAAGCGAGACTTGTATACATTCGGTAATCTATTTAGCGACGGACTTTGCGCGTGTTATTAAATCATGCATTACGTTTGGACTGGTTGTGTTCAGTTATATTTGTACCTGTGTAATAAGTGTTTGTATAGTTGTAATAAATTCTATAATCATTCCAACGGCATTTTAATTCGTATGCAACTCGTAACAATATCAATCTATCCTAACTTAAAATATACATGGAGAAGGTGAATCCCGTGGGAATTTTGGTGGGAACGGTTTGAAGTCGTTCAGGTGCATAAAAAATAGCTTATACCGACATAGGTTCCACTAAAACGATAGTTTACATTCATTTTTAAAAACTGCGATACTTTGTGTCCCGGAAATCTCGCGGGAATGTCAAGTCAAGCGTGGACAAAGTCGAGTGCATATCCTAGTTATGTATAAAATGGAAACATAGACTCGGGCCGCAAAATATTGTCTTCGTTGGAAGTAAACAATTGTTGGACAGACATAATACACTATACGCTCACACGTAGCTATGTTCCCACGCGTGGGAAAAGCCTTGGTTTTTGCCCAAAACTGATACAAATCTAAAGGTTGCGTTTTAACAATGACTTGCAATATGAAGTGTATTTTAATTATTTTTTAAATTATTATGTTTGTAACATTTATAGCAGTGTGCAGTAATTTAATAATATAATAATAATAATAATAAGGCATATGACTCAGTGCCGCATACGTGGCTAGGGAGGGTACTGGAGCTATATAAAATTGATGTAACTCTACGTACCTTTCTTGGCGTATGTATGGGGCAATGGGTCACTAGACTCTGCATGCCCGGCGGTGGTAGCTTACCTATCTCGGACGGACTTATAAAGATAGAGCGAGGGATCTTCCAGGGTGATAGCCTGAGTCCATTGTGGTTTTGCCTGGCCTTGAATCCTTTAAGCTCTTTGCTGGAGGATTCAAAGCTAGGCTTTCATCTTCGTAGAGGGGGTGAAGCCATATCTCACCTGCTGTACATGGATGACCTCAAACTGTTCGCATCGAAAAAACATGACCTACTAGAGCTGCTTAACTTAACTGAAACGTTTAGCAGCTCTATAGGAATGGAATTTGGTGTGGACAAGTGTGCGGTTATGTATGTGCAGCGGGGGAGAGTTGTAAATTCTAACGGATTGCAGCTCTCCGAGGGCGTGTGCTTCAAAACCCTCTCCGAAGATGAGACCTACAAATACCTTGGTATATCACAGTCATTGGGTATAGTTGACGAGAATGTGAAACAGCTGATAAAGGAGCGGTTCTTTAGCCGCCTGAGAAAGGTGCTAAATTGCCTTCTCTCAGGTGGTAACAAGATTCGTGCTTTTAACAGCTGGGTCATGCCCTCGTTAACTTACTCCTTTGGTATACTAAAGTGGACCCAAACAGAGCTAGACGCACTGGACCGGAGGGTCCGTTATATGCTGACAACATATCGGATGCACCATCCGCGATCATCGGTAATGAGATTGTACAAATGTACATCCCACGGAAGTGTGGTGGCCGGGGATTATTAAATGCTAAAGACTTACACAACCGTGAGGTGTACAATCTCCGAGAATATTTCCTAAAAACCAACGAAAGTATACATCGAGATATGTTGTCGGTAGATAAAGGACTCACCCCGCTCTCTCTTGCAAAACAAAACTGGCTCAGGCTTCTGGTATCGAGTACCTCCGAGCGAATGGACGTATGGAAGAGCAAGGAGCTGCACGGAAGGTTTCATCGAGCGCTATATGGGCCCGATATAGACGACATATGCCGGGCGTGCCACCACCCGGGCGAATCCATCAGGCACATTATCTCCTGTTGTTCTCGTCTTGCTAACTCCGAGTACTTGCACAGGCACAACCTAGTAGCCAGAATCATCCACCAGCAACTTGCTCTTCAATACGATCTGATAGCGACTGAGGTACCATATTATAAATATACCCCTGAGCCAGTTCTTGAAAAGGGTCATATCACGCTCTACTGGGATCGATCTATTATCACAGACAGGACTATTGTTGCCAATAAGCCTGACATTGTGATAATAGATCGATCTGCGAGACGTACGATGCTCGTTGATATAAGTATCCCGCATGACTGCAATCTCATAAAAGCTGAAACTGACAAATTAACAAAATACCTTGACCTCGCGCACGAGATTGCGGCCATGTGGCATATGGAGTCAACGATCATCGTACCGATAGTGGTGTCCGTTAACGGTCTAATAGCGAAGAGCCTCGACCGACACCTAGAGAAGCTCTCACTCGGTAAATGGGTGAAGGGCCAGATACAGAAGGCGGTTATCCTGAGCACGACACGCATTGTGAGGAAGTTCCTGTCCTTGGAGCCTTAACCACCGGTAGCTTGGACCCTAGGCCCCGCTGCCGACGGACGTCATCTTTTTATATTTTTTTAATATGTGCCTATTTTATATGTATATGTATTAAAAAAACATAAAAAAGAATTCAAATAAATATATATGTGAAATAATAATAATAATATAGCCTTTTATTTCCGAAAATTTAGATTTACAAATAATTTTTTAACACTTGTTTACATGCATGCTGTTACAGAATGTCTCTGATTTCGGTGTGCCTTACGGCAAAGGCCTCCTCCAACTCTTTCCAGTGTTCTCTATCCGCAGCAACTCTTATCCAGTGAGCTCCTACAGTGAGTAATTTAATAATACTACATAGTAATTAAATCAAGATACTTTTTATCTTCATAAAAAAGTATATATGTTAATATAAAGGCCCGTTGATTTTGTATGGACATACTGCCTTGTGGCGTAATAATTCTAAAGAATCAACTAGCTATTTTTTTTCTCTTTTTTAACTAATCTACGGACTCGAGTTCCGTACCCTTTTTTAAAGCTTAAATTCTAGATTTAATTTTAAAATTTAACACGCTTATTATTTTAGCTCTTGTGTGTGTAATTAATTTGTGTTGAGGTGTATGTATCTTACGAGTGACTTATTATATTAATTTATCCTAATTTTAATACTAAACTTATACTAATGTAGAGTGTATCTGTTACATGCTAGTCCTCACAACACTCAACACAACAGTGCATGTGCAGTATGGGCCTTATGTCTATAGTTATATATTATCCTATCTAGTGCCATGTGTGTGTTTACTAACACAACTAGCTAATTTACTAGAGTGAGATCTCAGTCACCCAAGACTTACGTGATTTTAGAAAAGATGAAATTTTTAGGGTCGGTAATTTAACATGAACTTAGAAAGGAATGGATACTCATACTGGTAACAGGTATCAAAGGTGGAAAAAACCATGCTAACTTACGTCAAAGTAGCAAGGCTAGTTTTTACATATGTCATATATATGATATTGTTATAAACAAAGATATACTTGCCCGACACTTCCTGAGGGCACTTTCGACAGACACTTAAAAAAATGTGGGTACTTACGTCATTTTAGAAAGGCTGAATTTTATATATATTATCAAGTATAATATTTTGAAATATTTTCCAATGAGCCAGACAAAACTGACGGGCCAAACATTTTCCCAGACTCGTTAAGAGCTCCGCTGTGTGAGGAAGCTCGAGAGCATTATTCAAGTCTGAGGTGACTGGGATCTTGGACCATAATAGTAATTAAAATTATTTATATAATTGATTTTTTTTAAAGTAAGTTACAAAAGGTCCTTTTTATTTATATTGTTTTACAATTTATTGTAAAATGTATCAAATATCCAATTTAAAACATTTCAAATAAATACTTAAGCATTAATACCGTTCATTTAAGAATGACTCTCATATTTTAATTCAGTAAAAAATAACGATAATTCCGTTACACCATAACTGATAAAAGTATCTCAATTGACTTTTAAGTAAAGACGCACTCACATTGACTTCTTAACCCAGAAAATCTCGAAATAAAGTCGTTACGTTAAACAATATTGAACATTCTTGTTACAGTTATTATACCGTTTTATTTCAAAAATATCATTTTTACCGTAATCCTGTTAAATAATGTGCATTAAATTTGAATGCCAAAAGTCTTTGATCTTGTGCATGTTTTTTTTTTAACAACATGCAAATGAGACCAGCCTAACGGTTCGACGATAGATTAAAACAGCATCAATCTAAACTATATATAGCTCAACAGTTTGTTTGTTTGCTTGAACGCGATAATCTCAGGAGCTACTGTTTTGATTTGAAAAATTCTTTCAGTGTAAGATAGCCCATTTATCGAGGAAGGCTATAGGCTATATATCATCACGCTAAGACCAAAAGTACCGGAGCACCAATGAAGAATGATTCAAAATCGGGTTTTTTTTCCTTTTGAGAGCTTCCGCTGCGTGCCCTGCGTAAACGGTTAAAGTTACTCAAAAATCATGTCTGACAGTATATATAATATACGTATTATAAAAAGTCCGCGACAGCATGTCTATCTATGCTGACCAAAATTGTTCTAAAATAATGCATTATTTGCGAAGGTGATTTTATGAACATGATATTAATCCTTATTTTGTTTATCACCAATTAGTTGCTTTTTAGATTAGTTAGTAAATAATTTAAACGAATTAGTTAAGTTAAATATTTTCTTGTATTCTAGCATTTTAATGTTTTTAAATTTTCGACAGCTTAGGTAGAACATTGTTGTACATACATACATACATACATACATAACTTCACGCCAGGTCCCTTGCGGGGTAGGCACGAACAACAGAGCGCCATTTAGGCTTATTCTTACACACCTCACTTGCTTCTTTGACATTCATAGTTCTTGTCATGCACGCTCGTCTGTTCTCTTCTTTAACATTGTTGTATCTTGTAAATGTTCTTCTGCAATAACCGTGTAGTCACTAAAGATCAATCCCTGGTAGACTGTCTATCATTTTGCTTACACGCAATAAATTAAGTTCAGTATTAAAGAGGGGACATCCTTATTCAAATAAACACGTTATTCATCACACGTATTTAATTTAAATCAAAATTGGCATTTACATCATTCGATTTCAATGAATATCTTAGGAGATATCGCAGTTTTAATATAATATCGCAGCAAAATAATGATCAAGTACTGCGCGCGCATTTATGATGTGCAAGGTCGGCGAGCAGCTATTATGACTAAAAATATTGTTACATACCGACAAAGGTAAACGCACACCTGTTGTAAAGCGCAGTTTATTACCTCCCCACATTTAGGAATACTTTTGTTTACTTTGTGTTTAGAATTTTTAATTAAGAAAAACATTCTATTGTTATTGTACTTGTTTTATGGCCGTCATTACTGAGCAAACATGAAAAAAATGCTTGGAATATAGTAAAAACAACAATTACGCTTTCCCTTAGAATTTATTCCTACCTGTCAAACATTCGATGTTCGAACCTTCGTTTAGAAATCAATTAAATTTAAAAGTCGTTCAGAAATCAAATTAAATTTAAAAATGATTTTTTTTCACCAGCTTTTTTTGTTTATTGATTCCTAGGCGGTACGAAGTTTGCCGGGTCAGCTGGTCTTAATTTATATAAATTCGTGTACCGTTGTTTCCGCGATAGACTCCTAAACTACTTAACCGATTTTAATCAAATTTGCACCCCGTTTGCAGTTTGATCCAACTTGATAGGATAGCTTACATCCGGCAGATGGCGCTGCAGTCGGGTTCTAAATTTTAATTCTTCAGGGTAGGACAACGTCTGCCGGGACAGCTAGTGTTCTATATAATATTGCTATTTATTTAATTAAGTGTGGCCGTTAGTCTGACTTTGGCTTTATTTATATCTTTGAAAACTAATAATAACTAATTATACCTGCAGGTGTAATGTAGCGAGAGGCAATGGGTAATTTTAAATGATACGTCCGTCTGTATAGAATGATCTTTAATGACTAACTTAATATTATTACATGCTTCACTAGACCTCCGGGGTAGTAATAAAAAAAATATACAATAGACGGCCTCTGTGGTTGAACGGGCTAAGTCTTAGGCTGCCGAACTCGCTGGAGTCCAGAGGCTCCGGGTTCGATCCTGGTATGGTAAATTTCGGAAACGAATATTCTCCGTTATTTACTCTGGTCTGGGTGTCTGGGATCGGCCCCAGAGTGGTCCGTTGTATATAACCCATAACATAAGCGATGTTTGTTGGTCAATAAATAAATAAAAATAAGCGTAACTTGCTTAATTTGGGGATTAACAAGATCTGTTAAAAAGAGCACAGACTTTTCGTTTAACTTTTTTTTTGAGTTAGCAAACAGGCTTAATTTGCTAAAAAGTATATTACCTAACACCACTCTTTAAGTACCGTAATATTTCACACTTGCATAGTAGCACCTATTTATTGACTTAGCATTGGTTCATTGAACTAATTTTTCCTTTTATAATATATTAAAATCAACCTTATGCACATACCAATAAGGTCTTTACAAAGATCATGCATGTAAAACTAGCAAGATAAAATTGCTGTAGAATATATATAAGTTCAAGTGATTTTGTGGTTTATTTTTTTCAAGTTAAGGTGCTTTTTCTTTTATACTAAATAGATAGATACTATTCGGGTACAGTTTTGCTAAATCAGTATAACTACATAAATTAGTTATTAGGCGAAATGGGGTTTTTAATATAATTTAATAGGCGATATTAATGTAAAATAGATACGTTCACGTAAATTCAAACATAGATTAATTTTATAATGTGCTTTACATATTAGCTAATTTATTTATTTCATAAAAATAAGTCGCTGCTAATTAAACAGTTTATTTCTTTACTATCTGTGGGATATTAATAATTCATGAAATGGCTAGCATTTTTAAACTAGAATAAAATGTTCATTATCTGTATTATGTTCGTCTTTTCCTTTTTTTATTAGGTTTAAGTCACAGCAGAGTATGGTCTGATCGTTATGAATAAATATTGTTTTATATATTTTATACTTATACTAGCACGTGCCAGCGAAACATCGCTTGAGTTTAACAACACGTATTTGTTAGTAATTGCAACGACAGCGCCACCATTTTGTGTTATATTTGTATTTTTGTTGTTTTGCATGCATGATTCATGCATTTTGAATTAAAAGAAAAACAAGATAGTTTACGTGTTGTATAAATAATCCATGCTAATTTGGAGTTTACTGATATTTTTTTTAATTTGCCACAATTTTTTAATATCTACTTTCCATTAGCTAGCAGCAAAACATTTTGTGTTGATTATTTTTCAGCAAATAATCATCATTCATTCACTTATTCAATTGATGGACCGACGACCTATACAAGGTCGCCAGTAGGCGCTGGATGAGGAAATCGGAGGACAGGGATAAGTGGTGCCGTCTTGGGGAGGCCTACGACCAGCAGTGGACTGCGAATGGCTGACGACGAATCATTAGTTTAGGGGGTTGCCTGGAAGAGATCGCTTTAAACGATAAGGTCGCCCTTTGTTCAACATATACTGTACTTAGTTTTAAGAGCGTAGTTTTAATTTTTGGTGAACAGTGAAGTGTTTTCATTAATTCATTCACTCGTTCAATTCTACTTCCCCACTGAAAACAACACTACACTGCACAAATCGTACACCGCCGTACGTGCTTACCTCGATGAATGGCATCTTTCAGTCATAGCCATTGACAAAAAACTCAATTGGTCAGACACTATTGCCTAACTCGCAATTTTTCGTCAGCACTTTTTCTCTGACTTTGACACAAATGGCCAATCGGTTTAGTAACCGTGTTCGGGGTCACATTTTGATCTGCGCGTAAATTTACGCAAATGTAATATACCATTAATAATCCAGGAACCGAGGGAGAATATAATTTCCTGCGGCCTGGCGGCCTGTCAAAAGAGATGACAAAACAACTCACAGCCAGGTTGTAGGCTTTTAGCTTGTGTGGATGGCCACCACCCTTGGTCTAGACTAGTCTAGGTACTTTAGTACCTAATGCCGTCATAAAAACTTGAGTTGTGTTCCGCCATCAGTGACCAGGCTCCAGTCTCCCTGAGGGCGCGTTCCCACCATGTCGTAACAATTAATTTATCGTTGGACGACTGTCGTCTCTTTCTCTTCCAATTATAACGATTGTTTGTCGTCAAAATTTGTTATCGTTTAGTGACTATCGCATCTAGCTGTTCCCATTGGATCGCGACGACATTTTACCGTTTCACGGCAGTCGCTTTGTCGTTTAGACATCATTAGCAAGCTACAAATCTACAGTCCCCTCTACGTTCTCTCTAAGATCAGTAGTGCGTTTATGCTCCTGAGTTCAGTGGACAAATACGAGATTTAAATAATGTATTACTTTTTGAAAAGAAGGAAGATGAAGCAAGCAATCGTGGCTACGATAGATTTGCCGTCACGATTTAGTCGCAACGATTTTTTATCGTTTTACGACTGTCGTGCTAGCCGTCACTGTCATGACGATCTGTCGTCACTGCAAAAAATGTCGTAGACGACAGTAAATTGTGTCGTTCTATATGTGAACACCTCCATTTAAACATATAAGCCACGACACTTAAAACTACATGATTATCTGTCGTCACGACAAAGTGGGAACGCGCCCTTAAGAGAGCAGGAAAGCATTTGTAGCACCTTTGGTGTTGCAAATGTCCATAGACTATGATAACGCTTTACATCAAATAGGCCATTTGCTTATCTGCTAAACTCATGTACCTATATTTTTACAAACAAAGATTGATTGATTGTAAAACATTATATTCAACTATTCAAGTGTCTACTTTCGTTAGCAAAACTATATTCATAGAAAACCTGAAACTGACTAGATATAAAAAACTTGCTTAGCTATTAAAAACAAATAACAACAATTGCCACTTTACACGCTGCATCTGCAATCAAAGCCAGCTGATGCTTATGTTTGACATTGAAACATTTATATTTGACGTTTTAGTACAAAAGAATAAAGTCGAAATTACTTCAATTTTAAATAAAGCAAATAACAACAGATGTTGGCATATGGCACGTGCTTTCAAAGGACAATGAGCTGAACAGCTGTATTTAAGTGTGAAAAAATGTCCTTTTTAAAATCTATTGCTTCTTATCTTTTGACACCATACGGGTCTGTACTTTGTGTAATAATGCGACTTCATTTCTATAACTAATATAATAAAGAGGATTTTTTTTATTTTTGTAACGAAGAAACTCAAAAAGTACTGTACCGATTTCAAAAATTCTTTCACCCTTAGAATGCTAAATTATCTCTAAATAATACAGGCTATATTGTAGTGAATCTTCTTTAGTATCGTCGTGATTTAAAAATTGATGAAACGAAAAAGTGACACTATAAACAGATAAATACAAAAAATTCACCCTTATTTAATTCGAACTAAAACACATTTCTCTCCGTTATCCGTTAGTACTCTTAGTACTAATTTTCAATTTAAATAAATCTTAGAAGATTTTGAATAAATTTTAGCTCTATCTGTATTACTATAGAATTTATTAGAACTATACAAACACGTATAACACAAGTACAAATATAATAACACGCGCAAAGTCCGTCACTAAATAGATTATCGAATGTAGTACACACGTCTAGCTTCGCTTGTGCTTATCGCTCGACTGCCGATCTCTCTATTGGGGCATTGTTGTATACTGCACAAATACAAGATGTCTCTCGGCTGCGTAGGCTAAATTTCTTAGAATGACACTAATGACTACTATAAAAGATTACAATACACAATGGGCTGTTTTTCTAATTACAAATTTTTAAACACAAAGTAGACAAAAGCAGTCCAAATGCCGAAAAGGTAATAAAATGCAGGTGTGAATTTGTCTTTTATCGGCATTCACGTTGTAACAATACTTAGGCAAATATTCTTTTACGCGTAGATCAAAGGAAATTATGCGTAACAGTGCAATTGAATTTTGAACTTAATGTCAGTTATAAAAAATAAAATAATTTTAATGTGTAATTTAGATTGAATTTTTCGAATTATAATATTGTTACGAGTTGCGGGACTCAAATTAAATTGCCGTTATAATGATTACAGAGTTTATTAGAACTATAAAAACACGTATAACACAGGTACAAATATAACAGAACACAACAAGTCCAAACGTAATGCAGAAGGTCGCAATTCAATAAAACGCGCAAAGTCCGTCACTTATAGATTACCGAATGTACACACGTCTCGCCTTGATTGTGGTTCTCGCTCGACTTCCCCTCCCTCCATTAGGCCAATTGTTTTATACTGCACAAATACAATGTGCTCGTATCATAGTCGACTTAATCCGCCACAGCTGGCTAATGACTCGGCCGCAAACAGCCATAAAAGAGTACAATAAAACAATGGGCTGTTTTCTAGAAACGTACCTATGCCAATCAATAAGTAAACAAAAGAAGACTATCATAAAAGAATTACAATTAGTTCAATTGCCGACGGGTAATAAAATGTGTTTTGTTTCAGATATGCAGGTGGTTTTTTTTTGTCGGGATCTGAGTTGTAACAATATGTCGACGGATGTAGGCTAAAGGAATTATATTTATTAAACTACTGGTCGCCCGTGGTCGAAATTCGACCATAATAGTTAATGTCGAAGGCGATATATACTACTATAACCACGGATTTCGCCAAGGCTACACTGTTAATTTGACTTGAACAATGAACAAAAGAATGTATATGCGTGTGTGTGTAAAATACATAGTAGTGTGTGTAAAGTTTTTTTAAAATTGATTTAATGTATTTTAAGAAAATATTAGCATTCGTCGTTTCTTCTCTATATAAGAGTCTCTTATTTAAGAGATGGCTAATCCTTTCTCAACGAGATTATTATAAGCTGGATGAGGAAGATGGGAGACCGGGTGCAAAATCGGAAAGGCCTATGCACAGCAGTGGTCAGGAACTGCCTGAAGAAGAAGTTCTAATACGTATAATGAAACGAACAATAGTACAAAAGCTATGTTAGCAAAAGATACAAAAGTGCATTAACAAACAAAAGCACCTTGTTTGACATTTAAATTCTTTATTGAGACATTAAATAAATTCGTTTAAACACGATCGCGTGATTGCGTGCGTAGACGCTGTGCTGCGCAGGAGTTTATTTTGTTCGTCATCTTAAACCATGTGCTATAAGCATTTAAAATAAATTGTTTTTAGTTTACAGAACTATATCAGTCTATTTTGTAAGTATTATGATATGTTTTAGGTTAGTATCTTACTTTATCTAATATATAAAATTCTCGAGTCACAGTTTTCGTTGCCATACTCCTCCGAAACGGCTTGACCGATTTTGATGAATTTTTTTGTGCTTATCCAGTATCTATGAGAATCGGCCAACATCTATTTTTCATCCCCCTAAATGTTAGGGGTAGTCCACCCCTAAATTTTTTATTTATTTTTTAGACAAAATTTTTAATTTCTATTTTTTTATGATACAGCATTAAAAGATACATACAACCCTAAATTTTCAACCCTCTACGATCAACCCCTATTTTTTACCGGGCAGGACGACGTCTGTCGGGACAGCTAGTATTATATAGATAGAATAGAATAGAAAACACTTTATTGTTCACCACATACACATAAAATAAACAATTTGCAGTAGGCACATTAAACTGTAAAAATAGGAGCAATGGGCGGCCTTATCGCTTTAGAGCGATCTCTTCCAGACAACCCGGGCTATGGATTTAAAGAAGGGGGTTACATTATAGACATACATAACTTCACGCTAGGTCCCTTGCGGGGTGTAGGCACGAACAACAGAGCGCCATTCAGGCTTATTCTTACACACCTGTCATGTGTTAGGTATATGACATAAAATTCTAAATATGCCGTGTCACTCAGAAGCGTCTGTGTGGTTAAAAGAATTATATCTACGGGATACCTACTATTCTATTTACCCGTACTACATATGTAATTTTTATGGAAATAATATACATTGTGTGAGGTATCCTGGTAACGGAAATAAATTGATTTGAAAATTAATTGAAACTGACTACTGGCAGTGGCCGGCAGTGGTTTCCCGGAATAGTTACCGCGAATGTTGTTAGCCGAAATAAAAAAGAACTTGGTATGAGTAAAGATTATTTTTTTACGACGGATATATTTATTCGACATTTTAAACGCGACAAAAAATTTTACTCGTCCTGTCTTCGAGGCGCGAGTCTTAGCCATGCGCAGCCGTAGGTGTCACGTCTCTACTCCACCTCTGCGTAATAATCCGAGTATTTTATACTGAGTTCTCGTAACGCATTGTGGCACGATCACAACCTTCAGCCGACTTAACTTTTCACATGTTTAGAAATAGTATTCAACATTCAAAGAAAAGTTTGCACAATAGTAAGACATTTTTAGAATATGCCAGTTGCCAGCTTTGCACTGAAAACCTGTCCCATAATGGTGCGACATTCCTTTACACAATACAACGCGATGTAGATTATGCATGCGTACACCCGCCGCGCTCGCTGCGGTTATCCGTGGAATGAAACGTCCTTTTTTCCATCGTGGAATTGATGGGCTCATTGTTTTTTGTTGCCTTCGCTTAGACGACATAAAAATAGCATTCGATTATAAAAAGAACAGTGTTTGACTAATTATAATAATACTAAGAGAGGGGCCACACGAAGCGTTGCGGCGCCGCACCGCAAAGATTTCGCCGTATCTGCGGGCACACGATCGGTGCGGCGCCGCAACGTTGTCATGTCGCAGCGGCGCCGTGGATCTTAAGCGCGGGGGCACACGATGCGTTGCGGCGCCGCACCGCAAAGATTTCGCCGTATCGGCGGACACACGATCGTTGCGGCGCCGTGGATCGTAAAAGACGTCTGTTGTTGGCCCTACTATGTGCCCGTGTGTATGACGCATAAACAACTGAGCGATGCCGCTCTGACGTCGCAACGCATTCACCCCTCCCCGCCTCGTCTCGGTGGTTGCGAATCCCCTGCGGCGCCGCAGCGCATCGTGTGCATGCCTCAGATATTTCTATGTAAAATGACGCAGCGACACCGCTCCGGCGCCGCACCGCCGCCGCAACGCATTGTGTGCCCCCACTCTAACTGCAGTGGTCGGAAAACTCGTCATCCAAGAAACACAAAATTGAAGTTCAAACAGCTATTTTTAATATCCCTTTGCAAAATAAGTGTTAGTTTAACTAACAGTACATTCAATAATATTTGGCATCATACTTAGATAATGATAATATACTTAAAAAAATATAACAAGTCAGATAATATAAAAGGTATCCTAAATAAAGTGGGTACAGAACCCAAAAAATTAATCGACTTGAGTGAACAGTCTGATATCAATATATATACTCTTGAGTTATTCGTACAGCTTATTTATTTTGAGTTACTTGAAATTTCTAGGTTTCTTTAAAATTGTATAAAAGTGTTATTCATAAACATATATTAGCGTTAAAACACTCTATAACTTTCCAATAAGTACCTACCTATGTTTAACTTAATCCTAATAATGTACATATTATCTAAAATTTATCGGCTCGGTAGTCCAAAAAATTTATTGTTCTTCATAATCGCATATAAGCACTAAAATACTCTTAAACTCTTTGCTAATTTAAAACAGGTATTAATATAACACATTATCTTTCTTACTTCATAAAGATAATTTATCTTTTCCTTATATCGGTCATATCCTATCACAGAACAATTCTAAGTATCTATGTATCTACTGTATATGTTACAAGAGTTATATTTTAAATGACCGCATTGAACGTTTTTAAAGCTTAGGAGTCCTTGAACGACGATTAAATGCGATATATCTAACTATCTAGAAATTTGACGGTTTGTGTCGTCATCAGCCTATAATAAATACATACACAGTCGCCTGTAAGCCTGCCGCCCGATCAGTAGCGAGTGATTCATGCCCACAGTTCAGTGTTACCAGTTCAAAGAATATTTACCCAAATGGTAGAATCGGTTTTTTATGGAATACGCTTTGGATAATGTGCTTTGCAGCTTTTCAGTTGGTCCCGCCGTCTTCTTTCCATCATCGTACAACCAGACACACAGACATGCGCTACCGGTACATGGTAAATATATCACCTATAAGAACAAAGCGCTTTGCCTCCACCTTCATTATGCAACGCAAAGGAGTAGAAGTCACTACGGGAGTCTATTTTTCCCGAAACGCGAACCTTTACTGTATGTAGTAAAAAGAGATTCTATCTCGGTTTTAACACTTCATTATTAAATAAAATGCCTTCAACTTCAATATTTTATTTATTTTAAATGGGGTCTGTCAGGTACAGTTATATAATTCAGTGCAGTTTTTTGCCGCGAAATCTGTAACATGGAACTCCATAGAAGCAGGCACACCACAAAATTAATTACCGACAGGATTTAAATTAGGAAGTCACTTTCAGCATTGAAAAAAGAATCCATGCTTTCGATGCGTTTTTGAAGTGATAACTTCTTATGAGAGGGTAAACCGCTTCGTTACGTAACGCGTAATGGCGCCAGTCTGTCTGGCTTCCCTCTCTCTCACGTTAGGTTAGTTTAAGTTATCATTTCTGTCGGGCGCCCCGAGACGCACACAATCTTTTTTTTTCTCCCAAAACCTGTTGTAATATGATGGACTCTATTTATAGAAGCGCGTAGATCACAGAAATAATTTCAGACCGGGTTTACGTTTTGTACATTATTACAGATTTTATGTACATTTTAAGCTTTAGTATTTATTAAACCCAACGAGCTTAACCTTTATATTTTAAGAATTTTCCACTTCATACTTAAACTTAAACTAAATATTTTGAAAATAAAACTGTACTGAAAATCACTGTTCATGTTCTTGAATTTGAAAACAGTAAAATATATTACCAATCCCAATTAGTACATTTAGCATTTTGCAATATGGAAACACTGTCGATATTAAATTCTGTGAGTATTCACACACGTCGATTTTGTTGCATGTTTTTATCTTATTGTTATACGTTTGATAACAATATTTTTAATACATAACTATTCGCTTTTTACAGATGTTTATTGTAGTGAAGTAAATCTTATTTTACACGATGAATAATTGATTGTTTAGAATTGGAATGCAGAACAAAACCCGCCTTGCGGTAATAAATGTAAGTAAATCTATTTTCAATGTATATTGTAATGTTATTCAATTATTTGATTATTGAATTTTGTTCAATTACATAATGTGACAAATTTTTAACAGATGTAAAAGTAACTTTTTTAATAGCACCTTTTCGCGCCTATAATTTAAAAATGCATGATGCAATAATTAAATAAAGTCTGTAAGTTATTTTTGGTATACACGAGATAGTTATTTAATACTAGAATTATCGGGACTTTTACGAGTCTACAGTGGGAACTTGAAGAGTGAATAAATTGGTGATGTTTTGTGTGCAGTTTTAATTGGTTAAAAATTATCAATCATTGTTAGATATCGATGTTTTTAACGAAGAATTGTGTGTTCGTGTTGAAAACTTGGACTGTCTAGTGCAGTGGTTCTTAACCTTTAAGTCATGACCCTTTTACCAAATTTCTGTCTTCCCAGGAACCACCCAGTCGGTTATGTATATGTATAGACTCTATTATGTATCTCTATCTAATAAAGCACATTTAATTTTAGAACTAGCGTGCATTTATTTATTATGTCATAAAATCTAACAATATAAGTTATGGATTTTAAATTTAACGGGATTTTTGTGATTGCATTCTCTTTGCGCGATTTGCGTTGTGATGTGACAACACGTCACGTCACTTGTTTATTACGATGTCTTCGCGGACCACCTGGTACTCAGTATTATTGTGCTGGGTAAATATGCATAAAGGCGGAACCTGAAAATTACGCGTTTTTTTATATTCAAAGACTTTAAATAGGGTTTGCTATGGTATAATAGAGACACTAAAATCATCGGAAATCCATCATTTGGACAAAAAATTTATAAACAATACAATTAATTACGTTTAATACGTACGTCGTATCAATAGAATTATTGTTCAGTTTTAGTGTGACGACGTACCTACTAATCATAATACACAATTACTTTAATTTTAAGATTACATTTACAGGTATATATTAAATTTGCACATATATTTGTCATATATGTTACATTTGCAGACTTATAATAACCTACTAATTATAATAAGACTTTTTATTATAATTAGTAGGTAAGTCGTTATTTCTATCGATATAATGCACGTATTTCGTAATTAGTTGTATTGTTTATTAATTTTTTGCCTTAATGATTGCTTACCAATGATTTTAATGTCGTTATTATACCATAGCAAACCATATGTAGAGTCTTTGAATACAAAAAAATGCGTAATTTTCAGGTTCCGCGTTTATGCATATTTACCTTGTGCTGGAATTATATGTAACACAGTGCTGATTTTAAATACAACCTTCCTTGAGTGGTTATGTTAAAACACCTCAAAAATACAAGTTTGACAAAGTAAATTAATAATGTTGGAATTTGGATAATATCTATCTGCTAGAAAAATAATAATTGAAAAAAGGAACAGAAGTATATTGAATCTTACTATATTGTGGTTAGCAATATCTATTTACAATAATAATTTATTGTTTCAGAACCAACTGAGAACCTGAATCGGAATTAGAAGGTATTATGGATATAGTTGAACTTCTAAATGATTACCACTTAAGTAGGAAGTTATATTTGTACAACCAACCTGAAATAACAGCACAAGTTGATAAAGAAGAATTTATACCAACATATGAAATATACCATGGCTTTCATATTATCACTTCGAAATACAAAATAGGCAAATCTGTGTCAAATGAAAATAGTTTCTATGACTCTTTCAGACAAGGTTTAAGAGAAACCGGAATCTTTGTTACTGTTGATCAACTAAAAGAAATATGCAATTCATTTGCATCAAACCCTCCGGATTGGTTTATGGCTGGAATTAACAAAAGCTCCAAAAGCTCTGGGCATGTACAACAGGTAAACTGGAATGAATTTGGGAAAGATGCTTTTGATAAAAATAGATGGAATGACCCAGATGTTCAAGGTTGGATTCTTTGTACAAAATATGATATGACTTTATATCTTATCGAAAAACAGAATGTATATGGCATTGAAAAATATGTCAGTCAAATTATTAATAAAGAAAGCTGCACAACCATTAATGGTGCACTATTTTTTACCGGCAAAGCAAAAATAACTGTAGTTGATTTTGGAAGTGGTCACTATGAGCCTTTGGTGCGTATCTTAGGTGAAATGCTAGTTGGTGGATTTGGTAATATGAAAATTAAAAATAATAAAATTAAAAATATCAAAGAATTTAAAAATAAATCTAAGAAAGTGACAACTGAAGCTGATAACAGCTTAAATTCCGATAAAAAATCCGCTTTAATTGGTATAATCAATAGTTTAGAAGACTTAATCAAATTAGGAGACATAGCTAAATTCAAAACTGTAACGAATAATTTACATAAAGTGGACATAAATATCTTAAATGACATTATACAAGATCCTCGCATTACTTTGAAAAACACAAATCTGGTTGTTTTGGCTTGTAAATACAATAAATTACATATCTTGCAATATATAATTCATGAAAGCAATATACTATACAATTTTCCTCCAAGTGATTCAAAGATAACAAATCTGTACAAGGATGATGCTATTTATTATGCAACTCAAAGTATGAACATAGATTTATTAAATACTTTATATGATCATTACTTGGATGAATTACATTGGTCATGCAATCACCAAAACCAAAATACTGTTCAAACTATTAAGGAGTTAAATGCGATCCTTATTAAAACGTGGATTAATTGCGGTAGTATTATAACTAATAACTTGCAAATGTTGGTAGACTTGCACTGTTTGATTGAAATAAGCCATTTCCAAATTGAGCTTTACTCAGAACTTAGCAAAATACAATATGATATTAGCGATTCTACCGATGTCAGAATAGCAGAGGCAAAAACAGTCGTAAAATTATTGCTAACTTTACTTAAAATTTACAGAAAATATAATACAAAAGATATCAGACTGCCAAGCGATGCACCAGGTTTAGAAATCAGATTGCAAATACTTTTTGCTGACAAGACTTCTATATATATGAAAAATATTCATGAATTTATGTATGACGTTTACTATAGAAAACTGGATTCTACAGCTTCATTGTTGATATTAGATAATTTACATTATTTACAGCAAGATTGGAGTTGCCTAATGATGAGTATCAAAAAATAGAATCTGGCATATATTATTTTATTAACAGAGTTTATGAAGACTGGAGACTATTTTTACCTCGGCATAGAGAAAAAACAAAAGTTGAATACTTAGTTGATACATTTGATCATGGCCAAAAATATAAAGCTGCTGCCATTTATGATCAGACGAAAATGTTGCTTGGCCCAGTATTATACTTAAGCAGAAAGGATTTTTGTAATGCGCTAAGTAATTTTGAAGATATCCTCGAAGAGACCGAAAAGAACGATATCGAAAACAAGATTCGGAAGAAGGGGAAAAAACTTCCTATAGTAGAACTCAACAGACTAACTCTTATACCACTGATGAGAGATAATTTCTCTTTGAAGAAGATTTTGATATACTTGGAATCATTGTCCAAAGTAGATTTGAATAACGACAAAGATTTTGCAATTTTAATGATAGAGAGAACTATACAAGTAGTCGGAGAATTGTTCAAGACAGCTAATGAATCTGTACATTTAGATCCTTTAACTAAATCTTTATTAGAATTTGAAATTCCGTCAACAATTATTGACAACTTGAAGAACATGCGTGATTTTCTGTCACACTCTGAAAAAGGTCGTCTTTTGAGAAGAATCTATGTATTAAATAAAGAAGCTGACAGCTTTAAAGAAGTACTTAAAGACTTGAATGAACTTAAGGAACGAATTTACGAAGTCATTAATCTTTATGATCCAGTTATAGACGAATGGACTGTTCAAAAAGGTTTATCAATCATACAGTCTCGAAAAGAAGAACTGCCTGTCGAGAAATTAGATATCTTAAAAGTACAGTTAACTACGTTACCTCCAGTAACTTTTCCTAAAGTTTATATAAGATATGAGAATACATTGATGACAGAACACAATATATCCAGACAACTTTTGCGTGAGATCCAATCACTTAATACTAACGAGGACGAATTAAGTGCTATTCATGAATGCATCAAAGAATATTTGATACGTCTAGTTATAAAAAAGTTAGATAAATTTCGAGAAGCTATTCGAGAGAAGCTTCAAGACATAGAAAACCAATATGTGCCAAAGACTGAGGAATGTTTGAAAGAATGGGAATTTATTATAAAATTATTTGAATATATTGTTATTGTAGCCGGCTTTTTAAATAATCATCATTATGAAATCAAAAGTAATTCATATTCGAATATGATTGATTATCTCAAAAATCGAGTCACTTGTCAGAGTGGTATACAAGATGCATATAACCTTTTGGCTGTAATAGAAAATCATGCTACATCATACACTTTTAAATATGACAATAATCTAGTTGATTCTATTGCCAAAATAAATCCGAATCACAAATTTGTTGGAATCCCATCTCTAAAAGCTTCTTTAGACAAGCATCCCCGTTTCATTACTGACGAAGAATTGAACCACCTTTTAGACGACTTTAAAAAATCTTATGGCGAAGAAGCTGATAAAGTATACAAGAAACATAAAAAAAGTTTTGAAAAAATTGAAAATAACGAATCTATCGATGGTGCCGATCGTAACAAATTGTGCTCATTAAATTTAGACGAAGAGTCTAAAAGAATTATACGTTGCCTCGATAAGGGAGCATTTCGTGATTCAAAATTACAATACTGTTTCGAAAACAGAATTAAATTCTTAAAGTGTTTATTAGAAAATACAGATAATAATGTAAAAGACCTAGCTTTGCGATATAAGCATGACGAAAAGTTCCGCCTGACTTTGGAAATGCTTCTAATCGATATAATGAACATATTGAAGCACATCAAAGAGACGGACGTACTTACTAAACAGAACAAAATGTACACCGACGCAAATATTAGGAATATTCTAGAACACAGCGAACCGGTATTAGAAGTTATTGGACAAGCACTTGACCCTAATGATTTCGCTACAGAATTGGCTGAAAAAGCACTGGAATTTGTTAAAAAATCTGATAATTGGATGATTGCTTTGCGAAAGCTGAAAAAATAAAAACAATTTAACAACTTAGAACTTTTATTGTATAGAAGTAAAAAGAGACACATATGCAAGACCGTAATTTTCGCTGAGGTGCAGAAACGGATTATGGTCCACATTTAGACTATAGATAATGGTCTAAGGGTCACCTTTTTACCCTGCACGATGGAGCACGCATGAATCACACCCAACTCCAAAAAGGAGATTTTATTTCGTATATTATGATGCGTAATACTATCATTGATTAAGATCAGAATGATTTTTTTATATCTATACCATTTCTGTCGCGTTCCTTTAGTAGCTCACAACGATCAAAATATTGCATGCAGCTGTTTGACATAGCGTCCGCGGTCATTATGATCGTTGTGAAAACGTTACTAAGAACGTCATCATTTTCGCTCACACAGCGCTTACAACGACCCATGTCAGGAGGTGGGTCTAATAATCCATTCGAAATGAGATTAAGATTGTAACAACTGCAAGAAAGTGGAACGGGAAAAGCCGTGAGCCTCATGTGGAACTTAGCCTATGTAAAATAATTCAATACAAACATGACAGATTGATGGAAAATATATATTTTTTGACTCTAATATTACAAAGACTTTAAATAATACAATAGAAGAATACTTAACTAAGCGTCGATTTCCAATCACTAGATAAAATTTATTCTATAGAATAAAACAACATGGGAAAATCAAAAATGACAGTTGCATGAATGAAACAGTTGAATTGTTTCATTTTTAAATTTAATCATGTTATAATTTATTCGACTTTTTTCCATTAATGATGTATCTTAGTGATAACTATTGTTGTAACTACTACACAATACTATTACGAACTTATGTAGGAAATAAGACTAATGAGTAATTTAAATCTGATCTAAAATAACTATATGAACTTTTATCTGATGATTGAAAAGTCGGCCCTTAGTTCTATTGTATTCTACCCATAGTCCCTCAAGACTATAAAGTAGAATACTGAGCGTAGGTGATCGTCTTCTATGGTTAAGGATCGCCATACTGATGCGTTGTTTGAAGCGGCAATGAGCCGTTTTTAATAAATTCAACAACAAACGGCGCAATATAACTCTCAATGAGCTGACTCTGTTGTTTCTGCCGCCAGACCGGCTAATTTAGACGTGTTTGGTATATGGGATAAGGTTAACGCCAGCCAAGGCCAGCTGATCGCATCCCACACCAGAGGCTTGCCATGTCGCTAGGAAATTAAAGTCACTCGGCCAGGACGCCTACCATCGTCACGTGCAATACCGTTCGGCTTCAAATAATACTTATTTATATGTTATTATAAAACCGTTTACTTTTATATTTAACAAACTTAAACTTTTTGGAATCGTATTGTTTTAGAAAGTTATCGACTAGTTTAAGTCAATTTTTAATTATCAATGTAATTGTCACAAGAATATATTTTTATACGTATTGTTTAATAGTATTTTTATTTTTATCCTATATTCACTGTACTACTACAGGTACTCCTACCTGCACCATCTAGGATAATATGTGTTAGGGACTATGGCTAAATGCATCTTGTCTATAGCGTTAAAAATAACGCCGCTAAGATTAGCCATGTTTTAGATAGATACGTTATCTGTCAATATTTAACGTCATTAATAATAACAATATCGCATCATAAATAACGCATTAAGCCCTTTGCGACATTTGCTTAAAACGGTCATAAGATTTTATACGAGAATTGTAAGATATGACGTCACGTCAGGACGACGTTGCCATCGGAATACCGACGCATAGACCCTAGTAGACGCCTCAAATACCCATAGTGGAGTCCCGGCGAGCAGCGAGACCGCTTCGAAGGACACTGTGCGGTATCCCCGTATTGCCCGGACGGCCAAGACTTGCTGGGCCTATAGCAACAGCGCTCCTACTGCCCTCTTCAATTTGGAGGTCGATTGCTGGAAGTGTGCCGTAAAGTCTTATCGGATGTCGAGGACCAATCCCAGATACTTCAAGGGTCCCCCGAAACCGAGCCGAGGTGGATATTTACGAGGGCCGTGAGACATAACGGCCTCAGATTTCTGTAGCGCCACCTACAGACCAAGTAGCCGGATCCTGCCTACTAGTCACCACCTTGCATTAATAATAATAATATAATAATAATAATTTTATCTGAAAGAACACATGTTTACATAATAACAGAACAGTTCGTTGCACTGCAAAAGTATAAAACTGTGCTGCAGTGACAACTCCCACCACAAGACAATGAAGTATATTACAGTGTTATATATAGCACAGGATATATTACATTGCAAACATAATTAACTTAAAATGAAACATAGAAAATAACAAACTCATTTTTTTCAATTTTAACTTTAACTTGATCTGTCTATTGGTCAGCTTGGCAATAGAAGAAAATATTTTTTAAACATCTCTAAACTCAAAAACTTGACTCCTAATCGCCGACGGCGGGAAGCATGCCCAAAGTACCGACCGCATTTCCACGTTGGATGGCAATGCTGATGATTTGTCCTAGCCAGCCTCTTGGTCACTCGAGACCTCAATTAGACGTGTTAACAGGTCTCGATAAAGGTGATGAGCTTCAGACCCCATGATCTCGACCCAGAAAGCCAATACGTGTCAATAGACACATATTTCCGGTGATTCAGGGCTTCCTGGTGTGCAGCAGCAGCCCCGGCTGTCACGGCTTTGTCTGGAAGATTGGTTGTCGCCAAAGTATTGACATAAATTAAAATTTATTTGGTAACTAAGCGGTGTGGCAAGGAGCGATACTAGTTGTTTATTTATGTTAATTTAATTATTAAGTCATGTTATTTTACTTCATAATATTTAATTTTATTTAGATATAAACTAAATTATAAATAAATTAAACTAAAAATAATTAAACAAACTAAAATTAAAATCTAGTACCAGACCGCTTTCAGTTGGAAACGTGTCCAAAAAGCTGGCCACGTTGCCTCGCTGGATGGCAACGCTAATGCGGTACTCGATGTATAGACCAGTATTTAGGTCCCGTGAGACATCCATTTGGCTGTCTCGATTAAGCTTGTGCGCCTTAGCGAGATTCGAAAAATTAATTATATCACGATATTTTTGACGATGACGATAAAAAGGTATTTTGACGCCCACACTTTTACATGAATATTGTTTTTGAATTTATATTATGGGACACCTATCCTGTTTTTGATAAATCCAAGCTTAATGCTATTTAAGTTTCCTACAAACACTCTAACAGCTTAACTAAGCTATCAAGAACATCACTAAAAGCTTCTAAGCTACTTCGATATTAAACTATTTATGGAAGCATGAATATTTATTTACAGATGTGCAATAAGCTAGCATACTAGATCCCTGGGGCCTATAAAACTTAATATCTTGCCAAGGTTGGCATCTATGGTACAATAAATCTGCACAGGGGTTTGAGTTAGCACAATGAATTTGAAAATAAGAGAAATATCAGAGGGACTAATATTTGTTTATTTAAGCTCCTAAATGGTTCAATAGACTGTCCAGACATACTTTCCTTCATTAATTTTAACACTAGATACAAAACTCGTAATCCTTCGTCTAGACTCTTTTCCCTTCAAGTTTTTAAAAATAACACATCGTTTTATAATCCAATCACAAGAATGTGCAGGCTGAATAATGAGATTGCAAGTACAAACACATCCATTGATATTTTTAATTCCTCCTTTAAATTTAAACGTCAAATCCGGGCTATTATTTGCACAATATTTCTGGCATAATTGTATAATAAGTTTGTTACCTTCCCACTGTAAAACTAACATTATAATAATTCATACTAACCCCTAAATATCTTGTCAATGTATGGTCCATTATGTGCTCACATGTTAAGAGTTACAGTTTAGACCTAATAATTTATATATAATATGTGACGGCAGCCATACTGTATACCCGCTGCGACTGACGGCGACTAGATGGCGCTAGTGGAACGTGTACCGGATGTACCATATGAAAATTATAATTTAGTCATTCGATCAACCATTGAAATATTCTGACGTCTCCCCTCCCTAGCAATCGCCTATAAAACGAGCTGCGCAGTTGAGATGGCACGCTATCTCTATCCGATGATATGCAAGAAGAGTAAGATGAACCTTAGAAATAAGGTGACTCTTTACAAAACTTGCATCCGCCCCATCTTGACCTATGCGAGTGTGGTCTTCGGCCACGCCAGCGACGTTAACATCTGGAAACTGCAAAGAATCCAGAATCACTTTCTGCTTGCTGCAGTCGACGGCCCGATCTATATGCGGCTCGCCGACTTGCATCGCGACCTGGAGCTTCCCTCCATCAAAGATTATATAACCACTCTATCGCGCAGATTCTTTGACCGTGCCCCCCATCACCCGAACCCTCTGGTGATAGAAACGGTCAACTACAAACCCATTCCAAACGCTCCCACTAGTAAACGTCGCCCTCGCAAGGTACTCATTGACGAGCCTGACAAAATCACTCCTCGCGATCATGAACCCCCCGAGGCTCAGAACATCAGCCTGGCATAACAGACGCAGACATAACAGACGCCGGAGAGCCCCGGCTCGGTTCCTCTTACACAAGAGTAAGACCCACCAATCCAAATCACTTATTACAGACACCAGTAGCCATACAAGATTAGCTTAGACGTGTTGCTGGAGAGTTTCTTCTGCCGCTTCTTCTCCTCCAGCTACAACACATTGCGAAGCGGTAGAAATGATAGACTAGGATCGGCTCCGCCGGAGTCCCCAAATAATCACTTCAGCCTGGCTTAGCTCATTCAGCCTTTTACGGCTTGTTCCCAATATAGAGTCAATCCCCCGCAGCGGTCGAGCCGAGGTCGAACCTCACAGGAGGTGCCTCCTCGAGTGTGCTGCACCCGGGCTGAACGCCTCCGCTCCCACGGAGTCGGGAAGCCCCCAAAGCCCGGTATCGCTGAAACAGCCATCTGCGGCTATTCAGCTGAGTCAGCTCAAGAAAAAAAAAGACGGCACGCATTTCAAACGATTGCGTCCTCGTGCACGAACCACTGTCTCTCGACAGTCAGTACTGCCCGATTATTGGATGTGGAACATTGTCTCTGATAATTAGTACTATCCTTATTAAGATTATTGTATTGTACTCGGAGTGTCATCCGCTCCCGGCGTGAGTGAGCCGACATATGTGACTTTAGCTGTTTCTAGTTTTGTGTGCCAAATAAATAAATAATTTTGTCAAACTTTTATCTATTTATCTGCTGGAGCATAACGTGAAAACGAATAAACGGACATACATGAAACTCCATACAGAGCTTATATCACGGGTCAACACTTTTCTTATCAGATAAATAATGTTACGAATTAAGCGAGACTCGAATTAAAATGCCGTTGGAATTATTCTAGAGTTTATTAGAACTATACAAACACGTATAATACAGGTACAAATATAACCGAACACAACAAATCCAAACTTAATGCAAAAGCTCGTAATTCAATAAAACGCACAAAGTCCGTCACTAACAGAATACCGAATGTATACACGTCTAGCCTTGATCGTGGTTCTCGCTCAACTGTCCCTCCCTCAATCAGACCATCGTTTTATACCGCACAAATTCAATGTCCCGATATCTAAGTCGACTTAATCCACCACACCTGGTTAAGGACTCGGCGGCAAACTGCCATAAAAGAGTACAATAAAACAGCGAACTGTTTTCTAATCACAAATTTTAAACACAAAGTAAACAAAAGAAGACGATTATAAAAGAGTTGTAATTAGTTTAAATGCCGGCAGATAATAAAATGTGTTTTGTTTCGGCCGGCAACATGGACCGAATCTCCTAGATTCAGCTTGTACTTTAAAATCCGTAACACCTGGCTAATGATTACAATACAACAATAGGCTGTTCTCTAGAAACATGTGCCAATAAATAAAGAAACAAAAGAAGACGATCATAAAAGAATTACAATAGTTTCGATTTTATTAGTTATTAGTTCAAATGCTGACAGATAATAAATGAGCTTCTACAAATCTGTAGATGGAATTTGTCTTTGTCGGCGCCTAGATTGAAACAATAATAATAATAATTAGGCACTCGTTTTGTAGCTGGGTATGGGCCAGATAGTTACTGAAAGTAACCATTCTGGACACGCCACTAATTGTGAGGAAGTTCCTGTCTTAAAAACCGTAACTACTGGCACTTTGGACCCCGGGCCCAGCTGCCCGCGGACTACAAGGTTTTGTATTTTTTTAAATTAAATGCATGATTACATAAATTTATATATTTTTTTTAAATATTGTGTTTTGGATGTGTTTTTATAAAGAAAGATACTACTACTTCTTTTCCTCTTTATCTTTATATACATAATTCTTCTGTACGTGAGTTGACAGTGAACTCCTAAACGGCTGGACCGATTTGAATGAGCTTTTTTGTTGTTCAAGTGGAGTCGAGGATGGCTTAGATTCAAAATTGGACCCGGTGGCATTGCAATCGGTTTCTAAATTTTTTTTCAACGCAAGACGTCGACTGCCGGGACCACTAGTTATATTTAAAAATGATTATTTTTAATAACAGTACTGCGTACTGAGTACTCTTGATTTGTGATGGTGGCTACTATATATACCCTGTCTAATGGTTTATTTTACTTTTGACAGGTCGACATTGACCAATTCGTTGTGCACTAAATCGTGATGCATTAACAATTCGATTTTATAAAAAATAGCGAGATTGTGTCCATAAATCTTAATCGATTTGATGGACCCATACCTTTTTTAGCTAAAAATACTGCGTTGTGTAATAAATAAGTCATGTTTTTACTTAAAAGTGAAACGAAAGCAAGAGTCTTATTTTTTATATCTAAATAAATGCCGATTATTTTGTTTTCAATTAAAGCATTTTCATTTCAAAATGAGTAACTACAATTAAATATAGATATAATGACGATAGTTTGTAATATATACATAAGATGACTCACAGAACAGTACGTCGGGTGGAACAGTGAAGTATGACAGTTGTGTCTTGTGAAATTTACTGTTAATAATGTGCAACTTGATGGGTGTGCAAACGTCAAAGGTAAAATAAATCGCTGTACAGGCTTTAAATGGGCAAATACCATAGTGCCTGGCTGTGGGTTTTATCCCTCTTACGACTAGCGGCTCGGCCGCGGAAATTTATCCTTTTCCGGTTTGGACCGAATCTAAAAATGTTCTTTTATATATGCAGCAGATAACCAGACGGCCCACCTGATGAAAAGCGGTAACCATTATCTTATGGATATTTATAACAACAAAGGTACTACCAATGTCCTGCCGCTTTCTAAACGGACACCTGGTCACTAATATCGGAAGGCAATTGAAAGTTGTTCAGGCGGTATACTATGACCAGGGGTAGTAGTACCGTACCCATTCAAAGAAATGATGCAAAAGATGGTACTACCTGGCAGATGGGTGACGATCTTCGCCACCACGGGACAGCACATAATCCGACAAGCACTTGCTTGATTTTTTAAAAATAATGTTTGCCTTTCGTAGACTACTATAGCTAACTAAATATAGCTCTATAGAAGTTGAACGACCTATCTACGTGTCCAGCGCTAAACCGGACTTTTATTACCAGTGTCATTTTTTTTTCAAAAAAGTTTATGTCAATTTTATGCATAACTAGCTGACCCGGCAAACTTCGTACCGCCTCAGAATCAATAAATCAAAAAACTTTGATTTCTAAACGACATGACAAACATCAAACGTTTGACATTCAAATGAAAAAATTGAAAAATAAACTTCACTTTTAAATTTAATTTGATTCCTGAACGACTTTTAAATTTAATTGATTTCTAAACGACGCGGGACGAACATCAAATGTTTGACAGGTAGGAATAGTTTCTAAGGGTGTTCGAAGTCGAAGTAGAACCTCCATGTTTTGTACCATAGTTTTTGATAAGTTGTTGTTTTTCAATGTATTTAAAATGAGATTCCAAATCACAGAGTACTTTATATATACTGGTATAGAGTCAACAGTCACAATGTATATACTATCGCACTCTATCGATATACGACACTATTCAACGGCAAAAACCGTCCAGGGGGTCTAGTATTATTTTGATTTTTATATTAGACTTTTGGAAATTGCGGGAGTTAATAATTTAACTCCTACAATTCCCAAAAGCCTTTCCAAAAAATGTTTATTGTTAGTAAATAAAACAACAATTTAGCGGTAGCGTGATTTATTATGTTTTCTTTTATTAAAATATTCAAAGGCATACATTTTCATAACGTCATTTTTATCCGCATCTAATCTGGTGCCGTTACGATGATTTACTTACAAGTTTTACCGCATCTGGGCACACAACAACCTCTTTCAGAAGAAGCCATAATCCAAGTCCTCAGAGAACAAACCGTTAGGCAAATCGGTGTTCAGGGTACATGCGTAAGTCCAACGTGATCACAGTACACTAGTAAACGTGATAAGCGAAGTCTTCGCAGTCCAGGAATCAAACAAAGTTATCGAAAAATAATCAAAACACAAAAAAAGTACATACATAAGTCACGAGTGTAACTCGTATCGATCGGAATGTCTTTTTGATTTTGACCTAATTGACATCTTTGAAATAAGTTTTTGGTAAATCGACAATTCATCAAAAATCCAGTAATTAAAGTTAAAAAGAGCTTTATAATTTGAAAAAGGTGAGGAATATAATTTACACACTTTAAAATATATTTATTAGCTAACATGGCTTGCAAAAACATAAAAATATATCAAATATTTCTTAAACAAGTATTAAAACAACTGCGTATAACGAAACATATTATTTTCTTTCATTTGGTGTTCAATTTGAGAACAGTGACATCTACTGCAATACGTACCTACTAATAGAACGGAAAAAATCTTTAAGAAAAAATAATTGTACTGACTGTTAAGACACTGTTCCAAATGTAGATGTCAAATAAAATACGTGTTTTTTGTTCTTCTTCAAAATTATATCAAACTATCCATAATTAAAGCTTCGAAACGTATTGCCGATCCAATTTTAACAAAGGGAAAGCGAAATTGTTGTTATTACTATAGCAACAAGCATTTTTTCATATTTACTCACCTTGAATTATTTGTGGAAGTCCAGGGAAGGTTTAAACCTTCCACAAATAATTCAATACCAAAACTAGCCAAATCAGTCCACCCGTTCTCGAGTTTTAGTTTAATTGTAGTATTATATATATGTATATAGATTATTATTATTGTCCAAATTTATTGTTATAAGTTCTGTCATATTCTGCCTGTAATAGATTAACGGCCCGTTCCAATATCTTACGAACCGTTCATTTGCCTTACTATCGCTTGAATTTGACATAAGTAATACAAGTAATGTAATTATTATTATTATATATAAATATAGTATATACATAAATGTGTATTTAGAGTTATTAGAATTTATTATTTACAACATATTTATTTACAATAGTATTACAATCAAGTAATATTAGAATTATATAATTAATACTAAGAGCCTTGCCAAACAGCAAGGATGTCTTGGCGAATTTTAGTGTATATTTTTTTTAAAAATACAAGTAGGTAATGTTAAATTTCAATGAATAGTGTGTATATAACATAGAATAATAATACTTATAATTAATGTTCCCGCTACATCTGGGACTGTGTTAGGATTATTGTCTGTGACCAAGTGCGATTCATAACGTTAAAATATAACAGCGTTAATAATTAGCTACATTAATGTATATTTACATGCATTAGCTGTCAATGTCTAACGTCATTATCAATGTCGTAAGTCAAAAATATATTATAATTAATAGCCGGAAGACAAACACATATTGTACATCATCCAATTCAACCAATAGCGGTTGTGTTATGAGTTACATACAACGGACTGGTCTGCGGCCGATCCCAGACACCCAGACCATAGGAAATAACGCAGAACATTCGTTTCCGACATTTACCATACCAGGAATCAAACCCGGAGCTTCTGCGTTGGAGTCAGGTAAGCCGTCAAGGGCTTACCCCGCTCAACCATAAAACCATAAAAATATACAAACCCAAATTTAGCTAATTATTAACGGCGTTATTTTTAACGCTATTAACAAAACGTATTTGGCAATAATATACTGTTAAGTATTATTATAAGAATGTAATGGATAAGTATAGCTAGATAAATATATATGTTACATACACATGTATTATAATATACTTATACACAACAAATAAAAAACACATTATACATATAAATATATACTGAAATTGTGATTAATAATATTGTTACAACCTAGGCTCGACAAGGACAAATTCCAAATACAGATCTGTAGAAGCACATTTAATTATCTGTCGGCATTTTAACTAATTGTAATCCTTTTATGATCGACTTCTTTTGTTCTCACTTATTTATTGACATACGTTTCTAGTGGAGAACAGCCTATTGTCCTATTGACTCGCTCATTAGCATCATTAGCCAGGTGTTACAAGCTAATTCTTGGAAACTGTGGCGACGTTTCCGGGTGGGCACATTTGCATTTGTGGAGCATAAAACGACGGCCTGATGGAGGGAGGACTCAGTTGGGCGACGATTACGATATGGGCGTGACGTGTGTACATTCGGGAATCTAATAGTGACGGACTTTGCGCGTTTTATTGAATTACAACCTACTGCATTACGTTTGGATTTGTTGTGTTCGGTTGTATTTATACCTGTGTTATACGTGATTGTCTAGTTCTAATAAACTCTATAATATTTCTAACGGCATTTTAATTCGAGTTCCGGTAACTCGTAACAATATTTTTAATACGCTTAGCGAAATGTGCAGGGGTCAACTAGCAACGGCGTAGAGATACATAAATATCAAATCCTATCGGTTGTTTACTATAGTATCGTCATTTTTATATGCGGTGTTGCAACTGTTTTAAATATGTATAACGGAATTATACATAACTTGACCTCGGGCACACAGACGGACATTGCCAATTCTGCATAAACTTGTGCCAATAAAATTTTAACATAATATCGATGCGTGGAATTTAATGTGGCAATAATAATATTTGAACAATCTCTTCTGCATCAAATCAAAATTACTACTTTGTTTTTTCTTACGAAATACATTTTAGATGCGTTTAGATAGTAAATTTAATAAAATACGTATTATAACTAGAATGAAATGAAATCAAATATTTATTCTTGCATAAATGCAGTTGTGTACAGGTGTAGTTTCTAGAAATACATTGTTTTGTACACTTTACCAGTTTCACTGGTGTGCAAGTGAGCAGGATCTTAATCATCATTATTTAATTAGTTGGTTCCTATTTATTTTATTAAGTACCTTTAACTTGGATAATAATTATTACCTTTATTTATAAATTACATAGATACCTGTTATTTTTTAAATTATTATTTCAATCTTTGTATGTCAATTATTTAATGTCTTTAATTAAAATATTACTATTAATTATGTATTGATATTATGTTTCAAATTTGTCATTAAGGAATTCGAACTTGGGTAGGAAGGAATTCGGAAGAATGTACTAACAAGATTTTTCTATGCATTCGTTTATAATATTTTAGTTTAATAAATATGTTATTCAAATAGTAAGACGTCTAGATTAGTCGGTTCGGTGGCGGAAACAGCTCAATCACTCAAGCGGCGCATATATGCAACCCTCGGTGAGAGTTATATGTTTCTGCTGTTTGCTGTCGAAACGCTTGTACCGTGGGGTCTTGAGACGATGAGCCTCTCCAAAATTTATTAAAACGACTCATTGACTGTTCAAGAGATCAGAGGGCTGGCGGCTACCTCAGACAAAGGATCAGTATGGCGATCCAGTGAAGAAATGTAGCCAGCCTTCTGGGCACCTTACCCATAGAAGACGGTGACCTAGGCTCAATAATTTACTTGTAGTCTTACGGGACTATATACTAATAGATTAAATTTAAGGCGCCGGACAGCCTGCTTAGACCTTCATCGTGAGCGGGAGGCGCTTGGGGGTTCCCGGGGAAAGGGTTCTCACCAACTGTTATGCTGTCGAGATGGGGCGCGCCGTGTTCAGTGCGCGCTAACGTCTCCTCCGGTGGGGCGCGTTAGTGACCGCCCCACGCAAAGAGAGCTTGAAGATGCTAAGGACAATAAGAAGTTCCCCAGCCGTAGACGAGGCCGTTAGGCCACCGCCTGCCAGGGCCAGTGGCGAGACTGAGCCATATACCCTGGCGAAATTCGGAACACCGTGAGGCTTAAATGGATATTCCTGACTATGGTGCGTTAAAAGTATCTCTAGTTGTGGCTAGAGGTGCTAGTGCCACCCTGACCTGGCGAAGCAAAGACCCTGCGCGTAGCTGATGGACCTCAATCGGATCTCCTCTCGTAAACAAAAAAAGGTTTACCACTCGAGATAGGGGAGCGTCGGTGTTCCACGCGCGCTCATCTCTTCTGCCGTGGGGTGGGGCGCCCCGCACCAAACAGAGTACTAAGTCTGTGGCCCTGACATAAGGACAAAGGATGGAACACCAAGGGGTTTTAGTGGGTATCCCGGCCCTCTCCTCCCGTGGGGCGAGTTACAGACCGCGCCACGTCTAGAGAGATTGAAGATGCCGGGGGATACAAGTCATCCCCCGGCGGTGGAAGAGGCCTTGCGAGGCCCACGCCTGCCAGGGCTGCGGAGAGGCTAGGTCATATACCTGTAGCCCTGGCATAAAGCGAAGGATGAAACACCCAGGGGTTTTAGTGGGTAACCCTAACTGGGGAGTGGCAATAGCATGGCACCAGTTCTGACTGGGCATGCTAGTGCCACCCCCGATCTGGCGAATCCCACACTAGGTCGCGAATTATCCCCCCAAGGTTCTGCCCTTGTCGCGGCTTAGTCCTCAATCGGATTTCCACTGGTGAAAAATAAAAAGGGTATCCCCGGCCGGGTTGTGCCAATAGCATTTCTTACTTGCGGTGCTAGTGCCACACCAACGTGGCGAATCTCACACTGAAATTATTTTAGTGGCATTTTGAAAGAATTAAAATGTTTTTTCTTTTTCTTTAAATGTGATCCCAGATTCTTGGCTATGAGTTATGTAAATTACACAATCGGATCGGATAGACATAAGACATGCCAAGTTTTGACATAACTTGAAACTCTATGCTATGTCTAACAAATACCATGATATCTAGACACGTTTCCTGATGACCTCTTTAGGTCCTCAGAGTTCTAATAGTATCAATACATATCAGTCACTGAAAACGAAATCGATTTTAGATAGTACTAAAAAACATTAGTCGCAATAAGGAATTAAGACTGGAAAGGAAATTACGTATTTACTGGCAGCAATCTTGTACATAAACATTAAAATATACAAATATATATGTGTATATTATTTATTTTACTTGCAACTATTAAATATAATAATATATAAATCCGCAAGTCAGTTTGTTCGTTCTTCACATTTCAACGTGATGTAGCCATGCTGTATCATTGTCTCGGTTACAGCTCTTAAGGTCGGTTCGATCAGTACGATACCAAGCTCTCACAGAATATTGACGTGAAACGGTTAGTCTTGAGCTGAACTTGTTCCTTACAATGAGTGAAAGTTCTGACGGCTCATTTTCCCCTCCACAAACAGCTTCCCATTTTCCCTATCCCATACCTTCCCTTTTTTTAACGAGGGGACATTTGTTTGAAGTCCATCGGGCGAAACGCGGTGGAAAGTTAATTCAAATTATGAGCTTTTTTATTGCAGGAGTTTAGCAGACAGACTGACGGCCCACTTGATAGAAAACAGTTATCATCGCCTATGAAAATTTGCAACACCAAAGGTGCTACAAATGCGCTGCTGCTCTCTTAAGGGAAACTGGAACCTGGACACTAATGCCGGAACACAACTCAAGGTTGTTATGGCGACATACTTTAGACCAGAGGTGGTAGCCTTCCAGTCGGGCAAATGCCCTACCACCTGGCTGTGAGTTGTTTTGTCGCCTCTTACGACAGGCCGCCCAGCCGCAGGACATTGTATTCTTTTTCCGTTCCTGCGCGGACAAAAACGGATCTCAAATCTCGAAATATACGAGAGCGAATCTGCGGAAAAGTTCTAGTTAGTAAAATAAGATTATAAAATGACTAATAGTGAAACAACAGGATACGTGTACACGTAAGGCCGTACGTTAGTTTTTTTATGGCGATTTGATGATTGGCCTCTTACAGGAAGAAAACGCAACACCGCCACAACACATAATGTTACTTAACACGAATTAATTTCGAGTATTTATAATAAAGTTCTGTAGTTTATTTCAAAATATTACCATAATTATATTATAAGGTGGTAATTGGACCGGTGAGATTCACGACCTAACGAAATCAGAAATCTTTTATTCATAACAAAGTTACACGTTATTTTCTGTGATATAATTATTGTCTCAAATTAACATTAGGTCACAGCATACGTCTTAAGCTCTTCATTACTATAAAAAGTATGCTTGTATTTTTTTATAGACTTCAAAAAGGAGGAGGTTCTGAATTCGACTGTTTTTTTTATAAATACACGGCACATTTATTTATTATGAACAAATCGGAACTTTTTAAATATGGTTAGAAGGCTAAGGTGGGTACAAATCGAAGCAGAGCATTCGCCTTAGCCTTTGTGGTTATTGTCTTTATAACCACCAAAACTGACTTTATATCTCAAGTAATAAATAAATGTGCCGTATAATCTATACCGCACCCTCAACGTCTTGAAGTCAGCGCCAAGTAATACAAGCTTTCTGATAAACTGAGAAAGAAAAATTCTAAAAACGGTCACTTTATGATTGATTGGTCATCACTGTCTAACACTTCCATATGCCGAGTAACGTATGATAAGGAACTTCTTGACAACAATGTGACATTAAATACAAAAGCTCATATCATCAAAGAGATAAGAAAAAAAAACATAAAGATCATGTTTTTATATTTTAAAAATAATAATTGTGGCAGTAGCCACAAACCGTATCAGCCATGGTAAAAACTTTTTATTTGAAGTTCCAACAAGCGCCTAATAATAAATAATTAGTGGTTTATGAACAAAATAGAAAAAAATGACAAAAACAAAAGAACATTAATATTGTTCTATATTTAAAAATAAAATATTGCGGCCAGTACTACACCTTATCAGCTACAATAAAAACTTCTTGAAGGTTCTAAAATCGCCTAATTAGCATTTAACTCTTAAATTTTGAAATCAGAGACAAACATTCAATTTAATTGGCATAGAAGATAATATATTTTAGTGACGGTAATAGTCATGCTATAACGTAAAATTGCATAAAGGTAGTTTTTGAAACGTTTTAAATATATTATTAATATCCCGCTAATTAATTTCGAAAATTATATTGTTCAAGTACGTAATGTTTCGAGTTATATAATTATCTTTCTGGTCTGGTTTCTCTATTTCTCATTATCATCATCCGAGCGTTAAATCCCAGTTACGTGGAGCATTGATTTTGAAGTCTGGGGTCCGTTTTTCTACTTTTTAACCGACTTTAAAACAAGGAGGAGCTTCTCAATTCGTCATCACTTACATAAATAACTTTTTATTTCTGAACCCATGCTGGTCATTCATTTTGCATTAGATTCAGCAAAACTTCAGAATAGTAACTTAAAACTAGTAAACTTTTCTAGCAAAAAAGAAACCGACTTCAAGAGTAACTAAAGTAAAAAATAACTGCTGATTTTCTACAACATATTCAAGTTGGTGCCAAGTAAAATAAAACAACAACAAACTTGCAAAATATAGTAATTTTTACTTGGCACCGTTTTCAGGATGATGTAGAAAATATTTTTTTATAGTTTTTAGTAACTTTTGAAGTCGTTGTTGTTTTTTGTTGAATTTATTTTTCATTTTTATTGACATCAAAATCGGTCCAACCGTTTAGGAGTTTGGTGACATAGACACGAACAGAAGACTTTAACTTTATTATTTTTATATAAAGATTATGTTTACCCAACCATAACAATACATGCATTTTCAATGCTTACGAATGATTAATCGATCAGTGGCAACGTTACGGCGCACGCACATGTGGGTGAGGCAGGGACGTCCTTGACGCACGCAAATTACGGATTGCAGTTAACAAACACTGACTGCGATATCCTAAATTATAAACTTTATTAATAAAACTGTACTAAATGGGGCCTTTATGGTCCTCTTCTAAGGCTGCGTACACGCAGAGGCAACTAAAGCCAATGAATATTCGTTGGGAAGGGCCTTGTTCAGTTTGTTAAGAGAGTTGGGCTTCATATAAAATTATACGAGACTTTATTATTTTTTCAGTATTTGGTATATATAACAAATAACAACAGCCCATAACTGTCCCACTGCTGGGCTCGGGCCTCCCACTGTAGGGGAATGGCCGGTATACCCGCCACGCTTGTCCAGGGCGGCTTGGCAGGTTTTACACACCGATTATCTCGATGTGCAGGTTGCATCACGATGTTTTCCTTCACCGTTGTTAATACGTGGTAATTGTAAAAATATGCACATTAGGTCAGAGAATAGCCTAAGTGGTGCATGCGTTCCGGCCAGAATCAAACCCACGACCTTAAGTTTAGGACGCGTGCGCTATCCATTACGCTACCACGGCTTCTATTTTGTATAAAGTTTAAATAATTATCAAGTATATTAAAATATTTACATCCTTTGACCAGTCTTTAGAGAAATGTTAACATTTTCAGATATAATATTTCTTAGAAAAACATGAATTCAAAGTGACAACGGCCAAAACTAGATAGCGATGTTCGTTATTAACACGCACTATGGCTTGCTGCCTCCCGGTTTCATAGGTTTAATCCATTTTGGTTGGTTTTTCTTTTTGTAGCCACAGTGACGGGATCATAAGTGTCTCTGTATGTCAAACATGTAAGTTTAATTTTTGGAGGTACATACATATTAAAGTCCAACAATCAACAATATTTGGGGTTATTAAATATTGAATTAAAGAGTCAAGATGTCAGTCAGTGAAAACATAAAAGTCAAGGTACCAACCATCAATGTTGATAGTGAAAAACAAAAATGTGTTTATGTAATTATAATTTTTGTCCGACAAAGATAAAAATTCTACCATAATACATACATACATACATAACTTCACGCCAGGTCCCTTGCGGGGTAGGCACGAACAACAGAGTGCCATACAGGCTTATTCGTACATACCTCACTTGCTTCTTTGACATTCATAGCTCTTGTCATGCACGCTCGTCTATTCTTAAGGCTCCTGACATCACCTTCGTGTCGTGGCCTTCCGCGACTTCTGCATCCATCCACTTTTGCATTGTATATCTGTTTAGTCATTCTTTCATCATACATTCTTTCCACATGCACTCTCTTTTAGACCAACTCTCTTTCTTACTTCGGTATTACGAACGCGGTCCGCGAGCGTCACTCCGCAGATTTTGCGCAGTGCTCGCATCTCGACTGCGTTTACTCTACTTTCATGCTCTCTGTTCCATACCCAACTCTCGCTTCCATACGTGAGCGTAGGTACCAGCAACGCGTTATGTATGGCAAGCTGGGCCTTCTGGCTGAGGTTCTTAGCGCCTAGAAGTTCACCTAACGCTCCATTCACACTATTCCCCAAATTTACTCTTCTTTCTATGTCAGTGGTGTACCTTCCATCCCTGCTAAAAGCACATCCAAGATATACAAACTCATTCACTTGTTCCAGCATAACATCATCGACCATTATCCTTGCATTCGTTCTGGTTGTTTCTCTTTCAAACACCATAACCTTTGTTTTCTTCGCATTCAAATGTAAGCCTCTCGCCTGACAGTCATCTTTCATCATTGTGACTAGTGTTTGCAGTTCCGATGGCGATTCGGCTAAAAGCACGGCATCATCTGCATAAAGCAAAGTGCTAACAACTAGATCACCCATCCTTATCCCAATATCCATCAATCTACTATAATTTTACCTTAATAACCATAATATAGGAATTTAGAAAGATATTTGGATAAGGTTCATCCGATTTCAGATTGGACCCATAACGGGCTTTATCCTTTACGGTTTGTTGGTTGGTTAGGTTGGTATGGGCATATAATGAGGAAGGATGAAAGTCACGTGACAAAAAGAATGTTAGACTACAAAGTGGATGGGTACCGATGTAAAGGTAGACCAAAAAATATGGAAAGAAAGAAAGATGGATGGATTGCCTGAAAGATGATATGATGATTTGTGCTATCACAGAAGATGTATGTCAGAATAGAGGAGTGTGTAAGGAAAAGACATACTGTGCCGACCCCAATTAATTGAGATATGGTGAAACAAAAGAGAGAGGCTCTGTAGAAAAATGGCATTGCTAAACTAAATTGCATGAGCTAAACGAATAGAATATAAAATGTATGAGAATGACATATCGTTACGCTAAGTATTATTCATTCCCAATTTCCCATACAGTTTCTATTACATTCGTTTAAGCGCTAATGCCACTTGTCTACAGGACCGGAGGAATCTAAGCATTCGACCATTTGACGAGACGTAACGTACACACAGAGCCAACGAAGGCCAACGAAGTCCGTTCATTGGCCTTTCGTTTCCTTGGAGACTTGTGTGTACGCGGCTTTAATAATACGTAAATATTATAGCGCCTGTTTCCTACAAGGTAAGCAGTGACTATGTATATGCGCTTGCATTTTGGCCTACTTAAATATGTCTTGTACATACCTTTTGTTTCGTATACTGCCATTAATCTCTGTGCAAGCAGGTCGTTTTGAATGCTAATTTAGACCACTTTTAGTTATTTTATTCGTTAGTTTAGTTTTAAAATTGTATCATAAAATTATTTATTTACTTAATTTCTTTTACTTGCTATTTTTCTAATAGATATCCCTTATACTGTCGAAAAATCTCACAACTGGCAACCAAACAACAGAATGCGATCCGCCTTGCAAAACACCCGTACCCTTTCAAAATAATGTAACAATCTAAACTGGCACTGGTAATAGAAACCCTTCCCAATTCGGTAGCATAATCTTACCTTTTAAAATAACTCCGCAACAGCGTAATCCATTCAAAATCTCATGTAAAACACAAAGTTTCATACATAAAACTTTTATTTAAACACGCGAATTTATTACAAACACTTAACACACCAAACTTTTTGACACGATTTTTTAAATTCTAATTTTGATTATAATCGGACACCACGCGTCCTCACCCCGCGAACATCGAAGTTAAACTGACGACGAATAAGAATTAAGAATTCGAGGATAGAATAGGCGCGGAAAACTGGCTTGGTGAGTTGCGCTTGCGCATAGAATCGTCCGCCGGCTGTAGATCTAGCCTTTTGCTTTTGTCACAGTATTTTTTTAATACGACTTTTATGCAATATTACGGAGGATCCTGCGCAGTGAGTTTATTCAACTGTCATAAGTCGAGGCCGGCCCCAGTTCTTATTTAATTATATTATATTTCAATTATTTCATCTTCATTACCAGCCCTCTTCAAGTGAACGGAAAGCTGGTGTCTACCTTAGCCAACGGGTCAGTAAAGCGATCCAGTGAGGAAACGTAACCAACCCTCTGGGCACCTTACCCATAGAAGATAGTGAGCTAGGCTCAATAGGTATACTACTTACTTGAGGGATTATAGGTAGAAAACAGTATAATTAAATTGTCTATTTTTTTTACAATTATTACTTTCTTTACTATTACGACCAAATAAATCCAAAATTGAAAGCCTTATTTTCTTTTACGTCATGCTCTAAGTCAGTGGTTCCCAAATTATTTTGTATACTGCCCACTTTGAGAATAAATTATTTTGTAGCGCCCCCATTTTTTCACCTACTTAAAAAGCACTATAACGTCAAATTAAATTAATTGATTATTGTGAGCTATATTAGCGGATATTAAACATTCATTCTAACCGAGACTATAGCCTGCAAGAATTAACTTGAGACCTAAGCGCAGTAGGTACTATACAACGGCGCTGAGGTCTCAAGTTAACTCTTACGGGCTACACCTGCCCGCTTTTTCTGGGTCTCTTACCGCCTCCCTTTAGGCCTGCAGCGCCCACAAGGGGGCGTTATCGCCCACTTTGGGAAAAAATGCTCTAAGTTCACATCTTAATATGTTTTAAAAATTAAACATCAAAAAACGAGAACAGCTCAGAATAACAACTGAAGTAATGTGTTTATTGTTTTCTTATTATACGCATATTTATTTCATATCAAGTTAGATACATTTTTTAGTTTAAAGGTAGATATGTGGAGAATATCAGATGTTCCACATTTATTAAGAGTTTTATATTTATAATATGTTTTTTCATATCGATAAAATTATCAAAGTCTATACATGCCGTGTCTGGAAATTATATTTATTACGACGCTAAAAAAAAAAACGGAATACATATATATACTGTATAAACGTTTTGTTTGTTTGTTCGGGATTCACCTTAAAATTACTGCACCGACTTCGATGCTGTTTTCGCTGTTAGACAGATCATTCTTAGACTTAAACTCTCTCGACTAAAAAAATATAATGGCCAGATTGATAACATTTCGAATTCCAATGTATTTTTTTCATTAATCGATAGAAAATTTAATGTCATAAAATGTCTGATTTTTATCCCGGGAATCCCGGGGGAATTTTCCGTGGAGCGGTTTCAAGTTGTTTGGATGCATAAAAGTTAGGTTATTCCTGCACAGTTACCGCTAAATCGATAGCCTACATTTTTTTTAATGCTGCGGTGTTTTGTCTCCCAGGAATCTCGCGGGAATTCCAATTCAAGCGTAGACAATGTCGTGGCCATATAGTATATGGCCACAACTTAATATTATTAGTATATATTTAATGCACTTAAAATTTAATTCATTATCTGTATTAATATTTCTGTACGAACTTAAATGGAAGATATCGTTTGGGTCATTCATTGTTTTATTAATAAGGCCAGCCTTTATTAATTAACTGAAAGTCATTCCCGTGAATGTGATGTACGTTTTGCTGTCTTTTTTATAATTATGTTTTCACGCCTTAAATGTACAATGCATAGTTATTTAATCATATTTTCCTTTGTGTCTGTAAATACATTTGCGACAATAAACACGTTCTCTTTCTTTCTTATTTGCATTTTTCTTTAAATAATACATAAAAAACACGTATATTTCAAATCTCGTGTGACAATGTTTGTTCCCATACTCCTCCGTAACGGCTTGACCGATTCTCATGAACTTTTGTGTGCATATTGGGTAGGTTTGAGAATTGGACAACATCTATTGTAAATGTTAAGGGTAGTCCATCCTTAAATATTTTTTTAAGTTTTTAGTAAAAAAAATATTTTTATTTTTTGATGACATTGCACTAAAAATACCCCTATTTTTAACAGCGATACTACTGGGATGATTTAGATTTTAATTTGAACCAGGTAGATGGCGCTGCAATCGGGTACCAGAATTTAGGTATTCTTTTTGTTGTTATATGTGTTGAAGTTTGTCCCGGAATGGTTTAAATAAACGATTGGACCCAGTAGGTGGCGCCGCGATACTCCTACTAAACGCTGGGCCTGATTTTGATGAAATATTTGTTTGTTCAAGTGGATTTGAGAATAGTTTAAATTAACATTTGGTCCCAGTAGATGACGCTAGAATCGGGTTCTAGATTTTTATTTTTTAAAGGCAGGACAACGTCTGCTGGGTACAGCTAGTATTATATATAAAACCAAAAAAGAGGCCGGCCTGGGGTCTAAACTATCGGTGTTTAGAACTCCAGAGACAAACCTCCTCAGAATTCATGTCCGTGTCCCAAATTGCTGCCCTTTGTATTTTAACCCAGCTGGGTTAAGGGCCCGAAGGAGAAGAAGCAGGAAACTTCCTAACGAGAGCCTCTCTAGGTGACGTCGAGGCTTTTCGTTAAAGACCTTTGACGGTGACAACTATCGGCACAACTATTTTCTATATTATTGTCTTTGTTTATTTTCTTTATTCTAGAAGTAACTCGGCTTCTTTATTGTATTTTCGTTATTCGTTTTTGTTTTAGAACTTCTTTAGTTTGTTTTTTTTATTAATATTTAAGTGCATTTTTTCTCATCATCATCATCATTTTATTTGTAGTAGTTTATAAATGTCATGTTTTTTTAATTTTCAAAACTAACATATAATTTTTGTTAAAATATAAATATCCCTATGTCTATTTTACTAACGGAAATTAAGTTTAAAAGGTTTTATTTTTAAATAATTGATAAACTGTTTCCATTAAGGCTATGGGTAAAAAATTAACACAAGCTCCCTATGAGTAATGTCAAAATGCAACTGATGCGACGGTAAGGCAAATAACAATAGTAAGATGTAGGGAACAGTCTGTGACGCCGTAGTTACGTAAGTCATGGTTACTTAGCCTATTGGTTGTAATATCATGAATTTTAAAGCGTTTGAATTTGGCGCGGCTAGTGATATCGTTTGAGGACCGTGTGACGAAGTCACGTTCGGGTGCGCTCGCTTGCTTTCGGTTTTTCCCTCGCCTGCGTGGTTCGCAGAAGCCGCCGGCCATTTTCTAATTGCGCGTCGTCGAGTTATACATGGCTTGAAAGCCCGTTTTTTTTAAAGTGTGTTAGCACAAGTTTATCCTGTAAGTATTATTCTATATTTTAAAGAAACCCATCGGCGGTGTTCGCCCTTTTTATATTTTTGATTTGTCTTCTGTATATTTGCAGAAATCACGAAGTGTAGTCAAAGCTAAAGATTATTCACTGTTCCTACCGACGCATTATAATACCAAGGCATTTTTACCCAAAGGCTCGTCGATTAAAAACTCATTAAAGCCATAATATTGGATTAATAAACCCACCTATCAGGTATCCGATTTAAATACCTTTTTTTCTCTTAGGTTATTTGTCCGTGGTTGAATCTCGACCGCGTGACCTCTAATTATTATAGGTCATTTCTAAAGACAATGCTTCACATTCTTTCGTTTTCCTCTTATGGATTTGCTTAAAGCCAGATTCCCTTTGTAATGACTTATTTCATTTTAATAACCTATAGATTACAACTAGAATCTTGCGTCCTAAAACTCCAGAGTAGTGTGTAGTAAAGACTAGATAATAACGTATTTCTTTTTCCACTCCTTTCAGTGGGTTTTATTACGTAATCACATAATAAAGAATAAACTGTTGTCTACGACCGAGGCATGTGGAGCTAGGTAGTACCGCGTGGTCAGCAGAGCATCACTTCCCTGATTCGGTGCCGTCGCCCCGGACCCTGGATCGGATTGGTATCCTCAGGAAGTTCTTTTCTTTTCTTTTCATTTTATTTATTTCCCTGGGTTTATACTCTTCAGCTTGCTAGGGTAGCTTCCCTACCCGATAATAATACTATTTAATCCTAGAATAAGGTGGCCCCTCTTCTTGTTTAATGGTTTAGCCTCTCCAACCCACGATACCCTAAATTTTGAATGATTCTTCTAAGAGTTGAGAGCCCTGCTCAGACAGCTAGACCGAGGTAATAAAGTTAACTATAGACATATAAGGAAATTGATAACAGTGTTTAAACTTTACGTTATATACTTTTGTAAGAACCTATTATGCTAGGGAGGTGACTCAGTGTATCTTCGGTGAACAATTTATAATAAATGACCTAATCTGTTGATTGTAGCTTGTATAATTTTACCTTCCACCTTTTTACAAATTAATAACAACAATAATTGACTTAACAAGTCATAAAGGCATTATGTAGTAATATTATATAGCCCTCAGTTGTCAACTTTTATTTATCGTTTAAAAAACACAACATCGAAACGCGACTTTTATTACGTTTCCGTGATCATTGCCTTTCCAAAAATGTATTTATAATAAACATAAACACTAAAAGAAAGTGTAATATAGCATTCACGGACCGTGTCTTATTTGTGTAACACGCGGCAGCTTTATTTTACGTCAATTAACAAAAAAGTAGTAAATGCCAAGTGGGAGTTGCGACAGTTAGAACGGTTCTCTAAAATAATAAAATATCATCGTGCAACCCACGATGATATTATTATTTTTTACCTTATGGCTTGGCAGTTAGGCCTTTGAGCCAAATGAAATGGAATAGCGGGTGGTTTCACTTATTTTAGAACTATTTATTTTAGAAACAATAACTATTAAATATTAAAAAGTCTCGGGCGGTCGGCGGAATAAAGTAGGAAGGGATCTCTTCACGCATTGAGCACTGATTAATTAATTACATTGGCTGAATATTTTTTTTTTACCGACTTGACAAGGTTTCAATTCGACTACTGTTTTTTTTAAATTGCAGGAGTGCAGCAGACAGGCAGATGGTCCACTTTATGGAAAGCGGTTAACATTGCCTATACAAATTTACGACGCCAAAGGTGCTACAAATGCGCTTTGTCTCGCTTAAAGTAGACTGGAACCTGGTCACTAATGTCGGAACATAACTCAAGTTTTATATGGCAGCATACTCTAGACCCGGGGTGGTAGCTATCAGGCAGGTATAGATTTCCTGGAATAAACCTCTTTTGGGGTTAAACTCATTTTTGCATATCACCACTGTTTTATAATTTAACTTGTATACAAGTCTTATACTAATATATAAAGCTGTAGAGTTTGTTTGCATGTTTGTTTGATTAAACACGCTAATTTCAGGAACTACCGAACTATTAGTCTGATTTGAATAAATCTTTCAGTGTTAGATAGCCCAATTATCGAGGAACGCTATAACCTATATATCATCACGCTAAGACCACTAAGAGCGGAGTACCAACGAAGAATGTTTCAAAATCGGGAGATTTCGAAAACAAATTCCACGCGTATTACGTCACGGGCACAGCTAGTACTTTGTATAATAATAATCGGCTGACTAACACACTCATCGTTTATTCACAAACTAAGCCAGTTAGTCTTGTGTTATTATTGGTAAACAAGACACTACTCTGGAGCTGATCCTAGACATCCAGACTATACTAAATAACGAAAAATACTTTTCGAAATTTACTATGTCACCCACCGAACCCGGATCTCTACATTACAGTTAGGTAGGCTGGCAAAGGCTTAGCCCACTCAACCACAGAAGCCGACGTATAATAAAGAAAAAAAAAGTCTGCGTCTCGGAACGCCCGACAGAAGTGATAACTTAGCCTGCCTACCGCTGCCGTATGCGTACGAGAAAGGGAAGCCAAACAGACTGGCACCGTAACGCTTTACGTAACGAAGCAGTTTACCCACCCATGAGAAGTTGTAACTTCAAAAATAACAAAGAACAAACAACTTATGTAAAAGGTTTTTTAAGAACCCCACCAGAACCCTAATAGTGATTACAGATACAAAACGTAAATAACTTGTGTTCAACTTCAAGCGTACTCAATGCAAAACCGCATTTATATAACGACATACACAACTAGAGTTATATGTAACATTACTGGCCGTGTTGTATAATTTAACTTGATTGATTAATATAAATTAATGGTTTTATTGATTGATAGTTGCATTAATGCTGCGGCCATAAGCCTCCTGAGATGTACCAACCTTCGGAACAATGACCAAAGCTAGTGTAGAAATGGTAACACGGTATATAATGAGTATAATACCTCTGCTATACCTGGGATAATGTTAATATTTGTGACTGTGTCCGTAGATGAAGCCAAGGTTTAAGGCGTTATTTGAGATGAAACATTGTTAATGACGTTAAACATTGACAAATAACTCATGTGTATACCTACCGTAATGTATGGTAGACAAATATAGCTGAAAAGATGACGGTGCGATTTCATTCTATTGGCGCCACTGTTACAATTCACTAAACAACATAGTCATGGCAACGAAAATGACAAACGCAATTTTAATGTATTGCTCTCATGGTTAATCCCATTGCTCTCATGTTATGTTCATGTTAATTCCACCTTCGCTAGATGTTGGTATGATTATTTTAAATACCTGAGGCTAAGCAATGGTAGAGCCGGCCTGTAAAGGGCCTGCCAGCGTCCGTCCGGGCTGAAAGGTGAATGCGCAAGCGAGCCCACAGCCGGAGAAGAGATGTTCAAGGATCAGACAGCGATTTTACTGGGTAACCCTAACTGCGGCGTGGCAATACCACTTCATTCATGAGGTGCTAGTGCCACCCAACCAGGCGAATCCCACACACGAGTCGCGACCTTTCCACCCTCACCGACTGTGTCCATTTGCGATTTACTTATAGCGTTAGAAATAACGCCGTTAATAATGACTCTGTTGTTCGTGCCTACCCCGCAAGAGACCTGGCGTGAAGTCATGTATGTATGCATATATGTAATAATTACGTACATTGCAGTAAGTAAACACATGATAAGGTCGCGGGGCTAACTGTCTTCTATCGGGTACATTTCGGGGAGTGTACCTGAGAATTGCACAAGCTGATTCTCCATCCCCATTTTACCATCGGACAACCAGACGCACGGGTTTGCGTCACCGCTACATGGTGGAAACACTGTCAGTCAGAACCAAGTTTTCTGATGTGGACTGCCGAAGGGTGGAATAATTTGCCGGAGTCTGCTTTTCCTGACAATTACAATCTTGAACTCTTCAAGTCACGACTGAATAGGTATCTTCTAGGTAAGCGTGCTCCATGCTAAACTGTGTCATTACTCAGCATCAGGTGAGACAGCGGTCAAACGCTTACCTATACTACCATAAAAAGTCTCGCGAGGCCTATGGTCTTCAATCGGATTTTCCCAATATAAAAAAGGGTATTTTAAATAAATAAATATGTAATTTTTTGAACTCAGGTATGCATATGTTCATCCATAGAAAGTTTGATACTGTCTGTCTGTCTTTGTAAAAATGTGAATTTATACACTACAATAATATAGATGTCAACCAGGTTTCATGTCAGTTTCACTTATATTAAATTATCTTGGCGCTTACAAGTGCAATATGTAATATTGGTTAGTGAAAATAGAGAAATTTACCACAAAGTGAGTTAACCACACGAAAATGGCTGAAGAAAACACTACTTAGATCGACTATGCTTTTGTGGTTCAACCACATAAGAGTACTTACCTAAATCCAGTTCTTGATTTGAGTTTTCAACCAACTTTGAAGATCATAATAGTTCTCACAAAAAGTAGTGTATGGCTTGTGTTCAAATTCAAAACAAACCTACTAGACTAAATAAAAAGCAGTGATTTTTTTTAATATTTTTTTACCGGGTAACCGACATCAATAGGTATTGTAAGTATATGACCAAGTTAACACGTTCGCGTGAGCAATCCTGCTTCTGAATCTATAATATGCTGAGGCGCATCTTTTCGGTACATTTTTCACGGATACACACACCCGTGTGTATCCGTGAAAATGAACTTTTGAAAGTCAGGCGGCGGTTATATACTACGAAATTTAGTGTATTGCGGCGCTAAGGAGTTCCGTCATAAGAATTCATCGTTATGATAGACGTAATATAACGTTCCGCCGAAATAAATATAACAAAGTATAATAAAATATTTACTTTGCAAAATAACTGAACTTAATAACTTGTAAGTGTAACACTGACATCTATTTGTGGATATCGTAAATAAGAATACCACATTCCTTTACATGTAACCTGATGGTCTCAGCTTTTATTGAAAATATTTTTAATTCCTTTTAAATGAGATAATAGAATGAATTATTCTAAGTAAGCATAGTTATTTCGTACGTGAGTATATAAATAGTTAAAACATAATCATTTAACATTTGGTTAAAAATTCTCATTTTTATGGTAAAAAGTTATATGTTACATTTTTCCGTGGATCGAAACATTCCGTACTTGTAGTCATGACAACTGGCAATACATCAAAACATGTCAAAATTATAAACATTTCGAGTTTTTGGCGGGAACTGAAAGGGGACGTTGCGCTGTGTAGTTTTATTTTCTAAAAATGTGTAAAAATACTCTAAAATGAACAATAGTTGTAGGATATTGATAGTTTTTGAGTAATAATTATGTGTTTTTGTAAGAAATGTGAACTGTATAGTCAAATGTGGCCTTTCGAGTTTTCACAAGAACTCCGTTGAATGACGTGGCTTGTAGCCTACAATACAACTGCGCTACTATACGAAGATTTATTTATACATCAGACTTGGCTGTATGGACTAAGATTCCTTTGCCTGCCTTTGTGGCGAATAAATAAACAACATATAAACATTTCCAGAAGTGTCACCAACCAAACTTTGGATTTTATTTTCTGTATAAATGTGAAAATTTATATGTAAGCTATGACTACGAAAGAAGATAAAACTGTTAACATTAGTATGGATAAACCTCTTGAAGAACCTAAGCCCTTGAGTGAAGCGCAAATAAAACTTAATAAAGAGTTAAAAGATCGTTTACGAAGATATATAAAGAAGTTGGACGGTAAATGATTATTATAATTAAAATAATTATATTTCGACTCATAATATATTAATATTCTTAAAATATATTTAGTTTTACAAACAGATCTACAAATAAAAACATTTAACAAAATGTATAGGCATGTCCTTACAAAGTTAGTACTTACGATAAGTCCTGTATTCTATTGTATTGAGTGGCTGTGGATAGCGAAGCATGGCTCAATCTTTGACTATATCTTTAGTTTTCACTTAACATGAAGTAAGATTATACTGAAACACAAACCTATGCCACTAAAATAAACTATTAGTAACTGATATTTATAATGTCCTTGCACCGTCTGAGATAATGTTATTGTTAGTGTAGTAAGTGATCATATAATTCAGATGTAGTGATGGTTTTAATGAGTTATTTGTGATGAGACATTACTATTAATTGTTAAAGAACATTAAAGATTGAAAGAATGTAACAAATCATTAACTGCATTTTTTAATCCCAGATGGAGCAGGGATATAACAATACCTACCTACACACATTAGGTCAGAAATCTCATAAAATTGCCTAAATAGTGTGGATCAGAATTGGAACTCATATGATTGAAATAACATATGCCAGTGCTACATTCAAGTGCTTTATAACTATATACATAGATAAATAACGCTTTATTGCTCAATAAAATAACAGACCTAATTAATTAGTTACAATATTTTTAGATAAAACAATAGGGGCTTGTACGTAGAGCAATCTCTTCCAGGCAACCTAACTTATAGGATATTCTTAGCTAATCTAAAAAGTTACAATAGAGGAATGAATGGATGGGTACAGATGTAAAGGTAGACCAAAAAAGAAGATGGATGGATTGTGTGAAGGATGAAGGCCAGAAGATGTATGTCAGAATAGAGGAGTGTGGAAGGAAAAGACATATTGTGTCGACCCCAATTGATTGGGATATGGTGAAAGAAAAGGGAGAGAGAAATGAAGTATGTGCAGGAGTTACAAGTTTATGTATATACTAGGTTCTGCCCGCGACTTCGTCCACGTGGTGCAGTTTTTTAACTATCCCACAGGAACTCTTTAATTTTTCGGGAAGTATTCTATATGTTGACCAGGGATATAGGCTACCACCATACAAAATTTCATTTAAATCAGTCCTGTTATGTCGGAGATTAGCCGGTCCAAACAGACAGACAAACAGAAAATTTGAAAAGTTCTATTTCACTTTTTAGCATTGGTTAGACTCTGTTTTTAGCATTTTTCTTCATTGTACAGAAATTCAATACAGTTTTATTATATGTATAGATATTGTGTGATACTATATTATTGTAATTGCAGAAACAGGAACCAGCACAACAAAAGAAGAAAGCGATAAAATGGAGGTGGAAACATTTAAGCAGCTCTATAAACCAAAATTAGACAGTAACGAGGACTCCTACAAAAGAATACCAAAATTTTACTTTAAACTACCAAGATCTGATGAAACTCTTGCTCAGAAACTAAGAGAGGAGACCAGAGCGCAGTTTCTGCAGAAGAAAAGCAAGGAGTTGCTTGATAATAATGAATTGAAGCAACTGTGGAGTTTGCTGGAGAAGTGCAATGGGAGTTATAGTACAACAAACAATGATGAGCTTGTTATTGATTACTTTCAGTTCCGGAAGATCAGAGATGAAGCGGGACCTAAGTACAGGTTTGTGCTTGCACAATCCTTTTTTTATTTCAAAGCTCGCAAACAGGCAGATGGTGCAGCTCATGGAAAGTCATTACAATATGAACATTTGCATTACAAAATATCGTTTTTTTATGTTTGAATTCACACCAACTTCAAGTTGTGGTAAATTTTGTTTTTTTGTTTGTAGTCATTTAAAGTTTGATATTTTAGTTTTTAATTGTACAAGTACTTGAATAGCTTTAAAAATAATATATTAATTGTCTGTAGAAATTGTACTACTGGCACGCACAAGTTTATCTTGCATGAGTGTAGGCGCTTTTCAACAAAGATTACTCTGGATTTCTCTGGGATCCACTCACTAGACCCTAACTTTGTTACCATGGCACCTCATCAGGAGTATACCCTTTTGAATATTGTTCTTCTGTAGTTGAATTGAGAATCTCCTCCTTTTCAAAATCGGTTAAAAATTATGCTTATGAGCCCTTTACGCCCTTACCTTGTCGCGAGAAAACATGAAAAACCTGTTCTACATTCTCTTTTCTTACATTTTTTGCTGTTCTCGCGAAAATGTGGAAGAAATTTTTTAGTTTAATTTTTTTTAATGTATCTTCTCGACTCATTTGGACTAATTTTTATTATACTTTCTTACTGTAAAGAGAAAATAAAGCTGTCATGTCAACAGGTTTCTGGAAAAAGTTAACTACCAAAATGTTTTCATTCTGTCAGCTATATTAGCGTCTATTAACACCTGTTTCTTTTACCATGACATTAGCAAAATCAATGCCAAAGGCGTTGGAGCCAGCAACAACAAAGATAGATAGAGAAAATAAAGAAATTTTCTATTATTCACAGGCCATATTTTACAGCAGAAGTGTTTGGTCGTCTTCAGGCGGCGGAAGGCGGCGTGGGCCGTGTGAGGGCAGTCTCTCTATTCAACTATGTTATGAGACGGGTTTGGTTGCAGCAGACGAGGATTGGCTTGTCGCTGTACGACGTCACTGGCCAAGGATATTTGACGGAACATGTAAGACATGTAACAGCTGACACATGTCTGCGAAACTATTCTCAGAGAATTAAAATAGAATACTCCTTTATAAACCGTCAAGGCCGGGCAGCATAACGTAAGAGGCGACAAAACAACCCATAGCCATGTGGTAGTATACGTGCCCGTCTGGATGGCAACCACCCTTGGTCTAGAGCAGTGGTTCCCAAAGTGGGCGATAACGCCCCCTTGTGAGCGCTGCAGACTTAAAAGGGGGCGGTAAGAGACCCAGAAAAAAATGGGCATTGGCAGGTGTAGCCCATATGAGTTAACTTGAGACCTCAGCGCCGTTGTGTACTACCTACTGCGATTCGGTCTCAAGTTAACTCTTGCGGGCTATAGTTAAAGTCTCGTTTAGAATGAATGTTTAATGCCCGCTAATGTAGTTCTTAATAATCAATTAATTTAATTTGACGTTATAGTGGTTTTTAAGTAGGTGAAAAAATGGGGGCGCTAAAAAATAATTTATTCTTAAAGTGGGCGGCATACAATATAAGTTTGGGAACCACTGGTCTAGAGTATGCCGCCAGAACAACTTTGAGTTGTGTTCCGGCATAAGTGACCAGGTACCAGTCCCCATTTAGAGAGCGGCACCACATTGTTAGCATCTTTGGTGTTACAAATGTCCATAGGCTGTCCGTAACTGCTTTCCATCAGGAGGGCCGTCTGCGCTGAACTCAAAAAAACTAATAATTAAGGTGACCAACTGTACTCATTTACTGAGTTTTGTACTCTTTTTTCGCAGACCGTACTCTTTTCAAATCCTGTACTCTGAAAGTACTCATTTGTGTATTAATTAAATATTTAAAATTAAAATAGAATTAATAGAAATTTCCTTATGTTGTCCAGGCACTAATACTGCTGTTGAAAGGGTATTTTCACTAGGGAATGATTATTGGAGCAGTGAGAAGTCGCAACTTTCTGTAAAAACATTATCTGCCGTCTTAACAGTCAAATTTAATATGCAAAATGAAATTTGTTCGGATGTGGCTACATTATTAGACGAATATCATCATTTAGCAAAAAAAATCCACTCCGAAGAAAAGTATATTTTTAAAAGAAAAAGTTTTTACCGTTTTTCCTTCTTTTTTTCACCTATGAAATACTTGCAAAGTGTACTCTTTTTGAACAAAAAATAGTTGGTCACCTTATTATAATAATTGGATTTTTTCGACACAGTTTTCACTTAAACAAATTCAAATTCATAAGTTTTTATTCAAAATAAGTTCCACTGGAGAACACTTTTTGAAGGTCATACATATAGGTTAAAATTTAATTTTACTTCCTATTCTATGTACACCGCTTCGCAACGTGTTATTGCTGTTAAGGAGAAGAAGCGGCAAGAAACTCCCCAGCAATACGTCTAGCTAAAAATTGTTTTTCTTTATATTTGTTGTTCTATTTATATTTAATTACTTTTTTTTAATTTTTATACAGAATTATGTTATAGAATGACTTTTGAAAAATTAATGGAGCTGTAGCAAACAGTGCATATTCAATAAGACAGAGCGCAATAAAAGGATAGAAATATATATAAAAGGATAATTTTAGGTATAAATATAAAAACAAACAAAAGACATAACGTACTTTTTTTGCAACATATCTCTATATATTCCTTACAAGTACGGCAAGATAAAAATGATAGATTACATTTTTTTTTAAATTTATATATATATATATATATGTGTGTGTGTGTGTGTGTGTGTGTGTGTGTGTGTGTGTGTGTGTGTGTGTGTGTGTGAGTGCGTGAGTGCGTGCGTGCGTGCGTGCGTGCGTGCGTGCGTGCGTGCGTGCGTGCGTGCGTGTGTGTGTGTGTGTGTGTGTATTACCTTTAGTTAGACATATAGACACCGGAGTGAGAAAATAAAAATTCTTTATTATCTCAGGACCTGGAAAGTTACATAGCAGAGTTGGTGCCCTCCTTAGCAGCGTTGGACGGTCTAGACTCTTCGTTCAGCTCCTTCTATGTGTGCACAGCTGCCAGGAAGTTCTTGTTCTTCCTCGACCCACTTCGTGTTGGAAGAGTGAGGATACGAGACGTACTGTCCTCTTCGTTTCTAGACGATTTACTTGAGGTAAGGCTGCTTTTATATTGGATAACGGTCTGCCCCGGCTTCGCACGGGTATTTAATAAAAAATGTAAAATTTATAATAACATAATATAGCCTATGTCACCCGGGGATAGTGTAGCTTGCCAACAGTGAAACAATTTTTCAAATCGATTCAGTAGTTTCGGTGCCTATTCAATGCAAACACACAAATCTTTCATCTTTATAATATAAGTATAGAGGATGAAAGGGACATGTTACTATTGGTAGACTTAGAAAATGGGCAACGAAGTTTTTTTAATTATCATTGTCTTGGTACTTTCCTCTGCTTAGGTAACCTAAAATTGGCAAAAAACTGTGTAGGACGGAGGAAAGTGGCATGTTCTCGTATTGGAAGCCTGTGGCATGAGGTGTAGTTTCCTAGAATTATGGTAGTAATACTATATGGTATCGACATGAGATATCTTCGTCTTCTTCATATGCAAGAAGACGGTTTCCGCAACTTGACGAGATCGCGCCTATTTTGCGTGCGAGGGTAGATGAGAGGTTACCATCCAGCCCAGCTTCTCCAGGAAGTTCACCAGCTTCTTAAAGTCTCTGAAGACTTCTGGGGCTACCTGGGACGTTCAGATACTTCGCCTTGTATTGGACCACCTCTACGCATTCAAGCAGGATATGGGCGGCTGTTTCATCGGCCTCCAGCAGACACTGTCTAGCTGTCGGTGACACCTATGTTTTTTTAATTGCAGGAGTTCGGCCCACTTAATGGAAAACGGTTACCATCGCCTATTAACATTTGCTACACCAAAGGTGCTACAAATACTCTAAAGGGAGACTGGACCTGTCACTAATGCCGGAACACAACACAAGGTTGTTATGGCGGCTTACTCTAGACCTGGTAGCCATCCAGTCGGGCAAACACCCTACTACCTAAAAAACCTATGTTGAAGAGATGTGTGTTAAAATTGCCATGTCTAGTGACTGCACTAATAACTAGTCTCAGCCGGGATTGACTGAGCCTTGGAACCCTCCTGGAGAAACGCAGGTTTGCTCGGGACATCAGCTCGGCTTGCCTGGATACTTTCAGGTTGTCTCAAAGTTGTTGATGTAGTGCCCTAGTCCTTTGATTTTGTCCAACTTTTATTACACTAATATTTAAAAAAAATGTTTTTAAGCCAGCCTTAAAATAAGCCAGATTATTACATACATACATACATAACTTCACGCCAGATCCCTTGTAGGTAGGCACGAACAAGAGAGCGCCATTTAGGCTTATTCTTACACACCTCACTTGCTTCTTTGACAATCATAGTTCTTGTCATGCACGCTCGTCTGTTCTTAAGGCTCCTGACATCACCTTCTGCTAGTACACGATCAATTTGATCATGGAAGGTGTGTCGTGGCCTTCCGCGACTTCTGCATCCATCCACTTTTGCATTGTATATCTGTTTAGTCATTCTTTCATCATACATTCTTTCCACATGCCCGAACCACCGGAGCATTCCTTTCCTTACCTTCACCCCGACACTTTCTTTCAGACAAACTCTCTTTCTTATTAATTATTGTAACCAAAATGTACAAAAATGCTTATGATAAAATAAATTATATCAAGCTCCGTGAAGAAGACCTTCCGATGGAATTGCAAGAGCAGAACTGGTTCAGCGCAGCATCAGCTCTGAGGGTCTATGGCCAATACTTGAACTTGGACAAAGACCATAATGGCATGTTGAGCATCAACGAGTTGGCAGGGTAAGTTTATTACATAAATATACATAAATATATATATATTACATAAATATACATAAACATATATATTTATGTCGCAGAACGGCCTCGTTCTCACGACATCTTCTTTAGTTATTGCAGGTTTAGTGGGCGTCATCAGGATAAAATGCGAGCATAAAACACAACGGCCACAGTTTATACACTTTTAATTTAGATTCTATCAACATTTTGACATAGTTTAGACCGAGCAGCGGGTTCAGGGCACCGCTCATACTTCTTAACTTAACACTTTCTTTATAATTCTCAATGGTCCAACTCGACCTGCTGCCATCAACCAAATGTGCCACAAAAACTCTTCCGTCTACCGAAGTAGATACTACTCAAAGTATAGAGGGCGCTGACCCCGCTCTAGACATGCTCTGCTCTCATTGGTCGTTTATTAAATTACAATATTCATAACTTTTATTAGGTTAGAACGATCTTTAAGTTATAGAAACATTTAACAAATCAAATTAAATTAAATTAAGAATTTTAGAAGTAATTAAAATGTTAACAAAATGATATTGTGCGTTATACATCCAGTCAATAATACATCCAATCATAACTTCCCTCCGACATATATATTATATTTTGCTGAAGAGTCTCTTGCGCTGCTTCTTCTCTTCAAGCCACAACATGTTGTGAAGCGGTGGTAAATTAGATTAGGCTCCCATAGAGTAAATAATAACCATAAACAAAATTAAAACTAAATAATTAAAATGAACAAGTTAGCGGTAGGCTAAATAAAACTTTAACAATACTCATTGACACTTGACATCTTTGTCTTCTATCATTACGGCCACTGAAAACTGGCCGAAACGTCGCAATAACAAAAATCAAATAAATTACTGCGTTTATGACGTTAAAACGTAGTTTTACTATGTATACAAGTCGCGAAAAGTTAAGATCTTTTTTTTTTTTTTATTGCAGTTGTTCAGCAGACAGGCAGATGGCCCACTTGATGGAAAGCGGTTACCATCGCCTATGGACACCTGCAACACCAAAGGTGCTACAAATGCGCTGTTGCTCTCTTAAGGGAGACTGGAACCGTCCGATCAGCCTACTGAGTGCACTCAGCAAGCTTTACGAGAGGGTCATCCTCTCTAGACTTAGAGATTTTGCCATCAGCAAACATCTACTACCCGACGAGCAGTTTGGCTTCCGTGCCAGACACTCATGCGTGCAACAGGTGCACCGCATCACGGAGCACATACTATCTCACTTTGCCCATCGCCCCCGCTCTATAGGAACAGCCGCCCTATTTCTAGACGTAGCTAAGGCCTTCGACAAGGTCTGGCACAACGGCTTGATTTACAAGCTGTATCAGTTCGGTGTGCCAGACAGACTCGTGCTCATCTTGCGAGACTTCCTCCTAGGTCGTAGCTTTCGTTTTCGAGTGGAAGGAACGCGCTCGTCTCCTCATCCACTCACAGCCGGTGTACCACAGGGCTCGGCCCTGTCCCCACTACTCTTCACGTTGTTTACCAGCGACATCCCAAAAACTCCAGATGTGGAGCTGGCCCTCTTCGCGGATGACACCGCACTCTATACATCAGATAAAAACAGACAAATGGCCTGCGTCCGGCTGCAGGTAGCTGTCACAGAGCTAGGCAAATGGTTTCGTAAATGGAGGATAGAGGTGAACCCGGAGAAGAGTGCAGCAATGTTCTTTTCCCCGGGCACGCTTCGCTCCCCCAAACGCGCTTCCCTTCGCCTAAAAGCCATTTCGCTCTATGACCAAGAAATTCCCTGGGCAAAGCACACCAAATACCTGGGTGTCACCCTAGATCAGAACTTGCGCTTTAACGAGCAATTCACTATAGTCCGAAATAGAGCGCGATTTGTGATGGGTCGTCTAGCACCCATGATAGATAACCGAAGCAAAATGTCCCTCAGACACAAGCTTACTCTATATAAAACATGCATCCGCCCGATCATGACATACGCGAGTGTGGTATTCGGCCATGCCAAGCCTACCCATTTAAAGAAACTGCAAATCGTGCAGAATAAATTCATGCGCAGAGCCGTCGGTGCTCCCCTCTATATGCGTAACGTCGACCTCCACCGCGATCTGGAGCTTCCCTCTATCAAAAACTACATTACGTCGCTCTCGCGTAAGTATTTCGATCTCGCGCCGCACCATCGAAATCCGCTCGTCGTATCCGCGTCCGATTACAAGCCTCGGCGAAAGGCTCTCGTGCGACGACCGCGTAATGTCCTTACGGATAAGGTCGACGCTATCACAAAACGGCTGGCCCGGATCAGCCCGCCCGCGGTTAGGACGGCAGGCTGGCAGGCACCGACAGACAGACATAGACGGCGGCGTCGCAGACAACGCCAATCACGATCTCTCCACGTCCTTGCGAGGGACGCCAGGAGACATAGCCCCCCACAGGATAGACTAGGCGTGTTGCTGGGAAGGTTTTTTTTTCGTCGTTTCTTCTTTCCCAGCCAAAACACGTTGCGAAACGGCAGTAAGTTAGCGTAGGCCACCGCGAACCGCCGATCCCGGTCCCCCGGGATCCTTCTTCTCGGGCTTTATACTACCCGTCGCCCGTTCCCAATTAGTTCATTGTGTTGCCCATTGGCGGGCATCATCAGATTCATCCCCCTCTCATGGCAACAGTCCAGCCGAGGTAAAACTCCCTAGGGAGCTCCCTCAAGTACGTTGCCCCCGGGCTCGAGCGCCTTGCGAAGGCGCTCGCCCCAAAAACCCCGGTAAAGTTGTGAGGTCTTCGGACCAACAACATAAAGTCAAGTCAAATAAAAAAAAAAAAAAAAAGGGAGACTGGAACCTGGTCACTAATGTCGAAACACAGCCCAAGGTTGTTATTGCGGCATACTCTAGACCAGGGGTGGTAGCCATCCAGTCGGGCAAATGCCCTACCACCTGGCTGTGGGTTGTTTTGTCGCCTCTTACGTCTCTCAGCAATATTTCAAGATCCCATAAAAATTCTAGTATGTATTTAACTTTTACTCTGGGCAATCATGTAAGGCCTATTCATTTCAGCTACGGTTCAGGAACATTAACACGCGCGTTCCTGCAACGCGTTTTCCAACAGTGCCTAACGTACGACGGCGAGATGGACTACAAGACGTACTTGGACCTTGTCCTGGCCTTGGAGAATAGACGCCAGCCGGCAGCACTTGCTTATCTCTTCAGAGTCCTGGACATCAATTCCGTTGGCTATTTGGACGCGTTCACCTTGAATTATTTCTTTAAGGTGAGTTTCTTTCCGTCATCGGTGCAGTAACGGAGAAAAGACACCAATATGGTACATGACAGTATGAAAAATATAGGCTGATTTTAATATATATCGTAGATTACGATCTAAATATGACAAAAATAAATTGTTTTAACTAAAATATTAAATATTAATTGATATTTTTGAGAAATAAATTTGTTATATTGCAGCCATTAGCCACGTGACAATGAACGCTGATCAGAGCGCGTGACGTCATAGTGTGCAAAACACAACAAGTTATCAATGACTTCTCAGATGACACTTCAATGAAACAGATGTTTGTTTTGCACGCTGTGACGTCATGCGAGATGCCATGACAGCTTGACGCGTTTTTGTGACGAAATATAAAAAAAAGAAAAGAATAAAATATTTATAAAATTTCTAAATTAAGAATGTTAATGATGTTTTTTTGCTGAAATATTAATATTTTGGCTAAAACAGACCATAAGGATCAAAATAAATCTGTTTCTCAAAAATTTTCAACTACCGAATTCCTGCGACCTTGCGATCTGTCGTAAGAGGAACTAGAAGATTCATGGATGGATGAGATGGATGAATTGTGTGAGAAGGATGACATGATGATTTGTTGTGTCAGAGGACATATGCCAGAATAGAGGAATATAGAAAGAAAATACATTGGGTAATGTTGCGGCGGTGCGCTGTAAAGATCTTGATACCTGGGAAACATAAGTTATATTTAAATTCATAGCCTGTTTCAACGTTGTGCCATGGATAAGAATTCTACGGCGCTCTTTAGATATATGTCGGAAAATATTGAAATAAAAACAAGCAGCAAGCAGCTAAAGTTTCATCAGCTGTATGTTTTATAATAATTATAATAACAGCCCATAAACGTCCCACTGCTGGGCTCGGGCCTCCTACTATAGGGGAACGGACAGTATACTCGCCACGCTTGTCCAAGGCGGCTTGGCAGGTTTGACACATCGGTTATCTCGATGTGCATCACGATGTTTCCTTCACCGTTGTTATCACATGTTAATTATAGCAATATGCACATTAGGTCATTTGCCCGATTGGATGGTTATCACCCCTGGTCTAGAGTATGCCGCCATAACAACCTTGAGTTGTGTTCCGGCATTAGTGACCACGTTCCAATCCCCCTTAAAGGCGCAGCAGCGCATTTGTAGCACTTTTGGTGTTGCAAATGTCCATAGGTGATTGTACGGTGGTGTGTGGTTGTGACGGTCTGCTTTCCATCAAGTAGACCGTCTTGTCTGCTGAAATCCTGCGACAATAAAAAAGGTCAGAAAACTGCCTAATAAAATAGCCATAAGGGCGCGTTCCCACTTTGTCGTGACGACAGATAATCGTGTAGTTTTAAGTGTCGTAGCTTATATATTTAAATGGAGGTGTTCACATATAGAACGACACGATTTACTGTCGTCTACGACAGTTTTTGCAGTGGTGACCTTGTTGTGACAGTGGGAACGGCTAGTACGACAGTCGTAATATACACGATAAAAATCGTTATAACTAAACAGTGACGGTAAATATATCATAGCCATGATAAAAATGTCATGTCGTCTCGTCGTTTACACGTGTTTTCCCTTCCACCTCGACCCTGTAGATTGGTAGCTTGCGAATGATGTGTAAACGACAAAGCGACTGCCGTGAAACGATAAAATGTCGTCGCGTCCAATGGGAACATCTAGATACGATAGTCGCTAAACGATAAACATTTTTAACGACAAACAATCGTTATAATGGGAACAGCTAGAGACGACAGTCCAACGATAAATTAATCGTTACAACATAGTGGGAACGCGCCCTTACGATACCACGACTTCCTAGACTGGTGGACTTACCGAACCCAAATGATTAAAAGAAAAGCCGTATGAAATTATATAGTACATACATACATACATAATTTCACGCCAGGTCCCTTGCGGGGTAGGCACGAACAACACAACAACAACGTACAACAACAACACAACAACAACAACGAACAACAACAACACAACAACGAACAACAACAACACAACAAATTATATACTGATGGATATTTTTCCCTGGCAGGCAATCCAAGAACAAATGATAACACACGGCGCGGAACCAGTGAACTTTGACGATGTAAAGGACGAGATCTTCGACATGATCCGTCCAGCTCATCCGGCCCGTATTACCCTCCAGGACCTGATCAGGTCAGGTCACGGGCATACGGCAGTCTCGATACTCCTGGAGCTGCACGGCTTCTGGGCCTACGAGAACAGGGAGGCCTTGGCCGCAGCCGGAGACCATAGTTGACAGGGTGACAAGTTGGAGTTTAATAGAAGCAGATTTCAGATCATCTGATAGAGCGAGTTATGAGCGTGAAGAAAATGTGTTGAGTTGAAACATAGACACCACAAACGGTACTGTAATATACTCTGTAAACTCTATATAACGACACTAAAGTCTGAGCCTCTCATCTAGGCGTAAGTACTTAGAAGCCGTGACATTGTACAACTTTGTGAATAATAACTTTGATTGTATTGAGTTAGTGAATAAACTATATGACGTCGTACCTAGAAGTGTCCATCAACGTGAGATCCGATCAAAGAAGCTGTTTGCATTAGGCAAATGTCGCACTAACTCAGGATTACGTTGTCCAGTACGTCGCATGATTGATACATATAATACTCTATTGATCTTTTTACATGTTCCCTTGCCAAATTTAAAAGGTCTATTTTGCTTGCATTAACTGACTTAGATATTACACTCGAGCTAGAATAAATTTCCAATTTATTTTATTTTATTCTAACTTTGCTACATCTCTTCTCATTAATGAATAATCTTACATTTTCTGGGTTTTTTTGGAATATGTTTGTGAATTAATTTTGTATTGTGTTTTTATTAATCTTGTAAATGTTTTCATGTGGACAACGTCGTTGGCTTCAGTATTATTATCACATTGTATTGTAACTTTTTTTATATTGTAGCTGTTTGTTTTTCTTTTAAATAAATAAAATAAAATAAAAAATAAAGACTGTGTATTTTATGGCGTTATAGAGAGGTGACGTTAAATGGAGAGAAGTCTGTTATTTTTGCTTGACGTCTTTTGCTGCACCAGTAATTTTGTTGTATTGCTTTTTATTTATTTTATTCATATCTTGCGATATTGATACATCTTGGTGATAAAGGAAGAACTTAGAAATTTTGGTATTTCGTAATTTCTTTGAAGTTTCAGAATGATGCGGACAGTCGAGTTTATTACGGACTAGGATAATAAAGCGGTAAAAGAACGTAGACAGCTGCGCAGCTTTTACTAATTTTAGCAACTTAAAAGGTACCTTTTATAACTTAATTGTTGTCGTTATTGAGACTGGGTATAATGCTAAATAGGGTGTATCGTTGTATGGAAGACAAGCTTAACCAACCAAAGCCAAGTGATTTCGACGCTTAAGAGCGTTTGTCGTTAAATCGAATGACGTTACATGGAGGTTACACTGTAATGAGAAAATCAATCAATCGAAAATAATTTGAAATATTATCAGTGTTTTGTCCGTGCAGGAATGGAGAAAGAATACAATTTCCTGCGGCCGGGCGGCCTGTCGTAAGAGGCGATAATACATCCCACAGGTGGTAGGGTATTTTCCCGTTTGTTTGGCTACCAACCCTGGTCTAGCGCTTAATCAGGGATAATGTAGCATTCGAATGGTGAAAAAAAATTTTGAATTCGGTCGAGTTGTTTTTGAGTTTATTCGTTACAAACATATAATTATGCAAATCTTTCCTCTTTATGATGTTAGTATAGATAAATACCCTTCATTTAATTAAATAAAAATATTTTTTGAGAAACTTTTTACACTTTACTTTGTTTACTTTTTGTTTCATGCTAGAATGAATATAGTATAGGTAGAAGTTCTGTATTTGCCAAAACAGCTACGGGACCTAAATAAAATACCAGATATATTGAAATGTGTACATTAATAATAAATATCTGAAATAACAATAAAAATATTTTGTATAACATGATTTCTGATAAAATTTATTAAACTTAAAAGTATAATGATCAAAGCACAGTAGGAATGTCGATTGCTCAGTGAAAAGCAGCTGTGTAAAGGATGGTTTACATGTGTAAGTAGCTCAGACCTGGAGACAAGTGCTATTTATTAGCGCTAAACGAATAGAAAATGTATGGGAATGTCATATCGTTACGCTAAGTACTGTTACGAGTTTGCGGGACTCGAATTAAAATGCCGTTACAATTATTATAGAGTTTATTAGAACTACACAAACACGTATAACACAGGTACAAATATAACCGAACACGACAAATCCAAACGTAATGCAGAAGGTCCTAATTCAATAAAACGAGGAAAGTCCATCAACTATTAGATTCCCGAATGTACATACGTCATGTCTGTATCGTAATTGTAGCTCAACTGGCCCCCCCTCTCTCAATCAGGCCATCGTTTTATACTTCACAAATGCAAACGCCCGCCCGGCAACGGCGACATAATTTCCTAGAATTGGCTTGTACTTATAATCCGCAACACATGGCTAATGATGCTCCTGAGCGGCCGTAAACAAGTACAATAGGAAAATAGGCTGTTCTCCACAATAACTAGGAACGTATGCCAATTACAATTAGTTCAAATACCGACAAGTAATAAAATGTGTTTTTACAGATCTGTACGTCGAATTTGTCTTTGTCGGGGCCTATGTTGTAACAGTATTGTGTCATTCCTATATATTACCATTCTATTCGTTTGGGCGTTAATGCCACTTGTATGCCTGTAACGTATTTCTAAAATCATGATATACATGCATTAAGTTACTTAAAAAGTAAAAATTTACTTCTTTATAAATAAAATTGATAAAAAGTGGCTCACAGTTTCATTTGACTGTCAACTTCTCTATTGCTATTCTGTCTACTAATTTTCTTCAACGAAATAACTAAGATATATTCATGTGTTGTACTTAGTTATGTTACAAATATTATATTATTGTACTTAAGATTGTTGACATTTCTTGACCCTTACGCTATGGACACACCTGCCGAAAGTACGGCGTCGAAAGTTCGGTGAACCTATGAATTTTACGGGCCTTAAAGTACATCATTTCATATCTTCATTTAAAGGGATAGGCTGGTTTATATAATACAACTAGAAGATGCCCACGCCTCGTTTACACTTGACTTGAAATTCCCGCGGTATTCCCGGGATAAAAAGTAGCGCAGAGTTTAAGTCTAAGAATTACATCGTAATCGGTCCAGTAGTTTTTACATAAATCCCGAACAAACAGACAATGAATCTAAAAAAATTACATCGTGTTCTCCGTCGTTTATATGGTCTATTGGAGTTTTTTTAAAGCTTCAATGTACAAACATAACGTAACTCGCTGAATTACATGGCGCGTAATTGGATATTTGACAATGAAATCAACTGAGACGCTTTTAAGCATTGCACAAAATGTTATAGCCTACTTGATTTTGTATGAGAATACTGGCTTATGGCGTCACAATTTTAACGAATCAAATAGCGTTATAATTATTGCTTAAATTAAAATTAGAAATAAAGTGAGATGACAGCAAGATATTTTGATGCTTGCTCTTTTATAATAATACTATTTTAGAATTTATTGTATGTTGTATGTGTCAAATAGCCAATTCCGACTGTTTGGTGTGTCATGCAAACTGAATATTAAGGACCAATAATCAGTAGCCGAAGTTTCGTCGCCGTACCTTCTCTACCTGCCGTCAAATGTTGTTTTATAATGCGAGATGATGTCATTTAAACAGATTCTTGCGCACTCCTGTACTCATATACACTGCCACGTTCAAGGAACTCGCCGTACTGCTTGTCTGTATGTTTGTCCTCGGTAATCTCGTTGGGTCGACCGTAGCCCCCTCCGCCTGGCGAGTTCATTATATACTTGTCCTAAAAATACATATAAAAAAATGTATGTCTGATCAAGCATCATGTCGCTCTTTGCTTCAATAACTTGATACGCCCGACAAATATTTTTGAAGTGGAACTTTCATATAGACGGGAGGGTATTAGGATTTTTTTCTGTCTCGAAAAAGCGTCACGGCCGCGCGTGGAGTGGGTGGAAGGTGTATCGCGTGGTGAAAGGCGGCTTAATTTTAGAGTAGACTATGGATGTATTCTTTTTGTTCCGGATCGAATTCAGTTTTTTTTGTTTGATAAACTAAAATTTGTTTAAATAAAAAATGCATTCATTAAAATTTATTGATAATTAAAATCGCTGTCTTCAATTTTATTTTTATAAAAAAGTGGTATCATTTAAAGTACATTGTAAATTGGCAAAAAAGTTACTCACTGCGAAACAATATAATTATTTCTTGTCAGTTAAAAATGTCCCTTCTAAAATTCAATTTTCAAGATAATACATTATTGTAGCAAACAGGCGATGTGAAAACTACTAAACGGATTTCAATGAAACTCGCAACGGAGCTAGCTTATATCCGGGGTAAACACTTAAGGTTACATTTTATCCCGACAAATTACGTCGTTTCCATGAAATAAAGGGATTAGGAAAATAAAGGGCTCGGCAATCGCGTTTTTCCACTCACTAACAAATCCCTACGTTCTCATAAACAACATCTCATTCTCTGTATTACTACAAATCGGGTTGGTCGCGACTCGTTTCTTTGTTTCACTGCGCAGTTTTTTTAAATATATTTATGGCTTGGCAACTAGGCCTTTAAGCCAGAACACTGCGCAGTCGTGTAGACTATCAGCGCGTTCCATTAGTAGCTCACAACGCCCAAAATGCTCCGTTAGCCGTTCCAAAAAGCAACCGCGGTCGTTGTGGTCGTGGCGAAAACATCACTAATGACGTCATTTTCAATCACACAGCGTTCACAACGACCCATATCAAGAGGTGGGTCGAATAACCTTTCCACTTGGGTTTACGCCGACAAGCAAATGGAACGGGAAAAATCGCGGTCGTGAACGTGGTCGTTGTGATGCCTTAGTAAGAAGAAATAGTTCTTTTTTAGGTAAATATCTAATTAAATTTGTATATACGTAACATAGAGCTCTAGTACCTTGAATAAATTGAATGTGTGCCAATAATTTAAGTCCCACAATGGTATGTAATAATTATGACAAAATGACTGTGTGGAAGGTAAACTTACACCAGGGTACGCCTCCACGGATGCTTTCCCACCTAGATTGATCAATCTACCATCAATCCTTTGTAGTATGTTGAGTCCACGTTCGCCCGCTTCGCCACCTACGAAAAGACTATATATTAAATATTTTTCTTAGTTTAGCTTCGACGAATGTTTCGAGTTTAACCAGTAAAAAGCATTAATGTTATCCAATTTTTAAAAGACACCAGTTGCAAGCCGGATCTATGCAGCAGAACCCTTTTGTGTCAGCTTGAAAAGCCACATTTCACTAACCAGTTAAGATTTTCCACACAATATTGTTTGTTTGTTAAAATAATTACGATGCTGCCTCCATTGTTCGTACGTTTTTAACCAATATTAAGTATTTATAGATAGATAACACTTTTGCTCACCAAAATAAAGAAATACAAAATGCAAAATTACAATACCTCTTGTCAAAACTGGCGGCCTTATCGCTAAAAGCTACTTATACTATTTTCGAAATTAAAACTGCACAACAAAACGTTAATTTTTTCTATACATTTAGTACTTACCGTTCATTCCGTACGGTTGAAAAGCTCTCCTTTCGGTGAGAACCGACAGTTGTACTGTACGACGGAACACTAATTCCCTGGTAACACCGTCTCCACCTTTCCATTTACCTGGTAACATTTTATTATTAATTACATTTATTTAAAGCAGTGTTTTTTTAACCCATTCGTATCTAAAACAGAAATATTTTAAACCTACATAATTTATTTGTGTGTACTTTAGTCATATAGTCTGGCCAACGAAAGTTGACCCTGGAAAATAGCGGCAAATTTAAATAATATACATATGGCAACATCAACATTAGGATTAACCTATTTTGATACTTGGTAGTTACTTAATTATTTATGTTGTGTATTTTATGTGTGACAATAGATACATCATACTAGTTTCTAACGATAATATTATAAATACTGAAGTTTGTGAGATGTTTTTGTTACTCATTCACGCCAAAAGTACTGAACGGATTTTTATGAAATTTGGAAAACTTGTTATTACTAACCCTTATATCTCGAATCTAGAATGACCTACAATAGAATATAGACTATCTACTTTTAATTCCGGTAGATAGCAGGAAGTCAGTAGTCATTACATGTTTTGAAAAATAAACTGCAATATTCGGAAAAACTTAGTTTTATCCGCTTTAATCAAAATCAGATTTCGTCACGACCCCCTAGCCTCGACCCGAAAGCCACATACGTACCCACTACCAATGGACACATATTTGCAACATTTCAGGGACTCCTGGTGTGCAGCAGCAGCTCCGGCTGTCAAAGCTGTGTCCGGAAGATGGGACTCCGCCAAAGTATCAACACAGAAAAAATCCACTCACAACCAAATGAAAACCGCCATCTTGTTTGTCAAAATTGACGTTGACATTCGTATTAGAGTTGCCATGTAAAAAGTTTGCAAACAATTCCAGGTTCAACTTTCGATAGCCAAACTATATTTTATTTTAAATAAAAAATATCTTTAAACAAAACCATAACGTTAATATTATTTCAATCGGTAACTTTACCGTCATAACTATGTTTTATTACCGTCGTCGCTCTCTTTCACTCGCAAACAGCACTGTGCTAAGAACGCGCGCAATATTTCGAGTTGTGTTTGTCGATTGATTCAGGAACAGCCTATTTTTAAAAATAGCAACGTCGCTTGAAATAACGTAAAACTTACCGATACGTAAATCGTTATACATACGATTTTTAATGTTATAACGTTACAATCATAAAAGTTACCAAGTAACGGTAATAAAAGGATAACGGTATGGCTGTATCCTTTTCGATAATACCGATGATTACCTATAATGTCAAAGGTAATTGACACGTTTTCAAGCCCTATGATGTTTACTTTAGTAATAATTACTTCAATTTTTTAAGCAAGAGTTTTAACACCTTGTGGTAATTAACAGAACAATTATTCGATTAAAATAAATTAAACTAACCATTACATGTTGGGAGCTAAGAAGACTTGAGTAATGAATACGAGGGGTGTTCCTTGTTACAAGACATATTTTCAAGTGTTACTTCATCAGTGGCAGAAACAACTTAAAAGTCAGCCACTCATTATAATATTTAGTTCAAATTTAATACATACAAAAAGTTTGTATGTCCATCATTACACACCTATCATGTCGGCTGTTCTATAATAAATTTCGTCTAATTATAACGAAAATATTGTTGCTTCAAATTGAACTACACATCCTTGGTAAACTTTAAAAATCACTTCTCACGTAAAACTTGATATTGCTACATGAGTGTTTAGTTATTTTTAGACTATGATCAACGTTAAAATTAAAATAACATGGATAAATTCGCTTTGTTTATGATTCACTGAGTTGGACTAGAGATAAAATAAAATATTGCCAGAAGGCAAAAAATTAGTTCTCGTTCTAGACGTTATTGTTAGGATATGTGGTACAAACCTGTGTATTTGGCACTTGTTCGACACGCACATGGCCACTTGTTTCTTAACACAATATACAACTAACCTTTCCCTCCGGAGCCGCTTCTCAAAGAGAACCTTTCGACTAACATCGGATAACGCCTTTCGACGATCTCCACGTCAGTTATACGGGTGTTCGTCATGTGAGTGTGGACTCCACCGGTCCCGTGCCAACCTGGGCCCTATATTTAAAAAAGTCAAGTTTATTCAAAAGATTGAATAAATTCAAATATTTCATTTGTTTATTAAAACTAAATTCTCACATGGAAAAATAATATAATTTATTCTTTTAGGTTTTAAGAATCTAAAGCTGTCGTTTTCGAAGATTCGTGTTATGAATATGACAAGTATCATGTTAAAGCGCACCTACGCTATCTTTTACACCTATTAGTGCATTTAGACACGTGTTAATTTCACTAAACGATTCTGAAATAGTGGTCGCTTTAGACCCCTTGTTCATGGAAGAACAAATTACAAGCTTCTAGTAAAAAAATAACTGGCAAGTTCCGACCAAATCACGACAAATCACACGACTATTATCATTCAAAGATTGAAAAGCTTAATAAATACGCTTTTGTTTCATATATGCCAAGAGTTCACACTAGAACTAAGAAAGAAAATAATTTTATTTAGGACAAATTATAACACACACAGTATAATTACTTAAAAATTAAAACGAGAATAATATGATTTTGTCCCAAAAGGGGCATTAGACTCAGCATCATGCTGGTCCGTTAAAACCAGCGCTGATCTTCCGCTGTGCCCTTAAGGTATCGTCACGGTAAACATTACATCATTGTAATGCATAAAACTAGAATACTATAATAACTAATATACATAGTACATACACTTAAGGTAGAAATAGGGGAACTCATTATCATGAATAAATATAATAGTGTTAAATATACGTTCTTAAAGATAGCATAAAATAACAAACAAAATTAAAATACAATTAAACTAAATTAAATACCACTTGTATCATGTTTTAGGTCGCGCTTTGAAAGTTGGTGCTCTTTTAAAAATATCTTTAATGTAGCTTTGAACCCATTAATAATATATGACGGAGGAGGAACCTCAGTAGTGTTTATAAAGAGTGTGGCGCCAGCAATGCTGACGTCACAATCATTGACTTCTCGGTGACGACCCATATTTGAGTCCTCGAAATAGAACTTCAAGAGTACTCGGAGTCTTATATTCCAGGAGCGTTACGACTTCCCAGAGAGGCCCGTCATGAAATGATTGATTGTCGACAGTGCGGCCGTATTTATAGGGCTCGGTGCACGTAATCACAAACTTTTAGGTAAAGTATTGAAATTACAATAAAATATTGTTTTACGTCAATTTCACATTACAATAAACTCATAGTAATTAAATAAATGATTATTTTTTTGTAATACGTTAATTGTTGTATTTGCGCCGACATATATAATTTCCCACAGAAGTTATGGATAGTGAGAGGAAAACCTATATGCGTCCCTGAAGTTAGTACGCGTCATTGCGTTCCATCGTTGGTATGTACAGAGCTGAGAGGGGATTGTTTATCTCTCTATCTTCTACCGCTATCCGGACTCGCATGCCATCTCTTTCGCACTACACTATCAGCTATACTAAACATTAACCCTTGACCAGAACTGCATAAACTTGCAGAGCTAATTGAATTCGAGACGCCATATAAGTTTTGCGTGATGTAAATGATGTTACGAGGATACGAATGACATCTAGCGGACAGTGTAACTAACAATCAAGGTAACACGTTTAAATACTGGAATCGTTTGTAATATATTTCTCGAATGATAAAAGTAACTTACAGCCCCGCTTCCACCGGCGACTGTTTCATAATACCCCCAATCCGCTTCGCCTAAAGTCAAATTGTTCATACAACCTTGAGACGCCGCGGAAACCTGGAAAAACAATATACATCTATTGTCTACAACTTCACATGTCAAGTATTAAATTCGTGTAGGAATGGAGAAAGAAGACTAATTCCTGCAGGCAAGTGCTCTATTGTAAGAGGCGGCAAAACATCTCACAGCCAGATGGTAGGGCATTCAGCTGAGATGAGAATGTTGAGATGGTTGTGTGGTGTTACAAGAATGTATTTTGAAAATGTTGGTGCTTTAACCGAGTGGTGGGTTGGATGGTGTTGGACGATCTCTATATCCTAATGAAAACCAGCTTGATTGCAGACATATTTATCTTATAAACTTGACAGATACGACAATTGAAGACGTGAGTGGATAAAGGTGTTATGGCGCATATTCGGTGCTTTGCTTTTTTTTTGCGTAGATGAAGGTTTATAAGTCGATACCAAATGACTACAGACCTTAGACCATAAATATAAGGCATATTTAAAAAAATAAAGAGTTGAAAAAGGTGTTAAGTTCAGTTCAGTTTAAAATAAAAGTAAAACTTTTATCTCGATTTACTCAGAATTGGAATTATGCGACTTATCACCTTCATCCACTCATGTCTTCAATTACACAAAGACAATCCAAGGATGTTCCATAGTCAACCATAGAGACACTACGGAAAATTACACCCGTGACTGAAAAATTGAGATGATGAATACTAAGGTGGTATCATGCGAGAAAAAGAACGCAAAACTTAAACTGCAAGATACAAATGTAAAAGTAGACCAAAAAGAGATGGATGGATTGTGTGAAGCATGATATGAAGATCTGTGGTGTGACAAAGGATTTATGTCAGAAGGGAAGAGTTTGGAAGGAAAAGACATATTACGTAAATATACTGTAAATATTATTACATTTACAGTTCCGACCCCAAATAATATGGAGAAGGTAAAAGATAAGACCGGCCTGGATATCTACCACCCCTAATATAAAATATGTCAGTATGTCTTGTCGCAATGGTAGGACCCAGTCCCCTCCCCCGCTTCGAAGCCGGCAGTACCTTTGGTGTTTCAAATGTTCATTTCGATCTCAAATTTGAACTCGACAAGAACGGATCTTACTTGGAAAGCTTTCAATACCACGTCAACGATCCTTTGTGACGTGAGCACATTCCCACCGACGACTGCAGCGTCCTCTGACGGGTCCAATATAGATCCTTGAGGGATTATAACCTTCACAGGATTCAGACAGCCCTGAAAAAGATATCTTTAAATTTTAAAACCGTCACTTAATTATGGCGAGAAATATGCCATCACCTAATTATGGGAGAAAATATACCATCCCTTTAATATGTGGAGCTCTATAAATACCATGGAATACTAAAGAATGATAATCGTCCAATAAGAAACTAGGGTGTAAGGCTAAATCTAGGGTCTAGAGGAAATTCTAGTTTAAAGATATAATGCGTAATTACCTGATTCAGTGGTACATCATGCCCAACCATACATCGTAGGCAATATATTAAAGCCGAGAGAGTTATCGCACGAGGGGCGTTTAAATTACCCCACACCTCTACTCCTGTGCCCCTTAAAATACGTAATTAAATATTTAGATATTTCGAGTTTTTTTTTCATGCAGAGTCGTATTGAAGGAGAAAATGAATGAATATGAAAATGGACGTATTTATTTCAAAATACAGAAAAAACTTCATACAGATTACATATTGAACCAATGGCACTGCTTCCGTAACAATTTTAGTTACTGTTAAAGGATAAGAAGCGGCGCAACAAATTCCCAGGCAACATAATTATCTTTACTTCATAATTATTATTATTCGCCTTTCTTGAAAATCTAGTCCAAATATTAATACAAGGTTTGTGGTGACACAAAATAGCTTTGTCAGCAGTTTTCACGTTGGGGAAATATTACGCCCGCTCTTCAGTCTTATACGGGAATTGCAACAGATCGGTTTTATCTAGAGTAACACATACGTGTAACTTAACGTGTGTAATATAAATGTACATTTTATATGTGGACAATATACCGTGTAAATAGTTAAAATCTAAAAGTTGGTTTAATTTCTCTCACACCTCAAGAACACCTTCCGACAAGCAACCCTCTGATTACTCAATACCGCAGTGGGTAAATATATAAGGAACTACTTTCTATCCCCACAGTGGTGACATCTTAAACCGCCATAGGTTTATCAAGGTGATGAATACTTACGTGAAATCACAAACCGCACTTCCATTGTCTTTGTCAAGTTTCACAGTTAGCTCTATGGGCGTCCCGTTGTCCATATATTCCGTCGCTTTGAGAACTGTCGAACCGGTTTTATTAAGGGCATTGACAGCTATCTCCTAATAAAGGAAAATTCTAATTTAACAAATCCTTTAAGGTAATTAAAATTGAGTGATTACCAGATATAAAAATATTTAATATATGCGAATCAAAAATTGAATAAGATTCAGCAGAACAAAATACTATATACTATACTATAAACTTACTGAAATTTTCTTTTAAGAAAATTTTACTTGTATCAAAAGAGGCCGCTCTTTCATACCTTAAATATTATTACATTGTATTTAAAAAAATCTAAAATATTTTAGATTTTTTTAAATACAATGTAAACACTGATATTAACAAAAAAACAATATCAGTGAATATCAGTATGCTCCTAATTTTCAGTAAAAAATAATAAAATAGTCATTAAATTTTAATTTTAACACTAGATACAAAACTCGTAATCCTTCGCCTAGACTCTTTTCCCTTCAAGTTTTTAAAAATAACACATCCTTTTATAATCCAATCACAAGAATGTGCAGGCTTTATAATGAGATTGCAAGTACAAATACATCCGTTGATATTTTTAATTCCTCCTTCTTTAAATTTAAACGCGAAATTCGAGCTATTATTTGCACCAATACTTTTGGCATAATTACCTAATAATTTTGTTACCTTACCACTGTATATCTAACATTATGTTAAGTCATACTAACCCCTAGATATATTGTCAATATATGGTACATTATGTGCTCACATGTTTAGAGTTACAGCTTAGACCTGATAATTTATATATAATATGAAATTTGTAACTTTAGCTGTATCTTGTTTTGTGTGCCAAATAAATAAATAAATAAATAGAAGAATCATTAATTATATATATTAATAATTAATTTAATTAATTGACTGTGTCTTATCTTGTAACGAATTAAAATTATAGCGTATTGCTCTTTTTATTTCAAATTTGGTCATAAGTAAGACTGCTTATTTACTGTTTTAAAAATGTATGGTGTCAAGCTATGTAATTTTTGTTAAATAAATAAATCGATAAAAACGTCTTTAAGTGAAAACTAACAGACATGTCGAAAATCTCCCCTGTGGTTAACATAAAAAAATTACCTTTAACATATCTCTGACAGCTATCTCTGCGTTCTTCTGTATGTGCTCCATGTATGCTTGTACCACTTCTAAACTATACTGTCCTATTAATTCTGTTACCAATTGAATACCCTAAAAATGAATGGACTATTAGCTAGTTGCTATTGCTATTTATATCGTGAATGCGAAAGTTATGCGACGCTTTCAGGATATAACACAGTATCGATTAGCCTGCAATTTGTTATATATGTAATCTCAAGGATTGCCTAGGTGGTCTGTACATGTAGAGAGAATGGATAAAAGTAGAATCACAAAACAGGTGTATGACAGTGGTGGTGCCAGGGTAAAATTTTAGGTCCTTCCCCACCTACCCTATAGCACACCACGTAGCGGCGGTTGTAATTTATATTGCCCTACCTCCTGGACTGGTGCGGCCTTCGATAATATAGCTCAATCGCAGTGGAAGGCAGGACAATCAGATCAATCGTTGCATCCGATTGATGATATGGGAAGGAAAATCAAGCCACTATTTTTTTTTTTTTTTTTTTTACATGGGGAAATGCGTTGCCGCACCGTCAGCCGCGCGGGGATCATGCGCGGCCGGTGTGTGGGGCTCCCCGACGCCGGTTCAATACGACCGGCTGCCGGTATACCCACTAAAACCCCATGGGAGCCTTCCTTCCGCCTAGCGCCGGGGTCGCGGTACATGCGTGAGCTTAACCCGCAACCCCGGCAGCGGCCGGCCGCCTCGTAAACAGAGGCGGCCTCTCCTGTGTGCGGGCCGGGGGAGATGGTGGTCCCCGGCCCTGAGAGGGACGCGCGGCTACCTCTCGCGCCCTCTCGCGGCATTAGTGCGGGCGGAGGTCTATGTTGATCCCCCAGACCTCGACGCCCGCTGCCGCCGGGAGGGGGAGGCTGCAAGGAATACTCCTGCGCCATCACCCCTCCCTCTCCTTCCTCCTCCCCCCGCCGCCTCGCGCACTCAGCAGCGTCAGCGGCGGGGGGAGTGTCTTCGCGATGGGGGGAGGGGGAGGCTGCGGAGGATTTCTCCTGCGCCATCACCCTCCCTCTCCTTTCTCCCCCTCCGCCGCCTCGCGCTCGTAGCAGCGTCAGCGGCGGGGGGGGGCTTCGCGGCGGGGGAGGGGGAGGCTGCGAAGGATTGCTCCTGCGCCAACACCCCTCCCCCCTCTTCTTCCACCCCGCCCCCCCCACCGCCTCGCGCAATCGGCAGCGTCAGCGGCGGGGGGGCTTCGTGATGGGGGGAGGGGGAGGCTGCGAAGGATTGCTCCTGCGCCAACACCCCTCCCCCTCTCCTTCCTCCCCTTTTCCCGTCGCCTCGCGCACACAGCAGCGTTGGCAGACGGGGTCGGGGAGGATAGGTCGCCTGTCAGGAGGGCGGTGGTGGGGTGGACATCACCACCGCCGTCCTTGACAGCCAGCGGAGAACACCTCGACGCTGGCGGTCGCATCGGAAAGGAGGGGTATTTGGGGAGGAGGTTTGGTAAGGAAGGGCAGGCATTGGGATTTGGAGGCGGAAAGGTGGGACACCACTATCACGGAGTGAAAAGGGGAATGTGACAGTGGCCGCTCGGGGCCCCGGGGACGCATCCCCTGGTGCCGCTACCTGGACGGGGGGGAGAAGTCCAGGGCGGCACCCCCTGGGGGAAAATCAAGCCACTAACCTTAACCTCCCGAAACTGCACTTCTCCCAATTCGGCAAGCCTGGAGACGTCTGGCAGCGGTCGTCGAGGTTTTTATTTTATTAAATTATATTAAATTTTATTGCACACAGTGGTTTTTTAAAGTATTTTTTTGTGACACACAAATTCACACAATGGCGGTTAAATATTACAATAGGTTTCATATGACTACGGCGCGGGTCGTTATACGCGCGCGGTCATGTAGACGATTTTTGACTTATTATTAAATTGGGGCCGTGGTGGGGATTTGTCCCTCCATTCACATTACGTGACGACACATCGTCATTGGCCAATGAGCCTCCTTAGTAGGGTACAGATCGGAAGATGTCGGCGCGACTGACTTCATTCCGATCATATAATCAAGGAAATGAACCAATCGACATAATTGGCCTAAACAGACAGTATTGTGATTGGTAAAGGTGTTTCCGGTGGACCGAGACGAACACACCAACAGGTGAAAGCATCTCAAATAAACGTATACGTAAAAAGAGGTTAATGAAAGTAGATGAAATTAATTAAATTCATAAAATATTCGGGTCGTTTTAGTATTACGCCAAAAGGAAGGTTTTCACTGAAAATCAGCCTTGTGTCCAATAATATGCCGGCGCATTTACAGCTAACAAGATTTGCACTCACAATTTTGGTGTGCCAGAATTATATCCGATAAAACGCTGATTTTCAGTGCAAACCTTCCTTTTGGCATAAGACCAAAACAACCCAATTTTGTTAAATAAATAAAAATTAATAAAACTAATCATAACTACTTACTCTTTGATTGGCAGCGACTTGCGCCTTCAAGTCCGACAGGTTGTCAGAAAGATTCCGAGTCCCAGAACATCCTGGCTCTCTGCCAGGCTTCATTAGTTCTGAAATGAACCATTAATTCGATGTTAGACGGTCCGTATCTGTCTTTCCATTTACATGAATCAACCAAAGTGATCTATATAAACATATAAACTTGAATCATTCAATATTTTAAATATAGTCATGTCCTTTCAATACTGTACATTAGATCCATCATAGTCAAAGTAATTTATTTTGTGTATACAGGTTTGAATATGATGTCCATAATTATAACAATTTAGGTATCACTGTATCCTGCCTGATTCTGATCATGTAGCTTACAAAATAATTGAATTTAAAATTACTAATGTCCAAGTATAAATTATTATACAATTTATAACAATAATCCGTGACGAAGAAAGTATATAGATAGATAGATAGATAACACTTTATTGCTCACCAAATATACAATAACAATAATGTCAAGGTAGAGACAACAGGCGGCCTTATCGCTGAAAGCAATCTCTTCCAGGCAACCTAACTTAAGGAATACCTTAATCTAATCTGGCGATGTAGGTGGTGCAAATAATTAAATATCATAAATAAACATACTTAAACTACATAACTTATAAATAAAATAAACATACTTAAACTACTTTATAAATTAAATACATACATATGTATCATACATGTATATTAAATAGTCTATAATATTAGAATGAGGCGTAGTTATTTAAAGAAAAGTAGTGTTTTCTGAGTGCGTTCTTAAATGTATGCGATGATTTGGCCTCTCTGACAGTAAGAGGCAGCGCATTCCAGAGTTTGACAGCCTGCACTGTAAAAGAGTTATCATAAAGGGATGAAGAGTGTGCAGGTGTAGTGAGTTTACGATACGTATGAGTGCGCAAGTTGTGGGATGTAGAAAGGCGAAGGAAAGTATATATATGTTACAAAAATAATGTAAAATTAGGATATGAACTTCTTTTGTTTACTGTGTGATAAGAAAAACAGTCCATTGTGTATTGTAATCTTTTATGGCAGTCATTAGCCAGGTGTGAATCTAGGAAATTCGGTCACGCGGCTGAACAGATATATTGCATCCGTTCAGTATAAAGCAATGCCTTGATTGATGGAGGTGGCAGTCGAGCGATAACCACAAGCGGAGCAAGACTTTTGTACATTCGGTAATCTATTTAGTGACGGACTTTGCGCGTATTATTGAATCGTGCTTTACTTTTGGACTGGTTGTGTTCAGTTATATTTGTACCTGTGCTATACTTGTTTGTTTAGTTCTAATAAACTCTATAATAATTCCAACAGCTTAACAGAGACTGTAGTTAACAGAGATTATTGATAAAGATGATGGGCGAGAAACATGACAGTTAACTGAAATGAAAGTCAATAATAAAATAGGCATCAAAGTGTATATTATGTCTTGTATTTTCGGCATCTGCGGTTGAATGGTCTGTATATTTACTAATTCAATTCCGGCTTCGATTCCCGACATGGTAGATTTCATAAAAGAACTTTTCGTTAATTACTATTTGGCTTAAGCGTCGCCCATTGTATATTGCCCATAACACAACCGTAACTTGCTCATCTTGAGGATATACAATATGTGCTTGTCTATTGATTATTATTTATTAATTACCTTCAGTCAACTCCTTCTCTTTGAAGACTCCCCCGTCCACCAACAACATGGACTTGAAGGCGGCGCCCTCTTGCGCCAAACTGACTGAATGAGGGGGCATCGATCCTGGCGTCAACCCTCCTATATCTGCGTGATGTCCTCTAGAGGCCACAAAGAAGATCGGACGCTTTCCAGTTCTATAAAGAATTACTCGATTTCTCGGTCAGTTGTAAACCAAGAGCATTGAAAGGCTATTTGTTTTAAGCGACATTTTGTGTGAGACTTAACGCGATGGGTTTTTTATCCTAATGTCTCAACTTAAAGAAATATAAACTACCTGACGTCTATTTTCAATCTAGAAATGTTCTTTAATTTTTGGTAAGGTACATAGTTCTTTAGTGATGTGCTTTTCTGGTCGTTTGACACTTCAAAATTTACCTCCCGACAAATTTTAAAAAAGTCGTTTAAAACAAATAGCTTTTCACCTATCGAATTCTTCTTCACTCAAACTGTTTGCTACCCCTGTTTCGGAAACTAACTACGGGCAAAATGAATATCTGCGTCGTTGTACAAAATACCTACAACAAATATTTTAGCGACATAGACATTTTTAATTCTTCGAAACAAATATTCAAGTCGTCAGTAGTTAGTAAACTTATTAATAAGACTGAAAAGGAATGTGGTGTTTGTATTTAGACCTAATAATTTAATTTAGTTGTGCTTAGTTTTCCCGTAAGAAGTTTCACAGTATTAGACATATATTATTGAGTAATTTATTTTAATAAAACTACGTTTTAACGGTTTTAAGCGCGGTAATTTATTTTATTTAGGTTTATCCGACGTTTCGGCCGCTTTTCAGTTGCCGTGGTCACGGAAGACAAAGATGACATTTGTCGAACGTGTATTGTCAAAGTTTTTATTCAGCCTACCGCCAACTTGTTCATTTTAATTATTTAGTTTTAATTTTGTTTATGGATATTATTTACTCTATGGGAGCCTAATCTAATTTACCAATATAATTTATTTTAGTGTAGTGTAACACACTATTTCTTTCTGTCCCTTTTTATAGACTATAAGTATCCAGTTTTGGTTTATATTTATTGTTGTGTATTTTTAGGCCTTAAATTATGGATACTTTTTAATAATAAATAAAAAATAAATAAATAATTTTTCTAAATTTTTATTTTAATCGAAAGATTATATTCTCAAATTGATTCCACTGGCACCGTGTCAGGATTTGAACAGTGCATTCCAAGGATTTAGAGAAATATACGAAACATGATAACAGACTTCTTCGTAACACGATATCTCCAACAATTTTAAACCAACTTTTAATTTTTTTTCTTTACTCTTAAATCTATACTCCCGAGGTGGTGCCACGATCACCATGTCTGGATATGGTGAGTGGATTGTAAGGAAATCGAGAGAAACAATTATTACTAAAGAACGCCGTGCGCCTAAATTCTCGAAAAAAGCTTGTATACGCGTGTAGGTATTACATTTTTTACAGGCGCTTAATTTTTTAAATATATAATACGCGATTTCTCCGTCAATTGTGAATCGATTTTGAATTTGGAGACCCTCTGCTATAAAAGATAGAAATAGATTTATCAAGCGGTACTCACTTATGGAAGACTGGCGTAATTACCGTTAAATCGGGTAAATGAGACCCGCCTGCTTTTGGATGATTTGCTAATACGACATCGCCTGGGTTGAGTGAATCTCCCCGTACTTTCATCTGAAAAATGGGAGGTCAATATTTTGTATAACTGTCCTCTTTTACCTCTTATTCATAATAATTACACGACGTTTATCTCCTCGTTAAAAATACGCTTGAAAATGTATTTTATTTAATTGTGTTTAATTTTACCTGATACTGAACAGTCTCCTGCATTGCTCCCAAATGGACCGGAATGTGGGGGGCATTGGAGACCAATCCACCATCAGGTCCGAACAAAGCGCACGAAAAGTCCAAACGCTCCTTTATGTTCACCGATATCGATGTTCTTTGGAGTACCCTATAATTAAGTGTAGAGTGACACAAAATACCGAGTAATTGGGTATAGTGATATATTAAATAAGTGTAGGGTGACACAAAATGCCCTGTTATTAGGCGTGACATATTTAATAAAGTAAAAATGAATCGCAAAATGTGTTGCTAAGCATAAAACTTGAGAACGACTTTACCGATTTTGATGAAATTGTGTGTGTGTGTGTGTGTTTGTTTGAGTGGGTCCCGGGATGATTTAAATCCACAATCGGAACCGGTAGATGGCGCTGAGATCGGGTTCTACAATCCTCTTAATCACTGGGAGCGATTTTGGTGTTTTTTTATTAAAAAAATTATTGCAGGAGTTCAGCAGACAGGCAGATGGCCCACTTGTTGGAAAGCGGTTACCGTCGCCTATGGACATTTGCAACACCAAAGGTGCTACAAATGCGCTGTTGCTCTCTTAAGGGAGACTGGAACCTGGTCACTAATGCCGAAACACAACTCAAGGTTGTTATGGCGACGTACTTTAGACCAGGGGTGGTAGCCATCCAGGCGGGCAAATGCCCTACCACCTGGCTGTGGGTTGTTTTGTCGCCTCTTACGACAGGCCGCCCGGCCGCAGGAAATTGTATTCTTTCTCTGTTCCTGCACGGATAAAATGTGATTATGTTTTTGTGTCATAAAACAAAGTCCAGAAAATATGGCGGTACAAAGTTCGCCGAGTCAGCTAGTGTTCATATAAAATGTGCGTAATTTACAAACTCGAACCATTTACAGTTATATTTTAGTATACATAGATGTCGTTCCCGTGGGATCTATAAATGTTATTTAAAAAAAAAGGCAATTGAATCGATCTTCAGAATCCCTATTATTAATATTATAAATGCGAAAGTAACTCTGTCTGTCTGTCTGTCTGTCTGTCTGTCTGTCTGTCTGTCTGTCTGTTCCGTTTTCACGTAAAAACTACTGGACCGATTTGGCTGAAACTTAGTATATATATATTTTCGATACCGAGGATGAACATAGGATACTTTTTATCACGAAAAATGGGATAGTTTCCGGGATAAAATGATATTTGTCTGTTTGTTTGTTATGCTTTTACGGAAAAACTACTGGACCGATTTGGCTGAAATTCGGCACGTATGTAAATTAAATACTGAGGATGGACAAGGGATAATTTTCATTTTGGCCTTTTTGGTAATTTTGGCCTATTTGGTCATTTTGGCCTTTTTGGTCATTTTGTCCTTTTTGGTCATTTTGGCCTATTTGGTAATTTTTCCTTTTTGGTCATTTTGGCCTATTTGGTCATTTTGGCCTTTTTGGTCATTTTGGCCTTTTTGGTCATTTTGGTCTATTTGCTCATTTTGGCCTTTTTGATCATTTTGGCCTATTTGGTCATTTTGGCCAGTTTGGTCATTTTGGCCTATTTGGTCATTTTGGTCTATTTGGTCATTTTGGCCTTTTTGACCATTTTGGCCTATTTGGTCATTTTGGCCTATCTGGTCATTTTGGCCTATTTGGTCATTTTGGCCTATGTGGTCATTTTGGCCTTTTTGGTCATTTTGGCCTTTTTGGTCATTTTGGCCTCTTTGGTCATTTTGACCATTTTAATTATTTTGGCCTTTTTGGTCGTTTTTGCCTATTCCGTCATTTTAGCCTTTTTGGTCATTTTGACCTTTTTGGTCATTTTGGCCTATTTGGTCATTTTGGCCTATTTCGTAATTTTGGCCTTATTGATCATTTTGACCTTTTTGGTCAATTTGGCCTATTTGGTCATTTTGGCCTATTTGGTCATTTTGGCCTCTTTGGTCATTTTGACCATTTTAATTATTTTGGCCTTTTTGGTCGTTTTTGCCTATTCCGTCATTTTAGCCTTTTTGGTCATTTTGACCTTTTTGGTCATTTTGGCCTATTTGGTCATTTTGGCCTATTTCGTAATTTTGGCCTTATTGATCATTTTGACCTTTTTGGTCAATTTGGCCTATTTGGTCATTTTGGCCTATTTGGTCATTTTGGCCTCTTTGGTCATTTTGACCATTTTAATTATTTTGGCCTTTTTGGTCGTTTTTGCCTATTCCGTCATTTTAGCCTTTTTGGTCATTTTGACCTTTTTGGTCATTTTGGCCTATTTGGTCATTTTGGCCTATTTCGTAATTTTGGCCTTATTGATCATTTTGACCTTTTTGGTCAATTTGGCCTATTTGGTCATTTTGGCCTATTTGGTCATTTTGGCCTCTTTGGTCATTTTGACCATTTTAATTATTTTGGCCTTTTTGGTCGTTTTTGCCTATTCCGTCATTTTAGCCATGTCGGTCACTGTGGTCTTTTTGTCATTTAGACCATTTTGGCCTTTTTGGTCAAGTTTTGTAATTTATTTTGTTGACAGATAGAATCTTCCGTGGGCAAATACATAAAATGTAATATAATATAACCTGTAGCACTTGCTCTTTAAACAAGAGACATGCACTAGAGGTTAACCCGCGGCGCAGCCGCGGGGTAAACTCTAGTACTAAATAAATATTGCGTCTTACGTAGATATGATGTCGTTCCCTTGGGGTCTATGAAAAGTCATTTTTTAAACAAGGCAATTAAAATAAAATAATTCGGAACAAATCAATTATGAAACCTTACCTGCCCATTTGTTCCGCGATAGACATGAACCTATGCGAGAATATGCTCAGTTGTATCGAATCTAAATCTGTGGTAACTTTCTTTGGTTGACCGGATCCTATTGTTATTTTTATATCACCATGTTTGGTTATTTCCGCACGACAATCTGAAAAGACACTAACTACAGTTCGCGACAAGTCGTCATGACAAAGGCGGTATGAGGAGAGTCGTCTGCCCGAATCTGCAAGGACCATGTTCATCAATGTCTATCTTTTTCAGGTTGTTCCTAGTACAATAGTTACATAGATACATAACTTCATGCCAGGTCCCTTGCGGGGTAGGCACGAACAACAGAGCGCCATACAGGCTTATTCTTACACACCTCACTTGCTTTTTTGACATTCATAGCTCTTGTCATGCACGCTAGTCTATTCTTAAGGCTCCTGACATCACCTTCTGCTAATACATGATCAATTTGATCATGGAAGGTGTGTCGTGGCCTTCCGCGACTTCTGCATCCATCCACTTTTGCATTGTATATCTGTTTAGTCATTCTTTCATCATACATTCTATTACAATAGTTGTGTATTGAAAATAACTTTGCTTGCCTCTTCAGCAGGTTAATAAAACCAGTCATTCATTCTCAAGATGTGTCGTTCTTCGAACGCACTATAGATATACAGTTTGTACACTTGTTTGTTGTGATGGATGCTGGCAGTAGTTGGTGGAGTGTTGGTGCTTTCTTCAAGTAGTGAAGAAAATACACCTTGTTGCTTTCAGGATTTTACTGGGGTACTATTAGCTCTTGGATGCTGATGCCTGGGTTCAACTTAGTGGTAGTTGAAGTCGTATGTTACGAATAGCAGCTCGTAACGACTTGATTGGAACTCGATTACAAAGTATTTTAAAGCATTATTTGTACTATTACGAGTGCGGGAATCAAAATGCCGACGGAATTATTATAGAATTTATTAGACCTATACAAACACGTATAACACAGGTACAAATATAACTGGACACAACTGACTAAACTGTACAATACAACAATCGACCGCGTGGACTGAAGTTTCCAAGAAACCGTAATAATTTAACACTAATTTTGTTGCGTACAAAAAAATATCGAAATGGTATGTATACACTACATAGATAACTTTCATAGATAGAAGATTTCGTACACTTTTTTCTAATTCCAATACTAACCTGGTTCCACCAATATGGTTGATAAACTGTCCATAATAATAGAAGGTCCAGGAATTATTTGTTCTGGCAGCAATTTCTCTAAGAGGTAAACTGCCGTATCCTGGTAACCCCCTTCAAAATATACTTTTACAGACTGAAAATATAACCACAATATTTATTAATAATAAAAAAAACTTCGTTTAAAAAAACCGACTTGAGTTAGAAATAAGTTATTTTATACTTTTTAGTTTTTGAAGTTGGTTTTTTTAAACGAAGTTTTTTTTTATTTATTTGTTACTTTTGTGTCTAGGTATGGGTACGCCTACGAAAGGTGCCGCGCGGAATGGAATATTTTTCATAAAAAATGTTCATTAAATGAAAACTACTGGGCCAAACTATGTCAAAATTTTAGGGGACCAAATGGCAGCTATGCCGCGTCGAACAAAGAAAAGATCACGTAAATCGGATCATAAATCTCGGAGTAATCGGTGAACATACATAAAAAACAGATTCCGACGAATTGAGAACCTTCTCCTTTTTATGAAGTCGGTTAAAAAATATCAAAGATTTCGTTGCGATCATCACACAGTTAAGCAGTTCTTCAAAAAGTGTGTGTGTGTGTGTGTATGTGTGTGTGTGCAAGTCACATGCAGTAGAAATGAAACAAGGGGTGGGAGGGATTCTAAATTTCGTGACGTCACATTTCAAATAGTATATTGTTATAATATATTTGAGCTTTAAAACATTTCCGACTCTATATGTATGAGCAGTGTTTAAATTATTAAATACAATGTATTCAATCTCATTCTCTCGCAGGCTTAGTCCTATAGATTTACGTGTTTATCTCTTTTTAGTGTCACTTTTTCGTTTCATCGAGTTTTAAATCACAACGATTCTAAAGAAATTCTACTTCAAAAACATTATTAGGTAATGACATTGTGTATGCAAATTGTTCAAATTTTTGTACCATCGACGTGCAGACGTTTTGTAGACATAAATGACTTAAGCTACGTTCCACATGAGATTCACAACGACCACGCTTACAACCGTGATTATTTTTATTCCACTTGGTTGTGGGCGTTACAATCGTAAACTCAAGAGGAACGGACTATTCGGTCCGCCTCTTGACATGGGTCGTTGTGAGCGCTGCGTGAGCGTAAATCATGACGTCATTAGTAACATTCTCGCCACGACCATAAAGATCGTGTTCACTATGTGGAACCGGCTGCAGGAGCATCTTAGGCGTTGTGAGCTACAAGAGGAACGCGCCCAGAAACATCAATTGTGGTTGATAAGTTAACAATTTACTGAACAGTGCCATCTAGTTAAATCAAGCAAACCTTTTCAGCACAAGGTTTAATACCCTTTCCGCTAGATGGCGTTATTTCGTCGGGAACGTCGCTCAGACCCACGCCGCGGACTCGCACATCGTCCACTATCACATCACGTTCAGAAAGAGTAAAACCAAACTCATTTTTGTATCTGAAACAATTAATACATTTTTAATAATAATACTTAAATAGGGTATAAAGTTTTTTAAGATCCTAATCTTTAATAAAGGGTTTTCTTTATGCCTGATTAAGTTGTCAACTTTTTTTTAACAAAAACAATATCGACTTCAATATTAACTAAAAAGCAAAAATAAAAATATTTTCTACAACATCTTGGAGCCGGTGCGAAGTAAAACATATATATTACTATATTTTGCAAATTTGTTCTTGTAATTTTATGTACTTTGGAATTCGGTTTTGTTTTATGTTAAAAAAACAATGATCTGTAAGGAACTTTCCGCCGCGGTTCCCATGTCATGGGATTCTTTAAGAAAGGGCGTTATAAAATTTCTTAGAGGTCGGCAACGCTTTGGCGACCCCTGGTATTGCAAACGTCCATAGGCGACGGTAACCCATTTTCATCCGATGGGCCGTCTACCTGTTTACCTTGCTTCAGGGTATAAAAAAAAGCTCACTGTATATTCCGGATATACAACGGTGTAATGAATTTTATAACCAAACAGCAAAAACAGTTAACTAGGTTAGTTAATTTAAAATATAATCCGGCACGAAGGACCAACTTTAACACTACAATCCACTACACCTGTTAACAAAAGCTGTGTAGAAATCTCCGTGTCTGCAAGCCGTGGCAGAATCACCCACTACCGGTGACACCATGAGAGCGCAGTCAGTGCCGAAATACCGTAAATGCAGGTACGGTTCCAAGACTATCTTAGAATCCGGTATACCCTGGGAAGTGGAAAAGAATGAATGATAACACTTTATTGTTGACCAAAAATTAAAAATACTTGCTTAAAAACTAGGTACAATAAATGTTGAACAAGGGCGGCTTTCTCGCTTAAAGCGATCTCTTCCAGGCAACCGACTAGACTGAAGGAGAATGTTAATTAAAACATGACAGTGGTAGTGTAAATAATAAATAATATGACATATTCAATACATAAAAAAATAAAACAGACTTTATACAGTATACAAACATAGAAGATATCATAATACACACAGAATAAGAAGCGCTATTAGGTACCTGGGAAGACCAAAAATAACAACGCTTCTGATCTAGATTGTCTGATGTCGAGTGGCAGTGAAATCCATAAATGAACAGCCTATACAAGTTTCTTTTGTCATTAAGGAGAGGAGAGGATAAGTATTCATAAATACCCAATTATAGCAACCTATAGTCATGTTACAAAATGTCGCGGTATGTAAATGTTAGAATTTATTGCAGCATGTGTCATCCATACATTCATAAAGTTCGTGAGCGGAGTGTTGCGTTCTCGCTCTTTCACTATCTACTCTAGAGGTGTGTAACTCCTGAGTGATTAACTCAAAAGTTATATATCCGACGCGAAGAGTGATTATCTGTATATCACTTACGTTCAAAATGTGTCTTTATATCTTTAACTCTTTAGTTCATTCCTGTTCTACGCGATGATAAAGGATGATCAGCCCGCGCACTGCGCATGCATAGTAAGTGAACGAGGAAACCGAATATAATTGCAAGCCAAAATAAGTCGTAATTTTGTTTTAATGTAATTAATTTCATGATATTTCTTCACTCTTTGTTTGTTGTATCGGCTCTGCTAGTATATCACTCACAGATATCTCATCTTGTCTGCAATTGACAATGACACTATTCACTGGAAAGATAAAGAGTTAAAGATATAAAAGAGTTATATCTTTATATCAAAAAGATATATATCACTCTTTTCTTATTGGTGAGTAATTTTTCCCATGACTACTACACTCGCATGTCATCTCTCTCGCACCACACACTATCAGGTGTGATAAACGTTAACACTTGTTGGACCTGTGCAAAGTCCCGAAGCTAACTTCACTCGAGACGCAAATAAGTTTCGCACGTGGTTATCATTCTCACCTGTCCTTTAAGTTTATCCTTGGCGACTGCACCGAGAACATCTAGTAACCGATCGAGCTGTTCAAAATTGTTTGGACTGTAAACCAAGGCGCACGGTTGCTGGGCTTCGTGGACTATATGAGCCAACGCCATGCCGTAGGCCGATAATATACCTAAAAATATTACACCTCTTTAAAAGACTACTCTGTGGTAGAGTAATAATATAATATCTGAAATTAGACAAATTGTAATTATTATCGTTAAAGCCTACGTTATCACATTATCAAAGCAGTGGCGATTTTTAAAAAAGTATTTAAATATTCCATTGACTTGTCTGCAACTATTTTTTTATTCTTTCTGTCATTGTGACAGCAAATACATGAATTACATCTGACTCAGCCTAATCTATTATTTTATCTTCTTCTATTCTTAGTACAGCTAAACTGAAACTCTGTGGGACACAGATCCCCCAATTATTAATCCTGTATCGCTGGGAGTAACAAACATTAATGACAATATAAAAGTATGTTTATTTTTATTTGCTACTATTGTATATATATTTTTAAGTTAGGTTTATTTAAAGGATAGTTTAGTTTATCATAATAACTTAGAAAAAAAATAATCTAATTTACTAAAAAATCATTTTTTATTTATTTACTGGAATGATATTCGTTTAGTAGAAACTAAGTTTTAAATCGATCACATTGTGTACGCTTTTTTAGGAATAATTTAATAATTCAATTGAACCTTCTAGCAATTTTGAATGCAGTAAAGTCTCCATTTACAATTTTTTTTTTTTATTTTCTAAAATATTACTTTATATAGGGTTATTGACCATCTGAAGGTTCATAAAATACATTTTCGTAATAAAATATAGACACCGACCTCTTACATAAAATATACAATTTACGCAACCAAAGTTTGACTCCGAGTGACTATGAAAAATTATTCAAGAAAAAAGGCAAGAGGATCTTTCGGAATACAAAATAAATCTAAGGTCTACGAGGATGTAACTAGTATCTGTCCATCATCCATTTGTTTTTATCTTACCAAGCTTGTGAGGAATATGGAGATATGTTGCAGCATAAAATTTTAGTATGTCATGTCATTATTATAACTTAATAATATTTTTTCTTTTCTTTTATTGTGTCTTTGTATTATTACACACTGTTTGCTACAACTCCATTAATACTCTGTATAAAAATTATAAAAAAAGAACTCGAGATATAAATAGAATAAGAAATATAAAGAAAATCAATTTTTAGCTAGTCTTGCTGGGGAGTTTCTTGCCGCTTCTTCTCCTTAACAGCAATAACACGTTGCGAAGCGGTGTACATAGAATAGGAAGTAAAATTAAATTTTAACCTATATGTATGACCTTCAAAAAGTGTTCTCCAGTGTAACTTTTGTGGCGAATGCTGGTGGAACCATCTAGTTAGTTTTAGAACTTTTGGAAAAAATTAAAACAATCTAGAAGGAAAAGACATGGACGGAAATATTTAGAAAAGGATAGACGATGAACTTAAGGCAGAGATAGATAGATGTTAGTAAGGGATAGACGATGAATGAAAGAAAGACATAGATAGATGTTAGAAAGGGATAGATGTATAAACGAAAGTTCCCCAACGGAAGGTTCAGGAAGGAAGAGACAGAGATAGATAGATGAGTTCTAGAAAATTCTTCCGGGTAATAAACAACGTAAGGCGCGCTTACCGGGCAGTTTAGAGTTGAGTTCAGTCCAAGACGGTGAAGCGACAAGTGCGATACTAAGGAGTTGGAAGAGAAGGTTAATAGAAGACAGAGACGAATTAAGTGGTGAATTTAGTGCAAGTTTGGTGGACAGATACGTGAAGGAGGTGAGTAGCGTAGCTCGAGAGAGCAACCAGAAGCGAGCTACACGTGATAATATCGGTGGTCCACGCAACATCGGCGACGGTATTGAGGGTGTGACAACTTATCGTCGGGACCCAACTAAGGGTCGCAACCCTGCAGAGAGGTACTACATGCGGCTGTGTAAGTCAATAGAAGCTCTTAGTCAAAAACTGGTGTTTTCTTCCAATCCATAAGTGCGTACCCCCGCTCGCACGTGACTTTATTTTGTATAAAAACTTTTGAATATGAATTCTTCATGCTTCTGGCATGTTAATAAATATATACATCTAGGCACTCACCGGCATACTTGTGTATGAGAACGGTGGTTATGCCGAGCTGCCTGGCGACCGCGCACGCATGCTGCCCACCCGCGCCGCCGAAGCACGCGAGCGCGTGTTGGGACGCGTCGTGGCCGCGGGCTGTCGTCAAAGCCCTACGACGGCAACAGTAGAAAGTTGATAGAAAGAAGAAGCAAGAAAAATAATTACTGTCGCAAATAAATGCACACACAAATAACTTATTTCTAAAACTAGTATTATCTTATATATAAAATTCTCGTGTCACAGTGTTAGTTAACATACTCCTCCGAAACAGCTTGACCGATTCTCATGAAATTTTGTATGCATATTGGGTAGGTCTGAGAATCGGCCAACATCTATTTTTTATCCCCCTATATGTTAAGGGTAGTCCACCCGTAAATATTTATTTTTTATTTTTTGATATTTGTTTACATTTTTTTTATGATACAGAATTAAAAAATACATACAAACCTAAATTTTCAACCCTCTACGATCAACCCCTATTTTTTAATAGCAATATCAGTATTTTTATAATTTTCTACTGAGATGATTTAGATTTTAATTTGAACCAGGTAGATGCCGCTTCAATCGGGTACCAGAATTTAGGTGTTCTTTTTGTTGTTGTATGTGTTGAGTTTTGTCCCAGAATGGTTAAATAAACGATTGGACCCAGTAGGTGGCGACGGTGGCGATACTCTTCCTAAACGCTGGGCCTGATTTTGATGAAATTTTTTGTTTGTTCCAGTGGATTTGAGAATCGTTTAGATTAACAATTGGTCCCGGTAGATGACGCTAGAATCGGGTTCTAGGTTTTTATTTTTTAAAGGCAGGACAACGTCAATATTATCTTAAACATCTGAAAGTCGGTGCTTAGTAATTTTCAAAATATATCAATGTTTATGTTTTACTTTGCACCGGCTTCAAGATGTTTTAGACAATATATATTAATAATAATAGATTTAGAAATCGGTTATTTTATACTTTTTAGTTTTGAAGTGGGTTTTTTATTAAAAGAAGTTTTTTTTGTTACTTTTTAGTGCCTAGCTATGGATACGCCTACGAAAGGTGACGCGCGGAATGGGAATTATTTCATAATCCTATCTCCAGTAACTGAAGGAGCACACTGATTTAAAGTGTGAGGTTATCTATACTTACAAATTTGTATGTGTATCCTTTGTTGGAGATTCTAATCAATGAAAAAAAAACATAAAATGAAAACTACTAAATAATAAATCTCAGCGCAATCGGTGACCATACATAAAACAAAGATTCCGACGAATTGACAACCTCCTCCTTTTTTAAAGTCGGTTAAAAATAAAAGAATTTTTAATAATAAATAGATACAGTTTAAGAAATTTAAGTACATAAAATTCACGGCAATGAGACTGGAAACTTAGCATAATGAGTCAAAACACATCAAGAGCTAACACAGCGTTGATGTTCAGTTTTATAGTAGAATTATTTTCTCCGTGCAGTTTGGGTCATAAATCAAACTCGGCCTCAGCTCGGTTAGGGCTGTAGCATGTTGCGCAGACGCAACGCCATATCGACAAAAACTCATTCTTATAAAAATCATTATTATCTTTTTTGCTCTTAATTTTAAACTTAGATATAAGTATTTATAATTATTTTTAATATAACTTGTTACATTCTAAACTTTTGTTTACTTATAGTTTTTTAATACATAGATACCTAATTAATAATTTATTTTAAATCGTTATTATTCTTATTTTAATAAATACGTTGTTTTATCTATTTTTTTCTTTCATTTATATCACTAACCCACAAAATGACAAAACTAAATACACTATCAATAACGCTTATCGACAACAATAATGCCTTTCACTATGCCTGTCCATAAGGCCCGTGAGTGGAAGAGAGAGCGAAATACTCCGATTATTTATGATCCAAACTGCACAGAGAAAATAATTCTACTATAGCCTACATCACGTTCAAAACGCATTATTATAACAAAGGTACAGATTTTTTTTACGAGGAATCGATACTACAGACATCTAGCGAATAAAGAGGAACTGACAACTTACCTTATCGGCCTGCACATTGCCTCGTTGGCAACATTAATAAATCCCATCGCAACCTCCTCCATTGTCATCTGAAACCATATTTTAATACCAAGGTCACACAATCTATCTATACAAATGAAATTTAAGTGTCTCTTAGTGACCAGGTTCCAGTCTCCCTTAAGAGTGCAGCAGCGCATTTGTAGCACCTTTGGTGTTGCAAATGTCCCTAGGCGATGGTAACCGCTTTCCATCAAGTAGACCGTCTGCCTGTATGCTGAACTCCTGCAATAAAAAATAAATTAAAAAAAACTGTATCATTGTTTGAGTGGGTTCTTTGAATGTTTTAAATTGACAATTGGATCCAGTAGATGACACTGATGAATTTTATTCCAGGGTTTTGATGAAGCTTTTTATGTACATTTGAGTGGGTCCCTGAATAGTTTAGATTTACAATTGAACTCTGTAGTTGGCACAGCAATTGAGTTTGAGATATTTTTCAGGACAGCACATCATCCGACAGATCTGTTAATTTGACGTAGAAAAAGACTTGTCCCTATAATTGTCCAAACTTAATATAATTGATGTTTCTTTGGACTTAAACTTATTTTACCACAAACCGCTGAACTCCTGGAATAAAAAGTGTAAATTATTTTATATTATGAAAACATTCTGACCTGTTTTCCGCGATCTTGTTTCAAAAATGTATTGATTTCATCTGTCATCGTCTTGAACGCAGCGACAGTTGCTTGTTTGTCCAGAGATTCGTTCTCATTAGGTCCAAATATCTTTGGAAAATATTCTGGTAACAGACGACCTGAAACATTTTAGTTGTTACAATGGATCATGAAGTACAGCCGGATTTCCAAAATTAGTCAACTAGGCTATAAGGTTATGAACAAGTTTGGAAAGTAACTCTGTTCTTAGTACTTAAATCAAAGATAAATAATTAATTAAAATGGAAATCTTGGTTAACTTTATTTAATTAACAACTATTACATGAAACAAATCGTAAAAAATAAATTAATAAATATAGACATAGACAACACTTTATTTTTCACCAAAACAAAAATTACAAAAAAATGCACAATAAGACAATAGTTACTTGGTAAAACAGGCGGCGTTGTCGCTAAAAGCGATCTCTTCCAGGCAACCTGACTTAAATGAAATTTTTAAATTATCTATAATTTTTACTATAATGCAACAAAGGAAAAAAAATGACATACATGGACAGTAGATTACAGTCAAAAGTATTGTAGACTAGCACATACATTATTGCGTAAGACTAAAATTATGATTCCTAAGTGAATTCTTAATTATGGCAAAATATTTAGCTTTTCTGAAGTCAGAGGGCAGAGTTCTAAAGTAAGACAGCCTGCATGTTGAAATAAAATGTTGAAGAGTGTGCAGGTGCCATTAACAGGAGATTATTAGAGGACCGAAAATTGAGTGTATGTGACGTATGAAGGAAGTTGAGTTGAAATTTACTGCATCTTTCCATTTCGACGGGGATTTCTTACGTCTTAAAGACCTTAGACCCTCGATCGACATAACTTCTTACCTAACAGCAAATTAGCATCAGTAACTGCCAAAGGTCCCCGTTTCCTGTAACAAGCCGGACCAGGATGCGCGCCCGCGGACTCTGGACCGGCTACGAAGAGTCCAGACCGAAAAGTTAACATGGACCCGCCACCGGCTGCCACTGTATTTATATCTTAGGGCAAAAAATAATATATGCTCAATAGAATATTCATTTACATATAAATAAAAGTTTGATAAAACAGTATGCGAAAATTCAGAGTTATGTGTCGATAAAACAGCAAAAAGATTGTTTTGAAGTGATCAATGCTAAAATTTCTTGTGATTTAACCTTGAATGTCCTTTCTTCGTCATTACAGAGAAACACATCGTTTTAATTTTATGAATCCCACAAATTCATAAAGGGTTGTCTTATCTTATACTAATATATAAATCTGAAAAGTTTGTTTGCTTGAACGCGCTCATCCCAGAAACTACTGATATGATTTGAAAAATTCTTGCAGTGTTAGATAGCCCATTTATCGAGGAAGGCTATAGGCTATTTATCATCACGGTAAGACCAATAGGAACGGAGCGCCAATGAAAAATGTTTCAAAATCTGGAGGTTAACTTGCTAGTATTGATATAAGCAAGCTTAATACATATTAGGCCGCATGATCCTCAAAGCTGCAAGATATCATAACTATAACTCAGGATTACGTTGTCCAGTACGTCGCATGATTGATACATATAATACTATATTTATAAATATTGATCTTTTTGCATGTTCTCTTGCCAAATTTAAAAGGTCTACTTTGCTTGCATTAACTGACTTAGATATTACACTCGAGCTAGAATAAATTTCCAATTTATTTTTGTATTATTCTAACTTTGCTACATCTCTTCCCATTAATGATTTTTTTTTATTGCAGGAGATCAGCAGACAGGCAGACGGGCCACTTGATGGACAGCGGTCCATCGCCTATGGACATTTGCAACACCAAAGTTGCTACGAATGCGCTGATGCTCTCTTTTGGGGAGCCTGGAACTTGGCCACTAATGCCGGAACACAACACAAGGTTGTTATGGCGACATACTCTAGACCAGGGGTGGTATGGTGCCATCCAGTCGGGCAAATGCCCTACCACCTGGCTGTGGGTTGTTTTGTCGCCTCTTACGACAGGCCGCCGGGCCACAGGAAATTGTATTCTTTCTCCGTTCCTGCACGGATAAGAATCGGATAATAATCTTACATTTTCTGTTTTTTTTGTATTATGTTTTTTGAATGAATTTTGTATTGTGCTTGTACCTCTTGTGTTTTTATTAATCTTGTAAATGTTATCACGTGGACAACGTCGTTGGCTTCAGTATTATTATCACATTCTATTGTCATTTTTTTTATTTCATATTTTATATTGTAGCTGTTTGTTGTTCCTTTAAATAAATAAAATAAAAATAAAATATCGAACCTTAAACACCGAAAACACGCAAAATCAAAACAAAACTACTGCTTCTTCCCTGATGTCCACAGAAATCCATTGCGCTGTTTGGGAGTCTATGCGAGACAATCTTTCAAGCATACTGACAAACAGAAATTTTATGTCATGAAATTGGAATAAAACTTTCATTTTTACGTCTATTTAAAAGCTTACCTAGTTGTGGCGCTTGAATGGTGACACCGGCAGTGGTGGCTTCGTGCACGTGTTCTAATGCACCGGCATATCTTGACACGTCCGTCGACGTGCCACCCATGTCGAAACCTAAGAAAATTTACTTAAAATCTAATTCATACTAATAATAATTCATTCGCTTTTCCTCTTACAATAGGACCTAATTATGCAACATGGAACCAACCCACATACTGAGTTTTGAGAAAAAGCCGTTTTTAGTAAAATTTTGCATACAAAAAAAATGACTATATTTTGGAAAAAAAATAGAATACTATATATTATATTTTGTCCCATATGTACAATTTTAATGTAAATAATTTCAATTTGGATTACCATGGGTCATGGATCTTGTTAGATTATTATACTCTTGGTGTTTTGTGGGTTGGCTACTTTGTGATAAAAAAAATGATTCTGTAAATGTTGTCAGATCGTTATGATTCTTATTCTGCATCCTTAATCAAATTTTGGCATATTTGTGGACTGGTTCAGTTTTGCATAAGTAGGTCCAATATGCGCACGATTAAACAAGGGAGGTTCACGCCTATCCAGCAAGACATGAAAACAATACACCCGCGCCGGTGTGCACGTGCAATGTCAAAAATTTACTATGCTGATATAATGACAATATTCAAATGAACGACCAACCGAACTTTTGTACTCGCAGCAAAAAATATTGCAATATACGCATTTTTCACGTAAAAAGTGCTTCACTGAAGATTTAATTCCTACGCTTCACAGTACTTGCAAAAACTTCAATGCGCCTCAAATGAAGTTTAGCTCCGTGAGTTTGGGCAGTTCTAGTGAAGTGCTAATGTCTATTACACCTGAGACTGTGTGTGAAAGAGATAGCATGCGAGTTCAGATAGCGGTAGAGCGAGAGCACAACATTCTAGTATTTAGTATTTCTTGTTCGTGCAGGAGCGAAGTAAGAATACAATTTTCTGCGACCAGGCGGACTGTCGTTTATTAAGCCCACAGCCAGGTGGTAGAGTATTCGCCCATCTGGATGGCTACCACCTCTGGTCTAGGACATGCTGCCTCGAGTTGTTTTCCGGCCACTACGACATTAGAGGCCAGGTTCCAATAGCCCTTAAGAGATCAGCAGCGAATTTGTTGCGTTGCAAATGTCCATAGACGGCGGTAACCACTTTCCACTAGGTGAGCCGTCTGCCTATTTGCTGAACTAATGCCATAAAAGAAAGGTATAAGGAACTTTATAATTGGGTAGGTGATACATTTTACAATAAATTCCAAAACAATACATGTATAAAAGAGCAAAGCTTAAATGCTTACCTATCACAGGTAATCCAGTTTCCTTCTGATATGACGTCATCGCGTAACCAACCACACCACCAGCAGGCCCCGACAAGACAGCCCGAGAGCCGTTAAATCTAAGTCAATACAATATTGTTTATACTTTGCATAAGCTAGGCACCAAGTGCATATCTATAAAAATGTAACGCTCTATACAAAACTTTACTTACATACAAAAAATAATAGAATACAATAATATAAATAATAGTAAACTCTATATAACGGCACCTGAAGGTACTGTGTATTTTATGGCGTTATAGAGAGTTGTCATTAAATGGAGAGGTCTCTTATTTTTGTCTGACATCTTTTGCTGCACCAGTAATTTTGTTGTATTTTTTACTTATTTTATTAATATCTTGCGATATTGAGGCATCTTGGTAATAAAGGAAGTACTTAGAAAATTTATAATTTCTTAGAAATTTCGGAATGCACGATGCAGACAGTCGAGTTTATTAAGGGCTAAGATAATAAAGCGATAAAAGAATTTGCACATCTGCGCAGTTCTTACTAATTTTGGCAAATTAAAAGCTACATGTTATTACTCAATTGTCGTTATTTAGAGGTGTGTAATGCTATACAGGGTGTACCATTGTATAGAAATAATGAACTTTAATGCGAATTAGTAACGCGCCCGCCATAGTACCAAACTTTTTGGAACGAAGTTCCTTATCGCGCGTTGCGAAAGGGAAAAAATTAAGACCAAAAGTTGTAACGACACTTTTTCTGTAGTTGTAAGCCGTGCGGCGTTATCAATGCGTATGTATTTAGCAAGTCGTGCGTATTCTAACCTATACGCTGTTGTGTTTACAGAGTCGAGAAAGTTTTTAAATATAGTGTGTGTACGTAACTTCTCCCTTGACACCTCTCAAGTTTTTTTTAATATTTAATCTCACCGTTCCATAGGCGTTAATCCACCATCACTCTGCATGAACAGAACATTGGCACCAACCAGTCCACCACTGAAACCTTCAGCGAAGCCTCGAATGTACTGTTTAATGTGAGGCGTCAGGTAGGCGTCGGCTGATGCCGTGAAACCGCGGGGCACCATACGGACCATCGAAGTTATGGCGTGAGATAGAGACACCTGCTTGAAACCTATGGAAGGTGCATTTACAATACAATACAATGCTCTTTATTGTACACCAACATTTCATAGAAAAAAATACAAATACACAAAAAGCTTACTTACTAAAACATAGTACAATGGTCAGTATTTTATAGTAAAACAACTCAGGTCAACAAAAGTAGATACTCGAATTATTCACAAGATTTTCACATGGCAATGCTAATAGAAATTTATCAATGTGACTTTATGGAAACACTTTTGTTATTACTGTCATCTTTGTTATTTTTTTGGAATGTGTCATAATTTGGGAATATTTACCTAAGAACCGCAGACATAACAGGTTTGTAATGGTTCGTTTAAGCTATTATAATTAAATAATAGGTCTATTCATTATCATAAGGTGCTTTAACACCTTTAGCCCTTGCTTACAAAATTATGATCATTATTATTAAAGTAAACACAATAGGTTACGTTGATAAAATGCGTATGATAAAACAACTTGATATTTGCAAGCCGTTTGACGTAATACTAAAAATGACTAATAAGTATCAAAATTACTCTGGACAGAATATTGGAGTTGCTAGAGTTTAAATAAAGCGATAGTGGCGCCTCTATTATTTTTTTCTCTATTTAGTCCACTTGTGAATTTTCTGTTTCCTAGACAAGTCCCCGAGAAAATCCACTTACCTAACTCTGCAGCAATCTTGCCAATCTTCAACTCATGTTCATGGAATGTGTAGCTATGAGCAAGGACCACAGCAATACTTTCTATACCACTATCCCTCAATTTCCCCAGATCCCTTCTGAGAACCTCTTCGTTCAATTCTTTTGTGATCAACATTTTCTCTCCAGTGGTACCAACCACGACTTTCCAATTTTTGTCTGTTTTGTCAATTTGGCAACGGTCTTCTAATGCTGGTATTGCTCTGCAATCTACTTCTACGACTTCCGTGTAGAGTACTCCTGGCCTTTTTATGTCCTGGAATGTTATTTTGATATCCTGAGTTTTGACTAATATTCCATAGAGCTTCTTTCACAATCTCCATTTAAGAAGGATGTAAGTGGAAAGTTCTTCTATAAAATACAACATCTATGCACTTCTATCTATGAATATCTATTCCAGGGGTCAAGTTTGCCAAATAGGAGGGGCAGCCATATTTTTATATAACTAAAAATCATTATATGGTGCAACACTAAATTGTCATTACAAGCTTCCTCCTTTATCCTCTTTAAATGAGTTTGTGAGATATACAAACAACAGCTGTATGGAGCGCGTAGCCCACGGATGATAAGCTGGTTCAATTTGCAATGGACTGCATAAAAGAGATGATCTAAATCCTTGCACTAGAACACTAGAAGCTCCACCAACCTTGAGATCCGCCCTCTCCGGCTCGGTTCAGGTTGCTCGCAGGAAAAGCACATGGCACTGAATTCCACCATTAGAGCTAACACTTCGTCCTTTGTACAAAGTTTTAAGAGTAGTAAACAGTCTTGGCACGGCCAGTAATCACAATAAATTTATTAGTTTTAGAAAAGTATAAGCGCACGGTGCCGTGTGGTTCTCGTCAGAACGTTGTCTGTAAGTGTTCAAAAATAGCTGCTCCTAACCTGCTCTGTATTGATCGTCGCCTCACAGGCCTCACACAGAAAGAGAGTAGACAGCAAAATTGATGGAGCAATCATCTACCTACTTCATACTAGGCAAGGACCAAACAATCTGTAACTAGCGATGGGTAATCAACGGAAATTTAATTATCTGTAATACACAACTCCAGCTATATTATGAACAGATCCGAATTTTTATAATATAGGTTAGAAGGCTAAGCTTGGCTTTCATGGTTATTTTTTTTATAACCACCCAAACTTAATTTTATATCTCAAATAATAAATAAATGTGCCTTATATCTATATATATATTCAGATGACTTAATCTTATTAGTTATTTTGTACAAAATCGCCATCACAAACAAGCACAACCATCGAAGTGAGACCATGGGTGTAACTTTTTCTCCTTTTCGTATTGGTTCCCTAAAATGTTCGACTTAATTACACATAAAAGGTACTTACTAGTTGGAAAATATTAGGTCTAGCTTGATTGCCAATATACAAGAGATCTTTGAAGCCCTTGTTGATGACTAAAGCCATTTTGGCACCTTTTCGTTCTAGCAATGCATTTGTAGCTACTGTGGTACCCATTCTTATTGACTCGATGAGAGATGAGTTTACTTTGCCATCCTTGTCTAACGCATTTCCAGTTTCCTGGAAGAATGAATATATTTCTTGTATATATATATAAGGCTTTCATCACCATCACCGATTTAGGCATCTCCTATATTCTAAAGTATTTAATATATGTCCATAAATGTTCTACTACTGAACTCAATCCTTGCTATGTCCTCTTATATATTACTAGCTTCTACTCGCGACTTCGTCCGCGGGGTGCGGTTTTTTAACTATCCCATGAGAACGCTTTTATTTTTCGGGATCAAAAATATCCTTTATGTTGACCAGGGATACAAGTTACCACCATACAAAATTTCATTTAAAGCGGTCCAGTCGTTTCGGAGATTAGCCGGTACAAACAGACAACAAAAAAATTGAAAAAATCTAATTAATTCTATTTCATTTCTTACATCTCCCTGACTCGGTTTTTAGCATTTTTTTTTATAGTACAGAAATTTGACCTCTACAATGTAATTATATGTATAATTGTAGATATTGTAGATATAGATATTATAACTTAACTTTCTTGTCTAAAATACACAATATAAGTTACTTACTATTATTACATTAATTGATAAAATATCAATAGACTTCCAGCTAGTTTAAACCTAAGCCATGGTAGCTTAGGGATTAATTATTCTAACCAGTGTACATATTGTTATTACATATTATCATGCGCTGATGATGAAGAAAAAAATTGTGATGTGCAATCAAGATAACCAATGTGGCAAACCCGCCAAGCCGCCTCTGACATGTATGATGGGTATAATGTTGGTTGCCCTAGAACTAGGGAGGCACAGCAGTGACACATTAATTGGCTGTTATTATTATATATATTGTTACACGCCGACAAAAGTGAATGCACACCTGCAGTTTATTAAATTTTCGGCTTTTGGGCTTCTTTTGTTTAATTTGTGTTTACAATTTGTAATTTAAAAAGCAGCCTATTGTGTATTGTAATCCTTTATGATGGTCGTTAGCCAGGTGTGATTCTTAGAAAATTCAGTCCACGCGGTCAAGTATTGTGTTGTATAGTTTAGTATAAAAAAATGACCGAACGGAGGGGTGAGGCAGCGACGATTACGATACGAGCAAGACGTGATGTATGATGTATGATGAGCAATATAATGACGGACTTTGTGCCTGTTATTGAATAGTGCAGTTTGTATTGGTTGGGTCCAGTTATATTTGTACCTGTGTTATATGTGTTTTTTGATAGTTCTAATAAATTCTATAGTGATTCCAACGGCATTTGAGTCCTGTAACTCGTAACAATATTATAGTAATAAATTTAGATAAACTATGGTTAGTAAAGTTATACTCAACAATCCCAGTATATAAATAATACTTAGATGTTCAAACTGACTTCTACTTACTTCTTGCAAAATCCTTCTTATAGCTTCCCGTGGTGCATCATCATAGTTCTGAGGGTCCACCGACAACAGTTTCATGACTCTGACCTTCCCATTTGGACAACGGGCATACACATCTGTGAATGTACCACCTCGATCTATCGCAAACTGGAAACCTTTTGATGTCATCTTGTCAAGCCTGAAATATTTTTGATGCTGGTAACATTAATTTGTTTTGCTATTCAATATTATCAATATTTAGATTGTATGTTAAGGTTTTCTACATAATATAGATTTAAAAGTATTTATATATAGAGAGTTAAAAGATTCAAGCAAATTTAGTAACATATTTCAGGAGAAAAATTGTGAATTTTAAATTACCGAAACAAGTAGCAGTGTAGTAAAATATTGATAATTATAAAACCTTATAAATCATAATATAGTATATTCTAACATCTGGCGGTGTTGCAGATGGCCATGGGGTATGGTAGCCAAGTGGACCCATTTTCCAGTTTGCCAGGTGGTAGGGTATTTGCCCAACTGGATGGCTACCACCTCTGGTCTAATGTATGCCGCCATAACAACCTCGAGTTGTGTTCCGGCACTAGTGAGCAGGTTCCAGTGTCCCTTAAGAGAGCAGCATCACATTTTTAGCACCTTTGCTGTTGCAAATGTTTATAGGCGATGGTAACCACTTTCTATCAAGTGGGCTGTATGCATGTCTGCTGAATTCCTGCAATATAAATGAAATAAAAAAAACTGTATCATTGTTTGAGTGGGTTCTTTGGATGTTTTAAATTGACAATTAGATCCAGTAGGTGACACTTGAATTTGAATCTAGGATCTTGATGAAGCTTTTATGTACACATTTGAGTGGGTCCATGAATGGTTTAGATTCATAATTGAACTCGGTAGTTGGCACTGCAATTGAGTTTGAGATGTGTTTCAGGACAGGACAGATCTGCTAGTTTGAAGTAGAAAAAGACTTGTCCCTATAATTGTCCAAACTTAATATAATTGACATTTCTTTGGACTTAAGTTTATTTTACAACAAATTAAATGAAAAAAAACCTTTGAAAAATTTAATTAGGTAGGTGCTTATGACTATTTTTGTCTAGTGGTACAAGTAGTATAGATAACAACTTTAATAAGATAAAATACCCATTGCTTATACAGAAGCACCTTATCTCTAGGCAACAAGATTCAATATGTTATACAACATTTATTTATCATATCCATCTCAATACAAACAATGTTGTTTGTAATATTCAACAAGAAGAAATATTAGTATTATATTGATATATGTAAGGTCATAATAGTCATTATATTTCTTCCTTAGTATATGAATACCTATTCACTTTATACAGAAATAGTTATTTTTGTTTCAACAATTCCTTGCACTAAAGTAACAACACTGTAAATAAGCTCATAAGCAGTCCATTACTGGCAAACAGGCAAATGGTCCCGCTCATGAAAAGTGGTTACCATCACCTATAGGTGTTTGCAACACCAATGCTGTAGCCAATGTGTTGGATATGGGGATGAAACAGAGGATCCTGTAGATTCCTCCCCGTGTTGGTGAAGAAGTTACCGTTCCCTGGGGGTGCCTTAAGTGAGAGACAAGAATAGGGGTGCCACAGATGTAATATCTATGGTTTAGTTCCTGTGGCTCCGCATAACAACACATAGGAGATGGGTGCAAGTTAGGTTTAGAGAGTAGTCTGACAGTCCAACCATCCTCCACCCCATTGTTCAGAAGCCATGGTGGGCATTCGGCCAATCAGGAGTCCCACACATTCCTTGGCGAGCCTTCCCTCTCAGGCCTGAGTATGGTGTCCCTTTCCCTGCCCTGGTTATTATTCCCTGGTGTACTTTGATAGTAATAAATACAAAATAAATAGATATAACTTTATTGCTCAGATTCAGATACATACACATTATTATTATTACAGTAGTTTTAGGCAGAACAATCACTTGCAAGCAACCTAACTGATGAAAAAAGTCTTTATAGTCTCATATTTTGCAAATTAATCATTCTAGCTATTATTAAGATATACCTATTTCTTCAAACTGTCCTGTTCTAAAGTTATTTTTATAATTACTCTAGATATCGAAATAGTTTTCTAATAGATACAAGATTATCATATATCTATTTGAATTATATCTCATGTGAAACTTTAATGAATATTGTCCGAAAAAACCTTAAAAATGTAATTTATAATTATTCAGTTATAAGACTTACAGGAAAAAAGTTACCTGTTTAACCTATTTCTTTGACTGTATAGTACTTCTTATCACTTACTACCAGTTATCAACAAAACAACAGTGTTATCACTTCAGACTATATTACGTTTTAAAACTAATGCTATGCTATGCTAATGAAGCTTGTGCTTTTTAATATAGACTGGAATGTGAACGCAGTTAATAGTATAGTGTTACACAATAATTACGTAAATACATTAGGTGATTTCATATCTTCATTTTCTAAGAAATAGTTATAGGATAGAAATTAATATAAAATATGAGAACAATCACTCAGTAATTATACATTGAATGATTTTTTTTATATATTATGAATTTATGAACGCATTTAATCGTTTTTAACATTAAGTGACGTAGGATTGTCAGTTGTCAATAAAAAAAAGTCAAATATTTAGGGACGTCCATTGAAGTATATTGTTAGCAATCTAATCAATTAAATATAGAATCATTCTATTTATATTGGATGTATGCCAACGCTATCATTAAATAAATGTCATGATGAATAGAACAAATTGGGCTTCAGGTATTGTGGATATATTAGATAATATAGATGTTCCTACAATCAATATTTAAAATTGTGTATAATATTATTAGTATTTTCGTGACTATTGTTACATGTAACACAACTATGCTTTATGGTTTTAAAGATGACATTTTATTTGATTTCTATTATTACGATGTTTCGGCCACTTTTCAGTTGCCGTGAACCCGAAAGGCAATGATGTCATGTGTCAATGACTATAAAGTATTATTTAGTCTTCCGTCAACTTGTTCAATTATCTGCACACCGGTTTTTTTGGCGAAAATTAGAGTCCGTGACCATTCCCTTTGTGAGTGCGGCTTAGACGAGGGCACTTTGGAGCACATCTTTTTTCACTGCCAAAAAATTATCATTCCACTCTACGATATTTTACCAGGAGATTTCCCTCGCCCTGTCAACATAAATTTCCTCTTAGCACTGGCCAATAAAAAATCTGTTAATATATTATGTAAGTTTATAACATTAAATAACATTTATTTATAAGATAGTTAGATTAACTCTGTTTATGTTGTGTTGTCCCTAGGTTCACAGAAGTTACGACTGGAAAGAAAACCGACCAAATTTGTTTTTTTTTTTTGAGCTGTTATTGCCAATAACCCACACCTGACATTCTCTGTTACTGTGACATTGGCCAAATCAGCGCCAGTAGCGTTGGAGCCAAATCGCCAAAAATAGAATAGAATAGAACTTGTTCAATTTAGTTTTTTTGTTTGTTGTTTGTAAACATCCACCTTAGCAGGTTTGAAGGGTGGATAAAGCAAAAATGGTTTATCAAGGGTGTTAACTATTTTATACTATAGCAACACTGGTGCGATGCAACAGCAGCGCCACCTTTCTGTCCTCTCTTCACATTTAACTACATGTACAACAAAATCTGCTCTCACGTAATAAAATATATATATTATCAAAAAGCTAGTGTGTGTAATTGGGAATCCCTCGGAACAATCCCCTACATAAATCTGGTCCTTCGAGAGAAAAAAGAACTACGACTTCACATCGCATCACGCAAGATAAAGGTAAAGAAAAAAGTCCATCTCGTCGCGAGAGGCAAGGGCACGCCGCCATTAGCGCGTGATCTTGCTGACAGCCAATAGGCACAAAAAGGACGCGCTCGATACGCGAATCAGAGAAGACGACGCTCTCAACGGCCAATCAAAAACGCACACGCATAACGTGCTGCATAGCGCCACAGCAAGAAAGATTTTACTACAAAGACGGTGTTTTACAACCACGCTTACACAAAATTGGAAAATTACTACAAAAAGTGCAAATATACAATATAAATTACAGTAAATCCATAATACAAACTACAAATAATATAAAAGTGCAACAAAGTCGAACAACAATTCATCTATTAAACAAAAAAGATGACGCAATCACAATACGACGTGGAAACTTTACAACGTACAAGAAGCATACAAAAAGGGAAAATTACAAGGATCGCTCATTTTGTACAATCATACGATCCTGAAAATAATACGATAAATTAGCTAAAAGTGAGATCAAAGGAATTAACGTCAATATTCGAAAAATATGACGAAATACAGACACAATGGGAACTAATCGAACAATCGAGCGACACGCTCTCTGCTCACGAAAAAGACAGAAAAAATACAGAAAGCCTGTACTATACAGCGAAGGCACAAATTGAGTCTTTCCTTTCAGGTACAAATCAGCCCGACTTAAACTCCACTCTATTTCAGCATGAATGTACTATTCGAAAGCCCCGAGTTAAACTGCCCTTATTGGAACTACCAAAGTATGATGGTGACATTCGACAATGGCCAGCATTCAAAAATATATTCTATGCATCGGTGGACAGCTCAGACATACCAACGGTCAATAAATTACAGTATTTAAAGTCTGCCCTCTCCGGAGAAGCTGCTGGTTTGATATCATCTCTACTCATAACGGAGGAAAATTACAGTAAGGCATTAGATATACTATCAAAAAGGTATGAGAATAAAAACATCATTGTAAACTTTCATTTAAAATCAATTATAAATTTCAATACCATAACAAAACATAACTTAAAAGATTTTTTAGTAATTTTGCAACAAAGTTTAGATTCATTAAAAGCAATTAAACTCCCTGTTGATAGTTGGGATGTACTACTAGTATTTCTAATTTCTCAAAAACTAGATAATTCATTACGTGCCGCATGGGAAATAAATAGAAAAGATAACTCATTACCCAGCTTATCCGACTTAATCGAGTTCTTAAACCTACGTAGAACTGCATTTGAATTATTAAATGACAAAAATACTGATTGTAACTATAAACAAAATATAAAAAGTGTTCACTTAAATTCTATTCAACATTCTAGAACTTGTATATTATGTCAACAAAATCATGAGTTATATAAATGCCCAGTCTTTCTAGAAATGACTGTACCTAATCGTATCAACTTTATAAAATCCAAATTATTGTGTTTTAACTGTTTACAGCCTTACAAAAACAATCATAAATGTTCCAAGCTATCATGCTTATCTTGTCATCGCAAGCATCATACAACAATACATATGGACAGCTCTCAGAGTAAAGTGAAGTCCACCACAGCTGGATATTCACGCAGCCCTGCAGCTATTGCATCTCTAACTACAAGTCAACAACAAACAAGTGCTCTTTCAAATCAAAATAACAATGCTACTTCAACGCTTAATACTTCCCTTAATATCCAACAGGAACTTGTTCAACATGTCACGCCTTCCACTGTTCTTATGGCTAAGACAAACAACTCTATTTTACTTTCTACAGCTGTGATTAAAATACAAGATATTAATGGCAAATGGAGAAACGCTCGAGCTCTGCTTGACTCGGGTAGTGAAGTCCACATTGCAACACATAAGCTTGCCACCACTCTAAAACTTCCTTTTCAATATAACGCCTGTACAATACAAGGAGTAGGCAACAAGAACAACATATCTCAAGTCAGTATCAACACTAATATATCATCTCACCATAGCAACTTTGCTTCTAACATAACACTCTTAGTGATGGACAACATTACGGTTCCCCTACCTCACCAATACATAGACACACAAAGCTGGAATATACCCTACACACTTAAAAATAAATTGGCAGATCCTACTTTCTTCATACCTGGCAATATAGACCTTCTTATAGGTGCTGACCTTTTCTATACACTCTTACTAAGAGGTTCAATTAAAATTGGCCCAAGCTTACCAAACATGGTAGAAACTGTTTTTGGATGGATAATTTCAGGCTCTTTCATATCTAACATACATACTAATATACATTCTAACACACACGTTAGCTTGCACATTTCACAATCCACAGATCAATTATTACAAAGATTCTGGGAACAGGAGGAAACTGCACCTTGCAAAGTACAGTCTCCAGATGACAAAAATTGTGAAGAATTATATCAATCTACGACTACACAAGATGACACTGGACACTACATTGTGAACATGCCAATAAAGAAAGAAAAAATACCAGATCTAGGTAACTCCTTTAAAACCGCTTACCGGTGTTTACTGAATCTAGAAAATAAATTTCAAAGAGATCCCTCACTATTTGTTAAGTATAAAGATTTCATAGATGAATATATTAAGTTAGGACACGCTAATTATATACAAGATTTCTCACCTACAGATAAAAATACATATTACTTACCGCACTTACCTGTTATTAAGCCTGATAGCAGATCCACAAAACTGCGTGTTGTTTTCAATGCTAGTTGTAAAACCTCAACAGGCATATCTTTAAATGATATACTTTTTGAAGGTCCTAATATTTACAATGATTTACTAGATATTATTATACAATTCAGACTACACAAGTATGTATTTTCTTGTGATATTATAAAAATGTTTAGAGGTATTTTTATAGTCCCTGAACAAAGATCATTACAAAGAATTTTATGGAGAGAATCTAAGTTACAGCCATTAAAATGCATTGAACTAAGCACAGTAACCTATGGTACCAAGTGTGCACCATACTTAGCATGTCGCACAATGCTAGATCTAGCACAAAAATACAAACAAACTCACAGCTTAGCATATGAATGCATTACTAATTGCAGTTATATGGACGATTACTTAAGTGGAGACAATTCTTTAGAGAAGTGTACTCAATTATGCTTACAACTAATTGATTTGCTTAAAAAAGCTTCTTTTAAATTACATAAATGGACAGCTAATAATACTCAAATATTAAAACAAATTTCACTTTCAGATCCTAATACTGAAAAAGACACACAGCATAAACAACACACATACAATAAAAACAATTCATACAGTTTTAATTATCCAGACTCAGTCAAAACACTAGGCCTACAGTGGCAACCTACACAAGACACATTATACATACAAATTCCTAATTTGACTATTATTACACCTACTAAAAGAAATATATTATCACAAATTTCTCAAATATTTGATCCAATTGGAATACTAGCACCTTCTACTATTTTAGCCAAAATTCTTATGCAAGACATTTGGAAAGAAAATGTACATTGGGATTCATATATATCACACAAATTACAACATATTTGGCAACAGTTTTTTGATCAATTACATTATTTAAAAACTATTAATATTCCCAGATGGTATTTCACAGACATTCCTACACAAATTTATTTAATTGGATTTTGTGATGCCTCAAATAAAGCTTATGGCGCTTGCCTATACTTAAGAGCGACATACCCAAACACAAATGACACTTGTAATCTTGTTATGGCAAAATCAAGAGTAGCACCAATCAAAAAACAACAAAGTATACCACGACTAGAGCTGTGTGGAGCTTTATTGTTATCTAAATTATATGAAAAATTTACCACTTCAATAAGAAATAAAACAAAAATTGATAAAGTGTACTTATTTACAGACTCTGTCATTGTTTTAAACTGGATAAAGTCACCTTACAAACATAAACATGATTCCTACATTTCTCACCGTTTAATGCAAATTCTAGAAGCTACACCAAACACTTATTGGTACTATATCAATACCAAACAAAACCCTGCAGATTTGATAACTAGGGGTGTGATGCCTAAAGATCTTCCATCTTGTCAATTATGGTGGAATAGTCCAATTTGGTTAATACAAGATATTAATTTTTGGCCTTTATCAGAACCTACTCTGACAGAGCAAAATTCATACAATCAAGATACTCTTCATTCTACAAACACAGTCACACAACCCATCCATACAGATATCAGCATAAACTATACTTTCTTCCATGACATATTCTGTCGATACTCAAATTTTACTAAAGTAGTAAGAATAACAGCATACATTTTTAGATTTTTGAGTAATATAAGAAAACAAAAACATATTACTTCTTATCTTACAGTCTCAGAACATAGTATAGCTACAAACTTTATACTACTCATAATTCAACTTAAATATTTTCCTAAAGAAAGATCAGAACTACATTCACTAAATAGCCCAAGCACATTACATTCTATAAAAAATACTATCTCATGCTTAACCTCATCGTTATATACATTTAAATCAAGTCCACTAAGGAAACTTAACCCTTTTATGGATGAGAACAAACTCATAAGAGTTGGAGGTCGAATCCAAAATTCAGACATTCCATACACACAAGCACATCCAATAATTCTACCATCAAAAGATCACTTAACCTCATTAATTGCTAAACATTATCATGAAAAATTGCTACATTCTGGAATTCAAACTACCTTATATAACATTAGACTAAAATACTGGATACTAAACGGCAGGAATGAAGTCAAGAAAGTTATTCATTCTTGTGTCAGATGTACTAGATTTAGAGCTCAGACATGCAGTCAACAAATGGCTAGTCTTCCCAGTCCTAGAGTAACCCTAAAGAGAGCATTCCTTCACACTGGAGTTGATTTTAGTGGTGCTATAGCTGTCAGGAGCGCTATGTCTCGTAATTGTAAATATTCAAAGGGCTACATATGTCTATTTGTATGTCTAGCTTCTAGAGCAATACACTTGGAATTAGTAACAGATCTCAGCTCACAAGCGTTTATATGTGCATTAAAAAGATTCATATCGCGTAGAGGTATACCAATCTGTTTATATACTGATAATGCTACTAATTTCAAAGGCTCTAAAACAGAGTTACATGATTTATATAAAATGTTTAAATATGATAAGTCTTATAGTCAAATAATTGATTATTGTTCATCAAATTCTATAGAATATAAATTTACTATACCCCTAGCAAGTCACATGGGTGGTATTTATGAAGCAGGAATAAAATCAGTCAAATCATTACTAAAAAGACACTTGTGTTCCACAAAGTTAACTTATGAATTATTATATACAGTGTTAGTACAAATTGAAGGCATTGTAAACTCAAGACCATTGTGTAAAATCACAGATCTTCCAGATGATATCAACTGTCTAACACCTGCTCATTTCATTATAGGTACATCAATTAGTGATATACCAGAACCTAATATTCTAGACCACAGTGAATCTAAATTAAATATATATCAAAGGTTATTGTCAATAAAACAAAGATTTTGGAAACAATTTTATTTTAGTTACTTGTCTGAATTACAAAACAGAAACAAATGGTTAGAAATAAAGAAAAACCTAAATATAGGAGATATAGTCATAATCAAAGATGAATGTACACCTCCAACCTGTTGGCCCCTGGGCAAGGTTATTTCTACAAATATTAATAAAACTGATAAACTAATTAGGTCTGTAGTAATTAGAACTTCTAAAGGTGATTTTACAAGACCCATACATAAGTTGATTTTATTATATAATAATCAAAAATTATAATTGAATTTATTTGTCAAATTATAACTAATTATATTACTTACCTGTTTAACTTAAGAATACTTATGTTTAACTTAAAAATACTTATGCTTAATTTTAAAATACCTAGTTATAAGAACTTACATATCTACTTACTACTACTTATTATTATATAGAATCACTACATACTACTACAAAATATTGTACTACATTTACTTACTACTAAAATTCAAATTCATTATATTGTAACATCTCTGCTTTATAACTTAAACTATTTTTTATAAATATAGTCCTTATAAAAGGGCGGGAGTATGTTAACTATTTTATACTATAGCAACACTGGTGCGATGCAACAGCAGCGCCACCTTTCTGTCCTCTCTTCACATTTAACTACATGTACAACAAAATCTGCTCTCACGTAATAAAATATATATATTATCAAAAAGCTAGTGTGTGTAATTGGGAATCCCTCGGAACAATCCCCTACAAAGGGTAACTTTTATAAATAAATATGAAGGTTAGATTATTGCACAGTCTTAAAAATACTCCAAAACTATGTATTTTACTTTTCAATTTTTGGTTAAAGATTGAAAATTCGAGTCTAATTCGCATGAAATATTTTTTGTGTGTTATATGAAATTTGTTTTATTAAATAAATTTATGACATGAAAACTAAAAACTTTGGTAAAATATACATAGAGATAATTCAGTTACCTAGTGAATTCAGTTCACGTAAGCCGAGTTTTTCTTTTGAACGTCACTATTTTGGCCACTCTGTATATAAATATACAAATCTTATCCACTACAGGAAAATTGATTTTCGGGATCGCGCAACACTATTCATAAAGAGAGGATTGTTCAACTGTCATAATCACATTTTGTCACGTCAACTTATGTCAAGTGTGAAAAATTAAAAAAATAATTTATCAAATTGCCGATCGCGCCATAATTGAATGTTGTATTCTTTATACAATCAAAAAAGATTAATTTCACTGGGTGCGTATCTGAAAAGAATGGGTCGCAAAAATCGTAACGTCAATAAATTCGCCCAGCGTAAACGAGAAAGGAGAGAACAGGTAATAAGTATATAGGTTATAAAAAATTCTTACAAAACAACATTTACCGTAATAAATAATTTTTAACCCCTTTCATTCATTTACAGGAAAAAAATCCACAAGAAAAACCTACTGGTGATACACGTAAGCATTACGAGGACATTGTAAGAGAAAATGCAGCTTTCGAAGAGTATTACAAGGTAAAGTAATGAGATCATATAATTTACCATAGGATTATAACTAAAAGACTGTCTCAACTTTTCTAGACTCTGATATTGAACAATAGTTACTTGGGATGTAGTCCATTTAAATATGAAGTCAATTACTGCCTGTAAAACGAGAGAATGTCAGTAAGTTTGATATCAAAAGTAAAAAGTAAAGTTTTTTTTTGTTGCTTAGTTATCAAAATATATAGTTTGTTTATGATACAAGACAGTCCACATAATGGAAAGTTCTAAAGTCTATGGACTTTTACAAAGCCAAAAGAATTATTGTCTTCCCTCTTAATTTTTTTATAAGAGCTGTCTCCTAGCTCATAGAGAATATTTGGTGGAAAGTTCTCTCTGGATTGTTATTTATAGGAAATAAAATTTATACCAAACCATTTCATAGTCTGAAATGGTAATTCAAGGAAATGAGGTTGAATTGGTAAATGAATAAATGATCAGCTAAGTGGTTATGCCCATAAGGTTTTAGCATCAGATCAAATAATTTCTCATAACACACTTTTACATAAAGATGTATCTTGGGTTTGTCTCAATTTTTTGTCACTATAGTCCTAAATCGGTACTAAATCTATTAAAAAAATTTATGCTAAGTTATAGCTCTTCATTTTAACCAGCGATATAAGCTACCACCATACGAAATTTCATGTCTATTGGTCCATTTGTTTCGGAGATTAGCAGGTACAAACCTACAGACAAACAGAGAAACAAAAAATTTGAAAAATATCTTGAATTTGTTCTATTTCACTTCTTACATCCCCCTGACTCGGTTTTTAGCATTTTTTGTCATTGTACAGAAATGTGATCTCTACAATTTTATTATATGTATAGATTATTAAAGGTGATGTGAGTTTGTGATATAGTTCCATGTTAAAATACATTTTCAGACCCAAAAAGTCTGTCCTGAAGATGAATGGCCAACCTTCATGCAGACACTAAAAGAGAACTTGCCAACAGCATTCCGCATCACAGGATCCAAATGTGAGGCCGATGCCTTAATGAAAATTGTCAAAAGTGAATACTTTTCACAATTACTGAATGTAAAGCTAGGCGATGGAGATAAAGAAGAAGAGATCAAGCCTATAAATTTGCCTTGGTAAATATTTGTTTATTTGTGAGGTTTGCCACAACAAGTTTAGGGCAAGAGTATTACTTGTTCAAGTTATTAGTTTTTTCTGGCTGTATAAATGAATTATTTATTATAATGTTAAAAATATATTTGGGGCCATCCATATGTTACGTCATATGTCTAAGGGGGTCGATGAAGTGTGACATATAAGGTGTGGGAGGGATCCTAAATTTCGTGACTCACAGTCAAGGTGGTGGGAGGGCATTGACGAAGTGTGATAGTGTGACAAAGGGTTGGTGAGAATGTAAATTTCGTGACATCATATTTCAAAATCTAATATATTTAAGCTTTAAAACACGAGATTTGAACTATTAACAAAAACATTCAAAATATTTCCAACTATCTGCTCATACAGACTGCTCATGCAGAATTTAAAAATAATTTAAATGGAAATAAAACTAATTACAGAACTGCTATTTTAATTTAATAATTTCTTAATGTGTACAATATAATGAATGTCAAAGAAGCAAGTGAGGTGTGTAAGAATAAGCCTAAATGGCGCTCTGTTGTTCGTGCCTACCCCGCAAGGGACCTGGCGTGAAGTTATGTATGTATGTATGTATGTATGTACAATATATGTGACGTCACATTAGGGGGGAAGGAGTCTCAGGAATGTGACTAGCTGTGACAAGGATGAGTGGGGGATGAGAAGGGGGAGTGGTCAAATAATCCTGAAATTCGTGGGACATAATTTGTGGATGACCCCTTTTGACTTGTAGTACAATTTCAAAGGAATCCTAGCCATATTAGAAAAATTGGAATTGAATTATTATCTTGGTTACAGCTTGTTGAATTTGCTCTATTGGTGTATTACTACACTCGGAGAATATTGAACTTTTACCACCATTTTATCACAAGTGACATTTCAACCTAAGTATATTTTTTGTTAACACTACTGAATCAAAAGCTGAAAAGCTTAAATATGTAAAAGAGTTTTTGGTTATATGGATGTTGTATCTGTTAAAGATTACCAAAGCGGGTTAACAAATTCCACAAACTGGTAGTCTCGATGGGCTAGTTCATTTAACTATGTCTGCTCTTTAAGCACATGATAATTGAAACAATATATAAACGAAATAATTGTCAAGAACTTTTCTGTAAAATACATCTTTTGAAGTTAAAAAAAAAACATGCTTCTCAGATAACTTAATTCCTTTTAGGTACCCAGGTGGCCTGGCATGGCAATTGCGTCTATCCCGTACTGACATCCGTCGCAGTGAACCACTATACAAGCTGCATAACTTTCTCGTGGCCGAGACGGCTGCGGGCGGCGTGTCGAGGCAGGAGACCGTCTCTATGATACCTCCAGTTGTATTAGATGTGCAGCCACATCACAAGGTAAAACTTTTAATCAATAAATAATTTTTACACAAAACTATTGAAAAATGGTTTATCTATATATCATCTTTACACAAATCTATTGAAATTTGATTTATCTATAAATTATCTTTATACAAATCTACTGAAAAATGGTTCATCTATGACTCATCTATCAAATCTATTGAAAAATGGTTTGTCTATAAACCGTCTTTACACAAATCTATTGAAAAATGATTTATCTATAAATCATCTTTACACAAATCTATTGAAATTTGATTTATCTATAAATTATCTTTATACAAATCTACTGAAAAATGGTTCATCTATGACTCATCTATCAAATCTATTGAAAAATGGTTTGTCTATAAACCGTCTTTACACAAATCTATTGAAAAATGATTTATCTATAAATCATCTTTACACAAATCTACTGACAAATGGTTTATCTATAAATCATCTTTACACAAATCTATTGAAATTTGATTTATCTATAAATTATCTTTATACAAATCTACTGAAAAATGGTTCATCTATGACTCATCTATCAAATCTATTGAAAAATGGTTTGTCTATAAACCGTCTTTACACAAATCTATTGAAAAATGATTTATCTATAAATCATCTTTACACAAATCTACTGACAAATGGTTTATCTATAAATCATCTTTACACAAATCTATTGAAATTTGATTTATCTATAAATCATCTTTACACAAATCTACTGAAAAATGGTTTATCTATAAATCATCTTTACACAAATCTATTGAAATTTGATTTATCTATAAATCATCTTTACACAAATCTACTGAAAAATGGTTTATCTATAAATCATCTTTACACAAATCTATTGAAATTTGATTTATCTATAAATCATCTTTACACAAATCTACTGAAAAATGGTTTATCTATAAATCATCTTTACACAAATATATTGCAAAATGGTTTATCTATAAATTATCTTTACACAAATTACTGAAAAATGGTTCATCTATGACTCATCTATCAAATCTATTGAAAAATGGTTTGTCTATAAACCATCTTTACACAATTATATTGAAAAATGATTTATCTATAAATCATCTTTACACAAATCTACTGAAAAATGGTTCATCTATGACTCATCTTTACACAAATCTATTGAAAAATGGTTTATCCATTTTATTTGGCGACTGGATTATTTTTTATAGAACTAGAATGTATACAATATTAATTTGGATGTTACCATTCTGTGTTAGGTAAAGTATGGGAATGCACTAGTGTACTCATTGGCACTAATAAACTCCATGTCTTTACCATACTTTATACCAGGGGTCTCCAAACTATGGCCCGCCAGTGCCTTCAATCCGGCCCGCGACAGTTGTTGTTACTATTGCAATGATAAGTTGAAGAACAAAACACAAATTGATAATTATTCGGTTCTATTTATTTGGGAGGTAAAAGTAATGACAAAAATAATCACACAGAAAACTTAAGTATCAATGCTTAAGTATATTTATAACTAACAAATAACTGAAATGAATCCCACTTCGCGACTAGCTAGTCTCTAGAAATATAGTTAAGGGAAGAAAATATAAAACTGTTTTGGCCCTTGCAACATACTGAAAAAATCATTATGGCCTTAAGGCTTCAAAGTTTGGAGACCAGACCTTGCTCTATACCACGTCCAAAAAATATTTGATTCTGTGTCATCAGCAATTTGTCTAAAAGACAGAATATACAATCTGCCAAATTTATTTCTAGGTACTGGATATGTGTGCAGCTCCCGGATCGAAGACAGCTCAGCTCATTGAGTTTTTACATGCAGACGAAGATAAAATACCAACAGGTAAATCTATGAATCACGTTCCTGGTTTTAAGACTAACTAGGTGTTCCCTGCTTTAAACTTTCGTAATAATATTTTTAGTGACATCTACCGATCACTTTATTAAAGTAAAACCATTTTTTTCAGGGTTCGTCATGGCGAATGATGTTGATAACAGCAGGTGTTATATGTTGGTGCATCAAGCAAAGAGATTGAACTCACCTTGTATACTGATCACCAATCATGACTCTGCTGTCATGCCGTCTCTACTTATCACCGATGAAGAGGTAAGAAGAAAATTTATTTGACAGCCAAATACAGTCAGTTGTGCAATTTAATAACCTAGCAAGTACAATCCAAGAAGTTTCACATGCTTACATAAAAAAATTCTTAACTTTGATACAGTCTTTACATGTTTTGGCTAGTGAAATAATTATGTATAGATAGATAGATAACATTTTATTGCTCACCAAAACAAACAAATACAAAACAAAATGCATAATTACAATACTTCTTGGCTAGTAAGTAAGAGTTTATTTGAACAAAAAGTAAATGAAGTAAAAAAGACCGCGCCATCCTATACCAACCATTCCCAACATAATCCAATTCCCAAACCAACTTTAGTTCCAAACAATAAACATTAGTAAATAATTACCCAAACCTATTCATAAATCCAAAGTAAATAAATACACACCCCTAAAATTATACACCAATCCTGTTGTTGTAGTTTGCATGCATTACTATTAAAGCTATAGAGATGAGAAAAGATCGAACTCATAAATAGCAAAAAATAAAAATTAGAAAAGATTACCTCTGCCTTGCCCTACAGCGGAGATACACCGGGTCTACAAAAAAAAAAAAAAAAACTTCTTGGCAAAACAACAGGCGGCCTTATCGCTAAAAGCGATCTCTTCCAGGCAATCTATCTTAAAAGAAATTCTTAACTAATCTGGCGATGTAGGTGGAGCAGAAAAATGATCGGACTGTACAATTTAAATATACATACTCACACTAATTTATAAATTTAATACATATATATAATAGTAATACATACATACATATATACATACTAGCTGTCCCGGCAGACGACCTCCTGCCCGGTAAAAAAAAAATTTAGGGGGATGAAAAATAGATGTTGGCCGATTCTCAGACCTACCCAACGTGCACACAAAATTTCATGAGAATCGGTCCAGTCGTTTCAGAGGAGTATGGCAACGAAAACTGTGACACGAGAATTTTATATATTAGATATAATGTGTGTGTGCGTGTGTGTATATCTATATGCAAAATAATCTAAATAAAATAAAAAATATATATGTTAAAATTATATGTGACAGTTTATTTAAAGATAATACTTTCTAAGGGAGTTCCGAAATATAGGTAATGTATTTGCTGATCCAAATGCATAGTAGGACAATAAACATTAATTTCTAAAACAATGTCAGTCACAGTATTTCACAACTAATAATTCCTCTGAGAAAACCAATTTTAATACACGCGACAATGTACGAATCGTATAAACGGGACAGAGCTGAGCTCTTCCTCTTGCGAATAAAGTTCAATGTAGATTATTTATATCTGCGCTAACGAAAACCTACCGACTGAAATTATAGTTTGTGTAATACTGTATTAAGTTTTCAAATTGCACAGCTAAGGTGGGCAAAGATATGATCAGTGAATAAAACCAACTTCAAAAACTAAAAAGTATAAAATAACTTATTTCTAAAGCTATGTATTATTTTAAATTACCTAAAACATCTTAAAGTCGGTGCTTAGTAATTTTCAAAATATAGTCATTTTTATGTTTTACTTTGCACCGACTTCGAGATGTTTTACATAATTGATATTAATAATAATACATAGCTTTAGAAATAAGTTATTTTATACTTTTTAGTTTTTGAAGTTGGTTTTTTTAAACGAAGTTTATTTTATTTTATTTGTTACGTTTTAGTGCCTAGCTATGTATGGGTAGATCTACGTAAGCTTCTTAAAAAATATAGGTCCCATGAAACGGGAACATAAAAATGTTCGTAACATGTAAACTACTGGGCCAAACTATGTCAAATTTTTAGGGGACTAAATGGCAACTATTCCGCGTCGAACAAAAAAAAAGAATCACGTAAATCGGATCATAAACCTCGAGTAATCGGTGTACATATGGAATGGAATGGAATTTTTTTAATAAAAAATGTTCATAAAATGAAAATTACTGGGCCAAACTATGTCAAATTTTTAGGGGACCAATTGGAAGCTATTCTGCGTCGAACAAAAAAAGAATCACTTAAATCGGATCATAAATCACGGAGTAATCAGTGAACATACATAAAAAAAAGGTCCCGACAAATTGAGAACCTCCTCCTTTTTTGAAGTCGGTTAAAAAGAGGGTAGTCATTTATAAAACGTGTATTTTAAGCGTACTTCTGTCTTTAGAAAGGAAATCTAGCTGATTAAGTGCAGTTATATAACAACAGCCCATAACTGTCCCACTGCTGGGCTCCGGCCTCCCACTGTAGGGGAATGGACAGTATACCCGCCACACTTGTCCAAGGCGGCTTGGCAGGTTTGACACATTGGTTATCTCGATGTGCAGGTTGCATAAGTGCAATTAGTTATAATTTATCATTCCCGCACAATAATCGGTCACACTAGAGTAAACGACATGTGCATCGGACCAAAGCTGAAATGAGAATCTGTACCCGACCAACATCAGCGTCAGACTGTCTTGCCCGCACGCTTTTATATACGAGCGATGACTGAACGAGCCTAGTAGTGGGATAATCGGTATAAACTACCCTCTTATACTATCTATTCAGACAATTAAACTTGTTAAAAAAAAAACAAATGTATGTAACGTAAATAAATTGTCTTTTTTTAGTGTTTACACATAAAATGTATCATATGCTCAGCATGTTATTGAAAAGAAGATACCTATTAAATTTGATTGTTATCAGTTTATTTTTAAATTCTCCAAAAATAAATACTTGAATTTCTAAATAAGCTAAATCTAGTTTAATACTTCGCTGAATTGCCTGGTTGTTTTAGAATCGTGGCAATACCAAACCGTTGAAATTCGATCGCATACTATGCGACGTGCCGTGTTCAGGCGACGCCACATTGAGGAAAAATCCAGACATATGGCTGAAATGGTCTACGGGTAACGGGAATAATCTACATGGGTAAGTGGTAACTTAGCACCAACTGTAATGATGAAGGATGACATTGTGAGGACACCTGCATATTCAGATAACCTTTTTACGAAATTCAGCAATAAATAAGCTTTGGTTAAACGTGTACCAGTGAACCAGCCAGTCCCTTAAAAAATGGTAATCCCAGCGGTGGGATGTTTATGGGTTGTTATTATTGGAAAATACATGGTGTGTATATTTATGTATTAGCTTATGCCCGCGACTTCGTCCGCGTGGAATAGTTAAAAAAGTTTGGTCTTAGCGTGATGAAATATAGCCTTCTTCGTAGTTCCTGAGATCATGCAAACTAACTCGTACATACAGTCATACATAACTTCACGCCAGGTCCCTTACGGGGTAGGCGCGAACAACTAAACTAACTTTTCAGCATATATTAGTATAAAATTGCACCATGTTTTAAGAAAACCACAAATAACAATTGAAGACGCGAGTGGATGAAGGTGATATGTCGCATATTCAGTTTTTTTGCTTTTTTTTTGCGTAGATGAATGTTATAAGTCGATACCAAATGACTACAGAACTTAGACCATAGATATAAGGCATATTTAAACAATAAAAAGTTGCTAAAGGTGTTAAGTTCAGTTCAGTTTCAAATAAAAGTAAAACTTTTATCTCGATTTACTCAGAATTGGAATTATGCGACTTATCACCTTCATCCACTCATGTCTTCAATTGCCAATATACAACTACATGGATCTACAGAAAGAATATCTGATTTATGCTGTTTTAGGAATTAAAGCTTATTTTTCAGACCAAAATAAAAGAAGTTTACTAAGATTCAAATTTTAGATGATTTCATTCTTAGACGACTACTCATTCAAAGCACGCGTGCACAGACCTAGTGATATACTACGAGATATGTAAATGTGTTTGTGTCTGTTTGAGTGAATGTGTTTTCACGCACACTCATAATATACGCTCATACATAAGTATAATATAAAATGTTGTATGAAATTCTTGCAGAATTCAATATCGTGTGTTGAGACGCGGCTGTGAATTGCTATCGGTCGGGGGCAGAGTCGTTTATTCGACTTGCTCGTTCAACCCCGTTGAGAACGAGGCCGTCATACACAGGATGCTCCAGGAGACTGGGGACTGTGTGAAGTTGGTTGACGTGGAACATATGCTGCCGGGACTCAAGTACCATAAAGGTGAGGTCTCTGCAGTGTAAGGATATTGTTACGAGTTGAAGGACTCGAATTAAAATGCCGTTGGAATTATTATAGAGCTTATGAGATATATACAAACGCGTATAACACAGGTATCAATATAACTGAACAAAATCAGTCCAAACATAAAGCACGATTCAATAACACGCGCAAAGCCCGTCACTAAATAAATTACCGAATGTACAGAATTCTTGCTCCGCTTGTGATTATCGCTCGACTGCCTCATCTCTCAATTGGGGTATTGCTTTATACTGTACAAATGCAATGTCTGCTCGGCCGCGTGGACTGGATTTCCTAGAATCACACATGGCTAATGACTGCCATAAAATATCACAATACACAATTTACTGTTTTTCTAATCACAAATTTTAAACACAAAGTAATCACAAGAAGTCCAAATGCCGAAAAGGTAATAACAATGTCTACAGGTATTAAGGTGTGAATTTGTCTCTTGTCGACGTTCAGGTCGTAAAAATAATTTATTTAATTGCGAAGCTGACAAATGTGCCAACGACCTACCTGATGTAGTAACCGTTGCCAATAAACGTTTGCAACACCAGGGGCGATGCGAACGCGTTGCACGTCTTTAGGATGGGGTAGGAGAGATGGAATAAAAAAAACCGGACAGAAGCAACGACACAAAGGGATCAAAATAGAGGAATAATATGGGAGGAATCAGTAGGAACGGGATAGGAGAATGGTATAGGTACGACATACCTCGGGCTCTTTCTTTTCGTATCTCACAACGACCAACATACTCCATATGATGTTCCACAAGGCGACCGCAGTCATTACATTCGTTACGAAAAGGTCACTAATGACGTCATGATTTTCGCTCACGCAGCGGTCACAACGAGCCATGTCAGGTGGTGGGTCAAATAACCGTTCCACTTGAGTTTACAATTGACGCCGGGAAGCAAGTGAAACGGGAAAGATCGCGGTCGTGGTGGGTCTCTTGTGGAACGTAGCCCTCGTGGCCCCTCACAAAGACGCGGAGGGACCCTAGCAGGTTTTTTGTGTAGTCTGGCAGCTGGCAGCATCTCACAACTTCTTCCTTATGGAAGATGTGTTCATTACTGGCCCATGGGAGCCCCACTTACCCCTCGTAGATGTCCCCCGATGGTCCGAGGAGATGCATAAATGCATTCCCCCAGCAATATAAAAAGGGCGATACTGGTCTGCCGTAAGAGGCGTCAAAACAACTCATAGAAAAATGCTAGAATATTTGTCCGTCTTCCGTCCGGGCTGGTGGTGAATGTGCGAGCGAGCCCACAGCCCGGACAAAGGACGCTCGGGATCGGACAGGGGTTTTAGTGGTGTATCCCTAACCGTGGTGTGGCAATAGCTCTCCGCAGCCCATCGTGGGGCGCTAGTGCCACCCTGACCTGGCGAATCCCACACACGGGCCGCGACCTTTCCCCCTCGCGCGGTCTATGGTCCTCAAACGGATTTCCCCTGTATAAAAAAAAAGGATATTTGTCCGTCTAGATGGCTACCACGCCTAGTCTAGGGCAGTGTTCCGCAAAGTATGTACCACTTCACACTGGTATAGCGTGGTGTGCCTCGGAATAAGCTTTAGGTTTGTGGATTAATATTACTTAAAAATGATTTTTATTTGTGGTGTACCTCCTAAAATTTTCGTCTTCCCAGATGTACCTTGAACACAGAAAGTTTGCGGAACAACGGTTTAGGGTATGCCGCCATAATAACCTTGAGTTAGTGGCCGGGTTCCTGTCTCCATTTAGAGAGTGTCAGCAAATTGATAGCACTTTTGGTGTTACAAAATGACTGTTTACAAAATTACAAAAAATCAGGTGAGCCGTCTGCCTGTCTACTGAACTCGTGCAAAAAAAAAAACTCAAATGTTTGAGTGCTTAGTTACAATCACATGCAACAGTTATCTGTAATTTTCTTAACTTTGTTTATAATCTAGATGTTATTTAATGATTGTTCATAGGAATGACTCACTGGCGACCAGCTTCTAAGGACATGACCTTCTATGACAAGTATGAAGACGTGCCCGAGAAATGGCAGACCGTGGTCCGACCGCAAATGTTTCCACCCAAACCTGAAGATTTGGACAAGTATCGCTTGGACAAATGGTATGTAATATTGATAGCCGATTGAATTGAGTCTCACTTCTCGTATAATAATTAGCTACCAAGAGTGCTACTACGACATGTGCATCAGACCAAAGCCGGAGTGAGTCTGCACCCGATCAAAATCGGAGTGGGAATGTTCTTTCGTCGTTCCGTCTGAACAGTTTTATATTCGAGCGATGTCAAAACGAGCAGAGTAGTGGGGTAATGGATACAAACTACCCTCTATTATTATTTTTTAAATAAGTAAACCCCTTAATTAATCTAAGAATATGTTGATAAATTTTGAAGTATGCCTTAAACATTGTTTCTCAACCTGGAGGTCGCGTTTGATATTAAAGGGAGCCGTGTTCTGTTAAGAAAATAAGAATTATATCCAAATCATATGCTAAAATAAATTAAAATTACTATAATTTTGTTATAATATTGCAGTGAAGGGGTCGCACGGCTTTATACTTAATTTTTTGGTGTTTTCGTGGGTCGCGACATAAAAATCGTTGTGAAACAATGGCCTAAATGAATAAAATCGCCTCCTCCCCTAAAATTCTGAATACTTTAAAAGCCGGTGGTAGGTCTTAAAGTTCAATTCTGCTGAATCCCTAGTTGTGCGTCGAGTGACACGCACTTGGCCTTCTTTTTAATTCTATCAACACTCTCGTAGTATAAGAATCCTCCCGCACCACCAAGACACGGGTGGTTTCTTCGTGGCTGTATTAGAGAAGACGGCCCCCCTTCCGTGGGAGAAAGAAGAGAAGAAACCTACCCAAGCGACAGAAGCTGGCGAAGTTGCGGAAGAGAAGAAGGTAATAATGTCTTCTTGTAAGCATGTGGCTTGGTGTTATTCTGTTTATAACTAACTAGAGTTTACCTAGAGGCTGCGCCGCGGTTCAGCCTCTAATGCGTGCCTCTTCTTTACAGAGATTACAACACAGGTTAGAGGTTACATTGTATTAAATTTTTATGTTACCATTTTCCCCGGAAGATTAACTTTATTTTATATCCCATCTCCCGGATGAAAAGTATCTATGCCAATTTTCGGACCAAATCGACACCACATCGACCACACCGACCACATCGACCAAATCGACGAAAATTACCAATTTAACCAATATGACGAAAATGCCAAATCACATAATAACTACTTTCTGGGATAAGTTTGGGGATAGATTTATGTCTTTACATAAATCTATCCCCAAACTTATACCATTATCCGGGATGGAAAGTATTCCTTGTCCACCGTCGATATTAAAATTACATATATACTAAGTTTCAGCCAAATCAGTCGAGTAGGTTTTCCGTGAAAACGAAACAGAGAGACAGACAGAGTGACTTTCGAATTTATAAGATTTTTCGATTTTTGATTAGTACCCAGAGCCCAAGACTTGGAAACTGGTAAAAAAGTCGAACTAGTCACAGCCTATATACATCGGATCTTTTCGGTTTTGTTCTCACTTGAAGCCCAATCAACTGATTGTTGGTAACAAAATTTCATTAAATATGTTTATAATTTCTTATATTCTGAAAGTACTCTTGGAGTTGCCTAATCACAGGGATGAAAACGGTACTTTCTATCCCCGGGAGACGATTCACCCTGCGGTGAAAACTATGCGAACCATAGATAATAATAATAATATATGCGACTCATGTCCCATTTTTTTTTTACAGCCACCGGTAACAAAAAAATATCACCAATTTTGTACCAATCATTTTATACTTAATTTACTTAATGTTTCATATGTGACGTATTAAAAGAGTTCCATCAAATTAATTGGTTTGAGTAATCAGCTTTTTTACTTTCCTGTATTCGAAATGAAAAGCATAATGTTTACATCGGGTGGAAGGCCTATTTGCATTCTTACTATTAGGGTCCTCGCTACGCTCGTGCGTTAAACCATATCATGCCTAAATAGGTCACTTTCACCTCTCGTCAATCTACTATTGTCAAATAAACCGGTTTCGAACGGTTTCTGCCGTACATCAACAAACTGCAGCAAGTTTTCAATCTCAATCAAACACATGTGGACAGAGATGGAATGATACGTCCTTTTTCTCGCAGAGTAAAAAAGACTGAATTAAGTTCAGTCTTTTAGACACTGCAAACAAAATATTGACTAAAACCGGTTGCACAGAACATATTAAAAAACGGAAGGTTCTTTTACGAAATATACTGTGCCTGGAAGCCTCTGTGTTCTGTCGCGATTATATTCGCGGTGATATTACATCCATTCCATTAAAAAATAACTTACTTGCTCATGTTCTTAATAGTTACCAATAACATGCCCCCTTCATCCACTGGTGTCTTCGATTACAGGAGCCACCGAAAAAGAAGAGAAGACTGGGTGGATACAGAGAAGACCCATTCGTGTTCTTCTCGAGTGATACAGAAGACGTGTTTCCTTCAATCAAAGAGTACTACGACCTGAAGGATGACTTCGATCCCACCTGCCTTCTGACCAGGTGCCACGTGGGCAAGAAGAAGAATATATACCTAGTGTCGAAGATTGTAAAGGATGTTGTGCAAAGAAACGAGACTAGTATAAAAATAATCAACACCGGTGTGAAGACGTTTGTCAGATGTGATAATAAAAATATGGTCTGTCCGTTCAGGTGAGCTTCTTTTAATGTTTTCTTGTATGTATTGAAGTGAAGTTTAGAATCGTTGTGATTTGAAACTTAATGAAACGAAAAAGTGACACTATTTCTAATGTAAAGCATGTCACCATAACGGTTGTCTATTGTTTGCCCGAAAAATATAAGCAATGATACTCATAATGTTACTGCCCGAATTGTTTGCTTACCATAAAAGTTATGTGACATACTCTTGTTTGCCCATACATTAGATTTCATAATGACACGAGTGCCATGTGTATTATTAATGGGGATTGTTCACAAAAAATTACCCTCTGATTTTATATTTTTATTACGTAAAATAGGGTATTTTAAGATACTAATTTGAATATTTTTTGTATTTTAAGCATTAGTTTTTTTATAATTCGATTTTAAAGTTATTTCTCCGATGACGTCATAAAGGACAAGTTTACGTTGATTTATTTGCCTAGAAAACAAAAATAATAAAACTTACTAATCATAGTAATCTGTCTCTGTAAATAGTAGTAATTCAAATTTCACTGTCATTACTCATTACGTATCGTGATCATTTTAGTGTTTTTTGTCGCTAGGCTTATAATTTTTCGTGTTCAATCATTATTTTTTTTCTATAGTTATCGTTAATTTTTTTAAAGTGATCGTTAGGGAAAAATCCATGCTACAGAACTTAAATCAAATAATGTACAGCTAGATTTTTTTACACCTGTAGTAGGCAAACAGGCAAACGGCCCACCTGATTGGATTTAGTAAGGTCAAATAAAGGTCAAACACATTTCTTACAAAATACAAGAAGATCGTACGTTTTTTTGGAATTTTAACTAGACAGAAATGATTAGGGACACTATTCCTCGAAATGGTTTTTGAAATAGCTAGATTGAAAAAAAGTGGACAATCCCAATTGCAATAATATTATTTAAGAGAGTATTTCGACATGACGACATACAAAATTAATTGCACCGTAGAAAATTAACCTAACGCCTTTGTCCTTAAAAGCGATTGGTTTTCTAGCACTTCGGCCGCTGCCGCGGCACGCTCGCTTCGCTGTTTTTGTTCGATGGCAAAGGATGTTATGGCATATAATCACTACGCCATATAATGATTATAACAAATGATGTTATTGAAATTGACTTTATGGGAAACAAAGTTTCTAGCACGTGACTAATATAGTAAACAATGAGTATGACATATAAAATTATGAAAAACAATATTATGCCTGTTGACCAGTATAGCAGATGAAATTCTTCGCCCGTTCTCAATTAGTTCATTGTGTCGCCCATTGGCGGGCATCATCAGATTCATCCCCCTCTCATGGCAACAGTCCAGCCGAGGTAAAACTCCCTAGGGAGCTCCCTCAAGCAAGTTGCCCCCGGGCTCGAGCGCCCTCGCCTTGCGAAGGCGCTCGCCCCAAGAACCCTGGTAAAGTTGTGAGGTCTTCGGACCAACAACATAAAGTCAAGTCAAAAAAAAAGATGAAATTCTGGCAAGTGGGTGTATCCGCGCCATAACATAACAACCTTGAGTTGTGTTCCGGCATTAGTGACCAGGTTCCAGTCTCCATTAAGAGAACAGCAGCGCATTTGTAGCACCTTTAGTGTTGCATATGTCCATAGGCGATGGTAACCGCTTTCCATCAAGTGGGCCGTCTGCCTGTCTGCTGAAGCAATAAAAAAAACATGGTACCAGTGTTTTTTTTTATGATTTTAGTCATTTTAATATTTAGAGCACTTAGGTCATTATTTGTAGTTTACAGATAAACAGACGCGGGGGATATATCACAAAAACTCATATTTGTATGAACATTGTGTTCAAATTACTAAATATAATATATTCTCTCGCAGGCTTAGTCCTATGGATTTATGTGTTTATCTCTCTTTAGCGTCGCTTTTTCGTTTCATCGAGTTTCAAATCACAATGTTTCTAAAGAAGTTTCACTTCACAAATAGCCTAAAAGTATGAAAGCAGCTGTAAAGTGGACAGAAACGCTGGCCAATGTGTTCATGACGTCACTCATTAGTAAATAAAATTTTCAGGTTATCTCAGGAGGGTCTGCAAAGTGTATCACAGTATATTGGCCCCAAACGGCGTATCAGTATCCTCAAGGAGGACCTAATATTAGTCCTCCACAACGACAACCCGAGCAATCCGCCTGATATTAAGCTGTTCTCTCAGCACACTCAGAATTTGGTCAAGGATCTCGGTAAGTGCGAAAGAAAACATCATATCTCTGACGCTAGATGGCGCTTATAAAGATTTGTAGATGGGTGGTTAGCAAATACACTGTTTTGTGTGCTTTTCTGTCTTCAGTCTAGTATAAGATATTTATATATTTAAAAGAATACAGAGATTTTTATTTTGATTGAGTGTCGATACTGCGGCCTTACTTTTAGTGCTCGGTGCACGTGCACGTGATCACAAACTTTCCGGTTAAGTTTATTTTAATTTTTTTATTGCAGCAGTTCAACAGACAGGCAGATGGCCCACTTGATGGAAAGCGGTTACCATTGCCTATGGACATTTGCAACACCTAAGGTGCTACAAATGCGCTGCTGCACTCTTAAGGAAGACTGGAACCTGGTCATTAATGCCGGAACACAACACAAGGTTGTTATGGCGGCATACTCTAGACCAGGGGTGGTCGCCATCCAGTCGGGCAAATGCCCTACCACCTGGCTGTGGGTTGGTTTGTCGTGGTTCTCGCTCGACTGACTGGTCTCTCCATCGGGCCCTGGTTTTATACCTCACAAATACAAATGTGACTGTATTGTAGTCGACCTAATCCGTAACACCTGGCTAATGATTCAGCCGCAACGGTCATAAACGAGTACAATAAAACAATGGACTGTTTGCTAGAACGATTAGTAAACGCATGCCAATAAATAAGTAAACAAAAGAAGAAGATCATAAAACAATTACAATTAGTTCAAATTCCGAAAGGTGATAAAATGTGTTTTTACATATATGCAGGTGTAAATTTGTGTTTGTCAGCGCCTAGGTTGTAACAATATCAACAGGAGAAGCAATTATATACGCAAAACAGAAGAACCTTTGTTGCTCCGTTTTCCCTTGTCCTGTTCATTTGGATGCATGAAGGGGGCATGTATTCGAGTATTAATTTGAAAATATGTTGGCTACAGCGACAGGCAGTTGCGTGCTGGAGTACAAGGACCTTGCGTCAGAGCTGCACTTGACTCTGGTCGGTTGGCGCGGAGTGCACTCGCTGAGGGCGTACACCGCGACGCCCGACACCGTGCACTATTTGAGGTTGCTAGGAGCGGACACCACCAAGTACGGTATGTATATGGTTAATATCGATCGATATTTAAAAGTTAAGTGTGATAGGAACTCCACACATAGATCACAAGCACTCCAGAATATTCTTTCTGTATTATATCATATCCCATGACACCTGTCCCATTCTCTTTATACCATTTCTCATTCCCCCCCACATCCATCTCCTTCGATGCCATCCTGAAAGCTGGCATGTCGGTATTGCAAACGTCTATAGGGTACCGTAACGATTTTCCATTACATGGACCCTCTGCATGTTAGCCAGCTTCACGCAAAAAAGGAATTTAAAAAAAGAAAACTACGCGAGAACATGAAGAAAGAACGACGAAAACCTGTTCCACGCTTGTTTCTTGGGCTTTTCACTTATTCTCTCAAGATTCTTGCTAGATTGTGGGGGAGCTTTAAATGCTTTTTTTTATTAATAGTATCCTACACTAATATCTATGCATATGTATAATTACAAAATTGACATGACATTACACACTCATTTAATTTATTGTTACAAACAAACTGCAGGTTGATTGAAAAAGTATTCCATAGTATATATATATATATATATATATATATATAAAGTATAAGAGTATCAGTTTAGTTCTAAAATCGCTATTTGTTTGCTTGCAGATGTGAACAAATTCAAGAAACTGGAAGGACAGGAAACGGAAGTAGAGTCCAGTGACGTTATGGAGACTGCAGACACTGAAACTCCAGAATGTTCGAATAATGGCGGCAATGATGAGAAAAGTTGATACACATGGTCATGTGTATATGTTTATTAATATGATTAAAATGTTATTGACATAAATATATTTTTAATTATTTGTAAAAAAGGACTTTTATTAATTTATTTAAATACGAGATGTATACCATACGAGCAAAACTTAAATGCGTTCTTGAAGTTCGTTCACGTCATTGCGCAGAACACAATTATAAGGTTCACAGACGAAGCTAAGAGAGGAGTCTTGCGCTCTCGCTCGCTTTAGCATGCCATCTCTTTCGCATGATAATGTAAGATGTAACAAACCCAATGACATATAAAGAATCCAAATATAATTGGTGAGTTTTTGGGACAGTTTCGAGCGTTACTTTTATTCGAAAATGTGTATCTTGGATTTTTTATATATCAATGAACAAACGTTAACATTTGACTGCACCTGCGCAAATTCACCAACTAACTTCACTCGAAGCGCATTTTAGTTTTGTTCGTGCAGTAATAGACGTAAAGATAGGAAAATTGAATTAAAACTGTAAATTAAGTTCAGAAATACTTTATTTTAACTTCCTCAGAAATCATTCGCGTTACATGCGATAACAGTTACGCGTAACAGTAAAGCTCTTATGAAATTACTAGATCTACATAGTTTATTCAATAACCAAAATTATCTAAAAAAAAATTCAACCTAATAAACAATATTGCTAACCAGAAATCACATATTTATCATTCGCAGGTTATTGAATTATAACCAAAATAAATAATTATTATATCGCATCTCAGAATAATAATTAAAGTTATAGAAACAGTATTAAAACATCTACAAAAATACATCCCAACTATTTTCACTTATGAGGTTTAAAGCGTGTTGGAAAAACACGCGTAGTCGCACACTCGTTATTTACAAGGTTGTCATTTCTTTAAAACAAGACTGATATATAATGGGTGCGTTCCATCAGGGACTCACAACGACCGCGGTTTATCCCGTACCACTTGCTTGCCGGCGTTACAATCGTAAACCCAAGTGGAACGGATATTCGACTCACCCGTTGACGTGAGTCGTTGTGGGCGCTGTGTGATCGAAAATTATGACGTCATTAGTGATGATTTCGCCACGACCACGACGATTGCGGTCGCCTTGTGGAACGGCTAACTGAGCGTTTTGGGCGTTGTGAGCTAACTAACGGAACGTCCTGAAAGTCGCAGCCATATAGGGTTGGTCTTAAATAAGAGCGAAACAAATACATTATACAAGAGATGAGGCAAATCAGTTATGACTTTATTGTTTTCTAAAATAAACAAACATTAAGTTATAATATTCTTACGTAAACTAATATGTAGCTTCATTGCTTGAAACGATTGTCGCTTCGTAATTTTCTTAAATCTATGGAGGGTAGAGGTAAGGAGAATCATTTTTGTATATGAAAAAGTGTCCGTCAAAATCATTGACTTCAATGGTCAAAATGCATTAAATTAGGGTGTCTCCGCTTTGGCATCACGGTCAATTTTAAAGAAAGCGCCAAAAGTTAATAGAGTAGTATTGTAGTGTTTTAGTTATATAAAATTAAATATTACAAAATCACTGAGCGTATTATTCAAAATTCACGAAATAAAATCAATATTCACGTTTTCATATAATAATTGATAAGGTTATATTTAGTAAATTACTTTGTACTACGTAAGCGGTTTTATAACTGTACTGTCACCAACTACTCTAGTCGCCAAGATTTTTTTTTAACTCGGCATACTTCGATTCCTCTACAACAGCTACAATTCACACCATACCCTTTGCTACATCAGCACCATTGGGGACGGTTTTTAAACTGTTATTTACAGCTTAGAACTGGATAGGTACTTCTTCAACTATTTTCCTATTTGAGATGATTCTCCAACCCTACCCTCCATAGTTAAATCACATACAACGTATTTTTTTTTCACAATAAGTACATTTCCTAAGCCATCTTGCACAAATCGTAAGAAATTGTTTTACAAAAGTGAAATCGTCTAAAACTTAATACATCAGTCAAATGGATTCTTAGAGTGAAGACAGATTTAAATAGAATGAATAAATTTGTAAAATTATTATTCAGGTTCACATATTTGTCGTCAAACAATGCAATATCCTGCAGGGGAGTCCGGTGGATGGAACTTGTAGGACTGAAGAGGCATCCCGGACAAAATACAGGTTGCAACAACATTCACAACCCTGCTTTACTAGGCGGACTGCCATGCAGGATAGTCAATGGGCCCCTCAATACTCTACTTCCATGGTAAATTGGTAAACTAATCACAAAGAAATTGAACCAACACTCTTGGTACACAATCCTGGCGCAGATTTATTTATTCTATGTAAATCAACTTTATAGCCTAATATTACTCATAACAAGGACAGCATTTTAATCCCTGTAACAAAAATTACAACGTACTATATATAATATACTAATATGCGGTCGGTCAAAAGTCTATATAGTACTTACTGTCTATTTTTTATCTTAGAAAACGTAAATAAATGAAGTCCTGTATATGTGAAGTTTGCTCTGCAATATCGTTTCTTTTGGGCTATAGTCACATGTAATTATCATTTTTATTTATCTACTTCAGGAAATATAAAGACCTGAAAGGCCTAAATTGGCTGCTTTTGGAGATGCCCTTGACACGTGTCAAGATATACTCGTTGGTGTAAGATAAAGTTTTAATTATTTAAATACTTACGTATTGTTGACCGACCGTTTGAAATTATTAATATTACTTAAACCTTAAACCACTAACATGAGTAATATGAAAATGAGATACAGTTCGAATGACTTGTTGCTTATCTGCTATAAACAAAATGACTTTTTGAGAGAGACTTTCTTAATCACTATCTGTTATTTCCTTATTTTCATAACTGCCTAAGATATTTTGTATGTAGGAACTATAAGGCTCAATTGGAAGGAGTTATTTGATAAAGCTGAAAAGAGGAATGCATGGGAGTATTGATAACTTAACTATAGCTGATAATATATGATTATATGGCTCTTAGCATATTATTAAGATCTGACTTGGTCTGGTAATGTTGCTATTCTTTCAAATATCGTTGTTTCTAGGTATACGAGTAATTCTGGCACAGTACTAATCTTCGTGCAAACTTTGCTGAAAATGCGTACAATTTCTTTTTTTTGAACGACATGTAGGCAATGTTAGTACGTCGCTATTCTTCAAATAAACTTTTCTTACTTTCTTCCTTTCCTTGTATGTGTTGTGTAGCATGACAAACTAAACTCGAATATTTACATACTCGAATATACAGGGTTCGTGAATGCATTTTTTGAAGAAAGAAAGAAAGTTAATTTGTCAAATGCGACATAAAAAAAATATAACTAAAACTAGTAAGAATATTCTTGGAGCTGTATACCGCAATTCAACAAAATTAAATGAGGTCGGCACTCAGTATTTTAATGTGCCGCCATAGGACTGAATTTCAGTGCCCGCCTTTTTAGTATACACGCATTATTTTGAGGTATCGATAAATACAAATAAATTTCAAATGCATTGAAAAATAAATATTTCTAAATAATTTTACTAAGTCCATATAGTCATATAGGTATAAATATCGCCTTATAGCCTAACCTACCTAGCGCCATCAACTGATAACCCACGCTCTCATACCATTCATTAACTCGATCCGATATCACAGTGGGTGATGTGGTGTAACTTAACAATAAGCTAAAGCTAACTTTAAGCTAATTATTACTATTTAGGACAGGAATTAGGAATAGTCCGTAGCTGTGACCACTATATCAAAACTACTTCGTTAGAAGAGGTGGCCATTATTGGCAAATAAAAAATGACTGGTCTTAATAGTTCAAGATCCCAGTCACCCCAGACTTACGTGATTTTAGGAAAGATGAAATTTTTAGTATCGGTAGTCAAGTCAATATCATATATGACATATGTAAAAACTAGCATTGCTACTTTGACGTAGTAAGTTAGCATGGTTTTTTTCCACCTGCTACCTGAAGAACGGCCCCGCTTTCAGCTTAGTGAGTATCCATGCCTTTCTAAGTTTATGTTAAACTACCGATCCTAAAAATTTCATCTTTCCTAAAATCACATAAGTCTGGAGAGACTGGAATCTCAGTCTGTAATGTTTAGTTAAGAATTACACAATACTGAATAATTATGGAGTTATCTAGTTATGGCTGGTTCCTATATATTACTATTCACTCACTTGCCTTACCATCAGTTGAATTTGACATTACTTGTATGGAACTTGTGTCAGATTTTAACCGACATGTAAGTATGAAGGGTAGAGGTAAGGAGGACAATCTAGTTTGGGGGATAAGTTAAAAAGTGTCCACCTGTAAACAACAAATTATGGTTCGAAAACTCGTCAAAATAGCGCTAGTGTAGGAAAAGGAGATGAATTTAGCAGTTATAAACGAAGTGAAGTGCTGGGTTGAAAAATTAAAAATTATAATTTGAAAAATTATTGAGACTTTCTCGTATTGAGATGTATGTATATTTTTGACCAATTGACTTTTTTGAAACCTATTTCACTAATTATAATACCTAACCAAATTATCTGAAAATTCCACCATGAGGAGACATGCAATAGTTACATTTTCGTAAAATGCGCGGTGACAAAGAAGTCTTTCTTTCCTTCTTTAATCTAGTATCCTACTCTAATTATTTGTGGCGCTATTTTTAAATACTTACCACTTGCTATTATGGCGTCATCTTAATTTGCTGCCCTTCAGTGGACACTTTTTAATATACTGAGATGGTTAATGATCCCAATATAAGTTACTAATACCAGCCAGTCATATAGTTTGACTACACTTAGTGCCTATTTTTCTATCACCAGATAAAAGTTATTCTATAGAATAAAACATAACGGCTACGTTCCACAAGAGACTCACAACGATCACGTTCACAACCGCGATTTTTCCCGTTTCACTTTCTCGCTGGCGTCACAATCGTAAACTCAAGTGGAACGGTTATTCGAACCACCTCTTTATATGGGTCGATGTGTGTCGCTTGAGCGAAAATCATGATGTCATTAGTGACGTTTTCGCCACGACCATAGTGACTGTGGTCGCCATGTGGAACGGCAGACGAACGCGCCCAAAATGGCAAAATTATAAATGACAGTTACATGAAGAAGACAGTTGAAAGGTTTCACTTTTGAATTTAGTCACGTTATAATTCATTCGACTAAATAACTTTTATCTGATGATTTAAAAATCGACCCTTAACAAAACAAACCATTCCAGAAGGTTCCAATGAAAAACTAAGTATTATCTATTCATAACTACGGACCATATTAGAAGCAGATAGATTTTTATACTGGAATGGATTTTTCTATATTTAACTATGAATTATTATTGTATTCCCTGAATGAAGAACCCGTCTTAAAAATAATATAAGATGTAACTTAATTACTATATACAAAGACGATGAATGTATTTTCATTTTATGCGAAAACGTGTGTTTTGAATACAAAAAAAATTGAAAAGACTATTAAATATGAATCTCTTGATTTTAGAAACAGTACTACCTAAAAATATTAAAATAAACCAAAACTGTTGTACTCTTTATCACGTTAATTAATTTTAAATTGTTAAATGCAACAAACCCTGTCAACCATAGTGTTAGCAGAAACCTTGACGATCTTACTCATATTGAGTTCGAGTAAGTTTGTAGCTCTGCCAGGGCTGCGGAGAGGATAGGTCATATACCCGTAGCCCTGGCATAAGGCGAAGGACGGAACACCCAGGGGTTTTAGTGGGTATCCCTAACCGGGGGTGGCAATAGCATGGCACCAGTTTTGACTGGGCATGCTAGTGCCACCCCCGATCTGGCGAATCCCACACTAGGTCGCGAATTATCCCCCCAAGGTTTTGTCCTTGTCGCGGCTTAGTCCTCGATCGGATTTCCCCTAGTTAAAAAAAAAGTTTGTAGGCTTCTTTAAGGTTCTTAAGGAAGCCTTCAAACCTTGTATTGGCGATATATTAGGGAACATCAAATGTGCTACAAATGCGCTGCTGCTCTCTTAAGGGGCACTGGAACCTGATCACTAATGCCGGAACACAACTCAGTGTTGTTATGCCGGCATACTTTAGACTACCTGGCTGTTCTTTCGGTGTTTTGATAAATAAATAAAAAAATGTATTTGTTATTTCTAGGAAAGATTTTTTTTTAATTTTAGAACAAAATGAAGTATTTTAATTTTAGAAGAAGCAGTTGTCATGTTGTATGGATAAACTTATTTTTTTACTCATTTATTTCTTATACTAAGCTACACTACACACTAAATTACAAACTATTAAAATAAAGGCTAGATACTAATGAATCCATTCGACTAAGTATTAAGGACCACTGGTAGGTAGGCCACCCGATATTAAGGCATGTAACAGATAAAATATGCACTAGTTTAAGGAAATGAACTGTGCTAAAAAATAATATAGATCTAACATTGAATCCTACACTAGAAAATGTAGAAGCTCCACTAGTTTTCTTTGGTTAATTAAAGAATTATCCAATAAATGGAGTTTTCAATCTCGCTCGCGCATCGTCACTTTTTTGAGAATATAAATTGAGATAATTCACTTAGGACAAATCTGTAATAACCGATGTGTCAAACTTGCCAAGCCGCCTTGGACAAGCGTGGTGGGTATACTATCCGTTCCCCCATAATGAGGCCCGAGACAAGCAGTGGGTCATTTATGGGCTGACATTATTTATAATATATGTATTACATAAATGTAATTATTACGAATGTTTCATAGAAATATAATTAATTTAGATAAGGTTTCATATATTAATAATAATAGTGTAGGACGCTCTCCAGTCGGATGGACCGATGATTTGTGCAAGGTCGGTAGGTGACGCCACATTGGGGAGGCCTATTTTTTTTGAGGCGAGGGAAAATGCTACCGATTTACGCACAGACTGTGTCGTTGCTAGGGAACGACACACGTCGGTCGGGGGAGGCATCACTGCAGCAATAGTATGCTCTTGGCAGTGATCCGCCCGCGAATGACTCAGCTAGTGTGGTGACTCAAAGGAAGCTGCACGGTCAAGCAACCCCAATACCCACTAAAAACCCCCTCCTCCCTGTCGACCCTGCGCTTCGTTGTGAAGGAAAGGCTGAGACTTAGAACATAGTTACGCCCAGCCGAACATTGGGGAGGCCTACGTCCATCTGTGGGCAACGGTTGGCGGACGACTACAACGACTTAATACAGCTCTGCCGTAAGTAAAATTTTGTCAATATATATCTTCAAACAGGCGTAAAAATCTCATTATCAAACTTTTGAAATATCATGTCAGAAATAATTTTAATTACTTTTCAAACCATAAATTTAATGCGCTATTTGAGTCCTTTTACTTATGACGTCATAAGTAGGTACGCTCATACACAATCTATGAGGCTGCGACTTTCTGTAACTTTTTAGATAAGATAAGAGATTCTCAGTCGATTTAAGCGTCGCCTATTATGGCGAACCGCGAAAATATCGGTTGTAATTAAAATCTGTCACAGATGCTGAAAGCGGCGTCTAGCATCAATAGACTCGAGACGTCGCTTTCAGCGTCGAATTGACGTCGTACCGATGGCTAAGGAAGCGTTTTTCTCGTGCATTAAACAACTTGGGATCTAATACACTCGTGTGCAAAAATAACGTATGAGGTGGTTATTTAAAGATACTTTGCAATGCACATGGTACCACAGGGTCACTTGACGTTTGAATGTTATGGACTAGTCAACTATGTTTATCTTTACGTTATACAAAACTAATATTACTAATAGAGACTATGTCAAACAGATAAGGGTCGAATACGTTATTCGTGATGAGATAACTTTAATGACGTTAAATATGTTAATAATGTTGATGTTTTTTAAATATGTACGAAATGAAGCTTGGTTGTTGAGTCTATCGTATTTCTTTTTATACCCTTTTTCTGTACAAAATCCTTTACTACACTTCGTATACTGCATTTTTGGCATTCTTTTAAATATATTTTTTCTAGTTCACACTTTTGTATTTCCAACAATGAAATAGAACTAAAATAAAACTAGTGTTCCTTATATAATAAATGCTACTTTAAACAAAGATCTACGTGTAATTACAAAATTAAATAACACAGTAATTAATATTAATTTAAAGCATAAAAAATATCTAAGAACTAATAATGAGCTTTATTCTAAGACGGAATCCATACGATCTGGACGGTAGCAATGGACTAAGAAGCTGTGCTCTTAAAGTACTTTTTAAATTTAGAACTAAATAAAAAAAATCACCAGCAATAAATAGTTGACCGTATTTGGATTCTCTCTAAACTGACGAACTTGAACGTACCTAAAAAAGTTTTATAAATACGGTCAATACTCATTACACTTAGTGTGAATCCATACATACATTAAATCAATATTAACGTGAATTTGTAATTTCTACTCCTTATGTCATTTCTTAATTGTAAATTATATTTTTATTAAATTAAGTTTTTTTTACTTTAGATAATGCATTTGGGAACACATAAAATACACTTTTAAAATAATTTTCGCTAAATACCGATTAAATTTACGCGAAACATTCATCTGGAAAGCCTGAAAAGCCTGATAAATTAATGAGGTGATTTCAGACTATACCACTATTTCTCAACCCTTTTCAAGTCTATCATAATTGTCTAGATGAAAAGTTTTAACATTTATTAATCATATTTAGCGGCGGGTCTTTGAATTGAGAATCTTAAGTAGACTACGAATTAAAACAAACTTATGTCGTATTTATTCTCTAGGCCAATATTCAAAGCTCGAAGTTACGCTTAATGAGATTATCCATCCAAATAAAAGATAACTGAGTCACTCAATTGGCCTACATATACGTGTATGCCGTTTACTGATCTTGGAACTTAAACCGAAAGATTTAGGACATGAGTTTCTATAAAGAGCTATATTATAGCTCTCAAATCGCCTGATTCACAGTTAAAAAACCGGCCGTGTGTATTTAAAAAACTAGTGAGATCACGAAAACAAGTAACTATTAATAAAATAATTTTACTAATATTCTCCATGTACGTATTTTTTTGTTCAGTTTATTTGTATTCTGACATTTGTATACCTTTAATACCATTTCTCAAAAAGGAATGTAATATGCAAAAGCCTAACGTACATAACGAACTTTATTACAGCTTTCTTGACTGATATCTAAGAATATTATGGACTTGCATTTATGTTTGTAGACACAATTTTAAGTTATTTGAAATATTTTAATAAATATAAAAGAGTGTAAAGCTTTATCTCCATTGATATAAAAGAAAAGTTTCTAACACTTTACTATGTATCACACTAATTTTAAATCGCAACGTTTGGAGTTAACTATTACTTTAAGAAAACCTTTGTTTAATATCTCAAATAAATCAACTGCCAGTTCTAATTATTGTTGCCTTAATTATAAATTAAAAATATTTATGTCAAACGCCATTTCAGATTTGTTTTAAAATCATAATAAATTTATAAGTACTTATTACAAACATAATGAACCGAATTAACAATTTGAGACAATGAAGATAAAACTGTATACGATTTATCGCAGATTTATCTGCACGAAGCTAATTGAAATACTTTTTAATTGAGCTTTTAATATTTTTTTAAGCAGTTTTTAAGTTATCCTAATTACCGTAGATTAAATTGCACAGCTTTCAAAATTTAAATAGATTATTTCTTGGCGTTCAGGTGTCTTCAATATTTTAATACCACTCCTAAAGCGTCTTCAGTAAAGTTTAGTTCTGATCACATTCGTCAATGTCTGAATCTAAAACAAAAAAATATGGAGATTCATATTTATGCTAGACCGAATTTTTTTGCTCCCAAGTGTACTCAATAAATGGCAGTGATATCTCGGAAAAAATATTTCGGAGACGTCTGTTAATATGATCGACACTTAAGTGTACGATAATATTCTAGTTTAAGAATAACATCTTCCTAAATACACCCAAATTGTAGCTCTTGTGGCAGCTCGAAATATGTGATGTCATACTAGGGATAAAGGAGTCTCACACTGGAATGAGACCAGATGTGACAAGGACGGGGGAGGGTTCAAAAAATCATGAAATTTTTGTGACGTAATTTATGGATGGCCCTTATTACGTATTTACGTATATTCGAAATAAAATTAATTTGAATTTTATTGAAATAATACTGTGCGGTTAGGAATTACCCTCAAAGTTTCTGCCAAAATATTTAAAGAAAATGTATCTCTGGAAATACATGATGATGACTGAACTTACCTTTAAGATGATTGCGTGAGCCTGGGATTCCGTGGGCACTGCATCAGATGCCTCTGCCAGGGTAGGTCGCGAGCCAACACGTTCGTGAAGCAGTACGGACATTTCCACTCGTCCATGCCCAAAGCTGCCATCAAATAAGTACATGTATCAAAAACAGACAGTAACTTTCTCATCCATCGTCCTCATCATGTCAAATTTAAAGGCTCAAGAAAACGCATTTTTGTATTTTGGTTTTTACATAAACGACGATTTTGTACCGTAAACAAATTTAATGTTGATAAGTCTTTCATGGTAATCACGCAATACAAGCCGTGCTTTACTTATAATATCTTCTCCAATATTCTTCTTCGTAAAATCCTATTTACAATTTATTTTTAAACGAAGAAAGACTAAGGGTCGCTTGCATAACGTTCCTTTAATTTCTTTAGGAAACACTAAACGCATTTAACACCCTTAAATACGATTAGCGTCTTGCACAACGCAAAATTTGTCGCTACATATGTTTAAAGAACTGTCAATACATATTGTGTAAAACGTATTTAGGTAGTTTAATATGATTAATTAATTTTATTTAAAGGCGATCGTTATGCAAGCGACCCTTAAAATTATTATTAATTGGAATGTAATTTAAAGTGAATACTTAAAAACAATATTTTCTTAATAACACTGAAAAAGAAATAGATAGAAGGATAGCAACTACATGGAGAAAATATTGGAATTATAAGGAAATCATGAAAAATAAGAAGGTAGATATAGGGATTAAGCAAAAATTATATGATTTAGCAATTCTCTCGTGCCAAACATGGGCTCTTCGTAAGCAAGATGAAAACAAACTAGCTGTTCATCAGAGGAAAATGGAGCGAAGCATGCTAGGCGTGAAACTTGTGGATAAAATTCAAAATAAAAGTATAAGTAGGAAAACAAAAGTATGTGACGTAGTAAAAAAGGTAAGAAGTCTTAAATGGAAATGGGAAGGACACGTTCACAGAATGAACACGGAAAAGTGGACAAGGAAAGTGTCAGAATGAATACCTAGAGACGCTAAGAGGAAAAGAGGGAGTCCAAATAAAAGATGGGAAGACATATTTAAGGAAAGATGCGGCCCACATTGGACAAGACTAGCAAGAAATAGGGATGAATGGAGAAAATTGCTACGCCTACGCCGCTGAGGCGACTTCCGTCGATGAACAATAATGTATTATTTTATTTTTTTAGTACAAGGACATAGATTTCATTGATTTTATTAGTTTGACATATTTTAAAAAGAAAAAATAATTATGTAACAATTTATGAATTTAATTATGTTTGTAATATGACGGTAGAATAAAGGCTTTTTTATTTTATTTTATTTTACTTAAAAATAAACTAAATTATAAACAAATGATCATAAAGTATGTAACAAATCACTGCCAGAGGGAAGCATTCCCAGAAGACCGGCTGCATTGCCATGCTGTATGGCAATGCTGATTCGTTGCGCAAATATGAACCAACTTTCTAATCACAGGTCTTATAACATGTTATGAAATGAAAGCTATATTTATATATCTACAATATTATAAAATTCAAGGACGCGGTGTCTGTACATTGAAGCTATTAAAAAAAACAAGTGGAATACACTATATTATTATTTTTTATTTATTCTCTGTTCGTTCGGGATTCTCGTAAATACTATTGAGCCGATTTCGACGCGGTTTTTATTGAACGACAAATTCTTAGACATAAACCCTGCGCAACTTTTTATCCTGGGAATTGCGCAGAATTTTATCTAGGAATGATTTAAAATGGCCAGTTAAAAAAATAAATTCCAATGTAATTTTTTTTACTGATCAATAGCAAATTTATGTGTGATATTCTTTATCTCGAGAATCCCGCGGGATTTTTTTCCGAAAGCGGTCTGTAGTCGTAAAACGATAGTTTACATTCTTTTTTAAATGCTGGGGTACTTTGCGTCTTGGGCATCCCGAGGGAACTTCACGTCATACGTGGACGGAGTCGCGGGCATATCCTAGTATCTGATATGTTCTTACGTATGCAGTTGACGTGGTAGTCGCTTTCGTCCATCCTCAACGCCACCCCGCATTTGGGGCACGGCTTCCAGCAGCCTTCACTCATCGAGCATTCTTCTGTTGAATGAAAACATTCATCAAGAGCTTATTCAAATAATCTTCAATTGATATACTTAGGGCCGCTTGCATAACGATCGCTTTTAAATAAAATTAGTTAATCACATTAAACAGCCTAAATACGTTTTACACAAAATGAATTGACAGTTCTTTAAACATATTTAGCGGCAAATTTTGCGTTATGTAAGACGCTAATTGTATTTAAGGGTGTTAAATACGTTTGATGTTTCTTAAATAATTAAAGCAACCTCATGCAAGCGGCCCTTAATGTGTTTTAATTAATCTTAAAATTACTCTGAATGTCCCAACTAAACATAATATTGCAAGTATTGAAGTCATCACTTCAAAGTAATTAAATATATTAAAATAAAATATTGTTAACTAATAAGCAGATAGACCGACGGCCCAGCTGATGGAAAGCAGTCACCAGCGCACATTTGTAACACCAAAGGTGCGACCGCAGCCGCTGTCTAAATGAAGACTGAAACCTGGACACTAATACCGGAACACAACTCAAGGTTATACTCTAGACCAGGGGTGATAGTCATCCAGACGGGCACCCCTTGCCTCCCTACCATCTGGCTATGAGTTATTTTGTCGCCTTTTACGACGGGCACTGTTACCATACGCTAACAACGGTGAAGAAAAACATCGGGACGAAACCTGCACATCGAGATAGCCGATGTGTCCCTGCCAAGCCGCCATGGACAAGCGTGGTGGGTATACCTACTGTCCATTCACTAATAGTGAGAAGCCTGACCCCAGCAGTTACTTTTTCATATTTTTAAATGCATCGTATAAACTCGAATCATTTGCAGATTTATTATAAAAATTTAACGACTGAGTGCAATATCTTATATATAAAATTCTCGTGTCACAGTGTTAGTTACCATACTCCTCCGAAACGGCTTGGCCGATTCTGATGAAATTTTGTGTACATATTGGATAGGTCTGAGAATCGGACCACATCTATTTTTCATCCCCCTAAATGTTAAGGGTAGTTCACCGCTAAATATATTTTTTTTATTTTTACATATTTTTTTCATTTTTATTTTTTTATGATACAGAATTAAAAAATACATACAACCCTAAATTTTTAAAACTACGACCAACCCCTATTTTTTAATAGCGATAATAGTATTTTTATGATTTTCTACTGAGATGATTTAGATTTTAATTTGAACCAGGTAGATGGTGTTGCAATCGGGTACCAGAATTTAGGTGTTCTTTTTATTGTTGTATGTGTTGAAGTTTGTCCCGGAAATGTTTAAATAAACGATTGGACCCAATAGATGGCGCCGCGATACTCCTAAACGCTGGGCCTGATTTTGATGTCATTTTTTTGTTCAAGTATATTTGAGAATAGGTTAGATTAACATTTGGTCCCGGTAGATGACGCCGGAATCGGGTTCTAGATTTTTATTTTTTAAAGGCCGCCGTGTACAGCTAGTATAATATATATTCATTCCCCATGAGAATATAAAAGTAGGATGGAAATTAATTTGAGAAGTATACACACCCAATAGATGCACATGAAGCACCCTGGCCTCCAAGGCGACCCCGCAATGTGGGCACCTCGCCAAAAGCACGCATCGTCTCCAATAATGAGCTTCTAATGTATCCGCTCTCACACGACGACCGCACCACGTGCATGTTATACTTGTTAACAAAACAATACAACGACTTTTATAATTTTCTATTTTCTTTTTTCTATTATTATTTTTGGCCTGACAACGTCTTATAATCCGATAGAGCCGGCTGCACGTACGAAAAAACATCACTCATGCGGCGTAACCTCGCTCTGAGGCGTTCCATTTAAGGCTTGAAGTGCAAGCGAGAGCGCGAAACGCGCGACAAAGACGCACAATCGGCCTCCGCGTTCGGCAGCGTTCGATACCTGTCTCTCTCCTACTTAAGTGTTGAACGTTGTCACGTCCAACTATCGTCAGTAAATCGACTTTACAAACAATCGTACCACTACGGGCGGATTTTTCACTCATCAAATAAAATTCATCAATGGAACAAATTATAACCTGACCGAATTCAAAGGTGAGAACTGTCAAGTGTTTTATTCAGGCATCTGTCAAATTTATTTTTTCTGTTAAAAGAAACCATGGGAACGATACGTTGAATTACATGAATCTTTGTGGAACCCAAATACTTATAACAAAATACAACTTACTGCAAGCTCATAGTTTCTGGCACTTGATCTCCACAATCCATTCCCGCACCATCGTAACCATCATATTGCTCACTGGTAGCTAACTGTTGTCTTCTCCCTGCATAGGCAACATGCGGATGATTAAGCAAGTTTTATTCTTTGTATACAAATTATCAAAAACAAATGTTTTTTGTGCATTCGCTTTGAATTTATCAATTTAAATATATTAAGGTTTGAATCGTGTACATTAGGCACCTACTTGAAGTTTCATATAATATATGCAAGGAAAATATGTTTAAATTGTAATCATGTAATATATAAAATTCTCGTGTCGGGGTGTTTGTTACCAAACTACTCCGAAATGGCTGAATTGTTTTGTATGAAATTTGGTGTGTATATCGGGTAGGTCTGAGAATCGGCCAACATTTATTTTTCATACCCCTAAATAATAAAAGTGACTCATCCCTAAATATTTTTTGACAAAATTTCTTATTTATATTTTTTTATGATTTGGCATTAAAAATACATACAGCCCTAAATTTTCACCCTTCTACCTCTAACCCCTATTTTTAATAGCGATATTAGCACAGTATAGTAATAGATAAGGAAAGGTTAGGTGTGAAGGAAAGGCACATAGAAGGCACTAATATCATTACGCGATCCAATCCTTTAATATGGCCAATACAAATTTAACTTACTTAAAATTACTAAAAATAATTTAAAAGGCGAAACAACGTTTCAGGTCCACTAGTTTTCCTATATATGTCGTAGTTATACTATGATTATGTGTATATAATATATATCCATACCTTGACAAAATAAAGAGTGAGTAAAAACAGGACATTAATACTTTTAATAGTTAAAACATTATAAATTTTGGTTTTCATTACAGTATTGGTTTCTAGTTTCTTCAGATCTTTCACCAAAAGGTCCTTAGTCACAGAACAACAATCGATCTTTGTGATATGTGGTATATATATAATTATTAAAGGATTTGTTTTATAGGAATAACAAACTGAGGACTATTTTACCTGATAAGGGTAAGAAGGCAATAATTATATCTAATCGATTATTGAATTATTTATTTACAGTTCTGCTAACCTGGACTGTAATAACCGCTTTCATCCATTTGGCTGTGATCGTCCAAATGCATGTTCCTTAATCCGGATACCAGTTTTGGAGATTCCAATACTCCCTCTCTGAAATACTCAGCCTTTACTTTTGGAGAGTCCAGACTCCTATTATCAGAATCGCGCCTAAAAAGATAGAATATTTTTATAGCTTTATCGTCAATCACTCTTAAGGACTACATACCTTAAACTATACTTGTCTTACTATCTCCCAATCTACTAACACATACTCAACTGATTTGTCCAAAACAAATAAATTCAGTTATTGACCACTTGATGAAACCAATAAAAATATCATAATTTGTCGAGTTTTTCCTAGTATATGCACTATTTTGAAATATCCTTATAACCAATTAGACTACTCACATGATGGCAATGCCATATTATACTAAACTATGGGAATTTCTGACAGTATAATACCCGAGGTTGACGTTCATGTTGCAGAAGCTTCACAAAATTTAACATGCTTTGGAGGAAAATGGGAAGGAAAGTGTAAAGAGAACATGGAATAATACAAACAGAAGACAAGGAAATGAGTCTTAGATAGTCTCATTTATAGTACAAAATAGCATGACCATAAAGTTATCAATTTCAAAGCGATATCCTGTGAAACCTTAGCAACAAGTCTTTGACCTTTTTGGTATCTCTGCAATCATAAAGGCACTCTAAGACAAATTGCCAATATTAGAACTTACCTTAAATCATTTCTGGACATTTGGGGTGAATCCATCGGCAACGAATCCATGCTTCTCACATCATTTTTAGACTTTGGGGATCCTAATGTTGGAGAATCTCTGTAGTCCAGATGGAGTGGCTCATACACTGTCACAGGTCTCTCTTTGAGCTGAGGTTTGGTAATATCGTGATCGTAATGAATCATCGAATGGCGGTTTTCGGTGTTGCGGTTTGTACGGCGATAGACGACTTCAGATTGATTTTGACCTTCTTGGAAGTGCACCTGTTGAAATCATTGATCTTAAGATTATGGTTATTACAATTAATTTGAATACAGGAACATTCGACGGTCTTTTCTCCTAGACAACAAAGTAGTGGACTTGAGTCAAGGAATAAGGAAGGTGAAATGTACAAAAAGTAAATTTATTGAAAAATTCGAATTTATAAAAAAAAACAGCCAGTCACTAAGAATTCATTATTTGGTTTGTTATAGCGTCAGAAAACATTCACATTTTAATTCTTTATATTGACTTTTTGAAACATTCATTCATTATTTGAGAACAACCTATAACGACGAGTTATTATAAGTACATACTTTCTGTAAGTTATAGAAAGCATGTATGATAATGTTACTACACAAGTCCGTTCTGCAATGGGAACCAAGAACCAGTTATCTGTGAAGGTAAGTTTGCACCAGGGATCCGCCTTAACTCCTTACTTGTTTCTGTTAGTCATGGTGCGGCCCTCTGATGCATGGTTTTCGCAGATGATATTGTCTTAGTAGATGAAGACGGGGTGGCACTTAAAATCATACTAGACAGGTGGCGGCAAGCGCTAGAGGACGTTGGGTTAAAAAACAGCAGAACTAAAAGCGAATACCTGTTTTGCAATTTCGACGGGACCTCTAGTATTGTACCTTTTAAACCACAATTAGCCTTAATGCCATAGAATCCCGAATTCATATACCTCGGTTCACTAGAGCACAGTAATTTTGATATAGAGAAGGATGTAAGGAGAAGAATAAATGTAGGATCGCTAAAGTGGATAAAGGTAACAGTGCACGTATGTCATCCTTTTTGACATTAAGCCATTGGAATAATGCATTTCTGAGCCAACTTTTTGAGCCTATCCCTTCTACGGAGACCTAGCAAAAGGCATAGCTAGACATTTGTTTCCGACTAGTTGATTATGTAACCCATAAGGAGGATTAATTAAAATTAAATATCTGTCAATAAATGACTTCATACCTTATCAGTAGCAGAAGCTGTGGACCTCGGTGAATGTTTTGGACTAACAGCACTATCAAGCCTTAATTTATTGTAACCAGGATAATTATTAAAGTCTTTGACAGTCTTGCTTGTACTTGGAGTATATCGCTTTGTTGGGGATTTCTTCAAGCTACTTTTATTAGTCTTCGTAGTATAGCTCCCGCTTAAGCTGGAGGGTGCAAGTGTAGTTCCGCTTATGCTGGTTTTTAAGCTGTATGATGACGTCATGCTGTTAGATATGCCAGTACTGGTGCGAGCTGATGCAGTTATGCTTGCTGTGTCATGCTGTTCCGATTGGTCAGTTAGGAGTTGTTCCTCGGTTGGGGCTTGATTTAACATTTTCTAAAGAGGATGAAATCAATAAGTTAGATTAAGATGTAATCCACACAAATATTCCTAGTTATATTGAGTTTTGTGAAGTATTTGTACTAGTCAGCGGTTATAGCGTAAATTCATTATGATCACTGTCATGCTACAAGCATTGTGAAAAGTCGCAATAAGCCTGGAGATCATGAGTTTTTATAATACAGATGTATTTAACCTATCAGTATTAAATTAGTAAATAGTACTAAGTGTTAAATAGATATTTTCAATAAGGTTAGTTGCATTTCTGATAAATAAATAACATCTTTAGTTATTATGAGAAATAAATAAAGGTGTCTTTGAGACATCATCTTGTAACAAAATAAAAAGAGATGAGATTAGAGAAAAATTTTAATTAATATTATAAAACTCATCAGTATATTAAAAGTAGTGTATAAAGCAAGCGAGGAAGCGATCGAAATAAGATAATACTAAGAGCAAGTGAATCTTTTCTATGCAATGTTTCTTAATATTGCTAGCTGACTCCAACAGGTAATAGGCATTTGGTAAATAAATTTTAAAAAATTAATAAGCGTCAGACTTTTATTAACTTTCGAACAAATCTTATTTTCTTTCACTTCAAGACTTGCTATTACTATCTGCAATATTATGAGCATCATAGTTTTCATCGATTGAAGCTAAGTTAGATCCATTATTTTTGTTTCAGCGGAATCATGCGTCTGATACAAATTTTCTTCTTATTCTGTTCCTTGAATTAAAATTGCTGTTGAAACAAACATGTAAATCATATAGGTGACTGGTGACTGACCTGCATATCAATCCTGTCAAACTGCTGGAACAAATGTCGATATATCAGATTTCTCCTGGTGACTGCGTCGTCGGGAGGCAGTTGGGCCCTGACCACTCTGGGTGATCTCGCGTAAGCTGCGAGAAGAATCCTTTCTGCCGCCGCTCGAACTGATCCAGCAGCGTGTTGGGCGCCTGCTGCGCCACACTCCGCCAGACGGCGGACTGTTAGCCCACTGAAACATGTTCGAATGGAATAAATTTTGAAGTACAACTTATGTACAACGTTTGAATTTTTGTAGTCTTTTTTTCTTGTGAAGCTGCCAAACAAGCAGACGGCCGCCCTATAGCATGCCTATAGACGTTTACAACACCATGGACGAAACTAATGCGTTGTCCGACTTTAGGATGAGATGAAGGGGTGACAGAGGGCTCAGACAAGAGGAATGGGATAGGGACGATGCTATATGACGTTGTGCCAGTGAGCCATCGGAACTATTACATCGTACGAAACACGATTAGCTCAAGGTAAACATTTCACGCCGATAGATCTATTAGAGTGTGGTATAATGCCAACAGAGCCGGCCCATGAGTTGTTATCAACATAGTGTTACGTATTTTAGAATACAATAGAATATATTTATTGCGAAATGCATTTACAGAGACGTTACGGTTTTTATAATATCAATGCATTCGGCCCGTAATTGGGCGTGCAAAATTATTATGACAATAGTCGATATTGTTATATTCAATTTCAATATTATAAACATTTCATACAATCAATCAATTGATACACTTGAACATATACAAATTACATTTGTTAATCATTAAAATAATCCTATCCTATATGAATACTATAGAAGCGAAAGTTTGTAAGAATGTATGGATGTATAGATGTAATGATGTATATTTGTTACTCTTTCACGCAAAAAGTACTGAATGGATTTTGATGAAATTTTACAGTAATATAGCTTACACATCAGAATAGCACAACACATAGGCTAGAATTTATATATTGTTAATTATTTAAAATATAACGATTTACCATCACCAGGCGGGTGAAATCGCGGGCGCAGATAGTATCTTTATATATACAATGTACTCTTTGATAATAACAATAATAATCTATAAATCTTTGGAAGCTTGTATACGAAGAGCCCATCCAATAGACACTTTTGGGCATTAATGCAGTGATTGACTTTGCAGTGCAGACACTAAATTCGTCGCGTAGGTTACATGGTAAGACCTCCGAACGCTGACTAAATAGGTATGGATTAGTTTTGGCAATAACAGATATTTCGAGTAATATAGATGATTAAAGTATTAGTAATATTATAACTATAAACTAGTACAGTGAAGGAAACTTATGTTGAATTCTACCTATAATTCCTTAAAACTGTAAGTCGAATACTGAGCCTAGATCATCGAAGTTAATGGGTAAAGTTCCTAGAAGATTGGCTACGTGATTACCATGTTTAATATACAAACTAATCAGTACTGGATATTTTTGGAAAGTCACACATAATTATAATGTCTACGTTTGATTATAACAATATAACTATGCTATTAAAATTATTATTACACATATAGTTGAAATCTCATGCGAACGAAGTCGCGGGCATAGCTAGTTACTATAATTAAATTAAGGCAAGCTGACCTACATATTAAAATTTCCCTATAAACAAATAAAATTATGCAATATTGCCTGTCTGTAGGTATAATGTTCTTCCAACGCAAGACTCCTACGTATGTTGCGCAAGCATTTATAGTTATTGCAAATATGGCATATCAAAACAAATGCTGCTATCTTTTGCAATAGTATTAGTTATTTTATAAAGTTAGTCATCGGGGATATAGCTCAGTGGTAGAGCAATCGACTGCAGATCGATAGGCCCCCGGTTCAAATCCGGGTGTCCCCTATAACTCTTTTTTGTTACATCCATGTAAAATTATATTAGATGATACAATTCCAATGTACACATCAGCCATTTCCTTAATACATAGTATGCGTATTGTATAAGGCCCCCTATCTTACAAAACCTTCCAAAAAAAACCCACGTTATATCACAGTGAAGAATATTTACCACATCCTCGTGGAATATGTCTGGAACAAGGGTCAACGATGGGGCCCTTTTTATTAATAAATTCTACAAAGTTGTCGCCAGCTATTAGCCCTTATATAAATGAGGAAGTCGCTAGATTATATTAAATCTGTGTATTTATGAAAAAATTGTAATGTCTTTTGTGTCGGATGAAGGTGACGTAATCCTCTGGAGTAATAATCCCTTTATAAAACATAAAGATTAGAATCTTTTAATTTGGCTCAAACTCAGAAAAGATAACTTGTTCGAAGCGTTCACACTCGACAACATAATTATTTGTTTGTTATTCTTCAAAAGTATACATTGTTGAACATTTTATTTTATTTCCATTGCAGTGGATGGTCCCTACTGTGTGATTCGATACATCTACCGTAGCATATTATTCTACTTCCAGATATACAAACACATTTCCCTCCTCACGTTTAAGTGGTTTCCATGACATTACCTGTTCTTATCTGTGGATATCCCATGGCTGAGGATTAGCTGCTCCAGCATCTGGAGCCGGGATAAGGCAAGACGAGGGTGCATCGACGCCGCCACAGGCCGAACTAACTGCTGCGGGATAACGTGCAAACTCCTGCGGATTCATAACGGAAAATTGGGAACCTATTAGGAATCCGAAAAAAATAACTTTAAGCACTGCCTTACATCTGTAAGTTTTACTTGAGTAAGCCCTATTATATTCAATTGATCTGCTTATGCGGGGGACAAAAGAAGTCCCCTGCATAAGTTCGTTGACAAAATAGTAAAAAAAACTCCTCCATTTGCGCTGCCTCAGATCGAGGCAGCTTCGACCCGGATTGCCTCTAATGGATACAAAGGTTTTGAAGGATATGTCATATTTTTACTAACTTACCTGACTTGAGGACAATCAGCGACAGTAAGCACAGTATGCTGAGCAGTGGAATGCACTCTTGGAGCTGGATCGCCACAAGCGCGAAGAAGTTCAGGCAATAACTTCTCTATACAACGACCCACTTCTGCTGCGCATACTCTGAAGGCAAAGGTCATTTATTTGAAAAGTCCAGTAATAGCGGTTATACGGAACGGAATAAAAATGAAATACGTACAATCCCGTACAATCATAGTCAACGATCCCGATACTTTTAGAATTGCTTAGATATTTTGGAGGTGAATCCGCGTGCGGACACCCCACTGATTGAGGACATATTTAATAGTGGGGTAGTGTGAGACACACTGGCTTTTTTGCCGGAATACCCACTAAACACCTCGGTGTTCCTCCTGACGTCACACACCACAGCTCTAGCTGACATGAGCTCGCCCCTTGTCTACGAGTGAGCCTCTCCTTAGGTCGGGGGATGGTGGGTTCCCCTCAGCAACTTCATTTTGTTTTTAATCGAGACAGGTGCACGCAGAATACCTCTGTGCCCACATCTCGGTAGCCTGAGTGCGAATGACGGCTTTGTTGTCCATGTGGACCATCACCCTAAGTCATACGCTTATGGCAGCCGCAGGTCATTTGACGCTCTTCGGGTAAGCGTCCACATGCTCACATCATAAGCCTCGGAAACGTCGTATCAAAGAGATCGTACTATTTTTTTGTAAAGAAAGTAACACAAGTGTGTTTACTGATCCACATCGTACCGAGCGCACGAATCTGCTCATCGCCAATGCCGACGCCCATGCTCCGAAGAGCAACTTTTGCGCTGTTTGCCGATTACGTCATACGGAATTTTTAGCTTTTTCTTCCTCTTCTGCTAACAAAGCACAAATTACGAGAAATTGGTCTTCTTCGCTTTCCTCCATTATCTCACATATTCTGCACGTACGTTCACTACAAAAATCCGAATGAAAGTGACATTGAGAAGCTGGATGCGATGCGTTCGATGCTTACGATGCGGACATGTGGATCTTTAAACGACACACTGTCCATCGTGCGCGGGAGGGTTCTCTCCCTCTCCGCTGCCTTCTCCGCTGACATGACTGTCTCACAGAAGGAGAATCATTTAGCTTAAGGAGAGCTTTTACATATCTCTGTGTATTCTACCATCTGTACATGGGGAGTACTATCAGAAACTGTTCGATCTAGTGCCAATGCCACATTTTCACAATCGCACCGCGTACAATAACGATTCAGAGGGAACTTCCCGCCGCGGTTTTATCTCAGTACTATGAGATGGGGTTATTCAAGAAGGGCGCTATGATATTTCTTCAATGCCAGTAACGCGTTGGCACGTCCCTGGTGTTGCATAGGCGATGGTGACCACTTTCCATCAGCCTGTTTGCCAGCTACGCAATAAAAAACATAGCTGCCAAAACTTGCCATCGTCGACTTGTCTTCAACTACTTCTTCCCTCCTCATTACATGCTTAAATCACGTTAGTCTCCTACCTGTTAATTTTTGAGATAGGGGCGCTGTAACTACTGGAATTTGACAACATGACCGTTAGAAAATAGTAGACGCACCTCTCAGGTACAAACTCCTGGAATAGTACCCTCACGACTTCATTGGCCTGGATGTAGACCGAAAAGACCTTGTCCCTTAAGGCCCTTTGTAATAGAGTTGCTGCAGCCCTAGCCGTCTTGTTTGGTGAGGTCTTTGTACTGCCATTCGTTGGTGATGTTAGTTCAGCACGCAAACGGGCTAAACCCTCTTCCTTGTCTAAATAATTCTTGGAGTAAAACTTTTCTACCTGTAACGAACAAAATCATTAGTAAACTTAAAGATCATAACTTCTTAGTTTAAGAGCTGATTTGTCTATCACTAGATAAAAATTGTATGTAGAATAATAAAATACAACTTGGAAAAATTAAAAACGACGATGGCATGAATAAAACGCTTGATTTGTTTCATTTTTTAATTTAGTCAGTTTATGATATACTAGCTGACCCGTGCGCACTTCGCTGGGCGTTATATATAAAAGAAATCAGCAGCATTTTTAGAGTTCCGAGGACCAATTTTTAGTCACCATCCGTTTAAAAGACAATATGCACTGAACTACTGCAATAAAAAATTTATTAACAATTAGGAAAAAAATAATTAAGTTTACGCGAATTGTATACATTACAAGAACTAGCTGTCCCGGCAGGCGTCGTCCTGCCCGGTAAAAAAAAGGGGTTGATCGTAGAGGGTTGAAAACCAAGGGTTGTATGTATTTTTGTATGTTTTATCATAAAAAAATAGAAATTAAAAATTTTGTCTAAAAAATAAAAAATAAAATTTAGGGGTGGACTACCCCTAACATTTAGGGGGATGAAAAATAGATGTTGGCCGATTCTCATAGATACCGGATAAGCCCAAAAATTTCATCAAATCGGTCAAGCCATTTCGGAGGAGTATGGCAACGAAAACTGTGACACGAGAATTTTATATATTAGATAAAACTATTAAGTAATTTATTTGATTTTCAAATTAGAAATCAAATAAATTACTGCGCTTAAAACCGTTAAAACCTAGTTTTATTAAGAATTAGGTACTTACAAATGGGTATCCGAATATGAGGATTGGGAGTGCGGCCTGTTTCCTCTCTCTCTCATTCAACTTGTGCGGCACCCGAGAGTGGGAGGTGGCGCTTCCACCACTGCATTCCTCTTCTCGGGTCTCACGAAGGTATTCGTTTGTTTGAGAACTGAAATATGCAAAAGGAGATGGATACGCTTTCATACATTCTTGGTCCCAGATTTATTGTCATACGACTGAAAACCAGTGCTGTATCGGACCACATTTCTGCAGAGCAAAATACAACCCGCAAGAGTTAACTTGAGCCTTCGCTCGGATGACGTAAACGCGAGGTACTGACTCGATCGTACGCGATGATGGCGAGAACGGTCAGAAGGCTGGAGTCGCGAGGGGAGCGCGCATTCCGCTCAGGTCTCAAGTTAACTCTTGCGGGTTGTATTTTGTCTGCCGAAATGTGGTAATACTGAGTTGATAATACTAAATGACAACCTCATTCCTAAAATAATGGCATACAATTTTTTTACATCAATTTTAATCTGTTTGTCTTGTAAGTGTCGCATTTGGAGAGAAATATATAATTGCTTTTAAGGCAATTTAAAGGCACTTATGGTTTACTGTACTTATTCCGGCCCACAACTTGAACACACACATAACACGAAATTATTTTAAAACTAATTTCCCAACAGAGGAGACGAGCGCAGTCTGATATCTCGAAGCGAGCAGAGTAAGTAAGCAACTTCCTTCTCTACCTCCTTTACAAACATTTAAGAATAATGCGTCGAGTACACCCGGTGACACAAGTTTCACTTGTTTCAATTTCACCGTTAAAAATATTTTAAACAAAGAAATTTGCATTGTGTTCTCTTTCGTGTATATAGTCTATTCCAGTGATTTTTTTAAAATAGATTCAGTGTTTAGACACAGCATGTTTAGAATTTTATAATATTATCGATATCATATCTTAAAAATTGAGCTCATGATGTAAATTCATTACATCATAATACTTACTGTCTCAATGCAGGCAATAAACGTTCCTCGTAAGCTTCAAAAGTAGATCTAGGACCTGCACTTTTGTTCCTTCTTCTGATCAAAGAACCTGAAAGAAACAAAGTATATAAAATTTTCGAGAAGTGTTTCTTTTCTTTATTATCCGCAAGAGTTAACTTGAGACCTGAGCAGAATGCGCGCTCCCATCCCGACCCCCGCCTTCTTACCTCTCTCGCCATCGACGCGTCAGTACCTCGCGCTTACGTCATCCGAGCGAAGTCTCAAGTTAACTCTTGCGGGTTGTAACGGGTGCGCCAGAGAAACTTACTTATTTGAAAGGTCAATAAAAAAAAAAGTACTTCAGTTATTGTTTTAAATTTTTTTTATTTGAGAATACAATATCCCAATTTTTTTTTATGCAGTCTTAAAAATGACATCGGATAAATGGCGACCCCCATTGCGCATACACTGATGAAGTCGATTTTTGAAATTCGTATCCACTCTTCGCAGCATATCAATCGGTATGTTGGCAATGGCGTCGCGAATGTTGTTCTTGAGGTGTGCTATGGTCCGTGGTCGATCGACATAAACCAGGGATTTCAAATAACCCCATAAAAAGAAATCGCATGGAGTCAAATCTGGAGAGCGTGCCGGCCATTGGAGATCGCCTCTGAGAGAGATGAGGCGGTCGGGGAAATGTTGTCGCAACGAATTCATTGAGTCTCGTGCTGTGTGTGCTGTGGCTCCATCTTGCTGAAACCACACGTTCCTAACGTTCATTTCTTCGAGTCTTGGAAGAAAAAATTCCTCGATCATGTTCCTGTAACGAGCTCCATTCACGGTAACTGCGCGTTCGTTTTCTTCAAAGAAGTTAGAAAAGAAGCTCTCAACTGCGAAGGCCCGCTGCTCTCTAGACCAGAGCATGATGGCAACTGACTGGAGGGAGAAACAAATTTGGGAACTTCCCCCTCCAGATGCGCCCCCTCTTGCCCCTCTACCCGCCCAACTCACCGCGCGGGAATTTTTTCAAATAAGTAAGTTTCTCTGGCGCACCCTGTACTATCTTTTTTTATTTAGGTGTCTATTTTTTTATTAATCCTCGCACTGCAGTGGTATAACATCAGGCATTACTTCACTGCAGCTGGGAAGAGAGAGATTTTTCTTTCTATTTTTCGCGAGTCTTTTTGGAAATAATTTCGATCATGCTGTTGACATTGTTCGAATTTTCTTCATTCATAGGCATATCCAACGTTAATATTATCTACATAATTATCTTAAAACCACGTAAGCTACACGATGAATTTAATGTTTCTTTTAAATTTCGCTTAAAATCTGTAAAATACACGAAACGTTCTTTATAATACACGTTAGTAATAATGTTAGAGTCTTATTAAACTGTTATAGAAATATAATTAAAGAAGTAAGAGTCATTTTTGTATGAAGAACCTAAGAAAAGAAGTCATTTTTGTAAGAAGAACTATATATAATTAATATATACTTGATTCACAAGTCCCTATTAGTCTTACCGTTAGCTGCGTTAGGAGTGATACTTCTTCTAGGACTGTCAGTTTCTCGTCTCAACTCTTCTTCTTCTTTCTTGAGAAGGTCTTCTCTGGCTTTCTCTTCTTGACTTTGGACGGGTGGCTGCGGGAGAAGTTGCTGGACTTCCTCTTGATGAGGTGGGATTGGTGACTAAAAATTTTAAGAAGTGTCTTAAAATATTTGTCAAGTAGGACATATTATATACCTATCAATTTATAAAAATGTGTACTGGGACATATATTAGAAGTGAAACTTTAACGGACAAGTTGAAAAACGAATCGCAACGGACAAGTGGAAAAACGAATCGCAACGTAAAAGTGTAAAAACTTCAACTGACAAGTGACAAAATGAATCGCAACAAAATTTTAACTCAAAGTTTACGGGCAGGTTTTCAAATTGGACAAGTACATTAACAATTTCGAAAAATCGTTAGACCCCGTCTATATAGAAATTTCACTTCAATAAATTACCCGATTAAATAAAACTATATATATAAATTTAAAACAAATTTAATTTTTGTTGAGTGGAGTTATACAAAGACATTGAAACTAAAATATATTATGTAGCAGATCACTGCCAACGGGGAGCGTGCCCGTATAAATATATAAATTAAAATTAAACTATAAAATCTAATGACAGACCGCTTGCCGTCTGTAAAGTAGGATTGAATTTTATGTTAAATATTTGTATTCTGTTCCTTTCCAACGTTTAGCAAGATTCAGAAGATAAGGATATAAAGTTACTTCCGCGCGAACGAAGTACATGCGGGTGCGGTACATCTAGTGTAATGTAATCTATAAATTACATTATTATAACATTCTAAACATGCCTGTACATTGAAGGCTATTAAAAAAAACACTGGAATAGACTGTATAGACGAAGGAGAACACGATGCAATACTTTTTAGATTTCTTGTCTGTTTGTTCGGGGTTCACGGTTTCGATGGGGTTTTGCGCTGATCTATAGCTAATTCTTAGACTTATACTCTATTCTAAATCAGCTAATCCCGACACAGTTTTCACTAAAACGATGGCTTACATTCTTTATCCCAATACTGCGGTACTTTGTTTTCCGGGAATGCCGCAGGAATTTTCCCGGGAGCGATTTGTAGTTGTTCGGATGCGTAGAAATTATAATAGTTTATTCCGACACAGTTTTCACTAAAACAATAACAGCGATATTGTATGTAAGTAGTTATAATTGATTCTTACTTCATGCAAATTCTCTTCCTCGTCTTGGTCTCCATTGACGTATTCCTCAGGCTCTGGGGCATGGTCAATAGGTGGAACTGGTGATGGTATATCTAGACTGAGGGAACCAGCCGCCACTGATGGTGAAAGATGATGTGAGAAGTCATACTCTTGGGGCATAGAGGAATCATTACGAGTGTCAGGCTGAAAAAAGAAATACTTCCCTTTATAAATTATTTTATACTACATATATGGTTGCCAACCGTAATATAATATATAGTATCGTACTATATTGTTAACCGACTTCAAAAAGGGGAGGTTTTCATCTTGATTGGTTGTTTTTTCATGTATGTACACCGATTACGCTGAGATTTATGATCCGATTTACGTGATTCTTCTTTAGTTTGATGCGGAATAGTTGCCATTTGGTCCCTTAAAAATTTAACATAGTTTGGCCTAGTAGTTTTCATTTTACGAACATTTTTTGTTCCCGTTTCTGGGGACATATTTTTTTTAAGAAGCGCGGCACCTTTCGTAGCTCTATCCATACACAGCTAGACACTAAAAAGTAACAAATAAAATAAAGAAACTTCGTTTAAAAAAACCGACTTCAAAAACTAAAAAGTACAAATTAACTTATTTCTAAACCTAACATCATGAAGGCGGTGCAAAGTAAAACATACAAATTACTATATTTTGAAAATTACTAAGCACCTACTTTAAGATGTTTTAGATAATATATATTAATAATAATAGCTTTAGAAATACGTTATTTTATACTTTTTCGTTTTTGAAGTAGGTTTTTTTAAACGAAGTTTCTTTATTTTATTTATGAATATTTTTGTTTGTGTGGACGATGTAATTGTCTTGGGCAAGACGTTTTTGAATTTTTTTTATTTGTTACTTTTTAGCCATTATATATTATAGAAAAATTATACAGGGTAGAAATTTTTAATGTCACCTGGAAGGAAAGTATTTTAGAGGGAGATAGCAAATTTTACTCTAAAGAAATATTTCTTTACTTTTGAAAAGAAATAAAACTGCGTTTAAAGATTTTAGAAAATTTCTTCCTTCACCCGGGAATCGAACCGACTAAAATCTGTAAAAATTACAACCTTTAATTTTATTGCATCCTCATTAGGGTCAATCACAAGGATGAAATCTCTCTAACATACTTGGTAAATTTAATGAAAGGAAAACCATGAAATCTGTACTTATAAATTCAATGGGTCAAGCTAAAGCACTTGTACTCAAAGATCTATCTGTTTCTGTTTACTTATGTTAGTAATTAATAATTTTATCATTGACGTTATTTATCAATTAAAATGACAAATTAAGCACTATTTAGATAAGACAATTGCAATAGCACGTGTTTGTAATGCAAACTCCTTTCTTAGATCCGACATCTATGTGTATCTGTTTTTGATCAAAGATGAATGTATATACTATATATTCTTTTTCACTTTCTCTCTATTATGTAACCTTCATAGTCTCTTACCCCGTCCTCTTCAAACAGCCTACAAAGTTGTGGATCATCCTTCAAAGCCCCAAGAGCATCTGCGATCCTGTCTCTCATTCTGGAAGCCAGTTCAAAGTCGTCTCTCGCTGCAGCTGTGCGTTTTCTTAACCGCCATCGGCCTATGCGAATACCAGCGGCTGCTAAGGCCGAACCAGCTGATTTCAAACGACGAGCGTATTCAAAACGCTCGTCTGAAAATAAAAGACATTAGTAAGGTCAAATAACTGAATGACACATTTATTGTGGAAAAATTGTAATGACAACGTATGAAATGTAACGTCCTAAATAAAAATAAGAAGGTCAGGTATTTCCTAAGTATTCGCGACTAATACACATAATTAAAACTACGTTTTAACGATTTTCATATTCCCAAGATAAAAAGTAGCGCAGAGTTTAAGTCTTCGAATTAGTTGTCGATTAGCGACAACTGCATCAAAATCGGCCCAGTAGCTTTTACGTGAATCCTCTACGCTATACGTTTCGGCCACTTTTTTTCAAGGCTCACGAATCACAACTACTGAAAATTGGGCTAAACGTCCAAATAAAATACATACATAACTTCACGCCAGGTCCCTTGCACGAACGAACAACAGAGCGCCATTCAGGCTTATTCTTACACACCTCACTTGCTTCTTTGACATTCATAGCTCTTGTCATGTCGAAAAAATAAAATTACGCACTTAAAACGCTAAAACGAAACGACAGCGGTTACCATCGCTTATAGACATTTACTACACCAATAGTGCTACAAATGCGCTGTTTCATTAAAGGGAGACTGGAACCTGACCTCTAATCCCGGAACAGAACTCAAGGTTTCTATGGCAGCATACTCTAGACCAGGTGTAGTGGCCATTCGGACGAGCAAATATCCTACCTGACTTTGGGTAGTTTTTTGTCTCTTACGACAGGCCGCCCCAACGCAGGAAACTGTATTCTTTCTTCGTTTTCCTCTTTGTTATAAAAATATGAGGTTTTATAGACTGAGTAGACATTATATAAGGACACAAGCTTTCACAAATTAAATTGAATGACTAGGTATATAAATCAATACAATAATAAACTGTCCTCTTTTATTAGTTCGTTAAATGTACACGAAACACTAATAATCAAATGCCAATATTTTGGAGCTCATTTCAACAAGGCGCTCTGGTCTACGCCATCGTTTCATAGTGGAAATGCGATGCAAACAAAACGTTCCACCTCCACGTTCCTTCTACGTATGGCAGATTTGTGGAATGCACTGTCAAAGTCAGCGTTTCCCCAAAAGTAAAGTTCGGGTATCTTCAAGTCTCGTGTGAATAGGTACTATCTAGTAAGCTTACTCCATCTTCGATCGCATCATCATCCGACAATAAACATGATCGTGCCCAACCGCGAATCTATTTATCATAAACATCCTTAAAGATATATCTCACCGCAAACCGCAGTCTTCTTCTTCTCATCTAATGCTCTGACCAAATCAGCTATTTCAGTGTCAACGTACATGACAAATGCTAAATCATCGTAAGGAGAATATGTTGGCTCGGATTTAAGTACTGGAGTCGATTTATCTTCTTCTACTTCTTCGCCAAGAACATTCACAGCCATTAAAGCTACCTGTAATTGAGAAGTTTTACTACAGGTTTAAAACTTTAATATTATTAATTTCTGATGCATTACCGTCATATGGCCCATCCTGATGTACGGTTGTGTAACCTGGACGCTTACCCGAAAGGAAAAGAACCAGCTGTTAGCGGATGAACGAAAGGTTTTCCGTAATATTTTGGGTCCAACGAGGAGAGACGATAGCAGCTGGAGGATCCGAACCAACGTCGAAATTGAAAACCTCGTGGCCGAGGCAAGGATAAATAAAATCTCACCGCCTCCGCTGGCTCGGTCACGTGGAACGGATCGGAAAGGATCGAAGTGTGAAGAGGATGGGTGACGTCCGGTCGGTCGCCTCAAATACCGGTGGAGAGACAGAGTGGAGGCTGACCTGTGTGCTCCAAGCCCTTTTGGCAAGGAATCGAAAAAGACATGAAAAGGTGGCGTGTTCTCGTTTCGGAGGCTAAGACACATTTTGGATCGCTGAGCCAAAGGAGTTAGTTAGATGCATTACAATTTCATAAAATAGCAGCGATTCCAGTGGAAATTTTATAACTCTTTTCTTATACCATGGAAATGATAGAAAGTAGGTATTGAATTATAATTATTCCATTGATATCTCCTGGTATATACAGTACGAGCAAAACTTAAATACGTTCTTGAAGTTCTTCAGTTCTTAGCGCAGAACAGTTATAGAATTCACTGACAGCCTATCTGCACTCGCATGCCATCTCTTTTGCACAACACGCCGTAAGGTGTAATCTCATATTATACCTTTATGGGTGTAAGTGTAATAAACGCTAATATTTGACTGGAACTGCGCAAATTAACTTCACTCGAAGCTCATTTAAGTTTTGCGCGTACTGTACTGTATTCCCGCAAATAAAGATTAGATTAGACCCGACGACACTTAAGTAAAATAATTTTAATAGCCTGTGATATTCATTGTGATCATATATTCTTTTTATTGCAGGAGTTCAGTAGACAGGCCGACGGCCCACTTGATGGAAAGAGGTTACCATCGCTTATGGATATTCATGTTTGCAACACCAAAGGTGCTACAAATGCGCAGTTGCTCTTAAGGGAGACTAGAACGTGGTCACTAATGCTGGAACACAACTTAAGGTTGTTATGGCGGAAAACTCTAAGCCAAGAATGGTAGTCATCCAGACGTGAAAATACCCTACCATCTGGCAAAATGAAATAATATATATTCCATATATAATGGTTAGATCATGCAGGACCTACAGGTAGGTGATAGGGCATTTGCCAATCTGAACGGCTGCCACCCCTGACCTCGTGTGCCGCCGTAACAACCTTGAGTTGTGTTCCGGCATGAATGGCCAAGTTGTAGGCCCCCCTTCAAAGCAGGCATTTAATGATAGGTGATATACATTGATAGCATCTTTGGTGTTGCAAATGTTCATACACGATATCAACCGTTTTCCATCAAATATGCCTTCAGTCTCTTGTACTCCAGCAATAAAAAAACCCTAATACATGTAAAATCTAGTTCGAAGTACAGGTAACATGTTTCTAACCTGATCGTTTTCCTTTGCTGGAGGATGAGGCGCAGACAGTCTTAATTTTACAAATCGTGCTACAGTTGGTTCTGGTAGTGCTGCAGACCTAAATTGTATGAAAATAAAAAATTGCGACTTCAACACGAAACGTTACAGATTTCACTTCCAACAAGAAGAATAATTGACTACCTAAGTTCCCTTGTCCTCGCTTGGGGTGTAGGTCGAGCCAAGGTTACCCTGCCCACGCTGGTGTACGTCGCTCCACAAGGCGTGGCAGCACCTTCCGACACGAGGCCTCCTGACACCAAAACTTCCACACATGCCGCTAGTAACAAAATGGTAATGTTCGTGAACTCTTTTTGTACCCGCAGCTCCCATGTCAAGACCTTGTATGTACTAAACCAGGGGTCGGCAACCTTTTGAGTTGCAAGAGTCAAAAATACAATTTACGAAATTTCAAAGTTTTTAAGAGCCACAATTTTTTTCTGCCAACAATAAATATTACTTGCATAAATTAAGTGTTTGATAATAACAAACAAATCTATTTATCATATATAAGTATTATTTTTTACAACAAAAAGATAATATTTATGTGATATTATTAGATAATTACTTATTCTCCGTTCTCCGTGCAGGAACGGAGAAAGAATACAATTTCCTGCGGCCGGGCGGCCTGTCTTAAGAGGCGACAAAACAACCCACAGCCAGGTGGTAGGGCATTTGCCCGATTGGATGGCTACCACCCCTGGTCTAAAGTATGTCGCCATAACAACCTTGACCTTTGGTCCGGCATTGGTGACCAGGTTCCCCTTATGAGAGCAGCAGCGCATTTGTAGCACCTTTGGTGTTGCAAATGTCCATGGGCGATGGTAACCGCTTTCCATCAAGTGGGCTGTCTGTCTGCTGAACTCTTGCAATTAAAAAATAGACAAAATCTGTTTAAAAAAAATGCATCGCGTTCTCCATCGTTCATATAGTCTATTCCCTTTTTTTAAATAGTTTCAACGTACAGACATGGCATGTTGAGAATTTCATAATGTTATAGATAAACACTATAAATACATGTTACAAAAGATTTAAAAAATATTATTAAATAAAAAAATTGAAACTATTAACTTACAAGACTAACTCGTGCTTCAATAACAAACAATTGGGCAATCAGACTCAATGGAAACCATGTTTTTTTTACATATTGACAGCTTCATAACATATAGGGGTATACGCAAAAATGCAATTTTTTGTTTACAAAAAATGTACATGTTACATTTAGGAGGTCTCAAGTCTTACCAGTATGCAAGTGTACCTAAGAAGAAGGGTATTCCCAATGCCAGCCTTATACAATCAACTAGTTTTGTTTTATTTAAAATTTTGTGCATTGTGTAAAACTGCACTTTTTTCTGTAGGCCCATTTGTTATGAAGCCCTCGACGTTTAACTAAAGAGCCGCAGCTCTACACCGCAAGAGCCACATGTGGCTCGCGAGCCGCAGGTTGCCGACCCCTGTACTAAACGAAGACAGATTCGTTTCTTGCTGCATTTTTTAGCAACTACAGCTATTCACGAGGAATCGGCTGATGTGTATCTTTACCTCGAAATATTTTGGAATAAAAATGAGTACTAAAATATTTTATTTAATGTAACCAAAAAATACAAAAATAATTAATATTAAAAAAGTTACAAAAAATATATGTTCAGTGGGTACGGCAAGAATTTAATATTGTTTGTTGTATAATACAATTTTAAGTCGGTGAAGAGTAAAATAGACTGATTTAACAGTTTCTATTGCACAAATACTGCCATTTTCGAGGAGAATCCATATTGATTTATAGATAAAAAATCTTTGAAAAATATAAACTTTTCTTTATGATTATTCTTAATTCCGATACATACGTATCAGCTGATGATGTGCTAAGAGCTGCAGTTTGTGCACGCTGGTAACACAGCTCAGCCTTAGGAGCAGCTCGTGTGGAGGAGAACCAACACTCCGCCAGCCGCGAGCAGCCGGCCCCTGGGAGTTGAGCTCGCATGCTGGGTACAAACTGTCCTCACCTGATCGGAGAAATGGTCATAGAAAGAGCTATAGCTCTTAGTACAGCTGTCGTACGTACCACTCGCAAACAACGCTCAAAATGCTCCTTTAGCTGTTTCACTTAACACCCACGATCATTATAATCGCGGTGCAAACATCACTAATGACTTAATAATTTTCACTCACGCTCACAACGACCCATCTCAAGAGGTGACCACAGAATATTAAATCAACACCGCCATGCAATCATCCAACAATATGCATACTTAGTATTCTGCTGCCATTACTGAAGAAAAAAATGTTACATCAAATTTAGCATCTGTGAGTTGGGATCCATGTCTGCGCTTTATTCTTAAAAATACTTATGAAAAATATCCTCCTGACATTGAATTGCACCGAATTTTAACTATCCAAAAACCACAAAATATTTTTTCCTGTAAAATTTAGTTTTACGAATACTGGATTATTGCACGGGTGCGAGAAAAGCGTGTTTTTGAGTCAACCATACATTAACCAATGAAATGTGTGTATTGTAATTACATCAATGTTCCATAACCCATCCCACATAATTTATGATTGTAGCAAATGGAACAGAAAAATCGCGGTCGTCAGCACAGTCGTTAATTACTCAGTGGAACGCGCTTTTGGTATATTATGGCTCCGGATGTAAATCCAAGATTTTATTAAAAATGTTTAAATGTTGAATGCTGAAGAATTTGTTTTGAAAGAAAGACAATGTTACTTCTGTACAAAAGGGTCACCATTGAAATAGAGCCTATCAAATTTTGTATAAATTTATTTAGATTGTGAATTGCTTTATTATATTTTTAAGTCGTTAGAAAATTATTTTGAAACGTATTTTAATTATTTATATTTAATTTCTAATATAAGGTCGTTTATTCAAAGTTGGCCCGCGAAAAACAAAATACTATTGTGTCTGTATACTTAGACAAGCAAATGCACACCACAGACGACCTTCATTCATGGTCAACTCGGCCTCCAGATTCAATTTTGGACATACCTCCTCCAATTTGATGAATTTATTGATATTATTTTTGCTATCAGAAGTAACATAACATCTCGACCGTAGTCATTATTCGGTACATTTTAGTGCTTAGCACGAATTTTTACATTTCTTAAGCATCCCAAAAAATTTTAGGGCCAAATTCTCCCTGGACACCTTGCATTTAACGATAATAAATGAACGTAATGATACAAAATTACTTACTAGTAGCATATACGACGTGAAAGGAAATCCGCTTCGGCATCTTCACAATTACATAACTACCTCTCTATACAATATTCAAAAAGTATCGACACCATAATTTTAGTAATTTTCTAAATCTGCACATCGAACAGTAAAAGAATAAAGCACCATATAATTAAATAAATAATACTTAATGTTTACATCAAGTCATCTTATTACGTGTTAAGATAATTGAAGTTTTTCTGTGCATTTTAATTCGCGATTTAAAAAATCTGTGACGTACAAAATAATTTACAATAAACAAAATAACCCGTTATTAGAAAATATGAAAGTAATAGTGTGAAGTCAGCTTGAAATTGAGAACGAAAATCAATAGTTTCGCAGCGAAATTGGCGCCATATTCTTCGCGCCGCGCGCAAGTTGCAGTATCATAAAGAAACTAGCGCCATCTCGTTTATTTAGAACAAAACCTACACAATGTGTGCATACACACTAACACAACGAAAATATTTTTTTGAGCCGAACAAAATCATCTTTAATAAGGTTGTTGACAGTCAAATCAACTGAGAAACTTTTTATTGCCTTTCAAAGTGCCGAGAAGCCATGTAGATTTCGTACGACCTTATTTTTATAAAGAATCAAATAGGCTTTAAACAGAAATTCATTTTTTTAGTATCATGCAATCTTAAAGTTATAATAATGATGAAATAGTATTTAATTTTATGTGAAAATTGTTCCAGAATTTATGTCAAGTATCCCATTCTACAAAGGATTACATATAGGTACCTATTTACTTTATTATTTGTACGCTAAGCTTGGTTAAGAGCTGATTTTTCAATCATCAGATAAAGTTATCGATGGAATAAATTACAACTCGACTGAATTCAAAAGTCAAATAATTCAACTTATTCAAATAACAGTCGATTTTAATTTTTCCACGTTGTACTTCAATATGAGAATAAATTTAATCTGACGATTGAAAAACCGGCCGTAATTGGAGTAAATTTCTTAAATGTATTTATCAATAAACCGTTTTATTTTTCAATGAGTTTCTGAAAGTGGATAAGATCATAAATAAAACAGCAACATAACTTACAATATTATATTATTCACAATATATTTTATGTACTAATATCTTAGCATTGTTCTTAAATACTATAAGGTCAGTCATATGATTTGCGCTCTGTTGAGTTTCACCTGGGATTGAGGCGTAATAGAGTGTAGTTCAGAACGGATATGTCACATCAACAGACTAATGCACGCTTTATGTCATTACAATCGTTGCTTTACAATTTGAACTATATTTGGTTGTGTTTATAACTGTAAATTCCATGAAAGTACTTCTATTAAGTTTGTGAGCTTTCAAAGGGCATTTACTTGGAACCCCGCTATATGCAATAATACCAATTACAGTTTTACAGAACTAATAATTCCTCCTGATGCAACTGCGCAGTAGCCCAATTTTAAGCGCAGGACAGTGTGCGAATTGTGTAAGCGGATCTGAGCTAAGAATGTATTTATTGCAAGCAACACTCATTTCTGCTTGCGAATACAGTTCAATATAGATTATTTACATGTCGGAAATCGGTATGTACTTTTCTGCGCAAACGAATTCTACGATTAGAAATAGTAAGCTGTGTAACACTGTTAAATAAAATTTTATATAGAACAGTAGTTCTCTCTTGTCGTCATAACAATCCAATCTAACAATGACGTAACTCTCGTATTTACCCTAGGGACCCTTGAGGCACAGGAACGGCCATAACTCACGATGCCGATGGCAAACAACCTCCCGGTAGTGGGATCGGTGTAAAGGATCGGACCGCCAGTATCAGACTGTAACAACCAACAGAAAAATATATAATTAGAGCGGTGCCCGCTACCTTGTCCCCGTTGCCTAAATTACTTCTTATAACATGAGTTATCTCCCAGTGAAAGAGCCGTCAAAATCGGTTCTGCCGTTTCGAGATTAGCCGAAATAGGCACACAAACAGAAAAAAAACGATTATTTGATATAAGTATAATACGGCCGGCGTATCTTGGCGAATGTGAACATAGGCTCTGCGAACTTTAGCGCATGTAAACTCGTGAAGAAAATACAGTGACCAACTAGTACAAAGCAATGAAAAAATTCAGGGATGAAGGGCGACTAATTGTGTTCACTGACGAGTCGTATGTCATCACATGATTGTACATGCTCTAAAGTTCGCAGAGCCTATGTTCACATTTGCCAAGTTACGCCGGCCGTATTATACCGTCTATACTTTCATACGCATTAAGTTCCAAGCCGTTATTTTGACATTTACTATCATCAGTGACAAAATAATACTGGCTGCTAAAATGCCACAGAAAAAGAAATATATTTGAACTTTCATACGTGACGTATTAAATGAGTTCTTTACATTCAGATATGTATTGAACGCCTGATTTTATTAGAGAAGTAATTGTTTGTTTAAATAATCACTTTTTATTTACTTTCCTCATATTCGAAATGAAAATCAGAGTGTTTACCCTGGGGTGAAAGGCCTATTTAGGCACTCGAATTAGTGACTTCGGTACGCTCGTACGCCAAACCATCTGTAGTCCCATTTTTTCCGTTACCCAGATAAGTTGGGCGGGTTAACCCCTTGCACCGCCGGATAAAAACGCCCCTGTTTAAAACAACAAAATCTACCTGACAAGCGTCCTTTCCTGGTGTGTAAGTGCATATTTGCCTTCTTGTTAGATTAGGGACCGTAGTCCGGCATTGGGCGTCGCTGATCACGTCCACTGTGACTTTTTCGAGAACATCTGAAGTGGGTCCACCTGAGAACAGCGTGCCCCAACCTACAAACCAACCAAACTCGACTAAGGTTTCTTTTATACCTAGACACAGCAGAAAGATTGGCGTTCCACAAGATGGCAAGCGATAACAGTCGCTTATGGACATATGCAGGAAAACAAGAAAGAAAGAAAATATAACAAAACTACGTTTTAACGGCGCCGCAATTTATTTGATTTTTCATTATTACGACGTTTTGGCTACTTTTCAGTGGCCGTAATCACTGAAGACAAAGATGTCAAGTGTCAGTGAGTATTGCCAAAGTTTTATTTAGCCTACTGCCAACTTGTTCATTTTAATTCTTTACTTTTAATATTTCAATTTGCGGCATATAATTTCTGTATGTGTATGATTTTGTTATCTTATATACTTTGTTATATACTTTGTTATCTTAGTACTGTTTTGTGTTGTGTGTCGCTATTAAAAATAAATATTTTTCTTTCTTTTCTTTCTTTCTTAATTTCGTTTATGGTTAGGGCGCGCTCTCACTATGTCGTAACCATTAATTCATCGTTGGACGACTGTCGTCTCTAGCTGCTCCCATTATAACGACAGTTTGTCGTCAAAAATGTTTACCGATCTTTTATCGTTTTACGACTGTTGTGCTAGCCGTTACCACTGTCATTACAATCTGTCGTCACTACAAAAAATGCCGTAGACGACAGTAAGTCGTGTCGTTCTATATGTAAACACCTCCATTTAAACATATAAGCCACGACACTTAAAACTACACGACTATCTGTCGTCACGACATAGTGGGAACGCGCCCTTATTATTATTTTGACTCTCTAATCTGTGCTACAAAATATGAAACTCGTATCTCATTTCCCGCAGGCTTAGTCTTATAAATTTATATATATGTTTATTTATGTTTAGTGTTGCTTTTTCGTTTCATCGAGGTTCAAATCACAACGATTCCTCACTTTAAATAAAACACAAAGGGATAGTTAAAATAACGCTGACTTACCGAGCACTATTACTTGTGCACCAGTGAAATTGGTCGTGATGTACTTGAATGGTAAACAGACAACGCCGACCCTATCGCTGAATTGTATCGGGTCCGCCACCTCCACCAGACCTATGTCGTAGTCATGGTTTGACCTGAGGATAGCATAGAATAGAAAACATGTGTTGAATCCTACTACTTATACTGATGTGGGTAGTTTTGTAAGTGCTGCTGGTCTCTAACGCAGGCGAGGTCAGTCGGGATATTCCGTTTCTCTGTGCCAAGACCAGAGTGAACGTTCTGTTAGTCCCGAGCACTTATATGTTTAAAAAAACACTTTTGGCTATTAAGACCCTTTTTATTTCCATTATTACGAATAACAAGTGACTTGAAGTCTCAATATTCGGGAGCTCAAAGGTCTACCGGACCGATATGCTGCAGTTTAAGCAATCCAGCCGGCAGGCAAAAACCAGGTCCCCAGCTGTAGAGCTGTGGCTAATAACCAAGAGAACTCTATGAATTTTCAAAAAGATTTGGTATTTATAGGCAATTACTGCTGATCGAAATTTTGGAAATCTATGTCAATGAAATGTTCGACTCAGCAATAAATACTTACCGAATAGGGCTGTAACAGTTCCACATCTCATTCTTCAATATTTCATTAAACTTTAAAAATACAAGCCGTGCTTGACTTTTAGTTTGAGTGTGTGCCATAATTCGAAGATTTAAGTGCTACACGAGGCTCGCCAGGTGGTAGGGTATCAGCCCGTCTGGACAGCCATCCAGACGAGCAGATATCCAACTCTAGTAAAACTCTAGTAAAATCTATCTATCTGTTTGTCTGTTAGAGTATTGTGTGAAAAGTACGGGAAGGATTAAATTAAACACGATACAGCTGGATTGGAGCTAGATGGTATTCTGGGTAAACAGGACACTTTTAGCGCATTCCATTAGTAGTAGCTCAAAACGCCCAAAATGCTCCGTTAGCCGTTCTAAAGAAAGCGCCAAAAGTTATTAGAGTAGTATTATAATGTTTTAAATCACTACGCGTATTATTCAAAATTCACGAAATAAAATCAATGTTCACGTTTTCACATAGCAATTCTTAAACTCTTTGAAGTCATATTTAGTCAATTACTTTGTACTACGTAAATAGGTGTTTTATAACGGTGGACTGTCACCAACTACTCAAGCCGCCAAAGATTTTTTTTACCGACTTCGAATAGTTTGACCCAGTAGTTTTCATTTTACGAACATTCTCTTGTTCCCGTTTCTTGGGACCTATATTTTTTAAGAAGCGCGGCACCATTCGTAGGTCCACCCATACATAGCTAGACACTAAAAAGTAACAAATAAAAAATAAAAACTTCGTTTAAAGAAACCGACTTCAAAAACTAAAATGTATAAAATAACTTATTTCTAAAGCTATTATTATTAATATATATTATCTAAAACATCTTGAAATCTTAAGTTATTTTATACATTTTAGTTTTTTAGTTTTCGAAGTCGGTTTTTAAACGAAGTTTTTATTTTTTAACTTTGCATGCTTCGATTCGTCTACAACAGCTACATTCATATAACACCCTTTGTCTACATCAGGGCAATTGTGGACGGTTTTTGAACTGTTATTTACAGCTTACAACTGAACACTTCTTTAATTATTTTCCTATATGAGATAATTCTCCTTACCTCTACTCTCCATACAATTCTGTAACAACTATTTTCTATGTGGATATTGGAGGTTGAATGGTGTATGATAGTATTTGGTGGGGATTTCCACCAGCTAAGCTATGTATAAGTATACTAAAATTTTGGAAATGCTGATTATAACTTACTCAGTAAACTGTGGATGTGTAATGAGTCTTTTCGCTCGGTAGACGCTCGTTGCTGATGATTCGGCTGAGATTAAAGAAAATAAAAATTTTTAAAATCCAAAACAAATTATATTTATGTGGTTGGGTTTCAGAACTAAAATTCAGAGAAGAGAGGAAGATACTTCCAAGACTGGTTTAAAGGCTTTGTAGCCAGAACCGTAAAACATTGTCTTTAGGCTTCCGTACCTGTATGAAAAAGCAGTGAATATCGTAATCATCAGAACCTTCAGTGTTTGTGGATTGACTGTTAAGATAAGGCCACGAATTTCGTCTGGGCGGCGGGCAACGAGACGGGCAATTTGGCGGTGGTTAGCGACTAGCGTCAGGAGTTCTGGCATCGTGCATGGTGTACTTCATAGTTTAGGGCTCATATATACAGCATCGCCCACAAGCCGCCACCGCACCACCTTCGCTGCGCCGCCGCGTTTCTATTATGTAATTTTGCGTGTATATTCGAATGTTGTCCTCCCTCCCATACCACCGCCTCATCTCTGATGACAGCTTGACAGCGAAGGTATGGCGGCAGTGTGGCAGCGCAGCCTTTCTTACACACTTAGCTGTCGCTTACAGCTAGAAGGTCGTGACCAGGCTATTAAATAAAAAAGTCTTTGAAATAATCTCATATAAAATTATAATGTCCGTCTGTATGTCACTGAACTCCTTTTAAATCCTTGGAGCAATCTTGATGTCAATTTTCGTGTATTCGATTGGGTCTCGGGATAATTTAGATTCACAATTGGACTCGATAGGTGGTGCTGCAATCGGATTCTAAATGGTTTTTTAGGGCCGGACACAGTCCACCGGGCCCGCTAGTAATAATAAAAAAACAATTGCTGTTCACTAGTTTCACTAAAACTCAACGACTTGACCGATTTTGATGAAATTTTCTGTGTGTCTGCGTGATTCGAGTGGGTAATGTTGGAATTGATTTCCAAGATTTTGATGATTTTTTTGTGTTCAAGTAGATCCCGGGATGTTTTAGATTAGTCACAAATGAAGTCGGTAAGTTACGCTGCAATCAGATTCTAGATGTCTATTATTTTAGGGCAGGCTAACGTCTGCCCTAAAATAATAGTATACTTCCCCTAGTATGGAAATAAATATTTTAGTATGGATGTATGTAAAAATCCTTACAGCCGGTCGTTATGTCATGTTCACCAACAACTACCGCGATGTTGTTTGGCTGTTGCGAGATAAGACAACTGGCTGCCGTCAACACATATTTCTCAGACATGATCCCGGCTCCACATGTTATCTGACTCGTGTGCATATCCACGAGACCAGCCATCATTGGAAACTCATTGATACCCGTCTCCTGACCACCAACTATGCGACTCTGAAAGTGAGAATAATGTTAAATATACCTAGTAATTGAGCTGTGCAATTTTAAAACTCAGGAAATGCTACGACATTTGGCGCATGAGCGTAGCGAGCGCGCTAACAGTTCGAGTGCTTAAATAGGTCTTTTACCCGAGATTAATACTCTGCTTTTCATTTCGAATAGGAGGAAAGTAAATAAATATTGATTAATTAAATAAACAATTAATTTTTAAATGAAATCCGACGTTAATTTCATATCTAAATCTCATGAAAAATTAATACGTCGTATATAAAGCCAGTATTTTTTTGCCACTGATAATGGTAAATATTTAGTTCAAATTTATGTAAATTAATAATTTGTGAAAAGTAAGTCATAAATATAATATGATTTTACATGTACAATGTACTGTTTGTTACAATCCTAAAAAAATATATCAGTAGCATGTTTTGTCTATGATACGTATAGTTTTTTTAATGTTTTTGACAGCAAGGAAATTCGTGTCCCAGGGACATAGGTAATGTTTTCATCCGTGTGATCAGACAACTCCAAGCGTAATTTCCAATTTAAGAAAAAACAATTAACCTTATTGGAAGCATTACTATACCCTTAAGACCACGGGCCATAAAAATGACGTCCGGGTCATTTTTATGGCCAGTTTTTTTTTGAAGGGTTGGATAAATTTGCTGGCCAGGTTCCAGTTTCGCTTAAGAAAGCGACAGCAAATAAGTAGCACCTTTCCATCAGGTGGGCCGTCTGCTTGTCAGCTGAACTCAGGCAATAAAATAAAGAAAAACATTATCGACATCACTAGCCAATTACCGTAAAATGTGACAGTATAAGAATAGTCAGCAAGCTCAGTATAATTTTAATAAATCTACCTGTCTTCTAGATCCACATTGGCAGGTGACCGGTGAGGTTGCTAGCTGTGATGATAATTGACACAAAAATCGCCCACCAGTTGTATTGCTTGCGGTTTTTAAACCTGGAATGGGAATTAAATATTAATACCACTTTTATATTAGGAATTATTTTTAATTTCGACTATATCGATTATATATATTCGATGATATCATCTTAATCGTGCAGGAACGGAGAAAGAATACAATGTTCTGCGGCCGGGTGGCCACAACCACATACAGGTAGGTAGGTAGGTAGGGAAAATGCCCGTCTGGATGACCACCACCCCTGGTCTAGAGCAGTGTTCCGCAAATTATGTACTACCAGTATATATAAAGTACTCTGTGGTATGTACTGCGACACACTGGTGTACCGTAGTCATTAATTGGTATGCCTCGGAAAAATAAGGTTATGTTGCAATTTAAACTTTAGGTTTGTTGATTATTAATAAATATTGTTTCGATGATTAATAAATAAGTGTTGATTAATAAATAAAATATTTTTATTTGTAATGTACCTCCAAAAAATTTCGTTTTCCTAGATGTATCTTGAAGACAAAAAGTTTGCGGAACAGTAGTCTAGAACATGCTACCATAGCAACCTTGAGTTGTGTTCCGGCATTAGTGGTTGGTTCCAGTCTCCCTTAAGAGTGCAGCAGGGCATTTTTACATTTGGTGTTACAAATGTCGATAAACGATGGTAGCCGCTTTCCATCAGGTGGAATGTCTGTCTGCTGAACTCATTCAATAAAAAAATGTTTTATGGCCAGTTCCAATATCTTACCGAGTTTGCTTTACTATCGGTTCTAATTTGACAGAAGCTCCATACAAATAATGTTAACATTTAACTTATGGTAAGGCAAGGTTTTAGGATTTGAAAACCGTTTAATCATGGTGAGGAATAAGTCAGGATAATCGAAAAAATTCGGTATTTTTAACAACCGGAGATTAAGTTATGGGAGCTGACGCCAGTAGTGCTTTACATACTCAGGGCATTACTTATAATAATCTCATTAAGAAAGGATTAGCCATCTCTTAAATAAGAGAATCCTAATCCCCTAATCAATGGCTGTTTCAAATAAAACTTGCCATCTTGCCTCTTAGCAGTCACTTAATCTACCTCTTGATGTTGGTTATTTTTGACAGTTATTTATGAGCTACTTTACCACCACCTCTTATGCTTAAGAGGAGTTTATGGGTAAGATTTTCGTTAATCAGTTACTGAGCAGTTTCTTTAAATTTAACAAACGATTATAAGTAAGGCCATTAATATACTCTGTGATTAATATAACACAAAAAAATTGACGTTTATTTTATCAAAGAAATTTTGAGCCAGATTGCGCTTAATAAAATTTATAGTGCTATACAGACCTAGATTTGAGTCCACTACTATTTCATTAAAAGAATTTGAGCTTCGTTTGATAAACGCGTTTTGTCTGTAGTTGCTTTTGACGATAGATGTATGGAGTAATCCTCTCTGCCTAAGGCTAAGTTGATTAGTCGTAGTAGTTTAGAACACTTCAGTTGGAGCAATACATAGGTAATGCTCAGAAATATAAGATATAGGCTTAAGTGGTTTTGTTTCGGATGCAATGGTTCGGCCATTACCTATCGAAAAGGAAGTCTTCTAGTTTCGCGACCCAAATCAACCTCAAAGTAATGTACTTATCAACAAAAAATAATTAATTTGTCCTTAGAAAACGCACCAAGTTCACGAAAGAAGAAACGAAGAGCGTTCGGCCACATAGTATTACTATATGATATAAAAATACTTTAAGACAATACTGACCCAGTGTTATCCGTTGTCCTGTGGAAATAGCTGTAAGATTACGTCTACCACAATAAACATCAGCGCCATTAAATTGAGGATCTCCACTTCTTGATACTAACAGTTGATCCACGGAACATGATGGCGACTGAAAATGTTGAATAATAGATAGATAGATAGATAACACTTTATTGTACACCAATACAAATATGAACTTAAAGACTAAAATTATATCTACTTATGTACAAAGGGCGGTCTTATCGCTAAAAGCGATCTCTTCCAGACCACCCCAGGAATAAATTGAGATGATAATGGCGATGGTGGTATAAGTAACATATAGTACGAACTACTTACATTTTAAAAATAAATACATACATGATATATATATATACATATATGAAGAAATTTTATATATTACATAGATATATACTTAATATACATACCATACAAATACGTATCTACAAAATATATAAATGAATTTAAATATCATATTCCAACGACAGGTAGTATTTTTTGATCATAGTTTTAAATATCGCTAGCGATTTTGCTTGTCTGATTGTAACAGGAAGTGCGTTCCAGAGCTGTATTATAGCCTTAACAGTAAAAGAATTGTTATAAAAAGTTGAGATATGCGCAGGAGTGTTCAATTTAAGTTTAGTAGAAGGGCGTAAATTATGAGAACATGAAAGAAATTCAAAATTTTGTTTAAGGTAATCAGGAGTACTAGGGACAAATTAAATATTATAGAGAAAAACAAGGATGTGAGTATTCCGGCGAAATCGAATCGGCAACCACTTGAGTTTTTTTCAGAATTCAGAGACATGGTCATATTTGCGTAGTCCAAATATGAACCTTATGCAAAAAATTAATAATACAATAAATGTAAACAATATACGTTTATTTTTGTTAACGCAGGGGAATGTCTCTTCTTGCGACAAGCACACGGCCTGAATACGGGGTAGACTAAAAGCAGCACCTAGTACCACCTGCGTGTGTGTGTAGGACTCTTCTACCAACCGCTAAATCGATTGTCCTCCGGTTAAAGAGGTCGAATAAACTATCCAAAAATCTTTTTGACATACTTTAGATGATATTTACGAAGTAACCAAAGAGTACATTGAATATATGGAGAGAAATAACCAAAGAGTATATTGAAATAACCGTGGACATGACAGCTCTGTGATGGTTTGTTTCACTCTATTTAACTCGAATTTTAATTTAATTTCTCTAATAGTTATCACGAGGGTTATAGCTATGCTTGCAAAATTATAATCAATATTATTGTATAAGCACAATATATTAAATATATTATGTTGATACAATACGCATGTATGTCTTATATAAACCAACTTGATACTTGCACGATGTTTTACTATATGGGACGCTCTAACCCACGGGTTTAAAGCTTCAATTTTATGCACTATATAAGAGAGATAAGACCTAGATCTTTGTACTATAAAATCGGAAGCTCCACCAATATATATATATATATATATATATATATATATATATATATATATATATATATATATATATATATTCTAACCTAATAAAAGTTATGAATATTGTAATTTAATAAACGACCAATGAGAGCAGAGCATGTTTTGAGCGGGGTCAAGACGCCCTCTATACTTTAGTAGTATCTACTTCGGTAGACGGAGGAGTTTTTGTGGCACATTTGGTTGATGGCAATAGGTCGAGTTGGACCATGGAGTATTTTAAAGAAAGTGTTAAGTTAAGACGTATGAGCGGTGCCCTGAACCCGCTGCTCGGTCTAAACTATGTCAAAATGTTGATCGAATCTAAATTAAAAGTGTATAAACCGTGGCCTTGTGTTTTATGCTTGCATTTTACCTTGATGACGCCCACTAAACCTGCAATAACTAAAGGAGATGTCGTGAGAACGAGGCCTTCTCCGACATATATATATATTGAAAAGTGAATGCACGGCGCTATGTGGTTCTCGTTGAACATTGGCAGCCAGTCTTTAAAATAGCTGCCGTCCCTGCTGTCCATCGTCCGTCGCCAAACACACAAAAATTTTAAGTAATAAATTATAACACAGTCTCACACATTCACCTCATTCATCTCACACATCATTGAGTAAATGTCACACACAATAACAAAAATAACCAATAAGTGAACCAATAATTTTAAAAAACTTTCTTCTAAATAAAGTTGTAAAAAAAGGGTACGGAACTCGAGTCCGTAGAGTTGTTAAAAAAATACATATAGAATACTAAAAATTACTCAAGACTGTATTGGAGATGAGATTTTTTACACTATTTGGTCATACTCGTCTTGCTCGCATTTCTGTCACCAGCTTAACTCTCTTTTTGCCAAAGTAGCAACTGGGTCAGCCAGTCAAAAAGTGAATGTTCTACTTACTGGTGGCAGGTCAATATCAGGACAATATATACGACAGTTGTACCCCGGTGGGCAGACTCTGGTCCACCGGCATTGTGTCCCAGGGGGATACCTGCTAGGATATTGTGGACTCGTAATGGTGTAAGTAACTCCTACTTGTACCTGAAAATAAAAATAATAAAAAATATCTTTCGAAAAGGAAGAACCCTTTTGAGATTTTTGGCATGGCACAGACATATACTCCATTGAAATGTTACATGAGCTTTGCATTAGTTGGAGGACGCAATTTTATTTTTGGGACATGTGTGGGGGGTCAATAGAAGATTAACCTCAAGTTTGTGCAAAAAACGCGCCTACGGACTCTACCTCATAGGTGGCGGGAAAAACGGGGGACCTTTTCTACCTGCTTGACATTCGATAAGTTAAATTGGTAAGTTCTATGGTAAAGAAAAGAGTCAGGAATGAATAAAAAAATTCGCACTTTTTTGTTTATAACTTCTTTAATTTTTAGTTTAGGGCAAAATGACACATAAACATATTTGTAGGCCAAACCATTTGCTACAAATTATGACTTTGCAAACTTGTAAGACGCATAGTTTCCGAGATATCTCTCAAAAAAGTGTTTTCACCACTTTTTCCAAGATGGCGGCCGGGGGACAAGGGTGGCGACCCCACACACTTGAGGTTAAGCTTCTATTGACCCCCCCACATATGTCCCAAAAATAAAATTACGTCCTCTAACAAATGCCATATTCTGCATTTAAATTGTAAGATTTCAATGGAGTAATACTGGAATCCTTATTTCGATAACCGCTAGTGTAATAATCATTTATTTATTCAAAGACAAAACACAGTCAAATATAAATAAATAAACAAACATATATATATATTCCTGTGGCCGTGCGGCCACAGAGGTGTCACAAGAGGCGACAAAACAACCCAGACCCCTGGTCGAGAGTATGCCGCCATAACAACCTTCAGTTGTGTTTCGGCATTAGTAGCCAGGTTCCAGACTCCCTTCAAAGAACAATAGCGTATTTGTTAGCACCTTTGGTGTTAAAAATATCTATAATCGATGGTAACTGCTTTCTGTCAGCTAGGCCGTCTACCTGTCTGCTTGCATGAGGCAATAAAAAAAGAATACAACAAAAAGTATGTCGAAAGCAAGTAATAGTTTATTTATTTCGTTCGGAAAAAAAATATATTGAATACTCACGTTTTGTGAAAATCCACAAGTACCATTCTGAGCTAGGGCGGTATTAAATAACAGAGTGACAATGTTTTCCAAATCCATTATCTGTAAGAGAAAGAAAATGTTCAGGCCTATGAAGTGGTGAGTCAGTAATGTCTCCACTCAAACTAAAGAATGTTGAGACAGATGTGTGGTGTTAACCGAGACACGAGACGGAGGACCGTCACATACAAAACGTGTTATTATACCCCTAAAAATAATTGAAGAAAATAAAAATAAGAACTTTGTTTTCTCACACAATCACAAAACAGTTTAATAATAATGTTACGCGTACGGGACTCGAATGAAAATGTCGTTGGAATTAGTATAGAATTTATTAGAACAATACAAACACGTATAACACAGGTACAAATATAACTGGACAAAACAAGTACAAAGTGCACGATTCAATAACACGCGCAAAGACCGCCACTTATGTCTAAGTATAATTAAATTAAAAACAAGTGAAACAAAAAAGAAGACAGTAAACAGCTAACTTAAGAACGAAGAATAGATTTTTTTTTAAGGGATTATAAGTAAAACACAATATAATTAATTCTTACAAATATTTGCGATACTATTCAACCATAAATATCATTAATAATACTTCTTAATTTCTACCGCAGCTCGTAACAACTATTTAATAAACAGTTTAATGCAAAATCAGGTGAACTATTTTTTACAAAAACAATACAACTTCGCGTGGATCGATTTAAAACGGTAGTCAAGTTGAATGCTTCATTAACGACTGATAAAAGAATTCTGTGATGCAGCAGTGGGCGCTAATCGCTTTAATATAGTAGAGGCTTTAACAGATAAGGGAAATGAGAACATTTTTTAGTTTTTTAACGGGACAAGAGGAGATCGGCTTACGCATCGATCGCAACCATTGTATTAAGATTTATTTACAATATTATGTGCTTAGACGGCCGCTGTGGTTGAACGGGCTAAGCTTTTGCTCGTCTATCTCACTGCATCGCATAGGTTCCGGATTTGCTTCTCGACATGGTAAATTTCGAAAACGAATTTTCTCCGTTTATTTATTACAGTCTGGATGTCTGGGATCGGCCCCAGAGTTGACCGTTGTATATTACCCATAACACAAGCATAACTTGCTTAATTTGGGGTTATACAATATTGGCCTTACCTATAATCGTTTGTTAGATTTTAAGAAACTGCTCCACAACTTATTAACGAAAATCCTACTCCTCCTACCTACACTGGTGGTAAAGTAACTCATAACTAACTGTCAAAAATAACCAGTATCGAGAGGTAGTTTAAGTGACTGCTAAGAGGTAAGATGGCTAGTTTTGTTTGAAACAGCCATTGATTAGGGGCTTAAGAGTCTCTTATTTAAGAGATGGCTAATCCTTTCTTAACGAGATTATTATAAGTAAGGCCCTATGAGTGTTTGTCTGCCGATTATTTATTTATTTGTCTCTTAATTCGAAAAAGGTGTTATTCTCTCTCTAGGACTCTTTTTGTGTTGCATATTAACGATCAGGAGTTCTTAGATACGCAAACGACAGCACGGTTGTGGAGAGATATATCCTATGCTCGGTATATCAAAACCCAGATCCAATTGAACAGAGAGTCGACGGTCGAAGCGTTGAACGTGTTCTTGCAGGCAGGTGATGCAAACCTGGTTACATACAACGCTTAAACCCAGGCGAGTCTATTCTGCAAAAAATATTTCATTTCCACTTTCAGGTGTATGTTTCGTTGACGGACGCTCTCCAACTTCTGGACATCTCTTTAACTTCCACACTCAATCTTAACACGTACATAGACCTGTAACGCAAAGGACGGCCAAAAAGCTTGTTGTATTCGCCAAGGTGAGACAGTCCTTCATATCGAAACAACTGCTGAACTTATGCCGAACACAAGTTTGGTCGTGCATGGAGTACTGTTCTCATCTTTGAGACGGGTTTTGGTTGAACCAGTTGGAATCGTTGGAATCAATTGAAAAAAGAACCAGGAAGCTAGTTACATCACCAGTCAGAAACAAGCGCTTCGTTTCATCTTTTCTGGTGCGCACTGCCGAAGATTGGAATAATTTGCCGGAGTCTGTTATTCCTGACAATAACAATCTTGAAGTCTTCAAGTCACGAGTGAATAGGTATCTTCTAGCTAAGCTGCTCCATGCTAGACCGTACTATCCTTCAACATCAGGTGAGAGAGAGGTCAAACGCAAATCTATAAAACCATAAAAAAATCTCGAAATTTCACTCTTCGTAAGATAAAATGACCGCTTAAGACTCGTGCCGGGGTGTATACTTTTTATAAACTTACTAAACGTCGCATCCTTATAGATTTACTCTTCCTTCTTTATAGATCGTACTTATTTATTACGTCATAAGTAGGTACAAGTAAATGGAGTTCAGCGCATCATTTGAAAAGTATGAAAAGTAATTAAAATTATTTACAAAATTAGATGTTATTTTAACGCTTTTTTTGTATGTAAAACATTAGAATTTACTATCACATGTGCCCGCATCCTTATTGGACACGCTTTGATCAGTATAATTACTAATGAGGGCATTATCATTCCAAGGTTAGAAAAAGAATTTCTGCGGTTCCCTTATGAAATCGTCATGGCTGTCTTTATACTATATTACCTGAAGCTTAACAATATCATATTTTCTCGTAAACTAATGCGTATAAGATGGTAGCATGTTTTAGGAATCACAAAACATCAGTAGCTATTTTAATATAGATATCGTAGTAAACAATATAAACTAGACGCGTTTCGCTCGTAGCTTACAACGCCCAAAACACTCCATCAACCGTTCCACATTGCGACCGCGGTCGTTATGGTGGCGAAAATGTCACTAATGACGTCATCATGTTGGCAACACCAACATAAAATATTTTTTATTTTTGAACTTGAAACATTGTGGTTGCATTTTTGTTCTTCATCCATCTTGATGTAGCCGAAGGCAGACGCTTTCGTATTTAAAGTGATTTATTATTACAAGTTTTCACCAACTAAGAGTGTTTTATCTTCCACCACTACATCGACCTGGGTATCCTAGGCCCACCAACATCGACGTGTGCCAAACAAATATTTATTATTATGTGCGACGAGCTGCGCACAATCATTTTCGATCACAACGACCTATGTCAAGAGGTGGGTCAATGAAATCGACCAATGACATTTGTGTATTTCTTCGTTTAAGGCCTCAACGCTCCTTAATCCTCTCCACTAGAGTTTACCATTATAAAGTCCAAAAGCAAGTGGAACGGGAAAACTAGCGGCTGTGACCATGGTTGTTGTGAGTCTCTTCTAGAACGTAGTTACTATCGTTAAAGTATTCGAATACCTTTTTTATTTTTATACAAGGTTCGTTATTGGCAACACTGTTATCCGCATACTTTAATATTTTATTGTGTGGCAATAATACTGGCAGCAAGCGCGTCACTGTATTACGTTATCTATAAGACCCTATGCCGAATTACCTAAGCGAATAACTTTCAACTGCGAATTGAAAATAGTGGAGGATAGAAATGATAAAATGGTAGTGTAAAAAAATCCTACAGCGACATTCTGGTTACTGCCTCGTACGAGGATGTGCGCGATTCTTGCGTGGCGCGTTATTGCTGGTGATACATATTTAAGCAAATCTAAATAATGCTTAAGGAGTGTTTAATTATTATTTGCATGTATGTTAGAAAGGGCAAAATGGGCAAAAACATGTGAAACATCAAGTCAGTTCAAATAGTGCACTGTCATGTAATGTTGCATTTACCATGTTTTCTGCGCAAATAAATGAATTAATATATTGGTATATCAGAAAGCGCTCATAGAAATATAGACGTTTGGTAAGCTTTCGGTATTATACCGCGTATACGCAGTTCGTTGCTTTACCGGCAAATCAGAAAGCGGCTTTAGGCTGCCTGTCCATTGAAACTGAGCGAAGAAATGAAGGAATATTAACCATTTGCATTGGCTGCCTGTCCTTTGACGCAATTATTATATTATTTATTTTATACTTTATTGCACACAATTTTTTAATAAATAATAATAATAATAATAATAATTTATTCAGTTAAAAGAAAGACATGAAAAAGTAACAATATAAAAGACAAATAAACTTTGATCCAAAACTAATAAATGGGGGCTTCAACACCTAAAACTAGGTAAAAACCTGTATTAATTAGGTGTTGATGCTCTTCCAATGCTCAAATTATTTATTTTTGTATGTTGTGTGTGTGTGTGTGTGTGTTTGTGTGTATGTGTTTATATAATAAATAATAAAATAATTTATGACTAAAGTTATAGTAACAATGTAACAGACAGTACAATTGGCTGTCTTATCGCTTTGAGTGATTTCTTCCAGACCACCTTTGGATGAAAAATCAGTACATATTGTGTATAGAAACGAATTATATCAATAATAAGTGTTTATAGCATAGATAAATAGAATATATTACTTCGTGACATAAACCATAGCATTAATTTATAAAATACACAATGTTAACTATAAGTACTAAAACACAGATTTAAAATACATTGATTTAAGTACATATTTGATATATTTGGATCGTAAACTCATTGCATGTTTAATGCAATCCTATTGAATAATATTTCTCTGTTTGTCCGCTCCGCAGTCTCCATCAATATCAATGTACGGGCAGCCTTAGACTGTTTCTCCGTTACGGAAATATTGCCTTATCTGTTCTCAACGGCCTTAGTGATAAAATAATGAGGGATATGTTATCTTTATATTTTCACATTGACCCCGAATCTTTTTGTGAGCCTATTTGTTCAGAGTATCAAAAGATTCGACCTTCAATTGCACTAGATAGATACCTTTTTTGTTTTAATTAAGGCAAATCCGTTTGAATCGGAGTTCTGTCATTTTCCATTATGCTAGGGCCACGGGTATGGCTTTGTCCCTTTTTTTTTTTTTTTTGAGGCGAGGGAAAATGACTAACCGATTTACGCACTCTCTGGGCCGTCACTAGGACGGTAACGCTAGCAATTGTATGCTCTACTTGCGCTCCGTCCGCTATGGACTACACAGAGGAGTGTGGAGACTCCGAGCGATGCCGCACGGGCGAGCAACCTCAATACCCACTAAAAACCCCCTCCTCCCTTCGCGGCTCTGTGCTTTGAAGTGAAAGACTGAGATGTAGAACATAGTTACGCAACAGTCGATCCAGCGCATAAAGTGCTTGAAGTGTTCCCTGGGAGAACACACTCCACTACGAAACGGGGGTAGTTGTTAAGTCCCTTGCTTTACCTAGTAGCTAAGGGCCCCCATCGTTCCGGATCCTAACTCAGGGAGGGAAGTAATGCGCGTACCTGCCTCTCCGGGTGGTGGCTTTGTCCCTCCGCGAAGCCCTGGCAAGCGGCGGCCCAATGGCCCCTACCACTGCCAGGGGGAACCAAACCCCGGCGACTTTATACTCTTTATGGCGTGAGGTGGTTTGTAACGCGCCCGACGTGCCCCTATCTTAACGGCATTAAGAGCAGGTGGGAACCCATCTCTAGGGATCCGCCGGCCGCTCACAGCCGCCAAAGGACACCTTCCTACAGCGGGAGCGGAGCATTGACGTACACTCACGCACCGGCTCCATCTTAGCGAGCATAACGCGCTCGCAGAAGAAGACGGCATCACATCCGGTTATGGTCCCGACCATGGAACGGACCACAGTCGGTCGTCGTCATCGACCACACTAGACACCCGTCGCAATTCTACCGGCGTCGAATGTTTGTTATACAATACGCGCAAAATTTTAATGCGCTTCGAATTAAATTAGCTATGTGAGTTTGCGCATTATTAGCTTTTTAAATATTTTTATTATTATAATTTAAATAAGTATGAAACCATTTCCCTACTTAATTTAAAAATATATCCAGTCAATTTTTTCATTATTTAATATAAAAAGTTTTTGAAAACTTCAGCTTATTTCATAATTTTCAGCAATTTAACCTCCTTTATTATTTGCACAAGTGTTTTAGATAATTCATATTGACATAGTAAGTGTAGTGTGCTTTTGTCTTAATTTGGAATGTATATTATTTTTCGATTTGTTTGCACTGTGATTTATGACGGCAAATAATCTTAAATTAATTAAACATATGATATTACAAATAAGTATGGCTACCTCGAACAAGGCAATACTAGCAATGAACGAAGATCTTGAACACATATTGCGCTGGAATAACTCATTTAGACTAGAAAACGTAATGATAGTCATCGGTAGAGGCTGGTCAGCAAGTCGTGTCACAATCTATCTACTCAGATTATTCCTATAGCAAAACTCATCTCTGTCAAACGCATAGTCACAAATGTCTGCACGTGTTGTTTTTATGGAAAAAAGTATTTACATTAATTTATGTGATACGTTGAAGCAAAAAAAAAATGAGTACGTCATTCATGTCTTTATACCTTAATAATATTTTTCTATCCTTTTATTGTCTCTGTCTTATTAAATACGCACTGTTTGCTACAACTCCATTAACTCTTCTAGTCATTCTGTAACATATTTCTGTATAAAACTTTTAAAAAAGAACTTGAGATATAAATAGAACAAGAAATATAAATAAAAATAAATTTTAGCTAGACGTGTTGCTGGGGAGTTTCTTGCCGCTTCTTCTCATTAACAGCAATAACACGTTGCGCAGCGGTGTACATAGAGTATGAAGTAAATAAAATTAAAGTTTAACCTATATGTATGACCTTCAAAAGTATTCTCCAGAGGAACTTATTTTGAATAAAAACATTAGAAATTTAAAAACACAAAAGTACCAAACCGTGGATATTGAGGGATATTCCTGGATATTATTGAGGTCTTTTAAATAAAACAACAACTGTTCGTAACACTGTCTATTCCGAGAATGAATGTACGAGATTTTTGTACTTGTTAAAATTTAAATTTAACTTAAATTATATAAATATGTTAATTAATTTGAAACCGTACAACAGGTTTCTGATTGCGGTTGGCATGACTTACTGGCTGAGGTGGAGGCTGTTGCATTTCGACATCTGGTTTCGTTGGTTCAGTTTCTTCCTTATTGTTACTCTCCCCTTTACTCATATCTGTCTCTACTACATCAGCTGGCGGAAGGACTCACGCCCTACCATTTCCGCCTGTATTATATCATCTTCTGGAAAGGTACTCCCAGTACCATTACCGTTCTCGATCTACGCCTTAAGTGAACTATATGTTTTATTACAGATCGACCGTTACCGTTCTCCACGTGATGCTCCGTACATTCGTAGACGCACGCAAATAATTTTTCATTTCTCAATTCTAAAAGAACACTTGGAGTTGCCTGTTCACAGAGATGGTAACAGTACTTTTCGTCTCTGGCAAAACAACTTTGCCGGTTGTCAAAAAAAATTAAAACTATGAGAACCATAGATAATCATGGGACTCGTGTCCCAAGTTTTTTTACAGCCACAACTAAATAGCCGCTAAAATTGTAATAAACAATATCAACAATTTTGCGTCATCGTTTTACATTGTAAAAGTGAAAGTCCCTTTAAAATAGGTCCAGCCGTTTATAGATTAACCGGGATAAACAGACAGATCTTTTTAAATTGATGTTTTGATATAAACATGATTTATACTTTTATATACATTTAAGAAAAAGCTGTTATTGGGACATTATAAACAGACACTTCAGTTTTATTTATCTGTATAGATATCCAACAGGTAATGATTTCGCATAGATTTTTATTTCAGATATCTTATAGTTTAGCTTAGGGTTGGGAATTATTATTAATTCTGATATCCGATAATTTCGGTCACGGTTAGGAAGCTCCATACACACATCCATAGATAAGCTTTTACATATAACAATAGCCTTCTCTTGTCGTATTAACAATCCAATCTAACAATGACGTAACTCTTGTATTTATTCCAGGAGATTTTGATGCACAGAAGCGGCCATAACTGACAATGCCAACGCTAAACAACCTCCCGGTGACGGGGTCGGAGTACAGAACCGGGCCACCAGAATCATCCTGCAATGAACATTTCAAAATTAAAACAAAAGCAAAAAATAAATAAATATTAAAAATATGAATTAATAACTGTATTTGGGGTTGTCTGGAAGAGATCGCTTTTTAGCGATAAGACCGCCCTTTGTACATAACTAGATATACTTTTAGTCTTCAAGTTCATTTTCATATAGTTGTATAATAAAGTGTTATCTATCTATCGATATTTTGTACATTGTTGACAACAATTTGTTGTTGTTTTCTTGTTTTAAGTCGCTTTCCCTTTGCTAGAAATTTTGTACTTTACACTTTTAAGTTACGTATAATATGTGCATGTGAAAAGAATGTATGATGAAAGAATGACTAAACAGATATACAATGCAAAGGTGGATGGATGCAGAAGTCGCGGAAGGCCACGACACACCTTCCATGATCAAATTGATCGTGTACTAGCAGAAGGTGATGTCGGTGCTTGAGAATGCCCTGGGAAGCAGTGCAAATTCACTTCGTCAACAGGGGGTGAAGACTCCTCCGCTCCCCAGATGCTGGAGGGCCCCTGACCAATAGATACATTACGGCCACCACGTGTATAGAACAAAGTTTACGCATACAAGTTTCTACGTAGGCTCCGTCTATACCTTTATTGCTTCGGAAGAAAAACCAAACAAAAGTTACCTGACAAGCGTCTTTGCCCGGTGTCAAAGTGCACATTTGCCTACTAGTCAGATTAGGCACCATAGTACGACATTGGGCGTCGCTGATTACATCTAACGTGACTTTGCGAAGAACGTTTGAGGTAGGTCCTCCTGGGAATAGCGTGCCCCAACCTATGAACAAAACAATATCCGTGCAGGAACAGAGATGGTATACTATTTCCTGCGGTTGGGTGGGTTGTCGTAAGAGGCGACAAAACAAACCTCAACCAAGTGGGATTTTTGCGCATCTGGATGGCTAATAGAGTTGCGTTCCGGCATTAGTGACCAGTCGCTATTTAGAGAGCAGCGGCGCATTTATAGCACTTTTGGTGTTGCCAATGCCCATAGGCGATGGTAACCGCTTTTCATTAGATGGGCCATCGGCCTGTTTCCTGAACTCATGCAAAAAAAAGAACATAGAAGTCAGTGACGGGACACTTTTTCTTAAGATGTCCTCCTTATTTCTATATTCCATTACAAGTATGTAAAGTGGCTTGTTATAATAACGCTGACTTACCGAGCACAATTACTTTAGCATCAGTGAAATTGGTCGTGATGTACTTGAATGGTAAACAGACGACACCGACCCTATCGCTGAATTGTATAGGTTGCGCCACCTCCACCAGACCTATGTCGTAGTCATAGTTTGAGCTGAATAAAAGAGAAAACTTATATTAATATTGTTACGAATTTGTAGCAGACTTAGATAGACTTATAGAATAATCACAAAATTTATTAGAAGTACACACACGTAATTTGATAGTTCTTACAAACATAGCCGTATATAACAAACCAAACCGTCAGGCGGAAAATCGTTATCACATAAATCGTGCAAAGTTCGTCGTTATAAGAAACCCGCTTCGAAAGTGCACTGTGTAATGCCTCGTTCTGAGTCAGAACACGACTGGCGCATTTTACAACCGACCAACCTTCAAACATTTGTAAATTAAACATAGCCTCCTAGCATCATACCGCCCAGAGATTCTTGAAATTGTTTAATGGTCAGCTTAATGGCTTCCAAGAATTCGCATGAAACACCTACAGAGGAAAGAAGGTTTTACAACGTCTTACGGCGGCGTGAACAAAGAGATTAGCGTGAACAATTGATCACTCAAATGTAAAGGGGTAGCAAGACACCTGCAAAGGATTAGTATCGGCTTGCAACAGTATTGAATAATTCCATAGTATTTTCTTAAACCACGATTAGTACACATAATAATTCCATATTTAAATTATATATATTTCCAATCTAATTCCATACATCATGGATTTGATGGGAAACACTGCACAGGCAGAGGAAGTGGGCCATCAGAACTCTTATACATCGTACGAAACCCAAGCTAAAGCCAACGAAAGCTTGAGGACAACCGTTTCACGCCGATATTCCGTGAGGGCGTGCTATCATACCGTCGAGCCGGCCATAAGAGCTGTAATCAAGACACTGATTCCAGTACCGCTCTATCACGTTAAAAAATGTGTCCTATTTTATGCCCCTACACATTTCAGGGCGTACCCTATATTTGCTCCACCAGTAGGTCCCGACCCATAGATTTAGAAATGCTGATATAACTTACTCAGTATACTTTGGGTGTGTGATGAATCTGATCGCTTTGTAACCCTTGGCAGCTGGTGTATCGGCTAAGATCAAAGAAGAAATAAACTTTCTTTTAATCCAAAACAATTTATAATATTTGTGCCTGGGTGTGAGAACTGAAATTTAGAGGAAAGATTGATAAGACTGTTTCTAAAGGCTGTGTAGTCAGAACCAAGAACATATTGTTTATAGCGTTTCGTACCTATATTAAAAACAGTGAAAGCTTATCGCCACTGTAGAATACTGCACTGTTTTTGGATTGACATTTTTGGCCCAGCCACGACCTTGGGCTTAGCGGCCGGCGACGTGACGAGAGAAGCGACGCGACGGTGCTTAACGCCTAGTAATGGCATCATGGATATTTATGTGCGTTGCATACTTCATACATCTTAGGGCATACCTAAATGGAGTTCACTATCTCGTTCACGCATTACGACATTTTTGAAAATATATCACAGAATTTACTATGTCCCAAAATTTATTGGTAAATATTTATAATGTTTTATTAAGTTTTGTGTAATATACTCAATAGTCGTATTTAATTTCTATGAATATATATCTTCCAAAATGTAATAATACATGAGCGAGATAGAGAAATCCATTTAGATAGATCCTTAAGCGCTCATGTAGACAGAACCACCGACACGCTTTCACCGCGCGCCGGCAGCGTTGCAATTTTGTATATTTCTAGGTATATGCGAATGTTGTCCAGCCTTTCATATTGTCGCCACACGGCTGACCTTCGCTTGACGGCAAAAGTGCGGCAGCTGTGCGTAGTCGCACGTACCCTACACAGTATGGAGGCGCGGCAGCGGCGTGGTGGCGGTGTCATGTACGCGTTCCCTGTTTCATTGTTATCGTCCGTCGCGTTGCATTTAGTTTTCGCTCACAGCGACTAAGTCGTGGCCAGACCTTTACCCAATCGGTATCTATAAAATAATATTTATGGACAAATATTTTAGTATAGTTAGGTGTAAAAATCCTTACAGCCGGTTGTTACGTTATGTTCTCCGACCAATACCATAGTGTTGTTTGGCTGCTGCGTAGTAAGACAATGGGCTGCTGTCAACACGAATCTTTGGGATATAATCACGCCTCCACATTTAATCTGGCGCTTGCTCACGTCCACGAGACCAACCATCATTGGGAACTCGTTGACGCCGGTCTCCTCGCCATTAACTATGCGATTCTGAAAGTATTAATAAAATGTCTAGAGAACTGTCTGTGATTCCATATCATGATTTTCTTTATATATATAAAAAAGTTTGTCTGTATGTCCTTTATAGATTCCTAAACTATACATTTGAGCATGTGATCTTTAGCAAAGTTGTTGTGCATGAGCCAAAGAAGGTTTCTGAGTTGGTTTACAAATGGAGCCGGTTGGTGGCGCTGCTGTCGGCATATCGATTGAAGCTTTTCCGGGCAGGACGACGTTTGCCGGGACAGCTAGTTTATAATATAAAATGAAGTAACTTAAAATTATACTACAAACTAAACCTTAAAAATTACATTGTAAATATATATAAAAAAAAGTATAAAAAGTCCCGCTACACCGAGACCGATATCACAAAGAAAAGTATGTAGAAGACTGGCAGCATTATCTCGCTGAGTACAAAAGCTAACTTTTTGAACGAGGTAAGCTTCAGCATTCTAGTCGCTTGTAATCTGGTCGAGTCGTTTTGTTATAATCTTAAAAAGTTTATGGGCTTTTGACTCCCATTGACTGAAACTTTCCACCTAAATGATCTTTCTATGCATTTCTACATGGTTAGTGTAGTGTTAGGCTACAATCACGTCATATTGTCGAAAAGACCTCTACGTTTGGTCATCCCATGGCCCTAAAAAACCTTCGATAGGTTCTGATTGCTATTAAAACCCGTGGTCATACAATTATACAATATGGATCGAACTTGCAGTTACACTTTTTGGCAAAGTCTAAGTGAATGGCACACATCTGCTAGCGACTTCGTGAGGCCTCCAATACTTGAGTAGGACCCATTGTGGAGGAAGCGCGGTGGACAAGTATGGGATACGCCAAGTTCATGTTGGGTGGTGAAGAAATACCCTGTATCAATAATGGTCCTAACCTACTGGCAGAGAGTGAAGCTCACATGAGCTAAATATTAAGTCCCAGGTATAGAAGTGTTTATGTCATAAACCACGAGACTAAGTATAATAGCAATACACCCTTCTTGCTCCCAGATTGTTCTTCACCTTTTTAAAGGATAATTTGTGACAAATCACTGCTTGCCCATTTTATTAATATTCTTCGAGTATTGCGACAATCAGGCGACATAGTCTCTTCCCTCGTTCCATACCCTGCTCGATTAGTAGTTCATCTCAAAAGTCCGAAGCTTAATCCCATTTCATGAAGATTAGACTAACCGAGTCTTGTAAGGGATGATTTCCACCAAAATTCTCGCATCGCATCGAATCGGAAAGCATTTTACAATTTTTAAATGATATTACATTCACGTGACTGCAAGCGTGAGGAGTTGACGCGTACCACGGATCGCATTTTAAATACATAATAGTTGTTTACAATATCGGCCTGGCCGGTTTTTGGCCGGGCCGTGCGTTTAAATTTCAACCTTATTCAATATGGAAAGTGAGTATTTATTGAGTGATGAACCTGCGGAACAAAGTATGGCGATCGCGAGTGAAGGTAGGAAAATTAATAATGAGTCACAAATAGAAAACGAGTATTCAGGTATGGAAACCAATATACTGACGAATAAAAAAATACGAGAAGAATGGGTAGAAGTTTCAAGAAGAAAAGGCAAACAAAAGGAGATTAATCCAACCTTCGAAATATATGTGACATCCAATAATATTTTTCCGAAACAGTTCTCCTTAGCTAAATTGTTTCATTCGCAAAACATATGTAATATTACTAATATCAAATATTTGAATCCGTATAAGATCGCCGTGGAATTTAGTTGCGAAACCAGCGTCGAACAATTTGTAAATCATCCATACTTACAGGAACTAGGATGGAACTTTCAAAAACCTTTAGAAGTTGGGTTATCGTACGGGGTAATTAAAAATATAGAACTAAACTTATCGAGTGAAGATTTAATGGAAGGCCTGTTTACGGGAAATTACACAATTGTTAATATAAAACGTTTAAAACAAAGGAAAAGGGATGAGAATGGCTGGGAAGAGTCAGAATCAGTGCGTATCGGATTTAAAGGACCTGAACTACCTCCATATATTTATATATTTGGTTCGCGTACAAAAATAGAACCGTACAGCTTCCCGGTTACCCAGTGTTCTAAATGTTGGAGGTTTGGCCACTCAATTAAGTTTTGTCCATCTAAAAGGATTTATTGTCCCAAATGTGGAGGTAAACATGCAAACTGTGAGACTACTAGGCCTCAATGCGTAAACTGTACCAACAATCATATTGCTTTAGACAGAAGCTGTCCAGTATATTTAAGAGAAAGGAAAATTAGAGACATCATGAAGGAATTTAATGTTACATATCGTAAAGCTGTCACTATGTATGTACCACCTGAAATTCCAGCACAAAAATCCTCTATGCCAATTAATAATGTAATTTCTACATCAAAATATTTTGATTCAACTCTTCCAGTTGAAGACATCCCGACTTATGCTGAAGTAGCTTCAACTTCTTATACAATAAATAAGAATAGGATATCTACGCAAACAGAGCCACAGACAAAAAAGAAAAAGAGAAACGGAGAAAATAATTTAGATGAATTTAATATTATTAGCGAAAATACAACAAATTTGGAAGAAAACAATGACAATTTGGATACAGAAACAAGAAAGAGGAAGATTAGACGGAAACGTAGGGATAGTATTATATCTTTTAGTAAGTTACTAGAGAAACTTAAAAATATTATTTTTTACAATGACAATGATTCATGGCAATGTAGAATTGAGAAAGCAACGCACCTATGTATTGATTGGCTAAGTACCTACATAATGAGATGTATATCAAGCATGCCTTTTCTTAAATTTTTCTTCGATTGATTATGGCTAAAAAATATTTGAATATTTTGCAATGGAACTCCCAAAGTTTAATGCCAAAACTTATAGCTTTTGAACAACTTTTATGTCAAGAGAAAATTCATTTTGCAGCTTTGAGTGAAACATGGTTAAATAAAGATACAAATGTAAAGCTAAAAGACTATAACATATTTCGTCGAGATAGATTAGATTCATACGGAGGTGTGGCTGTTTTGATACATAGGTCTTTCCAAGCTCAAGTATATCATACGGCATGCATTAACTCTTCTATTGAGCTATTAGTAGTTAAAGTCATTAACTGTGAACTTATTGAATATGTAATAGCTTTATATTGTCCGCCAAATGTTAATACGTTACCTGCAAACTGGGATACCATTTTTTCAATTAATAACCGTAAAACAATTATACTTGGAGACTTTAACGGTCATCATCCCAACTGGTCTAATAAAAGTTATGTCAGAGGTACTCAAATATTTGATTCACTTATTGATCATAATTTTGTCACTTTAAACGATGGATCACCGACTCGTCTCAAACTAGTAAATGGTAATCTTCAACAATCAGCTCCAGATATTACAATAGCTTCATCGGATATATCTCTAAAATTCGACTGGCGTGTGACATCTGAGTGCTTAGGAAGCGATCATTTAATTATTAAAACATCAACATCGTATAACTACAATCCCGTTTATTCTAAGAAACGTAATTACAAATGCGCTGATTGGAACAAATATAAACAAATTGTAGCTGAAAAACTCACTAATATTACTATTTCTAACGATCCACAAGTTGCTTATGATACCTTTGTTAATACTATAAATGATGTAGCAGATATATGTATACCATTCACCAAAATATGTCAAAATCCTAATAGTAAATTTATCCCCAAGCCGTATTGGACTCCTAATTTGTCAAAAGCAATAGCTGAGAGACGTTTGGCATTAACCAATTTTAGACGCAATCCCACTCCAGATAATTTGTTGAAGTTGCAACAAAAGACTCGTGAATCTCAACGTTTACTTAGAAATGCTAAAAGTAAGAGCTGGAGACAATTTTGTGACTCTTTGAATGAAACCACTTCAGTAACCGAGATGTGGCGGCGCATGCGTTGGCTTAAAGGTCACAAATACTCTAAGACTTATACTGACCGAAATGCAGCCGAAAATCTTTTAACTAGTCTTACGCCCGATTTTGTTGAATCAAGTTGCCCAAGCTTTGTTTCTTCTAATCCTAAATTAGAAATCGAAATATCACACCAAGAGTTGAATAAATGTTTAAAATCTAAAGACACCTCGCCAGGATGCGACGAGATTTCTTACTCAATGGTTTTCAATCTCCCTGATATTGGTAAAGATATATTACTCAAAATCTATAATATGTTTTTTTCTATTAGTTTTGTACCTATTCAATGGCGTAAGATTAAAATAATCCCTATTCCTAAAGCTAGTCAAGAAGTAAATTGTAGAACATCACTCAGACCAATCTCTTTACTTTCTTGCTTGTCTAAAATATTTCATGCTATTATAAACAATAGAGTAGAGTGGTATCTAGAGAGTCAGAAATTGTTTGCAGATGAAACTAAAGGGTTTAGAAAAGGACGTTCATGTTTAGATAATCTAAGTGAACTGGTAACAAATATTCAAATTGGTTTTTCTACAGACAAACTAATAATTGGGTGTTTTCTTGATATTAGTAATGCATATAATCATGTTGATATTACGAGCCTTGTTTTAACCTTGGACAATCTTAACATAGGATCAAAAGTATGTGCCTACCTATGGGAGTTCCTTAAAAGCAGAACTCTTGTAATTGAAAGCAATGATTATAAATTATCTAGAAATACCGGCCGTGGTTTAGCGCAAGGTGATCCAATTTCTCCATTGTTATTTAATATATCAACAATTAATATTTGTAAAGTTATATCCACATCACCTAATATCCATATCTCACAATATGCCGACGATTATGTCTTGTATATAGTTTCAAATAATATGTATGACGCTGCAGAAGAACTTCAATTAGCCCTAGATAAATTGAATACATATTTGATAAACATTGGCTTAGAAATTTCACCTACTAAAAGTAAAATCTGTGTTTTTAGGAGAGGATATCAAACATATAATATAAATTTAAATATTAATGGAACTTGTATTGAAAATGTTCAAACTGTTAAATATCTTGGTCTATGGCTGGATCGTTCCCTTAAGTGGACTAAACATGTAAACGAACTATCTGAAAAAATCCTTAAATTATTAAATATTTTCAAAGTATTATCAGGTTCAGGATGGGGGATGCATCCTGTACATTTACGTAGGCTATACATATCGATTATAAGGAGTAGACTAGATTATGCTAGCTTTTTATATGATAACTGTTGCAAAACCACATTAGCAAAACTAGACAGACTACAAAATCAAGCCATGAGAATTATTGGAGGCTTTATACGAAGTACCCCAATACACGTTATGGAAAGCGAACTTAATCTATGCCCTTTGTATGTAAGGAGAAGATATCTAAGTGGTAAATTTTGGCTTAAATCAAAATCTATATCTAATAATTGTATAGAACTTATATCAAAGTTAACAGAACTTACTCAAAATAGATTCTGGAATACTAAGAAGAAACCTTGTTTAACTTTAATTCATCCTGATTGTGAAAATCTTGCGATTCATTCAAATACACCAATAGGTATGTTCTCCTTAGAAACATGGGTATATAATATTAATACTTCAAAATTCATAAGAACTAATATTGAAGGAATCGATAGGTCTAAACGACAGTTTCACCCAATATTCTTAAAAAATTTAACTACAAAATATATTAATGACCATTATCGTAATTATGTGAAGATCTTTACAGATGGTTTTAAGGAAGTCAATACAGCTGGAGGGGCTTTTCTGATTTTAAATTCAAATTATCACTGCAGTTTTAAAATGAATCCTAGTCTATCTATTATGGAAATTGAACTTGTAGCTATTTCAGAGGCGCTATCATTTCTAAATTCAACTAATTATTCAGACATAGTAATACTGACGGATTCTAAAAGTGGTCTTGAACACCTGGCTCAGTGTACCTCGACTTTTCGAGGGCGACCGGTAGCCTATACCATTCTGAAGCTTCTCATGAATTTAGAATCTGCACGCAGAAACATTGTTTTACAATGGATTCCATCGCATATAGGGCTGGTTGGCAACGAACAAGTAGATAGATTAGCGAAACAGGGTGGAACTGACGGTGTGCCGATAGACATTCTCCCTTCTTTTCCAAACTACATTAACAAATTACAAAAAGATTGTTACAATATCTGGCAAGAATATTTTAATCTAAGGTCCTTAAAAAAGGGCATTTGGTACCACACGATCCAGCCACAGCCTTTAAATTCTCCTTGGATTGGCAACACAACTTTGACTAGAAAGGAATTAATAACAGCTTTAAGACTCAGATCTGGACACATTCCATGCAACAAATTCTTGTATTTAGTTCGCAGAATTAATTCCCCAAGTTGCGAAACTTGCAACACGGTAGATGATCTGTATCATATATTGATAGAATGTGTCCAGAATGACACTTTTAGACAAAGTTGTGGAGTCAATTTAAGGCCATTAGGTAAAATTAATAGTATTCTGGCAGACCCATCTTCGGATGAGGCCAGAATTCTGTATAAACTGGTAGATGTAAGAAATCAGTGATGTTATTATGTTGTAGTACATTAGTTAATTTATGTTTTGTTACTTACGTAATTGTACTTACCAGGGCATCATGGTCGCTTAAGCGACAAAGCCCTTTAATTTTGAATAAAAAAAAAAAAAAATGATATTACATGGTATACACTGTAAACGCTCTATATTACAAAGCCGCTTGACCACGGGCGTTTTCCGTGACACGCGATTGCAGCTGAAAGTATGCTGCGACGCGATTGCCTCCGTTCGCCTGTTGACGTATCCGATCGGATACTAGAATGAATTAATTCGGATATTAACAATTAGGACACATCAACGCGGTAAAAATGAAACTATTTGACTATGCGCAGAAACGGATACGCTCGCAAGCGACTGTACGGGGCCGATCGTATGCGTCGACATCCTGTCGGACGCGATCGGCTATCTTCGCATTCGTTTTTATCCTTTCCGATGCAGCGCGATGATTTGGTGGAAATCATCCTTAAATAAACAAAGGGGACAAGAACATTCTCACAGCACGCTAAGTGTAACTAAAATAAATCTACCTGTTTTCTATTTCCACATTGGCAGTTGGTAGGTGGGGCTACTGGCTGTGCAGTCAACTGGCAGACAAACCTTCCACCAGTTGTGTTTCTTGCGGTTATTAAACCTGGAATAGGCATTAAATAGTATGAGATCAGGAATAATTGTCGTTTTAATTTTCAACTTTAACAAGTTTTAATATCCCTCTTTTGCATATAGATTTCTATTTTATATTATTGTTACGAGCTACAGGACTCGAATTAATATAAATGCCGTTGGAATTACTATAGAGTTTATTAGAACTGTACAAACACGTATAAAACAAGTTCAAATAAAACTGGATGCAACCAGTTCACTCTGCACGATTCAGTGCAATTCAACACGCGCAAAGTCCATCACTATGTCGCTAATCGAAAGTACTACACATGTCTAACTCGAATCGTAGTCATCGCTTGACTGCCCCACCCCTCCGTTCAGGCATTGTTTTATACTAAACTGTGTAATACCGACAAAGGAGCCGCGTTAATCCGCACATCTGGCAAGCTTCGACGCAATGCAATAAAATCTAATGGCGGCCATAATACAAGTACGAGAACAATAGATGTTTTTAAAATTTAAACACGAAATAAATAAAAGAATTCGTTTTTACAACATGCAGGTGTGCGGTCTTTGTCGGTATGGAACATTACTTATGCAGTAGTTCGTTGTCCACTGCGATGACTAGACGTATGCAGTTCCTATAAGGTAATTTCTTCGTAGGAAGAGCACCAGGGTAACGAAACAAGGAAAGAAAGCGTTTGGTCACTAAATAATATTACAATCTGCTATAAAAATACACACCCACTGTTATCTGTTGTCCTGTGGAAACAGCTGTAATACTGCCTCTACCACAATAGACGTCAGCGCCATTCAATTGAGGATCTCCACTTCTTGATATCAGCATACGGTCCAAGGAACATGATGACGACTGAAAATGATGAATAAATAATACAACAAACATAAACAATAGATATTTTAAAATATCTGTCTTTTTTTGGTTTTTTTGCTCTCAGATTAGATATTTCCTATTTGTAGCATATTAACAGATTGAGAGACAAAATATAAAATTGATATTTTAGTTTTAATCTTTATGTTTCTTATTCCAATATGTTCTTCTTTATAATTTCCCTTCGTAGCATTATTTTTATATATTTTTTTATATTATATATTTGTTTGCAATAGTACTCGTCACATTTTTTTTGTTTGTGTTTGTTTCGTTTTGTTTATCCTTAAGTCATTTGAACGGCCCAAACGGAAGACCAGTGCTGGTTGAGCCAACCGGCATCATGCTAAGCTAAGACCGATTCACAACTTCACTTCAATTGTATTGTCTTATTTATAACTTTTATAAATACGTTTTCGTGTGTATGTAGTTCTGAATAAATATTTTTCTTTCTTTCTTACGACAGGCCGTCTGGACGCAGGAATTAAGCTTTGTTTCCTCGCACATACAAATAAAATGATAGGTACACGTCACACGGTCAAAAAAGATTCACGAGCCATAACTCCTGTATAAGCTCGTCGCACGTTTATGCTGCTTAGCTGTTCTGTATTGGGAAAAGTAATAACTGAACGCGAGGACATGAATTTTCTACTTACTTCTGGTAGTTCAATATTAGGACAGTACATACGACAGTTGTATCCCGACGGACAGACTCCGGTCCATCGGCATTGTATCCCAGCGGGATAACTGGCAGGATATCTTGGACTCGAAAAGTTGTATGTAACACCTACTTTTACCTGAAAAAATAAAATAATTTTCAGCCTTCAGAATATGACAGCTTAACAGAGAACTTTTGGCATGATAGAAATAGACATGCTGGAATCACTTCATCTTTATTAGAGCTCTCAGGATCGGCTCGATCGGTTTAAAGTCGCTGATTCTGACACTACTTGACAATAGTTTCAATATAAAGGGCTTTGTAAGAAGAATGCGGAAAAGGAAAAAGAATGAATGGTAAAGCGGATTTTGCGCTTCAAAGTGTGTCTTCTGTACGCTACGAGAATTTAAAGCTACAATGATAACGTATAGATTTGTAATAGCAGCTAGTTTAGTCATTGTGGTAAAGCCATCCCAGTATGGCCTTACCACTATGACTAAACTTAATCAATCAATGTCTCGATCACAGCTCTTAGTTCCAGAGCGAACGGTGTGATATCACATTTGCCAGGTGGTAGGGCATTTGCCCGACTGGCTACCACCGGATGGCTACCACCCCTGGTCTAGAGTATGCCGTCATGGCATCCTCGAGTTGTGTTCCGGCATTAGTGACCAGGTCCCAGTCTCCCTTAAGAGAGCAGCAGCGCATTTGGTGTTGCAAATGTTCATAGGCAATGGTAACCGCTTTCCATCAAGTGGGCCGTCTGCCTGTCTGCTGAACTCCTGCAATAAAAAAAAATCACGCTCTCACAGAACATCGGCGTGAAACGGTTAACATTGAGATAGTCCTGTTTCATACGATGAATGAGTGTTTAGATGGACCATTTCGTCTTCCTCATATCCCATCCTAAAACTGGCAACACCTTAACATTGTCCCTGGTGTCGCAAACATTCATAGGCTATGACGATAACCACTTTCCGTCAGGTGGGCCATCGGGCACATTGTAAATCAGTTTGTTTCAGGTAATAAAAAAAATATGGCAACACAACACAACAAAAAATATATATGTATAGAGAAAAGGTAATAGTTAATTATTTATTATGGTATAATTTTAGTTTGTATATTTCTTGTATAGTTTAATTTATTAATAATTTAGTTTATTTTTATTTTAAACATCTGTTAAATTTCTATACACACCAGCCTAATATTAAATTGCTTAATATAGTTTATTTATGTCGCTCGGAAAGACGTTTTATATTCTGTACTCACGTTTTGTAAAAAATCACAATTAGCATCCTGAGCCGGGGCAGTTTTAATTAATAATAAAAGAGTAATAAAGCTTTCCAAATACATTATCTGAAATAAAAAGAAAATATCCATGATAGTACCTACAGTAACGTCTCCACTCAGCCAAGACGAGAATGTTGAGACAGATGTCTGATGTTGACTCAGACACGAGACAGGGTACCGTGACACATGACTCATGGGCTGTTACACCGCCAAAAAACCAATACTGCGACCTTCCAGATATTAACTAAAATAACAGTCCAAACACATCACACAGCTGGGCTCGGGCGTTTAATGATCAGAGGAACGGGGCAGTTCATTCAGTACAAGTATGGACTTGTCGAAGGTGGCTCGGCGGGTATGATATATCTGTCATCTCGATATGTAAGTATTATCACGATGTTTTCACCGACAGTACATGGCGATCTCCCAGACTTATATCTTACAACCACCTTTTCTATATTGTTACGAGTTAGGCAGGACTCGAATTAAAATGTCGTTGGAATTACTATAGAATTTATCAGAACTATACAAAGACGTATAATATAGGTACAAATATAACTAGATACTACTAGTACTAACTGCGCGACTCAATAACACGCGCAAAGTCCGTCAATATATCACTTGTCCAATCCAAGTCTTGGTCGTATCGTAATGCTCGCTTGACTGCCTCTCTCCGCATTGGGCCATTGCTTTATAATGCACCGATGTCATACCTGACAAGCTTCGACGCAATGCGATAACTACAAGGATTAGTTCGACACTAATGATGGCCATAAAAGAATAGAAATAGAGAATAGAATAGAGAACAATAGAATGTTATTCTTAATTACAAATTCTAAACACAAAGTAAACAAAATAATTCCTAAATGCGGGGAGGTAATAAACTGCGCTTTACGACAGGCAGGTGTACGCATTTCTTTACCGGTATGTAACAATATTATCTTTAATAAACAATCATGATATGTATTTTTCTGCCAAAAACTGAAAACTAGACTTGACATAATTTTTCATTCAAATTCAACAGTTTTTATTCAAAATAAGTTCCACTGGAACACTTTTTGAAGTTGAAGTTTGAAGAAGTCATATTAAGTTAAAATTTAATTTTACTTCCTATTCTATGTACACCGCTGCGCAACGTGTTATTGCTGTTAATGAGAAGAAGCGGCAAGAAACTCCCTAGCAACACGTCTAGCTAAATTTGTTTTTCTTGGTATTCATATCCCATCTATATCTCAAATTATAAGTTTTATACAGAAGTATGTTACAGAATTACTTTTGAAGAATTAATAGTGTTGTAGCAAACAGTGCATAACTCAATAAGACCAAGACACAATAATAGAAAATAAAAATATTGTTATAGTTATAATAATGACATGACGTACTAAAATGTTATGCTGCAATGTCTCCATAAATTCCTTACAAGTTTGGCAGGATAAAAACTTTATACAAAATATAGTATACGAGGTTGGAGCGAGCTGCTATGTAAATGAATTTTTGTCATTTTAGGATCAGTCGTTATGACCCAACCTGTACATAATGGATTCCTTGATGACGCCACACCATACATATCTTACACAGTTCGAAGACATGAGCATAAAGACCACGTTCTATGCGAATGAAATGGCGAGCACAGTCAAATCAGCATATTTAGCAAAATGAACAAAAATGTGACCAAACTACCCGCATTACACAGATATGAATGAATAATGAAGGCCACGGTAAAATACATCATTTGACGAATTTAAAATTTGTAAATTAAACAACTCGTTGAATGCTAATACTAGAACCCGTCCCGTTTACATCGATCGCAATGTGTTGTGATAATTAAGGTTCTAATTTTTTATCAAAGTTTGAATCTTATAGGTAGCTAGGAATTTTGGATCACATTTCACACAGAACAAAACGCAATTACAATGAAGTAAATAGTGTTAGCAGGCTATCAACCTCTTTTATTTGCTAAAGTTCTGGATATTTTGTTTTATTGGGCATCTCCACTTCAATCTATTAGTAGCTGATTATTTTGACTTCTGTGTGTAAGTATACATATAGGAATATTGATTTTTTTCTTTGTGTTTGAAGACAAATACAAAGATCATATACTAGTATCTCCAAGCTGAGTAAGCTACGCTTGTTTTAGGTAATATTTACCGGACTACTCTGGGGATGATCACCGATTATAAAAACGGAAAGTTTACCAATTTATAATATCAGGAATGGAACCAGGAAGCACTGTGCTCCAGTAAGGCAGACCATCAAAGGTTTAGCTTAGTCAACCACAGAGGGCAGCGTGACTTTACACTTATAAAGGCTACATGCTGCGTACTATCGCAACATGACTGCAGTCGTCGTTCCAATTTAATGATGGCTCACTGGGCACACTCACTTGGCAGCCAATAATTTCTGACTGCAGGCTGCTACCAGGACATTAAAATAAACAGCAATTTTATCCGTGCAGGAACGGAGAAAGAATACAATTTCCTACGGCCAGGCGACCTATCGTAAGAAGCTACAAAACAACGCACAGCCAGGTGGTAGAATATTTACCCGTCTGGATGGGTACTACCCCAGTCTTCCTTAAGAGATCGGCAGCGTAATCGTAACGCCTTTGATGTTGCAAATGTTTATAGGCGATGGTGACCACTTTCCATCAAGTGGGCCGAGTTCAGCAGATAGGCTCTGCTGAACTCATACAATGAAAAAATAAAAAAGCTGGTTAGACTACTTGCAGCAATCAACAGCTTTTTCTCAGAGATTTGGGCCGTCGTTCGTTTTAAAATTTATTTTCCTTGTTTTTTTAAATAGTCAAATGCATTTTATGTTCAATATATTTTTATATAATATATAAACGTTACCGAAATCGGTAAGGAGGACTATATATAATTATGTATAGACTTTGTTAATGTAGTTCTAAGAAAATCTTTATACATATTTTCTTTCTGAATTTTCAATGAATTTTCGAACAGATCAGACAGCAAACCGAACGATGAAAAGTATTCAAGACCGAGAGTAAGGTATCAGCCTGGTAATGGCCGGTTCCTTTATTTACCAACTGTTCATCTGCCTTGCTATTTGTTACAAGACATAAGCTCCATACAAGTAATATTAAAATTCAATAATTGGGTAAGGCAAGGCATAGTAAGTAAGATATAGGATATAGGTGATTAGTCCACTGCCTACGTTAAACCACAGAATTAATATAATTAGTATCATCGTACCATGTTTATCTCACTATTTTAATATTTACTTACCACAAATGCGATATTATTCAACCACGAGTATCATTAATAATTCTTTTATGTCTACTGCAGACAATTTGTAAACAACTATTTAATAAACAGTTTAATGCAGTAAGGTATTAATATAAGGTATTAATTCTTACAAAAACAATACAACATCGTGTGGAGTGATTTAAAACGGTTGATGAGTTAAATGCTTCATTAACGACTGATAAGAGAGTAGTGTCATGGAGTAGCGCTAATCGCATTAATATAGAGGCTTCAATAGATAAGGGAAATTAAAAGGTTTTTCAATTGGATATGCTTTGATATATTATTTGGAGTGTAGTTTTCCTTATGACGGCATTACTATTCCGGCGTTAATTTATGTATTTAGGGTTTTAACATATTGTTGATTTTAACTACTGCTAAATGATTAATCTTTGGCTACAAAATCCCTGATTAAATTCTTTACATGTAGGACTAATGGCCACTTCCTATGTCTTAACAACCGTTCATTAGCCTTACTATCGGTTAAAATTTGACATAACCTCCATACAAGTACTGTCAAAATGCAACCGATGTTAAGACAAATGAACTCTTGGAAGATGTAGGAACGGACATGTATGAAAAGTAAGATGTAGGAAAGTATTGTGACGTATACGTGTAGCGGAATTTCTCCTCCTTTAGATAACGGAGAGTAGTCTGCGCTTGAGAATTAGAGTGGCCAAGCGCAAAGATGGAGTCCTGCATGCGAAGGAAGAAGAGTTGTCTGAAAGCGTTGTAGCAGTCAAGCGTAAGACTGAAACGACGCCGAAGGCTGTGCGTACAGTGTCACACTATATACAGCCTGCGTCGTTGCCAACAGGCCACCTCTTTACATGCTATATTTTTATTTTTTTTACTGATGGCTGCAATGCCGTTTATGCATTGATTTTGCTAATGTCGTGTGAAAAGAAAAGCCAGGTGAAAAAAATGACTAAATAAAAAGCAATTTGGCCGGTAAATTAAAAAGAAAATTCTGCAAATCTAATACAATATAAAAAACATATTAACTACAAACATACTTAAAACAAAACATAAGACCAAAGGACAAAACTAAATAATAACTAAGTTCAAAACAAACTAAGTATTATATATATATATATATATATATATATATATATATATATATATATATATATATATATATATATATATATATATACTACAACATCAATATACATATACTATACAATCCATATACATGCTATAATTTCCAAGATTAATATCAGTGACATACAAAGATAGACATACGCATATGACGTTTGCATAAGAGTTCCGTTTATGGATGACTCTCCTGAGCGCATTATTTTCCGCAACTATGGTCATTTATGGCTGATTCGTACATCTTACTTTTCATTCATGACCCGTTCTTACATCGTAGAGAAAAAGAACAAGCCTATGAGCTGATCTGTGTCGTCTATAAATTCGTGACAGTCGCCGAGTGTAGTTACTTCGAGAACGCATGGGACTGAGGGTTGAGTATGACTTATAGTCACAAGGACTTAAATAAAGGCACATTTGTTCTTTTTTAACAACTCTACGGACTCGAGTTCCGTACCCTTTTTTACAACTTAATTTTTAGAATTTAAATACGCTTATTATTTATTTTAGTTCTTGTGTGTGACATTAATTTAGTGATTTTTGTGTTAAACTGTAGCTTACAAATAACTTATTATATTAATTTATCTAATTTTAATACTAAAATTATATTATACTAATGTAGAGTGTATCTGTTACATGCTGGTGTTATGAGAAAGAGCATGTGCAGTGCGTGCCTTATGTCTATACCTATATAAGTATATAATCCAATAATGGATGCAGAAGTCGCGGAAGGCCCCGACACACCTTCCATGATCAAATTGATCGTGTACTAGCAGAAGGTGAAGTCAGGAGCCTTAAGAACAGACGAGCGTGCATGACAAGAGCTATGAATGTCAAAGAAGCAAGTGAGGTGTGTAAGAATAAGCCTAAATAGCGCTCTATTGTTTGTGCCTACCCCGCAAGGGACCTGGCGTGAAGTTGTGTATGTATGTATCCAATAAAGGCACATACTCTTAGATCGGTGCTTTTCTTCTACTCCCGATATCTACAGCATGTAATAATATAAAGCTATTTTTGGATTGTATTTGCCAAATCTGTGCCGACTGGTGTGGACACTCCCTTAGATTGTTACTCCGTTACGTCACTGTTACCTTACCTGTACGCCAGCGGCCTCAATGATAAAATAATGAGGGAAATGTTATCTTTAAATGTTGGCATTAACCCCGAATCTTTTTTAAAAACCTTTTTTTGTCAGGGTCTCAAAAAATTCCACCTTCTATCTAAAACAGATATCCTTGCAATTGTGCCTGCGTTAAATAGGGGAGCGGAAAGTCAAATTAATTGACTTACTTTTATAAACTTAATAGCTTCTGCCCGCGACTTCGTCAGCGTGGATTACTTTAAAATAACTCCGTATTTTGAAACATTCTTCATTGGTGCTCCTCTTCTATTGGTATTAGGGTGATGATTTATATAGCCTATAATAGCCTTCCCCGATAAATGGGCTATCTAACTAATTACTGAGATTAGTACGTTCAAGTAAACAAACAAACCCTTCAGCTTTATATATTAGTATATGACAGAAATTCGCAGCCTAAATATTTTTTTACGAACATGTTGCATGTTGTACACAATTTATAATTCCGATCGACAGTTTTAGATTTCGGAGAAAAATAGAGACTGGTCTCCGTAAATTATGTATACTAAACTTTATTCGCAAGCGGAAAGGGCAGTGTTGCTTGCTATGCATTCTTAGCTCTGGTTCGCTTACACGATTGCGTGCACTATGGTGCGCTACTAAAATTGGCCTAATGTGCAGGTACCACTCGCCGACAATTGGGAGTTCAACCACACTTCCTATACACTTTGAAATCATCCACGTTACGTGGCGGACGCTCCTTCATGCCATGTGTCCAAGTTATGGAATGAACTTCCTCACGCGGTTTACCAAGAGCGCTACAATACGAGGCTATTCAAAAAGGGCGTGAACAGATACATAGTGTCAAGGAGGTAGCTCCCTTAGTATTGCAGATGTCCATGGACGACGGTAGCCACCTATCACCAGTCGGTCCGTTTGCCAGTTTGTATAATTATGATAGATATCTCACGCGAACAAAGAGATGGTTTATATTTAGGGAAACATATAAGCATTGCGATCCAACGTGGCAACAAGGCAAACCTCGAATCTCTACTAATAGCGGTCTAGTAATAACTTTCCTACTTTAATATTAATTTTATTCATATACAGTTTAGTTTTATTTGTTAAGATTGAACTTATTAGTTTTCCCAACGGTTACGCCGCGGGTCAAACGGCAGTAGCTCTATTTTCCTTACATAAAAACTTAATTAGGTTTTAATAAATCGCAAGGGAAGCCGCGGGAAAAAGCTTGTTTCCATACAACCTTGTTGAAAATAAATTGATTTGATCTAAACAAAACCTGTTTTAAATGGGCAAAAAAATAAAACAACAAGGTTTCATACTTATATAATAATAATAACCATATTTACATAAAACATCTTGATAAAAACTAAATGAACACATTATAAGTATATTTAAATCTATGAAGCATACAGTAAGGGCAAGGCCACAACGTTGCGGTGCGACAAAGCATCGCAAAAAACGACGTCGCACCGCAACTCGATACAATGACGCAAAGCAAAAATTTCATCGCATATACCAGTATACTTATTACAGCGAATTGCGGTGTATGTGCGATTGAACATTCTTAGCCTGCCAAGCACAGTAACGCGCATTCACACTTCACTTGCAATGGAATAAAACATCTAAAACACAATTGGGAAATCCGGCAGATTGACGCATTGGAACGTTGATATAAAATAAACTACCCAAAAAAAACGGAACGGACTCATCATGCGTCGATTCATTTAAAATACAGGTCAGGAAATGGTTAGTCGAGCACACCTTTTATAGTCATGAAGAGTTTATGACCTCATGTTAAGTGAGTCCATAGCTATGTACAGTATAAAAATTGATTTGTAACATTGTTATGAATAAAATAAGTTTTTTTTTAAAAGGTTTTTAAATACAAGCTTTTGAGTTCCTATATATCATGTAGCAGGAGAGCGCTAGCCAAGACATGTAAAACGAGCCCAAACATCGCGGGTCTATCTTGTTTAGTACAGGAGTTCCTATGGCCACCTTCCGACTCTATCAGATCAGCTCCATGGTACCATATTATTGCATTGTCACGCGACATACATATCGAGCGCTTCATAACATATAGGCTATACGCAAAAATGCATTATTTTGTTGTTTACTAAAAACTATGTATATCTTACCAGTACTGAAAAGAAGGGTATTCCAAATTTCAGCCTTATACAATCAACTAGTTTTGTTTTCTTCACAATTTTGTCCCTTGTGTAAAACTACACTTTTCTCTGTTCGCTGCATTTGTTATGAAGCCCTCGATACGTGTGCAAAATTTCAGCTCAATCGGAAACCGGGAAGTTGGTCAAATTTAACTTGCAAGATTCCACCTGAACTTACATACATACATCCATTGCAAGTTAAACAAAAGCTTGTAAAAATTCTGACTTCATATGGCGTCGTATAAGTAGACGTTGACCATCAGTTAGATTCGTAATGAAACATGGATCGCATTAGACTTCTACTTCTGCTTTCCATTAAGACAATGAAAAAACGAAGAAGAAATTACTGTTTTCTTCCAATTTTTAATTAATACGATGCGGTAACGCAACGAAACTTAGGCACTGCACCGCAGCGTTGTGGCCGCGCCCTAATTTTAATTATTAAATAGTTGACTAGTATATAGATCTTTTAGTATAACACATTCTACATTTTAGTTTAACAATAGTTCTATGTTTAAATAGTATACTCCCACAATTACAACGACCCTGCATGCTACAAGCTATCTTGAAAGCAAAAAAATCAACTTCTGTTATATGCATTTGTGACCGTAAAACTAGAGATGTAGTCGATCTAGTAATTGTACAGTATAAAGCATTCTATACATTATTAAATTTCAACAGCCATATAAAGCTTTTATTCACTATCCGAAACTGTACTCGGCAGTCGCTGTGAGTTCCGCTATACTTCACTGTCTGTTTCTGTTTCTGAGCATTTAGGACTACGCGAAACATGATTACATTGCAATAATATCTAATAATAAAAAAATGCAAGAACAAAACAGAGTGCATTTTTTTTAATTAAGTCACTTTTTTGTTAATTTTTTTTTTAGCTGAACAAATTCTTGAATAGCTTTATAAAAAATATATTAAACGTCTGTAGAAATTGTATTAATGGTTTGCCTTGCAGTGAGTGTACGCGTTCTTCAACAAAAGTTGGCTCGATCCTAACTTGGTGACAATTAAACCATCTCAGGGGTACGCTCTTTTGAATAAAATAAAAAAAGAAAATAGTTCCATAATTGACAGAGAAATCACTTATATATAATCAAAATAATAATAATCAAATTTAGAACCTGCTGTTTTATATTATTACCTTAGAGGTCATACTGCATATATACAGAGTATGGCAGGAACACATATTGTACCAACCCCAAATCATTGGGAGACGGTGAAGGAAAAAGGAAGGTCATACAGTCCATCTCTTTCATTTCCTTTTTCCTTCTTTCTCATGAAAGTATCCACCGGATCCTTGCACCAGTTTGACGCCAGACTTGGTCTCCTTCCGATCAACGTTTTGGGGGGACGCTGACCTTTCTGATGATGAATCGGAGACGATACCTTGGAGGCGATGTGCGTTGGTTTGACTTAGTCTAAAATAAACACGTATAACATTAAAACGCACGTTCGATAGAAAAATATATAACAATGAAAATTATGTTTCCACGGCATGTTATTTGATTTTAATTTGGACGTTTCAACCACTTTTCAGTGGGGTTGATCAAAGAAAACAAAGATGTCAAGTTGCAATAACTTTAACGTTACTCATTGACGCTTGCCCTCGTTGCCTTCGGTGATGACGGTTACTTAAAAATGGTCAACATGTCAAAATAAGGAATCAAATAAAATGCCGCACTTGAAATATGTTTCAAACGAATTTGGAGAGGATTCCTCCATTAAAAACAGAGTGGCGATCGTGTTTTTCGCTTACTTCCGTCATTTATACGCGGTTGGCGAATTTTAGAATTTTGAAAACATTAAACATTTACATCCCGCTTGATCCTCGTTCTCCTCCTTATTTAAAGGAACGTTTTGATTTCATACATCTTTCTCTTTCTCGTTAATTGCGCTCTAGTAAGTATCCTCTTTTAAAATCATGATCACGTTTTTAATTATTTTTTTGTTCCTATAAGGTATAATAGTGCTGCTTATTCTGTATATACTCGTATTATGTATTTATATAGTATATAATAAATATTCTTTTTTTCGTATTTCATATATTTGATATATTTTGAATGTTTTATATTATTTATTGTCTACACCGCCACTGTCATGTTTTAATATTTTCCTTAGTTTAGATTAGAGTTGGCAAAATGGTAGAATGGATCACGCAATAAATATAAGTAACCCTATATTGACACAGGACAGGATACAAAAGAGGACTCTCCGATTATTTGACTTGATGACGATGCCGGAAGCCAGGAAACACAGCACTTATAGATTTTTATAGTTTATGTTGTGGTCGTTGAGCGAGAGATATAATTATTTTACCGAAAATATCCTGCTTTTTGTGTAATTTCTAATATATAAACTCAATAAACACAACAATGGATATTTATACGTGTATTCCTCTCAATAATTTTCACTCGACCAAACAAACAAAAAATTTGACATATAAAAATAAAAATCACATTCAAAATTCAATTCTATAAGAAAAATAGGTTTTATACTAGTGAGTCTGCAACATCCTCTACACGGCAAAATGTAAAAGCTTTAATAACATTACAATATTCGTTGAAAATTTGGAGTAGTTTCGATGGCGAATATTAAAAAAACATAAGGACCAAATCAAAGATAAGTTTAAACCTGATCCAATAATAATAATTAAATCAATTAAATAACTTCTATCGTATACAAACATTTGACTAAATGTTTGTACTCTTCGTCTTGTGTCTTCAACAACCCTACATACATACACCGTCTTTGCCTCCATAAGTCCCTAGACTACTCCTGGTTGACCAAAGTGAACGGTTCTCAGGTGTCATCATAAATATAACTTCGATTATTGGGATGTGTAAGTTATCCTTTCTTTTCACAACAAGTAACAAAAGATACTTGTTACTAATACGCATCTTGAGGCCACTTCTAAGGTTTTCAAGCAATGTTCGCAAAATTTCCTTCAGCATGCGAACCAACCGTTCGAACCGCCCTCCCCACCACGGCGAGCCAGGGTAATAGGAATGAGTCCAAAACCAAAAATGGCTTTTCTTGGGATGACGTTTTATGGTAGCATTGAGTAAAAATGGGCTGCAAATTACTATAAACGCAACTCTGCTGTAACGATAAGCAATCAATCCTCGTCGATCGTCATTCGCTCTCCATAAAAAATTAAGATATTTCTGATCTGAATCCGCCAAACTTATCCGCAATAATCCTGTTTTAATGATGGCGGTGTGGCGAAACAAACCTTTTCGCCCACTGCTTGGCAGGCGATATTATTATAATGAAGATTTGTCAAGTGTGATGTGACATTATACAGAAGAAAAAGTCGTCTTCAAAATGTATATATTTTCATCCCTTTAAATCTCATTATATATTTAATTTTATCTCTTTCGGATATGTAAATATTATGTACGAAATTACATATTTTATAAATGAACGGGTATTTATTTCTTCAACGACCCGTCATTAATGGTGACCCCTAGAATCTGAGCACAAAATTTTCAACATATAAAAATTTGGAATTGTACAATCGTCGTTGCCCACTACTCAAACTGTTTGGGCTGGAGTTTCAAGCCGAGCGATCCCGGGCGTGGACTTCTGGGACTGCTTCAGCGGGCACCCACAGCCCGCAGCGCCGACTCCATCTTCAGGCGAGGCCATCTGGATTGGAATTGCTCCAGCATAACATTTACGGCCCGCAGCGGATGATTTCGACGGTGATTTCAACGATTTTCCGATTGTTCAAAAATAAGGGCGATCGCATACGGACGACTATAAGGTGCATCGTATACCAAACAATTTAAATTGGTTTTTTCTTTTATTCTAACAATGTTCATTCTTTAATATTATTATGTAAATATTTAGCCTTGCACATACTTATTTTTCAATTTTAGGTAGGTGAATTGTGAACTTTTAATTTCTTTATTGTTTTCCTGTTACTGTTAATTTTAATTTGCATTTTTGTATTTACCTTTCACTATGTCTCACGACGAATTCCTTCAGCAACAGGTGAAGGACTTACAAAGTAAATTAGATTTATTAATGACACAAGTTCCACAGTCCTTTCCCACTTCAGTTCACGGCGTGTCTGTTAAGCTTTCAGCGTTTTGGCATGATAAACCAACAATCTGGTTCGCGCAAGCTGAGGTTCAGTTTAGCATAGCTGGCATTACGCAGGATGCTACCAAGTATGGCCATGTTTTGTCCATGCTTGATTCACAGACAGCCGATGTAGTCGAGGACATTATAGCTCACCCACCTCTTGAAAATAAATATGAGCATCTTAAAACAGAATTAATTGCACGGTTTTCAGCGTCTAAAGAACAACGCGTGCGGAACTTGCTGAGTGATGTACAGCTTGGGGACCGCAAGCCTTCCGTTTTCTTACGTCACTTGCGTTCAATGGCTGGCACATCCCTGTCTGATGATGGTATTATAAGGGAGCTGTGGATGCGTCGACTACCTAGCGAGGTACAACGTATTTTATTAGCTCAGCGTGATTTGCCGCTGGAAAAGGTAGCTGAAATAGCTGATGCTATCGTTGAAGCACCTTCTCCTTCGTGTGCTTCATCCTCATTGGTGCACGCCGTTTCCTCATCTTCGTCAGAACTCGATGATTTAAAGAGAGAGATGAAGGCGCTAGCCCAACGGTTTGACACTTTTATTGGCCACGCGCCCGCTAGCTCACGCTCTCGCTCTAAAAACAGATCGCGCTCCTCCTCTCCATCCAGCAACCGCATATGCTGGTATCATAAAAAATTTGCAGACAAAGCCAGTAAATGCTTGCCCCCTTGCAGTTGGAAACCGGTTCAAAATTTAAACGCGATTCACGATCAGTAGTGACGGCGACTGATTGTGCTACACCCGGCCGTCGTTTATTTGTGACTGACTTGTCTGGGATGAATAGTCGATTTCTGATTGACACTGGTTCCGACATTAGTTGTTACCCGCGTACACTACTCAAAGGAAGACACGTAACTTCTTCCAATTTTGATGTTTCTGCGGCTAATGGAAGTCCTATAAAAACATACGGCTCTATATCTCTTTGTTTAAATTTAGGGTTACGCCGGGATTTCAGGTGGAATTTTGTGGTAGCCGACGTAAACACGCCAATAATCGACTCTGACTTTTTGGCATATTTTAATTTACTGCCAGACTGCCGCAATCAGCGTTTGTTAGATGGCACTACACGTTTGTCTGTCCACGCTATCGTCGCGGACACTTCTCAAACAAGTATCAAAACTATAATAAGCGGCAATTCCACTTATTTAGATCTTCTGAAAGAATTCCCGGATATTACACGACCCCCTGGTGTTAATAGGGTTGTCAAACATACAACCGTACACCACATCCTTACCACAGATGGTCCACCTCTTGCGTGCCGCCCTCGCCGCCTCGCTGCGCAAAAACTTCAGGTTGCGAAGAAGGAATTCGAGGACATGCTGGCCTGCGGTACAGCACGACCGTCCAAGAGCCCTTGGTCCTCACCTTTGCACCTAGCAAAGAAGGGCGAGAATGGTTGGAGACCCTGTGGGGATTATCGTGCTTTAAATGCCCGCACTATCCCAGACTCTTATCCAGTTTGTCATATAGGTGACTTTGGCCAAGACTTGGCTGGTTCTACCATCTTCTCGGTGTTAGACCTGGTCAAGGCGTACCAGCAAATCTCCGTTCATCCGGATGACATCTGCAAAACGGCCATCACCACTCCATTCGGGTTATTTGAGTTCCCGTATATGACATTTGGACTGCGAAATGCTGGGCAGACCTTCCAAAGGTTCATAGACGAGGTTGTGCGTGGTTTAAATTTTTGTTTTCCCTATGTAGATGACATTCTGGTGTTCTCCCGTAATCCACAGGATCACGCTGAACACCTTCGCGTTCTTTTCAAATGCCTGTCAGATTATGGGGTAGTTATTAATTCATCTAAATGTGTTTTTGGCGCTGATGAAGTGAAATTTCTTGGACATTGGATTTCTAAAGATGGTATTCGACCACCAGCTGAAAGGATACAAGCATTGCGGGAGTTTCCCTTACCGAAAACGGTTGAGGGCTTGCGCAGGTTCCTCGGCATGTTAAATTTTTACCGCCGTTTCATCCCGAAGGCTGCTGAGCTACAAGCTCCTTTGATCAACATCCTGGCTGATTCTCAGTTAAAGGGTCCCAAACCAGTTCCTTGGACTACTGACACTATTCAGGCTTTCCAGAACTGCAAAGACCATCTTGTCAATATCACTCTTTTAGCCCATCCAGATCCTACTGCGAAGTTAGGCTTATTCACAGACGCATCTTGTAGCCATGTCGGTGCTTGTCTCCAACAACGTGTTGGAGATCTCTGGCAGCCCCTTGCTTTCTTTAGCAAGAAGCTTACCCCTCGCCAGACAACTTGGCCTGCGTATTACCGTGAGCTCCTTGCGGTGTACGAAGCTGTTCAGCATTTTCGACATGTTTTGGAGGCACAACATGTGACGATCTATACTGATCATAAGCCTTTAATTTATGCATTCCTTCAGAGGCGCGAAAAATTACCTCCTCCACAGCTAAACCAACTTTCATTCATCTCTCAATTTACCACTGACATTTTACATGTTAAAGGTCAGGACAATGTAGTTGCAGATGCAATGTCTCGCGTTGAAGCTATAACTTTGGAGGAGGAATATGACACTTTAGCCAAGTCACAGGAGTCTGATGAAGAGTTAGCCAAATTGTTGACTGAAGGTTCCAGTCTCAAGTTATCTAAGGTTAACATTCCTGGTACAAAGTTCGTAATAGTGTGCGACACCTCGAGAGGTAAGGCTCGTCCTTTTATTCCTCGTGACTTGCGCCGTCCTATTTTCAATAGGCTTCACAGTTTAAGCCATCCGGGCATACAAGCGACCGCAAAGTTGGTTACTGATCGCTATGTTTGGCCTTCGATAAACAAGAACTGTCGAGAATGGACGCGTTCTTGCCTCGATTGCCAACGCTGCAAAGTTACCCGGCATATTTCTACTCCGGTTGGTACTTTTACCACTCCCACTCAGCGTTTCCGCCATGTCCATGTGGACATAGTTGGCCCCCTTCCACATAGCAAGGGCTTTCAATACTGCCTTACCGCCGTCGATAGGTTCACTAGGTGGCCTGAAGCCTGGCCTATGGTTGGAATCTCAGCTGAGGAAGTGGCTGAAACCTTCTTCAGAGAGTGGATAGCTCGCTATGGCGTGCCTCAAATTATTACCACCGATCAAGGCCGCCAGTTCGAATCTGCTCTTTTTCGAGCTTTATTGCAACTATGCTCTATCAAGCGCGTTCGTACCACGAGTTATCACCCGTGTGCGAATGGCCTTGTTGAGCGCATGCATCGGCAACTAAAAGCCGCAATTATGTGCCATCAAGAGTCCTGGGTTTTATCATTACCCATCGTGCTTCTAGGCATGCGTTCTGCGCTAAAAGAGGATCTACAAGCTTCCTCCGCCGAGTTAGTGTACGGGGAACCCTTGTGCCTACCCGGAGAATTTCTTACTCCTTCGCAGACTCCCAACTCAACTGTAGATGCTTCCGCCTTCGTATCCCAGCTTCGCCGCCACATGGCACAGCTGAAGCCTGTTCCTGGTTCACGTCATGGGCAAAAGTCATCTTTCGTTTTCAGAGACATAAACAATGCTTCTCATGTTTGGTTGCGCGACGACACAGTCCGCCATAGTCTCCAGCCTCCGTATAAAGGTCCTTATAGGGTGCTTAGCCGGAAGGACAAAACTGTAACAATCGCCATCGGAAACAGGAATGCGACTGTCAGCATGAACCGTGTCAAACCCGCATACCAAGTGGTTGACGACTCTCCATTTTCGGTCACAGTCTCATCTCCACCTCCACCTCCCACCCAACAACAGAGCACCACAGTCAACAAGAAAACCTACACCACCCGGTCTGGTAGGACAGTCACGTTCAGATTACCATTTGGTTCGTAGGCCCTTCACCTGTTGCTGTGCTTGTTAGTAACTAAGTTTTTTTTACTATTGTAATAATTAGTATTTTTAAGTTCTTCTTTTTGCCTCCGTGGGGGGGTGGTGTGGCGAAACAAACCTTTTCACCCACTGCTTGGCAGGCGATATTATTATAATGAAGATTTGTCAAGTGTGATGTGACATTATACAGAGGAAAAAGTCGTCTTCAAAATGTATATATTTTCATCCCTTTAAATCTCATTATATATTTAATTTTATCTCTTTCGGATATGTAAATATTATGTACGAAATTACATATTTTATAAATGAACGGGTATTTATTTCTTCAACGACCCGTCAGCTGTAACATCATATTCGCGTATTCGACAGTCATGTAAAGGTTTGGATATCATTTCCAATAAATTGATTCTAGATACCAAACTAGCATTAAGACACTTGTCATATTCATTCCTTGCTGAACAATCAAAAGCTGGTCTCATTCTTGTCGTTAGGCTAGCTTCTTCAATGACGGAATGTTGAGATGAGAAATAACCATTATCATCGCCTACCTGATCAATGATATCATCGTGTAAACCTTCCGTTAAAAAACTGTCATCTTCCTTGTAATTCCCGGTAGTCTGGGTATCATCTAAAGTTTTATAATTTGATAGTAAATTAGCGTCTGTAAATTCACGTACTTCATGTGGCTCTGAGCATAAAAGTTTCTCACAATGCGCCTTTAACAAAATATATTTGGTTTCTATTTGAAAAAAGCCTTCTAAATCTAGTTCTATTAATGTTTCCTCCTCAGAGAGGTCTAAATTGAAAATTGCATTTTTAAACTTTTCCTCTATATCAAACATTTGCTTAGCCTTTTTGTCTAAAATAGTGAGAATTACACGAATCTCATGTACATCTCCTTTGCTAAGCTTTTCTAAACAACTATTGTAACTCAAAGAAAATAGCCTGCGACTTATGGTTCTTTCTTTCTTTAAAATACTCACGGTCGCCATTCTGTTGTGGTCGTTGAGCGAGAGATATAATTATTTTACCGAAAATATCCTGCTTTTTGTGTAATTTCTAATATATAAACTCAATAAACACAACAATGGATATTTATACGTGTATTCCTCTCAATAATTTTCACTCGACCAAACAAACAAAAAATTTGACATATAAAAAATAAAAATCACATCCAAAATTCAATTCTATAAGAAAAATAGGTTTTATACTAGTGAGTCTGCTAGTAAAAATTTATGTGATACACCGCCATTCTGTTGTGGTCGTTGAAGAGAGATATAATAATTTTTATAAAGAAATATACTGCTTTTGTGTTATTTAAATATATATAAACTAAATAAACACGACAATGGATATTTAAACGTGTGTATCTATCTCTCAATAATTTTCACACGACCAAACAAACAAAAAATTTGACATATAAAAAATAAAAATCACATCCAAAATTCAATTCTATAAGAAAAATAGGTTTTATACTAGTGAGTCTGCAACAGTTTATTAATTATATGCACAGCACTTTTTGTAAGGGTAGCAATAGGGTGGCGCACGATATTGTTTCGCCGTAACAGATCGATGACGACTGGGCCGTCCGCTAGGTGGCGCGGCATTTTTAATCGGCAAATTATGCGATAAGGAGAGGGTTATTAGGAGCTGTAAAGGTGTGAAGGAAACGCACATAGAAGGCACTAATATTTTTACGTGATCCAATTCTTTAACATGGCCAATACACCCACTAGAAAGATAAACTTCACTCACCGAACTTCTTCGACATCCGCCACCTTGTCGATTAGGCTCCTAATGATGCCCTCTTTGTGTTCCAACGCCAGACTGGCTCTCTCCAGCTCCCTCCTGTACTCCTGCTGAGCGTACGAGGCGCGACGCTCTTGCTCCACTATACGACGCTCCAACTCCTCCAAGGATTGGTGAGCTCTGGATTTCACCAGCTAAGGAGAGCACAATTATACATCACAGTTAATTTTCATACTAACTAATTTTGTACAGTACATTAAGTACATTGGTCAATGGCACACTTGATGGAAAGCAGTCAATGTCCGTTACCGTCATATCATGCGGTATGTAGAACCCGGTATTGATTCGTTTCATTCTCATTCATTCCATTCCCATTCATTTCGTTCTCATTCTTTTTATTCTCATTCATTTCGTTCTCATTCTTTTCAGTCACATACATCTCGTAGACTCTCTGTATACTGCATAGTGTAATAACCGCATAAGGTTAACCGAGTAAAATGGTGTTCTAAAACTGCCAAACATTAAACTCTTTAGTCAAATTATGTGCAGAACATAGCAAAATTTTTATGGCCGGCTATATATGTGAGCAACTAAAGCAACATCCTTAGAAAAACGCTAGTCAATACCGTTTGGGATAAACACTTACCTCGCCTATTTCTATATACTTTCTCCCCAATTTTCAAAGAAGTCCTAATGCTCTTTCCGAGCAGATGTAGTATAAAATACTAACTTTTATCTCCTGCTTAATCTTTTCCAGTGCTTGCAACGCTTGCTGCAGCGGCTGATTGTTGTTCTTAACACGACGCATACTCGTGCGCACGCGATTCACACGCGCCGTCGCCGCTTTCAAACGCTGACGGAATATTACAGCTGCTTTCCTATATAACCTAAAAAGGATAAATAAATTAAAACTGCTAATAACACTAACTGTAAATACCAAAATACCTGACGTTCATGACACTGTATCTATATTGTTACAAATTATTTGCAAGAAAGAGGGTAGCCTAATGGTGATATAATTTAAACAACGTCATCCAATTGGTGGCGCTGCAGGCGCTTTCAATATGAAAACGGTGGGATCATGCCAACACTTTCACTCACAGAGTACTTTATATATACTGGTATAGAGTCAACAGTCACAATGTATATACTATCGCAGTCTATCGGTATACGACACTATTCAACGGCAAAAACCGTCCAGGGGTCTAGTATTATTTTGATTTTTATATTAGACTTTTGAAATTGCGGGAGTTAATAATTTAACTCCTACAATTCCCAAAAGCCTTTCCAAAAAATGTTTATTTGTTAGTAAATAAAACAACAATTTAGCGGTAGCGTGATTTATTATGTTTCCTTTTATTAAAATATTCAAAGGCATACATTTTATAACATCATTTTTATCCACATCTAACCTGGTGCTGTTACGATGATTTACTTACAAGTTTTACCGCATCTGGGCACACAACAACCTCTTTCAGAAGAAGCCATAACCCAAGTCCTCAGAGAACAAATCGTTAGGCAAATCGGTGTTCAGGGTACATGCGTAAGTCCAACGTGATCACAGAACACTAGTAAACGCGATAAGCGAAGTCTTCGGAGTCCAGGAATCAAACAAAGTTATCGAAAAATAATCAAAACACAAACAAAGTACATAGATTCACGAGTTTAACTCGTATCGATCGGAATGTCTTTTTGATTTTGACATAGTTGACATCTTTGAAATAAGTTTTTGGTAAATCGACAATTCATCAAAAATCCAGTAATTAAAGTTAAAAAGAGCTTTATAATTTGAAAAAGGTGAGGAATGTAATTTACACACTTTAAAATATATTTATTAGCTAACATGGCTTGCAAAAACAAAAAATATCAAATATTTCTTAAACAAGCATTAAAACAACTGCGTATAACGAAACATATTATTTTCTTTCATTTGGTGTTCAATTTGAGAACAGTGACATCTACTGCAATACGTACCTACTAATAGAACGGCAAAAATCTCTAAGAAAAAATAATTGTACTGACTGTTAAAACACTGCTTTCACTTTTCGCTTGGATTCCAAACCAGGCACACGTCCGTTAGGTTTATTGTACATACGATATTGTATTGTATAATGGTTCTAGTCCAAATATTATTTGCCGTTTTGTCGTATATACTGAGTTCTTTGTATTTATAACGACGGTTTATTCAAATTATAATCCAAAAATTATCTTTGTTATATTACTATAAATTCTCATTTATTACGCAGATCTACGTTTATTTTAAGTTATAATCTGAAGTAGTTCATAAAAAGATATTACATTACATTTTTGTAGGTACGCTTAAGAGATATTTTTAAACCCTTTGCAAAGTTTATATGGAAGAGTCAGTAAGCTAATTTTTCATTTAAGGTTCTTAAAGAAGCCTACAAACTTACTCTAACTCAATATGAACACGACCTTTAATAGGGTATACTGCGAACAAAACTTGCGGCCATGAAGTTAGTACAGGTCATTCCGTAGAACGCAAGGTCAGGTTTTTTTTTAAATTTATTTATCAGAAAAGCAAACAGATAAAATACATATATATATATATATATATATATATATATATATATATATATATATATATATATATATATATATATATATTCTATAATTAATAATAAGGTATCCAACAGCACTTTTCACATTTAATTTTAGGACATAATAACATTTTTTTACCGCTAACCAACGCAACTTACATGTAGTAACAAAAATAACAAGATATAAGACATAATAAAGTATAAGAAAATATAGCATTAAGGTGTAGACAACGTATTTAAAAGTTTGTTTCTTACATTATGTTTGAATTTCCCAATAGCCATAGAGAATATATCAATTTCATTAGTGTTTATTGTATGAATCTACCATTCGACGAAGAGGTACGCGTAGTCCAGCATTAGTACGACAATTACCCAAGGCAAATAAGTGATATTTGCGCATTTACCTCCCGTATTAATAAAGTCCTAGGTATGGCATAGCATATGTTTCTTACAGGTTTAAAGGGGATCGGAGTATTGCGCACTCACTTTTTCACCATCCGAACTCGGATGCCATCTCTTTCGCACTACACACTATCAGGTACAATAAACGTTAACATTTGACTGGATCTCCGTAAACTCACACATATAACTTCATTCGAGGCGCATTTACTTTTTACATGTACTATAACTGTATCAAATATGAAACACACAGTCGCACACATACACACATACGTACACCAATATTTACCTGACATTTTTCAAAGCAGCCTCTAGCTCTTCCTTCACAGATTGATGATCTTGACACAGTTTATTGTACTTCTCTTCTGTAATCTTCAATTGCTCCTGTTGTTTTGTTATTTGTTCGTTTTTACGTTCTGTCTCCATGCTGTACTGGTGTTTAAGTTCTTCTAATAACCTTAATAAAATAAGCATTATTAACATTAAAAGTAATATAAAAGTGTGGACTGTATTGTGTTAAATTCAAAGAAATGTTATAGTATGACACAGGCCTTGCGAACATTGAACAAGACTGTGACTGAATTCACAAGAACTGCGTATTATATTATATGTTATGACGACTGATTATGTTATATGTACCACGCTATCGTATTGGGGACAACGGTAATGATAGCGATGTTTGTATGATAATAAATAAATAAATATTTTGGAAGGGTAAATGGACAGGATAAAGAAGACAAAAGATCTGAAACCTGGTGACTAATGACAGAACAAGCACAAGTTAGTTAGTTAGTTAGTTAGTCGATAACACTAACCTTTTACAATGATCGAGCCGTCTCTCGTGTAAATCAGCGGGAACGGTCCTGGCCCTTAGCACGTCCAGTTGAGCCACTTTCCCCTCGGAGGCTTCTAATGCACTCTTCACAGTGAAATATTCCCGATGGACCGTTTCATAATCCCTCATCATAGCAGCCACTAGATATGCATGAATAAATACAAATCAAGTAAGCTTATCTCATAAGCCGGGTGCAGACAAGGCCAAGAAAAGACAATGGTTTTGATTGACTTTCACTGGCCCAATGTGTACACGGCCTTTAGGTCATTTGGAAACGAGAATATCTAAAAGACAAACAAGATTTAGAAAATGAATACGCGGAATGACAGTCGGTCAGTGTCATCCATTCGGCCGGTGACAAATAATGGCTTATTGCTGTTATAAAAGTGGACGAAAAAACACAGAATTATTCAAATACTAGCGCGCCCGGTGGTCAGTCTCCTGCTCTGCAAAATAAAACTCAAGTTCCCGATTGCAGCACCACCTACTGGTACAAATTATGGATTTAAACCACTTAAATAAGCACTAAACAATTTCGTCAAAATCCTAGAACCCCATACCACTACCATCACTATCACTCGGAAACAAGTTTTTTTTATCATAATTGATCCAGCCGTTTAGGAAGAGTTCAGTATGTAGCAGCGAGACGTAGAGATTAAAATGATACTTCAGATGGCAAAGTGTCACTGTCAAGTGCTAACATCAACTAAAGTGAAGTAATTTATTTTGGAAACGGTAACCTTAAGTACAAATATTAACAAGTCGTATTGTAAGCATAATATCTAGCACAGTGCGTGAGCGGGACGGATGATGTGCGAGCGAGATAGAGCAACTATTAATATGTGAGCTCCCGTGTTGCGCTAGCCAGTAGTTCATTGTCCTCTGCGATGAGTAGACGTATGCAGCTCCCATAAGTGATATACACACAAACAGAAGAATTATATATTTAAGGATAATTATTGAATAACTCGGTTTTATTTACTTGTTAGGTAGGCGCCCATCTCTTCATTTTAATTTTGTACTACAATATTGTGTGGCGATATATAGTAAATTTTATAAAATTTCGTCCATACTATAGACACAATAGTTTCTGAGAAAAATAACTACCACAGATGAACAGAATGCGATAACAATTTTATAAGTATTTTTTCGAAAATGATAACCCTAATAATTTATAGCACCTTCATTTTTGTAATAGTAAACAAACAATATGTTCTTACTTTTGTCTTCATACAACTCGTAAACTTCCTTCAATTTCAATTCAGCCTTCTCAGCCCTTTCAACCAACGTAGCTTTCTCAATATCACTCGTCTCTTTCTCCACCGCAGCTTTCTTATAGCTCTGTCTCACTCCCACCAACTCGTCCTCCAGACTTTTGACCTTTTCTGTCAAAATTTTATTCTCACTCACTATCAGTTTAGACTTTTTGTTTATATTTTCAAATTGTTTTTCATAATCCTGTATGAGATTATCCTTCTCTTGTAGGTTCTCTTGATACGCGTCGAAGAGTGGTGCTGTAAAACGATTTGACATTTAGATGCGACAAAATAATATGCCGATAAAATGGTGACAGGTAACCACTGTGATATGTGAGAAAGAAATGTCACTGAAACTAAAAAGTCAGATATATAAATCTATCATACAGTGACATTATATGGGTCCAAAAGTTTAAGCCTTTAAAATATTAGACCGAAATAATCTCCAACCAACCAAGATGAGAAAATTGAGATGGATGTGTGGTGTTACAAGAATGGATAAGGTGAGAAATGAGTACATAAGGGGATTTCGAAAATTGCACCCGAGACTGAAAAATTGAGAGGAAAAAGAATGTTAAACTGTAAGACTGATGGGTACTAATGTAAGGATAGCCCAAAAACGAGATTAATGGATTGTGTGAAGAACTGAAGAAAGACAATGATTTGTGGTGTGACAGAGTATCAAAGCTATGACAACTAGGATATGCCCGCAACTACATCTACGCTCAACTTGAAATTCCCGCGGAATTGCTGAAATACAAAGTATCGCAGCATTTGAAAAAGAATGTACGCTATCGTTTTAGTGAAAACTGTGACGTGAATAATTTCATTTTTACAAAAAAATATGACACATTTTATTACATTAAATTTACTATCGATCAGTGAAAAAATCACATTGGAATTCGAAATTTATTTTTAATCTGGCCATTTTAAATAATTCCCAGAAAAATTCCTAGCATAAAAAGTAGCTCTGAGTTTAAATCTATGTATCAACTGTCGATCATCAAAAATCGCATCGAAATCGGCCTAGTAGTTTTACGTGAATCCCGAACAAACAGATAACAGAGAAGAAATATAAAAAAAATGCATTATATTCTCCATAGTTTATTCCAGTTGTTGTTTTTTTTAATAGCTTTAATATAACAGAAACGAGATGTTTAGAATTTTATAATATTATAGATAAAGTAGAAAAGAAATACCTAATGCTTGTGCGCTTAATAATCCAGAAAGATCTACAGTTCTTGATGTTTGCAACTGATCTTCTGGGACACTTTTGTTTGCTTGTCCATCCTCTGTGTTGCCGCTTTCTATCAAAACGAAAAAACGACTGAAGAGAAGGTAGTTTCAAATATAAATTAATTTATAGAATTATCAACTAAATAAGCGTTGTTGTAGTAAATTTGCTAGTAATTTTGGCTCCTGAACCCTAACTTTACAGATAAAAAACAGAACATGCGTATTGCGTGCGCGCATGTTCTTTGTGAAGTAATGTCTTTACAAACATAGTAATGGAGTTTAATACAAGTCAACATTACTAATATAAATAGTAATTGTCGTGGTAAATTAGATATAGAGATGGTTAACTATTAAAAAACCATTTAGCTGGTTGTTTACAAAACAGCCAGGGTTAGTTGTCCCTCAACTCGCCAGCTGGCTAATGGTTGTTTAATAAAACCGAAAACCAACAAACGGCATAGTTACGGCTGAGCCAGCAGCCGTCGTGCGTTGGCTGTCTATTACTAAGTCTACTACTACTAATCACCCATTAGCCAAATAGCCATCAACTGCTTTTTCAGTCGGCTACTGAAGCACCATAAGCCGGATGGCTAAGTTTTTAAATTTTGGCTTCGCTACCCATCGCTATTTAGAATATTAACCTCTTAAAGCAGGTTAATTAAGGCCAAAATTAATATTATTTTTTCCACAGGCTGCTATCAAAATTGCCACGCCAAAACCAAGAGAATTATATCGTCTCTTTTATTCTAATACAAATTTTATGTAGTTAGAGTGAGATGGCACCAGTTTCAACGTTCATTTCAACTATCTATATTTGACCACAATTTTGTGGGACTTCCCAATGAGCCGTGTCTGAGAGTTTCGCAACAGTGGTGGTTCCGTCTTACAACTTATACAGCCTTTTCTCATACTAATGGTGTCGCTTCAAAATGCTGAAGAAGGAACAAACTAACTAATTATATTAATTTCACATTGTATATAATAGGATGGATGAACTTACCCTTATAACCCAGGCTTGCAGTAATCAATGAATCAAGCGCGTCATATTTATCACTTGGCTTATAAACATCTGATTTTCCGTCGGTATTTAATGTTTGAATGTTGCTACGTAACTTTTCTTGATAGCGTGATAGTTGAATGTTTAATCTGAAAATGATGTTACAGCTCGCAAATTAAGCTTGTTCAATAACGTGGCGGCGTCATAATGAAATTCCTTGAATGTTCATAAACATTGAATAACGAACAAAGGCATAACTTGCTGTTTCTGCGAAACATATACAGATCTATCCTTTACATACTGTCCGAAAAGCATGCGTTACTTACGTACTTCTCTGACTTAATGTGCGGATATTCGTGGCACTGTCGTTAGTCGCCCTAAGTCACCTTCCGAGTCGCGTCGTATGAAGTAAATTGATGACAGTATATGATTTAACTATTTATTTCATTTTATCTCGACTAATTGGAGCCAGAAGAGAAATCATACATATACCATCACCGTATTAACAACACATTTAAATCCACATAAAATCACAGTTACATTCACCACATGTTAACGGTGAAGAAAACATCGCAATGAAACCTACACATTGAAATAACTGACGTGCCAAACCCGTCAACCCGCCTTGGGCAAGCAAGTTGGATATACTCTCCGTCCTCCTATAAAATGGAGGACCGAGCGCGCAGTAGAAAGTTTATGAACTGTTATTTTAATATCTATTGGCTCAGCTGGTTCTTAAATTAACTTTTCTATAAACTAGTGTTGTATATGTCTATAGACGAAGGTATCTGTTACGTCACATATATGCAATAATTTATTCGTACATAATTAGCAATGCCAGAACTTTGAGCAATTCATCGCAACTCGCAAGAGTTTACTTGAGACTTCGCTCGGATGACGTAAACGCCAGGTTCTGAAGCGTCGATGGCGAGAGCGGTAATAAGGCGGGGGTCGGAAGAGGAGCGCGCATTCCGCTCAGGTCTCGAGTTAACTCTTGCGGATATTACGTAGTAAAATGTGGCCCAAATACAAAACAGACAAAACCTGCAGAAGTGCATCTATGAACATGCTCAGGGTATATTATCACATAGCAGTTAAAATGTTTGTATACATACAGTCTTAAGTTTAATGTAAAATTTATTAAGCAAGTGAATAGATCAAGAGTAGCACTACTCATGGTCTTATTATATATTCCGCCCTCTAAGCGGTCGAGCCTGCCGACTTCAGGCAATGACAATCTTTCTGAAGTTAAATGTGAACAATAAGACCTCCTCACCTATACAAGACATCCTTCAAAGCCTGCATATCCTTCTGCAATCTCGAGTTCTGTTCCCTCGCTTGGTTAAATATTATCTGACGACTGCTGCAACTCATGCATACTTCCACCAATGGTATCGCCGTTGACTGTTCACAATGATCTGGAAACATTATTTTCAATTTTGCAAAAATATTAGTTTGAACATTAAGAAACAACTGTAAGAGATTGTTGATTTAAAAAAGGTGAGGGATACGATTAGAGAACCTGAAGTAGCCACTTTTGTTGAATTGCTTAGTGGTATTGAAATGTGTCCAGATATACTGGTAGGTGTAAGACGTAGTATAAATATCCACTTTATTTTGATACCATTGATATTAGACCCCCAGAAACTCTATTAAACAAAAAGGCAATTTTAGTACCTATAATGTGTTGCAGTGGGTAACCAATCGATATTTCAAAAACGACATATAGCCAATGGTGGTTCATTAACTGACTAAAACACCGGTTGATGGCTATTTGGATAAATAAGTCGCCAACCAACAGCCGACGGCTGACAGCTAGGGTGTTAACTTGTTAGATGTCGGTTTTTCTCGACGACAATTAATAAGTTGGCGTAGTGGTTGTCCACTTAGCCGTGGCTATTTTGTGAACAACGGCGAATTAGCTGTCTTTTACAATAGCTACCTTTACATTGCATAAAATAAGGTGCATTGCAGATATTATGTTATTCGAAATTGAGTCTCGTGGCCGAGCCTTACATAATGGGAGAAATAACAGCACACCGCCTCCGCTGGTTCTGTCACAAAGAACGGATGGGAGAGGATCGCAGCGTGAGGAAAGCATACTTGGGACGGTCGGTAGGTCGGCGTCCGGTCGGCTATACCAAATATCGCTGGAAGGACAGAGTGGAGGCTGACCGGTCGGAGTTACGAGCCAATAATTGGCAACAAACTGCGCAGGACAGAGAAAAAGGGCATGCTCTCGTTTCGGTGGCCAAGACCCACTTTGGGATAGCTGAGCCAACGGAGTAGTAGTAGATATTATGTTATACATACCTTTGTCTGGAACCTCATACTTTTTCATATTCTCTTCCAATTGTTTGTTTCTAGTTTCTAATACTAAATTCCTCTCTCTTTCATCCTTTATAACCTCTTTACACTCTTCCACATATTTAACAAGAGTTGCATATTGACTTCGTATTTGGTCATTCTCTTCGGCAAATAACTTGTTATATTCTAAGACTGATTTAAGTTTCTCCTTTAATTTCGTAATGTAGTTATCTTTCTCAGCTATCTATAATTTTATTGCATAAATATTACAAACAGATAGATTACATGGTGCTAAACAACGAAAATAAATACAAGTCAATATGTGCAAAGTATATATTGTGTTTTCATTTTATAATTACACTATTAATTGTGTAATGTTGCCAGGTGGTAAGGTATTTGCCCGACTGGATGGCCACCACCCCTGGTCTAGAGTATGCCGCCATAACAACCTCGAGTTGTGTTCCAGCATTAGTGGTTAGGTTCCAGTCTCCCTTAAGAGAGCAGCAGCGCATTTGTAGCACCTTTTGTGTTGCAAATGTTCATAGGCGATAGTAACCGCTTTCCGTCAAGTGAGCCGTTTGCCTGTCTGCTGAACTAATGCAATAAAATAAAAAAAATTGGAGCACATTCACTTGTATTAAATCGCGTACTCGTCTGCAAATCGTAAATGTAACCAGAGTCACTAAGGGGTAAAGGCCCCCATATATGAAACGATTCGTCATTAAAATAAATCTGAAGAAAATCGTAACGATCCATCGCATCAATTTCCCGTAACACACGAAACGATTAATCGAGTGGAACTCATTGCCGGAGTCTGCCCTTCCCGATTCTTATAACCTAGGTGTCTTCAACTCCCGTCTGAATAGGTACCTTCTAGGTTAGCGTGCTCCATCCTAGACCATATTTTCGTTTCACATAGGGCGAGATCGTGGTCAAACGCAAACTTATACTGCAATACAACTAATTAAAAAAAACACGATTGGTCGTTTCGATCGATCGTTTACGATCATTCGTACCTGAAAAGTGACATGTGTCATCACAGAAATTCAATACGTGCTCTCTTTGAAAATGGATAACAAACTATTCATTACCCATTTAGCGATAAGTTTAATCCGACTACTAGAAGAAAATAAAACCTAGAAAAGTGTGAGTTAAGAATTACTATTAAAGCAAAATCAATATTCACATGTAAATATTTTAAATAAATACACTTTTGATCTATCGTTACGATATTCATGGCTGTATTGACTTTTGTTGCGATAATAATATTGTCTTCGATCAAGTAAATCGTTAACGATTTGGACATACACCATCTAATCCTCGTTGCGATCGGTCTGAAACGACGGATCGTAACACGAATTGTTCCGTGTATAGGGCTCTTAAAATGCTCTCATGTGTACACTGAAATCGAGCATCACTTTGTCGACTCGTTGCAAGCCACTTACGTACTGTTACGAGTTACGGGACTCGAATTATAATGCCGTTAGAATTACTATAGAATTTATTAGAACTATACAAACACGTATAACATACATACATACATACATACATAACTTCACGCCAGGTCCCTTGCGGGGTAGGCACGAACAACAGAGTGCCATACAGGCTTATTCTTACATACCTCACTTGCTTCTTTGACATTCATAGCTCTTGTCATCCACGCTCGTCTATTCTTAAGGCTCCTGACATCACCTTCTACTAATACATGATCAATTTGATCATGGAAGGTGTGTCGTGGCCTTCCGCGACTTCTGCATCCATCCACTTTTGCATTGTATATCTGTTTAGTCATTCTTTCATCATACATTCTTTCCACATGCCCGAACCACCGGAGCATTCCTTTCCTTACCTTTACCCCGACACTCTCTTTTAGACCGACTCTCTTTCTTACTTCGGTATTACGAACGCGGTCCGCGAGCGTCACTCCGCAGATTTTGCGCAGTGCTCGCATCTCGACAGCGTTTACTCTACTTTCATGCTCTCTGTTCCATACCCAACTCTCGCTTCCATACGTGAGCGTAGGTACCAGCACCGCGTTATGTATGGCAAGCTGGGCCTTCTGGCTGAGGTTCTTAGCGCCTAGAAGTTTACCTAACGCTCCATTCACACTATTCCCCAAAGCTAAAAGCACATCCAAGATATACAAACTCATTCACTTGTTCCAGCATAACATCATCGACCATTATCCTTGCATTCGTTCTGGTTGTTTCTCTTTCAAACACCATAACCTTTGTTTTCTTCGCATTCAAATGTAAGCCTCTCGCCTGACAGTCATCTTTCATCATTGTGACTAGTGTTTGCAGTTCCGATGGCGATTCGGCTAAAAGCACGGCATCATCTGCATAAAGCAAAGTGATAACAACTAGATCACCCATCCTTACCCCAACATCCATCAATCTTAATCTCTGGAGACAATTGTCCAGATATAGGATGAACAGCAAAGCCGACAGCACGCAGCCCTGTCGGACGCCAATATTGACGACAAACCAGGGCGACAGGCTGCCGTCCACCCGCACGCATGCCATACAGTCCTCGTAAGTGGACTGCACAGCACGCAGCAATTGGCCATTAATCCCATATCCGGGCAATATGTCCCAGAGGTCCTTCCGCACAACCCTGTCAAATGCTTTCTCTAGATCCACAAAACCGCAGAAAACCTTCCGGCCCATAGCCAGTTGCTTCTCCACGATATTGCGGAGCGAGAAAACTTGATCCATACATCCCCTTCCATTTCTGAAGCCCCCTTGTGCATCCCACAGTAATCCATCGGATACCACTCTCATTCTCCTTTCAATAATCTTCGCATACACTTTAGATGCTGTGCTGATCAAACTGATGGCCCTGTAGCTGGCGCACTCCATACGTGACCCCTTGCCTTTATACAAGGGCACGATGACAGCGCGCCTCCAGTCCTCGGGAACCTTTCCCGTCCTCCAACACAAGTTGCATAAGGACAGAAAAGCGTCCCGGACGCAGGTTCCACCATATTTGATCATCTCAGCAGACACACTATCGATTCCTGCTGCCTTTCCATTTTTCAGACTTCTTATCGACCATTCGATCTCTTCCAAAGTGATCTCGGATGCTGACTCCTCGAGGTCGGTCACAGACTTAGTCGTGGTGCCAGCATCCGAGATATTATCATACATTTCACTAAAATATTCAGTCCATCGCGCTAAAACCTCTTGTGGGTTAGCAAGAATGTCCCCTGCTTTAGATTTTATTCTTTCCATTCTGGAAGTTGACGAACAACCCCGAGACTTCTTAACCTCTCTCCAAAAGAGTTTGGTATTCGCCTCGAAGTTCTCCGTCAGCTTCTCTTCTTCTTTCAATTTTATCTTTTCACGCTTCTCTTTCACTAAAGCTTTGGTTTCATTCTTGCAGAGGCGATAAATTTCTTTCTTCATCTCCTTCATACTGTCATTCTGGTGCAAAGATGCAATATAATCCAGCCAGGCTTTTCTCTTTCTCTCTACGCTAGATTTAACATCCGCGTCCCACCATTCGTCACATTTTGTTGTTATATGCCTCTTTGCGCATCCACATGCTTCTTTTGCGCTTTCCACTAAACTTTCTTTCATACTATCCCAGTCATTATCCACATCTAAGTCGGAGAAGTCCGCTTTTGCAAGCCTTTCTTCGACTAGGCGCGCATACATACTCCTTACACTAACATCTTCCAATTTTTCACACTTTATTCTTTCAAGCTCCCCGAAATTGGTACGCTCTCGCCAGTGCCTCCACTTCTTGAAAAGTCCCACAAACCGGCTTATCACCAGGTAGTGGTCCGTTCCAAGAGAGGGGCCTCTGTAGGCTCTTGTATCCATTATTGTATTTCGGAGGCGGCTATCTATTAAAATCAGATCAATCATACTTTTCTGTTCATTCATTCTCCATGTATACGTGTGAATATCCTTATGATGGAATAATGTGTTCGACACAAGCAAGTTTCTTTCCATGCATACGTCTATGATTGGCCTACCAGCATCGTTTACTCTCTTGTCACCATAGGGTCCAAGGACAGCCTCAAAGCCGTCTCTTTTGGTCCCCACCCATCCATTAAGATCACCACACATAATTAGTCTTTCGTTCCCTTCAGCTAGATCCAGAACTTCTCTCACAGACTCCCAAAACTTCTCGAGTTCTTGGGGATCCGCTGAGCTTACGGGAGCATAAGCTGCGACCAGAAAAACTCGCGTGATCCCCAGTTTTAGACGGACCCAAAGAAGTCTCGGGTTCACCAGACAATAGTCTTTCACTCCGGATACAAAGCGGGATGAGAGTACGACGCCGACCCCCCCACTTGCACGCTCGTCCAGGTCCACGCCAGACCACAGAGCAAGCATGCCACCGGGGAGGTCATCGACGTCACACCCCTTCCGCTTTGTCTCTGTCAGACATAAGGCATCCAGGCTTCTCTCATTCATTATATCAATCATTTCGTCCATCTTATCTTTCATTCCACCTCTCACATTCCACGTGCCTATACGGCACTCTGCTCCTCTCGACCCGCCAGGTTTGGCGCTGCGTGAAGGGTGGCGGCCCCCTTCGCCGCATGCGCGAGAGTCCACACCGACGGGGGCGCATCGGTGAGCGTCGCCTGCGGGGGACGCCCTATCGCGCACTGCACACGGGTGAATCTCGGTCAGAATTGTGGCCCTCTGGGCCAGCGGGGATCGCGACGTGCACGCTTCTGACATGACCCCAAACACGTATAACACAGGTACAAATATAACCGGACGCAATAAGTCCTAACGTAATGCACGATTTAATAACGCGCACAAAGTCCGTCACTATATAGCTTATCGAATGTAAGTACACACGTCTTGTGTCGCTTGTGGCTATCGCTAGACTGCCTTATCTCTCAGTTGGGGCAATTGCTTTATACTGCACCAATACAATATGTCTCGACACAACTCTCGACCGCATAACAATTATTTCCAAGAATCACACCTGGCTAATGACTATTATAAACATTACAATACACAATAGACTGCTTTTCTAAATAATAATTTTAAACACAAAGTAAACAAAAGAAGGCCAAATGCCGAAAAGGTAATAAACTGTAGATGTGCATTTAATTTTGTCGGCGTGTAACAAGACTACAATTTTTCAGCAATGTTGATTTTTTGTGGAAATATATGAAATACCCAATTTATCAAAACAGCACTTACTAACACAATATTCTCCTCACATCTATCCATAAGAGTGGTAATAAGGCTTTCATATTTCTTCGTTAGTTTCTTCTTCTGTTCTTTCAGGAGTGATTTCTTTTCTTTGTTTTGCCGTGGTGAAGGTACTGCTATAGCTTGGATGTTGCGCTTTCTTGGAGGTTTTGATGGTTTTTCCCCTAGAAAAATGTAACACAACAATGCAACACACAATACAATGAAATCAAAAATACTAACATATAGACCCATATATCTATACAGATAAACAAAACTGAAGCGTCTGTTTGTAATGTCAAAATACGAAGGTGAAAAAAATCAAGTGAGATAATTTTGACCAGGTAGATTCCGAAAAAGAAATTTTTAGAACTATTGTCTGCCTGTCTGGATGTTCTGGCTAATCTCTGAAGCGGCTGGACCGATTTTGGCTACTTTTTTATGGTTTCATACAAAAAATTCTATGCGGACAAAGTGGCGGGTACATAATAATATAATCTCCTACACTATAGGCAATATACCCGCCATGTTGGTTCAAACAAGATTGGCTGCTTTCACACAAACCGAGATCGGCTGGTTTATGTAAGGCTTTTTTCTTCATGATTAACATGTGAGACTCATCCACAGTAGTCCTCATTAGCATTACCACCATAGACAATTCATGGACAATATATTTTTGGTTATTGTTGTTTTTAAATATTTTTTTCTTAGCTGCTTGCCCTAGCTTTCGTCCCATTTCTCTCTCCATGACAAGTTTTGTCTGGAAAGATCGTTGCCGCTTGTTTGTACTTAATTCTAAGCTATTTTTGTGTATTGTTTCATAAATGTTATTGTACAATAAAGTATATTCTATTTTTCATATGATAAGTGAGAGTTACCATTGCTCATATCCCTGTCCTATCTTCCTGTCCTTTCCTCCCTATCCGAGCCCCTCTACCCCATCCCATAGGCTGGCAAAATTTTGACTTCACACTCATTCTTGCATATGTCTATAGATGATGGTAGAGGTGGGCGATTATACTTATTTATATAATCAAATTACTTTGAATTACTAATCTTGATAATCAATTATGAAATTAGTGACTAATTTGTTTTCATGATCGAATGATATTACTAATATTAGTACTACTAATGAAATCGTTGGAAAAAGTCGAAAGTCGAGCTAGACACTGTAATGTTGGTATTAGTAACATCCAACACCAACATTTCAATGTCTCAACTTTTTTCAACAATTTGATTAGTAGTACTAATATTAGTTGTAATATCATTCAATACTATTAGTAACATTCCAACTACAGTGAGTCGTTCTTTGCGTCGTCTCGTTTTCGGTGGTGCGAGTGGCTAGTGTGTTTTTGGTGGAGTTTTATAACGGTAAGTTTACATGTATGTGCATTTAATTGAAGTGTCTGTAATTTCATATTAACAACTTTTCACTAAATGCATACCAGTTGAGTAAAAGTCCTGTCAAAAGCCCGTCCCGTTTCTAAGAACTATCCGGAACAAACACAGACAAAAATCTAAAAAGATAGTATTTCTTTGTACATACCGTAACACAACTAAATTAGTAACTACTTATCTGTCATAATCGAGATATCTTCATAATCAAATGATTTCATTAGTATATGTCATAATCGTACACAGTTAGATGATGGTATCTATTTTCCATTAATATTGAGGCTATCTGCCTATTTGCTTGCTTAGCAATTAAAAAGCAGACAATCTTCATTTACATATAAAACAAACCTATAACATCCTTTGGGTCTTCATACATAGTATTATCATCATTGTCATCACCCTGCCCCATTCTTTGACTGGTCTTCTTCATGACTTCTTCTAGAATATTCTGTCTCATGTTGTTTCGTCTCGGTTCAGTTATATCAAAAAGCCTCTGCTCTTCTGTAAAGTTGCCAGAGAATGTCAGTTTGTGAGGACTGGTCTGTGTTGTATGTTTTTTTGATAAACTTCCATATCTCTGAAAAAATTAGATCAGTTTTTAGGACACTTCGTATTATTATATTTAAGATTTTCTACTGTGAACATGTTACAAACATTACATTTTTGGGACCATGTGGTATAATTCTCAAATTGGTTTGTATTTTTCCTTATTATTTTTTTGGTATGTTCTGGCATACTTGATATCCCCCTCATTCATAATATTTAATAGTAATGTAGAAATTTATCAGCTCTTAAGTGTTTTTCTAGGTATAGTATAATTAGATGGCACAATTATTTATTATTTGAGATATAAAAGTAACTTTGGGTGGTTATAAAAAAATAACCACAGTGGCTAAGGCAAGAGCTCCGCTTCACTTCGAACCTGTCTTAGCCTTCTAGCCTATATTAAAAAAGTTCAAATCTGTTCATAATAAATAAATGTACCCTATAACTATACCCCACCCGTTTTTCCTACTCAAATTAAGGGTGTGGTTTACATATATGTCCCCGTAATCATAAGTAATGAGCTTGGGGGGAGGAAAACTTACCCCTTCTGCAACTCCTATGAGGCGGAAATGTATAGTTCCTGAGTTATTAATGTATTTGTCAATCTAACCTCACTTCTGTTTTTCACTAATATTTCACTTATATATATAAGATAAATAGTGAATGATTACAGTCGGTTCTGGCACTGGTCTACACAAAACCTAACCTAACCGACTGTTTAAAACTCCACATATTTAATTTTTCGGATATATACAGTTTCCTATTTAAATAAATCCCATCAAAAAACTTAAAAAAACGTCTCGGCGACAAAATTATCAGATCATTGTCGTGAATTTCAAACTTCGATAATTCATTGAAAATGTATTTTTTCCACTCAAAACCAATTTCAGTTGTTATAAATAAGTCTTAAATATATTCCTAAACACATTAACCATTAAAATCATCCAGGAAATCATCCGGGGATATATATGTAAACCCAACCCCAAATTATTAATGTGTCATAAATATTTTTTTTATTTTTTTCTGCTCATTTAGTTCCGGACCACCTAATACAAAAGCAGCAGGTTATAAATTTGCCTAGTAGGTATTAATATTCTATGTCTCTACTAATAAATAAAATTACATTTATCTTAAATACACATTACCTTGGGAGTAAGCTCCATAATCAAATTGTATTTAAAATTCGAAATATTCTACCCATTTTTATAAAGGTTATTTAACTTTTTTTCACAAACACCGCCTATGTCCGAAGAATAACTACTGAATAAATTTCAAAAACCCCATAATAAGAAACAATAAAGTAAGTAGGTCAGTAGAACGGTTCAATACATCATAAAACACGAAACAGTACCATTTTCATATTATTTATCGACAAAACTTTGATAATGATAAATTATTAGATTTTTTCACCAAATTACATTCAAGAATACTTATTTAAAATTTATTAATAAATTCACAGAGTTAATAGATTATCTAACTGTTCTATTTATTTAATGCTCTTTAAATATATATAAACAAATATGAATTAACAGTTACACAAAGTTGAAAACAATACCACAATACATATTACACATTTTTGTTGCTATGGTAACTCGGTACTACAGTCTACTCGTTCTTTTTAAAATTGGTATTGGCTATGAGTATTTTGAACTAAATTGCTACGATTACTATACTTTAATATATAGAAGTATATAGTCTGGCCATCGAAAGTTGAACCTGGAACTATTTGCAAACTTTTTACATGGCAACTCTAACACGAATGTAAACGTCAATTTTGACAAACAAGATGGCGGTTTTCGCTTGGTTGCGAGTGGATTTGCCTGTGTCGATACTTTGGCGGAGTCCCATCTTCCGGACACAGCCTTGTCAGCCGGTCTGCTGCTACACACCAGGTCCTGAAATGTTGCAAATATGTATCCATTGGTAGTGGGTACGTATTTTTGGCTTTTGGGTCGAGACTATGGGGCCGTGGGGCCTGAAGCTCATCATTTTGACCGTGACCTCTCAACGCGTCTAATTGAGGTCTCACGTTACAAACGACCCACTGCTGGGCTTGCGTCCCCATTTTAATAGGGGAGCAAGAGACAATATATCCTCCACACTTTTCCCAAGGCAGATTGGCAGGTCTGACACATTGGTTATATTGACGTGCAGGATTCATCTCCCTCACTTCACTTTTTTGGTTTATGGCTCCAACGCACTTGACATCGATTTTGCCCAGGATTCATCTCAGTTTCCCAGCACCGTCAATTTATGTAATTATAACGATATGCACCTTAGGTCAGAAAGCTACCTAAGTGGTGTATGCTTTCCAACCATTAATCTACTACAGCTTTGTGTGGCAATGAAAATGAAAAACATACGAAAATTTAAAGCATGGAAACAGTAAGTCTTTGTTCTTGAATGTACTAATTTATAAAAACTTGTATGTACGTGTTTAATATGAATAGTATCGTAATTGTTGGAGTCCACAGTAAACTCATGGGAGATGGACTCCATCCAAATTTGATCTTCAACAGGTGGGCTAGGTGGCAAAACTCCTCCACCAGTCATTGTACTCGCTCTTTTAAAAGGCAACTCAGATTTTAAATCTTTTACTGTGGAACTGTTGAAAACTGATTTTGATTATAGCGGATAAAACTAAGTTTTTACGGAATATTGCAGTTTATTTTTCAATACATGACTACTGATTCCCTGCTACCTACCGGAATTAAAAGTAGATAGTCTATATTCTATTGTAGGTCATTCTAGATTCAAGATAATAATATAACGATTAGTAATAAAAAGTATTCCAAATTTCATTAAAATCCATTCAGTACTTTTGGCGTGAATGAGTAATAAAAACATCTCACAAAGTTTCGTATTAATAATATAATTATTAGAAACGAGTATGATTTATCCATTGTCACACATAAAATACACAAAATAAATAATTAAATAACTACCAAGTATCAAAATTATTTAATCCAAAATTTTCATGGTAATTTTGATGTTGCCATACATATATTATTTAAATTTGCCGCCATTTTCCAGGTTCGACTTTCGTTGGCCAGACTATGGTATCGTAGTGTATCGAAATCGAAGTGCGACGTGTGTTACCATATGTTGCAATATTTTCTTTCGCTAATAAAATATTAAAAGACTTTTCCCTCGGCTTCACCTACGTAACCTAAAGAAAAGCAAAAAAAACAAATTGCTGTGAACATTTTCGGCCTTTATAAGGCATAATTACACTTACGATCATATAAACGTCAGACTTACTTAACAGATAGTATCAAGAAGGATAACGATTATGACGTGTTTGCCGTTGCTAAGAGTGTGATTTTATTAATTGCATTATAAAACGATAAAGTAAACAACAACAAAAAAGATGTATTTGTATTAGTTCGTGAGTTGCAAGGCCATCAGAGAGAGGGGTCCATAACACCTCACTCAAAGGACTTATATTGGGAGATAAAAAGTCTTACAAGATATTCAAGTCAAAATTCTTGCATCTTGGCGCCATTTTAGAGGTTAGACGGATGATATGGTCATATTTGTACGCTTGCTTGTCAAATATCGAGATCCCTGAACTATGACGATAGAGAATATTATAATATGTAGTTATAACATTGTCTTAGGTTCTTTATATAGAAATGACTCTTAATTTTATGATTACATTTCTATTATAGTCTAATAAGGCTCTAAGGGACTTATAACAATTTGTTACATACTTACTTTTCAATACTTTAAGGCCTTTGCTAAGTAACTTTAAAACGTCAGGAAATAATAAAATATTGAATAAAAATTAGGTAAATAAAGGGAAAAAGATTGTGAATTTAAGTGTAAATTTCCTTTTAAAGAGTAAGAAGTATTAATTTAGTTCTCTACAATTAAAATTTGTATCTTATCATAGGTAAAGTACAAAATATTGCTACAACTTACATTTTATGGGTTGCGTCAGTCATAACGTCGTATTTGAGATAGACAGTAGTGACTTAGTTTAAAAAACCTACTAAAACCGAATGAAAATGTATAGTGGCAATAATAATCTGGGTAGTTTTATGTTTTTAAACTGCCATCTAACAATAACTATTATATTTATTTACAATACTAAACTCTCACTAGATGGCAATATCAGTAAAATATTTATATTAATCCGTCTAATTAAAAAGGCGTCTAATTCATTCAAGAATAGTGCATTATTCAACCATTTAGTTTAGTAGCTTAATAACGCGCGTGGGCATGCGCCAAAACAGCTGAGTGACAACAGCGACGTGTTGCGGCAATTAGAGGAACTAATCAGTTGCATCATGTCTGCTCGTTGGTTCGGTGTATAAAGCGCAGCGAGTTTGATAACCTCTAAAGTTGTTTGTTTGTTGTTAGTCCGTCCTCTTGAACTAGAAGTTCCTTAGAATTTAATTTACATTTGTTTTAGTAACTGCATTGTTATTATTGTTTAAATGTTGAATAGTGTTTTTTTTATATTTAATTTGCCGGTATAAAACGTGAACGCGATCGGGAATCGTGCAGCCGTATGCCGCACTTTGGTGGCGTTATCGATTTTTATTTTACAATGAACGTAACGTTTTGTTTACTTAAAATTTGTTGAATATCACTTAGAAATTATGTTATCACTGTGCAAAATTCGTTAGTGTTGTGTTATATTATCGATTCAATTATGTGCGAGAGTTCGCGCGAGACTTTGTGTTTTGGATGACAAAAAAATGGAATTCGAAAACGATTTCAGCTTGAAAGAATGGGCGAAGGACAAGCCTTTGTCCATTCTGCAGTTGGACCCGGCAGACCGTGCGGTTTTAAGGATAGCAGGTTCGGTTTTTTTTATCATAAAAGCCTACGACCATGACCGGAGCAAGAACTTGGGACTTTGTTTTGTTTAAATCACTATAGCCTAGGAAGCAAAGGGTGGCGACTGACGTCAACATTTCATGTTTTGTAATTTTAATTTGAAGCATAAGGCATAAATTGTTAAATTACCACACTAGTTTCTGTGTTTTTAAACATTTATTATAGGTATGTAGTTAATTTCCTATAACTTACCGCAGTATTATTATTGTGCAATACATGATTATTAGTCAATGAGGATTTTATGTAATACTTGTTTAATGTGTCGTGCCACATTGCGTTTTACACTTAATTAATTTAACAACGATCAATCATCAACTAATTCTAGCCCAAGGTCAAGCTTCTATAATTAACTTAAGTATTTTCAATTATGATTTTTTACAATTTGCTATTGTTTTTTGGCTGTATGCTAGAAAATGAATTTTTAAATTGTGTTGTATAATCGTTTTAACGGTTTTAAGTTGCATTGATCACGGCTACTGAAGTAGCCGAATCGTCGAATTAAATGTCAAAAAATAAAATACTGCGCTTAAAACCGTTAACTTAACCAGTCGCGAGAACTTAGGCAATACTGTTGTGTTCTATATTAAGAGCGACTATACACTTGCTGATTGGTGTCGATACGATTTGAAAATTAGATAGATAGACAAAGTAGACTACATATACTCGTTTATGAGTTTAGGTATCTGTGTGTCGACGTTGTTTGTCTTTGGGCTATTTTCCTATCATCCACAACAAATAGACATACACTACTGATCACAGGCCTTTCCCAAGGTGTGCCGTTAAGCCCGATCACATGACCTCAAACCGGGGTGTCCTACACTACGTTTTAGAGCAGCGTTTACATTTGTATACGACTGGTCTACTGAAACTTCTGCTTTTTTAGGAAGTTCGACACATTTTTGATTATGTTTGGATATTGGATCAATTCTATATTAAGTTTACTACTATTTTTAATCAAAATAACCTGCTCGTTACATTCACCATAACTCTCTGAAGTATAAACTGATGGACCATTCGAATAATCACTTGTATGACCTTCAAGCAATTATTTTCCGGCCTGGGTCTATTTAGTCTATGCTTATACCATCCCCGCGATAAAGATGAGGTGCTAAACCTAGAGTAGCAAGCAGACTAAAATATTACGTCATTTTATCGTTAATTTTATTTAACGCCATCCGCGTTTTGATTATACAGTATAGATGCGATTTTTTTCCGCAAAAAATGTTATCTGTTGAATTCAGAAGAACACGCATTACGGACATAAATCCGTACCGGATATAACGTCACAAATATATGGAATTCTATACAAGCGTGCGCACCATAGTCCGCTGCTGCTAGTATTGTCGTTGGGTAAGTATTTGATGGGTGCATAAAGCAATAAAAGAAAACACTATGCTTTTATCTGACAGAAGTCAAAATATTATTTAAAGCATGTTGCCAATCTTTGTATGCCAGCAGCAGCCTTTGGATCAACTGTACCCTGAGAGCTGTTATTGCCATCCGTGTTCAATATTAACATCTTTTAATGCCGTTGACATGACAAAATCCGACACCGAAAGCGCTGACCAACGTCCATTAAAGCTAAACGCCGCTTTCAGCATCTGACAATCTACGGCTTAAGAGAGTAGTAGTAGAGCCAAGGCTGTTTTTATCTGGGGGTGTAAAGGGTGCGTGACATCCAGGCACAAACATTAGAGGGTGCAAGCCAAGAATCTTTTTTTATACAGAAGAAATCGTTTGAGGACCATGGGCCGCGCGAGGGGAAGGTCACGGCCCGTATGTAGGATTCGCCAGGTCGGGGAGGCACTAACACCTCACGTATGAACTGCCATTGCCACGCCGCCGTTATGGGTACCCATTGAAACCCTTGTCCGATCCTCGAACGTCCCTTGTTTCGGCTGTGGACTCGCTTGCGCATTAACCTCTAGCCCGGACGGTCGACGGCCGGCCCTATAGAGGCTGCCCGCACCATTTACGGTCACCACCGGAGAGCTGGGTCTCTCCGGTTACCTAGCGTCTCGCCAAGAGGTGAAGGGGGTTTCGGCGCGCGTCCCTTCTTTCTAGTCTTTATGTGCAGGCGGATTCAGAAGGCTGTCCGCCCACTCTGCCACCTGGACCTGGCGCAACTCGTCTCTGCGCCGCTTAGTCTCACGGGACGCAAGTCGGCTACCATTGTCCTCCTTTTCCTTACGCCACGCTTAGAAGGAGACCAGTGTTCTGCCGTCCAGGTCTCGCGGCAAACCGAGAATCTTGTCTACACATACATATCATATATAATCTGATTAGTTTTGAAAATTATTTAACATAATTTCAACTGGAACACTGAAAACATTATGTATCGCAAACATATAGAAATTGATTGACTATATGGTTTTAATAATTTAATTTTTTTTTATATTTGGATCCCCTAATATGGTTAAGATAGCCCTGGGTAGAGCTCCCACAGATCTTGTATGATTCAGTAAATTATTGCAATAAACAAGATTTCGCGTTAATCGGGTCACCTTATCGTCCATTATGATAGTGACGCCAGTAAAAGTTTAATGTTTGCAGTGTAAACTATATAAAGCGCTGTGTTACCCTATTATACATAGCTTAGGTAGTAGCATAAAGGAAAATATCTAGAGACAATAACCCATTAAAACTGAAAAGCGTCTAAGCCCTATACGACTAGATAGGTAGATGAGTCTTAAATAAAAACCAATACAAATTAAACTTACAGACTAATGGCCGGATCTTTACTATCATACATACATACATACATAACTTCACGCCAGGTCCCTTGCGGGGTAGGCACGAACAACAGAGCGCCATTTAGGCTTATTCTTACACACCTCACTTGCTTCTTTGACATTCATAGTTCTTGTCATGCACGCTCGTCTGTTTTTAAGGTTCCTGACATCACCTTCTGCTAGTACACGATCAATTTGATCATGGAAGGTGTGTCGTGGCCTTCCGCGACTTCTGCATCCATCCACTTTTGCATTGTATATCTGTTTGGTCATTCTTTCATCATACATTCTTTCCACATGCCCGAACCACCGGAGCATTCCTTTCCTTACCTTCACCCCGACACTCTCTTTCAGACCAACTCTCTTTCTTACTTCGGTATTACGAACGCGGTCCGCGAGCGTCACTCCGCAGATTTTGCGCAGTGCTCGCATCTCGACCGCGTTTACTCTACTTTCGTGCTCTCTATTCCATACACAACTCTCGCATCCATACGTGAGCGTAGGTACCAGCACCGCGTTGTGTATGGCAAGCTGGGCCTTCTGGCTGAGGTTCTTAGCGCCTAGAAGTTTACCTAACGCTCCATTCACACTATTCCCCAAATTCACTCTTCTTTCTATATCAGCGGTATACCTTCCATCTCTGCTAAAAGCACATCCGAGATATACAAACTCATTCACTTGTTCCAGCATAACATCATCGACCATTATCCTTGCATTCGTTCTGGTTGTTTCTCTTTCAAACACCATCACCTTTGTTTTCTTCGCATTCAAACGTAAGCCTCTCGCCTGACAGTCATCTTTCATCATTGTGACTAGTGTTTGCAGTTCTGATGGCGATTCGGCTAAAAGCACGGCATCATCCGCATAAAGCAAGCTGCTAACAACTAGATCACCCATCCGCACCCCAACATCCATCAATCTTAATCTCTGGAGACAATTGTCCAGATATAGGACAAACAGCAAAGCCGACAGCACGCAGCCCTGCCGGACGCCAATATTGACGTCAAACCAGGGCGACAGGCTGCCGTCCATCCGCACGCATGCCATACAGTCCTCGTAAGTGGACTGTACAGCACGCAGCAAATGGCCATCAATCCCATATCCGGGCAATATGTCCCAGAGGTCCTTCCGCACAACCCTGTCAAATGCTTTCTCTAGATCCACAAAACCGCAGAAAACCTTCCGGTCCGTAGCCAGCTGCTTCTCCACGATATTGCGGAGCGAGAAAACTTGATCCATACATCCCCTTCCATTTCTGAAGCCTCCTTGTGCATCCCACAGTAATCCATCGGATACCACTCTCATTCTCCTTTCAACAATTTTCGCATACACTTTAGATGCTGTGCTGATCAAACTGATGGCCCTGTAGCTGGCACACTCCATACGTGACCCCTTGCCTTTATGCAAGGGCACGATGACAGCGCGCCTCCAGTCGTTGGGAACCTTTCCCGTCCTCCAGCACAAGTTGCATAAGGACAGGAAAGCGTCCCGGACGCAGGTGCCACCATATTTGATCATCTCAGCAGACACACTATCGATTCCTGCTGCCTTTCCATTTTTCAGACTTCTTATCGACCATTCGATCTCTTCCAAAGTGATCTCGGATGCTGACTCCTCGAAGTCAGTCACAGACTCAGTCGTGGTGCCAGCATCCGGGATAGTATCATACATTTCTCTAAAATATTCACTCCATCGCGCTAAAACCTCTTGTGGGTTAGCAAGAATGTCCCCTGCTTTAGATTTAATTCTTTCCATTCTGGAAGCTGACGAAAATCCCCGAGACTTCTTAACCTCTCTCCAAAAGAGTTTGGTATTTGCCTCGAAGTTCTCCGTCAGCTTCTCTTCTTCTTTCAATTTTATTCTTTCACGCTTCTCTTTCACTAAAGCTTTGGTTTCATTCTTGCAGAGGCGATACATTTCTTTCTTCATCTCTTTCATGCTGTCATTCTGATGCAAAGATGCAATATAATCCAGCCAGGCTTTTCTCTTTCTCTCTACGCTAGATTTAACATCCGCGTCCCACCATTCGTCTCCTTTCGTTGTTATATGCCTCTTTGCGCATCCACATGCTTCTTTTGCGCTTTCCACTATACTTTCTTTCATATTATCCCAGTCATTATCCACATCTAAGTCGGAGAAGTCCGCTTTTGCAAGCCTTTCTTCGACTAGGCGCGCATACATACTCCTTACACTAACATCTTCCAATTTTTCACATCTTATTCTTTCAAGCTCCCCGAAATTGGTACGCTCTCGCCAGTGCCTCCACTTCTTGAAAAGACCCACAAACCGGCTTATCACCAGGTAGTGGTCCGTTCCAAGAGTGGGGCCTCTGTAGGCTCTTGTATCCATTATTGTGTTTCGGAGGCGACTATCTATTAAAATCAGATCAATCATACTTTTCTGTTCATTCATTCTCCATGTATACGTGTGGATATCCTTATGATGGAATAAGGTGTTCGACACAAGCAAGTTTCTTTCCATGCATACGTCTATGATTGGCTTACCAGCATCGTTCACTCTCTTGTCGCCATAGGGTCCAAGGACAGCCTCAAAGCCGTCTCGTTTGGTCCCCACCCAGCCATTAAGATCACCACACATAATTAGTCTTTCGTTCCCTTCAGCCAGATCCAGAATTTCTCTCACAGACTCCCAAAACTTCTCGAGTTCTTGGGGATCCGCTGAGCTTACGGGAGCATAAGCTGCGACCAGAAAAACTCGCGTGATCCCCAGTTTTAGACGGACCCAAAGAAGTCTCGGGTTCACCAGACAATAGTCTTTCACTCCAGACACAAAGCGGGATGAGAGTACGACGCCCACCCCCCCACTTGCACGCTTGTCCAGGTCCACGCCGGACCACAGAGCAAGCATGCCATCGGGGAGGTCATCGACGTCACACCCCTTCCGCTTTGTCTCTGTCAGACATAAGGCATCCAGGCTTCTCTCATTCATTATATCAATCATTTCGTCCATCTTATCTTTCATTCCACCTCTCACATTCCACGTGCCTATACGGCACTCTGCTCCTCTCGACCCGCCAGGTTTGGCGCTGCGTGAAGGGTGGCGGCCCCCTTCGCCGCATGCGCAAGAGTCCACACCGACGGGGGCGCATCGGTGAGCGTCGCCTGCGGGGGACGCCCTATCATGCACTGCAGTCATGTGTCAATTCGGTCAGAATTGTGGCCCTCTGGGCCAGCGGGGATCGCGACGTGCACGCTTCTGACAAGACCCCAAATCTATCTTTACTATCATGCACCTTCTTTACCATCATCATCGGGTTTGGAGCATCAAAGTTCGGTGCATTCGCTCCGACGGCCAAGGTTCCTTTTTTCGATTATTTCTTCTCCACTTCGCACGGTCTTCAGTATCCCCCGTTTTGAGACTAGTGGTACGCAAGTCATCCTAACCTGACAAAGTCAGGCCAGCGTTTTTTCGGCTTTCCCCTCCGACCGGTAACCGGCGGAGGCGGCATGGCTACATGGCATTTGTTTCCCCACATAATTAGGCGGTCTCCTTAAAACGAGGCCGTACTAGCGTAAGCGATTCTCTTGCAGTTTGTCTGCTTTGTCATGGACATGAATCTTTCCACGGGACTCCCTCCACAAATCAATCGCAACATTAATTTTCGTGACATGCAACTCTTGCTTGTGTCATTCAAGTTCAGGCCACGCTTCATTGCCGTACCAAATGACAGGTCTGATGATGGATTTATCGGCCTGTCCTGTCCACCTGTCACCTCACGCCACTTGGCCTAAGCTACTATTAGACATTATCTGTATGGCGCTTATGTCAAATTTTAATGGCAAAGTACGTCTTTCGCGAAACACAACACGAGACTTACGCAAACGAATCCGCGGGAACGTTATAGTAAATAAATCATCGTGAAATACAGCTTCGTGTTTACGTTTCACACTGACTGGTTACATGGTATTTTTTTTCATTGTAATTTTTGCACGATCACGGCCTTGCTCGATGTTTTCACTTTCATTGACGACGCTATGTGATGATGTTTGTTAGGAGCGTTTGATTGGAATTAGGTACTAGGACATCTTTGAGCTCGTATTTTTATTAGAGAGCTGATGAAAGTCTTTTGTCGTTTGGTTATATAATATATAAAATATGATAACAACCCATATTTACCCCACTGCCGCATTATAGGGAACGAACAGTATACCCACCACGCTTGTCCAAGACGGCTTGTCAGATTTGACACGTTGGTTATCTCGATGTGCAGGTTGCATCACGATCTTTTCCTTCACCGTTGTTAGCACGTGGTAATTATAACAATATGCACATTAGGTCGGTCGGAAAACTACCTGAGTGGTGCATGCGTTCCGGCCAGGACCGAACTTGCGCCCTTATAGTTTGGGATGTGACATTGTTATTAATAATAATTAATTACCTTAATCATAGACACATAACGTATGTATATACTATGATGTAGTAAATCGTTATTTTTAAAACTATGTATATTTTTTTGCTATAAAATTGTCTCAGATGCGATAGTCTAAGATCAAAAACGTTACCACAAAAAATATTAAAATATCTGCCAAATGAAAGAGATTTCATCTACAATTTCATTATAAACTGTGGGAAAGTACAAACAATGGAAGAAAGTGGGGGAATACCGAACAACTACTTGCAGCACCTACGTAGTTATTGTGTCTATCGCTGTAATTACGGGTAAAACCGGACTTGGGTTACCACAATGTATTGCCACAGACACAAGTATGAACTATTTGTGCATAATTGCTATGGTGCTTTCCTTTCCCTTATTCCCATAGGGCGCTGTAGCCCAGGAGTAGTTTACTGGTTCGATGTTATGGACTATGAGAGAGATCAGCTGTATATAGTTAGCACAAATACAATTTATATTCTCACTACCGAATCAGTATACATATTATAAATATACACATATTGTTACGAGTTGCGAGACTCGAATTAAAATTTCGTTGGAATTATTATAGAGTTTATTAGAACTATACAAACACGTATAACACAGGTACAAATATAACCGAACACAACAAGTCCAAACGTAATGCAGAAGGTCGTACTTATTGGATTCCCGATTGTAGTACATACATCTCGCTTCGCTCGTGGTTCTCGCTCGACTGCCTCTCCCCTTCATCAAGTCATCGTTTTATATTGCACAAATGCATTATACTAAAAAGATATAATTATGTAAATAAAATGTTATATAATACACTGCTTCCCTACGTCACCGTCATTTTACTACAAGACGCTAACTAATATTTGACTAGATCTATATCGATGAAAACAGGGCTGCACGACAAGCACTTGGCTAGTTTATTGGTTTCTATTATTCTTACAGTGGAAAGGTAGAAGATAATATATTCCAAGCCATAGTTCACAACCTCTCCAGATTCGTCCTTAGGCTGCTATTTTTTAAGTAAAAAATAACAGCCATTAATAAAAAACAGCCATCATCTGTAGCTATCTAACAATATTTTTTCTTATACTGGGACTTCATCTGCATTATTGTATTGTATTGTTATGGTTAGATAGTCCATTTGTCGAGGAAGGTTATAGGCTATATATCATCACTCTAAGACTATTAGGAGCGGAGCACCAATGAAGAATGTTTCAAAATCGGGGGGGGTTTTTAACTTACTTTTTTTAAATTATTCCACACAGACGACGTCGCGGGCAGAAGCTAGTATCTTATAAGAGAAAATTTGAAAAGGGTGTACCCTCAGTTCAAGATATTGTATAAATAAGTTTAGTTTTAAAAACGAATTATATACCAATAAATATTTTGTCTATGACCTTAACGATTCCCAACAAAAATGTTTTATAATTAAGCATCTGATTACACAATTTTACAAAAAAATATCTTAAGACAAACAGATTATAGAAATGTGTTGTATGTGTAACATCGACAACGATCTTAATTGGGAGAATGAACTTCAAAACAAAGGACACCTGGTGCACCTAGTTGTTATAATGTTACATCACATTGTTTCACACCTACTGACTCGGTACAATTGCCTTTGAACTTGAAGCCGCTCATAATAAGTTGATAACATAACTAGTATGTTGTACAGGAGTATTTGGGGGGAAATTGTGGCATGATGTTTTCTGTGCAATTTTACTTATAAAAATCTATACTAATATCATAAAGAGGAAAGATTTGATTGTTACGAGCTACATAGGACTCGAATTAAAATGCCGTTGGAATGACTATTAAGTTTATTTTTAACCGACTTTGATAAAAGAAGGAGGTTCTCAATTCGGGTGTTTCCGGTTTCTACCCACTTTTTCTACCCAAAAATATTTTTTCCGCTTTCAACCCAAAATCTATTCCGTTTTCAACCTACAAAAATAAATATAATATTTTTTTCCGTGTTCTACCAAAAAAGCTTTCCGTTTTCAACCCATTACTAATTTTCATTGTTTCGAAGTACGGTCAGAAACATTATTGTTTTAAATATTTATTCATTGCAAGATAAACAGCTCACAATATTAAAATGTTTAAATCTCTACTCAATATTAGTTCACGAACGACTTCTTAGCTACAAGTGTGTATGACGTCACTGGATAATAATAACCCAACACGTATATGAATAAACACGTTTTTTTCCAAATTATTTCACCTGAAACTAAAACCAGAGCCTGTTACTTTCACTTTTGTCAAGCGATATATAAAAAAGGCAAACAGTTCAATATGACCAAAAAAAGACATTTTAAAAAACATGTACATGTTTAATACCGAAAGAAATGGTGGATGATGCTTTTCTCTATATTATGGAATAGAGTCCCACGCATTAAGATGCAGTGAGATTTAATGTTTATATTGTCAAAACATATATGTTTGGCGGAAAATATCCCCTAGAATTTTATGGTCTTCATGCGGATGTCGACACAAAACAACTAACGCTCTTGAAAGCTAGCGTGTGACTGTAAACCGCATTGTGGCAAAGAAAAAGTCGCTAAACATGCTTCAGTTCCTTTCAAATATTAATGTTAAATTGATGACGCAAAAATATAAAAATACACGGTTCAAAGGAAAAGATATTGTAATATCAAGGAATCGAAAAACATAATGTATTCGAGAGAGACAATAAATAGAATCTGCGTTTAATAACTTGGCATGTGGCAAAAAATTTATAGGCCACTGTTAGGAAAATTAAAAAAAAGCTATTACATAATTTATGTCAATACTTCATGCTTTTTAACTTCGATTATTAGTATTACCGAATCTATCCAATTATTCAAATTTTACTTAACTTTTAGTTATATTTTCAATATTATGATTACAAAAGCAATAAATGCATCCAGTGTATTGAACATTAGTTACAATCATTTTCTTCATTAAACTAATTTATATTTCCTCAAAGTCTATTTGATATTTTACGCTGTGTTATTTGATATTTTGACGAGGTTGTGAATTTTGAAAATGTTATGTACCAAACGTTAATTATGTGATCTATATAATCATGTTTTACAATCTAAATGTAAGTTTTACTTGTTTGTAAAAAATGTATAAGAATCTTTTGACTTTATTATTTTTTAAATAAATATTTTTAATCGAATTGAGTTTTTCTGCTGCCTGTACTCAGTTCAGTGGGTAGAAACCGGAATTGAATTTTGTAATGGGTTGAAAACGGAATTATTATTATTATTTTAGGCTTGTGGGTAGAAAAAGTGGGTAGAAAACGGAAACCCCCCTCAATTCGTCGGGATCTTTTTTTTTGCTTTTTGTATATATGTTCGCCGATTACTCCGTGATTTATGATGCGATTTACGTGATTCTTTTTTGTTCGACGCGGAATAGCTGCCATGTGGTCCCCTAAAAAATTGACATACTTTGGCCCAATAGTTTTCATTTTACGAACATTTTTTTGTTCTCGTTTCTTGGGACCTATATTTTTAAGAAGCGCGACACCATTCGTATGTCCACCCATACATAGCTAGACACTAAAAAGTAACAAATAAAAAATGAAAACTTCGTTTAAAAAAACCGACTTCAAAAACTAAAAAAATTAAATGTATAAAATAACTTATTTCTAAAGCTGTTATTATTAATATATATTATCTAAAACATCTTGAAGTCGGTGCAAAGTAAATCATAAAAATTACTATATTTTGAAAATTACTAAGCACCGACTTTAAGATGTTTTAGATAATGTATAAATAATAATAGCTTTAGAAATAAGTTATTTTATACATTTTAGTTCTTGAAGTCGGTTTTTTTAAACGAAGTTTTTATTTTTTGAGTTTAGAACTGTACAAACTGTACGATTCAATAACACTCGCAAAGTCCGTCACTATATCACTTGTCGAATCTACGTCTTGCTCGTGTCGTAATCCTCGCTTGACTGCCACACCCCTCCGTTCGGGCATTGATTTATACTAACTATACAGTACAAAAAATCGACCGCGTGCACTGGGGTTTCCGAAAAACAGTCATTTGAACACCTGGTTAATTATTCCTGCGAACGGCCAACAACGTCGAAAACAATAACAATAGGCTATTGTCTGATTGCAAATTTTAAATACGAAGTAAATAAACTCCGAATGCAGAAGGGGCAATAAACCAGGTGCGCGTTTCTTTGTCGGTATGTAACAGTATTTTTGTAATGTTTGTTTGTTTAATGTTTATTCATTATAAACGCAAAAACTACTGGACCGATTTAAAAAAAACTTTTACCATTCCAATTCTACATTATCCCTAATTAATATAGGCTATATAAAAAATATTGACGCTAGATTCGGGTTCTACATTTTTATTTTTTCAGGCAATGTAACGTCTGCCGAGATGTGTGTTTGTGTGGGTCCTGGGGTTATTCAGACTAACAATTAGACCCAATAGGTGGCTATGTAATCGGGTTCTAGATGTTTATTTTTCAGGGCAGGACAACGGCATAAGATAGCAATAGTAGATTGTTACACGAGATGTAAAAATGACGTATTTAGGCACGATATGGCTTAACATTCGAGTGCTTAAATAGGACTTTCACCCAAGGTTAACACTTTGCTTTTCATTTCGAATATGAGGAAAGCACCCAGAAAACACTAAAAACCGCTCCTCCGTGGCATTCCCGGGATAAAATAATATCACACATTTTATTACACAAAATACACATTTTTGTTAAAATTCTCAAGTTGTTAGTGAGCTGTCCGAAGAACTCCCTTGTTTGGTGTCAGTCCCACAAATTGTTCTGAGGCTTTTCTTGGAAAATTGTTTCAAAATATGAATATTTATACATACTTAACTTTGACTAAATGAAGAGATCATACAGTACTAAATTTTATTATTTTATATTAAAAAAAGAAGAATATATACAAAATATCTGTTGCGGCGGCGCTGGGCTTAGCGGGAAGCGAACTGTGTCCATTTTGCGGGAAAAGAAGTGTGGGACAATTTTAAATGGGAATCGGAACGAACACGCACTTACCTGGTTAATGGGAATGAAATGTGGCTTCTCTTATCCACAATGCACTTCACTTCACTTTATTGTACCTTTATATTTATAGTATTATATTATATTATATTTGTTTATTTTATTTTACAATTATGGAGCAGAGCGGGTTATTTATATAATATATATGTGGTGCGGGCGCGGTATATTTTAAGTTATTTTATGGTATTTTATTTATTTACAATCAGGAGCGGTTAAATTTATTTTATGACTAGCTGACCCGGCGAACTTCGTACCGCCATATTTTCTGAATTCCTAAAAGACTTTGTTTCATGACACAAAAACAAAATCACTCTATAATCGGTCCAGGTGATTGACAGGATTCTACAACCCGATCTCAGCGCCACCTACCGGTTCTAATTGCGAATCTAAACCATCCGGGAACCCACTCAAACACACAAAAACAAAATCACCAAAATCGCTCCCGGTGATAAGGAGGATTCTAGAACCCGATCTCAGCGCCATCTACCGGTTCCAATTGTGGATTTAAACCATCCCGGAACCCACTCAAACACACACACGAAATTTCATCAAAATCGGTAAAGTCGTTCTTAGGTTATGCGCTTACCAACACATTTTGCGATTCATTTTTCTATATAAGATTACTTCTGCCCGCGACTTCGTTTGCGTGGAAAGGAAGTTACAAAACACCCGCGATTTTGAAACATTCCTCATTAGTGCTCCGCACCTATTGCTCTTAGCCTGATGGTTTATAGCCTGTAACCTGCCTCAATAAATGGGCTATCTAACACTGAAAAAAATTTTCAAATCAGACCAGCAGTTCCTGAGTATGTTATGTTGCAGAGAAATTACTTTTAGTACGTTATAAGCTGTTTAAGTAATTAAATCTTTTTCACTATCCTACGGGAGCTATTTAATTTTTCGGAATCAAAAGTATCCTATATGTTGACCAGGGATATAAGCTATCACCATACAAAATTTCATGTAAATCGGTCCAGTCGTTTCGGAGATTATCCGGTACAAACAGAGAGTACAAGCAGACAAACCAACAAACAGAGAAACAAAAAATTCGAAAAAAATCTAAATTAGTTCTATTTCACTTCTTACATCCCCCTGACTCGGTTTTTAGCATTTTTTTTCATTGTACCGAAATTCGACTTCTACAATTTTATTATACGTATAGATTGACAATGAGTGATTGAAGTGACGTGCGAAAGGAGAACGCGCCGTCAGATTTGAAGGAAAAATATAAATATGTTGAAGAAAAGTATGAATAGGTCGAAAGGAGGACACGCAAATTTAACAAAGAAAGAGATAGATTTAATACTATTCAGTTAGTTGGAAAGGGTGGTACATATGGCATATCTACATATGGCGGTACCAATATCTTTAACTTGAACGTAATCGGGTAGTAAAAAGTTTGGCATTCAGCACTCAGTTGACAGCAAGACGAAATTTTTAAATTATATTTTTGTAGTCTAGTGGTGTCTTATAGTCGATTCCTGTATATTACTATTCATTCACTTGCCTTATCATTAATTGAACTTTGACATTACTTCTATGGAGCTTATGTGAAATTTTAGCGATAGTAAGGCACATTAACGGTCGGTACCGGCCATTGTCTCCGTGATTTTTAACCGACTTCAAAAAGGAGGAGGTTCTCAATTTGATCGGTATGTTTTTTTTATTATTTTTTCAAATTCATTCTACAAACTCGAAACATTGAAGGAAGGAAGAATACAATGTGTATCATTATTGTCCCGCCAAATATTTTGAAGTACATTCAATCGAAGAGTTGAATGAATACTGTAATTATTAGGAATTAACCCAGTCAATCCAACCAAGGTAATTGTAATGATGTGCCTACTCAACAAGCACGTAGATAGAATCGTGATCTGTATATGGATAAATATATACATAACAATACAACAATCTGTAACAACTATGATTGCTGTTTCCAACGCGAAATGATCACGCGATCTTTCAACGCGTATTTATTTTTAAGGTGCGTTTTCTATATGACTACAAAACGCTACTTCAAACACTTTATTTTAAAAATATTATCTAAGTTTCACTGCAATTTAGTGACAACTTGCACATAAAATAAATTCTATTTTTTTTTATTGCAGGAGTTCAGCAGATAGGCAGACGGCCCACTTGATGGAAAGCGGTTACCATCGTCTATGGTCATTTGCAACGCCAAAGGTGCTACAAATGCGCTGCTGCTCTCTTAAGGGAGACTGGAACCTGGTCACTAATGCCGGAAGACAACTCAAGGTTGTTATGGCGAAATACTTTAGACCAGGGATGGTAGCCATCCAGCCGGGCAAATGCCTTACCACCTGGCAAAATCTTATCTTTATTTATTATTAAGTGATATTTCTATTTTTCATCTATTTTTTTAATTGAATGTATCTTTATATTAATAGGTACATAGGTAGAAAATATTATATTGGATTCAAACCTTTAACCCTGTATAACTTTTCATTTTGGTCGTTGAGCCACAAAAGTTAGTATTTATTGGTCATAATGAATTAATGTTAACAAAAATAATAAGTATATTTTATAATTTGATTCATTATTATAAAAATTAATTATTTTTTAACATACATCATCATTGTTTACTCCATTTCTTTATTTTTTCATTCATTTTTCACTACCTTATAGGAATGACAACAAGAACAACCCTCTGACATTTTGTATGTAATAGTAGATTTAACTTTTGACTTATATGTATGACCTTCGAAAAGTGTTCTCCAGTGGAACTTATTTTGAATAAAAACTTGAATTTTGAATTATGACAATTTTCATATGATATTAAACGAAGCGAATTTTGTCTTGTATGTACCATAGATCTGCACCCAAGGATAAGCACCGTTAGGACAGGACAATTGTAGAAAACTGGAAGCATTGCTACAGTTAAGAAGTCACATTTTCGTGTGCAGTCGCATTAAACCGCACCTTACAATGCGCATGAATATTGCTCAAAGGAGAAAGAAGCCACCATCCCTTTCCAACTAACTGAATAGTATTAAATCTATCTCTTTCTTTGTTAAATTTGCGTGTTCTCATAGTTCGCAAACTAAACAATAGTTGCTTTAAATTTATTTCAGCAAAGGTCACACGAAATGTATTCCGGCTATCTAGATTGTGGCTTTCCTTTGTGTGGTAGGTAGTCTTTGCAAGTGTTGTTTCACTTTTAAATTGACAAAGAAATGACTAATAAGAACAACTGCGAAGTATTTACACAAAGTGCCACATGCAGAGAGTTTAAATGACAATTAAAATTAGTTGTTATTAAATTAATTATTTCGGAAGGCTGACCTTTATTTCGGGTAACATATTAACCTTGTCATTAGAAGATGCAAAGCGGGCAGCGTTTTGGGAACGTTCCTCGAATGATAGCAGTTTTGGACTTACGTTCCTATTTTCATATATTTGTAGTGTTACAACCTAGGCGCCGACAAAGACAAATTCCACGTACAGATATGTAGAAGCAAATTTATTACCCGTCGGCATTTCAACTAATTGTAATTCTTTTATGATCGTCTTCTTTTGTTTACTTATCTATTGGCATACGTTTTTAGAGAACAGCCCATTTTTTATTTCTACTCATTTATGGCGGCCGACTTATTACTCAGGTATTTTGGATTACGATACGGGCCCATTGCATTTGTGCAGTATAAAACGATGGCCTTATTGAGGGAAGGGGCAGTCGAGCGAGAACTACGATCAAAGCGAGACGTGTGTACTACAATAGGGAATCTATTACGTTTGGACTTGTTGTGGTCGGTTATATTTGTACCTGTGTTAAACATGTTTGTATAGTTCTAATAAAGTCTATAGGAATTCTAACGGCATTTTAATTCGAGTTTCGCAACTCGTAACAATATATTACTTTTATGCTATTTTACAAATTTACTTAGTTTTGTTTCTATTTAATCTTTAGCGTTGGATGTTTATTTCTTTAAGCGAGAGTAGAATAGTTGTTATACGTCAAATGGGGTGCGCCTTATAGTCTGGTGCTGCGACGAAAATTGTCTTTGTTGTCACCAACAAAAGACAAGTTTAATCATAAAACACTCTTGATTAAACGACACAAAAACAACAAAGCAATCGGAAAGTTAAACAATGTTTTTGGTGTAATTTACAATTTGTTTTTTCTTCTTATTTTGTTTTTGTAACGAGGTCCGGTTGTGCTTTCACCATTGTTTTGTTTGTTTCAAAACGGATTGCAACATGAACGGTTGCGTAAATGTGGTTTACGAGTTTAAAGTTATCTTCTTGAGTCAAAACTTAAGCATATACCATCGCTCAAGTCAAAAATTTGTGTTCATTTATTACCGCTTAATGTGGTCTAAATATTTTTAATTGTTACGTTTTTTATTATCTGAGGCGGATAATTAGACGGCCCACCTTATGCAAAGAGGTTTTTTTTATCACCTCTTCCGCCGTGGGCTAAGACTATGATATTATCCGTGCAGGAACGGAGAAAGAATAGAATTTCCTGCGGCCGGGCGGCCTGTCGTAAGAGGCGACAAAACAACCCACAGCCAGTTGGTAGGGTATTTGCCTGTTTGGATGGCTACCACGCTTGGTCTAGAGTATGCCGCCATGACAATGTTGAGTTGTATTCCGGCATGAGTGACCAGGTTCCAGTCTCCTTTAAGAGAGCAGAAGCGCATTTGTAGAGCACCTTTGGTGTTGCAAATGTCCATAGGCGATGGTAACCGCTTTCGATCAAATGGGCCGTCTGCCTGTCTACTAAACTCCTGCAATAAAAAATATTATATGTATTCTTTTTCACATCTTTTTATTTTCTTTTTATTCTTACCTAGGTATAATAAAGGGGCGTATTTAGTCTTTATTCTTCGGCTTTGAAGTGAAACTTCTTTAGATTGATTTAAAACTTGATGGAACGAAAAAGCGACTCTAAAAAGAGCTAAACACATAAATCTAAGCCTGCGAGAGAATGAGATACGAGTTTTACATTGTGCAGCCCAGATTAGAGAGTCAATAAGACCGATGATTAAACATTGGCCTAATTTGGACCAAAATAAAACTCATATTTTTTACACTAAAAAAGTGAAAAATTTAAAGTGATACTTAAGCAGTTTATTTTGAATTATAATATTTTCACGGATGTAAGCTAAAGGAATTATATTTATATGTATTAATAAAAGTTAGAGAAGAATTTTCTGTGAGTACATTCTCTGAAGTTTCACTTCTACTGCATGTGAACTGTACACACACACAATTTTTTAGTTGTAACATGTTGTATTAGCTATTAAAAAAAGACTATATATTCATTCGCCACGGACTGAATTATTAAAGGCAGCCTTTGTTCAAAGTGATGGGCACTTGTATTAAAACCATACATTTTGGTCGGAAATAATTTATGTCTAAACATACAAGATTCCGCTACTTAATACATAATTATAATAAGATTCTGTTGCGTAATACTATACTCATCAAGGTTTATAATACGATTAAAAAATAAAAGCCAATGTCAGATTAAATTCAAGAAAACCGGTATCGTGATTTCGACGTGGGAAAGTAAGTTTGATTAAAACATTAAATACATAAAATTATTATATCATACATTTATATACAAGGTCCGTTTGTTCTTCAAACAATGTTAGTTACGCATGAATTTGTGATTATATTTAAATGGATATAATTATTTTTATAAGTTTTATTTATTTGTCTATATTACTATTTTAATAATAAATTAATAGTAATAAAAATAATAAACGCCTCTTAAATTTCACACAAAATGTAGTAATAACATGTTTTTTTAAATTCAGTCTAAGAATTTATTTTATAAGAACTAAAACTTTTAAGAGCCCTTAAAAAATGTGTCTTTTCAATTTCATTATTTTACGTTTATAGAATTATCCCTACTAATATTATAAATGTGAATGTAAGTTTGTTTGTTACGCTTTCACGCGAAAACTACTCAACCGATCATCATGAAACTATGTATAAGTAACATAGGACACTTTTTGTGAAAAAAAATTCCACCTGGACGAAGTCGCTTCTGCCCGCGTAGTATTATTATATACTAGTATTTGTGCACGTGAATTATTTTTTCATGAAACCCAAAGTAAAATGCTTAAGTCGCTCTTTATAACATCACTTAATCTGCAAGTGAAAGTCCCGTCATAATCGGTCCTGCCGTTTCAAAAATTAGCCTGAACAACCGGATTAAGATAATATATTAAAAACTGCATTTTTCATATAAGTACCGAATATACTTTCATATGCATTTAGTAAAAAGCTGTTATGTTGACATTACAAAAGACAGTTCCATTTTATTTATCTGTATAGATTGTGCCTTATTTCCTGAAGGTTTCAATTTTCAAATTACGCAAGCGAATCCGTGGGTAAGTCACAGTTTTTGAGAACGTTATAAAACAAGTTATCAGAACGAATTCGTATCATGTCTATTTGTAAGAGTATTTTGCAACTTCCTTGCAAACTTGTTTTATCGGAAGACTAATAGGTAAGTTGCCTTGACTTATTTTGAATAAAGTGAGAATGTTAATAATAACTACAATACTAAGCTAATATTACACATTACAAAAATGTAACCATATATGTATGTAATAGCTGTCCCGGCAAACGTCGTCCTGCCCGGAAAAGCTTCAATCGACAGCAGCGCCACCTTTCGGGTCCAAATGTGAACCAACTCAGAAACCTCCTTTGGCTCATGCACAACAACTTTGCTAAAGATCATAACATGATCAGATGTACAGTTTACGATTCTATAAAGGACGTATAGACAAACATTAATTTTTATATATAAGAGAAGATTAAGATTTAAGGTATAGGAACCAGGCCTAAAAGTGTCAATCAATGCTTTATTATAGTTCGCGCCACGTAAAAAGAACGCTGGCTCTGAACCTGCGCAGTGAGCGTTTTATCGATCAAATTGGCGGTATGAAGGGGGCGAGACGGGGTGATACTTTAGGATACGACTGTACACCTGCGCAGACACATCCCCTCCACTACCGCTCAGCGTTCTTTTTACGTGGCAGGACCTATACTTAGTAATTCTGTTTTTTTTTAAGACATTCCTCATAAATTTTGAAGAAACTTATCATGGACTTTAAAGTGTTAGCATATGAATATTATTATGTTTTAATTTTTAGGCCATAAAATAAAGGAAATAGTGATAATTAAACTAGTTATTTTCAAGTTTAAACCGCTCAAACGTACAACAAAGAGAATTTTTAATTATATGTAATACTAGACGTGCCCGCGACTCCGTCTGCGTGGATTTATTTTCGCGGAAACCTAAAAAGAAGTAGCTTAAGCCATAGAGTAAATAATAACCATAAACAAAATTAAAACTAAATAATTAAAGTGAACAAGTTAGCGGTAGGCTAAATAAAACTTTAACAATACACGTCTGACAAATGACATCTTAGTTGTCCGTGACCACGGCCACTGAAAAGCGGCCGAAACGTCGGAATAATCAAAATCAAATAAATTACCGCGCTTAAAACCGTTAAAACGTAGTTTTATTAAGAAGTAGCTTAAGTGTCAGAGATTAGGCGGAACATTCAAACAGACAGACAATATTTCTAAAAATTGCATTTTCATAATCTCCTCCTGGTTCAAATTATCTGATCCTCCTCCTGATATTATACGTTATTGTTTTGATACTTGGATATGCCCGTAAATTCGTCCGAGATTTTCTTGAAATTCCCGGGGGCTTATCATTTAAAAAGGAATGTAAGCTATCATTGTAGTGAGAACGGTGTCGGAATAAGCGCATTTTTATTCATCCGAAAACTAAAGCTGCTCTCGGTAAAATTCCCCCGTGGGATTCCCGCGAAAAAAACATTACGCATTTTATTACATATTTGCTATTGATTTGTGAAAAATCGCATTGTAGTTCAATGTGGCCATTTTAAATCATTTCCAGACAAAAAAAAGCGCAGATTTTAAGTCTTAGAATTTTCTGTCGATCAGTGAAATTCGCATCGAAATCGACCCAGTAGTTCTAACGTGAATCCCGAAGAGACCGACAAGAAATCTAAAAAAAACTGAATCGTGTTCTCCGTCCTTTATGTAGCCTGTTTTTTTTAATAGTTTCAATGTACAGACACAGCATGTTTACAATTGTATAATATTATAGATGTTTTTATGGATACAAGTATGTAAGGTATGTGTTGTAGATTCTTGAACTTAATGGCTCAGAACTGGTTCTCATACTATGTAGATCTTGACTTTTTGATAAAATGTAAATTGCGATAATATCTCGTGTGCCTGTAGTTTTTTACTTGTAACTATAATAGCAGCTATGTAAAGATACTTTTATTTTTTTTAAATATAAATATTTTTAGTCGCTCGGCATTGTGTTTATGGTATATTATATTATAATCGGCAGACAAACACACAGATTGTATATCCACAAATTAAGCAAGTTACGCTTTTTTTATGGGTAATATACAACGGACTATACTGGGGCCGATCCCAGACACCCAGACCATAGTAAATAACGGAGAAAATACGTTTCGGAAATTTACTATACCAGGACTCGAACCCGGAGCCTCTGCGTTCCAGTGAGGTCTGCCGGCAAAGGCTTAGCCCGCTCAACCACAGAGGCCGTCATATATGTGTATGTCCTTCAAAAAATATTCTCCAGTGGAACTTAATTTGAATAAAAAAAATGTGTGTGCCATTCATACGCCGTAGAAGTGAAACTTCAGAGAATATACTCACAGATAATTCTTCTCTAACTTTTATTAATATAAATATAATTCTTTTAGCCTACGTATTTCAACATATGTATTATAATTCTAAATAAACTGCTTAAGTATCACTTTAAATTTTTCACTGTTTTTGTCTAAAAATATTATTATCAGCATTATTTCGGTTCAAATTGGACCTATGTTTAATCATCGGTCTTATTGACTCTCTAATCCGTGCTACACAATGTAAAATTCATATCTCATTCTCTCGCAGGCTTAGTCCTATATAATTATGTGTTTATCTCTTTTTAGTGTCGCTTTTTTGTGTCATCGAGTTCCAAATCACAACGATTCTAAAGAAATTTCACTTCAAAATTTTGCATTTGGATTTAAACTGGAGAAATTTAAAGCGTTTTATTTTAAAATTTTAAGGCTATAATATATTACATAACTGTCACCTATTAACAAATATATATTTAAATATCAAAAGTGAAATTAAATTAAAAGCATTGTTTGTGATATTATTAAACGGTGTTATTTTTAAAGACAGTTTGCCAGAATGAAAAACCAAACAAAAACTAATTAAAAAAACAATAAAAATCATTAATGTCCAAGCAGGTGTGGAGGGCAACGTTTCCGTCTGCGTTTATTTTTTTAAAACTTCTGAATGAATTTTAACCGGAACTTTAGCACTGGGACACGTATTTCTTACCGAAATTCTAATTGTGGATTTTCATATCCTTAAATTGATGAATTATGGGAATACCCGTACAAAATATCCATCCAAATATCCAAAAATTACTATATAGCTTAATTAATTTATTGATTTATTATTAATAAACAAATATATATCTGGATGAAGGCCTTCCGCAGTAATGATATACAATCTTCGTATGTCTGCCGAATTTCACTATGCTATTTTCTTCGTCTTTCTGAAATAGTATACAAATATAATACACAAAGTTAGTTTTGATTTATCTACCTACATATAATATAATATTATTTCTAGACGATAATCCTTGGTTGAGCCTAATTTTGAATTAAAAGCCTTAGGAGCATACATAGTGCGTTTTAAACGGAAGCGATAAATATAATTGATTAATTAAAACATTAGAATTGCCGGAAGGACACTAGCACAGGATGTGAGCAAGTGATCATTTGATTACGATCGGAAGGTTACCATGTTTGGATTACTTTGACACATAGAATTACATAATGTAAGTAGGCAGGCTCGTGTAAAACGTATGAGTTGACGCTGGAGTTTTCCGTTGTCTTGAATATTTTTTATATAGTACATAGAGCTATGTTAGAATAATTACTTTGATTTCAGCTCTTAGGGCCGGTTCGATTGGCGCCTGGAACGTTCACTGTGCACTAGAGCCGCTGGCGTCCACGTAAAAGGCTAGGTGCAATGGGGCGCAGGTTTAGGTTCAGTTTAGACTAGCCCAGTGTCCCACATATGACTGTTACGGCGCTTCTCGCCGCATTTGGTCGTCCCCCAAATGGCCCAAAAGGTACGGTAAGGTAGGTACGAAATGTATTCCCCCTACGTTATAAAAAAGGCGAATTCGATGGTTGTGATACATCGCTCTCACAGAATACCACCGCGAAAGGGTTAGACTTGATTTGATCGTGGTTCGTACGAAGAGTAAGAGTTCCTATTGCCCACTTCTCCTTCACCCTATTTCACCTTTCTATTCCATTCCCGTGTCTCATATCTTTCGTCTATATTTTTATCCGTGCAGGAACAAAGAAAGATTACAATTTCCTGTGGTCTGGCGGCCTGTCATAAGAAGCGAAAAAATAAAAACCACAGCCCGGTGGTAGAGTATTTGCCCGCCTGGATGTCTACCACTCCTGTTCTAGAGGACTCCTCCATAAGAACCTTGAGTTGTGTACCGAGATTAGTGGCCAGGCTCCAGACTCCCTTAAGAGAGCGGCAGCACATTGATAGCGCCTTTGGTGTTACAAATATTCATAGGCGACGGTAACTGTCCCATGAGGTAGGCCGTATTATGCTGAACTCATGCAAAACAAAGAATTCCAAGCCGTCTGAAATGTCTTTATCCCATCCCCTTTATAAGGATAAGAATTCCTTGTAATTTAGCCTAAAGGCTTGCGATGCGTTGGTTTAACCCCTGAAGTTGAAAACCTCTATAGGCGATAGTAATCACTTTCCATTACTTGGGCTGTGTTCGTACTTGGTAGCTTTGCTAAAATATGTTAAATAAATGTTAGAAATTAATTATAACACATAGATCCATTAGACCCTTAGTTTAGTGTTCAACAGACGTTAGGTATTGCCTATATACAATCCAATACGATGCCAGAAAATCAGCAGGATTGACCGGGATGTTGCGTGCGTTGTAGTGATTACCACAGCTAGACTTGTCTAGTGCACGGCCTGCGACCTTAGATAAAATTGATAAATTAATTCATATTTATCAGTGCAAGCAATACATGATATTTTGTTCATGATTTTTCTCGTAAACATGTATATAATAAATTGCCTCTTATGCAGTTATGTTCATTGACTCGCCTATTCACATTATAATCTCGTAGTAACTAGCATTCCTTAACAGCATAAACATGATAGATATGACCCAAAAATTCAACTACATAAATGCTCTTAAGCAATTCACAATTTTGTCTCGTTAACACATCACTTAACGGCTTGTCTACGACCATAAAACAAGGTGACTTCTCTGTATACCCTATTTATAATGCGCTTAAGGAGGATGCGCCTAATTTCAAAGTTCAATGACCTGCGATGATATATGTATTATCTGTGTAACGAACAAAGAGTTACGTTTACGTTACGTAACGTAAACTTGAAAACATATTCCAGGACAGCACTCATGCGCAAGCCGTCGCGTTGGCTTCGTTTGTGATGGTAAACCGACCAAATTGAAAATTACTTTAAGAGGCGAAAAAACAATCCACAACCATGTAGTAGGCCAGTGTTTTTCAATCTGTAGGTCGCGACCCCTAGGGGGGTTGCAGAGCATTGCCCGGGAGGTCGTTGGCAAAAGAGAAACGGCAGTTTAAGTTTATTCCTCATACTTGGGTACTTTCTTAGCTCAGTAGCTTTTTGCAGAGGATAGGCTGTAATAATGAATATAAGTAACAAAATAGAGAAAGGCATAAAAGTAGTCATTTAAATTACTAAATTTTTGTCTGTATACGGCCCAAGGGGTCGCCAAAATTTTTCAACCTGTAAAGGGGTCGCATATTCAAAAAGGTTGAAAAGCACTGTAGGAGGGTATTTACCCGTCTGGTTTCTATCACCCCTGGTCTAGAGTATACCACCATAACAACGTTATGTTTTGGCGTGTTAGTGGCCTGGTTCCAGTCTCCCTTTAGATAGCGTTAGTAGCACTTTTGGTGTTACAAATATCTATAGGCGATGGTAACCGCTTTCTATCAGGGCCGTTAGCCTGTCTGCAGTACTGAAATAAAAAAATGGTAATTTGACCAATTATGTATCTGTAGTTAAAAGTATCCGCAGCTCTTTAGGTATCACTTGATACAAAATAATTCTGATCTCTTATTTTTTAGAGAGAAATGGAGATTATACTCGTCATGCTTGTCCATAGCGGATTAAAAACATCGGTTGTCTTGTCTTGTTTCATAAAAAAATCCTTCATAAGCTATCGAGTTTCTTTACGATATATAATCAATTTTGGTCATCTATTTCATATGCTTAAGCTGGTCGATGGCTTAGTAAATGAACCATATATTCTATTATACATTTATATACTTCAAAGTGAAACAAATGCGAAATTACAGCTTTTTAAATAAATACTGTTTGATTTACTTTTAATTGAACATTTTCATTTCAAAAGGATTAAATTTCGTTATGATAACGATAATGGATAGTCTGTGTATTAGATTTGTCACAGAACGTCACTTGGAACAATGAAGTATGAAATTTATTGCATGTGAAATATATTGTCCAAAATTTCAACTTGATACGCGTGCAAACGTCAAGAGTAAAATAAATCGTTCAACTGAGTGTAGATACTAAGGACCGCTTGCATAACGATCGCATTTAAATAAAATTAGTTAGTCATATTAAACTGGCTAAATACGTTTTACACAAAACGTATTGACAGCTCTTTAAACATATTTAGCGACAAATTTTGCGTTGTGCAAGACGCTAATCGTATTTAAGGATGTTAAATGCGTTTAGTGTTTCTTAAATAAGTTTAAGCAATCTTATGCAAGCGGCCCTTAGAATCTGTAGCTATTTTTCAAACTTAAACAAGGATTAGTTTCAAAACAAGTTCAGTTCGCACATGCTTACATTACAAATCATCCGTACACGGAACAGTCAGTGATAAATAAATAAGTAAATACGGTAGCCATTGTTTTAGGTGCTTTGTACTTCACACCTGACTCATGTGCGGAGAATTTTCTTAGTATATTGCAAAGTTTGTGTGGGAAATACAATTCCAGTACTTTAAAACCACGTAGTCTTTAGAATTCTGTCGTTGTGTGAAGTATTATTGTGTTGTACCGTACATACGCACTTGTCCAACTTTGTTTTTGATGTTTTCGGAATCGAAGAGACACTTAAACGGAGTTCGCTATCTCGCTCGCGCATTAACACATTTCAGAATAGAATTACATATTTCACAAAAAATATATTTTGTTTGAAACAAAGTTTCGTATAATAAAAAAGAACACAAATGACCGGCACAATTTGATGTTTAATGAATGAATGGAAAATAGAACATCTTGCTCAAAATTATCCCATTCTTGGTTCGCCGTTTGATATTCCTTCATAGAAATTTATTACTTTAGTACTTTTACTTTCGATAATAATACAGTTGTGATTATTTTAACGATTTAAAGCGCGGTAATTTATTTGATTTATATTATTCAGACGTTTCGGCTACTTTTCAGTAGCCGTGATTACGGAACACCGAAACGTCGGAATGATAAAAATCAAATATATATTACCGCGCTTAAAACTATTAAAACGTAGTTTTATTATGTGTTGTAGTCGCTATTTACCAGGGATGGAAGGTACACCGCTGACATAGAAAGAAGAGTAAATTTGGGGAATAGTGTGAATGGAGCGTTAGGTAAGTTTCTAGGCGCTAAGAACCTCAGCCAGAAGGCCCAGCTTGCCATACACAACGCGGTGCTGGTACCTACGCTCACGTATGGAAGCGAGAGTTGGGTATGGAATAGAGAGCATGAAAGTAGAGTAAACGCGGTCGAGATGCGAGCACTGCGCAAAATCTGCGGAGTGACGCTCGCAAACCGCGTTCGTAATACCGAAGTAAGAAAGAGAGTTGGTCTGAAAGAGAGAGTCGGGGTGAAGGTAAGGAAAGGAATGCTCCGGTGGTTCGGGCATGTGGAAAGAATGTATGATGAAAGAATGACTAAACAGATATACAATGCAAAAGTGGATGCAGAAGTTGCGGAAGGCCACGACAAACTTTCCATGATCAAATTGATCATGTATTAGCAGAAGGTGATGTCAGGAGTCTTAAGAACAGACGAGAGTGCATGACAAGAGCTATTAATGTCAAAGAAGCAAGTGAGGTGTGTAAGAATAAGCCTGTATGCTGCGCTCTGTTGTTCTTGCCTACCCCGCAAGGGCCCTGGCGTGAAGTTATGTATGTATTCTAGTCGCGAAAACATAAGAAATTATTGTGTTTATCTTTTCAAAATCAGTCGATTTGGTTTCTGACAGAGGTAATCCTATTTAAAAATCTAATGAATATCACTTTAGTTAGTTTAGTTAGTTAGTCGTTTGAGCGTTTTCACTATTTCGTATAGTTTAGTAGGATTTGGCCCTGATTTTTTTTTATTGCAGAAGTTCAGCAGACAGGCAAACGGCCCACTTGATGGAAAGCGGTTACTATCTCCTATTGACATTTGCAACATCAAAGGTGCTACAAATGCGCTGCTGCTCTCTTAAGGGAGACTGGAACCTGGACACTAATGCTGGAACACAACTCAACGTTGTTGTGGCGACATACTTTAGAGCAGGGGTGGTAGCCATCTAGTCGGGCAAATGCCCTACCACTTGGAAAATTCACCCTATTAAGTAGAAGTGAAACATTTGAATTTAACTAGAAACAGACCAGGACGGGTACTTGCATTCTAGAAAGAAAGAATAAACGCTTTTTGTTTGACATACACACCCTTAAAGAGGTGATACGTCACCCCGCCACCACCCCTATCGATTACGTCAGTGGATTGCCTGGATACCCCATTACGAACTAGAATGTGGACTGAGTATTGATCTGACTTCATATTTATTCGTCCTACGCTGTACGTCATACGCCTCCGACTACGTTTTATGTCTGGAAGTTTGTATATATTCTATAGGAATCTGTACCTGAAAAGTATATTAATGTTGTAAAACCTCATTAATGCTAATGTCATAGACAAAATATTATTATTGTTTGGAATACAATTTAAATGCACTTCAATAAAAAATGTCGAACCGATTGCACAATTTTTTCTTTAAAAGATTTTCCAGCATTCTGTCACTCGAAAATGTGCATTTTAAACGATATAGACTATATATTCAATGTACGCTTTGATATAGACTTTACAACAACATATGAGTTGTGTGCATTGTGAAATGAAACAACAAAACAATTTAATATCGTCATAGTTTCATTTCACCTGTCTTAAACTCAAAAGTTTTTATATAATTACATGTAATCGGCTTTCTTGTAAAATGCATGTTCTTTAGTTACTAGAAAATAGTTCTCAGGTACAAATATTTTTTAGTAATCAAAATTAGTTTCATGACAAAAGATGGATGCATTCATGACACAAGGTGGATGCAAATTTAAAAAAATAACTTGCCTAGACGGGTCGGTGATACAATAAATATTAAAATTATTCTAAATATCATACTACTGTTTTACTCTAAAAATAAAAAATAATTTAAATATAATGTTTAATCAACAATAGGGGAACGTACAGTGAAATTAACTGAGACACTTGAAGAGAGTACCTCGTATAGGTCGGTGGAGCGAGATGGAATGCTCCTCCGTCTCAAAGGAAGGTCTTGTTGTTCTTCGCAGGCAGTGTTGCCAGGTTGGAATGACAAAATTACAGTGTTTTGCATGTAAAATTACAGTAGATCGGTAGGAAAATACAGTATATCATAAAACTCATTACAGTGTTTTACAGTGAAAAAAAAACACACTTTTATTGGAATTATCAATGTATTTAATAATATCTATTGTAATTAACATATAATTTGTCAATCAATGTCTGTAGCACTGTCACTTAAAAGGGTTTATTTTTATATATTTTGTCCGTAAAGTCTTCATTGTTTTTTCATTTGACTCCTGACATCACCTTCTGCTATTTGAAAAGTAATACTAATTATACTACAATTAATCCCAACAATGTTGCCTACATTGTTGGTATATGAACTTATAAACTTACCTACTATTATCGGCAACATTACAAGGGTAGCTTACAGTAAACAAAGACTAAGCTAAATATAAACATCTCAATCTTCTCAAATAATAGCCATCTATAATCTGTTCCCCGTACTGTGGGAATTCCCCGGCCCAAGATGTAATGCTTACTTGAAGTAGAACACAGTGCGGTTCGTTTCACGCAGTGAATGGTGAATCTAATTTTTTTTGGTGGTTAATATTAAAAAAAACTACGTTTTTCGCTGTTTACTGTATACTGTATAGCTAGAATACAGTAAAATTACAATAAATCTACTGTAATTACAGTGCACCTGGCATAACTGCTCGCAGGCCTAAGCCCATCTATTACAGTTGGAAATTCGTATATATATCGTTCTTGGTATATTTCGGGAATAGTTTGCAACCTCAATTATTGTACAGCGCCATCTATTGGCTTGTAAGTGTTACACTACAAACTTTTTATCAAATTACATTATGTCGCGGCCTCCTAGATTTTTTACGAACGCTCCTAATTATAACGTCATGAGTAAATACACTTGTACAAAATATATAAGGCAGCGAAGTGTTGTAAAAAAATTATAAAAAGTATCTCGGTAATATTGTATTGTTGATATTAAAATATTATGTAAATTCACATCTGCAGTATAATTTTTCTTTGCAAGCTATTGTACGTAGTGTAAATTTTATGTACATATGTGAGCCTTGAACCTACGACCCGTGAATTGTTTACTTCAGCTTCTGTTATATAGACACGTGCGTGATTAGTGTTGTGTGTCTGTTAGTAAAACAATAAAGATATTTAGGATTTAAAGAAATAACTTGTAAAGACACGCTTGGCATTCTATCAAGAGGTGTTGGTGCCAACATTAATGTGGCAGTGAAAGTTGAGTATGGCAGAAGTAGCATAAAAGTAGGATAGACGCAGTCGAAATGAAAGCTTTGAAAACTAACGGGTGCGCCAGAGAAACTTACTTATTTGAAAGGTCAATAAAAAAAAAAGTACTTCAGTTATTGTTTTAAAATTTTTTATTTTTTTACAATATCCCAATTTTTTTTATGCAGTCTTAAAAATGACATCGGATAAATGGCGACCCCCATTGCGCATACACTGATGAAGTCGATTTTTGAAATTCGTATCCACTCTTCGCAGTATATCAATCGGTATGTTGGCAATGGCGTCGCGAATGTTGTTCTTGAGGTGTGCTATGGTCCGTGGTCGATCGACATAAACCAGGGATTTCAAATAACCCCATAAAAAGAAATCGCATGGAGTCAAATCTGGAGAGCGTGCCGGCCATTGGAGATCGCCTCTGAGAGAGATGAGGCGGTCGGGGAAATGTTGTCGCAACAAATTCATTGAGTCTTGTGCTGTGTGTGCTGTGGCTCCATCTTGCTGAAACCACACGTTCCTAACGTTCATTTCTTCGAGTCTTGGAAGAAAAAATTTCCTCGATCATGTTCCTGCAACGAGCTCCATTCACGGTAACTGCGCGTTCGTTTTCTTCAAAAAAATAAGGACCAATTATTCCCATTACCGACACCGCACACCAGACAGTAAGTAACTCGCTCACAATTAAGTGGCTTCTGGTGAAGCTCACGCGGATTTACATCACACCAATAACGCATGTTTTGCTTGTTGACGCAGCCGGAAATGTGGAAGTGAGCCTCGTCACTGAAAAAAACGACCGCGTCTTCAGGCAGGTTGTCAATCAGCATTTCACATGCATTTTGACGGGCAACAAAATCGCGTTCAGTTAATTCTTGCACAACAGCCAATTTATAGGGATGAAATTGAAGGTCTTCATGGAGAATTCGTCGAACAGTGGTATCAGAAATTCCCATAGCAGCTGCGTGTTTGCGAGCCGAACGCCGGGGAGAACGCACAACTGACTGCCTCACTCTTTCGATATTTTCCGGAGTTCTGATGGTCCGTTGAAGTCCATTTCTGGGTTTAGCGACACTTCCACACTCCCGAAATGAGTTAACCCACGACAGAATCGAATTACGGACAGGAACGAGTCTGTGAGGAGGAATTTCAAAGCGAGCGCGGAAGGCACGTTGCGTAGCAACAAGTGAGCGACCGTTAGAAAAGAAGCTCTCAACTGCGAAGGCCCGCTGCTCTCTAGACCAGAGCATGATGGCAACTGACTGGAGGGAGAAACAAACTTGGGAACTTCCCCCTCCAGATGCGCCCCCTCTTGCCCCTCTACCCGCCCAACTCACCGCGCGGGAATTTTTTCAAATAAGTAAGTTTCTCTGGCGCACCCTATATGTGAGATGAATGATATGATAAGGAACAGTGTAATAAGGGAACGTTGTGATTAAAAGAAGATGTAATAACAAGAGTTGAAACAGGAATGTTAAGGTGGTTTGGGCATAGAGAGAATAGATGAAATTAGAACTACAAAACAAGTGTATGGCAGCATTGTGAATGGTAGAGTTGGTACCGGTAGACCGCGACGTACACATCGTGATCGAATAGCAGAAGTGTTAAAAAGAGGTCAGGTAAAAAGCATGACCTGGCGTGAAGTTATATATGTATGTATATGTAAAAATAATCTCAAAAAAATATACATTCATACATTGAAGAGGTTAATAAAAGTGGATGAAACCAAAGTTGTTTGTCACTGCCTACCCCCGCAAAAAATAGGCATGATAATATGTATATGTGTATAAAATAATTTGTGTCGTGTTTTTGGCAAAATTTGAGGAAGAAGTACTACTATTTTTACTACAAAAGAAAAAGCAATGAATGCGTTTACTATAAGATGAATTACTTTAATGTTTCTAATATCATTTTTTGTTAAAAATAAGACCAACTTCATATTTTTTTGTTTACCAACTCTACGGACTCGAGTTCCGTACCCTTTTTACAACTTAATATCTTTAATTTTTACAATTTAAATACGCTTGTAAATTAATATGGTTCTAGTGTGTGACATTAATTTAGTGATTTCTGTGTTGTGGTGTACCTTCTTCACAACCAACTTCATATTATGAAAGGGGGTGACATTTACATTCGATAGTAAATTACAGTAACATATCTAATATAGATTTACGTCCTCTAGAACATAACTTAAGTTCGCATTGCGGTGGTCATGAATTTTAGAGAAGTCAAGTACCAATAAAAGGCACAGAACGTGTTCCATAATATAGCCAGAGTTGGCGACCAGACGACTGGCGCCGATCGATCCAGACTCTAGGTCGTGCACTTTGCTCAGCCATATGTATTTTGCTTATCTGAGCTCAGGTATTTTATGGATTTGGTATTCTTATTTGACAGGTACTGCCCTAACTAATTTTATAAATGCGAATGTGTTTGTGATCTTTTCTTGTCATAACTATCCAACAGGTCATCACCAAAGCCTACACACTGTCAACGCCCCAAGTTTGTAACTTTAAAAAAACATACCAGTGCGAGTCAATATCCTTCGACTGACTGATGGAAATACACATTAAATACGGATGGTTTAGCAAAATAGATGGCGCTGTAATCGCGTTTTTCAATTCACTAACAAATACCTACCTTGTATTGTTGGCTTTGAGTTCACTTCCTGTTTTGCTGAAAAGTTGCTGAAAACTATATGAACTTAGCTTCTTTGTTAGGATTATACGTTATTATATATGTAAAAAACTGAATTAAGTTTTTCTGTAAGCACAATAAAGCTATTGAATGCCTAAGGTTTGAGACACGGCGTAGAACTCTAGTACTGTATGAGTAATAGAGCATACCACTTTTTTATATTACATAGGTTCGCGTTTGACCGACATTGCGCCTGAAATCAGGTGGAAATGCAGTCTAAGGTAAGCACGCTTACCTAGATTATATGTTTCAGGAAAACAGACGGCCCTAAAGAGTTTCACTCTTCAGTGTTACGTATGCTAAAAGAGGAAGTGTTTTGTCCGCTTTGTTGGTATATATACACCGTATATCGGTGGTATGAGCCCGTACGTCGGTTGTTCTTGTGGAATTACCAACTTTAAAAATCATAGAGAAATGCCAGACTAATAAAATATTCTCGCCTAAAATTCCCCGCCGTGATTCGTACGTAAGATACACTGTATCGATTAAAAGAAGTAAAAACAAGCCTTTGACATTTCATATGAAATTCATAAAAGGAACGCGCAATGTCAAGACAGGACCGTGACCGGACACTGGTCAATCTCTTGGCATAAAGGTGGCCATACACTACTCGATATGCAAGGCGTAAGCAAAGCGTTTGAAGTTAATGTTCAGTTGTCGTTCGATTTATTCATATCATATCTTGCTTACAGCTCTTAAGGCCGTCTCTATCTATCTAATAGAGTTTAGCTCGATGAGTGAGAGTTCCGATGGCCCACTTCCTCTTCCCTCTATTCCATACTAAAGGCTGGTAACGTTTTGGTTTCGCTGCTTGTGTTGCAAGCGTCTATAAGCGATGATAATCATTTTAGGTAGGCTGTTTGTTTGCCAGCTTCGCAATGAAAAAAAAAACAATATTTATGCTGTTCTCCAGTTTTGTTTGTTTTTATGATAAATACGTTCGCATTTGACCACGATCACGTCTTGTCTGCAGAAAGATAACTCTTTTTACTTGTCACTAAAGTAAACAATGACACAGAGCATCGTCTAAGTGAGTCACAACCATTGTTTTCAGAAACTACTGAATCTATATAGATGAAATTTGGTAGATACTGTAGTAAAATCGTCAAAAAAAGTTTGGTGTATTCGCCATACATCTCACTGAGTATCTTTAGTCAGGTTTTAAACATTTTAAAAATACTATTAATGACCTTTTATTTTTACGTTAATAATTGCGTAGGAAACAACGTCTTGCATAAATGTATGATACTATCGAGTGTGGAGTCACCTTAAGTTTTAAGTCGTTGACCCTTCTCGATCACGAACTCCAGATTGGTGGATTAAGCGCATGCACGAAGAACGCGCGGGAAAGCGTGATTTGAATTGTATTCCTAATCGTTGATTTTTTTTATGCAACCCCGGTAACGTGACAAGTGATGTTTTATTAGTTCTCCATTTAATAACACTACGTTTTAACGGTTTTAAGCGCGGTAATTTATTTGAATTTGGTTATTCCGACGTTTCGCCCGCTTTACAGTGGCCGTGATCACGAAAGACAAAGATGACAATTTTCAACGAGTATTGTTAAAGTATTATTTAGCCTACCGCCAATTGTTCCTTTTAATTATTTAGTTTTAATTTTGTTTATGGTTCTTATTTACTCTATGGGTGCCTAATCTAATTTAAAATCTAATTGAAAAGCGGCCGAAGCATCGGAATAGCCACAATCAAGTAAATTAACGCGCTTAAAACCATTAAAACGTAGTTTTATTATGTATACAAGTCGATAACTGAAGAAAATATTCTCAATTTAAATGAACAATATTTTGAGATCGGTCTTTACTCTGGTATTAATATGCCAGTTTTTGAAGTGAAACTTCTTTAGAATCGTTATGATTTCAGACTTGATGAAACGAAACAGCGACATTGAAAACAGATAAACATAAATCTATAGGACTAAGCCTGCGAGAGAATGAGATACGAGTTTTACATTGCGCAGCACATATTAAGAGTCAATAAGACCGTTGATTAAACATAGGACCAATTTGGACTGAAATAAAAAAGACTGAAATAATATTTTTTACCAAAACAGTGAAAAATTTATAGCGATACTTAAAAAGATTCTTTTGCGGCTAAAGGAATTACATTTGTACTCGCTGCGCCCGCGGTTTCACTCGCGTGGTGATGGAGAATCGTTATATTTTGGATAATTCACACTATATCTTTATAAATTAATAGCATGTGTTATTCTGATGTGTAAGCTATATTACTGAAAAATTTCATCAAAATCCATTCAGTTGTTTTTGCGTGAAAGAGTAACAAACATACATCCATTCTTACAAACTTTCGCGTTTATAATATTTATAGAACTTAATAAAACTTAGAGAAGAATTATCTGTGAGTATATTCTCTGTAGTTTCACTTCTACTACGCGTGAACTGCACACACACACACATTTTCTTTTGTTCTAGTGTGTATTTAAATACTTGGAATGTCGTACGTGTGAGTATGCATTTGTGTGTTTTAGTAATAAGCAGTAATTAGTAACCAAGAGTAGAAACGCATAAAACATTGTTTTGAATTGATTATAAAATGTATCACCTACCCTATTGTCTACGGAACCCTAAAAGGAAGAAGAAAAATTAACCTTTCTAATCCAAGAATCTACTTTACGTAACAATCGGCCTATCGAACGGTCCTGCACGCCCCTACGCTTTCCTTCGTTCCGCTACCAAGCTAACAAGGTCACATAATACAATACTATTCTAGTTGAGCTGGGGTCTGTTTGATTACCCGCCATTAGTGCTGTCGAGAGGAGGGTGCGTCATTTCCCGCGCGCGCTCATCTCTCTAGAGCCCGCCCTAGCCTTTCTACCGCCGTCGGTAAACTTAAAAATAGTTTTGAAAAAAACTAAAAAAACACGCTTTCATAAAAAATCCAACTAAAAAACAGAAAATAAAATTTAATAAATTTGGTAGGTCTTTAAAAAAAGCGTGGGGTGTATTCAAAGCGCTTTTTAAGATATTAAAGAAGAATTTTACGCGGAATAAACGTTCTAGAGAATCATTGCTTAGTTGAGCGTTATTAAGTGTACTGGAGGTGATAATGACACACTAAATATTTTAAAATTGATGTGAGAGCAAGCGAGACTATAATCTGATTCATAAGCGGAAATGTCCGCTGTTTGCACAACCCCAGCTTTGCGTGGTTGACAATAACGGTATAATGATGTCACTAGGTGCGGCTCACTTGTCCACCTGTTATTATTTATTATGCTAACATGCTAAACAAAATTAGATAGTTAATTAGTAAATCTATACAGATAAATAAAACTGAAGTGTCTGTTTGTAATTTCAAGATAACACCTCATACTAAATGCGTATAAAAGTATATACGGTACTTATATTATAATTCTATATTTACTTACTAAGCAAGTGAGGTGTGTAAGAATAAGCCTAAATGGCGCTCTGTTGTTCGTGCCTACCCCGCAAGGGACCTGGCGTGAAGTTATGTATGTATGTACGGTATTTATATCAGAAAATCAATTTAAAAATTTAGTTTGTCACTATGTTCCGGCTAATCTCTGAAACGGCTGGACCGATTTTGACGGGACTTTCACTGGCAGATAGCTGTTATAAGGAGGAATTCGGCTACGTTTTTTAGGTTTCCGCGAAAAAGACACGCGAACGAAGTCGCGGGGACAGCTAGTGTATATATAACAAACTAACCTATGTTTGTATGTTGAAGGCCGCTGTGGTTGAGCGTGATAAGCCTTTGCCGTCTAACTTCACTATAACGCCGAGACCCCGGGTTCGATTTCTGGCATAGTAAATTTCGTAAACGAACTTTCCGTTATTTACTATGGTCTGGGTATCTGGGCTCGCCTACAGAGTGGACCGTTGTATATTACATATAATACAAGGGCTACTTACTTAGCTTGGGAATATAGAATGTGTGTGTTTGTCTGTCATTATATGCACGTTTTACTGCCGTTTAGAATTGGTAGGTTAGCTATATTTTAGCCACCACCGAACATGGGAATTTTTATCCTAGAAAATTGCATGACATCAACGGGATCCGGTTTTTATACGAAGTTGAATTAACCTACTAATATTTATAATTTAATATGGTATACAGGTTAATTTTTCAAGCGGATCTCTTTGGCTAAATCCAAAATACATATGTATATAGTGAAAAATACTCAAAAGAGTCGTGGTCAATTTTGATGAAAACTTAAGCGGTTTCATAAGATTTTGGCAAATCAATTGCCATAAACAGGTTGATTGTGGGATCGCTTGATTTTGGAAAAATAAAAACATTCTGTTTTATTATACCATGATTGGTTGATTTTTATCCGTGCAAGAACGGAGAAAGAATACAAATTCTTGCGGCCGGGCGGCCTGTCGTCAGAGGCAACAAAACAACCCACAGCCAGGTGGTGGGGCATTTGCTCGACTGGATGGCTACCACCTCTAGTCTAAAGTATGTCGCCATAACAACCTTGCGTTGTGTTCCGGCATTAGTGACCAGGTTCCAGTCTCCCTTAAGAGAGCAGCAGCGCGACGGTAACCGCTTTCCATCAAGTGGGTCGTCTGCCTGTCTACTGAACTCCTGCATTAAAAATAAATATAAAAAAACACCAATCCATAATATAGCTTATAAGGAACAATTTCTGCGAAGAAAAATATCAAACGACAAACTAAATGGTAATAATCATTACGCAGCAATCGCGAAAGGTATGAAAATAAATGTTATGAAGCTATGTTAAAAAAAGGTACAGTCAATTTTTCCATAAATTACCGATTCCCATGGCATACCTTAATAATCGTATCTAAAGATTGATAACTGTGTATCAAATTTCATATTAATCTATGACAAATACTTCAAAGCCAATTTCATATTTTACATATTTTATTAGGATTCCGTAGCCATTCTAGCAAACACGGAAAACCTTGTGCAATCGTCGTGTCCGTGTCAGTCTATGTTAAACGGTGGCCGGTCAAACGTTGTAGGCTGCGTACGGTGTGATACTGTACCCGACTAGTCGTGATTTATTGGTCACTGGTCTTCTCCGAATCAAATAAGTTGCCTCAAAGCAATTAGAAACTTCTCTAGAAGGAATCGAAGAGTGGTAGTATTTATTTATATATATACTAGGACATGTTCGCGAATTAGTCCACGCTTGACTTGAAATTTCGCGGGATTCCCGGTATAAAAAATATCACACATTTTATTACATAAAATTTACTATCAATCAGTGAAAATACCGCTTTGATTTAATTTTTTTTTTCATTCTGGTCTTTACAACTCATCCCAAAAGTTTCCCACGGCATTCCCGGGATAAAACGTAGCGCGGATTTTAAGTCTAAGAATCAGCCTAGTAGTTTTTACGTGAATCCCGAACATAAGAAATCTAAAAAAATCGCATCATCTGCTCCATCGTTAATGTAGTCTATTCCAGTTGTTTTTTTTAATAGCTTCAATATAAGACACGGCATGTTTAGTATTTTATCATATTATAATAGACAGGACGCTCGCGCTCACCTCTCCCCCCGTGCGGTACAAACCGCCCCATGCACAGAGAGCTAAAGTCGCCGAAGGCATGCTTTCCCAGCAAAAGAAGTGGCCGATGGGCCACCGCCTGACAGGGCCTCGCGGAGCGGTGAGACTATATACCCTGGCATTAAGACAAAGGACGGAACACCGAAGGTTTTAGTGGGTATCCCCTACATGAAAATGGTACTTGCAGGGGTAGTTCCAGCACAATGCGGCGAAACCAACACTCCCGCCACATTTACGCCCCGTTTACTCTGCAAAAAAAAGGAGACAAGAGGAATAGGATAGAAGAGATGAGATATGGGATTGAAATAAGAGGATGGGATAGGGGGAACGGAAGTGGGCTATTGGAACTCTCACTTATTGCACGATTCACGAAATAGTAATTTTTGCTCGATTGCGATTATGTTGAATGTTTGAATCTTTTTGGAATCGCCTGTTTATATCAACATCCCTATGCCACTATGCAATAGCGACTGATATTTAACTTACTTATACTATTATAGTTTTAAACTGGATTGTCCAATCATCTAAGAGTTGATTTCATTCATTACCTTAGTAATAAGTAATGATTTCCCTCGACTTTCTTACGTTCCAATTCACCGAGTTGAAGATATCGTGTTTCGTTTGTGTTGTATTGTATTTCCAAGGTACCTTCATTTATGCCCTATAAACTTTCAAATTCAAAAGTTTTTGTATATACTTACGTAGTTTCAAAGTTTTTATTCATACTAAATTTTATTGAAAATACTCCAAATTATAAGTAATAGAGCTATTCGCCGGAGAGGAGGGACGTCTATTGATCCACGGGCTCCCTCTCACCTCGAGATGAGTGCTGAGGTAGCCGGAGAGCTTCTTAGCCCACAGCCTAGACAAGAGACCGATGAGGAATTGACCAGGGGTTTTAGTAGGTATAATCGTAGCGTGGCAGTAGCATTTCTGCGAGGATGCTAGTCCTACTTCGACGAGGCGAATCCCACACGCCAGGTGGTAAAGCATTTCCCCGACTGGATGGCTACCACCCCTGGTCTAAAGTATGCCGCCACAACAACCTTGGGTTGTGTTCCGGCATTAGTGACCGGGTTCCAGTCACCCTTAAGAAAGCAGCAGCGCGTTTGTAGTACATTTGATGTTGCAAAGTCCAAAGGCTCTGTTAACCGCTTTACATCAAGTGCGCCATCTGCGTGTCCGCTGATTTCCTGTAATAAAAAAAATAAAATATAACACGGCCAAACTGGATTCTCTCGCGTAATTTGTTCTCACGCTGAATTCCCTTGATAAAAAAAAGTAGAGCCATTGAGAAAAAATTCTATTGATTTCAGTTCTTGGGATCGGTACAATCGGTGTGATATAACGTTCTTACAGTATCGGCTACTATATAGACTTTTTCAGTTTATATAGTAAAGGAACCGGCCATACAGCAACGCAACGCTTATTTCTCTTTTCTCTTTCCTTTCACCTTCGCTATTCTGACATAAATTCTCTGTCCCACGACAAATCATCATACCATCCTTCACACAATCCACCTTTTGTATTTATTGCTCACCTTATCCATTCTTGTAACACCACACATCCATGCTTATGTTACACAATCTGTACTAATATTATAAAGAGAAAAGATTTGCATTTTTGTATGTTTGTAACGAATAAGCTCAAAAATTACTAGACCGATTAAAAGATTTTTCACTATTAGAATGCTACATTATTCCTGAGTAACATATGCTATATTTTATTTAAATAATCAGGTTCTACATTTTTTCAAGGCAGGATAACGTCTGCCGCGACCGCTAGTTATAATAAAGGATTAATAGACCTGTCTCTGAGTGTAACGGGCAACCTACCACAATAATAATCCACTTCACCTGACTCTGGGTGACAAACAGTTGTTTCTCTCCACTCATGCATGCCTAATGCCGCTCTGCATGGCTCGTTTTCTACAATAATGTCATTGTACCCCCGATGAAAGTCTAATATCGTGTTTATAAAGACTTGTTTAGACCGCAATCATATTTGCATGTGAAAACAGGTAATTAGACCGAGGTTACTGTGTTTATTACTCATACTTATGTACGTGTAATGTTGAAAGGCGTCCCCTATATTGTAGAGTATAGGTATTAAGAATATTTTAAGCTTTAGGTTGTCAGACAAAAGAAATCTCTATTAACTTTCAAGACATAGTCTTAGATCCGAACATATTAACATCGATATATGTATATTGCATAATAATAACAGCCCATAAAAATCCCACTGCTGGGCTCTGGCCTCCCATTTATGAGGGGCGGACAGTATATTCGCCACGCTTGTCCAAGGCGGATTGGCGGGTTTGACACATCGGTTATCTCGACGTGCAGGTTGCATCACGATGTTTTCCTTCGCCGTTGTTAGCACGTGATAATAATTACAATATGCACATTAGATCAGAAAACTGACTAAGTGGTGCATGCGTTCCGGTCAGGATTGAACCCTCTGAGTTCGGCGCGCATGCGCTAGCCATTACGCTACCACGACTTTTATTGCTATCTATTCATAACTTTGTGGAATCTATTGTTATTGAACTCATAACTGGTAACCGTGCAATAATCTGTCTAACAATTAGATAAATACTAAGTACATTGCAAAAGAGAATTCTCTCACAAACAAATCGTAAATAGCTCAAAGCACTTAGCCAACTTTGTATGCAACCTGTCACTTATGGTTCGGTGGTTAGCGGTCAGGCACGTGTCCCGCATGCCTAATTCGACGCGGTATTTATTGATCTGTTTTTGCTTTCAGGTACTAGTGCATTTCGAGATAATTACGGTAATCTTACTTACAAGATGAAGGTAATTTGTTTTATGTGATTTGTACAAGGTTCGATTCATCAGAGCAGAGTGCAACATTTACTAAACAACTTCTTTGATACTATCAGTTGTTCTCTTAAGAAGTTTTAAATAATTAAGGAATTGAACGCGCGCTTAATGCGATATTTTTGTAATGACAAAAGCGGACTACATCTGATGAATAGTGGCCACTGTCGCCCATGGTAATTTGTAACAACAGCATCATTGCCAACATTAGTAATGGATAACCATACGGAATTCCGCAAACTTAGCCATCCAGATAATGGTACTTTATTAGCTAGTAGAAAAACCACTATTTGGCTAATGGATGAAAGACTTGCCAATCGACGGCTGACTGCTAACGGCTAAAGCGTAAACTTGTTCGTTGCGGGTCTTCGGTTTAATTCGACAACCATTAACCAACAGGCGAGCTGATGGCTACAGCTGACGGTTACTCTGGAAACTTGTCAGTTGACTGTTTAATTCGACAACCATTATCCAATTAGGAAAGTGGTGAACAATTTAACCATATGTTTGTGAACAATCGCTATTTAACTGACTTTTACAATATCTTCTCTTAGTACAGTGTCGTAGTATATAGATTGTGAACATGGTCGAGAAATTCTTTCGTAGTCTTTATTTTGCGTGGCTAAAATGTTGTGGGAAAGCGTTGCGCAGTCAAGCGTGGTAACTCAAGGAAATGAGGGTGAACATTTCGCTGATGGCAAGCAATGCGTTTGTGGAAATAAGGATTTGGTAGCAGAAAAAAGGACACTAAAATACACTCTGTAGTGTTTAGGATTTTAGGCGGTAGATGGTAGACACAGAGTCAAGCTAGAACTATATTAGGCACATGTCAGCAACGTACGCGAATTAGGGCACGCTGTACATTTTATATAGCTAGTTGTTTATAACTACATTTTACATTCCGCCATGCGATGCGATCTTAATTGAATCAATTTGGTTGAAAGTCACAGGACTGAAGGGCCCTAACCCGCGCAGTTATTCAATGACATTGAATATTTCAAGTTTATGTTTATAATATGAATTACTTTGGTTGATTCATCTACATTAAAAAGCAGAAATAAACCATCTAATATTGGCTTAAGCAATCGTTAAATATCAATGAACACCCGTGTTTATTTTTACTGTCGACCTATGGGACTAACTATCGTCTATCAAAGATCATATACATATAAGTGCAGAAGGGCCACTAAATATTTCGACGAATCATATTTCCATTAAATCGTTTAGCGATTCGCGCCAAGTTACTACTGCTACTAAATTATGTATGTTTTGAAGCCAGCATGAATGTCTTCGCTTTATCCGCTGCCGGGGGACAGAGAGGTGATTTGGGACTCGTAAAGACTCTGATACCCAATAAAACCACATTTCCTCAATTCACACGAACCAGGATTATAATATATACGGTCAAGTCAGACCCTGGCAGGTATGGCTCTGGCAGAATCAATTATTTACAGGGGGTAGGTCCCCTTTTCTTCAGGGCCTAAGGTACTTTTTGATTAGATCAGTTTTTTTTTATACTCTTGTTTTAATTTATTACATTTCCGTATGTCATTTACTGCGTCCGTGTGCATAGATATTATTAAATATCCTAATTTCATAATTAATAAAGGCCGCTCGATTACGTTGGCTGCCTTTAGAAGTCATGTTATATAAATAATAGGCTTTATTTAACTTATCACTAGATATAGTAAAAATAATTAATAAAAATACTTAATTCTCCCAAAAATAGTAAATGATTACCAAAATTAACACCTCGTATAAAAGTGTTTAATTAGATAGAGCATTAATTTGCACGGCAACATTTAGTGATCATTTACTATATTAAATATACAATCGCACGTTTAAGCTTAACGTGACGATTAGTACGCTATTACTACTTAAATAAACCATTTCAACTTTGGTCTTTGAACACAAATTTAAAATGCAGTCAAGACTCAATCAGCTAGAACCATTGTAATTTTTAACCTGTATTTTGAAGTGAAACTTCTTTAGAATCGCTGTGATTTGAATCTCGATAAACACTAATCTATAGGACTAAACCTGCGAGATTATTAGATAGAATACATTATATTTAATAATTTAAACACTACGCCCATACAGGTACAGTAAGCAATGTTTTGAAGTTTTTCGTTAATACTAAAACTTTTGTATTTTAAAGCTTAAATATTATATATAAAATATGAGGTCACGAATTTAATGTAGGATTCCTCCCACTTCTTGTCACACTTTGTTTTGCTTCTACTGCGTATGAACTGCACACACGCACTTTTTTTTTCAGTACATGTTTCGTTTTAGTGTTTAGTACATTTTTTTGGTAAGAGAGTTTAATAAGGTCTCAAAGTATTTTTTGATGGTTAGAATATTTGTTGCCTATATAATAAAGTAATCCGTCCCTTCCGTTTTATAAATCATCATGTTGTCGTAGGTCTTGAAACATTTGTGACGTGTATAAACGACTAGCTCTTTTTGTGCGGCCGTTTAATGTATTCAATAAACAACGGTACGTTTAAATATGGTAATCGATAATGAGACCCTGTTATTATATTATGATAATAATATACATTATCTTAATTGGAGGTCAGGGTCGCAATAGAATGGGCGTGAAATCATTTAGTTCGTTACTTGCCTGATTTATTGTATCTTGGTCGTGACATAATTAATGCTTATCAAAGGTGTAAGAAAGTTCTACGATATTCATTATTTGTAAACATTAAATATCAGATGTCAAATCTGTTTTGTATGTATACGTTACTACTTCATTCAGAGTAAAATAGTAGAAATGAAACTTCAACGGACAAGTGGAAAAACGAATGGCAACGGACAAGTTGCGAACGAATCGCAACAATATTTTAACTTGAAGTTTTTCGGGCAGGTTTTCAAATTGGACAAATACACCAACAATCTCCCTGTAAAACTTCACGTTATTCTTTTGCGATTTGTTTTGCCACTTGTCCGTTGAAGTTTCACTTCTACTGTGTCCCAGCATACATTTTTATTTTTCTTATCGGTTCTTATAGTAATTTATTTGATCACAATATTGTTTGTTTTATTGCAAAGCTGGCAAACAAGCAGACCACCCCGCTCATGGAAAACGGTTACCGTCACATATAGGCGTTTGCATCACCAATGACAAACCCAACGCATTGCCAGAAGGATCAGACAGGAGGAATAGGATAAGGGATTAGAAAGGGGGGATGGAATAGGGAAAGTTGTATAGAAGAACATGGAATTGAGTTATGGGAACTCTTCAACTCATCGCATGAAACACAATTAACTTTTTTCTTTTTATAGCCTGAAGCCGGCAAACAGACAGATGTTCCACCTGATGGAAAGTGGTTACCGCCGCCTATGGACGTTTGCAACACCAGGGTTGTAACCCACGCTTTACCGACTTCTATGAAATTTTATAACGCCCTTCTTAAAGAACCCGATGTCATAGAAGTGGCGGTAAGTTCCATCCAGGTCATTGTTATAGTAGAATAAAATTTCTAGATAACCACTGCGTAGTTGAGTGTGGAAGCTCAAGGAAATGGGGGTGAATATTCCGTCGTTGGCGAGCGGTGCGGTTGTAAAAGTGAGGCGTTCGCACCAGATTAAACAGTTCCTCCGATATAACTCAAAGCCAACTGCTTTACGCCGATATTTTGCGAGAGCGTGGTATTTATTACTCCGATCGATGGAACCGCCCCTAAAAGGTCTAGCGCGTCAAAAATTGTGTATATGTTCTTGAAATATATTGGGCAGATGGTTTTAAATTAATTACATCTGGCTCCATTATATTATCTATCGTTCATCTCGGTTTTGCTATTTCTGTAATCCTATTTAATATTATAGCCGAGGAAGTTTGTTAAAATGTGTTGGAGATGCGATTAGAGGTATTTTCGCTGCTCCAAAACTGGAGCCTCGAAATAAAACCACCAAAAATGATACTGCGGGCGGTTTCCAACATCATAGGCGTCGGCGGGGGAGCTTCTTTCTCTCGTTGGCTGCTTAGCGTGAACTACAGCTTGTCACGAACTACAAATCACTTTACAAGGAGGCCTATATTTGTAGAAGCTACCTGTCCCCCCCCCCCCCGGCCCCCGCTTCGTTCACTGCTTGCTACACGGGCGCTCTTCAGTCTGTTATAATTTCATGTACTTTGTAGCGTTAGATTTATCTAAAATTCCTATTTAAGCATTGGTTATTATTTAAACGATTAGATATAATCGATCGATTGTGATTTTAATTACGAATTATGAGTATCACGCGAGCTCTCGGTTTCGTTGAGAAAGTGCGCGACACGGTACAACGCGTACGCGTTTTTATGTTGTGTACATAACACTATCTGGTTGTAAGCTGTTATTAACAATGTTTAATAAATTATATGGTTAATGAAAATCCTGAGAAAGTTTAGTGTATTGATTCTCAAAGTGGCCTATATCGACCCCTAGAAGCCGAACATGATCACAGAGGTCTACGTCATTGATAATTAATTAATGGTCCATATACAAATGTAAAGGTAGACCAAAAAGAGATGGATAAAATATGTGAAGGACAAGGATAGAAGATGATGATTTGTAGTGTGACGGAAGACGTACATATGTCAGAATAGAAGAATATAGAAAGAAAATACATAACTCTGGTGCCGAGCCCTAATAATTTGTGAGAAGGTAAAAGAAAAGGAAAAGAGAGAGAGAGAGATGTAAATAAGGAATAAGAGCTCGAGATCGAGAGTAAGACTTGATTTATATCAAGTCTTACTCTCGATTAAATTATTTTAATGAATTTGGGATTATAATGTTGGCTTCCATAGATACAATTACTCATATACACAGGGAGTACTTACTATGATAATACATATTTAATTTTAACCTACATAAAAATAAATTGTAAAATAGAATAGAATATACTTTATTGTACATAAAATGCTAAATAAAATCAAGAACTTTAATATACAAGTACAATCGACGATCTTCTCGTTGCGTCGTCGTCGAGGCAACTTTTGGATTGTGTATGAGAAGGCTAATAAAACTCAGTAGTTATTAATATATATTATATTATAAATTTGAATAGATTTCCAACAACATGACATGTGGTCTATAATATATAAAAGCTTGGGGACCTATGGATTGGTCACACCCTTCTTAATTTACACTGTGCAAACCTTGTGAAACTGCTTTTGTGATCAAGGAGTTTAAGAAGATTGCTAGTATGTATATTGTATGTATATTATAAAATAAATGAGAAAGTGTCTGTTTGCATGTTTGTTTATTTTTACCCGGCTATAAATGTATTTATACAAAAGTGTCATAAATCACGTGCTGGATATTAAATTTGCATAGATTAACGATACAAGTCCATAAATTACGATAGCAAAATACATGTTATGTATTCATGCTAATCCTTTTTCCCCGAAATGATTTAAATATCAAAGTATTAGAATTTTCTATGAAATATGACCTCATTATTATTCCGATATCTATTAAAGTTATCAATGATAACAATCACCCGGATACGATATGTTCATATTGTTAAGTGTCAAATTAATTAACCCATTGTGTATAATACGCTATGTATACTTCCACGACAGCAAGCACTATATTGGCCAAGGATGTCGGCAGCGCGAATATACTGTGTTCAAGATAAAGTCGCAAGTTACTGCTTTCGGCGCTATATTCTATGTCTCTACGTTTTGTCCCCTATATTAAGGCGTAAATAAATAGTTTACCATTTAACAGTGGTTTTAACGCTTTTTTTATATATAAAATACATGTATTATTCTTTTAATATTATTTCGTATATTTTGTCAGCTATTCCGCTCCTCAGCTGTCCTTATGTCCAGTCCCTAGCGGCGAGGTTATGTAGACCGTCGATCCACCGGGCTGGAAGGACGTCCTACACTACGTTTGCCGAGACGCTTTCTCCATCCACTCTAGCACTCAATTGCTCCATAGGCCATCAGTTTTGCGACACATGTGACCAGTCTCTTCCTTTGATATCCTTATATTATGTGTCTACTAACATACATCTTTTCGTTTACATGCTTTTTCTTGTACTGTTTTATAAATACCTTAATATAAATATTTGCTATGTATGTGTTGGAAAAAAATATACAAATAAGTTTACAATGTAATTGTTATTCTGATGCCCAGAAGGCAGCTACGTCACCTCGCTTGATTGCCACACTGATATTTAGATACGAGTACTAGCCTTATGATCACCTGAAGAGTGATGAGATATTTTCTCTTTTCATTTACCTCATGACAATCATTTATGATCGCCACAATGTCTCTTTCTGTTCCATATCCTCTATTCTGGCATATGTCTTTTGTCACACAACAAATCATCATGTCATGCTTCGCACAATCTACCACTAGCTACATTAGACCACGTCGACCATTCCGCAATGTTTAAAAGTCTCCGAGCAGTGCGTGCTACCCGTCATGATGTATGGTGCCGCGACATGGACTGTTGCGACGGCGCTGGGTTTAGCGGGAAGGGAACTGTGTCAATTTTGCGAGAAAAGAAGTGTGGGACTATTTGGACGGGAATCGGAGAATAAGCACGCACTTACCTGGTTAATGGGAATGAAACGCGGCTGTTCCTCAGCTCCTCAGTCCACTTCACTTCACTTTATTGTACTTTTATATATTTAATAGTATTTAATTGTATGTGTATTTATTTTTAGTATTTCATATGTTTATTATATGTATATTTATTACAATTGCGGGTAATTTACAAGTTGTATATATTAAGTGTTACGTTATTTTATGATATTTTATATATTTACAATAGCGGAGCGATTTATTTTAATTTATGTTATGGTATGACAATTAATGAACTGAAGTGACGTGCGAAAGGGGGACGCGCCGTCACATTTCAAGGAACAATTTAAATATGTCGAAGAAAAGTATGAATAGGTCGAAAGGAGGTTTACATGACGGTACCATGGACACTGACGGTAGGATTGGTTCACAAACCGAAGGTCCCTCAGCGAGCTTTGTTGAGAGTATATCTTATGAATAAATTCAGAAATAAGGATATCCGTAATGGGCCGACGATCTGCGCAAGGTCGCCGATGGGGACTAGATGAGAACAGCGGAGGACCGGGATAGGCGGCGGAAACTCGGGGAGGCCTCGTCTAGCAGTAAACGATGATTGGATGACTGGTATCCATCGCACACGTTTTTCGCATAATTATCATTCAGGACGGACAATGGCATGTCCTCACCACATTTATCTTCTTCCTCTCAATTTTATTCAAACGCACGTCTTTATTAGTTAAAACATCCTCTGACTGTTTCAAACAGAATTTGACATTTAAAACACCGCAACACCTTCAAATGTTTAAATTTAAATAACTGACATTTAACTTTGTTATTATTTAACAATGTTGAAAGGATGCTCGTCTAAATAATTTGAAACCAGTTATTTTAATTTATGCTCTATTTAAATATGTAAATTAGTTTTATTTATCTTTTAAATGTATACGTACATCGTACATACGAGTTTGAGTAGGCGTTCCAACCGAGAATATATAAGCTGATTGAAGACCGTTCATTTCTAGTCTTTCAATTAGTTTGAAGTAACCAGAGTGATCCATGTAAACAAACATATAGTTGTTCGTATGTAGGCATATGTAATTAATATTATTATAAACTGTTTAATTATGTATAATTGTTATAATGATTATTTTGTTTCTTCTTTAATTGTATTTAATTACCAGGATATGTCCGCGAGTTCCTCCACGTTTGACTTGAAATTCCCGCGGGATTCCGTAGACACAAGTACCGCAGCATTTAAAAAGGAATATAAGCTATTGTTTTTAGTGAAAACTGTGTCGGCATAGGCTAATTTTTATGCAGCCGAACAACTACAAACCGCTCCCGGGGAGATTTCGGCGGGATTTTTGGGTCAAAATTTACATAAAATTTGCTATCGGTCAGTGAAAATTTGGTATTCGTTTTTTTCTTAAGTCTAGCCATTTTAAATTATTCCCAGACAAAAATTCACGGGATACCCGAGATCAAAAGTAGCGCAGATTTTAAGTCTACAATTTTGCTGTCGATCGACGAAAACCGCGTCGGAATCGGAGCAGTAGTTTTTACGTTGTCCCGAACAAACAGACAAGAAATTTAAAAAAATTGCATCGCGTTCACCATCTTTTAGTGTATTCCAGTTAATATATTAAAATATTATTTAATTTTTCTTTTAAATTTCCTTTGGCCAGGGTTGCCTGGAAGAGATCGCTGATAGCGATAAGGCCGCCTATTGTTCTAATAGGAATGTATTCAAATTATATTATCTTAAGCCATAGTGAACAGTAGTTTTCACACATTCATTCATAAACTTGAATCATTCAATTTCATTGAAGACCGACGTATCCTTTCAACCAAGTTGATTATATTCGGTCGACCCGTCTAATATCGACATTAAATTATTTAAATAACATATATTTTGACCAAATCGGTCAAATATTGAAATTCTTAATACACAGACTGATAAAAAATACGTTGAGATTATTTGTTATAATATAATCTACTATGGTCTTTAAAAAGTACGAACAATAAACAGTATTTCGTTCGACCTCATTCCCTTACCCTCCCTACAAGAATACATAATGTTTTCTTAACTTATCATTGTTTCTGCTCCAAGGCATAAAATATGTAAATGCTGTACAAGTGTTTTTCGTACCCACTCACATTTTACCAAGAAACGGTTTCTTGCCAAACATTTTTCTACCTAACTCAATGGAGATTGTTTTTTCTTGTAGCCTTGTTTTATGACCAGTACTTGAAGATATAATGTAAGTTCCAGATGCGTTTCGCGTACTTAAACCGGACGCGGTTGATTTTAATCCCCTTGTAGGTAATGAGGCGTTACGACTTATGTGGACTGCGGTTTAAGTATGTAAGAAAAATATTAGGAAAGATAAATACCCCGTAAAAGCTGAATTCTAAAAATCAGCCAATCACAGTCCACTGCTGGACGTAGGCCTCCCCAAGTCGGCGCCTCTCATCAAGTTCTTCCGCCTTCCTCACCCAGCGCCTACCAACGATCTTGCGCAGGTTGTCAGTCCAACGGAGTAGTACTGTAGGGCGTACGGTACTACGTAAAAAATTCTTCTTTTGCGTTTTGACATGATATTTTGAAGTAGTTTATTAAACCTGAATATTTTTTCATTAATAAAAACTGCACAGCAAATATTGTTACATACCGACAAAGAAATGCGCACCTAGTTTATTACCCTTCCCGCATTTCGAATTCTTTTGTTTACTTTGTGTTGAAAATTTGCAATAAGGCAATAGCCTGTTGTTATTGTTTTAGACTTTGTTGGACGTTCGCAGGAATAATTAGCCAGGTGTGCAAATTACGTTTTCTTGCAAGAACAAACCCTTTGCAGTCGATTAGGTATTGTACAATTTACTATAAAACAATGCCCGAACGGAGGAGTGAGGCAGTCAAGCGACGATTACGATACTTGCAAGACGTGTATACATTCGACTGGTTATGTTGTGACGGACTTTGCGCGTGTTATTAAATCGTGCAGTTTGTACTAGTAGTTCTCTGTTATACATGTTTGTATCATTCTAATAAATTCTATAGTAGTTCCAACGGCATTTTAATTCGAGACAATATCGTCCTTTAAATTACCGTTTAAACTCAAACTCATACCAACCTAGTGGATTAGCGATCCATGCAGAAAGGCCGGTAGGAGCTTGATGACGAAAGCGAATGTGGTTTAGGATGTGAGGTGCAAACTCTGGGAGACCTACGTCTAGCATTGACCTCCAACTTACAACGACTATACTTGAGTGTTATTTTGATGACCTCGTCAATTTAAAGCTATTTAGAACTTCAAGGTAATAACAAGGTGACATAACACGAACAGGAATTCGGTTTCCTAATTAACGACACCTCAGAAACAGATAAGCTGTAAAGGGCATCAAAACAGGTGATGTCATTTGATTTGGAGTTTAGTTTATACGTAACTCAGCCAGCGTCAACACCTAGATATCTATCTAATTATAAATATTAATTGACGGTTCTTTTTAACAAGTTCCATAACAACAAGTTGTTGTCACAAATTGACAATAACTGGTGGCCGCCCACTCGTATACGGTATGAAACTATCAAAGCGCCGGTTTGTTATGGTACAAGGTTAAAGGTTCAAGCGGTGCAAATATGAGATCACATTATTCAATGTAACCATATTGTCAAACTAGATACTTGGTTGCTTTAGAGATACCAGAAGAACTTGATATTTACACATAGTAAATTGCATGTTTCTGTTGTGTGTATAGCTGTTTAGGCGTCAGAGACCTTAGTCTCAAATCCTTTCGTCGTTCATTATTATCTGATCAACCTGAAAGAGGTAATGAAACTTTAAATAGAAGAAAGGAAGAACAAAGATTTTTTTTAAACTACAATAATATAATAATATAACATAAACATAAGAAAGCCCTAAAACGAAAACGAACGATGAAAGAAAATTAAAACCGATATTAATATTGAGGGCTTCATAACATATAGGCGTATGTAGGCGTAGGCGTAAAAATATTTTTTTGTTGTTGTTTACTAAAAACTATGTCTGTTACAATTAAGAAAATCTTACCAGTATGCAAGTTGTAGTTAAAAAGAAGGGTATTCCAAATTTCAGCTTTATACAATCAACTAGTTGTGTTTTATTCACAATTTTTTCCCTTATGTAATACTGTACTTTTGTCTGTACGCCCACTTGTTATGAATCCCTCTATATATATTAACCTTTTACCGCTTGTGACTTGTACCACAATCAAACCGCTCAATCCCACTCTGACGGGTCAATTGATTCCTCCTGATCATTTGCATTTAAATAAAGAGTTTATTGACTCGTGATGCGTTTATTTTGTGATAATAAATAACAAACATTATATTGGCTTAGCCAATTTGTCGAGATTTTAAACATCTGTTTACGCCCTTATTGAAAAGACATAGGCTACAATATCTCTTCAATAAGCGCTAGTTTAGGGAAACCCTTAAAGTTCGTTCCATAGACTTCACATGTACGGTGACAAGCAGCGAGCGCCATATAGGGAGGAAAAGTTTTTTTATTTTTTTATTGTAAGGGTTTAGCAGACAGGCAGACGGCCTACTTCATATAAAGCGGTTACCATCGCCTAAGGACATTTGCAACACCAAAGTTGCTACAAATGCGCTGCTGATCTCTTAAGGGAGACTCAACGTTGTTATGGCAACAAAACCGATACCGGCAACAATACCGTCGAGTAATACTTTCCACCAGGGGTGGTAAACATCCAGTCGGACAAATGCACTACCCTCTGGCTGTTGGCTGTATCGCCCTCTACGACAGGCCGTCCGGCCGCAGGAAATTGTATTCTTTCTCCGTTCCTGCATGGATAAAGATATTGGCTACAATATATCTCTTCAATAAGTGCTAGTTCAGGGAAACCCGTAGAAGTTTGTTTCATAGAATTCACATGTACGGTGACAAGCAGCGAGCGCAACATAGGGTGGAATGGTGTAAAGCATCCAGAGAATGTGGTTGAACTCTACGTCGCCGTCGAGTGATACAGAAATAAAATGGCCGCGGTGGTATCAATTCGAAAAGTTCATTAGAGGACTTCTCGTTATAACTGCTTCGTACTAACACATTTTTGTTACTCAACTAATGGTTCGTATATCATACTGGACGTTTATGAACCTTACTATCGATTAAAATTTGATATAAATTCCATACGAGTAATGTCAAAATTCAATCGAAGGTGAGGCAAGTGAATGAATAATATAATATAGGCCATGAGACAATTTTGTTGAAAACTTATTGATCTTTTTAACCGACTTTCCTAATAAATACTTTAAGACTCAGTATGGATTCTAATTTTCTAACGTTCTCCTAAAAGCTCAGTTACGTATCTGAAACACCAAGAGTTTGACTTTTTAATGCATCAGATACAGATGTTTATTACTCTCATTGTCAATACTCACTAAAAGTCTACAAAGCCAAGGGGTTGATGCAGGAGTGCGGGAACTACCGCGGTATAAAGATAATGTCCCACACCATGAAGCTCTTTGAACGGATTGTAGGCTCTCAGATACGACAGGATTGCACTGTTTCAGAACAGTAAATATGAGTGTCGCCCTGGTCATGGCCCTGGCACCATGGACCCAGTTTTCTCCGTAAGGACTATCATTGAGAAATACAGGGTGAAAAACACGCCTCTGCATTTTCTTTTTTGATTTTACAGAAGGCCATCGACTGTGTTCCTCGCGTGATGATCACCAAGTCACCGCGTGATTATCGCCCCGAACGTAACCCGGGTTAAACGCTGGGATGATGATGATGGGTTTATACCCACTAAAACCCCTCGGTGTTCTATCCTATGTCTTTATGCCAGGGCCACGGTTACATGGCGTAGCCCCTCTCATTTGGGGCGGTCTGTAACATGTCCCACGGGAGAAGAAGAGAGCGCGCGCGGAACCCGGCGCCCACATCTCGACGGCATGACGGCGGACGAGAACCCTTTACCCAGGAAACCCTGCCGCGCCGCCCGCTCACGGCGGCTGAATGTTTAGGATTAACCTCCGGCGCCAACGCGTCCTCCTTCGGCCGGAGCGGAGCAAGGACGTACGTTCCCACTCCACCTCTTTCTTAGCAAGCGTGACTTGCTCGCAAAAGAAGGAGACAGTGTCCTATCCGGGGAGTATAGTATAGCACTAACAAGTCTAACTGACTTTAATATTCCCAACTGAATGTTTTGAAATCAATAGCCTCGTCATTAGATCAATGTAAATCATCTTTATTGTTTCTCCGTAGTGTTGCCAGGGCCGTTTCCCATTACATTTTGGCGGGAAAAAAATAATTATTTGTACATTCATACATATATAACTTCACGCCAGGTACCTTGCGGGGTAGGCATAAACAACAGAGCGCCATTTAGGCTTATTCTTACACACCTCACATGCTTCTTTGACATTAATAGCTCTTGTCATGCACGGTCGTCCTTTCTTAAGGCACCTAACATCACCTTCTGCTAGTACACGATCAATTTGATCGTGGCCTTACGCGACTGCTGCATCCATCCACTTATTATATATAATTATTTCTCTACATAAAAATACCCGATTTCACTTGTTGCCCTAAGATTGAACAAATAAGAGTTATTAAAATACATATTATATTTAATTTTCGAAACGTGTAATACCTCACGTGCTTTAGAGTAAGAAAAAACATATTACTGTTATTAGTTTGTATAAATATAAAGCGTGTAGATAACTGTTATCACTAAATATTTTTGAATAACATGAGAAATTATAAGCAATGATAATCTGTTCACAATCTTATCTTGAGACTAAATATTTAAGAAACTGGATGTTTTATATTAGTTTATTGAATAATACATATATTCCGGGCTACGGTTATTCAAACATTAATATTTGACTTTTGTTTGTCGTGAACTTTACAACAATTTTATACATAACTAGCTGTCCCGGCAGACGTCGTCCTGCCCGGTAAAAATTGGGGTTGATCGTAGAGGGTTGAAAATTTAGGGTTGTATGTATCTTTTAATGCTGTATCATAAAAAAATAGAAATTAAGTTTTTTGTCTAAAAAATAAAAATAAAAATTTAGGGGTGGACTACCCCTAACATTTAGGGGGATGAAAAATAGATGTTGGCCGATTCTCAGACCTACCCAATATGCATACAAAATTTCATGAGAATCGGTCAAGCCGTTTCGAAGGAGTATGGCAACGAAAACTGACACGAGAATTTTATATATTAGATAATACACCCCATCGCAATATTTTAAACAGTGAATGAATGAATGAATATGCTTTGTTGTGTTTTAAAGATACAGATAACAGAAACAAAATTTTACAATACAATAGGCGGTCTTATCGCTATTAGCGATTTCTTCCAGACAACCTTTGGATGGATAAAAAAAATGATAAAAACAGGGGTATGTTGCATTATTCTCACTATCGGATCAGTATCTTATAAATATACATATCTTATAAATACATACATGATATAATATACATACATTAATAAAAATATAAATATTATACTAATACGCTATATATAAATAAAATATTATAAAATACACTTACATAAATAAATATAAGACAAGAAAAATATGACAATGACTGCTACATCTTTAATTTGAGCTATTTGAGTTATAACAATATGTATTTTTGACTAAATGTCTTACCCGAATGGTGCTGCGAAAATACAGACCTGTCCTAGTTTGGGAGCATGTAGTTAACTCACTTATTTTTTTGAAGCAGGGTTTCGTACATTACCGGGGCATTTGTGGGGGTAAGACCAAAGCGGTGAAAGTTAGACTATACGACTGAAGAGTGGTGTAACAAAAGCGTCGCCGTCACTTGTGGAGACTCAGTTGGTAAAATCGTTCCGAATAGGTGACTACTCGACTCGGCGAAATCCTCCTGCATCCCTTGTGCTAGCGCTTGTCGTAGGAAGAGTATGAGACTTAGAACGTAGATGTAGTCAACTCACTGTCTCAAGTCATGTACCGGGACATGACTTGAGTGTAGAAAACAACTTGTTCAAAATCATCCCGTTCCCTTGGTTTCCCGTTTGACATTCCTGCACAGAAATAGATCCTTACAAGCTACAATAGGATGTAGTGTAATAATACAGTGTTTATTTTTCAAAAATTATTGATACCACTTTAGTTTTCGTCAAAATCGGCCTCGAGACTCCTTTGAATATTTTTCGCTACTTATCATAGTTTAGAATTGGCCTTGAATTTCCACTTGAAAAATTCACCTTGTATACTGTATTATATAGTGTGTATCATTAAATTATTGGTGAAATAAATAAATACAATGGAATGAAAAGTGGCCGAAACGTCGAAATAATAAAAATCAAATAAATTACCGCGCTGGAAACCGTTAATACGTAGTTTTATTTTGTATACAAGTGGCGAAAACTTAAGAAAACTTGAAGTACTTATCATGATCAAATGGTTAATATTTTGAAGAAAGTTAAGGTAAAAAAACACCTTAAATACACGTGCATACATACATGAAGAGATTAATGAAAATAGATTAAGCGACAGGTGTATGACATATGCCAAGATTGTAGCATATGGAGATCCATTGTCTCTGTCTGTCCTTTTGGAAAACAGGCGTAATAATGTCTGTGTATATTAACCCCCGCGATTTATGAATTTTACAATCCAATTCAATGTCATCCACACTGATAGAACAATGTAAGGGATTTTTTATTGATACATAATTTAATATATTGGTTTGTCTGTCGTGGTTTTTTATAATATTATTATGTGTTTGACTAAATTCTAAGTCTTTTTTTAATATTTAAATATTAGTAAAGAAAATGTGTACTGGGAATGCATTTTGCGGGATACGATATAGAAGATAATGCGGAAGCAGCCAACGAGTAAAGACCCTAGTGTGTTATTAATCCAATTTGACATGCGCACGCGACCTTGGTAAGGCGACACTTTTATCGACGAATGCTCTTCCTGTTTTACACGATAAGCATAAACATAGATAATTAAATGTTTTAGAAAATGTTCATTTTTATTACTATTTTATTGATCATTTAATAATAATGCTAACTAGCTTTATTATTAGCCTTTGCGACGGGCAGACGCCATAGTCCCCATAGCCCAGATCCCTAATACCACTACCAGCTCATCCCAATAGCCCGGTACCTTTTGTTGTTATTTCCTAGAATGGTCTCACACTCCTTGTGTGCATTTTATATGGTGTAGATAGGGGTAATCGCCGGTCAGTGTCACGCCACATTTACATTAAATCTGTTAAGGGTCCTAAACGTGTAGGTCTTCCCATGGCCTCACGCAAAAAATCTGTTAAGGGTCCTAAACGTGTAGGTCTTCCCATGGCCTCACGCAAACCCTCCAAATATCCGGATCATTCTTATGGCTCGTGGTCTTCAAGGACATCAAACGCTAGTTCATTCCACAGCTATAATAATAATATTATTTTTTATATAATAATTTTTTGATTGTTTGAAAATAACATAATAATAAAGCAGCGGAGAAATTTTGTGGTGAAACCTAAGGTGACTAGCGACAGTTCGATACTCAACTCTATTTGGCCAAATGAAGGCATTTTCACCATGGTTTCTTTAATCAGCCAGCACAGAGTAGAAATGGCAAGAACTAAGATTTGAATTCCATCTTTCAGACGCCTGACTTATGGAGACGCGTAGTCTTTATAAGTCAGGCGTGTGTGACCTTACGATGTAGGCCGTGATTCGTTCCATGGTCGGCAGGAGTATCGGATGGGGCGCTGTCTCTTCCGTCTACAAGCGTGTGATTCTCGCCAAGGATGAGGCGGAGCGGGAGCGTGAACGTATCAGCTTGCTCTGTTCCCGCCAAATGATAACGCGGGCGCTGAAGGGTTTAATTGGACCTTTTGGCCGCCGTGAGCGGGTGGTGGGGGGCCCTGGGCAAGGGGCAGCCCACCGTTAATGCCGCCGTGATGTAGTCGCACCGGTGATCCGCGTGCACTCACCTCTTCTCACGTGGGACTCGTTACACAGCGCTCTACGCAAAGAAAGATTGAAGAGACTTAGTTTCCCCTCGCAGCACATAAGGCCGATGGGTCGCCGCCTGCCAGGACCTGCAACACGGTAAAGGTCGTCTAACTATGATACTGGTTTTTCCCGCGGTGGCGTTCAGTTGGATTCCCCTCGCTAAAAAGGCATCTGAAACACACCACTCTAGTTTATTTTATAATAGAATTCGTCGGTCGCGTACGGCGTCACGCCGTACGCAGCCTACGGCGTTTATACCGGATTACTGTCTAAAGTGTTTATGCGGTCTAGAAATTTATCTCAACAATACACATCAATAGAATCTTACAAGGCAAGATTAATAAGATGCATTAAAACTTTTTCATTGAGTGTGAGAGAACTGCATTAGTGCGGCGCTTAAATAAAAAGGAAGCGCTCTCGACGTAAGTTAGTATACAATGCTAAATATATTGTGGGCTGCCAGCGTGCTAAACAAATATTGCGCGTGATTGGAATTTTAGAGAAACACTGTTTAATTTTACAGTTGGTTATGGACCTTAGTTAACGAAATATTGATTTGCTAAAGCTTTACATACACCTCCGCTCGTTTATACAATCGGAGCTGATCCTCGCAGAAGTTTATTCCTTTCACCGAAATAAACAAATTAATCTAATTTTATTGGTCATAAGTTTGATATGAGGGATGTTAAATTAATAACTATAGGATGATCATCGTTTTTCGGCTATTTGGAGTACAAATGTCACTATGCAAATAATATTACTTTTAAATTATGCTTCTACTACACCTGCAATTACAAGGGTCGAGCAATTCTAATGAGTTAAAATAATATAAAATCTTACTTTTATTTTATAAATTATAACAGCCACTAAACATTTCACTACTGGGATCGGGCCTCGCATTTATGGAGGGGGGGGGGGGGTGTATATACCCCCCCACTCTTTTTTTTAGGCGGGCTTGTCACATAGGTTATCTCGATCTGTATGTTTTATCACATTATTTTCGCTCATCGATAACACGTGGTAATTGTAACAATATGCACATTAGGTCAAAATACTGACTAAGTGTTGTATGCTTTCTGGCAAGGATTCGAACCTGCGACGCGAGTTCGCTAACCACCAAGCTACCGCGTCTTATTGTATATACATATGGATGTATATTGATAATAACCAGTTTATTACTAAGTGACGTGGCGAAGGACAAAAGTAAGAATTGGTGTTTCTTAAACGAATTTCAATATCCTGGCAACACTAAATGCGAGACATAAACGTACGACGTTACAAAAATAGAGCACTTCCCGGTTTGATGAACTTGACACGAGACACGTTTTACGGGACATCCAACTGCATTATTATGAGTGTTATGAGAGTTTTTATTGCTACATTGGTTTATGATACCCTGGTACTATCTGATGGCAGATGACCTTATAACCTACGGTGAGAATTTATAATCTGTGGAGTAAGTTTATACATTATAGTGTTCCTAGGTATAGTTAAAAGTTTGAAACCGAAGCTTTTCAAATTTTCTGTTTTGGTAAAATGCATTTTAATATTATGGTGGGCGTCGAACTTTATAACCAATCTTACTGTCACTGACTGATACAAGAATGCACAGCTCAAAATACTCAGGGTAGAACTGTGAAAATTTAAATGCGTAATCTGTCTATATCAGTGTTTTTCAATCTGTGGGTGGTACCCCTAGGGGGTCGCAGAGCCTTGCTCGGCGGGTCACCAGCAAAAGGGAAAAGAAAATGTAAATTTATGCCTCGTACTTAAGTACCTTCTAACCTTAGCTGCTTTTTGCAGATTATAAGGCCCTTATAATAAATAGGGGTAACAAAATAGAGAAACCATAAACGTAGTCTTTTGAATTATTAACTTTTTGTCTGTCTATGGCCCAAGAGGGTCGCCAAAATTTTTCAACATCTAAAGGAGTCGCGTATTTAAAAAGATTGAAAAGCACTGGTCTATACTGTAGATGCGAAAATTCAACTCCTACGGGAGTGAAAAGGCCATGAAATTTTATAAATCTACTTAGAAATAAATGTATACGTGTATTGCCGTTTTTGGCAATTCAACCTCTAAGGGGGTGAAAAAGGAGCTGAAAGTTTGGTCACACTATGATTATTTTATATACTACGCAAGCAAAGCCGCGGGCAACAACTAGTTTACAATAACCCAAATAGATTTTAGTTTTGCCTTCCATTTATATGTTTCGCATAAACATTAACTGTTTTTACTATGAAATACCCTTTTAAATCTTCTATGTCGTGGGAAGGTAATAAATAACACTGTGTACATTGAATAGTTTGTTTGAACCAAATAGATGGTTATCGAACTTCTTCGATTAAATATGCAGATAAAAAAACTGGGCCATCGCGAGTCTCAGTCGTATGGTGGAGGGTTCCCGATCTATGTTGCGTTCTTTTTTCGTGGTTCCAGGCTCAGTAGTTTCGAGTAAAATGGTGGATGCTGGGACTTTATCTTTGTTTTTTTCGACATATCTTAAATTATATTTTTTGCTATATACTAAGGCATTTGGCCGTTTGGATGACTACCACCCCTAGTCAAAAAACTATTCAAAAACCTTGAGTAGTGTTCCAGCATTAGTGCACAGTTCCAGTTGTCCTTTTGAGGCCAAGCCACATTGGTGGCACCTTTGATGTTGCAAATGTCTTTAGGCGATGGTAACCAGTTTACATAAGTCTGCCGTCAGCTTGTCTGTTGTACTTCAGCAATAATAAAAAAATATTATAATGAACTACCTATTTTTTTACCAATAGATATATTGATATATATAACTCTTTATTGGAGTGGGTATTCGGCAGACAAACACACATATTGTATATCCCCAAATTAAGCAAGTTACGCTTGTGTTATGGGTAATATACAACGGACTATTTTGGGGCCGATCCCAAACACCCAGACCATGGTAAATAACGGATAAAATACGTTTCCGAAATTTACTATACCAGGAATCGAACCCGGAGCCTCTGCGTTGAAGTGAGGTAAGTCGGCAAAGGCTGTAGCCCGCTCAACCACAGAAGCCGTCATATTGGGAGTTTCTTGCTTCTTCTTCTCCTCCTTTCTTCTCTAAACAGCGATAACACGCTGCGAAGTAAATAGAATAGGAAGTAGTAAAATTTTGACTTATATGTATAACTTGCATAAAGTGTTCTCCAGTGGAACTTATCTTGAATAGAAACTTTTAAGAGTTTGAATTGTACACCAATGTAAAAAACAAACGTATTCAAACTCTATTTGATTGTACACAAAGGGCAGTCTTATTGCTAAAGTGCGATCTTGTCCGCACAAGCCCATTAATGAATTTAGATGATAATAGTGATTGATGGAGGTGTACGTTATATATTGTACGACTATATAATATAATGAAAGAAAGAAAAATATTTACTGTCGCGAATGAATGCACATAAAATTAACAATATAATAAATTAACAGAATATACGTACTCATAAAACATAAAGCCATTAGAACTTTATAAAATATACAACTATTTAAAAAAGAAATGTACATAACGCGGCAATAATTTCAGGTATTTATGAATATTCAAATTTTAAATTATTTTTTTCTAGCGAACAGAACTAAGGCGTACACCGGAAGAATATAACATGAATTTCAGCCAAATTGCAGGTGCTGTAAATGAAGCATTATGAAAGATTTTCACCACAAAACAATTAAACAATAATATAGGTACATCTTATCAGTTACATGAATTACTACTTCAAGTTAAAGTTTAGTTTCTGGAGATCAGTCAGTTAATAGTGCTCACTTTTATATTGGAATTCCCGCGGGATTCCAATCTGAATTTTGTTATAATGTTAATTAATATTCTCCATGTAAAGAGCAATGTTTCTTTTAACCGAAAATCTCTATCAATCAGTGTTAGTAAATTTTATTTGAAACTTTGCATTCGTAACGTCACGTTTGACAGGGATAAATGCTAATCCAGTCTTTATTACTGTAATTATCATTTGTTCATTTCAACGAATGCTTTATTACCGAAAATAAACAAAAGAATGTGCTTAAAAAACATTATTATTAAAAGCATATTAATTAAATTTGCAGCTGTTGTCCTAAGGGTCTCAAAACGGTTACTTTTGGTTATATTGGTGGGTGTATAGCATGGTATAACAATCCACGTTATTTTGTTGAATAATAGGAAATATTTGAAACACTGAAGTAAACACTTAAGATTTACAAGTTAGAGACCTTTTTCGTATCTCTTGATTTAAGTGTTTTTATGAAAGTATTTAAATCGTGCGCAGCTTTTCCGAGGACTATTATTGAATATACTTATGTAAAGTATATACAATAATAAATTAAAATAATAAATAAATTTATTGCAACAACTATTTATGTAACCTTTTTTTGTCAACTCTACTGACCATCGACGCGGGACTAATCATGTGGCTATCGTACTTGTACTAATTCATAATAATAAAATTTTGAAGATTGTGGTCCTTCGAGCCGGATATGAATCAGCCACCTGTGGTCGCTGGTTCATAACCGATTCCAGAAGCTCAGGAAACGGACTTGTTCCGTTAACTTGAATAATTAGGCTGTTTTTTCTACCCTAATGTGCATATTGTGAAAGGTAACTGTGAGTAAAGTTGCACAATGTGTAAACTTTGTCAATGAGCCTCAGAGGAGCTTGGGGGAACTATTGTCTGATCTCCTAAAAATGGTGTGACTCAATACCAACAGTGGGGCATATATTCGCTGATACTCTATTTTTTGTTCGTGCATTGAATTTAATGTTTTTGAAAGCTTTTAGACAAACAATTACATTGCCAAACTGCAGCGCAGTTTGTTGGCAGTGAAATAGTACAAATCATTTAGTTAACAAAGAGACAAGAACTTGACCCATTAATCCCATCAACCAATTCCAGAGGAAGGATGAAGTCAATTTGGTTGCTACAACCGTTAGATACTGTGCAGGAAAATTGCGCTCTAAGTATTCACTTCCTACACCATTGTACGTGATTTATGATGGGGGTTGTTGATAAGAAAATTTGACCATAAGTGTAATTGCGGATTTGCTAAATATTCTTAGGCTTTAGGGTACCGTAGCCACTTGTGCAAAAGTGTAAGCTTTAAAAATTGCTCTGCCCGTCTGTTTGTATTTCGAAGTTTTTTTTTTTCAGAAGCTACTAATTTTTGCTCAACCTATCTTACCTTACCGGAGTTCTACCTATGATACTTAACCTTTTCTTATAGGGTGCACACGTATTAGATAAGGTTTCACGGTTGGCAACATCATTTTATTTAGGATCTATAGTTTAAATTCTGTTATTACAACTTGTTTAACAGTGTTAAGAGCATTTTGGCACCACGCTGCTAATTACTTGCGTACTGATGCGAACATTATTAGCGTCTTCTGTTCTGTATTTGTACCACTTATTTAGTCCCTTGTTTGGTTTGGTATACTAATTATTACAGTTTATCCGGGTGTAGAGTAGTAAAAGCTGGATTAAAGTTAGAAAGAACTTACATTAGGCGGATTGGTATATCAAAAATCGTGTTATATGGCAAACTTGATCCGCATTTACGTATTCTCGTGCCGAAGCTCGAGTCTCGAGTCTGAAGAATGTGCCTAAATTAAAATGTATTTACGAATTCACAAAGCATATAATACAATATATAGGTTTGCACACGAGAGCGTCATTTAACTATCAAAAAATTGAAATGTCAGTCATATCAAAATAAACGCTGAAACTTGTTTTTAGCTTTTGATTAAAACTGTATGTAGAAAAATATATCCATCTCATTAAATAAAACTACCTTGGTCCCGTTGAGGGGAAGGGGGTGGCGGGGTAATTGAATATATAAAAACTTAACATAATGAACAATACCTTTATTGTCTTATCACGAGTCTGCAATTAATGATGACAATTATTATTGACGATATTCATTGTTGGACTATTGTGTGCAAATGCACCAATCCACAGATGATTAAATCAATCGGTGATTTGTAATTATATCGGTCAGTGCATTGTTACGATCTTTACGAGATTTCTGTGAATAGTAATGCATTTTTTTTAATGAGCAGGCATCGGAACTACCGCCGCAGAAGTGCGGAGGGGAAGTGTGAGATTTGCCACGTTGGAGTGACACTAGCACCCTTACGGAATGCCATTGTCACCCGAGTCAGGGATATTCACTAAAACCGCTTTGTTTTCCATTCTTCGCCTTAATATTATGGGTACATGGCCTCATCTTTCCCCGAGGCACTGTCAGGCGGTGCCATCGGCCTCAACTTACAAAATATTGTTGTTATTTCAGACACTACAACTTTGTTTATCCGTTTAGAAAGCCTAATTAGTTTTTATGTAATTAGAGCTATTTACTTCCCAGGGTTTGACCCGTGGAAATTAGATATCTGAAACGGCAGTGATCTCTTTGCTTGTAAAGCTTGCTAGTAGATACTTGTTTGTACATTTTAAACAACAAGGTTTTCTTAAAATGTGAACACTTTAAAAAATGCTCGTAAACGTTTTACAAATCACATACCATTAATCACATTGTTAAATGAAGTAATTTTATTTAATTTCAAAATTAGTTTCACCTTCGCTTTAGATGAGTAAAAATGAAAGGAACATTAAGAAGTCTCAACGAAAAATATCCATAAAAACAGAATGCAACGTTCATGTTTCATGCGCAGTGAGCACCGGCACAAAGTGTGTGAATTACATTAATAATATTTCAGCCAGGCCATAGAACTGGCGGAAATGCAGAACATATTCCAGAAGGTGAATCTATTCCAGAGATATTTGGACAAATCAAGGTCTATTACAGATTAGCAGACCGAGGAGATGGCCTGCCCTTAAAAAAATTAGAACTCGCTTACAGCGCCACCTATCTACCCACGGATTTAATTGTGTGTCTAAACCATCCGGGGATTTACTCTAAAACACAAGAACATGAGAGGTTTTAAATCACGCGTAAATATAAAGTTTCGTAATATGATTTTGTGATGCAATTAAGAAAATAGTTTTAGAGATAGTTTGTTCCAAATCTTAGTTTTTCTATGCATTTTTGCAGAATCTATCATTTGAATTTGCAAGTAAATCGGTAATATCAGTATTTTGTATGGCGCTTATGAGAGTTGGCACGCAAAATTGTTTTGTGTAAGATGAATAACAGGAGGTAATAATGTTAATTGTTAATGATGAAAAATAGAATGTTAAACTGGAGATCGTATTAATACAGACCTAATATTGTTTGGATATTTGTAAATTGATATTTTCCATAACGAACTTGGGTAAAGGAAGCGGACAGTCAACTCAATTGAGATACTTTTGATAAACTTACAAAACGTCACAGCCTGATAAATTTTGTACGAGCGTACCGACCTATGACGTCATGAGTAAGGTCATGTAAAAAAACAACAAATAATGCATTCAATATCTGTTGCAAAGTATTTAAAATTATTTTTATAATATTTGAAAAATAATATGACTAGATGTTATTGTGATGTCTTTTCTTTTATATACAAACTTATTTAATTTTATATATTATATATTGCTATTGTTATTTATTTATATATATTTATTGGTATTAGTATTACTATGTTTATTGTAAGGACATACTTTACCTCTGAAAATGCGGTAGGAGCCACATCCAAAGCTCTAGTTTTTTATATATAATAAAGATTAATGTAATAAGAATTAAAAGCTCTCCGTAAACCACTTAGCTACCACATGATTCATCCCTCGTAAATAATGAATACACATCAGCTGGAATATTTACAAGTGTTCTACCATGATCTGTTGAGTGCTTACTTTTATTGCCTTGTATATAATCTATAATAACTTGTCAGACGGTTTTATGGCCCCACCGAGGTGCATTTAAAAGTTTTGTAGGGTTGCCAATATTTATTAGCGGGAGCGTCTCGGTTTTTTTATGGGAAAATTTTATAGCTTGTGGGAACTCTTAATTTTACTACATAAAAAGTATGATTAATAATGTATACGATACGGAATAATTATACTTGGTAGGAATAACAATTCTAGGACATTTTTATACAGCTAATAATTCCTCCTCATATACCAGCGCAGTAGACCAATTTTAGTAGCGCGCGATATTGTACGAATAGCGTAAGCGGAACAGAGCCAAAATGCATAGCAAGTAACACTGCTATTTCTGCTTGCAAATAAAGTTCAATTTAGATTATTTACATGTCGGAACAAGGTCGGAACTTTGCTGTGCAAACCAAAGCTGCTGATGTGGATTATGTTGTGTTTGTTAGTTGATGGCACGCGTGTCGCATTTATTTTATTCAAATATAAGCTATACCCGGCCACGTTTTCCAGTGACTCAGTCTGATGATATTGATAATTAGGAAAATAAATCCATCAACTACTTTTCAAATTTAGCACACACAAACAGACTTATGCTGAGTTTTATATATAAAGGTGCGATTAAAAGAAGCTAATTAAGATTACTTCAATTTCTCGACTGATCTGATCTAAGATTTTCTTTGAAAAGCTTTGGAAAGTTTCAGTGTTTTTTTTACTGTATCACAAGGTAAAAAAAGAATTACTCATAGTTGTCTAAGAGTAGAAATGAAGAATTCAGGTGATGATGTTCCAGAGTTATCTTCTTAAGAAAGCTCTTTCTGTCAAACTTCATCATGCGCACCGCAAGAGTGTATCACGTTGCAGGAGTATGTTGTTTTCGGTAGAACCTTCTAGGTAAGAGCTCTCCATCTTGGTCATCGTGAATATCAGGCGAGACCATGGTCAAACGTGAACCCATACTACTTTCAAAACATTTAAAGATTGTCATAATTATCTAGAATTCTTCATCCATGACAATATTCAATTAAAGTAGATTCTCAATCTGGTTTCGATTAAGCTTCAATCACATAAAAAAAATAATTTGATATTTTTGTAATATTTAGAATATAGTATTCAATATCGTGAAATTTTATGTGAATCGCAATTAGACTTACTACGGATAATTATAATTATTCTTTTGCACAATCAATAATATAGAGCCATTGAGCAGCGTTGACATTTATGAGTGTGCGCCGACCGGAGATGATATTTTTCGATCTTCTATTTTATTTTCTATCTTAGGTTATTCTTTCTCTTTTATTGTTATCGAAATATCTCTTAGTTGGTGGTCCGTTACAAACGCCGTCAGCTGCGTACGGCGTGGCGCTGGTACGCGATAGGCGAATGTTTACTATACCAGTGAAGTATAGTTGATTTTCTGAGAGGCCTGAAGCGTATCCATACGTCTTATGTCACGTCCGTAGTCACTCTTGAACAAACCAGCGCAGATGTCGCGTTTTTGACGACAAACAAAACTGTCGAATCACACAGGCAGGCGGGGAAACCTGACGCGCGTTCTGACCTTTCCAAAGTAACCAACGGTCTAACGTCATTCCGACGCGGGAAGGGGCGTCTATACTCGATTGAACCTAAATGTTGCTTTCAGTATCTTGTTTATTATGGAAGTATAGGCTTTTCTCTTTGACCACTGTCTCACCTAATGTTGAGTGATGACGCAGTCTAGGATGGAGCACGCTCACCTAGAAGATACCTATTCACTCGTGACTTGAAGATTTCAAGATTGTATTTGTCAGGAAAAAACTCCGGCAAATTATTCCACTCTTCGGCAGTGCACACCAGAAAAAATGAAGCGAAACGCTAGGTTCTGAAGAATGGTGCTTCCATCATGTAACGGTGGCGCAAACCGGTGCGATGGTATGATGGGGATGGAGGAATCAGCTTATGCAATTCTAAGAAACACTCCTAATGTAATGGACAGGAAGTGGAAGTATCTATGAAAAAGTACAGCCTTTTTCAACCCTTTTTCAATTTTTCAATCCCCGCAATGCCAGGAAAATAATCCGTAAATCTTTGCATCTACTTTATTTCACACGGTTCCTATATCTACGGTTTATCGTGCTATGAATTTAAATTACCACATTAGGTTTGTGGGTCACGGTCTGTGTGCGGTTTTTGCCGACTATGCAGTAAACATTACGTCTGCAACGGCGCTTGGATGCCGCATCACATACATCATTGGGGTCTTTGCTCTTAGGAATGCTGCGTTAGTAAGACTTGGTATACCGAACCTATGTTATCCATTCAGAATTTTACAACATTTGTAATTGTCTAAACCAGGAAATGCAGATGAAGCTGATGGAAAGTGGTTACCGTCGCCTATGGATGTTTGCCACAAGAGAAGGGTTGCAAAGTGTAGCCAGCCTCGATAAAAGTTTTATGAATCCTTATACAGAATAGACGAGACACAGAAGTTCCCTCCAATTTATTATTTTATACAGAATAAATGTTCTAGAGAACCGCTGCATAATCGAGCATGCAATTTCGAAGAAGTGAGGATGAACAAATAAACATTCCGCCGAAGGCGAGTGGTGCGGTGATAGAAATATGGCGTTGGCACCAGAGAAAAAGTTCTCCGGAACACTCCCCATTGTTCAGGCGGCGGAATACCGAAAAAGACGCAATCACGCAGTCTCCGTAGGCTAGCATAACAAGGTTACATTTACTGTAATACTATCAGAAGCAGAAGAAGCATGAAAGTAAGATAAATGCAGTTGAAATGAGAGCTCTTAGATGTATATTTAAGTATTAATGTAAGTGATATGATAAGAAACAGTGTGATAAGAGAGCGTTTTGAATTGAAAGATGTAGTGAAAAGATTTCTATGTGCTAACTTATTAAAGAACACATCAACAAAGTGTCTTGCCCTTAATAGAGACAATAAGAAAAGTGCTAATGGACACTTTCTTAGTTAAATAATTTTAGTCAATTTAGGTTATATTTAAATTACTTATTCGTCTTTTTAGATTAGATAGTAATATTAATGTGGTATTTTTTAAATACAACATTTATGGAAATCATTAGTGCTTGACATCTTTGTTATTCGTGATCATAGCTACTGTCAAGTGACAGAAACGTCGAAATAAAAAAACTAATAAATAAAATTCCGCACTTAAAATAGTTAAAACGTAGTTTTAATTATGTGTACTAGTCGCAAAGCTTACGAAAATGTTATAAAATACTCCTTACATATTCCAAGTAAGAAAAGACCAACTACACAGTACTACTTTATTAAAGAAAATGCGTCAAAACGTAATTACAAGACTCCTGGCAACCCCGAGCATTGTTTACAAACTGTAACCTACCAATATACAAAATCACCCAAATACTTTAATCTACGACTAGCGCGCTCTTGTGAGTTGCGTGTGTAAGCAACTGAAATAAAATCCATTCGGGTTTGAAGCCGAGATCTGAGTTCTGAATGCCCAATGACTAAGTAGTTTAAAACAAATTTCATAGATGGCGCTGTTCGTACTAAAGTATTATTTTTTTGTTTCAGGTATGGATGAGTTTTGGAGAAGAAGAGAGAAGTATTTATTTATACCAGTAGCTTCCACCTGCAGCTTCCCTCACTACGAAATATGAAGTGTATTTATTTTCCATCCATAATCTTCAAGAAGACTGCAAGGTTTGCACTTACAAGGACTGCAACTCAGTTTATAGGAGTGTGCCATTAGAGGAAGGGCTAGCATACCTGTCACACTTGCTTTAGGGCCGATTTCTATCATACCGACCGTTCATTTCCCTCACTATCGTTTAAAATTTGACGCAACTTATGTCAAAATTCAACTGATGGTAGGGCAAATGAATGAACATTAAAATACAAGAATCGGCCATAAGAATGCTTCACGGCTACGACACAACAGCTATATCGATGTGCACGTTTCATCACGGTGTTATCTTCCACCAGTCAGCAAGTGGTGATTGTAATATTTTTTTTTAATGTGTGTGTTTTTTTTCATTGGTTCCGGGATAGTCTAAATTCACAATTGGACCCGGTAGCCTCTGTGCCTTTGGAATCGAATTCTAGGATTTTGATGATTTTTTCTGTGTTTGCGTTGATCCCGAAATGCTGTAGATTTACAGCTAAACCCAGTAGGTGGCGGTGCAATCGGGATCTAGTTTTTTTATTTTTTTAGAGCAGTAAAACCTCTGCCAGGTCCTCTAGTATGTATATTATTAATTCCCATGAAGTCTTAAGCCGGATTAGATGGCTGGGCAATAATGCAAATTATCACAAGATAGCACAATATTACACTGCAAAATTGCATTAAGCTGTTAACAAGTCGATACACCGTTATACAATTAATTATACCTATAATCGTGTAATATTTATAGTTTATCAACTTTCACGATATAATAATCTCCCACAATGCCATTTCCCGAAAATGTATGATGCGTTGACAATTTTTGTCACGTAGGCCAAAATTATAAGTTTCTTGTGCTGTTTTTTTGTATCACCTTAAATGTCTACGGGCAATGTGATGAAAGAAGATAATTTCTAGGAGAAACAATCGCATAGTTTACTGCTTTTTATATAATAATTTTGAAATCTTAAAAAATTTGGAGCGACCTCTTAAAAATGTTTTTTCAGCTGTCCTTTTGGAGAGAGTTCTTAAAACATCAAAAACTAAATTTTTTCCACTCGAGACTCAAAAAAGACGTTTTATTTTTTTTGCGTCACCCTAATACATACATTACAATAACTACTCACATTCTCACTCTTTTTTTAGTTATATTGTTTTTACCAACTACTTCTCGTTACCTCAAGGAATACTTGGAATTTCTGTACTAGCAACCATAAATTGCTCCCCTCGACTAGATGCAAAATAAACACACCTGTACATATGTATTGTTTTTTGTAAAAAGAGTTATATTTGATGAATGAATGAATAAGTGAATGTTCTTTATTGCATATATAAGTCACATATACAATAGGAGGTCTTATCGCCACCGGCGACATCTTCCAGACCACTTTTACGATGGTTGAAAATATTAGAAATAAAATAGATTTTATATTATTATTTTTATTTATTGCTTCTTTTCTATGCTTTTTTAATACATATTACATACAAATTAAAAAACTATAAAAAGTCGATGACCGCCGATTGCGGGGCCTAGGGTCCAGGCTACCGGTGGTTAGGGCTTCAGAGACTACCTCCTCACAATGCATGTCGTGCTAAGGAGAATCGCCCTCTGGTTCGGGCCCTTCACCCATTTACCGAGCGAGAGCCTCTCTAGGTGTCGGTCGAGGACCTTCGCAATTAGACCGTTAATAGTTACTATTATTAAACCGTTATTATTATTCCTAGTCTAAGTATATACTTTATATAACTTTAAAACCACAGAACAATAAACTAAATTATAAATAAATTACACTACGAACAAAAACTTAGAAATTAAATACTACTATAAACATATTTACAAGTAAAAGTTGTAGTACAGATCGCTGTCGGTGGGGAGCGTTCCCAAAATGCTGGCCGCATTCCCACGTTGCATGGCAACGCTTATTCGTTGCCATGAATATAGACCAGCCTTTTGGTCACGCGTTATTTATTCCTAATCCTAGTGGGCTTACTATACATATTACCATGAATGTGAACAACCGAATACCTTACGCTGAGATAAGCTTATCACGATACTTGATAATAAAGCGCATCTGTGTTCAAGATATCTGAAACAAAAGCATACCTGTTAGGTTTATGTGTCAGTTCGATAATTTGGAAAACAGTATTTAAAAAGAAATTAAGAAACAAAAAGAATTATTAAGAACAAGCTGTGCTCTTAATTTCGTACGCTCACTATTAGGACTACACTACAGACTACGCACACTCAACAGACAACACGTATCTTATACTTCTTATACTAATATATAAAGCTGAAGAGTTTCTTTGATTGAACGCGTTAATGTCAAGAACTACTGGTCTGATTTGAAAAATTCTTTCAGTGTTAGATAGACCATTTATCGAGGAAGGCTATAGGCTATATATCATCACGCTAAGACCAATAGGAGCGGAGCACCAATAAATACATAATGTTTCAAAATCGGGAGATTTCGAAAAAATAATCCACGCGGCCGACGTCGCGAGTACAGCTAGTTATATTATATAATATCATAATAATAATATTGTTGTTTAAGCAAATAAAGCAGCCAGAGAATCCAAAAACACATATAACTAAAAATTATTTTACTTCATATTTATCTATTTCAGACTTGTTTATATATGTTTTATTGTTGGCGTACAGCAGACAAGCTTACGGCCCAACTGTGATGGAAAGCGGTTACCGCCGCCTATGAACACTTAAGGTGTTACCAATGAGCTGGCGGACTCGTAGATAGGGCTGGCCACTAAAGAACGAACACAACTCAAGGTTTTTACGGGAGCATAGCCTAGACCAGATGTGGTAACCATCCAAACGGGCCAATCGCCCTACCATGGGGCTGTGGGTTGTTTTGTCGCCTCTAACGAGCTTTCTTCGAGCACGGATAGATTGTGAGTTGCAGTTGTGAACAATATAATATTATGCAATTACTTTTCGCAGAAATAATAAACGAAGGGAAGAGATACTAAAAATGCAATAATTAAATACACACTATAATAACCCCTTTTTATCGAGAGTTCGAGACTTGGCGACATGTATCAAATGTCAATGACCCGTAGGTGTGGTGCCGGGTGTGAATATAGTCTAAATTGCAAACTAACACGAGAACGTGACCTGATTCCAGTTCCCAATTTACGGTGGAAATAGTTTTAAGCTCGTCTCACACGCGAATATTTGTTTTTTAGTTTGTCGGAGTACTCGTACATACAGGCTGACGACTCACCCGATGAAAAGTGATTTCCGTCGCATATGGACATTCGCAACACCAATGGTTGCCAATGAGCTGCCGGCGTCAAAGTAATTTCATAATATATTTAGAAAAAAAAACAGGTCAAGTCCTCGCGGAAACCTGGACAAAGGGCTTATTTCAAACCCCTTTAGGCTCGCTAGAGAAATGTAATTGATAACTGTTGCATAGATGAGTACGAGAGTAATGTGTTAAGGAAGTGAGAATGAACCTGAACCGCCTATAACATGTCTTAGAAAGAAGCCGGAGGCACCATCCTAAAGAGTTCCTTGTATTTATTTATAATTATTTCTTGAATTTAATTAATCTATATATTAGTAAGTGAAGCAAAAACTTTGTACCCCTTTTTACGAAAATTGCGGGAATGGGAGAGTATGAAATTTCGCACACTTATAGTTTGTACAGAAAGGAGCGCCGAATGCTAATACTTTTTAAAATTATGCATAAAAAATACATTAAATAAATTTTAAAAAAACCACTACACACACTACCATGTATTTGACAAATTAACAGTGTAGTCCTGGCGAAATCTGAGATTAAAGAAGTATAGTCTTTGACATTAATTATTGTGGTAGAATTTCGACCACTGGTATTAATTATATTGCATTAAAAGTATCATAAGTTTGATCCGGGATATAAGCTAGCTCTTGTCTCGAGTTCCATTTAAATCAGTTCAGTAGTTTTTACGTGATGGTCTAACAGATAGACAAAAATTCTAAAAGATCTATTTTTAGAATCTGTTTGTTCGAATTAGCCCCTAATTCTTTTCACCTTTATAAATTCATTGTACAAACTCGAATCCTCTGCAGATTTATTATATTATAGATATATAGAATAGATTACTGGATATGTTTTTACGAGATACTCTTTTCTTTCACCTCCCAATTCTTTGGGGTCGCCACGAGATGTCTTGTCTTTCCATACACCTCTATTCTGACAAACGTCTTCTATTACATCACAAATCAACATTCTTCACACAATAGGTCCGTCTCTTTTCTTGGTCTATCTTTATATTTGTACCCGTCAATATTTCAGTTTAAGCTTTTATTTTGTTACATGACTTTCATTCGTCTTCATTACATTACCATACCATCTTAGTCTTCTTTCTCTCAATTTTTCAGTCACGGGTGCAAATGTTAAGAATTTTTCATTATATGTCGGTCTATTTTTTTTAAGTCTTTTACTAGGGATTAGACTAAAGCGACGAGAGGTGACACCTCGACGAATCGGCACCAGAGTCAAATCGTCGGCTTGTGTGGAGACTCGAAAACTCAATACTCCACTAAAACCACCCTCCTCCCATGTGCCCCGCGCTTATGGCAGGAAGAGCGTGAGACTTAGCACTAGTTACGCCCACGCTGATCCTAGCGCATCAGAGCTTGAGAATGCCCGAGAAAGGCAAACTCACTTCGTCAACAGGGGTGAAGACTCCTCTGCTCCCTAATGCTCCCTGCACTATAAAAAAAAAACCTTCAGACAAGACATGTCAACTTTGGCACAGCCCGCCATTAAGCACGGATGATGTGGCGTCTCAAATATGGTCCTTGATCGAATTTAAGACATTCAACTCGTTAACCTTGGTTGGACAGGTTCCGATATATATCTACATAGAATGTGTACGTTTGCATGTTTCTCTAAAGGTGGGGTTTTAAAGTGCCAAATTTATTATCTTATTTATTGGTCTTTTGAAATTTGGTTGAAGTGGCTGTCTGTGGTTTTAAATTAATGCCATTCTTTTGAAGTGAAACTTTTTAGAATCCTTGTGATTTGAAACTCGATGACACGAAAAAGTGGCATTTACAAGATAAACGTATACATTATAAGACTAAGCCTGCGAGAGAATGGGATATAATACATTATAAAGCATTTTATACTGCTCACTCTCCTTTTTGTGGCTAGTTCGTAGCCTCCTCACACTTGTCTTCGAAGCGTTGTAGATATATTATTGTTACGAGTTAACGGGACACGATTTAAAATGCCGTTATAATAATTATAGAGTTTATTATAACCATACAAACACGTATAACACAGGTACAAATATAACCGAACCCAACAAATCCCAAACGTAATATAGAAGGTCGTTATTCAATAAAACGCGCAAAGTCCGTCACTATTAGATTCCCGAATGTACACATCACGCCCATGTCGTAGTTTTTTTTATATTTTTATTGCAGGAGTTCAACAGATAGGCAGATGGCTCACTTGATGGAAAGTGGTTACCATCGCCTATGAACATTTGCAACACCAAAGGTGCTACAAATGCGCTGCTGCACTCTAAAGAGAGACTGGAATGTGGTCACTAATGCCGAAACACAACTCAAGGTTGCTATGGCGACATACTTTAGACCAGGGGTAGCTATCCAGTCGGGCAAATACCCTACCAC